>OU611916.1:2144125-6944125 GCA_914767705.2 Tenthredo notha
GTAGAGAAATTTTAACTGCGTCGTCAGAAAAAAAATCACGAAAACATGGCTTTTTTCGTACGATTTGACCCCCCCCCCCCCCCCCCCCCCCCCCCCCCCCCCCCCCCCCCCCCCCCCCCCCCCCTTAATTTATCGAACAACCTCGAGTCTGACTGAGTTACGTAGATCTTTACTGCTTTTTGGCTATAATTCATTGCTCGTCGCTTCTCGTATGGCTTTGTTCTGATTTAGTATGTTATATTCAATGAGGTTGAAGTTTGTAACGTTAATGCAACAAAATATTCGCCAAAAATTCTGAAACTCGAGGCTTGAACGTTTCAAATGGATCGAGAACGGTGCATAATTCCTCAAATTGTGTGAAACATGTTTATCTCGCATATTTTGTAATTCTAACAATATTTGAATCACGAAATATTGCATTTCTTCAACGAATATTCTGTTATGTTAACGTTACGAACTTCAACCTTATTATATTCATCTTCTGCATGAAATTCTGTAGAAAATACCTTTCCTGGAGTACCCTGAGCGAAGATAACCACGAAGGCTTAGGCCTTGCGTTACAGTTTAGTTTGTTATCGTTAAGTTTGTTGATAATTTGTTAATTGAGTAAAGTATGGTCACTTCCGTATAATTCATTACCGTATGTAACATCGAGTATGATTCAGTAAAATCTAGTATCGTTTTTGGATAATTTAGTATTGCGACTATCGTTATCGTATCGTCAGAATTTAGTTAAAGATCAATTATTGTTATAGTTTAGTCGGTTATCGTTGAACCTGTGATTCGCGTCTTTCGAACGACCGTGTGGTCTTTATTTATCAGTAGATCTCGAATTATCGTAAATCGTAAGGCCAAGCGTGGCTAATCTGGTATAGTTTGTTACCGATTTTTATAGTTTATTATCTCGAGCTTAATACGTTGATCTGAGCGTGTGTTACGAAATATAATTTGCATTTGGGTACGAAGTATCGCTCTGTGATACCAAGTCTGGAGTCTAGTTTAATTGTCTTATATCGCGTCACCTCTGACACACGTCTTAGGCTCAAACGTATCGTAAGCAATCTCTGGTAACGAACCGTTAGGTAAAATCACCAATTCTGTATCGATTTCGGTAATTTATCTAATTTCGTTAATAAATAATTGATTGATGTGATCTCAAACATTCTAAAAAAAATAATATTGTTTTATATGGTTTTTTTTTTTTTCCTTTGGCTTATCTCCTAACGGTTGTTTTATATGGTGTACCCTGCCCCTCTATCTAAGGCTTTGGTTATCTGAGCAAGTCGAGTTGTCGCTCGTCACATTTCCGTAAGTTTTTGGCTTTATGTGATTTGTGTTTTTGGTATCGTATCGAAACGACGCAGTCGCGTCTGGCGCTCAACAGTTTAGTTATTCAGTAAGTTAACACGGAAAGGTGCCGAATTGTAGCGGAGCAGAAGGTTTTCCTCGCCTAAACGAAAACTGCGTTACAAATTTGGCGCCCAACGTGGGGCCACGCCAAAGAGGAAATTAAAATCTTAAGTTACATCAATCAAAGTTTGGAAAAATCGCAGTGAAGTCGCGTAAAATCAGGCAAAACCCATACTTTTCAAATATCGAACCGTTATCAAAGAAATAGAAATAGAGTTAGAATAAACACGCTTGAACAAAAGAAAGGAGAAAAACGAACGTTAAAGGATTAATCGAGTACACTATTATCATTGAATATCATAGGAGGATTGAAATAATCCGTGCAACAAAAGTTGTTATTGACCATATTATTATCAACCGTCGTAGAAGGATTATTATAATCCGCTGAACAAAAGCTGTTGACTACGCCGAAGCCTTACAACCTGTATCGTGTTTACTTTTTTTTGGATATCTTTCAAATCAAATAATATCGACCAACGGCCGCTGAATTAATCCTCAGCTCGCACTGTTAACAAACTCCCTATGTCGCAACCGTCGTCTGTTGACGCGTGGATATTAGGGTGTCCGTTATTTCCCAATTTCATTTTTGACTTTGCAGCTCCCCTGAAATTTTTAGTTTATGACCTAAAACAAAATATCAGACCCATATAAGCTCTTAATTTTAGTATTAAACCGTGCCACAATGAGAGTTTATTTCCCATTCAAATAACATGGGATTTTTGTACTTTTTGCAATTAACTTTTTTTCTCCTCGACCAGTTCATACGAAGCTGTGGCAATTGATTATTTTTGTAGAAAATTGAACGCTCTACAAAAAATTCTTCGTGTTTTTTTCGATAAATTCACTTGCTTAAAAGTTATTCAACGTTAAAGTTCAACTAAAAATATTCTTAAATTTTTTTTGTATTTTGACCAAAAAAATATCAGTATTTATATTAAAATTTATTGTGTATTGCGAAAATATCTAATTTCTACTTTATCATAACTAAAACTAGTGTTAAACACCTGAAAGTAGTCAATGATTCTGCAGAACGAGCTGTGAAACTAACTGAAGAATATATTAATACTCTAGCTAAGCACGAAGATCAAAAACAGTATGTTATCCAAATTGTAAGTGAATATAAAAAAAAATATCCAAATGCCACCAAAGAATGTTTAACAAAATAAATTTTGTTCATTAATGTGTTAAAAATTCATTAAATATGTCACATTTTTACCAATCAATTGTAATATTTTAAGCTTAACTTACATCGTCAATACATTTTCTTGGTTATCAGGATGTTTAACACTAGTTTTAGTTATGATAAAGTAGAAATTAGATATTTTCGCAATACACAATAAATTTTAATATAAATACTGATATTTTTTTGGTCAAAATACAAAAAAAATTTAAGAATATTTTTAGTTGAACTTTAACGTTGAATAACTTTTAAGCAAGTGAATTTATCGAAAAAAACACGAAGAATTTTTTGTAGAGCGTTCAATTTTCTACAAAAATAATCAATTGCCACAGCTTCGTATGAACTGGTCGAGGAGAAAAAAAATTAATTGCAAAAAGTACAAAAATCCCATGTTATTTAAATGGGAAATAAACTCTCATTGTGGCACGGTTTAATACTAAAATTAAGAGCTTATATGGGTCTGATATTTTGTTTTAGGTCATAAACTAAAAATTTCAGGGGAGCTGCAAAGTCAAAAATGAAATTGGGAAATAACGGACACCCTAGTGGATATACTTGCTATCAGCTGACGAATTAAGATTTGAATTATATCGTTTATCTCTATCTACTACCGGAACTCTTCCTACCTTACGTGATCGGTTACTTCGCGCTTGTCAGAATAAACGCGGAGACATGTCGAACCCTCTAACATCCGCTGATCAATTATTGCACCCGGCTGCAGCAGAAGATAGCCACCAATTCCCGCATTCACACGGACAGATAGCAGACAATAGGTCAGATACAGCTCACGATACCGGCGTTGATGAGGCTAACGCAAATCCCGGAAACGACAATATTTTCGATAATAATAATATCAATGAAAATAATCATGTTCGCGAAAACAATCAAACCAGGGATAACGAACCCTTACCCCAAGTATCGAGTGAGCGGCCTATCGCTCCTGGGCAACCACCCTTTCCAAATCTTTTACCGGCAGCTCGTCAATTCACTCCGCGAATGAATCAAACTAACTTCCGTCCTCAATTCAACGCCACACGTCAGAATTTCTATACGAGAATTTCTATCCGGACACACCGGACACAGATTCCCCGAATGTAATGAAATAAAAAATAGATTTTGCTTTAGATGTGGCAAACCGGATGTCACTAAAATAACGTGTCCTCGGTGCTCGGGAAACCAGCCAGGGAACCGTCAGTAAGGGCAAATACGGAATCCCAAATTCAGCCCGCGAACCAACCCCCGGAATTGCTACTTTTTAGTTTGAACCAAGATTCAAAAAACCTACCGTTGCTATTCATAGAATTTACTATACTCGGGCATAAAATCAAAGCGCTATTTAACAGCGGATCCTCTCGTACTTTTATAGGTCCAAAATTAAGTCCTTTAATCGAATCTTTAAATCTACCACTAACAGAAGCACAAGCTAGCTACGTTACTACCGCCGCCGGTGAAACAGCTGATGTAGCACACCAAGTCGCGCTGCCGATCGAATTATACGGTCGAACTTTCGAAATTCACGCACACTCAGTAACCGGATTGCACTTCGCTTGCATCCTAGGCTTAGATTTTATCCTGTAAAATAATAGCTGACTTTGAGGAATTAACGTGGTATTTTAAAGATACTCCTAGCGAAATATTTAACTTTCTTGGCGACTCTCGCTCCAACCTAACTACGTGCAATGGTCTTTTACTACTCTCGGAAAAACAGTCAGTTCAATTAAAAACTTTATTAGATATCGAAATCCCACCAGCATCCGATCAGATTGGGGTTACTAATTTAACATCCCATCGTATTGACGTCAGAGATCATCCCGCGAGTCGTCAACGATCTTATCGCGTATCTCCCAAAATACAGGAAGCTATCGATGATGAGGTTGATAAATTATTATCGTCCAGAGTAATTGAACCGTCCTGTAGCGAATGGGCGAGTCCTATCGTCATGGTTAAAAAACCTAACGGATCCTATCGACTGTGTATCGATTTTGGATAAGTTAATGGTATTTCAAAAAAGGATGCTTACCCGCTACCACGTATGGATAGTATTTTAGATAAACTTCGATCAGCACGTTTCATTTCAACAATTGATTTGAGCCAAGCATATTTTCAAATTCCGTTAACTCTCGAAAGTCGCGAAATTACAGCCTTCATAGTACCTGGTAAAGGACTTTTTCATTTCACCCGAATGCCTTTCGGATTAACAGGCGCTCCCGCTACCTTCCAGCGGCTATTAGATCAGATGATCGGACTAGAAATGGACCCCTACGCCTTTGATTATCTCGACGATATTATAATTGCAACAAAAACTTTCGAAGAGCATCTTGAATGGTTAAAACGCGTCTTAAAAACTATCCATGAGGCTGGCTTAACTATCAATCGCGAGAAAAGTGAATTTTGCTGTTCTCAGGTTAAATATCTCGGTTTTATAGTAAACGAAAATGGTCTGCAAGTGGATCCTGATAAAATCACACCCGTTATTGAATATCCTGCGCCGCGAACGATTGAACAACTACGCCGTTTTTTAGGAATGGCCTCCTAGTATCGTCGGTTCCTCCCGAACTTCGCTAGTATCACCGAACCTTTAACCCGATTATTGAAGAAGGCTCAATCTTGGGTGTGGGAAACCGAACAAATTCAAGCGTTCGAACAAGTAAAACATTATTTAACAACCGCACCAATCCTAACTTGTCCGGATTTTAGTCTTCCATTCATCATTCAGACAGATGCAAGTGCAGTAGGCATTGGCGCTGTCCTTACACAGACAAAAGACGAGGTAGAAAGCGTAATCGCTTACGCAAGTAGGACCCTATCGGAAACCGAACGTCGGTATACTGTAACAGAACAGGAATGTCTTGCTGTAGTTTGGGCTATTGCGAAGTTGCGCGCATATATCGAAGGATATCATTTCACTGTTGTCACTGATCATAGTAGTTTACAATGGTTGCATAAACGTAAAAATCCTACCGGAAGATTAGCCCGATGGACTCTCGAATTATTAGGTTACGATCAAGATTCGCGGCAGCGAATCGCCGCCAAGTGCCCGTAGGCCGGCGCGCCAGCCCCAAATCATTTACCCAAGCCAGCTCTTGTCCTTGTAAAAAAACCGTCATATCTTTCGAACCACCGAATATTTTTCAACAAAATTTGTAGCGGCGTAAGACCCACTCCACCTCACATTGCTCCAAAAAGTTGAACGAAATTGACCTGGTGGTTCCTGAGATATCGACCGTCAAAGTTGATCGAAAAACGCATTCTTCTTCTCCTTCTCATTCTTCGTCGCAGAACGTTTTTCTTGGGACCACGATATCTGTCGAACCGTTGCACTTATGAACTTGCAATTTGGAGGGGAGGTTCTTGACACCGAAATCTCGCCCCCTATTGTTTTTTAGCAACATTCGATCACGCATTTCGG
The DNA here is from genome assembly GCA_914767705.2 of Tenthredo notha. Classification (NCBI taxonomy): domain Eukaryota; kingdom Metazoa; phylum Arthropoda; class Insecta; order Hymenoptera; family Tenthredinidae; genus Tenthredo; species Tenthredo notha. The sequence goes on from OU611916.1 coordinate 2,150,125, forward strand.
AGTTATCAAGAAAATAATCATTTTATATATGCACATTAGGGCGGGTTGACATATGCACGGTAGGGTGGTCGTTATATATAAAATATATATGTAATATATATATATATATTATAATAAACAACGAAAATTCATGTTGGATCCCCCCCAAATCAGCTCCAAATGATAGAAAAAAAAATTCCCCAACTTTTTCAGATTTTTATTTTATTATTCCCTTCGTCTCCCTATTTTCATCCAAAGTTTTCAACAAATTCACAATATGTAACGTTAATAAAATTTTCGCAGAAGTTTTTTTTTTTTTGAATTTTGAATCAGAAAATATTTGTCGGTATTCACTGACGATCTGCATCACAAACATTTTTTGATCTTCGTTCCTGATTAAAAAAAGATCAAAAATGTTCGTGATACAGATCGTCAGTGAACACCGAAAAATATTTCCTAATTCAAAAAAAAAAAAAACACTTCTGCGAAAATGGTAACTTTACATATCGTGGATTTTGTTTTGAACTTTGGATGAAAATAGGGAGATGAATGGAATAAAATAAAAATTTGAAAAAGTTAGAGAATTTTTTTTTAATTATTTGGAGCTGATTTGGGGGCATCCAACATAAAATTAGAACATAAATATCCCGAGAAGATCATGAAGTGAAGAAGCCTTATTATATATAAGTGTTTCAGAAGAAGCGAAAAAATTTTTAGGGTTCTAATATTGATGAAATATTTTATAAAGAATCAATGAGAGACCACTCAGGGTTGGGCTGAAAATTTGCCAATTATCGAGAATTTTTCCTTTCGTGAGATAGTGAGATAATGAAAATTTACGTTCAGTTCAGTGCTGTGATATTCAGATCCAGTTGTATGCATATATCTGTGCGCAGAATTCGGTGTCGTATATCTTGTATGTATATCAATATACATACAAATTAATTGACGTACCATGGAGAAAAGATCTCCCTTCCGTAGCGTAATTATATTATTGATTACTCAAAAAATGAACCGTCGTTCATCACATAGTACATGAGAACGTTTTCTCCTGACTAGTGTTCAAAAAAGTAGTATGTGTATCGCAACCGCGAAAGTGATCAATCTCTCTACTTTCACACGATACACGTGAAGTGAACAAACGCATAAATGACAAGAGAAGTTGGAAGGTAAGATTCTTTGGGCGGGTAGGAGTTCTAGTGGATTAAGTCCCCGGTTAGGTCTTTAGAGATCCGGGTTCGATTCCCGGTCTGCCTGATAATTTTTCTTGTCAATAAAAATTTGAGTTTGTTTAATTCATATTATATCAATGTACTGTGAGGATGATGTACTCATTGAATATCATAAATGATACAATTATGATACTAAATACGTTATTCTTTTTCATATGCATTGTGACGTAGATTTGCCTTAATCCTCAGATCTGGACCGGATGACCAGATCTGAAAATTCTCTACTCGACAATTGGCCAAAATTAATAATAAAAGACAAAGTTGGGCGCCAGGCGGATAACCGCCGTCTTATTAAGAGATCTAAACCAAAATGATATCGACAGTATCTGAGCGCCGGCTAGCGTCAGTACCGCGGAGAGGGGTGTGGATTAATGAAGGATTAGCGGGCGTAGTAACGACTCGATTATTTAAATGATAATAAAGAAAAATGAAGTTTATTCAAGTAAAAAAAAAAGAAAATGAAATAGAAAAAAAAATAGTATTAAGAAGGCATGCACCCGGGGGTGCTCCCCAGCGGGTATAAATCGATTACAAGTCGAGTATAGTTGACCTGGCCACGTTTGGCGAGTTTTACAATAACAATTAATCTAATAGCTTCCACGTGGGAGAGCAATAACAAGGACAGATCATGCAAAAATCTATAACTCGTCAAATCAATTCCTCGAAGGATAATATTCTACTTAAATTACTAATGACTTTCCGCGCGGAGAATTTAAACTTACTACTAACAATTGTATAATAAAAACTAATTATCGACTACGCAGTCTTACGCCTTTATACGGCGACTAGCTCGTCTCCGGGAGGAGAAGCCTCCCGCTATAGAAGCGCTCAGCTGAGCGGATTATTTACAGAATATTTACAGATTTTTCTATAACTAGCTTAACCCAACTCTGCGAATATTGCAACAAATATTATTCCCTACGGATGCTAAATTATAAACCCTAAACTCTAGCTGGAAAATATAAATGACTCTCGGCTAAGCCTCGAGCTACGTCTCTCTCCACAGGAGGAAGATAGATAGATAGATATGGCTTTATTATTATCCATTACAATATTGGACAAATCCCACCTTGCATTTACAATGTGTTATGCAAGGTGGGCGGAGAAACTTAACCTAATCTTAATATTAACTTTAAGACTAGAGAGAGAGAGAGAGAGAGTACGGCGAGGCCGTAAAGAGCAAGCAGACAGGTTGTATATATAGGTATATAAATATACCTACATATATAGAAACACCCGCATTCGCACTAGGGACAAGGGAAACCGCCGGAAAAACCTTGCCCAGGTGTAGCCGGATCCAAGCTCAAACCACCGTGAGTCAAGTCTGCGCCTGAACGGCGTGACCCGTCTTACATTTTTCGCAAGTTGCCGCTCAGGCCTTCCTTGACTCGCTTGGGGATTTGAACTCAGGTCCTCCCGCTCCGTAGTCTCGAGTGCTAGCACTACGCTACTACTGTCGGTAGACGAAGAGAGAGAGAGAGCGACAGTGACCGACTGGCTATCTCTGTCGCACTCGTGTACGACGAATATCGACCCGATTAAGTCTAGATCGCACAATGATATTTAATAGAATAATGACTCGAACTCGAAATAATTTGCAGTGGGACACTGGTGACGGCCTACCCTTCGGAGATCGGCTTAATTCGAATCTCAAAAGACTAACTAGCCTCGTGGCTGAATAAAGGCAAGATGGCAGACGGCCGTTGCCGAATTCGAATTAGTATAGGTGAGAATGGCTAACGCTTACCGTCTTCCAGCCAAGGTAGAAGGAGGATTTTCTCACGAACTAGATCCCTACGGGACCCTAGTCTCCTTCTGTTTTTGTACTCTCCTCGATGGATCGCCTCACTCACTCTCTAACTTATTACTATATTCGACCCACGGGGCTCAAAGGACTCAACCAAATTGTTCTAATAATCAAAGAAAAGCAAAAGGCACTCGTGTGTTATCTTAACGCTCGTCTAACGCAGAGTGACTAGACCGCATGGCGCCGGTACTCAGCGGCCTCATTATGCGCCGAAATATTGATTTTTCTATCGAGCGCAAGATCCTTAACTATGGCGACCTGTTGTCGCTACGCGCGAATATTCGAAGTTTGCCACGGTGGTTGCAGCTCGCTACATTCGAGTATCACGGGTTGCAGGCTCTTCGGGGTGGCGGGAATCTCATCCACCACCGATATCCCACGTTGTAGAATGCCCTGGGCACTCCCCCGTGTCCTCTCTCGTGTGTTTCGTGGAGGTAGCCTGGCCAGTACTATCCTCCTGAGCTTTTAGGTGGCGTTCCTCGTCGTGGATCTCACCGGTCGATTATTGGCGTCGTGCGTACGTATGTGGTGGGTCTCAGTCACCGTCTTTTAGCCGTCGGTTGGGCCTCGTCTCCCACATATCAGAGAAAAGTCGGAAAAAAGAACAAAAGAATAAATAATACGTTCGATAGATTTTAGTCGGTCACGGTCGCCTCTCGGATTTACTGTCGGACCTCGGGGTCACCCTACTCATTCACTCAGTCTCATGCACTCCGCTAAGGTCATCTAAGGGGTAAGGAGCGCCTTGCAACATGCAATGTTACAGCATATACATATATATGTATTTTTTTTAATTGAGCTTGAAAAATATTATAGAACACATGATGGTCTCTTTCGAGATTGGGTCTGATTATTTCACGTAAGAGTTTCATAACCAGACAATCGACGAACATTATCTGTATTCTATGTTAGTACTTAGTACTATATTTTAATATGTGGCGCCGTTTAAATATAATGAGTCATGGGTAGCATAAGCTATCGTATGATTCTCAGACGGAGATTTCTTGATCTCATAAAATATCTTGTGCGTTTTGCGCGAACCCGAAAATACATAATATTTCATTTTATGACGAATGACTGAGAGTTGATCTCCGATGTGTATGATACATTGAAGTAATTTTAGCGCTGACCCGTTTGTAGTATATTTACAAAAAGTAATGAAATACCCGGCAAAAACATTGTAAATGTCGAAAGTTACCACCAAGTACAAAAATGGTTTCACCAGCCAAAAACTCAGAAGCATCATACTCTTCACCAGCGACATATTACAAACGTTATTTCTTTACACAAAATAATACAAAAACCTTGTACGTGAAATCAGGCAACAAAGCCAAGCACTCTCGCAGTTATTTTCATTTTTCAAATTATGTTTCCCGAATGCTATTATGATGGAAATCAATGGAAAACCAATAGGAAATCATTCGTTACCTTCGACATAACAGCATATTGAAGAATATTCACTCACATAATAGCATATTGGCGCCGGGAAATATTGCCTAAGGCAGTATCTCGTATGATGATACGAACTTGGCGGGCATAGATTGTTCTGAAAATTATCAATCACGGAAATGTGAGGTATGATCAACAATCAGTGTGTCCTTGAATGTGGAATATAGTTTAGTATATTCACTATTGTCCAATGAAAGAAACTGATGCGTTTAGATTCATTTCTACTGTGAGTAGAACAGAATAATCGGGTAACCCCAAGAAAATTTCCACACGAGAAGGTAGACGTTCAATAAGCATTACCCTAGTCAATAGTGTTACCGATGATGGGTACGTTCAGGATATGTACTGTAACGCAGTTTTCAATCAGGCGAGGAAACCCGAAGATTCTGCTCACAGTTCGGCACCTTTCCGTGTTACTTACTGAATTACCAAAATGCTGGGCGTCGTTTCCATACGATACCAGAACAAATTACATAAAACCAAAAACTAACGGAAATGCGACGAGCTATAACTCGACTTGCTCAGATAACAAAGCCTTAGATAGAGGGGCAGGGTACACCATATAAAACAAGCTTACTTCTTTGAGAATGTTTGAGATCACATCAATCAATTATTTATTTACGAAATTAGATAACGCACTGAGATCGATACAGAATTTATTATCTTACTTAACGGGTTATTACCAACGATCTTCTAATTGATCGAACAGAATCTATGCAATTACGATACAGTTGAATCTCAGATGTGTGCCAGAGGTGACTCGATATAAAACAATTTAATTAGACTCCAGACTCGGTATCACAGAGCGATACATCGTACCCGAATGCAAAATATAATTCGTGACACACACTCAGAACAACGTATGAAGCTCAAGATTTTACTTAGAGAAATTGGTAACAAACTACGAAAGATTAGCCACGCTTGGCCATACGATTCACAATAATTCGAGATCTACTGTTAGATAGAGACCACGCGGTCATTCGAAAGACGCGAATCACAGGTTCAACGATAACAGACTAAACTATAACATTATTTGATCTTGAACTAAATTCTGACGATATTGTAACGATAGTCGTGATATTAAATTATCCAAAAACGATATTAAACATTACTAGACCATACTAGATTTTACATACGGTGATAAATTATACGAAAGTGACCATATTTGACTCAATTAACAAATTATTAACAAACTTAACGATAAAAACTAAACTGTAACGCCAGGCCTAAGCCGTAGCGGCTAACTTCGCTCAGGGTACTCCAGGAAAGGTAACTTTCTACAGTATTTCATGCACAAGATAAATATAACATACTAAATCAGCAACAAAGCCATAAGCAATAAATTATAGCCAAAAAGCACTCAAGATCTACGTAACTCAGCCAGACTCGAGGTTGTTCGATAAATTAATATTCCAAAGACCAAAGACGAGCTTCTTAGCTCAATAGACAAAAACGAGCCTCGTGACTCAATAACCAGAATAATTAACAGACTTTTATCCGAACTACCTCGTGCCTTCACAGAAAGAATTAAGACCTTACCTTAAGATGCTTCAGATGTAACACACAACACTATTTTAAATAAACTCGATATAACACTATTGATGACGATAGATGAACGATAGGTGATACGATAGCTGGTACGATAGGTGAAACGATAGGTGAAACGATAGGTGATACGATAGGTGATACGATAGCTGGTACGATAGTTGAAACGATAGATGAAACGATAGGTGATACGATAGGTGATACGATAGCTGGTACGATAGTTGAAACGATAGCTGGTACGATAGATGAAACGATAGATGCGTAGCGCAGACTGGAGCGAAGAATAGGCCGAATAGCCCGTGTATCGTCCTTATATAGTTGGTATTTTCTTCCCTCAATCCATCCTTCAGGTTTAGCGTAATCACGTGACATATCGGTCCGCTAATTGGTCCGCGTAACGATAGTTGTACCGACGTAAAATAGGAGAAATCTATCTCACCCCTGCCGCTGCTAATACCGCTCCTATTCCCGCCTTCCTTTTGAATCCCCAGATTATGAAGCTACCATGGAGCCTCATTCGTCCGGCTACCCGATATTTCTCCTAGGTCCTGGCCGCATTCGCCGATCCACAAGGAGATTGGTGGTAGTTTCGTGTTTCGGCATACGAGAGCTTCACCCACGAAAGAATTCTCTAGGTTGGAACGCTGATCCGGGGGTCGACTGGACCAACCACGGCCGCGATAACAGTTTTGGAGACAGCGTCGATAGTATTTGCGCTGACTGCTTGCTCATCAGGTGGGGGGTTTTGGGGTGCACCTGCACTTAACCCTGTACGCCACCCTCACAGCAGCAATGCATTTTCCGGTAGGCGGTAGCTTCTCCAGATGACGGGAGGATTTGTTGTACTTCTCGTACATCCCTGTACGCCGTCAATCCGGTAGTTTGGAGGTAGTAGATTCCCCATCTGAGTGGAGGCGCTGACCTTCGAGTCGACTGGACCAACCAGGTTTGCGCGCCGACAGATTCGTCCTTGACGATAGTGGAGGTTTCACGTCGATAGTCGATTTTCCATCCGTAGTTCCCACGACGACAGACGTTTCGTGGAGTATCAAGCTCGAGATAACATAGTTTACAAAAAATAAAATAGTGTTAGTTAGTCCTAATCATTTTTCCCTAATTTTTCCTTTTCCTGGAGACCCTGTCTACGCCACGCATCGTTGTATCACCGATAGTATCGCCTTGTGACGAGGAATTTAAAATACCACGTCACAGTACCGTGGCGTATTGTGGCGTATCATGGCGTTATAACCATAGGCGAACGTTGGTGAATTATAAATGCACAAGGAAATCAAACACTTTTTCAAATCTTGAATTTAAATTCCAATTTCCAGAACCACCGTTCATGGACTTATTAGTTCTTGCTATGGACACACTATAGGTACGTTTAACTCAACATTAATTTCAACGAATTATTCACTCGTTTCTTACATTCATTTCTGCACTACCTTTTGTCAAAAGCACGCTCTTTGTTAAGCTTTTCAAGCACTAGTGCGTTGGAAAAGTTTGCTCATTTCTAAATCTGGAAAAGAAGAAACAATCAGATGGAGCACACAGGCACATAGAGGAACTTTATGACGAGTGTGAAAGTCCTGTATGATCCGAAGACGAGATCTTTCCGCGTCCTTGTCATACGAATGACTATTATTTCTTAGTTTCATTTCACAATGATGGATATTATCAATGCAAACGATGTTCAAATAATCGTTTATCATGCTCTCAACAGTTCTGTGGGTGTGATCGTCGCAGAGTGACTGGCATGAATAAATCGAAAAAAGAGTGCAATTGATAATTTTCAGAACAATCTATGCCCGCTAAGTTCGTATCATCATACGAGATACTGCCTTTAGCCCAGTCAATTGGTATTTTTGCCCTACATCGAATCCGGGAGTTTTGATTTTTGGCAGGGTCGTTGGGTTCAAGGTCATGAATGATTCCCTGAGTTTTTGACCTTGGCGAGCTCCCGCTCGCGTCGCCATCTTGGAAAAATGGCGGCCAAAACCGTTATTTTCGCAATATCTCCTTTCCAGTTGGTCCTACTACGAAAATGTCTGAATGAATATTATAGATAAGACAATTCCCTATAACTTTTATATTCAACATTTTTTTCTAGATCGAACAGTTTACGAACTGCAACAGCCTAAAGCGAAGACGATTTCCATAATTTTTCAAAACGCCCGTTTTCAACGTAATGCTTTGAAATTATTAATCTTTAATTGCATAAGGATTCATTATATGAGGAATCCGCTGTTATCCGACTCATTTCCACACTACCTGAGGATATAGTCACCTTGAGGTAGAGTCACCAGCGCGTTTTTTTTAACGTGGTTTCCCCGGTAGGCCTAATCCACTTGTTTCGTTCGGTAGTTATTGTAACCTGCTTCGTTTGGAAGGCCCAGGTTGTTCTAGGTCAATGTTGATGTCTTCGATGACTTCTTCTGCACTTACGTCGTCTTCTAAGTCGTACAAAATCTGTGGCACGTTTTCGCAGCTCTGTCTGTTACAATAACCGCAGATAATAGAGCATTTTAGGCCTGCTTTCCTACAACCACAAGCCGCGCTGCATTTGGTCTTGCATTTACATGAAATAAATTTTAGCAAAGCCTGAGGAGCAGGATATTTCGTGTTTTGGATCGGAATTAGACCAATCTTGCTACTCTACCAACCCCATTGCTGTGGATCTTTTACGACGCCACACCAGGCCTGGACTTGGCAGTATGTCCTGAATAAATGAAGTCGTGCAGCTTCTCGTGTAAGGGGCAACGCAGCAAGATTGAACTTTCTTTTTGTAACAGATTTTGCGAAACGATGGTATCGAAGTGAGTCCAAGGTGTCATTTGTTTTATCGCCGTTATATAATGAGATCAAAAATCGCTCCCCAGCAGTCGCAATGATCTCAGGGTCTACCTCAGTATTTTTGAATATTCGCACGATATCTATTAAGTGCTGGTTTTTTTCGACGGTATTTAAAAATTTGGTTTTGCCGTTATTGAATATAGCCGATGTTGTGTCGCAGCCGCTGAATGCATGGATAAACATTATGTTCTCTGCTACTGCTTCACCATACTGTAAACTTGAAGCCGAGTACAGTTTTTCCGGAACTTTTCCCTTTCCTGGTTTTCTAAAATAAACATTATGTTTATCCATGCATTCAGCGGCTGCGACACAACATCGGCTATATTCAATAACGGCAAAACCAAATTTTTAAATACCGTCGAAAAAAACCAGCACTTAATAGATATCGTATGAATATTCAAAAATACTGACGTAGACCCTGAGATCATTGCGACTGCTGGGGAGCGATTTTTGATCTCATTATATAACGGCGATAAAACAAATGACACCTTGGACTCACTTCGATACCATCGTTTCGCAAAATCTGTTACAAAAAGAAAGTTCAATCTTGCTGCGTTGCCCCTTACACGAGAAGCTGCACGACTTCATTCATTCAGGACATACTGCCAAGTCCAGGCCTGGTGTGGCGTCGTAAAAGATCCACAGCAATGAGGTTGGCAGAGTAGCAAGATTGGTCTAATTCCGATCCAAAACACGAAATATCCTGCTCCTCAGGCTTTGCTAAAATTTATTTCATGTAAATGCAAGACCAAATGCAGCGCGGCTTGTGGTTGTAGGAAAGCAGGCCTAAAATGCTCTATTATCTGCGGTTATTGTAACAGACAGAGCTGCGAAAACGTGCCACAGATTTTGTACGACTTAGAAGACGACGTAAGTGCAGAAGAAGTCATCGAAGACATCAACATTGACCTAGAACAACCTGGGCCTTCCAAACGAAGCAGGTTACAATAACTACCGAACGAAACAAGTGGATCAGGCCTACCGGGGAAACCACGTTAAAAAAAACGCGCTGGTGACTCTACCTCAAGGTGACTATATCCTCAGGTAGTGTGGAAATGAGTCGGATAACAGCGGATTCCTCATATAATGAATCCTTATGCAATTGAAGATTAATAATTTCAAAGCATTACGTTGAAAACGGGCGTTTGAAAAATTATGGAAATCGTCTTCGCTTTCGGCTGTTGCAGTTCGTAAACTGTTCGATCTAGAAAAAAATGTTTGATACAAAAGTTATAGGGAATTGTCTTATCCATAATATTCATTCAGACATTTTCGTAGTAGGACCAACTGGAAAGGAGATATTGCGAAAATAACGGTTTTGGCCGCCATTTTTCCAAGATGGCGACGCGAGCGGGAGCTCGCCAAGGTCAAAAACTCAGGGAATCATTCATGACCTTGAACCCAACGACCCTGCCAAAAATCAAAACTCCCGGATTTGATGTAGGGCAACCGCCTTTTTTTGTCCCCATTGACTGGGCTACTTGGCAATATTTCCCGGCGCCAATATGCTATTATGTGAGTGAATATTCTTCAATATGCTGTTATGTCGAAGGTAACGAATGATTTCCTATTGGTTTTCCATTGATTTCCATCATAATAGCATTCGGGAAACATAATTTGAAAAATGAAAATAACTGCGAGAGTGCTTGGCTTTGTTGCCTGATTTCACGTACAAGGTTTTTGTATTATTTTGTGTAAAGAAATAACGTTTGTAATATGTCGCTGGTGAAGAGTATGATGCTTCTGAGTTTTTGGCTGGTGAAACCATTTTTGTACTTGGCGGTAACTTTCGACATTTACAATGTTTTTGCCGGGTTTATACTATCGTATATCGGAAAGGAGCACTAAATTACGTCCCTGACGCTCTCTCTCGAATTCCTGAAACAACTACCGATTCGGAAATAGCAGTAGTCGCCGCTATAGCTCCCGCTCCTATTCCCGATTCTCGGTACAAGCGGAGAAAACGCGATGTTGTTAGTTTCCCAAAACGATTTCGTGATTGGAAGATCGAAGATGACAATCTATACGATCGGCGTACCGACCCTATAACTGATATCGTAATGACCGATTTAAACGCCTGGAAATTAGTATTACCGGAAGACCAGCAAGCGAATGCACTTTAAGAGGCACACGATGCACCACAAGCCGGTCATCTGGGTATCGAAAAAACCTATCGACGACTTACTACCGATTATTATTGGCTAGGAATGTATTATAATGTCGCGAATTACGTTCGAAGCTGTCCTACCTGCCAACGTTGCAAGGTCAGTCAAACCGCTCCCGCTGGTTTAATGGGACACCGAGTAGTTGAACAACCGTGGATTGTTGTCACTGCCGATATAATGGGCCCTTTTCCTCCAAGCAAATCTGGATTCGCGTATATTCTAGTGATGCAAGACCTTTTTACTAAATGGGTAGAGTGTTGCGCGCTTAAGAAAGCCACTGGACAGAAAATTAGTGAAGCTTTCGAAGAGCTCGTTCTCTCTCGATGGGGAGCACCCCAAGTATTACATACCGACAACGGCACTGAATTTAATAATCGCGCCATAAAGGAACTCGCAAGTAAATACGGTATTGCTCACACTACTACACCTCCATATCATCCTCAAGCTAATCCAGTAGAACGATTTAATAGAGTTTTAAAAATCGTGATCGTATCGTTCTCAGAAAAAGACCACCGAGAATGGGATTTACATTTATCGGATTTCAGATTCGCCTATAATACTGCTTATTACACCTACGTGGAAACAAGTCCCGCGTTTTTAAATTTCGGTCGCATACCGCGACCTACTAACTTTTCACGTGATCGAACAGCTGTTCCTCCCGATTTAGACGTCCAACCTACCGAAGCATGGTCAAAACGAATGCAACAATTGCATCACTTACGTGAGTGGGTGACCACAAGTTTCGAAGAAGCCTTCAATAAACAATCTCGACATTATAATTTACGACGACGTGAGCAACGATTCGTAGTAGGCGACCTTGTATTAAAACGTCACCAAGTTTTATCGTCAGCCGCACAACATATCGCTGCGAAACTCACACCGAAGTTCGCTGGTCCCTATCGTATCTCCCGAATCCTTTCTCCTGTTGTCTATGAATTATCCGAACTAGAAGGTCCTCGTAAAATAGGAAAAATGCATATCAAAGACCTAAAACTGTATCGTAACACTGTACCTTGACCCCTAGACATCAAAACACCACCTATCGAATCGACCCGAACAATAACCACCTATATCGAACATACCACCCGATCTAACAACGCCCACAAGCCAAAAGATGGACTCGTCTGACGAGGAGGCCATTACCGTGACATCATCTGACGATGAACCAGAGGTCGTTCGAGGCTGGGATCGCCTACGGCGTCATGCCCACCTCCTAGACGTACTGTGTGCTGCACAACCCCAACTCCGGTTGGACATCATAGCCGCGTGTGCAGAGGTCGCCGAGGATCGCGAAAACTATCGGGGCCAATTCGCCAATTCGGCATGTGTGCACGACCCTCCAGAGACCACCGAGATGGGCACGCAGTGCAACCTGCCGACTCGCGGGTTCTCCACCGCCACCCAGACCAACCCGCCTCCTACCGTACGCGACAATTCAACACAAACCGACCTTATGCCCTTCCAACCCCGACTACCCCGATTTCCCAAACCTTCTCCTACTCCTACACCTACCCCTTCCACTCACGGACAACCATCCACGTCAATAACCCAGGCCACATCGCCACCTAAAACATCTTGTGTTCTGACACCCAAACCCACCCACGTGACTCCACCAAGAGGACCATTTCCAGTCTGCACCGCACCTCCGATTTCCAAACTCCGGAAACCAACACTAACACCGGCTACCACTCCGCTCAAATCGCGCCCTGTCGCAATACGTAGACCTCACTACACTCCACCCGCTCCTCCCACCTGAACTGCAGCACTATCGGCCACCAGTCCACACAATGCCCCCACCCGCTGGAAAAACATTACTTTAAATGCGGGAAGCACGGAGTAACTAAGGCTGAATGCCCTAATTGCAGTCAGGACTGGGTCGCGGTCATCAATAACCGACGCGCCAAGGGACTACCGACACGATCCACCCGCGCCACACCCACTCGGTCTCAGACATCCGACTCAAAGAAATCCCGATCTGGGTAAACCACCTACCATTTGATCGTGACTTTCACCCTATACATATCATACCTAAATACCTCAATTTTTGATTAATACTTTGATTGCTAAAAAATCAAAACCATAATAATTTACCTATCGGCATTCCTATCGTATCGTATTATCTTTTTTTTCCTTCTACACTCCGGCCGATTCACGCTATTTCAAGCTCAACCAAAAAACCAGACCTTATCATTTAATTATTGGTGCACTTATCGCACCCTATCTATCGTATCTAAATACATTAATTTTTGATTATTACTTACTCATTATTATTACATTAAAACAATTATAATTTGCCTATCGGCGCCTCTATCGTATTTCATACCTGTTACTCCAAATAAAAGTAACATAACATACCTCTGTCTCACACAATTTAATCATCCCATTCACCTGACCTATAAATGATACCAAAAATCATAATAATAACCTACCTAATTTTATCTTTATGAGTCAACATAATCATGGTTAATCAACGGTACTGTAATCCTTTAATATTCGTTCTATCCCAAAATTCGCGCGCTCTATCGTCCGTTCGCGGAAAAGAATTCACGCGCCCTATCGAGAAAAAAAAATCCTTCTCTTTTGTTTCGCGTGCTCAGCACAACCTTTTGTTAGTATAATATAGTTTAGTTTAGTTAAGAAATTCTAGTAAAAACTTCAGCACCTATAGTCAGTCTATCGCTTAGGATATCTCCAGAGAAACTCTCGTGATCAAAGTCGAGTAAATCTATCGTTCTACGTACTCACCAGTTACGAGTTTACCTATCGTCTCTAGGAGTTGATATTTGAAAACTCATGCCTCACTTAAAGCATTACGGCCTTGACAGCCTTCTCTTGGGAGGAAAGAGTTGTGACGTGGTATTTTAAATTCCCCGTCACAAGGCGATACTATCGGGAGTACAACGATGCGTGGCGTAGACAGGGACTCCAGGGAAAGGAAAAATTAGGGAAAATTAATTAGGAATAACTAACACTATTTTATTTTTTGTAGACTATGTAATCTCGAGCTCGATACTCCACGAGACGTCTGTCGTCGTGGGAACTACCGATAGAAGAACGACTCCACCGAACGTAAAGAAGCTTCCAATATCGTCAAGGACGACACTGTCGGCGGGCAAACCATGGTTGGTCCAGAAAACCCGAAGGTCAGCGCCTATACTCCAGTGGAGGATCTACTACCTCCAACTATCGGATTGACGGCGTACAGGGATGTGCGAGAAGTACAACGAAATCCTCCCGTCATCCGTAGAAGCTACCGCCTACAAGAAAATGCATTTCTGATGTGACGGTGGCGTGAAGGGTTAAGTGCAGGCGCACCCTCAGAACCTCCCACCTAATGAGCAATCAGTCAGCGCAATTAATATCGACACTGTCTCCGAAACTGTTATCGCGGCCGCGTTGGGTCAAAAAAACCCCCGGATCAGCATTCCAACCTGGCGAATTTCTTCGTGAGTGAAGCCCTCGTATGCTGAACACGAAGCTACCACCAACCTTCTTGTGGATCGACGAATGAGGTCAGGACCTAGAAGAATTATCTATCGGGTAGCCGGGCGAATGAGACTCCATGGAAGTCCAGAGCCTGGGGATTTTAAAGGAAGGCGGTAATAGAAGCGGTATTAGCAGTGGCAGGGGTGAGATAGATTTCTCCTATTCTACGTTCGGCAAAACTGTCGTCACGCGAACCAATTAGGATACCAATATGTCACGTGACCACGCTAAATCTGAAGGATGAGCTGATGGAAGGAAATACCGACTATATAAGCCGGACACACAGGCTATCCGGCCTACTTCTTCGCTCCAGTCTACGCTGCGCATCTCATCGTGTATCGCATCGTGTATCGCATCGAGTATCGTATCGAGTACAACTACCATATCGTACTTCCCATTATATCGAGTATTATTCAAATAGTGTTGTGTTGTGTTACACCTTGAAGCCAATTAAGGTAAGGTCTTGATTCTTTCTGTAAAGGCACGAGGTAGTTCGGATAAAAGTCTGTTCATTAATTTGGTCATCGAGCTTAGAAGCTCGTTTTTGTCTATTGAGCTAAGAGGTTCGTCTTTTGGTCTTTTGTCTATGATCTGCTATAATTTATCGAACAACCTCGAGTGTGGCTGAGTTACGTAGATCTTTACTGCTTTTTGGCTATAATTTATTGCTTAGCGCTTCTCGTATAGCTTTGTTTCTAGTTTAGTATGTTATATTTATCTTGTGCATGAAATACTGTAGAAAATACCTTTCCTGGAGTACCCTGAGAGAAGATAGCCGCGAAGGCTTAGGCCTCGCGTTACAGTTTAATTTGTTATCGTTAAGTTTGTTAATAATTTGTTAATCGAGTAAAGTATGGTCACTTTCGTATAATTTATTACCGTATCTAACATCTAGTATGGTTCAGTAAAGTCAAATATTGTTTTTGGATAATTTAGTATCACGACTATTGTTATCATATCGTCAGAATTTATTTAAAGATCAATCAATGTTATAGTTTAGTCGGTTATCGTTGAACCTGTGATTCGCGTCTTTCGAACGACCGCGTGGTCTCTATTTATCAGTAGATCTCGAATTATCGTGAATCGTATGGCCAAGCGTGGCTAATCTTGAATAGTTTGTTACCAATTCTCATAATTTAATATCTCGAGCTTAATAAGTTGATCTGAGCGTGTGTTACGAATTATACTTTGTATTTGGGTACGAAGTATCGCTCTGTGATACCAAGTCTGGAGTCTAGTTTAATCGTCTTATATCGAGTCACCTCTAACACACGTCTTAGGCTCAACCGTATCGTAAGCAATCTCTAGTAACGAACCGTGTAGTAAAATCACCAATTCTGTATCGATTTCGTTAAATTATCTAATTTCATTAATAAATAATTGATTGATGTGATCTCAACCATTCTCAAAGAAATATTGTTTTATATGGTGTACCCTGCCCCTCTATCTAAGGCTTTTGTTATCTGGGCAAGTCGAGTTGTCGCTCGTCACATTTCCGTAAGTTTGAGGCTTCATGTAATTTGTGTTTTTGGTATCGTATCGAAACGACGCAGTCGCGTCTGGCGCACCACAGTTTAGTTATTTAGTAAGTTAACACGGAAAGGTGCCGAATTGTAGCGGAGCAGAAGGTTTTCCTTGCCTAAACGAAAACTGCGTTACAGTACATACCGTTTAATTGAGTCATCGTAACCTTCTTTTCACTTGCTCCAGTTAGTAGTGAAATAATATATTGCCAGGTTCGTTGGTTTATTCTCTACCTATATTTGAACCCAGGTGAGAGGATCTGTTTCGTGCAATTACAACAGGCCATCATACAGATTTATTGAATAATAATAACAGTCATCGGCGTGAAACCATGGCCTTCGCACTCTTTCACTCTGATTATTGTTCACTGATTCACTGATTCACTGATTCACTGATATAAAACCATTAGCATGGCCGATAACACCTTATATAATTATATAATATAAATATATAACTATATAATATGATTATATATATAAATTATGAATATTTTAACTGTCAATAGCGCGATCCGACAGCCATCCGACGGCCATTTTGATTTCGTCGACCCTCTGTAGCTCACTTAATAACTTCATTATCACATATCGACCGAGTGCGGATTTAGATTCATGCCAAAATCGATAGGGGGCGAGATTTCAATGGCTTGTACACACGTTTCGAAGTTCAAGACGATCTGCGTCACCGTTCGTTCGGAAATGTGTGGACAAGCAAGCGTCTGCGAAAACCGATGAAGTCGGGGGAGAAGGAGAAAAAGATGCTTTTTCATCAACTTTGGTGACTGATATATCGGAAACCAGTGTACCGATTCCGATCAAATTTATACAGCGAAGTCGTGTGGTGGGGGAATATCTGTTCTGTGAATTTGATCGAAAAATATTCACGCATTCCGGAGTTATGACCTCGTGCTTACAGGTATAAAGAGTTCCCCCGAGAAAATAGAGTCCCAGTTAGCGCTCGCCTGCCTACGGGTACTTGGCGGCGATCCGCTGCCGCGAATCTTGATAAGGTGGTTTCGTCGGAGACGGTAAAAAAAAAATTTTTTTTCCTTGACTTATTTTCTTTATTTGTGACGTTTCGGCTGGCGACGGCCGGCCATTCTCAGACTAAATAACAAAACATGATAGTTAACATACTATATAAAGTTATAAATAAACTCGAAAAAGAATTAACAAAAACGTAGTTAACACGTGGCAAGAAACATATTCATAATAAAGAACATTATAAAGAAAAATTTATCTTAATACGATAGTCTATGTGATATATGTCTAAATACTGATCATTTAAAGTATAATTACTAACAATTAAGTGAAATTAAGAAAGGACCAAAAATTGACATTCCTCATCACTTGAGATGTTCACGGATCGACGGTTAGACGGGAAGTGCCGGTTAACTTAATTGATACAGACGGTGAGACATGATAGAAAACTCGATACAATTAGATGAGCGTCATAGTTAGACAATTAGCAGACCATTAGGACAAACTAGACATTAGGACTGTCCAAGTAAGAAAAACATGGAAGTAAACACTCGTCAATGAGATGTTCATGGATCAACGGTAGGACAATTACAGCTAAGTTAACTCATACACATAAGTAATAAGACTAAGTAGTTAATAGCTGGTCAGGAAACACTGGATTTTAAGAATGTCAGAATAGAGATGACTTAGATTCTGAATATCGGTTCTCTTGTTACAAGTGGTATTACCGTGTTTGGTGATATGGATCATTTCCTTAATTAGCCGTTTGTAGCTATTACTTTCAGTTCCAAGAATGGAGGTATTGTTGAAATCAAAGTTGCGATGTTGTTCTAATGAATGAGAAACTAAAGCTGATTTGTCAGGATCCCTGGTCCTTAAATCCGTCTTATGGCCTCTAATCCTATTCTTAAGGTGTTGAGAGGATTGTCCAATATAACAGTAGCCACAATCCGCGCATGGAATCTTATAGATGGAGTGAATTCTATCTTCAAGTGGAGTTACCGATTTAAAATTAGAAAAAAGTTTTCCGATATTATTACAAACTTGGTATGAGGTGTGAATACCTTCTTTACTTAAAATAGCGTTGATTTTCTCTGAAAGACCTTTAATGTACGGTAAAGAGGTGAAAGTACCCGTGTTAGCTTCTATTGTAGAATTCTGTTGAAATTTGAGTGTGTTGTAGAGTTTGTTGACTCTGTCTTTTTTAATTTAATCAATAAGTGGAATAGGAAAACCATTGTTGAGTAAAGCTTTAGTTACGATACGAATATTTTCTTTTCTAAACTTTGGATGTGCCAATTTAAGGCAACGGTCAAACAGACCTATCGCAACACTTCGTTTGTATCGGTGTGGGTGGTACGAGTCAAGACTGAGATATCTACCCGACCAAGTGGCTTTCCTGTACCAGTTACTAATCAAATGATTACCTTCTCTAATAACGTAGGTGTTCAAGAAGCTGATTTTATTGTTATCCTCCAATTCAGAGGTGAAGTTGATGCGAGGGTAAAAAATTATTAAAGCTATTTAAGAGAAAATTAACACTATTTTTATGAACACACGTGATGATATCATCAACATATCTTTTATAGAATGGAAGTTTAAAAGGTAAATGTTTAATGACTTTTTGTTCTAAGAGTTCCATGACGAGATTTGCAGCTACTGGACTAATTGGAGAACCCATCGCAACACCAAAAATTTGCTTATAATGAGAGTTGTTATAAGAGAAAAAAGTGGAATTCAGGCATAGTTTAACACCTTCAATGAAGTCTTTTTTATCAAGGTTGGTGTGATCCTTGATGGAATTTCAATTTTTTCCTACCGCAGCTAAGACTAAGTTAACAGGAACATTGGTGTATAGAGACGTGACATCTAATGAGATGAGAATGTGAGGAATGAAAACATTCTTAATATGTTGTACGAAAGGCCAAGAGTCCTTGACATGGAAGTCAGTCTTTCCTACAACATTTGAGAGTACTGAAGCTAGGTATTTAGAAAGTTTATACGTCGGAGAATTAATGTTGGAAACAATGGATCTAAGAGGTGTGTCCTTTTTATGGATTTTAGGGAGAAAATAAAGTTTAGAAGGCAGAGAATTATGGGTCTTCAGATGTTTACTGAGTGACGAAGGAATAGAGCCTTTTTTTGTCCAATTAGTGACGAGTCTGTTAATAGCCGTCTCAGAAATTTTAGTTGGATCTTTTCTTAATAGCTCATATGTGTCTTTTTGATCAAGTAAGAGTTGGGCTTTACGTTGAAAGTCATCTTTATTCATGACAACAGTGACATTTCCTTTGTCAGCTCTAGTGACCAACAGATGATTGTGTTTTTTTTTAAATTCTCTGGCTTCCTTAAATTTTGATAACTCTGGTGACCGATTATTTGCAAGTGAATTCTGACACAGGTGATTTGAGATGGTGTTCGAGACCTTGGAGCGTACCTGATCTTTAGTAGTAGTGTCTTTTTTTAAGAGAGAAACTTCTACAGAACAGACAATATCCTCGATGTGTGATTTCCCATACAATGGGATCGAATGTTTGGGACCCAGTGCTAAAAAATTATGAACAGATGTAGGAAGGGTTTGATCACTTAGATTAACGATCCAGTGATCTGGTACCTCTCTAGGTTTGTAATGCGACTATCTAAATCATGAAGTTTCTTGATATTGTTATTTTTCAAGTTTTCGAACACCACCTCAGATCTCTGCTCATCTAAAGCAAACTTGGTTAATTCAACAGAAGTCGGATTATTGACATGGAATTGAACTATATGTTCATCTAATACTTTTGAGAGATAATTAACTTTTCTATAACAATGTTTGATTTCAAGATTAATGATAGTTTCATGAAACTGTTGTAAACTAGCCTTGAATTGCTTCTCGTTAAACAAGTGAGTTAAATTTTGTAAGTTAAATTTTAGAAAATTGGGAGTTAATCCCTTAGAACGACATTTCAGAAGAAAAATGCGACGATTCTTAGCTTTACTGATGTTGTGTCGGAGTTTGGTGATTCCTTTCCTCAATTGAAGAGACTTATCCAGGTGTGGAGACGTAGAGGTGAAATTAAAGTGAGAGTGGCTGAGACATCCACTATCTTCTTCGATGATATCCATATTAGTGATAATTCGTGACCGTGAAGTGTAATAAGGTGGTTTCGTCGGAGACGGTCAAAAGACCGTCAAAAGACCGTCTCCGACGAAACCACCTCATTAGATGATTGCAGAACAGGGTGGATTGGAGATTGCGATATAAGAAGATGCCGAAAAAATTCATGATTCCATTCACGAAGATGAATCTGATATTACGGTACAAGAAGAAGCTGAAGATATCGAGCCTACCATTCAGGATAACGTTTCAATGGACAACATTCACAGGTTGCAGCCCAACATGTTAACAGAAAATCAGCCAGGAACTGAGGGAATAGAAAGAACTAAAAATAAGTATTCCAAAATTAAAGAACTACGTCTATGGGCAGTGGAATCTAATCTTCAACATAATTCACTTGGACAAGCTTTTACAGCAACTGCGAATTGCTGTAATTGGAACCTCGATTTGCCTAGATCATCGAAGACATTTCTTGGAACAGCTGGAACTGAATACGAAATAGTAGAAATGGCAAATGACAATATCATGAAGACAAGTGGGCAATTCGTCTATTTAGGCATGGAAAAAATTCTTAAACAAACCATCAATTCTCAATTTCACCGTGAAAATATAAAACTGCTTATAAATATAGATGGCATGCCTCTTCCAGCTTCTGGAAGCAAATCCTTGTGGCCAATTATACTGTCACAAAGCGCATTAGAAATTTGACTTCAAATTACCGCCAGTCGGCCATATACATCTGACGCCAGAGCCAAACCTCTGCGTTCACAAAACCATACAAAAATACTTGATTTTTCGCCGCCAACTAGTGCGGCGACACTGTAACAGTAGAGTTGTAATTCAAGAGTGCAAGAGACAAAACGTCTCAACACGTGCGCTCTAGCTGAAATACCACATACCGTACGGCCGACCTGAAAATATAAATTATATATTTGATTGTTCGTACAGTGTGAAAAGTAAAGCACAAATTATAGTAAAGGAGAATTTGGTTAATCATTAGTGGAAATAAAAGTCAGTAAACAGTTAGTGTTCAATTGTGATAAGTTGGTGAATGAACAATATTTGTTCTACAACCACGCTGCTTCTACTTGATTTCCTATTCAACATCCTCTTCAACTGGTGCTGTACTATTATATGTTATATTATATTTAAATTGCTAGAATTACTCACTTTCTGTTTCTTTACATTATAAAGGAAAGAAAGTCTCTCAATCATAAATCATAGGTACGAGGGCCTACATCGTAGCCCGAATCCACGACGCCTAACGTCGGTAAAAATTAGGTGGCGCTCGACGGCACAGCTAGCCCTAGTAAAAAATACAAGCCTTGGTGAACGCGGTTAAGCAATTAGCTTCCCTCGTATAAAAGATAGTGAAAACTTAACTCGTGTCGCAATACACTGAGAGAAAAAAGTCTTTGAATCTGAAAAATGATGTTCGATTCAACTAAATCCGGCGGTCACGGGCTGTCAAATGCATATTAGGTAAATTTAACAAGCAGAAGTAGTTGTTCGGAATAGACGAAATTCAGTTCTATTGACTTGATGCACATTTGAACCAAATAGCAATGGATAACGTCAATAGGATATTCGACTCGTCGAAATTATTCATTTGGATAATCTGAAGAATTCTTTGTTGTTACAAACGTGGCATTCTTGAAGTAAATGAATCTTTAGTTAAATCAGTGAGATACTTTGTTCGTTGCATTGAAATTTTGCTGAAAGAACGAAATACTTCATCTATGTCAAGAAACATGTGGGTATTTCGAAATCTCATTTGTTTTCGCCAACTAGACATTCATTAACCGAAGTGTTTGGTTAGCTTAATCTGACAAACTCGCACTTGTTTCAAATGTATTATTTTTCCAGTTGACAAATCTTTAGGTGAACCAATAAGATATTTCATTCGATGTACTGAAGTTTTATTGAAGGGACTATATATTTGGTAAATTAGAAAACATATCAGGTGTACCTTCAAAATTCGTGCGCTCCTGCCAATAAAATGTTTAGCTTAGTAAAATATTTCGGTTACTCCGATTCGAGAAGCGTGTTTTTGTTTCAAACAAATAACATTCTTTACATGACAAAATCATGAAGTAAATCTCAGAGATATATTGTTTATTTCATGAAATGGTGATTAAAAGAACAAAATATTTTGTTCTACAAAAAACGTATAACGGAACACCCAACACTAATGTGTTTCTATTAACTGAACATTCGGCTGAGCGAAATGTTTATTTGCCTATTCCATAAGAAGTATTCTTTCGGTTCAACTGTGCTACTAACGAAGTCAGTGAATATTTAGAAAGACCAATGTGACATTTCGGCTATTTTCTCGAATTTTCATTGATATGAAGACATATTTTGTTGCTCTAACGTCGGATCAAGGCATATTTAGGACACTTACGCTTTCTTCGATTAAATGTATGTTCGCAAAGAAATTGATAGAGAGTTCGGTCAACATCAGATTCAATGGAAATCAACAAAGCGCGTCTTGAACGAAATCCCTGCCGTCGTTTTGACTGTCGAGCCGTATAATTGGATCCACTAGATGTGCAGTCGATTTCAGCGAATTTTAATTGGAATTAAGAAGCTAAATGGTTGGATCTATTATACGTAGCGTATCATTGAATTGAATATCTGTTTCGAACAATGAAATACTGTATTCCAGGAAGCACAGGATGGAGTGTCAACTGCTCTATACGTCAACCTGCAGGTATACAGGGTGTTACAACTAACTATGTCACCCCGACGGGTGGTGATAGGGGGAACCTTAACTAACGTTTTCGATATAGGAACCAATGTCCGGAAAGTTGATGTTACCTGGATGAGAGAGATTCAAAGTTTTCGGCGAACCCCTGCAATGCTTGCTCACAGACGCGGCGAAATCGTCGAGGATTTAGATATAATCTAAGTCTAATTCAACTATTTATTAACAACATAATGAATCTAACACAGTGTTTAAAATATCACAGAAAATGAGTATTTTCGTCGTCAATTTCAACGAAAAATAACCAAGCTGCATTTGTATTTATTGACAACAATCCGGAAGTGATGGAAAGAGTGGGGGGAGTCTATACTTCGTCGCTGCAGACTTTGCGGCCAGCAGAATGGGGGGTACTCTGAACACTTGCTACACTGATAACTTTCGTGTGGTTAATTAGTGTTATTTTTCTTTTCTTTTCGTTTGACGAAAACATGTGATAATACTTGGTTGTTTTTTATTGAAATTCACGACGAAAATACCCATTTCCTGTGGTATTTGATACGCTGTGTTAGATTTATTATGTTGTTCATAAATAGTTGAATTAGACTTGAATTATTTCTAAATCATCGACGATTTCGCCGTGCCTGTGAGCAAGTGTTACACGCGTTCGCCGAAAACTTTGAATCCCTCTCATCAAGGTAACGTCAACTTTCCGGACATAGGTTCCTATATCGAAAATGCTAGTTAAGGTCTCCCCTATCACCACCCGTCGGGGTGACATAGTTAGTTGTAACACCCTGTAGACATCCGAGGATTATTTCGACGAAATAATCCACAATATATATTGTGACGTGGATCTTTATTAACCCTCGGATCTGGACCGGATAGCCAGCCTCCGAGGTCAATCCAGTCGACAATTGGCCAAAAATTAAGATGTTAACCAAAAGTTGGGCGCCAGGCGGATAACCGCCACTTTCAAAATTTAAACAAAATCTAAACAAAATGTACTGAAACGTCGGCTAGCAACAGTACCGCGGAGAGGGATCGGGATTGAATGAAGGATTAGCTAGGCGTTGATTAACGACTCGTGGTTTAGAATTTAACGAAGAAAAATAGAATTTATTGAATAAAAATCAGAATGGAAAAAAAATTGAATTAACAAATCGTGTACCCGGGGGTACTTCCCCGCGGGTATAAAACGGCTACAGGTCGTGTATAGGCGACCTGGCCACGCTTGACGAGTTTCACAATAATAAATAAACTACTAGCTTCCACGTAGGAGAGCAATAACACAACAAAATAATGCAAAAATAAGTAACTCGACAAATACGTCCCTTGCGGAACAAAAATTACAGGTAAAAGATGGAATATGCCCGCAAGGGTTAACAAAACTAATTCACAAAATTATTACTTGAACCTAACTTAAACTAACTCTGCCTTCGTAGGCGAAACAAAAAGGCTGAACGGAATCCAAAATATAATACTGTTCTGAACCTCTCCGTATGAGAGAGAGAGCGCGACCGTGACGTAAGCAGACTATTTCGCTCGCACTCAGGTGCGTAACCTACGGCTCTACAGAAGTACTATAACGCGACACAAAACTCGAAAATCTTACTCAAAAACTGAAGCTCAAAACTCTATTATGATGTGAGACACTGGTGGCGGCCTACCGACTTGAAGATCGTCTTAATTTGATTGTCAGAAATACTCAATAGCCTCGTGGCTCGGAACAAAGCAAGATGGCTGATGGCCGTTTGCCGAATTCAACTTAGTATAGGTCAAATTGGCTAACGCTTACCGTTGTCCAGTCGCTCTTTTAGGGAGATTTCCTCGTAGGAAAGACATCCTGACACACCAGCACACGCTACTACGAAATTAAAACTCGAAAATTCCACGGGGGAAATACTAAACTGCCTCTTAAAAATTGAAATCAGGCGAGCACTAGAGCTCGGCGCTCTACCTGCGAGGCAGGCCTACGGCAGAGTGATCTTTGACCGCTAGGCGCTGATAAATCTCACCCTGATTAGGCGGTCGAGTATTGATTTTGCAAATCGATCGAAAGATCCCTAAATATGGCGACCTTTTGTCGCTACGCGCGAAATTCGAAATTCACCACGGTGTCATTAGCTCGTTGATTCAGAGGACCACGGGTTGCAGGTTCTTCTTGGTGGCGGGAATCTCTTCCACCACCGATATCCCACGTTGTAGAGTGCCCTCGGCACTCCCCCGTGTCCTCTCTCTCGATTTTGGAGGTAGCTTGGCCAGTATTATCCTCCGGAGCTTTTTAGGTGGTGTTTGTCGAAAAGGATCCAAACACCCGGTATTCGGTGTCGTGCGTCCGTCGAGTAGCGTATCAGTCTTAGTTTTGGCCGTCGTACGAGCCTCGTCTCCCACATAATAGAGAAAATGCGTAAAATAAAACAAAAGAATTAGAACTAAATTCGACAGTCTTAAGTCGGTCACGGTGCCTATCGGAGAGTTTCTAGCCTCGGGGCTAACCTAACGCATTCGTGCTTCTTTCATCTGTCGCACCCTACGTAACTATGATCGTCTAAGGGTTCGGGAGTTAACTAGAGTTGTTTATCCAATTTTTCGGTCCTCCAGGTGTTTCCCTTCATAGTTTTCGTCATCCAGGTATCCCTTTTCCGGAAATTTACCATCGACTCACGTTTGTTTCGAAATGGGGCACGGCTTCGTTTGGGAGCTACAATTTTTTTCCGAAGGCGAAATGAACGACTCGTACGTCCGCTCGCATTGCTGAGTCATTTTGCCTTCGGAAAAAATTGTAGCTCCCAAACGAAGCCGTGCCTCATTTCGAAATAAACGTGATTCGATAGTAAATTTCCGGAGCTTTTCGAAATAAAATACGAAAAAAGTCCTAAAAATGACATCAGTGGATGAAAATAGAGTTTTTGATTGGAAAATCATTTTTCGACATGTTTCGCGAGATCATGGACTAAGGTGAAAGAGCGTGAAGAATACTACAAATAACCACCCTATTACTTTTTTCATTCGACATACCGTTTCTGAGATATTTGCCTCCAAAGACATTAAAGAGCGTAAGGAATCGAAAACTGGAAGAGCTCGTACACCATAGGTAAAAATAGCTACATATGTCTTACATACATAAAGAATGCTAATTCTAAGAGTACAAAAGCTCATGCAAAAATGAGGAAAATCCGTGACATCGAGGTTTTTTTTTGTCTGCTCCGCGTGGAATCCATCATATAAGGATATCATTTCATATTCAGCAGTATACTATATAAGGACATCATTCTATACATGTAACCCATCATATGAGGACATACCCTTACCAAAAAAGTTCAAGTGTTGAATGATGTAAAACAGTAAATATGTATTGAATTATATGCAAATTATATGACGTTATGACCGATTTTCGCATACTCTCTGAATCTGAATCAGTGAAAATTATTAACAATCAGTATACAGCGTGATTCCCAAGTCGCGGAAAAGATTTCACATGCAGATCCCTCGTCGAAATCTAAGAATAAAGCTTTCCTTATCAAAAACTTCGAGGGACCGGTCGTTCCTGAGTTATAGAAGATTCAGTCCACCCGATAAGACGGCCGTGACGTGACGTGCTCAGTCTCGTAGCAATCCTGTAAAATTGATAGTGCCCGCGTCGTATGAACTTTGCCTGATATTTTGGTTTCTTATTTCGTAATTTTTAGTATTTACGTCGACTGGTCGGTCATGCTCGTGCCCTGCGTCATTCGCCCCGTAGTTGACGTTGTCCAGGTAGTCAAACTGCTGATTTACATTCTCCAGGTCTTTTGCTTCGTAGTGTTCATTCTAGTTATCGTCAGGCAGGTGATTTCCGACCTCCAGAATTCTCACTATGTTTTTGACGTTGCTCAGGTATTCAAACTGATGACTTCCGATTCCCAGGTCGTTCGGTTCGTGGTTTTCACTCTCGTTGTCTTCGAGTTGTTCATTTCCGTGCTCCAGAACTTTCGCCCCGTAGTTTGCATTGTCCAGGTGGTCAAACTGGTGACTTACGTTACTCAGGTCGTTTGCTTAGTAGTTTTCACTCTCGTTGTCATCGAGTTGTTGATTTCCGCCATCCAGGAGGTCAAACTGGTGACTTACATTCCCCAGGTCTATTGCTCCGTAGTTTTCATTCTCGTTGTCTTCGAGGTGTTGATTCCCGTGCTTAAGAACCTTCGCCCCGTAGTTTACGTTGTCCAGGTGGTCAAACTGGTAACTTACGTTACTCAGGTCGTCCGCTTCGTAGTTTTCACTATCGTTGTTATCGGGTTGTTAATTTCCATCCTCCAGGACTTTTGCCACGTAGTTTACGTTGTCGAGGCGGAGGTCCTGGAGCACGGAATTCAACAACCCGATGACAACGATAGTGAAAACTACGAAGTGGATGACCTAATTAACGTAAGTCACTAGTTTGACCACCTGGATAACGTGAACTACGGGGCAAAGGTCTTAGAGTCCGGAAATCACTAGCCTAACGACCTGGGTGACGAACGCTACCAAGAAAACGACCTGGGGAATGTAAGTCACTAGTTTGACCACCTGGACAACGTAAACTACGTGGCGAAAGTCCTGGAGCACGAAAATCAACAACTCGAAGACAACGACAGTGAAAACCACGAAGCGAAAGACCTGGGGAATGTCAGTCACCAGTTTGACCACCTGGGGAACGTCAACTACGAGGCGAACGACGTAGGGCACGAGAATGACCGACCGGACGACGTAAAGACTGAAAATTACCCCCCATGGAAAAAAGGTAGGTGTAAGGTGTATACGAAAATATATCTCGAATATATCCCATATATTTTCGACGAAAAGTTCGATATGCAGAATATATGTATCAGTATACGACAAAATATATACACGGATATATTCCGAATATATATTGAGTACTTGTAGACTATAGACGGAATGTATTTTGAATATATTTTGCGATATATGTCGACGTTACATATTACATACATGCGAAGATAATTTTAAAGTATACCCGGAATATTTATAAAATATCAACGGAATATATATCAAATACATTTTGCAATATATCTCAGTGTATATGGTACGCATATGCACAGATGTATTTTGGATGTAATTATGTATGATACATTAGGGTGATCCTGAAGTTGGGATAAAAGATACATTTTTCAGGCCGCCCCCCGGATCGACTCCAAATAACTAAAAAAAAAAAAATCCCTGTTAAGTATGGGTTCCCAATATTATTGACCCGCCTCCCAGAACGACGAAAGTTTTAAATCGGAAATTGTATGTATTTTTCAAAACTAAAAGTTGAATTTCCATAACTCCAATGATTACACAGGTCAACAATTTTTTTTTTTTTTTTCTGCCTTCTGTTTTAATGCTTAAATTTTGATTCTAGACATCAAAAAACACTCAAATTTCCATTTTTAGCTTTTAAAGTTTGCTTTTTTTTTTCATTTTTGAACTTGAATTTTTGTTATTTTATATTTATTTGCTATTATTTATCACAAATCTTGAATAATGAAGACTCGAGTGTTCAGCAAAAACTTTTTTAATCGTAATTTAAAAAAAAATAATGGAAAAAAATATATAAATCTATCATTTTTCATTTTTCTTAAAAGTACAAAAAAATCGCTCTAGTTTCTTCAAAAGCAAACTTTGATCGAAAAAATTATTTTTCCCCTTCTTATTAACGTAGGAGCAACCAAAATTTCATATGCAGAAGACAGACCCAAAAATCGTGTTGACCAGTGTTATCAATGACAAAAATCTGAAATTTGGTATAGTTATTCGTACTTGTGTGATGGTATAACATTGGTGCATTAGAACAATTTCCAGAAAATTTTATTCTTACCTTTCAATGTGATGAAGTTTTTTTTTTCAAATGTCAAGCATTAAAAGCGAAGAATAAAATTATCTCGAAATTGTTTCACTGCACCATGTTGTACATCATACAAGTACGAATAACCATACTAAATTTCAGATTTTTTCATCGATAATCATCGGAGTTATGAAAATTCAACTTTTAGTTTTGAAAAATACATGCCATTTCCCATTCAAAACTTTCGTCGTTTTCGGGTGCGGGTCAATATTAATATTAAGAACCCAAACTTGGCAGGGATTTTTTTTTATTTATTTGGTGTCGATTTGGGGGGCGGTCTGAAAAATCTATCTTTTATCACAACTTAAGGGCTTTTGAGCGCTCCGCTGTTTTACCGACGGAGTAGCATTTTCGGCCAGTTGTCACAACCGCTATTTAGTCGACGGATCACGTCTCTATTGCTCCACTAATCACTCTCAGATTTCGGAGGGGTGATCCTCAGATTATCAGCTAGTGCGGGCTGGTTTCCGAAAAGTAATCGAGTGAAATTTCAATTAATCATTGATTTATTTATATCCGAAGCTCTGAAATCAGCTGACACTAATACATTGCCGATACACAGACACAGTGGTAAAAACATTATTTTTCTGCACTTCATCTGGAAAACCGGTGCTGGGGATACCAGCCCGCCGTACAGGCTCTCGTTAGCAATCTTTTGATATTATTCCGCGGTAAATCAGAGTAGCAGGAGCAACAGCAGACGTCGAGTAAAATCCGAAGTGACAGGCTAGCGTCGACACGAATACATGCAGAGACTGCCCTATAGATGTGGTCATTTTAATAGAGTTCTTGAGCTGGGCGCTAGAGGCGCTCTTCCGATCGAGAAGTTGTCGGGGCTCGCTCAAAAGCCCTTAAAGACCACCCTAATGATACATACTTCCTGATGTACATACGACGGGATTCATGCAATTTAATTACATTTGAACGTGTAAGAAATTTAAAATCAGTGATGTTGCCGGAATAATTTGAGTACTCAAGCAACCATTGATCACATTCAATAGGACCGAGCGTGAAGTATGAAGTGAAAAATTTTTGAACTCCAGAAATGGAAGGTCAAATTGAAATGCAAATAGCAAACAAAATGTTGATTATGTGACAGATCATGGATGGAAGAAACGCTGACGGTTTGTAATACATATTTAATGACGTTATTTATTGATGTACTATGAGAAAAAATTATTGTTATCCACACGTTTTAACAATTATTACGTAAGCAGCTCATATCGGTTGGGAAGTACGCAAGCGACCCAGAGCTGCGTGCGTTGCACGGATAAAACAGAAACCTTCTCCTTTATCATTTTGATATTTACGACTGCTAAATTGTCAATTTTATTTTTGAGAACGATTAAATGGTCTAGCCTTCTGCCAGCGATCAGTGATTTTTTTTGTTTTTCAAAGTATCGTCCTAAAGCGTAACACGAGACATAATTTCCCTCAGTGATAACATAAAACAATTCTATTTCGAATATCTCGTCGTCAATTAACCGCACATAATAATTGGCGCGCTTTTGTACGAGCGTATACGATTTGCTATGTACTATCTCACCGCCTATTACTGCCCGTTTATATGATGCGATAGGAGAATCATGATCGATCTGCACATTCGCTCTATGAAACGCCAAATAGTGAATCCTCGGCAGTTCTACATGCATGGATGCTGCACCAAGCATGCCGGCGTTATTTAGGATAAACGTAGGTTCTGGTATAACTTGCTTGTGTAAGACGTTATCTACATATTCTTTCTGTTCTTTTGTCATTTTTTTCAAACATATTGCAAACAATCTATCCACAACGTACTTTGCCCGAAACGTATCACAAATTTGTTCTGCTACGCCGTTAGAACTTTTTACGTAATTCAACAACACTTGATTGGTATTTTCGTATACAAAAGCGTTATGAGTCCATAGAGGTCCGAACCTTCTGACACTCTCCCCTAGATGAGCGAGCAAATGGACATTAAAAGATACATGTTCTCTGCCATACAATTGCTCGACTCCAACGATGAATTCTATTACCCATCTTTCCGCCAGTACGATTTCGGATCTCATGATCGACGATTTACATAAAATCTGTACTGCGTCTACCAACAAAGCCCAATGATCTACGTATTTCCGAGGTAAAAATAAACTCAACGTAGGTAGACTATAAAACAATAACCATATAACCCACTCGTGGGCCTTCCAATGAACGCGATCGGACATTCTACGCGGAGTTCTAGAGACTTCGAGAGTGGGAGTATAAGAGAGGATCAGTTCATCGATACCATCGATCAGATGACCAATATAAAATTCTTTATGATGGTAAGCTGATTCAAACCACAGTTTTGCGAATTGCCTGCAGACTCCTAGGGCGACCGCATGCATCCAATCTACGTCTAAACCTGCAACTATATCGAAATTAGGAACGTCGCATAGGATCGATCGTCCTTTTACACCTTTTTCTCGTTGTTCAGCATGCTCTAAAGTCTTCTCGTGGGTGCGCAAACCTTCGCCAAAAGCATTATTTTGTGGCCCTATCAGCGGATAGACTCGAGTTCTTCCTCGGCCTTTTTCGATGGATTCGCCAGGATGAAGGCATAATCCGCATCCATATTTACCGTTAAATTGAGTCGTATTCCGCAACATCGGCCGTGCTACAGAATCACACATAATTACAAGAACGCGGCATTTCTTCGTGTAACTCATGCCATTACGGACATAAGTGAAGCCGTCGTTATTCAATATCTTAGCCTCGTCCACGAATGGTTTAAGATATTCATTCATTTGTGGCTTTCCTGAGCCGAACCAAAGTCCGCATAAAATCACGCGTCTATTCCTCTCTCGTGGCTCCAGCTCGTTGATAGTGCATAAGATGGGATAAATAGAGTAATTCGAGCTTTCGAATACCGGAACTCCATCGACACTCCCGTTAACGCTTAACATTCCAGGAACAAAGTTCTTTTTATATAATTCTCCATCATATATATCCTCGATCGCGCTATCGATTTGTTTTTGTCGCGGCATTTCACAAGTCTCATGAGCCGTTGTAAGTGTGAAAATCTCTCTGAGCTGATATTTTAACGAAATATACAGGAAAGAGTTTCCAGATCGTTGACCCGACTTCGAGTCAATTGCGCTGTCACAGTGTGGACATAGCATCTCAACTACTTCTACACCTGCATACCGTCCACAGGAATCACAAATACGATGAACGGTCACAGATTCTGAAAATTCGTTGATAATCTTTCTCAAAAAATATTTCGATGGCTGTGGCGTTGAAGTCACATTCATAACTCTCAACAATTTCAAAACGCTCTCAGCAGCTTCGTACGTGAAGTTATAACGCAATTTTGTTGCTAGAATTAACAGGGATTGAATCAAAAAGTCGTTAGTATATTTCTCTTCGGGATATGTACTATCTGCAACTTCGGTTCTGCTGCTGTTGCTACCCGCGTCTTGCCATCTGAAGTTCCGGCTCGCATTATCAGATGCAATCTGAAATTGAAAATATGAAAAGTTTATGTTCTGTTAAATTCGTGCAAATGATTGTAAAGGTCAATTTTTTATTTTTTCATTCTTGTGGTGCGATGAAAACGGCTGCATTATTAAGGTAGCTCATCAAAAACGGCTGAAGTCGTTGATTGTATGAAAATTAAACAATACCCCAAAATTATGGTTTTTATTTTTAAATTATTAGTATGAATTATAGAGGTCATCAATATAACAATTATAAGATTTGTGAATAACAGCTGATCGAGCAGACGTTGCCATGTCGATTTCGGTTCCCATCTCTCGTCAATTTCTACTAATTATTGTTAATATGAACGAATCTATATGGCGAATCGTCATGAAATAAGTGTCGATATTTTCTATTATTTTTTTTTATACTTTGAGTAAAAAATTCAGATTTCAATCTTTATTCACAATAAAGTTATGGATTTTCACACAAGCCGCTGGGTTACATCCTGATTTTTCAAAATTGATTCTTTGAAAAACTAAAACGTCAATTAAATCGAGCAAAAAATTGAGTTAAAAAACCTAATAATGTTTTCCGGCGATTATTTTTAGTTTTCAAAAATCTTCAAATAATATGGAGCTGATGAGCTACTTTGAGTCATTAACATACGAGTCTTCATTTCAAAAGTCAATGACCTATATCTTAATTTTTTTTCGAACGGATACTAGTTCGTCACAACTTGCTTAACGATCGAGTATACCTATATTTTGAAGTATGCAGATTCTAAATTTCATACTTACGATCTCAGATCTCGTAAGTTGTATCAATTCTTGGTTATCGAGCATCGAATCGGCTCTGGCTTCGTGTGAGAAGGTTTCGGAAGTGTCTTTCGTTTCGATCTCGAGATCGGCGGCGGAGTCCTGAAAAGCGAAACATAATCTATTCTCATATTGTTTGAATGTACAAATTCATTTATTCAATAACGATCAATAATAATAGAGAATTACGGAATGATTGTATACACTAAATTTCACAAGCTGCAGTTTTATCGTTAATTCATTACTAATTTCTCATTCGTTATTGCATGCTACTCACCCCAAGCGACGTTTTTTCCAAATTTTCGTGGGTGGTAGGAAGCTGATTTTCCGGTGTACATTGCTCTTTCCTGCATGGGTATTCGTATATTATTATTATTTGAAACATTGTAACTAAAATAGTTATTCTATGAACTTGACGATAAATATTTTCATACCTTGCTTGTTTTTGTTTCCCTCTCCAATCACGTTTCGTGGATGCCGGGATTCGTGAAACACTTCCATGCAACACGTATTTTTTGTACGGGCCCCTCCTTTTGACTTTTGACTTTTCGGCACTTTCGCATGAATTATTATCAGCCATTCTGACGAAATGAGATGTGAATAATCATTTTTTGAAACCAGCAACCTATTTCGGAACAAATAAAAAGTTCTAACCTCGCATCATATGATGCTTGACAAGCAGACCCGTAGAATCGAAAACCGATTGTGTCGCTTCGAACCGAGCGTGCGGGGAAATTCGTGTCAGTAAGCCATAGACATATAAGAATAGACCGCGCGAATAACGGAGGTGGCCCGTTGGTGGATGCGAGAGCGGAATAGAAAGAGAGATCAGAATATATGCGACCCCTCTATCCTTGTCTAACGCACATAGACACAGAGTCCGATATGTAACTTTCTCTTTCTATCGCTCTCCCGACTTCTCGGCCTGGTCGCGTGGTCTGTTTTTATATGTCTATGCAGTAAGCGCACTGACAGGCACATCGGTTTATCCCGCGCTGTTCCACAAACGCAGCTATATATCGCGTTACTGATGCCATAAGGACGAAAGCGACATCATAGGACCTTCTGGTTTTATTCGAACCAAAAGGTCGTATATTTTTTTTCTCAGAATAGCGATGAAATCGATAAAAACACGTAGATCTATTGAGATTACCGCAAAAAAATTTTTTGGCGGATGCGACTTTCTGACTTAAGTTTTAGAAAAAACTGGCGGGAAAAAATGACCTTTTGGCTTGAATTTTCCTGATTTTTTCCTATAATTGAAGCCAGAAGGTAGTATGTACTCGCATACAGGGTTGTGAAAATTGTCATTAAAAATGTAATTTCATTACATTTTCAATTACCATTACTTTACAAAAATGTTCAACTACATTATACGAATGTCATGAATAATCGAATCGGTTATCGTATGACTGAAGTAATTGATGGTTCACAACCCTGCTCGCATATACGGCCTTCTGCTTTCAATTTTCGATACTTCCGAATTCAATGGATCCACACGTTATTGTCAATTCCGTAGCGAATCCAGAAAAAAAAATATACGACCTTCTGGCACTAAAATCTAATTTTTGGTTTAAAAAGAGATCCCGAATTTTTAATTTTCAATTTTCAAAGTTGTATTCCTGTAGGAAATTTGATTCCGCATCTTCTTTTCCTCGTCAAAAAAGTCGTGGACTCCGTCGTTTCCGAAATATTTACAAAACACGTGTTCTTCGCGAGGTAAAAAATTCTTACCTTTTTTCACTTCAACTCGCGCTGGATTACTCAATTTTTTGAATTGTTGAACAAAATTTGCAGGGATCATATATTATAGTGTTTCAAGATTGACTAAGAAAGAAAATGGTTAATATTGTTGTTAACAAGAAAGTTATTAATTATACTACGAGGAGTTGCGAAAATCAGTTACGGATATCTTTAAGCGCTTCGGAAGTCGAACGAATTTCTAACGACTGAAAGGTTCCAGTGAGAAAGTTGTTCATTAAGGTACAAATAAGTTTTCTGAAAAGTCTTACTTCAATCGAATAAATGGTTTAGGAATTGTTAATATTTTATTCTACCACCGCCCGGCTGCCGCGCGCGTAGCTAAGAGCGAGAGTATATGAGCAGCGACTCGCAGTTTGCAGCCAACGATTGAAATATTTCATGACTCGGATAGATATACAAAGTGATAGTTTCTGATTCATCTTATTTAACATAGAGCATTGATTTCAATTTATATATATTCTTGAGAAATAACGTCGTTAACAACAATATTAACCTTCTTCTTTCTTAGTCACTTTTAAAACACTATGATATAATATAAATAATCCTTGCAAATTTCGTTCAAAAATTACAAAAATTGGGTAATCTAGTGCGAGTTGCAGTGAAAAAAGGTGGGAATCTTTTACCTTAGAACAAGCATGTTTTTTGTAGCCATTTCGGAGGCGACTGAGGCTGCAACTTTATTCAAGAGAAAAAAAATGCGGAATTAAATTTACTACGGGGACGCATGTTTGAAAATTCAAAATTCGGGATTTTTTTTCCATTTGCTCAGGGGCCAAGTCTGCGGAACTAGAAAAAATTATATTCCCTCATTGCATCCGGCCCCATATTATTATAGACTTTCAGTATTGAGAATGACTCGAAACAAGCGTTGCAGTTCGTAGAGGCGAATCTCAATATAGATAGATTAAGGGGGGAAACACATGGAAATTTTTTCAAAAAAGTTTTTTTTTTTTATTCCACGAATCGATAGTTCAACATCTTAAGAATATTCTCTCAAAATTTCGTTGTGATATCATGAATACTTTCGATGTTATGGCCGGAGAACTGAGCGACCGCGCGCGGAGCAGGTATAACGCCGCTCGCCTCGAAAGCACTAAAGAAGCTCGCCAAACTCGAAGACAGGAGATATTGGCAGAAAACCAGCTCTTCAAATACGAGGAAGGTCTACTTTATGGTCCCGGAATAGCGGAATAGCCTTGAAACACCTATAAGGTACCAGATTTCCGTTGCCCGAAACTTTGATTTGCCGTTGCCCGAAACTTTAAACGCGATTATCTCGAAACTACATTTTCGCAATCTGTGGCAGCGATAAAAAAAAAACTATTTATCCGATTCACTTCAACCAAATTTTTTTAGACGCGTAATTGCAAACCCTTGTCGATAAACCTCCAATATCTCGAAAAAAAAAATTTTTTTAATGCATTTTGCATAAAAATGTTCGGTGAAAATCCGATCTTTTTTTTCTGAGTGCCGCCATTTTTACAATATTCAACATTTTTAACTTTTTTTAGGTTTATCGACAGCGTACTTTCATACAGAATTTAATGGTTTTTGAAATTTTCGTTTCGGATGAAAAATGAAAAAACTACAGCTGCCGCAATTTGACGTCGCGGGAAAAATTCGTTTAACAACAATTGGTTGCAGTCAGCTAATGAATAATTATTTTCCATTGAAAAAATTTTTTTTCAAGTCTTCGAATATCAAATAAAATAGCCTCCAAAGTTGAAAACGATTGGTGTAGTACTGACTTCAGAAAAAAATCCCGAAATTCCTCCTCATTTTTGACCGTTTCCATGTGTTTCCCCCCTTAATAAGCGAGGTACAGGATCATCCAGCATTATGGGACAGGGCCCAAAAAGATAGTGATACATAGAATCAAAAGAAAACAGCGCTGGGAAGAAATTACAGAACTTTTGCTCTTGAAAGTGATCATTTTGTCACTTGGACAGATACACGGCTGCTCGGCAGCCGGAGATCGCGCGGTACAAACCGCTGTGTGTGGCATCGCTCTAACGAACGAGAGGGCACATCGATCGCTTCCATCGAGCGCGCCAAACTGTCTCCCATCTCATTTGAAGTTTTGTTACTAACGCCACCGACTAATTTGTTCGTCGTTTCGTGTATTCACCGCGCAGACGTATGCCGGTCATAACCAGTGGATCCTTTCGCGTTGTTATTGCTTAGCTTGCTCGACTAACGTCGTGAATGTGAAACGATTTATCGTGAATGTTTTGTGGTTTTTCAAGTCTGATATTTAATTGTGTCCGTGGCCGAATAATTGAAACATATAATTCTCTTCCAACTCAGGACAAGATTCTGTTTGGTGGTTTCGTGACCTCCAGTGCAGCAGGTAAGTTTGTAAACATTTGACAGGCCCTCTTCCATTATAAAGCCGACAACATTTAAAACAATTCTTTATAGGATGGCACTTCGATTACTAGCCCTCGTGAAATGGATTGGCGGAGCTGACGATAAAAAATATACATCAGGCGTCCCCGTACAGTGGATCAAGGGATTCGACTATGACGACTTTCGATCTGAAAACTTCGATCCCATGTTGAGTTATGTTATCGAGTGGCACGAAGGAAAGAAACCTTCTGGGGGTTGGCCGGTTTTTGATGGATATGTTATTGAAGTTTCCAGTAAGTAATGTATAATCCTAATCTTTTTTTTTTTACTGGGGTACAGCATATTTTTTTGTGGGATCAATAGAAGTTGGAAAATAACGAAGAAAAAATTATTAAGGGATTGGATTTTTAAAATTCCGCAGCTTGATGAATAGTACTCGAAAAGCATGAAAGAAGTGAATCTCTACATCCAGATTAATCAGGTTAAGGTGGTACATACACCTTTAAAATAATTCTTTTCAAATTGCTGCTACGCTCTGAGAAAAGATTCTAGTGACTCAGTTTTTCTACAGTTGATTAGTGCTATTTTGATACATATTTCATGATTTTTCCAGATTTTATGTCCTCCGCTGAACATAAATTCAGTCCATCGAAGAAAAACCAGTTGTCGTAGGGTACAGGTTGCTGCGTTGGATGAAATTTCTTCAGCTTTTAAGGAAATATTCTTTATAAATGTAATTTCGTACCAAACCAATAATATTTCATGAATATGAGTTTTAGACATAGAAATTTTTCAATTGTAAGAATTTTTTTCCATCGTTCTGGAAAAAATGTTTTTAAACCAAAAATTTCTATCTCTAAAAATTAAATTTATCAAATATTATTGGTTTGGTCCGAAATTACATTCATACAGAATATTTCCTTAAAAGTTGAAGAAATTTCATCCAACGCAGCAACCTGTACCCTACGACAACTGGTTTTTCTTCGATGGACTGGATTTATGTTCAGCGGAGGACATAAAATCTGGAAAAATCATGAACTATGTATCAAAATAGCACTAATCAACTGTGGAAAAACTGAGTCACTAGAATGTTTTCTCAGAACGTAGCAGCACTTCTAGTGACTCACTGCAGTCGATCAGGCTTGAGGGTCATGGATCTTGACCAAACTTATAAGGGTATTTCCTTGAGCCAAAATATGTAGTACCTGCTGAATAACTCTACGGATTGGGCCTTTACTCTATCAACTTACCTAAATGTGCAATAGAAATCAGCGTAACCTGGATTTAGCAAATTGCCATGAAATGACCAGTTTTTGTGCTGCTTTATGAGATTCTAGATTGCACTGAATATTAATCCATTGAATACAGTCATTATTGTACATCATATTGTTGAAATTTACAATCCCAGCTATAGAAAATCACTTTATTCTACGCCTGTCGGCACATTGCTTCTCATTGTTTGTTACTCGTACCACATTCATTTGGTAAATTCGAAGACTTCCTCCCACTTGAAAGATGTTGAATATATGGTCAGTTTCAATACTGACACTGGCAGCTTACAAATCCTATAAATTACCACATAATATTAGTTTCACCACCATACTATAATTATTATTTCAGAAGAATATACCTATATACGTATATAAAGCTGACACAACCACTTGGGCAAAACTGATTCTGACCTATACAGATATTTAGTGCTCTTTTGTTGCTAATTAGTTGCCCTAATCCCGATTTTGTTGCTCCAGCCGTTCACGGGCAAACAGTGTCGATGCTAGGTATAAATGAGGCTGGAATGGCCACAAAAACGCGTCGACGAAATTTTTTGTTGACCACGGCATATTTTGTTGCTAATTAATTGCTATTGAATGATGCTGATCCAAACCATGAAATATCAAACCAACCCCTATTTCCAAGGACCTATCCCGAGGAAACCCCCTCAGACGCCTCGAAGAACCATCCTGACCGAACTGGCGTGCACGACGCGAAAATTTCACTGCCATATCAATCCTCGACCTATATCTCCATGGAAAAGAACCCTTCGAATTTGTTGCTCCAACCCCTATGACAGAAAACCACCCCAAAGGCCTTCATATATCCTCCCGACCGAACTAGCTAGCACGACTTGGAAATTTCAGTTCAATATGGAACCTAGACTTATATCCTTATGGAAAAAAAATCTCCTGAATTTGTTGCTTGAACCCCCACGACAGAAAACCACCCCAAACGCCTTGATGTATCCTCCCGACCGAACTAGCGAGCACGACTTGGAAATTCCAGTTCAATATAGATCCCCGACTCATATCCTCATGGAAAAAAAAACTCCCGAATTTGTTGCTCCAACCCCTATGACAGAAAACCACCCCAAAGGCCTTCATATATCCTCCCGACCGAACTAGCTAGCACGACTTGGAAATTTCAGTTCAATATGGAACCTAGACTTATATCCTTATGGAAAAAAAATCTCCTGAATTTGTTGCTTGAACCCCCACGACAGAAAACCACCCCAAACGCCTTGATGTATCCTCCCGACCGAACTAGCGAGCACGACTTGGAAATTCCAGTTCAATATAGATCCCCGACTCATATCCTCATGGAAAAAAAAACTCCCGAATTTGTTGCTCCAACCCCTATGACAGAAAACCACCCCAAAGGCCTTCATATATCCTCCCGACCGAACTAGCTAGCACGACTTGGAAATTTCAGTTCAATATGGAACCTAGACTTATATCCTTATGGAAAAAAAATCTCCTGAATTTGTTGCTTGAACCCCCACGACAGAAAACCACCCCAAACGCCTTGATGTATCCTCCCGACCGAAC
The DNA here is from genome assembly GCA_914767705.2 of Tenthredo notha. Taxonomy (NCBI): domain Eukaryota; kingdom Metazoa; phylum Arthropoda; class Insecta; order Hymenoptera; family Tenthredinidae; genus Tenthredo; species Tenthredo notha. The sequence goes on from OU611916.1 coordinate 2,189,997, forward strand.
TAGCGAGCACGACTTGTAAATTCCAGTTCAATATAGATCCCCGACTCATATCCTCATGGAAAAAAAAACTCCCGAATTTGTTGCTCCAACCCCCACGACAAAAAACCACCCCAAACGCCTTGATGTATCCTCCCGACCGAACTAGCGAGCACGACTTGGAAATTCCAGTTCAATATAGATCCCCGACTCATATCCTCATGGAAAAAAAAACTCCTGAATTTGTTGCTCTAACCCCTATGACAGAAAACCACCCCAAAGGCCTTCATATATCCTCCCGACCGAACTAGCTAGCACGACTTGGAAATTTCAGTTCAATATGGAACCTAGACTTATATCCTTATGGAAAAAAAATCTCCTGAATTTGTTGCTTGAACCCCCACGACAGAAAACCACCCCAAACGCCTTGATGTATCCTCCCGACCGAACTAGCGAGCACGACTTGTAAATTCCAGTTCAATATAGATCCCCGACTCATATCCTCATGGAAAAAAAAACTCCCGAATTTGTTGCTCCAACCCCCACGACAGAAAACCACCCCAAACGCCTTGATGTATCCTCCCGACCGAACTAGCGAGCACGACTTGGAAATTCCAGTTCAATATAGATCCCCGACTCATATCCTCATGGAAAAAAAAACTCCCGAATTTGTTGCTCCAACCCCTATGACAGAAAACCACCCCAAAGGCCTTCATATATCCTCCCGACCGAACTAGCTAGCACGACTTGGAAATTTCAGTTCAATATGGAACCTAGACTTATATCCTTATGGAAAAAAAATCTCCTGAATTTGTTGCTTGAATCCCCACGACAGAAAACCACCCCAAACGCCTTGATGTATCCTCCCGACCGAACTAGCGAGCACGACTTGGAAATTCCAGTTCAATATAGATCCCCGACTCATATCCTCATGGAAAAAAAAACTCCCGAATTTGTTGCTCCAACCCCTATGACAGAAAACCACCCCAAAGGCCTTCATATATCCTCCCGACCGCACTAGCTAGCACGACTTGGAAATTTCAGTTCAATATGGAACCTAGACTTATATCCTTATGGAAAAAAAATCTCCTGAATTTGTTGCTTGAACCCCCACGACAGAAAACCACCCCAAACGCCTTGATGTATCCTCCCGACCGAACTAGCGAGCACGACTTGGAAATTCCAGTTCAATATAGATCCCCGACTCATATCCTCATGGAAAAAAAAACTCCCGAATTTGTTGCTCCAACCCCTATGACAGAAAACCACCCCAAAGGCCTTCATATATCCTCCCGACCGAACTAGCTAGCACGACTTGGAAATTTCAGTTCAATATGGAACCTAGACTTATATCCTTATGGAAAAAAAATCTCCTGAATTTGTTGCTTGAACCCCCACGACAGAAAACCACCCCAAACGCCTTGATGTATCCTCCCGACCGAACTAGCGAGCACGACTTGGAAATTCCAGTTCAATATAGATCCCCGACTCATATCCTCATGGAAAAAAAAACTCCCGAATTTGTTGCTCCAACCCCCACGACAAAAAACCACCCCAAACGCCTTGATGTATCCTCCCGACCGAACTAGCGAGCACGACTTGGAAATTCCAGTTCGATATAGATCCCCGACTCATATCCTCATGGAAAAAAAAACTCCTGAATTTGTTGCTCTAACCCCTATGACAGAAAACCACCCCAAAGGCCTTCATATATCCTCCCGACCGAACTAGCTAGCACGACTTGGAAATTTCAGTTCAATATGGAACCTAGACTTATATCCTTATGGAAAAAAAATCTCCTGAATTTGTTGCTTGAACCCCCACGACAGAAAACCACCCCAAACGCCTTGATGTATCCTCCCGACCGAACTAGCGAGCACGACTTGTAAATTCCAGTTCAATATAGATCCCCGACTCATATCCTCATGGAAAAAAAAACTCCCGAATTTGTTGCTCCAACCCCTATGACAGAAAACCACCCCAAAGGCCTTCATATATCCTCCCGACCGAACTAGCTAGCACGACTTGGAAATTTCAGTTCAATATGGAACCTAGACTTATATCCTTATGGAAAAAAAATCTCCTGAATTTGTTGCTTGAACCCCCACGACAGAAAACCACCCCAAACGCCTTGATGTATCCTCCCGACCGAACTAGCGAGCACGACTTGGAAATTCCAGTTCAATATAGATCCCCGACTCATATCCTCATGGAAAAAAAAACTCCCGAATTTGTTGCTCCAACCCCCACGACAAAAAACCACCCCAAACGCCTTGATGTATCCTCCCGACCGAACTAGCGAGCACGACTTGGAAATTCCAGTTCAATATAGATCCCCGACTCATATCCTCATGGAAAAAAAAAACTCCTGAATTTGTTGCTCTAACCCCTATGACAGAAAACCACCCCAAAGGCCTTCATATATCCTCCCGACCGAACTAGCTAGCACGACTTGGAAATTTCAGTTCAATATGGAACCTAGACTTATATCCTTATGGAAAAAAAATCTCCTGAATTTGTTGCTTGAACCCCCACGACAGAAAACCACCCCAAACGCCTTGATGTATCCTCCCGACCGAACTAGCGAGCACGACTTGTAAATTCCAGTTCAATATAGATCCCCGACTCATATCCTCATGGAAAAAAAAACTCCCGAATTTGTTGCTCCAACCCCTATGACAGAAAACCACCCCAAAGGCCTTCATATATCCTCCCGACCGAACTAGCTAGCACGACTTGGAAATTTCAGTTCAATATGGAACCTAGACTTATATCCTTATGGAAAAAAAATCTCCTGAATTTGTTGCTTGAACCCCCACGACAGAAAACCACCCCAAACGCCTTGATGTATCCTCCCGACCGAACTAGCGAGCACGACTTGGAAATTCCAGTTCAATATAGATCCCCGACTCATATCCTCATGGAAAAAAAAACTCCCGAATTTGTTGCTCCAACCCCCACGACAAAAAACCACCCCAAACGCCTTGATGTATCCTCCCGACCGAACTAGCGAGCACGACTTGGAAATTCCAGTTCAATATAGATCCCCGACTCATATCCTCATGGAAAAAAAAACTCCCGAATTTGTTGCTCCAACCCCTATGACAGAAAACCACCCCAAAGGCCTTCATATATCCTCCCGACCGAACTAGCTAGCACGACTTGGAAATTTCAGTTCAATATGGAACCTAGACTTATATCCTTATGGAAAAAAAATCTCCTGAATTTGTTGCTTGAATCCCCACGACAGAAAACCACCCCAAACGCCTTGATGTATCCTCCCGACCGAACTAGCGAGCACGACTTGGAAATTCCAGTTCAATATAGATCCCCGACTCATATCCTCATGGAAAAAAAAACTCCCGAATTTGTTGCTCCAACCCCTATGACAGAAAACCACCCCAAAGGCCTTCATATATCCTCCCGACCGCACTAGCTAGCACGACTTGGAAATTTCAGTTCAATATGGAACCTAGACTTATATCCTTATGGAAAAAAAATCTCCTGAATTTGTTGCTTGAATCCCCACGACAGAAAACCACCCCAAACGCCTTGATGTATCCTCCCGACCGAACTAGCGAGCACGACTTGGAAATTCCAGTTCAATATAGATCCCCGACTCATATCCTCATGGAAAAAAAAACTCCCGAATTTGTTGCTCCAACCCCTATGACAGAAAACCACCCCAAAGGCCTTCATATATCCTCCCGACCGCACTAGCTAGCACGACTTGGAAATTTCAGTTCAATATGGAACCTAGACTTATATCCTTATGGAAAAAAAATCTCCTGAATTTGTTGCTTGAACCCCCACGACAGAAAACCACCCCAAACGCCTTGATGTATCCTCCCGACCGAACTAGCGAGCACGACTTGGAAATTCCAGTTCAATATAGATCCCCGACTCATATCCTCATGGAAAAAAAAACTCCCGAATTTGTTGCTCCAACCCCTATGACAGAAAACCACCCCAAAGGCCTTCATATATCCTCCCGACCGAACTAGCTAGCACGACTTGGAAATTTCAGTTCAATATGGAACCTAGACTTATATCCTTATGGAAAAAAAATCTCCTGAATTTGTTGCTTGAACCCCCACGACAGAAAACCACCCCAAACGCCTTGATGTATCCTCCCGACCGAACTAGCGAGCACGACTTGGAAATTCCAGTTCAATATAGATCCCCGACTCATATCCTCATGGAAAAAAAAACTCCCGAATTTGTTGCTCCAACCCCCACGACAAAAAACCACCCCAAACGCCTTGATGTATCCTCCCGACCGAACTAGCGAGCACGACTTGGAAATTCCAGTTCAATATAGATCCCCGACTCATATCCTCATGGAAAAAAAAACTCCTGAATTTGTTGCTCTAACCCCTATGACAGAAAACCACCCCAAAGGCCTTCATATATCCTCCCGACCGAACTAGCTAGCACGACTTGGAAATTTCAGTTCAATATGGAACCTAGACTTATATCCTTATGGAAAAAAAATCTCCTGAATTTGTTGCTTGAACCCCCACGACAGAAAACCACCCCAAACGCCTTGATGTATCCTCCCGACCGAACTAGCGAGCACGACTTGTAAATTCCAGTTCAATATAGATCCCCGACTCATATCCTCATGGAAAAAAAAACTCCCGAATTTGTTGCTCCAACCCCTATGACAGAAAACCACCCCAAAGGCCTTCATATATCCTCCCGACCGAACTAGCTAGCACGACTTGGAAATTTCAGTTCAATATGGAACCTAGACTTATATCCTTATGGAAAAAAAATCTCCTGAATTTGTTGCTTGAACCCCCACGACAGAAAACCACCCCAAACGCCTTGATGTATCCTCCCGACCGAACTAGCGAGCACGACTTGGAAATTCCAGTTCAATATAGATCCCCGACTCATATCCTCATGGAAAAAAAAACTCCCGAATTTGTTGCTCCAACCCCCACGACAAAAAACCACCCCAAACGCCTTGATGTATCCTCCCGACCGAACTAGCGAGCACGACTTGGAAATTCCAGTTCAATATAGATCCCCGACTCATATCCTCATGGAAAAAAAAACTCCTGAATTTGTTGCTCTAACCCCTATGACAGAAAACCACCCCAAAGGCCTTCATATATCCTCCCGACCGAACTAGCTAGCACGACTTGGAAATTTCAGTTCAATATGGAACCTAGACTTATATCCTTATGGAAAAAAAATCTCCTGAATTTGTTGCTTGAACCCCCACGACAGAAAACCACCCCAAACGCCTTGATGTATCCTCCCGACCGAACTAGCGAGCACGACTTGTAAATTCCAGTTCAATATAGATCCCCGACTCATATCCTCATGGAAAAAAAAACTCCCGAATTTGTTGCTCCAACCCCCACGACAAAAAACCACCCCAAACGCCTTGATGTATCCTCCCGACCGAACTAGCGAGCACGACTTGGAAATTCCAGTTCAATATAGATCCCCGACTCATATCCTCATGGAAAAAAAAACTCCTGAATTTGTTGCTCTAACCCCTATGACAGAAAACCACCCCAAAGGCCTTCATATATCCTCCCGACCGAACTAGCTAGCACGACTTGGAAATTTCAGTTCAATATGGAACCTAGACTTATATCCTTATGGAAAAAAAATCTCCTGAATTTGTTGCTTGAACCCCCACGACAGAAAACCACCCCAAACGCCTTGATGTATCCTCCCGACCGAACTAGCGAGCACGACTTGTAAATTCCAGTTCAATATAGATCCCCGACTCATATCCTCATGGAAAAAAAAACTCCCGAATTTGTTGCTCCAACCCCCACGACAGAAAACCACCCCAAACGCCTTGATGTATCCTCCCGACCGAACTAGCGAGCACGACTTGGAAATTCCAGTTCAATATAGATCCCCGACTCATATCCTCATGGAAAAAAAAACTCCCGAATTTGTTGCTCCAACCCCTATGACAGAAAACCACCCCAAAGGCCTTCATATATCCTCCCGACCGAACTAGCTAGCACGACTTGGAAATTTCAGTTTAATATGGAACCCAGACTTATATCCTTATGGAAAAAAAATCTCCTGAATTTGTTGCTTGAACCCCCACGACAGAAAACCACCCCAAACGCCTTGATGTATCCTCCCGACCGAACTAGCGAGCACGACTTGGAAATTCCAGTTCAATATAGATCCCCGACTCATATCCTCATGGAAAAAAAAACTCCCGAATTTGTTGCTCCAACCCCTATGACAGAAAACCACCCCAAAGGCCTTCATATATCCTCCCGACCGAACTAGCTAGCACGACTTGGAAATTTCAGTTTAATATGGAACCTAGACTTATATCCTTATGGAAAAAAAATCTCCTGAATTTGTTGCTTGAACCCCCACGACAGAAAACCACCCCAAACGCCTTGATGTATCCTCCCGACCGAACTAGCGAGCACGACTTGGAAATTCCAGTTCAATATAGATCCCCGACTCATATCCTCATGGAAAAAAAAACTCCCGAATTTGTTGCTCCAACCCCCACGACAGAAAACCACCCCAAACGCCTTGATGTATCCTCCCGACCGAACTAGCGAGCACGACTTGGAAATTCCAGTTCAATATAGATCCTCGACTCATATCCTCATGGCAAAAAAATCTCCTGAATTTGTTGCTCCAAACTTGACATTAGAACACTAATTTGGCATACTCATATTACAGGATAGAAAAAGTATATTTCATTTGCAATAAAATAATTTGTATTTTTTTTTTTTTTTATGTACATTCGTTCGAAAATATAAGTAATTTCGGGTTTGCCATGAACGACCCATTCAGAGATTCACTCTTTTCAAGCATGTCATCGTACCGGACCCATTTTGTATCGAGTCTACGTGAAATGGCCGTAAAATGCCCAAAAGTTCCACCAGACAGTCGAGTTCGCCGGGCGGGACCCACGTAATTCACCAATCCCAGGAGTTGAAACTGCTTTCCAGGTGCTAATGGGTCGTCGAAGTATACTGGCAAACTCTCCAGCTTGAGCGACTTATCGTCGTCGGTAACTCCGAAGACTTCGAATAACACGATGTTTCCTGATGAAAATAGTATATTGTGTACTAAGGGCGTAAAGTGGACTTCTTTAGACCGAGTGTGGAGTTTGCAGTACGAGTTAGAGGCGAGCTAGCACGAGTCGAAGACGAGGACGCAACCACATGAGCTCAAAAAGCCCATTTAGCCCTTGGTCGCACTATATTTTTCGTAACAGCATGATTCTCGCGTTTTTTCTTCATTGGTGCTAATTTTTTTGAAAATATTGAAAAATGATTCAGCGGGCGTTTATATTTTTTATTTTTTGCCCGCTTGTCTGAAAACCGCCACTTTATAGGCCCGCTGAATGGGTAAAAAAAACGCGACAATCGTGCATGTGTTAAAAAAATAAAATAGTAAGTTGGTTGTGTTGACTAATTTACAAGGTACCACTCACTGAAATATTAGATTTATCATGCTATAACCACTGCGGGCCGAAAGGCAACAAACATCAAAAATTTTACAGAAAAGAACTTCAAAATAAAGAAGAACATAACAATAGAATAAAAAATTATTAATAAAATTATAATAGCAGAAGCATAGAGAATATAGAGCGGAGCATGGAGATAGAGTCAGAGCAACAAACACCAAAAATTCTGCAGAAAAGAACTCAAAAATAAAAAAAAAACATAACGATAGAATCAAGAGACTCGGTAGAGTCTCGCACCAAGTACATTAAAAAGAATTTTGAGGCGCGCGGCGTGAGGCTCGACCGAGTCTCTATACCCGCATGAGAGCTCTTCGGCCTATACGGCGATTATATTATCCTGAGTTTATTCCGACTCAGGTAATACACGAGATTCAAATATTTAGCTTAGAATATGGTTTCAAGCAGCTTTCATTTAAGCCCAACTTCTATGCAATCGGTGCACGGAGAGCTGAGATCTAATATTCCGATTTATAGAAATGCTCAGTTTGATCAAGAATTTTCTTGGTCGTCTCCGTCTCCACGATGACGTCACGAGGCGTTGTATGGGTCTATAAATAACATAGAGAGGCGTCCCTTCGTTTCTTGGCCCCGTGGAAAGATTTAGGCTAGGCGGACGAGAAATTAAAAGCGTTTGTCCGTCCAGCTGCGAACAATATAGTCTATGGCCGTTAGTGAACGCTTTGTCGTACCTCCGATAACGGATTAAGCATACGGATCTCTTCCTTTTCATTTTCGAAGTCTCAGTTTCATAATTCTTGTTTTACTAATTTTTTTTATTTTTTGCGTTCCTTTGCTACTATAAATTTTTTTCCAAAAATAGGTTTTTTGTGTAAAAAAAATCTCAGCCTTCAAAACAAAATATTTTTTTCTCGTTCATGCTTGTGGTAATCTCTTAAAATTGAGCTCAACATTTGAGAAGCTGTTCATTTGCCGTTGCCCAAATTTTGAAAAAATTTTCATCATCAAGGTTTTTTTCGCAAAACTGGGAAAATTTCACATCATACACGTAATTTTCAAAGTGGGATCTCGATAAATAGTTTTTTAATCTAATTCTCAGACTTTCTACATAATTATAACATAAAATATATGAAATAAATTTGAAATTTTCTTCAATCTCTGTTCTTTTATTCATTTCTCGAACGAGACAAAGGGAAATAGAGAAATAGTTTATTAGAAAGCGAAAGAGAGAGGAAGAGAGGAAAAAGAATGATTATTGAATGCATAAAATGGATTAAAAATTTTCTTCAATCTTTGTTCATTAATTCATTTCTCGTGTGTTTATCGTGATGTAACTTTGAAAATTACGTGCACCATGTAAAATTTTCTTAGCTTTTCGAGAAAAATATTGAAATTTGTTTCAAAATTTGGGCAGTGGCAAAAAAACAGCTCTTTAGATTTTAAGCTCAATTTTGAGAGCTTTTCACACAAATAAACGAGAAAAAAAAATTTTTTTTGCAAAGCTGAGATTTTTTTCACATAAAAAAACCTACTTTTTGTAAAACATATTATAGTGGCAAAAGAACGCAAGAAAAAAAAATGAATAAAACAAGAATTAGAAAACTATATGGAATACTCCGTACAATAACTTCGAAAATAGAAGGTAAAAGGATCCGAAAAAATTTGGAATGCTGTTTTTCGATGTACTGACATATAGATCAGAGATCGCCTACTGTTGACGCATGAGCTAATACATAGGGGTGAAACAGAAGTAGTAAAGATTCAACTCTACCTATATTATACATTTACAGTAAGGAAATAATTTATACAATTCATCACGAACAAAAATAATTAATCAAATTCTACAAAAAGTAGTGAATCCCCAAAAAAGCACCTCTGGTGCAAAAACCATCCGCCAAGAACATTGATGTGATATATATCCCCCAACAAGCACCTCCCACGTAAAAAAAAAAAAAAAAAATCCCAAATCAGCTGCTACTGCCAAGTACCTACATCACATCACCTTTTCCTCAAATTCATAATGTGGCCTTCCATTACATGGTTTCCATGGCCATCTTGTCTTTCTTCGCAGCACCGTAGATACAGCGATGGGCAATTCACACAACTATTGGTGTAAAGAGATAAACAGAAAACATAGAAAAAGAAAAGTGAAGAGATAAAAAAAAAAAAAATTTTGAGGTAGTGGTACTTGGCGGGCCTTTTGTAGAAAAGTACGAGGTAACAGCATAAAATAGTGACCCGCCAAGTACCACGTACTCCTAATTTTTTTTTCCTTATCTCTTCATTTTCATTTTTCTATGTTTTCTGTTTATCTCTTTACACCTTTAGAAGTGTCAATTGCCTATCGCTGTATTTATGGTGCTGCGAAGAAAGACAAGATGGCCATGGGAACCATGTAATGGAAGGCCAAATTATGAATTTGAGAAAAAGATGATGTGATGTAGGTACTTGGCAGTAGCAACTGATTTGGGATTTTTTTTTTTTTTTTTACGTGGGAGGTGCTTTTTGGGGGATACATATCACATTAATGTACTTGGCGAAAGGTTTTTGCACCAGAGGTGCTTTTTTGGGGATTAGAATTAATAAATATTGTGCGAGTTCGCCAGTATTCTGCTACAAATTTTGCGATGAAAATGATATCTACGATCTATGTATTCGACTAATTTTCTCACATTCCAAGTTATCATTTTCGTCTCACGTTCATCTGATCATATTGCTGAATCGGTAAATATGCCAACTGACACTAATATAGCTTCTAGTCGGATATTATTATTTTTGATTCAATCATAATTGTTACCTATTGTGGTGAGTTCCGTTTCTTCCCATGAAGGGCAACCCTTAGTTGCGCATCTCGTGAATGGCCGCATATTTGGCGGAAATCGCATGATGTTTCGAAAATCCGGGTGTTCTTCCGGTTTAAGTAAAATGCCACGATCAAGATTTACAACCGGTATCGGTTTGACTCGCGGACTACAGCCTTGGCGACAGGTTGAAGTTTCAATGTAGCTAGTTGTACATCGAAACAAAAGGCGAGCTAGATTTTCTATATTGGTTTCGCAATTCATTAATGTGCAGCCAGAATTTTCGTTAATCGTCGGTTTGACGTATTCCAAGCACAGCTTCGCTCGCAAGACGTAAGTATGTGCCCTTAACCCTTTTTCAAGGACGTCTAACGTCAGAGCAAACAATAAATTCTGACGCCTTGACGCTTCCACCTGTTAAAAATGTATTTTACGTCAGAGAATTCGATTGCGTTATGTATTCGGCGCTTAAGGCCCATCCCTAGTCGCCCACCTCCTTTTGGTCGGAAAAAGGGGGGAGAGACACAATCAAAAACATACCACCCATCAAACGGTCATATCGTTGGTTGTATTCATTCTAGACTTCATTTGAGAACCATTTCAAAGCTATTGAATGAAACTTTCAATATATATTTATTTAATTCTGCGGTAACAAACAATTTCATTTGTTATAAACAAATATATTATTCAAACGTGATTATCAAAGCAAGAACCACGCGTTGAAATTTTTAAAAAAATATGAGCGTATTCCTTGATCAATTCTCTACAAAATTGTTAAGTGAACGGGATGGAAAATCGATAGGAACCATGTTCAAACGATTTATTTAGAAACGACGGCGCGCGCTGCCGCTGAAAGACCCGGCTCGGGTACGGTTTTTCATTTGTTTATAACAAATAAAATTGTTCGTTACCGCAGAATTAAATAAATATTTGTATTTATTTAATATATATATTGAAAGTACCATTCAATAGCTTTGAAATGGTTCTCAAATGAAGTCACTAGAATAAATACAACCAAAGATATGACAGTTTGAAGGGGAGTATTCGATTTTTGGATCTTTTTCCTGAATTTCACCCCCGTGTAACTTAGAAAATATCGGTCGGAAAAATTAAAAAATAAAATTGTTCGATGAATTTATTTGTTCCATAGAACCCGTAAAAAAAAAAATAGCGAAATCGGTAACATCGAGGTCAATTTTTGATTTATTTTGTCCGGTCTGATGTGGAATGGCTCATATATAGAATATGGGTAGGAACGCGTTCATGAGTATTCGAGATTTTTAGAAGGAGACGCTCCAATGAGTAGGTCTTCGAAAAATCGAAAAAGCACGTGTATTTTAAAGGGGAAAATCACACGCCTCTGGTAATGGTCCATTTTTAAGATACATGGCTGGAGCTTTTTCCACATTTTTTTGAATTATTTGGAGCTGATCTGATCTCCCGGGTGTACTGAATTCGGCGAACTCTAATCATGGCCGCTGAGGAAATTGACATTCAAATTTCGTAAAAACAATGAGAATTCTCTATTTTCCCACGAAACAAACATGTTTGTTTCTGGAGGTATGTGTTCGGAATTGAATTTGAATTTGAATTAATTATCGAAACGTTAGACAATTCATAACTGACCCATATGTGTACGACTTTATGGCGCCAAAAATAATAGTACGAAGTAAGGGTTAATTCTAAGTGAGCCGTTTTGGTGTGCAATAAAATGTTCCGGCAAAATCGTTAAGTTTGATAACTACTCATTTTGAAGCTAATGATCCAGACTATGATACACCCAGAAAAAAAGTTTCTTGATTCATACCGGGAATTACCGACTTTACATGAGTCGGGATGAATCAAGTCAGGAGTCGACATGAATCAAGTCGCTGACGGTTTGAATTGTATGGACTCTCGACTTGATTCATACCGACTCATGTCAAGTCGGTGATTACCGGTATGAATAATGAAACTTTTTTTCTGGGTGTAATTGTGATAATGGATAAATCGAATGTCGATCCTCAAAAAAATTGTAAGTGATTGAATTTGTAATTACACTTCGCCTGAGAGATGGCCAATCACAGGTAGCAGCCAGCATAAGTTGGAATAGGCTGTCAATCGCACAGGTGAAAATTGGATTTATTTCATCTTTTCCAATTTTAATAGGGCGTAGCCCCATCGAACCGCCATTTCTCATAATCGGAAGGTGACGGTTGTTCGGAAATGTCAAACGATCCCGAATATCGTTCGCATTATCTCCTAGATATCGGGCGGTCCTCTTCTTTTTAGGTGATTGGCCTAAGCCTCGCCAACCTTCTACCTCGCGCGTAGCAAGGATTTGCGGGACGCTTTCGGAATTATTGCACGCAAAGCAAATTCGTCTAGATCCCTCGCCATCGAAACTCATAGAACAGTCACACAATCTACAGGTCGCGCTTGTCTCTGTTACTGTCATGTGACTGTCCGTCGTAATAGGTTGGTGCGTCACGTCGTTTGCAGAATCCTCAGCGCTTATATACAAATCGACTTCGCATTCGGTGTTAAGCGATTCGTTTAAAACTTCAAATGTGCTCTCCAGCAATTCGGTTTCGGCTTCGGGATTTATTATTTCATCAGGTGTCGGATGTGTTTGCGCTTGATGATCCCTCATTGCCTTAGCGTCCACTATCTTGACACGTCCGTTGATATAATCGACGTGTGTGCTGAGGAATACGTCGGCTCTCATCGGTGTCGTGACGTTTTTCAATAAATGAGTTTTAATTTTATTGAATTCTCCCTCAACAGACGCACTGGTAGCAGGGATACGACCGTAACCAAATCGATCACGAGTAACGACGGACCAAAGCGGGAGAGTTTTGAGGTCTTTCATCAAGCGTGCTGCTAATGCTGGGTAGTACTGAGCATTCTCACGGTCGCCAACCTCGTTCAGAGCCATCGTTACTTCTTCATCAATTTTTGCCGCCCACGTAGACCAGGTTTCTAGTCTACTGTCGAAGCAATCGGAGTTACTTTTGTTATTTTCGATCTCTTCGGTATGATTATCATTTTCCCTGTCGTTATCTTCTGATGTCGGTACATCTTCATCAAGGTCAAACTGTCGGGAAAGTGGAATGAACGTGAGGAAGGTTTTGAGGAAGGATAGAGGTAATCGATCACTGAATTCGGCATACTACTGTCGGCGCAAAAAGGTTTGGCCCCTCGGTTTGAGTGATCATAAGTTCTACAGAAAAATTGATAGAGCATTGAGACAGCAAAAATCGTAAAGCGCCAAGTTTTTTACGTCTGATGGTTATTCACAAATTTCTGTGTCAAAATCGTGAAAACCGTGATACTGTCCGAAAAGTTGAAAAACGTAGTTTACTTCACTCAGTGTGATTTTGGACGTTTTACCCACGCTTCGCGTGGCTTAAACCCCCATTTTCACACCTCCTAAAGTAAAATTTTGTACAATACTCGACGGAAAAACTTCTCCTAATCTCGTGTGATTGCAGAACTCGCCTTCGGCTCGTGCTGCAACCTCACACTCGTCAGAAAAAGTTTTACCGGACTCGTACTGTAATGTACTATTTTTCGGAGTCCATCGCCGTACGTCAACTTTAACTCGTCACCGTTTGTCTAAACTAAGTGTAAAAAATCTGTAAAAATTCAGAAATATTCTCTGAACATTAACGAACATGATAACGTTTGGTAATTTCAAAAATATTCAAAAACTTGGACGCCAGGTGCAAGAAGGTCCAATGGTGCGATTTGCGGAACGGATTGGTACCGGCAAACCTGAGCTAGCTCAAAATTTTCGTCAAGATATACCCTTTTTGATTCCGTAATCAGTTTTTAGTTCGCAAGAGTCAACTTCCAGTAATCGACTTCAACAATTTTTCCAATTTTCGCGGGGCTTTAAACTTGGCGCTTTACGATTTTTGCTGTCTCAATGCTCTATCAATTTTTCTGTAGAACTTATGATCACTCAAACAGAGGGGCCAAACCTTTCTGCGCCGACAGTAGATTAATTTAAAAATTTTGAAAAATTAGTAGTTTCAAGTCAGGGATAAGGGGGATCGCACGTCCATCGAGCAAGTCAGTTATGATAAGTATGTGTCGTAGACGGCTTTTGATTTTTTTTTTTTAATGCTGTTTTGTATTTCGAAAAACATGCCGTAAAGTTTAAGGTGGGAAATAGTTATTTTCGTTAGATAGTGCGAAAATGTTGATTCTCGGACGAGTGTGAAGTTTTTCGCCCGAGCGGAGCGAGGGGGAAGATTACACGAGTCGAGAATCATCTTTCGCACGTGTATGAGACTTTGTTTTTTCACACAACGCGCGTAAGTTTAAAACAATATTTAAAGCAAGATATGAGAGATTCGCCCACGATGATTGTTTGAAATGATGAACTGAGTGTGCACACCAAACTTCAGTCAAAAATATTGAAAACCAAAATTAAAGTAAACCAATTTTAAAGTTTGAATTTTGAATGCCTAAAAGGGAATTTCAACATTGTTCGAATTGCGAATCGGGTAGAAAGCGAGATATCAAATATCTGACACAATCGATTTTTCGGTATCTAATATAATAAAATACGAAAATTCTAAAATATTGACTACTGGGTAGCCCAAAAACCTGGAATGATTTTAGGAAACAGAAATTTGCGGTAAACTATGGATGATAAACCTTTTATTTCGCATTTGAAAATCTAAAAAATTTCCATTCGTCGCTATTTTCGATATTTAAATACTTTCGATTATAAGTTCGATAGATTTTGTCACGCTGAATCCAACGGTGTTTAGGAAATTCCGCTAGGACATCTAGTTTTCGAGAAAAAAAAATGTTGCAGTCGCACAATCGGTTGAAAATGGCATTTTTCAAACAATTCTAAGTCAAAGAATGTTAGACGATATTGAATGAGAAAAATGACAGAATCTAGTTTAAGGATTATTTCATCCGATCGAATAAACCTCATTCAACTGTGTGGCGTAATTATGCTGGAAAAATTAATCATATGAATCATCGACTTTCGATTGTTCACTTCAACAATGATTTATATGTTTTTTTTTCTAGCATAATTACCCCACGCAGTTGAATGAGGTTTATTCGATCGGATGCAACAATCCTTCAACTAGATTCTGCCATTTTTCTCATTCAATACCATAACATTCATTGACTTGGAATTGTTTGAAAAATACCATTCTTAACTGATTACGCAGCTTTAACATTTTTTTTCTCGAAATCTAGATGCCCTAGCGAAATTTCTTAAACCCCGTTGTATCCAGCGTGACAAAATCTATCGAATGGATTGAGTTTCATTTCTTGCCCTAAACTTGACCTGAATTTGTAAGACCGTGATATTAGCGTGGGTAAAATTTGGAATCATGGTCGGTCGGGACGGGGATTTCTGTGACTTTAGATTAGCAGCTGTACTATGTGTTGAGGCCAGCACCTGTATTGAGTATATTCAAAATATGTAGTCCGTCTCATAGGTTACAACGGCTTCACCGCTCGAGCCTCGGCTAAGTTAGTTGGCAATAAACCTTCAAAGACAATACACGTCTTATTATTCCGCATACCAAATACTTCTACGTGAATCCAACCAGTGGAACTAAATTCTAATTAATAAAATACACTATTTTCTTGGTAGATGAAAGCCATCTTGGATGTGAGATGGAGAACAGCGTTTAAGAAGCAGTGGAAGTTGGAGTTGTAGAAATTCTAAAGTTGGAAGTATGGACGGGGGTCGGTCGGAGGGGATGAAAAAGTGGCTGGCACAGGAATTAGGGAAGGAAGATGGCTATATACGCACCTCAACGTTAACACCCTCAGCTATATTTTGGAGACTATAACTTGCGATCTTGCGCTTCTGAATAAGACTGTTCTCGATTTCCACGGTTACGCCCGTGATCAAATTTTTGAGACACAATCTTGCTTTTTCGGCTTGCGAATCCCGACCACATCTCAATGTCCCGTTTGTCTCACTACGTGAAATGAGCAGTATGTCCTTCACAATGGTGCGAGCTTCGTCAAGATCACGTGTGACTATCAATTTTCCAATAGCCGCAAGATAAAAAATTTTGACGAGTCGGGGAACACTTTTAAAAAATGACGCATACGTTTTTATGAAATGCGCAACGTCCGAGCGCACGTAACACCTAGGTAGAAAAGGCCCTTTACACGCATTAGCGTACTCTTCTATTGTGCCACATCCAGTGAATGCACGTATCACTGCAGATAGAAGTGCCCTACTCCCATCAGTGACAACTTCACGTGGATATGGTGCTCCCGATCGGACCCATTCCATCAGCCAAAATTGTATGGAGTTGGTTGTGTGACTTTCAGTCAGCATTTGGGATACCGAAAATTGCCCAGCGCTGCAGTTAACCACGCATTGGTACAAGAAAATGTGCTTACAGTATTGGTTATCAGGCTTCACGATTTTCTTGACAATACTTCCGGTAGCATCTATAGCTACGCAGCTAGTTGAAAATTTGCGGTATGCTTGAATTTGGTGGTTCGTCCAATAATGTACGTAGAAAGGATCCAGGCCAAGTCCATGGATCGTATTCTTTAAAGAAGTACCCTTCATTAATGATAAGGCTCTCAGCGGGTCGCGATCCAAATATTGTGAAGCCAGATATTCATGTTTGGCTGTGCTCAATACTGCAGGGGTGTATAAAGTGGGTGGTTCTGGGTCACCTGGTTCCATCATTGCATTCGCCTTTTCCGTGTGCCAAACATGCACCCCTTTTTGCACTAATTCTTTGGCAATCGTTTGTCGAATGGGTGCCCTCATGTACCTCTTGCCGCAAGTTCCGAGACCCTCCGTGACGGTACACACCAATTTAACGTTATCATCGTCAAAGTTAGTGCCGTTGATTTCGCAATGTAGCTTACTACCACAGTTACACTCTCCTGCCAAGAAAATTGCCGGTTACAGACACTGTTAACTCAATATTTTTGATACATTCCATGTGAACAATTTAAATTAAGAAGGGAGGCTTTGTGTAACAGTTCTTGCGTAGATGGAAAGTGCAAAGTTCGAAAATATCATCTTAAATCGTGAAAAATAAAATGAATAAAAAATAAAAAAAGTAAATAAATAAATCGATAGTAGAACTTTCAAAAATATATTCTGAAAATTTGAAATCAAAATTCCACGACGTTGAAAAGTTATAAGAGTTTGAGTGAGTATCCCTCGGTCAAACGGTTGGAGCACTTGGCACGTAGTACGGAGCGGTCAAGCAGGTAATCATTCATGAACGACATTCATTTTCTGCAAGCCGAAAATGATGCATAGGAAGCTGACGAAGGACTGCAATATGGTGATGCTGGAATAGCTGATTAACCAGTAAGTTGTTCAAATTGATTTATTACCGCCTTGAATTTACCTTTACTGCCACTCTTATTTTCAAACGCGTTTTTCTCGAAACTACTTTTTTCGAATTTGTGTACACTCTAGCTCCTACAGTTTTTGATCAATCGTTATCAAAGTCAGCACATAGTTTCTTTATATAAATACGCTCTATTCGAACTTCAATCCTAAACAATATCTTTGTTTCTATACCTAAAAAATGGTAAAAACTCATACTAAATTTTCACATTCTTCAAAAAAATATTAATTTTCAATTTTTCTGTTAGGATTGAGGTTCAAATAGAAGAAACACTTATAAAAAAAAAAAAAAGAATTTGAAAAATTGATTCCAGATGAAAATTGTGACCTCCAGGATGTACACAAATTGCCCAGCCGGATGGCGACTTACAATGCGCGGCAGCTGATATTTCCGTTACTTTTTGGGGAAAATATTTGAAAATTTCAGAATATACTTTTGACTGTATGGGTAAAATGACCCCGAAGTATAAATAAAATATATATATATTAGACTGGGCCAAAAAAATTGACTATTTTTGTTTTTGAAAAATATATCGAGAATATTATTCAGAATGACAAGAAAAAATTTTCGTGAAAGTTTGAGCCCTTAATATTAATCTTAAGAGGTCTATCATCGCTATTTTTGATTTTTAGTCATAATTTGATGTTTTACGTCAGAACTGTCAAAACATTGAAGTGAAAGAATTTATTTTTGCTTATTCCTATGTAAAATTCAATTCCCTACAAAAGAGGTCTGATCATAGATTTTCGTCAGACAAGCCGTTTCCGAGTAATTAAGCTTAATAAATTGATATGTTTTTTCGATTTGACTTATTTAATTTGGAATTTTGTAACTAACAAATCAATGAATATCTGAAAGAGATCACGACGGATTCTTGAAGGAAATTTAATGTTCTACAAAAAAGATCTCTTAGTATTTTTGCCTAAATTCAATTCTTCAAAAGTTATTCTTAATTAAAATCGAAGAAATTAGGAATTTTAATTGAGAATAACTTTTGAAGAATTGAATTTAGGCAAAAATACTAAGAGATCTTTTTTGTAGAACATTAAATTTCCTTCAAGAATCCGTCGTGATCTCTTTCAGATATTCATTGATTTGTTAGTTACAAAATTCCAAATTAAATAAGTCAAATCGAAAAAACATATCAATTTATTAAGCTTAATTACTCGGAAACGGCTTGTCTGACGAAAATCTATGATCAGACCTCTTTTGTAGGGAATTGAATTTTACATAGGAATAAGCAAAAATAAATTCTTTCACTTCAATGTTTTGACAGTTCTGACGTAAAACATCAAATTATGACTAAAAATCAAAAATAGCGATGATAGACCTCTTAAGATTAATATTAAGGGCTCAAACTTTCACGAAAATTTTTTCTTGTCATTCTGAATAATATTCTCGATATATTTTTCAAAAACAAAAATAGTCAATTTTTTTGGCCCAGTCTAATATATATATATTCCTTATGTGTTAAAAAAATTGATGAAAATCACTAAAAATACGCCGTCCTACACCTATTTCCCCCCTTAAGGTAGCTCATCACATACGGCTAAAGCCGTTGCGTGTATAAAAATTAAACCACTTCCAAAAATTATTGTTTTCATTTTCAAATCATTAATATCAATTATAAAGGTCATCAATATAAGAATTATGAGATTTCTAAGTGACAGCTGATCGAGCAGACGTTGCCATGTCGATTTCGGTTCCCGTTTCTCGTCAATTTACAACTGATTATTGTTAATATGAACGGAACTGTACGGTGAATCGTCTTGAAATAAGTGTCGATATTTTTTATCATTTTTTTCATATCTTGCGAGGGGTGAATCACGGGGAAGATTTGGTGTAAAAAATGAAGATGTTGAGGAAATATTGAGAAATGAAGGGAGATGAGTGCTGGGGATGTTGGGAACAGGGTTGCGAAAAATGCATTATTTTTTTAATGCATTTTCGACTTAATTAATGAATTATTTGAAAATGATTAATTATAAATTATTTTAACTATACATTTTTCATTCAATTAAAAATTACCATAGTCCTATATCCATTTTTCAAAGAATTAAGAATTAAAAAAATTTTAACTAACCTATTTTTAAAAAATGGATAGTTAAAATAATTTAACTATAGCATTTTTCAAAAAATGGATAATTGAAATAATTTGTTTGATGAAATTTTTAAAAAATGAATAATCAAAATAATTTGATCAGTGCATTATTTTTTTAATCAAAAATTAATACAATCTCAACTATCCATTTATTTTTTTCAAATTCAAAATCGAAAAATTCCAATCATCCGTTTGAAAAAAATGACGAATCAGAAAAATTTTAATCATATTTCAGTAGACTGGGCCAAAAAATTTGACCATTTTTTTTTAAATATATCGAGAATATTATTCAGAATGACAAAAAAAATATTTCGTGAAAGTTTGAGCCCTTAATATTAATCTTAAGAGGTCTATCATCGCTATTTTTGATTTTTAGTCCTAATTTGATGTTTTACGTCAGAACTGTCAAAACATTGAAGTGAAAAAATTTATTTTCGCTGATTTTTATATAGAATTGAATTCCCTAAAAAAAAGGTCTGATTATAGATTTTCGTCAGACAAGCCGTTTCCGAGTAATTAAGCGTAATAAATTGATATGTTTTTTCGATTTGACTTTTTTAATTTGGAATTTTGTAACTAACGAATCAATGAATATCTAAAAGAGATCATGACAGATTCTTAAAGCAAATTTAATGTTCTACAAAAAAGATTTTTTAATATTTTTGCCTAAATTTAATTCTCCAAAAGTTATTCTCAATTAAAATCGAGAAATTTCAATTTTTTCTTCGATTTTAATTGAGAATAACTTTTGAAGAATGAAATTTGGCTTTCAAATACGATTTTTTGTGGATCGACACATTGGATTAAAACTTAATTAAAAAGTCATTCGAAAAAAAAATGTTTGATACATAAGTTTTAGGAGTTTAAATTTTTTTACGTCTTTCTGCGCCTTCTGGTTGTTTTTTTTTTTTTCTTCCTTCAAATTTGATTTATTAGTTATCTCTTTTTGAAACTATAAGTTTCTGTATCGTTTGTAGATAAATTCCGATTATTTTCTCTTCTTTGGATCAGGATTGAAAATTTTTCAATTTAAAAATATTACATTTTTGATTAAAAATTAAAAAATTAAGTTAATTAGAAAAAAATTGAATTAATTAAAAAAAAATTAAATGAACTATTTTAATTAACAATTAAAATAATTCGAACTATTCATTTTTTGAAAAATGCAATCAAATTATTTTAGTTACATTTTTTTTTAATGCAACAATTAAATCAATTGAATTATCCATTAGAAAAAAAATTAATAATTTAAATGATTTTAACTATCTATTTTTCAAAAAATGAATAATTGAAATTATTTTCATTGTTAATTTGTTTTTTAATTAAAAATATGTAATATTTTTAAATTGAAATATTTGCAACCTTGGTTGGGAAATGACCAAAAATCTTGAAAAATCGAAGGAATTTTTGGAAAATTTAGGGGAAAATGTTGGGAGATGGGAGATGTAGTGTACGTGTTACTGCCTCGTGATTTACCACTCGATATTTTGAGTAAAAAAATTCAGATTTTAATCCTCATTCATAACAAAGTTATGGATTTTCACATAAGACGCTGGGTCAAATCCTGATTTTTAAAAATTGATTTTTTGAAAAACTAAAACGTCAATTAGAACGAGCAAAAAATTAAGATTAAGAAACCTAATGATATTTTCCGGCGATTCTTTGTAGTTTTCAACAATCTTTGAATTTTATGGAGCTGATGAGCTACTTTAATTCTAATTAAACTAAATTATTTCGAATTCAAAGGAATTAATTCGAATTATAGTGAATTAATTCAAATTATAATGAATTAATTCGAATCACATGAATAAAATTCGATTGAAAAGATTAATGCAAATTAATTTGAACTAAAAAATTGATGTGTTAATCCGGGTTTGAGTTATCTCCCTCTCGCCTCGAATTATATTTTAAAAATGTATAAAGCGAATGATTTTACGGAAATCTCGCTGCTCACAGTTAAACGTACCGTTTATGTAGCCGGACGTGGCGTCCGTCGTCAAATAATGATTTTGGAAATTGAATCCACATTTCAATTGTGTTTCGTCCCAAATTCGGTCAGCAATAGCTGCCTGCCATTCTCCAGGTCGAAGGACTTTACAGTGTCGGTATCTCTGCGCTGTTCTTTTGCTATTGCGCTTGTAGATTTGATCAATCACCAATGCATTGAAATCAGACCTCTGAATCGAAACAGTGAATTTTCTCGATCCTAATTCTAACTCTTCGAAAGTGACCTCACAGGCCTTGGACTGATCGCTCATTAGTGTCTCATTTTCAAACACAAGCTGTTCGTTCGCACTATCATCTATTATGGTACGAGTTTGCGAGAGTTTGTCGCGAATTCCGTACCTGTTACACGTAACTACCGTGTATAATGAGGTAGCAGATATGGCGTTATTTAATTCGTCTGATATCACACTCCAAATGAGATGAGACTTGCGTACAATCTTTTGTCCCGGTAATAGTACGACTTGCGAGTGCTTGATTATACTATCAGTCATCACCACTGGATCGACCTTTGACGGACGCCCTCGCGGAAAAAACATTATGACACAGAAAAGAAAATTGCATAACTTGCACTGTTAGAAGATATTGACGTACTGAAGAGAACGCATCAGAAGTATAGAGGAGAAAAACAGTTGAATTCGCGACTATCGCGAGCGATTGTTTTGGGAGAGGTAATTAAGGGGAAAGACACTGACAACGCTTCGATGTCATTGACCTGGATTGTTGAATATAATTCGATTCGGGCGCGCAACATTGTAGCGTTGATCGAACAGGTTCTTTGCGTATCTCTCGTTCAAGTTAGTTTTCATCACTTTAGATAACGTGTAAGATGAAAAAATAAAATAGATAAAAAAGAAAATAGGGCCCATAGGGAGTCAAAATAAAAATCTGAAAAAATTAGAGAATTATTTTCTCCACATTTGAAGCCGATTGAAAGCCATTCAAGATAACTTTTTTTTTAACGACTACCCTACTGTATATATATTATATATCTACCCTGAGAGCCATGAAGGCATATAATTTTTTTTTTCGCCCAATCGCTTCAGAATAACTTGAAATGGATATTCTGAGAAAAAAAAAACTAAGACCAAAAAGGCCTATAATTATACATATGCCTTTTTGGTTCTAGGCGGAATGATAACTAATGCCAAAAAGGCATATAAACAAAAATAAATCACAATAAAATACAACACGCAAATTCGAATTCAAACACATATTTATGCCTTTTTCAAATTGTTTTGCAAATCGTGCAACGTCTTGCTTCCGGATAAGGTGTATCGCAGTCATCCGCAACCGTTGGCAGCGTTGTAGCGGCCTAGTGTACACATAATTGAGGGGTCGGATGCAATAAGGGGTGATAACTTTTTCTCGCTTGATAAACCGAGAACAAAAGATGAAACTTTTCATTTTTCGCGAAGTACCAGTCACTGCTCATATACACAGAGAAAAAAAATTCCTCGTTTCAAGGAAAAAATTTCTTGTTTTAAGCAACTATAGTTTCTTGACAGTTTTTTGATTAAATCAAGGAAATCTGTTCGTAATTCAAATTAATATGTTCTTAGTTCGAATTAAGAACATATTTCCTTGATTTAATCAAAAAACATTCAAGAAACTACACGGAGAAAAATATTAACCATAATATTGCTAGCGCAGCAATTAAATATTGCTTCATATCAACCTGCACGAATTAATGTTGACTGTACAATGCGATTATTGCTCATTCACCTAACCATAATTTATTGTCATATCAACTTGCAATAAGACATTGCTGGCTGTGCAATAATTTTGATAGGTTTTCACTGCAATATTTTTTGTTGAAAGAAACATTCGACGTAGCTACAAGACCATTAATTTTTTACGAAGAGCTAGCATATTTTATTGTTGCATTTGCAATACTTGAATGTCGCGAGAACAACTTAACATCGTCAGATCAGTATTGCAATTTTTACGAAAAATTAGCAGTTTGTCATGCTACATTTGCAATATCCTAATGCTGCATGAAAATGTACCTCTTGCTGATTTCCCAGCAATACTTGCAATAAGACATTGCTGGCTGTGCAATAATTTTGATAGGTTTTCACTGCAATATTTTTTGTTGAAAGAAACATTCGACGTAGCTACAAGACCATTAATTTTCTACCGAGAGCTAGCATATTTTATTGTTGCATTTGCAATACTTGAATGTCGCGAGAACAACTTAACATCGTCAGATCAGTATTGCAATTTTTACGAAAAATTAGCAGTTTGTCATGCTACATTTGCAATATCCTAATGCTGCATGAAAATGTACCTCTTGCTGATTTCCCAGCAATACTATTTATTTCGTAGAGCAATGTTAGTTATTCAACTTCTAGCATACGATCTACTTGAAGCAGCAATAACGATATTGAATCATTCTGAAAAATTATACGGATAGGATTCAAATTTCAAACAATTATGTTTGATTATAAAATATATTTATTTATAAAACAACGCATATATCAAATATATCTGTATATACATTTCCAATATATGTATTATGTATTATAGGTAATCGAATTTGAACAAGAGATTGAGTTTGTGCTCATTCCCCAAAAAGAGAAAAAAAAAAGTATTTTTCAATACGTCATCGATACCAACGTTCTATTATGTCGTAACCCACAAAATTTCGAAAATGGACTTTTTTTTTAAATTGAATGATAATAACGTTGTGCAGCTTATGTTCAAGTTTTAACGGTCAAGTCGTTGATTTACTATTTTTAAATAAATATTCTAATCCGTAAAATCCTATCTCCTCAATGGTAATAGTGAAGCGTTTTCATGGCCTTCTGAACAATTTTCCGAATGTGGGTTACGACATATTAGAACGTGGGTATCGTCATGTTCTTCTTCTCTTGCTTATAATTCGATGGCTTGGACGAAGAACGTTACATCTCGTAAGCGACTCTGAAATTGCTCGGTAGTTTTATGGCAAGTCTATAGCGCTACAGAGCGGATTCGGAATAGCTCGCGAAATGCAACGTTATTCGTCCGCACCATCTAGGGGAGAGCGGGGAAAAGAGGGCAGCGGGGCAAAAAGGGCACCTCGACCAAATTTCCGAAATTGAATTCAGAAAAAAATCAAAATTCTTTGGGAAACAATTTTTCTTGAAAAAAAAAAAAAAATCGAAAATTTTCCAACATTTTTATTGTTTTGCGGGGGAGCTGCCCTCTTTGCCCTGCTGCCCTCTTCGCCCTACTCTCCCCAATATGTATTACATATCTTATAAATAAAGAGTAAGCAAGACTTAGGCAAACTAGCAACCGTATAGGAAAACAAAGGTGTCAAATAGCAATAATAATAATATGTAAATCATTCTTTAAAATAAACATTCATTTTTCATGGCAAAATTATTAAGCTAATTAAGGGAAGACACTGCTGCCATTTTCACAGAATCCATTTTGTTCGATTTTTATATAATTTACAAAAGTCCTATGAAAAGCACATACGGCAGTTTTTAGAGATTATGATAGTATATATTTATTAGAAAAAAGGTGAATCTCCTGCAATAGAAGTATATGAACAGAAAACATTTTCGCAGAGGTACACGCCTGCGCATACACTTTCAAAGCAGAGGATTCAAGTTTCGTTAAATGCACATACTACCACAATCCAAAAATTGGACTTGACATTTTTTTTTATTGGTGCTCTTCAAGTCATTAAGGGAGGACCCTACTGAAATCTTGACAAAAAGCAGTTTTTACTTTTTAATTGGCCAAAAAATATCCAATCTCAAAAGTTATACTACCAATTCTAGATTATGATAAAATATATTTCTAAATAATATTCCAGTCTCCTGTGATGAAAGTGTTTGTGCATGGAACCTTTCGCAGGTTTCCTGCGTATACACTTTCGTCGCAGAAAACTGAAATTTTGTTTAAAAACATATCCTACCATAATCTAGAATTGGTAGTATTACTTTTTAGATTGGACCTTTTTTGACCAATTGAAAAACAAAAAAAACTGCTTTTTATCAAGATTTCAGTAGGGTGTTCTCTTGACAATAATAAAAACATGGTTTTTGTCAAAAATTTCGTAGCGTCTGCCCTTAAGCATTACACATTTTTATAGGTTTTTAATTTTGCCAATTTTCTGAACATACACATTAACTCCTATCTATGTAATATAATCAATAATATAATCACGCATGAAGCATAATGGATTCTCAAATTGCTAGTTCTTTGGTTTTCTTTTTTTTTTTTATGTGAGCAAAGCGCATTTATTGTTTTAAGCAAATTAATGATGAATTATATAGACATATATATTAGCCCTGGCCAAAAAAAAGAATTGTTTTTTGATTTCGTCTTTCACAACTCTAAACATTAGTCTCGGGTCTATAATAATGACCCTGTCACAATTTGGGCTTCGTCGGATAATTCTACGAGGTTGCGCATCGAGTCTCAGGATTTGCATTTGATTAACACGTAAAAAATAACTTTTCATCGTTCAAAGCTGTTCTATTATTAATTTTTTTTCAATTTTTTGGAATTTTTTTTAAATGTCTTTTCAACTTTTTTATTTGGAAACTTTTCTAATTTTTTTATTTGAAAACTTTTTTCAATACATCATTTATGAAAAAAAAAAAAAAATGCCGAAAAATAGGCAAAAATAAATGAAGCCGCACAGCAACGTACACCCCCCTCGATCGCGTAGATTTTTCTAGAACAGCTTTGAACGGTGAAAAGTTTTTCTTTACGTGTTAATCAAATGCAAATATTGAGACTCGATGCGCAACCTCTAAGAATTATCCGACGAAGCCCAAATTTTGACAGAGTCATTATTAGACCCAAGACTAATGTTTAGAGTTGTAAAACACGAAATCAAAAAAACTGTTTCTTTTTTGGCCAGGCCTAATAAATATATATATTTATATGTATATTGTTTCAAAGTGCATAACGGGGTGAAACGTAAGATTTCCCGTTAACTGCAGGAACTATGAAAGTTGGCATATGATGATCAATATTCTCAAATGTTATCCAAGTTAAATCTTCTCCTTTAATAACATCATATGCATGAAAGTGCTCGGCGTACACAACGGACGAACATTTACTCAATATAAAACAGACACATTTATGTTCGTTAACTAAAATACTGTGGATCACACCAATGGTTGGTATAGCATCTACAAACAATGCAGCACCAATTTTGTACATAGTTCCGTGAACGATAACCCACTTAGGATAAGTGCATAAACCTCTAAATGTAATAGGAATGGGAATATTAAGATTATTCAATACTTCTTTGGGATCACTGTTTGTTTTTTTACTTATGTCAGGTCCCATTAATAATTCGTGTTCAAAACCCCTCTTTGAAAGGAACCGTTCACATAATTGTAATTGCTCTCTGAATGTTATGGATTCAATAATATTGACTCGTGAACTTATAGCATTTGCTGTAGTTTTTCCTTTCCTGTGTGTTGCTTCGAAACGCATAGACCAAAAATGAACTAAAGGTCCAGAATCTGCTAGTATTCTTGGATAATGTACAAGAAAATGATTCTTTGGTCTCAAACTCCGTCCGGATAATTGCAAATACAATTCATTATGCTCAGCTATAAGAACTTTCAGTAAAGTAGAACACTCAATTTGTAGAAATGGCGCTAAGATCAAGTCTAACAATTCTCGCAATATCAAATATAACTTCCAGTAGAGCAAGATCACGTCAAGTGGACCCCCCCTTTTCCACATGATTATTAAATTCAGGTATGAATATTTTTTCATGAAGTATTTACTATGAACAATTAATCCCCAGAACAGTTTTCGAAAATTTTCATTTTAACAACATTTTTTTTTTTTATGAAAATTTTTATGACTTTTAATTAAAAAATCAATAAATAAAAAGCTATTAAAGATATTTTAATGAAACTTTCAGGATTTATAGTTCAATAGTTGTATTTCAATAAGATATATAAAAGTTTAAATTATTTATTGATTTTCATATTGTTAATTAACTTTTTAGTTAACAAATGAAAATTTCAATGACTTCTCCCTCAAAAAACAAAATTTTTTTTTCTCGATATTGTGCACTAAACATTAAAGTAATAGAATCCGCAAAAAAAATCGACTGCTCGCGATTAGATTGAACAAAAAAAAATTTATTTATGACGGGCGGTGAGCGCTGTCGGTACGGCGCGCTGCCGCGCGTCATTCACTTACCTTTGAATCTACTCAGTAATTGTAAGTAAGAAGCAATTCTTTATTTTTTTAATAAAAATAATGATATTTAATGGATAATTTTACTAAAACACATCACATAAAATTAATTCATAAAATACTTTTTTATTGTTAAAAAAACTAAGAAATTAAATGAGATATAATTTAATTATAAATCTATCGGTAGTGCGTTATTTTTTTTTAAAGACTCTATTTGTAACAATTTTAATGTCTTTGGAAAAAATTTTGCACTCGAGTGATGTATTATCTAAAGCTTTATAATAATGATACTGTCGTGTATTTTTAATTGTAACAGATTGCTCATGCCGGGATTTATATTGTTGTTCATGAGAGTCATGGTCTTGTTGAAAATAACAAATGAAAATAACCGAACGCAATTTTTTTTTATCTAACAATGGAGTAACGCTGGATAACTAGTAAAGTTTACATTTATTCTTCGAAAATTGACAATATTATTTAAGACCACAAATAAATATAATGAATACCGTTCGTAAAGAACAATAATAAAAATGAAATAATAGAATACTGCTAAAATTTTGATATCTTCATTTATTTAATAATAAAAAAAAACATTTCATGCATTAATTTTATGTAATGTGTTTTAGTAAAATTATCCATTAAATATCATTATTTTTATTAAAAAAATAAAGAATTGCTTCTTACTTACAATTACTGAGTAGATTCAAAGGTAAGTGAATGACGCGCGGCAGCGCGCCGTACCGACAGCGCTCACCGCCCGTCATAAATAAATTTTTTTTTGTTCAATCTAATCGCGAGCAGTCGATTTTTTTTGCGGATTCTATTACTTTAATGTTTAGTGCACAATATCGAGAAAAAAAAATTTTGTTTTTTGAGGGAGAAGTCATTGAAATTTTCATTTGTTAACTAAAAAGTTAATTAACAATATGAAAATCAATAAATAATTTAAACTTTTATATATCTTATTGAAATACAACTATTGAACTATAAATCCTGAAAGTTTCATTAAAATATCTTTAATAGCTTTTTATTTATTGATTTTTTAATTAAAAGTCATAAAAATTTTCATAAAAAAAAAAAATGTTGTTAAAATGAAAATTTTCGAAAACTGTTCTGGGGATTAATTGTTCATAGTAAATACTTCATGAAAAAATATTCATACCTGAATTTAATAATCATGTGGAAAAGGGGGGGTCCACTTGACGTGATCTTGCTCAGTAGAGATTATTTTCAGGTACTAGGTCTCCTATAATGAAAGATAAATGCCTAACGAAACATAGCATTTCGGATGCTGACATTTTAATGTTGGTTAAACTTTTTATAATCGGTGGTTTATTTCGTTTCTCTATGGCACCATAGTTCAAGTTCTTTATTCTGAAATTGAGTGTCTCTAAACTAAAGAGTCCTGCTACGTTTATGAATTCGGATAAAATCAACGTCACATCAAATTTGCATACGCCCTCCAGAAGGTCGTGCATGCTATCTACACTTGAGTTATTAGTCGTATGAAAATTTTCTATTGCATGCCAGACGCATTCTTCTTTTATGCCAGTTTGAGACACGTCATTGCATTTGACATCCTTGCGATAGGAATTTTCTGTTCGCAGAAGATTTGTAAGCTCAGTGATACTATGTTCTGACAGATTTGGTTTGGCGACATTACAATGACGACACGAATGATTCGCTGAAAAGCTTTCAACAAAACCCAAGATAGAGTTCATGCCAAGATTGTCACCAAGAATAAGTCCTAATGCAAAATAAATTCTATAATTGCGACCTGGTGTTTCGATTACGATACCTTTTTCCTGCAGATAATTGATTTCTTTAATTAATTCACGAAATATGACTGTATTCCCGTATTTTACCCTGTCTTCAGCGTGGAAAAGTGAGGTCAAAAAAATGTTTTCGAGTTTGGACTGATATTGTGGCGGTAGACAAGGAACTGTCGTGTAAACAGCACCTAGTTTTTTTAACCCTGCTCTGGATCCGAGAGGGTTATTGGTTTCGTACTCATCAAAGTAAATGAATAATGGCAGAACAGTTTTATTTGGATAGAGTGCAGTTTTCGCTTTCCATAATTTGCCTTGAGTGAAGTTTTGTAATATCTCATCGTTACTTGATATATCTGTCACATATTGCAAGGTTTTTTCCAGAACATTTGGCAACTCAAAAAAGTTTTTCAGAACTTCGCGTAACGGAATTAACTTAATAATGACATTAGATGTTTCAACAACAACACGGTCATCAACAATTGAAGTTTTAAGTGTTTGTCCAACAATGACATCTTCAGCTTGAATTAGATACCCTGACTGTCTGAAAAATTTTAATCTTAAATGTTCAGTAGAAAATTTTCTAAACGAATTTCCAAAGGCATCGAACATTGATTCAATGTTAGCAATATTTAATTCTGTTTCACCCAAACCCTCTAAGGATTTCGAGACATGATTTTTAATTAATGTAGAAAGTGAGCCGCCAAGAAATGATATGATTTCGTCTATCACATATTGCACCATAGTTCTTGGCATTACTCGATTTGCATATAATTTACAAATACACGAAAAAACTTTTTCCTCGATGCAAGAAGTGAACTTCGACATATCAATCGGGGCATTTTCATACTGAAATGTATTCGGGATGTCTCTGACTGTGTTGTCGTTCACATCTAGGTACGATTGGTCTAACTCACTCTGCGGTTCGCTATTATCTTTTTTGATTTCTACGTGTTGTTTTGATTTTAAAATGATCGCATCACTGTCGTGCTTCTGTCGCAGGTGTCGCGTAAAGACATATAGATTATCAAAATCTCTAGCACAATTATTTTCTACACACCTATATATACCATTACATTGAATTTCATGAAATAGCTTAAAATGGAGTATCAACGCTTTAATAGATACGAAGTTACTCGAACAAACGTAGCAGCGAGGCATTGTGAATAGTTTCGCTGTGACGACAGTAGTTTAATTTGATCAACGAAATTTAATTATGTCAGTTAATGTTATATGTTTTGAGTAGCAGCTCCTCAGTTAATATGAAAAACTACAGCAAATGCACGTGTGGGTTGAATCGAGTTTTTCTGAGCATTAAGTTATCATGAAAATGTATTCATGACTTGGTTTTACCAGCAAGATCGTTGAGAAGGGTTCTAAGACCAACTGAAACTTGGGGTTTCTTGTCCCACTGCGTTGAAATCTGGTACAGTGCTTTTTGAAAAAATAGCCATACCTGTTCTGACTCAGGTGAATATCTTGCAGATAAGACATGAATTGCTTTAAAGCAGATATCCAGTGCTTTCAACGGTGTTTCCAATTTGTATGTAATATTGTCAATGATTACGTAACTGGCCTCTATTGACTGCAGTGAGCTACCAACGATTATCACGAAAGGTTGGACCGTTAATCCAAACTTAAGCATCCTATCTTTACGCCTTTCAATAGTTGGCATAAGGTCAGCGACATTCTGAAAATAATTACATTTATATTCAGTTTATTGGTCAAATGCGGTCAATACATCAAGTCCATTGACATTACATTTATCGGAAAATTATTTGAGAGTATAATGAAAGGCTATAAACTGGTGAAACAAATATAATTGAATGCAATCACTTATGAAATGCTGAAAGTTATCATTTGCAATATTTTGTATTTGAGACTTTGAGAAAGTAAAATAATAACTTCATAAGCTGATTTGATATAATTCATCAGAAATAGAATTGCAACCACCCGCGGGTTCTGCTAGTATCCCAACAATAAGTACGTTAGGGTGGTCCTTAATAGGGATATTTTCGAATTTCTTTGCTCCCAGGGGCTCAAATGCTTCCAAATTGATAAAAAAAAATTCTCTGAAAGTTTGAGCTCTTAATATTAACTTTAATATAGTCCGCGCTCCAACCTAAGTTTCTTATGGAAATAACATGGAAAAAATTCCATTTGTTTTTTAGAATTTTATAACTCAGCGACAAATGAATCAAAAGTAATTAATCGCGTCATGTTTTGTAAATTCAACGCTCTCCAAATAGAAAAAAAAAATGGAATTTTTTCCATGTTATTTCCATAAGATACTTAGGTTGGAGCGCGGACATCTTAAAGTCAATATTAAGAGCTCAAACTTTCAGAGAATTTTTTTCATCAATTTGGAAGCATTTGAGCCCCTGGGAGCAAAGAAATTCGAGAATATCCCTGTTAAGGACCACCCTAAAGTACGTGTGTATAAAAAGTTAAAATAGGAATATATTGTCGAGCTTACTTTGATGTGAGTCATGAAACCATCCTGTATTTCAATTTTTGTAGGGCGCCATGTTCCCTTTTTTTTGCCCTGTACCGTAATAATTGGAAATAGTAATGGTATAATTCGCAATGCAACAGTTGTTCGGATTTCTGTAAATTTAAAAACAATAATCATTGTAGCAGATATTTTGAAAAATATTCTTTCAGTCGAACCTTCAATTTTATTAATAGACAAATCGTTTCACTCTGTTTGCAAAAAATATTCTCTTCTAAATGAATTTAAGCCTCAAGCGTCTCGCACACTTTATAATTCTTAATGCAATTATTTATACAGAGCGAATTCCTAGCGTCTGAACCCTTGGAGTAGTGTTGAGGTAGCCAAGAGTCCAGCGCCGACAATTGTTTCCTAACTTCAACGAATCAGAAAGCCCAGAACCAATATGACAATTGACAATTTTTACTGGTGGCCACCTTACCGCTGCTCTGAGTGTTTAGACATTAGGAATTCTCCCTGTATAATATAATAGGTATTGAGGAATACAAATGTTTGGATGGAATGGAGTGAGTGTTATGCTTGAGTGTAAATAGATGAGTTTTCTACTGTCTTACCACTAGAATCACTTATTGCCAAGACATCTATATAATGTTTGACATGTGTGTTTTTTGAGTTTTCTGCGTATGTTAATATTCTTTGGCAGTATTCAGGCCACATAGCAAACAAGTTTCCTTCCTTTTCTGGATATTTCGCGCCAAAATCGATTTCCAACTTAAAAGTATAAAATTAAAATTGGTATAAACAAATAAACATAGCGAAAATCACGCAAAATATCTACAGATAAAATTTTATTAATCGGATGGATGAACTTAATCGAAAGATACTGGAAATGCCCTACAATCGATCTGTTGCAACATATTTACCAAACTATGTCCTAAGCGTTGTTTGAGGACAGGGAATATTTCGATATATTTATCAATAGAATCAACGTCCTTTAATGTCAACGATCTTGCTTCAGTTGTTGCTCTCCAATACTCAAGTACTTTTCTCCATGGCTCTAATGAATTTTTAAGCCATTCCAGTTTCTCAATTTCATCAGGGCTAAGTATATGAGGTTTTTCTATGTATGGACAGTCAAACGTATTAAATTAAAATAAAAAAAACTCGGAAGTTATTTTCTATTCCAGTTATTAGCTGAAACGGATCGTTTCTTGCAATCACCAGAGTTTGACGATGAGTCTTCGTCATCCTTGTCTTCTTGTGATGAATTCTTTTCAATAACTCCTGATTTTCGTAAGGCCCGACGCGTGTTACAATATTTTGACCAC
Organism: Tenthredo notha; assembly: GCA_914767705.2. NCBI lineage: Eukaryota > Metazoa > Arthropoda > Insecta > Hymenoptera > Tenthredinidae > Tenthredo > Tenthredo notha. The sequence continues at coordinate 2,223,395 of OU611916.1, forward strand.
AGTTTGCCTTTGGCATTACATGCGATTCCCTTAGCCCGCGCATACGGTACGTAATAAATTGACTGAAAGATATAATGTGAAAGGACTCTGTGCAAAATTTTTTAATCAAGGGGGTACATACATCTTTTAAATAATTTGTTTCAAATCACTGCTATGCTCTGAGAAAACATTCTAGTGACTCAGTTTTTCTACAGTTGATTAGTGCTATTTTGATACATACAGTTCATGATTTTTCCAAATTTCATGTCCTCCGCTGAACATAAATTCAGTCCATCGAAGAAAAAGCAATTGTCACAGGGTACAGGTTGCTGCGTTGGGTGAAACTTTTCTCAACTTTGGAGGATATATTCTGTATGAATGTAATTCAGGGCCGAACCAATAATGTTTGATGAATTTAATTTTTAGACATAGAAATTCTCGATTTTAAAACATTTTGTCCAAAACTATGGAAAAAAAAGTCTTACAATCAAAAATTTTCATGTCTAAAACTTGAATTCATGAAATATTATTTATTTGGCCTTAAATTACATTCATACAGAATATATCCTCCAAAGTTGAAAAAATTTCATCCAACGCAGCAACCTGTACCCTACGACAACTGCTTTTTCTTCGATGGACTAAATTTATGTTCAGCAGAAGACATAGAATCTGGAAAAATCATGAATTATGTATCAAAATAGCACTAATCAACTGTAGAAAAACTGAGTCACTAGAATGTTTTCTCAGAGCGTAGCAGTGATTTGAAAAAAATTATTTTAAAGGTGTATGTATACCCTAGACTGGCCGTTAAAAAAAAACGTTGGCGCTCCAACCTGAGAAATATTAAGTTCAGCTTAAAAAAACAGATCCTCGAAGTTTCAATGCTCTATCTCATTATTAAGGGGTGCCGGCAATTTTTTATTTTATTTCAATTTCAATTTTAATTTAAGTTTTTTTTTTTTTTTTATTGAATTTTTTTTTCCCCATAAAATAAGATTGTGTTTGTTTTCAGACCTTGATCTTTCTGAATTTTATAACGATTCAAAAAAATCCAACGGTAGACAGATAAATCTGTAATTGAAAATATTTGAGTAAAAAGTATTTTTAATCCCAGATTTATTTGTCTACCGTTTGATTTTTTCGAATCGTTGTAAAATTCAAAAAGATCAAGGTCCGAAAACAAATAAAATCTTATATTATTAGAGAAAAAGAAATCAAATTTTTTAAATTATAAAAAAAAAATTCCGGCACCCCTTAATAATGAGATAGAGCATTGAAACTTTGAGGATCTTCTTTTTTCAAGGTGAACTTAATATTTTTCAGGTTGGAGCGCATACTGTTTTTTTAACGGCCAGTCTAATGTACACCCTCAACAAATACTTTGGGATATATATACCTTATCTTCAGTTGGGAATTGTTTGAGTATATACTCGCTAAGTGCGACAAATCGCTCAGTTGAAATCCTGTAATGAAAGATCATTGGACATATTAAAATTGTATTCCATAAATCGCGCTGCTAATGCCATAAGGTCGTAGGCGCCAAAAATTCCTTTTTAGTACAAGAAGGTCGTATAATTTTTTTTTCCGGGTTGCTTCGAAATTGACAATAACGCGAGGGGCTAGCCACTCTCGAGTATCGCTCGAGTATCAAAACTTAATCTCAAATAACGATTTGAAATAAATTCGAGTAAATAAAATAACAGTATATTGAGAAAACTGTAAAAATAAGGTTAATAACAGTTCTAAGCAGCTTTATTTAGCCAAATAAGTTAAGTTCTACAAAGTAGTTGGCGATAAAAAGCGAGTAGCACGAAAATAATATGAAATAAGGAGCGAGTATTGACGAGTCTTTGAATGATGTGGCTTATGCGCTCGCCTGTGCGTGTGTGTGAACCGCACGTATACAAAGACACGTTTTTAATTGATATTTTTAGTTTTTTCCATGACCAAAATATAAATTCCCTGATATTATAGTTATATTTTTGACTCTGTATAGGTATGATTCTGACGACCCCGTATTTCGTACCACTATTTTCAACCGTCACAAATCTTCAATCACTACAAAGTGCGCTTCTTCATACTAACAGAATTGATTACTTTGTAACATCTTACCGTTGATGTGATGTACGTTTTAATTCAGCGTGAATAACGACGTCGGCTAATTTGTTGCGTGAACTATGATCCAGGGCATTGGTCGACTCGTAGAGTTTTAAGATTTGTTTACCAACTATACTGTCCTCCAAATCTTTTAATAACTTGGAATTAGTTCCACCTTGGGTAACAGGGATGTCTGATATTTCAGAGGTTTCTGAATCTATAATATATTATACACGTATAAAATCGAATTATTTAGAGCAATAACGAAAACATCAGATTTATCATGGATATGGCTGACCGACAACGTGAGGATAATTATATATTCCATAGATACAAGCAAATGTAGAATAAAAATATTTGTCTCATCAAATAATTATATTTACAGTTAGTTATTAGTTATATTGGTTATTCGTGCGAGTTTAGTGGTATTCAATTTTAAATAAAAAAAAAATCAATATTTACTTATTGATACCGTGTCCGTGTCTGTGGATTCTTTACTCTGCAGAGAAACAATATTAGGATATAAATATATGGTTAAATAATCTCATGAGGATATCTTGAGGCCCATCCCTAGTCGCCCACTTCATTTTGATACAATGTGACAATTTTTTCCATTTTTCGTAATGTAATGTTTTTCGCAACAATGTAAAAACCATCTTTAGTCTCTATTTTTGCACGAAACGAACATTTTCTCGGACGTATGTGTTCGGTATTGGATTTGAATTCGCGCAGCGTTGGCCTTTTTTGCGTTTTTGACGCATAGGCTCGGATAATAATTGAAATGTGTCACATTGTATCAAAAGGAGGTGGGCGACTAAGGATGGGCCTTAAATTGAAAAAACTGATGATTCAAAACAAAACAAAAGTTGCACCAATAAAGTCAAATTAATTTAATTATTTAATTTTTAGAAGGGTAATGTACGGAAAAATAAATTGTCATATCCCAACTCCTATCGCAGTATGATTAATAAGTAATGCCCAACGCTATTATTTTGTAAGACTGTCACAAGTTTTGCCAAAAAATTGTGCTAAGAAAAAAATAATAATAACGATTCGAATCACCATTTTTCATCAGAATTCTTTTCTTCGGATCGCGATTAAAATCAAGGATCATCGAACAATTGAAATGAACTCGGGCTGATTATAAGTGTAGCCGTATAGGCTGTAAATTATAAATGTGCATATACCTCTATGGTACGCTTAATGAGCCGGAAGTTCTTTTGAAATTTTAAACGAGTTCCAATCTTAGGAATTAATTCCTTTATGGTATTGTCGTCAAGGTCTCGAAAGGCTTCTTCGTCAATACCCTCCGCTAATAATAAAACATTCAGCCACGTTGAAAGTATATAATATAAACTCTGATTTTTTCAACAATCATTTTTGCAATTTTAAATTAACTTTATAATCATATTAATTATATGTACTTACATTCAAATTTTTCAATGAGGATCTGCAGATCCCAATCTGTCAAGGATTTTTTTACGTATTCGTCCATGATGTCAGGAGCACTTTCTTTATTAATCACACGTGCGCCTTCTCCGGCAACGAACCACCACTGCCTTAGACGCCGGTTTGATCTGAAGTTGCGCAGCGTCTTCAAAGCACGCTAGCGACAGCGATACAAGTCGAAGCTCGCTGTTATTAACCGAAACATAAACAGATAGGGGCGGCTTCGCTCATATTGGGGCCCACCGCTCACCACCAATCACCATACGTACGCAATGATGATGAATATTGTTACCAATGACTAACTATGCATAATCGAGTGGTTCAAGAAGAGATTTTTCCTCGTTTTTAAAGGTCTTATAGTCTCAAAAGTTAGTTCTGGATGTTAAAAAAAATCCTCCCAAAAAATCTGCTTGAAATCTTGATTCTATATTGAGAGCTTATCGAGAATCCATTTTCCCATTCATATAGCACGTGAAAAGTTTTTTTCCTTTTCATAATACATATGAGGTATGAAAAAGAATGATATTTCGAGATCGACAGATTTGTAACAAGTGAAGTTCAAACATTCACAACTTACTTGTCCCGCGTGTTTGTTGATTCGCACCGGGCCCTTCCAAGTCGGTGGGCCGGCGCTGCAAGTTACGAGACCGCATGGGATTCATTATAGAAAACGTGGTGATAGAGATGAGCATGAAGTTTGGCGCATCGTTGAGGAACTACAACTTCATCGTATACAGGGTGATTTGAAATTGGTGACGAATCTCTTGAAGAGTTATCCTTGTCCAAATTGGGACCGAAAGTTCGTCAGCCATTTTTCCGAAAAATGATTTGTTTTATTGGTTTTTTTTTTTTATTCTATTTTTTTCATATCATTTGTCAATTTTGAAGAATCCCAAATGATGCCAATGAGTTATTTTTTAATTTTTTTTTCAATGTTAGAGAGATTTCTTGGTGAAAGTTTTTTGTTTGGTGGAAGATGCGAAAAAAATGTGTTATGGTTCTATAAGGAAAGAAATCATTTTTCGGAAAAATGGCTGCGGAACTGTCGATCCCAATTTTGACAAGGATTAACTCCTCAAAAGATTCGTCATGAATTCTTAATCACCCTGTATAGGTTCATTTGATAACGTTAAACATTTAATCTTTCAACGTTTTGATTTCTTGGAATGATGTAGAAAATCTCACATATTCAAATTAAACATTTCTGAGTAAATAGAGAGTTTATTTTTGGCAGATGTAAAATAGTTTCTTCGGCGTTGATCACAACTGATTTTTATCATATCTTTAAGAAAAAATCGATGACCAGAAATTGGTTAAATTTCACACCTTTCTGTTTCCCGTTTTCTATACGTATACATTAGGGTGTCCGTTGTGTCCCAATTTTTTTTTTTTTTTTTACACGCCCCCTAGAACGTGAGTTTATACCCTAAATTAAAAGCACTATCAAAAAAAAATCTCCGATCTCCTCAAACCTTTCCGAAATCATTTTATCAGCTATCCAACGAATTACTATTATTTTCTTTCCCATGATGGTGTCTCTCGATGAAGAAATTTTGATGAAAGTAAAAAAAAAAAAAAAATTATCGCAAATACCCCCATCAGCTGCTCGAAGTCATAGTTATTAATTTTCATTTTCAATGTTGATAATGAAAATATGAAACCCGGAAGATTGAGGCTACACGGAAAAAAGTTATCCGTTACGATCTATATGACTAGAATGCAGCGATTATCTGAATAGTAAATATGACACGGCATCTAATTGGTTTTACTGTTTGGATATCTGATGCCCGGGCAACTATAATCAATCAGTTAGAACAACAAATACATTTTTTCTTTTCAGCAAAATAAATTGTTATTATTTTCTGCCAGGGAATTTTCTATTCATAACATAATGCAATTGTATTCCAACATTTCTTTGTTGCTATCCCATACAATATTAATGTGCAACGTTAGAATGCAATTATCGTTAAAGTACAAGAATAAATAAATTGCTGTACCAGCAATACACTGTTAACAATAATGACATATTCTATATGACATTACAAATTTGCTAGAGCAACACATATTATTGCTGCTCCAACAATACTTTTGGAGCAATGTTTTTATTGCTACATTGACTACGGCCATTTTTCTCCGTGTACAGTTTCTTGACTCAAGGAATATTGTCCTCCGAACGAGGAATTTTTTTTTTCTTTGTACCTACTCTCGCTCTGATCTACAATCAGAGAAAAGTCGATAGTAATGTTAACTAAAAAAAGTCAACTATTTGAAATTAATTTCTAGTACTAATTTATAGTACGTATAACTATTTATTAATTTCTAGTATTAATTTCTAGTACGTATAACTATTTAGAAATAGCCAAAACTTATTCAAATTAATCAATATAACAAAAACGTTTCAATGATCTCAAATTGTTTTTGGAATTGAAGAAATTTAGTTGAGAGTAAGTGAGTTTCAACTGTAACTACAACTTTTTTTTTTAGCATACGTAGCCATAAATTTTTGTTATCGTACGTAATAGTTTTTTTTTTACTTTTCTTTTTATGATACTCAATATTACCTAAAAAAAAATTTAATGAATTAATTAATTTTTTTAAATTCAATAAATAAATTGTTTTTTTTTTTAATCAGTAACGTCAACTATTCAGATAATTGATTTAACTATAAATAGTTCTATTATAACGATATATTATTGTTATGAGAACTCCAGAAATATAGTTGAAGCGCTATTTAACTGTAATTTTATAGTTAACCTAACTCGTTTTTTCTCTGGGTCTACGCGCGAGAGAACTATCTAACCATTTATTCGATTGAAATGAAACTTTCCAGAAAACTTATTTGAACCTTAATGAACAACTTTCTCACTGGAAATTTTGGTTGCTAGAAATTCATTCGACTTCCGAAGCGCTTGAAGATATTCATAAATGATTTTTGCAATGTCGCGGAAAAAAAATAATAACTTTCTTGGTAATAATAATATAAACCTTTTTATTTTTTGACCAATCCTGAACCACTATAATATATGATTCCTGCAAATTTCGTTCAAAAATTCCAAAAATTGAGTAAGATAAAGCGAGTTGAAGTCAACATTTTTTCACCTTGGAAAAATTTCATATTTTATCAATTTTTTTCTTGACCAAAACTACCTTGACCAAGACCAAAATTTACCTACCGTTCTGAAAATATGAAAATCGCACAGAAAGTAAAAAAAAAAAACAGTTTTCCAAAAACCAAAAGAGCCTATGGCCAAAAAGATATGCCCTCTCAACATGAATTTTTTTCCATTCTTCGACGCTAATGCCAAGAAGGCATGAAGTAGCAGAAGTATATATTATGCCTTTTTGGCATTAGGGCCAAAAATAAAACTAATGCCAAAAGGGCATATATTTGTGGCCATAGGCCTTCTTGGCTTTAGGAAAACTAATTTTTTTTTTTCACTTTCTATGCAATTCTCATGTTTTCAAAGCGATAGGCAAAGCTTGAAAAAAATATGTGCCTTTTTAGCATTAGAATCCCATAACGGCCTACAACGACGATATGCCTTTGTGGCATTAGGGACGCGATCAGTTCAGGCGCGGATTTAGGGGGGTCGCAGGGATCATGGCCCCCTTGCGTCCTAAATGAAAGGAAGAAAATACTAAAATGTGCAATTTCGATCACTGATAACACTGCTAAAACAGGCCAAAACAGCCTTACGTTATCTGAGTGTTCATAATTTCCGGTGTGTTTTGACATTGTTTTTGTGCCTGAGCTCCAAACGGAACCGCGAGCCCTCTGAATCAAAAGTCTAGATCCGCGCCTGCATATGTTTTCCTAATTCATGGATATAGAAACATTCGGACAATTATAAACAAATACGTCCCCTACGGAAGAAGAAAAGAAGAAGAAAAAGGAACAAATATACGTGATGCAAGGCTTACTTACCTGGATGGCTTTCGTTTTCACTACGAAACTGGGAATAAAACGTAACTTATCACCACCACATTCACAATTTTATTCGTTTGCGGTGTACACCTAGCTGGGTGATTCCGATCATTTGAAATTGCACCGAATTTTTTTAATCTTATCCTTATGCATGTTTCCCTTAAATTCGTTGCAACTTGAAGTGGTCAGAATTAACTAAACCAGGTGTACATATTGATAAAAAATTAGAAAATATTTCTACGGATATTCCTGAGCAGCGTGGCGTGTTTTCAGAGAATACATTATATGCGTCCGGAATTTTCCCCGCGGTCAGGGGTAAATATGTACACCAGTGTGGTCCTTAGAAACGCCATGTTCCAATTTCAACCCGGCCACCCATTAGATCTGCTCTACAATTTTTTACTCTTAAAATTTGTATAAACCTTGAGCCTTTTAGCTCAACTAAAAGGGGTTCCCCTAAGAACGAACTTTTTTCCATTTGAATAATATTGGCTTTTGTCATATCGGTAATTATATTTCGCTTGTATATTAAGTGCTTCAAAAATTTAAAATCCTTTTTTTCTGATGCATATTAAGGATGCTTTAATATGTCTAGACATGGAGAAGTATTTATTCAACAATAGAGGGTGAAGTATAGGGAAAGACTATTTTTCTGTGGACACTATCGAGGAATCGTAGTTTTGTGAATGAAAGTAACATATTATGATCGATGGCTTTCAGTATGACGATAGGAAAAAGAAATTGAAATTTTTTTGCCATACAAAAAAAAAATCTCTCCCAAAGTGTAGAGACAGATGCCGCAGTTAATAATTCAGTGTAACAGATTCTCTTCAGTATTTAAACATTGGACGAATATTCCAAGTAAGACCATACAAACGTAGCGAAACAATAACAATCATGGAAAATGTTCTATAAAAAGTCGATTAAGGGGGTGCATACCCCTTTAAAATAATTTTTTTCAAATTGCTGCTACGCTCTGAGAAAACATTCTAGTGACTCAGTTTTTCTACAGTTGATGAGTGCTATTTTGATACATAGTTCATGATTTTTCCAGATTTTGTGTCCTCCGCTGAACATAAATTCAGTCCATCGAAGAAAAACCAGTTGTCATAGGGTACAGGTTGCTGCGTCAGATAGAATTTCCTCAACTTTTAATGAGATATTCTGTATGCATGTAATTTCGGACCAAACCAATAATATTTGATAAATTTAATTTTTAGACATAGAAATTTTTGATTGTAAGAATTTTTTTCCATCGTTCTGGAAAAAATGTTTTGAAACCAAAAATTTCTATGTCTAAAAATTAAATTTATCAAATATTATTGGTTTGTTCCGAAATTACATTCATACAGAATATTTCCTTAAAAGTTGAAGAAATTTCATCCGACGCAGCAACCTGTATACCCTACGACAACTGGTTTTTCTTTGCTGGACTGGATTTATGTTCAGCGGAGGACATGAAATCTGGAAAAATCATGAACTATGTATCAAAATAGCACTAATCAACTGTAGAAAAACTGAGTCACTAGAATGTTTTCTCAGAGCGTAGCAGCAATTTAAGAAAAATTATTTTGAAGGTGTATGTACCCACTTAAGCATATATTACTTCTGTACGTAAAAGTTCATAGGTTGAACATCGTACGAATGAATTCTGCAATGAACAATCTTTTGCGAAATCGATAGCAACATCTGGTTGTCCTCGATTCCCATAGTCAATGAAATAAAAGCAATATCGATCTAATTCGGTTGGAAATACATAAATCGCAGGCTCTTTAGCCGTTTTACCCTTATTTATCTGTAAAAAATGTTTGTTGTGAATTTACGAAATTGTTTAAAAGTTTTATTCACATACATGAGTAGTGAATTTACGATAAATTTCCTGGAAAATTAGAATACAATTTTGTGTTTTTCCCACAAAAGTTCAGTAAAATCAAGAAATTATTCGGAAATTCATAGAACAAGCTTACGAATATAGATGAAAATGAACAATCAAGGCGTTTGGGGTGGTTTTCTGTCATAGGGGTTGGAGCAACAAATTCGGGAGTTTTTTTTTCCATGAGGATATGAGTCGGGGATCTATATTGAACTGGAATTTCCAAGTCGTGCTCGCTAGTTCGGTCGGGAGGATACATCAAGGCGTTTGGGGTGGTTTTCTGTCGTGGGGGTTGGAGCAACAAATTCGGGAGTTTTTTTTTCCATGAGGATATGAGTCGGGGATCTATATTGAACTGGAATTTACAAGTCGTGCTCGCTAGTTCGGTCGGGAGGATACATCAAGGCGTTTGGGGTGGTTTTCTGTCGTGGGGGTTCAAGCAACAAATTCAGGAGATTTTTTTTCCATAAGGATATAAGTCTAGGTTCCATATTGAACTGAAATTTCCAAGTCGTGCTAGCTAGTTCGGTCGGGAGGATATATGAAGGCCTTTGGGGTGGTTTTCTGTCATAGGGGTTGGAGCAACAAATTCGGGAGTTTTTTTTTCCATGAGGATATGAGTCGGGGATCCATATTGAACTGGAATTCACAAGTCGTGCTCGCTAGTTCGGTCGGGAGGATACATCAAGGCGTTTGGGGTGGTTTTCTGTCGTGGGGGTTGGAGCAACAAATTCGGGAGTTTTTTTTTCCATGAGGATATGAGTCGGGGATCTATATTGAACTGGAATTTACAAGTCGTGCTCGCTAGTTCGGTCGGGAGGATACATCAAGGCGTTTGGGGTGGTTTTCTGTCGTGGGGGTTCAAGCAACAAATTCAGGAGATTTTTTTTCCATAAGGATATAAGTCTAGGTTCCATATTGAACTGAAATTTCCAAGTCGTGCTAGCTGGTTCGGTCGGGAGGATATATGAAGGCCTTTGGGGTGGTTTTCTGTCATAGGGGTTGGAGCAACAAATTCGGGAGTTTTTTTTTCCATGAGGATATGAGTCGGGGATCTATATTGAACTGGAATTTCCAAGTCGTGCTCGCTAGTTCGGTCGGGAGGATACATCAAGGCGTTTGGGGTGGTTTTCTGTCGTGGGGGTTGGAGCAACAAATTCGGGAGTTTTTTTTTCCATGAGGATATGAGTCGGGGATCTATATTGAACTGGAATTTCCAAGTCGTGCTCGCTAGTTCGGTCGGGAGGATACATCAAGGCGTTTGGGGTGGTTTTCTGTCGTGGGGGTTCAAGCAACAAATTCAGGAGATTTTTTTTCCATAAGGATATAAGTCTAGGTTCCATATTGAACTGAAATTTCCAAGTCGTGCTAGCTAGTTCGGTCGGGAGGATATATGAAGGCCTTTGGGGTGGTTTTCTGTCATAGGGGTTGGAGCAACAAATTCGGGAGTTTTTTTTTCCATGAGGATATGAGTCGGGGATCCATATTGAACTGGAATTTACAAGTCGTGCTCGCTAGTTCGGTCGGGAGGATACATCAAGGCGTTTGGGGTGGTTTTCTGTCGTGGGGGTTGGAGCAACAAATTCGGGAGTTTTTTTTTCCATGAGGATATGAGTCGGGGATCTATATTGAACTGGAATTTACAAGTCGTGCTCGCTAGTTCGGTCGGGAGGATACATCAAGGCGTTTGGGGTGGTTTTCTGTCGTGGGGGTTCAAGCAACAAATTCAGGAGTTTTTTTTCCATAAGGATATAAGTCTAGGTTCCATATTGAACTGAAATTTCCAAGTCGTGCTAGCTGGTTCGGTCGGGAGGATATATGAAGGCCTTTGGGGTGGTTTTCTGTCATAGGGGTTGGAGCAACAAATTCGGGAGTTTTTTTTTCCATGAGGATATGAGTCGGGGATCTATATTGAACTGGAATTTCCAAGTCGTGCTCGCTAGTTCGGTCGGGAGGATACATCAAGGCGTTTGGGGTGGTTTTCTGTCGTGGGGGTTGGAGCAACAAATTCGGGAGTTTTTTTTTCCATGAGGATATGAGTCGGGGATCTATATTGAACTGGAATTTCCAAGTCGTGCTCGCTAGTTCGGTCGGGAGGATACATCAAGGCGTTTGGGGTGGTTTTCTGTCGTGGGGGTTCAAGCAACAAATTCAGGAGATTTTTTTTCCATAAGGATATAAGTCTAGGTTCCATATTGAACTGAAATTTCCAAGTCGTGCTAGCTAGTTCGGTCGGGAGGATATATGAAGGCCTTTGGGGTGGTTTTCTGTCATAGGGGTTGGAGCAACAAATTCGGGAGTTTTTTTTTCCATGAGGATATGAGTCGGGGATCTATATTGAACTGGAATTTCCAAGTCGTGCTCGCTAGTTCGGTCGGGAGGATACATCAAGGCGTTTGGGGTGGTTTTCTGTCGTGGGGGTTCAAGCAACAAATTCAGGAGATTTTTTTTCCATAAGGATATAAGTCTAGGTTCCATATTGAACTGAAATTTCCAAGTCGTGCTAGCTAGTTCGGTCGGGAGGATATATGAAGGCCTTTGGGGTGGTTTTCTGTCATAGGGGTTAGAGCAACAAATTCAGGAGTTTTTTTTTCCATGAGGATATGAGTCGGGGATCTATATTGAACTGGAATTTCCAAGTCGTGCTCGCTAGTTCGGTCGGGAGGATACATCAAGGCGTTTGGGGTGGTTTTTTGTCGTGGGGGTTGGAGCAACAAATTCGGGAGTTTTTTTTTCCATGAGGATATGAGTCGGGGATCTATATTGAACTGGAATTTCCAAGTCGTGCTCGCTAGTTCGGTCGGGAGGATACATCAAGGCGTTTGGGGTGGTTTTCTGTCGTGGGGGTTCAAGCAACAAATTCAGGAGATTTTTTTTCCATAAGGATATAAGTCTAGGTTCCATATTGAACTGAAATTTCCAAGTCGTGCTAGCTAGTTCGGTCGGGAGGATATATGAAGGCCTTTGGGGTGGTTTTCTGTCATAGGGGTTGGAGCAACAAATTCGGGAGTTTTTTTTTCCATGAGGATATGAGTCGGGGATCTATATTGAACTGGAATTTCCAAGTCGTGCTCGCTAGTTCGGTCGGGAGGATACATCAAGGCGTTTGGGGTGGTTTTCTGTCGTGGGGGTTCAAGCAACAAATTCAGGAGATTTTTTTTCCATAAGGATATAAGTCTAGGTTCCATATTGAACTGAAATTTCCAAGTCGTGCTAGCTAGTTCGGTCGGGAGGATATATGAAGGCCTTTGGGGTGGTTTTCTGTCATAGGGGTTGGAGCAACAAATTCGAAGGGTTCTTTTCCATGGAGATATAGGTCGAGGATTGATATGGCAGTGAAATTTTCGCGTCGTGCACGCCAGTTCGGTCAGGATGGTTCTTCGAGGCGTCTGAGGGGGTTTCCTCGGGATAGGTCCTTGGAAATAGGGGTTGGTTTGATATTTCATGGTTTGGATCAGCATCATTCAATAGCAATTAATTAGCAACAAAATATGCCGTGGTCAACAAAAAATTTCGTCGACGCGTTTTTGTGGATATTCCAGCCTCATTTATACCTAGCATCGACACTGTTTGCCCGTGAACGGCTGGAGCAACAAAATCGGGATTAGGGCAACTAATTAGCAACAAAAGAGCACTAAATATCTGTATAGGTCAGAATCAGTTTTGCCCAAGTGGTTGTGTCAGCTTTATATACGTTACCTATATTAAGGTCAACGCGCACTACGTGGAAGCGAAGCAAAGGTTTCGGAAGCGATCAGATGCTGTAGGAGTGTCCACATCTCAAAAAACATGTCAAAGAATGAGCCCTCAATCATATTTCAATTCACTTCAACTTGAATTGACACGTTTTTTAAAATGCGGACACTCCTAGAGCATTCGATTGCTTCCAATGCCTTGGCTTCGCTGCCACGTGGTGCGCATTGACCTTAATATAGGTATATTCGTCTGAAATAATAACTATACTATGGTAGTGAAACTAATATTATGTGGTAATTTATAGGATTTGTAAGCTGCCAGTGTCAGTATTGAAATTGACCATATATTCAACATCTTTCAAGTGGGAGGAAGTCTTCAAATTTACCAAATTAATGTGGTACGAGTAAGAAACAATGAGAAGCAATGTATCGATAGGCGCAGAATAAAGTGATTTTCTATAGCTGGGATTGTAAATTTCAACAATATGATGTACAATAATGACTGTATTCAATGGATTAATATTCAGTGCAATCTAGAATCTCATAACGCAGCACAAAAACTGGTTATTTCATGGCAATTTGCTAAATCCAGGTTACGCTGATTTCTATTGCACATTCAGGTAAGTTGATAGAGTGAAGGCCCAATCCGTAGAGTTATTCAGCAAGTACCTCATATTTTGACTTAAGGGAACACCTCTATAAGTTTGATGAAGATCCATGTGCCGGAAGCCTGATCGACTCCTAGTCAGTTTTTTTTACAGTTGATTAGTGCTATTTTGATACAGAGTTCTCGATTTTTTCAGATTTTATGTCCTACGCTGAACAAAAATTCAGACCATTGAAGATGAATTAGTTGTCGTAGGGTACAGGTTGCTACATTGCATGAAATTTTTCCAGATTTGGAGGAAATATTTTGTATGAATGTAATTTAGGTTCAAACCAATAATATTTTATGAATTCAAGTTTTGGGCATAAAAATTTCTGATTGTAAGACAAAATCTTGATGCGCCACCACTTGAACAAATCGCACGGCGATTTCCTGTCACGACGTCCAATATTATGTTGAGAAGTATGGTATCATAGACATAGGGCATGGACTGCGCATTCCCTATATTGCCTGTGGTAATGCCAAAAGTGAGAGAGAAGGAAGCATACGCGGCCAAATCTGTCTCTTTTTATGCATTTGACGTTGTTGGTTAGAAAGAAACAGATTTGGCCGCGTCCGTTTCTCTCTCTTCCTACGGACTGAGCGATTTTCGGCCCGAATGCGCAGTCCATGCTCTAGGACCATGTGTGGTATTATGAAGAGGGAGATCGAAAAAAAAAAAAAAAATTGGAGGCAGTCTAGTATACCTCTTTGATGTACTTTAAACCTTTCGCGTATGTTTTTCTGTGCGATAACATTGTGACGATTTCTTCTGCGTAAGAGTCTCGACAAGACTGTTCTGTTCTTTATTTGATCTATCGACACAGTCTGAACCTTTCGCTCATATTTATTTACGTAATTACTTCATTTCAAATCTTTTCTGCATGAAGGCCTCCAAAGGAAATGTATGTATTTGAATAACTTCACTCAATCTAAGGCCTAAGGAACTGTTTATTTCGCTATAACATTGCGTTGAATTTGTTTAACTTGTTCCGGAGAGTAGAAGTAAAATTTGTTTTTTCAGATTCTATCAAACTTCTCGAAAGTAAACTGCACGCTCTCGACGGACTCATGTCACCGACGAAAATACTATCTTCGGAAAACGGAGAAACTAGCCATGTGAGTAATAATGTGTAAGGGTGAAATCTGGATGAAACTCCGTTGAGACTCCTTATTGAGCGGAGATTGTTCATAGCTTCATGTATACGATCGATACAGTTAGTGGTTGGTTTTTTTCCAACTCAATTTATGAAATGTATCAAACTTCAATAAGTATGCGACTGTCCTTCAGAATTCCTTCAGTTACAAAATTTCGTTTCCTTATAAAAAAGTTTTGTCGCAAATTATTATTTGTATTATGCTTGGATCACCATGTTTTATTTATCGCTCATGCGTCATCTTCTGTGGAATTGAGCCCAAATTGAATACAAATATTGATGAACGAATAAATAATTGAATATACAAGGTGATTCAGTTTGACCGGGCCATTTGGACAGGTTGGATTCTTCAATAAATTCTACTACGAAAAGTCCTTCACCAAAAATCCGTGTGACCTCTAGTTTTCGAGCTACGGCAGATCTCGTTGAACCAATCCCAGAGCTCATATACAGGGTGACCCAGAATACGGTGCTTTCCTTACACCGGTGGATTCCTTGTAAAAATCTAATACCAAAATTATTCATCCTAAAATGTCGAAAGCCAAGCCGTTTTCAGATAGGAGCCATTCAAAGTAAGCAACTACGAGAGCAGATACGAGAATGGCTCGCCGCCGCGCCGCTATTGTTGGCCTACTGGATGTCGCGACCCTCACCCGCCGCCGCGACGTCGCCAACTGACAAAACGACGATCAGGCAATGGAAAAAGAAGAATGCTGATTCCATATTCATGCATATAACTATAATATTACATTCGTTTTGTCAGTTGCCGAGACCGCGGCGGCGGGTGGGGCGTCGCGAGATCCAGTAGGCCAACAATAGCGGCGGCGAGCCATTCTCGTATCTGCTCTCGTAGTTGCTTACTTTGAATGGCTCCTACCTGAAAACGGCTTGGCTTTCGACATTTTAGGATGAATAATTTTGGTCTTAGATTTTTACAAGGAATCCACCGGTGTCAGGAAAGTACCGCATTCTGGATCACCCTGTATATGAGCTCTGGGATTGGTTCAACGAGATCTGCCGTAGCTCGAAAACTAGAGGTCACACGGATTTTTGGTGAAGGACTTTTCGTCGTAGAATTTATTGAAGAATCCAACCTGTCCAAATGGCCCGGTCAAACTGAATCCCCTTGTATAATGAAGGTGTTGATAACTTTATTCTAATCAAGAAATCATTAACCCTTATCAAGAAGAATACGGAAGACGGACGCTCAAAGTCGCAAAATAAAAGCTTGGACAAACCCATTCCATCGACGAAACTCGATCAACGATTTAGTGCTGATCGTGAGAAGAACAGTGCTGCGTGCAGCAATAAAGATACCCAGCATAGACAGCAGAAAAAAGACGACGATGAGATCGGTCAACGAATATCGAAGGTGCCGAAGATAGCCGTGTCTCGTAATTCAGATTTGCCAGGATGTTCGGGGATAGGCGCAAAGAAACGTCCAGTCATTGTGACCGATGATGACAATTCGCAAGTCGAGGGAGATGAATCATCAGGGGACGCGGAGTCTATCGACACTGAGATGTCAGGTGTCGCTCGGCTGGGCCGGAGAAAAGTCAAAGCTCGACTTGATGGAAAAACTCGTAATAGTAAGTTTCGCCATCAAATTACGGATAAAATTTAGGGCTGCCCACGAGACGAGTCTTGTCTCGGTATTGTCGTTTCTAGTCTTGGGTCGTTCGCGAACGAACTAGGTGGGAAGAGTGCTCCTTTACGTGAACTATGCGAACTAGTTCGTCAATGATCTCGCTCTTAGTTCATTTTATATTTATTTTTCTAGCGTCCGCCAAGAAATACTTCGTACTTTTTGAATAAAAATAAACAGACTTCGCAATAATCATACGTACCGAGAATATTCGGTGAGACTAAACGATCCCCTTTCTACGGCAAAACCAACACAGGTGCTCACCATGTGCGTGAGGCTCGTTCGAGAGGGGATGCAATGCTACTGGCACCTTATTCCGTCCTAAACTAGCCTCACGCACGCGGTGCGCTTGTGTTGGTTTTGCCATAGGAAGGGGATCGTGTAGTCTCACCGAATATTCACGGTATATTTTTCCTTTCTTTGATTATCTCTACTCAAAAATTCGAAAACAGAACTAACGAACTAAAAGAGCGAACTAGTTCGCCAGAAGACTGCGAACTAAATTGAGCGCTCCCAATGGCGACCGACTATGCCCAAAACTAGTCGTTTCGTCTCGATTAACTGACTCGAGACCGAGACGAGACCCAGTTCTAGTCGGCACTCTCGACGAGACATTCGAGGAAACTCTCGTTTATCTTTTGGCCTAAAAATCATGTCATGTGCCATTGCTCATACAAAGTTTCTCAACATACTGTGTTATACATTTTGTTATGCACATGTGCAATTTCTGACAATGAATGAGTTTTTCGTATTTCGAGTATTCTTTTTTTTTTTTCTTCCCAAAAGTGTTCTTCTTCCAATCTTTGCGCGACTAGACGAGACGAGACGATACAAGACCAGTTAAGGTGCTTCCCTACCCAATTCCACCTGACCTGAAAACATTGGGCAGAACGCGTGCAGAAGGTGCTATTAAACGGAATATCTCTGCCTAGGCACCAAAATCAGAAAAAAAATTCCATTCCGAACATGTACGGCCCAAAACATGTTCGTTTTACGCGAAAAAACAAAACTGAGACTGAAACAAGATCAAGACCGGACGATACAATGCTTGACGAGACCGGCACCGAGACCAAGACGATACTCTAAATTTTGATTTCTAACGAGACCGAAACGAGAATACCGGAAATCTCGTCTCGTTTCATCTCGTGGGCAGCCCTAATAAAATTTCTACTGCATTTTTCCTTATGGGCGGGTATGAATTTACAGCTGATGATAGATATGGGAATGCCCTACTCGCAATCCAGGGGGAGCTCAAGCTGTTGAGGAAAAAAGTATTTCAAAAACGTGTCGACGAAAATAGCAGTGACTCAAGCGAAAACGAAATGGTAAGCAAACAATTCAGATATTTTATAAAATCAAGATTCCATCGCAAAAACATCAAAGCTGTATTTTTATTGCAATGCTGCCGTCAAAACATTATTCATCACTAATCGCCGTATATTCGTATAACTTTACAGAGAGAAATAGGCCGTACAGGAAGTGGAATTGTCATTACCGATGAGCAGTGGTGTGTGGCAAAGCGTGCTAGAAGCTATACGGCAATGGGAATAAGCTTGTTGATGTCACTATTCCCAATGAAAACTCTGTTACGAAGTAACTTAAGAGGAGGCAAAAGCAAAATTGTTCAAGAGCGTGAAAAAAAACATAAAGCACTGAACCAAAAAGTCCTCGAAGCTCTGTATTGTGAGATAACATTATTCCGTACTTTTGATTTTGGAGCGGGTTTTTTTTTTGCTTTATAAAGATTAAGTTGGTCGTTAATTTCTAACACACACTTACCACGTCTTAAATCGATAGATAATGACACATAAACAGGGTGTAATTTTTCAGATTTTTAGCACGATTGGAAAAGTTGCCGAAATCAATTTGAAGTTGAAAAGATGAGAAAAAAAAATCCTTAATTTTCGAGTAAAAAATAAGGATACTAATGAAGCCAAAAGAGTGATTGACTTCATAGTATGGTATGAAAAAAAGCGGGAAACCGATGTAGAATGAGAAAAAAAAGAAATCTTATCCAGAAAAAAATGAACTTCAAATATAACGTTAAAACCGTGGATGAGAAGTCGATGTCAACTAAATATAGTCTACATAACGTTGTGATATGGTGAGATCACCATAAAATACATTTTTTTGTCGATAAGATTTCTTTCTTCGTCATTCTACATTGGTTTCCCGCTTTTTTTCATACCATATACTATTAAGTCAATCACTCTTTTGGCTTTATTAAATGATATTACTGAAGTGAACATTAGTTTCTTCATTTTTTACTCTAAAATTGAGAATTTTTTTTTTTTTAATTTTGTAATATTTTTTCTATTTTTTTCAACTATAATTGATTTCGGCACCCTTTTCAATCGTGTTAATAATCTGAAACAAATGACACCGTGTTTTTGGGTCATTATCTATCAATTCAAGGGGTGGCAAGCAAATGCGAGAAATTAACGACCACCCTAATAAAGATCCTAAGTTGTGTGTATTATTATAGGGCACATTAGAGGGCATTTCGAAGGGCTAGTTGAACGTGTTTGTCGCTATGATTAAGAAATTTGTTATCAGAATATTTTGGGCTATGTACTAATACGCCACACTCATTTTTCTCTGCTTTTCAAATCTTGGATTGTCATATATCGTTTCTTATTTGAAATGCACTGCATTCATAAATTGTTGACTGCTTTCATTTTGCTCTAATTTATATCTTCTCATCATAAGGCTTTCAAAAATTCTTTCCTAATGTAATGCTGATCCGCTTGTACAAACTTGACTAAAGTGTAGTCAATCTGATTTAAACGCCAAAATGCGTATAGAGTATGTTCGTATAGTCCAACCACATAATAAGGGACAACAAAATTTTCAATAGTCGTGAAATTTCGTAAACAAGGCACGATATTCGTATGTATTACAATATTCCATACACCAGGCACAATATTCACTGTATACCTTGATAGACATTTTGTCAAAGTGCATTCCCTGCATTTCTCGAACATTTTAAACGCGTAGACAGAAATAGCTAGAAAGAAGTAGCCGAGAAAATTGAGTTTCCATTGTTACAGAGCAAAATGTAAGAAAACTCATGGTCATGCACAGGAACGAACGGGATGTAATGCATAATGAAATATGTTTCTAATTTTTTTCTAGACACCGTACAGCGGCACTGGAAGACCACTTTCAACGCGGCTGGTCTCGGAAATGCGATCAATAATAAGCTGACGCGTCTCCGATCCGCCGAAAAAAAGAAAATCATGATCCAGGTATATTTATAGTTTCTATGACATATACTAATGGATACTTATAGTCTGTACGACTTATAAAACAATGCAGTTATCGATAAAACGATTGTTCCACTTCTTATTAGCCGGAAACGCAGGACGAAGAATCGTCGAATGCAGGGGAGGAACACAACGAACAAACCTGAGTGAACCGTTGTAGTATTGTTTCGTTTTTTTTGTGTGCTTTATACGAATGAATAATTTTTCATACTCCTTCTACTGTATCCATTATTTAAGAAAATCATGATCCAGGTATATTTTTAGTTTCTATGACATGTACTAATGAATATTTATAGTCTGTACGACTTATAAAACAATGCAGTTATCGATAAAACGATTGTTCCACTTCTTATTAGCCGGAAACGCAGGACGAAGAATCGTCGAATGCAGGGGAGGAACACAACGAACATACCTGAGTGAACCGTTGTAGTATTGTTTCGTTTTTTTTTTTTTGTGTGCTTTATACGAATAAATAATTTTTCATACTCCTTCTACTGTATCCATTATTTCATTTTTCTATAATATTCTATTTTTGAATGATGATCAGTTATACAATGAGTAATATTTCGAATATTTCTCTGAAGTAATTACATAAAATTCGATCTATATTCAGCATATAAACCTCCCTATAGCATATATATCTCAAATATTTTCCGAATATAAAGTAAGATATATCTAACATACATTTCCGATATACAATAAATATATCGCGCATGTATTCCTAGTATTTGGTCGAATATATTTGAAATACATTCATGATATGCGTGAAAATATACCCCGCATATATCCTTTGTGTATTTCAAATTATACGCAACTACGAAAAGTTCGATATTTCGGATATATATTACACATATCCCAGGTACATGCTACATGTATCTTGAATATAAATAACATATATGGCATATAACCCAGATATATTTTGTATACATACTACGATATATCGAAGAATATATTTTCACACCTACCTTCTTTCCATGGGGGACGAAACAAAAAGCCGAAATTTCAGGCAAAGTTATACGACGCGGGCACTTTCACTTTTACAGAATTCCTACGAGACTGAGCACGTCACGTTACGGCCGTCTTATTGGATGGACTGAACCTTCTATAACTCAGGAACGACCGATCCCTCGAAGTTTTTGATATGGAACTTTGTTCTTAGATTTCGATAAGGAATCTGCATGTGAAATCGTTTCCACGACTTGGGAATCACGCTGTATATAGATATAGATATAGATATAGATATATATTGTAACGTGTTCGAAGTATAGCACCCAGCAGAACGACCGAATCACGATCATACGACCGCGCAAACAGGCCGCGCATCAGAAGACCGTGACACGCAGCGATCAGAAGACCCTGACACGACGTCACATATCAGAAGACCCTGACATGACGTCGCGTATCAGAAGACCCTGATAAAAATTACTATATATAAGCTGCCACGCAGAGGCAGAAGGCAGCGATTCGTACCAAAGCAGTCGATCGACTCACACGTCACTAAACCTCACTCTTCAATTCAACGAGCGATTCGTACTAAAGCAGTCGATCGAGTCACATCGATTCATTCAATAAAAAATAATCAAAAGTAAACTCACATAACCTCAAATCGATAGGGAGTCACTCAAAGCGAGGTCTTACCATACAAATGAAAGAATAGAATAACTCAAATAAAAGGAAGTTACTCGAAGTGGAAAGGAGACTGGCAGCTAGAACACACATATATTGTTCGCTGCTGTTGCGATTATTGCAGCAAAATCATGAAGAGGTGAGATTATAATACGTACTCAGAATCACTTGACTGAGTCAAGTTACGTTACCTAAGCTAACTGAGGCTTGTTTTCACGATGCAGTTTAATGCAGAATTATTTTCCTCAAATTTCCAGAGAAGCTTGTATTGTCAGGCGATTGTTGGGTACAACGAACGACTGTTAGGAGCTCTACTGAGGGGCGATCGAAACCCAACTGAGGAGCATTCAAGAGTTACGCCGCAGCTCGTTTACAGACTTGTTGAATTGTGTAGGCGGGATCACAAGCGGCCGGGTTGGTGTATCGAACTCGAAGTGAGCATTGCATTTGTTTGAATATGATTTGATTACACCTGCTCATTTATATGGGTGAACAATTTGTTAAAACAGACATGAAATAGTCACTTATTACTTTTTTTGCTATTTTCTAGACAATCACCTTCCTGTTTTGGCTAGCTTGTGGTACATCGTACAGAGTTGTTTCCTTCAGCTTTGATATCCCACGGTCAACTGGTTTTCGCATAGTCCATAAATTTCTGGACTTAGTTATTGCTATTTTACCCGAAGTGTGCGACTACCATCCGAAGAAAGACTGCCGCATATCGGTAAAGAATTTGGTAGGAAAGCAAACAGCGCTGTATTCAGGCAGTGTGTTGGAGCCATCGACGGGTGACACGTTCGCATCCTTTGTCCCATCAATTTGCATGATCAATATTACAACCGCAAACAGTTCTACTCTATAAATTTACAAGGCATAGTTGACGATTCGGGGTTGTTCATAGATATTGTAAGCGGATTCCTCGGCTCTGTTCATGATAGTCGAGTTTTTAGGAACAGCGCATTATTTCAGAATAGTCTGTATCCTCCAGAAGGGTACTTTATAATAGGTGATAGTGGCTATCCGTGTAGACGACACCCTGTAAGCATCATTATTACACCTTACAAAGCACCTCTCACTGCAGAGAATAGAGCATTCAATCGTGCGCTCAGCAGAGCAAGGATAGTAGTTGAAAAAGCATTCGGTCTCCTGAAGGTACGATGGCGAATAATATTTACAAAAGCTCTGGAAGTGAAAATCGAAACTGCGATCAAAGTTATAGCAGCTTGCATAGTAATGCACAATATTTGTATTACACAAGGTGACATTATTCGAATCAATGAAGATCACACCTACTAGAATCACTTTCTCCCCGACGTGTTCCCCGCGAAGAACAGCACGGGAACGACTTACGTGACTTATTCCTACGACTATTTACAATTGAACAAGCACAAATGTTTCAATAATCGACGTTTCCATTATGGGGTGCTGTCTAATACACTGGAATTGGTATTGTTTCGCTATACTCAAATACTGCCATTTAATTTTGAATAATTTCTATGATCAACCTCAACTGTGAAATAATGACTAGTGTGTCTACTGAGACACATCGTGTGCGTTTTTACTCATTAAATAAACTGGGTTTTTTTATGCCGCAAGGCTTTTTCCCAAAATTGAAGTCTCATTCATTGACCTGAAATCCATCTTAACCATTATAATCTTAAAGCTTGTAAAATATTTATGTATGTTGACAATCGATGATATATTCTTATAATTATTTTAAAAGTTTTTTAGGGAACACATTTGGGTCTCATAAAATAAAATAATTGATATTCATAAATTTTCTTTGGAGGTAAATCAGTCATATAAATTATAGTTTCAGTCAGGTCATGATATTCAATATTTTTGTTTCATATGCATAAATTAATTAGCCTGACAATTAAATTTCATAATATAATTCTCAAAAATTGTACATTTTACTCATTCATTCATAATCTGCATACCACACTCACATATAAAATTGTTGTCTCTTGTATGATTGTTTTAACAGGGTATATTTCTAAAGAAAAATTTGATATACATACATATAATTAACGGCAAGTCAATTTGCTTACTAACTTATCTTTGGATGTTATACACGTGTCAATGCGTCTTCGAGATGGTAGGCCATTTCATGGCATACTAGATATTTTTGATCATAATAAGTTATTTTCTTCGTAGATTCGTTTACGTTGATGTTGATTATGTAGCTTGATCTTGTCGTTATTGATAAGTATTAATTAATTATTCATATTTACTTGGATGGAGATGTTTTAGGCGGATTCGCATAATAGCTTTTTAAATGCGCTCATTTACTTAGTTGGATTTGGTGAGTTTTCTCTCTAAATGTTTGTTTTGTTTATATGTATGTAAACTTTACATTTAATTATGCATAATTTATTAACTTTTTTATGGTTTAAAATTATGATTCAATGTCTATTATATAATTATGGTTATGAGACATTTTACTTAACGTCTGTCCTCTATCCAACCTGATACAAGAGTGAACGAGTGTTCTTGTTTCTTCTACACTTCCGCACTGTATATAAGTCAAATTTATGTTTATATGGGTAATACCATACAAGTCAAGTTGTGGCGGTTGTGTTCAAACGTTCTTATTGTTACAAGCTAGAATTAAACTAGATCCCCGAGCCGCCTAGGGCCAGGGAATCCCACAAAACATATTGTAATAAAAAGAAGTACTTTGAAAAAAACTATATTCATGTATTAATATTATATTCTTCTACAACTAGTTTCACACGATATCAAAAGTGAACCGTCACAAAAAGTAATAAATTAACTAACAAGGCTGTAACGTGGACAAAATCAAACCTAATTACATACCGTTAATATTAAATATATAATCCAAATATTAACTACGTAGAATAAGGTTCTCGTGCGCGCCATCTCTGAGCGGCGACGCGCACCCGATCCTCGGCCCAGCGCTAAGGCCCCTCGCGAGAATCTCTCTCGCTATCAAAGTAACTACCAGTTCTATATAAGTGCCCGGCTCGCGGCCGGCTTGAGCAGACTTTACTTCTTAGAGATCTCATCCCTTGATTTTGATGAATGTAGGCACGGGTAGTTTGTTTCGACTTCTGCTCCTGTCCTGGCTTCGTCCTTACTTTTCGTATAACGATGCTACCTCGTCTGCTTCGGCATTCCTGTCTGTCTTTTCGTTATACAAAAAGCCAGCTTAATAATTCAGATCACTTCGCCTTTTTCTTTTAATTTAACGTAGAATTATTTATTTATTCGCTTAAATAAATAGCGCCTTCCTCTTTTCAATGAGTTTGAATATTAAAACTAGATGGTAAAAACTTCGGCACCTCCCCTTTGCTCTCTGTACTATATCTTATGGCATATACAGAGATGTTCTGTGGAAAGTGGTCAGTCTAATGGCGGCACAATTATTTTTTTTCGCGAATGACAACGCTGCCGCTCGATCACAGACAATCGATCTAACGATATTTTCTATGTCTGTGACTGATAATAGACGACGTAGCGGTAGCTGTCACGTCGTAGGTTATAATGAACTGTCATATTACAATATTGTGTAATTAAATTGTAATATCGTTCATAATACGACGGTTTACGATACTATTTCATAAATAAGTAGTACTGAATTGTTAAATTAATTACAGATGTCAATTTCTATTTATTTATAACATTAGGTTATAAATAACTGTCTTGGTGAAATTCACGCATCTCGGAGTAATAAAGTTGATTAGGCAATAGCATACGAAATTGATTCTTTATTAATTCATTTTAGGTGTGAATTTCTGTTTATTTGCTACATTATTTACATCCGTGAATTTCTTCGATGACTGACTGACCCGTTGCATCTCTTCGACAAGTAGGGTTACGAACAAAGCGATGTGAATATCATTCAACGAGCAATATTCTACATGTCTTCTCAGCCTAATAAGTACGAAAATAGTCCTGCGTAAGTGATGTGTTAGTCCATCAATGCGTGTTCAAGTTTCATCGAGTAATAAATTAATTGAAATTATTGTTCTTATTGTAAATCTATTTAATTGTGTATTTGATTGCTGTGTAGAATAAAGCAAAAATTCATGACTACTTATTTATGAAATGGATAACTGTTGTATTAGGAACGATATCACAATTCAATTACACAATATTGTATATTATATTGCTCGATGAATGATTTTCACATCGCTATGTTCGTAACCCTCCTTGTCCAAGGGATGCAGCGGATCAGTCAGTCACCGACGAAATGCACGGTTGTAAATAATTTAGCAAATAAACAGAAATCCACACCTGCAATGAATTCATAAAGAATCAATTTCGTATGCTATTGCCTAATTAACTTTATCACTCCGAGATGCGTAAATTTCACCAAGACAGTTATTTATAACCTAATGTTATAAGTAAACAGAAATTGACATCTGTAATTAATTTAACAATTCAGTACTACTTATTTATGAAATAGTATCGTATACCGTCGTATTATGAACGATATTACAATTTAATTACACAATATTGTAATATGACAGTTCATTTTAACCTACGACGTGACAGCTACCGCTACGTCGTCTATTATCAGTCACAGACATATAAAATATCAGTAGATCGATTGTCTGTGATCGAGCGGCAGCGTTGTCATTCGCGAAAAAAAATAATTGTGCCGCCATTAGACTGACCACTTTCCACAGAACATCTCTGTATAAGTCTAGGTAATAAGTAGCTATCAAGAAAACAGTAAAGACTGTTCAGGTTTAGTGTTGCGGGGCCCGTATATGTCCCATGTTCCTTATACAACGGAGAAGCTACCTCGTCTGCTTCGGCTTTCCTGTCTGTCCGATCCGTTGTACAGAGAACCAGCATCATTCCATATTAATTGTTCTTCAATTTCCATATAGGCTCTATACTGCGCAATAACGCAGCTTCACTTAGCAAATATTAATATTATAAATTCCCATACCGGAATATTACTCGTGACATATACAGATAGGTTAAGATATTCATATAAAGAAAGACCAGTATAACACTGCTTAAAAACATCATCCTCATATTTCTCCGGAAATATCCTCATGTACCTAGACTATGAAAATAAAATAGAACTATATTGTCTATTAACTCGTTAGATAAAATTTGCATTTAATTGATTCCGTCACCCTCTACCTATACGAAGAGATATTTAATTAGGCCCAAGAATTCATTCCAAACGCCCTGGCATAAGGTCCCACGAAAAATATTATTAAACGCGAGCTCTGGTTAAAATAAAAACTATTAAATACAGTAGAATCAAATACGTACTTTCTGAGCAAACAGTACAAAGCTCGCTAGTAGGGTCTTAGTAGCTAGGATTTTAGTAGCGAGCATCGCAAGTTAGGATATTATTCTGAGGAGCGGTCGACGTAGGTAGTACAGTAATGTTCATTAACCCTTTAAGCGGCGTTGACGCCATATGGCGCATATTTTTTCCGTGCCCGAAGCGGCATTGACGCCATATGGCGCACATCGATTATTTCGTGATTGTGTCGATCGATTTTCATGAAAACTGGTACCCCGGGGTTTTTGAGGTCGCTGATTACGATTCTGCCCTCAAATTGGAGAAATTCAAAATGGCGGATCCAATATGGCGAACCAAAATGCGAAAATTGATCTAAATCGGATGAGACTTGAAAGTGGATTTTCACGCAGGATTTTTGGGAATTTTTGCTGATTTTTCCGAAGCGTTTTTTTTTCATCCGACTTGAATCCAAAAATATGAGAAAAAATATAATCGCTTCGGAAAAATCAGCAAAAATTCCCGAAAATCCTGCGTGACGTATAAAAGCATCCAGGCAACAGTTCACAGTGGACTGAAATCTGCTGCGGTTCTTTTTCATAATTTTTTTCCGAAAAAAGCACGAAAAAGAATGGAAGAAAACGTTTGCCCACTTTGGCTCAAAGCTGAAAAATTTTGAAATGACAGAGGATTTTTGAGAATTTTTTCAGATTTTCGAATTGGGGCTCTTATGTTGGCGTTTTGTGCATTTTTTAAAAGATGGCGACTTTTCGAAAAAATCTGAAAAAAATTTGGAGCGTCTCTGGGATCAGGTACAATAACATAAAAAATCATGGCCCGAATCGGAAGGTGTCAGGGTCAAACGTTCACCGAGTTCACGTGGAATTCCCCATAGGCCAGCGCCGGATCTATGGGGGGGGGGGGGGGGGGGGGCGATCGGGGGCACTTGCCCCGGGCGGCAGGTCAGAGGGGGCGGCAAAATGCTGTTTGGTATTTTTTTCATGCTAATAATTCTATATTCAAGTGAATTCTATTTTATCGAAACGTAGATGTTCGTATATTTTATTTCTTATTATCATAATTATACCACATTGGTCTCAAAGACTTACAATGTGATAGTTTGTGAATATTCTCCGTGAAAAACTTTCTCGAACGAGACTAGCGAGAGTGCTAAGATGGTCTCAAGAGTCAAGATACACGCAGCGTTCTCTTGGAGAATGTTCTCCAAACGATAAACACATACATGCATCCCGCGCCGCCCCATCTACATAGAGTGGAGGAGGTCGCGAGCGCTTGAAACGTCTAAACGCATATTGACTGAGAGTGAAAGAGATAGAGTGACCGGTACACGCATACACATACTGCTGAGTTTTGTTTGCGCAATAATATGAATAATCAAAAGCAAAAACTTTCTGGTGCTAAGTATAGAGAATTAGCTAAGGAAAAAGACGAGCAAAATCAAAATAGTGGTACTTCTATGCTAAATTGGTTAAGAAAATCCACAGTTGTTAGTAGCACAGCTTCGTCGGGGGATGAAGAATCCGATAACAGCGAAGCTATCGATGATCCTGTCGACGGTTCACATACTATTTGCCCACAGTTAGATTCCATAGTAAGTAATCCCTCGTGTACTTCATTGTCTGTACCCAGCACGTCGTCGGCAATACAATTACAACAAAAATCCTCGCTGGAAGAAGAAGATAATTTGCATGTAATAAAAAAGAAAATACCCGCTGCATCAATAGAACCCATAGACCCCGGTACTTGGCCAGTTGCTGATGAAATGTCTGATAGCACACGCTCTTTTCTCAGTGATGTGACAGCAAAATCAGTAGAAAAATACCCAAATTGTGTGGACTTCGGTTTGTCTCCGAGAGAAAATCAACATTTGACTAGTTCAGTATGGTTTAAAGTGTTACTTAATGATGAGAAAATCAAGAGAAGCTGGTTAATATATTCGAATACTGGAAACGCTCTTTTTTGTGCCCCCTGTAAACTTTTCCTCTATATTTCAAGTACCGCAGGATGTTTGTCAGCATTGCAAACCTCAGGGTTCACTAATTGGAAAAAAATGTCAGAAAAATCAGCTCAACATGAGTCATCGTCAATACATAATTGCATACAGAGTGTACCATTAAATGGAAAATTCTTTTAAAAACTGTCAAATCCTGCAGCGGCATAAATAAAGAATCGGAAAAGGCCATAGAAATAGAAAAGCAGAAGTGGAGAGAAATTCTTCGAATTGTGATTGATGCCATCATGTACCTTGCTGTAAATTGTCTATCATTCCGAGGATCTGAAGAAAATCAATGTACGCTCACTACCATGGGAACGAATCCTTTAACTAGGATATTCTTTTCTCTTTCCAAAGAATGATAGACTTAATAGTTTTCATGGAGCTAGATATTTATGTATTTAGAATAAGCTTTGTTGAATGTGTGTAGAAGAAATTGAAATTCATACTCACATGCAGCGACCGTTTCGTACACCTCCTTTAATTACCAAAAGTTTCGCTCCAGAGCAGTCTTCAAAGCTTGTATGAAATCTGCGTTCATCTGGGCGTTTCTGTCACTATAGCAAATAGCTGAATGTTTTCGTTGAATTACGATATCGCCATTGGGAATTTTTTTTGCAGTTCCGAAGCAAAATCGTGTCGTACATCGCATATAACTGAAAACGTTCGAATTTCATGTATGTGTGAACACTTCTCACGTAATTGAGTATTTATTCGGTTCCAAAGGGTATATTGATTTTTCTTATGGCAAGATTAAGTAGGAAAAAAATTATTGAAGACTCATTGTTCCATAGTCGAATTCAGAAAAAAAATATGTTTGGAGTCCTCATTTGATTCCGTGAAGGAAACCATTTTTTATCGGATGGCCTCTTTTTATTAAATATTTTTTGTGTAATTTTTAATACGGCGCTGCGTCGTGCCGTGCCACAGCTGATCCGCAGCTGATCCGCAGCCGAGCCGCAGCCGGGCGCCTCGCCACGGCCCCGGACTTGCCAAATGGCGTAGCGGCAGTGCTAGAAATTACACAATAAATATTCAATAAACAGACTTCATCGAATAAAAAATGGTTTCCTTTAGAGAATCGAATGAGGAATCCGAACATATTTTTTCCAAAATCGAAAATAAACCGATTTTGCAGGAAAATTCGGTAACTATTTCATAAGTTCACAACAATAACAATTTTTAATTTTTCATGAGCGTACAAAAATTCTACGGAAAGGGGAGTCCTTAGGCTTTCGAATGCGCTTTGGTATAGATCTCACTGCGATAATAAGAACCGGCAAGCCGACCGCGCGCTACCGTCACAACGAAATGCATTGATTCATATGGCCGTACAAAAAAATAATTTCGACGAACGGATTGAAATACATGTCTGCTTTTTTTGAATATATTGCACGTCAGAAAATTTCGATCGATTGAGAAAATACGGGGTCAATTCTTGTCCAAATTGAGGTCGAATTCCCAATTTCTGTTTAAATATTGTAAAATATATTATAAAAAAAAAATTATATTTCATTTGCGTTAAACTGATTTTTATATACACTTAGCGTTAACGTTGACGATACTCGACATGATCATTACAGGCATATACTGAAAACGAAATTACAAGGAGAGAATATGCGATAGCAAATAGTAGTTTTTGTATCAAGGGCGTAAAATGGGATTTTACGCCTCGAGTAGTGATCGCTGCGCACGAGGGACGGCGCAGCCGGCCCGAGTGTCGCGTGATCACTACGAGAGCGTAAATCCTACGCCCGAGATGCAAACATTATTTTTTGATGTAGTGGGGGTTGAAAATGGCTATGATATGCCTTATTTTGTGGACGTAGAATGCCAGTTTCATTTTACGCCCCTGGGGCGTAAAACTGGCATTTTACGCCCGCAAAAGGAGGCGTAAAATAGACATTTTACGCCCACTGCATCAAAAAAAAGTATTATTGTTCAGGCGGTCTTGCTAACCATCGCTTTGTGCGGTATGAGCCTTCCTCCAAAGACAACAAAGTATGGTGGAAAATTGTGCAACCCGCATCTTACAGTCCAGACCCATCCCTAGTCACCCACCTCCTTTTGGTCGAAATCTGTCATATTCCGATTATTATCCGAGCCTAGGCGTCAAAAATGCAAAAAAAGCCAACGCTGCGCAAATTCAAAATCAATTCCCAACACATACGTCCAAAAACACGTTCGTTTCGTGCAAAAATAGAGTCTACAGATTGTTTTTACATTAAAAATTTGCCTAATATAAAAACCATCTGTAGTCTCTATTTTGGCATAAAACGAACATTCTTTGGGACGTTCGGAATTGAAGTTGAATCCGCGCAGCGTTGGCCTTTTTTTCACATTGTATCAAAAAGAGGTGGGCGACTACGGATGGGCCTTAACTTAGAAATTGTAAACTCGGCATATCGAATATAAAGTAAATTATTGTATACATGACTATGTATAGCTAAAATAAAATTCGATAACGAAAATCTTATAGGTAAAGCCACAGCCTATGTAATAGCACGCAGTGAAAAGTACGAGCGGCATGCACGTAAGTCGTATCAGACCCCTCGACACTTCGAGAAACAATCTCTTTCAACAATCTAATGACAAATAATGCAGGGATATTTTCGTGATTAAAATTTTTTCAAAGCACTAATGAATTAGTTTTTCATAACCTAGGGTTCATTATTGACGTATTAACAGGATTCATATACCTAATGAAATGTGGAGGTGATAATATTGTTATAAAGGGTAAAACCCAGTATATTTAACGCATACGGTCTAGTAGTCTCAAACATACGAATTGTATTCTACACTGACAAATGAGATTACGGTTGCTACGTCAACTTCTGTTTAATAAACAGTCTTGTTCGAGACCTTAAACTGAACTCTTGTATTTTTCAAAATATAACTAATTTCCTTTGAGCCACTTAATTTGCACTTCGAATCACTTTATTTCCCTCGGGAATCCACGTCCTATTTCTGTTGTACTCAAGTTTTACAACAATATCTTTATTCTTACATGACACCCGCCGCGCAATTGTTCTCTTGCTGATTTCGAATATCCTCCCGTCTTTTATCCTCTCGTTTAATGGTAGATTAACCCTTCAGTTATGACGAGGAGGCATTATAGACCACCATATAGTTGAATATATAAATATAATGCACCAAACGTTGTAAAATCGAACCACAGAAAATAAAAGATAATGTTCCCAAAAATAGTTCAACAAATAATTCGCGAGGTTTAATAAAATTTTCAGACAATAATCAAGTAATACACAAAACAGTCGTCGCTGTCCGAGCGAAACAAGAAATAATTACGAGCACACGATAAAAGTAACGCGGATGAGTATTGTTTGAAGTCTGGCGAGATTCTAACTAAGTTTCTCCGGCGTTATACTCCGTAGCGCGGTGAGTATAGAGTGTGACTCTGACTCGCCTTCAGCTGGTGGCGCGAATTTCACACTCTTCGAAAATTGCCTACTCTCTGCCCTTGTCACACAATATACTAAATAGTTAGCATTGACTGCTGGCTGAATTCAAGACTTTACCACGGTTAAGACTACCGTGTTTAACAATTATTTTTCAGACTGCACTAGTGCGTACCAAAAAATCCTACAGAATTTAGATAGTGATGATTTTCATGGTTGAAATTGCCTCTTTAGAGTGTTTTTTTTTTTTTTGTCTACGATCGTGCTCGCCGAATCATTCGATCTTGAGTAACGTCACTCGTATGCATGCCACCACGGTCCACACTAACGCGTCTTCCAACTACATGAGTCAGTCCACGTCAAGCGGGACACCTTTTTGACCGCATGTACTTGAAAATTGTCGTAATTATTTTTACATGTTCTCTGGATAAAATAAATCAATGAAACATTTTTCTTTTTCAATTGAAGGGCTTAGAAGCTTCAGGGGGTTGAATTTCCGAAACAAAACATCAAAAATTGGAATCACGCCTTATTTTAAACGTTACTATCTCCGGTTCCCTTAGTCGCACAGACGTCAGTAAAAACTCATTTTACAGCTCTTGAATTGTACTTTTGTGCTATCAATATAATATCTATCGAATAAACAATTTTCTAGTTGTTATAGACAATTGTATTTTTCAAACGCGATTCGATTGAAGGAAAGTGCGATTCCGAATTTTGGTGTTTTTTTCGAAAATTCAACCTTGGTAGCTTCTAAGCCCTTAGAGTGAAAAAAAAAAATGTTTCATCTATTTACTATGTACCCTAGGGTGGTCCTTATTTGGGGTGTTGACGAATTTCGACTAGTGCGCCCCCTAGACACGTTCGAAATAAATAAAATAAAATGTGTGCAAAAACGGAGGGCTGTAGTCCAATTAGAAGACGTGCCTCTAAGCTCGTTTTGTTTCTCATTTGAATAACATGGGATTTTCAGACTACTTTAGTCATTATGTTTTTGAGTTTTCCCCGAGCACGCAAAAAATTCTTTTTTCACATAAATCTGTTGTTCATGGGTACAACTACGCGTACATTTTGTTACAAAACTTCACCAGGCCCGTGGACAAAAGCAAAAGATCAGAAGCAGTATATTCTTCAGATAGTCTCGGAATATCGTAAAAGCTTTCCCGATCCAAAAAAACAGACGGTGATCAAAACATTTTAATTTTAATTATTATTTTTTAAAAAAGCATAAAGTGTAAACGATGTGTTTTGAAATATACTAATTGAAATACATATTTTTTCCTACATGTAAAATTACTTTTTTTTACAAACTTATGACGTGAATAAGACTGCCTTTTAATTGGCGAAATACTGTCAAGCACCAAGCGACTAAAAACAGGTATTCACGTTGA
This sequence comes from Tenthredo notha, assembly GCA_914767705.2. Classification (NCBI taxonomy): domain Eukaryota; kingdom Metazoa; phylum Arthropoda; class Insecta; order Hymenoptera; family Tenthredinidae; genus Tenthredo; species Tenthredo notha. The sequence goes on from OU611916.1 coordinate 2,256,807, forward strand.
TCAATTTGCCGTTATGCCCCGATATCAGGGGGATGGGGGGCGTAAAGGTTGTGATAACGACTTGTGGAAAAATATACGCGTAGTTGTACCCATGAACAACAGATTTATGCGAAAAAAGAATTTTTCGCATGCTCGGGGACAACTCAAAAACATAATGACTGAAGTAGTCTGAAAATCCCATGTTATTCAAATGAGAAACAAAACGAGCTTAGAGGCACGTCTTCTAATTGGACTACAGCGCTCCGTTTTTGCACACATTTTATTCCATTTATTTCGAACGTGTCTAGGGGGCACACTTGTCGAAATTCGTCAACACCCCAAATAAGGACCACCCTAATGTACCCAGAGAATATGTTAAAGAAATTACAAATGAATCAGAAGCAGAATCGGAAGCATCGACGTATGTTCTTGGCCAATTCCGTCCCGCTTGACGTGGACTGACTCCCATACGAGTGATGTTGCTCCAGCAGAGCAACTCAGTAAAACACAGTCGCGGAAAAAAAGGATTGTAACCCTTCATGTACACCGACGCTACCGCTCGGTTTGTCCCAGCGGCGGGGTCTCTGCGGCACTCGGAGCTCTACATTCTGAATTAACTCTAGAAAACGTGATTTTCGAGTCCTATTATAAAAAAGAGTAAGGCTGGTGTGCTATATATATGTGTCACCCTTTTATTCGTGCGCCCATTGGCTGATCATGCCATCGTCGTTTGTTCGCTCAGGATTCGACTGTCTTTTCGCCGGGCTGTAGGAATTACTTCATTTCAATGACATTTATGCGCGTTTAACTCTGACGAAAAGTATCGTTCTTGTGTCCGTGCAAAATTTGGTTTGATATAAATCCAAGAAGTGTGCAGGAATCGCCGATACTTCGGCCGTGAGTATCATTTTCCGCCGATTATTTTGGCAATGGTACGTATAACTTTTGAAGTGATTTGAATTTGAAATCAAGATTCGCGGCAGCGAATCGCCGCCAAGTACCCGTAGGCAGGCGAGCGCTAGCCGGGACTCTATTTTCTCGGGGGAACTCTTTATACCTGTAAGCAGGAGGTCATAACTTCGGAACGCGTGAATATTTTTCGATCAAATTCACAGAACAGATATTCCCCCACCACACGACTTCGCTGTATAAATTTGATCGGAATCGGTACACTGGTTTCTGATATATCGGTCACGAAAGTTGATGAAAAAGCATCTTCTTCTTCTTCTTCTTCCACTTCTTCCTGGTCATCAGATTTTCGCTAGACGCTTGCTTGTCCTCACGTTTCTGAACGAACGGTGAAACGGATCGACTTGATCTTTGAAACGTGGGTACAAGCCATCGAAATCTCGCCCCCTATTGATTTAGGCATGAATCTGAATCCGCATTCGGTCGATATGTGATAATGAAGTTACTAAGTGAGCCACAGAGGGACGACGAAATCAAAATGGCTGTCGGATGGCTGACGGATCGCGGTATTGTCAGTTAAAATATTCATAATTTATATATAATCGTATTATATAGTTATATATTCATATTATATAAGATGTTATCGGTCAAGCTGATGGTTTTATTTCAGTAAATCAGTGAAACAGTGAATCAGTGAACAATGATCAGAGTGAAAAGTGCGCCGACCGTGGTTTCACGCCGATGACCGTTATTATTTAATAAATCTGCATGATGGCCTGTTGTAAGTGCACGGAACAGATCCTCTAAGCTGGGTTCAAATATTTAGATAAAGAATAAATCAACGATCCTGGCAAAATATTATTTCACTTCGATCCGGAACAAGTGAAAATAAGGTTACGATGACTTACATTAAACGGTATGTACGGACATTGATTTTCACTAGATTTTACATATAATAATACTAGATGAATAGACCAACCTCAACTTCTTTGTTTCCAATAAATTTCCACAGTCATCTGGACCATTCCTATCCTATTAACAATCCATTGGAATAGACGAATATAACACTCCGACGAAACGACGTCCCGAAAACAAAGGCTGCAATTACCAATCCGTTGGAATAGACGAAGATAACATTTCGGCGAAACATCGTCCCAAAACGAAAGTAGCCTACAACTCATAGCTCCAACGTGATAACAATATTAGGAAAATTAGTAGCGATACGAAACCTCTCATTTAATCCTTTGTCATTTTCTATGTTTCACAGTCACCTGGACCTTTCCTATCCTATCATCGATCCATTGGAATAGTTGAATATAATGCTTTGACAAAACGACGTCCCGAAAAAAAGGTTGCGATTACCAATCAGTTGAAATAGAGGAAGATAACATGTCGGCGAAACATCCTCCCAAAACGGAAGTAGCCTACAACTCATAGCTCCAACGTGATAACAATATTAGGAAAATTAGTAGCGATACGAAACCTCTCATTTAATCCTTTGTCATTTTCTATGTTTCACAGTCACCTGGACCTTTCCTATCCTATCATCGATCCATTGGAATAGTTGAATATAATGCTTTGACAAAACGACGTCACAAAAACAAGGTTCCGATTATCAAGCCGTTGAGATAGACGAACATAACACTTCGGCAAAACAGCGTCCCAAGACAAAGGTAGCCCACAGTTCATGGTTCCGAAATGATAACAATGCTAGGAAAATTAATACTAATATACTAAAATCTTTCCTTCAATACTTTGTTATTTTATATCTTTTACAGTCATCTGGACCATTGCTATCCTATTATTAATTCATCGGAACAGAAGAGCATAACATTTCGGCAAGACGATGTCCCATAACAGAAGTAGTTCACAGCTGCTCCAAAGTTATAACAGTCTACGTATCTTCTTCAAATGAACCAACTTCGACCAGCCTACCAACCACTTACTTCACCTACCTGTACATCAGCACCACAAACTAGTTATCAAACAGACTAATATATTTGAAATTACTGATCATTCAAAGTGTTATAATAGTACAACACGATACAGGTAGCATACACGTGCCATATACTATTTTGTTTAACTCAGTGTGGATGGGCGGGTGGGAACAAGGTCCAAAGGCAGAGCGCCCGGTCAGGGTGCAGGGGGCAAAGCCCCTGCTAGGGGTGCAGGGGGAAAAGCCCACCCCCCCCCCCCCCCCCATTAAAAACAAAATACTTCCAAATATGATTTTCAATAGCATCAATTTTTATTCGTCTTCGAAACTAAAGAAATGAGGAAATCAAAGACAAAAACAACTGTTTTTCTTCCACTTCTATATATATCCCTTTTCGTGGTCTATCGATAGAAACGCAAATTCGAGATACAAGTTATCTTGATCAGAAAAGTGAGGCTCATTTGATTTTGATAGAATCATATTATGTTTCACATGAATTTTATTTTATTTATAAATAACATGTAATGTTAATTTGATATATTGGTAACACTATTATTTAATCAGTAAATATGTATGTCTCAACACAATTTGACACAAAATTGAGAAAGTTGAATGGAAGAAAAATATTTTAGAAATTATTAGTTTCAAACAGAGAGAAATTAATTAGTTTTACATATGGAAGTATGTGAATCGGACACTTTACACACTATCAACAGGCATAAGAAATCAAGTATCACACACTGAGTTGAAAATAGTACAGTATGATATGAGAGTGTTATAGTCGAGTATTATACAAAATTTGACTTTATGACGTATGAAATTCTCACACACGCGGAGCGTGCGTAAAACATCCAAGGTGTGTTGCGCAAAGTTTTAATGGTTTCGAAAAATGGTGTAGCCAAGTGCTTTCGTCTTTCCTCGGTAGCTTCTACTATCAAAAAGAAAACTTTCAGATTTTCCCTGAACGATTCTTGTTGAGATTCGTTTCTAATACATAGAAGAGGGCTGATTTTTTGATAACTGCCCAATTTCAAGCCTTGGCTCTTACGTTTGGCAGCAAAATCAACAACCCGTCTAATAAGTGTCAAACTGAATGTATAAAATCTTCGGTAATTCATTGACCTTCAGATGATCGTGTGGAAAAATTACTGATTAAATACTAAATTTAAGTTAAAACTGTATATTAAGGTTGAAGTTCGTAACGTTAACGCAATAACAGAATATTCGTTGAAGAAATGCAATATTTCGTGATCCTAATATTGTTAGAATTACAAAATATGCTAGATAAAGGTGTTTCACACGATTTGAGGAATTATACATCTTTCTTGATCGATTTGAAATTCGAGCCTTGAATTTGAGAATTTTTTGGCGAATATTTTGTTGAAGTAACGTTACGAACTTCAACCTGATACTGTATAAGACAAAATTAAGTTCTGGCTAATAAATTATTTATGTTTGTCACAGTTGACAATTGAAGTAAATGCGTTTGTCTTTCGCTGAATGTTTCTTCCCTTGGCCAAATTCCGAATGTATTTCTTATGGTGATCAAACTATAATAACGTATAACCCTGCTGGAATGAAATGAGCAATCTTTCTCAGTTCTGGTACTTGCAAAAAGAAGTGAAATCCCACCAAAAACATCCAAAGATGTAAAAAAAGCCGCCAAGTACTCACACGAAAATCACAATTGCTTTATAAGCAAAACGGTTCGCCAGTCTCTGTCGTGAAATCAAGAAAAAAGCCAAGCACCGAACGTACAACTGCGATCTCTCAGCAATTTGTTAAAAAAAAATAAAAAAACTCAAACTCAAACTCAAGCCTACGTCGTGAAGTCGGAGTTTCGTGTGACGATATCGAAGCATCATTCCAAGAGCTACGTACTTGGCGGGCACATTCGGTTCCTTAGAGCTATACGGACAACCCGCTTCGTTTTATGCAAAAATTGAGTTTTTAATGCGACAGCAATTAAACACAATGAAAAACTAGTTATTCAAACCAATAATCGTTTCAGACAATACTTCTACGTGTCTTTAACTATGTGTATGACTTGACAGACATAAATACTTGTATAATCAATAAAAATCTTGGTCGTTCCCACTGTCATTGAATTATCAAATCAGACTTGGAACTCTGGAATCACATACCTCACTAGGTAGTATTAATTATGGAAGAATAAACTTATTCACTTGCAAAACGATCGAATCAAGAAAACTCTACCCTGCTATTGCGGCATGCAACCTAAAACATACAGCTACGGATATACGTATATGTTAAAAGTAGCATAGAGTATGACAGTTTGATATAATGATAAATATAAAATTCAGTTGATGATTGCTTAATTGGTGTACCTATACTATGTCATACAATCTTGCTCACGATGCATGCGTATATGCAAGTGCACGAGCGTATACACGTAGTGGGGAGGATCAATTTCAATACCTGAAACCCATCTTCGTAACAGTTCGGCCTCACTTGAGTGCAAAAATATTTTTTACCCGACTACGATAAAATTACTATACTCCATCCCTGCAACGCGGGCGGAAAGTAATCAATTTCTGATCAGAGGGAAGAAGAAGTGAATTTTGCGGTAGAAAAAATAAATTTGAAGGGCAGAAAAAAACTCTAAATTTGACCGATTCTAAGTTTGATTGATTGAATTGCTGTGTTTGACTAGTGGATGCAATATGGACATTTTATCTAGTCGGGTAAAAAGTGATATATGCCACACGGGAGGAGCGAACTTTCACCTCGTGCTCGTGCTGAACATCGCACTCAGCAAAAACTACACACTTTCCTCCGGGGCCGGGTCAGAATTCCGAATATTGAAGGCACCGAAAGTGTGAAATACCGCATTTCAAATAACAGAATGAAAATATTCGTACAGTGTATAATAACGAGAGGTCTAATAGCCGACAGGCAAGAAACGTAGAATGGTCTAAATGCCGAATATTAACAATACGAAAATCATTCATCATACAGGGTCTTACACCGAAAGAGTACGCAAACGACAGATGAACATACCGAACAGTTGAAATTCAGAATTTAAAAATTCCGACAATTAGATCGCCGAACGACCAAAGTTCCGAAAATACGGATTAATGCACAGAGTGTAGTTGACCGATTACACCGAGATGGCAGCACCACTAATGTAATAAAGTTTTTCTGTCCCGATGCTCACATGCCAATACGCTCTCTGGTAGCATAAGTTGGAACTGCCGTAACGTATCTCGCGTTCTCTGACCTTTATGCCGATAATGGCTGGTTTATGCAGCGCCGTAACTTAACTTAATTCAAAGATGAACCAATCAGGAGGCTGCTTTAGCCACACTCCAGGTGAATCGAGCCAGCCATAATTGCATTGATGTTTCCCGAATCCAGGAGTGCGATTCCGGATCTTTTGGTCATAGCTATGGCCTGGCGGTAGCTAAGGCACACACGCGGTGTTCTTATTGGCCGAATTGACTGGGCTCGTCAAACGCTGTTCGATTGTTATAAACAAGACGTTAGCTACCGCCAGGCCATAGCTATGGCCAAAAGATCCGGAATCGCACCCCAGGACCGAATACATAGTCCGAGAAAAAATGATCTTATCTGATCACACATGATCATATACCGTGAATATTCGGTGAGACTACACGATTCCCTTCTTATGGCAAAACCAACACAAGCGCACCGCGTGGGTGAGGCTAGTTTAGGACGGAATGAGGTGCCAGTAGCATTGCATCCCGTTCCGAACGAGCCTTACGCACACGGTGAGCGCCTGTGTTGGTTTTGCCGTAGGAAGGGGATCGTGTAGTCTCACCGAATATTCACGGTATAATCATGCATAATAGAGGTATTCAATAATTTTCGATGTTCGAATTTTTCACCTCTCAGGGTCTAAAAAGTTGTTTTATAATTTGAGAATGACTGTCTCCAAATGTGCCTGTCGACGGACAGTTCGCCACGCGGCTCATCAATTGTTTGTATTTTCCATTTGAAAAGCACATGAAATTTGTTTCATATCTTATTGCACGATTGAAAAAATGAAAAAAAAAAATGAGCAGAAAAGTGAGATTAAGGAAAAGAACTGTAAGCAAGGGCGATACAGGCGAAGACTGCATTTTCCAATTAACTCATTTCTATAAGCAGGAATTTTTTTTTTTAAATCAGACATATTCAGACGTATGTGAACTTTATTTTTTTATAAATCTTTCCATATTTGTTTTTTTTTTTCTTTTTCTCATACAAATATATAGTTGTTTCACTGCATATGGTGAAGAATCTTATTGTTTTTTTTTTATTATACCATGTTTTACTTCTGTCATCATAGCAGCATCAATTCCTCAATAATCTTCAATCACGCAATTTCTACTGATTGATCGTTTTCATTTTATTATTGCCCGCTTATGCTCGAGTAACGGGCAATGATAAAGTGAAAACGCCCGCTGCTCGACGTAACGGGCGTTTTTTTTTTTTCTTCGCCCGCTCGTCTGAAAACTGCCACTTTACGCCCGCTTAATGGGTCAAAAAAAACGCGAAAATCGTGGATGTGTTACAAAAATTGTTTTTAACAAAGAAAAGCAATAAAAAAAAAGATTCTAATGACGAAGAAATAAAGCCCACATACATCTGAATATTTCTGATTTTTTTTTTAAATGTCCTGCTTATAGAAATGAGTTGATTAGAAAATTAGGTTTTTCCTGCATCGCCCTTGCCTACAGGCTTTTCCTTAATCTCGCTTTTGGACTCAGTTTTTTTTTTTTCACTTTTTTCAGACATGAAACAAATGTTATTATTAAACTACATCACCGGCATGTACTTGGCAGTTATATCTGATGTCAATCCTTTTGTAGACTTTACTTGGAGAAAGGTTCTCGCACCAGAGGTGCTTTTTTAGGGGGTTCGTATTATTCGTAATTGGTACTCTCGAATGTAAACTAACATGGTAACCGACTTGTGCAAAAAAATCAGCTGTTGAGAACTGCTTTATTCGCATTATTCGGATGTTTTCGGATTCGATTCACTCAGCGAATTACGTAAAAACCATATGTAGACTCTATTCTCGCATGAAACGAATATTTTTTTGGACGTAAGTGTTCGGATTTGAATTTGGATTCGCGCAGCGTTTGCCTTTTTTGCGTTTTTGACGCCTGGGCTCGGATAATAATAGAAGTGTGACACATTCCGACCAAAAAGAGGTGGGCGACTATAGAGATGGGCCTTGGAAGCAAAAATACTTATCACGTATAGTACCCACACAGCACAAAGATCTGGCAATAGTGCTCCAATTTTCCATGTCATATTGCGACAACATTACCTATCCACCGTAACTACAGATCTAGGTTGTGGTTCTTTGGGTTTTCCATATGAAAGAAAACAAAACCGAAAAATTAGAAGAGATTCCTGAACTTTTGATTCAAACATTCCCGAACTTTCCCTATTGGCGTGGCAGGTAAATTACAAGAAAAAAGTGCACAAGTCCTCTCAAGAGTCGTCGACTTTCGAAGCATATTGCGCGACTTGGCAGAGTGACCCAGCAATGGGTATTCCTCAGTAACTGACTGCCCCCCCCCCCCCCCCCCCCCCCCCCCCCCCCCGCGCGACTTGTGTCGTTAAATTGCAATTTGACACCTCTGTCGTGTATTCATGTTTAACGATAATACAGATTGAGATATTTGACGGTTGAGTAACGATTTTCGCAACATTGAATCCACAGAATCAAATTGCCTGATTCCGATACACGATATTAGTGCACTCTCGTCGAAGATTCTTCAGGATCTCATCTTCCTATATCCAAAATATACTAAACAAAAGTACTATACTGCACCACAAATGTATTATTTTGAATAATACGCAGCGATCACGTATTGAGTTCATCGATTTTCGCAGTTAATTACATACTTTTTCACTGACTAATATTCATTGATCCGCAAAATTACACTGAGAGACTTTCAGTAAGAATGATTTCAATACCGGAAGTTTGGGATAATCAAGGTACTGTCATAGTCATTCCTACAAACGATACTAATGATACGTATGAAGATACTATATTCTTCTGCTGTTTGTAGGAATGAACGTAACTTCGTTTATTTTATGGCAATTTATGCAATTACGTATATATTGTCATTATTGGTGGAATTGCGTAGGGAAACACCTTAAGGTAGTTGTTCACGTACAGTCCCACGTGGGTTTCAGACAAGATTTTGAATACTTCTCGATGGGGAAAAAATCTGAAAAAAATCGAGCATGTAGGAGATCCTCGGGAGAATGATTTTGCATAATAATAATTCAAAAAAGTTAATAACAAATTGATGGAAAAAAAAACTGTTCAAGAAATTGGCGGTGACCCAACTTTTTTTTCAGGTGAAAATGATTTGTCAATTATACTGAATACGTATGAATTTTTTGGTGATATTTTTGAAAATTGAGATTTGTCAGGTATGAAAAACCTCAATTTTCAAAAATATCACCAAAATTCTCAAAAAATTTATACGTATTCAGTAAAATTGACAAATCATTTTCACCTGAAAAAAAAGTTGGGTCACCGCTAATTTCTTGAACAGTTTTTTTTTCCATCAATTTGTTATTAACTTTTTTGAATTATTGTTATGCAAAATTATTCTCCCGAGGATCTCCTACATGCTCGATTTTTTTCAGATTCTTTCCCCATCGAGAAGTATTCAAAATCTTGTCTGAAACCCACGTTTGGTGGGACTGTACGTGAACAACTACCTTAAAGGTCGGTCAATGCACGTGTCAATATTTCACCGTGCCGGACTATAAAACATTACGATTGTCTCGTGGACAACACTACCAAGTTTCAGCTTTTGGTCGCCAACTTGAAATAGACTGTAGTACTTGCCCCACTGAAAAAGATTTTGTAAAATATTACGTGAAAAAGTACCTGATAAATAATACACAATAATTTCTAAAAAGTTATGACCGGATTCCACTTGCAATTTATAATATAACTTATTGTGTAAATTATCACGTAATTTATCATCAATTGATGAATCTTGATAGAAAAAAAAAAAAAACTTCGCTTGCGGAATCGAACACTGGACCTCTCGTTTTGTATACTCTTAAGCTGCCACAGCGCTAGAGAGCTTATTGAGCCATTGAAGATATTGGACGTATATGTATATTGAGCAAAGATTGACGATAATCATTTTTTCATGAATATTTTTGTTCACTATTACTGATTATTTTAAGGATACATTATTTGCTACACAATTTTTGATTGTCATGATGATGAAATTTAATTGAATTAATTTTTGGAATTAATTTTCGATTGTTTGCTGATAATAATCAATCAAAAATGATCAATTACTAATTTCCAAAAAAATTCGCAATAAGTCACAATTATCTGCCAAATACCAATATCTCTCAATAGATCGACAATGAATTACTAATTTTTTTGAGAAATAAACAATCAAGCAAAATTAAAAACCTATTTTTTCTAAACATTGGATGATAATTATTCGATAATCGATTACTAATTTTTTGAAAAATAAAAAATCAAGCAGAATTGAATTACTAGAGTTTTTGCGAAAATTGAAATTTGTGACTGATTATTATTAGCAAAAAATTGAAAATTAATTCTCATCTAATTGTTTATTATTATAACAATCAGAAATTGCGTAACAAATAATTCATCCCTAAAATAATCAGTAATAGTGAACGAAAATATTCGTGAAAAAATGATTATCACCAATTTTTACTCAATATACATATATACGTACAATATCTTTACAACTTCAAGAAGCCTTCTAGCGCTATGGCAGCGTATGAATCTTCAAAACGAGAGATCCCGTGTTCGATTTCTCAAGCGTAGAGTTTTTTTTTTCTATCACGATTTAGCAATTGATGATAAATTACGTGATAATTTACACAATAAGTTAAATTATGAATTGCAAGTGGAATCCGGTCACAACTTTTCAAAATTTATTGTGTAATTTATCAGGTACTTTTTCAGGTGATATTTTACAATTTTTCTTTCAGTAGGGTGCTATTCTCAGCGTCACGCTCCAAGAACCATAATTTTTATAACCTATTGTTGTATCATAGAAAATTCAAAATATTGACTGTATTTCTCGTGTATACTTGGATGCAAAATCTATTGTGAAGTGACCGTGGTGTTGGTATTTAAAAGTGTGCCCAACTCATATGATAACAAGGTAGGTTTGAGTATACCTATGTAATTTTGATTTTTTACTTCATCTTATTCTTCAGCTGATTTCAGAGTGCATGTATAAGAAAAGTAGATACGTAATTTTTTGTTCATCCGAATAATTTTGGTTCACACAATTATAATTTTAATATATTTTTCATGAAAAAATGATCAGTTTTAAATCGTGAAGAAAATATCACCGTATTGCTTATTCAATTCTACGGATGTACGAGTTTTTTCTAGGATGAAGACATTTAAAAAAAAAAATTTTTTGACACTTCTCACGACGAATAGACACGCCGCACATTGTGTGTACTGCGGCCTCTCTACCGCGGCCTCTCTACCGCGGTGCGCGAGGGTACCCAGGCTCCGGCATTTGCCGAGACCGAGCGCACCGCGGTAGAGAGGCCGCGGTGTATACATAAATGTGCAGCACATCGGTTTGACGCAACGCCTTACAACAAATAAAAAAAAGAAAGAATTACGCCGCGAAAAAATCACCCCACTGCAGAATTGAATGAAAAATACTGTCATACTATTTTAATGATGAAATTGTGAGTTTTTCATGCCCTTCGTGCACTTTTTCTGCGTCACTGATATTAATTTCACATCGATCGAATGTGTTTTAGCTGGGAAACTGGCTGCTGAAAATTCGAGGTGTATAATTCACCTTTCATATCCCGGCTTGATTGTTTCAATTCGATAGTTTTGCCATCAACTCATGGACGATAGACACGTTGATTCAACGAGTTACCCCCTCCCCCCCCAGGTTTTTTTTTATCCACAAATACGTGCATCAATAATTCCTTCTGTATTTGGCTTCATTATGGGAGAGGTTCGAGTTAATGGGACCAGTACAACTTGGTTTGAATAATTTAAAGTAGTCCAAATCCAAAATTGATTGACATTGAAGAAGTTACGTTATTCTCAAAACACTTGTTGAAAGGATTCAGGCACACCGTTGGTCCGATTCAAGTCATCAACGGCTCATTTTCTTAGTAACAAAATAATTCTTTTGACAGAGTTATTTGCTACTAATTGAAATTTTTCGTTTTTAAATTTGGTTTTGGAACCATAACTTATCAGGTGATGATTTTTCTTATCAAATTCCCTCGTTCACATGATGAGGATTTATTTCTGAAGAAAATGAGCCATTGATGACTTGAATCAGACCAACGGTGTGCCTGAAACCTTACGACAGGTGTTTTGAAAATTATGATTTTTATTTTTTGGATCGTAATTAACTTTAGTTATAATACAAATGGGTTTTGGACTACTTCAAATTATTCATACAAAAATGTACTGGTCCCCTTAAAGCTCGCACGGACGGACGGTATATTTTTTGGAAGTGGCGTTTTTTCTTTAACTTTTGAGTCGATTTAAAAATAACCTAATAATGGAAAAAATCTGGAGTTTCTTTTTGAGGTAGATTAACCATATGGAAAATCGCGGACCAAATCGGAGACGTCGAGGTCACGGGCTGGTCGAGTTGGCATGGAATGCCCCATATATTATACTATCTACCGGCATGCGTGGAGTGCTGAAGTAAATTTGCCAGTCACACTTTTTCTGTTCGTCTCTTTATCTAAGCTATATCGTCCACTGCTACCTGGGAAAAAAGCTATGTGATGTGAACTAATAATCGAAAATGAACTGATAATTGTTGGGGATACTAGTTGCAGACTGTTTACATTAGTCCAATCAACAAGTTAAAAAACTGATGAACTCTTGTTCCCGGTCCTAAAAATATGTGCGATAGCTCATTCGATTCGGAATGACGTCTAGAAAAAGCTACCCAAAACATAGATTAGCACATAAAAAATTGCAATTTTTATTAACAAAATAAGATGAAAGAAAAAAGATATTTAGTTTTTCGTTAATAACTCGAAAACTATTAATATTTAAGAATTTTTGAAAAAGGATCCTTATAGAGGAGGAAATTTCCAATAAAAAAGTCCGCACTCCCGGAATTCTATCTCCATCATTTATAATTTTTATTCAACGCCGAAAATAGGTCTCCGCGTGGCCGTTACGGCATGAGCGCAACGTTGCTTGAGACAATATATCACACAAAATATTTTTTTTATAGTATTAAATGATAATTTAAAAATTTGAAAAAAATTATGGTGTCACGAGAACACTTGAAAGAATAAAGCCCCGTTGGACAAAAAATTTTATGTCGATTTTGCAAAAAGTTATACGATTGTTGATTAACTAATTTTTACCCAATCTCTGTTTTTACAAAAGTCGACATAAAAGTTTAAATAATTGACCTATAAATTTTTTGCTTCTTGGAGCCCTTCTTATATACTTTTTATGACTTATAACTTGTTAAAAAATGAAAATACAACTGTGGACCTAAAGGCAATTTTGTTTAGTGATAAAATATCTACCAAAAAACCTGTAAAATGTGAAAAAAAATCTCGAATTTTCATAAACAAATGCATGTAATAGCTGATACACAATACTTACATATTTGGCATTAATTAATCCTCTATAAAAACGACTCAAATGTCCATTATCGTATTTCTAATGGTTTAAAAGTTATATCTATTTGTTACTTGAAAAATTAAGCGGCTTGATTTCGGTATCGTGTAATATTTAAAAATGTTATAAAAAATTGAAGACAATTTTTTTTCAGTACTTTGTTATATATGGCTGTTTTTGTAATTTTTTTTACTTTCAGGAAAAAAATAAACCGGGGGTCATACATTGTTTATAACAAATTGTTAACTTTATAAACAATGAAATAATGTATTAAAAATTTTTTTTTTTGTTAACGTATAGAGAAAAACCAATTATGATTTTAAAGGAAAAAAAAATTCTCAATTAATTATTTAAACTATAGAAATATCAAAAACCGATTATAAACAATTGAAAAATTTATTCATCGAATTTTTTTTTTTACTTATTATTTTGTCATTACAATAAAATGTTAAATTTTTTTTTTTTTTAAATATCAAACTTGTCTATTTGTTTATAAACAATTTCTTAACAAATGACGTAAAAATTTTTTTTCCTACGTTAATTAATGCCATTGTTAGATTCAAAGACAGCTGTATAATAATATTTGTCGAAAGATTTTTTTTTAACAACGTTCTTTTAATATTTCATTTTTTGTTCATTTAACAAAATTATAACAAAAAAAATATAAAACTTTCATAAATTTTTATCACGTGATCTTGTTAAGTATGTATATAAGAAGGGCTCCAAGAAGCAACAAGTTTATAGGTCAATTATTTAAACTTTTATTTCGACTTTTGTAAAAACAGAGATTGGGTAAAAATTAGTTAATCAACAATCGTATAACTTTTTGCAAAATCGACATAAAATTTTTTGTCCAACGGGGCTTTATTCTTTCAAGTGTTCTCGTGACACCATAATTTTTTTCAAATTTTTAAATTATCATTTAATACTATAAAAAAAATATTTTGTGTGATATATTGTCTCAAGCAACGTTGCGCTCATGCCGTAACGGCCGCGCGGAGACCTATTTTCGGCGTTGAATAAAAATTATAAATGATGGAGATAGAATTCCGGGAGTGCGGACTTTTTTATTGGAAATTTCCTCCTCTATAAGGATCCTTTTTCAAAAATTCTTAAATATTAATAGTTTTCGAGTTATTAACGAAAAACTAAATATCTTTTTTCTTTCATCTTATTTTGTTAATAAAAATTGCAATTTTTTATGTGCTAATCTATGTTTTGGGTAGCTTTTTCTAGACGTCATTCCGAATCGAATGAGCTATCGCACATATTTTTAGGACCGGGAAGTGCGGGAACAAGAATTAATCAGTTTTTTAACTTGTTGACTGCACTACATGCCGCGGTGGCGCATCCACACTTGGACGAGAGAGCCAGCGGACACTCCGCGCGTTTTCTCTCTCTATGGTTAACATCGTGTAGGAGCGATTATTGTCGCCCTTCTTCAGAAGTTATCGTTATAACTAACGTCGCGAACTTAGTCAGAATACTGGGATTCTTCTAACGAGAAGCAAGGTTATTTTCGCTAGACTACTTTCCTTCATTAGGCCAGTTTTTCAAGTTAGTTTTAAGGGATTACCCACCATCTATTAAACTACCTATATTATTTCGTTTTTAAATATTGTGTGTGAAAGTGGACTAATTATCGAACAATAACTGTCGAAACCGTATTGTTATCAAAATGCTCCCTGGGCCTCGTGTCCAGCGGCCGCGGCCACGGGGCGAAGAAAGAACGAAACTCCCTCAGAACCAGCGAATACTGGATGGGAGGGTTTTTAGGATTAATCGGACATCACGAAGAACGGGCGTTATGTGAGAATTCCGTATATATTATATATATATACAGGGTGGTCCATTTTAATTTACGCAGGCGAATATCTCGAAAACTAACAGTTATAAAAGAAAAAGTTTCATACAAAACTTGAAGGGTTTCGAGGGGGAAAGATAATGCTGATATGTGTTGACTTGTGGACTTCGCCAATTCCGAGATTTCGCAAGTAACTTCGGATTTTAGATAGGGAACACATGTTTTGGTTGGGGGCAGCTGATAGCGAGATCAGAGACTCATTCAAATACGGAAGCAAAAAAAATTGGAAAAAAAAAAATTTGCAAAAAAAATTGGAAACAAAAATTTCGCGAATTTTTTTTTTTTTGCAAAAGATTGTTTTTTGTCTCTAGCTTTCAAACACATTCATTGTTTATTACTCTTGAGTCCGAAATAAGCTGTGTGTTATTGATCTACGAATTTTTTTTACTAATCTGGTACATTCAAACTTTCCAATTTCAAAATTGGCGAGAAATATTTTAAGCTAGAGTGATAAACAATTAATGTGTTCGAAGGCTAGGGACAAGAAAACAATCTTTTCAAAGAAAAAATTCGCGAATTTTTTTTTTTCCATTTGTTTTGCAAATTTTTTTTTTTTTCTAATTTTTTTTTGCTTCCGCATTTGAATGAGTCTTTGATCTCGCTATCAGCTGCCCCCAACTAAAACATGTGTTCCCTATCTAGAATCGGAAGTTACTTGCGAAATCTCGGAATTGGCAAAGTCCACAAGTCAACACATATCAACATTATCTTTCCCCCTCGAAACCCTTTAAGTTTTGTATGAAACTTTTTCTTGTATAACTGTTAGTTTTTGAGATATTCGCCTGCGTAAATTAAAATGGACCACCCTGTATATATACACATATTATTTCCATACAATATTAGTAGGGTTTACCAATTACGTAAATCATGTATGAGGTATAGTAGTATTCTTCGCGACAGTTATCGGCTTTCGTGATTTGAGGATATGCACATGTTTTCTTTATAGCATTGTTTGAGCGTTTAGATTGTACACTATAGCTCGCGAATGAGCATAACGCCAGCTATTTGTTCCTGGTGACACGCCATTTCACAATCTACACTGGTATTCGCATAATACTCGATAAATACTAAAAATTATTTCGTTTCTCGATTTATTCTAACATAATCAACTAATATCCCCTGCAAGAAAGTATGTAGTTTCATCCGCGCCCTATGGACTTGACGTCTTTGTAGTCGAGTTTGTGCCGCATCAAAGCGCTGTGCTATAAGACCGCGCCAGCACCTAGAAAAATAACTTGCCCGCAGTTTGAGTAATGCCATTCTTTCTTTGTCTTTATTCAATCAAATCGTGGTTTTTTCATTGACGAAGATAGAAAAATATTAGTGACAATTCAGACTTCGAATTACGAACAGCTAGACGTGGGGTGGGGAGCTATTCTGCCGTGCTTATAGGTGTAAGGCAGTGAAGTGCAAAAAGTGAAGTCTAAATTTCTGATATTTTTAAACCACATAATATTATTTTTCCATAATAATTATTGAATGACTTTTAATATATTGATGTGATTCACTACCTTTATACTATGTAATACAAAATTACTGCTTTTTTTCGCTCTTTTTGTAATTTATATATATCATTTTGTCAGAGGTAAAGCGCAGTAATACAGAATGAGAATTTTATTTTATTATAATATATTTTATCAATATTGAAATGGACATAAGTGGTACAATAATTATTGTCTAATCACTATCGAATCACTGAATCTTGAGGCCCATCCGTAGTCGCCCACCTCCTTTTGATACAATGTGACACATTTTGATTATTATCCGAGCCCAGGCGTCAAAAACGCAAAAAAGGCCAACGCTGCGCGAATTCAAATTCAATACCGAACACATACATTTAAAAAAATGTTCGGTTCGTGCGAAAATAGAGTCTACAGATGGTTTTTACATTTTTCGTAATGTAATGTTTTTCGTAACAATGTAAAAACCATCTCTAGACTCTATTTTCGCATGAAACGAACATTTTTTCGGACGTATGTGTTCGGTATTGAATTTGAATTCGCGCAGCGTTAGCCTTTTTTACGTTTTTGACGCCTGGGCTCATATAATAATCAAAATGTGTGAAATTGTATCAAAAGGGGGTGGGCGACTACGGATGGGCCTTAAATATAAATTAAATTTTATAAATTTTTGTTAATTACACAACGATTAATTAATCTTTATAACACTTCATAATTATAAACTGATAATACAATAATTATATCAACAAAATAAATAAATAAAAAACAGTCTGCTTTCTCATTTAATGAAGAAAATTGTTCAAAAACTACTTCTTCGAAACTATGAAAACTCGGACTGATTATGAATTGAACATTTTTTTTTTTTAAAGAAACGCAGGTTCGGTCTGATAAAAAGACTTATTAAACAACGTGAAAACTGATTAAAACGTCAATGAACTGTATACAGGGTGGTCCATTTTAATTTACGCAGGCGAATATCTCGAAAACTAACAGTTATAAAAGAAAAAGTTTCATACAAAACTTAAAGGGTTTCGAGGGGGAAAGATAATGTTGATATGTGTTGACTTGTGGACTTCGCCAATTCCGAGATTTCGCAAGTAACTTCGGATTTTAGATAGGGAACACATGTTTTGGTTGGGGGCAGCTGATAGCGAGATCAAAGACTCATTCAAATACGGAAGCAAAAAAAATTGGAAAAAAAAAAATTTGCAAAAAAAATTGGAAAAAAAAATTTCGCGAATTTTTTTTTTTTGCAAAAGATCGTTTTTTGTCTCTAGCTTTCAAACACATTCATTGTTTATCACTCCTGAGTCCGAAATAAGCTGTGTGTTATTGATCTACGAATTTTTTTTACTCATCTGGTACATTCAAACTTTCCAATTTCAAAATTGGCGAGAAATATTTTAAGCTAGAGTGATAAACAATTAATGTGTTCGAAGGCTAGGGACAAGTAAACAATCTTTTGAAAGAAAAAATTCGCGAAAATTTTTTTTCCATTTGTTTTGCAAATTTTTTTTTTTTTCTAATTTTTTTTTGCTTCCGTATTTGAATGAGTCTTTGATCTCGCTATCAGCTGCCCCCAACCAAAACATGTGTTCCCTATCTAAAATCGGAAGTTACTTGCGAAATCTCGGAATTGGCGAAGTCCACAAGTCAACACATATCAACATTATCTTTCCCCCTCGAAACCCTTCAAGTTTTGTATGAAACTTTTTCTTGTATAACTGTTAGTTTTCGAGATATTCGCCTGCGTAAATTAAAATGGACCACCCTGTATAATAAGTAAGATAAAACAATGTCGCTTCAGTTGTAAAAATCATAACTATTTCGCTGGTATAAGTTTTGCTAAAGAATGCTGTGATTTTCGGATATGAGAGGACAAATATTTTTTAAAACAGTATTTTTCTTCTTTTTACTTATCCCATTTTTTTTATCACATCGAATTGAATCAGGAATACCTTTTTTCGCAGCTTTGACTCGAATGAATATTTAATCTTAAGTCCTGTATTTTAAGATTATAGTATTTTTCGTACCCAGGCCGCAAAGTAGAATTACGGCCGAAGTGCGAACAACATTTTTCGATCGAGTATCCGTACAGTACGCCTCTTCGGTCATGTTTCGCTTGAAGTCGTACTTTACGGATACTCGATCGAAAATAAATTTTAATTAGTATTTGAGATTTTGTGATTCGATAGTGATGAGACAATAATTATTGTCCATTTCAAATCAATAAAATATATTGAAAATATAATCATAACAGGTAATAAAGAGTAAAAAGGCAGTACTTATATGTTTCAGTGGATAAAAGCAGTACAGTTGGAAAACTACTGCTTTTTCACTTTGAAAAATAGATTTACTGTTTTTATATGTAGGAAATGTAACCGATTCGAAATATTTGACAAACTTGAAAAATTATTATCTTTTTGAAATAACATTCCTAATGATTCATTTTATGATTGATATGTAGCGAATCATTGAAAAAATATACTGGCATCAAAATTAATAAAAGGCAGTAAATGAAGTTTACTGCCTTTTACTTAAGCACGGTAGTATTGACTAAAATTCCGATCCTTTCTTTTTCTCTGTGATACTATGGAATTATTTTTACACAATTGTACACAGTTACTTAGTGTGCGCAACAGAATTTTGCCACGGAACCGCCAAAAAGGAACCGAATAGGAGAGGTCTGATCCCGGGGGCTGGTCATGACGACTGTTGCTTCGAAGATAGGTTGGCGCAGGATAAGGCTGACTTTCGGGAAGCCTTGAAAACTTCTCTTGGAGAACAATATTGGAGGCTAAGAGAATTATATGATATGATTGCACTAATGTGAGTGGTAATTCAAATTTAATTTTCGAATTCGAATTCTTACTCTTTTTGAACGAATTACTTTGTAACACTTCTCTGAAATTTTTTGACATTTTTTGGGCCGCCCCGTTTTGAGTTCTGGATTTCCATGAACTCAACTGTGGTACCTTTTTAGGCATTCTCTAAGTACACGAAGTCTACTAGGGAGAAGCTCTATGTGTTTGCCTTCCTACCAAGTTTCCGTCTGGAACAATATCTGACAAACCATAAGGACTAGGAAGATCCGCAGATTGTTTTCTGAAGGCTTTATAGTCAACTTTCTCTGCCAAGTCAATAAAAACGTTGATTAGATAATCATGGTCCGCTAAATATTTAATAATGTGCTTTTTCAGGATTCATGTCCGTCCAGACTCATATCTCTTGAACCGCTGGTCCAAAAGTAGTCCGCAGACAGGCCGTCGAATAAAAAATGCTTGCCTTCAACACGTTGAGTACTAAAAACTTGCTTCAACGCTAGTCGTTGATTATGAAATTTGAAGACCTTGCTAAAATACAGTCTCCGATAGACTAAATGTACTGAGAACTTGCTTCAACGCTAGTCGTAGATCATGAAATTTAGAGACTTTGATGAAATACAGTCTCCGATAGATTAGATCTCACACGGTATTGCATACGTTTGCTTAGCTTTCCACTTTTCAATTTACTGACTTGACCATTATCTTACAAATTCGGGTAAACGTGAACGTAAAAGTGATATCTTGAACATGGAGAAAAGTAGGGAGTTCCTTTTGCGAGAACACGTAGCCAGTGTAGTGTTCTTGCTATACTGCCTAAAGCTGATTTTCATAAATTCATTTAAAAAAATCCAGACAATTCAGAGAAGTGTTTCAGAGCTACAACTTGTAGTTACACAGTACAAAACCAGCCATCAAATTAGAGAGGTCGTGGTCTGGAGTTGTGTCGAGTTGATATGGACAGACCGATATATACAGTATGAGTTTTCTCCGGGTCTGAATGAGGGAGAGGCTTATTAAATATCAATTGCTCGATGTAAGAGCTAGTTGTTCATAACAGTATGATATGGGCATCGGTGGTGATGAGCCCCTCTCTCATTTGGACCCGGAGAAAACTCATTTTCTAAATTGTTGACTCACATCTACGATGCATAATAACTATTCTTATTGTTCTTGTTACAATTATAGGTATGTAAGAGAAGTCCGGATACAGATTCCCTTCAATAGTATTATTGACTCAATGAAGAGATGGAGAAGAGAGTCATGGCCGCCATGCCCAGACAGCTTGCAATTGATGGCGCGCCAACTACAAGAACCGGAGTACGCGCGGCTCTTACAAAGAGATCACAGCCTGCTGACAACGAGGACAGTTGAAGATCGGCAAGGAAACATACACTTGTTGATCTACGATGCTGAATTTGTCAGAGAAAAATTCAACAACGTGGATAGATTATTCATAGACGGGACATTCCAAACGACACCCCGGGTAACAGGCGTTTATCAGCTCGTTACCTTTTTGGCTGTGCGATATGATCATGTAAGATACATGAAATGCACGTACTTTCATTCAATCTGAATCTTCTCGTTTTATTGTCATAAATTGATTCTAATATTTCCAGGCCATACCATTTGCACATGTCTGCATGTCCAAAAAGCTGGAATGCAGCTATAAAGCTGTCTTGAATGATATCAAGACAAATCTCATCAATCCCGCACTTGTACAGGTTGTCATGACTGATTTTGAACGGGGTCTACGAAATGCCTGCAAAGCCGTTTTTGACAATGCACTCATCGCTGGCTGTACCGTTCATTACGACCGTGTATGTAACATTTCTATTCATAGTATTCAAAATGTCGTTGACTATACAAGAAGTTTATCGCTTGTAAAATCTGGCGTACGCCTAATATTATATGCTATAATATCTAATCATTGAGATCTTTTAACACGAGAAGTACATCATAATTGATGAGTTAACTTCTCATTCACTTCTCATATTTACAATATGCACGATATTTATGAATATGACTCTCGTTTCACAGGCTTTGCTGAAGAAGATTAAGTCACTTCGGTTAACTCAAGTTGTACAACAAAGTGCGGAAGCGAAAGTATTCGTCAAAAAAGTCATGGCCCTCGCGTGTCTGCCTGCGGATATGATCCAGCCTCAATATTTGGAACTGGTAAATCGCTTAGAAGCCCCGTTGCGGGAGGAGCTGGAGCCATTCATGGCATATTATCAACGCCAGTGGCTGACTATTGTCAAGCCGGATGGCTTCAGCGTCTTTGGACTATCGAAACGGACGAACAATGTCACCGAGTCCTACAACAGCATACTGGCGAGAGAGCTGGGAAGACATCCTAGCGCTTGGACGTTCATCAGTGAGTTGATTTGCTGTAATTTATTACTACTGTTTCTGAATAAGAAGAAGGTGCTTTATGATAGACGTACAGATAACCGTCCGCTACTTTCATAGGATACTATGTCGCGAAAAATGATCTGAAGAACCTTGTTCTCGATCTTTACCATAGTGTTCCGTTTTATAGATATTCGAGTCTAAAATATCTTAAACAACTAGGTTCGGCTCTTTTTGGCAACTTTTGTAATGTTATTTTGTATTGATACTGTTGTTTTGATACTGTTTTCATGTAATTATATTCTATTAGCGGAGCTGGCTAAGCTGACGACGAAGGCTAAGGATGATGTTGCTAGCCTCGAACGAAACGCAAAGATCAGTCGTCATCCTCGTTACGCAACGGGCTATAGACAAAATTTATTGGAAAGAGGTTTGTTTCTCATATTTATTTAAATTGAGGACAGAATTAGGTACATACAGCAATTCGGAGTAGAGATGTTCAAGTATATGGCTCAAATCAAAGTACCTTTGTGTCTTGGAAATGAATATTCCATATAGCACAGTCACAACTAATTGAATATCATGAGTAGGAGTACTTGAAATTGGGAGTGCAAATTTGTTTTCCCATTTGATGTTCGCGAAATCAGGTTTCTATGGACTACCCAAGTAAAAAATCATACAATTACCGAATACGTTCGTGAATTCAAGGTATTATTATTTCAATAGGATGGAAAAAGCTGATGTCAGGAGACCTCACTGCGGCTGAATTTCTATCTATGACAGCCAACCTCAAACGCCATCTGACTCAACGCATGATTCGTATGGAGAATGATGTGTCGGAGGCTGAGGACGAATTGGATGGAGATCGCTACGATATTCCAGCAGGTACATCCGTGAGGGTGGTCGCTGGAAAAAAAGTTATCTTTGATGGCCTGCAATCGGATCCAAATATGGAAAAAATTAATCTCATTTTTCAGATTTTTATTTTGACTCCCTATGGACCTATTTTCACATGAATTTTTTTTAATTTGTAAAAATCCTAATTTGAGTTGTGTCTAATTTAGTACAGCGAGATTGTATCGGATACGTTTTAGTGTTATATATTACACACAACACAAGTAAAAAAATTTAAATTATTATTTTACATATTTTGATATATCGATTGACTCATTATTTTCTATTGATTTTTCTTTAGTTAAAGATATAATTTTTCATTATATAATTTTTTAATACAGCTCATTTTCTTGTATTGGTAAACTTGATATTACATTGGGCCTCCGTTTCAGATATTTCTCATGAGTGCTTAATATTTCAATGCCACAGTTCTGCAGCTGATTCTGTCATTAATTTTTGTTGTAAGTAGTTTGAAATTCTTGCGAAAAAAAATTAAAACCATCGCCAGAGATTCAATCAACGTGTATTATGTTGTACTCGAATTGATATTGTTTTATTCAAATATAGGCTTCTTAGCGCCAAGCTTAAATAGTTGTATCACTAAAAAAAATGGATAGAAAATATGCAACTTAATTAAAACACCCACGACTCGTTTAAAATAACCCATACACAATTTTTTACTATGTTTTACAGAAATATGAATATTATCGTTCATTATTTGATTCAGGTTTGCTGATTAGATTTTTAATCTGAAAATCACTGAAATTGGGATTTTTACGAATTAAATAAAGTTCATGTGAAAATAGGGCCCATAGGGAGTCAAAATAAGAATCTGAAAAAATTAGAGAATTATTTTCTCCACATTTGGAGTCGATTGAAGGCCATCCAAGATAACTTTTTTTTTAACGATCACCCTAATATCTGTACATCCATTAAGGTGTGCCTTAAAAAACCCAATTCTGAATTGGACTAGAAGACATGCCTAAGTGTCCAGATAATTTCCCATTTAAATAACATCATTTTTTGTTCCATTTTTTTCCAATTCCAATTTTTTACGTAGCCAACAGAAGGTAGAATAAAATCATTCGATATACTTGAAATCTACCTCATATTAGTTGAAGTGCATAGAATAAAATCCTGCTCGTTGCAAATCATCTCGTATGTACGGAAAAATACATTTTTGAATGAAATGAAGAACTGAATCTTTCAATATCGAAATGGACAAGAAAGCATTGATGGGAATGGAAACTGGTGTTTCACGGCACGGCTTATCAATCGCCGTGACAATGAGTGAGAATTTCTTTGGGGTATTGATATTCTTGAAATGATTTGCACAAAATAACATTCGATATGATTTTTTTTTTTTTTTTTAATTAGGTACAATTCTCACATTGATGTCAAACATCATCACAAACCGTTGCTTTTGTTCCAGATGCATATACAGAGAGATTAAAGCAATGGTTTCCACTCAGTCAAAGCCAACTCGGCACACTCCAGGTTTTGTGTCTGTTTATGCAGGCCATCCACTTTTCTTTTGTTTTTCTCGAATCGATGTCTTCAGAAAGCAAATCAATTCAACCAGAGAAAAAATGCAGAGGGCCGGCCCGCAATGAACAGATGAAAAACCTGGAGTGTGTCGAGTTGGCTTTTACTGAGTGGAAACTATTGCTTTAATCTCTCTGTATGGATCTACGATGGATTTGTATGAATTTTTTACCCTCTATTAGAATTGAAAAGCCGAAATAATACAATGTTATTCAAATGGGAAATTATTTGGACACTTAGGCACGCCTTCTAATTGAGATAGGAGGATGAAATTGCGCCTACATTTTTTTTCATTTTTTTTCGCAATCATTGTAGGGGGTGCGTCTGGTCGGATTCAGAATTGGGTTTTCTAACGGACACCTTAATATCCATATAAGTCGAATGGTGAAATTTATAGTATTCATACTCTAAATTACCAAGGAAGTGTGCCAGATGATTCTCTCTCTAACACTAACGGGCCCTCGCTAGTGTTTGGGTGGAGGAACGAGAGACTCTGTTCCGCTTCCTTGGTAACTCATAGTATGTATTAGAATTATATTAATCTGGTTCATATCTTATTTCTCCAAATCATTTGGAATTCGACTTCCTTCTCATTTCCATTACAAGAGTAACACCGGTAAGTTTTAAATTCATATATTTACTAATTATACAGTTATACATAAATTTTTGTATATCCTCAACCCTATTCAGACGATATTATTATAATATATAAAGTTTTTTTTTCCCCTATTAGTGGATGATCCTGATTATGATGTGATTCAATTCGGAGAATATCGTCCTCAAGCCGAACCAGAACCGGAACCTGAGCAACCAGCGGAGCAAGTACCCGAGGAGGCACCAGAGCACGTCTTGGAACGCAGACCCGGTTAGTGACGATCAACTGTTATTTTGTGCCAAAAACGAAAATCATTAAATTTAATACTTTCAGAAATGATAGAGCATCTGAATGACGAATGGCCTGAACCTCACCAAGTCATTGATGACGAAACAGGTAGTTAAACTTGTTTTATACTTTATTTATTGATTCACTTTATAAAACCAGCTCCGTCCTATCGTGAATATTTATCTTCTGTTTCGAATCATTTATACCTAATTCAGGAGAATCAGAACTGGGCGATGTCGATCGTACTATCAGCCTGCATAACCTGCAGGATATCTCTAATCCGGCAGAAATTGTGGAAGCTGCTAACAACGGTAACAATGGTTTCTTAATCTTTTTGAAATTTGTATCATGGAATTGTTCTTCTTCATGATAGCCATCTAGCCAGTAGCATAGAATTGAAGAGAGTATTGTATTGTGTTTATTCTGGTCATACTATTCACAGTCTTGGGGTTTTGCTTTTCTTTTTTGCTTTTTTTTTTTTGTGTTCTGCAGATCTTTCGGTATTACATTGAGCTTTCTAATAGCATTTTTGACTGGGCTACACCGAGCTACATTGGTGTAGTGTAGCTATCTTCATTCTCTTTCTTTTCTATGAGGAAGAGAGAGACAGAGATGGCTACACTACACCGGTGTAGCTCGGTGTAGCCCCAGTCGAAAATGCTATAAGTGCTTGCAATAGATTCATGCCCATCTTCATGTGATCCTGCGTACAGTTGTTAATAATTGACAGGCTAGATATAGTTTATGATGCTTACATAACATCTGGGCTGCGTTCCAAAACGTCACCTGGGTGCTCTCGGGTATGTTGTATCTTTCTTTATTGGCATAGGTGAAGAAAGGATTAAGCCACACCAGAGAGCACCCAGGTGACGTCTTGGAACGCAGACCCGGTTAGTGACGATCAACTGTTATTTTGTGCCAAAAACGAAAATCATTAAATTTAATACTTTCAGAAATGATAGAGCATCTGAATGACGAATGGCCTGAACCTCACCAAGTCATTGATGACGAAACAGGTAGTTAAACTTGTTTTATACTTTATTTATTGATTCACTTTATAAAACCAGCTCCGTCCTATCGTGAATATTTATCTTCTGTTTCGAATCATTTATACCTAATTCAGGAGAATCAGAACTGGGCGACTTCGATCGTACTATCAGCCTGCATAACCTGCAGGATATCTCTAATCCGGCAGAAATTGTGGAAGCTGCTAACAACGGTAACAATGGTTTCTTAATCTTTTTAAAATTTGTATCATGGAATTGTTCTTCTTCATGATAGCCATCTAGCCAGTACCATAGAATTGAAGAGAGTATTGTATTGTGTTTATTCTGGTCATACTATTCACAGTCTTGGGGTTTTGCTTTTCTTTTTTGCTTTTTTTTTGTGTTCTGCAGATCTTTCGGTATTACATTGAGCTTTCTAATAGCATTTTTGACTGGGCTACACCGAGCCACACTGGTGTAGTGTAGCTATCTTCATCCTCTTTCTTTTCTATGAGGAAGAGAGAGACAGAGATGGCTACACTACACCGGTGTAGCTCGGTGTAGCCCCAGTCGAAAAGGCTATAAGTGCTTGCAATAGATTCATGCCCATCTTCATGTGATCCTGCGTATAGTTGTTAATAATTGACAGGCTAGATATAGTTTATGATGCTTACATAACATCTGGGCTGCGTTCCAAAACGTCACCTGGGTGCTCTCGGGTATGTTGTATCTTTCTCTATTGGCATAGGTGAAGAAAGGATTAAGTCACACCCGAGAGCACCCAGGTGACGTCTTGGAACGCAGCCCTGCATTGAAACATCAGCTTTCAATGTCAGTTTAGCGAGTCAAAACAAGCTAATTTCATGAGAATGTCGTGACAAGCTGTCGTATGCTTCAATCGCGACTTCAATGTACTAGCAGTCTGAAATATGCTGTAACGTGTTCAGCCTATATCCAAATAGGCTGACTATCGATGACGTCACATAGAAGACATACAGGTATTGTATCACGGGATACAATACCTAGGCAGCCAAACGTCGGTGTGATGTTAGCAAACATATAAAAGGCGAGCTGCTCAAGCCAGAGCAGCGGACTTGTGCCAAAGCGGCCGACCGACTCACATGTAAATTCAAAATTCAAAAATCCATTTCAAATCCTAAATTCAAATTAGCTAAAATAGCACTTTGATTAACTTAAATAAAAAACGTTCTTGCCAAAGCGGCAGTACAAAAAAAATAGAATTTAAACAAAGATTGTCTTTGCCAAAAACGGCACTTCAATTAAAATCAAAGAACAGAAAAAATTGTCTAGATAAACTTAGATAAAATCAAAAAAAACGCAAGTCCGGCCATTGAGCCAAACTCAGAATAGAATAAGTTAAAATTAAGGAAACAATCATTCAAATCATTCACATCATTCATTCCCATTCAAACAACCACGATTATTATTTTATGTTCACGCATTCTTATAATTTTGTAAATAGACGTTCACAAGAACACAGAGACAAGAACAAATAACGAATAAAACAGAAATGATTGAATAATCATTTGATTAATCAGGAATCTGATCTTTCTTTTTCATTTTCCAACTTAACCGCATTTTCATCATTTCTTTCAGAAAAGCACTTCGCTTACTTTTCATTCAATTTAAAATCATTTATAGCTAGATATCAGTATCGGTGCGTCGACCTCAACAGCTATGGTAGCTCTATAGCACCTATCCTAGTCTGAAGAGTTAGACAATCCCAGATCTGATTAAAACGGTATTGGTGCGTTGAATTCACGCAGCTATGGTAGCTCTATAGCACCTATCCTAGTCTGAGGAATTCAACATATCCCAGATCCGTAGGGACGCAGCTCTGTTAGTGAAAAATCTATCCGAGTCTGTATTAGGGTAAATTAAGGGTTTTTTCAACTTTTCCCAGAGGAGCTCCAAAACATCACCCGTGACAAAGAACACACGCGAACTAGTATAATTTCACCAGCCTTCAGCTGGTGAAACATATGCAATAAGTTACATTTGGCGCCCAACGTGGGGCTCCTCGAATAAAATTAAAATCATTTAATTTTATAAACTCACATTAAATTCATTGTTAAACTTAAAATCACTTTCTTTAGGGGCAATTTCAAGACTTCAAAGTCAAAGTCAAGTAAAATCATTTCTTAGATTCATTAAATTCAAATCAAGTTGTAAAACAAAAAAGCAGGAAAATGACAGATAAAGATCAGATTCCTGATAATTAGTCAAACAAAACGAAAATGGACCACAAAGATCCATTCGCGGAAATAGCCGCATTATTAGCAGATCTAGCAGGTCAATATGACAAATTCGAGAAAAGGATCGAAGATCGGATAGATCCTTTTGAAACCAAAATAAACAAAGAAAACTATTTCGAAAATAAAGTTTCAGATGAAGACTGCGAAATAGCTCGCGAAGTTAAAAGAAGATTCGACCATAGCTTGTTTCAAAATCAAATCGAGCTAGAAAATTCAGAAATTCAAGAACAACAGGTAACAAAAGAATGTATCCGAGCCTTCGATCCTTCCGAAAATAATGATAGTTACGCACCTGTAACAAACCAGATAAGTTTAATCCAAAGAACTGGACATTGTCTTAAAATTTCAGAAACTGAGTCAAATCATTCTTTATTGAAAATAGAAGTAGGACTAGTACTCTCAATAAATTGTAACAGTTTCGGGGATTTATTAACAATTGTCAACGGCAAGGGGGCAATGGATTTTATTAAATCAGAATTATTCAAAAACAATATAATCTTCTCGGGTACCGAAGATAAATATCACGGTCCTGGCGTCAGAGGTCTCGCAGAAGGCAACCTCGTCACTAGCCTCATGTTGACAAATAGTAAACCTGAAACAGAAAGAATTAAAGAATTAGCTAAAATGACAAAAATAAATTCAAGGATTAAACAAGAAAATCAAAATTTTTGCAAATTGATGCCACTCGAAGATTTAAACTTAAATAAAATGCAAAGAAAATTTAAGAAACTTCAGTCCCGAAGGAGTTTGATTGATATTAGAGGCAAGTCTTACAATCAGAAACTTTATTTGATAAATAACATCATAAAAAGAAATAAGAAAAGACGAGACAGGTCCAACGCGACGAGCAAGTCTTCTAGATTTAAGTTAGAAATAAGTTAGTTTTAAAACGTGCTCAATGTGTCGGACACACACACTATAGAAAATTCAATTTTTTCTCTTTTTGACTGAAATATTTGGCAAGATCACAACGTAAAATCAAATTGATTAGGAATATTCCGCAAAAATCAACTTACCGAAGAAAACAGCTGGAGGGAATAGAAGTACGTCGACGACTTCAAATTGCCAAAGCTGTTTGGTTCGCACGACCTTCCGAAGATATGCCGTACGCAAATGAATGAGACTGCAGGTTCCGAAGGATTAAGACGCTAAAATTGACGGAAGATGGATTGGAGACACCAGAACATATCAAAAACTTTTGACGTTTCCGACCCATTCGAACTGGACAACAAAAAAGAACACAAATTAATCACAATACCCGGATATGACAATTTTAATACCCGGATATGATAACAAACTTTTGGAAATATCAAAACCAAGAAACTCGGACTTAACGAAAAACACTGATATGACGAAGAACCGGACATGACGAATACAAGATACCTGGATATGACACAAAAAACTAAAACGAAGAATTAAATAGTTTATTTTCATCAACTTACCTGCCGGCGTTTCCGAAAAATCTTCATCACCGAACATCAGCTGATGAAAAGGGGGCAATGTAACGTGTTCAGCCTATATCCAAATAGGCTGACTATCGATGACGTCACATAGAAGACATACAGGTATTGTATCACGGGATACAATACCTAGGCAGCCAAACGTCGGTGTGATGTTAGCAAACATATAAAAGGCGAGCTGCTCAAGCCAGAGCAGCGGACTTGTGCCAAAGCGGCCGACCGACTCACATGTAAATTCAAAATTCAAAAATCCATTTCAAATCCTAAATTCAAATTAGCTAAAATAGCACTTTGATTAACTTAAATAAAAAACGTTCTTGCCAAAGCGGCAGTACAAAAAAAATAGAATTTAAACAAAGATTGTCTTTGCCAAAAACGGCACTTCAATTAAAATCAAAGAACAGAAAAAATTGTCTAGATAAACTTAGATAAAATCAAAAAAAACGCAAGTCCGGCCATTGAGCCAAACTCAGAATAGAATAAGTTAAAATTAAGGAAACAATCATTCAAATCATTCACATCATTCATTCCCATTCAAACAACCACGATTATTATTTTATGTTCACGCATTCTTATAATTTTGTAAATAGACGTTCACAAGAACACAGAGACAAGAACAAATAACGAATAAAACAGAAATGATTGAATAATCATTTGATTAATCAGGAATCTGATCTTTCTTTTTCATTTTCCAACTTAACCGCATTTTCATCATTTCTTTCAGAAAAGCACTTCGCTTACTTTTCATTCAATTTAAAATCATTTATAGCTAGATATCAGTATCGGTGCGTCGACCTCAACAGCTATGGTAGCTCTATAGCACCTATCCTAGTCTGAAGAGTTAGACAATCCCAGATCTGATTAAAACGGTATTGGTGCGTTGAATTCACGCAGCTATGGTAGCTCTATAGCACCTATCCTAGTCTGAGGAATTCAACATATCCCAGATCCGTAGGGACGCAGCTCTGTTAGTGAAAAATCTATCCGAGTCTGTATTAGGGTAAATTAAGGGTTTTTTCAACTTTTCCCAGAGGAGCTCCAAAACATCACCCGTGACAAAGAACACACGCGAACTAGTATAATTTCACCAGCCTTCAGCTGGTGAAACATATGCAATAAGTTACAATGCATTGCTTTCGGCCCTCTGGAAAAACCTGAAGTTTTTTGCAGATGTTATGAAAAACATAGTGTGTGACACGGGATGAAACATGAATGCAGGCACGGGTTGATGTCAGCTCTCGCCTTCGGTTTCGGACTGACAACGTCACCCTAGCCTGCATTCACCTTATTTCATCCCTTGTTACACAATATACTATTTTGTAATCTTTTGAAAATAATATGAGAAGATATAATGAACGTTGAAAAAATAACATTTAATGATGAGTCATTTTGAATTTTTTATCTTAGGAATAGCAGCTGAGGGGCAGTCCGACGTCCAACCGGCGGTGGCAGGTAATTACGATCATTGACTCGTATTTAAGTTGCAAAGTTCCTCTCAAATAGCTTATCCTTCTATCCTTAATCGGAGTCGACTTGGGTCTTTGGAGCAAGATAGATTTTCAAAGATGCGTTGAATTTGATACAGATTCACTTGTCGTAGCCACATCTGAATTTATTGTAAATCACTTTCCGAACTGACACATTTCAAATTTTCTGTCACAGGAGTATCAGCTGTAGCGCAGGTAGCCGTAGGACCGGTTGTGGCAGGTAACAACAATCATTGACTGGCATTGAAATTATAAATTTCCTCCATGAATGAGGTAGCGTTCGCGTCTGTCCTCGTTAGGAGTCAACGTTAATGTTCGTACGTTCTGGATCTTTAGAGCAGACCGATTCTCAAAGACTTGTAGGATTTGCAAGAAATTCCCTCGCTTCAGCCACATCTCCACAAGTTTGTCGATCCGAAACAATCCTCACAATTTCCTATTCCGAACTGTTCACTACGGGTGCTCTCACTTGAATTTGAA
Organism: Tenthredo notha; assembly: GCA_914767705.2. Lineage (NCBI taxonomy): Eukaryota > Metazoa > Arthropoda > Insecta > Hymenoptera > Tenthredinidae > Tenthredo > Tenthredo notha. Next base: position 2,288,779 of record OU611916.1, read on the forward strand.
GATTAATGCATTGATTTGATAACAATCTAGATTAGTAAAGACATATATACATTAGGGTATCCCTTATTTTCATCATTTTTCGCAATTTCAGAGTACGCCCCCTAGATCGATTCTTCGTTCAAAAATAGTACATTATGTCATTAGGCTGAAAACCGAAGGTTTTTCGAACCGTGTGAGGTTCGCAGCGCGAGGCATGTGTTGAGCAAATTTGTAATTAGAAAAAATTTAAGTACTAATTACATTTGTAATTTGTAATTAGGAAAAATTCAATTACTAATTACATTCGTGATTTGTAATTAGGAAAATTATTAACCCCAAAAGGTCGAAAGCGAAGTCGTTTTCAAGTAGAAGCCGTTTAAAGTTAGCTAATACAAGAGCAGATACGAGACTGGCTCAGGGCCGCTAACGTCATTGTTTCCGTTGGTGAGATCGCGGTGGCCGGTAACGCGTCGCGAGAGCCGCCAGGCTGGCGGGGGCGGCCCTCAGACAGTCTCATATCTACTCGCGTATTGGCTTACCTTAAACGGCTCCCACCTGGAAACGGCTTCGCTTTCGAATTTTTAGGATCAATAATTTTGGTCTTAGATTTTTACAAGGAATCTACCGGTGTAAGAAAAGGATCGCATTCTGGATCACCCTATATGAAATTTAAATATTTCATTACTAGAAATAAGTAATAAATAGCCAATGAATTTGAGTGCCGCAGACAAAAAAAAAAAAAGATCTAGAAGTGAACAAAACCCAATATTATATCTTTAGTTAGACAAAAATGAAAAAAAAAAATAAAAAATCAAAAGCCTTTTGCGGCATAGCTTAATTTTAAAATTAAGAGCTCAAATTTTATAGAGATTTTTCAAAAATTATTTGTGATCGATTAGTTGGGCGTCACATTTTAAATTCCACCGAGCCCTGAATAAGAACCACCGTAATGTATATTACAGGGTCTAAGTGCCGAAAGAAAAACTTGCGCCGGAAAAGAAGGCTGAAGGAGCTGAAGGCAGAATTGACGCAACAAAAAGCACGACTGCCAAGCTCGAAGAGAAGAAAAGGTAATATTATGCGTCGTACGAATGTGCGCACTTAGATTCGCTGTGATCCTTGCCTTGACTTCGTTCATTGAATATTTCAGTTTTGCTCAAAATTGATTCATGTGCAAAAATGTGAAATTAACCCTACCTGGTCACCACGGGTCGAAATGACCCGAGCATCAATTTTGAAGGTAAATCCCAGTAAGTTCGCGACCGAAGAATGCAAAAAAAAATTAAAAATTAAAAACCTAAAAAAATAAAAAACCCGAAATGCATTGACCTTTTGACGATTTTTTTTTGAACATGTTGCCATTTGAATTTTGATATGCCGACTCTTGCTACATCTTCTAGAATGTTCAAAGTATTTTTCAGTATTTTTTCGGTGCGAATCGGACCGATGGTTTCCACGAGGCAATCATTAAAAAATGACTTGGGTCAATTTGACCCGGTGTAACCAGCTTGATTGAAATCGAAGGTGTGACCACGAAGGGTTAACAACTGGTTCAGTATGGGAAAATAACAAGAATATTAGTAACATCTGCACAAGCTCCTAAGCTTTGTCGTTCAGGATTTGTTTCAACGGACGTAACACTTTGATTTGAATTTTGAATATTTGAAGTACGTACACATCAAAGATCATGTAAAACTGTAACGTAATTTTGAATGTGAACACAGCTCAGTAGCTAGCAGTATAGTAAATCTATTACTATTTCATAGTGTACTACGGGTGTATGTTATAAATTGGAGAATTGTAATTCTCCATTCCTTCTACGACGTTTAATTGTTGGTATATTGATACAGGCATGACGTGAATTTTGTTCTATAATTTCATTATTCACACAAGGCTGTGTATATACTTCATACGAGATTTTATTTTAATTCACGTATTTGTCATTTAATATGAGTTTCATTTTTATTATATTAAATAAGTGCATGTCTCAATGAACTTTCGATTGGCCAACCGGGTTCGGATACGTCGTATGTATGCATTTATAGAGCCGAGAGCATGCGTCAATGTTGAATGTAACTATTTTAGGAGATGGAACTATTCGGCCTAATTTAGAATATTTATTTTCTGTTTCTAACTGTTATTACCCAATTTAGGGGAACTAGATGAGGTGGCTAGAGAATTGGGTGATGTCGATCAAGCTGTGACCCTACGAGACATGGGTGTGGCACCCGCTACATGTAACAATGGTAATAATAGAACTATAAATGTTGTACTACGGCATCGCAAGGGGTATCACTGTAACTGTAGAAATCAAATGTGGAACTAAATTGTTATTTATCCCTGTTTTAGGAGTAGCAGCTGCAGTGCAGACAGGCGCAAAACCAGCTGTAAAAGGTAATCGCAATTAATAACTGGCATTAGTTGAAAATCACTTTACGATAGAGATGTTATTCACGTTGTCCTCCATGGAAGTCGACACTGATGCCTGTAGATATGCTTTTGGAGCTGAAATAATGTTCACAGACGTGCCAAATTTACAGATTCCCTTGTCTTGGCTACATCTCGGGAAGTTCTTACTCAGGAAAAATACAAACGATATCGTTTCTGTTATATTCAATTAATTGAGAATTCGAATTTATGATTCAAATTCGAAGATTGATTCAATAATGAATGTGAAAAATAACTCAATATAGTTCCGAGCTAAAGAGCTTTCCACAAATACTAGAATGACATAGAAATACTTTGCGTTTGGACTAAGTTTATGAATGCTCTATGTGGTAGATGCAAGTAAATTATTTGCTTTGCACACGTTCGATACAAGTCCTTAAAAAGTTCTTCCGGTCGTTGAGTTGATATTATGTTATACTGCCAGCTTCAGTATTTATATTCTGTATTATACTAGCCATGATGACCAAATGATTAAAGATTGATTTATGTATATTACAGGGTCTAAGTGCCAAAAGAAAAACTTGCGCCGGAAAAGAAGGCTGAAGGAGCTGAAGACGGAATTGAAGAAATAAAAAGCCCGTCCGCTTAACCCGAAGAGAAGAGAAGGTAACATTACGTGTTGAACAAAGGTGCACAATAGATTTACTGTGATTCTTAGACTTGATTTATTGAGTATTTCAGTTTGCTAAAAAATTATTTATTTTCAAAATTTTAGATTGGAAAATTGATCCAGTATTACAAAACAAGAAGGATATCAGTAATATCTGCAGAAGCTTTCTTTCGAGCTTTGTCAAAAGTAACTTTTTTAAAGTGACGTAACGCATTGATCTTAATTTCTAATATTTGAAGTACTTACACATAAAATTATATGAAAAACTAACATAATTCTGAGTGTGTGAAAAACGCTTAGAAGCTAGTAGCGCAGTCAATCTATTTTGCATCTTTCGTAATGTTACTACAGGCGTATGTTGTAAATGACACAATTATATTTCGTCATTTTTTTCCAAGATGTTTAGTTATTATATTGATATAGATATAAAAGAGATATTCATTATATAACTTCATTGTTCATACAAGGCTGTAGATGTTGTTTACACGGGTTTTGATTATTAATTTCCTATTTATCGTGTAATATGAGTTTCATTTCTAGTCTCAGTGATACATTGAATACGTATTAGATGGAATGAAGTTCTGATAGCCCATCTGGGTTCGAATACGTCATGTGATTGAATTTGTGCTGCCCTGAGGACATGCATCTATTTAGAACGTTTTTTTTTTTTTTTAATTGTATACTTGCGAACCATGGATGCAGGTTAGACGGTATTCGAACTACGGTTGATAATTTGAGCTCTATGGAAGGCAGGAACAGAAATCGCATAGTTAAAAAGTAGGTAGGACTGATCGGGATGACTCCAATTTGTTCAAACCAAGGTTTGGATACGTCGTATGCTTGCATTTGTGCTGCCCTGAGGGCATGCGTCCATTTCGAACGCTATTTTTGGAATTGTATGCCTTTGCGAAGCATGGATGCAGGCTCGACAGTATTCGAACTACGGTTGATAATTTGAGCTCTATGGAAGGCAGGAACAGAAATCGCATAGTTAAAAAGTAGGTAGGACTGATCGGGATGACTCCAATATGTTCAAACCAAGGTTTGGATACGTCGTATGCTTGCATTTGTGCTGCCCTGAGGGCATGCGTCCATTTCGAACGCTATTTTTGGAATTGTATGCCTTTGCGAAGCATGGATGCAGGCTCGACAGTATTCGAACTACGGTTGATAATTTGAGCTCTATGGAAGGCAGGAACAGAAATCGCATAGTTAAAAAGTAGGTAGGACTGATCGGGATGACTCCAATTTGTTCAAACCAAGGTTTGGATACGTCGTATGCTTGCATTTGTGCTGCCCTGAGGGCATGCGTCCATTTCGAACGCTATTTTTGGAATTGTATGCCTTTGCGAAGCATGGATGCAGGCTCGACAGTATTCGAACTACGGTTGATAATCTAAGCTCATTATACGTACTGTTCAGATAATCTCTAACTATATGAACCCTGTGAAAGGCAGGAACAGAAATTGCATAATTGAAATGTAGGTACGACTCATCGGAATGACTTTAGTTTGTTAAGTAGGCTCGGCAATAAATGTATTCCCTTACGGATGGAATGCAAATTTTTGCATGCGACTTGACAGTATTCGGACTACAGTTAATATCCAGAGTTTTCAATGTATGCGTTTGCAGTTAGAATATTATATATTCGGTAGAAATAGGTTTATATATTTGCTTGACAATAATTGTTTATTACGTGGTAAATTCATGTGTTGATATCAAACACAGAAACAAAAAGAGTCTTCCATGGTTTTAGCCTCGTGAACAGTGAAGTTATACCATACTAAACTGTAAATTGGAGAATTCGTAAAAATGCCAAGTTTTAAAATTATAAAAATGTATTTATAACATGCGCTGATGATTTTTTTAATTTTACAGAACCAAAATGAACATCAATGCGAATGTGAGGCATGTTCGGAGGAGTATTGCAGGAAGCCCATTGAGAACTGTCTGAAATTCCTGACGCCCTTCAAGTCCTGCTTCGTGATTTTGACACAATAAAGATTGAAATAATATATCAACATCCTTTCTGCGTTGTTATTTCTGTTAAATCCTCTTATAATCCTTGTAAAATAGTATATTGTGTACCAAGGGCGTGAAGTAGGTTTTTTAGACCGAGTGTGGAGTTTGCAGTACGAATCAGAGGCGAGCTAGCACGAGTCGAAGACGACGAGTGCATCTGCGAGCCGAAGACGAGTACTGCAACCACACAAGGTCAAAAAGCCCGCTTAGCCCTTGGTACACACCATATTTTTTGTAACAGTACGATTTTCGCGTTTTTTCTTCATTAGTGATAATTTTCTTGAAAATATTAAAAAATAATTTAGCGGGCAATAATAACCTGAAAACGCCCGCTGCTCGACGTAGCGGCCGTTTTTATTTTATTTTTTTGCCGGCTCGGCTGAAAACTGCCACTTTACGCCCTCTTAATGGGTCAAAAAAAGATGAAATCGTGCATGTGTTACAACAAATTAGCTATTGCGCCGCTCGTGACCGCCGCTGTGGTAAATTCAACCTTTTCTTTTTGCCCCTCTTTTTCTTAGTGTACGCAAAACACGACCGTTCTTTACGTACGATTCATGGAGGAAGAAATTATTAGATCATATTCATTGTTTTTGCATAAACATTTTCATTCACATTTCGGAAAACAGGGAAATTATGAAAAAAAAATTTCACACAATTTTTGAGAGCAGTAATTTTTCGAAACTTTTCTTGGTGTATTTATCTAAAAATTCGGAACTTTGAGCAGTTCGGTTTCTCACGTTTCGTATATTCCACTTTCGGAATAATAATCTTTCGGACTTATCGAGCTTCGGATTATTTGAATTCGATTTGTTGAAATGTAGGTCTATTTTTTTGTGGGTATTATTATAGTCGGTTCAGTCATCTTTCGGACATTTTGTCTATTCGGTTTTATGCTGTGCGGTATTCGACGGTTCTGTTATATTGATGTTGGAATTTTTCATTTTCGGTAAATTTAGTAATCGTAACATAAAAATTCGGTCTCTCACACTTTCGGTGCTTCCAACCTTCGGAATTCTGACCCGGCCCCTTTCCTCCCTAGTAGCATAATGTACTATATTGTTGCTCATTCGTTTGTGGAGAATAATCATTTGCAACTACACAATCGTGGCAGTTGAAGGATTAGCGCTTGCGAGTTCACGGGAGTGCGTAGTGCGGGCGCCTTTGGCCTTTGGCGCCTGCACTGCGCACTACCGTGAACTCGCAAGCGCTAATCCTTCAACTGCCACGACATAGTCGTCCGACAAGATCGGAAGATGCATTTTAAATAAATTTATACCTATAGAACCAATGTTATCTGCGAATCTAGCATTCGTCAGTCGATGCAAAGTTCATGACATGTTTATAACCAGCGACCGAAAACATAGTACTTTGAGACTGGTTCGCAAAATACGATAAGGTCATATCAATTCAACGTGAGAACAACAAACACAAAGAAGAAAAGCCGAATGTGCCCGCCAAGTACGTAGCTCTTGGAATGATGCTTCGATATCGTCACACGAAACTCCGACTTCACGACGTAGGCTTGAGTTTGAGTTTGAGTTTTTTTATTTTTTTTTAACAAATTGCTGAGAGATCGCAGTTGTACGTTCGGTGCTTGGCTTTTTTCTTGATTTCACGACAGAGACTGGCGAACCGTTTTGCTTATAAAGCAATTGTGATTTTCGTGTGAGTACTTGGCGGCTTTTTTTACATCTTTGGATGTTTTTGGTGGGATTTCACTTCTTTTTGCAAGTACCAGAACTGAGAAAGATTGCTCATTTCATTCCAGCAGGGTTATACGTTATTATAGTTTGATCACCATAAGAAATACATTCGGAATTTGGCCAAGGGAAGAAACATTCAGCGAAAGACAAACGCATTTACTTCAATTGTCAACTGTGACAAACATAAATAATTTATTAGCCAGAACTTAATTTTGTCTTATACAGTATCAGGTTGAAGTTCGTAACGTTACTTCAACAAAATATTCGCCAAAAAATTCTCAAATTCAAGGCTCGAATTTCAAATCGATCAAGAAAGATGTATAATTCCTCAAATCGTGTGAAACACCTTTATCTAGCATATTTTGTAATTCTAACAATATTAGGATCACGAAATATTGCATTTCTTCAACGAATATTCTGTTATTGCGTTAACGTTACGAACTTCAACCTTAATATACAGTTTTAACTTAAATTTAGTATTTAATCAGTAATTTTTCCACACGATCATCTGAAGGTCAATGAATTACCGAAGATTTTATACATTCAGTTTGACACTTATTAGACGGGTTGTTGATTTTGCTGCCAAACGTAAGAGCCAAGGCTTGAAATTGGGCAGTTATCAAAAAATCAGCCCTCTTCTATGTATTAGAAACGAATCTCAACAAGAATCGTTCAGGGAAAATCTGAAAGTTTTCTTTTTGATAGTAGAAGCTACCGAGGAAAGACGAAAGCACTTGGCTACACCATTTTTCGAAACCATTAAAACTTTGCGCAACACACCTTGGATGTTTTACGCACGCTCCGCGTGTGTGAGAATTTCATACGTCATAAAGTCAAATTTTGTATAATACTCGACTATAACACTCTCATATCATACTGTACTATTTTCAACTCAGTGTGTGATACTTGATTTCTTATGCCTGTTGATAGTGTGTAAAGTGTCCGATTCACATACTTCCATATGTAAAACTAATTAATTTCTCTCTGTTTGAAACTAATAATTTCTAAAATATTTTTCTTCCATTCAACTTTCTCAATTTTGTGTCAAATTGTGTTGAGACATACATATTTACTGATTAAATAATAGTGTTACCAATATATCAAATTAACATTACATGTTATTTATAAATAAAATAAAATTCATGTGAAACATAATATGATTCTATCAAAATCAAATGAGCCTCACTTTTCTGATCAAGATAACTTGTATCTCGAATTTGCGTTTCTATCGATAGACCACGAAAAGGGATATATATAGAAGTGGAAGAAAAACAGTTGTTTTTGTCTTTGATTTCCTCATTTCTTTAGTTTCGAAGACGAATAAAAATTGATGCTATTGAAAATCATATTTGGAAGTATTTTGTTTTTAATGGGGGGGGGGGGGGGGGGGGGGGGTGGGCTTTTCCCCCTGCACCCCTAGCAGGGGCTTTGCCCCCTGCACCCTGACCGGGCGCTCTGCCTTTGGACCTTGTTCCCACCCGCCCATCCACACTGAGTTAAACAAAATAGTATATGGCACGTGTATGCTACCTGTATCGTGTTGTACTATTATAACACTTTGAATGATCAGTAATTTCAAATATATTAGTCTGTTTGATAACTAGTTTGTGGTGCTGATGTACAGGTAGGTGAAGTAAGTGGTTGGTAGGCTGGTCGAAGTTGGTTCATTTGAAGAAGATACGTAGACTGTTATAACTTTGGAGCAGCTGTGAACTACTTCTGTTATGGGACATCGTCTTGCCGAAATGTTATGCTCTTCTGTTCCGATGAATTAATAATAGGATAGCAATGGTCCAGATGACTGTAAAAGATATAAAATAACAAAGTATTGAAGGAAAGATTTTAGTATATTAGTATTAATTTTCCTAGCATTGTTATCATTTCGGAACCATGAACTGTGGGCTACCTTTGTCTTGGGACGCTGTTTTGCCGAAGTGTTATGTTCGTCTATCTCAACGGCTTGATAATCGGAACCTTGTTTTTGTGACGTCGTTTTGTCAAAGCATTATATTCAACTATTCCAATGGATCGATGATAGGATAGGAAAGGTCCAGGTGACTGTGAAACATAGAAAATGACAAAGGATTAAATGAGAGGTTTCGTATCGCTACTAATTTTCCTAATATTGTTATCACGTTGGAGCTATGAGTTGTAGGCTACTTCCGTTTTGGGAGGATGTTTCGCCGACATGTTATCTTCCTCTATTTCAACTGATTGGTAATCGCAACCTTTTTTTCGGGACGTCGTTTTGTCAAAGCATTATATTCAACTATTCCAATGGATCGATGATAGGATAGGAAAGGTCCAGGTGACTGTGAAACATAGAAAATGACAAAGGATTAAATGAGAGGTTTCGTATCGCTACTAATTTTCCTAATATTGTTATCACGTTGGAGCTATGAGTTGTAGGCTACTTTCGTTTTGGGACGATGTTTCGCCGAAATGTTATCTTCGTCTATTCCAACGGATTGGTAATTGCAGCCTTTGTTTTCGGGACGTCGTTTCGTCGGAGTGTTATATTCGTCTATTCCAATGGATTGTTAATAGGATAGGAATGGTCCAGATGACTGTGGAAATTTATTGGAAACAAAGAAGTTGAGGTTGGTCTATTCATCTAGTATTATTATATGTAAAATCTAGTGAAAATCAATGTCCGTACATACCGTTTAATGTAAGTCATCGTAACCTTATTTTCACTTGTTCCGGATCGAAGTGAAATAATATTTTGCCAGGATCGTTGATTTATTCTTTATCTAAATATTTGAACCCAGCTTAGAGGATCTGTTCCGTGCACTTACAACAGGCCATCATGCAGATTTATTAAATAATAACGGTCATCGGCGTGAAACCACGGTCGGCGCACTTTTCACTCTGATCATTGTTCACTGATTCACTGTTTCACTGATTTACTGAAATAAAACCATCAGCTTGACCGATAACATCTTATATAATATGAATATATAACTATATAATACGATTATATATAAATTATGAATATTTTAACTGACAATACCGCGATCCGTCAGCCATCCGACAGCCATTTTGATTTCGTCGTCCCTCTGTGGCTCACTTAGTAACTTCATTATCACATATCGACCGAATGCGGATTCAGATTCATGCCTAAATCAATAGGGGGCGAGATTTCGATGGCTTGTACCCACGTTTCAAAGATCAAGTCGATCCGTTTCACCGTTCGTTCAGAAACGTGAGGACAAGCAAGCGTCTAGCGAAAATCTGATGACCAGGAAGAAGTGGAAGAAGAAGAAGAAGAAGATGCTTTTTCATCAACTTTCGTGACCGATATATCAGAAACCAGTGTACCGATTCCGATCAAATTTATACAGCGAAGTCGTGTGGTGGGGGAATATCTGTTCTGTGAATTTGATCGAAAAATATTCACGCGTTCCGAAGTTATGACCTCCTGCTTACAGGTATAAAGAGTTCCCCCGAGAAAATAGAGTCCCGGCTAGCGCTCGCCTGCCTACGGGTACTTGGCGGCGATTCGCTGCCGCGAATCTTGATTATTCACCACCTATTAGCCCTACAGTGACAAAATTTTGAAAAGATTGATTTTATTGATTTTATTGAATCAGTGACGCTGTTGATGAAAGATGAATTGACATAAAATAATCAGTACTTCGTGAATCAGTGACGCTGTTGATGAAAGATGAATTGACATAAAATAATCAGTATTTCATTGAATCAGTGACGCTGTTGATGAAAGATGAATTGACATAAAATAATCAGTATTTTATTGAATCAGTGACGCTGTTGATGAAAGATGAATTGACATAAAATAATCAGTATTTCATTGAATCAGTGACGCTGTTGATGAAAGATGAATTGACATAAAATAATCAGTATTTCATTGACTCAGTGACGCTGTTGATGAAAGATGAATTGACATAAAATAATCAGTATTTCATTGAATCAGTGACGCTGTTGATGAAAGATGAATTGACATAAAATAATCAGAATTTCATTGAATCAGTGACGCTGTTAATTAAATACGAATCGACAAAACGAGTAGTTTTTTAACACCATTCAGTGATCGATTTTCTCAGTTTTTTGAAAATGGGACGACGTAAGCTTACGCTGGAAGAAAGAGAAGCAGCTAAGAGACGAAAAGTTGAACAGAATACTATAAGCCAGCGCCAATCACGGCAACAAAAAAAATTGCATCAATCGTTGTTAGAAAATTCAAAATATGAAGCAGATTTACAAAATTCTGGGGAAAACAGTTCATTATGCGGCATCTCTCGACATAACATCGAACATAATTCGAATGTACAAGGACCTGTAATACCCGAAAATATTAATCATCCGAATAATGTAACTTGTGGCTCTATCAATGTTGTAGAATCTCATAATAATTTGAACCATGTCTTGGAACATTACATCGGTAAAATGGATGCCCTGTGCAGTCATTGCCAAGCACAACACTTCTTCATGGAAAGAGTACAAGGTAAAAGTAACTCTTTCAATGACTGTTGCAGCCATGGCGCAGTCACTCTCGAACCGCTACGTTTTCTTCCAGAATTGGAATTACTCTTTGATGTACGACATGCTAAGTCGAACGAGTTTTTGAAGCGTGTACGTATTTACAATAATTTATTTTCTTTTGCTTCTTTTAATGCAAATTTAGTAAATTTCAATAATGCTGGGCGTCCTGGACCGTACTGCTTCAAAATTCAAGGACAAATATACTATCAAATCAACACCTCTTTCAATCCTACAAAAGATGAGAGGCCGTCATATGGCCAGTTATTTGTTATAGACGCCCATGAAGCACTTGAAAATCGTATGTCTTCCACTGACGTTGATGTTGATCCTGATTTGATCAAATTAATTGATGAATTAATGCGTGAACATAATATTTTCGCTAAATCATACGAAATGATGGGAACTGAACTAAAAAATCAACATGGATCTGACTCTGAATTACAATGGATATTTTCTTTAAAACCAGGTGTAGATAAACGACGCTATAACTTGCAAAGAACAAATGAAGTAGCGGCAATATTTTCTACTACTGCCGATGGAGAAATTCCTGATTCGTATGTTGTAATTCGAAATAAAGAGACAAAATTATTGCAAAAAGTTAGCAGTATGGACCCAAATGTAGAACCATGGGTTTATCCTCTTTTTTATCCATACGGATGTCGTGGTTGGCACAGGGATCTACTCCGTACAAATTCTCGAAAACGTATATCCAGATCAGCTTATGTGAAGTATCGCATAGCCATCCGAAAAGAATTCAATGCATTTCTAAGAGGTGGTCGCTTATTCCAACAATATATAGTAGACTTTTATGTGAAAATAGAAAAAGATAGAATAGATTACTGTAGATCGCATCAGAAAGAATTACGCATTGAATCATACAAGGGACTTTTCGATTATTTGCATAAGGAAACAGCGGATGGTTCAAACTTACGAATTGGAAAAGTTGTCATTCTTCCATCTACGTTTATAGGATCACCACGCAATATGTTACAAAATTATCATGACGGAATGGCAATAGTACGCCAATATGGAAAACCTGACTTTTTCGTTACTATGACTTGTAACCCGAACTGGATCGAAATTAAAGAAAATTTACTTCCAGGTCAACAAACATCTGATCGACCAGATCTTTGCGCACGGGTATTTAATATAAAGAAGAATGCTTTGATCAAGAAAATTTTTGAAATCGGTTTTTTTGGTCGCGTCGTTGCTCATTTGCACGTGATTGAGTTTCAAAAGCGGGGTTTACCTCACGTCCACTTGTTGATAACATTATGCACGCAAGATAAGATCAGTAATGCATCAATGGTGGATAAATATATATCAGCAGATATACCTGACCCAGATACCGATCAAATTTTACATGATATCGTGATGAAAAATATGATTCATGGACCTTGTGCAGACTGGTGTCTAATTGACGGTAAATGTTCAAAAAGGTATCCAAAATTTTTTAATGAAACAACAACAATAGATGATGATAGTTATCCTCTTTATCGCCGTAGAGATACTGGTGAAACATATAGGCGTAATAGCACATTCATTGTGGATAATCGAAATGTTGTTCCATATTGTCCAGAGTTGATCAAAATGTTCAATTGTCATATGAACGTAGAGATTGTGTCGAGTGTAAAATCAGTGAAGTATTTACACAAGTATTTGTATAAAGGTCACGATGCTGCATCTGTAGTTATTTGTAATCAAGCAGCAAATGAAAATGATACAATTGATCATGATGAAATAAAACAATATCTTGAAGCACGATACGTAGGCCCGTCAGAAGCAGCTTGGCGTATATTAGGAAAGCCTTTGCACGATAAGAGTCATTGTGTCACTCGTTTGCCTGTACATCTTCCAAACGAACACAATCTAACTATTCATACAGAACCTGACGATACAGAAATAAATAATGCATTAAATCAAGTGACTATGTTGTTAGATTACTTTGCTCTTAATGCTCGAGATTTAGAGGCCAAACAATTTTACTATGTAGAAATACCAACGTATTATATCTTCAAAGCGGAAAAAATCGATGGTAAAAGAGTCTCCCGATGGGAAAAGCGAAAGAGACGTTTGAACTGTATTGGTCGCATGTATTCTGTTTGTCCAACTCAATTAGAATTATTTCACTTGAGATTACTCTTATTAAGGGTCAAGGGTTCAACAAGCTATGAAGATTTGAGAAGAGTAAATGATAAAATAGAACAAACATTTACAGCTGCCTGTTTATCACGTGGTCTTATAGAAAATGATGAGGAGTGGAAGAAAACAATGCAAGAAGCTGTGGTATTCATGATGCCAAGGCAACTTCGTTTATTATTTGTTAGAATACTAATTCATTGCGGTCCAGTTCATCCTGACGAACTTTGGGATGAATTCAAAGATGCCATGGGCGAAGACTATAACAGCGTAAATAAACAAGAATGCCATGAAAAGGCGTACAATGAAATAAATTTTATACTTCAGAATGAAGGCAAAAATCTAGAAGATTTCCCACAACTTAAAAATTTGTTTCAACTTGATGAAAGTTTTTCAGATGCGAGCAATAAGACTGCTGAAGAGTACTTGGCACTTGGGACTCAGCAATTCAATAAATTAAATTCGAAGCAAAGAGAAGTGGCTGACATTATTCTAAATTTAGCTCTTTCCAGTACTGGTTTCATAGAAAATACAAATAATTGCTTCTTTATTGACGGTCCTGGGGGCAGCGGTAAAACGTTCTTGTACAAAGCCCTCTGGCATCTTTTAGTTGGTAATCATAAAAACGTATGTACGATGGCGTTTACGGGTATTGCTGCAACATTACTTCCACATGGAAAAACTGTTCACAAGATTTTTAAACTGCCAGTACCGTTGCTTTCAGATTCATCTTCAAACATCAAATTAAATTCGAAAGAAGCTACGTATTTGATAAAGGCAGATGTTTTTATATGGGACGAGGCACCTATGGCGCCGAGATATGCTATTGAAATAATGGATCGAACTTTACGTGACGTAATGAATAACAACATTCCATTTGGTGGTAAAATCGTAGTTTTAGGTGGAGACTTTCGGCAGTTACTCCCTGTAAAAGTACATGCAACTCGTGGTGAAATGATAGATTTATCTATCAATCGTAGCTTACTTTGGCAAAATTTCGTACAATTCAGTTTAACAGAAAATATGCGAACTCTACCGGAAGAGATTGAATTTTCTGAATTTCTTTTGAAAGTTGGTAATGGATCTTTAAATGACACTGAAGATAACTTGAATATTGCTCATTTCCCAAAGCATTGTTTAGCATCTGCTGAAGCTGATGTAGTAGAAGATCTTTACGGGGATATCTTTAAAAATAAGGAATATAGAAAATCAGTTAACTTTGCTATTCTATCGGCCAGAAACGTAGATGTCAACGAAATAAATGAAAGAGTCGTGCAATTACTTGATGAAAATACAGAAAAAGTATATACAAGTATAGATAGTATCGAAAATTGTGAAAATGGTAGTATGGAACACATTCTTACAACAGAATATTTGAATTCTTTATGTCCCTCCGGTCTTCCACCTTACGAATTGAAACTGAGAGTGAACTCAGTTATTATGATAATACGAAATTTGAATGTGAGTGAAGGCTTATGTAATGGAACAAGATTATTGATTCTAGAAATGTCCAATAATATCTTACGATGTGAAATATTAGTTGGAGATAAAAAAGGAGACATAGTCTTTTTAAATCGAATAACTCTATGCTGTGATGGTGAATATCCATTTACATTCAAGAGACGACAATTCCCAGTAAAGCTGGCCTTTGCTATGACAATCAATAAGTCGCAGGGACAGACATTTGAGAAAATTGGCATTGATCTTCGGAAGCAAGTATTTAATCATGGGCAATTGTATGTTGCTTTATCTCGTGTGGGCTCTTGGAATTCATTACAAATTTATTGTGATCATAGTTTGCATAGTAAAGTCATTAAAAATTTCGTTTATAAAGAACTTTATTCGTAAAAGAGGACAGATGTAGGATATGTGTACAAAAGAAAAGCAATCATGTATATTGGATATAAATCTATTGAGCAACTTCGTCTAAAATAACCAATAAAAATTCTCGGAAAGTTTATGAAACTATAGTGTTATTTTCAAAGGAATGAGCTGACTTTTACGAGAACGAACTGAGAATAACCGTTATGAAAAAATAGGCAGATCATTTCCAACCACAAGGGTGTGAAATTTTATAATCCACCTTATGAGTATTTAATCCAAAGTCTTATATTGTTAGAATCGAATTAAAATAGAAAAAATCAAAAATAAATGAAATTATCATAATAAAATAGAATTAGAAGGAAAATTATATACAAGCTATATTCTACTTGACGTCCTCAATAAATCTACAATAAGTATGTCATATTAAACGAAATTTGATTTTTATTATGCATTAATAGATGAAGTTCAATACATCAATTGTGGAAAACACTGTCCGACAAATGGACAAATTATAAAATATTATGATTTTGATTTCTTCCTGAAAAGAAAAATAATAATTATTAAATTGAAAATAGAATTGACGAATAATAATGACATCCTTCTTATTCTCACATGTTGGATGGCCCTTCTGCAGATTTTCTTTTTATAAGTTTACTCCTTTTCAAAATTTCCGCTAATCCTACTTTGCGAGAAGACGCTGAACTAATATTTTCTTTCTTCTCAATCAGAAGAAAAGGAACATTATGAGAATGTCTCATTCTTCCGGTTATTCTTACATGATCACCAACTCCAAATTCAATGCTACAATACAATGCTAATGTGGCTCCGAATAAAACCTTCGATTTCTACAATTTAAGAAAATATTATCATTTATTATTTATAATTCAAATTTGAATAATCAAAAAATAGATTACCGTTGATAATATTCTTACCAATCTCGCCACTACGATTCATCGCGTTTTCGATGGTTTCAACTTTTATTGGTGGAAGAACTTGTCTTTCAACATTATTCAACTTTTTTAAAATATTAATGATTGTATTGGATGAGATGGTCAAGTCGAAAGTGGTATTGCCCTGACTGTACAGATCATGTTTTGGCTTAGCAAACGCTCCATCAATATGTGCAATCTGTAAACATTTTTATAATTTATTATTTCAACATTTTTTATTCCAAAATTGAATCAATGAAATGATACCAATATGAAAATCGAAAGCTTACACTGTCACTGATAACATAAGCCCTAGCTCTCGTAGCTTCAGCACCCCAAGCAATGACCTGAATGTTCTGTCCATCGTGATTACTTAGAATGAATTTGAAGATATCATTTTTAGTTTCGAGGCTGCCGACAAATCCAACCACCTCTCTGAAAATTATATACATAAATAAATTGTTAAATATGAAGATATAATAGAAAACATGAAAAATGAGGATGGGAACTTAATGATTCCTAATGAGTATTTAATTTTCACGTTTTTTCACGGATTTTAATAAAGAAATTAGCTTACATAAAATTCGCATAAAATGGTCAATGGAAGAGAAAAAAAGATCACAGAGAGGCAGAAGAAAATAGAAGTTTGAGTGATATTATTTAGTCATACAAATGAAAGAAAAAATACATCCAAATAAATATCTGTACTTACACAGTTTTTTCGTAAATTCTGATTGCTCGAACAGCCGCCGGCGTCATGATAAGCTTCATCGGATCGACATCTTCGAAAATACGCATTCGATCATCGGCTAACTCATTTTGAAAATCTAACAAATCGATTGAAAAATCATTAGAGGGAATAATAATCGGAGTTGTCCTTTGTCACTGATATTGAGGATATTTTGAATGAAATTCTGTTTCGATCTCTTATTCAGACCAGAAATTAACAAGATATGTAATTACAAACAATATTAGCTACTTGACAGAATATATCATATTTCTTACCTTCATTTTGATCCATTTTTTCGTGAATTATTTGAGAGTCGTGTGATCGACACTTTCGCTAGCTTTGCTCGCAAGATCGAAATGGACGAATAAAAGAAAGTTTGTTTAAATTAACATATGCGCGACAATAGAACAAGTGACCGTGAAATTCATAGCCAACGGTTTTTTCTACGAAGTAACCCGTTTCACCCTTCTCGTCATTCAAACTGTTGCTGCTTCAATGGTTACCGATCAATCTTTGATTGGCCACCTCACATAGATACTCCAATTAGAAAAAATTAGAAAAAAGAGGATCAGGACAATATTATTTCGTTTTTCAATATTTTTTCTTCGAGTCATCGTTCCGATAGGATTCTTCCTACCTATAGGAAACGTGTGGCTATTTCAGCTGTGAAATAGAAAGAAAAAACGAGAACCACCATGCCTCCAGTATTATCACAGGATCAATTCACCTCCAATGAAGACATCGACCAAATTCAAATAGGAGACTCCACTATGTAAGTTCAAATGGTCTTCTGACATTATAACAAATTCCCGATTTGAAAAAAACGCAAATCAAGTCGGCCTTAGGTGCTGAGGATTGAAATGTGTAATTTTTCAACACACTGGTTTTCTGTGCAGAAAACGACGTAAACTTTGAATTATTTTGCGTGCACGTAGAGGAAATATGTAGATGCACATGAAATCGATTAAAACAACGTATTTAAGGGGGGAAGTCCATATAGAAGCCTGAAAATCGGTCATTTTTAAGGAATTTTTTTTAAGGTGATAAAATAATTTAATTGTTTTTAAACTTTAACACAATTTTATTCAATCTTTGTAGAGTACAAAAAATTTTTTTTTTTTTTATTTCTGTCAAAATGGCGGCTCAGGATCATTTTTTGTCTGCTGCCCACGACGCGAGGTCCCAAACTGCTGCATTTGTCATTCATCAACCATTGATCTGAAACAAAAAAATTAAAGTGTTTTCTTCTTAGGACATATAAACGCGAAGGATAAACCTATAAAATTTAAAAAAAAGTATAAAAGTCAATTTAAAATAGGCCTTTGAAAAAAAAGTTAGAATTTAAGGCTATTTTTTTTGACCTTTTTGACCCCAAAAAATACTTTATCAACCTGAAATATCTAAAGTTTTAGGTTTATCCTTCCGATAGTACTGTAGAGAAATGCCTCACCAAATTTCAGATAAATCGGTCGATAACTTTTTGAGTTACAACACGAGCAGTTTTTAAAAATACAGTTTCGAGATAATCGCGTTTAAAGTTTTAGTACAGGAAAATGACCAGTTTTAGTGACTTACCGATTAATCTGCAATCCCAGGTCCATACAATAGTCCTTCCTCTGATTCAAAAAGCTGGTTTTCTTCCATTTGCTGTTGTTTGCTAGCTGTACGAGCATGTTTTGTTACGAAATATTAGGTGTCTGGGCGGACGGACCATTCTCTTTCACCTGGTCCTCGCGGTATTAGATATAACTTCGTTAATATTCGAGATTTTTTTTTTTTCCTTTCGTCAGTACACGCTCAACATACTGTACTTTCAGATTATCGAAAAAAAAAAAATCGATTTTTTGAAAATTCTATATGGACTTCCCCCTTTAATTACAAGTTTGTGGTTTTTTTGTCGGTGATATTTTAATATTTCATGTAAGATTCGTCATAGGAAATAATTGCAGGTCAAAAGTGGAAATGACACGTTTTGATACACAGGTCCTCACAGATTCTATACCTACCTATAATGTATATGGGCATGTACACCAATTATCTATAAACGATCGGGGTTCAAAATTTCGATTCGTCTGCAATTTTGATATCTCATAGTGTGTATTGAGATGTAAAAATCCACCACGTATTAGATCCTAAGCCTTGCCGTTCAGGAGAAGCGCGTTGATTCGTCTTTCAACTTTGAGCACATTGACTTTCACATTAGAATTTTTATCCCATCTCTATCGCTGAAAAGAGAATTCAAACTAACATGTTTTTTATGTAAAAATATATGATCTTTTCAAATATGAAATACGTTTCGAGCTAGATCCTCAAAAACCGTAAAAAAAAAACACGCTTTTTCGAAAATGACGTGTTTTTCCAACGTTACCTGAATTTTTTCAGATTGTTTGATCGCCCCATTTTTTTAATGAATTTTCAAACGACATAATAGTTCTACCTGTTTTTTTTTTTTTTTTTTTTTTTTTTTTTAATTGACAATTGTAAAAAAAATTTTTTTAAGGAAATCGAAAATGGTGAGGGAAATTCAGTGGTCAAGTTTGGGTGGAATTCACCATATCAAGATTCGCGGCAGCGAATCGCCGCCAAGTACCCGTAGGCAGGCGAGCGCTAGCCGGGACTCTATTTTCTCGGGGGAACTCTTTATACCTGTAAGCAGGAGGTCATAACTTCGGAACGCGTGAACATTTTTCGATCAAATTCACAGAATAGATATTCCCCCACCACACGACTTCGCTGTATAAATTTGATCGGAATCGGTACACTGGTTTCTGATATATCGGTCACGAAAGTTGATGAAAAAGCATCTTCTTCTTCTTCTTCTTCTTCCTGGTCATCAAATTTTCGCTAGACGCTTGCTTGTCCTCACGTTTCTGAACGAACGGTGAAACGGATCGACTTGATCTTTGAAACGTGGGTACAAGCCATCGAAATCTCGCCCCCTATTGATTTTGGCATGAATCTGAATCCGCATTCGGTCGATATGTGATAATGAAGTTACTAAGTGAGCCACAGAGGGACGACGAAATCAAAATGGCTGTCGGATGGCTGACGGATCGCGGTATTGACAGTTAAAATATTCATAATTTATATATAAACATATTATATAGTTATATATTCATATTATATAAGATGTTATCGGTCAAGCTAATGGTTTTATTTCAGTAAATTAGTGAAACAGTGAATCAGTAAACAATGATCAGAGTGAAAAGTGCGCCGACCGTGGTTTCACGCCGATGACCGTTATTATTTAATAAATCTGCATAATGGCCTGTTGTAAGTGCACGGAACAGATCCTCTAAGCTGGGTTCAAATATTTAGATAAAGAATAAATCAACGATCCTGGCAAAATATTATTTCACTTCGATCCGGAACAAGTGAAAATAAGGTTACGAATGACTTACATTAAACGGTATGTACGAACATTGATTTTCACTAGATTTTACATATAATAATACTAGATGAATAGACCAACCTCAACTTCTTTATTTCCACTAAATTTCCACAGTCATCTGGACCATTCCTATCCTATTATCAATCCTTTGGAATAGACGAATATAACACTCCGACAAAACGACGTCCCAAAAAAAAAGGTTGCGATTACCAATCAGTTGAAATAGACGAAGATAACATGTCGGCGAAACATCATCCCAGAACGAAGGTACCCTACAACTATTAGCTCCAACGTAATAACAATATTAGGAAAATTAGTAGCGATACGAAACCTCTCATTCAATCCTTTGTCATTTTCTATGTTTCACAGTCACCTGGACTTTTCCTATCCTATCATCGATCCATTGGAATAGTCGGAGATAATGCTTTGACGAAACGACGTCCCAAAAAAAAAGGTTGCGATTATTACCAATCAGTTGAAATAGACGAAGATAACATGTCGGCGAAACATCGTCCCAGAACGAAGGTAGCCTACAACTAATAGCTCCAACGTAATAAAAATATTAGGAAAATTAGTAGCGATACGAAACCTCTCATTCAATCCTTTGTCATTTTCTATGTTTCACAGTCACTTGACCTTTTCCTATTCTATCATCGATCCATTGCAATAGTCGGAGATAATGCTTCGACAAAACGACATCCCAAACGAAGGTTCCGATTATCAATCCGTTGAGATAGACGAACATAACACTTTGGCAAAACAGCGTCCCAAGACAAAGGTAGCCCACAGTTCATGGTTCCGAAATGATAACAATGCTAGGAAAATTAATACTAATATACTAAAATTTTTCCTTCAATTCTTTGTTATTCTATATCTTTTACAGTCATCTGGATTTGACTACATGTCTATAATGGCGATAAGTCGTTAATGGAGAGAGAGAGAGAGACAGTCATCTGGACCATTCCTATCCTATTATCAATCCATCGGAACAGAAGAGCATAACATTTCGGCAAGACGATGTCCCATAACAGAAGTAGTTCACAGCTGCTCCAAAGTTATAACACTCTACGCATCTTCTTCAAATGAACCAACTTCGACCAGCCTACCAACCACTAACTTCACCTATCTATACATCAGCACCACAAACTAATTATCAAACAGACTAATATATTAGAAATTACTGATCATTCAAAGTGTTATAATAGTACAGCACGATACGGGTAGCACACACGTGTCATATACTATTTTTTTTAACTCAGTGTGCGAAATTCTTTACCTGTAAAAACTCTAAAAAAAAATAGGAAAGTATAGTATATATTGGAATATTAGTGAGAGCGGCCGGGTGCGAACAAGGTCCAAAGGCAGAGCACCTGGTCAGGGTGCAGGGGGCAAAGCCCCCCATTAAAAACAAAATACTTCCAAATATGATTTTCAATAGCATAAAATTCTATTAGTCTTTGAAACTAAAGAAATGAGGAAATCAAAGACAGAAACAACTCTTTTTCTTCCACTTCTATATATCCCTTTTCGTAGTCTATCGATAGAAACGCAAATTCGAGATACAAGTTATCTTGATCAGAAAAGTAAGGCTCATTTGATTTTGATAGAATCATATTACGTTTCACATGAATTTTATTTTATTTATAAATAACATGTAATGTTAATTTGATATATTAGTAACACTATTATTCAATCAGAAAATATGTATGTCTCAACACAATTTGACACAAAATTGAGAAAGTTGAATGGAAGAAAAATATTTTAGAAATTATTATTTTCAAACGGAGAGAAATTAATTAGTTTTACATATGGAAGTATGTGAATCGGACACTTTACACACTATCAACAGGCATAAGAAATCAAGTCACACACTGAGTTGAAAATAGTACAGTATGATATGAGAGTGATGAAACTTTTTCTGACGAGTGTGAAATTGCAGCACGAGCTGAAGGCGAGTGTTGCAATCACACAAGGTCAGGAAAAGTTTTTCTGTCGAGTATTATACAAAATTTTACTTTATGACGTATGAAATTCTCACACACGCGGAGCGTGCGTAAAACATCCAAGGTGTGGCGCAAAGTTTCAATGGTTTCGAAAAATGGTGTAGCCAAGTGCTTTCGTTTTTCCTTGGTAGCTTCTATTATCAAAAAGAAATTCTTCAGATTTTCCCTGAACGATGCTTGTTGAGATTCATTTTCAATACATAGAAGAGGGCTGATTTCTTGATAACTGCCCAATTTCAAGCCTTGGCTCTTATGTTTGGCAGCAAAATCAACAACCCGTCTAATAAGTGTCAAACTGAATGTATAAAATCTTCGGTAATTCATTGACCTTTAGATGATCGTGTGGAAAAATTACTGATTAAATACTAAATTTAAGTTAAAACTGTATATTGAGGTTGAAGTTCGTAGAGTTAACGTAATAACAGAATATTCGTTGAAGAAATGCAATATTTCGTGATCCTAATATTGTTTGAATCACAAAATATGCTAGATGAACGTGTTTCACACGATTTAAGGAATTATACATCTTTCTTGATCCATTTGAAATTCGAGCCTTGAATTTGAGAATTTTTTGGCGACTATTTTGTTGAAGTAACGTTACGAACTTCAACCTGATACTGTATAAGACAAAATTAAGTTCTGCCTAATAAATTATTTATATTTGTCATAGTTGACAATTGAAGTAAATGTGTTTGTCTTTCGTTGAATGTTTCTTCCTTGTCCAAATTCCGAATGTATTTCTTATCGTGATCAAACTATAATAACGTATAACCCTGCTGGAATTAAATGAGCAATCTTTCTCAGTTCTGGTACTTGCAAAAAGAAGTGAAATCCCACGAAAAACATCCAAAGATGTAAAAAAAGCCGCCAAGTACTCACACGAAAATCACAATTGCTTCATAAGCAAAACGGTTCGCCAGTCTCTGTCGTGAAATCAAGAAAAAAGCCAAGCACCAAACGTACAACTGCGATCTCTCAGCAATTTGTTAAAAAAAAAAATAAAAAAACTCAAACTCAAACTCAAGTCTACGTCGTGAAGTCGGAGTTACATACCTCACTAGGTAGTATTAATTATGAAAGAATAAACTTATTCACTTGCAAAACGATCGAATCAAGAAAACTCTACTCTGCTATTGCGGCATGCAATCTAAAACATACAGCTACGGATATACGTATATGCTATAAGTAGCATAGAGTATGACAGTTTGATATAATGATAAATATAAAATTCAGTTGATGATTGCTTTGGTGTACCTATACTATGTCATACAATCTTGATCACGATGCATGCGTATATATGCAAGTGCACGAGCGTATACACGTTGCCCTAACGAGCGATAAGTCACAAAAGGAACAAGAAGAAGAAGAGCGTATACACGTAGTGGGGAGGATCAATTTCAATACCTGAAACCCATCTTCGTAACAGTTCGGCCTCACTTGAGTGCAAAAATTTTTTTTTCCACACGGCGTGCGCAAAGTTCGATTTTGCGCACGCTTCGCGTCCATAAAAACCAACTCAACGCGCGCTGTGTTGAAAAATGAAGTTCGATACACGTGCGAAAGATGATTCTCGACTCGTGTGATTGTCACCCTCGCTTCGCTCGGGCGAATAACTTCACACTCGTCCGAGAATCAACACTTTCGCACTAGTATCGAAAAGTACTATTACCCGACTACGATAAAATTACTATACTCCATCCCTGCAACGCGGGCGGAAAGTAATCAATTCCTGATCAGAGGGAAGAAGAGGTGAATTTTGCGGTCGAAAAAGTAAATTTGAAGGGCAGAAAAAAACTCTAAATTTGACCGATTCTAAGTTTGATTGATTGAACTGCTGTGTTTCACTAGTGGGTGCAATATGGACATTTTATCTAGTCGGGTAAAAAGTGATATATGCCACACGGGAGGAGCGAACTTTCACCTCGTGCTCGTGCTGAACATCGCACTCAGCAAAAACCACACGCCTTCCTCCCTAGTAGCATAATGGTACTATATTGTTGCTCATTCGTTTGTGGAGAATAATCATTTGCAACTATACAATCGTAGCAGTTGAAGGATTAGCGCTTGCGAGTTCACGGGAGTGCGTAGTGCGGGCGCCTTTGGCGCCCGCACTACGCACTACCGTGAACTCGCAAGCGCTAATCCTTCAACTGCCATGACATGATCGTCCGACAAGATCGGAAGATGCATTTTAAATAAATTTATACCTATAGAACCAATGTTATCTGCGAATCTAACATTCGTCAGTCGATGCAGAGTTCATGACATGTTTATAACCAGCGACCGAAAACATAGTACTTTGAGATTGGTTCGCAAAATACGATAAGGTCATAGGGGCCATTCATTAATTACGTAAGGGTCCCCAGGGGGGGGGGGGGGGGCTAAGAAAATCTATACATGCCCTTATCTGGGGGGGGGGGGAGGGGGTAAAACCCATTCTTACGTAATATTTTACATGTCGAAATTTATTATTGAAAATCAATTTCTATTTCGGAATTTTTATTATTCAGAAAAACGTGATTGAATCTTACGTAAGAAGAGGGAGGGGGGGGTTCGAGAAATCTTATGTATCCTTACATGGGGGGGGGGGGGGGTCAAAAATCGTCAAAATCATCCTTACGTAATTAATGAATGGCCCCATATCAATTCAACGTGAGAACAACAAACACAAAGAAAAAAACCCGAATGTGCCCGCCAAGTACGTAGCTCTTGGAATGATGCTTCGATATCCTCACACGAAACTCCGACTTCACGACGTAGACTTGAGTTTGAGTTTGAGTTTTTTTATTTTTTTTTTTAACAAATTGCTGAGAGATCGCAGTTGTACGTTTGGTGCTTGGCTTTTTTCTTGATTTCACGACAGAGACTGGCGAACCGTTTTGCTTATGAAGCAATTGTGATTTTCGTGTGAGTACTTGGCGGCTTTTTTTACATCTTTGGATGTTTTTCGTGGGATATACTTTTTTTTGAACGGTTTTTGAGGATGCAGCCTGAAACGAATTTCATATTCGAAAAGATCAAACATTTTAACATGAAAAACACGTTACCTACCTGAACGGTAAGGCTTAGAGATCTAATACTTGGTGGATTGTTACATCTCAATACACACTATGAGATATCAAAAATCAAAATTGCAGATAAATCGAAATTTTGACCCCGGATCGTTTACAGATAATTGGTGGACCTGCCCATATACATAAAACAAAATCATTCGAAATCCAAGGTTCGCCTCGAAGCAAAAATCCACAATTATTACGCTGTATTTTTATTCCAGAGACATCGTAGGATATGTGGACAAAATAGAAACAAATTCCTATTCTAGCGGAGCTCCATTCTACAAAATAATTGTGAATAATGGCATTAACAAACGAGTGCAGGTTAAAGCTTGGAGAAAAAACGTGAAACTAATTGACCAAATACAACGTGTACATACTGTAAGTCATACATTTTCTATTTTCATAAATTCAATTTCCATTTCACTGTGATAATTGCTAATATAATTATGTCTTACTCACAGATTGTGCATGTATCAAACGCAATGGCGATTAAACCGAAAAGGGAAATGTATAATGGAGGCAATGTACCATTTGAACTATTAGTAAAAGAAAATACTGTAGTTACTCCATATGGAAACTTCGAAGAAGATCAGGCAGCCGAATTAATATCTGAAGAAGTTACAATAGCAGAAGCCGCGAGGAAACATAATGAATACGTTAGTAAGTATCTTATTTCGCTTTGAGCCAACATGGTTCAAAATATTCATTCTTTACTTTCTGTTTTAGCAATCACGGGTTTTTTGAAAACATCATTCAGGAAATATAAGCAAAGAAACTTCGAATTTTTCATTGGGTCGATAACTGACTGTATCCACAAATTAGAAATAAAGTGTCGCAGTGACCTATCAGAAATTGAGGACACAGTTTTCAAAGGAACGCAGATAGCAGTAACTGGAATGATGGAGCTGTATCCACCTGGACCCCCAATGTTATGTATTGAAGGCGCGAAAAATATTGTCGTTATTCCAGATGGGGAAAAAGTAACACTTGCTGAATTGTTGAATGGCTTCACAACACCTGAATAAAATACTATACATTTTTCAATATTCAGATATTACAATTTTATATTCAAATATTGTTTTAAAAAATGTTACGTAGGATATAATATATTGAGCAACTCCGTGTGAAATAACCAATAAAAATTCTTAAAAAGTTTATAAAACTGTAGTGTTATTTTCAAAGGGATGAGCTGACCTTTAAGAGGACGAACTGAGAATAACCGTTATGAGAAAATCGGGCAGATCATTTCTAAAGTCTTATATTAGGCGCGTTCGGTATATGCGCTCAATTCCGCTGGGACAGGTTTTCCCCTCGGTATACGTGTATGGATCCCGTATATAAAGGGTTGAAGAGAAAGTTTATACTTTTAAACTATTATTCCTAACATTTTCAGGTTTTTTCTTTTCACCACAGACAGTTTAAAGAGTTAATTCCTTTCATACAGTTTGAAACACTTTATTATAACAACTGCACAGCTAAATAAAAAATTATTCCAGACGAAGAAATGTCTTATCAAAACTCAATGTTAGCAATGATTGAATATAGGAGTCAAAATAAAATATCCCGGGAAATTTTTTTTTTATATGATCATATATAATCATATATAATTATGTATAAGTTTATATAATTATATCTAATTTTATATAGTTATATACAGGGTGTCCCCGGATTCGCGACGAGGAATTCACAGGGTAAATCTTGATCAAAAACGGGATCGAAATTTCCTGAGCCGTTTTTTCCGGAAATGCTTAGATTTCTCGTTATAATTATTTCAAATCCAGCCAATGACGCGCGGCTTATAAACGGACGTTCGTTGACGTGATTACCGCTCGGTTGTATGCGCGTCTCCCAGCCTATTGTCGCCGCGAAACAAAGTGCACACAACCAAGCGGCGAGCACACCGACAAGCGCCCGTTCATACATCGCACCTTATTGACTGAAAGTGAAATAATTATAGCGAGAAATCTAAGCATTTCCGGAAAAGACGGTTTAGGAAATTTCGATCCCGTTTTTGATCAAGATTTACCCTGTGAATTCCTCGTCGCGAATTCGGGGACACCCTGTATAATTGTTTATATAAAATTATATATAGTTGTATATAAATATATACAAATATATATAAGTTTATATAATTTTATAAAACTATATAAAATTTTATATAACACCGTACCGAATGGCTTTATATTACTATATAAAATTATATATAGTTGTATATAAATATATACAAAAATATATAAGTTTATATGATTTTATAAAACTATACAAAATTTTATATAACACCGTATCGAATGGCTTTATATTACTATATAAAATTATATACAGAACTGCTGTTGCACCGCTATGTTTGAAAATTCATATCTCCGAAAGTATTCATAGGAGCGGGCTGATCCTTGAATCATTTTGTTCGTAAAAGAATGCGCTTTTATAGAAAAAAATTTGTTCACAAAAAAAAAAAATTCCTTCAATTTTTTTTTGTCGTTTTTTTTTTTAATTTCGCTGCCATTTCCGCGGGACTCACAGAAATTCCTGAAGATAAATTTTTTTGGATACCCGAATCCTTCCCCTTCAACCCTAAAAAAAAAAATTCATGGAGAAAATACCCGGGCCGGAGAAAAAAAATGAAACGTCTTGTCGCGCGTCGCCGCGCGGTCGATCTATTGCAATATTTTGGTGGCTCTGGGAAGTGCAGATGTTTTTAGCGATGATTTGCTCGATGACACTTAGTAGGACACCTCTGTTTGAAGTTAATTCATAATTTTCATGAAATCAAATTCTTCTTTCTTTCATCTTTAATTTTGTTTTGACGAGTTTATGAGATATTGGAATGACCGCATGTAATTTCAGAGTGCCACGAACTGTCAAGGCTTTGTCAAATCGATTTTGTGAAATAGATTCTTCTGCTTGATGTTCTGCAGACGTACAGTACGCAGAAGATATGCTTCGAAAATAAGAATATGCCCAATTATATAGAACCAGCGGTGTTTGAATAGGATCGGAATTGCCAATCCGTTGTAAACTCACACGTGAGGCTAATCTCTTAACAGTTCCACCTACCCCATCACACGGCCCTTTTCCATGTGATGTAGCAAAAAAATGGCATTCGGCTGAAATTCTTCTTGTTCTTATATTGGAAAGCTGCTCCATCGGAGAAATAACTTATTTTTTCTACAGGAATTGAATCTTGGAACTTCTCTTCCATAAAGTTGACTAACTTTTTTGAAATAAATGAACCGCAACTGTATTATGTTTCAGATGCTCTGAAATTATCACAAAACTAAAATGTCTCAACTGGTCGTCATCGTAACTTTTATAGTAAACCACGATTGGATGAATAGTCGCCTGATTATCGCTCCAGTGAAACCCTCGCGTAGAATCTCGTACAACGAATACATAATTCTCAGCGAAATCGCATACTACCAAAAATTCGCCAACTGTCAAGGTCTCTTTTGCGTACTGTACGTCTGCAGAACATCAAGCAGAAGAATCTATTTCACAAAATCGATTTGACAAAGCCTTGACAGTTCGTGGCACTCTGAAATTACATGCGGTCATTCCAATATCTCATAAACTCGTCAAAACAAAATTAAAGATGAAAGAAAGAAAAATTTGATTTCATGAAAATTATGAATTAACTTCAAACAGAGGTGTCCTACTAAGTGTCATCGAGCAAATCATCGCTAAAAACATCTGCACTTCCCAGAGCCACCAAAATATTGCAATAGATCGACCGCGCGGCGACGCGCGACAAGACGTTTCATTTTTTTTCTCCGGCCCGGGTATTTTCTCCATGAATTTTTTTTTTTAGGGTTGAAGGGGAAGGATTCGGGTATCCAAAAAAATTTATCTTCAGGAATTTCTGTGAGTCCCGCGGAAATGGCAGCGAAATTAAAAAAAAAACGACAAAAAAAAATTGAAGGAATTTTTTTTTTTGTGAACAAATTTTTTTCTATAAAAGCGCATTCTTTTACGAACAAAATGATTCAAGGATCATCCCGCTCCTATGAATACTTTCGGAGATATGAATTTTCGAACATAGCGGTGCAACAGCAGTTTACAAAAATTCACGTAGCTCTAACTCCGCCATTTTGAAAAAAATTTCAAAATCCTCCAACTTGTATTTTTTTTTTCCACAGTACTAAAGATATTTTGAATGGCGCAAAGATCCGTAACTTGACGGTTTTTTTTTTGAGTGAAGTGACGTGGATCCGCTCATATAATGATACATAATTATATATATATAATTGCAAAACAGTTTATGTATAATTAATAATTATATATGGTTATGTATAAGTATAAATTTTCACATTATCATTTGAAAGAGTGAATTTTTGTATCTTATGATAATATAAATTATCGCGACGCGTAGCTTTTAACATGTCATTATAGGGAGGTGGATTAATATTGATAACCCGAGTAAAAAAGATTATATAGAATTATATGGAATTATATAGAATTTATATAAAATTGTATAAGAGTGTATAAAATCATCCACGGCCTCGAAAGAATTTTTAATTGGTTGAGTATTTTCATTCGCAAGCAGTCAAGAATGTTTGATCTTATGTGGCTGAAAAGGATTCATTTTTGACGAAGAGTCGCGAGTAGAATTTTCAATTTGTTTCGTGGAGTTTTATTATTCTCATTATAATTTATAAAAATGATTATAATAAATCATTATTGTACAATGTCAATTATTATATTATTGTTGAACAAAAAATTCATTCAATCAAATGTCTATTAGCTCTGAATTCGACAGTTTGATCATAGGTTTCGACAGATTGGAAAATATGAAGCTCAATACTATATAAGGTAGTTTGGCGTAGTCGGTAGAGCGTGCGACTAGTACGAGAATTGGCGAGCGGACTTGGGTTCAAATCCCGTTAAGGTAAAAAAAATCGGATGACGTTTTTCGTAGCGAACTGACCATGCTTGTTGATCTATAAAAATATCCGGATGGAGTTTTAAATGTAGATCCGCATATTCACACTTGCGCAAATTTTTTGGTTTTTTTTTTACGGTTCGTTTGTTGAGAAAGGCACCTGGATATAAATATATATGAATCTATACAAATATATATAAATATTTATATATAATTATATATAATTTTAAATAGTTATCTATATATAATTTTATATAATTATAATTATATAAAATTATATAAAATTATATATGGCCAAAACTCATATCTAATTTTATATAATTTTATATAGTCATCTATATATATAGTCATATATAATGTATATATCCGGGACAGCGACTCTTTGGGAGCCTTATCACGGTCCTGTGACAACCACCGGGTGTTAGCTAGCATTTTTTGGTGTGTGGTATGGTCTCCGTAGTTAGCGATCAGTCAAAAAAGAAATTTCGAGATCAGGAGCGTATTTTTTGGGGGCGTCCCGGAACTATGCGTTGTACAAAAAAAAAGTTCCGGGACAGTCCCGGAAGTATACTTCTGTCCTGGAAGTATACAATATTTCTATCGATTCTACAGGGTGTGTCCCGGAACGTATCATTTCATATAATTATAATTTTATATAATTATATAAAAAAAAATTTTCCCGGGTTATTATTTCAAGCGACTAACATTTGTCCTCCTATCTAGGTCGTTATTTGATTTATTCAAAGATGCTTGGAGTTGGACCTCTTTGGGCTTAAAATCAGACTTCACTTTGATGGAATCTTCACGTCCTCTTGTCCTTGGTCCTGTCGTCCCTCCAACCACTTCCTGTTCCAGTACCCAGGACTCTCACCATAGAATTCTTCATCTGTTTCCTGATTCCTGTTTCCTGATTCCTGTTTCCTGATTCTTCGACTCAAGATTTGAAGAAAATTTTTATACACAATACAATTCACTTTGATTCAATGAGTTTAGACTATCTTTTCAAGGTTTTCTGCGGTTTCCCTTGGAATTGAGACAAATGTCAGATAGAATTTGGGAAACATTTTAATTTATTGAGCCGCAGCTCCAACGTCCCAAATAACACACATATTTGTTAATGCTTATGATGATTTTACACACTTTTGATCTTTGTTATACTTACCTCAAGAGTCGGGTCGACTCTTCTACTAAGGGGGGGGGGGGGGGGGGGGGGGGGGTAGTGTTATATTAGGTAAAATCACCTTTACATCATCAATTACATACGACCAACATCTAGTAGCCCATATGATAAAACACATCTCCTAAAATATAAGAACTTCGGTTGCTGCGTCAACAAGCATTATTGTAAAAACAAATCAGTCTGTTTCTAGCTAGCTACTAGTGCAGACCTGTATTTCAGAATACATAATATTTTGCCCAATTCATATAATTTCTCCAGATTCACTTTATTTCCCTCGGGAACCCACATAAAATAACTTAAAAACATAACGAAATATAAAATCGTTACAATATATAGGATTGAGACCCATATGGGTGTGTATATATAGGAGGAAAACCTATATAGGACCTGTATGTAGGCACGCCTATATAGGTATGGGTCCTACATAGGTCCTTCACCTGTATGGTATATTCCCATACGGATCTCTCCAAAATACGCACGCACGCCTATATAGGTATGGGTACTATATACCAATATAGGTATTGATTGATTGATTGATTGATTGATTGGTATGGGTCCTACATAGGTCCTTCACTTATATGGTATATTCCTATCATCACACAGATCTGTCCCAAATTACGATACGTATGGTACCGTATAATAACAATTGTTATTTGCCATTTACCAGGTACTCCGAATTGGGTCCTGAAAAACACCTAGATGGGTTATTGCGGAAGCATATCGAACCTGATCGTGGGTCCTGTATATGAGCCATTCCACGTCAAACCGGACAAAATAAATCAAAAATTGACCTCGATGTTATCGATTTCGCTATAATTTTTTTTACGGGTTCTATGAAACGAATAAATTCATGAAAAGATTTTTTTTTTTTCCTTTCGGCCCCTATTTTTTAAGTCACACGGGGGTGAAATTCAGGAAAAAGAGCCAAAAATCGAAAACATACTCCCCTTCAAACGGTCATATCTTCGGTTGTATTCGTCCTAGAGACTTCATTCAAGAACCATTTCAAAGCTATTGAATGACACTATTATTATGTATTCATTTCATTCTGCGGTCACAAACAATTTCATTTGTTATAAACAATTATATTATTCAAACGTGATTTTCAAAGCGAGCTCCACGCGATAAAAATCTCAAAAAAATATGAGTGTATTCCTTGATCAATTCTCTACAAAATCGTTACAAAAAATCGATGGAGACTCGATGGGAACTATGTTCAAACGATTTATTTATAAGCGACGGCGCGCGCTGCTGCTGAAAGACCCGGCTCGGGTATGGTTTTTCGGTGGCAGCGCGCGCCGTCGCTTATAAATAAATCGTTTTGACATAGTTCCCATCGAGTCTCCATCAATTTTTTGTAACGATTTTGTAGAGAATTGATCAAGGAATACGCTCATATTTTTTTGAGATTTTTATCTCGTGGAGCTTGCTTTGAAAATCACGTTTGAATAATATATTTGTTTATAACAAATGAAATTGTTCGTTATCGCAGAATGAAATAAATATGTAATAATACTGTCATTCAACAGCTTTGAAGTGGTTCTTGAATGAAGTCTCTAGGATGAATACAACCGAAGATATGACCGTTTGAAGGGGAGTATGTTTTCGATTTTTGGCTCTTTTTCCTGAATTTCACCCCCGTCTAACTTGGAAAATAGAGGCCAAAAAAAAAAAAAAAAATTGTTTGGTAGATTTATTTGTTCCATAGAACCCGTAAAAAAAATTATAGCGAAATCGATAACATCGAGGTCAGAAAGCTGTCCGGTTTGACGTGGAATTACTCATATCGGCGTAGAATACCCATATGAGTCCTACTGGGGCCTACAAAACACCTACATAGGTTATTGCGAACACATATCGGACCTTACGGGTCCTGTATGCCAACGTAGGATGCCTATAGAGGTCCTGTCTAGTCCTGTAAAGCACCCACGCGGATTTTTGTGGTATATTTGTAGGACCTATACCTTCCCTTGCAGGTCATTCAAACGCCCTATGATACCATCATAGGTTCCTACAGGTACCCACACAGGACCTACATATTCCATGCAAGACCTTCAAGGTCCTACCTCGGAATTTTCACCAGGGATACTACTGCTAAAAAGGCATACAGGTTTTTTAAACTTGGCCTATCGCTTTGAAAACATGAGAATCGCACAGAAAGACAAAAAAAAAAATCAGTTTTCCTAAAGTCAAAAAGGCCTATGGCCAAAGAGATATGCCCTTTTGGCATTATTTTTTTTTTTTTTGCCCTTATGCCAAAAAGGCATATCGTCGGTGATGGTGCAATACCGCGTAACTAAATATTGCAATACCGCGTAAGAGTGCAAAGAAATGCAAAAATGAGATTTAGTGTGCATTCGATGTAAACATAAAAAAACTTGGAGGTCAACGAGCGGAAAATTTTTGTACATGATTTTCATCAGAAATTTTCTGAACTTTCAGAAAAAAAAACACGATTTTCAAAAAACGATGGGAAACGTGGTGGAATTGACATTTCAAGTTTTATTTTTCGAATTACGCGTTGAAAATGACAAGTAAGAAAAAAAATGAACATCATTTTCGAAAAATCCAGAAAATTTCGGATCGACAACTCTGTTTTTTTATTCTGATTTGAGGCATTTTTTGGACCGCGAACGCCGCGCCCGGACATGGATCGGCGTGCGCGGCGACGCGCGATTAGACGTTTTGTTTTTTTCTACGGCCCAGATATTTTCTCCATATATTTTTTTTTTCTTTAGAATTGAATGGGAAGGATCCAGGTACCTGAAAAAAATTATCTCCATGAATATCTGTGAGTCCCGTGGAAATGGCAGGCAAATTGAAAATTACCGGGTTCGATTGATTCTGGTCTCAATCGACGCGGCTTTTCCAAACTGGATGACCGGATTCGAATGCGAATTGGTACCAGTGGCGTAGCGTGAGTCACCAGCGCCCAGGGGCATTGGTGTATATTGAGCACCCCATCTGAATTGTTTTTCCGCCGATCTGAGACAGATTTTTATTATAATGGAATCCGTCTAGCTTTCATACTAGCAAACTGATCAATCACCTTATCGAAATTCATTTTTTCACCCTTTTCTTTCTCTACACTGAGAAGTGCAAGATCACAGAACCGTTCCTGACCCATAGATGCTCGCAGATATGAAAGTATAAGTTTCAATTTACTAAATGAGCGTTCACAACTCGCTATAGACGTGGAAATTGTTAGAAGTATCTGCAATGCAATGCGCAGGTTAGGAAACACGTCGTCACCATAGGAAATTATAAAATGCAATAAATCTAACGGAGATTTCGGCAAATCTTCGTTTCGTGTACGGAGCAGCATCCTGCAATCGATAATCTCGTTATAAAGTTCTATACCATCGACATCAGTCCGATAGAACTGCCCAAAGTTAGTACAATTTCTATTCAAGTTATTATCAGTATTATCTTCCAGAAGATATTTAATATCGAGCAAGAAACCAAATTTTGAATCTACCGTGTGATTCCGCGCTTACATCGCAGTGATTTGGGTAGTAGATCGTCAGGTATAGTCAGCATGAAAAATTATCTGTGATCGTAGCCGCGGAGTTCTGTAGCACCGGTCGATGACGCTCTTCAGTCTTGACAGCTATGGTAAAGTAAGTGTCATATTATTACGGAAAAGAATTATTACACCCACAAAATGTTCTTTGTGCACCGAATGATCGTTATCCAGGGGATTGCGACTGATTGGGGATGGATAACTAAGTAAAACTAGTTTTCACAATTACGAGTGCATCTGTATAAGAGCGTAACCTCAAAACGGCAAGTAACCTCAAGGACAAGTGACCGTTTTCAGGTGGGCCAAGGGGCTTTACGGTCCTAGTAATTGACACTTAGAGCCAGCGTGGCTCTGAGAGACCGGGCGTGCCGACCATGACACTACATGACCCAGAACTGGCCGAAGTCAAAAGTTCTACTTTTACTTTTACTTTTTATATTTTTTCTTGTGTTTTTTCTTTTTATATTAAATATAGCTGCGCGCTTTAGTAATTATTAACAATTTTCTGTAATTTTCGCACTAAATTTTTTTACGGGTTTGCAAAGAAATCATTAGAAGTTATTATTTCAGAGAGCATCCAGCAGCCTCGGATTTTTCTTGACCTGGCATCCTCATAGTTAGATTCGTACTAGCACAGGGTGTGAAGGTGTTTAATGCTGCCAAATCATTCTACGGGGTGTGTGCAGGAACAGCTAATACACTGTTTAACGAGAAGGACATTAAACTGGGACGTCGGTTGCACAATGCTAACGAGTAGGGGCATTTTCCACTGCATACCAATAGACACGAGTAACATCCTAAGCTAGCATGTTCTGAGATGTACCATGTTCATCCATTTAATACCAGATCACCTAACCATTCACCTTTCAATTTCAAAGAGAAGAGTGTTGCCGCAAGATACGAGAAAAACAAAACAAGACAAGATGAGAGGTTTTGAGACTCAAGACGAGATGATGATTTTTCTCTTATCGTTTGATTCGAGACACTACAAGAAGACTTAAAATAATACTTATGAATCGATATCGTATGCTATTGACTTATTAACTTCAACACTATCAGATGTGTAAATTTCACCTAGACAGTTATTTATAACCTAATAATATTTGAAATAAACAGAAACTGACATCTGCAATCAATTTAACAATTCATCACTACTTATTTATGGAATAGTATCGTATACCGTTGCATTATAAACGATATTACAATTCAATTACACAATATTGTATATATTATATTGCTCGATGAATGATATCCACATCGCTTTGTTCAACCCTACTTGTCGAAGAGATGCAACGGGTCAGTCAGTCTGCGAAAAAAAACGTGTTGCTAAAATTTTTTTAAATTTATCGTATACCCGTAACAAACCTTACCGCAGTAGAGTTTTTTTAAATTGCTCCAGATGTGGAACAGTGGCAAGGAAGAGGTTGAACTTTTGACTTCGGCCAGTTCTGGGTCATGTAGTGTCATGGTCGGCACGCCCGGTCTCTCAGAGCCACGCTGGCTCTAAGTGTCAATTACTAGGACCGTAAAGCCCCTTGGTCTACTTGAAAACGGTCACTTGTCCTTGAGGTTACTTGCCGTTTCGAGGTTACGCTCTTACAGATGCACTCGTAATTGTGAAAACTAGTTTTACTTAGTTATCCATCCCCAATCAGTCGCAATCCCCTGGATAACGATCATTCGGTGCACAAAGAACATTTTGTGGGTGTAATAATTCTTTTCCGTAATAATATGACACTCACATTGCCATAGCTGTCAAGACTGAAGAGCGTCATCGACCGGTGCTATAGAACTCCGCGGCTGCGATCACAGATAATTTTTCATGCTGACTATACCTGACGATCTACTACCCAAATCACTGCGATGTAAGCGAGGAATCACACGGTATATTTTGCAGGCGCGTGAAGCGAGTAGTTATTTCTTTCTGCTATCAAAAACGCCTTTCAGGACTCGCATAATCTCATCTTCGACACAAAGACCTGCATCTCGTGACGATTCTCCAGGCATCTGTCGACGTCGTCTAATTCGTCTTTCTATTGAGATTCCCCATTCCTGACATCGACTCTTGGCAGTTTGAATTGCACTTTCACAAGCATCTTGTCGAGTATCGTTCATTTCTATTGATAATGCTTTCAGGTCATTCGATGCAGTTTTAAAATCTATTGTGGGATCTTGCAATCGCTTCTGGATGCGATTTATTTTTCTGAGTAAATCATCCCAGAAGTGTAGGAAAACTAGAAAATTGAAATTAAGTATGTTCTTTAGTAGAGTTTCAGCCTCGCTTCTGGTATCACTGGATGCATTTGGATCGTCTCCTAAGTTTTCTAACAAACCTAACAGTCCATCGAGTCCAGCACGAATAGCGTTGACGGCGTCGGCTTTTGCACTCCAACGTGTCTCGGATTCACGCTTCACTGTTTTCGAAACAGCATTTTTCAATTCACTCCACCGGAGTGTTGAACGAGAGAAGAAAAGATAAATACTCTCGATTGTGCCGAAGAACGTTACGATAACTGGATCCTGTTTTGCCGAATGTACTCCTGCTAAATTCAAACTATGATTATCACAGTTAACAAACAATGCTAGATGATTCTTATCATAAATCCTTTTTTGAACACCCGATACATGTCCAGACATTACAGTCGCGTTATCATAAGATTGAGATCTGCAGTTTGCCAGAGGTAAACCGTCCGATTCTAATTGATCCAAGATTACTTTTTCTATAGAGGCTGCACTTTTAGCATGTAGTTCTAAAAAACCTAGGAAGGATTCTTTAATGGCAACCTTCTTGTTTACGAAATCAATATCCACGTACCTTATTACTACGGACAATTGCTCTCGATGAGCGGATATCAGGTGTAGAGTCAAGCAAAATGCCATAATATTTACTTTTTTTAATGTTAGATAACAATTGTTTCCGAACGGTTACAGCAAGAATATGAATCAATTCGTTCTGAATTCCTGGGGATAAGTAGGAGACGGATCTAGGATTTTCTTCGGCATGTTGAAGATGACCAGCTAAGAGTGGGTCATATTCAGCTATAAGCTTAAGGAGCGATAGAAAGTTTCCTATATTTACTCCAGGTTCTGCACTTAATCTTTCTTCATGACCGCGTGAAGCTAAATTCTGATTAGCCAGATACTTAATGCATGACAAAATGCGTTTCAATACATCTCTCCACCGCTGTTTTTCACATTCAATTTGGGCTTGTGATTCAACATCGATTCCTTTTCCGGAAATTCTTCTTTCAGCTTCTTTCCAAGCTGTGAATGATTTCCGATGATACGGACTGTTTTCATGTGCTGCCAATTTTTCAGATTTTTTCCAATTAGAAAACCCTGCGGCTGTTTCAAACGATGATAGAATATTAGCGGGCTTAGATGAAGTGAATAGCAAACAGCAGAAACAATAAGCGGCTTCATTCACTGGAGAATAAATTAGCCATGAGCGATTTACCTCATCGCCATTGGTGAGACGTCGCCTAAACCATGATTTAGTCATCGCACGCCCATTTTGAATGACAAATGGACCATCTATATTTTGAAATATGGATGATTTGCGAACTATCATCTCATCTCGCAGCTGTTGAGATATGATCACTGTTTGGGAGTTTTGGTCGAATTCCAAGTAGCCAACATCATTGAATTTCAATACGTTAGACACAAAACTACTATGACCAATTGCCTGAGTGCCCTGATCCTGAGTTCGTACATCTTCATTTCCCCCGACAATATCAGGTATGACTTTGAGATGGTGCTCTTCATTAAATGAAATGTCTTTTTTATCTGGCTCGATAGTGCTTTGTCGAGCATGTGTTTTGTCTAGTCCGGCACGGCCGGCTGTTCCATCTACAATTTCTTCTGTTTCCGAATTATTTTTATCTCGAGCCTTTTTTAAAAAACTATCCATCAATATACTAGACTTCTTCGCTTCTTTTACTTCTTTCATCTTTTGCTTCCGATTTTGAAACCCACTCGGTTTCTTACCTGACATTATGCTTTGCTATTCAATATCTAACGCGATAGAATCAATCGACGAACTATGAGCTGAAAAGAGGAGAATGAAATGCAGTTGAAACGAGAAAAGTAATGAATATGTGCCGAATGTGGGACTTCAAATCGCTAACGAAATATGAACGACTCTGAATACTTTTTTATTCTTATTTATTTCAGCCAAGAGCATTAACGCTGAGTCAAAAGCAGCCACTGAAGTATAATTTCAGTGAGTGAAGCCTGTCTATGATGCTCAGTCTTATAGTATGCAGCATGCACGACTTCACTTGCGAACAACATGCGGCACATAGCGGCGGCCACGGAACTAACAATAAGTGCGCGGCGAGCAGCACTTGTTGTGAGCAGTAATCGTCCCAGTACCGATTATGTTGGGGTGCCTTCGGCGCCCCACGAAAGTTGGCGCCCGGGGCGGCTGCCCCTCCCTGACCCCCCATCTGTGTTCGCTGTTCATGCAGTACCTCACGTTCAAGTTCTCCCGATGCTATAAAATTATCAAGATTTCCATGTGAATTTGAGTTACTACATAACACGATGGACTTTCATTGTTCCAATACCTTGGATGACGTATGTGCCTTCTGTACTGTAATCCACGTTGGAAACTAATGTGGATGGTATCAAGTTATCCAATGATTCTGAGATTCTATTCGAAGGAATCTTTACCCGCACAGCTTGTTTATGTGATTTTTTTGGAGGAATATTTGCCTTTTTCGATTCTGTAGACCGATCAATTACCAGTATTTAACAAGAAGTTATTCAAATACGGGATTTTTGAAGAACTAACGTGTGGCCCAAAATTTAACATTGAAAAAAAAAAAAACATTTCATTGCAAAAGGTTTTTTGAAATATGTTTCAGTCTAAGTTAGAATTTGGGAATTATCACCTCTCATAGTTAGATGCAGACAAGGTAGAAGCAGGTGTTTCAAGAACTTTAATCATAATTCACAAGGAAAATATCCATACAAGAATTTAAATTACCTTTGCTGGTTACATGAGACCTCGTTGAAATAGAATAACGAATAGGCAGCTTGGGAGCTCCCTTTTTCTGGGATTTCTTTTTATTTGTAGGCTGAGCCTTAGGAAATTTCTTGCATGGACGGGCAATCCAACTGTCTTCACTGCTCGAATGACTTCCTTGGTCATCACTTACTATAGATATGAAATCAATTAATGACAGGTGATAATCGAGCTAACAGTGAATGTAACCATCTTACTATTATAGGAGAAAATACTTACAATTAGATGAATCATCACTTTCCATTCTTGGCACTTCTATTATTGCTTCTAAACTTTTCTTTTGCAGCTGATCAGATATTTTTAAAGCTTTCTTAGAGGGTACAGTGTCAGGATCGCTTGAAAAAGCAAACGGTTGCTTTTCAAGGATGCGAAGCCGTTCAACATATTCTTCATATGTATCTAAGATAGAAAAGTATTGTGATTTTTCATCAAATGATTTTTTATCAAATAATTTCCGAGATAATTTCATACATACTTGCATGACCCCTCAGCTCGACACTATATTCCGGCCAACTGGGTAAGGGTGAGCTTTGTGTTTTAATGAGCTGATTTAAGAGCTTCATTTTTTTAGGATCATCATATGGCGGTGGTGGGAATTTCGCGACCGTTTGTCCTTTTATGTTATCATATCGCACCCACTGACACGGCACACCGTCGATGTTTATCAGACCGTTTTCGTCTTCACTATCAATAAATTTGATCAGTTGATATTTTTTCAAGGGAGGATCCGTGTCTGACATCTTGTAACCTGCGGTGTAATAACTACAAATAATGAAATATTAATATTCGCGTTTGTCTGTTTTTTTTATAATGGTGTCAAAGCATGAAATTTTTTTTGGTTATGGCATACACGGGCAGTCAACGCACGAACACGTGCTTAAATTACACAAGATTGAAACTTTCCGGAAAATCTTCCGAATTTGTGGTGCGTTCACTTGTATAATTGCTAAGTCCTTTGACTATCAAGATTCGCGGCAGCGAATCGCCGCCAAGTACCCGTAGGCAGGCGAGCGCTAGCCGGGACTCTATTTTCTCGGGGGAACTCTTTATACCTGTAAGCAGGAGGTCATAACTTCGGAACGCGTGAATATTTTCCGATCAAATTCACAGAACAGATATTCCCCCACCACACGACTTCGCTGTATCAATTTGATCGGAATCGTTACACTGGTTTCTGATATATCGGTCACGAAAGTTGATGAAAAAGCATCTTCTTCTTCTTCTTCTTCTTCTTCTTCTTCTTCCTGGTCGTAAGATTTTCGCTAGACGCTTGCTTGTCCTCACGTTTCTGAACGAACGGTAAAACGGATCGACTTGATCTTTGAAACGTGGGTACAAGCCATCGAAATCTCGCCCCCTATTGATTTTGGCATGAATCTGAATCCGCATTCGGTCGATATGTGATAATGAAGTTACTAAGTGAGCCACAGAGGGACGACGAAATCAAAATGGCTGTCGGATGGCTGACGGATCGCGGTATTGACAGTTAAAATATTCATAATTTATATATAATCATATTATATAGTTATATATTCATATTATATAAGATGTTATGGGTCAAGCTAATGGTTTTATTTCAGTAAATCGGTGAAACAGTGAAGCAGTAAACAATGATCAGAGTGAAAAGTGCGCCGACCGTGGTTTCACGCCGATGACCGTTATTATTTAATAAATCTGCATGATGGCCTGTTGTAAGTGCACGGAACAGATCCTCTAAGCTGGGTTAAAATATTTAGATAAAGAATAAATCAACGATCCTGGCAAAATATTATTTCACTTCGATGCGGAACAAGTGAAAATAAGGTTACGAATGACTTACATTAAACGGTATGTACGGACATTGATTTTCACTAGATTTTACATATAATAATACTAGATGAATAGACCAACTTCAACTTCTTTGTTTCCTCTAAATTTCCACAGTCATCTGGACCATTCCTATCCGATTATCAATCCATTGGAATAGACGAATATAACACTCCGACAAAACGACGTCCCAAAAAAAAGGTTGCGATTACCAATCAGTTGAAATAGACGAAGATGACATGTCGGCGAAACATCCTCCCAAAACGAAGGTAGCCTACAACTCATAGCTTCAACGTAATAACAATATTAGGAAAGTAGCGATACGAAACCTCTCATTTAATCCTTTGTCATTTTCTATGTTTCACAGTCACTTGACCTTTTCCTATCCTATCATTGATCCATTGCAATAGTCGGAGATAATGCTTTGACAAAACGACGTCCCAAAAAAAAGGTTGCGATTACCAATCAGTTGAAATAGACGAAGATAACATGTCGGCGAAACATCGTCCCAGAACGAAGGTAGCCTACAACTCATAGCTCCAACGTAATAACAATGTTAGGAAAATTAGTAGTAATACCAAATCTCTCATTCAATCCTTTGTCATTTTCTATGTTTCACAGTCACTTGGCCTTTTCCTATCCTATCATCGATCCATTGAAATAGTCGGAGATAATGCTTTGACAAAACGACGTCCCAAACGAAGGTTCCGATTATCAATCCGTTGAGATAGACGAACATAACACTTCGGCAAAACAGCGTCCCAAGACAAAGGTAGCCCACAGTTCATGGTTCCGAAATGATAACAATGCTAGGAAAATTGATACTAATATACTAAAATCTTTCCTTCAATACTTTGTTATTTTATATCTTTTACAGTCATCTGGAACATTGCTATCCTATTATTAATTCATCGGAACAGAAGCGCGTAACATTTCGGCAAGCCGATGTCCCATAACAGAAGTACTTCACAGCTGCTCCAAAGTTATAACAGTCTACGTATCTTCTTCAAATGAACCAACTTCGACCAGACTACCAACCACTTACTTCACCTACCTGTACATCAGCACCACAAACTAGTTATCAAACAGACTAATACATTTGAAATTACTGATCATTCAAAGTGTTATAATAGTACAGCATGATACAGGTAGCATACACGTGCCATATACTATTTTGTTTAACTCAGTGTGCGAAATTCTTTACCTGTAAAAACTCTAAAAAATAGGGAAGTATAGTATACAGGGTGTCTCGAAATTCGCGGACCATCTGTATACCAGCGGATTCCTTGCGAAAAATGGAGACGAAAGTTACCTATGCAAGAAAATCCGCGGGGACTCAGTTTTCCCGTAAAACGCACTTAATAACGAACCATTCAGCGTCCGTCTTTAGAAAAGACTGTCTAAATCCGCAATGCCGTCCGCCCCACTACGGAGAATAAGACAATAATGTGTGGTGTTCCCCGCTCCGCCCGCCGCGTTTGAAGCCTCCGTAAGCGATTGACATTAGACAGTCGGTTCACGCAATGAAAATTCCAGAGTGCGGATTCTTGTGGATTTTAGACAGTCTTTCCTATCGACGAACGCTAATTGGTTCGTTATTAAGTGCGTTTTACGGGAAAACTAAGTCCCCACGGATTTTCTTGCATAGGTAACTTTCGTCTCCATTTTTCGCAAGGAATCTGCTGGTATACAGATGGTCCGCGAATTTTAAGACACCCTGTATATTGGAATATTAGTGAGAGCGGCCGGGTGGGAACAAGGTCCAAAGGCAGAGCGCCCGGTCAGGGTGCAGGGGGCAAAGCCCCCGCCGGGGAAGCAAGGGGCGAAGTCCCCGCTGGGGGGCTGGAAAGCCCCCCCATTAAAAACAAAAAACTTCCAAATATGATTTTCAATAGCATCAATTTTTATTAGTCTTCGAAACTAAAGAAATGAGGAAATCAAAGACAAGAACAACTGTTTTTATTCCACTTCTATATATCCCTTTTCGTGGTCTATCGATAGAAACGCAAATTGAAGATACAAGTTATCTTGATCAGAAAAGTAAGGCTCATTTGATTTTGATAGAATCATATTATGTTTCACATGAATTTTATTTTATTTATAGATAACATGTAGTGTTAATTTGATATATTGGTAACACTATTATTTAATCAGTAAATATGTATGTCTCAACACAATTTGACACAAAATTGAGAAAGTTGGACGGAAGAAAAATATTTTA
This sequence comes from Tenthredo notha, assembly GCA_914767705.2. Lineage (NCBI taxonomy): Eukaryota > Metazoa > Arthropoda > Insecta > Hymenoptera > Tenthredinidae > Tenthredo > Tenthredo notha. The sequence continues at coordinate 2,332,754 of OU611916.1, forward strand.
GAAATTATTAGTTTCAAACGGAGAGAAATTGATTAGTTTTACATATGGAAGTATGTGAATCGGACACTTTACACACTATCAACAGGCATAAGAAATCAAGTATCACACACTGAGTTGGAAATAGTACAGTATGATATGAGAGTAATGAAACTTTTTCTGACGAGTGTGAAATTGTAGCACGAGCCGAAGGCGAGTGTTGCAATCACACAAGGTCAGGAAAAGTTTTTCCGTCGAGTATTATGCAAAATTTTACTTTATGACGTATGAAATTCTCACACACGCGGAGCGTGCGTAAAACATCCAAGGTGTGTTGCGCAAAGTTTTAATGGTTTCGAAAAATGGTGTAGCCAAGTGCTTTCGTTTTTCCTTGGTAGCTTCTATTATCAAAAAGAAATTCTTCAGATTTTCCCTGAACGATGCTTGTTGAGATTCATTTCCAATACATGAAAGAGGGCTGATTCTTTGATAACTGCCCAATTTCAAGCCTTGGCTCTTACTTCTGGCAGCAAAATCAACAACCCGTCTAATAAGTGTCAAACTAAATGTATGAAATCTTTGGTAATTCATTGACCTTTAGATGATCGTGTGGAAAAATTACTGATTGAATACTAAATTCAGGTTAAAACTGTATATTAAGGTTGAAGTTCGTAACGTTAACGTAATAACAGAATGTAGAAGGAATCCTTGGAAATGAAGGTCATAAACGTTAAAGAATTGATTCAGTGTCAACGTTTCGGCCCTAGGTGTGGGCCCTCCTCAGGATAGAACAGTTTTCATTTATTCAGAGAACAACAGATAACTAATAACAGAATATTCGTTGAAGAAATGCAATATTTCGTGATCCTAATATTGTTAGAATTACAAAATATGCTAGATAAACGTGTTTCACACGATTTGAGGAATTATACATCTTTCTTGATCCATTTGAAATTCGAGCCTTGAATTTGAGAATTTTTTGGCGAATATTTTGTTGAAGTAACGTTACGAACTTCAACCTGATACTGTATAAGACAAAATTAGGTTCTGCCTAATAAATTATTTATGTTTGTCACAGTTGACAATTGAAGTAAATGCGTTTGTCTTTCGCTGAATGTTTCTTCCCTTGTCCAAATTCCGAATGTATTTCTTATGGTGATTAAACTATAATAACGTATAACCCTGCTGGAATGAAATGAGCAATCTTTCTCAGTTCTGGTACTTGCAAAAAGAAGTGAAATCCCACGAAAAACATCCAAAGATGTAAAAAAAGCCGCCAAGTACTCACACGAAAATCACAATTGCTTTATAAGCAAAACGGTTCGCCAGTCTCTGTCGTGAAATCAAGAAAAAAGCCAAGCACCGAACGTACAACTGCGATCTCTCAGCAATTTGTTAAAAAAAAATAAAAAAACTCAAACTCAAACTCAAGCCTACGTCTTGAAGTCGGAGTTTCATGTGACGATATCGAAGCATCATTCCAAGAGCTACGTACTTGGCGGGCACATTTGGTTTCTTAGAGCTATACGGACAACCCGCTTCGTTTTACGCGAAAATTGAGTTTTTAATACAATGAAAAACTAGTTATTTCAACCAATAATCGTTTCAGACAATACTTCTACGTGTCTTTAACTATGTGTATGACTTGACAGACATAAATACTTGTATAATCAATGAAAATCTTGGTCGTTCCCACTGTCATTGAATTATCAAATTAGACTCGGAACTCTGGAATCACATACCTCACTAGGTAGTATTAATTATGAAAGAATAAACTCATTCACTTGCAAAACGATCGCATCAAGAAAACTCTACTCTGCCATTGCGGCACGCAACCTAAAACATACAGCTACGGATATACGTATATGCTATAAGTAGCATAGAGTATGACAGTTTGATATAATGATAAATATAAAATTCAGTTGATGATTGCTCAATTGGTGTACCTATACTATGTCATACAATCTTGCTCACGATGCATGCGTATATGCAAGTGCACGAGCGTATAATACACGTAGTGGGAAGGATCAATTTCAATACCTGAAACCCATCTTCGTAACAGTTCGGCCTCACTTGAGTACAAAAATATTTTTTACCCGACTACGATAAAATTACTATACTCCATCCCTGCAACGCGGGCGGAAAGTAATCAATTTCTGATCAGAGGGAAGGAGAAGTGAATTTTGCGGTCGAAAAAGTAAATTTGAACGGCAGAAAAAAACTCTAAATTTGACCGATTCTAAGTTTGATTGATTGAATTGCTGTGTTTGACTAGTGGATGCAATATGGACATTTTATCTAGTCGGGTAAAAAGTGATATATGCCACACGGGAGGAGCGAACTTTCACCTCGTGCTCGTGCTGAACATCGCACTCAGCAAAAACCACACACTTTCCTCCCTAGTAGCATAATGTACTATATTGTTGCTCATTCGTTTGTGGAGAATAATCATTTGCAACTACACAATCGTGGCAGTTGAAGGATTAGCGCTTGCGAGTTCACGGGAGTGCGTAGTGCGGGCGCCTTTGGCCTTTGGCGCCTGCACTGCGCACTACCGTGAACTCGCAAGCGCTAATCCTTCAACTGCCACGACATAGACGTCCGACAAGATCGGAAGATGCATTTTAAATAAATTTATACCTATAGAACCAATGTTATCTGCGAATCTAACATTCGTCAGTCGATGCAAAGTTCATGACATGTTTATAACCAGCGACCGAAAACATAGTACTTTGAGACTGGTTTGCAAAATACGATAAGGTCATATCAATTCAACGTGAGAACACCAAACACAAAGAAAAAAAACCGAATGTGCCCGCCAAGTACGTAGCTCTTGGAATGATGCTTCGATATCGTCACACGAAACTCCGACTTCACGACGTAGGCTTGAGTTTGAGTTTGAGTTTTTTTATTTTTTTTTAACAAATTGCTGAGAGATCGCAGTTGTACGTTCGGTGCTTGGCTTTTTTCTTGATTTCACGACAGAGCCTGGCGAACCGTTTTGCTTATAAAGCAATTGTGATTTTCGTGTGAGTACTTGGCGGCTTTTTTTACATCTTTGGATGTTTTTCGTGGGATATGATAAAGCCAAAGGCTGAATCATATTTTTCTGTAATCCACTTACCTACTTTTGTCGATATTATTGTGTTTGTTCATTTAACCGTCAAATACAAAGGCATAATTGGTCAAATAGAGTGTATCCCTTACGGAAAAAAAATACTGAGAGCTCAGTACTTAGTACACAAATCTCACTACTAAGTACACGAATTTTCAGTACTTAGTACTAACACTACAGTACTAAGTACTGAAAATTCGTGTACTAGTACTAACACTACAGTACTAAGTACAGAGAACTAGTAGTACTTAATACAGGGGTACTATTACTAAGTGCAGAGTGCTAGTACCAAGTGTAGACTACTAGTAGTACTTAGTGCAAGACTACTAGTACTTAGTACAGGGAACTAGTAGTACTTAGTACATGAGTACTAGTACGGATTTAAAGAATACAGTGAAACCTCGTTTATACGATTCGCACTTGTACGTTTTACTCGTTTATACGTAACATTCATTTGGTCCCGGCGGTTTCCGCATATAAACCATGTAGAAAGATTTCATTTCTACGTTTCTCGTTTATACGTTTTTCACACTTATACGAATACTTATTCGGTTCCCCAACGGTGTTTTCTATTCACTTATGCGTCATTATATGACAGCTGATTCTCTGGTGGATACTCGCGTTACTGGATTTCATTATTCTACCGCTAGATGGCTGAGCTTAATGTTTCGCTTCGTAACCGCTAGATGCCACGGCTTACAATCTATGCGTATTCGCGTACAAATTGTCTCAAACAAGTTCTGGCGTGTTCTGTCGTGTTCTGGTGTGTAGTGTCACCCAATATCGTGGTACATCATGACAAGTCCAGCAGGGGGGAGGAAAAGAAAAGCAATGTCGCTGCAGAAGAAGCTGGAAATTTTAGAGGAAGTACACGATAACCCACAAGAACCGAAAATCAGTGTTGCCAAGCGGCTCGGTCTTCCATATTCAACACTGATGACAATTATCGCCAATTCGGCAGACATCAGGTCAAGTGCGTCTAAGGCAGGACCTTTAGGCGAGAAAAGAACACGAACTCAAGAGGGCCGATTTGCAGACTTGGACAAAGCATTGCTGACATGGTTCCAACAAAAACGGGCCGCAAACATACCCGTTAGTGGTCCAATGCTGCAAGAGCAAGCTTTAATTTTTGCAAAAAAATTAAATGTGACTGCTGACTTCAAAGCATCGGCTGGCTGGGTGTTCAAATTTAAAAAACGTTGCGGCATAACCGGCAGAAGTGTTTGCGGGGAAGCGAACAGTGTCGACGAGGCTACTGTAGAGCAGTGGAAGAACATCGATTTGCCGCGAATCATAAAGAACTACGATCTCCGAGATATCTACAACACCGATGAGACAGGTCTGTTTTTCAATCTCCTACCATCCAAAACATTAGCTGAAAAAGGAGACCCCTGCCACGGAGGAAAACAGAGTAAACAGAGACTGACGGTGCTTCTGACAGCGAATGCAGATGGCTCCGATAAATTTCGTCCCCTGGTCATCGGGAAATCACAGAAGCCGCGTTGTTTTAAAGGCGTAAAAAGCTTTCTTACAGAGTACGCAGCAAACAAAAAAGCATGGATGACTGGAGCATTATTTGAGTCGCAGTTAGATAAGCTGAATAACAGAATGCGTCGTGAGAAGAGAAAAGTTTTGTTGTTGCTTGACAACTGTGCCGCTCACCCCCCGGCACTCCGTTTTAGCAACATTGAACTGGCTTTTTTTCCGGCCAACTGTACAAGCCATCTACAGCCCCTGGATTTAGGAATCATCGCTGCTTTGAAGGCCAAATACCGCAAGATGCTGGTACAGCGGGCAGTCGCGGCACTCGACGCGGGAGAAACGATGCCGAACTTGCATGTTCTGCAGGTGAGTTCGTGATACTTGGAAATTTTCAACATAAGCACATAGGCCTATAAAATCGGTATCATGCATCCAAATAAGAATGTTTCCGACACGCTATGTTTAGGCAGTGTTTAAATCTTGAAATTTTCTCCTTGTATATAGGCAATGCAACTGACCAGTATTGCATGGAACCAAGTACAGTCTGACACCATTGCCAAGTGCTTTTACAATGCAGGAGTCGTAAAGGCAAATGATCTCGATGCCTCTTCTAACGAAGAGAATGAGCTTGACGGTTTCGAAGAGCCCGAAGATTGGACACGAGTGTGTGCTGGGCTTCAGTTCGAGGACTTCGTCCATCACGATAAAGACTTGAGTACATGCGCGGTACAGGATGACGATGACATTGTCACTGGAATCCTTGCACAAGACTCAGACGGGGATTCGGACGAAATGGACGAAACTGTCAACGAAGTCCCGGTGAAACTTTGCGAAGCTTTGTCGGCACTGGAAATTACAAAGCGATACATAATGTCCAAGGTTATCGATGGTAAAGGCATGCAACTCGTCAGTGACTACGAACGTTTCATGTACGAGTGCTCATTGGCAGAAAAGAAACAAACCACCATTGACAGCTTCTTCAAACCTAAATAACTGAATCAGCTCTCCTTATCTGACTTGTGTTCCTATTTTACTGTGATCGTTTTTAATCCGTACTTAAGACTAAATAATATATTTTTATGATAGTACAAATGTAAGAAATGTGCAATATGTACAATACAAATACATACATATTATTGATTAATTGCGGCGAGTTTTGTTCATTGAATGATGTGTGTATGGGTGTATGATTCCAACCTCGATATGTACCTTGATTTTTTTCAGAACATACAAAATTGGGTTATATGTAGGTATATTCCAAAATTTGGAATTTCACTTGTACGATATTCTCACTTATACGTAATTTTTAACGTACCCCCTGAAATACGTATAAGTGGGGTTTCACTGTACTAGTACCGAGTACGAGAGTACTAGTACTAAGTTGAAGAGTACTATTACTAAGTACAAGTGCACTACAGTACTCAGTACTGTGGCACTTTGACCTATCAGTACAAGAGTACCAGTACTATAAGTACACAAGTATTAACTGTGACCCCAAAAAGCACCCCTGGTGCAAAAATCTTTCGCCAAGTACATTAATATGGTCACTACCCTCAAAAACATCCACCAACAAAAATTCCACCCTAACAAAATTGGTACTACAAAAATGTCTACTTACAAAAGGATTGAAATCAGATACCCCTTACGGAAAAAAAATACTGAGAGCTCAGTACTGAGTACACAAATCTCACTACTAAGTACACGAATTTTCAGTACTTAGTACTAACACTACAGTACTAAGTACAAAGAACTAGTAGTACTTAATACAGGGGTACTAGTACTAAGTGCAGAGTACTAGTACTAAGTGCAGAGTACTAGTACCAAGTGTAGACTACTAGTAGTACTTAGTGCAAGACTACTAGTACTTAATACAGGGAACTAGTAGTACTTAGTACATGAGTACTAGTACGGATTTAAAGCATACTAGTAGCGAGTACGAGAGTACTAGTACTAAGTTAAAGAGTACTATTACTAAGTACAAGTGCACTACAGTACTCAGTACTGTGGCACTTTGACCTATCAGTACAAGAGTACCAGTACTATAAGTACACAAGTATTAACTGTGATTAATACCGCAGTACTATTACTTGAAATAATACTGCAGTACTAGCACTCGAACCAATACTCCAGTACTCGTACTCGAACCAATCCTACAGTACTAGTACTCGAACCAATACTGCAGTACTAGTACTCGAACCAATACTGCAGTACTAGTACTCGAACCAATACTGCAGTACTAGTACTCGAACCAATACTGCAGTACTAATACTCGAACCAATACTGCACTACTAGTACTCGAATTAATACTCCTGTCGATAATATAGATAACACATGTAAGTACATTTGTATTTATCCCTAGGTTAAGCGCCAACTAGATATAAGAAACAGAACTAATCTCTTTAAAATCTAGAGAAGAGAAGGGGAGAAGTAGAGTCGTAAACGAAGCGTAACCGACGCTGTTGTATATGAGTATGTATAAAGAGAAGAATAAAGTTCCTTAACGAAATAATAATAAATGACTGCTTATTTATTTCTAACAACTCCAGTACTCGTACTCGAACCAATACTGCAGTTCTCGAACTAGTACTGCAGCACTCGAACTAGTACTACCGCATTAGTCCAAGTTCAGAAATAATACTACTGCTGTACTACAGTGATAGTCGATATACTATTATATTGCAATACGTGGACTTCATATACTGCACTGTACGGTTTTAGCTAGTACTTATTGGACTAATACCGAAGGGCTAGAACTTAAAGTAATACTTCAGTCATACTACACTAGTACTTGCCACCTACTTATATATCCCTTCTCAGTAATTTTTGTACTTGAAGTACTATGAGTACTAGGGTGGTTTTTTTTAAACGACTATTTTTTTTTTTCAACTCCCCATTGAAAATCTTGTAGTAGACGTCAAGAAAGGAATCCTGTCCAATTTTTAGCTCCTAATTCCAATTCTAAGTACTCGACCTTTTCTTTTTAAGTTTTCCCATGCTAAAAGCATGTAAATATTACTACTTTTTCTTTAGCCGCGCACAACTCAGCCGCATTTCAACGGATTGTTCTCATCCAAGACTCATTTGACAGAGAATTTAATGTTCTTCAAAAGTGCCCATGATAGTTTGATTGATTTGAAAATATTGAACTTGACATTTTGTCAGAATTTTATATTTAAAAAAATCAAAGTCCTTATATCTTTTGAAATACTGGTTTGAGAGACTTTATTCATTGGACTTTTTTGTAGAGAAATAAATTTCCTACAAAATTGTCAGAAAGTTTTTTTCTCCAAGTCCAACTGTTTATTCGCCTACAGTGAGAAAGAAGAATTATGCATAAAATCGACTTTGAAGGCTCACACAGGTGTAGCGATTGAAACCACAGCCAAACTACCTGAGGCACTTCTGAAGAACCTTAAATTCTCTGTAAAATGAGTCTTGGATGAGAATAATCCATCGAAATGTGGCTGAGTTGTGCGCGGCGAAAGAAAAATTCGTAATGTTTACATGCTTTTAGCATGGGAAAACTTAAAAAGAAAAGTGCGAGTACTTAGAATTGGAATAAAGAGCTAAAAATTGGACAGGATTCCTTTTTCGACGTCTACTACAAGATTTTCAATGGGGAGTTGAAAAAAAAAATATTCGTTTAAAAAAAACCACCCTAATGAGTACTGTGTGTACTCGCGAAATAAGTACAGCAGTACTTTGGCAGTACTTCAAGTACTGCTGTACTGGCAGTACTTTCAGTATTTTTTTTCCGTAAGGGACAATTGCCAAGTACATGTCTTCTGTATAGAAAAAGTTTACAACAGAAGAACAGAAAACTGAATAGTCTTGTATCGTTCACTCGCTACGCTCGCTCACTCGATCGGCTCTTGATAATTACAGGGAAAAAATCAGGAAAAAAAATTTAGGAAGTGGTACTTGCGGGCCATTTATGAGTAAGTGCAAGAGTATTTACTTAGGTCTATGTATCATTTGTTCGATACATATTGCTATAATGGCCCGCCAAGTACCACTTCCTAAATTTTTTTTCCTGATTTTTTCCCTGTAATTATCAAGAGCCGATCGAGTGAGCGAGCGTAGCGAGTGAACGATACAAGACTATTCAGTTTTCTGTTCTTCTGTTGTAAACTTTTTTTATACAGAAGACATGTACTTGGCAATTGTATCTGATTTCAATCCTTTTGTAAGTAGACATTTTTGTAGTACCAATTTTGTTAGGGTGGAATTTTTGTTGGTGGATGTTTTTGAGGGTAGTGACCATATTAATGTACTTGGCGAAAGATTTTTGCACCAGGGGTGCTTTTTGGGGTTGATATCACCACTTTTTGTACAATTTTGCTTGACTACCTAATAATTGTGCTCGCTCGCTACGCTCGCTCGATTGGGTTTTCCTATATCCTTGCTTGCGAGGCTTGCTCAGTTGTCAACGTTCTGCCAATTGTTGCTATGAACATCGCAATGCATGTACGGTGATGCATTTTGTATCATCCGAATCCCTCAAGAAGCAGCAATGTTAAATGTGGTAGTATGATTTTGAATGAATGAAAATAATGTTATAATATACACGTATGCTCATACTTTCCTGTGAGCCTTAAATTTCTGTGGACAGACGTTGCATGTGTTATTTTATTAAATTCTACGAATTGTTTTGTTAGAATCCGGTATAATTCTATATGCCTGCAATGTGTAGCACTCCTCCTGTCTCATCTGGGCTTGGAACCGGCAATAGCGGAGTTACTTGCGCGCAGGGTTATAGTTGCTGCTCATGATTAAATATATATAAATATTAGATATATGTGTTGCAATTCTCAGGTATTTTTTTTTCTTTAATGCAGCTAGGTCCTCTGCAAAAAGAACATGTACGCATCCCATACTCATAACGTCAACTTCAACTTCGGGTCTGAACAGAAGGTATCGAAATATATAGAATCAAGCCTATTGATGCAAGACTAGCGTAGAGCATAAAATGGAAGTTTTCGAAATCAAAAACTTGCATTCTACTCTATTCGTCTGACTCTACCCGTTTCTTGTATCAAATCACACTATCCCGATATCTTGCAACTTCAGCGTTTTCTCTCATTATCCTCTCGTCTCAAACGACGACCGACTCCAAAATTGAACAATCCATGAAAAAGGTTTTTATCACATCAGACCACGCAGATCAAGTTCAGTAGCGGTGGCAAGGCGCAGTCAGTTGTGTAGGTCTGTTTCTGTGTCAAAACTTACCGCCGCTGCAGCGATTTACCGATCGGCGAGTTAGAGAGAGTCTATTTGAAATTTGACATCCAATTGTGAATATCGCTACGCACGTTCTAATATGTCGTAAACCACAAAATTTGAGAAATTGACTTTCTTTGAAAAATGGAATGTTAATAATGTTTTGCAGCTTATGTGTAAGTATCAGCGGTCAAATCGTAGATTTACTATTTTTAAATAAGTATTCCGATCCGTAAGGTCTTATCTTTTCAATGGTGATAGTGAACTGTTTTTATCGCCTACTGAACATTTTTCCAAATGTAGGATACGACATATTAGAACGTGGGTATCGATATATAGTTTGTACTATTAATTTACATGTAATCATAGATATTTATACAGACTTTGAGATCGTTCTGAACGGAGGATCTAAGCTGTTTGTAAAACATGGATTAGAAAATTATCTGTACCGAAGGTCAAGGCACTACGTTGACTTGGAGTGTAGAATAAAGCCTATCAGAGTCCAACACACAACGTCGACAGACAGTCTCGTTTCGACTGGATGATACGGAGATAGATTATAAAACTCGTTGGAATCCTACGCCTAACGGACTCACAATTTAGGTCTGAGCAGACGAGCCTTCGAAGATGAGCTTAACATAGAGCTTGAAGTGGAATTTGTTGCAATCCAACGCTTGAACTCGGCTTTATTGGTCTGGCTCCTTACCGTTCCTTTTATCGAATCATGCTATCCTCATATTTTTCAACTTCAACATGTTTTCTTGATTTTCTATCGTCAGACTTCCTCAGGCGATAACTTGCTAAATAATTGAACCCGAAAAACCGTTTCCTCCGATAATTGCATTCATAAATAACCTCAAAAGCTCAAAATCGTAGGATTTAAACATTTTTGTTGGTGACTATCACATTAATGTCCTTGGCGTAAGGTTTTCGTACCTGAGGAGCTTTTGGTTGATATTCACTAGTGTTTGTACCTTCAAATTTTGTATTAATCATTGCTCGAACTTTTTTTTATTTCCTTTATTTGGATTTGAAAACATGAAATGACAACACGCGTCTGCTAGTGTTGCAGACGATTTTTGTCTGCGATGCTAGCGCCTACTACGTCGTGACTCTCGTACTTACGCCACTCTATACAACTCTTGTGTAGATTTATCCCTTCTATGTCATGTTCCCAGATGCGTAAGGACGTATGTTCTGTGTATGAGCATAGGACATACGTCCTGCGTTTAGCGACGCGATGTGATTTTATGGGAATGGTTTGAATGGGATGAATCTTGGTCTGAATTTTTGTGTGGAGTTTCCCTTCTATGTCTGTTCCCAGATCCGTAAGGACGTATGTTCTGTGTATAAGCGTAGAACATACGTCCTGCGTTTAGCGACGAAATGTGATTTCATGGGAATGGTTTGAGTTGGCAGAATCTTGGTCTGAAGAAGACTAAAGAGAAACATTGTACGAGAAAACGAGGTATCAGAATCTGTAATTAATTATATCTCAGCACTCCGGACACCGATTTAATCGATTTAGGGCTCAAATGAAAGCTTTTCATGCCCACATCTTGGATAAAATTAGTTTCAATTCGTGTATGTTGTGAGGTGAAAGAAAACGAAGATACTAATTCGCGGTATAGGTTAGGGTAGTTGCCTCTCGGGTATATAGACTCGTTGAGTCTCGCGCTTGAAATTTTTTTTTTTTTTTAATGTACTTGGCGCGAGACTCTACCGAGTCTCTTGATTAATACCGCAGTACTATTACTTGAAATAATACTGCAGTACTAGTACTCGAACCAATACTCCAGTACTCGTACTCGAACCAATCCTACAGTACCAGTACTCGAACCAATACTGCAGTACTAGTACTCGAACCAATACTGCAGTACTAATACTCGAACCAATACTGCACTACTAGTACTCGAATTAATACTCCAGTACTCGTACTCGAACCAATACTGCAGTTCTCGAACTAGTACTGCAGCACTCGAACTAGTACTGCCGCATTAGTCCAAATTCAGAATTAATACTACTGCTGTACTACAGTGATAGTCCAAATACTATTATATTGCAGTACGTGGACTTCATATACTGTACTGTACGGTTTTAGCTAGTACTTATTGGACTAATACCGAAGGGCTAGAACTTGAAGTAATACTTCAGTCATACTACACTAGTACTTGTCACCTACTTATATATCCCTTCTCAGTAATTTTTGTACTTGAAGTACTATGAGTACTGTGTGTACTCGCGAAATAAGTACAGCAGTACTTTGGCAGTACTTTCAGTATTTTTTTTCCGTAAGGGTATGATGCTCTGTCTTTCTTGTTCGTTTGCTGTCTCGCTCGACACAGTTCACGCGGGAAGCGGAGTAGCCCGCGCTTTTCAGCTAGTCAACGCCCTTAATAAAATGAAACATTACACATTGTTTATTGGTATGTCAACTTTTTTTTTTTTAACTTACAATATGAGAAACCACGTGACCCGAAGCATTATGAAAGAAAAAGTAGTTCCATGGTCGACATCATTTGTTTTTCAAATGTGGATGGATCTGCAGAATAAAAAAATTTTCTCGTAAAATGAAGATGTAGTTATAGTCTGTCGAGCCAGATTTTTGAATTTCGAAAAATTTTCAAAATTACACCAGTTTGAAAAATGGCGTGCGGTTTTCCTTGAAAGTTTCGCACTTAAATTGTTTATAAAAAATTTTGTGATTAAAAAATCAAAAATCCGACTCGACAGACTTAGTTACACACGAGATACGTACCGTGGATATCCCGTTTGAAACGTACGCGGTATGTGTTGAAAACTACAGCCACGCGACGGAGCGCAAAACGCTTGTCTCGGTTACACACGTGGTACGAACCGTGGATATCCCGTTTGATACATACGCGGTATGTGTTGAAAACTACAGCCACGCGACGTAGCGCAAAACGCTTGTCTCGGTTACACACGAGGTACGAACCGTGGATATCCCGTTTGATACATACGCGGTATGTGTTGAAAACTACAGCCACGCGACGTAGCGCAAAACGCTTGTCTCGGTTACACACGAGGTACGAACTGTGGATATCCCGTTTGATACGTACGCGGTATGCGTTGAAAACTACAGCCACGCGATGTAGCGCAAAACGCTTGTCTCGGTTACACACGAGGTACGTATCGTGGATATCCCGTTTGATACGTACGCGGTATGTGCTGAAAACTACATACTTGCGACGTAGCGCAGAAATCACCCTTCAGTTATACACGGGGTACATATCGTGGACAGCGCACTGGGTACGTCGTTGGTACGTAATGAAAATCACAGCCACGCGAGGTATCACAAACGTTTGCTACTCGGTTACATAAAAATGATGTAACATCTATGTAACTCAAGTTATTATTTCCTGTTTCTCTCATGGTATGTACTGCAGTTACGTGCATATAACTTTATGTTTGCTGGGTGAATTCTGAAAGATATATACAAAGAGTAATGCTTTCACACTATAATACTCAACGCCACCTGTCTAGTAATATCGGAGCGCGGCATGATTTAAATGCTATTGCCAACAGTTCCGTTACCATAATTCTTTATACCTACAACATCTAACCCTGCGTGCAGCCCTTCTCCTTTCTCACCCGGGCTTGGGACCGGCAATGGCGGAGTTACTTACACGCGGGGTTATATGTTATTATTCAAACATCACCACAGTATTTGAAAATTCGAATATTATTACATATGTCCTTCAATAAGCAATTAGGTTTTGATCAACATTTTTGGAAGGTTACTTTTAAAGGTCAATCATCCTGTATTTTCATTGCATAGCTATCGTAAAACCCAAATATACCACAATCTCCAATGTATTAAAAACTTAAACCCTTATGCTTGGAAAAATGTCCATATGTATATGACAATTGTTCCGTCATATTTGTTAGCGCAGTTAGCTCCTCTGCAGAAAGAACATGTATGCATCCTTTGCATTTTTTATCCATTTCTGCTTCCTAATTTCATAATCGTCGACATGTTGCCAAGCAAAAGTTCCATCTCGTAGCATGCAAGTATAATGTCCTTTTTCAATATTCTGACCATGATGGAATACAGCGCTATTGACTTTATATTTTTTCGCGCAAAAGACGGGTTTATCGGTAGGAACTGCTTTGATACCGTAATCCGTTATCTTCGTAATATGCCCATCCTGTAAGGAAGTCAATCTGAGCTGTAAAATAAGACAGCTGCTTGCCGATGATACATCGGTTTTGATGAGTATATTTTTTGACCCACAATTTTGACAGACCGAATCTTCGACGTTCTTCCAACACGAAAAATTGTGATTGATAATCTCTGTTAGACTGTGAGTCTTTTTCTTGCCTGGGGCCAAAGCAAGTAACAGAATGTAACCAGCTTCGATTGTCTTGCTCGTGAAACCACAATCCTTGCAACGCCTTGTAGAGGTTAGCTCGTGTTTCACGATATTTCTCAAGTCATCGTATTTCCAAATGAGACTGGTTGAAAGTTCCGGCGCATCCTGCTGAACGTTTAAAGTGAACTATTCACCGGCAAGTCTCCTCGCATGAAAAGCATCACCTGGTGATTGTAAATTGACATAATTATCGATCAAGATTTTCATGACGTCGTCATTTTGTTGATTCAGCCAACAGTTTCTAATAGGTCTACTGTGAAGAAGACACTGTATCGTAGCGTTAGCATAACAAGAAACACCATCTGTATTCTGAAAACCTTTCACTCGCCACGTCTCGCTGGATGGTTTTTCCTCGATTGGTTCCTGGCATGTAGATAAATTTATTGGTAAAGACCATTTGCGGTCTTGAACTTTTCTCGCCCGTTTTTTTGAAACGGTCATCGCCATAAGGTCCGGTCGATATTGCTTTCTCAACCTATTGTACTCCAGAATAGCGAAATCATCTGCTAATACTGCACGCGGATCGTAATTGATCAAGTGGAGTCCTTCTAAGGAAGTTACCCGCGAGAGGGCAACGTACACTTGTCCACTAGAAAATATAGAATTACCCGCATCGATCACGGCATTCTTCAAACTAAGACCTTGGCTTTTATGGATTGTAATTCCGTAACTGAGACAAATTGGAAACTGTCTTCGAATAACGAAAGCCCCTTCCATTGCCTCAAACTTTACGTCTACGCGCTCTATAACGTGTTCGACACCTGTCGCTCAGACAACTCGTATTGCTTCAACATCCTTCGTATCAATAGCTCGTGATACCGAAGTGATTTTACCAATCGTACCATTCACAAGACCTAAAGTAACATCAATATTTCGTCTGATCATTACCTTTGCACCAATTTTTATGGTAATTGATTTGGCAAGGCCCGCAGTTCGAGAACAATCCTCATCTGCCATATCCAAAATTTTATGCACTTTCTTTTTGACATATGCGGGGCAGTCGACTGTATCGTGGGCTATCAGTTCTATTTCTTCGCTTCGTATCTCGGCCAACATAGCTTCATTGAGAACATCACACATCCGACACGTGGGAAGCAGAAAAACTGCGTCGTTCGGTAAGTTATTTATGTATTCACATAGTTCACGTACCCTTTCACTGAAGGTTGAAGTCGTAAAGTTTGTGAAACGGATTATCCTCGATGATAGGATCTCTGTGTCTGAATCGATAACAATTCCTAGGCGTATTCTTGATAGTATCTCGCGACAGGACTCATCGTTTTTTTGCCGCATGTTAATCGTTAATTCATCGTAACTGAATAACTTACTCCACAGATTAACACTTCCCATTGCGCCCAGAAGTTTATTTAAAACTGCACTTGATAGCTGAGTGAATGCAGGTTCTTCTCGAACAGGTGGGAGTTGCAACAAGTCGCCGAACAGGAGAATATGTTTTTTACCGAAACAACCGTCATCGCAATCGGTGGTATCAAATATTTCACTCGATCGGAGATGTATGTACATAAGTGTTACATTAGAAATCATTGAGACCTCGTCAATGATGATGAGCGCGACATTTCTAAGCTGTTCTCTAATGACTTTCAAAGCTGCATCAGAGAGTTGCTTGTATTTAGGAATGCCCCCGTGCTCGACAGGCAGTTGAAACAGCCTATGAATAGTCAAGCCGTTGACATTAAATGCTGCTATTCCAGTCGGTGCTGTTACGGCGGTATCTTTACCAGCATGTTGCTTGATCCACCATACGAGCGCTTCGATAAGATGACTCTTACCAGTTCCACCCTCTCCACTGACGTAATGTCGTAGAATTCTATCGTTCGAACTCACGGCAACCGTGGTTGTATCAAATACTCGTTTTTGATCCGGATTCAAATCCGCAATCATTTGCGAACCGTTCACCGTGTCGACCTTCTGGACGCGTGCGTGAAATTCTTTCATCGCACCTTCTGCTTTGATTGGCGCACAGCCTAAAGGTACCGCATCCGAAGTGTCGCTTTGTTGGGATTGAGCTCCTTCGGTCATACGTTTTTCGATGACCTCCTTGATATGCTCAAAACCCTTCTGTATTTCCGCAATGCGTTCGTGATACTGTAACGCATCTTCAAGCTCCGTTTAGACTGATTGGAATGCTTCTGCGTACGTATCACATCCATTCCGCAGCTCATTTGTATCTCTCCAAGGTTTGAAGAGTAATAGTAGCGCAAAGTAATATCGTTCAGGCTGATTATTCACATTATTTTTGTAATGATTAATTAAACAACCACGTTTCCTTCTTTTCAGGTATAATGATTTTTCAATCTTGTAATATTCAACATCTTTTGCTTTAGGTTCCACTTTGGTAACTTCGTACCATTTTACGAAGTCGTACAGATTGGTTGATTCCAATTCCTTTGGTCGAGCTGAAAAATGCGTATCAACTACTGAATCACAGAAGATATCAGTAAAATCCGCATCGAGGGCTTCAATTTCTTGACGAGTTTTGACTTTTCTGTTTCTTATTAAATTCACATCTATCCATTCAATAGTTGTTTGTGGATCCGTGCCGTGCAACGGAATTCCTAATAGCGTATCAGCGGCCTCGAGCGCTCCACATTCTCTATGACTTGACGTACGTTGAACGAAACTTCACAGACGACTGTAGAGCGATTTTGCAGAACTGATCAGTGTTGCCATGTCTTCGTTCAGGTTGCTTTTCTCACATTTTGACAGGTACTTAGTGATATACCACATGAGTATAGCGCTGAGCTCGCCAATGAACTGTATGTCCATGTTGCCTTCCCAAGCATAAAGAATTGCTGGGTTGTAGTCATTGATATCCACCTCATTCTGATTTCGAGGGAGATCATACAGCCTACTTCTAGACTTGAGCTTCCGCCTGCCAGCTATTGAAACAGCCACGTCCCTGATAACAATGTTACTCGTTACGGGACGAGGAAACCCGAATCGACATGCTCTGGATAAACCACCGTCTTTTTTTCGCTTACTTCGCAAGCAATAGGTATTGTGTTTGTGCCGTTGATGAGTATTCACGCGACGATACAAGTCAGGTAAAGCATGTTTCGGTGGCATTCTGCAAGTTACATATTTCAGAATAAAACTCGCTATTTCTTCGTTCGAAGATTTTCCAATAACCGGAGCATCTTTGATCCAGATTAATGGGTGGAAATGCTGCATTCCCCTGCCTTGGTATTCGCGCCTCCAAAAATAATGGGTCACCTCTCCGATAGGGTTATCGGGAGAGCATGTTATGAAATCGAGCATGGCACGAAACTTGTTTTCAATGAATCGAGATGCAGACACTGGATCCACCGCAATCAATTGACTCGGAGACATCTTAGCGGCAGCAGGGCCACCGACTTCGCGAAGGTATTCCGTCATGTCTGACCATAACCATTCGCTTGGACTTAGGGTGAGAAACTATGTTGCCGGACCGTAATGATGTGTCATGCAAGATACATCATTTCTGGGCCGACTCCAATATTGCGCCGTGTTGCGCAGCCTCGAAAATATTGCATTTAAATTTCCTTCCAATTCTTCCCTGGAAAGTTTTTCTAGATAACTCGCTGCGGTAAATCGTTCGCTTGGATTAGTGATATTAAGTTTATAATATATCCCACTATTCAATTGCCGAATATTGGCGTCATTCAATAGATAGAACAAGTATTGCTGATCCAGCCGGTATTGCGAATGCTTTGACATAAGTCTTGATTTGATAAATTCGGCTTGCGTCAGACGCGTTGATCTATCCTTGTGCTGTCCATTGCAACCATATGGATACAGATGCGGGAAACATAGCAAATCCAGACTTTTATGACGATTATCTAACGGCACGTCTTGGATTTTCAACATTTGATAAAGATCTGTGATAGTTTCATTAGGCCTCTTTTCATACATCGGATGTATAGTAAATTGTTCGTAAATTTCATCGGATTGAGACACTTGAGTCAATAAAGCGTCTTTGTGTCCACTGTATTATCCTGGTATTCACGCTTTTCAACGTCATTGTGTCCGATTTCACTTGCGGAATCTATTCTATCAAAACTTCGCGTTCCTTCGAATTGCCATTCTCATCGTTATCTTCATCCACTAATTGGAATGCAATGTCTTCTATATCAGCTAGCAAGGCGTCAGCCGTTGCTGGCAACTGAATTCCAGAATATTGAGGGTTGTGCACCCTGAGCCATATTAATACCTCCCATACTTTATTTATGTCTACCAATTGTTCCCACACCAGCTTAGATTTTGTTGGAATTCCGCGAACTAATATGTATAGCTCGTGATCGAGATCAATTGGATCTGCAGGGAAACAGATTTTCTTCAAAGTTTCCTCCATAGGCAAGGGCAAATGAAATGTCCTGCCTTTGACTACTTTTTGTACCATCTCTCTGTGCGGTAGTTTCTTGTTTGCTACGGTATCAATTTTCTGAACAGTTTGGAATGCTTTAGCTCTTTGTATCAAAATTCGTTCGAAATCATTCAACGATTGTATGATTTCCAGTACTGATTCGGTAATAAGTTTATTCATTATGCACTTAGGTGGCATGGTGTTTTGTCTAAGTTTCGGAAGGCAATAGTTGCAAACATATTCGCAATCATCTTCTCTACATTCCACATGTTCCATCAAATCTGTCCAAATGGTTGTTATGGGTTTTCTGAATTTGTCCACGCTTGTGACTTCTCTTTTGAAACAAAGTTTTTCACAGGATACGCAGACTAAACAGGGAATGTCTATAGAACGTTTTGTCAAAGCATTGAATGCATTTTTATACTTCTGTCTGATTTCTTCTTCAACCAAATCAATATCATTCGTGATATTATTAGCGACGCTATTTGCATTTAGCTGCGCACGTTGTGAAATTTCATTCAGTTTCTCGAGATCACCGTCGTTTAGTGCCTTGTCGATGACGGAAATTTTCGCGTAACCATTCATCAATTTGTATACTAGCCTCTGCGTATACCGAACTGATGGAAAATGTGCGGATAACATTTGCACAGGCAAGAAAATTGATTTGCAGGTGGCATCATCCATATAACAAAGTTGCGAATGGCCTAGCTTACCATTCGCGTGTCTAGCTGTACACTCCAACTCGTCTCGAAACTTATGTATATTTTTCAACGTGCACGTGGATATAATCCGAAGAAACTCTACGTATTTCGCGAGTAATGTAACATCTTTTGTTTTACACATTTTGTTGCAAGGCCAACTCTTGCATTTGCCCTTTACACTTTTATTTTGTTTTTTGTTAAGCAATGGCAGGATGTTGGCAGCTTGCCCTGTTGTATTAATTGCAATTGGTTCATGAAACTGAACAAGCTCATACCCAGCTTCGGCGTAAAACGATTCAGCTGAGGCGATGTGCCTTGATAAACCACAAAGAACGCTCAATTTATCTTCGATATTATTACTGGAGCATTTGTCAACCTTAGTTAAATATATGTCTGCTCTTTTATTTACAACTTGTAAAGTTTTCTTAATCGATTTTACTATCAAATCTCTATCACGAATGCACCATTTAATGATCGATTCGGCTTTTATTCTTCTATCACTTTCGGTCAACTCGTCAACCTTTGGCGCAATCATTGCTACATATTTTTCCTTGGACTGTATTAACGTTATGGTATTCGCATTTTGAATACGATGATATTTAGCAACAATCTTAGAAGCTGTACTCTTCTTGAGCTTTGCTAACACGTTTTTTCTATTGAGTCTACTGTATCGCGCACGTTTCTGATCATATACATCGTCACGATTTGAAGAATAAATAGTACGCTTAATAGTTCGCTGCTTCTCAGCATTCAATCTATAATATGTGCGCGCTGTATTTCGCTTTTTCTCAGGGTTCAAATTATAATGTTCGCGATCCTTGATTTTCTGCGATTCAGCATTCAAGTGATAACTGCGCCTTTTCTCTCGCTGCTTTTCAACTTTTGAATGATAGAGTTCGCGAGCTCGACCTCGCAGCCTCTCAGCGTTCGAAAGGTAGTTCTGATGGTTTATAATACTCCGTTTCGTAGCGACACTACAATGCTCAGACTTTCCGGCACGAGAATTATTATACGTATATTTGTCTCCGATTTTAATGGCATCCACCATAGATGTTTTTGTCGTATCTTGGTGTACCTGTCCGCGATTAATGATATCTAATCTAACATGGTGCATAGATTCTGGATCTATATTTGGCATTAGAAGTTGTTGTTTTTCATTAAACTCTTGATCACATTCAGTTGTTGCATCCGCCTGAATGTGCTCGCTGCAGATCAGCGGTTTCGGGTAGGTTGCAACATTTGTTTCTGATTCTAATTTCGGATGCAAAGCTTCCTCTTGTTCGGTGTGCGCAATAAGTTCAGCTCGTTGTTTTTTAACCCCAACAGGGCATGAGTTCTCTTGTTCCATTTGCTACGAGTTTGAAGTTTGAACGTTTTCCGACAATACTTTACGTCTACGAGTAGGAGTATTCCTTTTTCTAACCGTGCGCTCCGTTTTACGAGCGTAAGGAAATTCTTCGAGGACGTTGTTTTCGAACAATTTCAATAAATGTGTACGCATAAGAGACACGTCGTATGTCATTTTAGCCGGACTGTTACCATTAACGAGCGAGATTGCAAATGCGATAGCAAACACCCCACAATCCGAGCCGTTGGGTTGGTGTTGAACCGTTGGAAACTTTATGCGCTTGCCTTCAAACTGATAGAAAGGAAATAATTTCCTCAAATATGTCTCGTGCATTCAATGTAGCCTTTTGGAATTGAATGAATCATATATGAATATCGATTTGGTATCATAATATGCGCATACCCAGTGCAGTTCATTGCTGTGTAGTATTTGGATATGCTTGTGAGTGTGAGAAACTGGCTCGATAGTACTGGGCATTTGTACCCGCCAGGTTTCACGTGGTGAATATTCTGTACAGCTTCTTAAGAGGTACGCAAATTAAGTCATGTGAAGATCGGTCAACCACGCGCCTGATCTAATTATATGTTTAAATTCCTCGTCAAAAGTTGGGGGGCATCACGCCTTTCTCGCCTCCGTGATTCCCTATCATTTACAGAAATTGATAAACTTGCGGTTACCTTGCGACCTTGCATTCCACGTGAACTCTCAGGCGCAAGATTACCTAGCCGACTTTTCTGTGCACCCACTTCTTGCGCGTGAGCTGTATCTGGGCGTGTAATTTCTGACGTAATTCTTGAATGTTTATAAAACAATTCACGATTTTTAACATCTGTTCCGGGTGAACCAATAACTCTTTTTGGTTGTTGAACCATTGCAGCCAGTGATCTCACTACAATTTGTTGCGAGTGTTTTTGTTTGGTGCTATCGCGAGGCGATCCGTGGTTATTAACAGCGATATTTCGTTTTGCATCAGTTACTTGCATTCTAGTAATGCATGGAAAGTCTTGTATCTTATTATTTTTAAATATCTGTAAAAGATGTTTTCGCATTAGCTTAACATCGTAGATAATTTCGTCCGGCTGTTGCCCGTTTATCAGTGAAATTGCAAATGCGATTGCAAATACTCCACAGTCGGATGAGTCGGGCTGACGCTGAACTCTTGGAAACTGTACTGTATTTTTGTCAGTAGATAGGGGCAGCTATGGGGAGACACAACAAACCCCCCTTTCCCCCCCGTCTCCTGATAAGGGGGTGATAAGGGGAATGTGGGTCAGTGTGTCATCTTATCAGTCTGGCCCACATCCGGTCTGGTGTGTACGCGGACCTCCTTATCAGCTCCCCCCTCCCCCCCACCCCTGTCTGCGGTCACTGGCCCTGACCATGATACCCCTTACCCCACCTCCCCCCGGGGTCCGTTATGGGGTGAGTGCATCGCTCTGTCTCTTTCTAGTCTGGGTCTATCTCTCTCTAGTCTGGGGAAGCTATGGGGCGATGACGCGTTTGCCCGGACACACACACACACGCTCGCCTTACCGTGTCCGTGTGTTCTAGAATCTTCCAGAATGTTCTAGAAGCTTTCTGTCTCTTTCTAGCCTGGTCCCGTCTCTCTCTCTCTAGTCTGGGCCAGCCAAGGGGTGATGACGCGTTTACCCGCACACACACACACACGCTTGCCTTACCGTGTCCGTGTGTTCTAGAATGTTCCAGAATGTTCTAGAAGCTTCTGGAAAGCGATGACGCGTTATCCCTACTCCAAAATTTTTGTACTCAGAAATATTTCAGCAACGCGGCATCCCTGTTTACTATATCTATGCTTAAAACTACGGGAGGCTGGTGAAGGATAGAGATTTGATGACGCAACAAATATATACATATCATACGTTTATTCAATAAATCTTAATTTCACATATACAGCTATGCGGTTATTCATGGCAATTAAATGAACTAAACAAAATGAAGGGCAATATGAAAGAACCCAGCATTAAAATCATTATTGACACAAACAACAAGCCGTAGGTCTCTAAAAGTTCAGAGTCGATGTTTGTTACACTGTAATTTACACCGGATGTTTTTTCACCGGCATGGTGTGAGATCATACACGGATGCCGGCTATCAAAATCCGATAATGCCGTTGCGTCGCGAGATTCTTCTGCTGAGCGAGAGCCAGCAGGTATAGGAACGAAATTCGACATTGCGTAGGCGATAATTTGCAAACAATGATCAGTTCGATTCCTCTTCCACCTTCAGTTTGATTCCTACTGCGAGATAATGCGGGAATAATTTTGTCAATTTCAGCAGAACGATGTCGCAATAATTATTCACAAATTCTGCCTCCAGTTGTGCCTTGACGTGTGCCCTTGCAGAATCATACTCCCTTGTAGAGAGCAGGGTTATTCGATGAAGTGATGGTTCTCGATGACCCTGTATCTTCACCTTCTCCGCTATATACTCGATGTACAGTTTCTTACACCGATTGACACTGTTGGCAAGTCGTTGAAGGCGGTGCAACTGTTCTTCTACACACACGAACACTGTCTTCAACCCGTCAAACGTGGTCTTCTGCATCACTATCGTGGGACGATAAGACAGTTTCCGCTTGACACCCCCATTGGTCGTATCGAGGTTTTCTTCTTCTTCTTCTTCAGCATCAGCACCATCCGTCTCCTCGGCGATATTATTTGCTTCGAAACTGATACTTTTTGAACCGTGAGAGGTGGTAAAAGTTATGGTACAACCGCCTAGCGTAATATGTTCGAAATACCAATCCGCACCCGAATAGCCGCTCGAATCCAGATGCTCTGTGATGGTGTCCAACTCGTCTGCCAGTAGCGACCACTCCGATGTGTTGAAATATATACAGCATGAGGAATTGCTCTCGAGTTTAATCACTGGCACAAATGACTCGTCTGCACCAAGTCCGAGACCGACAACAATCTTTTTAGTTATTGAATTGTTCAATCCGTACGTAGTCGCGAGAACCAGATTTCTTTGAGATTTTTTCATTGGTTTCGTAAAGCTCTTAAAAATTCTACTCGTGTTTCCCATGACTACTTTTGATTTAGGTGTCGACATTGTACTACAACTCGGTTTGATCGAGGCTGCAATATTACTGATTTAAATCTAGACGACACGGTCCTCTAGACCCTCCGATTTCCCCCTCCACCTCCTTTTTGTTTTACCATTTCCCTGTGTTGGTTGTAGAGATATTTCCGGTCAAGTCGATAAGCTTATTTCGAATATTTGAACGACGGTTTGATATCACCAGCGGAAACTGAGCAACGAATATTATTTTAATAATATTATTCTTTTTATCTAATCTTATATTTATACTTACACTAGAGT
Organism: Tenthredo notha; assembly: GCA_914767705.2. Lineage (NCBI taxonomy): Eukaryota > Metazoa > Arthropoda > Insecta > Hymenoptera > Tenthredinidae > Tenthredo > Tenthredo notha. The sequence continues at coordinate 2,356,692 of OU611916.1, forward strand.
ATTGGGGAAGGTTAGAGATTTGATTACGCAACAGATACACAAACGAAACTGAAATTATTTATTGAAAAATTCAATATTTTCAATTAATTTTACAATATAAATATTTTTTTCAATCCTCGACTTCACCGTCGCGGCGCGAAATTTTTTGGGAACGGGCGAAATTCGCCCGCCCCCAACAGCTTTTTTATGGCCTCTTTCACCATAGCCCGACAAGTTTCGCAGGGTTCCGCTACCCAGCGCCGCCGCAACATCGTCATCCCGTGGACCCTCCTTATTACTGCCCACTGGCGGAAAATGTCCGCGGCAAACTCCACCTCGTTCACCGAATACAATCGGGCCTCCTGCGGGTCCAGGGCCCGTACTACCTCCGCCACCTTCTGCCTCCACTCGAGAGCATCTGCAAATTACGAGATTAAATGAGTTATTTCTGTAATATTGTGGAAAACGTCGACTGTGTATTACGTGATGTTTCGAGAAAATAATAAAAATCACAGTTTCGGAAATGTAGTTTGAAGTTATGATTCTACGTATTACAAGTAAGCTGATGAAATTTAGGATAACGAATGGATAAGTTATTTGTATGATATTGAGGGAAACACCGCGTGAGTATTACGTGATGTTTCGATAAAATGATAACAATGACAGTCTGGGAAGTGTAGTTTAGAGTTGTAATGCAACGTGATAGTATTGAAAGTAAACTGATGAAATTTAGTATAACTTACCCATCTCGTGAGTGTTTCCACTCGACGTGCAATAAAGTCCGGATTCGGTCGCCATTGTAGAAGTTAGTTTATATATTTCTATTTAACACTTGGTGGTAGTTGGTTTTTGTGAGTTGTGAGTAGTCTGGTGAAAACTGCTCGTCTTTATATACGAAAAGTCAGACCCGTACCCCTCTCCAAAATTTTGAAACACATATACGAAAAGTCGGACCAGCACCCCCCTCAAAAATTTTCCAACACCGTTAATAACTCAGTTTTGGACGAGCGGACACATGTAAGAGATTGTGCCAAACCCTTGGTACAGTATTGTTGGAGCGACGTGTCCGGGAACAAAAATAACAGGCTTGGGGATGGGAAATACCAAAATTTTGAAACACGCTGATGAGTTGACTTTTGGCTGATTAGTGAATGCGTTTAAGAGATTACGGTGAAGCGTTACACACCCACATACCCGCTATATCTAACAATCACGATTCGGTAAAGGCCGCCGTGCTTATAAGTCGGTTCTGGACTAGAGAACACATGTAAGAGATTGTGCTGTCAATGGTACAGTATTGCTGAACCGACGTGTCCGGAAACAGAAACAACAGACTTAGGGGATGGGAAATACCATAATTTCAAAGTTCTTGACTTTTGGGTGATGAGTGGACGGATTTAAGAGATTACGGTGAACCGTTACGATCTAACGTACTCACTATATATATACATATATATATATAAACATAAGGATTCGCGGTAAAGTTCGCTGGTCAGATCTTACGATCAAATTGCGTGAAATTAACGTTTTTCAGCGACGAGAAACAGGGTAGAGTTAGAGGTGGAAAGATGAAATTCAAAAAGAGAACGAGATAGGATATTTTCAGAATTTTCCAGCATATCAGTCAGCGAGGCATCTGCTAATGTTATGTTCCGGGGCATAGTTCATTGGTCATTCAAACCACGTGGTCCCTTCGGAAACTGATATATAGCTTGACACGAGGGATATTTTTTTCAGTAGGAAATTTTTTGTATACAAGCTCCAATCTTACACTCTGTATGATGCCTGTATGTGTGTGTAAGTGAGTGTACGACCGATATTGTCGGAGTTGGCATCGTTTTGTGTGATCTTTCAAGAAAAAACCACGTTCAATTTAAATCATGCCTGATACGCAGAACAGAAAGTATCGCGCTATAGTGTTAAAGGCTGCATCTTATGCCAGACGTAGGAGTATCGCTTTCGATAGGTCCTGCGGTATACGATGGAGACGATCGCTTGCCCGAATGACCCGGAAAAATTTGCTGCGGCAGGTGCGACGAATGATTGCTATGTGTGATGAGAGGTCTATTTCCCGTCTGTACAATCACGACGTTTTCGCGGAGTCGTGGGATTGTTTACGAATCGCTGCCGAAACGGTGATTTCGCGTGGTACTTCTACCTTCTGGATATTGCGGGGACTGATGACGGAGTATTACGAGTGTCTGAATGTGATCCGTGCACGTAGTAGGAATAACATCTATGAAACACCGCGGCGACATCAGGTGTCAAGACTTGGGAGGATCGAGAGAACGACTAGGATGACTACCACTGCAGACGACGACGATAACGGGGTGCAAGAACGCGGAGGTCAACTTCCGAAAACTCGGCAGAATCCCATGCCAGTTTCAAATGACACGGATATGCTCGAAGATAACAGTATCACCGATGAGATGCTGTGTGCAGCAGTGGAACGATACGAGGCCCGGATGGCTGGTAAACAGACGATAATGAGCGCCGACAGTGATACGGAAATGTATGAAATTATACCATCGTCTATCGACACCGAAGAATCTCTTCATCCCTGGTTATCGACTGTTTTGAAAATCCCGAATAAAAATTGGGTCGTTCGACCTATGCCGACTTGGGGCAGCAATGCGGGTTCCTCAAGTGATTCTTCTGACTACACAGCTACAGGGGGTGACGCACGCGGCCCAAATAACCAACGCCGTGACGAATCGCACGAAGAACCTGATAATCAGCTTCATCATCGCCATCATCATCAGGCACCTGTAGCGGAAAATTTACCAAACGAACACTATTCTAACTCTACCTGTAAGCCTTGTACCAGTTCGATGAACAATTTCTCAAATAAAATTTAAATGACTTATAAATACGTAGAATATAACATCCTTTATTTACTTTCATTCTTGACCAACTCTATCTTAAATACAAACAGATGGGAAGACCACAGCAATGGGTTTTCTCAAATTCCATGTTAACGAAGGAGCCAGTACCTCGAGACTTCAACACGGCGGACACGTGAACAGACCTGTCACAGATAACTCTGACGAGGACGGAAGTATTGTCGAGGATGATAGCGAGGAGAGTTCAGAGAGAATAGCTAGGGAAAACCCTGCATCGGTAGAACATCCTGGGGGAGACGGGGTGGCACACGGAGAGAAACTCGGGGGACTGACTCTACCGAGAGGTCATATAGCTTAACTTTATCGTGGTAGACTAGCGCCACCACGCTTAAGGAAAGAGAATTTACTTTCCAGGTAAGCTGAGCGGCTCGTTAGGGTGACTGAGTCTCCCGAAGCATCGGGCAAACGGCTTTCTTTATTTGCGTAGAGACGATCGTTCACCTTCCGTTCGGGTGACTGAGTCTCCCAAAAAAAGAAATGAGCGCGCTGAATTCTAGGAGCAGTGGCGCTACGATTTTCGGGAGGTTAGTTCACTCGAGTTTCTCTCCGTGCAAGTTTCGAGAATAGGTCTTCTCTGACGGAAGATCGTTTCCAAGTGATAAGCGAGCTTAGTAAATATTACAAACGATTCGAAATTACCGGTCGTCAGATGGTTATCAGGATAGAACCGGTTGCAGAAGGTGCAAATCCCATTAAATGGTTAGAGCGGGCGTTCAGGAATATTCATGCCTATGCCGTCGGTTCGTGCCGCGAATCAGACTACATTGGAATCAGTTTCAATGCCGGTGGCTTCAATCTTAGAGCCGCTGGTCTTTCGTTTCGACCTGTTAAAGATTTCCGTTACGAAGATTTGTGGAAAATTGTGTACGGTGTGACACAAAGCGCGTCCGAGTTCACCGTAGATCAGACGATCACCGTCACCGTGAATACCGTTAGAGTTCCATCGGGGCGAGGTAAGGCGATGAGATTGACGCATGACGGGGTAGGGAAACGCTCTATTTTGGAAATCGGGAACTCTGACAACATGTGTCTTCCACGTGCTCTTGTTGTGGCCAGAGCTCACGCTGAGAGGGGGTCCATCCGTAGCGGGGCGTTACACACGCGGTGGGAATTGATTAGACATAAAGTATCACCGTCTCAGCGCATCGCCGCCTAAAAGTTGATAAAAGACGCGGGTGTCGAAATTCCTGCGGACGGTTGCGGCGTACCCGAGATCAATCTGTTTCAATCTTATCTGGCCCGTGAAGGTATAGCAATCGTAGTTTATGAAAGTGGGAAACTGGGGAACGGCGAAGAGACGATCTACGACGGTACGGATGTGGTTACGGCGAGCGGACGACACGGCGTTACGTATAAACTGAATATCCTCTACTTTCCCGCTAAACGGCATTACAATCCTATTCTGAACCCGACGGCTGCAGCGGCTGCGAGATATTTCTGCGAACCCTGTAACAAAGGGTACAGGACCGGTAACGAGCACCGATGTTCGCGCAAATGTCCTCAATGTCTTTCGGTTCCCGCCTGCGATTCAATCGGCGCGAGTCTAGACTGCCGCTTCTGCGGACGTTTTTTTCGCGGAAACGAATGTCTGGCGAGGCATCGAAAAACGGGGTCGTTCAGTCCGCGTCGTTGCGTGTGCGAAACTCTTCAGATCTATGGTAACTGTACGCGTTTCACGGATCGTACGAAAGGTGTACACTCGTGCGAGACACGGTACTGTGCCACCTGTTGTTCTCAGCAGTCGTATAATCATAACTGTTACATGCCCACCATCAAACGCGATAAGAAGCAACCCCGGTATATCTTCGTGTTTTACGATCTTGAGACGCAGCAGAGCGAGACGGTTGAGGGTGATGAAAGAACGAACATACATGTGCCGAATCTGTGCGTAGCGCATCAGGTTTGCAGCGAGTGTATTCACGATTTGGATATAAAAAACGGTTGCGACTCTTGCGGTCTCACGCGCGAGTATGTCTTCAAGATCGATCCTATCAGACAATTCGTTGACTTTGTCACGCGACCGATCCGAGATTTCACAAAAATTATTTGTTTAGCTCACAACGCAAAGGGATTCGACGCTCAGTTCATATTGCGATTTTTGGTAGAGCGAGGCAACGAACCGCCGCAAGTAATCTTGAACGGAAGTAAAATTATTATGCTAGAGACGGGACACACTCGCTTCCTTGACTCGCTAGCCTATATGCCCATGGCGTTATTTGCTCTTCCCAAAGCTTTCGGTCTGCCTCCGAGCACTGTCAAGGGTTTCTTTCCTCATCTTTTCAACACACCCGATAATAGTGGTTACGTGGGGCCACTTCCTGAAGCTAAATTTTACATACCGGACGGTATGAGTGTGAGTGCTCGAGATGATTTTTACAACTGGTATAATAGCGAGGTTGCACAAGATCGCCAATTTGACTTTGATGTCGAGCTGGTGACTTATTGCAAGGCAGATGTAGATATTCTTCGACGTGCGTGTATCGCGTTTAGGGACATCTTTCTCGAGTGTGGGCGTGTGTGTCCGTTCACAGAGAGTACGACCATAGCGTCGGCCTGCATGACGGTGTTTAGGAAAAATTTCTTACAACCGTCGCAAATCGGTATTATCCCCAGCGGGGGTTATAGGCGTGCCGATAATCAATCGCAGAAGGCTCTCGAATGGCTTGTCTGGAAGGAGCATGAAATGGGTATACTAATCACCCATGCTGCACGGGCACGCGAGTTTCGTATACCTGAAACGGGTCGTCCTGTTGACGGTTACTATGAAAATAAACAAACGGGCGTACGTCAAGTGTTTGAGTTTCACGGGTGTTATTGGCACGGCTGCCCGCTGTGCTACAAGATAAACAGAGATAATAGACTGACAGCCGGTGACACGATGGATAGGCGGCTCGAAGAAACACGCTCAAAGACTGCTAAAATGACCGAGTTAGGATACATCGTTACAGAGATCTGGGAATGTGAATGGGATCTACTCAGAAATGAGAGCGACGAATTGCGTGAATATATTTCGAATCAGTTATTAATTGCAAACAAGGGTTCGTACAAGGCGTTGAATCCACGTGACGCGTTCTATGGCGGTCGTACGGGTAACACGTCGTGCTATCGCGAAGTAAACACAGGCGTGGATGAGGGTGTACGCGAGGAAATACGCTACGTGGACGTATGCTCTCTGTACCCCTACATATGCAAGAACGGTCGGTTTCCCATGGGGCACCCGACAGTTTATGTCGGCGACGACTGTAAATTCTTAACAGGAGCGAACGGTACCGATATCCAACGACTCGACGGATTGGTCAAGTGTTGCGTTCTACCGCCGCGAGATCTCTTTCATCCCGTATTACCGATACGCATGCACGGTAAACTAATGTTTGCTCCGTGTCGTACTTGTTGCGAGGAAATGCTGCAAATAGACTGTCCGCACGAGAACGCTTCCGAGCGTTGGTTCGAGGGTACTTGGGTGTCCGATGAATTGAAGAAGGCCGTGGAAAAGGGTTAGACGGTGGTGAGCGTACGTGAAATCTGGCAGTATGCAATGACACAGTTTGACCCTAATACTCGGAAGGGTGGTCACTTTGCGGGCTATATAGATACCTTCTTGAAAATTAAACAGCAGGCTAGCGGATGGCCGGCCGAGTGTGTAGACGAGGAATCGCGAGAACGTTACTTGTCCGAATATGAGAGAATTGAGGGCATACGACTGGACCGCGATAAGATTTCAAAGAATCCTGGCCTACGTTCTGTCTCAAAACTCTGTCTCAACTCGTTTTGGGGAAAGTTCGGTCAGCGTGAGAATATGTCAAAGACCGAGGTTGTAAATTCCCGTAGACAATTGTTAAAAATATTAACCGACCCGGAGATCGAAGTTACAGATCTCCTACCCGTCAATGAGAAACTGTTATACATACGATGGGTTCACTCCGAGGCGAGCGTTAAACCGACACCCCTGGCAAATGTTGCTATAGCCGCATATACTACAGCCCAAGCACGTCTAAAGTTATACTCGTATCTGGAAAAGCTCGATCGGAGGGTACTGTACTATGATACCGATTCGGTTATCTATACACGCGATGCGAAGCATACTGACGAATACGAGCCAGAGACGGGAAACTTTTTGGGTGATCTCACAGACGAGTTAGAGGCTCACGAAAAGGGTAGCTACATACGATCGTTCGTTTCAGGGGGAGCAAAGTTTTACGCGTACATCGTTCGTCATGCGAGCGGTGAGGAGACCGAGGTATGCAAAGTCAAAGGTGTTACATTGAATTACTCGAATCGTCTTAAAGTCAACTTTGACTCGATACGGCGCATGGTGGTAGATAACACCGAGCCAATACAACTACAGTATCGCGCCATCCGTCGGACAGTGTTGCACCAGGTGGTCACGCGTACAGAGTCCAAGACCTGCAGACCGGTAATTGTCAAGAGGCGTCGTTGCCCCGATAACTTTCAGACCTTGCCCTACGGCTACAGGGAATTTCCATCGAACATTGAACGCCTCCAAAAGTAACACGTGTATTTGGGATTATCCCCTAACGCAGCCTGTACCGGGGTATAAACTAGTATCTGTACATAATCTTTTACAGTCTCTCGACAAAACTCTCTCTATTTTCCAACTTTATCGCACACTCTGTCTCTCGCTCTCTCTCACTCTCCGACTCAAGCCTCTTGTTCACACACACACACACACACACGCACACACGCCGCTGCCGCAGAAGATAAATATAGAAGATAACGGTTATACGTTCACAGTAAGGTCAGTATATTCACGTTATCTGCGTTTCTGAAGAAACACTATACAGAAACAATTATGACGCGGGGATGCAATAAGCTAGATCAAGGGGTGCGTGCGCCGGCAAGCTCGTCAGCCGCGATAGATCTATCCTGCCGCATGAGGCTGGTACCGCGGGCGCGCGAGGGTACTGGTTGATACCCTCGACGCGTACACGCGCGCTGATATGAGCTCATAGCTCAGCGCGCTCCGCGACCGCCGCCGCCGCCCCCGTGAAAGGCTGATTCCCGCGGAATATACAGTTACCCGAATGTTTTGATTCTGATTTTTCAACACATCTGTACAGAGAGAGAGAGAAACATTATCGAGGACGATGGACACGCGATGGAAGCATCCGTTCTCTGCGATCGTGGCCGGTCCTTCGGGTTGCGGAAAATCCAATTTTGTAAAGAATTTCTTGAGACACAGTAGGAGTATGTGCGATGCGGAATTCAGTCGCGTAATCTGGTACTACGACGAGTGGCAGCCGCTGTACGAGTCGGGGAACGGAATAGAATACCGCGAGGGATTACCGCAGCACGCAGACTACGACGGTGACACGAAGCCCAAACTATTGGTGATCGACGATCTGATGCGCGAGGCGTCAAACAATGTGGTCGTCGATCTGTTCACCAAAGTCTGTCACCACAAGAATCTCAGTGTTTTTTACATCACGCAGAATTTGTTTCACCAAGGACACGGTCAACGAGACATCTCTCTGAACGCCAATTATATCGTTTTCTTCAAAAATCCGCGCGATCGCGGTCAGATTCAACACCTCGCGCGACAAGTCTACCCCGAAGATTCACGATTTCTTCAGGCCTATCACGATGCTACCTCTGCGCCGCACGGTTATCTCTTGCTGGATCTGAAGCAATCGACGCCTGAAAATTGTCGGTTTCGTACCAATATCTTTCCCACGGACGTACATCACCACGTCTACGTTCCACGGAGGGATATAAAGAAGAGCAGTGCTCACACAGTACCAGTCGCACGGATATAATGCCGAAAACACCTCGTCGCACGTATGAGCAGGAGTGCCTGGCCAACTTTAGTAAAATAAACACTCTCCTGCTGCACGCGCCGCAGAAATTAAAACCAGGTCAACGATTGGCTCTGCTACGTACAGCCGATAACACTTTGATTAAGAACATCTGCGAGTGCGCGCTCAACACCTTGGAGGGAAACGTCGTGCTTTCCCCGTCGCAGAAGACGCGACTTCGCCGTCACAGACAGACGCTTCGTCGATTGGCCCGTAATCGAGGTAGCTGGAAAAGCAAGAAAAAAATTCTCGTTCAACAGGGAAGTGGATTCTTTGCCCTGCTGTTAGCCCCTATACTCGGAACTCTGGTGTCTAGACTGTTTTCTCAAAAACTGTGTGTGTGAGTGTAAGCGGTGGTGTTGGTAAGATGGAACGGGCAAAGAAGATGATTTTAATTCCAATGGAAAGTATGGAGAGATTCCAACGTCGCGTCACGGACGGTGCAGCAGCCGGTATATCGTCCGCCGCTGCCGAGGAGACTCCTAATTCCGGCCGCGGTGATCCCATCACCAATCTAGATAACGATATGAGAAGCATTCTGAAGTCAGAAACAACGGATGATGCCGAAAAATGGAAACTGTATCAACAAGTGCTGCAGCGATATCTGTATTTTACCAAGGAGTCTAGAAAACCGTTGGAGCTGCTCATTCGCGAGGAGGAGGGCACGGGTAAAAATGTTGGCGGGGTACCGCTGAAACAGGAGATCGGAGCCGCGCCTTTGAATGAGGGCAAAATGGATCCGGGGCGAATACTGGGAAGCATTCCGAAAAAGTTTTTAGCAAAAGGCAAACTTTTGTTAAAAATGTTGAGCGACATGCCGACTCGTTTCACGTGGAATAATGACGGGGCAGTTGCGATCGACGGAGTAACGGTACCTGGTGCAAATATTGTCGATCTGACGAACCTTGCCACGCGATCGAGAAAAAGTTTCGATCCTGTGGGAAGGTCTCAGTTCGCTCGTTTTCTTCACGCGGTCAACGTACCGCGAGATTACGTGGGTAACGAGACTTTTTGGAGAGACATACGCCTTTTCGACAACGATAAGTTGGCGGACGCCGCTTCCTCGGCTATAGCACATCCCTCGTCATCGTCCGTGATTCGAGGCACGGGTGACGGTAGTCAGGGATCGTTCGCAAGTGCTCGGGGTTTGTCACGCAGTAGGGCTGGCGAGGGTAATCGCAGTGAAAGTATCGGCAGCAGTGGAACAGAGGACGGTAATATAACCGAAACACCTGTAGCGACCAAACGTAAAAGCCAGCGAAACATTCTACGCGAGGGTAGCAGCAACAGCAACAGCGGTAAGAAAAACAGACGCAGTGGGTGGATGGAACTTCGCTTGAAGAAATAACGATGCCGAGACTTGAAGATATATATTACGACCCCTCGCATCCGGCTGCCTACACGGGAGCACGGAACCTGGAACGTGTCTCGCGGGGGGACACGTCGCGGGAAACGGTCAGAAACTGGCTATCCGGTCAAGATGCCTATACGTTACACAAATCGGTAAGAAGAAGATTTCCGCGGGCAAGATACAACGTTTCCAACATCGATGACGTGTGGGAGGCTGACCTGGCCGATTTGAACTCTGAAAAGAAACATAACAACGGGTATCGCTATCTGCTAGTGGTGATTGACGTTCTGAGCAAGTATGCGTGGGTAGTTCCATTGAAGCGTAAGACAGCAACAGCCGTTGCCGAGGGATTCGAACATGTGTTGAACACAACCAGACGCAGGCCCGTACTACTACAGACAGACAAGGGTAAGGAGTTTGTCGGCTCTGTTTTTCAGAACCTGCTAAACGCTAACGAGATACGTTATCGGGTCACTCGAAACCCCGACATAAAAGCGGCTATCGTAGAAAGATTCAACCGTACGCTCAAGGAACGTCTATGGCGATACTTTACGCACAAGAAGACCCGTCGCTACGTGGATATCCTTCCTCAGATCGTACAGGCGTACAATGATACCATACACTCGAGTATCGGAATGGCCCCGTCGTCAGTGACGTTACGCAACGCGGCCGAGGCACGTGCCTTCATGCAGAGACGATATCCACAGCCATCGAAGGGTAAACCAAGATTTCGCGAAGGTGACACTGTACGAATCAGCAGAACCAAGGGCACATTCGAGAAAGGATACGTGGCAAACTGGAGCGAAGAATTGTTCAAGATTCACCGCGTGCTCGCGCGTTCACCGGTAGTCTACGTCTTGGTGGATTTAGAGGGAGAGGAAATCGACGGCGCGTTCTACGAGGCAGAGCTTCAACGAGTAGCGGAGGGGGGAAATTTGGAGACAGTCACTCAGAACTGACGAGGAGGAGACGGGTCAGTAGTCGTGTGCGCGTTGATTGAATTATACACACTCGCGTACGTTCTAAACTCATCATGAGGGGTAATCAATTTTACATCACTCTACCGAGCAACAGCTCAATGCAGTTTTTTTCCGATAACCGTACCTGCTGCTACATGACACAGTTACCGCGTGCCATCGAATTGGACGGTGAGTGGGAGGTGGGTCTAGCCGAGATCCATTATCCGCTCACGTTTTCATCGCCGTCGTCGCAACGAGCCGAGACTATCTCCGCAAGACCTAAATCATGGAGAACCGCCCATGTTCCGGTATCCGATGGTGCTGAGAACCCCGTTCCGATAATCCCGTCGTGTCAAATGTTTGTCTACTGTGATCTTGTGGAGCCTCGCATCGTCGGTGATGTTTACGCACCTTTGTTACGCGTTATTCATGCCTGTGGGAACTCGCATTCGATTCGCGGAGAATCGGAAATAAAGACCCTATCACCGCCGTACTACTTGCCACTGATGCTTACAAGTTTCCGTACAGTCGAAATCAATATAAGGGATCATCTTGGCAGACCTGTGCCATTCGAAGGTGGGACGTTGACCGTCACGCTTCACTTTAAACGCGTTCGCTGATGTGAGAATTCTTTCATCATCATCATCATCATCATCATCATTATATCGCAGGGGAAGGAAAGTTCGAGGCAGAAGACGAAGAAGAACGTAAAAGACCATGGACCATTACACCGAACACTACGAGAGTCAGTTGGGGGGCGGTATGGAAATTTTTTACCGAGGCCACCCGCACCAGCGGGGTCACGGTATCGGTAGCTTCTTGGGAGGATTATTCCGTAGGATATTACCATTGTTCAGAAGTGGAGCTAGGGCTGTCGGAAAAGAGATTCTACGCACGGGGAAGAACGTTAGGACGGATATGCAGAACGATACACCGCTCAAAAAGTCTCTACAGTCACGCGTCAACGAATCGAGTCGGAATCTGAAACGAAAAGCTGAGGAAAAACTTGAGTCATTGATGAAGGGATCGGGGTATATGAGCGGCGTGGGGGGAGCGAGACATCAGTCGATGCTCGCACGCGTAAACAGACTAGTCGACGCTCGAGGTTCTGTCAAAAAGGGAAGAATCAACAAAAGACGACCGAAGAAATCAACCAAGAAGAAGAAGAGCAAGGGCAAGAAGAAACAAACCGTATCCAGAAAAAAAGGAAATAAAAAGAAGACCGCTAAAAAACGAGCTTTGACCGACATATTTGGACCCCGATAAGTTCATCTCTCACCCTCACACACACACACGCATAATGGCATTCCTACACGCGCACTCTGGCGAGTGTATGAAGTCTGAGCTAGATTTGTTTACTCTTCCTCCTACACAAACTTCGATTGAGGGTGGACAGTGGGTGCACTACAAGCCCGTCTCATCGCTAACCGATGATTCGCCGATCGAATTCTCGGTACCGGGCCAAGGTGACGAGTACATTGATTTGGCACACACCATGTTGAGCGTACGCGTGCAGGTGCAGTTGATTAAACCTGAGAATAACCCCCCAGCAGCGGCGGCGGGTGCTGCACCTGCCCGGTACGCTACACCTGTGAACAACCTTCTACACTCGATGTTCAACCAAGTGGATATATTCTTCAATCAAAAACTTGTTTCACCAGCCAACAACTCCTACGCTTACCGTGCCTACGTTGAGACTCTATTAAATTACGCCCCATCCGCGAAACGTTCGCATCTCTCGTGCGGCATGTGGTATGACAGCGAGGAAACCGTATCGGACGTCTGCGATGTCGACAGTGAAGATGCCGACGAGGGATTCACTACGCGAAAACGTATGATGCAAGACTCCCGTATAGTCGATCTAATTGGACATCTCCACTGCGACGTCTTCAATCAAGAAAAGTTTTTACTCAACGGAGTGGAGTTACGACTACGTCTCGTAAGATCGAGGGACAGTTTTTGCCTAATGGAAACAAATCCCCTTCACACGCTGCACATTGTTGACACTTCTCTGATGGTTCGCCGCGTAAAGATCAGCCCAGGTATCCTACTGGCCCATGCACGTACCCTTGCCCAGGGAACGGCCAAGTATCCCGTAACAAGAGTAGAAGTGAAAGCTTTCACCATTCACGCTGGGGTACAAGCGGAGACGCTGGACAACGTGGTACTCGGACAACTGCCGAAACGTGTGATTCTTGGATTCGTCAGCAACAAGGCATTCAACGGAGACAGACTACGCAACCCGTTCAATTTCCAAAGCTTCTTGCTGAATTACTTGTCGCTGTACGTGGACGGTGTGCAAGTCCCCTCAAAACCTCTGCAAACAAACTTTGGTAAAGATAATCTGTACGTCGACGCGTATCACACCCTCTTCTCCGGCACCGGTATTCATTTTCTCAACGAAGGCAACGGAATTAATCGTTCACAGTACAAAAAAGGGAACTGTTTGATGGCGTTCGATCTCACACCCGACCTCTCGGCCAACTGTCCCTCGCATTGGTCGCTAATTAAACACGGTACTCTCAGGATAGAAATGCGATTCGACAAGGCGCTGGAAGAAACAATAAATTGCATAGTTTACGCAGAGTTCGACAATCTCATAGAAATAGATGCAGCGAGGCAGGTTATCACAAGACTTTGGCGGCTAGAAAGTGGGCGGGAGGCAAAGTTTCCTGTTTTTTCGTCAGTAACAGGGTTCCGTTATCTTCGTGTGGTCCAACCGACAACTTTATCGCCGGAAACAGCAACCCTCGGAAAAACTGTAGAAGAAGGAAGACAAAAAAAAAATCGGGTGATTGTAAGGTTGGGGGAAAAAGGTGATTATACATTCGACGATAGGGTCAGTTGTTCTACAAACCTCACCACGTTCGGGTCTAATAAGTGTTAACCGTTCCCACCGTTCACAAATATGGATTACGTTGTGGATATTCAAGGATTTAGTGATGTGTTTGGAAATTTGCTACCGAAAGAGGTGGCCGTAGTCACCCTGGATCATCCGTACCACGCCCACTGGATTATCGAGCCACCTTATCCGTTTGTCAGCCTGACTCAGAGAGAACGCATCGCCAACAATTATAGCACGTGTTACCAGCACGGTATCGAGTGGTTCGAGGGGGATACTTCGGTGAAAAAGCTGGAACTCAATTTACGGGAAATAGCTCGGAACGCATACCGCATTGTAACCCGAGGTAAATACGAAACCAAGTATCTGCAGGAAATTACGTCGCGCCAAGTTGTGAATCTCTAGGAGTATGACTGTCCCGAACTTCCCGAACTGAATCCAGTGTCCGATTATTATTTTCATCACGGAGTCAGGAAAGAAGAATTTTTCGCCTGTGCGTTAAACAATGCCCTCAAGTTAAAACATTGGGCCAACGAGAAGAAAATCCTCGACAAGTATGATTATAAATCTCATGCGAATACGATAATTGGCAGTCGTCGTTTGAACCTGGGGGAGGGTTCAGGCAATAGTAGCGTTAGCAGCAACAGCTCCAGTGGATATCATACTGCCCACACGTGTGACAGTTCCTCGCATCAACCTGACCAGTCAATGTTCGGTTCCGCAGAAACGATAGTGAATGTAGAGGCCCAAGAAATCGAAGTCTCGGACACGAGTCTCTCCACAGCCACAACGGAATTATCCATCACACCATCGTCTCTGGAGATTGTTGACGAGAAAAATGGACAGTCTACAGATCCGGAAAGCATTGCGGACATTTCTGAACCAGAAGAAGATACAGGTTTACCCAGCAGATCGGATACCGTTGGTATGGACACGACCGATGGCTTTTGTTGCTAACACCGATGATCACACACAACCAGGTACACACTGGGTGGCGTTTTACATCAACGCAGCCGGACACGGAATATATTTCGACAGTTTTGGTATACCACCGCTCGTGCCCCATCATAATAGGACTTTACGCAGAAATTCCGAACGCTACACATGGAACATCGTACGGCTGCAAAGTTTTTCGTCAAACGTGTGCGGGCAATACTGTGTTATGTTTGTGTGGTTCATGGCTGCCGGGTTTGATTTGCATCAGTTTCTCGATATGTTCACCGATAATTATGATAAAAATGACTCTATCGCTGCTTCATTTTACAAACAACTCACCTCGTTCTCAAGTCATAAGTCCCGCGAAAGTCTGGATTTGATTGATTGTCACCAGTGTTGTACTTCTAGAAACAAATGTAATCTGGCATAGCGATATACATGGTTAGTTTTTAAGTTTTTTTCATTTAATTTCACTTAATATAAACATAGTAATAGTATTTTGATTGTATACTTAGCTTTAATTGATCGTAATTGTTCTTTGCTTTTAATATCATATTACACAATATTTTTAAATTTTTCTTTTTCTTCTCATTTGATTACTCTTAATCTAATCGTAGTGATAGTTTTGATTTTATGTCATTTTTTCTATATTGCCCTTCATTTGGTATCGCTCATTTGAGCATAATTGTATGTAGATTTAAGATTTATTGAATAAACGTCTGATATGTATATATTTGTTGCGTCATCAAATCTCTATCCTTCACCAGCCTCCCGTAGTTTTAAGCATAGATATAGTAAACAGGGATGCCGCGTTGCTGAAATATTTCTGAATACAAAAATTTTGGAGTAGGGATAACGCGTCATCGCTTTCCAGAAGCTTCTAGAACATTCTGGAACATTCTAGAACACACGGACACGGTAAGGCAAGCGTGTGTGTGTGTGCGGGTAAACGCGTCATCACCTCTTGGCTGGCCCAGACTAGAGAGAGAGAGACGGGACCAGGCTAGAAAGAGACAGAAAGCTTCTAGAACATTCTGGAAGATTCTAGAACACACGGACACGGTAAGGCAACGTGTGTGTGTGTGTGTGTCCGGGCAAACGCGTCATCGCCCCATAGCTGCCCCAGACTAGAGAGAGAGATAGACCCAGACTAGAAAGAGACAGAGCGATGCACTCACCCCATAACGGACCCCGGGGGGAGGTGGGGTAAGGGGTATCATGGTCAGGGCCAGTGACCGCAGACGGGGGTGGGGGGAGGGGGGAGCTGATAAGGAGGTCCGCGTACACACCAGACCGGATGTGGGCCAGACTGATAAGATAACACACTGACCCACATTCCCCTTATCACCCCCTTATCAGGAGACGGGGGGGAAAGGGGGGTTTGTTGTGTCTCCCCATAGCTGCCCCTATCTACTCGCAGTTCAAGAAAATCACTTGCAAACCCGGACAATGGATGAAGTGGAGAATAAATTCGAATATCTGAAGTCAAAATATACTGAAAAAAAAAAGATAATATGAAGTGCAAAAGCAGTGGAGCAGCAGTAATCAAATTTCAATATTTAAATGAAATGGACGACATCTTTGCCAGGGATGCAAAAATTTGCCCTGTTAGTACAGCTTCCTCAGCCAGAGGACGACAGAACTTACCTGTTAACATTGATGCTGAGAACAGCAGCCACTCACCGACAGTCGATGATGGTGGTGATCCGACTCACAATACTGGAGAGAAATCTCCGTCACAAAAACGAAAGAGGAGTCAACTGGCTGCACAGTTGGATAGATACGAAGATAATTCGAGACTTAGAGAATCAGCTAGACAAAACCGTCATGATGAACTTTTACGAAGGCAGGACGCAGCGCTTGATATTTCGAAAGCAATTGCCCAGTCATTTACAAATATAAGTTCAAAATAAAAATTACAAACGTGGTTAGGTATATTTATAGTCTATTACCTATATAAACTATATCTGTGTTTCAAGACCAAATGTTCAAATTTTGCATATTAAATATATAAGTCAATTTTTTTTTCAATATAATTCTCACCTTAAATATTTTATCTTTACAAAGCAAAGGTACTTATCGGCGACAGTACACTCTATAAGTATGTCTCTGCTCAGATGCTTTCAGTAACAGTCGAGCTTTACTCAAAGTCGAACGTTCCGAAATAAATGATAATATAACAATTATATAATGTAGAACCGTCGAGTTTATTTGTGACTATTACAATTGTAATATTGAACTAATTATCGAACTAATATACAGGGTGTCCCAGAATTCGCGACGAGGAATTCAGAGGGTAAATCTTGATCAAAAACGGGATCTAAATTTCCTTAGCCGTTTTTTCCGGAAACGCTTAGATTTCTCGTTATAATTATTTCAAATCCAGCCAATGACCCGCGGCTTATGAACGGACGTTCGTCGATGTGATTACCGCTCGGTTGTATACGCGTCTCCCAGCCTATTGTCGCCGCGAAACAAAGTGCACACAACCAAACGGCGAGCACACCGACAAGCGCCCGTTTTTACATCGCAGAAATCTAAGCATTTCCGGAAAAAACGGTTCAGGAAATTTCGATCCCGTTTTTGCTCAAGATTTACCCTGTGAATTCCTCGTCGCGAATTCGGGGACACCCGGTATAATAATATTTGTCTGAGGTATATTTTTTAAATTCTTCTTGGAGAAAACTTGTTGCAAAAAATGTATAAAGATCCTCGTAAATATACATATTACTTCCAACGTCACGCGTCTGATGAGAAATAGACATCTAGTTCAGACTGCGTTACCTAATAAAATTATGGAGAGATCAATATTTAGTTGCCATTGCTTTTTACAAGCACGTAAAAGAATGGGAGATTTTGAAAACCTTGAAGCTCATTTTTTGTTGGAAAATGATAGGGTTTTAGTTAATGAGTTTTCTGCCTTCGAATTAGACTTGATTGTGTAGTAGACTCGTTCTGAAGAAGATGGAATCTCTTTCGATTATTTGAAAGTTCTTCATGAGGTACACGAAGATTGGCTAGTTAAAAAGAAATTTGCGACTCTTCCAGGACCAGTCTTAATTCTAGACGCCGAAGCTCTTCAGCTGACGATATTTATACATAGAACTTATATTCCTGGAAGGGGAATAGGAGCTAGGGATGGGCCATATCACATCGATATCTTGAAAATCGATAATTTTCGAGTCGATATAGCGATATTTTCATCGATTTTTTCGTCATTGATATATCGTGATATCGATATCGAACCCACAGATATCGCAGTTCGATATCCTGGTCTTTGTAGTACAGTGCGAGTGCAACGCAGTGCGACGTGCATGCACACTGCACACGCCACACAAGCGGCGCGAAAAGAGTTTGCATTTTGCTGGTAAAAATTATACGGCCCAGAAGAAGAAAGGAAGTTGACAGGTAAGAAAATGAATGTATTTTAACACTAAAATTTCAACTTCAACCGCCGTCAGGAGCACTCTTCATGTGATGAATAAATATATTACACCTCATTCTAAATAACTCATTTTACTCGTTTCAAGCTCGCACCTAATTTCTTAATCTATTACACACCAATCGTCTCGTGAGGTTATGTTTCAGTTATTATATTGTATCGTACTGTAGTATAAGTACTTGAGTAGAAGTTATTCTACGGTACTTGTCTTGTCATTACACTTAAGTGGATTGGTTTTTGTGTTTTTTTACATCCCAATTTTTTTAAGTTTACTTGTCCTCTATTTTATTGATTTCCCATCAATTGACACACGCATGCTCTTGCAAAATATTCACTCAATCCTAATAAACCGCACACCCTTACATGGTAGTTAAACCTATCTCTGATATTCCTGTCGAAGAGTTAACATATTAACAAATACTATAGCGCATTTAATCATTTTTCAGCAGTGTCGGTTTATTGTGAATAGGTTGCGAAGGATCCTATTCATCCTAGTATCCCATGTACAGGCTTTCAATTACCCACCAGTACGCATAATACATTGCATGTTTCCTTTAACTTTAAGATGTTTATATCCTTATTATAATATTCCCACATTGTCAAATGACTTATAAATAGATATTTTCACCTTGGTCAGAATTCTAACCGGTCTAACCAAGCATTGATTTTCGATTGATTCCAAATAATATTGTTCGACATCTTATCTCAGTGACACCGAAGAGCTTCGTATGGAAATATTTTATCAAGTCGGAGGAGGGAGGTGCTAGATGCAAAATTTGCCAAATAAACGTCAAATCCAGTAGAAATACAAAAAACCTAACCTCACATTTAAAACGATATCAGCCGGAGATAAAATTGGGAGGCTCTGTTCTCACAGACAATTCAAACAAACATCAAAAAAGAAAACAAACGGTAATATGATTAATTTTCCCAACCTTATGGTAACTCGATGTACTACGAGTTACGACCTCATGTTAATTGAATCATTTTGACAACAGTCTGAAATAGATGAAAGCAATGATTCTGAATTTCCCGAGAATATTAATTCACCACCAGCATCACCGGCACTATCGACTTTATTGTTGGACTCCGCTAATTCGGACTCTAGACCATCAACATCAACATCAACATCAGTTTCAAGGCCAAGGGTGAAGCAACTCAAACTTGATATGACATTCGCAAAACAGAGATCGTTCGAAGGTATTTTCACAAATATTTTCTGATTGTTATTTTCTTCTTTGATTCGGGGCAGTTGTGGTTTGAAAACAGTAACTTTCTAGAGATGCTATTTTACTGTATTCAATCAATTTTCGTTTTACCAGGAGGATCTCGAGCTGCAGACATTACAAATAGAATCCTATTCTTTATTGCAAAAGATGATTTGCCTCTCGCTACAGTTGAAAACGAAGGGTTTCAGATGCTGATGAAGACTGTAGCACCGCTGTACCACATGCCTAGCAGAAAAACGGTGACAAATTTGATGGCAGAAAAATACGAGGTTTTGTCATCCTTAATCAAAGAGCAACTTTCAAATGTTACACATATATCTCTCACAACAGATATTTGCAGCGCTGGTGACTTTCATATGGAGGGTGTGGAATTCCATACCCAGAATTTTTCTTATTAGTTTTAATTTTAACCTTTAATTATGTAGGTGTGGAAAGAAAAAATCATATTTTTCATATATTTTTGTTACTGATTGCGCATTGCGCGTCGATAAAGAAGTGAGGACCCTCCGAGCAAATTTCGTGCATATTATAGTTGCATTTCTTTCCGCGCGCCGCCGCGTACTCCCTTCTTGGCTAATGCCCGCCATATACTGCGGTACCTTTTAAGCTTGACGTGTAAAGTGGTTTCGTGTCGGTGTATCGGTATGAAGCGGGAAAAAGAATAGCGAACTTGACCGACCCTTGATGCAGACGAGCAGTATGGACAAGTTTGTAGTAAGAGAGAGAACGAAACAGCTAGATGTTTTGGCCGGTGATCCGATACCTGGAGCCGGCAGTTCGAGGTCTCAAACTTCTAGAGAACCACCGGTGGTCGAGCCCGTGTATGAGCATCCCGATTCAGAGAAAGAAAATAAGGAAATCGAAGAGAAAAAAGGTGTACACATTTAATACATTCATATATAGATTCATCCAATAAAGTTTTTTACGTTTTATAATTTTCTCTATTTTTTACTTCTGCGACGAAAAACTCGTGTGGTTGGTTAAGGCGACTTCTGCTGTTAGTTGAAACTAATCTGGGGTGCTGCTTACCTTTGACTATTGGAGTTGCATTATTTCACAGACCCGCGATTTCGATAGAGTAATTTGAAATTTGAATACATATCGTTTCAATTTCACACTGTTTCTTAATTTCTATTCAAGATACTCCTGGCTGATAATGTCAAAAGTGAAAATTAAAACGAAAGAAGTAAAATATTCAATAGCTTTTGAGTAAATAAATAATATGCTTTAATCTTTTGAAAAGTGAGATTTCATGCCAGCGAGGTATTGTTCTTTTTTCTGAGAATCTCTGCGTCCATGACTTTGAACGTACGATTCTTATTTGCAGATCGTGGGGTACCGCAAGCTTTTCGAAAGTGGCAGGGTACTTATCCATGGCTTGATCTAAATTCAAACAGAAAAGCCATTTGCAAGCTTTGTTCTGAAGCGACGCAGAAAAAAATACCGTTACCAAAAAATAGTCAAACTGCATCTGATCAAAAAACTTGGGTAGTAAGCGGTTTTGACATCTGGAAAAACGCCGTTCTACGGCTCACAAAGCACGAGAGTAGCGAATTGCATTGTGAAGCTATAACTGGAGTAGCCAATTTGAGTAAACAATCAGTTTTAAATTGTTTGTCACACGCAAAGAAAAAAGAGATGGCCGATGCACGTATAGCCCTTGAAAAGTTATTCAACACTGTGAATGTCTTAGCCAGACAAGGAATGGCTTTGCGAGGAAGAGACAATGACGAGAATTTTAATCTCATCCAATTGTTAAAAATGAGAGCCGAAGATGTTCTGCAGCTTGAAGCATGGTTGAAACGGACAAGTTATAAATGGCTGCACCACGATTCGATTAATGAAATTTTAAATATGATGGCCGAAAATGTAATCAAGAAACTTTTGGAAAGGATAAAATCGGTTACTTATTTTGCGCTCATAGCAGACGAGACGGCTGATATTTCTAGAGTGGAGCAGACATCCGTCTCTATCAGGATTGTCTTGAATGATTTGACGATTGAGGAGATATTTATGGGCTTCTATGCAACCACTGATACAAGACTGTTTAAAATCATCAAGGATGTCTGACTTCGCTTTAACTTAGACATTGCCACTTTACGAGGCCAATGCTACGACGGTGCATCCAACGTTAGCGGGCGACTAACTGGGCTACAGGCACGAATCCGCGAAGAGGAACTTCGGGCACCTTACGTACATTGTTCGGCGCATACTACGAACCTTGTTGCTCAAGATGCGATGGAAGACGTCAAATCGGCTAGAAATGTTATCGGAGTAATCAAAGAATCAATCAACTTTATTCGGGATTCACCTAAGAGAGTGGCAGAGTTCAAACTTCTCCAAACAAAAGACTCACCTACATTGTCACCATTTTGTCCCGCAAGGTACAAGCCAGTAGCGATTAGAAATATTAGAATGTCATCAAAATGTGATCGCAAATTTGGTTTTTCTTCCTACATTCCGCATAGTCAGTCAATATGATTTTTAACAATCCAACTTAGGTGGTGCATGCGGGTCAAATCTATGAAAAATATGAGGTCCAACTTCGGAGCCGTCCTTTTGTTTTTGGAGTAATCAAAAGATGATCCAAGAATCGACAGTGCTGCGTCAGCGAAAGCTTCAGGGTTTTTGAAGCAACTCGAGAGCTTTGACTTTTTCTTCCATCTGACCGTCATCATAAGCGTGTTGGAAAGAATAGAAATTCTCAACACTGAGCTGCAGAAGAGTGACCTCTGTTTGAAAGACTCACACGAAAAGGTGAAGGCGGTTGTTGATACTCTTCTTTCAACAAGGCAATTTGGCTTCAAGACTGTGTGGGCCGATGCAATTATTGGCGCGAAAGAGCTTGACTTAAATGAACCGGAACTCCCTTGCATCCGAAATCGTCCGAGAAGATTTCAAACGGGAAGCGAGACAGAATCTCATTTTTCCACGGCGGAAGAATATTTTGAAAGCATTTTCAATAATATTGTTGATCGGGTACTCAATTCGCTCAATACAAGATTTCAATCTGAAACTATTAGCGATTTCGGTTTATTGCTCCGAACTGCTCTACGCTGCTCGGAGCAGAGCCGAACGATACCGACAATAACCGAATTTTGCCGAATTTCGCCGATCATTTGATTCAAATTTTTTGTTTTATAGAAATAAATATTTTCGTTATGAATGTAAATGAACGATTAACCTCACTCTTTTAATTATAATTGTAATTTAACTATTAATAAGTTATTATTGTTATTCATGAAAAGTCGCCCTATAATTTTATTCCTGAAAAGAAAGTGTCACAAGAACAGTCATCAATTTTACAAGAAATATGGTAGAAAGAATTGCGCTTATGGATTTATTATCATCTTCATCTGATGAGGATGATGATGATATTCTTGATGAATTTTTTATTCGTCAGCAGAGAGAAGAAGTGCCAAAAATTCAAGATTATATTAATGTTGTTCACCAGTATACAGATATTCAGGTATTATTATATGTTACAATAATAATAATAATTATTATTATTTATTATTTCTGATGGTATTATTTTTTTTTCAATATCATTATATTCAAGTATTATTCGATAAGAAAAACTATTGTTCTGTAGTTTTACTAAATCTGTAAATTAATAGTTTCAGAAGCACTTTAGAGTTTCACGGCAGACTTGTTATGGATTGATCGAAATGTTTAAAGCAAGTCCATTTTGGCGAAAATGAACTGTGAAACGAAGTGTTCAAGATCTGTTTGGGAAGTGTCTGCACGCTTCGTGAAATGTTCTGTCACCTTTGCGCACGTTCCATGCACATTATGAGCCCTAGACACTTCTAGCGCAGTCCACGCACACTGTTATTTCCCAACTTGTGCACACTTTGCGTACGTTAGTCTCGCATTTCCTTGGAAAACATTCGTACTCACTTCATGCACACTTTCGTTCTTCAGTTAGCGCACACTTTGAGCACGTCACCTTCCGATTTCTTCGATGAACATTCTTACAAACCTTGCGCACACTTTTGCGTGTCAGCTTGTCCACAACCCACCCACGTTACATTCACGTTCCTTCGATGAACATTGGTACACATTTCACTACACATTTTCATATTTCAGTTTGTGCACACTCCGTGCACGTTATCTTCCGATCTCTTCGATCAACATTCTTACAAACCTTGTGCACACTTCCACGTCTCAGCTTGTCCACAACCCACCCACGTTACATTCACGTTCCTTCGATGAACATTGGTACACATTTCACTACACATTTTCATATTTCAGTTTGTGCACACTCCGTGCACGTTACCTTCCGATTTCTTCGATCAACATTCTTACAAACCTTGTGCACACTTCCACGTCTCAGCTTGTCCACAACCCACCCACGTTACATTCACGTTCCTTTGATGAACAGCGGTACACATTTCAGCACACACTTTCATATGTCAGGTTGTGCACACTCCGCGCACGTTACTTTCCGATTTCCTCGATAAACATTCCTACACACCTTACGCACACTCTTGCGTCTCAGATTGTATACACCTCGTCCACGTTAGTTTCTTATTCCTCCGAACAAGATTCGTACTCATTTCAGCAGACACTTTTATATCCCAGTTTGTGCACATCTGGTGCACATTTGTTAGAATGTTATAGGGTGAACTTTCGCACACAGCCCCAATACATAAGTTGATACTTTTTTCACACATTTCGTTCACATTACTATAACACTATAGTGCTTCCAAATGAGTCGCACAGTGCATGTTCACTTCATGCACACTTTGATCTCTAATAACATGGGTATCAGATCGAACAATTTCCGGTAGGTGGCGACAGACGGAGAAATATTTCTCATTAGCAGTAAACTGGATGAACGTTTGTATATAAGGAAGATGCAATACCATACCAACATGTAACTGCGATGCGTCCGGACTTGGGAGCGAATAAATACATAAGTTATAGGTTGTTTAGAGTTAAAATACATCAAGTCAGCCGAGAAGGAGATATATACGTGTTGACCTGCGTATCAGCGTGATCATTAGAATAAAAATGCATTGTACGAAATACTCAAACGTGTATGTAATTATCTTAAGAAATTCCACCGTTGGTCTACCGAAATATGGTAACTGAGATGCTCGAAGTATTTTTTGAATGAATTCTCACTTCGGTCACATTACCCCAACGTCTTAATTTTACCTTCGTTCGTTCACATTTGGTTTCACACTCCAATTTCGCCAGGGCAGCCGACACCAGACTCCATTAGCGTGCCGTACACACTTCCTACACAGCCCGACTTTGACTTCATGAACATGTCGTGTACCGTTCCTGAACACCCAAACTCTGACTCCATGAACGTGCCGTGTACCGTTCCTGCACGTCCAAATTCTGACTTCATGAACATGTGGTGCACATTTCCCGCACAGCCCATCCATCACTTCATAAACATTCCCCGCACGATTCCAACACAGCCAAATATGCACATTTTGTCACACTATGCTTGTTTCAATTTACATTTCCAGCACATCCCACGCAACATTTTATGCACAATTCTCGTACATTATCTGAACATCCGAATAAAGCGTTTGTGCACACTTGGTTTCACAGTTCATTTTCGCCAGGGTTATCCCTCAGATAATTTTGGAATCCCACCAAAGACTGCTGAGACTCATATGTTGGCATTCATATGGTTTGTATTTCGTCTTCTTACTGATATTGTAGAGTATGCTATAATTTATCCTATTACAGGTATGCTGCTAATAAAACAACACTACGAAGTGTATCTGAACGATTCAATATGGCTGTATCGACTACGTTTGAAGCGAATAATCGAGTTATGTCATTTTTGTGTGATATAGCTCCGTTGGTTATTCGTTTTCCACGTAGTCAAGAAGAAAAAGAAAATTTAGCTGCTGGTTTTGAGAGGGTATGTTACAACCACACATAAAATTACGAATTTCTGTCGTCAATTTTATTTGTGTTCGTAATAAAATATAAATAATAATTTTGTGACTCGATTATAATGAAGCATTTAAATATTTCAGATTACCGATATTCCAAGGGTGATTGGCGCTTTAGATGGATCGTATATGAACATAAGAACTCCAGCTCATACAATTCGATCTACTTATGTCAATCGTCATGACCAATCTTCGATTACGCTGCAAGCAATTTGTGACGCAAATTTACGATATATCGACTGTTTTACTGGTATCTCAAGTAAATCGCACGACTCCAGGATTTTTCAACTTTCATTCATCTATCCTCTTGTTCATCAATTGGGTCCGGAATTTCATTTGCTGGCTGATGGAGCATATGCCATTGCAGAAAATGTGATGACTCCGTATCGAGACCATGGTAGATTGACGAGGGTGCAGGAAAATTTCAATTACGAACTGAGCAGAGGCCGAGTAAAAATTGAAAACAGTTTTGCGCTGTTGCAATCACGCTTCCGACATTTGATCCGCACAGATTTTTTAACAGTTGAGAAAGCAGCTCAATTCGTGCTATGTTGTTGCGTTTTTCATAACTTAGCACTAGAAAATGATAATTATCTTCTCGATGTACTTGAGATGAATGAGATACGCAATTATTATGAAGGTGATTTCGTATTGGATGGCAATTTGAGTCACGTTGCAGGTGTTCGAAAACGTGATTTATTTGCAGCTAATCTAATTGAATAAAACTCTTCGGTATAAAATTCAAAGTATAACTAGATCGATATTACACGATATTACACAGAAACGAAATAACAAGACAAGATAATTTATTGATCACATCTCAATGGGATCTTTTTTGTATTAAAATATCTTAATTTAAAATAAAAGTTTTTGAGGTTCAAGGAATAAAATCTTATAAAGACTTCGAAGAATGAGATATTGAATAGTGTAGTTTTTTTTATTTAGACAAAATATTGGCAACTCAATTAAGTAATAACGTAGAATAATAATAACGTAGAGGTAATAACCAAGTGTAATGTTAATACGCAATGCTTCAATATACAGGGTGTCCCAGAATTAACTATACAAAATGATAGGAGTAATAGAGGGGGTCGAGCTGAGTAAATTAACCCAAGGAACATGTGGTTTGCGGAGTCGCGTTCGCGAGATACGGCCGGTTAAAAAATCCCGCTTTTGAAATTTGAAATTCGTAGATTTCAAAGTGTTATGTTCCGCATCAGCGTCTGCGCGCTTGTAAACCAGACTCCTGACCGATGATTCCTGTGTATTCAGTTGCCTACATGCCGGCGCTATTATATACAACCGGCCATATTTCGCGAACGCGACTCCGCAGACCACATGTTCCTTGGGTTAATTTACTCAGCTCGACCCCCTCTATTACTCCTATCATTTTGTATAGTTAATTCTGGGACACCCTGTAGGTAATATCACAAGTTGTTAATTATTAATTGTTTCTATTTCCTGCTAAAGCTTCACGCAGTAGTTGCATTTTTTCTTCATGACGTTTAGTTTTATTTCTCTCTCTTTCCTCAGCTACCTGCAGAAATGCATCAACTATTGACTTCTTTTTTATATTCTTCTCTGGTTGTGTCTTTTCATTTGATTTCTTTTTGCTGTCTGTATTTTCAAGCTTTACTTTTTTATTACACTCTTTCACCTCATCTATCTCTTCGACTAGTTTCTTTTTATTTGCATGTACAGAAATACCAATGCCTCTCATAATTCTAGGCTGCAAACTGTCATCTATTGAACGAATTTTACGTATTTCTGTTTCCCATGGAACGTTCTTAGGATCATTACCAGACGTATGATTGTATTTCATCGAGTTATTAGTAGCTCGAATCACCGATTTGAAGCGGCTATCACATTGAGTTGCATTGCATGGAAAATCAAGCTCTTCCGAAAGCTTACTTGCCACAAACTTCCACATATGGTTCCTTGTTCTAAATTTCTTCATTGGACCAATTTGTGGAAATGTGTCAGCATATAAATCTAGTAAATATCTTGTGGTCCCATCTGTCCAGTCTAATTTTTTGATACCAGAGTCATTTAAATCATTAGCTGCTGAACTTGTAGGAATTACGGGAGTATCTTAAAAAATTGAATGAGATGATTATAAATCTACTTAGTATATATACATTATACATATTTATTCTTTATTTGGAAGAATAAAAAAAAAAAACATTATTCTCATCATTTCAAACAATTACCGTTGAAATATTTTAATTTTCCAGGTTCTTGATCATCCTTAGTACCAACAGAGCAATTAGCTGTAAGATCCTTTTCACTTAATGAATCCGTTAGACTGCAGATTTTTTGGTCTCCTGTTATACGTGTATATTAATATACTATATTAATTTGAAAAAAGTTAAAAGATGCATTTGATCCGAAAAGCTAGATTGTAACCGCAACTTACCTCGAGAATCCGTGACTAAACACATAACATTTCCATCGACACTTCGAACTGGCACGTTATTGCTATCGGTGACGATGATTAGATTTTTTGTGTTTTTGGTGTCCATATCTGTTCGAGTCTTTTATCGTTGAATTTTAATTCACATTTGCTAGTTTCAAACGAAAATATTTATTTCTATACTTATTTACAAAACAACAGCCAACAGTGCTTGCATTTGAATAAAATTTGAATCAAATGATCGGCGAAATTCGACAAAGCTCGGTTAGTGTCGGCATCGTTCGCCTCTGTTCCGAACAGCGTAGAGCAGTTCGGAGCAATAAACCGAAATCGCTATATGTCTCTCTTGAATAAGTTTGAAGATTTCGTTGTGGGAAGAGAATATGAATGTGCGACAGTTATTTCTTTCTACAAAGACGATTTTGAGGCCGAAAAATTATTGCTGCATAGAAACATGTTTCTAGATATCACCGAAGAAAGAGAAATTAACATTTCTACCGTAGACGACGTGGTATTATTCTTAAAAGCTAACTTGAGTATTGCACAGCTCTTGTTGGAATTCTGCAAGTTGATTAAAGTTATATTGACAATTCCGGCATCGTCGTGTATGGCAGAAAGATCGTTCTCCTCTCTCCGACGTCTAAAAACCTATCTGAGATCAGGTATGTTACAATTGCGGCTAAATAATTTAACGACACTCTACGTCCGTGCGGACTTGACTGCGGAATATGACTGGACAAGACTCATAGACGAGTTCATTAAGAGAAATAAGGTATGCCGTAGCGCATTTGCTTTATCTCAATAAAAAAAATAATAATTGCAAAATGTGTGTACCTTCTCTCCCCCCCCCCCCCCCCCTCATCAGTTGAGTAACTCCACACCCGAAAATTTGGCAAGTCGCCGGCGCTGGATATTTGGACAGATCAATATAATACTAAAAGTTATTTAGGCGTAACCGGTCACTTCATATCAGGAGAAGACCATAAATCTGTCACTATAGGACGAACAGAATTATGTGACAGGCATACAGCTGACTATTGTAACGTGGCAACGTTTAGACCTCCGCCGAACCGGCCTACGGTCGTGCTCAAAGATTTAAATCGTGCCGCCCGACTTCCCTGCGGAGCCTATTGGCTGCCGACCCTCGCACATAGCGAAGTAGTCGCCGCCAGCGCTCGCAAGCCGGGTGATGCCGGTTGATACTAAGGAACGGAAAAGAAACCACTTCCATTTTGGATTCTTTGGCGAGTGCCTCGTGCCGTTAACGTAAAGTTTTTGAAATAGCGGAGTTTAGAGAATATAATAGAATAGAATAGAACAATGTTTATTATGCCGGGGCCCATGCAGGCCAAAGGGCAAATTAAAGATTACAAATTTTTCTGTTTTTTTTTTTTGTTTAAACATTACAGTGCAAGACAGTCGAAATAGAAATATAGATAGCAACATACTTAGAATTATGACAGGGCTGAAGAAGTAGCAGCTAATAATAATAAATTGTAAACATAACAGACTTAACTATAGGAAAACAATCACATTAAGGCACCAATAATACAGATGCGAACGCAGGCAACTAAGCACCCGCCGCAGCAGGTTCTACACGGCAGCCCTCGGACTCTAGTAAGTGCGCCAGGAGCCTCATTTTAAAGACTTCCAAAGAAGATGCTGAGACTAGTGAATCTGGGAGACCATTCCAAAAGCGGATTGCCGATAGCGCGAAAGAATTTTGATAAACTGACGTACGACAGGCAGGAATAAAAAACGTTGACGAGTTTCCCAGACTCGCTAGTCTGGATGAGCGACGGATGCCTGCGTCAACATCCACAAACAGTTCACGCAAGTACTGCGGGCGAGATGTCAGTAGGACCTGAAACAGGACGGAGCCAATGAAATATAGCCTCCGATTTACAACCGACAACCACTTAAGCTTATGCCTATAGGGAGTGATGTGCACATCTTTCCTCAAGCGAAAGATAAACCTAATCCCGCAGTTTACTAGCCTCTGCAGTTTCAAATTCAAATAACCTGTGGCATCATGAAACACCAGACCACAATAGTCAAGGTGCGGTAGGATAAGGGCAGAGACCAGCATAGTCTTCACTTGAGGAGAGAGGAGCTCACTGAGTTAGACGGTTGGGACTACTAGTTAATGCAAATGCATCAGCGTCACCGCTTTGTCACTTTTCGGCTCAGCAGCTAAACTCCTTTTATGTTTCAGTGACAAGTGCTCACCCATCTTGTACCCCTGATGATTTGTCGCAGGATTTAACGCAGCAATCGGCCGTTCAATGTCAATTCACATTTGCACCTGTTCAGGCTGACCAAGTCCTTCTAATCTTGTCTGCCTATATTAGCAAGTCTCGTGGACGTAGCCCAGACGGTATAAAGTTGACTTATATTAAGGATCAGCTGCATGTTCTTGTTCCGCATATTACGGCTTTGTTCAACTCATCATTAAGATTTTCGCTGTTTCCTGAGATTTGGAAGAAAGCTTCCATAATCCCTCTCAGCAAGCTGACGCTTTCGAGTTCCGAATCTGACACTAGGCCGGTAGCCAATCTCTCACACCTTGCCAAGGTGCTTGAAAGAGTTGTGGCGAATCAAGTGACTTCCTATCTGGAGCTAAACCTCATTTTTGATCCTGCGCAGTCTGGTTTCCGTAAATTTTACAGCACTCAAACCGCTTCGCTTAGAGTTCTTGATGATGTGAGAAAGGCTGTCGACCGTCACTGCGTTACTGTGCTCGTCCTATTTGACTTTAGTAAGGCTTTTGATAGTATTAAGCATAGCATGTTACTGACCAAACTCAAGCGTTATGGGTTTTCTAATGATGTAGTTAAGTGGTTCTACTCTTATCTTACTTTCAGGTCGCAGTCAGTGCAGGACCCAGATGGTTATCATTCCAGCTTTCTTCCCAATCTCTCTGGAGTACCGCAGGGCTCTGTTCTTGGTCCTCTCCTCTTTCTCCTGTTTATAAATGACATTGGGCTCTGTATGAGACACTCTCATCACTTGATTTTCGCGGATGACCTACAAATTTATTTGCATGTGGCGCCTAGTGAAATTCTTTCGGGTCTAGCCAAAATCAATGTTGATGGGGAGGCAGTCTCAGACTGGGCCGGGGAAAACGGTTTGCGGCTCAATGTTGGAAAGACCAAGGCTATCATTCTCGGCAGTGCAGTATTTGTTGGCCAGCTGCGTCGCGCGAATTTACCTCCCATAGTCATTAAGGGCCTGGTCGTTCCCTACGTCGATACGGTTCGTAATCTGGGTGTGATGGTCGCCGCTGATCTTTCGTGGAATGCTCATGTTGCGCTGGTTTCGAAAAGAGTACATGCGGCACTGCATAGGCTCAAACATCTCATGTTAGTGTTGCGAGTCACTCATTACTTTTCTGATAAAATTATTCATTCTCTGACACATTTTCAAACTAATGCGTAATTGAATCAAGGTCAACCCATGACCAAAGTCATATAGGTTATTGAATGAAAATTCAATCACACATTACAAAAATAATGATATATTAGGATTAATGGTGAATTATAAACACGATGGCCTGAGTCACCTGAGTAAAAAAGATGAATACAGAAATGTTTTGAATGACAATGATGAGGAATTAGATTTTTTTAACCCCATTTTACTATTTTCCCGCAAATGCGAGATACGAGTAGATTTCCGGAGAAGAAAGTATAAGAGGAAATCAAATGCTACTCTTGTTCTGATTTTTAGATAAATAAAATGGCCACACACACATGCGAAAATACCCAGAAGGTAGCTGTGGCTTTCGAAAGGTTAGAATAGGTTAGAATAGCTTAGAATAGGTTAGAATAGGTTAGAATAGGTTAGAATAGGTTAGAATAGGTTAGATTAGGGTAGAATGGGTTAGAATAGGTGAGAACAGGTTAGAATAGGTTAGGCCACCCCACTAATCCTACACACACGCACACATGCGAAATACCCAGAAGGTGGCTGTGGCATTCGAAAGGTTAGAATCGGTTAGAAAAGGTTAGAATAGGTTAGAATAGGCATTGACTAAAGATTGTAAAGACGGCCAGCCACGGGTAATTTTTTGAAGCCCTGTCCGGGGGCACCGCAGGGCACGAGGGTAATGGCAGATTTCCAAATTACCGGTCCTGTCGGTACGGAAGGACTGTGCAGTGGGCTGGTTATGATTAGCTGTGCCAATAAGTAGGTCTGCGATATATCGACCGTGTGACTGTTTGACCTCCACAGCCTACAAAAATGGAATCATTTATACCAACTGTATTATATAGGGCATTTCCATTATTACCCAATTATGTTGGCGGGTTTTGAACCATTTTTGGAATGTATTGAACTCAATATGTATGTCGAGAATATCTATTCCAGCATTCTTTATGTTTTTTTGCTACGAATCATTTTTCAACCCATTTTATATTTTTTAGACTTTCAACTCGATGCAGGTTTGTTCTTGGAACTGATCAGATTTCGGATTTAATCCGTCCAGTAGCTTTTGAGTTAGTCAAGAAGTAAAATTTTTATTAATGATATCTCAAAAATAGATCAACGGATTTAGATGATCTTGGTCTCAATCGGTAGGATTCGCGCCAACTCAGATCTGATTGAATTTCGAAATCAATCCATACAGCAGTTCTCAAAAAAATTGAATGATCCATCATAATCATAATAATTAAGACAATCATATCGATGGATTAATGACAAACGGGCGTAAGCCCAAAAAAAAAAAATCGTTTTTTTAGTGGCAAAATCCTTTTCGTGCAATGGAGAATCTTGTGGGCATATCCGCAAAAAAAATATTTTTTTGTCGCTTACGCCCGTATGGCATTAGTCCATCGATATTTCGTAGAACATACATTGTAAACGATAAAAAAATATTCTCTGCGCGGCAAGTTCGAGGGTTGACCCATCGTGATCAACCAAATCACCCGCTTGTTCATATTCATTATAATGGGTACATAAATACACGTATTTATTATTGCACGTTCTAATTTTTTTCTACGAAACTGGAAACAATTTGCAACTCACAAATATTTTTCGTTCCATATCTCATCCCGCATAGAAACCAAGAATCAAAAACCACGAGAAGAGCAAAATTATTAGTTGCGAATTGTTTCTGTTTTTTATTCATCATGAAGATATCACTCGAACTGGGTAGTAATTTGAGAAGGAGCTCAATCAATCAAGTCGAGTCAATGGTTTTATGTTGGCCTGACGTTTCGGCAGTGATATGCTGCCCTCATCAGAGGCTATTTATTGAAATAAATAATTACAGAAAATTAATCAAATGCTCAGTGCATACAAAGTGTCAAAAGTTAAAAATTAAAATTAATTTCAATTTTAATTTCAATGAGCATTTGATTAATTTTCTGTAATTATTTATTTCAATAAATAGCCTCTGATGAGGGCAGCATATCACTGCCGAAACGTCAGGCCAACATAAAACCATTGACTCGACTTGATTGATTGAGCACCTTCTCAAAAAAATTGTTTCTACTTTTATACGAAAAATTCGAACCACGTGATAGTAGATATTCATTTTTTACCCCAATTTCTCTTTTCACCTGAAAATGACCCGTGTGGTAGAGGCTATTTTTTATCTAAATAAGACGTTTGAAACTCGGTGGTGCACGTGTTCCCATTGAGCTAAGGTCCTGATGTTGCAGACACATTGTTAGTCAAGGATTTAGAACAGATTTGGGGGGAAAGGGGAGGGGGGGGGAATCGAAATTCGTTTCACCTGAAAATGATGATCACTATAATACATCTATTTTTTGATTTGTGTTCATTGGTTTTATAGTATATGGGGCACTCCACGCCAAATCAGTAATTGCTGGACTTTTGCATTTTTTAAATTTGCTAATTTTTTTTCTCATTTTGAGCTCATAATAAGGCACTCGCCTGATTTTTTTCAAATTTATGTCTCAAAAAATGCACCCAAGTAGGATTTGTTTTTTCGTTTATCTTTAACTTCCTGAAAAATCAAGCGATTACAGAAAATGAGGGGGTCAAAACTTTTGTTTTGAAATACTCTTTCGTTTAAAATTATTCAAAAAATCATTCATGTTTTAATTCAATCTTTTTTTTTTTCAATTTTAAGCATAAATCGCATTTTCTATGTTGATTGTCTACTTCGATTTTTTAAATTTATTTACATGAAAATCTGTAATTTATTTAAAGAAGTTTAAGCCTAGTTTCATAGCGGGCAATTCATTCTTGTTATTTTTTTCCAATTATTTTATTGTTTTTGTTTTCTCAAATTAATATACATTCTAGAATTAACTTAATTTCATTTGATTAGAAAAAACAAAAACAATAAAATAATTGGGAAAAATAGAAAGAATGAATTGCCCACTTTGAAACTAGGCTTAAAATTCTTTAAATAAATAACAGTTTTTCATGAATAAAATGAAAAAAATCGAAGGAGACAATCAACATAGAAAATACGATTTATGCTCAAAATTCAAAAAAACTGATTGAATTAAAACACGAATAATTTTGAAAATAATCTTAAACGGAAGATTATTTCAAAACAAACACTTTGATCCCCTCATTTTTTCGAATCGCTTGATTTTTCAGGAAGTTAAATAGATAAACAAAGAAAAAAAATGTATAATAAAAAAAAAAATCATACCGGGTGCATCTTTTGAGATAAAAACAATCTTTAGTCAATGCCCATATGCATGTATGAAATTCTCAAATAAAAGATAAATATTCAAAAACATAAACCGAGGAGCTGTTGCGCAGCGTTGAGTGAAGAATGGCAACGCGCGCAGTTGCATATACAACCGTCGTAAGCCTCGCGAGTGCGAACTTCTTCAGTTTACAACAGCAAGCCATGTCTGATGGTACGTATACCCATAATCAAGTGTTCCATTCTTTCCACTTTGTCGCGGAAAACTTTGTAGAAAGCGAATGAATATTGAGTTAGCGTTATTTCAATTACTTCATTCGCTTTAATTAATTGCAAATATTGCGATTTTTGGTATTTTGTGTATTTTACCATTTCACAAACATTTTCTAAAATTACAGAGAACAAACAAAAACAGGCGGCAGCCGCGACGCCCTCAGGGAGCGGGTCGGCCGGGGCGGCCGGTGTGGAGAAAAAAAGGTAAATAATTATTTCAGTCAAACACATTAATTTGAATGCAGATCATAGATGATCAATGTCAGGTTTCAATCAAATGCCAGGTATAAATGCATCGACGTGTTAATTTCAGCGAGCACGGCGAAAACGCTAGCGGGAGCGGGGCCGCCGGTGGCGGAAAAAATGGGTAACTATTTCTTCATTCAATTTCATCTTATAATAAAATTCAGGCCAAAAAATCAACGAACCAATTGAATATTGATCGTATTTTTACTTCAGCTCGTTTTTTTAAATCCTTAACAAGTCTCAATGACAAGTCTACAAACTACTTCAATCCCAGTCCTCGTTCAGCCGTTGTTACTCGTGATTTCGCAACACATACAATGTATTTATTTGCGACGTGTTAATTTCAGCGGAGACGGCGGAAACGCCAACGGCGAGGGGGCCACCAGCGGCGAGGGGGCCGCCAAAGGCGAAAAAAATGGGTAACTATTTCTTCATTCAATTTCATCTTATAATAAAATTCAGGCCAAAAAATCAACGTACCAATTGAATGTTGATCGTATTTTTACTTAAGCTCGTTTTTTTAAATCCTTAAGGCCCATCCCTAGTCGCACACCTCCTTTTGATACAATGTGACACATTTCGATTATTATCCGAGCCCAGGCGTCAAAAAGGCAAAAAAGGCCAACGCTGCGCGAATTCGAATTCAATACCTAACACACGAACATTTTTTTGGACGTATGTATTAGAATGTCAAAATAACTGTTTTTTTTTTTTCTTTCGATTAAACATATCTACAAAATTTCTTCAATCTGAAAAAGAAATTCTCCTAAAGTTTGAGCCCAATATCTCTAAAATTGAGCTTGCGCAAAGGGGGGTCCCCTTTCCCATCTAAAATACATGTGAAAAAAATTTTTTTTCTTAGTTTTAGAATAACTACAAGAATAAATTTTTTTTATTAATTTTGTTACACATTATCTTGTAGGAAATTTAATTCTCTACAAAATTGTTCCTATGCATTTTTTCTCTAAACTCAACATAAACAAAGTTATAAATATAATAATTAAAATTAATTTCTGTATTGTTGTAAACTTTGTTCAATTATTTATGTTGAAATAATGTTAAATTTATGAATTTTGGATAAGTAATTAAGTATATTGATTAATTAATTGATAATTTAAAATAATAAAATTTTTTCCGTTATTAATTTATTAATTTTATTTTTCCTCCTGTTCAGCGCTATGTAACTTTGTTTATGTTGAGTTTAGAGAAAAAATGCATAGGAACAATTTTGTAGAGAATTAAATTTCCTATAAGATAATTTGTAACAAAATTAAAAAAAAAAATATAATCGAAATGTGTCACATTGTATCAAAAGGAGGTGGGCGACTACGGATGGGCCTTAAGGTGCTTCCCTACCCAATTCCAACAGACCTGAAAATTTGGGAAAAAAGGTGTTATTAATCGGAATATCTCTGCCTGGGCACCGAAATCAATGAAACAAACTTCGTCGCGCAATTCTATGTACGATTTCGAACACGTACGGCCGAAAAAATGTTTTTTTTTTTTTGAAAATAAAGAAGATATCCATGTAAAACGTTTTCGAAGCCGTTTTACATGGATATCTTCTCTATTTTCGCGTAAAAAAAACATTTTTTTGGCCGTACATGTTCAAAGTCGTACATAGAATTGCGCAACGAAGTTTGTTTCATTGATTTCGGTGCCCGGGCAGAGATATTCCGTTTAATAACACCTTTTTTCCCAAATTTTCAGGTCTGTTGGAATTGGGTAGGGAAGCACCTTAACAAGTCTCAATGACAAGTCTACAAACTACTTCAATCCCAGTCCTTGTTCAGCCGTTGACACATACAATGTATTTATTTGCGGCGATCCATTCCTACATTCGTGGTGTAGCCCAGTCGAATTAGGATTTGACCCGGAAAAAATTGTCAGTAGCAATTTTCCTTCGGAAATCGTGGGGGGGGGGGGGGGGGGGGGGGGGGGGTCCACTGGCAGTCTACAGTTCGGTTTTCGGGATTCGCACCCCGTTGCGCCATTTTGGATTTGAGGGTGAATTTTCGTTTATCGAATAACTTGTTTATTTTCAATTTGACACGAAAAATGGCGATTACCGAAGTTGTTTGGAGTTAAATTTCCTACAATTTTGGTCTAATCCGACTGGGCTAGTAGTTTTCAAGTCCCAGCTGTTCAAATTCACTTGCGTGTACCTAGTGTACACAAATTTCCTAAATTTCGATTCTCCAACGGGCCGCACCTGAAAAAGTTCATCAAAGTGGGAGAAACAGATTATGATGTCCAAAGATGCGGATTTTAGGTTGAGTGGAAGATCGGGATCATTTGATTTTTCTTTTGCTTTTCCTTTTTATTGAATGTATGATGAATAATCACTGAAGTATGAGTTTTAACTTTTTGTTTCAGCGATCCCTCGGAGAATAAAAAAAGGAAGAGGGGGAAGGCGAGCGGCCGCAGCCGCGGCGCGGGCGCGAAGAGAGGAGGCAGCGGCGCCAAAACTATTTTTAATTTCACTTTTTATTAAATATTTAATATTCTATTAAATATATAATATTTTTATTAAATAAATAATATTCTTTAATAACAAAATTTACCAAATGTATTCATTTAAAAATAATCCCTTTCCCATTCCTCAATAATATGTACAGTAGGGTGTCCGTTATTTCCCAAATTGACTTTCTACACTTGGGTATGGTCCAAATCATTAGTTTATAGCCTTAAAACAATTATGGAAAAATAAAAAAAATTTAAATAGTCCATCTAAATAGGTCAGAATAGTAGTAGAATCAACAATATTTTATGAGGTAATGAATATAATAAACACAAAAACAATTAAAGTCTAAGAAGTGCAAAAATCCCATGTTAGTCAAATGGGAAAAGTATCGTCATTCAGGCAGGGGTTAATGGAACTTTAAATTTCTTTTTTTTTTTTCCATAATTGTTTTTAGTCTATAAACTACTGATTTGGACCATATCCAAGTGTAAAAAGTCAACTTGGGAAATAACGGACACCCTAATGTACAGAGCAATCGCGTGAATTTGGTCAACATTGCCATTTATTGTAATGAGCCAAGTATAATGTCATTCAATTTCA
The DNA here is from genome assembly GCA_914767705.2 of Tenthredo notha. Lineage (NCBI taxonomy): Eukaryota > Metazoa > Arthropoda > Insecta > Hymenoptera > Tenthredinidae > Tenthredo > Tenthredo notha. Next base: position 2,394,694 of record OU611916.1, read on the forward strand.
AATTTTCATTCAAAATTACCTAAAATCCATCATCGCCGTTCAGATAGATTAAAACAAAATAACATTCTTTAGTCAATGGTTTGACACACTGTATCTTAACGAAAAAAAAAACGTTGAGCTTCAAGATACAAATCATTTCCAACGTCATTCCATTCCCCATTAGACGAACTATAAGCCGTTAGTGTGTGAAAATCAGGAGGTATAAGTAATCGTTCAATATGTGTTCAAAAACGTATTTTTTTACACGTTGCCTTCCGTAGCTTAAGAGCATGTCCTAGTCCTACCTTTACCGGCTTTAAAAAAAAGTAAAACATCGAAAAAACTCCGAAATGATGGTTAAAAATGATATATAATGGATTTATTCGATGATTAGGGACGAATAGGTTCGATCCAGTACCCGAGATCCGTTGAAATCGAGAAAAATTAATTTTTTGTGTTCGTCAAGTGCGTCCGTGTCACCTATTTTGGTTAATATCAAAGTCTACGCGTCAAAAACGCAAAAACCGGCAACGTACCCCTAGTCTACATGCAATGACGAACATTTGTGTCTAAAAATTTTGTTGCTTCACGCAACAATGGGGCGATCAAACCGAAAGTAGAGCGGTAGTCGAGATGTAAATAGTGTAAAATTGTCGATTTCTGACAGCTGATCGTGAGACATGAGATTATAATATAATTATTATATTGAAAATATAATATTTTTATTATTTTTTGCCAAGTATCAATGATAATACTTGGTTAATATCAAAGTATCAATGATAATACTTGGCAAAAAATAATAAAAATATTATATTTTCAATATAATAATTATATTATAATCTCATGTCTCACGATCAGCTGTCAGAAATCGACAATTTTACACTATTTACATCTCGACTACCGCTCTACTTTCGGTTTGATCGCCCCATTGTTGCGTGAAGCAACAAAATTTTTAGACACAAATGTTCGTCATTGCATGTAGACTAGGGGTACGTTGCCGGTTTTTGCGTTTTTGACGCGTAGACTTTGATATTAACCAAAATAGGTGACACGGACGCACTTGACGAACACAAAAAATTAATTTTTCTCGATTTCAACGGATCTCGGGTACTGGATCGAACCTATTCGTCCCTAATCATCGAATAAATCCATTATATATCATTTTTAACCATCGTTTCGGAGTTTTTTCGATGTTTTACTTTTTTTTAAAGCCGGTAAAGGTAGGACTAGGACATGCTCTTAACTTCAACTCGTCGTCACTCTTGTAAAATAGCTGGAAAAAAATATTCAAATGAATGTACTGAATCTTTGAAACTTTCTACGTGTCATATGACTTGAATTTCGATGAAATTCCAGAAATTGTGGTCGGGATGGTTAATAATAGCCCAAGTAGCGATCTCGGAGACAGGTAAGAATAGGAGGATGCAATATAGTTCGTCTAATAGGGAATAGAATGAGCTTGAAAATGATTCATATCTCAAAGGTCTACGATTTTCTGTCATCGAGATACATTGTGTCAAACCCATAGTATATCTGCAGTCAATGACCATAAGTACAGTGGCTGCGAACTCGAACTTCATACTCATCGGCTCACGCCCACCGTCTTCGCGCCGTCGAAGACGACCGTCAGTCGAGCCTCACTGGTTGTACGGTAAACACTGTTTGCAGCATTCATTTGTCTCTACAATATTACAGCAGCGTTCAATTCACAGGTGTCCCAATTTTATAGTATTGCTTGTCAGTCAGAGTATTCTTTTAAAGATTCCTCTATATCAGTGAAACTACCAGTGAGACCGACTTTAGAATCATTAGTTAATTGATAACAGTGTCTGCTTGTTTGTGACTCAATTACTAGTGCAGTATTTCCGCAGACACGTGATCAACGCGGTAAGTAAATAACTGGAGATTATTGTAATTTTTACAGAGCCGCGTAGACGAGGTAATAAACATAATCCGCAACACCTAGCCAGTCGGTTTTCGTCTTTCACGTCTTTCTCGTCTTTTTTTTTATAACCAAAACAGGACAATGAGTCGGGATACCGCGAAAAAGAAGACTCATTATTGTCGATGCGCGTACACCGGGTGCGGTACACGCAGTAGAGACGGCATACCCGGTCTCAAATTCTTTTCAATTCCTGTCAGCGACAGGGACCGATGCATCGATTGGTTAGTCAATAGCGGTATCGATGATTATGTAGAGCTTTCGGACTCGGAACTGAAAAAAATTAAAATTTGCAGCAGACACTTTTCACCCGCTGATATTTTTCCGTCCGGTTGTTTGAAAAAAAGCGCGGTACCAGATTTGTACCCAGTATCGGATTCGGATGTCGAAATGAGTGTCTGCAACGCGCCGCAGGATTGGGAAATTGAGCGTGCCCAACTTTTGAGTAGGATAGAACGGCAGAAACGTATCATTGCGCAGCTGAGACAAGACAATGGTCAGCTTCGCGGTGCGTTGAAAACGAAAACGCAAGCCATTCGTCGATTAACAAATCGTTTGAAGCACGGCATAATCTCTAATGTAGCTCTTGCCATGGCGGTCGCGAGAAAAGTCAAGGATTTCGTCTTGACTTTCGTTATGATGCAGATTTTTCATAAAACCGGTACCCAATATACCGAGAATGAGAAACAAATGGCGCTAAAAATACATTACACGTCCCCTAGCTTGTACAGAAAAATGCGAGACGAATTTCACTTCGCGTTACCTTCGTACAGTACAATTAAGGATTGGTTCGGAAAAGTAGAACTTTGGCCAGGTATTTGTCCCACAATGTTCCAGCATTTAGCAACGAAAGTGTCTTCCATGAGCCTCGACGAGCGTAACTGCGTTTTGTTATTTGACGAAGTTAGAATCAAAAAGGCGTTTGATTTGCACGACGGGAAGCAAAAGATCGAGGGATTCGAAGATCTCGGCTCCTTTGGCTGCTCGTCCGGTGTTGCTACAGATGCGTTGGTTTTCATGGTGCGCGGTTTGTTTCATAACTGGAAGCAGCCCGTAGCTTACTTTTTAAGTGCCGGTGTTGTCAAGTCTGAAAAATTGACGGACATTCTAGACGGTGTTCTCGATGCTCTATTTGACGTGGGACTGCGCGTTCGGGCAACCGTGTGCGATCAGGGCACCCAGAATCAGAGTGTGATATTTTCCAGAGTGACAGATGAAAATCCTTCTTTCATACACAGAGGTTTCAAAATATTGTGTTTTTTCGATTGGTCTCATCTCGGTAAAAGTTTAAGAAACCAACTATACGCCCATGATTTTCTGATTTCCGAAAACGGTAGAGTGTCATGGAAAGATTTAGAGTCGTTATGGAACCTTGAAAAGGACAAAGGGACTCGAGCCGCGTGTAAGCTGTCTGATAAACACGTAAATCCACACAACTTCGATCGAATGAAGTGTAGCTTGGCTTTCCAGGTTTTTAGTCGTAGAGTTTCGGCCGCTCTGTTTACAGCTGCAGCTACCGGTAGCATTCAGAGCGAAACCGTCACCGCGACAGCTAACTTTTTCTGGACTTTGAACGATTTATTTGATAATCTAAATAGTCGCAGTGCAAACGATGCGAATCCAAATAAATGCGCGATCTCCGATCTAAGGCCAGCCGTTGAGCAAAATTTGCGAAAACAACTCGAGGCGAACTATCACGGACAAGGGCCTTAAAACACCACCGTGCTTTAGGGGATTGATCCTGTCCCTGAATGCACTCCTGCAGTTATGGGACGATCTGAAACTTGAGGGAACTAAGTTCCTCCTGACGTCGCGATTGAACCAAGATCCACTGGAGAATCTTTTTTCAATGATCCGTATGCACGGCGGAACATACGATCCCAATCCCAGCTCGAAAATATTTCGTCTTTCGTTACAAAAAAATATCGTAATGAATCTTGCTAAGCCTGCGCAAACAGCCAATTGTGCAGACGACGAAGACGAGATACTTATGCAGCAAGAAGGGTATAACGCGTATGGTGTTCCAGAATCGGCGCCGCGCAACGCAGCGTCTTTTAGAGAATATCTCGCGGATCGTGAGGGACCATTAGACGACGTAGACGTGGAAAGGATAGCTGTTGAAGCAGCGGACTATGACACGTCACTTGAGTCTTGCGCGATCGAATATTTTGCGGGGTACGTTTTGAAGAAGTGTACCACGAAAAGTAACTGCAAACGTGCAAGTCGCTCATGATCGACCACAGTCAGAGCATGGTGGACGACAGGCAGTTGCTAACGTTCTTCCGTGCCTACGCGACTCTGGATAACTTAGAATTGGGTCACTTGTGCGTGCCAAGTGATGAGTTTTCTATGGCATTCAGATTGATAAATGCAGTGTTCGACCGCGGGTATCCGTGCATCAGAGGTGACTATTTGATTCAAGATCAATTGTTTCCTCTGATTGTGCAAGCTGTTCACCAGAGATTTCCGGGGTGGTTCGAGCACGAATCGTGTCGCGATCATCGAAAGGATTTTGCGTACTTCATGATGAAAGTCAAGATACGTAAGGATACTGTTTGGCTCGGCGAGAAACTTCGTACAAGCAAACAAGGTGGTCGCTTCAAGCGACTGCAAAAAATTAGAAATCTACAAAACGCGTAGAAGAAACATTATTTTCGCCATGCGTTACTTTACACTAATTTCTAATTTCTAATTTCTATCCTGTCTGCACGGGCCTTTGGGTCAAGCGACAGCCTTCTGTCTGCACGGGCCTTCGGGTCAAGCGACACCCTTCTGTCTGCACGGGCCTTCGGGTCAAGCGACACCCTTCTGTCTGCACGGGCCTTCGGGTCAAGCGACAGCCTTCTATATTCGCACGAATTTTTATAGCAAAGTGCAAATCTTTGACAAGCAGTTCTACAGCTGTGCGTCGAAGAAAATTATAATCTTTGGGTGCGAATATAGTGATATGGAGAACTACGTTGATTCACCTTCCCGTGGTGTTTTCCGAAAACGAAGCTTTGTATAACTTCGGCTAAGAAATCAACAACCGCTCAATGACCAAACCTTTCCTAGAACACCTTTCCTCTTTCCCATCCGCTCATAAGATCGCTTCCCATTCTTATTTGATATGTATTAAACCACATTGCTTCGTATCGCAAGGTATGAAAAGGAATATTCGAGTATTCGTCTATTGTAACTTCTATAGAAACCAAAAATTACATCTAAGTCGTCCCGAATGACTGCAAATTCTGATATTAGGTACCTAAGGGGGAGATACAATACATTCAGAGTCCATTTTATTTAATTTTAGACCTTTCAAATATTCGGCCGTCTCACAAATGGAAAAAACTTCTCGCTGCACTTTCCCAAAAACATGCACTGAGTTTTGAACTAAAGAAAGAGAAAAATCATAGAATTCAATAAGGATTATCGAGTTTATCACATGTCTGTCAGTTTGCGGTACTTTCAAACATTATCTAGAACCGGCAATTTCAACGTGTTCTCGAAAATTTAGCGGATTTCGTGTAAAAGGCTGAAATTTGCGTTTTTTATTCTTGTCATGACACAATTGCAGAATTTCGAAGTTCTGCACAAATATTTTTTCTAATTTTTAAAACAGGTTACCATACTCATTCCTCGGGAAGTTTTCTCTTAAAATTTGTTAAACAATTTTAAGAAAATTGATCCAGCTTTCTAATCAGTTTTAAAATGATCGTAATTTGTTAGCGAATCTCGAGGAATATTTTTCCAGAATTAAAAAAAGACGCCTAATTTTGTCTACAGAATGAATCACTGCCGAACTTATTAATAAGAGAGAGGAAAAAAAATGGAACCTTTTCGGAGCAAATGTTGCATGAAAATGAAAATCGGAAAAAAGATCGCCGATGGTGAGCGTTTGCTAATCGCCGAATGCCCCATATATTCATAGGTCGGTATATCGGACCTCAAACTCTAAGCTGCCTTACCCTGTGTGCCCGAATGGTAAGGTCATTATCAGGAAACTGTTTTATTCATTGAACCGGGACGGTTAACGTAGTTCGGCTGAAAATGCTCGAGATCATCGAGAGGGCGGTCGTGCACGACTGAAAAATCGAGCTTCGGCAGACCCCATTAGCCTGGCCGTCTTTACAATCTTTAGTCAATGGAATAGGTGAGAATGGGTTAGAATTGGTTAGGCGAGGTAAGCATAGGTTAGAATGGGTTAGAATAGGTTGGAATAGGTTAGAATGGGTTAGAATAGGTTATAACAGGTTGGAATAGGTTAGGCCACCCCACTAATCCTACACACACACACACATGCGAAATACCCAGAAGGTGGCTGTGGCTTTTGAAAGGTTAGATTAGGTTAGAACAGGTTGGAATAGGTTAGGCTAGGTTAGAAGAGGTTAGAATGCGTTGGAATTGGTTAGAATGTGTTAAAATAGGTTATAATGGGTTAGAATGGGTCAGAATATGTTAGAATGAGTAAGAATAGGTTAGGTTAGGTTAGAATCGGTTAGAATGGGTTGAAATGGGCTAAATTGGTTGGAAGGGGTTGGAGTGGGTTAGGCCACCCCACTGATGCTTCACACACTTATGCGAAATACCCGGAAGGTGGCTATGACTCACAGAAGGCTTGAATTTTCGATACATCAACAAGTAGTTAGAGGAATGATTAAAGCTGTGATATCATTATTATCCAAGGTATTGTCGCGGTTCAATGAGCATACACACTGAAGTGATCCCGGCCGGCCTCATCGCGGCGCAAATAGTCACGAATGACATGAAACGTAGGGCGGTCGAGACTGTGGAGACACCTGCGCAAATTATGGCCAACGTTATGGCGGGTACCTCGACAGCTGTTCAAGGGCAACTTCCTAATCGTGATGCTCGGCGTAAAGTCATTCAACGGATGCGTAACATCATTCGAGCTATACCACCATCACCAAGAGATCTGTTGTCTCTTGAAATTCCCGAAGACTACAAACATTATGTTGTTACGCAGCATGAAACAATATTATTTCTACTGGGCGACACGGGAAAAGCCGAAGACCGTATTCTCCTATTCGGGCGAGAGGATGCGCAAGAATGGAGCTCTTTCATGCGAAATATACATATGGATGGTACTTTCAAATTAGCGCCACCATTATTCACTCAGGTTTTCGCTATTCTTGCGGAACGAGACGGGTATGTCTTTCCCATCTTGTACGCCTTGCTCGCCGATAAGAGGCAGGAAACGTACTCGAGGCTTTTCTTCCTGATCAAATCCATTTGGCCAGATTTCAAACCCGAGACCATCCATTCGGATTATGAAATGGCGATATTAAACAACATTGCTGAACAATTTCCCGAGACGGAAATCCAGGGCTGCTTGTTTCATTTGTCCCAGAATATCAAACGGAAATTGGGCAAGGAACATTTACTATCCGAGTACAATAACGATCCTGAATATGCTCTTAAAGCACGAATGATTGTTGCTCTTGCATTCGTGCCGATAGAAAATCTACCACAAGCAATAATGCGGCTATACGATCACCTGCCTGCAACCTTACAGAGAATTGTGGAGTGATTCGAGGTATGAATACTATATTATATCTAGTATAGTTCTGAACCGTTGCGTTGCCACTGGCGTATGTTATTTTGGTTGTGTCACTGACGTTGGTGCTCCCAATAAAATTTAGTTCTACCCAACTTGATGTTACTAAAATTCGCGGGAATGGTTAAGAGTGATTTGTTGGAATATTTGTTTGACTTTCATTCATGGTTCCGTCATTTGTTTCTTTTGTTTGTTGTCGCTTGGATTTGACTTGATATAATGCACGTATAATTGTTTATAATATAGCCTTCTTGCATGTTAATATTGTTGTGCAGGATAATTATATAGGCCTATTTGTTTCTTTTGTTTGTTGTCGCTTGGATTTGACTTAATATAATGCACGTATAATTGTTTATAATATAGCCTTCTTGCATGTTAATATTGTTGTGCAGGATAATTATATAGGCCACCTACAACGAAATGGAACACGCTCCGAACCTTTATTAGCGCCAAAAATCTGGTCCGTGTACAACCGAGTTTTGTCGGGGCAAAACAGGACGAATAATTTCGCGGAAGCAGCGCATCGAACGCTGCAAAGAGAGCTAGATGTCGAACATCCCTCAATTTGGAAGTTCATAGACGGACTACGAATTGTCCAAAAAAGTAGGGATACGCATTACCTGGAATTCTTGAGGGGAATACCACTGTGACATAGCAAGTCACAAACCTCCCCAAACTACGCGGGGAAACCGAAGCAATTCAAAAACTACGAAAATACACGAATTTAACCGAAGACGATCGGCCGCGAGGACCGATCGTCACTCGAGTAACTACCGTCTTAACGACCAGTGCAAAATCGAGAATCCACAACTTTTGTGAACTCCAAACCTGTAAAATACACGGTCAGTACCTTTTTATTCAGACCTCTGATAATCTCGTGACCAACCTTTTACTACACCTAACGTCACCCCCTCACACATCCACACACACACACACACACCCACTCACCCAATTGTATCTAATTTTAAGAATAGATTGAATAAACTTAATTATATTGTCACGCACACCGTATCGTCGTCACTCTCCCCTCAACACCCCGTCCTCACCTCCATTTAATAGCGATCGGATATCAATTCGTTACACCACCCCCTTATAAAAGACGTAAATACCAGGACGCGGATGCAAGGATTGCAGAAAATTTGCGCCGATTTGCTAACAGAACCATGATTGAGTATCTAACAGGCATCGCACAAAACTTTCTGCTTCATTAATATGTATTTAATTTCTGGGAGGTTTCTCGAAGTACTGTCTATTGTTCAGATTCAGTTGTAGCTATTTCTAATGCTTACATCATTTTTTCGTAAAGTTTTTCGAACCTATGGTCCAAACTGTGAATCATGTATTCAATTTTAGTTTCTTGAAACGCTTTTCACCGCATAGTGTTTTTTGTCAGCTTTGTCATACCATTTCTGTTATACCATACTGTACGTTTTGTTACCATTCTCATGGCCATATGTGTTCTTTGGATAAAATTATAAACCTCATCTCAACTGTACATGTAATACTTCAACCATTTCCTTTATTTCAAAATTATTTTTCGTCATAGGAACTACTATTTGAAAATCGTTCATGTGATTCTGCATATCCGTGAGTCCAAACGTCCTGCGCCAAAACGTCCGGCGCCAAAACGGCCGGCGCCAAAATGTCCTGGCGCCAAAACGACTGGTGCCAAAACGGCGGCACCAAAACGTAACGTACCCAGATAAACAATTACAGATATCTAGTACAGACCCCCGGTACACAATTTGTATATTGCAAAATACACAACGGTCCCAAATACAATCCACGTACTAAGCCAGCGCAGGCACCTCTTATTTGTATTTATTGGCTTCAAGAGCAACATGCCATGTACGGATCCGCTCACAAATACGATGGTAACTCGTATTTGGTGATTGACGCAACTGGATCGATTGGGAAGAAGTTATTCTTACCGGATGGCAGTCGATCTCAGCATATATTTCTCTATCATTCAGCATATATATCTCTATTTCCTTTGCGTCAGTCCAACCTCAGCAAGTCGTGGGTGTGTTATCGTCTTATATAGCTAAGTCGCGAGGGAAAAGCCCCGACGGCGTCCAACTGTGTCACCTTGAAAAGATTTTGCCTGTACTCGTGCCTCATCTCACGGATCTTTTTAACTTATCGCTGCGTACCTTGGTTTTTCCCGAGATCTGGAAGAAGGCTTATATTGTTCCGCTAAATAAGTGCAATCCGCCTACCTCGACCTCTGACACCAGACCGGTGGCAAATTTGTCCCATCTTTCAAGAGTTTTTGAGCGCATTGTGGCGAATCAGGTCACTTCCTATTTCGAGCAAAATAACATGCTTGATCCTATGCAGGCTGGTTTCCGGAAAGGCCATAGCACTCAGACTGCGCTGCTTAGGGTACTTGACGACGTTAAAAAAGCAGTCGACGACAGATGCGTCACTATCTTGCTTCTGTTCGATTTTAGCAAGGCGTTTGATAGCATTAACCATAAGCTACTTCTCTCTAGATTATTGCATTATGGCTTTTCCGTAGATGTGGTCTCCTGGTTCCATTCCTATTTGTCAGGCAGGACTCAGGCTGTTCGGGATCCAAGTGGTAGTGGGCATTCCGAATTTATGTCAAATTGCTCCGGTGTGCCCCAGGGCTCAATACTTGGACCTCTTCTTTTTTTGATTTTCATAAACAATATAGGCTCGGCTCTGCGGCACACCAAGCACATGATTTTTGCGGATGATCTGCAGATCTACTTACATGCCGCCCCGTGTGATATCCAGCTGGCTATTAATGCCTTGAATGAAGACGCGGTGGCTGTTGCGAACTGGGCCGAGGGGAACGGACTTCGGTCAAATGTCAGCAAGACCAAGGCTATTGTTCTGGGTAGCCCTGCATTTATCAGGCGACTTGGAGAATTGGATCTGCCGCAAATCATTATTAACTAGCTGATAATTTTGCTCGTTCGCTCGCTCACTCGTTTGATTTTGCGCTGTCCCTCACTCGCTACGCTCGCTCGGTTATCAGTGGTTTTTCCGTTGTTCAATTGAGAACGGATAGCACACTAAGAAGAAATGTCATCACACTCTTATCATCAAACTATCTCGAGTAAGTAAAAATTTGCTCCGGAGTGAAATCGGTAATGTGATATGCTCGCACGATTTATTCGAAATAATGATAATTGAAATGAAATTAGTCTTACTAATAAAATAGATACACTGACGAAATCAGTACGCGTATAGTAGTCTTTGCACGTGAACAAAGCAGTGTGAATTTGGACAACATGTCGGACGACGAGGAGATTTCCAAGATAAACGGTAGGTCAAAACTATTTCTTAAATGATTGAGAAGAAGTATTTCACACACCTATAGAATTTGGAATACTTTCAGTTCAGTTGCAGATTAACTTGTTTTACACCTCAATAGTAGTAGGCGACCAGTATTTTTTTTTAGCTTTAGTTCTTGAACATCCTCAACTGAACATTGGTTGAGTAATCAATAGATTCAGAGATATGTCGAATTCCACGAAGAACGCTGTACTGTTTCCTTCAACGTAGTGAAGTTGACATAAATTGCCTTATTTATGAGGAATATAATACTTTCAGATCACTTGAACCGGTTGAGCATTTCAACGCACGGTGAGTCAAACATACAGTGTATGACAAATCATTCGGCGAACAAAATTCAATAACCTGTAATTCACAGCTCACTAAATTTGCTTCAAAATCTGTGACCGCAACTATTATCAATATGAGAATGATTAACTATATTGACCGTATATTCAACTCATGAAAACAAAACTGTACCTAGAAGTGCTGGTTGAATTTATCATTCAATGAATTCGAATATTTTTCAATACATATTCCAGAACTAATGGCTAGTACGTCGGCGGAGAGCGGGAAAGAGATAGAGGATCGAGGAAAAGAGAAAGAAAGACTGAGGAAGGAAAAGGAGAGAGGGAGCTAGACATCAAAAGGAGGAAAAAGACAAAGAAAAGAGTGCGGAAAGCAGCGCGAGGGGAGTGAAAGGTGGGAGGGTTGGACGTAAGTCATATCTGCAAACGCGTCCATGTATACCTATATGAGATGACATGTGATTTCAGTGACAGCAAAAAATCAAAATTCAGGTTTTTCACGAATTTTTCTTCGTACCTACACATCGATAATAAGTAGCGACAATTGAAATTTTTTTCCATTCATAACCCTTGATCACCCACCTATTTGAAAGCCTCAGTTTCGCACGCCGGTGCGAATTCACACCAGCCGACTGCAGCGCTTCGCATCTCTGACTCCAACCAACCGTTTTCATTCATTACCTGTATTATTCGAAGCTCAGAATATGCCCAATGAAATGGCGATGATGATCTAGAAAAAAATCTAAATACAAATTACAAACATTGTAAAAACTGTAATGGTGAAGGCACTATTTTTTTCCAAATAAATACCATTTTTTCCATTGAAGGAAATACAAAATTCGAACCCGATATTCAACGGGAATATTCATAATTTGAGGGTATACACGTTTATTTATTTGACATTTCAGAAAAAGATTGATTCATTGAGCACTGAACCTCATATCTCAGTTTCAACTTTAAGATCCTAAGTCTTTACGGAACGTTGCAATAGAGCAAACGATACGTTAACTACCAATCCTTACTTCAATTTCCCTTTTTCTTTACCTGTCTCACTATAGTTTAGACTCAGTTTTTGTTACATTCATTGTTCGCTCGTTTTCGTCATACATGGATCAATTGTCTGTCATACAATGAGGATATTTCGGTCATTTTTAGGTCATATTTTTCAATCTTCATCAGTCCTACAATCATATTTTTTAGGGGGCTTGACCACTAACAGCCCTGTTATTAGAGTATATTTGATTCTTCAATCCCAAAAAACTCGTTTATCAGCCGGGAGTTGCACGCGGGTAGAAATTCGCACCGAAAATGAATTTACGTCCGTCTCTTTCGATGGCCAAAATATAATTGAATGTAGGTCCGGGGCCATCTGCTGGAAAAACTGTTCGACTTTTTTTTTCGTGGTGGGGGAAACACCGTACTTCCCGATATCGAAAAGATACAGGCGAAATGAGAAACCCTTGGTGTGAATCCGCACCTATATGTAATCGCAAGGTCAATTCTCAATAATTCTGGCTATGTTGTTTTGTGGAATATTTATTCGAATATTTGATTTTTCAACAGCGTACAGAGGGAGGAGGGCCGGCAGCAGTGCCAAAGAGTGGCGGCAAAGGCTGCAGCAGCGGCAGGAGGAGCGGTCGCGGAAGGAGGCCGTGGCCGAGACCTTTGAGATTTTTTTAAAAACATTAATGAAACAATAATAAATAATTAAAATATCGCGAGAACAGGTGTTATTATTACTGTCCCTACTATACTTTTTTTATAATCTAGAAAAACTCATGCGTCAATTCTGGAACGTTCTTGATAATAATATCACATCATATGTAACAGCGAAGTCCGAGGTCAGATAGCATGACAGTGAGAAGCACGCAGACATGTACAGTCAAGCTATAGTGCTCTGAAAAAAAAGTGTGACATCCGGACATCCGATTTCGAACTTTAATATTATATATATGATCATCAGCCGGTGCCGTACGTAGATACAGTTCGCAACCTTGGTGTCTATATATCTGCCGACCTTACTTGGAACAACCATATCTTGCAGGTATCGCGTAGGGTACATGCCACGCTGCATAAGCTCAAGCACCATGGTGACTCACTACCGTGTCATATAAAATCTATGCTGGTCTCTGCCTTGGTGCTGCCGCACATTGATTATTGTAGTCTGGTATATCACGATCCAACTGAATATCTCAATCTCAAACTTCAGCGGCTAGTTAATTGTGGCATTCGGTTTATCTTTGGCCTAAAGCGGGATGTCCATATTACGCCCTATCGCACGGCGCTGAAATGGTTGCCGGTTGGTGATCATCGTCTTCTTCTCCTTGGCTCAGTTCTTTATCGGATTTTAGCTAGTTCATCTCCTGCTTACCTTCGCGAACTATTTGTTCAGATTGACCCGGACGCCCGTCTCTCAGCTAGGCTAGCGGACTCCGACCGCGCTCTCGAATTTCACATCCCGATTCATAGGACCGCTACATATCGAAACTCCTTTACGCTGGCAGCCACATACTTCTGGCATAGTCTACCGGCATCTGTAAAGGCGTCGTCATCTCCGGAGCTTTTTAAAATAAGATTACTTGCGCACCTATCGTCAGGCATTTCGGAGTCCGTTTCGTGTCCCTCGGTATCTAAACTCTAAGATTGTGGCTTCTGTGAATTATTTTAAGGTTACCTTAGAACTATTCTAGATTACTTTAAGTTTATTTGCTGGCCTATGCGTGTTTGGAGTGTATCCTTTGCACTCACTCTGCTTACTGTATTTATTTCAGACTGCATTATGTATCTCTATTCTTGCTACATCCCTACTCTTTCTCCTAATTTAAGTTATCGTTGTAAATTTTTCTATTTATTCTCTGTAAGCCTTTTGTTGTATAATTTTGTAAGCTGTTTACTTTTTTTCTGTAATTTGCCCTACGGTCCATTTGAGGCTACGGCATAAATATATGTTTACTATCTATTACTATCAGTGCATATATGTCAGCAAGTTTGGAAATTTTCCAGCATTTCAATGTGTTTCTGCAGCGCAAGATGCAGCGACGATCGCGTATTTCTTATTTCAGGTCGCAAGATATAATCCTCCTCCGCGTATCGTCGTGAGCGACTTTGGTCTCGCCATCCTAATAGCCGTCGCGAGAGCATTTTGTGATACTGATTTACGGCAGTACTTGAAATCCTGCCACCGTGTCACAGTCCTAAACGAATTGGATATGGTTCCAAAATGCTTGATCCGTTTAGACGTGAGTCATTTTATAGCGATGATAGCAAGGTGGCTTTCATTCAGAGGGAAGCTTCCTCGGGTACGCCAATTTTATCTTAGATGTGCTGGAAGAGCTTACCAACTGCAATTCTTCAATGAAATTGAAGAACTTTTGAAATCAGTTCTGGTAGTCGCTTTAAGTGAAAACATTGGCGTATCGGAGAATGACGAAAAATGACCATCCGAAGACTTCCTTCAAATAGCGAGTCATCACATAAGAGGAATCGAGACTCAGGTTGACGAGAACGAAGAAGAGGCCGACGAACTGCCAGGCCATGAAGAGGATGAATCGACTGATTGGAAGCACTGGGCAGCTGCCCTTTATAACGCGGCGGATGAAGTATCACAGAGGTGCAAGGACACCGGTATGCCACATCCCTATTATAACCCGGAAGCAGCGAAGAGATTGAGAGATCTTATGAGTTATTTACCTCTATGGACTGGGATCATGCGACGATATTACAAGTGCGAACAAATTGTTGCATCTTCTTCTCACGTCGAAGCCGAATTCTCAAAATTGAAGGATTATTTTAGAGGGTAACTACCCATGCGAATAGATAAATTCGTGTTACGCCATATCGATTACCTCCGAGGAACTTTAAGATTAGTATCGAGTGAATGCTGTGGAGATGAATTCAGAAATCCTACTGATCATTCAATTCCGAGAAAAGCGATAGCAGACCGAACGTTCGATCCATCGGCCAGTAGCGACGTGGAAGGCAATAAAACATGTTCCAAAGACTGCTCGAGTCTTGTCAATGAAACATGTTCCAAAGACTGCTCGAGTCTTGTCAATGAAACATGTTCCAAAGATTGCTCGAGTCTTGTCAATGAAACAAGTCCCATAGACTGCTCGAGTCTTGTCGATGAAACATATTCCAAAGACTGCTCGAGTCTTGTCAATGAAACATGTTCCAAAGACTGCTCGAGTCTTGTCAATGAAACATGTTTCAAAGACTACTCGAGTCTCGACAATGAAACATGTTTTAAAGACTATTCGAGTCTCGACAATGAAAGTCACGGATCGGTATATTTGGGCAAGAGTGGCGCCAGTGGCAGACAGAATGATACTGTGAATGAAATTACCGAAGAAGACCACATGACGGGATCACTAAATACCTGCGAAGACTGGAAGGGGAAAACTAATTCGAAAATTACCGAAACATGCAATATACAAGTTGCTAAACGTTCCAAACCAAATTATCTTAACCCATTTCCAGAGTAGAACGCCGCCCGGTATGAAAAATCAGTTTCAATACCTATTATGCAGAATGGCAACTTGTGTGGACCAGTGATAATTGGCGATAAGAAACGAATAATCGTGATAGAGACTTGCGCATTTGACTCCTTGTTGCAAATCAGTATCAATGCGATTGTCACGCGTCCAGTTTACAACGACACCATCGAAAAAAGCAATAACGTCCTTCATCGATTAGCTACAGACATTTTCACGACGGGTAAACTAACAGCGAAACATTATGCGCAAAGAGCCACAATTTTACGCATGGCTCCGTTCCTACAATTGACGATGAAAACAAGGCATGTCGAATCGATCAATGCCAAATGCAATGTAGGACATTTGGCGGAACATTTGTACTTAGACGTTCCTAGCTATGTGGTAGAGACCAATTGTACGATGTGCAAGACTGTGGTGGAAATAAGACTGTTTTCCGTTCTAAACGTGAATGTCAACATCCTCCTCCAGGAAGGTTGCCACTACATGCAGGAGGCTATCGACGATGCGAGGATAATCAGGGCTCCTGTGTGCAAAAAATGTGGAACCGATAAGACGATGAAAACAACATTCGGGCCCCAGGTAATAATCGACACGAGTGTCTTTTCTCACGATGATTATCTGAGTACAATGAACGTGCGGGATGCTAAGTGCTCCCTGAATTCTATATCAAAAGTTCTACAAATCGAAAAGTTGAACTACGTGTTGGCTGGTTTGGTACATTATCAGCGGTCAAACGAGCACTACATAGCTTATGCGTGGATGGGTACACAATGGCACGTATATGATGACTTGAAGAAAAATCGCCAAACTGCAGATGGTGACACTTATGTATTACCACACATATTTATGTACGTCAGAAATGTGGATATAGCCAAAAGCACATGATGCAAAGAGTCGTGAGCATTTTTCATACAATGGAAAAGAAATAACACAACAAAAACAAGACAAGTCAGTCATATACCGTGACAATCTCAGGATGCGGAACGCCAGGGATACCAACCCGAAACTCGTTAGCAACAGTTTAGTAACTCACTAGATGTTTCTAGCAAAATCACTAGAAACCACTAGATTTTTAGTGATTTTACTAAGAAAATCTAGTACGTTGCTAAACTGCTGCCAATGAGTTTTGGATTGGTATCCCCGGCGTTCCGCATCCTGAGATTGTCACGGTATAAACATCAAAGTCTGAAACGTAACAAATAAAAGTTGAAAAAAATATTTTAAACGACAAAAATTGATTGAAAGATAACAAAAAACAAAATCACTGAAAATGCCATAAACAAAAAAAAATTACAAACAAAACACTGAAAATCTTTTAAATAATTTTAAAAAATGTAAAAAAAAAACTGAAAATCGAGAAAACGAAAAAAAAAATTGCGAAAAAAATTTAGAAAAAATTTAAAAAAAATTTTAAAAATTGAAAAAAAAAATTAAAAATTAAAAATTAAAAAAATAAGAGGCCAGATCTCGTCACGTCCACGCCGTTGGCCTTGGATAACGCTAAGAATGAGAACATGAACACATAATGCTGTATACACTAGGTAATCGACTTCAAAGGGTTGAATATGTATTGTAACGATTTTATATTTCGTTATGTTTTTAAGTTATTTAATGTGGGTTCCCGAGGGAAATAAAGTGAATCTGGAGAAATTATATGAATTGGGCAAAAGGGTTATATATTCTGTAATATAGGTCTGCACTAGTAGTTAGCTAGAAACAGACTGATTTGTTTTACAATAATGCTTGTTGACTCAGCAACCGAAGTTCTTATATTTACAGAGATGTCTTTTATCATATAGGCTACTAGATGTTGGTCGTATGTAATTGATGATGTAAGGGTGATTTTACCTGATATAACAGTATAATAATTCGGATCGCGTTTCACACTGTGAACAAAAACTCGGAACCGTTGTATTGATGTGGAAAATTTCGATTTTGAGTTACCTCGTTTTTTGGAGAAAGTTCTGGGTAGCCCTATGAGAGTTCCACCGATTGTTCGGATCAAGTTTTGTGATCGAAGTCCAAACGAAAAAGTTTACCGAGATTTCGAAAACTCGCATCCGTTTTGTTGATATAAAAAATTTTGATTTTGAGTTCCGGCGTTTTTGCACCTGTAAATGATGAAATTAAAGCAGAAATATAAATTATAAAATTATTATTAAAATTTATTGATAAAAATAAAGGGATAATTTTTTGTCATGTTAAAAAGATAAAGCAATTTATTCATGATAGATTATTAAAAATTTTGGATATTATTTGATATTGAATATAATATAATATTAATTATATAAAAATTAATTTATATGATTTTATTATTTATTTACTAGTTTATTTTATTATTTATGGGATAATATTAAAATTATTAAATTTTATTATTTATTTTAATATTTATGGGATAATATTAAAATTATTAAATTTAGAATAATAAAATTATGAATTTTATCAAAAAAAATATAAGCTTGAATTTTTTTTAATATTTAATTTTTTTTTTGCTATGGTTTTTTTTTATCATTAATTTACTTTTCTAGAGTATAAAGTTCTTAAAACTATGAAAACATAAGATTGGATGATAGCTACTGCTGATTCTAAGGTTAATAATAATAATTGAGTTGTAATTAAAATTTGATTAGAGAGACGAATAGGTTTATTCATTAAATATTTTTTATTATTTATTTTAATATTTATGGGATAATATTAAAATTATTAAATTTTATTATTTATTTTAATATACATTATTCTGCTATATTAGAATATATGTCGCATCAAAGGGTTATAATCGCGGCCGGTGCATCAAAATTATGGCGATGCGTATCCGACAACCATACGAGCGAGTTGCGAGTTTGAGTTGGAGGGGGAAGCTCCATATAAGCCGGAGCCCAGGCTGCTCTAAGCCCCTTTTGAAAATTACTGTCGCGACGAAAGACATACTCCGCTCGACTCGCACTTCGCTTTATTTGTTATTTATTTAGCTTCCTTTATATTTTGTTCAACCTACGAGTTTTATTTTATTTGAAGTTATTATTAGTTTAATTCATATGTCATCTAGGTACTACGACGAAAATAAATCGCCCTTGAATTATAATTTACTTCTTTTTACCTTCCAAACCCGACATATATTGTAACATACCAGCTTGAATATCAGCTGAAATAAGGAACAAAGGAGCAGAGGATTATAGTAATCCTCAACATTCGACCATACGCTGACGTCACGCGAGAAGGAGGGGATAGCGACTATATAAGAAGCGCCGAATTCGAGCACGGCAGCGTATTCGAGCCAAAGCGGCCGTGCGACTCACAAACAATTATTATCGAGCGACACGAGCAATAGGCCGGTCGTCTCTCCAATAACTTCATTAAAATATAAAATTCATGCGAAGTAGATAAAGTTTCACTTCGACATAAAACATATAATCGATGAGAATAGAAAGGGAGATAGAAGAAAATAAATTCACTTGATAAATATAATTTCGTCTAGGAGTTATATTTAACAGAAATTCAAGAATAGAGTCAACAAGCATAGATCAAACTTATTACCAAACAAACAAAAGCGATAGAAATTGAGGATAGAGTAGAACCAGATTTGTAAAAACTAGTATTAAATGCTTTTTCATATCATTTAAACATATGCTAGCTCTTTAACCGACATTTCAGCTCTGACTCCTATCCTAAATCATTTCCTTCCCTAAAAAGCCAACAGGGACCAGCTTTGTATCGTAACCAAGAGCGTACGGCGTTGGGATTAATTTCTCTGCGTCCGAGGGCCAAGGAAGTCGATTCCGAGTCTGAGACACGGTCTTGGAATTTCACGATTCCCGGATCCGAGAAAGATAGCTTTTGCAATAGGAAAAGTAGGCTTGGATTAATTTCCCGGCTCTACTAGTTAGAAATTATAACGGCTTTGATAGTTGACGCTATCCGAGTCCGAGTTAGATTTAAAATCACAAGGTTAGATAGGTGGCTTTTGGTGGAGTACCCATCCTTTTCCCTGCCTTTCGACCTCAAAGAAAAGCCCTAATTTTTATAAATATTCTTTTGGTAAAGAACTCACACTAACTGCGGGTATCTCTACAGCTTCCGAGCCTGAGATACCCACGCAAAGTTACAATATATTGTAACGTTTCGGATTGTCTGAATCACTAGATTTTTAAGACAAGCCGTCCGTCGGGTTCGAAAAAGATAAAGTTTTTTATTTTTAGTTAATTAATGAATGATTTTGGACTCCTCGGTACTGTGGGTGGGGAAAAGATAGGTAATGCCACACAAAAAGCCACCTAACACAGATTTTTTTATTTGTTATTACAATGCCTACGCTAAACAATGCTAATCAGGTCTTTCAACCGCCAAAGCTTTTTATATCACAAAACCTAAGGTTTTGCCGACCTCCACTGAACCAGGTGGTATTCCGAGCCAGTGGTCCCTGCTATTGCGAATTTAACTCTATCTTGCAGAACCAGGATCCTAGATCCGAGCCTGCGTGTCAGATTCAGAATCACAACAACTGGCCCTCGGATACAGGTCGCTTAGACCGCAGCCGTACGCATCTGTTGATGTTTTTCCAATCTCTAATTTGGCCTTCGTGTGGTAGCAATTCTACAGGATAGAGATACAGAAATGTCAGGCAATACTCAATAAGTTTTGTGAGGAAATTATATTTAAATGCCTAACTGAGTATAAATACTAATACAATGATTCTTATCTTTCTAATTCCCTATTTATGAGGTATCTGAATATTCGTTGGTTTAGATAGCAGTACTGCTTTAGCTAATGCTTCTAATGTGTTTTAAAGTGTGTTCTATCCGCGATCTTAGCTGGTATAGGTTTTAAATTTTAATGCAACAAAGTTATGATATCATACTATCCGTTATTTTAACAGAGATAGATTTCTATGTGAGATAAGGTAATATTTCTAAGTTTTCAAATGATTCTACTTTATTATTCTGACCAGACGTCAGATATAATAGCAAATGAGTCGTTTGGGTGCTCTACCACAAATCGCTGCTGAGCTAGCTCCGCAGCCGTTTATATACTCTACAATCGCCGCTTATGACGTCATAAGCGACGCTGCTGGACATACCGAATTTGTCCAGTTCTCGTGTTTTCGATCTACCAATCACAGCAGGCCTAGGGTCGGCCGGCTGGATACGTTACATTGCCTCCTTCCATTAATTGGATTTTCCGATATAAATACCCTTGTCTTTACGGAAAACTCCACATTAATGGACCAGCCCTTCATCTATCGTCTGGATTTCCGTTCCTGGTCTTCACAGCCTCTTCAGCCCAAGCGGATCCGTGACGTCGAAGTTTATTATGTACTCGGGTACCTCAGGTGCAACGAACGGTGTCAACTGTGGCCTTGTCTCTATCTCTGGTGTTGTGCAACGGGATTTCAGTGCATCTGGTCTACGTGGCGGTGCACTGTGATCCGGTTCTCCGATAGGAATCCCACCCTTGGTCGACGGTATCCGCCTACGTTTGCTCGGTATATGCGGCCTGTGTTGATCTATCCAAGCCCATACCTTTTGTTTATATTCGGCCTTCTCTGTTAGTGTTCGCTCAGATACATCATGAGAACGGAGTTCCCACGGTAAGTCAACCCCAGTTGCTTGGATTTCCTCATCTTCCAACTTCCTCTTAATGAGTGTAATCTTCTCATTTTCTTTCAGGAGAAGATCGTCAATTATCCTGACATTCTTCGTTGGTGCAGCTGTCGATGCACTCAGTTCCGCATAGATTATCTCCTTGATGTCTTCGAGGTCGTCTTCAGTGAGGTAAGTGTTTATGGTTTCATTGCACTCAGGCAATCGAATGATATTCAGATTTTCATCGCGTCTTTCTTTTTCAGGCTTTGGTGTCGACTTTTTCTCCCAGTTTTTTGAGTTCGGCGTCATGGTATCACGGCCCCGTGCATACCTTCCTCTTCCGCTGCGAAATGGACCAGAGGCATACTTAATCTTCAACCTTGGATCCCTTCCTTCCAGTTCCCAGGCAGTCAAATCAGCTGTCTGCACTCCTTTGTCCTGAACACTGATGTAGCCGTACATTTCGATATTCAAATGCCAACTGATTTACGGCTTAGCGATGCTCACTTATATAACCTCGCTGTGGCCGGCACGCGCACGGATTATCCTCTTAATCCTATTTTCATAATACCACTTTACCTAATTTTGTACACATTTCTTATGACAATAGATCTCAGCTAAACCTAATTGCTTCTATATTAAGTAGTGTTTAAACATATTTACATGAAATCTCCCACGTAACTTATTTGTTGTCGGATGCACTAATTCATACGTTGCATCTCCAACCTTTCTTTCTAACTTATATGGCCCTTCATACAACGTGAAGAATTTTGCCATTTTCTTCTTTTGTGTGTCTGAGACATTTAAAGCCCTCAACAGTACTAAGTCACCTTCATTAAACCTTGTCATTATATGTGTCGCGTTGTATCTAGCGGCTCGATTCTTTCCTTTCCTAACCATGTTTTGTCTGGCTAATTTTAGTTTGTATTCGTGTGCTAAATGAAATTGATCATGCATTATCCAAGGCCCCCAAAATCTTTTCGGTTTTTGATTCAATTGCAATTCACACGGGGTGAACTCAGTCGTGTCATGATGTACTTCGTTTATGCACGATTCGATTATGCTAATCCATTTGATCCAGGCTGCATGATTACTAGTAATGAATGTCCTGAAAAATCTACCAAGCTCGCGGTTCACTCTTTCTACTAAATTTCCTTGAGGGTGTCGAATCGACGAGAAAATTGGGATTACATTTTCCTCTTGTAACTTGTTTAACCATTTAATCGAAGTAAATTGCGTGCCATGATCAAATTGGATCTTCTTAGGTTTACCATATTCATTTACATATTTACCAAAAATGCATCGGATGGTGGATTGCGCGTCCGCGACCTTCATTGGGTATAACTTTACGTATTTACTGAACGTGTCTATTACTACCAACAACCATCTGTAATTCCCTTGGCTTGCAGGTAACTGCCCAAAAAAATCTATAGAAACTAAATCCCCAACCTTGTCTGGTATAATATTCTGCATTTCCGAGTAGCTGTATCGACTCGGCACTTTGCACCGCTGGCACCGATCGCACCGGGCTATTATTTTCCGTATCGTTTTCGCAAACTTTGGATAGTAAAAGTTCTCTCTTAACATACGATGACATTTTGTCGCTCCGATATGACCGTATATTTCGTGACATTCTGTGATTAGCTCTTTTACAATCGCCTCGGGTAGATACGCTCTGATCCTGCCCCCTGTTTCACGGTGGTAGATAATCTCATCGTTTATCTGGTATCGCAATTTATTATTTATAAATCCTTTCTCGATCAGATCCCTAATCCGCGGGTCAGCTACTTGCAACCTACTTAGATTTCCAAGATTAGCTTTCATACTTGCACTCGAGTCGCGAGCCAATTCAAAAACATCAATCTTTTTATTCAACGCTTGGCAACTTGTTTTCTCGTCAGGTGGGTACCGACTTAAGGTATCGGCCACTACGTTATCACTTCCCTTTACATATTCAATATTGAAATCATAATTCTGGAGGTACATCACCCATCTTGCCAACCTTGAACTGGTTAATCGGCAAGAATACATGAACGTCAGAGCCCTATGATCGGTTCGGATGGTTAGTTCCGCGCCCACCACGAACGTTCTGAATTTTTCTAATGAATAAACAATTGCCAATAATTCCTTCTCGGTTGTAAAGTAGTTCAATTCAGCCCCCTTTAACGTTCTGCTTGCGAAACCGACTATTCTATGAACCCCCAAATCATCGATTTGATATAAAACGCTCCCAATCGCATAATCACTTGCGTCACTCTGCAAATAATAAGCACGTTTAGGGTCTGGATGATGAACTATCATTTTCTCGCAAAATAGCGCTTTTAATCTTTCAAAGCTGTTATGAATCTCTTCGCTCCACAACCATTTTTTATCTTTTTTAAGCAATTGTAGCAACGGGTATGTCAAATCCGAATATCGTTCCGAAAATTTACTATAGTAATTCGTCAGTCCTAAAAAACCTTTCAATTGTTTTTGGTTCTTTGGTGTTGGAAAATCTTTTATGGCTCGAATCTTTTCGACTTGTGGCCGGATGCCTTCGGCTGTGACCTTATGTCCCAAAAACTCAACCTCGGTTCTAAAAAAGCTGGACTTTTCAAAATTCAGAGTCATGTTATGACGTCTAAAAACCTCAAACAGTCTTTTCAAATGTTGTATATGCTCATCAATAGAGCTTGAAGTACATAAAATGTCATCTACAAAATTTATCGTGAAGTCATTAACTTCTCGTAATACTAGGTCCAATCCTCTAACGAGACTGGCTAAACTAGTGTTTAACCCATAAGGGGTTACCTTAAATTGATACGTCTTTCCGTTATGCATAAATGCAGTGTATTTTCTTGATTCTACATGTAATGGTATTTGCCAAAAGCTTGCGGTCAAATCCACGCTAGACATAATTTTTGTGCTTCCACATTTCTGGAACAACACCTCAGTGGATTGGGCACAATCTCGATCCGGAATTATTAATTTGTTAATGAATCGAGCATCGAGTACTAACCGTATATCCCCTGATTTTTTAGCTACCACTACGACTGGATTAATATATTCACTGTTCGACCTTTCTATGATTCCATATTTTAACATTTTGTCAATTTCTTTATCTACTTTATCTCTATGCATTATAGGGATTGGATACGATCTGCGGACGAAAGGACGGTCCTCATAAATTTGGATTTTGTGTTCGTATACTGAAATCTTCCCTGGGAGTTTACTGAAAATATCGCGGTATTCAAATAATAATTTTTCAAACTTTCGTCGATGCTCAATGCTTAACATTTCACAACTCGCGAGCTTGTCCATGACCTCATCATCGGTGATGTCATAGTTCGATTTTTCGTTTAATTGACCTCCGCAGTTTTCTTGTGTACTGATTTCAGCTACTTTTAATATTTGACTTGGAGCGTCCGGACGTTCCGAGTCTCCCAACTCACAAGACTCATCGGACTCTTCTACCTGGATAGTCATTTTATTTGTTTTTAAATCTAAATCAATCTTCCATCGGGACATTGTGTCAATACCTATAATAGCATTATGTCGGAGGTTCGGAACCACCAAAACTGGTATTCTATCTGAAAAGTTTCCGATTTCAACTTTCATAAAAAGTTGAATTTTAACCTTAGACGGTTTTCCCCCAGTCACCCCATGGACATGTAAATTAACTACTGGCAATTTTTCACAATTTCCGAAATCATCAATGTTCTGATTATACCAATATTCAGAAATACACGTAATCTGACTACCCGTGTCTACAAGAGCTTTGACGTCTTTTGATTCAAATTTTATATTCAAAACCGGACAATGAATCGTTTCCTTACTTAATTTATTATCTTCGCTTAACAAATATTCCGCCATATCTTTGAACATTGTTTCAGCTCCCGGGTTTATTTTAGCCGCGCTGATTACTATATTGCGCTGTGCTGTGTGCACGGTCGGCTCTATTAGCACAGCGCCTTCTCGTTTTCCGAGTTGTCGTCTTCTAATTCAACCCGGTCGGTATTACCGACTTCTCCTTCCAGACCGTTAACATGCCTATTATTTGCATAATTCGTACGCCTAACGGACTCTTGTGTTTCTGCCTTGAACTTGTTTTCAGGTATATGGTTGCTTTCGTCACGTGACGTACTAGGCCTGTTAGTGTTTGTAAGCATCCCGGTGCCATTACGCCATGATTGTGGCTTAGCGCGTTCGTCTGTGAACCGGTTGTTGCCTTGATATCGGCTTGCACTCGATTGCATCACGTGTGATTTAGGTGCATTCGACCGCCCCCCGGATTGTGTCTGATCGAGAAACCCTAGGAATTGGTCTATATCAGTGATGTTACGGCATTTCGCCGCTTGTACAACCGTGTCATTAAAGTGATGGATTAAATTCCCTACTATCTCGGCTTCGGATAACGGAGGATCAAGCCCGCGTGCGATCGCATATTTCCTGCTAGCGTACTCGGACCATGCTAACTTCGAATCCGGTAAGTAATATCCGAACACTAAGTCTCTTTTTATTTCCCTCTGAGTTTCCTCACTCCAATATCTAGCAAGGAATCGGGTTTTAAAATTTTCCCACGAGTGGATCACATCCCGACGCGCAACCCACCAGTCTTTCGCATCATTAGTTAAGCTCTGACCTATAAGTTTTAAGCCCATATTATCTTCTACATCTAGAATTTGCAAATATTCCTCTAACTCCCTGATAAAGTTTACGGGTCTTTCCCAACTTTTTCCGGAGTAATTAGGCAATTTCAACTGTTTAGTGATTACATTATTATTGTTTTGAAATGTTTGACCATTTCTACTTTGTCTTAAACGTCTAATGTCCGCTTCAAACCCTATTCTTGTTCTATTATGTTGATGATTCAACTCTTGGATCATGTCTATGTTATTCTTTTGATTCTCATTGATTTGATCTTTTAATACTTCATATGTCGCAATTTGCTCGTTTCTCAAATGATTTTCACAAGACTCGATTTTACTATCGTATTCGGACATTTCATGCGTCATTCTAGTCGTAAATTCTTTTAATTTACCGTCTATCTGACTTATTTGTTCTTCACTGGTATATTTAAAATCATCAAATTTTTTATCTAATTTTTCCTCCAACTTTACTCTATCAATCTCATTTTCAGCCTTAGTATTAAGCATTG
Organism: Tenthredo notha; assembly: GCA_914767705.2. Lineage (NCBI taxonomy): Eukaryota > Metazoa > Arthropoda > Insecta > Hymenoptera > Tenthredinidae > Tenthredo > Tenthredo notha. The sequence continues at coordinate 2,420,998 of OU611916.1, forward strand.
CTTGTTCCATTCTTTCGAATTTTTTATCCATTTTTTGTTCTAGTCTTTCGATGGATTGAATTAACCTCGCTATCGGATCTAACTCTTGTGACTCTGAACTAGAACCTGGATTCATACTTGCTGAAAGTGAGGAACGATCTGAATCGCTTATACCTGAATCACGGCCTTGAGCACCGCTTTCTTCGACAATTGGACTTAAAACCTTGTTATTTCTATTGGAGTTCTTGCCTGACATTTCTGTATCGCGTCTGTAATGTTGACGTGATTCTGAATCTGACAGCCAGAGCTACTTGGTCTATTTTGTCTACTGAAACTCTAGGACAATGACTCTACCGTATACTGACGCTGTAACAATTGAATTTAAATTAAAGTTGAAATGAAATTAATTTTATCAAGTGAATTTATTTTTCCCAAAAGAAAATGAATTTAACAACGAGGAGCCCCACGTTGGGCGCCAAATGTAACGTTTCGGATTGTCTGAATCACTAGATTTTTAAGACAAGCCGTCCGTCGGGTTCGAAAAAGATAAAGTTTTTTATTTTTAGTTAATTAATGAATGATTTTGGACTCCTCGGTACTGTGGGTGGGGAAAAGATAGGTAATGCCACACAAAAAGCCACCTAACACAGATTTTTTTATTTGTTATTACAATGCCTACGCTAAACAATGCTAATCAGGTCTTTCAACCGCCAAAGCTTTTTATATCACAAAACCTAAGGTTTTGCCGACCTCCACTGAACCAGGTGGTATTCCGAGCCAGTGGTCCCTGCTATTGCGAATTTAACTCTATCTTGCAGAACCAGGATCATAGATCCGAGCCTGCGTGTCAGATTCAGAATCACAACAACTGGCCCTCGGATACAGGTCGCTTAGACCGCAGCCGTACGCATCTGTTGATGTTTTTCCAATCTCTAATTTGGCCTTCGTGTGGTAGCAATTCTACAGGATAGAGATACAGAAATGTCAGGCAATACTCAATAAGTTTTGTGAGGAAATTATATTTAAATGCCTAACTGAGTATAAATACTAATACAATGATTCTTATCTTTCTAATTCCCTATTTATGAGGTATCTGAATATTCGTTGGTTTAGATAGCAGTACTGCTTTAGCTAATGCTTCTAATGTGTTTTAAAGTGTGTTCTATCCGCGATCTTAGCTGGTATAGGTTTTAAATTTTAATGCAACAAAGTTATGATATCATACTATCCGTTATTTTAACAGAGATAGATTTCTATGTGAGATAAGGTAATATTTCTAAGTTTTCAAATGATTCTACTTTATTATTCTGACCAGACGTCAGATATAATAGCAAATGAGTCGTTTGGGTGCTCTACCACAAATCGCTGCTGAGCTAGCTCCGCAGCCGTTTATATACTCTACAATCGCCGCTTATGACGTCATAAGCGACGCTGCTGGACATACCGAATTTGTCCAGTTCTCGTGTTTTCGATCTACCAATCACAGCAGGCCTAGGGTCGGCCGGCTGGATACGTTACAATATATATATACTAGGGGGGCTTCGCCCCCCTGCGCGCTTCGCGCGCCAACCCCCCATGTACGATATTTATTAGTCACTGACGATCTGTATATATATATATGTATTTGTTATATTTATATAGTTTTGTCTCAATGAGTATCAACAGGGTGGTTAATGGTACAGTACGTAGTTCGTGTAGTTTTCGGCGACTCTTGAATGACATATTTTGTATGAATAACTTTTTCATCACTGATATATATAGTAATTGGATAGCCGATCGACCAAAATTCCTGTGTTTATGTTTTAGTAGCCCTGAATTCTGCCATCTGTTGGTTAACCCATTCACATGACATATATCTATTGGTCGATTATAGGTTGTAGTGATTTATCGGCCGATCAAGTAAAGTGTTATTTATTATTAATATCGTCAGTTAAGTATCTCAAAGAGAATACGCAACGAAAATATTTATAATTAAAATGAAACAACCGCAGTAGATAAATTGTCTATTCTACTCTCACCTCGGCTATTTGACGCGATATCCAATCCACAAAATCTTATCGGGATTTATGATTCAGGACCCGACGATCTAATATATATTTCTCGATATTTTTTCAAATCTGCCAGATCTTCAAGCGACCTTAAGTTTTGTTAAACAGTTGGCTTACGTTGTTTCTCTACCTATTGTTTTTCGCGAACTGTCAACTTTGAAATAGGTTCGTTCCCTTAATATCAACCCCGATTCCGAATTCCCAATTCTTCTTCTCTTACGTCATTTCCTACGTCTATCAAGAAATATTTTCGGTATAATATTCAAGATCCCCAATATTACTGGATATATTTTTTCAAATCTGTCTAATGATGCGTGAAAATGCTGGGTCAACTCGGTCCAAAGGCCTAGGAAAGCGGCAGGGAGAGAGGGAGTGGAGGGAGGGGTTCACATGACCCAAAGCAAGGGCCCAAGGCACAAGAGAGCCAGGGAGGGGTTCGCATGACTCGATCCAAGGGCCCAGGGATGAGGGGGGGAGAAAGCCGAGCGGAGCCGAGGTGGCGGGGAGGGGTTCACATGACTCAAAGCAAGGGCCCAAGGCACAAGAGAGCCAGAGAGGGGTTCGCATGGCTCGATCCAAAGGCCCAGGGATGAGGGGGGGGGGGGGGAGCCGAGCGGAGCCGAAGAGGCCATGGAATGTCTGACACGGCGGCGGCGGCGGCGGTATGTGTTATATTATAGAGGGAGGAGAGGGGAGGGGAGGGGTTCACATGACCCAAAGCAAGGGCCGAAGGCACAAGAGAGCCAGGGAGGGGTTCACATGGCTCGATCCAAGGGTCCAGGGATGAGGGGGGGGGGGGGGGGGGGCAGCCGAGCGGAGTTGAGGAGGCCATGGAATGTCTGACACGGCGGCGGCGGCGGCGGCGGCGGCGGCGGCGGCGGCGATATATCTTTATAATATAGAGAGATATATCTCTATATTATAAAGATATCTCGCCGCCGCCGCTGCCGCCGCCGCCGCCGTGTCAGTCGGCTCCACTCGGCTTTCCTCGGCTTTCCTCGGCTTTCCTCGGCTTTCTTCGGCTTTCGTCGGCTTTCCACCTCTCATCCCTGGACCCTTGGATCGAGTCATGTGAACCCCTCCCTGGCCCTTTCGCGCCTTGGGCCCTTGCTTCGATCTTTCTATATTATAAAGATATCTCGCCGCCGCCGTGTGAGTCGGCTCCACTCGGCTTTCCTCGGATTTCCTCGGCTTTCCTCGGCTCCGCTTAGGCGAGGAAACCCGACGATTCCGCTTACAATTCGGCACCTTTCCGTGTTATAACTTACTGAATTACCAAAATGTTGGGCGCCAGACGCTGATGCGTCGTTTCGATACGATACCAGAACAAATTACATAAAGCCAAAAACTTACGGAAATGCGACGAGCTATAACTCGACTTGCTCAGATAACAAAGCCTTAGATAGAGGGGCAGGGTACACCATATGAAACAAGTTATTTCTTTGAGAATGTTTGAGATCACATCAATCAATTATTTATTACGCAATTAGATAAATTAACGAGATCAGTACAGAATTTATTATTTCACTTAACGGGTTATTACCAACGATTCTCTAATTGATCGAACAGAATCTACGCAATTACGATACAGTTGAATCTCAGATGTGTGTCAGAGGTGACTCGATATAAAACAATTTAGCTAGACTCCAGACTCGGTATCACAGAGCGATACATCGTACCCGAATGCAAAGTATAGTTCGTGACACACACTCAGAACAACGTATGAAGCTCAAGATTTTACTTAGAAAAATCGGTAACAACTATAAAAGATTAGCCGCGCTTGGCCATACGATTCACAATAATTCGAGATCTACTGATAAATAGAGACCACACGGTCGTTCGAAAGACGCGAATCACAGGTTCAACGATAACAGACTAAACTATAACATTATTTGATCTTGAACTAAATTCTGACGATATTATAACGATAGTCGTGATATTAAATTATCCAAAAACGATATCAAGATTCGCGGCAGCGAATCGCCGCTAAGTTAAAGGTAAGTAAGGCGAAACGCGAGCCAAGAATCATTTACCCGGGGGTCCAGGTATAACGATATTGCATGTAAGATTAGCATGATATCTCCGGAAGGGAAAGGAGTTTCATGATATAATTTTCACGGCTCAACGACCTACCTAAGTAGACTCTGTAGTTCAAATCTTAACGAAATCGGTCAAACGGATCTCGAGATATTATTCTTCAAAAGTTCAAAACAACAAAAAAATTAATCTTCTTCTTCTTCTTCTTTCACTTTTTTTCGCAGACAAAGACCACGATATCCGTCGAACAGTGGCATGTACACCATAGAAATTTTAAGCGTAGGTATTCGCCGTCTTTTCCCAGCCCCCTATTGATTTTGAGCAAGATCTGAACTCTTTCTCAGTTGGTAGATTTAATTGAAATAACGAAGTGGTTGGTACGGCATAATGGCCACATGGCGGCGCACGCGACAAATACTAGTGACGTCAGAAGACAGCGTCACTCATATAATTTCATTTATATAATATAATCGATGCTCGATGCACGATCAATCAATGACAGTTAATAACCTAAAACCCAAGCAATAGCCACCTAAAAGAATTAAGAAGAAAAAGAATCTCAAACTCATGTAATAAGGTATTCGCTGTGAGCCTCGCTCATGCCGCCGCCTAGCGGTTTTGAAAGCTAAACAGCCGGCGTGTTGATTTGCATTAGAGTAGTACTGATTCATATCTAAATAAGCAAAATATTATCAAATAAGTGATATTTTCATTATAACAATTCAGTGAAAAGTTGAAAATAATAATGAGTTGAAACTCCATGTAGGAAATAGGTAAGTATATAGTTATGAAGTAAGTATAACTAAGTTATCTGTGATAATTTGTAGGTTAAAAAGTTCAAAACAAGTCTGTGGTCATGGATGTTTTAATAAGGACAGGGTTTGAAAGAATAACTCATAAAATAAACTTTCAACCTGCAACGGAACCGAAAGGCATAAAATTATTCAAGGCTAATCATATTCGAAGTGTGCAAGAATACAGGCATAATGGAGAGAGTTTGTTTATTCAAGCTGAAGTTGTTCGACAAGCAGCCGTATCTTCTGAGCCATATAAAGTACAGCTAAACGTAAGCAATCATTATTTTTCTTGATTACAATATTACCAAATAATATGCTTCAGAAAACAGCTTCAATTTTATCTAGATTGACAATGCTCGAGTGGTAACAAGTGTATCTTGCACTTGTGTTCATAATCAAAGTGGACGCTGCAAGCACGTTGCAGCTTTAATATACTACGTTAATAATTATGAAAGTCTATCAAAGACCAATTTCGAACAACAATGGGGTCGACCAACACCGAAACAATTTGCAAAGGAAAAGTACTCAAAAGGTTCAAATTTCAAAGATATGTTTACGTCTATGCCCCTTTTGAAAATGGAACTGAGTTTGCCTGCCCCAGACGAGCTGGAATTCGAATCATCTTTGAAAATAATGTTAAGTGCAGAAGCTTCCATTGACCGGACCACAGATGAAATTGCTAGCTTAATGTCTTCATTATTAGATTTAGTAGAAAAAAATTTGAGGGAAGAAGACTGTGAGATATGTTTACTGAACATTCATAATTTTATTGAAGAGTATGCTGTATACAGCGTGATTCCTTTTGCGCGCACCACCTGGTAAGGGCGGATTCCTTGTGAAATTCTAAGACTAATTTTCCTTTACCAAAAAGTCCTGGGACTAATGGTTCTCGGGCTACAGAAGGTCGTAGTTGACCAATCACAGAGCCTACAGCTGCTCAAGTTAGGGCCGGGTCAAAAGTAATAAAACTAGCAGTGCCCGTGGCGTGTGGATTTTCAGTGAAATAAAAATAAATGATTAAATCTAGTGACAAATTCTTTCACCATATGGCATTTAAGTTACAGGTAATAGTGAGTATTAACGACGTCGTCGCCGGGAGTTGTCTTCGCACAACATACGCTTTCGGTATCATTGACCAGGACCACGGCTACGTGGTATTGTCCTCTAGGACCACCGCACCGTAGTTTCCGTCCCCCAGGTCGACCGCTACGTAGTTTTCATCCTCTAGGTCCACCGCAACGTAGTTTCCGTCCTCCAGGACCACCGCGCCGTAGTTTCTATCCCCCAGGTCGACCGCTACGTAGTTTTCGTCCTGCAGATCCAGCGCTACGTATTTTTCGTCCTCCAGTCCACCGCTCCTCCAGGACGGAAACTACCTAGTGGTCGACCTAGAAGACAAAAAACTACGTAGCGGTGGTCCAGCAGGACGGAAACTACGGTGCGATGGAGCTAGAGGACGAAAACTATGTAGCGGTACACCTGCAGGACGGAAACTACGTAGCTGTCGACCTGGAGGACTCAAACTACATAGCGGTCGACCTGGAGGACTCAAACTTCGTAGCGGCGGACCTGGAGGACGAAAAATACGTAGCGCTGGACTTGCAGGACAAAAACTACGTAGCGGTCGACCTGGGGGATAGAAACTACGGTGCGGTGGTCCTGGAGGACGGAAACTACGGTGCGGTGGACCTAGAGGATGAAAACTACGTAGCGGTCGACCTGGGGGACGGAAACTACGTGGTGGTGGACCTAGAGGACTATACCACGTAGCGATGGTCCTGGTCAATGATACCGAAAGTTTATGTTGTGCGAAGACAACTCCCGGCGACGACGTCGATAATACTCACTATTACCTGTAACTTAAATGCCATATGGTGAAAGAATTTGTCACTAGATTTAATCATTTATTTTTATTTCACTGAAAATCCACACGCCACGGGCACTGCTAGTTTTATTACTTTTGACCCGGCCCTAACTTGAGCAGCTGTAGGCTCTGTGATTGGTCAACTAAGACCTTCTGTAGCCCGAGAACCATTAGTCCCAGGACTTTTTGGTAAAGGAAAATTAGTCTTAGAATTTCACAAGGAATCCGCCCTTACCAGGTGGTGCGCGCAAAAGGAATCACGCTGTATACAGCAAAACATGCTCTTTGTGATAGTATCAAATTATTCTTTAAGACACATATTGAACTGTCGAGTGAAGAAATCATTACTCTATGTGTTGAAACCATCGATCAAGCCATGTGTGCCAAGTGGCAGTCAGCAAGAAGCTGGAGATTTTCTGCTAGTTCAACCATTCACAAAATAAAAATCAGGAAATCAAAAACCATACATTCTTTGCTATCAGAATTGATTTTCCAAATAAAGTCAATACTTCTTCAATGCAGTATGGAAAAGACAATGAAAGTGTGGCCATAAAATTGTATGAGAAAATGTCACATAAACAAGTAAAGGAAGTCGGAGTTATTGTAAGTAAATATCAACCATGGCTATGCGCAAGTCCAGATGGAGTTGTAATTGAAAATGAATGTATTGTTGGATTAGTGGAAATAAAATGTCCAAGCAGTTGCCAAAAATTACCTATCGCTGATTTAAAAAACAGAAAATGCAACGTTAATTATTTGAAATTCATAGAAGAAGAAATAATGTTAAAAGAGAGTCACATCTACTATACTCAGTGCCAAGTTCAGATGTACCTATGTGGTTTAAGCGTATGTGATTTGTTCGTGTACACTCCACTTGAAGATGGCAGTTGTTTAATACCAGTGTATCGTGACGAGTTGTTTATAGAAAGTGTTATTCTTAAATCTGAGGATTTTTATTTCAAATACTTTTTGCCCACTCTTTATTCTAAAATAACCGAAGAAAATGAAAAAATAAATATTGGTAAAATGAAAGAGCAACCGCGTCGAACCTTTGGTGGAAAAAATATTCAAAATACAATGTAGAATATTTCAGACTCTTAGAATGAGTACTTTTGGTGATGACTATTATTTAGGGCTTGATTATAAGAAATGCACGTACTCAAGCTTCATTATTTTCATTTATTTTCTTGAAATCTGGATTACATAGATAATATAAAGACTGGTATCAATTTCAAATAGATTACATTAGTTCTTTATGCTTAAAAATTAAAATATTACTATTACATAAGATTATTCGTTAAACCGAACTGAATTAATATTTGCAAAGAATATAAAATATACATGTAATAGCATTGTGATATTTAAATAATTATAGCGATCTACCTGTGATAAATATAAATTCAGATATTTATGAAACCTAAATCTTAAAAACGTGAGATTTTATAGTCGTTAGTATGTAGTAATATAATATTAATAAATACACAATGAAAAACACTAACTTTTACTAATAAAGGTTGTTATTCTTCTACTTGATATTTTTTGTTCTAATAGAAAAAATTGGTGGCTGTAAATTTACCAAAACACAGATAACATGAATAATATTATCGAGGCAAAAGAACAAATGTTCTGGAATTTTATACAAAATTTGATATATTTTTAGTCGTTGCATAATTCTTTCCACATGAATTCGAACTCTTGCGATGCTGTAAGTCAGATCTGTTTCTTCTTTCGAAAATTCTGTTTTTTTTTCCAAAAATGGTGGCATAATAAGAAGTACTCGTTTACCACTTGCATCAATGATAGATCTGATTTCAGGAAAACCTTTATCTGCTAAAACCACATCACCATCTTCCAACGAATCTACCAAATTTGATTTAATAGTTAATTGGGAATCACCTTTTCTGCCGCCAGCAACTTTTGATTTGAAACAGATGAAGCCAGACGGCGTGATACCAATCAGTACTTTTGCTGTAAAGCCTTTCTTATAATGAGAGTAACAGTAAAAACGGTCGTCGACACTTGACGGAACATCTATTTTAAATTCAGTGCAGTCTATGATAACACGAGTATTGGAGTACCGAGGTTTAAAACATTCCGGCATAGTTTTCTGCACAGCAGCTCTACTTGGCCAAAACACTAAATTTGCAGTTGACGAACTCAAATATTGTAAAGTTGAAAAGAATATCTTTGAAACAGTTGACCGATGTAAATCAAAGAAAACTCCTATGGCTGAAAATGTCAGTCCAGTTTTCATTTTCACTAAAAAAATTAAAAGCCTCTGTTCTTTTGTTATTGTAGATCTTGGCGATGGGTCTTCAGTTTTAGATAATAAAAAATTAAAGTTCTGGAAGTTCACTCCAGTAATATCTAGTAAATGTTCATTAGTCTTGATAGATGTGAAACCACAGAAACTACGCTGTTTCCTATTTTCTTCAACTACAGTCTCGCTAAAACCAACCGACTTATCTACTAAATCTGTTAACGATGTACCACATTGTACCCCTTCATCTTTCATTTTTTTCCTATTCATAATAGTTTTGAGGGTGGCAATTTCCGGTATTTCAGTTTGAACTTCAGCATCGCAGTAATTAGTCATGTAAATATATCTGTTACAAGTGAAGATTCTTGTTTGTTCAATACCAGAACTTATAAAATCTACTTGACACTCTTTATCAGTTTTTGAAATTCCTTCGGCTCTTACATTCATAGGTTCACTTCCACTATTATTGACAAAATTATTAAAGCCGTCATTACCTTGATTTCCAGTATCACAATTCAGTCTGATGTTATGATTGTTGAGAGTCTTTCTTCGATTAATGAGTCGATTGTACCTTGTAATTATATAAATATAAAGGTACATATTATTGAATTGTATAATTTTTTTTTTATTTTTCATATATTTACCTGCTGAGAACAGCTTTTTCATTCAATTGCTTTACATGGTAAACAGGAGGGAATAGAGTTGGCGCGTAGCTTGGACTCGCAGGATCATCGGATTTTTTCTTACCAATGAAATGAGCATTACATATTACGTGATGAGCTTTTGGAGTCCACTTTGAACCATCGGGACTAAAAAAAACAATAATATTGATGTATTTAATAAGTGTTTCATACAGCTGGCATTACAGTTCACCTGTGGATATAGTTAGCTTGATTTCAAAAATATAGAAAACTAAAGCATCAAAAGTTAGGTTACGTTTACTTACTTTTTTCTTTTCACAGCAGCAATCCATTTTTGCCTTTGACGTTGTTTATGTGATGCGGTTGGAAACTTGTAAAATATACAGTCACTAGTTTTACCATTATTTTTGCAGTCAACAACACAACACGTGTAATTCCACATACTGTTTATTATTTCTTATACAAAATGCTACCACAACACACGCCGGCTCAACTCACTATTCGCCACCTCGCGCGCTGCGATCGTTTCAGAGCTCCCCTCCAACCGGCGGCTCACAGCGAATAGGCCGCGAAGCAGAGAAAAAAGTACCTTAAAGTGCCGATTAAAGTACGAGAAAAAAAATAAGTTTCATTCATTTAATATGAACCTGAGTCAACCTCGTCGTCGTAGCCTAACGTTTAATCAATACAGATCAAACAACCACCTTTTTCGTCGTGTTCTCAAAAATTGTGCGTCATTTTCAGATCAATTATTATCAAGATTGGCGGCAGCGGATCGCCGCTAAGTTACAATTTACGGCAGCATAAACTGGTGTTTTGTGAATACAATAATGTTAATTACTATTACGCAAGCACAGAAAATAATAAACATATTGATTAGAAAGTGAGTTTATTGGTTGCATCAACCATGAGACAGTAATTATCAATCAAGACAACGTTACATAAAAGACAGCAACCGGTAAAAAGGATGACCAAGTTTTTCAAATTTCACCAGAGTCAATCGCTCACAACAACGAGCAGGTGGCACGCAAACTGCTCTTATAGCGGTTTCGGTTGAGCCAAATTGTGCTGTACTGATATGCACCGGTGTATACCGGATCCACGGCACAGTGCAAATCTAAGGATACGGTGTACACTGGTTTACACAAGTGCAGACCAGTGCAGACCAGTGCAGCACAATTTTTCCCAACCGAAAATACTATTACTTGAGGAAGATCTCAAATCAAACTAAAGTGTGTTCATAGTAGATCAGGGAGCGGCACCGTCGTGTGCTCAGCGCCAACCTGGCTCTAAGTGTCAATTCCTATGGCCGTACGTCCCCTTGGTCTACTTGAAATCGGTCACTTTTCCTTACCGGAAATTTCTATGGTAGGGGCAACGTTCAGGAGAAATAAAAGCAACTAAGGGGTATGTGGCCTATTTGGGACAGCAAAGACTACGTCCAACCATCCGGATCCTTTCATACCTGCATATCCCCACTCATACCTACCAAAATCCAAGAAAAGGCATTTAAAGGATTAGTGCCAGTGAACGGGTTAGATGAATTAACAGTTTTGGCTCTTTGGACTAATGAATGTGCCGAGCCCTATCGTAGATCATCAGCACACAAATCTGTATGAGCGACTATAGCTTCATAGCGACTATAAATAAGTTCAAGAATAATTGCAAGAAAAAACTTCTAATTTAAAACTTAGAAATGAATAATACTGTACAAGGTCATGAATCCCATTATCATTATTATAGAAATCACCTCTATTACATTGAAAAGAACATTGAAATCAAACAGATAAACGTTAAACCACTGCTCGTACTTTAATTAAAGTCAATACGTTATTTTTTTTCGTTCTTATTATTACAGTAGCCTGTGGAATCGGTTTTAACACCCGATTACTATTGGACAAGTACACATTTTGGCTGAACTCAGAACTCAATATCTCATTCTTGGATAAAATGGATAAGAAGTCACATACCTCGGTCTTGGATTCAAAACGGCAGTACTTTGCACCAGACTTTAAACTGGCAACATGTCATCATTGACTTCCAAACAGCCAGGTTTAAACTCGAGTGAAGATTTTATCTTCAATTTGAAAGCAATAAGAAAATTATAGAACAAAAAGTAAGAATTTAGATACGTATGTACTGAATACAGAATACAGTCATTGGTTCAAATTCAAAAAAACATTATTTTGATCTGGAAATGTGAAAGAATAATGAAAAGTGAAAATATACACATGTATAATTGATAGTCATAAGAAACTTTCACCGAGAAATCTTTCAAAAATCGAAAAAATGAAACTCATTGACAATATTTAGGATTCTTTCAAATTGACAAATGATAAAAAGAAAAGAAAGAAAAAATGTGAAATCAAAATCGTTTGTCGGAAAAAAATTTCAGAAAAAAAATAATTTTTCGGAAAAATACCTGAGGAACTTTCGATCCCAAGTGTAACAGGTATTGACCTTTCAAGTAGATTTGTCATGAATTCTGAGTCACCCTGTATAATCTAAGAAGTTTTGATTGGACAAACGATGGGTTCCGTTTTCACGTTATAACATCACTAAACTGTTGTGACAGTATAAGTATCAAAACTGTACAGTATACTCAAAGGTCACACCCCTAAAGCCAATTGAAAATTAACATCGAATTTCGAGAAATTTTCGGCAATTCACAGTAATATCGCTTCTTTGGCCTTACAAAAAGGAGTGAAATCCCACGAAAAACATCCAAAATGTAAAAAAAGCCGCTAAGTTTCTAGAACCCAAATTATCTCACAATAATAATTCACGAAAAACTTAGCGGCAGTCTCTGTCGTGATATCAGGAAAGCCTGCACAGCACTACGATCTTCCTGCAAGTATACGTTGTCAAGTCGGACCTCACTGTTTCGTGTAGTGATATCGAAACATCATTCCCAGAGCTACGTTTTTTCACCTATAACTCTTAATCACCTTTCTTTTTCTTAAAAATCACTCGCTATTTATAGGGATGATTTTATTAATAAAGAGACACAAAATTGTACCAATGATAATACGCATAGAAATAATGCGACACTTGCCGTATTTTGAACACGTCGGTATTCACGTCAACAACTTATAATAATCTTAGCCCTATCGTCGGTGTATTTTCTCTGTATCTCTAGGTACACGTCTAATACTTGGTAATTATACTTGGTAAGGCTAATCGTCTCTATAATCACTTGACCATTTGTTGGCTTGCGACATATTCATTACTCTTATCGACAATATCTGAATTCAATCATAATACCGTTGCCTGAGCGAAATATTATCCTATCATAAAATCGATTTGAAAATCATCATATCCCATCGCAAACTATCGTCGAAAACTATCCTACCTCAAACTGTGATTGGAAACCATTTTATCTCAGAATGCGTTTGAAAAGTATTCTATTGCAGGAATCCATTTCGTTTCTCCGGGATCAGGTTCACACCACTGTGCAGGCCTCTTACATCTTTCAATTCTGAATCGCACTGAAAAACTTCGACAATTCGAACTCTTGATAATTCGAATGTTTCATAGTATAGGAATGGTGTTTATAAAAACGCATTTTGAGATGGGATAGTTTTCAGCCACAGTTTGAGATAGGATGATTTTCGAAATACAATTTGAGATAGAATAATACTAACGCTGAAACGTCGATACTCATTATCCAGCATATCGTTGATCATCATTATTGCGGTATGGACTTTAAGTATAATACCTCTATGAAGAAAAGAAAAATATCGTTGCGCGTGAGTGTACGTACTAGGGTGGGGGGGCCGAAGGCCGAAGGCCGAAGGCGCCCACACCCTAATACGCACGTACACTCACGCGCAACGATATTCTTCTGGCTGTATATTATCACAAACTGAAACTAGCTTCGCAAAAGTCATATATCCGAGACACATATATTTAATAATTGAATCGCTTATGCATGCCATAGAATATTAATCGCGTTTGTTTGAAAAAAAGAAATGCAACCACCCGTCCATCCAAGAATCAACGCTAGATTTCGAGTCGTCCATCATAGGAGACTCCAAATAGCTGCGAGAGACTCGGCAAAACCATGAAGCAAATCAATTTGTAATTAATCTCAATCTACCGTTATTTTCTTGATATCCGGATGATGCAAATGTTATTGGAAGAAAAAGTATCTTGACTAAAAGTATGCATAATTGCCATAACTTAACTATTTTCTACGAACTAATACCTAGTTCTAGGGACTAGTTTTGGGATCCAAAATTTCCTGCTTCATGCAAAAGAGTATAGCCGTTCATCCGGCAAATGTAAATTCAGTTATAATTGCGGTAGTATACATGAATATGAAAATGAGACCGCCAAGTACGTAGCTCTGGGAATGATGTTTCGATATCACTACACGAAACAGTGAGGTCCGACTTGACAACGTATACTTGCAGGAAGATCGTAGTGCTGTGCAGGCTTTCCTGATATCACGACAGAGACTGCCGCTAAGTTTTTCGTGAATTATTATTGTGAGATAATTTGGGTTCTAGAAACTTAGCGGCTTTTTTTACATTTTGGATGTTTTTCGTGGGATTAGATTGTACTGAACCATACTAGAGTTTACATACGGTGATAAATTATACGAAAGTGACCATAATCGACTCAATTAACAAATTATTAACAAACTTAACGATAACAACTGAACTGTAACGCCAGGCCTAAGCCTTAGCGGCTATCTTCGCTCAGGGTACTCCAGGAAAGGTAATTTTCTACAATATTTCATGCACAAGATAAATATAACATACTAAATCAGCAACAAAGCCATAAGCAATAAATTATAGCCAAAAAGCACTCAAGATCTACGTAACTCAGCCAGACTCGAGGTCGTTCGATAAATTAATATTCCAAAGACAAAGAGACGAGCCTCATAGCTCAATAGACAAAAACGAGCTTCATAGCTCAATAAACAGATTAATTAACAAGACTTTTATCCGAACTACCTCGTGCCTTCACAGAAAGAATTAAGACCTTACCTTAAGATGCTTCAATGTGTAACACAACACAACACTATTTTAATTAAACTCGATATTTTTGATAGTTGGTGACGATAGATGAACTCAATTTGTACGATAGATGAAATACGATAAGTACGATAGGTGAGACGATAGATGCGATAGGTGAACTGATAGATGAGACGATAGATGCGTAGCGCAGACTGGAGCGAAGAGTAGGCCGGATAGCCCGTGTGTCCGGCTTATATAGTCGGTATTTCCTTCCATCAGCTCATCCTTCAGATTTAGCGTGATCACGTGACATATTGGTATCCTAATTGGTTCGCGTAACGACAGTTTTTCCCGAACGTAGAATAGGAGAAATCTATCTCACCCCTGCCGCTGCTAATACCGCTCCTATTACCGCCTTCCCTTTGAATCCCCAGGCTAGGAGGCTGCCATGGAACCTCATTCGCCCGGCTACCCGATATTTCTCCTAGGTCCTGACCTCATTCGTCGATCCACAAGAAGATTGGTAGCTTCGTGTCTCGGCATACTAGAGCTTCACCCACGAAGTAATTCGCCAGGTTGGAACGCTGATCCGGGGGTCGACTGGACCAACCACGGCCGCGATAACAGTTTTGGAGACAGCGTCGATAATATTTGCACTGGCTGCTTGCTCATTAGGTGGGAGGTTTTGAGGTGCGCTTGCACTTAACCCTGTACGCCACCCTCACAGCAGCAATGCATTTTCCTGTAGGCGGTAGCTTCCCCAGATGACGGGAGGATTTCTTTGTGCTTCTCGCACATCCCTGTACGCCGTCAATCCGGTAGTTTGGAGGTAGTAGATTCTCCATCTGAATGGAGGCGCTGACCCTCGGGTCGACTGGACCAGCCATGGTTTGCGCGCCGACAGATTCGTCCTTGACGATAGTGGAGGCTTCACGTTCGGTAGTCGATTTTCCATCCGTAGTTCCCACGACGACAGACGTCTCGTGGAATATCGAGCTCGAGATAACATGATTTACAAAAAATAAAATAGTGTTAGTTAATCCTCATCAATTTTCCCTAGTTTTTCCTTTTCCTGGAGTCCCTGTCTACGCCACGCATCGTCGTGTCATCGACAGTATCGCCTTGTGGCGGGGAATTCAAAATACCACGTCACAACTCTTTCCTCCCAGGAGAAGGCTGACAAGGCCGTAAAGCTTTAAGTGAGGCATGAGTTTTTGATATCAACTACTAGAGAAGATAGTCAAACTCGTAACTGGCGAGTACGTAGAGCGATAGAGTTACTGGACTTTAAATACGAAAGTTTTTCTGGAGATATCCTTAACAAGAGATTGACTATAGTTGTTAAAGTTTTTACTAGAATTCCTCAACTAACCAAAACTATACTATACTATTCTAACAAAGGTTGTGCTAGGCACGCGAAACAAAAGAGAAGGATTTTTTTTCGATAGGGCGCGTGAGTTTTTTCGCGAACGGACGATAGAGCGCGCGAATTTTTGGATAGAACGAAAATTAAAGGATTGCAGTACTGTTGATTAACCATAATTATGTTGACTCATAAAGATAAAATTAGGTAGGTTATTATCATACTTTTTTGGTATCATTCATAGGTCAGGTAAATGGGATGATCAAATTATGTAAGACAGATATAGGATATGTTACTTTTTATTTTAAAGTAATAAGCACGTGGTGCGATAATGCCACCGATAGATAAATTATAATATTGTTGTTTTTGGTATAACGTAAATTAAATTTGTGAATATGAGTAAAAAATAGGATACGATAGTGTTGTCGAACAGGACGAAAAGTAAGTAATAATTGGGTGGTTATGTATGAGAAGAATTAGTGGGTAACGATAGAGGGGTATAATCCACAGCCCCCTTTTCTAGTGTTGTCCGCGAGTCATTCATGTCGGTATTTTTTTTTTGGGCTGCGGGTCTGGGGTAAGCGGGTGCGGCTCGCGTCGGACGGGTTGGTAACCCACTGGGCCCGGCATCGATTAATTATGTTAACCCACTCTTGGCAGCAGGTGGGACAGTCTGCCTTCGTTACTCCTCGTTTCCCGCACTTAAAGCAGTGCTTCTCTAACGGGTGGGGACACTGTGTCGACTGGTGGCCGATCGTGGCACAGTTCCAGCACGTGGGGGTGGTGGGTGGTACGTAGTGTGTGACAGTTACGATAGGCAAGGTTGGTTTGGGTTCTCTAGAAATGGTAGTGATCGGTGGTGCAGTACACTTCTTGAAGGGACCACGCCGTGGTATGATAGAGTGTGCGGAGGTTGATGGTTGCGGCTGCACGGCTACGGTAGATGGAGGGGTTGGTGATGATGTTGGAAACCGTGAGACCCGCGGTTAAAATGGCATTAAATCAGTTTGCGTGTGTTTATCGCACATGATCGGGGGCGCCTGGGTTTGGGTGGCGACAGAGAGACTGGGTGCCGGTAGGTTGCATTGACTCTCGGTTTCCATTGTCTCTGATGGGTCGTGTACGCAGGCCGGATTGGCAAAGCAACCGCGGTATTGTTCCCGGTCTTCCGCGACTTCCGCACAAGCGGCGAGTAAATCTAGTCGGAGTCGTGGCCTGGCGGCACACATGACATCTAGGAGGTGTGCGTGGCGACGTAAGCGATCCCATCCTCGCGCGTGTTCCTGCTCCTCATCCGATGAAAGTAGGATCAGTGACTCGTTGTCAAAAGAGTCCATTATTCGATCGGGGGGTGTAATTAGTCCGGGTTGGTTTGATGGTCAGATTAGTGTAGAGATCAGTGTTGTCGATAGGTGGTGTCTTGGTGTCTAGGGGTCAAGGTACAGGGTTACGACACAGTTTTAGGTCTTTGATGTGCATTTTTCCTATTTTACGAGGACCTTCTAGTTCGGATAATTCATCGACAACAGGAGAAAGGATTCTGGAGATACGATAGGGACCAGCGAACTTCGGTGCGAGTTTCGCGGCGATATGTTGTGCGGCTGACGATAAAACGTGATGACGTTTTAATACAAGGTCGCCTACTACGAATCGTTGCTCGCGTCGTCGTAAATTATAATGCCGAGATTGTTTATTAAAGGCTTCTTCGATACTAGTAGTTACCCATTCACGTAAGTGATGCAATTGTTGCATTCGCTGTGACCATGCTTCGGTAGGTCGTACGTCTAAATCGGGAGGAACAGCTGTTCGATCGCGTAAAAAGTTAGTAGGTCGTGGTATGCGACCGAAATTCAAAAATGCTGGACTTGTTTCCACAGAGGCGTGATAGGCAGTATTATAGGCGAATCTAAAATCCGATAAATGTAAACCCCATTCCCTATGGTCTCTTTCTAAGAACGATACAATCATGGTTTTTAAAACTCTATTAAGGGGGTATCCACACCTTTGATTTGGTAAAAATTCTGAGGAAGAGATTGTAATTTTACAGCGAATTTGAGAGTCTGATCAAATCCAAAAAAATCATGGACTTTGAGGAGGGTTTGACCCTCATTATCCATATTCAACATTGAATATTACTTTGAGTCTAATAGTAGTTACGCTGAATATAGAAAAATACAAAATTACTCGGTTGTCGTAAAGACTGAGGAGCACCGATGGACCGGTTCTGGAATTTTTGGTCTTCAATTGTTCAGAAGAGAGGCCTCTATCAGATGAACATACAACTTTTTGATATCGCAAAAATTGCCTGACCTATCTAGTTTTTACTAAGATTTTTTGAATTTAAAAATTTTTTTACTCTATTTTTTCTATTATCTCAACTAAAAATGGTGATATCAAAAAGTTGTATGTTCATCTGATAGAGGCCTCGATTCTGAAAATTTGAAGACCCAAAACTCCAGAATCGGTCCAACGATGCTCCTGATTCTTTACGACAACCGGTCAAAATATTCATTCTCCAGAAATCAACTTTTAAACTTTTTTTTTTTTTTCTTTCCTTTATTTCCTAATTTTCACAGAGAAGAAAATGTAGTTACAGGAAATCAAGTTTTAAGATGTAGCTTATGATTAATATGCTGAATCCGCAGCTGCTCTCGTATCCATGTGTTATGAGTCGAGTCTAGACCCATGTGCCAGGCGGAGGTTTGTAGTGAGTTTTGACCTGTTCTGTCCAACAACAGTGTCCGGTAGGTGTCTGCTAAGGTTGCTAGAAAAAGAATGAATTGCTCTAGGAAAAATCTGATCAAAATTTTTCAAAACATGAAAATTCTTCAGAATTCTCGATCTTCAATATTTTTGAGATTCAGAAGATGCTAGTACAATTTCTGTCAATATTCCAAAAATTCTTTCATCTTTCATCAATCATACCTATTTTCTTATAATATATAATATTAAACCTTCACAATAATTACATTATAGAAATACTCATCTTTTTAGCAATCTAAACGTGTAGTCTTCTGGCATCGATTTCAAACGTAGTTTTTGATGAATCATCTTCTTTCGATTCCGAAGTCTCATGTCAGACATACATACACTGTGTTTGTTCAATAATGAAAATCACTATTGGCTTGAATTCGTAATGAAAGCACGACGATTTACAAACAAGTGGACACCTAACCTCGAAAAAATGTAGATCGCAGCCATGTGTTCTGTCAATGATCACAATTCAAAAGAATATTGAAAATTAAATATGTGTAAAAATGATCATTACAAACAATTGGAAAATCACAAAATCAAATTCATAATCAAAATGTATAAAAACGTCAAAAAAGTAAGACAGTGGTGTTCGCGGTCTTGTACAATATTTATGAGACCAACATGTGGGTCCGCACTCCGCGCGCCGCGCAGCGACGATTCGTCGCAGCGCGGCACTGTCGAGGCTGTAACTTTTCGAATCCTCGAGATTTTTCGACGCCGATTTATTTACAGGTAGATTAGGTCACTAGCATTCCAAATAAAATATAAAAACAAAAACGATTTTTTGAAAATTCAAAGGTGTAGATACCCCCTTAACTCGTTCTACTGGATTAGATTGGGGATGATACGGAGGTGTAGTAGTGTGAGCAATACCGTATTTACTTGCGAGTTCTTTTATGGCGCGATTATTAAATTCAGTACCGTTATCTGTGAGTAATACTTGGGGTGCTCCCCATCGAGAGAGAACGAGCTCTTCGAAAGCTTCACTAATTTTCTGGCCAGTGGCTTTCTTAAGCGCGCAACACTCTACCCATTTAGTAAAAAGATCTTGCATCACTAGAATGTATGTGAATCCAGATTTGCTAGGAGGAAAAGGACCCATTATATCGGCGGCGACGACAATCCACGGTTGCTCAACTACTCGGTGTCCCATTAAACCGGTGGGAGTGATTTGATTGACCTTGCACCGTTGGCGGGTGGGGCATCTTCGAACGTAATTCGCGACATAATAATACATTCCTGGCCAATAATAATCGATAGCAAGTCGTCGATAGGTTTTTTCGATACCTAGATGACCGGCTTGTGATGCATCATGTGCTTCTTGAAGTGCATTCGCTTGCTGGTCTTCCGGTAATACTAATTTCCAGGCGTTTAAATCGGTCATTACGATATCAGCTATGGTTGGCGGAAAAAAAAGACTTGGAAAAAAAAGACCCGGAAAAAAAAGACTGGAAAAAAAAGACTTGGAAAAAAAAGACACGGAAAAAAAAGACCCGGAAAAAAAAGACTCGGAAAAAAAAGACCCGGAACTAAAAGACTCAAAATCAAATTATTGTTAAATTTCATTTTTTATTATTTTCGACAATCATCGCTAAATTGCCGCTAAAAAATAGGTGAGAACAGGTTAGAATAGGTTAGGCCTTTTTTGAATCCCGCCCGAGAATCCGCCCGCTAGGTGGTCTCCGGGCGGGAGGGATGATTTTCCTACATCGTGAGCCCAGGTCACGACGCGAAGCGGCGTGACCTGAGGCGAGCCACCCACCCGGTGGCTGTGGCTCCCTAAAGGTTAGAATAGGTTAGAATAGGTTAGACCACCCCACTAATCCTACACACACACACACAGATGCGAAATACTCTGAAGGTGGCTGTGGCTCCCAAAAGGTTAGAATAGGTTAGAACAGGTTAGAATAGGTTAGGCCACCCCACTAATCCTACGCACACACACACATGCGAAATACTCAGAAGGTGGCTGTGGCTCCCGAAAGGTTAGAATAGGTTGGAACAGGTTAGAACAGGTTAGTACACCTTCGATGTACTTGACTAACTGAATAATTCCGAGGCCTTTATCACCACAATGCCTCAATGAGTACCGATTAAAACGAAAACAAACCTGAACAATGACATCTATACGAATCTCACCATAAATGTAAACACACTTACCTCCGAATTATATTGTATAATGTGATACCCCATGTATACTACAACGATTAAAATCCATGGCAATTTAGCGATGATTGTCGAAAATAATAAAAAATGAAATTTAACAATAATTTGATTTTGAGTCTTTTAGTTCCGGGTCTTTTTTTTCCGAGTCTTTTTTTTCCGGGTCTTTTTTTTCCGTGTCTTTTTTTTCCAAGTCTTTTTTTTCCAGTCTTTTTTTTCCGGGTCTTTTTTTTCCAAGTCTTTTTTTTCCTAGATTCATCAGCTATAGGGTCGGTTCGTCGATAATATAGATTGTCATCTTCGATTTTCCAATCACGAAATCTTTTTGGGAAACTAACAACATCGCGTTTTCTTCGCTCGTACCAAGAATCGGGAATGGGAGCGGGAGCTATTGCGGCAGCTACTGCTATATTTCCGAATCGGTAGCTGTTTCGGGGATTCGAGAGAGGGCGTCAGGAACGTAGTTTGAAGCTCCTTTCCGATACATGATAGTATAGTCGTAACCTAATAATTCCAGAGCCCATCTGGCTAATCTTCCGTTAGGGTTTTTACGTTTGTGAAGCCATTGTAAACTACTATGATCAGTGATAACCGTGAAATGATATCCTTCGATATATGCGCGAAACTTCGCGATAGCCCAAACAACAGCGAGGCATTCCTGTTCTGTCACGGTATATCTGCGTTCGGTTTCCGATAGGGTTCTACTCGCGTAAGCGATTACGCTTTCTACCTCGTCTTTTGTCTGTGTAAGGACAGCGCCAATGCCTACTGCACTTGCATCTGTCTGAATGACGAATTGAAGACTAAAATCGGGACAAGTTAAGGTTGGTGCGCTTGTTAGATAATGCTTTACTTGTTCGAACGCTTGAATTTGTTCTTTTTCCCATACCCAAGATTGAGTCTTCTTCAATAATCGAGTTAAAGGTTCGGTGATACTAGCGAAGTTCGGAAGGAACCGACGATACCAGGAAGCCATTCCTAAAAAACGGCGTAGTTGTTTAATCGTTCGCGGCGCAGGATATTCGATAACGGGTGTGATCTTATCAGGATCCACTTGTAGACCATTTTCATTTACTATAAAACCGAGATATTTAACCTGAGAACAGCAAAATTCACTTTTTTCGCGATTGATAGTCAAGCCAGCTTCGTGGATAGTTTTTAGGACGCGTTTCAACCATTCAAGATGTTATTCGAAAGTTTTTGTTGCGATGATAATAACGTCAAGATCTGCAAAGGCGTAGGGGTCCATTTCTGGCCCGATCAGCTGATCTAGTAGCCGCTGGAATGTAGCGGGTGCGCCTGTTAGTCCGAAGGGCATCCGGGTAAAATGAACAAGTCCTTTACCAGGTACTATAAAGGCTGTAATTTCGCGACTTTCGAGAGTTAGTGGAATTTGAAAATATGCTTGGCTTAAATCGATAGTTGAAATGAAACGTGCTGATCGAAGTTTATCTAAAATACTATCCATTCGCGGTAGTGGGTAAGCATCCTTTTTTGAAATACTATTAACTTGCCTAAAATCGATACACAGTCGATAGGATCCGTTAGGTTTTTTAACCATGACGATAGGACTCGCCCATTCGCTACGAGACGGTTCAATTATTCCGGATGATAATAATTTATCAACTTCTGCATCGATAGCTTCCTGTATTTTGGGAGATACGCGATAAGATCGTTGTCGAATCGCGGGATGATCTCCGACGTCAATACGATGGGATGTTAACGTAGTAATCCCGATCTGATCGGAAGCTGGTGGTATTTCGATATCTAACAAAGTTTTTAGTTGAACTGATTGTTCTTCCGATAGTAACAAAAGACCGTTACACATAGTTAGGTTGGAACGAGAGTCGCCAACAAAGTTAAATATTTCGCTAGGAGCATCTTTGAAACACCACGTTAATTCTTCAAAGTCAGCTATTATTTTGCAGGTGCGGATAAAATCCAAGCCTAGGATGCAGGCGAAGTGCAATCCGGGTATTAAATGTGCGTCAATTTCGAAAGTTCGACCGTATAATTCGATCGGCAACGCGATTTTATGTGCAACATCAGCTGTTTTACCGGCTGTGGTGATAACGTAGCTAGCTTGTGCTTCTGTTAGTGATAGATTTAAAGATTCGATTAATGGGCTTAATTTTGGACCGACAAAAGTGCGAGAGGATCCGCTGTCAAATAGAGCTTTGATTTTATGTCCGAGTATAGTAAATTCTATGAATAGTAACGGTAGGTTTTTTGAATCTTGGTTGAAACTAAAAAGTGACATTTCCGGGGGTTGATTCGCGGGCTGATTTTGGGATTCCGCATTTGCCCTTATTAACGGTTCCCTGGCTGGTTTCCCGAGCACCGAGGGCACGTCAGTTTTGTAACTTCTGGTTTACCACATCTAAAGCAAAATCGTTTTCTCGTTTCGGTACACTGAGGGAATCGGTGTCCGGTTTGACCGCAGTTCCAACACTTGTTTACACGAGGGGTGGATTCTGAATTTCCATCGATAGGAATGGTGACATTAGTGACGTTTAGGGGGTTGATAGATGACGTGGATGCAAAGGGTTCGTTTTTAGGAGCGTTCTGTTTCCTATTACCCGCCTGTCTTGCGTCGTGTGGTCTTTTGGTGTTCTCATTGTTGGAGGCGATAGCGGGGTTCACGAAATCTGGATCATCTACTTCCAAGCTACACGCGGTGAGAGCATTTCTAGATTGTTTGGGTGCAGAACGCACTCCACGATAAGCTAATTCCGGTAGTAAGGAATTAGTGGGTGTTGGGGGTGCGTGGTAACGGCTCGCCGTACCATACGCGCGTTCGAGTCGTCGGGCGACCTCTTCCAACCCGTCTATGTCATATACTTCGTCGCGGCGAATTAAAATTTGATACCGCGGTAGTAAATTACGGTGCGTGTACTTAATTTGCTCGTTGTCGCTCCAGGGTGGATGTAATCTATCAAAATACGCTCGCATATAGGTTATATAATCTGCGACAGATTCCTGTTCGCCTTGCGTTCGTTGACGTATTTCTTCCCTAAGCGCGTGTTGTAGGTCAGGGTTTCCGAAGCGTACGCGCCAAGCGTGTTCGAATTCTTGCCAGCTTCGCCAGCTATAACGCTTTGATTTGAACCAATATGCTGCTACACCGGAAAGAAAAAACGGTAGGCTGTTCAATATAACGTCATCGCACAACTGGAAAAAGATTCGACCTTCCCTAATTTTCGATAGAAAGGCTTCGGGATCTTCGTCACGTTCACCCGCGAACTTGAGGTTCCACTTTCGCATAACGTCGAAAGTAGCTGCAGGGGATGGTGCTTGGTTACTAGGCGGTCTTGTATAAAAATTCTGACGCGTGGCGTTAAATTGAGGACGAAAGTTATTTTGGTTCATTCGCGGTGAGAATTGGCGAGCTAGGCCGGTGAAAGATTTGAAAAATGTGGTTGACCAGGAGCGATAGGTTGGTCATTCGATACGTGTGGTAAGGGTTCGTTATCCCTAAATTGATTGTCTTCGCGAACATTATCAGTTTCGATCATATTATCATTATCGAGATTTACGTTAGCCTCGTCGAAACCGATATTTTGAGCTGTATCTGACCTATTGTCGGCTATCTGTCCGTGTGAATGCGGGGATTGATGACTTTCTTCTGCTGCATCAGGGTGCAACAGGTGATCAGCGGGTGTTAGGGGGTTCGACATATCTCCGCGTTTATTCTGACAAGCGCGAAGTAACCGATCACGTAAGGTAGGAAGAGTTCCGGTAGTAGATAGTGATAAACGATATAATTGGAATCTTAACTCGTCAGCTGATAGCAAATATATCCACGCGTCAACAGACGACGGTTGCGACATAGGGAGTTTGTAAACAATACGAGCTGAGGATTAACTCAGCGACCGTTGGTCGATATTATTTGATTTGAAAGATTTCCAAAAAAAAGTAAATACGATACAGGTTGTAAGGCTTCGGCGTAGTCAACAGCTTTTGTTTAGCGGATTATAATAATCCTTCTACGACGGTTGATAATAATATGGTCAATAACAACTTTTGTTCAATGGATTATTATTTTAATCCCTCTATTATTTTTGATGATAATAGTGTACTCTATTAATCCTTTAACGTTCGTCTTTCTCCTCTCTTTTGTTCGAGTGTTTATTCTATTTCTATTTCTATTTCTATTTCTATTTCTATTTCTAACGATCTGATATTTGAAAATTATTGAATTTTCCCGTAAATTTTTACGCAACTTTATCACGATTTTTCCTAACTTTGATTGATGTGTCTCTAGATTTTAATTTCCTCTTTGGCGTGGCCCCACGTTGGGCGCCAAATTTGTAACGCAGTTTTCGCTCAGGCGAGGAAACCCGACGATTCCGCTTACAATTCGGCACCTTTCCGTGTTATAACTTACTGAATTACCAAAATGTTGGGCGCCAGACGCTGATGCGTCGTTTCGATACGCTACCAGAACAAATTACATAAAGCCAAAAACTTACGGAAATGCGACGAGCTATAACTCGACTTGCTCAGATAACAAAGCCTTAGATAGAGGGGCAGGGTACACCATATAAAACAAGTTATTTCTTTGAGAATGTTTGAGATCACATCAATCAATTATTTATTACGCAATTAGATAAATTAACGAGATCAGTACAGAATTTATTATTTCACTTAACGGGTTATTACCAACCATTCTCTAATTGATCGAACAGAATCTACGCAATTACGATACAGTGTAACTCATTTATTTTTTTGGTTACTTGCTTATTTTACTTTCTGACTTCTATTCTGATTTTGAGGACTATTTTATCCCAGGGGGTTTGGAACACTCCTTGGGCCTAATGTAGAAGTGTGTATCTTTATAAATGAGGAGGAGGAGGAGTTAGGAATATAATCTGACCGTGCTTAACTATTTTGTATTTTATTAACAGATAGAATGATCTAACATATGTGTAACAATAATAATGATGAAAGAATGTCGAGTAATGTGTGTACATATTAGGTGTAGTGTTTTTCCCTAGGTTAATCTTTGTAATAAAATGTAAGTTTACGCGTTTCTGGAACGTTTTTCTGTGACTCGATATAAGGTGAGTCTTATCTGGAGTAAGGATATAATAATTGGTTTTTCAATGTTAATTTTTATAATAAAATATAAGGTTATGCGTTTCTTGAACGTTTTCTGTGACTCGATAAAAGGTGAGTTTTATCTGGAGTAAGGATATAATAATTGGTTTTTCAATGTTAATTTTTATAATAAAATGTAAGCTTATGCGTTTCTTGAACGTTTTCTGTGACTCGATAAAAGGTGAGAGGATCTCTTATCTGGAGTAATAATATTATAATTGTTTTTTCTTGATTTTTTTTATTTATTCTTGATCAAATTGTGTTACTTATTAGAGGAATCTACGATATGAATATGTGATGCTGGCTTATATTATATGGTGCTTCCGACATCCAGGGAGACCTAAGTAACCCCGGTAGCTTCGTCACCACATAAAAAGCAAGGGAACACTGGTGACGTCTGGACAGGCAATGGGGCCGAAGCAGCAATGCGTTGCTAGACATCAACAGTGGTTTCCCGCTGAGAGATCGCTCTGCTTAGACGGCCGATCGGCGCCCCTTCTCTATACGCCGGCGTAACGTTTCTCTTGCGAGAAACGTTTTTAGCAAGTCCGTAGAGCAGGCCGCCCCACCACCACGGAGCTGAAAAACCATCATAGCGTAATTACAAGCTATTAATGAGCTCCACAATAACGAAAGAAAAAAATTTTGAGCTCGACTTGCTAGGGAAGAAACAACGACTTCCGGTGGGGGGGCTAGCTCCACAAAGTAGCAAGCCCCCCCACGAGTTAAAATGTACCATAAACAAAAACTTTCCGGACAGAAATTTTGAGCTTTTTAGGAGCTTTCAAGTTGCATCAGTCTCGATTTTCGAGCTCGAGATATTCGGGGCTTATAACCGAAAAAAAAAAAAAATCAATTGCAACAACGGCCGTTCATAACTGGGCATCTATATTTGGTGATATGTTTCTGTACAGAAGAATAGAACACCAAAAATACTTTCCATGCATATCTATGGGTTTTATTTGATAACTTCAACCTTGAAGGGTCAATATGTACCTACACGAGCGTCGCCGTCACGGAAAGAGGTAAAAAAGTAAAAAAAAATAATTTTTTTACCGTTCCCTTGACGTGAGAATTACGAGCTATTTAGGAGCTCCCGAAATACCCCTGTTTTTATTTTCGAGCTCCCACCCCGGAGGGTGAATCCCGTACCTCGGTATCCGAGCCAAGAGAGAAGTGCTCCGGAAAATCATTTTTTCCCCGTTCGCATGACGTGAGAATTACGAGCTATTTATGAGCTTCCGAAATACCCCTGTTTTTATTTTCGAGCTCCCACCCCGGAGGGTGAATCCCGTACCTCGGTATCGGAGCCAAGAGAGAAGTGCTCCGGAAAATCATTTTTTCCCCGTTCGCATGACGTGAGAATTACGAGCTATTTATGAGCTTCCGAAATACCCCTGTTTTTATTTTCGAGCTCCCACCCCGGAGGGTGAATCCCGTACCTCGGTATCCGAGCCAAGAGAGAAGTGCTCCGGAAAATCATTTTTTCCCCGTTCGCATGACGTGAGAATTACGAGCTATTTATGAGCTTCCGAAATACCCCTGTTTTTATTTTCGAGCTCCCACCCCGGAGGGTGAATCCCGTACCTCGGTATCGGAGCCAAGAGAGAAGTGCTCCGGAAAATCATTTTTTCCCCGTTCGCATGACGTGAGAATTACGAGCTATTTATGAGCTCCTGAAATACCCCTGTTCTTATTTTCGATGGTCAACGTTTTCCGGACAAATTATTATCAAAAAATAAAATATAACACTATGATGAAAATTATTAATCAAATTTAATTGAATCCAACAAATGATTTGTCATGTAAAAATAATCTTACTTCTGAAGATTGAGAAATTGAAAATAAAAATTGTTTCTTCCAAAATACAATAACCTCAAAAAATGCTAAAATCTTTTTATTGAACTGAATTGAATAAAAAAAACAATTCATAGATTCAATATGTATAATTGTCGTTAAAATTACTAGTCGGTCGAATTGTCGGTTGTGACAGAATTGTGGTCACTGTTTGCAATGTCGCGTTTCGCAGTATCCTACTATGAACGGTCGTCATCGCTACAATTCGTGTCATAAATTATGTTACAATTTTTCGAAAATAAAGTTCACTTTTTATGCGAATTCAACCAATTACTTGTTGAGGGCTTTACACCCCAAATTACTAAATAATATCACCTGAACTTACCTTTACATTTCAAGATCCGTTCATATTTCAAGACCATACCTACGAAAAGTGATTGTACAAAATCTTTTCACGAAGATATCTTGATATTTGTGAATTTCATGGAATTTTATTACACCTCAGCGATCTTTCAAAAATAGGAAGCAGATTATTTGCCGGGATTAAGGAAAAAATTACTTTCATATTACTTTTTTACTTTTATTTTTTACGTTTTTTCTTATTACTTTTTTATTCATGTTATGAATAAAAACAATAAAAATAATGATAACAATAATTCGTATTCCCATTGACTCAGACATGTAGTGGAACTAATCGAACGTGTATATTCAGAACAATATTGGTTTTCAAATAATTATGGTAGAATGACAAAGATCTTAAGATGATCGAAAACTTGATTATGTACTATGATTGGTTGTCGATAACATGAATCATATAATAACTGATAAGTATCTGATATATTATCTAGTCTTCCTTTCGTTATATCTATATAGTATACATACTTTATTAGACTGGCAGTTAAAAGGAATGCTTAGGCTCCAAAGTTGAGAAATCTCAAGTTAGCCTTCAAAAAAGAAGATTCGGAAAGTTTCAATATTCTATCTGACTATTAAGGGGTGCCGGTACTTTTTTATTTTATTTTTATTTTTTTCATCCATTTTTTTAATGAAAACAAACAAGATTCCATTTGTTTTCAGACCTTGATCTTTCTGAATTTTCTAACGATTCAAAAAAATATGGTAGACAAATAAACTTGGGATTAAAAATACTTTCTACTCAAACATTTTCAATTTCTCATGATGGAATATTCAACATAGCGTCTAAAGAAATATAGCCCAGAAATCAGCCTATAAAAAGTTTTAAGGACGCCCAGAATAAAAAGTTAACAAATCAAAACAGTAACGAAAAATAAATCACGTAAGTAAAGGTGTACTTATATTATTATTATTATTGTTATTGTTATTGTTAGTGTTATTATCATTATTATTATTCGCCATCATGAAAAATTGAAAGTGTGAAAATATCTGAGTAAAAAGTATTCCCAGATTCATTTCTCTATCGTTTGATTTTTTGGAATCGGTATGAAATTCAAAAAGATCAAGGTTTGGAAAAAAATGAAATCTTATTTTATAAGAAAAAAAAATAGAAAAAATAAAAGAATAACAATAAAACGATAAATTGCTGGCACGCCTTGACAGTGAGATAGAGTATTGAAGCTTTGGAGATCTTTTTTTTTCAAGGTTAACTAAAGATTTTTCAACTTGTAGAATAAACATTTTTTTTAACGGCCAGTCTAATATATAGGTATGATACTTATAACCTCCTATATTTATAACCTCCCGTAGTGCACGGAGCTAGCTTTCTGTAACAAAACATAATGAAAATCATGAATGCATAGTTTGAGATCAGATGGCCATATTTGGTAATAGTTGCATAATCCTAAATGACTTATTATGGTTATGTACATATATGGTGTTCCATTCATAAATAAACCGATGTTTGGACATTTTTTTCCTACGAAGAGCCTCATATTTTTTTTTCACTGAATTTTGACTAAAACTATATCTAGATATATCAAGATCTGATGAAATACCTTCGATCTTAGTTTTCATTTTGTATATATAGCAACTTGAATATTTGCTTCACGTCGCTCCGATATTTCTACACATTTTTTTTGTGTATCATCGTAGAGGTACCACCTGTCATCTCGTCTTCGGCACATAGCAGTAAAGTGACCAATCGGTCCACTTCGTCTTCTCTTCTTAATATTTTTTCCATTCTGTGGTTTAACGACGTCTCGCAATTGATGGGTGACAGTGGTGCGGTCTGAATGCACTATACCTCGCAAATGATACGGTTGTTCCACGAATGATAACGAAACCATCTTAGGAATTCTGTGCAATGCCGTAGTTTCGATTCTTCCATTTGCATCATAAACTTCAAGGATTATGAAACTACCTGTAATTTGTTTTTTCGATTAGTCTTCCATTCATTTTAAGTATCAATTGAAGTTTGCCGAATCGATTCAGAAGAGATTTCATCGCTAAAATTAGGACGTATTTTCAGGAATTTGTTGACTTCGAAAATCAAGCATAGAACATTTTCAATCTTTAATCCTAGTAATTGAATTTATTGTATCAGGAAAACGCAAGGAAATGGTTATTTGACATGCATGACTCACGACGAATCAACGGATTTGCTGATTTGTATCTATAGGTCTATTTATAGTAAGGTAGCCCTTGATTGGGAGTCGGTAAAATTTTGTCCGCAACGCCCCCTAGATCCGTTCGAAATAAATTTAAAATCATCCGGGCGAAACTCGAGCTTTCCATTCGCTCCGTGCACATCTAACACTCTCACCAAAGTAAGAATGTACATTGTTTTTTCCGCACCAAGCTTGCGGATACCTACTATAGGCGTCGCCACTAGTATGCATGTACACGACTACACATTCTTACTTTGGTGAGTGTGTATTGGTATGCACGGTCCCAATAGCTCCAAAGGTAAAGAGTGCCTAGAGGGTGGTCCATTTAAGTTGATACAGCTGAATATCTTGAGAACAACGTGTTTTAGGGAAAGATGTGCTATATCGTACTTTTCATTCAGTGGAGGTTTACAAGGTCATTCTAAGGTCAACATCGTTTTCTTCAATGAGAATGTATCCTTTTTTGTACAGATTCGCATTTTATACGAAAGAATACAAAACTTTTATCCCAAATTTTTTTTTCTTTGACATCATTTTTTTTAAAATTTTCTCTCAATTTTATATATTTTTCATGTTGTTTTGTCAATTTTTCAAAACGTTTTGAAAAATGTATCGGAGTGAACGGGCATAATTTTGAGCATCTGCTGAAATAAATTTATTTTTGAATTATAATTTACTGTTTTATGGCGAATATGATAAAAAAAAAAATTAAAAAAAATGATGTCATAGAAAAAAAAAACTTGGGACAAAAGTTTTGTATTTTTTTTTTTTGTAAAATGTGAATCTGTAAAAAAAGTATAGATTTGGAATGAAATAAACCTGACCTCTGGAAGACCTTGTAAACCTCAAACGAATGAAAAGTATGATAGCACAGTGTTTTACCCCCTTAACTGAATATATTATTTTTCTACAATCCTATCGTGGATCGGAAAATTCTGTCACTCCGTCTCTTTATAGTATCATGGTGTGTAAGTTAGTGTACATTTTTTGGGCCATGTCAAATCATGTTTCACAGAGTATAGTTGCAGCCGATAAGACACCGATTTTGACAAATTACCATCCAACTATCCTAAAAGGTAATATCATACTATAAAGTGACGGAGTGACAGATTTTTCCAATCAACAATTGGCTTGTAAAAAAACAACATGAATTCAGTTGGTAAAAAATCCCATGTTATTAAAACGGTTCAGTAGGGGCTTACAGGCACTCTTTCCTGTTGAGCTAGGAAGTCCAAGTTTTGCCCAGATTTTTTTGTGTTCATTTCGAACCGATCTAGGGGACGTCACGGATAAAATTCCACGGACCCCCAAATAAGGGCCACCCTAATCTATATGAATAATTCACAATTATTCCATATCAAATGTCCTTACGGTAAAGAAGTAATTAAGATAATGATTTGCAGTGATCCAATTTTACACAAGACACAGCGATTGACAAAATAAAACATTCAATAATTCGTTATAGTACTTCTGCTTTTTCAGTTGAGACAGAAGCGGTTCTCTCCCTTGTCAAATTCGCTTAACTAATGAATATAATTTATTAATTTCACAGAATTAACTATTTTTATTTTGAATTGTTCTACTCGACGCGGCCTGGGTCAAGAACTGTCGAGGCTCTTCAAATGAATTTTTTTTCCTACGCGCTCCATTATGAAATCAAAAATCTTTAATAATTTACATACCAACGCCTGAAACTTCCGTTGTTTCTGACCCCGCACATTTTTTCTGGCAGCATTTTTTTGGACCCTTTATAATGAAATTGTTTTCTATCAAACGATCAAAGTCGGTATGTAGAAGGTGGCTTCTCTGAACAGATACAGTTGGAAAATTCTTAATTCTGGGCTGACATCCCTTGTTACAAGACGAAATCTCTTCAATGGTCTCAACTTTCAGAAATAATTGATCGCATAGGTACGATACACAAGTTTCACAGTCCAGTACATAACATTTGTGAGGAGCCTCGTCCAGTTTAAAGATTGGCATAAGAAGTTCCGCCCTTGCAGAGTACGTCATTTTTGAAATACCAGTCGTCGCCGTTGCTACTAGCATTTTGAAAAACGCGTGATCAATTGCTAAGGATTGCACGTCGATTTGAAAATATTCGTTATCGAAGTAACTACTTAAGAAGATTTGAAATATGCTGTCAAACACACATGTATTCTCAACAGTTATCTTTTTGCCATCTTTGAAAACTGGCATAATGCCTGGGGAGTTTCCATTCTTTAACATTGGTATTTTCGAGATCTTTTTATCGACCAAAAACACATTATCTGCGGCCTTTTGCAAATATCGCGACCTTTTCTTGCGTGGAGATACACCGAGACCTCGCCAGTTTTCAATTTCTTTACTCTGGATAACAGTTTTTAGATCAGTGATCGACACTTTCTTGCATGAAAAGCAAATTCTTTTTTCTCCGTACCCTTCTTCTTCACCATCAACTCCGAATGAGCACGGTTCTAATACGTGTACAAATTTTTCACAGACTGCACATGAGTGTGCGCCTGTCGGATAGTCACCGTTCTTACAAATGAGACATGCTTCTTCGTTAGTATTGTTTATTTCGTTGCTGCCGGTCTCTGTTTCATTATTCAAAGAATCGTTATCTTTTATTTCGCCGATGCTGATCCCTGTTTCATTATTCACAAAGATATTGTCTCTTATTTCATCTGTGTGTGTTATTTCGATGTTATTATTCATCTCATCAATACTTGTCCCTGTTTCGTTGTCCGTGGCGTCAGTAGTGTTCATCGTGATACTGATGTTCACTCTGTTTTCAGAGCTTTGTCTCACTACGTCGTCCGCAGTATTCGTTGCGCCCTTTTTGAATAGTTTTACTCTTCCTTGTATATAATCAAGATGCCTCTCCACGAATAAATCCACACGAGTCGGAAGAGCATTTTGAAATAAATGATTTTTTATGTAGTTAAATGTAGACTCTACAACGGCACTGCTGGCAGGTACTCTGCCATACCCATATCCATCTCGACATACATTACCCCACAAAGCAAACCATTTAATGTCACGCATTAATCGATCTACAATTTCGGGAAAATAATGAGCGTTATCTCGATCACCTGTATCGTCCAGATTTGCCGTCGCTTCGTCTTTTATTGAGCTTCCCCACGAATTCCATGGAGTAACTACACAGTACTCATCTTGTGTCACTCCTGTACCGATCTCTGTGGTGTCTTCAGTTGATTCACTCTCGAGTGGGTCCGGTATCAAGCTTCCATCTTTCTCGGTGAATAGATCTTTCATTTTTTGTTTCTCCATCTCGCATAGGGTTTTTGTACCATTTGACAAATTTCTTTCGGTTTTGCTGCTTGCTATAACGAATATCGAATAGAGAATACGTTCTGCATCCGACATATTACGTGCCAAAATTAGCTGTCCTAAGCTTGAGAGGTAGAATCTTTTGACATTGGGATGCAATGCTTTCACGAAATTAGCGTAGCCTTTAATAAAATGCGCTACATCGATTCTGACAAAGCATTTTTGCGGTCCTTTCCAACTTTCAGCAGCATAATCGTCGATTGACATATGACCTGTAAACGTTTTGACAATAGCGCCCAGTAACGCTTTCGATGAATCGCATGTCACTTCTTTGGGCGGTGGAGCTCCAGAACGTACCCATTCCAGAAGCCAGAACGTTATAAACGTTGTTGTTTGACAAGTGCTGATCATTTGCGAAACCGAGATGTTTCTTTCTGTTGCAGAATTTGTTACGCATATGTACAGAAATGCGTGTTTCGACCCGCCTTTACGTTTCCTTATGACCGGTGAAATGATGCCACCTGTAGCATCGATTGCAACTGAAGAGTTTTCTTGTGCACTATATTCCCGATACACGTTTACTTGGTGTGCAGTCCAATAATGGACACAAAACGGATTCAATATTATATTGCGAATTCTATTGTGTAGACTGCTATTCATTGCCATGTTGAGAGCCACGACCGGATCCTTATCGAGGCATAAAGATGCCGCATATTCCTTTTTGGCGTCTCGCAAGGCCTGCGTCGGATATAAGTGTGGAGGTTCTTCAGTGTCGTCAGAATCCATCAATTCATTAGCTCGGTCACATCTATATACATCTGCAGCCATTTTCCGTTCGACTAATAGCTTTCCTACTTCCGTGCGTTCGGATTTTCGGAGGGGGCGCTTTTTACACTTACCTCCATACAACGGATAAGGATTCCAAGTGTAAAGATAATCATCATATATCAGAATGATTATTGGAGGTGAAGTCAACCTGTCACTAACCCTTACTTCAAAAATATTTTGTTATCTATTTCTTATATCCGGGGGGGCAGGGAAGACGGGGCAAGATGGAAACCTTAAAGCTTTGCACGTTTATTTTCTTATTACTGTCAAGAGAAGTAGTTTCGATTCTTGAATTCTGGTTAGGAGCAATCGTTTCACAAACTTGTCCTGATTTCTTCTACTTCAAAAAAAAAAAAAAAAATAAAAAAAAAAAAAACGACAAACAACAAGAAAAAACAAGTTCTCCATAATTTTTGACCGACTACTTGTATTGTTATTTGATAACAACGACGTATTGTTAGGGATTGGCATTATACACATCATAAATATCGAGATAAATATTAACTCAGGTGTCCAGCGGATGAGCAATTATAAAGTAGACAGTTGTAATGTTACCCAAATAAATGATTTGACAATTACATGTTCCCACAGGACACCTTGGAATTATACGTGAATATACATTGAACGAAAATTGTGGTCTACCGCACGGAGAAAATTTTATGACAAGGGCTTTCATACTGGTATAGGAATTTCGATGCATTCCGCACTTTTGAGAACTCGAAGTATGGTAACTATATTCTTACAATTGAGGCAATGGTTACCATATCTCAAGATATGGTTACCATACTTATAGAACGAGTTCTCAGAAGTGCGGAATACATCGAAATTCTTATACAGTATGAGAGCCCTTACCATAAAATTCTCTCCGTGCGGCTTAGTAGAAATCTAACGTGGTTTAACAAATCTGTTTGATTGAATTGTTCGGTTGACAGCAGGAATGTTTTGTATTGAGTTTATACGTATGCATTATTTATTGCGACTTACCGGATCCTTCGGTCATCTCACACGTCATGATTACAATTTCATCATCAGATGAAAAATGATGAACTTTGCCGATGATTACTGATCCGCAAGTACATTTTCCGGTTATTTCAATTTTATTGTTGAATACTTTCCCGCGCTTAAAGCTGTAACCACACGCTCTTCTGCACGCTTCCCACAACTTTGCAATAATCATTAATTGCCATTTTCCACGCTGAAGAACCGTATACTGTCGGAATTTCAATTTCGGACGTAACTTCTCGGTACGGCTGTACTGTCTCTCCATGATTAAATCTTCTAGTTCACGTTTTGTGAATGCAATATCAACTTTGACACTTCGGGGTCCTTCATTCGGCGCAGAATCATCCAAATTATCTGTCATACTGCTTGATTCATTCGAACTGTTCGAGTTGCGTGAGATGTTGACATCATGAAATAACAGTTTTCTCAGATCGTACCGATTGTTCACGACCATAGTGTACAGAGACGTTCCTGACACCTTATCATTTAGATCCCGCGATATTTTTTGCCACACATGATGGTACTTTGATATTATTTTCTCGCCTATGCAAATTTCGTCTTTATATGACATAATTGTAGAAACTACATCATCGTTATGCTGTCGAGGTCTTCCGCGACCTGCGTAGGTACGATAAAAAATAAAAAATATAGACCAGAATAAAAATTAAAATAGTTCCCGCAAATTACTATTGGTGTAAAACTTATATATATGATACATCTATATTTAACAAATTTTGATAAATGTAATAAAAAAACTGATGAACATCATACAATAGCGCTGCTCAACTACAGCGGGTTAGCTACCTCGCACCATACCATCATTTATGCTCTCGAATTTCTTCCCAGGAATAGTAGAAAAAATAGAATCTCAATCATCTTTTTTTTATTGATTGAATAGTGACTCTATTGTCCGTATCCTATTAATTCATGGATGAGAATTTTTCGGTATTTCTGGGAATTGCACGCTCTATAGAGACCCAATAAGAACATAAACCCGATAAACGTATAAAAATACGACTAATGTCCGGCCGAAAAACGTATATTTCATGCATATTATTAGGGTGGTAAAAAAATAAAAAGTTTTTTCCTTATCATCTCAAAAGTTTCTTTTAGGTATGAAACAAATTCTCCTAAAAGCGCAGCTTGATATCTCGACTCTACGAGACGCTCAACGATTTTCCGTTTTCCCATATAAATAAAATAACACATGAATTTTTTTTTTTCGTTTCATTTATTTATTTATTTTTTTTCTTATGTTCTGTAAAGAATTAAATTTCCTACGATAATATGTGCATCAAAATGGGAATAAAATTTTTTTTCCAGAGTTTTACGCGAAGAAACAAAAAAAAAATAATTTTTTTACGTGTTATACTTATATGGGAAAACGGACAATCATTGAGCGTCTCGTAGAGTTGAGATATCGAGCTGCGCTTTTAGGAGAATTTGTTCTATACCCGAAAGAAACTTTTGAGATTATAAGACTTAAAAAAAAACAAAAAAAATGTTTTTCTTGGACCACCCTAATACGTATACAGAGTGATCCAGAATGCGGTACTTTCCTTACACCGGTGAATTCCTTGTGAAAATCTAAGACCAAAATTGTTCATCCTAACATGTCGAAAGTCAAGCCGTTTTCGGGTAGGAGCCATTTAAAAGTAAGCCAATACGAGAGCAGATACGAGAATGGTTCGCCGCTGGTATTGTTGGCCTACTGGATCTCGCGACGCCTCAACCGCCGCCGCGATCTCGCCAACTGACAAAACGACGATCAGGCAATGGAAACAGAAAAATGCTGATTCCATATTCATTAGGGGTGTGCGGGTACCCGATTTACTCGGGTACTCGGTGCTCGGGTCGGGTCGAGTACTCGTCGAGTCGAGATTCTTTCGTTACCCGATTATATCGGGTACCCGAATACCTTCGGGTACTCGAATGTTTTCGGGTACTCGAATCGACGCGAATACTCGAACAATTCCGGGTACCCGACCGTTTTCGGGTACTCGAATGGTTTCGCGTACTCGAATGGTTTCGCGTACTCGAATGGTTCGGGTACTCGAACGGTTTCGGGTACTCGAACATTTTCGGGTACTCGACCGTTTTCGGGTACTCGAATGGTTTCGGGTACTTGAATGGTTTCGGGTACTTGAATGTAATATGTTTACCGGCACTCAGCTCGGGTAACCGTCAAGTTTTAGAAGAATGTCTCTCATCTCTATGCATCCATGTCGTTGCCTAATTCAAATTTAGTTGAGTATTGGCTTCGACTTTCAATTTCAATTTTCAGGTCCTATACTATTATAGGTAGTACGGTTGGTATAGCTAACAATAAGAACCAAAGTGCGGAATATATTTGAAAAATACAAAATTATTTTTACAACAATTTAAGTGAGATAGGGCTCTCAGTTCTTTCTAACTTCGGGAATGCATAGTCTCTCTTCCAATCACGGGCGCGTTCGAACACGTTCAGCATTGCTGTCATGTCGGTGCGTCGCTTAGCATGCGGGAACGTTGAAGCGTCCGAGTGTGTTGAGTGCGGCGCTTGCGATACTTCTTTCACTGCTACCGATTCCGTTCTTCGAAAGACGAATAGAACATTCTGAACGACTTTTGTCTTTATTATTCGCGATGTCGGCATCCGATAGTAATAGTGTCCCTGGTCGTAGTGATAGTGATTGCACCGAATGTGATAGCGGTGCAGATGATTCAACACAAGTGTTCACACAATCAAAGAAAAGAAGTACCGTATGGGATTTTTTTGTTGCAATTGATAGTAAACGTAAGTAGACATCGACTCATTTAATCATTTTAATTCAATCAATTCAATTTAAAGATTACTCATACAGTAGCAATGAGACATGACCGTAGAAAATGAAATAAAAGAGTAAATGAGTTCCAACATGAAGGATTTACCTACTTGATGAAACAGATATTATAATAATCATTTATCAGTAATAATTAAAGATTAATTCGATGATAAATTAGCATTTGAATCTGAAAATAAATATTGAATATAAATAATAATAAATAATCATTCTTCAACACATTTTGCCTCAAAGAGAGGAACTATAGTTCTAGTTACTGAAAAATGAAAATATCTTACTGAAGTGAACAGCTGAGCATGGGAATCATGTTTATATTTCCCGGATATAACGTGCTTATTCTCTTTTCTCGCAATCCGACTGTTAGTTGTTCGTAAACTGTGCATATTTTGTACCATGGCATTCGAATATTTCATTGTCTCTTCTGACAAACACTATATATATGAAAAAGTTATTTCTTTACGTTGATCCATTCGAGCGTTTCAGCTAAGTTACATTGATTACAGACGCACAATGTAACTATTGCAAAGCAAAGTTGCAAAGGAAGTCCGGAAATACTTCTGCAATGAGCCGTCATTTGCAGAGGCATCCTGAAGCAGCTAAAGCACTGCTGGCGAAGCAAGGGGCGAGAGAAGTAAAAAACGAAAAGGGCGAGTCGCGCCTCGCGAAAGCGTTCGCACTGCAGAAGTCTCTCGAACCGGATTCCGCACGATCGAGGAGCATCACAAAGGCTATCGCTCATATGATAGCGTGTGATCTGCAACCCTACAGCGTGGTTAATGACGACGGCTTCAAGAAGTTGATGAAAGTTCTTGAGCCGCGGTACCAGCTACCGAGCAGAACAACATTTTCACGCACCATAATCCCGAAAATGTATATGGAAGAACGCGCACGGATCGCCAATATAATTAAATGCGATATGGCTAACGGTATGATCAGATATCCCATACACAATTTCTATCGTTGTTTCTTGAAGCGTTTGTGTCCCATATAAATGTAGAAACAATTTTATCTATATAAACTATTGAGGCCCACCCCTACTCGCCCACCTTCTTTTGATACAATGTGACACATTTTTTGTTCGGTACTGAATTTGAATTCGCGCAGCGTTGGCCTTTTTGCGTTTTTGACGCCTTGGCTCGGATAATAATCTAAATGAGTCACATTGTATCAAAAGGAGGTGGGCGACTACGGATGGGCCTTAATACAGACATTGTAAATTGATATAGAATTCAGATTTTTTTAGTTGTATTTGCGAACTGAATTTTACCTTTCTGAATAATCAATTACTTTTACAACTGCTCTTGTAAGTTGAAAATTCTTTCAGTTGTATCATTCATTCCTATAACGGGAAACAACTTGAGAATAATTGATTTCTATTTATATTTTTGATCAGGTATTGCTTCCATCGCTGTCACAACTGATGGTTGGACATCTCGCAGTGTGGAAAGCTACATGACACTTACCGCTCATTACACGACATTCGATTTTGAACGTCGCTACTTCTTGCTCAACATGCGCTATTTTCCGGAAAGTCACATCGCTGAAAACCTTCACGGTTGCATCGAAGACGCACTTTTAGAGTGGAACTTGGTCGCCGAGGCTCGTCCTATTTTTGTGGTTACAGATAATGCCCCAAATATCGTTAAAGCTGTGAGTATAAACGACACATGGGAAAGAATCCCCTGTTTCGCTCATACGTTACAATTAGCTATCAAAGACGCTCTAAACGACACTGCGGGCTTCGATCGTACGCGAAAAAAATGCAGATCGCTCGTTGGTTTTTTCGCGAGAAGTTCGACGGCCCATGCTAAGTTGGATGAAATGCAAACGTCGTTGAATCCTGACGCCACGCCACTGAGACTTATACAAGATGTCGAAACAAGATGGAACTCAGAGTTCGCAATGTTTCAGCGCTTACTGGAGTTGCGAACGGCCCTTGGGGCAGTTCTATCGTTACCGAAAATGCCCTATAATTTAACAAACATAGAATGGGATATGATACAATCTTACGCGAATGCCCTTGGAGCCTTCAAAGAAGCTACTGTTCTTATGTCCGGCGAAAAGTACCCAACGCTACCGTCGTACATACCAATTGTCAAGGGTTTGATAAACGCTACAGAGGATTTTATCAAGGAGAATACTGACCAAAAGGGTATCAGCCTTGGCAAGAAGCTGTTGACCGCCGTAAATGAACGCTTCAATAGCGTTTGCAAAAATGAAACCCTGATCTTGGCGATGACTATGGATCCGCGATATAAAAATCGTCTACTGACTTTTGAAGAAAAAATCAACGCGGAAGAGTACCTTGTCAACAAAATAAAAGAAATACAAAAAGCCGAGGAGGATGTATCTGCCAATGACGCAAGACGCGACACCGTATCCAAGTCATTAGAAGGTTAAAAAATTAAAAATTAATACATAGATTATACATAGATTCTCAACTATTTAACTAAAAAGTCAATTCAAATTTGGCATCGCACCATACACGCTGAAAACCTATTATATTATAAAACTATATTTCAGACCAACCACCATCAAAGTTGATGAAATTTCTTTCGGCAATTGACGAAGAAGATGACGCAAGCGCCGAAAGTACGCCAACTATGGAAGTACGGCGGTACTTTTGTGACCGGGTAGCTCCACCAAACACAAAACCTGGTTCATGGTGGGAAACAAACCGACATCGGTATACGGGGATCGCAAAAATTGCGGCAATTTATATCTCGATTCCTGCTACTCAAGTCAGCAGTGAATCAAGTTTTTCGACAGCGGGTAACATTGTTACGCATAGCCGCTCCAGACTACTCACCGAACATGTTGAAGAGCTCTGTTTCCTTCACGCTAACCTCAAAATATAATCCTTTAAGTTTGAACTTCTAATAATCATTTGATATAATTTTAAATCTTATTACTTACGTTGTACTAACTACTAGTCAAAACTAGTCATATAATTCATTAAATTTATGAACAGATTAGTACATTTTTTAAATACATCCCGCATCTTGGTCCTTATTGTTAACTACTAACCATACTGCCTAGATTAGTAAATTAAATTACTAGGTTTAAAATGACATCAATACCCGACTACATTTGAATTTCCTAACGACATGGATGCATGGAGACATTTTTCTAAAACCCGACGGGTATCCGAGCTAAGTGCCGGTAAATATGCGAGTACTCCGAAACATGTGAGTAGAGTCATGTGGGGTAACCGTACGCAGCGGGTAAGTGTACGCAGTAAGCTTATACACAGTACACTTATACACAGTACTGCGTACACTTACCCGCTGCGTACGGTTACCCCACATGACTCTACCCGAAAAAATTCGTGTACCCCGGAACATTCGAGTACCCGAAAACGTTCGAGTACCCGAAAACGGTCGAGTACCCGAAAACGTTCGAGTACCCGAAAATGTTCGAGTATTCGAGTCGATTCGAGTACCCGAAAATGTTCGAGTATTCGGGTGGATTCGAGTACCCGAAAGTTTCGGGTACTCGACCCGACACAAATAAAAATTGCTCGACTCGACCCGACCCGAGAAAAAGGTCTACCCGCACACCCCTAATATTCATGCATAAAACTGTAATAATATTACATTCATTTTATCAGTTAGCGAGATCGCAGCGGCGGTTGAGACGTCGCGAGATCCAGTAGGCCAACAATAGCGGTGGCGAGCCATTCTCGTATCTGCTCAGCTCGTAGTGGCTTACTTTAAACGGCTCCTACCTGAAAACGGCTTGGCTTTCGACATTTTAGGATGAATAATTTTGGTCTTAGATTTTTACAAGGAATACACCGGTGTGAGGAAAGTACCGCATTCTGGATCACTATGTATATATTACATAAAATAATAACATGAAATATACGTTTAAATTACATAAAATATACGTTTTTCGGCCGGACATTAGTCCTTTTTTTTATACGTTTATCGGGTTATGTTCTTATTGGGGAGGAAGAGTCTTTCCTCAGTTGGAAGACTTGGTTAAAAATTTGGTTCGTCTCGTCCGATAAATTCTCATCTATAAATATTGTTGTTGTTGATGGAATGCAAATTGAATCTTGTGGTAGACTTCGAACTATATGTCGGAATGTTTCTATATTTTTTAGGCATATTAACATGAATAAATGAGTGACTTAGATGAATAATTACCCCAGTGTGCAATTTATTTGATGGTTTACGTAGTGTACAGTTGTAGGGTTGAATATTATCATATATGGGGGAAGGGGGGGCAAAATGGGCCCCTTAAGAAAAAAATGTTCAAATCCTCAGTTTTATTCACTTGTTTCACTTGAAAAATAAAAAAATTTAGGGGGCCCATTTTGCTCCCCCTTCCCCTGTCATATTGGAACACGTTGTATACACCTATAATGTGTACCATAACGTTTCTACATTTTGGCAGACTTATTGAAATTTTTTATGTATTTTGTTACTCAAATTTCGTGATATTTCATGATATTTCACCAGATATAGTCTTCAGACTGAATGCACGTATATATTCAACTTTGTATGCTAATTTATAAATAATCCATTTCAGATATAAACCTGGGTTTTGGTTCCACACGCTAATCAATATAGTAGTTACTTTGTAAATTGGGAATAAGCGCAAATGATTTATACGGGAATTTTCGGAACAGACCGATAACAATGTGAATTCATACTTACGGGAAGGTAGTTTCGGATCCATTTGAGACTTATTTATATTAGAATATACACAGCCCAGAAATTTTTTCTTCGAGAACACTTTCTACCGATTTTTCGAATGCGATGAGTTATGACTACTTAGTGCTCGTCTTTTAGTTTGCTACGACCGTCATGCGCATCATTGAGTTTCGGCTGATACGTTGGATGATGTCGCTGCGATCGTGCGCCAGTAGCGGCGCTACGTCAACTTGCAAACAGACGTGTTACCAGACGTCACACAAAAATTATTATAGTACGTGTAACATACATGGTTTTCCAATTACGTGAATTTTCAGGCACAGTGCGACACAAAGCTATGTTATTGGTGCGATCCAAAAGAAGTGACCAATAACAGAGCTTTGTGTCGCACTGTGCCCGAAAATTGACGTAATTGGAAAGCTTTCATAATTTTTCAATTTTGTACTATGTACATCCAAAAGTGATTATGTGGCACAAATGTACTATATTTTTTTATTTTTATATATATGTATATTAGGGTGGTTCTCATTTGGGGCTTGGTGGAATCTAAATCTTGACGCTTTCCTGATCGATCACAAATGATTAAAAAAAAATCACTGTTAAATTCGAGCTCTTAATTTTAACATTAAGCCACGCCGCAAAATGCTTTCGTATTTTTTTATTTTTATTTTGTCTATCTAGAGATATAATATTGAGTATAGTGCACTTCTAGATCTTTTTTTTCTGCGTCACTAAAAATTTTGTAAAACATCCATGTTTCTCATTGCAAAAACATGCGTAATTTTCGATTTTTTTAACACCTATTAACAATTAGCTACAGTAATAAAATATTAAAGTATCAAGATTGTATGTTTTTGAACACTCATTTTTTCGTGATTGGTTTCTTATTGTTTGGTTTATTTTGAATCGACAAGTTTCTGCGACTGTTGCCGCGAGTGTATAAGTGAGTCGACACGAAGACGCACGAAGACCGACGTGGATAAATGACACTCTGGTGCCCACGAAGTCATGCCAACCAATTAAATTTTTCAATTCGGCATAGTGAAAAATGATATCATACGGGATTCACCCTCCGGGGTGGGAGCTCGAAAATAAAAACAGGGGTATTTCGGAAGCTCATAAATAGCTCGTAATTCTCACGTCATGCGAACGGGGAAAAAATGATTTTCCGGAGCACTTCTCTCTTGGCTCCGATACCG
The DNA here is from genome assembly GCA_914767705.2 of Tenthredo notha. Taxonomy (NCBI): domain Eukaryota; kingdom Metazoa; phylum Arthropoda; class Insecta; order Hymenoptera; family Tenthredinidae; genus Tenthredo; species Tenthredo notha. The sequence continues at coordinate 2,465,135 of OU611916.1, forward strand.
AGGTACGGGATTCACCCTCCGGGGTGGGAGCTCGAAAATAAAAACAGGGGTATTTCGGAAGCTCATAAATAGCTCGTAATTCTCACGTCATGGGAACGGGAAAAAAATGATTTTCCGGAGCACTTCTCTCTTGGCTCCGATACCGAGGTACGGGATTCACCCTCCGGGGTGGGAGCTCGAAAATAAAAACAGGGGTATTTCGGAAGCTCATAAATAGCTCGTAATTCTCACGTCATGCGAACGGGAAAAAAATGATTTTCCGGAGCACTTCTCTCTTGGCTCGGATACCGAGGTACGGGATTCACCCTCCGGGGTGGGAGCTCGAAAATAAAAACAGGGGTATTTCGGAAGCTCATAAATAGCTCGTAATTCTCACGTCATGCGAACGGGGAAAAAATGATTTTCCGGAGCACTTCTCTCTTGGCTCGGATACCGAGGTACGGGATTCACCCTCCGGGGTGGGAGCTCGAAAATAAAAACAGGGGTATTTCGGAAGCTCATAAATAGCTCGTAATTCTCACGTCATGCGAACGGGGAAAAAATGATTTTCCGGAGCACTTCTCTCTTGGCTCCGATACCGAGGTACGGGATTCACCCTCCGGGGTGGGAGCTCGAAAATAAAAACAGGGGTATTTCGGAAGCTCATAAATAGCTCGTAATTCTCACGTCATGCGAACGGGGAAAAAATGATTTTCCGGAGCACTTCTCTCTTGGCTCGGATACCGAGGTACGGGATTCACCCTCCGGGGTGGGAGCTCGAAAATAAAAACAGGGGTATTTCGGGAGCTCCTAAATAGCTCGTAATTCTCACGTCAAGGGAACGGTAAAAAAATTATTTTTTTTTACTTTTTTACCTCTTTCCGTGACGGCGACGCTCGTGTAGGTACATATTGACCCTTCAAGGTTGAAGTTATCAAATAAAACCCATAGATATGCATGGAAAGTATTTTTGGTGTTCTATTCTTCTGTACAGAAACATATCACCAAATATAGATGCCCAGTTATGAACGGCCGTTGTTGCAATTGATTTTTTTTTTTTTTCGGTTATAAGCCCCGAATATCTCGAGCTCGAAAATCGAGACTGATGCAACTTGAAAGCTCCTAAAAAGCTCAAAATTTCTGTCCGGAAAGTTTTTGTTTATGGTACATTTTAACTCGTGGGGGGGCTTGCTACTTTGTGGAGCTAGCCCCCCCACCGGAAGTCGTTGTTTCTTCCCTAGCAAGTCGAGCTCAAAATTTTTTTCTTTCGTTATTGTGGAGCTCATTAATAGCTTGTAATTACGCTATGATGGTTTTTCAGCTCCGTGGTGGTGGGGCGGCCTGCTCTACGGACTTGTTTTTAGCCGGAGTATAGAGCTACGAGGGACGCCCGGGCGCGCGGTGTGGCGCTGGAGTTTCTCGCTTCCCGGTGGCGCGCGCGCTGCCCGCGTGAATTTGAATGATTAATGTTGTTTGAATAATAATGCTTATAATTATATGGTAACGTTACAACAGTTGAATCTCAGATGTGTGTCAGAGGTGACTCGATATAAAACAATTTAGCTAGACTCCAGACTCGGTATCACAGAGCGATACATCGTACCCGAATGCAAAGTATAGTTCGTGACACACACTCAGAACAACGTATGAAGCTCAAGATTTTACTTAGAAAAATCGGTAACAACTACAAAAGATTGGCCGCGCTCGGCCATACGATTCACAATAATTCGAGATCTACTGATAAATAGAGACCACACGGTCGTTCGAAAGACGCGAATCACAGGTTCAACGATAACAGACTAAACTATAACATTATTTGATCTTGAACTAAATTCTGACGATATTATAACGATAGTCGTGATATTAAATTATCCAAAAACGATATTAGATTGTACTGAACCATACTGGAGTTTACATACGGTGATAAATTATACGAAAGTGACCATAATTGACTCAATTAACAAATTATTAACAAACTTAACGATAACAACGAAACTGTAACGCCAGGCCTAAGCCTTAGCGGCTATCTTCGCTCAGGGTACTCCAGGAAAGGTAATTTTCTACAATATTTCATGCACAAGATAATTATAACATAGTCAATCAGAAACAAAGCCATACGAGCCCTTACGGAAAAAAAATACTGAAAGTACTACCAGTACAGCAGTACTTGAAGTACTGCCAGTACAGCAGTACTTGAAGTACTGCCAAAGTACTGCTGTACTTATTTCGCGAGTACACACAGTACTCATAGTACTTCAAGTACAAAAATTACTGAGAAGGGATATATAAGTAGGTGGCAAGTACTAGTGTAGTATGACTGAAGTATTACTTCAAGTTCTAGCCCTTCGGTATTAGTCCAATAAGTACTAGCTAAAACCGTACAGTACAGTATATGAAGTCTACGAACTGCAATATAATCGTATTTGGACTATCACTGTAGTACAGCAGTAGTATTAATTCTGAACTTGGACTAATGCGGCAGTACTAGTTCGAGTGCCGCAGTACTAGTTCGAGAACTGCAGTATTGGTTCGAGTACTAGTACTGCAGTATTGGTTCGAGTACTAGTACTGTAGGATTGGTTTGAGTACGAGTACTGGAGTATTGGTTCGAGTACTAGTACTGCAGTATTATTTCAAGTAATAGTACTGCGGTATTAATCACAGTTAATACTTGTGTACTTATAGTACTGGTACTCTTGTACTGATAGGTTAAAGTGCCACAGTACTGAGTACTGTCGTGCACTTGTACTTAGTAATAGTACTCTTCAACTTAGTACTAGTACTCTCGTACTCGGTACTAGTATTCTTTAAATCCGTACTAGTACTCATGTACTAAGTACTACTAGTTCCCTGTACTAAGTACTAGTAGTCTTGCACTAAGTACTACTAGTAGTCTACACTTGGTACTAGTACTCTGCACTTAGTACTAGTACCCCTGTATTAGGTACTACTAGTTCTCTGTACTTAGTACTGTAGTGTTAGTACTTAGTACTGAAAATTCGTGTACTTAGTAGTGAGATTTGTGTACTAAGTACTGAGCTCTCAGTATTTTTTTTCCGTAAGGGAGAAGCGACAGCAATTGTATTTTGCGCCTCTTCCTCAAGATCAAATGTAGTACCCCTACTATCCGCCAGGTGTTGCCACATATTTAAAGCCATTCGAAAGATCCTTCTGACGCGTGGCATTGATCAGGATTTCATTCCTTTACTTTGTGCCGAACTAGCCACACGTACTAAGGGAAAAATGAGTGGAAGAAAAAATAGAAGTGCAACACCAGACCATTTCAGAGAGGAGAGTAGTCTGGAACGACGACTTCGCCGGTTGGAGGAAGAATTACGGAAGAAACCACGGAAAAAACATCGCAAACATAAACGAAGTAAGCTAACCAAAAAATTTCCTTTGTTCTAGAAGGGTCTTCGCAGAAGTGATCGCTCAATCGCTTACATGCTTACGAATAAGTGTAAGGCCACTCGTCTAGGCTCTAACCTAGATGAGAGAGTTATTACTCAGACCAACGCACTGGTACTGACAAGATTATATACTATGCTAGAGATTCTCGCAACTGAAACAATGGCCGAGGTCACTCATGCGGCCCTAACCCATGAGATCGAGTTATTACTCAGACCAGAATAGTTTTCACTCGAAAGTTATTACTTTCAACAGGCCTGGAAAGACAGCTCACTTGGGCTCTAACCTAAGTGAGACTGAGTTGTGACTCTTATCAGAGAAATCACAAATTTGACACACTGCTTGTCTAACAGCTGACTCTAACAGCTATTTGGTTCCCCTTGCTTTAGGATACCAAGACCTCTCTGGATCCGAGGTCGACTATGCATCAAAGCATCGTCGCAGACATAGTCGCAGTCGCAGTCATAGCCGTAGCCACAACCGCAGTCAAAGTCGATCCAGGTCAGTTCTCAGCCCCAACCACAATCTCACTGCACAGGCAGAGATCGGCGACACGGATCAAGAGAACCTTGACCCTGAGGGTCAAGAGATCAACCGAGCGAGGCCCTCCAAAGAACCAACCACTAATAATGGAAATCTAAATCAGCCGATCTTGGGAAACCAAAACCAAGAGCTTGATAAGGAACCTGATGAAGAGCCAGCCTTGGACTCTGGAATTTTAAAGATTATTGGCAATCGGTTCTTGAAGGACAGGGTACTGGCGGCTCCTGTTCATCACGATATTGCCATAAGATGGGAGGAAATCTTGAAGAAAGGCCTACCGAAAGAACACAAAGAGGAGATTTTACAAAAATACCCTCCACCAAGAAATTGTGTGAACATCGATCCTCCTAAGGTAAATCCAGAGGTTAAAGAGTCCTTACAGGAGCCGGTAATTAAAAGAGACACCAGAATTGTTGACAAACAAGAGAAGATTGCTGCCGGATTAGGTGCAGTCGCAAAAGCTCTAAGCACTCTTTTCAAACTGGAGAAGAACGAGCCAAACCTATCACTTATAGAACAAGTAAGCGATATTGGTCGTCTCCTAGCCGAGCTTCAGCATGACGAGACAAATATCCGAAAGAGCCTGATCTTGTCCAATGTTAACACATACTTCAAGGATACCCTCGGCACAACTATTCCTGACGAATGGTTGTTCGGAAAAGACCTCGAGGACAAGATAAAAGCAAAGAAGTCACTTCAACGCTCAAGCACGGATTTAAAAACGGCCTCCAAGCCCCAGAGCAATTATCCAAAAAACGCAAAGACCCCGCTGCAGAAACCAAAACCCAAGACGATGCAATCAGCGGGTGGACACAAACCATTGGCATCGTACAACAACAGCAGATCCCGGGGATCTCATCAACAACAGAGGTCGAACCGGAAACCGTATCATCATACAACAAAGAAGCGAATGTAGAAGGGGTAGGTATAACAGCGGAGAGACTCACTGGGCTATATCAAAGCTTGGCGGCAATTGACAACCGATCCAGTGATATTATCATGGATCAGAGGTTACAAAATACCGTTTATGTCAAAAGTCTTTCAATCATCTCCTCCAAGTGAAAGATCTTGGTCGCTTCATGAAAGAAAGAACATATCCAGGCTAATATCCGAATTGGTTACAAAAAAGGCAATCAGAAGATGTGAATGGTCCAAAGATCAGTTCATATCAAACATTTTTCTAGTCCCCAAACCAAACGGAACTCACAGATTAATTTTAAATCTCAAGAAATTAAATGAGTTTCTTCAAACAGAACACTTTAAGTTGGAAGATAGTAGAACTGCTTCAAAATTAATAACTGCAAATTGCTTCATGTCCACAGTGGATCTGAAAGATGCTTATTATTTAGTATCCATTACAGAAAGTGACAGAAAATATCTTAGATTCATGTTTAACCATGAATTATACGAATTTAATTGCTTACCGTTTCGGCTCAGCACTGCCCCTTACGTTTTTACTAAAATTATGAAACCAATTGTAACAGAGTTGAGGAGGCAAGGTCATAAATCAGTCGTCTATTTGGATGACCTATTCCTAATCAGCAATTCATTGGCAGAGTGCGAAGAGAACGTCAGGAGTTCTCTCTCATTACTGAAGAAATTAGGTTTTATTATTAACACTGAAAAGAGTAACCTTAATCCTGAGAAAAGGTGCAAGTTTTTAGGCTTCATTTTCGACTCCGTCAAGATGACAATAGAATTACCACAAGAAAAGAAAGATAAAGTAAGAAAGTTAGTTCAAAGATTCCTGAGAATTGACAAATGCAAAATAAGAGAGTTTGCAGAGTTCCTAGGCTATCTAGTCTCTTGCTGCCCTGCCATCAAATATAGTTGGAGTCACACTAAAAGATTAGAACGAGAAAAATACTTAGCCTTATTAGAAAATAACAATAACTACAATAGCATCATGTCATTATCAAAGTCTATTCAAACAGACCTTCAGTGGTGGTCAAGCAAGGGTTCTAGTACTGATAATTCTATCAAAGTACCAGCTTTCTGTATAGAGATCTTTTCTGATGCTTCGCTGTCGGGATGGGGCATTGCTTGCAATGATGAAAGATCCCATGGGTTTTGGAATCACGAAGAACGTCAATGGCCAATTAATGCATTAGAACTAAAGGCAGCGTACTTTGGGCTAAAATGTTACACAAAAAATCGGTGCAATTGTGATGTACTTTTACGCCTTGATAACACAGTAGCAATATCGTACATCAATCGAATGGGGGGTATCCAATACGAGAACTTGAACGGACTAGCCCGCTCCATTTGGGAGTGGTGCGAAGAAAGAAATATCTGGATCTTCGCATCATACATTAGTTCAAAAGATAATATCAAGGCGGACAGAGAGTCACGCAGACTTGAACCAGAAACGGAGTATATGCTATCGAACGATGCTTTCCAAAAAATTATTAAGAGTTTCGGAAAGCCCGAGATCGACCTTTTTGCAAGTAGAGTTAACAAGAAGTGCCCACGTTTCGTCTCTTGGCATAAAGAACCCAATTGTGAAGCAGTAGATGCATTCACTATACCTTGGGACAGACTCTTCTTTTACGCGTTCCCTCCTTTCATAATTATTCTCAAAGTCTTACAAAAAATTCAAAGTGAGCAAGCCTGCGGTATTGTGATAATCCCGAACTGGCCGTCTCAACCATGGTTCCCCCTTTTCCGCGCCATGCTTATATCAGAGCCAATCTATTTCAAACCAGACATTAATTTGTTAATTTCTTCAAATAGCGAACCGCATCCTCTCTGGACGAGCCTTACCCTGGTTGCTGCAACGCTATCCGGAAAGGACTCCGGTTGAAACAAGTCCCTGCAGAGTCAATGGAAATCATGATCTCATCCTTAAGCAAATCATCAATTAGGCAATACGATTGCGCACTAAAGAGATGGTGGACATTCTGCAACTTCAAGGCTATAGATCCATATAACTGTGCGATTCCGGACATCCTAGAATGCCTGACACAGGAGTACCAACGAGGAGCAAAATATGGAACCTTGAATACACTCAGATCATCAATTTCATTGATTCTAGGACCAGAAATAGCTGAAGATAACCGCTTAAAAAGATTCTTTAAAGGGGCATCAAAATTAAGACCTACCGCTCCAAAATATAATCAAACATGGGACCCAAAAACTGTCCTGAACCATTTATCGACAATATCCCCTAACGACACTATTCCATTGGAGAGTTTATCCAAGAAACTAACAACGCTACTCGCTTTGATCACTGGTCACCGAATGCAGACACTATCTCTCATAAAGATCAACAACATAGAAAGACATCATGATTCCCTGGAAATCAAAATTACAGACACAATCAAAACATCAGGGCTAAATAGAAAGCAACCTTTGTTGGTCATACCTCAATACAACGAGGACAAGACTATTTGTCCTATGTCGACCTTAGAATCCTATTTAGAGAGAACACGGGTTATCCGTAACTCTGAAGATAGATTATTTATTTCTCACAAAAGGCCGTACAAGGCAGTTGGTTCTCAAACCCTGAGTCGATGGATCAAGACGACCCTACAAGCTAGTGGAATAGACATTCAAAAATTCTCTGCCTACAGCACTCGCCACGCCGCAACCTCTGCGGCCGAAAGAGGGGGCGTTAATGTCGATAGTATAAGAAAAGCGGCTGGCTGGACTGAGGAGTCCAAGACTTTCGCAAAATTCTACAATTTGCAATTAATACCCGATAAGACTGCGTTCGCCAAAGCGATTTTGAAATAAGTACAACATAACATATAACACTGTAAGCCTCTAGATTAAGAGCAATATTTTTAAGTTCAATAACTTCCCTTAAAGCAGATACATTTTAAAAATAAACTTGATATAAGCTCACACTAAAGAGAAAGTAACTGTTAATTAACTTACATGTATCTATACCACTCATTTTCGTCTATATTGCCGTATAACTTTAAACATCTACATTTGATCTTGAGGAAGAGGCGCAAAATACAATTGATTGATTAAACGAACTTACCTAAGTGACGTTCAATCATAATTGTATGGAGCGCCTCTTCCGAAAAGATCAGTCCCACCCATTTAATCCCGTTTCTATAAACAGATAGATTCCCCAATACGGCAATGCTTTAAAATAATGAAATCCTGATTAATGCCACGCGTCAGAAGGATCTTTCGAATGGCTTTGAATATGTGGCAACACCTGGTGGATAGTAGGGGTACTACATTTGATCTTTTCGGAAGAGGCGCTCCATACAATTATGATTGAACGTCACTTAGGTAAGTTCGTTTAATCAATCAATAAATTATAGCCAAAAAGCAGTAAAGATCTACGTAACTCAGCCAGACTCGAGGTTGTTCGATAAACTCTAACAGATCATAGACAAAAGACCAAAAGACGAGCCTCTTAGCTCAATAGACAAAAACGAGCTTCTGAGCTCAATAGACCAAATTAATTAACAGACTTTTATCTGAACTACCTCGTGCCTTCACAGAAAGAATCAAGACCTTACCTTAACTGGCTTCAATGTGTAACACAATACAACACTATTTAATTATACTCGATAACACGACATTTGTGGAGATTCGATGATACAATTATACTCGATAACGATAGTTGTGACGATAGATGAGATACGATAGGTGAGACTGATGATGCGTAGCGCAGACTGGAGCGAAGAAGTAGGCCGGATAGCCTGTGTGTCCGGCTTATGTAGTCGGTATTTCCTTCCACCAGCACATCCTTCAGATTTAGCGTGATCACGTGACATATCGGTATCGGAGGGACTACCATATTTGCGCGATGTATCTATTTTATTAGACCGTATGAGAAGAGTCACTATATTATTGTAGAAGAAGCTGATATAAATTTCTCTCCGTGAATTGACAGGTGAATCCAAAAAAAGACCTCAATCGACTCAAGTTATTCTTTGAGCGAACGGCTTATTTATTCATGAAGTCGATGATCTTCTATTATCATTTAAACCAACTATGGATATGTCTCGAACAACTCATGAGATGTCAGATCGACTCAGCGCCGTGCCTAGGCATGGGCCCACAGGGCGCTGGCCCAGGGCGCCATCGCACGGGGGGGCGCATTGAAGCTCACAGTTAGTTTCTTTTTTTCATTCTAATTCGAGCTTTTCAGATTGTATTGCATATATTTCGTAATTAAATCGTATTCTGACAGGCAGTGTTTGTGACCACGTTGTATACCGTAGTATAGAAGTTTGTGGTTGTTCTTGTTTTCACTACAGTCCTCTGCTCGCGCAGGGCCTCGCAAATCAGTCGAACTATGGTGCTAGTGTTCAGTTTCAAATTGAAACTGTCAATAGCATCTGCATTAGATTGAGTTTGACTACGTTTTTTTCGGATGGCCCGAGAAAAAATGAATTGGATCAAATTTGATTCAGTGAGATCTAAATTTTGGGAAAAAAATAGAGCTGAATAGATCTCCTGATATCCATTTAGATCTCTATAGATCCATGTTTGGGTCATGTTAGATCTAAATAGATCTGACTACTACATACCCGATTCGTTAAGAGTTATTGTATTCCGCGCCTCCTCCTCAGATCACCTGGTAGTACCCCTACTTCATGTCTTATTACCACACAGTTTAAAGTTAAAATTTCTTACTTCCTACCGCTCGCCACCTCTACGGCGCTGCGGTCTTAACCCTCATTCCTTTTCTTTGTGTTCGAAAAGCCACACGTTGAAATTTTAACAGCCACGTTAATCAAGATAAAAAATGGGTCATAAGCGAAAGAGATCACGAAAAAATGACGAGAATGATCTTTCAAGAGAATTTAAGCGCATGAAAAAGAGAATGCGAGAACAAGAAAAAGAAATTCATCGTCTGAAAAAGAGTGAGTATATAACCTAAAAAATAAATGTTTCGGTTTCTGGTTACAGAAAATCATGAGTATGTGCTGGAAATTTCTTATATATCAAAATACAGAGTATTTAGAACAAGTTTCTAAATAAACTCTGATTATTATGAGGTTAATGGTCAAGCACCATTATTATAGGTTGGACAAGTTCCACCTTTCATTCACCTCATTATGCTAGATTATCAGTGGACAAGTTCCCGTCAATAATCTAGCTCATCATGAGAATAGGACTCATGAACAAGATATTAAAAAAAAAAAAAAAGAAATAAAAAATAACAGCACATTCATATGCGAAGGGTAATAGTAATTTATTCCAAGCGTGTTTGTATATTTAGAGAAACATCATCGGTCGTCGTCATCGTCGTCTTCATCGGGGGAGTCAACATTGTCAAGTAATAAGCGCCGTGCACTTAATCCTCTAGACAACCTCTTCAGAGATGTCTTTGGTGGTAACTCTGTGGATGAGATTAAACAACCGGCTACTAGTGTATCTCATAATGGTCAAAAAGATCCAAAGATACCAGCTGAAAAGACACCTGTAAATAATACAGGTGATCTAGAAACAACTGATACTGCAAAATTTGCAGATAAAGGAACCCCGAGCGTCTCAGGTGCACCACAGCTGGAAAAAATAACTTCGGAGCCAGAAAAGGTGACCCCAGGTGACAAAGTTACACCAGAGCAAACAGTAGAGGTTTCCAAGGAGCCTGCTTTGGAGGGAAAAATATTGGAAGCTATCGGTAAAAGACTTGACGCGGACAAGAAAACCGGTCCAGCAGTTCACAATGACCTATTTTTAAGATGGAAAGATATTTTAAAAGAAGGTCTTCCTTCGGAGGAACGGGAGTTATTAATCAAAAAATACCCCACTCCGGAAAATTTTTTAATTCTAGAACCTCAAAAACTCAATGCTCAGATAAAGGCTTCCTTGCTGGAACCTATTATCAATAAAGATAAGCGTCTCATGGAGAAACAACGCAAAGTATGCGTGTGTTTATCAGCTCTGGGGTCAGTCTTGTCAAATCTTCTAAAAGGGAACACTCCAGAAGTCACTGACCTAGTAGCGACTCTTAGTGATATTTCGAGAATTCTGGTCGATCTCCAACGGGACGAATCACTTACCAGACGCTTGATTATCACAGCCAACATTAATCCAGCATTAAAAGGAACGCTAAACGCCACAGCTATGGATGAATGGTTGTTTGGCAAAGACTTAGATGAATCCTTAAAAACAGCTAAATTAATTGAGCGCTCCACGAAGGAATTAAAACCAGTAACTAAAACTTCAAATGTTTTGAAGCCAAAAAACTTGAAAATCCTCCCTCAGCAATCTTACCGTGCACGAGAAGAGTTGAGGGGGGCAATGAGTCAACGGGGGCCATCCCAGAGCTTCAAGCAAGTCTCGAACCAGAAAAAATCCTATTTTCGCAAGCCACCGATGAACAAGGATCGTCGACAATACAGGAAATAGATACTTCGGTAAGGGTACCAGCAGGTCGGTTAAAACATTTCCTACCAGTCTGGGAGGAACTTTTTGGTGAAAATACCGTAATTAGATGGGTTAACGGGTACAAGATACCTTTTAGTAAAGTTGTCAACCAATCAAACCCACCAAGGGATCACAGTTGGTCCTCTACAGAATACAGTCAGATCTCAGGTCAAATTAATAAACTATTGCTGAAAGGGGCCATCCAGGAATGTAAAGATGAACCGGGTCAATTCATTTCAAAGATTTTTCTTGTCCCAAAGTCAGACGGTTCACACCGATTAATTCTTAATTTAAAAGACTTAAATGAATTTATTAGTACGGAACACTTTAAATTGGAGGATATACGTACAGTTCGAGATTTGATCGAACAAGATTGTTTTATGGCAACATTAGACCTAAAAGACGCATATTATTTAATTCCAATCGCAAAAGAGTACACAAAATATCTACGGTTTAAATTTGGTGGTAAACTTTATGAATTTACGTGCATGCCCTTTGGTCTCAATACTGCGCCGTACGTTTTTACAAAAATACTAAAACCCGTTTTTACATGGTTAAGTGAACGAGGATTCATTTCAGTTGTTTACTTAGACGATATATGGCTTGTGGGTAGGTCTGAGGACGATTGCAAGTATAATCTACTTGAAACCCGTAAATTTTTAGAAAAATTGGGGTTCATTATCAATGAGTCTAAGAGCCAATTATTCCCTTCGAAGGAATGCCGCTTCTTAGGTTTTATAATAAATTCGTCAGAAATGAGAATAAAACTTCCCGAAGAAAAACGCGCAAATGTCAAAAGATTAATCAATAAGTTTGAAAATTCAAAGAGTTGTAAAATTCGGGAATTTTCCTCCTTAATTGGCACCCTCGGATCTTGTTGCCAAGCAGTAGAATACGGTTGGGTATATTTGAAAGACCTTGAGCGTGAAAAGTTTAGGGCGCTTGGTGCGAATGAAGATAACTATGAAGCCCGTGTAACATTATCATCTAATGTAGATGAGGATTTTTCTTGGTGGAAAAATAATATAGACATAGTTTGTAATCCCATAACGAGCCCAGATTTCCGTATGGAAATTTTTTCTGACGCATCATTAACGGGTTGGGGAGCCTGTACTGGTAGCAAGAAAACACATGGGTTTTGGAACGAACAAGAAAGAAAGCTACCCATCAACCATCTTGAGTTACTCGCGGCCTTTTTCGGTCTGAAATGTTTTGCAGCTGATAGGCGTAGTTGTGATATTTTACTTCGGATAGATAATACAACGGCTATCGCCTATATTAATCGTATGGGAGGTACGCAGTTTGAAAAACTGAGTAATACCGCGAAAAATATATGGAAATGGTGTGAAGACCGGGATCTTTGGATCTTTGCTTCATATATTCCGTCAAAAGAGAATGAGATAGCAGATTTTGAATCGAGGAGAATAAAACCGGAAATGGAATTTGAGTTGAACCAAGCAGCCTTTATAAAGATCTGCAAAACATTAGGAACTCCCGAGATTGATTTGTTTGCGAGTCGAATAAATAAAAAATGTGAAAAATACTGCTCTTGGAAAAGAGACCCGGGTGCAATGGTGGTTGATGCTTTTACTATGAATTGGAGACCATGGTTCTTCTACGCGTTTCCACCTTTCTCTTTAATTCCAAAGATTTTAAAGAAAATCTCTATTGAGGGGTCTAGAGGTATTCTAGTGATCCCAAACTGGCCCTCTCAGACTTGGTATCCTCGCTGTATCGAAATGTTCGAAACACAACCAATTATGTTTAATGCCAATATTAATCTATTATGCTCTTCTGACAGACAACCACATCCACTTTGGCGCCAGGTTTCCCTGGTGGCAGGAATATTATCCAGCAGGCGTATGCATTGAAAGATATGCCAGAGGAGGCAGTAAAAATTGCCGTTGCTTCATTGACTGACTCATCTCTGCGTCAGTATGAAGGACCACTGAAGAGATGGTGGAAATTCTGTCAGTTAACAGACACTGATATATTTAAGGCCAAGATTCCGGACGTGTTAAGATTTTTATCAGGTGAATTTGACAGAGGTGCTGCTTATGGGACAATCAACTCTACAAGGTCGGCTATTTCACTCATCCTGGGGCCAGAAATCGGGAAAAATGACCAGGTGAAACGGTTTTGCAAAGGTGCTTCAAAATTAAGACCTTCTCAACCTAAATATGATGGGACATGGAATCCCCAAGTCGTACTAAACTTCTTGAAGAAGTGGTTCCCTTACGATAGTGTCTCATTAGAACAACTGTCCCTAAAAACAGTTACTTTATTAGCTCTTACTACTGGTCATAGAATGCAGACACTTGCTGCAATCGACATAAGGGACGTAGAAACGCGGGAAGACCGAATTGTGATAAAGATTCCGGCTCAAATAAAGACTTCGGGAAAAAATAAGAAGCAACCGACCCTAGTGTTGCCTATTTATAAAGAAGACCCGTCTGTTTGTGTAGTTGGTGCGTTGAACCAATACCTCTTCAGAACAAAGTCTGTTCGTGCATCGGATCACAATTTATTTGTCTCTTGGAAAAAACCGCATAACGCCGTTTCTTCCCAAACCCTAAGTCGGTGAATAAAAATGGTGTTGAATCAGAGCGGAATTGACACTACTCAATTTACAGCTTATAGCACACGTCATGCTGCAACTTCGGCTGCCAAAGCGAGTGGAATAAGCATTGACCTCATAAGGAAAACTGCAGGATGGACATCAAGTTCTCAAACGTTTGCTCGGTTTTATGATAGAAAAATCACTCAGGACCCAAAATTATTTGCTGAGGCTGTATTAAGAAGTAAGAAAGATTAAAAAAAAAAAGTTGATTATTCTGCCGTATAGCCATTGCTTTGAACATCTACCAGGTGATCTGAGGAGGAGGCGCGGAATACAATTGAACGATTAAACGAACTTACCTATGTGAAGTTCTATCGTAATTGTATGAAGCGCCTCCTCCGAAAGATCAGTCCCACCCTGAGTCCCTTCCTATCCTAAGGATAGCCCTTAATCATACGGCAGTACTTTGAAAAAATGAGGGTTAAGACCGCAGCGCCGTAGAGGTGGCGAGCGGTAGGAAGTAAGAAATTTTAACTTTAAACTGTGTGGTAATAAGACATGAAGTAGGGGTACTACCAGGTGATCTTTCGGAGGAGGCGCTTCATACAATTACGATAGAACTTCACATAGGTAAGTTCGTTTAATCGTTCAATTATATTTTCAGCATCATCATAAACTGGATTACCGTCTTTATCTGGGACCAGGGAATACATTTCATTGCCATACATTGACATGATTATATTTCGTCGTCTCGTCCTCTAGATCAAATGGTAGTAACGTCGTTACTGATTGGTCCTGCCTCAGATTATTTAAAATAAGGAAATTCCTAGCGCCCTCTACCTTCTATGGCGTCACTTCCCCTGTTCTCTCGCGCCACATCACCATTACGTTTTTCTGTGCGGTCCTGTTAACACATAAAAATCAACACCTATAAAAAGTGAACGTTTATAACGTTTTTATTTCATTAAACGTGCAATTTTTCTACAAAAAATGAGCTCGCGAGGCGAGAGTTCTCATTCTCGTAAGCGAGAACGATCAAATTCTTCTAGTTTTGAGGAAAAACTTCTACGTAAGGTTCGTAGGCTACAAGACGAGATACGACATGGCCGCCATCACGTGAAGAACAAAGGCCGCCATAAGTCCTCGCGTCATTTTGTGAGGTCTGATAAGCGACCTTCGCATAAATACGCGCCACGTTATAGCCGTTCTCCCAGTGAAAGTGACGACGAGCGTCGATCACGTAAACGGGTTGCGGTTGACAGACCTGGGAAAAGTAGGCTGTCAACGCAGGACCAGAGTCCTGACTCAACGAGTGATTCATATGGTAGCTCTTTGCAGTCCACAAGTGAATCAGAACATACTATCGATGTAGAGAGAAGACTTCTACAGCAGATACAAGAAAATGACAACAGGGCAGAGGTACCGGAACTAGATCCTAATATCCTAACATTACTCGGGGAAGTAGCATCAAAAGAGGGTCCAGTAGGCCCTAAGATCCATGATGCTTTAGCAGAGCGCTGGAAAAAGATCCTAGCCGTAGGCTTGGGGAAAGAAAACAGGCTAGAGCTTATCAAAAAGTATCCTCCGCCAGAGAATTGTTCGCTGATTAAGGCACCGACTCTCAACCCAGAAATTAAATCAGCATTAACGTCATCGGTAATCAGGAAAGATTTTTCTATGGCTGTTTCCCAAAACCAACTGGGTGCGGCAGTAGCGGCAATTGGGGTCGCTTTGACAAAGCTATTTGAAAAGATTTATACTTAACCTGAAAAAGCTGAATCAATTCATGTCTCCTCCTCATTTTAAAATGGAAGATCTAAGAATGGCATTACGTTTAATAACACCAAATTGTTTCATGTCAACAATCGATTTAAAGGATTCGTACTTTTTAGTATCTACCTAGAGCTCAATCTTTCAGGAAATATTTACGCTTCTCTTACCAGGGGATCCTATACGAATTTACTTGTCTCCCTTTTGGGCTTTGTACCGCTCCTCTGGTTTTTACGAAACTCCTGAAGCCTGTGGCTCACTTCTTAAGATCCAGGGGTTTGGTTTCTATTATCTATTTAGACGACATACTTTTAAGGTGAAGTGAAAGGTTTGTCAGAACCTCGAAAACGGAAAACAATAGTTCTCCGAAACTACTGAACCGATCGGAATGAAACTTTGAGGGATTACACATAATTGTGGCAGAAAGTGGCTGATTATTTCAGTTTTCCAAAATTTGACAAAAATTTTGACAGATTGACGTACCGACCACATAAATCGCGAGATTATTCATTGTCGCCGTAGATAATCGCATTTTCCGGATAATTAGCCACTCCGCAATGAAATACCAAACACTTTGAGCCTAATCCCGTGTCATTTGATGAAGAAATGGGTGAGAACAATTGTTTTTCCGTTACTCAAAACTAAAAAACCGACATTCAGTTGAGATCACTACCCGTATCGACATTTAGTTGAGATCACAGTACCCTGTACCGAAATTGCGGCCAGTTTACTTGCAAACCGAGCAGCGGCGCTAGTGAAAGTTTCCTATGTCGTCACTTTACGTAAGATGTTGGCTCCCGCCGCTCCCGCTTGACGGCGCTTTACAAAAAACACAGAAATTCGATATCGGATCGCACACGGCTAACCTCACCCGACTAACAGCTAACCTAAAATACGAACAAACGATAGGTAGAATCGTGTTCGGACTTTGCGTTACGAGAAAACATTATTGCTTGTTTATTTATTGTACTCCGCTCTTTCATACTAATGTTTCGGAAAATGAGTAACGTGTATGAACATCAATATCGGATCCCAGACGTCATAAGCTCACTCGTCTGACAGCTAACCTGAAACTCGAATATAGGATAGACAAAATTGTATGTGAAAGTCGGGGTTCATTCAGCTCGTTCATTTAGTTCATCCATATTTTTCAATCCGCTGGATTTGTTGGAAACATATGCACAAATAAATTCGAATAACAGATACAAGATCCCCGACGTCATAATCTCAAATTTCTGGCAGCTAGCCTACAAGCCAAACATAGGAAATGAGATCTTATTTCAGACTTAGGGTTGTGGAGGGATCGATTTCTTGGTCGAAAATCTGAATAACAAAAATATATTCAAATTCCGCATACAAGCAGACCAGACATAACCTCACTCGACTGACAACTAGCATAGCATAGGAGTGTTCATTTCAAAGTCGAGGTTATGGAGGGATCGATTTGTTAGCTGAAAATCGAAATATTCTTTGTCATTTTTTCCTTTTATTAAAATCTAAATAATAAAAATACATTGAAGTGACGTATGCTAGCAGACGAGACATAACCTCACACTTTTGACAGCCAGCCTGACATATGAATTCATTTCAGAGTTGAGGTTAGGGAGTTATCGATTTGTTGGACAACAATCTGAATAATAAGAATACATTGTTGAAGTGACGTATGCTAGCAGACGAGACATAACCTCACACTTTTGACAGCCAGCCTGACATATGAATTCATTTCAGAGTTGAGGTTAGGGAGCTATCGATTTGTTGGACAACAATCTGAATAATAAGAATACATTGTTGAAGTGACGTATGCTAGCAGACGAGACATAACCTCACACTTTTGACAGCCAGCCTGACATATGAATTCATTTCAGAGTTGAGGTTAGGGAGTTATCGATTTGTTGGACAACAATCTGAATAATAAGAATACATTGTTGAAGTGACGTAGTCACGTATGCTAGCAGACGAGACATAACCTCACACTTTTGACAGCTAGCCTGACATATGAATTTATTTCAAAGTTGAGGTTAGGGAGCTATCGATCCGTTGGACAAAGATCTGAATAATAAAAATACATCGAAGTGACGTATGCTAGCAGACGAGACATAACCTCACACTTTTGACAGCTAGCCTGACATAGGAATTTATTTCTGATTTGAGGTTAGGGAGCTATCGATCTGTTGGACAACAATCCGAATAATAAGAATACATTGTTGAAGTGACGTAGTCACGTATGCTAGCAGACGAGACATAACCTCACACTTTTGACAGCCAGCCTGACATATGAATTCATTTCAGAGTTGAGGTTAGGGAGCTATCGATTTGTTGGACAACAATCTGAATAATAAGAATACATTGTTGAAGTGACGTAGTCACGTATGCTAGCAGACGAGACATAACCTCACACTTTTGACAGCTAGCCGAACATAGGAATTTATTTCTGATTTGAGGTTAGGGAGCTATCGATCCGTTGGACAACAATCTGAATAATAAGAATACATTGTTGAAGTGACGTATGCTAGCAGACGAGACATAACCTCACACTTTTGACAGCCAGCCTGACATATGAATTCATTTCAGAGTTGAGGTTAGGGAGTTATCGATTTGTTGGACAACAATCTGAATAATAAGAATACATTGTTGAAGTGACGTAGTCACGTATGCTAGCAGACGAGACATAACCTCACACTTTTGACAGCTAGCCTGACATATGAATTTATTTCAAAGTTGAGGTTAGGGAGCTATCGATCCGTTGGACAAAGATCTGAATAATAAAAATACATCGAAGTGACGTATGCTAGCAGACGAGACATAACCTCACACTTTTGACAGCTAGCCTGACATAGGAATTTATTTCTGATTTGAGGTTAGGGAGCTATCGATCTGTTGGACAACAATCCGAATAATAAGAATACATTGTTGAAGTGACGTAGTCACGTATGCTAGCAGACGAGACATAACCTCACACTTTTGACAGCCAGCCTGACATATGAATTCATTTCAGAGTTGAGGTTAGGGAGCTATCGATCCGTTGGACTAAGATCTGAATAATAAAAATACATTGAAGTGACGTATGCTAGCAGACGAGACATAACCTCACACTTTTGACAGCTAGCCTGACATAGGAATTTATTTCTGATTTGAGGTTAGGGAGCTATCGATCTGTTGGACAACAATCCGAATAATAAGAATACATTGTTGAAGTGACGTAGTCACGTATGCTAGCAGACGAGACATAACCTCACACTTTTGACAACTAGCCTGACATATGAATTTATTTCAAAGTTGAGGTTAGGGAGCTATCGATCCGTTGGACAAAGATCTGAATAATAAAAATACATTGAAGTGACGTATGCTAGCAGACGAGACATAACCTCACACTTTTGACAGCTAGCCTGACATATGAATTTATTTCAAAGTTGAGGTTAGGGAGCTATCGATCCGTTGGACTAAGATCTGAATAATAAAAATACATTGAAGTGACGTATGCTAGCAGACGAGACATAACCTCACACTTTTGACAGCCAGCCTGACATATGAATTCATTTCAGAGTTGAGGTTAGGGAGCTATCGATTTGTTGGACAACAATCTGAATAATAAGAATACATTGTTGAAGTGACGTAGTCACGTATGCTAGCAGACGAGACATAACCTCACACTTTTGACAGCTAGCCTGACATATGAATTTATTTCAAAGTTGAGGTTAGGGAGCTATCGATCTGTTGGACAACAATCCGAATAATAAGAATACATTGTTGAAGTGACGTATGCCAGCAGACGAGCAGACGAGCCAGCAGACGAGAAAAAAGATAAATGCTACCGTACGATGTACGATACCTACGATGATTCCAAACATCAAGAACAAATAGTGTTATAACGTGTAATCGTGAAATAATTTCTCAGAAATATCGTTTTTTTTTTTACACTTGGAAATGTACTATAATTTTGTCCTGGGTACGATAATTTTTACGCCCCTGGTATGATCAGCGCCACCTTTCAGGTTGGCAACGCTGATGACAGCCGGTACTAGAATCATGGAAACACGAGATAACTCAAGATTCGTTGTTGGAAATCGCGTTCGGTACAACGACCATGATATAACTGTCGGAAAATCATTGAATGACAGGTATCCGCGAACTACAGGTGCGCGAGTACACCTCGCTATTATTGCCAACAATTTCATTTATATTCACAAGCGTGATTCTAGTAAACTCCTTCCTAACCTCAAACATGAGTGCCAATACGAAACTGAGATTTTTTTTTCGATATGTAGAGTAGTGTTCGATATGATTCTGACGGAATTATGTATTGTGTTGTGGCCTACATTAAAATGTTGATTGATCAACTTCGAGCCAAACTTTGGCTGCTTGTCTGCTCTACTAATGGTCGATGGACACCTAACGAATACAGGTTATCGATTTATAGATTATATACCTAGTCATAGATCCTGCATAAAGAAATGTTTTTCTTGCAGTGTCTCCTATGGAGAGCAACTCGACTATTTGTCGATAGAATCCAAACGGATTTAGAATATTGATTTATAGATTATATACCTAGTTATAGAACCTGTATAAATTAATATTTTTTTTTCAGCCTCTCCTATGGAGAGCGACTCGACTATTTGTCGATAGAATCCAAACGGATTTAGAATATTGATTTATAGATTATATACCTAGTCATAGAACCTGCATAAAGAAATGTTTTTCTTGCAGTGTCTCCTATGGAGAGCAACTCGACTATTTGTCGATAGAATCCAAACGGATTTAGAATATTGATTTATAGATTATATACCTAGTTATAGAACCTGTATAAATTAATATTTTTTTTTCAGCCTCTCCTATGGAGAGCGACTCGACTATTTGTCGATAGAATCCAAACGGATTTAGAATATTGATTTATAGATTATATACCTAGTCATAGAACCTGCATAAAGAAATGTTTTTCTTGCAGTGTCTCCTATGGAGAGCAACTCGACTATTTGTCGATAGAATCCAAACGGATTTAGAATATTGATTTATAGATTATATACCTAGTCATAGAACCTGCATAAAGAAATGTTTTTCTTGCAGTGTCTCCTATGGAGAGTGACTCGACTATTTGTCGATAGAATCCAAACGGATTGAATACATTATAGTGAACTAGTTTCACTCTTATCAACCGCTCTGCACAAGAGCGAGGGAAACAACTAAGGTTTGCTTGTCATACCGATGGGGTTTCGAAACAGGGATTTTTTTCTGTATTTATTAAACATGTCTAATTTCATGTTATAAATATAGTAAACTAGTTTTACTTTTATTAACCGCTCTGCACAAGAGCGAGGGGAACAATCAACCGCTCTGCACAAGAGCGAGGGGAACAACCAAGGTTTGCTTGTCACACCGATGGGGTTTTCGAACTGGGATTTGCTCTGTATATATGAATCATGTCTAATTTCATGTTATAAATATAGTGAACTAGTTTTACTTTATCAACCGCTCTGCACAAGAGCGAGGGAAACAACCAAGGTTTGCTTGTCATACCGATGGGGTTTCGAAACAGGGATTTTCTCTGTATTTATTAATGATGTCTCTCCAGCGGAGAGCCACTCGACTGATTGTCGAAGGAATCCTAACGGATTAAATAGATTACAGTGAATTAGTTTTCACGCATATCTTTCGCTCTGCACCAGAGCGAGGGACAACTACGGTTGCTTGTCATACCGATAAGAATTCTGACCAGGAATTTTCTCTGAATTCATCATGTCTAACTCTTTGTTAGAAATATCATAGTTGATTAGTTTCAACTTTTATCAATCGCTCTGCACCAGAGCGAGAACAGGCCACTTCTGTTGCTTTACACTGCGACGTTTGTCCAACTCAGTGTTAGTACACATGATGTACATAAATAATGCTCGATTTGTTCGGGTTAATATTTGATGCAATTATTTGTATGCCTTGCAGTGTTTATAAACACTGCCGCGAAATAATCGCGAGCATTAGAGTAGGTATATACTGGCGTAGCAAGCATCGGAAGATGCGAGCTGCGCCATACAGCGGTAGGCAGAGGTACCAAACGTACGGTAACTGCGCCATCTAGCGGTGGCCAGAGGTACCAAACGTTCGGTATCTCTGTTTTACCGCGGTGAAAGGCACCCGGCCGTGGCCTTGAAACGTTTCACTTCACCTTAATGGGGCAAAGTAGAATCAATTGTGTAAGAAATGTAAATCAGACACGAAATTTATTTGAATCGTTAGGATTTGTCCTAAATACGGAAAAATGTCAACTCCAACCATGCAAATCAGGTAAAGTTCCTGGGTTTCATGATCAATACTCAGGAATTTAGCCTCAAGTTGCCAGAACAAAAGAAGCAGAAAATAAGAAACCTGTTAGTCAATTTCTCTAAACAAAAAAGTTGTAAGATTAGAGATTTAGCTAAACTCATAGGAGTGCTGAGTGCAGCCAGCCCAGCTGTAGAATACGGTAGATTGTATACAAGGGTATTAGAGAGACATAATTTTCTAGCCCTTCTAAACTCAGACGGTGATTATAGTAGGAGAATGCAAATCCCGAAGGCTGTTCTCCCAGAACTTATCTGGTGGATCACAACACTTCCTTCATCTAGGCGAGTTATTAGAAGTGATACCTTTTAGATGGAAATCTTCTCTGATGCCTCATTATCGGGATGGGGGGCATATTGCAATGGCGAAAGGGCCAACGGTTGGTGGAACTCGTCAGATCGAAACCTCCATATTAACGTTCTAGAACTAAGGGCAGCGCTGTATGGGCTTATGTGTTCTGCAAAAAACTTACATTCCTGCAAAGTACTTTTGCAAATAGATAATACTACAGCTATAGCTTGCATTAATAAGATGGGTAGTGTACAGTTTCAAAACCTCCATCAAGAGGCGAGAAGTATTTGGCAGTGGTGCGAATCTCGCGGTCTTTGGATTTTTGCATCATATATACAGTCAAAAGAAAATGTCGAAGCAGATGAGGAGTCACGAAGGCTCTTGGGGAATCGAATGGGAATTGGCTGACTGGGCATTCAAAAAAATTGTTCAAAGTTTTGGAAACTTTGATATTGACCTTTTTGCCTCTAAAAGTAACCAGAAATGCCCTAAGTTTGTTTCTTGGAAGAAAGACCCTATGTCATATGCTACAGATGCCTTTACTCTGTTATGGACGGACTTCTATTTCTACGCTTTTCCACCCTTTTCATTGATCTTGCGTACTCTAAGAAAAATCAAAGACGACAATGCAGAGGTAGTATTGGTAGCTCCTTTCTGGCCAGCGCAATCCTGGTTTCCCTTTTTTAAAGAGATGTGGGTCAAAAAACCTATATTTTTTCACCCAAAAAATAATTTGCTTCTCTCCCCTTTCAGAGAAGTTCACCCATTATCCAAGACACTTATCCTGGTCGCAGTGCATTTATCCGGCAGGCCTTCTTGCTAAAAGGTGCGCATGAGCTATCGTTACCTCTCCTATCATCATCTATAACGGAAGGAACACTAAAGCAATACGATACGGCATGGAAGTCTTGGTGGATATGGTGCAAGGAAAACAGCACTCCAGTCTTCGCAGCTCCACTTGATAAAGTGTTACTTTTCTTGACCCAGGTTTTTCACAAAGTCAACTCTTATTCAACGCTCAACTCATATCGCTCGGCGCTCTCTTTAATACTAGGACAAAGCCTGGGGGATAATCCTATTATTCAGAGGTTTTGCAAGGGAGCCAGTGTTCAGAAACCTCAAACTCCCAAATATTCGTATATATGGGATACAAAGCCAGTACTGAAATTTCTATCGACCTTGTTTCCTAACGACAGCCTGACTCTACAAAACCTAACAACAAAGCTAGTAACTATCCTGGCATTAATCACGGCACAACGGGTTCAAACCCTTTCCAAAATCCGTATAGATAATATTAAAGTGTGCAACGAGATTTTCCTCATCACTATACCAGAACGGATAAAAACAACAGCAAGAAACCGATCTCAACCAATTTTAAAAATACCTTTTTTTCATGAGCAGCCAGCCTTATGTGCTGCTTCAGTTTTAACATCTTATATAAGAAAAACAAAAGAATTGCGACCATCTAATGAAACTTCACTTTTCATCACTGTCAAAAAGCCTTATCACGCTGCTTCTACACAGACATTAAGTCGGTGGATAAAGGATACATTAACAAATAGTGGCATCGATACCAATATATTCTCGGCTCATAGCACAAGGCACGCCTCAACGTCGGCGGCTTGACGAAAAGGGCTCAATATTGAAACAATTAGACAAACAGCAGGGTGGACTGCTGAGTCCCAAGTATTTTCTCGTTTCTACAATCACCCAACCAACGAACTGCAAAACTTTGCAGAAACAATACTTAATGAGACTGTTTAACTTTATTACCTGAATTATATAACTAAAAATATAACGTACTGCTTATATATACACACGCCAATTACAGGACATGGATACCTGTCTCCCTTGGCCTGTGTACTTTAATTCTTTATCGATATAAATACATATTATAATTTCTAAGTAAAACATAGTTCTCTAATAAGAACTTTTTTCCATTGTTCCTAAAAGAATATACAGATATATAGATATAGGATTGTTAAGTGCAAAAATATATAGTATGTTTTTCCTAAATAGAATATAAGTTAGTTGATACTGGTGAGAGTTTCTCGCCATGTTTTCAAAGATTTCTACTACTCGTTCCTTTTTTGTCCATGATCTACATAAGTCCTACTATACTAAGTCAAATAAAACCATTGTTTTACGAAAGATGAGTGACGAACAAGTTATTTCCTGAGAAGAGAGACTCTCAAATCGCAACCTTGCTTTAAACAGCTACCATTTGATCTAGAGGACGAGACGACGAAATATAATTGTAAGATTGAACGAACTTACCTAAGTGAAGTTCAATCCCAATTATGTGAGTCGTCTCGTCCGAATAGATCAAAACCTACCCAAAAAAAAACAGAGAGTACCCTTACCTAGTCGCGTTTTGAATCTTTAAAAGTAATGGTGATGTGGCGCGAGAGAACAGGGGAAGTGACGCCATAGAAGGTAGAGGGCGCTAGGAATTTCCTTATTTTAAATAATCTGTGGCAGGACCAATCAGTAACGACGTTACTACCATTTGATCTATTCGGACGAGACGACTCACATAATTGGGATTGAATTTCACTTAGGTAAGTTCGTTCAATCTTACAATTATGACTTATTTCTGCATGGACTTGCGTAGTGAACACCGTGCGAGGTAAAAGTGTAGGGAAAGTTAGAGAGTAAGAAGTGGAAAAAACACGGTTCACCAGGATACGGAAGAAGAGAGAGGAGAGAGAAGACAAAATGGGAGGAAAGGTAGGAGGTAAGAGTGAAAAGGGAAGGGGAAAAGAGAGGAAGTGGGGCGAGAGAAACAGAAAAAAGAGTAGGGAACTTAACCTCAAAGGCAAGAGAGTGACAGATAGGGAAAGAGCGCAGGCGCGAGAGTAGACGCGCGGCGGTAGGAGGACTACGAGAGTCAAGAGCGCATGGAAAGACAGGAGAAGAGCGAGGAAGAGACAGTGGAGGAGTGGGGGACGGCAAGTGGAGTGCAGGGACTCAGAGGGAGGGGAAGGCCAAAGAAGGCAGAGAGCTGGGTGAGAGAGAGGTTGGCGTCAGACGGCTCGATTTGGGAAAGTTTCAGGAAAAGGAAGGCAGAAAAAGAGGAAGGGGAGGAGAAGAGAAAGCGAGTAAGAGAGGATCAAAAGAAGAAAGACACTCAGGAAAGGAAGAGGGAGGAAAGGACGAAGAGGAATTGGGGAAAGGGAAAGGGCAGGAGAAGAAACGGGGGGGGGGGGGGGGGGGGGAGGGCAAACCACGGGCCGAAAAATGGTGACAGAGGAGGCGGAAAAAAAAGAAGAGGTATGGGTACAAAAACTGATGGATCAGATGAGCGGAGGAATGAGCGCAGTCATGGAGGAGGTAAGGAAGATAAGAGAAGAAATAGCAGAAGGGAGGAGAGAAGGAAACGAAGAACAGGCAAAAATGAGAAAGAAGATAGAGGAAATTAGAAAGCAGCGGAGAGAGGAGAGAAGGAGGCTAGAAGAAAGAACAGAAAGGCTGTAGAAGGGAAAACAAAAGAAGGAGGAAGAGGAAGAAGAAAAAAAAGAGAAGGAAAGAAGGGAAGCGGAGGAAAGGATGCAAAGGGCAATAAGGGAGGCGAGAGAAGGAGATAAGAGAGAGGAAAGAATCCAGGAGATGGAGAAAAGAGTAAAAGAACTAGAGGCGGAATGGGTGAAAAAAGATAAACAAGAAAGAAGGTATAACTTCATAATCAGGGGAGACGACGTGGAAGAGGACGTAGGAGCGGCGGAAGTGGCATGGAGACTGGTAGAAGGGCTGACGGGAGACAGAGGGGGAGTGAGAGAAGTAGCAGACGTGAGAAGAGCGAGGAGAGCGATAATGGTGAGGATGACGAGCTGGGAAGCAAAAAGGAGGGTGATGCGCGAAAGAGGAAGGCTGAAAGGAAGGAAGATATTCCTGGACGACGACCTAACAAGAAAGGAGAGAGAGAGTTTCAGGGCAAATTGCTGGCGAAGGCCAAACAGGAAAGGGAAGCAGAAAACAGGGTTAGAGTAGGGTACAGAAAGATGTGGATAGGGAATACTCTATGGACGTGAAGGGACGAGAGTGGAGAAATAGTAGGAACGGAACAGAGACGCGGAAGAAGCGAAAGAGGTAGAGGAAGAGCAAGAGGCGGAAGAGGAGGAGGGTAGGAAAACAGAGACGAAAAAGGGGCAAGAATTATACTCTGGAACGTAGCGGGGATTAAAAGAAAAGACGAGGAGTTTTGGGAATACATGGGAGGATTTGACGTGGTGGGAATGGTGGTAACATGGATGGAGAAGGAAGAGTGGGAAAGGTGGGAAAAGAGAATGCCGAAAGGATGGATCTGGAGATGTTAAGGAGCAGAGAAGATAGAGATAGAGGGGAGAGCGAGAGGGGGAATAATCACAGGAGTGAGGAAGGAAATGGCGGTAGAGGGGGGGGGGGGGGGGGGGGGGGGGGGGGGGGAAGAGAAGGTATACAAGAGAGAAAGGTAAAGATAAAGGGAAGAATTTGGAGGATAGTAACGGTATATAACAGAGGGGGTAGGCAAGAGAAGCTGAAGGAGCTAGAGGAGGGAGTCGGGGAAGAAGAAGAGGAGGGAAAAATACTCATAGGAGGGGATTTCAATGCAAGAATAGGAGAGGAAGGAAAGAGGGAAGAAGAGGAAGAGAAAGGGGAGAGGACAAGAAGCGCAAAGGATAAGAAGAGAAATAAGGAAGGGGAAGGGATGATAGAAATGGTGAAAAGAAGAGCATGGACAATACTGAATGGAAACATAAGAGGGGTCGAAGAGGGAGAGATAACATACAGAAGGGAAGGAGTGGCGACAACGATTGACTACGGGATAGCGAATGAAGAGGCGTGGAAAGACGTAGGAAGTATGGAGATAGAGAGAAAGACGGAATCGGACCACCAACCAGTGGTAGTCACAATAACAGGGAAGACGAGAGAAGAGGAGAGGGGGGAACAGGAGGAAGCAATGATACAGATCTGGAGAAAGAGAGAACAGGAGGAATTCAGAAGGAAAACAGAGGAGATAGCATGAGAGAAAGAAGAGCTAGAAGAGGGGTGGCGGGAGATGATAGGAAGAATGAATCAGTTGACGGTGAGGAGGAGAAGGAAAAAACATTGGAAGATGGGGAGGGAAGAATGGTGGGACGCAGAGTGCAGGAGGAAGAAATAAGATTTACGAAAAACATGGAGCGAAGTGGGGAGGAGGGGGGGCAGAGGAGTAAGAGTTGTTTGAGCCAACTCCATCTATCTCGCTCTTTCCCCGTCTCGTGACGGCCATTTCTAATCGGGTTAATAGAATTCTCTACCAGCTGAAGCTCAACAAGTCATTGCTTCCTTTCTCCCTTCGGAAGTGGCTCGTCACCGCTCTTGTTTTTCCGCATTTGGACTACTGTTCTGCTGTTTTTAACGATCTCCCAGGCATCCTAGATCTTAGGCTCCAGCGACTTGCCAACGCCTGCGTTAGATTCGTTTCTGGGGTGGGGCGGGATGAACATATTACCCGGCATCGGCTGGCGTTGGACTGGCTTTCCTTAAGGAACCGGCGACTCTACCTCATTGGCTGTCTCATCTATACCGTTCTTGCCACCCGGCGGCCTGAGTTTCTGGCAGAGCTCTTTGTGCCTTCGCGACCTGCCACCGCTCGCGCTAGAGCCTCCTGCAGGGCTAATAGTTTCGCTATTCCCTCCTGCCGGACTGCTGCATACCAGAGGTCCTTCGCGGTCGCGTCCTGCTATTTCTGGAACTCACTACCGTCTTCGGTCATCGAAGCCTCCTCCCTCCTTGTCTTCAGGCTGCGGCTTCATTCGCATTTGCTGTCGCTGGAGCGTCGTGAGGTTTCGGCTCTGCTTTAGCCTTGCTCGGGTTGGCCCTCATGTAGCGCCGTGGTGCACGGCCGTTTATTTTTATTATTATTATTATATTATGTTTTATTTTACTGCACCTGTTCACTCTATGCCATGGTATTCTTTTTCTTTTTTTTTGTATTCCTTCTTTGGTAAAGGCAGCCTTGGGCTGTGCCCGTTGTCTCTTTCACTGTTTTACTTCCTTGTTCCCTCATTTATCTGCTAGTCTCATTTTTCGCCATGCTCATGGTGCTCCTAAGCCTGCCTCTGCCATACCATGCTTCGTGCTACTTTACTTTGTGATACCTAGCCTTACGTTACTTTAAGTTACTTTACGCTGCGCTACTCTTATTTCTATTTTTGTACCTTCTGCTCCCACACAGCACATTACCTCCATACGATATCCGAGTTTGATCCCAAATATCCCATTGATATCCCACATATCTTCAGGAGATCGTGTGGATATCTCATACGATATTGTGAACTATTCGAATTTGGGACCAAATGGGATATCTCTGGGACATTTCGAAGATATCTTGTGGGATCAACGAAACTTCTTAAGTACATTTGTAATTTTATGATATTTCGTGGACATCGCTGAGAGATCCTACGGATATTGTCCTGCGGTAGGCGTAAGACGACCACAGTACATTCTGGGGATATTCCCGGCGGTACTTGAAAAAAATAGCGCTATTTTACGGCTTCGTCGAATCGCCTAGTCTGATTTGACTGTGACTATAATTCTTCATTGAATATTAATATTTTTTAATAAGCTATCACTCTTATGATCCTGATTCAGCATTTTTCCAAGCAATATCTTTCATATTTTCAAAAACATTCTCATAGATTTTGTGATAAAAACAATATTTTGGGGACCTCAGTCAGAATTTAATAAGAATTTCATTCAGCAATCGGTTAAGGAGAATGTGAAAAATTAAGTGTTAGAATATATATGTATATATGTATCACACCATACATATAATTATATATTATGTTCCAGTTGTATTTAAATTCGGTGCTCAGATGTGAAATATTCAAACGTATGACGGGGGCCCGTACGCGTCGATTTAGTGCGCAATAGATTTCGACATAACCTCAACCTAACAGCACCTGCTTAGTGTGACCATCGCGAGTGTTTCAATACATACAAACATACGAAGGAAACTAGAAAGAATTTATCGTTTACAGGACATAAATATTTAATGACTGTTAGTGGCAGTGTCATTGTGAAATGATTCGAAGCAACACTTTAAAGCGTTCTCATAAAGTTTCTGAGCGTCACTTGCGTAGGCAAGTTGTCGAAGAAAGTAGGCTCCAGTTTCCAAACTTTTTTGAACCTAGCACAATTATCAGCGAAGCTCAACTAGAGATATCATCTTCGGATTCGGATTCCAACTCACCGGCTGCAACATCAGAGTCTGCCAGCTGCTCTGAACACAATTCATTGGGCGCCGAAGTTCATGAACCGTATTATATTTTTTCCGGTGAAAGTCACTGTGGAGACACGTCTGAATCTAATGTGACTGAAGAATACCTTGCTGAATCAGAAATCCCGTCGTCTTCTCTATCAGATGGAAATACGTCAGGCCGGGATTCGATTGCGCCAGAACACGTTGATCATGGGCCAGAGAACTACAACTTACGATCGTTTCTAGCAAAGTGGGCAGTAGATTTCAGTATTCCACATGTAGCTCTATCACCATTATTGAAAAAACTCAGTGCACACCCGTGTCATTCGGATTTACCGTTTGATCCTAGAAGCTTATTGCAAACACCAAGAACGACGGAAGTTAGGGATGTTCGGCCAGGAAAATATACACATCTAGGACTACAACGTGGAATCAAACATCTACTCGGCAAGTATTCAAGAGAAATTGATAACAACATTGAGCTAGCCATTGGAATTGATGGTCTCCCGATATCAAAGTCATCCAGGGCTTCTCTTTGGCCAATTCTAGGATCTATTGTTGGGTTTAGTGAGGTCTTCATGATTGGCGCATATTATGGCAATGAAAAGCCTGCTGTAGCATCTGAGTTTCTACACGAATTTATACAAGAAGCAAGAGAAGTCTGTCAAAATCAATTAGAATTTCAAGAAAAGCTATTCACTTGCAACATAAAATTTTTTGTCTGCGATGCTCCAGCCAAGTCCTTTATCTTAAATGTAAAAGGCCATACTGGATATTTCAGCTGCACCAAATGTTCTACGGAAGGTGAATATAATAATGGAAGAGTTTGTTTTCCGGAGTTGACTGCACAAGAAAGGACAGATACAGATTTCAGAAACAGAACAGACGAAGAGTACCATGCTGGTGATTGTTGTATCAAAGATATACCAAATTTTCATATGATCAAAAATGTCCCACTCGACTATATGCATTTGGTTTGTTTGGGAGTCGTACGAAAGTTGTTATATTTATGGATATTTGGGGACTTGATGTATCGTTTGCAACATCGCAAAGTAGTTTTGATCTCGAATGCGTTGGAAAATCTAAGGGCCTCCATTCCACTAGAATTTGCGAGAAAGCCGCGATCCTTAAATTATGTCAAGCAGTGGAAAGCTACAGAGTTCCGACAGTTTCTTTTATATACCGGTCCAATAGTTCTAAAATCTGTATTGCCGTTAGATATTTATAACAACTTTATGACACTTCACGCCGCAATGAGGATTTTATGTGTTCCAAGCACGATTTCACTTCTCAATTATGCTCAGGACCTACTGAAACATTTTGTGACAGCATTCATCATACTCTATAAAAAACATAATGTCAGTCACAACGTTCATGGTCTCATCCATCTGTTGCAAGATGTGAGAAATCTGGGTATTGTAGATAACTTCAGTGCTTTTAAATTCGAAAACTACATGCAAACCTTCAAGAGACTACTGAGAAAGAGTGATAGGCCGTTACAACAGCTTTGTAAACGCTATGTTGAAATAGAAAGGAGTTGTGGAAGTACCGCGCCAAAAAAACAGAAATCAACATTCAACGTACTTACACGCTCTTCTCATTATGATGGACCACTCCCAAAAGGCTGTAAAAATCCGCAATATAGGATTGTTAATTTTCCAGGCTTCCGATTGAGTGCCGGTAGCAAAGCGGATGCCTTCTGCGCTTTGACGGATGGAAAAATAATATTGGTTGAAAATTTCGCATATGATTCGCTTAGAAATATTGTTGTTGCTATAGGGAGAGAATATTTAGACAAAGACAATCTGTACCATACACCATGTAACTCAAGCTCACTAGGGATATGGTCCATTGGCCGACTCTCCGAGCGGAGCATGTGGCCTGTGAAAAATATTACCACAAAATATGTGATATTACCATACGGGCCGACAAAATCAGCAGCTTTCCCAATGCTGCACACAGAGTTATTCGAGTGAAAATGAAAAAAACCTAAAACGAATCTGCACCCGTGCTAAATACTTACCTGTGCTCCGGAGCCTTCAAATTTTATCACCGCATACGTCCCTGGTGTCCAGTGCCCCGGCACCTCGTGCGTGCGCGAAGTTGTTGCGCAATGCTACTGCTCAGACCCGGCATTTATCGTCGGCACGTGTTTACCGCGTGGTGCATGGTGGTGCAATTGTTCGAGAATTTTTATGTGGTACAAGAAAATACGTGAACAAGATCTCACTAACCTGGGTAAGTAATACTTCCTAATCTCAGTTTAAGCAAATATTTCTGTTTTTTTATTTTTTTTGAAAAGTGCGCATTTTAACTTTATTGCAAAAAAGATGTTGCTGTGTGGGTATGTAGAAAAAAAATCGGAACATTACTATCGGAAAAATGATGATTAAGCAAATAATATATTACAAATAAGTGAAATTCTAAGATATAAATACCATGCTCATTTTAGATACATAACTTCCAAGCCTATGGAATAAATCCGTCAGAGGCCAGGGAAGATTTTCGTCTTTATTTCCGACCTTTCAGCTAGACTTTTTTTTTTTTAGGTTACGTAGGTTTAGTAAGCTACTTTGTAGGTGAAATAATTCACATATTAGTTACATAGCGGATTTTTTTGTTGTTCTACACGGATAAAAATATTCTTCTTTTCAAAATGAACACATGTTCTTCTTGAATCAAGAATCATTCCATGTGTACTTTCAAAGACGCTACAACATTTCTATTTGTTATTGAATTTAACTGCTTACAGGATTATTCATGAGACCAGTGACTTCAATTTTTACATTTTTTTTTTTAGCTATAGTTGAATAATCATTCAAGAGTCAGTCAGCGACAAGTCAAACAAATAGCTACAGCAAGCGAGCCACAGGAGTTCATCCTGACAGTTCAGGTCTAGTGAAACTATGGCGCAATCCAAACCGTACATTGTGGTAGAATTTGAAGATGGCATGCAGCTGATTGCGAAGAACTGGTTAAATAAAGCGACGATGAAAGCTTACTGGCCTACTTTTACCACTATGAATCGCTACTATAAAGCTGTTCGAGAAATGGAAACTATCCAAGAAACATGGACACTGTTTCCAGTAAAACGTATACTTGCTGAAGCATGTAGGTTTAGTCTATTTTATGGTTACAGGAACCCACGAGACTGTAATGAAAAATCGGAATCCAATAAATGAAATTTTTATAATTTTTTTGTTGGATTATAGACTCGTATGAAAAAGGAATGCAAAATTTAAAAGAAGCCGAACTATTTTCTGATCTTAATTCAGATGTCGGCAATGATACAAACATTAAATCAAAACGAAGGAAACGCGCTCAATTAACACAATCAGATACAGAGGGGTCAGACATGGAACGTGATCATCAATCTAAACTCCCGCCGTTTCCAGATCAACTATCCCCTACATCATATAAGAGAAGAGAACACACTATTATTCCATTATTGGAAAAAGGTACAAAATCATCCACTGTCGTTTCCAGCAACGTACAACACCACACATTAAAAAATAGCAAGTCCTCAAAATCTGAGAGTTCGAAGTCTAAAAACTCAGAAGCTGACAAGGATAAGCAGAGTGTGGAATATTTTGATACTCAAAAATCAGTTTCCCGAGAATCAGATGTCGAGATGAATGCTCAATTGAAACGTCCGCACTCAACAATAATTTCGACGAAGCATTACGACGCCCAGCCTCGTGCTAAGAATGTGCGAAAGAATGCAAATGGTCCAGCTGCCGAAACAGCACCCCGTAAAAACTTACCTTCTTCACGTACAATCACCAGCACAAAAGCAGCGCCTGATGAGTCTCATATGTCTCCTAATGTTGATGATAACGAAGGTAAAATATCAACACTTAAGAAGCTTATACCGAGAATATTCGGTGAGACTACACGATCCGCTTCTTACGGCATAACCAACACAGGCGCTCACCGCGTGTGTGAGGTTCGTTCGGGAGAGGATGCAATGCTACTGGCACCTTATTCCGTCCTGAACGGCCTCACGTACGCGGTGCGCGCCTGTGTTGGTTCTGCCGTAGGAAGGGGATCGTGTAGTCTCACCGAATATTCACGGTATAATATTGTTGCGTAAATTAAAGCACACATGCATATGCCTAAATGAAATACACTAATTTAAAAGCTCTTGTTATTTTTTCAGATAATTTGACTTTTGAACGATTTGTTGTGCGCTCATTGATTCTCTTGAAAAGCAGGACCAAGGCTATTTATGACACTTTGCAAGAAATACAGGAATCATCAAATTTACGGTTGAACAACGAGAATATTCTTATTGAAAATCCATCAGATGCAGAAAATGACATTATGAGTCCCTTTCCATTGCAAACTCTAAAAAAATTGCGAAAGGTCGAAAAAAAATTGTGCCAAGATTCCTACAGGAAAGAATTGGTGAGTAGGCTTTTTATCATGGTCGTGTGGCCTTAGGTATTTCTTACAAATGCTGGATTGCATGAGTACCTTGCTACATCTCAGTAACTGTAATGATTCAATTCGAAATCGATATGTAATTATTGCTGTACGTGTGTGCGATCAATTTCTTATTATTCTATGTGGTTTATGTCAAGCGAATGAGGTTACTGAAAATTGGCGGAACTGATTACAAAGCATGCACGAACAAACTGATGGACCGGCTCTTCAGTAATTTCGTAGGTGAGAAATTCAGCTGGCTGGGGTACAAGGGAAAGAGAGTTTTTTCCACGCTTCAATTGTGCAGCCTTATTCTTGGTAAACTAGTTCACGTGATATAATCATTTTACAGTTCTTTCATACTTAATAATAATGCAGCTGTATAAATGTAGAAGTAGATGATGCGTACACTAGCATGAATTGGACACTTGTTTCTGGTCAAATTAGTTTTTTCTCTATGGAATTTTATTTCAAGCACCCAACGTTTCTGTACATCTCTATATAATTATAACATATGTTTGCAGAGATCGTCGGAAAAGTCAGGAGTCCTATCCTCGTGACGGAGGAGATGATCTCAAAAGTTGTGAAGGACTGGTTGCGGCATGCAAACGGGCGGCTGCTGAAAGAGAGACCGTGAGTTTTCTATTTACATATTTCATTGTGTTATTAAGGGGGGTGCCAACCTACGAGAAGGATAAAATGGTCATCGTATTCAATGTTTGATTGCGGTGAGAATAAAAGGCGGAAAATAATTGTGAAAAAAGCATTTGAAAGCTACGAATTTCCGCTTCAAACTGAAAGAAAGAAAAATCAAATATCACAAGAATCAGGTCCGCTGCGTCCATTCGAGTAGAGCTCTGTGAAAAACTGTTTGCGAAACGGCGACCACGTTTATAGGCAAACGGAACATCGGAAACACAAAAACCAATACTTTTTGGAATCGTCAATGTACCCTCCAAGCTTCTATAAAGAAGCTCTGTATCAAATTTCAAGTGAATCGATCGAGTACAACCTGAGATATCATGGACACCGTTCCGAAAAAAGTAGTTTCGAGAAAAACGCGTTTAAAGTTTGAGGTCAAGTTTTGCGCAGTCTGAGTCGTTCAATGGCATGTTATACTCACTTTTTCTTAATCAGCGATCCCTGCTCCGTACAATGTGCCTTCTTCTATTTCAAATGTCATGTTTAGTGAAGCCTTCTCATTTAATTTTGCAGTTCTAGCTTCCTTGGAGGCGTCAGAAGATCTCACCTCGGACCGACTAATTCGGGCTTGATCTCGTTTGTTTGCGAACATGCGGGATTCGGGGCCGATTGTTATTCCCATATCAGACATTTTCTTAAAGGGTTATACTATGGAAATATGCCAAAAAAGTCGATCTTTTCAAATTTCTAAACCAGAATACCCCCTTAAGCAATGAAATGACTTTTCGTCATTAATTAAAATAAGTAGCTGTTGCAAATATACACGGTAATTTTATATTTCGCACACTTTCAGGCCTAGGCTATACGACCATGTGGAGGAAGCTCCACCTGCAACAGAAGTTGCCATACCAGCTGCAGTAGAAGTTGCCATACCAGCTGCGGCAGAAGTTGCCATACCAGCTACTACAAAAGCTACCGCAGAAGCTGTATAACTACTGCTCTGTTATAATTTTAATACTTCATCATACCTATACTTCAGTACCTATATTATACAGGATGTATCACCTCATGTGTTCAGAGTGGGAGGGACTTAGTCGGCGCGAAGTCGTGCCCCAAGAAATTCTATCTTTCATTCTCATGAGAATTTCGACTATGAAAATCTTATACTTGTTGATTGGATATAGGGGCCCGGCTTCGCGTCGACTAAGTCCCTCCCATTCTGAACACATGAGGTGATACTTCCTGTATATACTTACTAGTCTTAAAAAAAAAAATTGATTTTTCACGCTGCTACCCCTCAAAACTGGAGATTTGATCTAAAAAAAACATCCTCACGAAGAGGGAGCTCTGTAGCTTAAGTGGAAGCTGCCACTCTTCGGACTTCTCCAATTATAACAGCGAATTAACGTCTATGACGAACTTGTTGGGTGGAAAAATTTGAGACCATGGTGATTGTATTTCGAATTGAGCAAAAAAAAAATTTAACTGAATAAATTTTTTTTAATTTGAGTGAAAATTTAAAAAAAAAATCCAAAATTTTAAATAATTTTTTTATTTATTTGCTAAAATTTTTTTTTCTTAATTCTGAATACAATCTCCATGGTCTCAAGGTTCGTCATAGACGTTAATTCGCTGTTATAATTGGAAAAGTCTAATGAGCGGCAGCTTTCACTTAAGCTACAGGGCTCCCTCTTCGTGAGGATGTTTTTTTCTACCAAATCCCAAATCTTGAGGAGTAGCAACATGAAGAATGAATTTTTTTTTTTTTAAACATCCTAATACTTACACATTATAATTTTATTACTTTAATACTTACCTATTACATATATTATACTTCGTTAGTACTTTTATATTCTCATAACGTTATCATTTGAATACCGGGCGATTCCTCGCTTACATCATAGTGATTTGGGTAGCGGACCGTCAGTTGTTAGAGTTGTATATCTATCTATATCTATCTATATCATATATGTAGATATACAACTCTAACAACTTACGGTCCGCTACCCACATCACTGAGATGTAAGCGAGGAATCATCCGGTATATCTGAAATATATATCAGTATAAAATTTCCACTTCTTGAATCATTTCATAAAATCTACCTATACCGTGAAACCGCAAACTATTGAGTTTTGTAAGTAACCCTTAAGTGAAAATACTATTGGTTTTTTTATAATTGGACCAAACAACTTTGACAACAATAGCTGCTCATACTTTTTTGGTATGAAGTTAAAGATACCGACCGAATTTTTTCATATAGGGGTTGTCTCAGAATTTCTAAAATTTAAATATGAACTCGTCAGCATATCCTCGGGATTTCTTCAAGAACTGAATTTTTGGTCCTACGATATCCTTGGGATATTCTGGCGAGATCGTCGGATATCCATCATCGACATCCGCAGGCTATTGCGGGACCGGCCAAAAACATGTCCCTGGAATGTCTACGGAACGTCAACGGATATCGTAGGATATTCCGTGGATATCCAAAATATCCTGAATGATATCCATAGGATGTTGTTAGGACTGCCATGTGCTGTGTGGGCTATGTTTGATTTTCTTTTTTATGCGCTATCTTTCTCTTTACCTTGATTTTCTGTTATTGTTCTAATGAGTTGTGTTTGTCTATTCTACTGTTGGCACTCACCTGTACTACCTCCACACCCTAGGGGACCTGTCCCATGGGAATAAAGTTCTATTCAATTCTATTCTATTCTCCAGCGGCGAGAGCGGGGGTGAACGCGGTGAGAGGGGCGACTTAGCTAATACAGTCGTTCTAGGTCTACAACGCTGAAATAGTCGTTCTACCTTTTGCCTTTTTCTTTATCTATACTCTTGTATTTCATTTAAATAAAACTGTGATAATTTTAACCTCACATCTAATCTCAACTTCTCTGTGACCTGTGCTCCTGACGTTGACTCTTCTTTCAGCTTTTACAATTTTAACACCAGCTTAATATCCCTTGGTTCGGTGTAAAGAGTGAACAAGAGTAAGAGTAAGAGTAAGCTCTATTTGAACCATGGTCACGTTCAGAGCGTGTGCCAGTTTCAGCCCAAATTCACTCAGATCTTCGCTACGGTTAGAAGACTCAGGAACACCAGAGATTACTAGCTGAGTCGCCATATCGCGGCATACCACATTAAGGAGCATAGCTTCCTCGACCTTGGATAAGCCTCCGGAGGATCCACTCGCAAGCTCGTCTTCAATATTGTGAAGGCGATTTCCATTTGACGCAGCCTCTTTCATAACGGCATCCAGATCCTTCTTTACAATCTCGACTGCCTCACAAACCTCAGCCAGCTCCCTCTTGAACGTTGCATTATCGAGAACCAACGTGTCGACCTTTTTGCTCAGCCTGGCCACATTTCCCACCAGCGTGTCGACCTTATCAGCCGTCGCATCCATCCTGGCCAGCCGATCATTAATAGATTTCAAAATAGATAATTGATCTCC
Source organism: Tenthredo notha (assembly GCA_914767705.2). NCBI lineage: Eukaryota > Metazoa > Arthropoda > Insecta > Hymenoptera > Tenthredinidae > Tenthredo > Tenthredo notha. Next base: position 2,503,086 of record OU611916.1, read on the forward strand.
AGCAGGCTGGCATACAGGACATACACTGCGTACTGCATTACTAGCATCTTTTGACGTCTCAAGTAACAGTCTAGTTTTGACACAACAGCTGTGATAGGTGTGTTTACAATTAGCGCCAGTCGTAATGCCGTCAGCAACCTTTTCTACTGGGGCGAAGCACAGAGCACACAAAGGCTTAGTCATATCGCTGGTTGTAGTTAGATGTAATTAGACAATAATTAGATTAGTGTAGGAGATATAAAGCCGGCGATATAGGTGAAGTTCTTCTGGACAAACACGATATTATTGCCCCACTCAAAGTCCTGTATAGTCTGCCAACTCAAAGTCTATGACTGAACCAACGGAAAAACACAGAAGACCAGCACAAAATCGGTAATTGCTCAACTATAACAGTGAAAAACACTTGTATTTAAGACACTAGAAGATCGCACGAGTTTATATGATCAACAAGAACTCACTGGGTGACGCCGGGTGCATTTAGCTGCGAGAAGAAACACTTAGAATCACCAGAGACAATATGCACAAGCTACCCGGCTCACAGACAGACAGAGAGGATCAAGAGAGAGTAGAGGGGAGGAAGAAGAGAGTAGAGATAAGTGAGAATATCCCGATGGAGCAGTGGACAAAGCATTTCAGAGAACTGTTAGGAGGCAAGGAAGAGAGAGAGGGGCAGGAGAGAAGAAGGGAGGAAACGGAAGAAAGTAGTGAAGTAGTAAGGAGGAGAGAAGAGGACGAGGAGGAAGAAATCAAAAAGGAAGTAAGGACGAAATTGGCGGAAATTAAAAGAGTGAAAGCAGAAGAGGGGGACGGAATAAAGAACGAAGCATGGATAGCAGGGGGGGGGAGAGTATAAAGCAGAAGCTGGCAGAAGTGATTTGGAGAACGTGGAAAGGCGAGGGGTATATAGACGAATGGAGGGACGGGATAGTGATCCCCATATACAAGAAAGGAAGGAAAGAAGAGGTAAAGAACTACAGAGGAGTAACACTGACACAGACGGCGTATAAGATATACACGACGATAGTAAATGACAGGATTTTGCGGGAACTAGAGGAAGGAGGGGGGCTAGATGGAACACAGACGGGGTTCAGGGCAAAAAGAGGGGGGATGTACAATATATACATAATAAAACACGTGATAGGCAAAAGGATAGAGGAAAAGAGGGGGAAAGTATATATGACATTCGTAGATCTGAACGCGGCGTTCGACAAGCTAGATAGGGGGATACTATGGGAAGCGATGAAGAAGAGAGGGGTAGGGAAAGAGCCATAACGAGAGTGAAGGAGAGATGCAAGGTAAGAATAGGGAATCGTATGTCGGAGGTGTTCTGGGTGCAAAGAGCAAAGGTGAACACGAGGCAGGAGAACAAGCCAGTAGGCAGTAGATGGCCGAGCAGTGAACTGAAAGAGAGCAAGTGGGAAAGGATAAGAAAATGGAAGAATTCGAGGAAGTGGTAGAGGAGATAATGGAGGAGATAAGGGGGATAAAAGAAGATATACAGAAGATGAGAAAGGAGAACGTGGAGTGGAGGAGACAGTTACAGGAGAAAAGGGGGGAAAGAAGAACACAGGAGGAAGAGAGGAAGAAAGAAGAAAAAGCAGAGAGAGAGGCAGACAAGGGGAAAGAGATAGAAGAAAGAGAGCTGAAGAGGATAAGGAAAGAAAATATAGAGGAAAGTGAGGAGAGAGCGAAGGAGAGGAAGAAGAGAAAGGTAGATAGGATACATAGATAGATAGATAGATAGAATTTATTGTGTCTATAGCAATATTAGACAATTACGACAGAAAGACAACACAGAGCATTACAAAGAAAAATTGCTCTGCGTCTTAATAAGAGAGAGTTACGGAGGCCTTAAAACTACATACAATAAGCCTTAACAACTAGGTACAAAAACTTACTTATCTACTAGAGCGAAAGACCAGCACGGGAGAAAAAAAGAGACAGCAAGCAAGACATGAGCGATAATTAACCTACTAGTCGATAGGAACAAGGAGACGGAAAAGAAAACGGAAAAAGTCTCAGCGCCACGCATCCTCCGTGTTGAGGAGGTACCTGTAAAGTCCAAGCCTAAAAGAAGCAATCGTGGAAGCTTCCCGCAAAGCAGTGGGCAGAGTATCCCAAGCCCTGACACCTAGAACCGCAAAGGACTTGTCGTATGCTCCTGTGCGAGCAAAAGGTAGCGCGAAGTCAGCGAGCGGCCTTCGAGCCGAGTGCCTACCGACGGGAGCACGATTAGCGACAAGCTCCCGCAGATACGCAGGGCGATCAGAGCGTGATACCGTAAAACAGGGAGAGAAGATGATAAAGTCTCCTGTCCTTCACCCTAAGCCAATCAAGCCCCCTGCGAAATGGCGTGATATGCTCATCCCGAGCAACCCCACACACGAAACGAACGCAGGTGTTAAGGAGACGCTGCAGTTTAAGCTCGAGAGCACCCGAAAGGTCTGAAAGGACTACGCTGCAATAGTCAAAGATCGGGAAGACTAACGTGACAACAAGCTGTCTACGCAGAGCAGGAGTAAGGAGGCGACGAGAGGCGGAGAGTTGCCTGAGAGTCCCACGCACGCGGCTGGAGATTGAAGTAACGTGCTCCGTCCAAGACAGCCTGCTGTCCAGCATAAGACCAAGATCTCGCACCAAGCCAACAAACGGCGAAGCCGAGCCATCAAGAGACACCATCGGGAGGTCCTCCAGAACAAGTCTCGAGACATAGCGGCCACTACCACGGACCATGACATGGGTTTTTCCCACGTTGAGACGAAGACAGGAGCCCCTCGACCAGTTTAGCACCGCTTCCACGTCAGAGTTTACCCGAGCAATCGCGGCGTGCAGATCAGTTGGCGCACGGCGCAGGTAGATTTGGAGGTCATCGGCGTACACAAGAGGGTCACAGTGATTCAGGACGCCAGAGATGTTGTTAACGAAAAGGGAGAACAGCAAAGGACCTAAGACAGAGCCCTGCGGCACCCCTAAGTTCAGATTGGCCCAGGACGAGAACTGACCGGCAACCGCTTGCGACCTGCCTTGTAAGTAAGACGCGACCCACCGAAGGACATGCTGGGAGAAGCCAGTATCACGGAGTTTGGCTAGTAGCAGAGCATGAGGAATCGAGTCAAACGCCTTGCTGAAATCGAACAAGACCAGAAGCGTCAGCTTCCAGTCGTCGACACCCTTGCGCACATCCTCAGCTAGTCTGAGAAGAGCAGTCTGCGTACTGAAGCCCGGGCGAAAGCCAGACTGCCTAGGGTCCAGCAAGTTCCGATCCTCGAGGTAGGCCGAGAGCTGCACGAGAACGATTCGCTCAAGAACCTTCGAGAGAAAGCAGAGAATGGAGATAGGCCGTACTTGCTGGAGAGAGACAGGTGACTTGACCTTGCCCAGGGGCAAAACTCTTGCACGCTTCCACAGGTCTGGAAAAGTCGCTGAACTTAGCGAGTGATTGAACAGGGCTAGGATATGAGGAAAACCACAGGTAGTGCATGGCTAATGTCCCGGAGCGAGAGATCGTCGATACCGCGAACCTGCGAGCTAAAATGCTTAAGAGCCCGCAGGAGCTCAGGTGGAGAGATGTCCTTGAAATAAAACGATGCATCACTGTAGCACGGAGGAGGCAAACTATTAAAAAAATCTACAACTTCCGCGGAGGACGAAGGACGTTGGGAGACCGCAGCAAAATGTTGATTCGACTCGTCCACCTCGAAATCACCGTAGCCATTGGATCTGTGCGGTGCAATGCCCAGAACCCAAAGTTCCTTCCACAACGCCCGCGATTCCCCGATAAAGGAAAGACGCCTAGGAAAGAAATCAGCACGAGCCGTAATTATAGATTTATGAAGCTGGTCCCTGGCATCACGGAAGCGAAAAAGAGCGACATGCGTCCGAGTACGTTTATACGCACGGTAGAGAGCATCACGAGTTCGAGTCAACGCGCTCAGTTCGGAAGTTATCCAGGGCGGTCTGTTGGGCTTCAGGATACGTGTCGTATAAGGAGCGTGCGTATCCAGGGCAGACGTGATGTTGGCCTGCAAACAGTGCAGCCCCGCGTCGACGGAGCCCAGAGCCAACAACGGTGAACGGCGACGAGTCACAGCTTTCAAGATCCTGCTCAAAGGCTTCAGGAACGAAATCTCGAAAAAAACGCGCTTTGATGGTTTTCTTGGGAGGCGGTGGCGCCGAGACTTGCAGAGTAATCGTGATTGAACCGTGACCCGCGATGAACGGTGCAGAAGTCTGCGAGGAGGAGTGAAGCATCTCATCGCTACTCAGAAAGCACAGGTCGAGCAGAGTGTCCGAGGTGTGAGTGTGACACGTCGGGGAAAAAGGCACTATGTGCAGAGACCGATAGGCGCAGAAATGCCGTACCATTTTCGAGTCATACGAGCTTCCAAGCTGATCAGCATTAAAATCCCCGAAAATAAGTGAACGACCGTAGTCGACGGAGAGCCTGTCATAGTCACCCTCAAACATATGGTGATTCTTAAGTTTTTGACCTCGCTGATTTCAAATCTGGAATCAAAATTTCGAAAAAACAAAATGGCGCACCGGAAGTGACTATCTGCGTTACTAAAAAGCATCCAATTTGTGTAGGGATCGGTAAATCTGCGGTTCAAAAGTTACTTATTGAAAATGTTGAATCAAAATTTCGAAAAAACAAAATGGCGCACCGGAAGTGACTATCTGCGTTACTAAAAAGCATCCAATTTGTGTAGGGATCGGTAAATCTGCGGTTTAAAAGTTACTTATTGAAAATGTTGAATCAAAATTTCGATAAAAACAAAATGGTGAACCGGAAATATATTTTCATCTTACTCACAGACAACTTTTTCTATCAGAAATCAATATTTGTGTGTTTTGAAGGTTGTTTTTTTAAAAAATTTTGAATGACAATTGGGGAAAATAAAACGTTTGTCTGGAAGTGAGGGAAAGTTTTCAAAGAATTTCGGAAAACTAGTTATAAAGCATTTTTAACGAATTTTATTGCTAAATACAGTTAAAACAGCAATCGACACTTTACGAATTAAATATCACTGATAATAATACGTGAGTAACATATAATAATTATTCCTGATTACAATATTCATCATAATCGTCAGCATCGCGGTCGTCGTCGTCAGAGAAATTGGTGGATTCTGATTCGTCACTGGTGTATTCCATCGATTCACCTAATAAGCCATACTTATCGCGAGAACTATCGGTACAGAGCAAAAGTTGCACGGCTTCTGATGATAAACTTCTTGCTTTTTTTGGATGCTGCTTGCCCATGCTCGATATGTACGGATCTGAAGTTAAGAGGAGTCGATTGAAAACGTCTTGCATGGTCGCTGTTCTAGACTGTTTTCGAGCAAAACACTCGCGATATTTTTTAATATCCTTGTTACGGGCTTCCTGTGCGTCTTCTGAGATTTGCCCGATAGGAAGCGGAGACCATTCAATTATCAAAGGACCGTGAATCAAAACTTTGTGAACCGTGGTTGGCATGCAGTACCAAGGATACAGAGTTACGAATATTTCGGCGGTTTCAAAACAATATTGTTTGAAAGCAGTTGCATTTACGGCATAGCCACTTGAAAGAACCTGCAATATTATGTGGCATCTTTTCATAATATTCTCGTCCAAACCCAAAATTCTTGCTGAAATTTGAGTGTTTTCGAAAAAACGTCGCGCAGTGTTTCCGTCGTTACTGCTACCAAACCCTTGTTTCGGTTTATCAACATCAAGATGCAACTCTTTCTTGAATGCGGCTTGAATAACTCGTTTTCGCTCAGTAACTACTGATTTGTCTTCATCCTTTCGAGTTTGCCACTTGAGAACACCGATTCCATAACCGATGTGCAAGAAGCACTCAAAAAAACGGATCCACGCATGCAACGTTGATAATCCAAGTTCGAGTCGAGTTCCGTCAACGTCTAAAGTTTTCATCAGCTCTATGTCATTCAATTTTGATGATGTGAGATTGCATATGTAGCAACGCATTGCTGATTTTGTATTTGTCACGGAGTTGCAAACTTTACCGTCAATCATAGTGAAATATAGCTCGTATTTAACAGTAACTTCCTTCCCGTCAAGAAATGTCGTGAAAGGGATGAGAGACTCGATCTGATTATCAATGTGTTGCCGTTCCTGAGTCGTTGATGACACAGTTTCTTTCAAAAATTGAATTCTAATAGGGCGACAATATCGTGGGGATGAAGGCCTGGGATTTTTCCAAAGAACGAATTCTTGTTTTGAGATATCCGACCCTAAAATTTGCAATGGAACTAAAGACGTTAAAAATATACTCGCATCAGAACTGTCATCATTCGTAAACTTTTGTTTGTATTCACTGTACCCAGAGCTTCCATCACAACCCCATTTACAAATTAGTCTTAAATTCTTCGATTCTTCGGGGCGTAAATAGTTAATCACGTCAGTTTGCACCTTTAGAATTCTGTCGCAAGTGTGATCGATCAAAGACTGTAATTTCACTTCGGCTAAGGTCTCAGTTACCGTTATATCTAAAGGGTAACAACGGTTTTTAGCAGCTACAACTTTTGCGTAAGATGGATGGATAGCAACTTTTTTATTTCTCAAAGATCCTCTGATGTCTATGTATTGCTGTTTTGTTAATTTTGCATTTACAAAATCTACCAGTGCTTCATCTCCGGACATCTCAACTAGCCGTGGATCTATCGACGATTCATATGCTGTTCGGTATTTCGCAGCTCGTGAGGGAGATTTGGTTGTGATGTCTTTCAAAATAATGGCAGCATTGTTTAATCCTGCAGAACTAAGTCTCATCCTGGTGGCCAAAGTTGATTCCTCCACGCAATGCGTTTCACTGACTTCTAAAGCCCTTCTCTTCTTGGTACGTTCACTTGACTCTTCGAAACTCGATTTTCGAGGTCGCCCAGGTACACCTGAAGCACTAGAAGTTGATGGCTCTCCGATAGGTTTCTTACAATTCTGGAAAAAACAGCGCGAGCGGTATACTATCCATATTGACACATAACTCGAGTTTTCGAAACATCAATGAAATTACTTACCAAAATAGTTATTGAAGTTTGCAACCATTTTTCATTTTTTTTTAATAAATGCATGGTGGCTTCTGTGCACTTCTAGCCATTTACTCTTTATTTTACAAAGTAATTTTTTTAATGAATCTTTCAGATTGCTGTCAATCGAGAAAGATTCAGATGTTTCAAGCGTGATCTTCTCCTCCAAAATCTGAAGTTGCACATCCAGGCACAATTTCAATTTATCCTTAATCATTTTGAAAATATCCTGATAAGTGCACGTGTAATTCATGGCACGTGAACCTAGAATAAAACAGGTATGATAAACATTTACTAAAAAACGAATGTTTACATGGGAAAAATTTAAATCTCTCTGTAAATGATAGAATAAATTATTGAAACGTTTTGAAGACCCGTTACATGACTTTTGACTCTTGACGAATAGATCACTGGGTAGAAAATTATTTTATATTCCGCAAAGAACGGATATTGTCCCTAGCAGGTACAGGTATACTGGGACTTAGGGGGTATACAGGTATACAGGTATACAGTGTAACGTGGCAAACGTTTGGACCTCCTCCGTACCAGCCTAAACGAGCGTATGTATTCCCTGAGAGTACCGAGTCAGGATAGCTAATTTAAATATCTGGCGCCTTTGTCCTAGCGCGGCCATCGATCGTAGATCATCGGATTGGTCTATCGATTACGGCCAGCGCTCACAGGACAAACGGCGAGGATAACGAATTAGCATACCGGAAACGAAGAGCCACTCATTGTCTAGCCGTTGAGTAAAATCGCGTGCCATTATTACAGTGTGTCGAGAGAGTTTTGTTTTCATAGAGCTTTTGAGGTGTTTTGAGTTGTTTAGAGTGCTGTTTTGTTTATTGTGACCCCTTGCTATTTCACTGGACTATTGATTTGGATTATTGGACTGGATTGCTATCGATTTTGTTAATATACGACTCTCGCCTGCCCACGGACGACGCGCCGACCACGAGGCCGAGCCATCGTAAACGATCAGGTAGGATCTATCCAAACTAGTTCAGTCTCGTCAATTCTAATTCTTCCCCTAGAGTCCCGGAAAACCCATCTGGTCTCGAGTAATTAGTAAGGAAAGCTTTTCGTTTCCCCCGTGCCGTTCTGGTTCCGAGTTTGAGAGAGTACCGCATGGTCGTTGAGAACCGGCACGTTTGAATCTGTTGTTGTTCTCCTCGGCTGCCGAGCCTGCGCAGTCGCGTGCGAGTTGAGTCGTCGCGGCGCAGCCTTCGCTCGAGCCGAGTAAGCGGCCATATTGCTCGAGGCCTCTGACGTCACGCGCCGCAGATCGTCTGCTGCGTGTCAGAGCAGCCTCGTGGCTAGGCTTGGGTAGTTCGCGAACGACCTAGGTGGGAAGAGCGCTCCTTTAGGTGAACTATGCGAACTAGTTCATTGAAAATCCCGCTCTTAGTTCTTTTTATATTTCTTTTAGCGTCCACTTTACTAGACAGTGGCGCTATGTGACCAACCGAGTTATTTACTTTTATTGTGCGCGCCTTGATATTTCGATATCGATACTAAACAACTTCACATCCCCATGGTTGAAATTTTATCAAATCATATGAAATCATAACAATCGTCAACTGAAGTATTGCTGGCTAATTATCAAACAAAATACTATAATACCATTTATGTCTTATTTTACGGTAAGTTTAATTAAAATTAAAATTTTTCTCTTTTATTTCCATTTATTGATACAAATAATTGATTATTATTATTATATATCGTGTTAATTAAGCGATATATAACCTATAAATTTCAAAAAATATCTAAGTGCAAATTATATTTTATTTTTATTAATATCTATAAATATAATGAAAGTTCTACTAATTAAAATTATAATTCGATTAATAAAATTTGTTTGTTTCAGATTGAGTAATAATGATATCAAGAAGAAAACACAGTTCTTTATGGATGCATTTCACAGAAGAAAAGGAGAGTAAAAAAGCCAAATGTAAATATTGTTCGTCGTATATTAGCTTTGCTGGTGGTTCAAATGGCAATCTTACTCGACATATCAAAACAAAGCATCCTGCGATTTCTTTAGTTCCGGAACGGCAAGATATTATAAATTTATCTGATTCAGATCCTCATCAAACCAGTCAAACTGCATCAAAGAATGGTAATTCTCAATCCTTAGCAATTTCATCATCGTCATCGACATCGACATCAGCAGTATCATCGCTTCAAAATTCAATAACTCAATATATTCATAAGCCACCACCTATTCGAAAAGTTAAAGAAATTGACCGACAAGTTGTCAAGATGGTTGCTAAGGGACATCATGCTTTAAGAATAGTTGAAGAACCTGAAATGCGTAAACTAATTCAACTAGTTTCAAATTGTCCTGGGTATCAACTTCCCTCTAGAAAAACATTATCAACTAATTTAATGTCTAATGTTCATCAAGAGCTACAAAGCGAGGCTCGAATAAAAATTAAAGCTGCAGTTGCACTATCTCTGACTACTGATAGTTGGACTTCTAGTAATAATGAAAGCTATATCGCTGTAACAGCCCATTTTATAGATGATGAAACCAAGCTTTGTTCTATATTACTCACTTGTGAATCATTTAGCGACAGACATACAAGCGAGAATTTATGTGATTTTTTGAGGAATGTTATGATAGAGTGGGATATTTTACATAAAGTTACTGCTGTTGTTAGTGACAATGCATCGAACATTATAAATGCTGTTAAACTTGGACAGTGGCGATCAATTGGTTGCTTCGCTCATACTTTAAATCTTGTCGTCCAAAATGCTACGAAAGAAATATCTGATGTTTTAGTGCAAGTTAAAAGTATTGTTGAATACTTTAATCGAAGTACTCAAGGACAAAGTAAATTAACCACCACGCAAAAACAACTCAATTTACCCGTTCTAAAATTGAAGCAAGACGTCCCAACTCGCTGGAACTCTACTTATGACATGCTTCAGCGAATAATACAGGTGAAGGATGCTGTGATTACCACGATTGCTCTATTACGTCCCGATTTAAGTATAAAGCAAGAAGACTGGGAGGTCATAGAGGAAGTTTTACCTTTACTTAAGCCATTTTATGAAGTAACAATGGAAATAAGCGCCGAAAAAAATGTAACCTTATCTAAAGTTATAGTATTTAACAATCTGATTCAAGATTACTTAAGAAAACATTTTTCCCGGAATCAAAAAATTATTGCAGTGCAATTAGCCTTGAAAAGAAGTATGGAGACTCGATTTAAAGATTTAGAAAATAATATTTTATATGCTGAATGTACAATTTTGGATCCTAGATTTAAAGCAAGAGCAATAAGAAATCAAGAATGTCGTGAGCGCACAATCGCAGGTCTTAAAAATAAAGTCGGTAAAACACCATTGCAGTCGTTGCAATTTAATAATCAAGAAAATTCTTCAAACGTAACAACTGCTCTTGTGCCGGTATCATCAATAGATGAAAATGGAAATAAAAAAGATTGTGTAAGCATATGGGATGAATATGATAATGAAATAAGCAAGATAACAAGACCTGAAAACAAAACTGTAGCTGGTATTCGTGAATTTGATAAGTATTTGAACGAGGAGTACTTAGATCGTAAGATGGATCCTCTGCAGTGGTGGCACGAACGACGTCATACATACCCTCACTTATATGCATATATTCTAAAAAGATTTTGTATCGTCGCATCATCTGTGCCTTGTGAACGAGTTTTCTCAGCGGCAGGACAAATTATTACTCAACGTCGCAAATTGTTAAAACCGAATAAAGTTTCAACACTTTTATTTTTACATAGTAATATGTAAAAAATAGTCTTCAAAGTTCCTAAAGTGTAATGACTATCGTGAAATTTTCAGTTTGATACTATGAACAAGTCAGGTTCTTATCTACTTATTAATATAAATGATTTTGTTCTTTTATTTTATCATTATTATTTGTTTAACAGATCTTATGTGCCATAAATAGAAGTAAGAACTTTGATTGTAAAAATTCGCACTTTCAAAGTATTGTAATGTGATTACGTATTATAATAGGAACGAGACCAATTGTTGATTAATTATTAACATTAATTATTTTATATTTTCATTTTTTTTGTTTAAAAAAGAGATTTTATGTGCCATAAAAAAAATGCTAACTTTAATTGTACTTTTCTAGTGTTGTAATATGATTACCTATTATACTAGGAAAAAGACTAGTTGTTGACTAATTATTAATATAAATCATTTTATTTTTTCGTTTTTATTTCGATAAAAGATTTTATGTGCCATAAGAAAAAAGTCAACTTTAATTGTCAAAATTTATACTTTTAAAGTATTCTAATATAATTACACATTATACTAGGAACTAGCCTAGCTGTTGACTAATCATTAACATAAATTATTTTATTTATCATTATTTAAAAAAAAATCTTATATTACATAAATGGACGTGTAATATTTTCATGTAATACTTTGTATTTTTTAAATAAAAATAAACAGAACTTGCAATAATCATAACTATATTTTTTTCTTTATTTATTGTTCTTACTAAATTATTTCAAAAAAAGAACTAATGAACTAAAAGAGCGAACTAGTTCATCCTTGGATTATGAACTAAATTGAGCGCTCTCTGTGGTGACCGGTTAGGCCCAAGACTACTCGTGGCAGAGTATCGACTTAAGAAAGTACCGATACCCTTCCCCTCCCAGCTGTTGAGCGATCAGCTGTCAGTAGAGATTAGAAGCGTCGGCTTCGAAATCGCCTGACAGCCGAACCTCCAGCTGGTAGCAGCGAGGAAGGCTAGTCCCTACCGAGTCTGTGATAACTGTCAACTGTACCTTTTATTTATTTTCAGATTTCATATAATTAATCTAGAGTAGAGTCCTTTGAGATATTGTATATTAGAGTCATTTAATTTATTTCTTTTAGTTTAATTTTTCCTTTTTTTTATAATTAGCCATAAAACATAAAATAGCGGTGATATAGGCCGAAGCCAGATAGCAGGCTGCACAAAATAGTGCTATCTTTTTCTTTTTTTTCTTTTTAATCAATAAATACTTTTCAAATCTATACAATTCGTGTGTCAAGTGTTTTTATTTCACCGCCCTCACGAATTATCCCTCTACCGCTAGCTAGTCGGAGCGAGAGCGAGAGAGAGAGAGGACTTCTCTCCGAAGTCTGGCGCCCAACAACATCGTCGCTGCTAGTCGGAGGAGGTAGAAGCGTTGGTACCTTATTTGTTAATAGAACGTAGTTCCCGTGGGTAACTACCCGAGCCTGCGGGAATCGCTGTTACAAATTTGGCGCCCAACCTGGGGCCCGAAATAAAAACACTTCGGGTAAAGGCCGAACTCACCCCTATTTTGTGTTTGTTTTTCTTTGATTTTTGATTAGCATTGACATTATCACGACTAAGAGCGAGTAATACCCCCTACTTATGGTCTGGTTCCTTCCGAACTGGTCCCAACCCCAAGTTCCGATGTCAGCTTCGCGAGAACCCCCTGATACGAGAGATACGAGAGCCTCAACCCCCGGTCAAGTAATATTTCCGCGCATAGGAATTCGTTCCGACGACTTTAGCGCTATGATAGGGTGGATTTGTGAATTAACAGATGAAGCATTGCGAACCCTTCTTCTTCGATACCACCTGAATCCGGAAGGTTCAGCGGAAGAAGCTCGGTGGGGACTACTGAGATACCATGAGCGATCTCAGAATCGTAACGCCACATGGGTACCCGAGGAAGACGAGCTTTCAACCGGTCCTACCCGGTCGCGATATAGTGCCACGACGTTACCTAGCGTTTCGACTATCCCGCGTCCTAGCGCACCTCCACCGCTTGCATCAACGAGCCGAGAGCCTCCAATCCCTTCTCAACGAAGACTGACACCCCAGACTCCAGTACCGACTCCCCCTGTTCCCTCACCGCGTCGGATGATTACGACACCTCCTCAAGGTTCGGTTCCAGGCCCGTCTACGAACAACAGTACACCTTTAGGTCATCGAGCCGCACCACCCCCGAGTTATCAATCAACCGGTCGTATGCTGACTACAGGTCGCTCGCGCGTCCGATTTCGCGAGGAACTATTTAGAGGCGAAACCGGCATCGCCGAGCCTCTTCCCGAGTTAACCGGTCATCCTTTGAGCACCCCCGGGAACCCTCCTTATCCTAAAACTACGGAGATCCCGCATTTTTGTCCCTTGAGTATATCCGAGCAACCCAGAGAGCTTCGTGTAGAAGAACCACCCCAGAGGCAAAGTGCCTTTGTTCCCATCCACCGAGTTACCCAGACACACTCTACACCCCCGCTTGTCCAGTATCCTACCCCTCAACCCCTCCGCACCTCCCAGAGGAACCCAGAGCACGTGAGAATCGTCGAGACCTTCCCCTTCCTCCCAGAGAGTATCCCCCATCGAACCCTGATCCCAGAGAGTATCCCCCACCAAACCCTAGTCCCAGAGAGTATTCCCCTTCCACCCCCAATCCCAGAGAGCAACCCGCATCACCTCGTGACACGAACCCCAGAGAGTATCCTCCAACCGACGATTACACTACCCCGAAACACCCCGAGGTCCCCAAATCCTCCTTTTGACCGAGTCCGGGACCCAAACGAAGTAGTACAGAGATGGAAAATTGCGTTCTCAGGCGAGGGTAACGTTAGCGCAGACGAATTTCTCAGGCGCATAGAGGAAAGCCGTAGAGGAAGCCGCTTGAGCGATCAAGACATCCTCGGCGCTCTCCCTTCCTTGCTGACAGGTATTGCATTACAATGGCACCGCCTGACGTACCACGAGTGGCATACCTGGTCCGATTTTACCACCACGTTCCAAAGTCAGTTCGGTGAAGTTAATTACGAGATCAGGGTGCGAGACGAAGCGCGCAGACGCACCCAAGCGCCAATGGAACCCATCACGCACTACCTCACATGTTTGAGAATGATATTAAAGAGTCTCCCGACCCCTTGGCCAGAAGAGGAACAGCTAGACTTAGCCTATGCAAACCTGCAAACCGCAAACCGCACGGCAATCGCCCGCACGGACGTAGAGACGTTCGCGGAGTTGCAGGAAGCCGGAAAACAGCTAGAATCAGTTAAGGCGCTAGATCGAGTCTACGTACCCCCTCCTACCCGCGAGAGTGCATTATTGCCGGAGTTTCGGCTACATTCCATAATAGGAGTTAAGCCATTCAAAGGTTTTAAAAAAAAAAAAAAATTGCCGGAGTTTGCCTACCAGCCTCCTGCCAGTGGTGCAAAGGCACCCAGAATCGCTGCATTCGGAGCCGGAGCCGCTCCTGCAGCTGGTGCTACTCACACGGCAGCATTAGAGAAGCCACAAGCGACGTCGCGCCCTAGAAATAGGGGTACGAAGAAGTCAGGACATTATTATTGGAGGTAGGAAAGGGGATGGAGGGAGGGGGGGCCACCCGCCCACCCACTTCCCCCCCTTCCTCCAGGGGGTTATTTGGACTAAGTCCACTGCTCGAGTTTAAATTCATCTCGACGTTTCGGGCGCTGAAATCTGCTCCCGTCCTCAGGATGGTAGTCTGGCGACTTCCCATGGCAGAGTGATCAAATTCCGTGCTCCCACCGGTATATATAGGTTTATGGCGACTACTGGACAAGTTAGGCACTGCGTAGTTTCTGGTTATTCGATTTCAAAGTAGTTAGTTAGTGGTGAGTTTCTGGAGAAATGACATGTGCTTAGTCACTCGATTATCAAATAATGTAAAATTTAGTTTTAAAGAAAATAAAGTATTACAAAATGTGTTAAACTAACTCAAATGTTTGAATGTTTATAAATCTCAGCATTCCTGACCTTAAGGATCCCCCACAATTGGTGACCCCGAAGTGATGAACGTTTTGATAAGTTTGTGCAGCTAACCTAGTGACTGGTTTTGGTCGGCCATGAGACTTTGCAAAAATGAACGGGTGATTTTAATTACTAGCTTGTCATTAAATAGTATTTTTTATGTGTGCGGGAGTTCTTGCTGAGTTTTTTTTTATATACATATATCTTTGACTGCAATGGGTATTGGCAGAAACACGAGGCGACACGTGTAGCTCATCGATTGACATCTTCTTTATCCGAGTGCAATTCTCGCTTTTTATTGTTCTCGGGTATTACAGACGCTTCGCCAAATACCTATTGCTCAATATTTTTGTGATTTGTGTTATTGTGCTTTTATCATGTCTGAAAACGGTGATGGCGCACAGGTGCAGATGTCGAGGATTGCAAAACTACCGCCATTTTGGAAGCATGAACCGGCAATCTGGTTTTATCAGGTTGAAGCAGCTTTTGCTATAGCTCGAATAGTTGTTGATGAGACAAAGTATCAATATTTACTAGCAAACTTTGATCCTGCTATTCTTCCATTTGTCGCTGACTTAATCCGTTCGCCGCCTACCGAAAACAAATACGCAGCAATTAAGGAGCGTATTTTGCAATCATTTGCAGAATCTAATGAAAGCAAGATTCGACGGTTATTGAAAGGTCAGTTGCTAGGTGATCAGAGGCCTTCGCATTTTTTGCAAAATATGCGAAACTTGGCGTTAGGTCAATGTGAAGACTCTCTTTTGAAATCATTGTTTTTGGAGCAATTACCTCAGCAGGTGAGTGCTATTCTCTCAGCAACTAGTGAGGAAGACTTGACAAAACTTGCTGCAATGGCCGACAAGATAATGGATTTACAACGGCCTGCTCATATAGCTGTCACAGAAAAGGCTCCAAGTAATCTTCTCCAGGACGAATTAATCCGCCGCGTGGAAGCTTTAACGAGTCGTTTTGATAAAATGATGAAAGAAGGATGGCAACAGCAGCGTGGTCAAAGTCGCAGTAGAGCGCGATCGAAATCTCCTTATCCTGGAAAGAAGTTCAATAAGAACAAGAGTAATGACGTTAATAAAAATGACAGGCTTTGTTTCTATCACTATCGATTTGGTGATAAAGCTCATAATTGTCATCAACCTTGTGCGTGGTCATCATCAGCTGTTTCGGAAAACTAGAAAAGTCGTTACAGTTCGAGGTGGTTAGTGACGACGACGGGAAACAATACCGCCTAATCGTTTTTGACGAGAATTCCGGACTATATTTCCTTGTTGACACTGGTGCGGACATATCAGTGATTCCGTGTGCGCGTTCTGTACAATTTCGTCGTGAACCGTCGTCTTTTAAACTTTATGCTGCAAATAATTCTGTGATAAATACATTTGGACAAAAGTTGTTGACGCTTGATCTCAAACTTCGTCGTAAATTTTCGTGGGTCTTTACAGTTGCTGATGTCTCTCGGGCTATTCTTGGAGCAGATTTCCTGTCACATTTTGGACTTTTGGTGGACCTCAAGAGCAAACGTCTCGTTGATAGTGAGACGAATCTTTCGTCCATTGGTATAGTTTCTTGCGAGGCATACTCCATTTCAACTATCGCAGGTGACACTCCTTTACGAGAACTTATCAAAGAGTTTTCTGTCATCACAAGACCGGTAAAATTGACTGAACCTCGCAAGCATGCAGTATGTCACAGGATCTGTACCAAAGGTCCTCCGCTCGCTGAGAGGGCTCGACGCCTTTCTGGAGTAAAACTCAACGCTGCTAAGAAGGATTTTGAGTTCATGCTTGCTCAAGGGATTTGCTATCGTTCAGATAGTCCGTGGGCAAGTCCGCTTCATCTGGTACCTAAGAAGTCCGATGAGTGGAGATCGTGTGGTGACTATAGACGATTAAATAGTGTTACCGAACCAGATAAATATCCAATACCTTATCTTAATGATTTCTCCCATCGCTTGCGAGGATGTACTATATTTTCGACAATCGACCTTGTTCGAGCTTATAATCAAATACCTGTCGCGCTCGAAGATAGACCTAAGACAGCTGTGATAACTCCGTTTGGTTTATTTGAATTCGCGGTTATGACATTCGGACTTTGTAATGCAGCGCAGACATTTCAAAGAGTTATGGACACAGTGACTCGTGGACTTGATTTTGTGTTTTGTTATATTGATGACATTCTTGTAGCATCTAAAGATTTTAATGAACATTCTCAGCATTTGCGCATACTTTTTGAGCGTCTTAGAGATTACGGTCTTACAATCAACGTAGCGAAGTGTGTTTTCTGTGAAAAAAGTGTTCGATATCTCGGGTGTCAAATCAGTGAGTTTGGAACTCTTCCTCTTCCGGAGAGAGTTGAGGCAATTTTAGACTATAAAAAACCGGAAAACATTTCCGAACTTCGTCGTTTCTTGGGTGTAATTAATTTTTACCGCAGGTTCGTACGTGATGCCGCAAGAATACAGGCACCGCTTAATGTTTACCTCATTGGTGCGAAAAAAAAGGACAAGAGGCCTATCATTTGGACTACAGAAGCAGATAAAGCATTTCTCGATTGTAAGTCAAGGCTGGCTAATGCAACGCTTCTCGCTCATCCGATTGAAGGTGCAACATTGGCTCTACAGACGGACGCGTCTGATGTGTCAATGGGTGCAGTTCTCGAACAATTTTGGAATGGGATTTGGGAGCCACTTGGTTTCTTTTCCAAGAAACTTTCTCCAGCGCAAGTTAAATATAGTACATATGATCGAGAATTATTAGCTATTTTCTCTAGCTCAAAATTTTTTGAGTTTATGGTAGAAGGACGATCTTTGCTGATTAAAACCGATCATAAGCCGCTTGTCTTCGCTTTTAAGCAACGCAGTAATAAGGCTTCACCGAGGCAGTCACGACAACTTGACTATATTGGGCAGTTTACTACCAATATCGTTCATGTCAGCGGTTCGGAGAATGTGGTAGCTGATGCTCTTTCTCGCATAGAAGTGATCAACATGCCAGTGCTTTTCTCGACAGACGAGCTTGCAGCAGCTCAGTCTGTAGATAACGAACTTCAGCATTTATTAAATTCAAACACTGCTCTCATTCTTCATCCTTTGCGAGTTGATAATTCTGAAAAGACAATTTTTTGTGATGTATCTAATGGTGATGTTCGACCGTACATTCCAGGTAAATTTAGGAAACGAATTTTCGATGAAACTCATGGGCTTTCTCATCCAAGTGGCAGAACTACGAAAAGTCTTATACAGAAGAAATTTGTATGGCCTTCGATGAACAAGGACATTCTTGGTTGGGCTCGATCTTGCCTACCTTGCCAGCGTAGCAAAGTATCAAGATACAATCGTCACATACCGCAGCATATTCCGGTACCAGACGCGCGCTTCGGTCATGTGCACATTGACATTGTTGGACCTTTGCCTATGTCAAGGAAGTATAGATATTGTCTAACGGTCATCGATCGGTTTACGAGGTGGCCAGAGGCCATACCAATTATGGACATTACGGCTGAAACAGTTGTGAATGCCTTTTTCTCAGTTTGGATTTCGCGTTTTGGTGCGCCAATCACTATCACTACTGATCGTGGTTCTCAATTTGAATCTGCAATGTTCAAGGCCTTAATTAAGTTTGTGGGTTGTGAAAAGATACGTACTACGTCTTATCATCCTGCATCGAATGGAATGGTTGAGCGTTGGCATAGATCGTTGAAATCAGCACTTATGTGTCACGAAACACAGGAATGGGTAGATACACTTCCCATCGTACTCCTTGGATTAAGAGTGAGTTTGAAAGAAGACATCAATACTACATCTGCGGAACTTGTTTATGGGACAACATTGAGAATCCCAGGAGAGTTTTTTGTAGACTGCGAAGATAACGATGTTCAACAAATCTATGTGCAAAGGTTGCGTACTCATATGCGTAACTTGCGGCCAGTTCCGACAGCGCATCATGCGAAAAATAAACCGTTTGCTCATAAAAATCTTTATCATTGCACTCATGTATTTTTGAAAAATGAATGTAAAAGTTCTCTAGAACAGCCTTTTGATGGTCCATTCGAAGTTGTAGAACGTATTTCAGATGTTGTTTTCAAAATCAGGAAAGGGAATGAATTGATTACAGTTTCTACTGAAAGGTTGAAACCAGCTTTTGTTGAAAATGTTCCTAATTTAAGTAGTGAAAAAGAAAATGTTCCTAATTTAAGTAGTGAAAAAGAAAATGTTCCTAATTTAAGTAGTGAAAAAGAAAATGTTCCTAATTTAAGTGACAAAGAGACTGATTTGCAAAATTTAAGACCAGAAACTTTACCACCGGTGTATTCTGAGCATTCTGCGCGAGCAAGTAGTCGTTTAGAAAAACCTGTACAACGTAAAATAATTATAATTCCTGCTGCCCCACCTACTTTAACTCCACGGCCTGACAAGCCTCCTCGTACTTATGCTGGAGCTAAAAAAAATAAAAAAGTTCATTTCGCAACTTAACTCAGTTGCTAGGGGGGGGGGGGGGGGGTACTATGGCGACTACTGGACAAGTTAGGCACTGCGTAGTTTCTGGTTATTCGATTTCAAAGTAGTTAGTTAGTGGTGAGTTTCTGGAGAAATGACATGTGCTTAGTCACTCGATTATCAAATAATGTAAAATTTAGTTTTAAAGAAAATAAAGTATTACAAAATGTGTTAAACTAACTCAAATGTTTGAATGTTTATAAATCTCAGCATTCCTGACCTTAAGGATCCCCCACAGGTTCGTTGTTGGTGGCGCCAGCTATGACTGGTGGCGCCGCCTTGGCTTGCTCATGGCCTCCCTCACCTCATCCCTGTACAAAGGTGTTACGTGCGACTACACGCTATTCAAAATTTTCACTTTTCATATATATAATATTACCCGTGGGAAGAACTTAGATATACCACGATTCAAAATATAATATTTCAAAAAACCAAAACCCTCTCTGCTAAAAAGTCACGAACTCCGAGTCGAATCCTATAGATAAGAACCTAACACCCTAAGGTAAGCTAAGGTTAGATGCAGCGCTGGGCCTTTGCTGACCCAGCACCGAATAGTCGGTTCGACGTAACTACTTCCTCAATAATTCCATTTTACCAAGAATAGATAGGACCAATCAATACATTAAGGAAGGGTTAGTCAATACCAAATTAATCTTTAGACTGTATGGAAGAATGTGTGAGCAAGATTGTCAAGGATCAGAATGCATGAAATTTTAAATGTTAGCACAAACAGACTGTCTTGAGATTGGGACCGCGGAACACTGTCTTAGGTAAAACGGCTAAGAGCCATGAGTTTACTCATCCGCGTAAAGACGCTGGTCTCTGATAGGCTAATTACCGGGGCGTAGTAACACCTATGCAATGCAACAGCGGCCTCCTGGCTGCATCCAAACTAAATAACTTGTCTTTCATCCACAAAGTTGCATAGTGCACGGACGGGTCCCGAGGTTAAGCAAATAAGCAAGAGTTAGTGATTGTAAATCTTTAAAGTGACGACGCTAAAAGACTTAGCTAATCTCGTTAAATAAAACATCGAATAGCGAAAGCTAATCAAAGTGCATGGACACATATAATACACCTAACAGCCAATTCAAATTCAACTTTGTATAAGTATTATCAATTTCAATTTTTAGTGATAGTTGATTTCCATTTATTGATATTTTATTCGAATTTAGACAATTCAATTATATCCTTAATTATTAGAATCAGTTTACCGAATCAGTTCAGAGACTAAGTGCTTGAGTTACGGTGCCGCGTGTGTATGTTCGTTGAGGTGAGACCACCAGGAGCTACTTATCACCCTACGGCTCTGACTCCATCTGACGGTACCCAACCTCAAGACAGACAACAACGATAAGCCTTATTTTTAGTTACAAATTATTACCAAACTAACATAGTGATCAAGACAGATTCTGGTGCAAGTCATTCGCATCAGAATCTCTCTTACTAGGGAAATCACCTAAGAGGGATCATAAAGCCCATTCATACACAAGTCATACGTGTATGAATCGGTTTTGCCTAGAGAATCACAACGCTATTATATTCCTTTAGATATTAATTACATTGTCATTATCCGAGCGCAATAGAGAGAAAGAAAGTTGCATAACAGAGAACCGACATTCATATAGTAATATCAGGCGCATCTAACCTTAGTAATTACCGTTCAGAATTAGATTTATTATTCATCATATTTTTGTCATTTTCACGTATAATTTCTTTCGAACCGTTTAAAGAATATATTTTGTTTTTACCAGATTATCAATCATTTTCATTTGAGTTCACCCCAATTCAGATAGAATCCATATCCTATAATTTGGCCTCACAATTAACATCCCTTTTGAAACGTACGGCTCTGTATAGAGCTTGGCAAATAAGGTCCCATATACCGACTTATCAGGGGATAAGTCAAATAAATAATTAATTCTTGGATACGTGAATTGATCTACCATCCGCTCGGGCTTCTCCCTCACGTAACACAAGATTTTGGTGGCAGCGGTGGGATCACTTTTGGCCATAGTACGTTTTGAAAAAAAAAAAAAAAAAAAGTATATATATTTTGAAATTTTAATATTTTTCGTAAAGATTTAGGACGACAGTGCATTGCACTTTGAGGATTACCTAGTCGTTCTGAAGTCTCAAGGAAAATAAATTAAGGTTCGAAATTGCAACTCTCTTTGCCTTATATTGTTAGCGACTTTAAAAATATAATTATATATATATAGTAATATAATTGCATGCTATTGTGGGAATTACCGAAATACCTATCGAATACCGAATTTTCCCTCAGACTGAAATATATGTGCATGCTGGATACTAAGCCATTCTGCTAATACCATTATTGTGTGTTAAATCATAAATTGCAAAATGCCGGGTCCTAACGGAACGGGTAACGATACGCAAAACATGAGTATCGACCCGAATATAAGTAACGCGATGATGACTTCCATGGCGGAATGCTTTGCCCTTCAACATAGCACTTTGAATATCCCATTTTTCGATGGGAAAAACATCCCATTGAAAGATTTTTTACAGGATATTCACAATGGATCAGTGTATGTACCGCCAGGATCGGAAGGATCTTTTGTTAAAGCCGTGTTAGGTAAATTACAAGGATCTGCTCGCGACAGTACCTATGGAAAAACGTTCAGAACCGTAAATGACTTGACAAAACATCTAAAGAAGAGATTCGCACCAGGGAGAACATATCCCTATTATCACAACGAAATTAATAATATTCGAATGCGAAGAAACGAGACAGTTAGCGATTTTTATGACCGGTTGAATATACTAATTAGTGGCGCGCGCGTGGCTCTGGAAGATGAATTTGGTGATGTTCCAGATCAGATGTTGAAGCCAGTTTATGCTTGCGCGTTAGACGCGTTTATACGCGGGTTGCCTGAAGAGATAGCTAAGGCTGTAGACGGACGGATGCCAAAGAATTTAGATCAAGCTTTAGAATATGCCGTTCACATAGAGACGCGAATGCGAACCGGAATATTACCATCGGGAGAATCAACGAGAGCCTCATTTTCGCGTTCTAGTCAACCAAGCTTTTCTAACTCACCAGGAAATTTTCAAAATTACCAACATATTCATACCCCATCACGAAATTTCCAAAACTTTTTCGTAGCTGAAGACTCGGGAAGACAAGATTGTAGTTTAGCACCTGATATGAGCAGTCATCCACCGGGAATACTGTGTAGTCACCGCGGTACCGAGATAGGAGCGGGAGTCAATGACCTGCCTATACATATGATATGCCAGCACCGGGTATGTCCGGGTTGCCAGGCTACACATGTAAGTAGGTATCAAATCAGGGCGTGTATGCAACCTGGAAGTGGATGCCCATGGCATAGCGGATGCATAAATGAATTAGAAAAGCGACCAATCTCTCCGGAAAGAAGGTCCACATGGACAAGACATAGACCGAGTTCACCAAATCCAAATTCAAGATTATTTGATCCAAACAACTCAAGAGACCATGAGTCACGTGCGAAACCACGATCACCATCCCCGCATGATAGTAGCAAGGCCGAACATTTCAACTTGCAGTCAGCCCGACGCACAGACGCGACGGCGGGTCAGGTGACACACGAGCGTCAACGAACAGTGAGATTCGCCGACCCAGTGGCCGGATTTTCACGTGCGGATCAAGTCGAGAATCACCACTAGTAAAAATGTCCGCACCCGAACTCGAAAACCAAGCAGCAATTTTCCTCATAGATACAGGCGCGGAAATGAGTCTAGTTAAAGCAAGGGCCCTGAAACCCGATGTACTAGTAAATACAAACGAAGCCGTGACGATATCAGGGATAACCGCAGATCAAATAAGCACTCTAGGTACTACAGAATTAACTTTACAAGGAAACCCTAATAATTTTCAAGTAGTTCGATCAACGTTTCCATTAGTTTGCGATGGCATTTTAGGGAAAGATTATTTGCGTAAAGAAAAAGCCGAAATCTCATTCTCTCACAACACTTTGGTAACGAAAACTGAGCCGATAAAACCAATCCGATTTCTCGGGAGTAGTATCGAAGGAAATTCAAACAAACGCGTTTTCCAAATACGGGGCCGAACTAAGCAGGTCATTGCTGTCGACGTGACTAACCCAGAGTTGACAGAGGGATACTTACCTAAGATTCTCACTAGTGAAGGTGTCTATATCGGTGAAGCTGCTGTGTCGGTTGAGAAAGGCGCGTGTCATGTTTTAGCCATAAACACATTAGATGAGGATATTAAAATAGAAATACCGCCACAAGAATTGATACCTTTTGAATTTCACAATTTTCCGGAAGAAATAGATTACGAATCAGATTTCGAAAAGCCATCACAGAGGAACGAAATAAACCGGTTCTCAGAAACAGAACCTAAATTGCGCTTAAACCATTTAAATGAGGAAGAAAAAAATCACGTATTAGACATAGTTGAAGAATATCCGAACATATTTCATTTACCAGGCGATAAATTACAATTCACACCGGTCGTAAAACATAGAATACCAACACAGGATGACATACCTGTGAACTCGCGTCAATACCGTTTTCCTCCAATTCATAAAGCCGAAATCGCAAAGCAAGTTAAAATCAAAATGGACAGTGATATTATTGCACCATCAAGTTCTCCTTATAACTCACCAATTTGGATTATTCCTAAGAAACCAGATTCTATGGGAAATCCAAGGTGGAGGATGGTAATAGATTTTCGCAAATTGAACGAAAAAACAATCGGTGACGCGTATCCATTGCCGAATATTACAGAAATCTTAGATCGACTTGGAGAGGCAAAATATTTTTCCACCTTTGACTTAGCTAGCGGATTTCAGCAGATAGAGATGGATCCAAGAGATCAAGCGAAGACCGCCTTTACAACACCTGAAGGTCATTTCGAATGTAGGAGAATGCCGGAAGGGCTTAAAAACGCACCTGCAACATTCCAACGATTAATGGACCAAACATTGCGCGGATTACAAGGGGTAGAGGTTCTAGTCTACCTTGATGACATAATAGTATTCGCGAAAGATCTAGAAGAGCATGGTAAAAGAGTTCGGAGATTATTTAAACGTTTAGAGGAAGCAAAATTAACACTGGAACCCGACAAGTGCGAGTTTTTGAGAATTGAGGTTGCTTACTTAGGGCACATAATAGGTCGACAAGGGGTTAGACCAGATCCGAATAAAATTAGAGCAGTAAAATACTTCCCCCGACCTAAAACGCAGAAGAACGTGCGTCAATTCTTAGGGCTCGCGGGTTACTATAGGAAATTTATAAAAGACTTCGCAGCTAAAGCAAAACCATTAACGGAATTACTAAAGAAAGATACCCAATTTGTATGGGGAAAAGATCAAAAAGAAAGTTTTAGGGCCCTACGTAAATCATTATGCTGCGAACCAATCCTTCAATATCCAAATTTTGACAAGCCTTTTACACTCACTACAGATGCATCCGATTTCGCTATAGGAGCAGTCTTAAGTCAAGAAGTAGACGGGAATGATTTGCCTATCGCGTATTTATCTAGAGCTTTGATAAAGGCCGAACAAAATTACTTTACCACTGAGAAAGAATGTTTAGCCGTTTTATATGGTATACTTCAATTCAGACCATATCTATACGGACGCACATTTAAATTAGTTAGTGACCACGAGCCACTCAGGTGGATCGACTCAATAAAAGATCCTGGACAGCGTTTAATACGCTGGAGGCTAAAGCTAAGGGATTACAACTACACCTTCGAGCATAAGGCAGGGCGACTAAACAGCAACGCTGACGCGTTATCGCGAAATCCGATTACGAGTGACCAGTCGACGAGCTCTTCCGAGAACGAAGAGGAAGACTTAACAATAAAATCAGTAGATGCATTTCCAAAATATTCGGAATATTTGAATTTAGTAAGAACAGCCAATATAGAAAATCAGGACGTAATCGAATTACACGATAGCCTTTTCAATCAAATCGATAACTATGCACACACAGTTTCTGTCGATCTCGAGATGAGCGATGGCATCGCAGTGGAATTTAAAGACAAATACGGTGTGCCGGAAAGCCTGAAATTACAAGCGAAATTGCGTTCAACAGGAAAAATACAACTCACAGACCGAAATATTTACTATATCATGACAAAACAAAATTACTGGGACAAACCGACATACGAAGATCTGTACACTAGCTTAATTAACTTCCGAAAAATTTTAGAAATAGACAAAATTAAGTCGGTAGCATTACCCAAAATTGGTTGTGGACTTGACGGGCTCAGTTGGAATAGCGTGCGAAGGATGCTACGTTTTATCTTCAAAGGAACGGGTATAAAAATCACCATCTGCACAAATCTAAGAACAGAACCAACAACAACTCAAAACCCGGAAGATATAAAATTATTTCCACTGAGTAGTCAAAAGAAAGTGAAACCGAGTCAATCGAAAATACCTGCCGCGAATCCTCGTAGAGCATTAGCTAGATCAGTATCAGAAGCACCAAAAAAGCCTGTTAATAAAAAGGACATTAAGACAAGATCCAAAACATTGTCCGAGTTAGACACAAGTGCAATAGCACTAAGAACGCGGTCGAAGATTAAAGCAACCACGAGTAAACCAACACCAGTTTTAGAGCCGATAGTAGAACGCATATCTGAAGATTCTTCGGATGACGAATCCTCAGAACCACCAGCTTTTAGGAAACAGAGGAGCGTTTTGCCAAATTTGGGATTTCAACCCAAACCCTTAGTTAAACCAACTAGTAGTATCAGTAAACCAATAGAGGAATCAGATCAGGTAGAGTCAACATCAGGAAACGAGTCAGGCGCTGAAAATATTACGATAGAACTTAATTCCGTGGCTGGTGATAGTGACAGTGATTTAGATGACGAAGTGTTCTCTCAAACACCGATAGATTTAAAAGAATTACAGGAATCATTCAGTCGTTTCGATAAATCGTTGCATGAAAGGAGCGATATCCAGGAGGGAGATTTGGAGGCAAATCTACCTGCTGCGATATCGGAAGGCGAAGAGCTAGAAGAGTCAATTAGGGAAGTACTCAGAGAACAAGACCCATACAACGACGAAACGGAAGACGAAGAACTAAACCGTAGGATCAGTAAATTGTTGAAGAAATCAAAGGAAAACAGTCAAGCGAAAGAACCGATAGAATCCAAAGACAATAAACAAGTACAACTGGACGAATCAATTATTAGTAGGCCATTGGAAAAATCAGTATTACCAACACCGTTAATCGCACCCCGACCGTTAGCATTGTCCACCCCGTATCCATTCACGATACAGGAAAGGGATGAAAGGGTAGATCGCGACGAAAATATTGAAAAATCGAAAGCCGCAAGGCCTCCGAGACGTTTGGAACCACAGTTAGTCCAACCGGGACCCTCTGGCATACAAATAACGGAAGGTATCTTACCAGATATAACACCTACGTCACCATTGAATCTTCCAGGGGCACGAAACCGCCAGCGTAGTAATATAACATGGAGTAGAGAGAATCTGACTTATCTAAAAGATAACTATGTCCATTTTACAAGTACCGATGCAGAATTAAAAACACCCGTTGGTAAACTATTAGTCGATTTAGAAGCAATTAATGCGGACGAACAACGAGACGCGAAACCGAAAATAGGACAAATTATTATTACCAAACGAGGGAAATATAAAATATTCAGTATAGTTGTTAAAAAGAAATATTTTGACGAAATAACATTAGGAAATTTAACTCACGGTTTAGAGAATTTGAAAACAACGCTCACTCAATTAGGTATAACAACATTCCGAATTTCAAAAACTGGGGATTTTACAGATGAAATTTCTAGTGAAGAATGGCCAAAATTATTATCAGAAATTTTTGATGACGATGAAATTCAGATAACTATTTGTAACGGGATAATACAAGTACCGCCGATCGAAATTCGTAGCGAAATTATCGCAGAAATGCATAATAGTGTAATTGGAGGACATAAAGGGGTAACTAAAACATATAGAAGAGTACGCGAAAGATTCTATTGGCCTCGGATGAGAGAAGATATAAGCATATTCATCCGCAATTGTATTAGCTGCCAAGAACAAAAGCTAGTCAGAGTAAAAACCCGAGAGCCGATGATAATCACGGACACATCAGCTGAGCCGTTTGATAAAGTGTCATTAGATACAGTAGGACCTCTCCCCGCGACTCCAAATAACAACAGACACATTTTAACGATGCAAGATAATTTAACGAAATATTGCATCGCGGTACCAATACCCGACATAAGAGCCGAAACAGTAGCCCACGCGTTAGTAAAACATCTAATCTTACAGTACGGAACTCCGCGAGTAATACTCGCCGATCGAGGGACTAGTTTCGTGAATAAATTGCTTAGCGAGTTAGCTAGGGCTTTTAAAATTAGACATGTAACTACATCAAGCTTTAGACCACAATCTAATGGCGCTTTAGAGCGTAGCCATATGGTACTCGCAGATTATATAAAGCATTATTTGGGAGAGTTTGACGACTGGGATGAATTAGTCCCATTTGCCATGTTCTCTTATAACACTGCAGTACATGAAGCTACGAATTTTACACCTCATGAGCTAGTATACGGGAAGATAGCTCGGTGTCCGAGTTCATTTCCATCGGAAGACAAAATTTTAACATACAATTCCTACCTTGGCGATCTAATAATAAGACTCACCGAGATGCAGACATTGGCTGCTAATAACCTGATCCGAGCAAAGCATACGTCTAAGAGGTATTATGATCAAAAAGCTCACCCGTTTCCAGGTAAAGAAGGAGATATGGCACGAGTATTAATAGAGGCAAGGAAGGGAAAATTCGGAAAAAGGTACAAGGGTCCCTATAAAATTATAAAAATACTGGAAAATAATAGCGTGGTACTAGAAGCAGACGATGGTAAAAGATTTGTAAAACATACAGACAAAATTGAACTAGCTCACTGACCCCTTGACGCACAGACGAACTAACGTATAGTAACAACAAATAAATATTGAACGACGTGTTGACCCCTCAGGTTGACGAGATTTACAATACAAACAAGAAAAATGAGGTACTTGTCGTTGGTGATCTGGGCCGTAATCATCGGAGGAACCACCAGCGAGCCTGGATATGCAGTGGAGCCTATCGAGTCGAGTCCTGGCCTATATTTCGAAAAACTACATAACATCAGATTCAAGAGGGCTGAGTGGCGAATGGTACTCTTCATAGACGTGGAAAAATTAATACAACAATATCCAGAAGGAGTAGCTGAATACGAAAACGTGTACATAGAATGCAGACGGATAAAGAACATCTCAGAACGTTGTGACTCATTATTGCAAACAGACATTATAAGAAGAAAAATAAGACACGCCATAGAAATGCGCGAAGAGGTTGGGGAATTAGCAAATGAAATTATACTACCGGACATAGATAACCTACCACACACCGTAGTTAAGCGAGGAGCACCG
The DNA here is from genome assembly GCA_914767705.2 of Tenthredo notha. Classification (NCBI taxonomy): domain Eukaryota; kingdom Metazoa; phylum Arthropoda; class Insecta; order Hymenoptera; family Tenthredinidae; genus Tenthredo; species Tenthredo notha. The sequence continues at coordinate 2,531,823 of OU611916.1, forward strand.
TTCGAATTTATTGGTTCTGCTAGTCGGTTTTTGTTTGGGACGCTAACTGCGGAAGACGGAGAGTATTTTAACAACGAAATAGACAAATTACATGAAGACCAAACTAGGTTGACGAAAATTTTACGAAATCAAACCCACCTAATATCAAGCTCGTTACACAAACTCCACGACATAGCACATGAACATCAAAAGGCAATAGATCAAAATAAGGGCAAAATTAACGAAGCAATAAAAAATATAAATAGAGTAACAGATACCGTAAGCAACCTTCAGTATACAGGAACGTTGTGGAACTACCAGGATGGTATAGGCAAGGCACTAGATGATTATACGAAAAGCCTTAATAAGTTTGTAGGAGCAATTGAAGCAGCAAGAGAGCAGAAAGTACACGGTTCCCTTCTAACTGGAAAACAAATGAAGTCGACGATCCAAGAAATACATGATTCAGTCGCAGAATACGAATTACCACTACCGAGATACTATCATCGAATTGAAGAGGTTGCAAAGATCGCAGTAATGGAGGTAGGGAATCATCGAGGAAAAATAATGGTGATAATGAGATTGCCGCTGGTAGACCGAACAACTTACCACCTCTACCGAATGCACAGCTGGCCGACACCGCAGAAGAGTGGGAATGAAACAGTATCCGCTCAGGTGATACCAAGAACAACTTACCTCGGACTGAGCAACGACCACCGAACCTATACCCTACCAGATGAGAGACACATAAGCGCATGTATAACTACTTGGTACTGCCACCTATGTGCACTCGAGCTGCCTTTAATCGAAGTAGCCACGTCAAACGCCTGCGAAATTCTAATGTTATTGAACCCCGATCAACGAACGTTACGCCAGTGTGATATCAGATTGAAATCAATCTTTTGGACAAGACTAAATTCAGTGGGAGGATGGCTATACTCATTCGACGAGCCAGAAACTATCCAAATTATATGCAAAAATACTAAGGATCAACTAACGACGCTCACGGGAACTGGAATTCTATACTTAGACGAAAAATGTGTAGGAAAAACGCATTATATCACATTACCGGGAGTAGAAGTGTTCACACAACAAGAACAATACGTATACCAGCCTAAATTGGTACTCAACATCAGTCAAATATCACCCGCCTTAAGTCAACATAACGTAATGAGGTATCTAACCGACAATATTGCAACAGATGACATCGAATTCGACCAAGGGAAATCTTTATATGAAATAGAAAATGAACTCGAAGAATTGGGGACACATCGTCGAGAGAAACAACATAACGAAAAATTAATCTATGGAGGATACCTGGTCCAAGTGGGATTCGTGATTCTGATAATCGGCATCTGTTGTCGGAAGAAGATCTGGCAGGTAATCAAAGCGAAACTAACCACGAGAAAGACGACATCTGACAACCCGACTCGATACAAAATAACAACTAAAGAAGCAAGCACACCGCAGAGGAAGGAATTTGAACTAAAGGAAATCAAATCCGACACTGTAGAAATAGTAGGAGAAACCTCCAACCGATCATTACCACCCCAAACAGCAAGACTCAATTGAACGTAGATAAATTAGAATAAGCTCGACGAACCGTAGGTTCGATAAAAATCGACGAGGACGCCGATGACTTTAAGTAGGGGGGGGTGTTACGTGCGACTACACGCTATTCAAAATTTTCACTTTTCATATATATAATATTACCCGTGGGAAGAACTTAGATATACCACGATTCAAAATATAATATTTCAAAAAACCAAAACCCTCTCTGCTAAAAAGTCACGAACTCCGAGTCGAATCCTATAGATAAGAACCTAACACCCTAAGGTAAGCTAAGGTTAGATGCAGCGCTGGGCCTTTGCTGACCCAGCACCGAATAGTCGGTTCGACGTAACTACTTCCTCAATAATTCCATTTTACCAAGAATAGATAGGACCAATCAATACATTAAGGAAGGGTTAGTCAATACCAAATTAATCTTTAGACTGTATGGAAGAATGTGTGAGCAAGATTGTCAAGGATCAGAATGCATGAAATTTTAAATGTTAGCACAAACAGACTGTCTTGAGATTGGGACCGCGGAACACTGTCTTAGGTAAAACGGCTAAGAGCCATGAGTTTACTCATCCGCGTAAAGACGCTGGTCTCTGATAGGCTAATTACCGGGGCGTAGTAACACCTATGCAATGCAACAGCGGCCTCCTGGCTGCATCCAAACTAAATAACTTGTCTTTCATCCACAAAGTTGCATAGTGCACGGACGGGTCCCGAGGTTAAGCAAATAAGCAAGAGTTAGTGATTGTAAATCTTTAAAGTGACGACGCTAAAAGACTTAGCTAATCTCGTTAAATAAAACATCGAATAGCGAAAGCTAATCAAAGTGCATGGACACATATAATACACCTAACAGCCAATTCAAATTCAACTTTGTATAAGTATTATCAATTTCAATTTTTAGTGATAGTTGATTTCCATTTATTGATATTTTATTCGAATTTAGACAATTCAATTATATCCTTAATTATTAGAATCAGTTTACCGAATCAGTTCAGAGACTAAGTGCTTGAGTTACGGTGCCGCGTGTGTATGTTCGTTGAGGTGAGACCACCAGGAGCTACTTATCACCCTACGGCTCTGACTCCATCTGACGGTACCCAACCTCAAGACAGACAACAACGATAAGCCTTATTTTTAGTTACAAATTATTACCAAACTAACATAGTGATCAAGACAGATTCTGGTGCAAGTCATTCGCATCAGAATCTCTCTTACTAGGGAAATCACCTAAGAGGGATCATAAAGCCCATTCATACACAAGTCATACGTGTATGAATCGGTTTTGCCTAGAGAATCACAACGCTATTATATTCCTTTAGATATTAATTACATTGTCATTATCCGAGCGCAATAGAGAGAAAGAAAGTTGCATAACAGAGAACCGACATTCATATAGTAATATCAGGCGCATCTAACCTTAGTAATTACCGTTCAGAATTAGATTTATTATTCATCATATTTTTGTCATTTTCACGTATAATTTCTTTCGAACCGTTTAAAGAATATATTTTGTTTTTACCAGATTATCAATCATTTTCATTTGAGTTCACCCTAATTCAGATAGAATCCATATCCTATAATTTGGCCTCACAATTAACATCCCTTTTGAAACGTACGGCTCTGTATAGAGCTTGGCAAATAAGGTCCCATATACCGACTTATCAGGGGATAAGTCAAATAAATAATTAATTCTTGGATACGTGAATTGATCTACCATCCGCTCGGGCTTCTCCCTCACGTAACAAAGGTAACCAGAGTTTGTTAAGTTCTATGCTGGGTTGACTTACAGCATTTGGTGTGACTGCTATGCAGGCTGACTCCTTCAATTTCCGTTTGATAGGATTGGATTCCTTCAACAATATCCGGGCATCATCCCATTGGAAGTGGTGTTCATTCTCCCAGGCGTGATCGGCCAATCTCGATTTCGATCGTTCGCCCATTTTAACGTTTTTCCGGTGTTCCTGGATGCGAATGTTTAATGGCCTTCCAGTTTCGCCGATATACACATCCCCACATTGGCATGGAATTCCATATACACACTCCTTGCTTTCTTGCGCAGTCTGTCGGGGCTTGGTTTCTGTCAACAAGCCACGCAAAGTGGATGTTGATTTGAAACGTACCTCGATGTCATGTGCTCTGCATATGCGACGGATCTTCTCCGCAGTCCCCGCTATATAGGGGATCGTCATGGCAAAACTCGGGGTGCCGACGTTCATAGAGTGTTCCGACCCCATTCCTTGTGTGATGGTAGTTCGGTGCTGCGCTTTTTGTTGCGCTTTTTGGATGACACTATCTGGATAGCCGTTATTTCGTAGAGCTTTTCGCACTATTTCCAGTTCCTTCCTTAAGCCTACGGCTATCCAGATAGTGTCATCCAAAAAGCGCAACAAAAAGCGCAGCACCGAACTACCATCACACAAGGAATGAGGTCGGAACACTCTATGAACGTCGGCACCCCGAGTTTTGCCATGACGATCCCCTATATAGCGGGGACTGCGGAGAAGATCCGTCGCATATGCAGAGCACATGACATCGAGGTACGTTTCAAATCAACATCCACTTTGCGTGGCTTGTTGACAGAAACCAAGCCCCGACAGACTGCGCAAGAAAGCAAGGAGTGTGTATATGGAATTCCATGCCAATGTGGGGATGTGTATATCGGCGAAACTGGAAGGCCATTAAACATTCGCATCCAGGAACACCGGAAAAACGTTAAAATGGGCGAACGATCGAAATCGAGATTGGCCGATCACGCCTGGGAGAATGAACACCACTTCCAATGGGATGATGCCCGGATATTGTTGAAGGAATCCAATCCTATCAAACGGAAATTGAAGGAGTCAGCCTGCATAGCAGTCACACCAAATGCTGTAAGTCAACCCAGCATAGAACTTAACAAACTCTGGTTACCTTTGTACAGGGATGAGGTGAGGGAGGCCATGAGCAAGCCAAGGCGGCGCCACCAGTCATAGCTGGCGCCACCAACAACGAACCTATATATACCGGTGGGAGCACGGAATTTGATCACTCTGCCATGAGAAGTCGCCAGACTACCATCCTGAGGACGGGAGCAGATTTCAGCGCCCGAAACGTCGAGATGAATTTAAACTCGAGCAGTGGACTTAGTCCAAATAACCCCCTGGAGGAAGGGGGGGAAGTGGGTGGGCGGGTGGCCCCCCCCTCCCTCTAACCCCTTTCCTACCTCCAATAATAACGTATTAACACCATTGCTATTAACTTTCAGTCAACAAGTCAGGACAGCCTGCCTCTTCGCAAGAAACGCCGTCGCAGGCGAAACCAATACCGTCCCTACTCCATACCCCCTTCTCCGATCCAGCTAGATCTAACCAGGCTAGCACTAGGACGACATACCGACCCCCGACCGCCTACGCAGAACGTAACGCGCCTACCGGTTGGTCCGCGAGTTGTTTTAGATGTTATGCTCCAGGACATTTTATAAGAGAGTGCCCCCATCCACCGTCATACACTGCATGCTCACGCTGCAGGACCCCCGGAGTCACCGACGCGAGCTGCGGCCAATGTTCGAGACCCGCTCCGGGAAACGCCAACGGGAATCGGTAGGTCGGGTCCCTACCAATTCCTCCGTTTCGCGTGGACCCCATCCCCCTATAGAGATTTCGAGTAACCATACTCGCACCCCAAAATTGAGAGATCCCCGATATTATGTCAACCTAGAAATAGCTGGACGACCCCTGAAAGCCTTGTTTGATCCCGGATCCAGCCGAACGTACATCGGTGGACCGGCTATAGAGAGATTCCGCGAATTAGAGTCCAGGTTGTCTCCGCTTACGAGTTGCAACGTAATGTACCCTAATGGCGCAGTAGAGTCAATAACCGGAGAAATGGAAATGCCGGTATGCATTGATGATATCACCATACCCCTTCTAGTCCGGTTCGCTCCGTCATTCCATTACGCGTGCATCCTCGGAATGGATGCCTTAGAAGCCTTTGGATTTGTAGTAGACTTCCAAGCGCGAACCTGGCAAATCACCGCTCGGCCGCCAGCCGAAACCCCTATAAACCGAGAGAGAGAACCCCAAGCCGAGAGTCCCCCGGAAGACGAGTGTGCCGGTTTGACCGAGCTCACTAGTCCCGAGAAGTCCCGACTAGATAGTCTTCTAGCCCGGATTTTACCACCGCCAAATCCCCACCCCGGAACTACCGATCTAGCTACCCATAGGATCGATGTGCAAGGTCACCCGCCGATTAAGCAACGGTACTACCAAGTATCGCCGAAAGTACGCGAATACATGTACGCGGAGGTAGATGCCATGCTGGCTGGAGACATCATCGAACCTTCAAATAGCGAATGGTCGAACCCGATCGTAATGATACGAAAACCCTCCGGGAAGTACCGCTTTTGTCTCGATTTTCGTAAGGTAAATCAGGTAGCTAAAAAGGACGCGTATCCCCTTCCTCACATGAATAGCATCCTAGACAAACTTCGCGGGGCGAAATATATTACCACCCTAGATTTGAGTCAAGCGTACTTTCAGGTACCGTTAGATAGATAGATAGTCTTTATTATTATCCATGGCAATGTTGGAGAGAGAGAGTCGGGAGATAACCGCGTTTACCGTACCTGGTCGCGGTTTATTTCAATTTAAACGTATGCCTTATGGCTTATCAGGTGCCCCCGCGACGTTCCAGCGCCTGATGGATCGTTTAATTGGACCCGAAATGGAACCACACGTCTTCGTCTACCTAGACGATGTGATAATCGTAAACGAGACGTTTGAGGACCATCTGAAATGGTTGTCGCGAGTCCTACGTAAAATCACGGACGCCGGTCTCACTATCAATCCGGATAAGTGCGAGTTTTGCCGATCGGAAGTGAAATATTTAGGGTTCCGAGTCAACCATGACGGCCTCCAAGCCGACCCGGAGAAGGTCGACGCGATCGTCAACTACCCGGTTCCGAGTACCGTGAAACAAGTGAGGAGATTCCTAGGTATGGCATCTTGGTACCGGCGTTTCATCGACGACTTCGCGACGAAAGCAGAGCCTCTGAATGGCCTGCTAAAGAAAGGCCGACGCTGGCAATGGGAGAACGAGCAACAGCAGGCGTTCGAAGCCCTTCAGACCGCTCTAGTCACGCCTCCAACCCTAGCTTGCCCAGATTTTACGCAACCCTTCACTCTACAGACCGACGCGAGCGATTATGGCATCGGTGCTGTCCTGACCCAGAGCGTACAGGACGTTGAGCACGTGATAGCTTACGCGAGTAGGTCGTTGACGGAAGCGGAACGGAAATATACGGTGACAGAACGCGGATGTCTCGCGGTTCTATGGTCAGTCCGAAAGTTCCGTCCCTATCTCGAGGGATATCATTTTACCGTGATAACCGATCACAGTAGTAGGGATGAGCATCGAAAGAAAAATATCGATATCAAGATCAAATGATACATCGAGAGATCAGTATCGATGTTACGATAATATCGGAAACAAAACATCGATATTTGCTAATATCGATATTTTTCGTGACCAATTTAAATGAGGTTATAAAAGCTATTCAAGAGGTTTTTATATTTAGGTATTTAATAGGTTTACACATTGAAAAATCCATATTCATTCATACTTCATAGTTCATAGGTCCCAGAGCGAACCATCTAATGAATGTAAAAACAACAGCTGTGACAACATACTGCCTTTCAATTTATTTCTCTGTTGTGTCAGTATTTGTCCCGCTTTAGAAAAGAGTCTCTCCGATGGCACAGATGTTCCGATGATTGTTAAGTACTGGGATGCAATTTTAGAAAGATTTGGATATGTTGGTGCCATCTCCTTCCATATTTCAAGAGGTTTATCTTCAAGACGCGCAACAGGTGCTCTCAGGTAAAGCGTCAACTCCGATGGCATGCTGTTCGCATCTTCTCTTGATTTATGCCACGTCTTTTCGACTAATTTATTGTGGTCACTCCATAGAGAAAAATTACCGATACCTGCAGCGGATTGATCTGAGTCTGAAGATTCTGATTCGATTGTTTGAGTATGAGTCATCGAAGTAGTCACAATGTTTTTCAATACGTTTACAGTTTTTCCAGCAGCGCCAGTAGAGAGGGTGCAGTATACCGTTTATGACCCTCCCCCCTCCTTCCCCCCCGGCGCCATTTTTTCTCCCTCTTTTTTTCTCTCTCTTTTTTCTCTCTCTTTTTTCCTCCCTCTTTTTTTTTTTTTTTTCTATACTCTTTCGATCCTAACCTAAGGGAATTCCATGGATTCTAACCTAAATGTGGCTTCGGTTCACCCGCTCCTGGCGTGGTAACGGTAGAGCGGGTGCTCCGGAGTCGTTGTCTATGTATACATACCGATTAGAAATAAATATATATATAGATATATAGTGGATGTAGGAGCGGACAGGGTTGGTAAATGACGCACGGATAAATATTGTTATAACGATCGTTTATTCATATTATTCAATATTCGTAAAGGTAAAGGTTTAAGCTTAAGTCTACTGGAATTTATGCAAAGGTTCAAACCTATGGTAACAAGGATTTATTTAAAAATAATGGGTATAAAAAGTACAACTAATTATGTTAATAATAAAATCTTATTCTAGATAAAGTTTAGGAACAGACGTTTCTTATGAAAAACTAGACGTTGATTTTAGCAAGTGCTCAACTTCGGTGTTTACATGTCGAGCAGTTTTGAATACATTCTAGCACACAGGTATCATTTTGAGAACACATGCCTTTATACTTGCGGATTATACAGTTGTAAAAGGACTCAACCAGTTTATCGTTTGACTCGAGATTCTCACTGAAGATGTTTGTAAACTGTTCAAGTGTGAAGCCTTGACGCATATGGTGCAGGAACATAATGCAGAATTGCCCGCACACACGGGATGAAAAACTCTGTAGTTGTCTGTCATTCCAACGGTAAGAGGTGCAGTTTCGTCGCAGGGCGCGTAAATAATGCGGTATAATAGGTGGCATACCCATACTATCGAAGTATATTCCGTTACAAGGGTCTGACACATAAAAGGCAACCCAGTGAGATCCTGGTTTTGTATGCTCATCCGTGTTCGCCACGATAACTGCTGGATATGACCATTTCAGGGGTATCTGGTCAGCTGGAAACACTCCCTTAGAACGGGCAGGAATCATCTCCAACGCTCTGTATATTTGAAGGCTGTCCATCCTGTATCCTGGTTGACTAGATACTGAGGTGATTATCGAAGCTGATTTATGTTGAACAGCCATCTACCTCGTCGTAGCCCTCATCACAATCTGTTTGATCAGGCGACATCGAGGGTTCAGTAATCGGAGAAAACGATGACACTGTCCTCTCGCGTAACCTCTTGTTTTCCTGCTCCTGCCACGAGTCACCACGTTTCTTAATATCCGTAGCAGTTGCGGCGCCCTTCTTCACAGGTTTTGCTCGAAACTTCGGTTGAATATGCGCGTTCATCGATTCAATACAGAACGAAAACGATGTCACAATTCGGTCTGATAATCCGTAGGGCACCAGCCAGTTCTTCAGCTTCAAAGCGTTGCTCAATGCGCAGGTGAAGGTCTTTCGGCTACCCGAATGTAAGATACAAGACCTGACTGCTATCATGTCTTTGAATGCTGGGGATTCCCACTCTCCACCTTCCAGATTTATGATTTCACGTGACATCACATCTTCAAGGAATTTAACTTTTTGTGCACCACGAGTGAAAATGTTCATTGCCTTACGCGTGAGAGAGCGTAAATCCGCTTTCAAATCTTCAAGAGTCACATTTCCTTCGAACCACTCTATACCATGATGTTTCCGGGTCACAACATTGTTCTGTATTTGCTGTCTTGTACAGAGTTCGGAAAACGCGTGCGGCGGTTTGATAACCCAGTGAGACGCGCAGTCATACTCGTAGGTCACGACGGCAACTTCTTTTGGCAGAAACTGACCGTTATTGCCGTAGCAGCCTTGTATATCGACGATGTAATGCATAAGGTTTCGAAGCACACGCGACAGAAGCCAACACGATCGTTTCAAGTAGAAATAGAGAACTAAGTTGCTGAGGGTACGCCTCGAGGTATTTAAGTTCTTCTGTTTTATGATAGTTACTACCCCCACTACTGGAAGGGGTGTCTCACTACCCCAACTGGCTGTAGTGAAAGCGATTTTTCCTGGTGGACAGGTCCGAGCAAGTTGTATGATTGTTTCAGGTTTTTTCTGAGTGATGACCGTATTCAGGCGCAGACTGGCTCTAAACACGTAGAAACACGTTTTGTACGGGCTATCTGTTCACTAGAATTTCTAGTGACCAAAATCTGTGATGACCTGTCGCATGGAATCAATTTCAATTACGTTGTCGAATTCTGCGTAAACGATACAATTTATAGTCGTGGTCAGAGGATTCTCAAAACGTGTTTCAATTCGAACACTGCCATGCTTGATGAGGTTCCAATGTCCGTTATCACTGGCTGATAGGTCAGGTGTAAGATCGAATGCCGTGAGACAGTATCCATCCGCATAATCCTGACGGGCAATAGAGTTTCCCTCGTTGAGAAAATATATACCGGTCCCCGTGAACAGGGTGTTGTAGGAATCCACAAACAATTTGTTCGTGAAATTTGGTTGTAACGGTTTTGACGGGATCTGAGTGCCTTCGATGTATAAGGATAAGTGGTTTAGTCCGAAAGATGTGAATCTGAACGGGTTGCGTTTTTTATCTCCGTTGTACGCTTTGTTATCGACAAATCCGATGATTAAACGTTTCGGTAGCTGGCCCAGGAAAACATTATCGAGTGTTTCGGCATGCACGCCGCTATGTATTGTCATTGTCTTGACCTCAACGCGCGTCATCGGATATTTCGCCGTTGTTTTGGAAAGGGTTCGTGCATGTGCTAATAGAATACCAGGGGTGATCTTGACGCGCCGTATGAGTAAGGTCACATCCGTAACCTCCAAATTATGATACTCGCCCGCTTCCATCAAGCAAAAGGCATCCCTGGATCTGACCAGCCTCAATCGGAGTTTCACACCGTTTAACAGAAACTTTTCCTGATTGAAGACATCGCAGTGCAAACGCCCGAGCATATCGACATCTTTATTCTCAGTGACATATTTATTTCTACTTTGAAACCCCTTATTACCAGTGCCCGTGGTATCCTCAAAGTGGCCTGGTGTATCAGAATACCATAAACCCGAGGTAAGATGTGAATTCTTAGCTGCGTCACCATAGTTCAACAAAGTCTCGATGTAGGCTCTGTACGCGTATGAATTGTTACTCGGGGAAACCAATTTTTGGTTGAAATATACGTCCGCTTGATTGAACATAGAATGCAGGAAATTGTTTACAGGGGCTACACCTGACGAGTCTGTAACGTTTGCATCACTCCGCATTCTCGATACACGTGCACATACTCGGAGCATCGTGTGTGAGAGATCTAAGTACTCATCACCCTGGCCCGGTACGGTGAATTCAATCGGCGAGTCACCGGTGAGTGCCAACACAGGTTTGTACTGCACCCATTGCCCACCTTCGATAGATGTCTGTGTAGGTGGTAGAGTGAAGAGATCCAGTTCGGATTTCAAGCATTCACATGAGTGGGCATGAAGGTAGGCCATTTTTGTCGTGAGCAACGGGCGGACCACTCACTCTAGGTTTTGTCTTTACAAGCTTCCGAAAATATCCATAACGGGTCTTTTCCTGCAGCACTTTTTCTTTCTACCTCTACTAGATGATCCTTTGGTACTCGGTGCCTTTTTCTTCGAGTTGGACCTGGTCGTTTTCTTTTTCTTTGTCTTCGTAGGGGTTTTACGACTTCTGAGCCGTTTAGACGTAGTAGCAGCTATCGATAGTCGCGGTGCACGGACAAGCCCAGACTGGCCCAACGCTCCCCCGTACCTGCGTTTATAGCCCTCTCCCTTCATAACCTTTTCAATACCATCCTGGGCCTTCCGTTTCAGGTTCTGGCGTGTCTCGTTGGCACGTGTATGAAAGGCTTGTTTCCACGGTACGTTGTTGTCTAGGTCCGACATGAAATTCATACCACTACGTAGAACTTCTTTACCGAGCACGCGTGCTCCTTTTTTCAACAGAGGAATAGCTCGTCTGAATAGACCGCCCAGAAAACTACCGATTCCGTGACCCCGTTGATGGGGCGCTCCGACATAAACGCGATCGATCCCCCCGCCTATTTGCGACTCGTAATACTCTATGTACTGTGCCATGGTATTATTCCGTTTTTCCAGTTATTCTCAATACCGACATTAAACTAGTATATTTTTTTGAAGTGTAGTGTGACCGTCAATGTCCCGTGGTCAAATGGTATAGATTTACCCTGGTGGTCTCTTATAGATATTTCGATCGTCCGGAAAGTCGAGAGAAGTAGAGGAAGATAGTGTGGTGGTGAAAATGTTTTTACTTCCACATCTCGGATTTCGGCTCTTTGTCTAACCTGTAGTATACGCAGAAGCGGTGCATAGACATCCCCTACGATACGCGGTTCTATGATATCACAATATATGAACATGAGCGATGGAATCTCTTGGACCCCTTTACCGGTCCTCGGCGGTAACATGTGAGCCTCCGGTGTAGGAACCTCTTCATCTACTTTACTGGTCCTCGACGGTAACATGTGAGTCTCCGGTGTAGGAACCTCTTCATCTACTTCACAGGTCGTCAGCTGTAACACGCGGGTCTCCGCTGTAGCGAGCTCATCGCCCTCTTCACCGGATTGCAACGGTAAAAAGGCAAGCTCTGGTGCATCAGTGGGTAGCAAATCTTTATATCCAGTCGTAATCGCGTCGCTAGCAGTATTTGTACCAGATACAGTTTCGGCTACTTTACAGGTCTTCAGCGGTAACACGCGGGTCTCTGGTGTAGCGAGCTCATCGTCCTCTTTACCGGATTGCAGCGGCAAAAAGGCAACTTCTGGTGCATCAGTGGGTAGCAAAACTTTATATCCAGTCGTGTTCGCGTCGCTAGCAGTATTTGTACCGGATACAGTTTCGGCTATTTTAGGAGTCGAATTCCCTGTCTTCTTGTTAGGTGGGTATGTCAAAGGATACTGTATTTCAACAATAGCGACTTCCCATTCGCCAGAGAGTTCGATCGTCCGTGGTAGCTGTGTAATATAGCAGCAGGTCCTGTTGTCGGGAAAAGCCCGCATCGAGCTGTTGCTAGGTAGTGTTATGTAGAACTGCGACTTCATTATGATGCAAGATTCTGAAGATTGGTAGCGGGAATCCAACTGTTGAACTTTTCAGGGTATCCTTTCCAGCTGACAAGAACTTTCTTACTGCGACCCCGACCCTTGCTGCAAATGATTTTATCGATTTGAAACTCAGCATTTTCGATGTCAATCCTCACACGCTGCAGTTCCGCTTCATAAAAATAGCCGTCAATTTCCTCTCCAGAAAGATCCTCCAACTCGTATACGTTTGGTAAACCAGGTAAAACACGCCTAATTTTGAACAACTCCTCACTCCAGTTAGCCTCGTAGCCCTTGGCGAAGGTACCTTTTGTCTTGCTTATACGTACAAGGTCATCCTTATTGAATTTTAGCTTGCGGGCCCTGTGTAAAGAATGCATACGTTGAATATTCGCTCGGGCCTCAGCCGCATTGTAGAGCGTTACAGCCGATGGAGCCATTCTGATACTCGAGTGTATGGTATTATTATACGAATTGACGATATTTTCCAGGACATCGATGTATCGATGAGTGTTTTTATGAGTGAAATATCTCCACATGCGGTCTTTCAGAGTACGATTAAATCGCTCAACAACAGCTGCTTTTATATCAGGGTTACGGGTCACTCTAAAACGGATTTCGCTCTGGGCAAGTAGTTTTTGAAAAACGCCACCCACGAATTCTTTACCCTTGTCCGTCTGATAGGGTAACAGGACGGCGTTCGGTAGAGGATAAAATTTGCTTAAACCCATCGGCCACGTCGCTAGTCGATTTACTATGAAGTGGAATCACCCATACAAATTTACTCAGGACATCGATGACTACTAATAAGTAACGGATGCCGTCGTTATGATCCTTTATCGAACCGAGTTCAACTAAATCGGCTTCCCAGAGTTCATCAATATTTGAAATGTTGTACTGCAGCCGCTGGAATTCACGGCGTATAGGTTTGTGCAAGGTGTAAGCATCCTGTCCACTTAGCCAGTTCTCAATTACAGCCGAGCTCACTTCTCGAGCGGCCTTTTTTAGCTTTCTTGCCCCTGCATAGCCAGCTGGATGTGAGGGATCAAAATACAATCGTTCCAATTCTTTCATTTTCGCATTCCGAATGACAACCAGCTCCGTTTTGACGATATGGAGGGTGATTTACGGGGTGTTTTTCGATCGCGCTTCAGTTTCGATGGTAGGGAGAAGGAGTCGTCCTCTCTCCCGTCGGTGCTTCCGTCTTCCTTGGCAGAATGTTCACCACTGCTACCACCGGTGTCTCCAGAACGGTGGGATGCCGGACGCCTCCTTGCACCGCTCCGTATCGTGACATTTTCTGCGTTCGACGGTGATACTGCAGCATTCCGCCAGACGTTTTGATTACCAACATATTCCCGCGGAACATTGATACTCTGAAGAAAGCGTGCGTACGCATGTCTGCCGTCAGGCTGAAAGCCTTTTCTAGAGCGCATGGAATCGTTCACCAAATCTACGATGCTTGTGCCAGGTATAACCTTGTTGTCTATGGTCACCACCCCGTAACTGTCCCAAGAGAAACGTGTCGGAACATCAGCTAGGTGTTTGAGTAAATGTTCGGCCTTCGATCGGTATTTCTTTGGTACTGTAGAAACAATTCGTGATAATAACTGTTGCTTGTCTGGGGATGATTCTGCTTCTTTTTCACTGGTGATATCTGCGGAGATATCGTTTCCAGACTTTGTGTGAAGCTCTAGACTTGAAGGTTTTCGCGAATCCTCGGCGAAGTATAAAAAACGTTGTAGTAGCTGTTGATACAGTTTCCATTTCTCGGCGTCATCCCTGGTGGGCGAATCCAGAATAGCTTGCATTTCGCTATCGAGCCTAGAGACTGGATTTCTAGTGTTTTGATTTGTACTCTCATAATTACCACTGGAAAGTGCCCCAGAAGACGTGATATTACGTTGGAAACGTTCTACACTTTCCGAAGGTATTAAAACCATTTTCTTTGCATGTTCCATCGCTTTTCTGTTTCTATTCGCCAAATAGGTGTGAAAATAGAGTCCCGAGAACGGGCGCGATTAACATAGGTAAAAAACCACTACCACGTTGAACCAGTATCTGTTTTTTACTCTTCAGGCTTCCTTTGCTGCTAGCCAGTTTACGAAGAAGCTGTTTATGCCTAGCAAGTCTAGCCTTTTCCTTTCGCGTCAATACGACGTTACCATGCACCGTGTTCAAGGCACACTCGCATATACTCTTTACAAGAGAATTATTGGCAGTACGTAGGAGTGCCAGGCGTTGCTCAGGACTCAGCTTGCAGAGTGCCTGTAGTGTTGTTGTATTTCCGTTTCCGAATCGTCTACGTGTGGCCACAACGGTTGAAGCTTTTATACTTGGGAAACTATCCGAGGTATCACGAGACCGTCGTACGTGTAGCATTACAACCGAACAACTGGTAAATTGGAAATAGAACGCGACTTTATATCTTTTCGCGGAACATAGACGTGTTGATACTTGTCAGATGGAAATATATTGGTGCGATAGCGGCAGTTTTCAGGCGTCGATTGTTTCAAGTCGAGTAATAGATAGCCATGCGGCTGCGCAGTGGCGTCATAATAGGCCTCCTGTAAAAGACGCTGATCTTCAGGATAAACTTGGCGTGCTAAATGCTGTATTTGTGCACGATCTCGAGGGTTCTTGAAAAAGATGATATAATTTGTATTGAGCGATATATCCCTCTGCCCACGACCCTGGTGAAATAGGTTCTGTGTAATGAAAAACACGCTTAGATTCTTATGATGACAACCCTTGGTGAACAGATCAACGATTACGTTGTTGGAGGCCTCTCGCATCAAATCATCGACCACAAAATTAGCTTAGGTGTTCTATCCGTATCGTAGTCGGATTCCTGCGGTAAGCCCTCCCGATACTCAATCTCAGTATCTGTTGTGCTGTTTTTATTGAGAGACCCCTGGAGCGAATTTTGCTCGGCATAGTACCATAGGACACGTGGAAATCGTGTATCGCACAAATCCTCGATGTTTCGCAGAAAAGTCTTAACAAATATTGATTTACCGCAACCGGACGGTCCGGCAATTATCGCTGAAAAAGGGTGCCGCCAGCGTGTGACCATTTTCTCTTATGGATGGGCTCCCGATATTTCTGACTGTACACGTCGAAAGTTTTAGGAACTATGGACGAGATTCGACTCAACCTGCGACTAACTATGCTACAGTATTTACCCGAAAAGTCTAAGTGTGTGACACGCGCCATCTTTCATCCGATGTACGCTTTAATACAGAGTAAGTATACCGTCTGGAAAAGTTTTTTATACTTCATATATTTCATCAAAAGTGGGACTAGTACGTATACCGAATATTGAGTGGGGGATTATGAGTATAAAATGCTCGGGACTTCGACTTGAGGTGTTTATTTCGTTGGGGGTGTATAGCAATATAGGCAGAAATTTCACCGAAGGGTATATTTACAGAAAAGCTGACCCACGTCATTACAAACAATATTGCTAAATAGAATATCTGAAGTTTACGTTCACACAATACAATTACGACACAAATACTATAAATAATATAAGAATACTACTGTGACATAGCAAGTCACAAACCTCCCCAAACTACGCGGGGAAACCGAAACAATTCAAAAAACACGAAAATATACGAACGTAACCGAAGACGATCGGCCGCGAGGACCGATCGTCACTCGAGTAACTACCGTGCTCACGTGCAGTGCCCAAATCGAGAATCCACAACTTTTGCAAACTCCAAACCAGTAAACTACAAGGTCAGTACCTTTTTATTCAGACCTTCGATAACTTCATTATAGACCCTTCAATTCACCTACCGTCACACCAATACACACCCACACACATCACACACCTGTACTTAATCTTAGCATATTTTGAATAAAATAGTATAACAGTCACGCATACCCTAGTGAGTTATCACTCTCCCCGCCTACCCCGTCCTAACCACCATTACTTCGTAATCAGGATACCTATCCGTTACACTACGAGTAGAATAAATAATTATATTGATGTTACAAATATTACAATTGGCTTACTTAAATAATATAAATATCAGAAATATTACAGTTTAATAATTTAATTGATATAGGAATAATATGAACAAGATAAATAATACAAAATTCACCTGTAAACGACTTAAGAAAGATAGGCAAAATGAATAATACAAAATTCACCTGTTAATGGCTTAAGAAAGATAGGCAAGATAAATAATACAAAATTCACCTGTAAATGACTTAAAAAAGATAGGCAAGATTAACACCCTGAATACAACGGACGATATCGATAACATATCTACCATGAGAGTACAAAGAGCTCAATAGAATGGTTGAAACAGTGGTCTGCTCATCATGACCTATAGTGGAATTGTTAGCTACACACGCGCCACGGCCTGCCTCGACTATTCATCGGTGTGCCCGTAAGGAAGGGTATCCCAACTATCTCTACAGCAACGCCTCTTCACAAAAACAGGTCGACAGGTCTTCGTCTGGTCCATAGTCACTACATCATGTGTCGCGGTTCGTCTTATCCCTCGAAACTCTACGCGAATCGGTGCTGCATCCTCCGCTACCATTTCCCGGACAGAATTAAAATTTATTTTAAACATGTTGAATAGTTCAAGCTAATCCCTTTTACTTTGCAGACTTCTACTTCCCTTCCGTCTGGACACACCACTATGAATGCATAGAATTTCGCACCACCGGAAACAAAGGCGCGTATATAGCTACCCCTACCATACTTCTCAAGTTCGTTGGTCATATTACCCAGAAAATGGCCGACCGGCGGCTCGTACTCTCCAGCCCTACCCGAACGAACATAAATAATAGAATCTGTGTCATAATACAATACACGCCGATCTAACTTTTTCAAATAAGAATATAATGTCAGCCTCGCCTGTGCCGTTGTATATGCCGCTATGACTACATTCGCGAGGGGGGATAGCTCAATACTCTGGTCTATGTAGGACCAGCGGGCGTACAACACGTCGTCGTTGACGGGGACTAGATCCTCCAGTGAAATCGCTGGATTTGTTAGCAGAGCCAACAGTCCCTCCCGTGTATTAATGACGATCGTCTTTGACATGTTGTCCCGTTGACCAAACCTACCCCAGAATGAGTTAAGGCATAACTTTGCCACAGAGCGAAGCCCTGGATTTTTTTCGATTTTCTCCCGGTCTAACTCTACACCTTCTACCAGTTTATACTGTCGGAGATAGTCTGATCGCGCATCCTCGGTGTTACAACCAGCGGGCCAGCCGCTGGCCTCCTGTTTAAGTTTGAGAAAAGTACGTATGTAACCCGCGAAGTGCCCGCCCTCCCCGGTCTGTGGATTGAACTTGGTGACCTCGTACTGCCAGATTTCCGATACCGTTATAATTTTATATCCGTTTTCTACAGCCTCTTTCAGCTCAACTGAAACCCAAGTGCCGGATAAATATCGTTCGCGTTCATCATCATGCGGACATGGTGATTGTAATAATTCGCGACAACAACTGTAACAAAGCGGAAACATCAATTTATTATGCATACGGAAAGGTAGTACGGGGTGATAAAGATTACGCGGCGGCAGCACGACGCATTGGACCAGTCCCTCGACTCTGCTAATATCTACACCCTGATTCCCTATTAAACCTTCACATTCTTGCCCTACATAAACCTTTGGAAGACCACGCGGGTATTTACCTGTCGCATTGATGTACGGATACAGCGAACAAACATCAACGTAGTGTATTTGCTCACTGCCCCCGCCATCTACTTCGTAGAGCCGCGACGTATTACCGGTCCGGCCTCCAAAAAAGGCATCACGCGGGTTCAATTTAGTTATACCTAACATCGGAATAAGACGATTATCCTCAATATATGCTCGCAGCACCGCATCTGTTTCAACCATCCTATTGAACTCACACTCCAATATTTCTTCGACGATCATCCCTTGGTTCCTTAGGCGTCTCGTCTTAGCCATGGTCTGCTCGAGCCGTCGATCCATGCTTTCGCCAACCGCTGGCCGCTCATCCCTGTTGATACGAAAGCAACGTGGACAACCGTGCCAGAAGCAGCCATGGAACTCCAGCACATGCCCTACGCCATCGGGCCCCGCGTGGTAGCCGTCAACCCGTCGTCCCTGTATCCGTCTCTCTCTTCCTCGGCCGGCGTGCTCGATCTCAATACCGAGCTCATGCTCCCTCCATACCAGCCACTCGATGGCTCTACGTGAATGTTTATCGCTTAGCCTGTACCCAACAGGAGGGATAACTCCGATTTCATTATCACGTAAAAAGTTCTTCCGAAAAACCATCGAGCAAGCTGACGCGATCGTCGTACTATCCGTAAACGGACAAACATTTCCTGTACGCTGGAAGATCTTGCGGAAAGCTAGACAGGCGAGGCGTAGAATTGTCACGTCTGACTGACAGTACCTTAGCAATTCTACATCAAAGTTGAAAATATAATTCTCGCTAACTGATCTATTATACCACCTGAAAAAACTTTCCCTAGCCTCTCTCGTCATAGTATCTGGCGAGTAGAACTCGACCGCATGTAAGGGACCCTCATACCCCCGATTAGCCGGGGTATTAAACAAGTGCGGGAATAATCCTTTTTGGGTAGACTCAGGTAAACCGAACGCCTTTGGCAATGCTGACAAAGCCATTGGCATGTATGCCAGTGAGTCTAGGAAACGGGTGTTGTTCGTCTCCAAAAGTATTACTTTACTCCCGTTGAGTATAACCCGCGGTGGTTCGTCTCCGTTCTCCACCAGATACTTGAGAATAAACTGCGCGTCGAAACCCTTGGCGATATGTGCTATGCATATAATCTATTTCTATAACCCTCAATTTTCCTATCTACGAATTCGATGAGCTCTCTCACAGGGTCCCTACTAAAAACAAATTCTTGCTGTGCACCACACCCTGCGCAACCTCCACCAAAATCCTCATCTATACAACGCATGCAGACCCGCTGCGCAACGCACAGATTTGGCACGTGGACGTTCACTGTATCATCCCCGTCTAAAGTCTGATTCTGTTGTGTCTCGAAATCATAAAAAATGAATATATAATTCGCAGGCTCTCCTGTGGTATGTTTCACAGGCCTCATATAGCAACTATGCTCTATCTTTTGAGTTGAACGACAGGTCTTGCAATATGTTTCCCCGCAGACATGCTTCCCCTTGGATGTACACATATAAATGTCGCAGGTTTCGCAAATCCGCAGGGTACTGCAGATTGACCGCTTCCCGCTGAACGAACCGGGCTTTTTATGATTGTTAAGGCATTCAACGCCATAAAACTCACGTCTACATGAGATGCATTCAATTCGATCAACCCGCGTATCGCAAGCGGGCGTCGACAGGCAATGAGGACATATATTAGAGCACCTGTGTTCCATAACACAAGCATAGCCTACATTACATGGTATGCAAAAAAAATTAGAGGTGGCTGCTGCACTGATATTCAAAATTGGATCATAATGTCTGTTGCATTCGTGGTAAAGAATGTTGAGTCTATAAGTTGCACTCCGCCTCAAACCTAGTACAATATCTTCGCTATTGAAAAAACATTCTCCTCCCTTTCCTAGTGTACTTCGGAAATAAACAATTATGACAGTGTCGTCTCGTGCTAAATACTGCTGAAACTGTAGGAGCTCATCATACCCACAGCCCTGCTCGGGTATCGTGACGTGCGCCTTTTTAGCTAATTCCTGAGCCCTTTCTCTCTGATATTTCTCGCTATCCCTAACCCTACCCCAAATGTTTTTAAAGTCAGGATGAGTATTTTTCCGCGCGTGCACCCCGGCTACGAATAAAGCCCGCGGTAAACACAAATTATCCGTAGTTTTAAGTTTTAAGATCGATCGCTTATTGAGTATTCCCTTCCCATCCAACCGTAAGCGTTTACCCCTCCCAACAGGTGAATTGACTGTAAATATATTGATAGTAAAAGGCTGATCTATAGAAAACTCGCTCGTACTCTGCGTGACTCTAAACACAAGACCCCATAAATCCTCGAATTGAAAATCGCGTGTCGGTCGAAAGTTTAAACCCGCTGCACTCCTCGTGAAACCATTCGTAACAAACGTTATGCCCATTAGATCATCCTGACCGCACAATGACCTGAAATACCTATGAAGTTCCCTAAAGGCGTCCTCTAATCAACGAAGTGTGTTCTCCGTCTCCGGCGGAACCATGATTTTGACCGTGACCTGATTTCCAGCTAACCCGAAACGCGGATATCTTTTATTAACACGCTGTGTGATTCTAAATCGTCTTGAAATATTACCGTCTATATCTCCTATTTCGGGCTCTGACCCTACAACCTGAATCGGTACACTAACTCGCCTGTCGACCTCCGGTCGATCCTGCTGTTCAGGTACATCGTCCGATGGAACATTACGCTTTCCTGGACGACGAGCTGCTCCGCCTTGCTGCACTGCTGAAGTGCTAGCCCCTTCGTTGACCGCGTATGATCTGGCTGGAATTCCCGACGTTGAAGTGGAAGCTCCAGCGTTAACGCTGAACAGACATGCCGCCGGTTTCGCTCTCGGTGTCTCCCCACCATCTGTGAAAGTATTCAAAGCTATGAAAAACGACGTAAATTTGCATGCCAGATAATAAGATTCAACATTTTTTCGGGTAGGGGTGTACTCGTGACATATCCTCTAACACCACTTACTGTTCACAGGTGTATACCGCATACTTTCACTTGATAGATGCGGTGCATATCGACAGATTTCATCTATCGTTTCAGCAATCACCCTCGTCTCACCAGCATCCTCCGCATCTTTCACTGAGACTTGTGGTAGCCGCTCCGTAGTCTCAGCCATCGCCACCGCACCGTCCGCGTCTACACCGGGATACTCCTGTGTAAATACCATCACACTCTCCGCCGCCAGTTCATAAGCCTTGACAGCTTCTATAGCAATCGCTTCTTCTCGTGCCATAGCTTCGGCATCCAGATGTGCAGCCGTCCCCATCTTCCGTCCTCGCCGCTCGATCACATCCTTCAGCACTCGAAGATCGGATGGTATAAGGGCAACTCTCGCGATATCCAACATTTTCGCCATCCGCGACGGCCTGCTTACTAAGCGAGGCAATGTCATGATTTCTATGACTGTCGTCATGTCAAGCATGCCCATGATATTGCGTAGAACGGTCGTCACTTTCTGCACCGTACGCATCCCGTTGACTTGACGATGCCACTCACGAATACCCGGCGTAATGAATATCGGTCGTGAAGCAGTGAGGTACCGTATCACCATCAGGATTAAACCCTTCACGGTTGATATGATACGTTTATCTTCAACACGATTCATCGTAAAAATATCCTCCAAAATAAATTCAACCGAAAGAAAAATAAGGACTTGTCCAAAATTTTCTCGAAGCTCAAACTTGTTCGCTTGCTACCAATGCCTTTCACGAATGAAAAAACAAACGCAACAGTAATTATTAAACCACTCGAAATCAGAAGATCACAACCAGCAGAGTTTCCTCTACTGAATAGTTTTTCAAACTGATAAAATTACACACTTTTGGAGAGTCTATATATGTTCTGGTTAGTACCTTGCTCATCCCCACTCAGAAAAATGAACCAACCAGTGACATTAATACCACCCACCAACCCTTGGTCATTTTTAATTACCTGAAACATTGCCATTATTCACCGACCTGACTATCACCACTTCCATATAGCTTTTCACCCGATCACCCCTTACGCCCGCAAGTCTGCACCTGCATGCACTCCGTCTTTTAATCCCCAATCGTACCTTTCGAGTCAAAACAAAAGAATGTACGATCGTTCCTTTGCATGGGTAGTCGGAGCGTGAACTTGTACATAGAAATCGGTATGTACCGCTGCGTACCTTACGCCTGCAAGTCTGCACCTGCGTGCGCTCCGTATTTAATCCTCAATCGTACATTTGCACTTAAAACAAAAGAATATACACTTGCACCTTCGCGAGGGTAGCCGGAGCGTAAAGTTGAAAATAGAAATCAGTTAATTACATTTCGAAGAAGACTAATTACAAAGACAGCTGCATCGTACACCTGTCTATTTCCTTTTTCTTACATAGATTACCCTGGCAAACAAATTTTCCTATGTTCATCTGGCAGAGTATAATTGCCATCTTTCCGCAAATTTTGCGCGTATATAATACTTTCGCTGTTCATTTTCCAACGATACGTTAACAATGGTTCGTGACCGTGAATGGTCGATCGCCTATTCGAGAGGTGTACAGTGTATAATACATTCATATTGTTTAGATGATAATAGAAGTAATTATTAACGGACCATGGTCACGTCGTGCTATTAGACAGGCTGAAACTTGTAGGCCTGACTAGTTGCCAAACAGTGGCATCGGCGAAAGTCTGTACTACAATACACTTAGTATTCCTGGTTAGTGTACAGTTTTACAACCGACGGTAATATACCTCAAAGTAATTGCTTGAACCTATCCGCACAGGCCGAAACCTTGCAAACTTTTCCTTCAAACATTAGACCAAAATCTGCAGCTACCTGCGAACCTTTGGGTCATAAACGGCATACTGCCTCTGGCATGAGATGACGTCGGCACCCACTTCTCCTTACCCGCTGGCTAATGGTAAAATTTCAACCGGTGGTGGGGTTTCTTTTCTTGAAATATTGAAGGGTCTATCTGCAACTACGGCAGTAGTTGCAGATAGACCGTGCTTGCAACAGTGCGCATAGTTATTCTACCTTAATACTCTTCAGTGCCTGAATCATAATTTCATCATGTTTAACTCTCAAACTGTGCGTGCCTTGGAAAAGTCTCATCCAGTTGATAAACCACTCATAATTGATCCTCTACGACCAACCAGGCGGATGTTACTATCAACCACATACGGGATAAACCACTCGTTTTCCACAACGGTCTCAGTTGGGTATTCACTAGTCGGAGAACGTTTTGAGCCTATTGTACAGTTCAGCAGTCAAGGTGGAAGTGTAATCGCGATGAAAGCTGACATTTGGTGGAAGCTTTTAAATGCCTTAAACGATATAAACAAATACCTCGCTAGACCAACGACCACAGACTATAGTCCTGCCATGTCTGTCGATACTACATCCGTAGATCTGAACGGTTATACTGTTTCGTTCATCGTGGCTCACAGCTCGAGAGCCATTAAGCTATCAGAACCAGCTGAGCTATGGAAAAAGGAAGAAGATCGAACCACGGACGACGAGGCATCCGCTTACAAGTCCCCCAGTCTTGAGAAACGAAAGCTGTACTCTCCGTCTATCGTGCTGCAGAAAACCTCGATCGATGGACTAAATTCTATAATATGTGTCAGTGATCATCTATGTCGTCTATCAAACCATGTGCTTGCTGTGAACGAGAGTAAAAACATATGGTGATGGAACTCGCTACTCTGGCCAACGCGTTTGGCTTTGTGGATACTCCGCTTGAGCGTTTCACAGAGCTTGTTTTGAAGGATTTTGACGAAATGCAGGAAGTGTTAAAAATGAATTTTAAACCGAATTTTAGTATGAATATGTATAAAACTGTTATGCTTGAACTAAAGGCTCTATTCGATCTTGACATAGCCAATGAAATTAAAGCAATCATAGATTCGACGCGTATATACCGTCGGTGAGCACTTGCTAGAATCAACGTATAGTTTTTCATAAGAAACATCTACCCGAGAAAAAATCGTTGCATATAATCAGATATAAGCATATACAATCAACCATATATAATTGTATCCGAAAATTGGCCCGATCGGGACATATATAATCTCATTATATATCTGCAGTATATAAAATGATATATTATTATATATCGACTTGTATATAATCTGATATCATTATATATGCGCTTATATGCTCAGGTCATTGTATGTGGGCTTATCTTATCAGATATCACTATGTATGGGTATATATTATAATATATGGGGATATTCATATATAGTTATATATGAGCCAACCCGTCGCTTTTGAATGCATCGTACATTCAAAAAATATTTTCACCTTTGAGTTTTATTGATAGTTAGGAACTTTATTTGATTTATTAATACAGTTTGATATTTATTATGGTTACTAGTGTTACGTCCTAGGCTGGAAGCCGAATATTTAACCTATAGGTACAACAGTTACCGTAGTTATTATCATAAGTATGAAAATACCGACGTGCAATTACCATCAGAGTTATAATAATACTCTATTGATGTAATTCCATTTATAATTTTTTCCTTTAATTCTTTTATATTATTTTACTCATAGATATAAGTCAATACTTTTGAAAGGAACAATCTTAACCATAATGTAGACAAATTCATCTCATTCTCTCACGAAACGAATATGCTTAGAAACACTTGAAACAATATAAACAGGAAAGCCTAAAACTTTAAGTAAACTTTCGAACTCTGGAAAATATCCTTATTGAGGAAACATAAATATTCAGATCCTTCATTTTTTTACGACCGAAAGCGGAAAAGTCTAAAGACAAAGACAGCTCTGTTTAAATGAGGATAGAACATAGACGCTCGCAGCATCCCTTCGTAGCGTCTCGACGCTTGGGTCCCTGACCCAATCGCCTCGCGCTATTGCTCTTCTAGCCAACCATATTTTTTCCCGCTTTTGTTTTAATGAGTTTTTTACCAATAGAAAAAACCTCGCCTTCCCGCGAGTTTTCCAGGACCTCCCCTTCGCGTACCCGCGAGGAGAGATCCTTTCCATTCCATATTAGTCAGTTAGTCACGAAATCTCAAAGAATACAGATCGAACTCATAGAATCTTATAACTTAGAATTATTCATTCAAAGTGTTTGGTGAAACAGTTAATTAATAAGTGAATTACTACATAAATCATAGAAACCTAAAAACTAAAGTTAATCATCACCTGTGTGAAGGTTAACAACCAAATTGTTAAGCAGATTGTGAAATAAGATTGTTAAATAAATATTGTTATAATTTAAAGTGAAATCTTCAAACGTTTATTTCACCCACGCATAGTGGTGGCTGATAAAACCCATTACCTCAACAGATACGAGCTCAACGACGTCCCGAAGAACTAGTTTTCTAAGACTCGGTAAGAAATATAGAAATCTACCAATTTTAAATCAGAACCTCACAAGAATAAACTAGTGATTCGTTTCTTCTAAATAACATTCAACTCAGGACGTAACACTAGTATAAATATGGGGAATTCCATACGAAACCGACCAATTCGTAACCCCGACCATTTTTGATTTTGTTCAAAATTTTCTATTTTTTTGTACCTACCGAAAGCAGTCTTCCGGAATTTTTTCAGTTTTTTGTCTCAACCCATCCAAACACAATGAATTTTTCAAAACTTATAAACTTGGACCATTTTGATTTTATTGAAAAAAATCACCAATTTTCAAGAGACATTTTTACAAGTACTGACCAATTCGTAGCTTGTGATATCCATAACTTCTATTTTTTTAATAAAACTACTTTAATGAAATGAAGAAGAATAATTTGGGATCAAATCACTACTTGCGTTATTATTTCAAGGAAGAAACACGATTTCTTGGTTCACACGCGGTAAAAAATGAAAAAAAAATAGAAGTTATGAATATCACAAGCTACGAATTGGTCAGTACTTGTCAAAATGTCTCTTGAAAATTGGTGAATTTTTTCAATAAAATCAAAATGGTCCAAGTTTATAAATTTTGAAAAATTCATTGCGTTTGGATGAGTTGGGACAAAAATCTTGAAAAAATCCGGAAGACTGCTTTCGGTAGGTACAAAAAAATAGAAATGTTTCAACAAAATCAAAAATTGTCGAGGTTACGGATTGGACGGTTTCGTATGAATTCCCCATATATATACATAAAATGGCATGTATAGTGTTAAGTCGAAATAAAATGCCTTATACCATGTGTAAAATATATGTAATCACTGATTTTGATAATATACATTCATATGCGTATAAAATACTTTAACCCCAGAACTACAAACCCATTTTTTCCACCTTGAAACTACAAACCGGGGTGAATATTTATCCCATATATGTTTCTTGTTCGTAAAATCGTTCTGAAAGCTGCAGTTATAATGAGACTCCGTGACTGGTACATAAATCTCTTCGTTTTTCATTGCAGTAATGAGAGGGTGAGAATAATTTCATTAAAGTTTATAGTCTGCGGTGAAAAATCGATTTAAATCTATTGGACCCATTATCCAGACACATCATATACCATGAAACATAACTGTATATGGGTCAAAACGCGTCAAACGGATAATGGCTCTGCCCAAAATTGTAGGTCACCAAAAAAAACGTGAGTGGGCTCAAAATTTTCCTCCTACTTTCTAGTTTCCATTGCAATGTGGCATATTTGAAAAATTTAGAATGACGGCTTCAATATGGCGGCTCGAACCTGGGAGGTTCGTCGAGAATTTTCAAAAAGTAATGATAACTCGCTCAATTTTTATGCTAGATTTTTTTTGCGATCAGAAATGGATTCAGCAAGGAATTTCAGATTTGAAGGTCATGACAAAAAAATTTCTGAAATCCTAGAAATATCATATGGGAAATCCTTCACGACTGGTAAAACCTATTTTTCATACTCCTTTCGAATTTCTAATGCCTCTAATTGACTTCCTGAGCTATTGTCAAGGTCATGTACGGGTGAAAATTGTATTTTCCAGAAAATTATCATCATTTCGCGTTTTCCAACCAGAAAGTTTAATTGGCGCTCAACGCACGTTTCAATCATTTGATTCAATAATTTGATAATTTAATAATTTTCTTATTTCGTTTAATCATTACATTTTTGATGTGAAATTCAATTCTGAATCCATTTCTGAACTCAAAACAAATCTAGCAGCTAAATTGAGCGAGTTATCATCACTTTTTGAACATGTTCGACGAACTCCCCAGGTTCAAGCCGCCATATTACAGCCTTCATTTCGAATTTTTCGAATATGCCACATTTCAATGGAAACTAGAAAGCAGGAGGAAAATTTTGAGCCTACACACGTTTTTTTTGGTGACCTACAATTTTGGGCAGAGCCATTATCCGTTTGACGCGTTTTGACCCATATATAATTATATATAATTCTATCTGAAGTCATATCTGCGATTTTATAGAGTTAATCTTGAACCTTATATGTTTATATATGACCATATAGAAATCCAGATATATTCAGATACAATACTATACATTGTCACATATAACTGTATATAACTATATATGATGATATATAGTACTGTATCTGAATATATTTGGATACATATATTTGTATATGATTGTATCTGAGCGTCGTAAACGAATAAAAATAATTATATCTCGTCATAACTGATTAGATATAGTGCATTTGTTACCTCATATGTTCATATATGGGCATATGGGACACTATATAAATTCGGATATAGTAATATATATGGTCATATATACCGGTATATAATTGTACATAATAATATATGATTCTATCTGAACATTGTATGCGATTATATATACAAATATATGGTTATATATGATCATATATGTGTCTATATAATCATTTTTTCTCGGGTATTCCTAAACTTTATCTAGAATAAGACTTTATTATTAACATAATTAGTTGTAGTTTTTATACCCAATACTTTCGAATAAATCCTAGTTACCATAAGTTTGAACCTTTGCATAAATGTCAGTAGACTTAAGCTTAAACCTTTGCCTTTATGAATATTGAATGATATGAATAAACAATCGTTATAACAATATTTACCTGTGCGTCTTTCACCACCCCCGTCTTCTCCTACACTCACCATATATCTATATATTGTAACGTATCAGGCGACCTATGCCTGACCGTTAGCATTCAAATATCAGCCGTTGCGAACGACTAGTACAGCCTAGAACGTTCGACCATAGCAACGAGCTGAGTGACGTCACGTCTTGTATATAAGACGCGACGCCGCTCAGCTCAGCAGCAATCTAAGGCAAAGCGCCAGATTGACTCAATGCGCCGCACTACAAATTAGACTCATTTTTAGATTCAATTAGTTTCAGATTCAAATTCAGATAACAAATCATTTAAAATTAAATATACAATTTTTCTTTGATAAGAGTGCTGCGTATATCAGGAGCATATCTTCCTAGCCAAATCAAACAAATAAATGATTATATTGCTTAAAGATAAAATTCACGATAATATCAAATATAAACTCATATTGAAAACATACAAAGTCAACTGCCGACCTTTGGTCGAACTTTCTCACGCCTAGAATATAACGTTAGAAAAATAAGTTTGTAAATAGAAATAATACGCTGCAGCATAGGAGTAAGGTATCAAATAAATGTTCTATTAGTTTTCACTCTAAAAGTAAGAATCATTGATGCAGGGTCTTTCAATGCATTTCCTGGTCATCTAACTTCCTGGGGAGTAAAATCAAGTGAGGTACAACTTTGGAAGGGCTAGAACCTTCCCAAGTCTGATACAGTCTTAGCTTGCCTTACGAGCTCAGATCTGAGATAGGTTTCTGGGGGTCAGAGGGAAGGGTTGGAGAAGTGCAGTCTTGGTGTGCTCAGCGCATCCAGATCTGTGGGGAGACGACTGCGAGCGCCTGCGCCCAAGGTCCGTAATAGCATGACTAGCGTATACGTCACGAGGAGTCCCGATTTTTATACTCGAGCAATAGAACTCACAATAACCGACCGGTTCGCGATATCGACTGACATCGCAAAACTGCCGTAAAGTTACATTTGGCGCCCAACGTGGGGCTTCTCAAATCAAATTCTAGTAGAAACTTTGCTTAAAAGATAATTTAGTCATTTTTTTTTATTAACGTAACTTCTTTGCTTCAACGTAGTTAAAAATGTCTAAAGCTAGTGTCACGACCAGGCAAATGGCGGACAAAGGAGCCTGCATCAATCTGGCAACAGAGTCAGGATTAGATGAT
The DNA here is from genome assembly GCA_914767705.2 of Tenthredo notha. Classification (NCBI taxonomy): domain Eukaryota; kingdom Metazoa; phylum Arthropoda; class Insecta; order Hymenoptera; family Tenthredinidae; genus Tenthredo; species Tenthredo notha. The sequence continues at coordinate 2,561,371 of OU611916.1, forward strand.
ACGAATACAGCTAGGCATAATAAAGAAAAAGACACGACAAATTTAGATAAAACATTTATTGATAAAGAAAAAGAGGTAGAACGTAGAAGACAGGTAAGTTTTGATCCATCCTCGATGATGGCAGCTCTGGAACAGATCAATAAAAAAATCGATGAAAAATTTGCGAAAATCGAAAAAACGATTGTAGAAACAAAGTCAGAAAATGTAGACAATATAGTCGATTGTGAAGACGGGTTTAGGAAAAGATTAGAAGAACAGTCTTTAAGATACAAAAAACAATTAGAATTATTAGATACGAAACTAGATGATCAACGTGAAAAAATAGATGAAAAATTGATAAATTGTCAAAAAGGGTGTAACGAAGAACATAAAAATATAAGAGAAGAGTTCGGAGACAGTCTGAGTGGCCTGGAAGGTAGGGTTGAAAGAAATCAAAAAGTAAATTTGGAAAAGATTGTCGAGTTAGAAAGAACTCAAGAAAATTTCAAAATAAACGTAAACGCGGAAATTAGGAAAATAAAATCCGGGAATGCAAGCCAATCGTGTGAATATAATCATATCCTTTCCAGACATGTCAGACTGCCGATTTTCTCGGGAAAAAACTGGGAGCGCCCAGCCAATTATATTAAAGAGTTGGAAGAATACTTTACCGTGATAAACGCACAATACGACGATATCCGTTTAAAACTCGTGGGACAAAGTCTCACTCTAGAGTCTAGACGCGAAGGATGGGTGGATCGCGCGTCGCGATTTGGTAAGATCCTGGGAAAATTTCAAAGAACGTTTTTTAAGTCGATACTGGGGGGTCGAGATTCAGAGAGAATTGCGCAGGGATATTGAATTCGGATATTATATCCAAGACTCAAGGGTAACGTGGTCCGAATACGCTAATCGAAAGTTTGCATCTGCAGCCGGATTAGATCCACCCATGTCAGAAACAGAAATTGTCAGAAATCTTACTAGGCACTTTGACGAATCTATAGTAGAAGCCGCGAAGTGCAGGAACATCCGCGACATCGACGCACTACTATCGTTCCTTGATGAGGTGCAATTTGGTGGTCGATCAAACGCACCCAGACCAAGATCCATAATCGCGAATAGACAAAGTCCGGTAGTCAGTCGCGGAGCTGATAATCGCGAAAAACACGTGTCATGGCGGCACGAGACAGCTGGTCAGACTTCGAAACACACAACGGACGACTTAGATGCGAGAAATAAACAAGGACAATCTGTTCAAGCAAATAATAGGATAAATTGGACAACCGGTCATGTAAACGCGACCATCGCAAATCTGGACAATAACTCGTCGGTAAATGAATCTATTCAAGTAGAGACGGAAAACTGGAAGGCGCTGTACTGGTAGAATCATTACCGACACCAGTACAGCAGACTATAGAAATAGCCGCGGTAAGCTACGAAACTGAAAAACACAGAAATGATAGTTTTGGAAATCCCTTTAATTACTTAATCAGGGAAGATACAGGTAATAGCCAAGCTTTGCCACAATGTCCGGAGATTCTCCTGCGCATTGAGGAGGTCGAAACAAATGCTCTAATAGATACAGGGAGTCACATAACGTGTATCGAGTAGCTGGTTCAACCGACATAAAGCATCATTCGATAACTGCGCGAAATTTCCTGTTGTAAACTTCCAAGTATTAGGGGTATTAGGGGGAAAACCGACGCGAATAAAAGAACAGTTTTTGGCTAAAGTCAAGGTAGGGTCGTTGTCCGATGAGGTATGTTTTCTCATCGTGCAAGGCTTCAAACAAGACGTGATTGTAGGTATCGATACTTTACACCGTTGGCATGCCGACTTAGACTTAAACGTCGAAAAATTACGAATTAAAATCAAAGATAAAAATAATCAAATCGATGTTCAAAAACCTAACGATAATCCGGTCGAAGATTATGTATCAAACATTGCGACGGTAGTTAAAGATTAGACTGGATTAACCGATGATGAGATTAACAGCAAGACATCGGAATGCCAGGTACTGGAAGCTTGGGAGATGAAGGCGTTTGCTAGTCTTCTAAAAAAGTATCGCGAGATTTTCTCAAAAGTACCAGGTAGAATCACGGTTTATGAACATAGAATCAAAATTTACGAGGATGGACCTTTTATTCGACGGTCTTATCCTGTTCCTATAATGTATCGAGATAAAGTTAAAGACGAGATCGATAAGATGCTAAGCCTTGGTATTATCGAACGGTCATATAGTGAATACAGTGAAACCCCACTTATACGTATTTCAGGGGGTACGTTAAAAATTACGTATAAGTGAGAATATCGTACAAGTGAAATTCCAAATTTTGGAATATACCTACATATAACCCAATTTTGTATGTTCTGAAAAAAATCAAGGTACATATCGAGGTTGGAATCATACACCCATACACACATCATTCAATGAACAAAACTCGCCGCAATTAATCAATAATATGTATGTATTTGTATTGTACATATTGCACATTTCTTACATTTGTACTATCATAAAAATATATTATTTAGTCTTAAGTACGGATTAAAAACGATCACAGTAAAATAGGAACACAAGTCAGATAAGGAGAGCTGATTCAGTTATTTAGGTTTGAAGAAGCTGTCAATGGTGGTTTGTTTCTTTTCTGCCAATGAGCACTCGTACATGAAACGTTCGTAGTCACTGACGAGTTGCATGCCTTTACCATCGATAACCTTGGACATTATGTATCGCTTTGTAATTTCCAGTGCCGACAAAGCTTCGCAAAGTTTCACCGGGACTTCGTTGACAGTTTCGTCCATTTCGTCCGAATCCCCGTCTGAGTCTTGTGCAAGGATTTCAGTGACAATGTCATCGTCATCCTGTACCGCGCATGTACTCAAGTCTTTATCCTGATGGACGAAGTCCTCGAACTGAAGCCCAGCACACACTCGTGTCCAATCTTCGGGCTCTTCGAAACCGTCAAGCTCATTCTCTTCGTTAGAAGAGGCATCGAGATCATTTGCCTTTACGACTCCTGCATTGTAAAAGCACTTGGCAATGGTGTCAGACTGTACTTGGTTCCATGCAATACTGGTCAGTTGCATTGCCTATATACAAGGAGAAAATTTCAAGATTTAAACACTGCCTAAACATAGCGTGTCGGAAACATTCTTATTTGGATGCATGATACCGATTTTATAGGCCTATGTGCTTATGTTGAAAATTTCCAAGTATCACGAACTCACCTGCAGAACATGCAAGTTCGGCATCGTTTCTCCCGCGTCGAGTGCCGCGACTGCCCGCTGTACCAGCATCTTGCGGTATTTGGCCTTCAAAGCAGCGATGATTCCTAAATCCAGGGGCTGTAGATGGCTTGTACAGTTGGCCGGAAAAAAAGCCAGTTCAATGTTGCTAAAACGGAGTGCCGGGGGGTGAGCGGCACAGTTGTCAAGCAACAACAAAACTTTTCTCTTCTCACGACGCATTCTGTTATTCAGCTTATCTAACTGCGACTCAAATAATGCTCCAGTCATCCATGCTTTTTTGTTTGCTGCGTACTCTGTAGGAAAGCTTTTTACGCCTTTAAAACAACGCGGCTTCTGTGATTTCCCGATGACCAGGGGACGAAATTTATCGGAGCCATCTGCATTCGCTGTCAGAAGCACCGTCAGTCTCTGTTTACTCTGTTTTCCTCCGTGGCAGGGGTCTCCTTTTTCAGCTAATGTTTTGGATGGTAGGAGATTGAAAAACAGACCTGTCTCATCGGTGTTGTAGATATCTCGGAGATCGTAGTTCTTTATGATTCGCGGCAAATCGATGTTCTTCCACTGCTCTACAGTAGCCTCGTCGACACTGTTCGCTTCCCCGCAAACACTTCTGCCGGTTATGCCGCAACGTTTTTTAAATTTGAACACCCAGCCAGCCGATGCTTTGAAGTCAGCAGTCACATTTAATTTTTTTGCAAAAATTAAAGCTTGCTCTTGCAGCATTGGACCACTAACGGGTATGTTTTGCGGCCCGTTTTTGTTGGAACCATGTCAGCAATGCTTTGTCCAAGTCTGCAAATCGGCCCTCTTGAGTTCGTGTTCTTTTCTCGCCTAAAGGTCCTGCCTTAGACGCACTTGACCTGATGTCTGCCGAATTGGCGATAATTGTCATCAGTGTTGAATATGGAAGACCGAGCCGCTTTGCAACACTGATTTTCGGTTCTTGTGGGTTATCGTGTACTTCCTCTAAAATTTCCAGCTTCTTCCCTTACGGAAAAAAAATACTGAGAGCTCAGTACTTAGTACACAAATCTCACTACTAAGTACACGAATTTTCAGTTCTTAGTACTAACACTACAGTACTAAGTACAGAGAACTAGTGTTACTTAATACAGGGGTACTAGTACTAAGTGCAGAGTACTAGTACCAAGTGTAGACTACTAGTAGTACTTAGTGCAAGACTACTAGTACTTAGTACAGGGAACTAGTAGTACTTAGTACATGAGTACTAGTACGGATTTAAAGAATACTAGTACCGAGTACAAGAGTACTAGTACTAAGTTGAAGAGTACTATTACTAAGTACAAGTGCACTACAGTACTCAGTACTGTGGCACTTTGACCTATCAGTACAAGAGTACCAGTACTATAAGTACACAAGTATTAACTGTGATTAATACCGCAGTACTATTACTTGAAATAATACTGCAGTACTAGTACTCGAACCAATACTCCAGTACTCGTACTCGAACCAATCCTACAGTACTAGTACTCGAACCAATACTGCAGTACTAGTACTCGAACCAATACTGCAGTACTAATACTCGAACCAATACTGCACTACTAGTACTCGAATTAATACTCCAGTACTCGTACTCGAACCAATACTGCAGTTCTCGAACTAGTACTGCAGCACTCGAACTAGTACTGCCGCATTAGTCCAAATTCAGAATTAATACTACTGCTGTACTACAGTGATAGTCCAAATACTATTATATTGCAGTACGTGGACTTCATATACTGTACTGTACGGTTTTAGCTAGTACTTATTGGACTAATACCGAAGGGCTAGAACTTGAAGTAATACTTCAGTCATACTACACTAGTACTTGCCACCTACTTATATATCCCTTCTCAGTAATTTTTGTACTCGAAGTACTATGAGTACTGTGTGTACTCGCGAAATAAGTACAGCAGTACTTTGGCAGTACTTCAAGTACTGCTGTACTGGCAGTACTTTCAGTATTTTTTTTCCGTAAGGGTTCTGCAGCGACATTGCTTTTCTTTTCCTCCCCCCTGCTGGACTTGTCATGATGTACCACGATATTGGGTGACACTACACACCAGAACACAACAGAACACGCCGGAACTTGTTTGAGACAATTTGTACGCGATTACGCATAGATTGTAAGCCGTGGCATCTAGCGGTTACGAAGCGAAACATTAGGCTCAGCCATCTAGCGGTAGAATAATGAAATCCAGTAACGCGAGTATCCACCAGAGAATCAGCTGTCATATAATGACGCATGAGTGAATAGAAAACACCGTTGGGGAACCGAATAAGTATTCGTATAAGTGTGAAAAACGTTTAAACGAGAAACGTAGAAATGGAATCTTTCTACATGGTTTATATGCGGAAACCGCCGGGACCAAATGAATGTTACGTATAAACGAGTAAAACGTACAAGTGCGAATCGTATAAACGAGGTTTCACTGTATATTAATCCTTTGACGGTGGTTGCCAAAAAATCAGGCGACATCAGATTAGTATTAGACGCCAGATTCATCAATAAGCTGATAGTACCGGATCACGATTGCGCTCAGGCTACTGAGGTTCTATTTCAGAAGTGCGGAAACGCATCGATGATGTCCAGTCTTGATCTAACTGCCAGTTTCTGGCAAGTACCACTACACCGTGACTCGAGAAAATACACTGCCTTTATGCACGAGGGGAAAACATACCAATTCGCGGTAACACCCTACGGACTTAATACAAGCTTAGCCAGTCTTATTCGTGCTTTAGACTTAGTTTTGAAAGATACTAACGAGTTTAAAATAAATTTCGTCGACGACATTCTGTGTCTATCTGACTCGTTCCAGACTCATTTGGCACATCTTGAATCACTCTTTGAAGTTTTTAGGAAACACAATATGACAATCATCTTCAATAAATCTCAGTTCTTTCGGGAGGAGGTTGATTTTCTCCATCCCCTCTCCTACCTCCAATAATAACGTATTAACACTGTTAACAATATTAGGAGATATACCATTAAAAAGGGATATAATAAAAGCACAACGGTTAGTTAACAAAAGTGATAACGGATTTATTTTCAAACTCAAATAACATATTAGAAAAGGGTAGGTCGTGCGACCGTAAACATAGGCACTGTAAGTAAGACTAAACTGGTGAGTAAATGGACGATGCCTATGTGTGCGTAACGTGCTTAATATCACATAGATGGCGGTTTAGGTCAGTGTTTGAATTTACTTATATATCAACACGCCTCCTTAAATTTAAACTCTTTATAAACGGAACATTTTGTTTCTTAGTAATTGCTCTTTGGTGTAGAATCATTATAAGTCTTTAAACTACTTTTAGTAGTTCTCTGAATTTTTCGAATTTGTTTCGGCCCAGTGGCTTAGTTAATATGTCAGCGATATTATTTTCAGAGTCTACCTTCTTGATGTCTATTAGACCTGCTAAGTAACTTTCGTTTACGAAGTGGAAGTGTGTTTCTATATATTTTTAGTTTTTTGTGTAGTTACCAAACTGTGCGATATTAATTGCCCCTGAATTATCTTCATACACCTCTATTGGTTTCACCAACTTAACATTAAGGTCATACAGCACATCTTTTATCAGCTTTAGTTCGCTCACCGAATCTGACAGTGCTACAAACTCAGCTGCTGTTGAAGATTTTGCTACACTGCCTTGCTTTCTAGACTTCCAATACACAGTATTACCGAACAATCGTATCACGTACCCCGTCGTGGATTTTCGGTCGACAATGTCGCCTGCCCAGTCTGCATCCACATAACAATCAAGAGTTTTGGCTTTTTCATTTTTATCAAAGGTTAACTTTTTATTCTTGGTGCAGTAAAGGTATTTTAAGATTCGCAACGCATACTTATAATGTGATTGGTCGTACCCATTCTGAAATCTACTCAAGTAGTTTACACTGAAATTAACATCGGGTCTTGTTCCCGAACTTATGTACAAAAGTGCACCAATCAAATTTCGATAGTTTAGACTTTCTACTACTGACGGTGCGAGTTCACATTTTAAATTTTGTTCCATAGGTGTGGAGTACAGTTTAGAGTGTTCTATGTTGTATTTTCTAGCTAAAGATTCAATGTACTCTTCCTGATCCAGGGTTATGCGTTTTCTACTGGGATCAAATTCAATATTAATTCCTAAATACGTCTTAGCAACTCCTAAGTCTTTCATACTGAATCGCTTTGCTAACGAGGTTTTAACATAATTAATCTTTCTTTCGTCTTTACTACATACTAGTATATCGTCGACAAACAAGATCACATATATAGAGTTGCCGTCTTCGCAATGTATGTAGTACAGGCAATAATCATTCTCGCTTCTTACGAACTCTAGGCTTCGGAGGTACGTATCCAAACAGTTATACCAAGCTCTCGGGCTTTCGCTTAAACCGTACAAGGCCTTCCTCAGTTTCCAAACTCTATTGGTACCGTCCTCGTACCCTTCGGGTTGGTACACGTAGGCCTCCGAAATTATATCGGCGTTCAGAAAAGCCGATTCGACGTCTAATTGGTGAATGATTAGATCAAATGGTACTGAAAGGGATACTAATATTTTTAAAGTTTGCGTCATTACTACTGGCGAGTATGAGTCTTCCACTTTGTCTACTTGCTGATACCCTTTTACTCCTAGCCTAGCTTTACACTTATTTCCCATCTTCAGGGTATAAATCCATTTAAGGTCTAAAATTTTTTTATTTGTCGGCGCCTCCACTAGTTCATATGTTTCGTTTTTTTCTATGCATTCTAATTCTTTGTCCATTGCCCTATGCCAATTTGCAGCATTCTTACTATTTATTGCTTCTCGGTAGCTTTGCGGACTGTCGGCTTTAACGTAATTAACGTATATATAGTGTGCAGTTTTATCATATTGGTATAACTCTGTTTGTTTCTTTGGTCTTGTGGACCTTCTAAGTGGATTAGGATTAACGTTAGATTCATCAGGCGAAGCCCTCATGTTTACATCGAGATTATCGCTTTCTTGCAAAACTAAATCGGAATTTCCTGCGTTGTTTGGGTTGCTATTTTCTAACGATACATTCCCCTCTTCTGAACCTGTATTATCTTCATTCGTGTCATCATTCCCAGAGTAACCTATTAATTGTACAGCTTCGTCGATTACATCCACGTGTTTCGCGACTACCACTTTATTACCGCTTAATACTCTATAACCTACGTTTTCGTAGCCTACTAATACTCCTACCTCTGCCTTCCTGTCCCACTTGGTTACTCTTCTGACTTCTGGTATTCTGATAAACACTCTACTGCCGTATAACCTCAGATTTTTTATGTTAGGCTTCTCCCCCATAAAAATTTCATATGGTGTCTTTGTCACTGCCGTGTTCGCCAACGTTCTATTTTTTAAATACACCGCGGTCTTTATTACTTCCGGCCAAAATCTATGCTCTAGTTTCGCGTCTGCCATTAAACACCTAGCTGTGTCCATAACGGACCGGTTGTACCTTTCTGCGGTACCGTTTAACTCGTGTACGTACGGTGGACACGGTTCGATTACAATTCCTTTTTCTTTAGTAAATCGATAAACATCTTTACTCACCATTTCTTTCGCATTATCACATCTAAGTTTTTTTACCCTTTTGCCCGATAAATTTTCAACCTGATTAACGTATTCAATTAAACAATCGAGAAACTCGCTTTTAGCTTTGATGGTATAAACTTTTGCAATTTTACTAAAATCATCTATAAATGTAAGAAAATATTTTTCACCCTTGTAGCCAGTAACGTGAGGCCCATTCATATCTAAATGAATAATTTCCAAAATTTCTGTTGCTCTACGTCTATTATTTTCAAAGCTTGTGTTGTGCATCTTGTTTTGAACACAGGTGCCACATTTTAGGCTAACGTTTTCAAATTCCCTAGGCATGCCTTCTATCAATTGATTTTTACTTATTGTATTCAGATAATTGAAATTCACGTGCCCTAGCATTTTATGGAATTTCTCTTTTAACGTCATGTTACACGTTACAGGTTCGCAAGCATAAGAATTAGAGTTTTCGATAAAACTATGCATTTTGTATATATTATTGACTTTGTAGGCTACTGCAATCAAATCATTGTTTTTATCAAATATTTCTGAGGTGTTTCCTTTTGATACAATTACATGGGAAGCGGTTACTTTTCCGTAGCTTATTAAGTTTTTATCCATTTTCCCTACAAAGAAAACATTCTTCAGTCTTACTTCTCTTGTCATATTTTTTACCAAGAAATTCGTTACAACACGACCGACTTTCGTAGCTTTTAACATTTTGCCATCTCCGACTTTTACATTGATAGGCGTCTTCAAGTCAATGCAATCTGAATAATAGTTGGCATTGTTTATGATGTGGTCTGAATACCCGCTGTCCAGGATCCACTCGATTTCATTTTCACACGTATATGCTCTACCTGCTACACTGTCTACCTTATAATCTATCTCTACCTCTGTACAGAACGTGCTACTCGCACTACTACATTCACCCTCGACATCAACACTCCCGAACCGTGCCTCGCTTCGCCAATTTGAGTGTTGTTGTTGTTGTTGCTGATTCTGCCAACCTCCTTGTCCTCGTTGCGTTGAACCCGTTCCTCTGCTCCAACTTCCGCCGTTGTAATTCCGTTGCTGCGCATTATACTGGCCTCGTGCGCCTCCTCTCCAGTGACTTGTTGGTCCGGTTGGTCGGCCTCGGCTTCCTCTATAGTTTCCTCCCCCTGAGGTTGCTCCAAAATTTCGCGGACTCATATTACATGTATATTGGGTGTGCCCAGGTTTTCCACACTTGTAGCACAACCCGTTGTTCTTCTTTTCAATTTTAAATGCATTTGAATGCCCATGGTTACTCTTATCATTCTTGTTCTTTTCTCTTTCTTTGGATTCAAACAACTTTATTTTATTTTTCACAAACTCTACTGTTTGGTCTTGTTCTTTTAGCACGTCTATTATATCACCAACCGTACTCATTGAACTCGGTAAGGTTCTGAGTAAATAGTTCATTTTCTCTTTTTCAGTTACCGCAGCACCGGCGACTTTTAGTTCACTAACCAGCTTTTCAAAATCGACAAAAAAATCTTCAGAATCACTGTAATCTTTTAATTTTATTTTCTCAAGCCTGTTCCTTACACAGATCTGCAGCGCCGTTGATTTCATCAGATAGATTGAGTCTAATTTCTTTATAACCGCGAAAGATGTCTCTTCGTCCTTGATGTACTCCATTTGGCGATTAGAGAGAGCACTATATATATAATTCATGGCCTTAATATCTTTAGCGTCATACTCTTCTTGCCTCTCTGTAGGGAGTCTTTCCCTTGCCGTTACTTCGTCGCACTTTTTCCATTTGAGAAACGTTACCAAACGTTTCTTCCACGTGCTATAGTCTTGTCCATCGAACACTGGTATAATCACTTTGCCTTCGTCGGACATGTTTTCTTTATCACTTTGTTCACTTAAATTTCTTTTCACACCAGATATTTCTCTCATCAGAATTACGACCTTACTAGCAATTTCCACAAACTTTTCCAAAACACTTTCCTGTCTGATTGCTTCTTCGTCTATGTCCTGCACTGTTTCAGTTTCTTCTTTTTTCACACATTTTATCATTACCGCCACGTGCACTAATAACTCCCATATCAGTATCTCACTTTCAACAAACCACGCTCTGCTACCATGTTAACAATATTAGGAGATATACCATTAAAAAGGGATATAATAAAAGCACAACGGTTAGTTAACAAAAGTGATAACGGATTAATTTTCAAACTCAAATAACATATTAGAAAAGGGTAGGTCGTGCGACCGTAAACATAGGCACTGTAAGTAAGACTAAACTGGTGAGTAAATGGACGATGCCTATGTGTGCGTAACGTGCTTAATATCACATAGATGGCGGTTTAGGTCAGTGTTTGAATTTACTTATATATCAACAAACACCATTGCTATTAAGGTATAACTACGGACCGGAAAGTTCCAAAAGTTACTCACTCGCACTATTTTTACATTATTACAATTCTAAAATAAATTCAGTAGTAGAGTCTCAATCGATTCAACCTTATGTATTGATGAATATGTGATTATTTAAAATGACTGATATTATATTTAAGAACGAGAAAAGCAATTTTTTACATGCGAGATTTGAACAATCCAGCGTGTACTTTTGAACTGGTACAGTTCACTCACACACGCTCATCCCTACATCGATAGGCGCACACTAATGGACATCGCGCGGAGACTGGCCGTGGCAACATCGCAGCGTCAGCTGTTGGTATGGTAGTACAAACCGTAGTACGCTGTGATTTCTTGACAGAACGAAAGTGAGGTTATGTTGAAAGTAAATACAGAAAATTTAGTACGTTATAAAGGAAAATGGAAAAAGAAGACCGTTATTTCTGGTAGATTGAAATTGATTGAGCGAAATAAAAAAAAGCCGGATGAAGAGGCTATTAAAAAACCGAGGACCATTCTTCGTGGCATGCGATTGATCGATCCGAATGAAGTCGATAAAAATATGATATGCAGCAATTGTAAGAAACAATTGGCATTTCATCATATTATCGCAGAAAAAACGATGGGCTTTCACTATATTTGGACTTTAAAATGTGATATTTGTGCTACAATAACAAAAAGCCACTCTAGCAAGTCCCACTTCAATGACGGTCGTCGTTATTATGATGCAAACACTGCAGCTGTACTTGGTAGATATACCATAGAATTATTATCTGGCCTTTCATATTTTTTTTTCCATTTTCAACCGATTATGCATGTTTAAAGTAAGTTTTTTTAATTTCATTGTCCAATATGAAAACCTAACCTCAAAATCTAACCTCAAACTGTGAATTCATAGGTGCTGTTCACTCAGGAGCAGGATGCAATGCATTGAGAAAGATTGCAATGTGCATAGATATGCCAGTTATGGGTGAGGAGGCATACAAGCGGTATGAACGTGAAATTGGTCCACTCATCGAAGAAGCTGCAAAGAACAGTTGTCAAAGGGCAGCAGCGGAAGAGCGACGTTTAGTCGTAGAGCATATTGATAAGCTGCGTAATAAATTGTAAGCTCCGTCAAAATGACAAAACATTACATTCTCTTGTATGGCATAAATAACGTAATCTTTATGGAAAGGGTATTGGCGAATTGTTGCACAAGAAACAAGGATACTCTAGTATATTTGTATAAAATAATTGTTTCATATCAAATTTCATACGTGAGTTCGTCTATAAACATAAATAAATTCATTATAAAATTCAATTATAATGGTCGTTACTCAATTGTACATAAATTGACAAGTTTGGCGATAAATTAATAAGTGGTAAATACCCATCAGCGTTAATTGCACATATAAATTGTACATACATAATATAGTATTAGATTTTCAATCAACGATTTCAGCCGTATCGTACTCGTAGAAAGAATACATTATTTTTGTCATTCAAAATAGAGATTTGTCTGGATTTTTTTTTCATACAGCACACGTTATAATTAACGTTTGCTGTATGAATAAAAAAAATTATTATACAGCGGTGATACCACGCCTCAAACTCCTCAATCTCGAATACAAAGTTTGAAATATGGAAGACAAATAAGAAAAAAAAAAAATGTAACATTGAAAAAATCAAAAAAATTCAAAGTCGAAAAATGTATTGTGATTGGTCATTCTCTGTGCTGTACCTTCCTTTTGTTGACTCCCTTTTCTTTGTTTTTAATTTTATTAGGCCAAAGGAAATATCGGATGAAATTTACCCCCTCGCGGACTTTATGCGCCCTAGGACCGACGATACTAATAGGCCAGATTTTGATGATGCTTTGAGTCATGTTATAAATATAATCGTATCGTATGACATGGGATGGAGTAAACGTGGAAACGGACGCAGCTACGATAGTCTGAACGGATACGGCGCGATAATCGGGCTACTCAGCAATAAAATATTAGATTTTGCAACACGCAATCGTAAATGGAAAAAATGTGATCTAGGATATCCTAAGGAAGATCATGACTGTAGGCAAAATTACGATGGAAGCGCGAAGGCTATGGAAGCATCTGTAGGAGCTCAATTAGTTAATCGCAGCAATATTCTTAACCCATTCACTGGCAATGTATCATATATGATCAAAAAAAAGTCGTGCCACAACTGGCGATGTATCATATATGATCAAATTGAATAACTGCTGCCTTTTTCAACCAATTCATTTCAAATTCGGTGTGTAAGAGTTTTGGGGGTTGCTGATTACGAATCTAAGGTCAGAATTAAAAAATTCAAAATGGCGGATTAATTAATTGAAAAAATTGGAAAATTCACCCACAACCCCTCATTTAGGGGTTGGAAATAAAAAATTTGCAAAAATAACCATCAGAATCGATTCTGCGTCCCCAAAAACCCCTATATTCATGGTTAATCGTATAATTTGTTTAGTTTATTGTCCTACCATTTTTGGCATGTACAGTAAAAAAGGCTGCACCAGTGAAAGGGTTAAGGAGGCAGGACTCAACGTTCGCGTTGTTATCGGGGATGAAGATAGTTCGACAATAGCAGCAATACGGCGAGAGAGATCTGAGCATATTTTCAAGCTGGCCGATTCCAACCATCTCACGAAAAATTTCTCCAACGAGTTATATGTATTACGTTCTCGTTTCTCTGAACTTGGAGGCAAGAATGTCATCAAGCATGTAAAAACTTGCTTTGCTTATTGTTGCGCGCAGAACGAAGGAAGGACCTCTGATCTTGCAGCTGCATTGCGCAAACTTCCTGATCATTTTTTTGGTCGCCACGAAAATTGTGGCGAGTGGTGCGAACGCAGCTCGGAAAAAAATGGCAAACACCGAGTTCAATTTAAAAATAGTCAATTATACGAGCAATTGATGAAGCTGCTAAATAAATATGCCGATAACGCTTCGAAATTTGCAGTTCGTGCATCCAGCCAAACTAACGAGAGTGTGAACTCTATGATGGCTCGGAAGGCACGCAAGTGCGACTGTTTTTCTTTGAGTGAATCGTGCGATTACCGTTATGCAGCTTGTGTATGTACTATAAACGAAGGCGAAAGATATGTGTGCAATGTGAGAAAAAAGGCACAAATGGAACCGGGCGTTTTCACATCTGAATTGGCAAAGAGAAATGATGTGATACGAGAAGCTAGAACGGCTCGAGCGAAATTGCCTGCTACAAAAGCTGGACGTAAACAATTGCGCGTAGACAGAGAGAATTTACGAAAGAAAAGTGAGACAGCAGAAGGCATACAGTACAAGTCAAGTTGTGGTTTAGAGTTTGACTCAGACATCGCCTATAAAAATTACTCCGATCCATCCGAAAATAAACTCTTGAAATTAATTCCCGGCAACTATACAGTAGTATATTTTGACCTCGAAACTTCTGGATTGTCCGACTCTGCGGACATACTGCAAATTGCAGCTAAGTCTGGCAGTTTCAGATTCTGCTCATATATAAATCCAACGCAAGTAGTAGACGCGAGAGCATCTGCAGTGACTGGTTTGAAAAGCGTGGCTGGGGAATTGTATTTGCATGATCAAAAAGTTGATTCAATCTCCATCAAAGATGCTCTGGTTGCTTTCCATGAATTTTTAAAACTATTTAAAAAACCCTGTCTACTCGTTGCCCACAATGCTACATTTGATGCAACACGTTTAGTCCTTGCTGTCAACGGTCATTCAATGATTGACGACTTTCGACTAGTTGTCGTAGGCTTTTCAGATACGCTGCCTTTATTAAAAAAAACGTATCCCGAGCGAAAAGGACCAGGAATGTTCAAGCTGGAGAAATTAGCTGAGGATATTTTAAATGTAAAGGCGAATGCGAAGTTTCACGATGCATTATCCCAGATAACAAAATGTCTGCACAATGAGAGAGTATACGCTCTCCGCGTGCGAATTAATCCGCACGGCATGAGCTCATATCACCACACAGATGCGTCATCAATTGCAACTCATATTGCTCGCATGTCGTGAGCATCACACGCGTGCCACGCATATCGCTCGCACGTCGTGATGGTATGAGGTTTGTCCAGATGGTACCAATTCGATTGATGTTTCGTAAAAAAAAATCAAAAACAACTTATATGATGCAAAATTTTTATTCACAATACATATAAAATTAAAATACGAACTGTTATTCAAATATTGATATTCTATGTTAAAATTCGAACTTTCGAAGTTTCGACAAATCCACAATTCTTTTGGATTAATGTTATATGATAAACTAGATATATACGATATTGCACAGACTCAACTGCTTGCATATAGGTAAGTATATTTAAATATAAATCTCAACTTAATTAGCGACTCTATCCAATTGGAGTTTCAGGTACGTCATTTTTTACTTTAATTATATCATATACGCAGCGGTTTTTGGCAATAATATTGCTTACATCTAAAAAAAATGAAATACGAACTATTATATTCAAATATTGATATTCTATGTTAAAATTCAAACTTTCGAAGTTTCGACAAATCCACAATTCTTTTGGATTAATGTTATATGATAAACTAGATATATACGATATTGCACAGACTCAACTGCTTGCATATAGGTAAGTATATTTAAATATAAATCTCAACTTAATTAGCGACTCTATCCAATTGGAGTTTCAGGTACGTCATTTTTTACTTTAATTATATCATATACGCAGCGGTTTTTGGCAATAATATTGCTTACATCTAAAAAAAATGAAATACGAACTATTATATTCAAATATTGATATTCTATGTTAAAATTCAAACTTTCGAAGTTTCGACAAATCCACAATTCTTTTGGATTAATGTTATATGATAAACTAGATATATACGATATTGCACAGACTCAACTGCTTGCATATAGGTAAGTATATTTAAATATAAATCTTGATTCAAAAAAATGTCCGATTACGGTATGCAAGATGGTAATTGATGTATTGTGCCACTAATCGTCGGTGTCTTCATCTGCGTCGGAGTCTTCATCAGGGTCTTCCTCTAACTCTACCTCTACCTCTTCATCAAAGTCTTCCCCTTGTGAATTCTGTTTGGCAACTATCTTTTCCAATCGTTTGATTTTCTGTAACAGCTGCTGCTCGTTTTCACTAATGCTTTCATCGGAGTCTGTCACCTGCGATTTTTTCAAAGCATTTCTAAACCTTTGTTTTGTTGTACGCAAAACCTCTTGCATGTCTGTTTTAAATTCTGATTTGGTATCAGGCCCTCTGAAGAGGGGACACCTCTGCGCTGCCACTATAAGAGAACACGTGAACGTATTTCATAAGTCCCATAAATAAATTACTCAATGAAGGCATTTTCAAGTAACTATTACAGTATAGTTGTACTTGGACCCTAGAGGGTTATCAATCCGATAAAGAAGCGAAGAAACAAAAACTCACGATATAAGACATTAGCAATATTAATGTCGCCGAGCTTTTGGCTGGTTTTTTCACCAGGCCACGTAAAAGAATTCACGAGTTCGTCAGTCATGACTTCTTTTAAGGCGCAGCTCAGAAATTCTCGTGCCCTCGATCCTCCTAGGTTACACAGATGTCGGTACTGAAAGAAGACGTCACATTTATATGAAGTACAGAAAATAGCAGCCCATACATCATGATAAAATATCAACTCATTGTTATTGAATGATAGTAAAATCAAACATTCGAATGCTCTCACCAGTTTCTTACGTATAGTTTTGTTAGAGATACTCTCAACTTCTTGAAATTCCTCAACGGTTTTGAGAGGGAAGCCTTCCAGCGGTTCGTAAAGTTTTTTATTCATTTCCCGAACTGAATTTTGCTGTGTTAATTCATCAAGAATCAGTTGTTGTTCTTGTATGATTCCTCGATTCTGCTCTTGTATTTCTTGGATTTGCTTCTGTATAGTTTGGTTTTGACGTTGTATTTCTCTGAAAATCCATATAATTTTAGTAAAGAGGTTTGATGGGATTATCGAATAAGTGCAAGAAAATTCAAACAAAAATTTTTCCATGAGGCAAGAAGTGAATATCCGAACAGGTAGGTAGCAATGACGGCGATGAACTGGCTAAGAATGAATGTACGACCAACGAACGGAAGGGAAAATCGAGTCATTAGAATAATTGTTACAGTTTTAGTTTCACAGAAAGCAAGGTACTTGGCAGTCCGTGCATGATGTGGAGAATATGTCTTGAAAACAATTATATTTTCTCATATGTCACTCACATACAGCTGTCCAACACTTCCTGCAATTTGACAGTCACGCTTTTGTTTAAATTATTTTCAGCTGCATTTTCAGCATCTTTATCCATGTTTAATTCATTCTCCATCACCAATTCATTCCTGGATGACACGGGAGAAAGTTCAGGACGACTGTGTAGCATGTTAATATTGCTAGTTGTTGTTGTGTGATGATGTGAACAATTATCAAACACCGCAGTGTCGGTCGTTTTCAATTCGAGACAGTCAGGCCGAGGCTCTGTGGATCTATATTCTGTTCCTCCTTTTGGGCTTGTTATTTCCGGTTCAAGACGTGAGAGTTCAGGCACCCCGACTCCAACTTCTGCTGTGGCTTTTTTTGGGTGTGAGGTTTCTGGTTTTGAGCATCCAGATTGAGGAACTTTAAATCTAGATTCTTTTGTTTCGTTTCTAAACGCAAGGGTAAAAAGAAAACATGATCACTATACAATCAATTTTATTCTATACAAGTATTTTCGATTGCACTTTCTAGGTAACATTCGTTTTCGCTGTGCGTAAATTTTGCTTTGCGCGCATGAAATTCAACTCAATGCGCATTGCGTTGAAAAACAAAGTTCTATTCACGTGCGAGAGCTGATTCTCGACTCGTGTGAGTGTCACCCTCGCTTCGTTCGGACGGAAAACTTCACTCGTCCGAGAATCAACACTTGTGCACTTGTATCGAGGACTACTGTCATGGCAGATATAAGTGAATTCAACTAGATGTTTTTGTGTGCTCTGACATGCTAAATTCGAATCAGTCTTTCAAAATAGCCAATCATATCAGGATTTGTAGGAACGTGAGGTATTTTGCAAGACAGATTTGAATTCAGTATACGTTAGATTCCAGCAAGCACCACTTGAATAGTTAAAACGCCTTCTAAGATACTTTTTTTTTCCTAGGTATCTCAGCGTGTGCTGATGTCCCAACTTCTGAGATACTCTAGATTCTTCTAGATACTTCTAAGATACATCTACAGACAATATTAGTTTTTATATGAAACTCACGGAGTTGTTTCTTCCACCCGTTCGATTTGATTTACAGGATGTTTTTTGACAATATTTTTTGCTATTTCTCGCAGTCTCTGTAGTTGGCCTTGGACAGAAACAGCCTTCTTGGTAGACCTTCGTCTGGGTGGGGCTTCGTCGGAGGACGTCGTCAATATGGCTTTTGGAATCTTGATGATTCTTCCACTCTTGGATATTCTGGTTTTATTTTTGTTAGGCTTGGTTTGACTCTGCTCCATGTTTCTGAAACCTAACATAAAGTTTTCGAACTGTATATTATATGGTTATACGTTATGAGCGAAGACGAGAATCCAAACAATTCGAGAACGGGCCATCATATATCCTTTTTTTCACTGTATGCCTAATTTTTCGATTCTTCTTATATAGGTAAAACACTTATCGATAGTATACAGGGTGATTCAGAACTCGTGACGAATCTCTTGAGGGGTTAACCCTTGTCAAAATTGGGATCGAAAGTTCCTCTGCCATTTTAACTTTCACCGGGAAATCTCTCTAATATTGATAAAAAAAAAACTCATTGGCATCATTTGAGATTCTTTAAAATTGACAAATGATTCAAAACCAAAAAAAAAAATTGTTGAAAAAAAATCGTACTTCGGAAAAAACAAAATTCCAAACAAAAAAATCATTTTTTAGAAAAATGGCTGAGGAACTTTCGATCCCAATTTTGAAGAGGATTAAGCCCTCGAGAGATTCGTCGCGAATTCTGAATCACTCCGTATAAGAATATCACTCCCGGGGTATAACATCTACATCCTGAGTTACGTAAGTATTAATTTTGTTCGTTTTATCTCTGGTAGCTTTGCGTCATGCAGAAGCGATCCGGATAGAACAGAAATTTAATATCGCATGCTATCGTACAGAGACGCACACACCATTCGGAAGCGAACCGCTGCAAAGTCTGCATAAGGAAGCACACGATATGAAAATTTACTGACGTCCAATTCGTTGCGGTTCCAAATGCTGTTTGAGTTTCTGTTTGATACTAATCGTTTATATACGCACCTTGACTGTGCGGAGTTGAGGTAATCTAGTTTTGTCAATCTTTGGTTTTGGCTCGTCACTCGAGAGTGTCTAACGTTGCGGCATATTAAATGGTGTTAGCGAAGTGACACAAATCCACTCGTTTTCGATCACACTTTCCTCTTCTCCTTCAACGTTGCTCCATTGTGGCATTCTGTAGCACTTGTTTGCTACATTATTCAAGTTGATCGCTTGAACTTCATCCGATAGATCTGTGCAATGATACACGCCAACCAAATTGGATGCTACTCCAACATTATAAACTTCAGATACTGTTCTCAATTCTTGCACAATAAGGAAAGTCATTTCTTCTAGTTGCACAATATTTTTGATCACGCAGACTTTCGAGTTCTTCAAAATGCAGCAACCGTCACGCAAAGTGGTTGTCAATCTTGTTTTACCGATCTCCACTTTATGAAATTGTCGACAACAGGGGAGAATATCATCTGGAAGAGGTCCCTCTACATGAGCCTGCGACACACGAATCTCAATGTTGTTGTCTACTGGTGCAGAAGTCAAATCATTCAGCTCGTGCATTCTTTTGTAAAATTGCTGAAGAGGAAGGTGTGGTTTCCGTATACGTTTTCGGAATTCTGGAATGTTATTTTCATAACAAAATGCACTATACTTGTCTAAATTACCGAGTTCTTGAGCATCTGCGACCATGTGCAATAGACCATGAACATTGTATGACAGGAACTGCTGTCCGTATAATTCTTCACACAAAGTGACATAGGTTTCAAGAGCTTCCTGGCAGAAAGCATACATTTCTGGTAGTATTTCTTCTGAAAGCAGCAAGCGCATAACGCAGTGAAGAATCAGAAAATGATTGTAGTATTCGTTATCAAAAACATTTTTTAAAACAGCTGGAGCAATATATAGTAGTAGTTGCCTGTATTCTGTAGCTTTGAAGCTGTGAAACATCGTTATTTTATTTGGTCGACGATTGAATTCAGAGGGACAATAGTTTTTCAGAAGTATCATTCGTCCATCAATAATATCTAGTTTTCTACCACTCAATCTTCGATGACCAAACTTCCGATCAACGTGAGCTGCTACTGCTTTTTTAACGTTTCCCAGCCAGGCTAAATGCACAATTTCAAAAGGAACACGTGTGACCAATCCAAGCAACGGATCCAATGGACTCCTTGTCTTATGGTGATCCTCGTCTGTGATATTGTGGTAGTCTTCGTCGGTTCTCAGTGGGTGCCTGATGCCTTCAAACACCATCGTTCCTGCAAATCCTGGTACGGTGCATCGGTGGCCTTCGACTTTACACTTGGAACATGCGTGGGCCGATGTGTGACCATAATGGTTTAGAGCAAACGCTCTTGCAGGGGCATCGGCAATGAAGCATTTCACTCTCAAAGGAAGTTGTCTGTTTCCTATTATAATTCCACCTTGGTCACGTAACTCGAGAACTTCTTCAACAAATTGTTCAAAAAAATCGAAAGGGTTAGAAGGCTTGTGTGTGCCCTTGAAGACACCAGCAATAATGGGTCGTTTATCAGCTATATTCAAAATTCGATACTGAATTGGCCAGAATTGATCTGTACCCTTATTCAGCTGAGCACCGTCTGTACTAAAGTCTATCTCTACGTATTCTGGAAGCACATCTTCTGGCAGATTTCGTAACTTTCGAATGAGGGTAGTTTTGAAGCCAATGTGGAGATATTCCCCACCTGCGATTTGTTGTACAAATCCAGTGGCAACAACAGTGGGAGTCTGCAACAACGTTCTTGTATCTTTTGGGAGAGAAACTAAGTTGAATGGGAATTCTCTTAATGTTTTCAATAAAAGATTGCCTTGATTATGATTTATGTTTGCTGTTAGGAACGCATTTTTCAACGCTTTTTTTTTCAAATTCACTAGATTCGGTGGAAGCTGCACAGCTATGTCTTCTTCTTCTGAACTTTCATTTTCAATATTTGCCATGAGAACATCATCATTAACATCCTCGTCTTCTTCACTAACTTCTTCGTCAGATCCTTCGCACTCCTCCTCGCGAGAACTTTCGGAAGCTCCATCGTCGGAAGACTGTTCCTCATTGGAATGGAATGGATCGCTATCTGAAGCAGGAGCTGGAATTTGTGCTGGTTCTTCGTTCCCTGAGCTAGAATCAGAGTCATCGGGATCCGCAGGATATTGCCTCCTGTTACCAACTGCAGACAGGCGCCTTCGCTTATGTCTTAATCTGAGATCATGAAACTTTTTGTTCTTTCTATTCATTCTCACCGTCTTCTTTTGCTCTTGCTGCAATGGGTCAAATCTTGTCGGAGAAACATATATTGAATATGTAACATATAGTTACAGTTATGCTACGTTACATTATCGGTGGGCAAAATGGACCCCCTAAGAAACTAACACATAGGCTGTGTCCCAATTGGTAAGGAAAATATACTTGATGCACACCTTGCATTCGGTTCAGACCACTGATTTATATCTATATATATATATATATATATCGATATATATAATATATATATATACTATATATATATATAATATATATGGGCATATCTCTAGAACTTTTCATTTTTGACATTTCGGAAAAAAAAAAAAAAAAATGGTGTCACACTCTTTCAACCGGTCTTATCTTATTGTTTGAGCCTTAAATTGTAAGTAAAAAATACAGAAACTCAGTTTCCAAGCTCGGTAACGTAAGAAAGAGAGTAAAAAAGTAAGAAAGCTCTGAACCGTTCAGTCTCTCTTTGCTGTTTTGCTTTTTGTTGTTTTCTCTTTTCTTGCATTTTCAAACGCTTTATTTGATTTTTTTTTTCTCGGTCAAGATCCATCGTTTTTCATAAATACTATTTCTATTAATCTACCCTTCATTTTTTTTTGGTTATTTTACGATATTTACTCTGTTTTTCATTGAATTGAAAAACGTGAGTGTGTTTTTCAGTCCGAAAATTCCTCTCTAGAAGGCCATGAAGGCGGGTTTTAGGCTGCTTCCCGAAAGTATATTTATTTTACAGAATGAAAATGGCCTTTGGCGCTAATGTAAAAGTTACTTACACACTTACCAATTTACCAACATATTATACAAGTGTAGAATAACAGTTTTCTAGTATAAAAAACCGTTTACTTATTGACAAGTAAGGGGGTGGGATTGAAATTCCGAATTGTAAAGGCTTCGAACGGTCGAAGTTCCGAATTGATTTGAGACGACTCCGAATTTTCAGAAACATTCAAATCTAGAAAATTACATTTCTGAATGGTCGGAACGTAGACAGCTCAAAATTCCGAAATTATAAAACTTTGAAAGTCCTAAATTCCGAAAGTCATAAATTCCGAAGGTTCAAAAATCCGAAAATTTAGGAGCAGACCAGATTCTCGATGCTCAAAATAATTGATAGAGTGTAAATAAGTAAAGGTGAAGATACCGTATATTCCTCTGCCTTCTACTTTCATTGTGAAATAAAAGTTTCCTCACATGACCGAATTATTTTGACGAAAACCTGCGGAACTAGCATCAATGGTTTGTGGGTCACGATTTCGGAATGAAAAAGAAGTGTGAAAAATAAAAAAAAATAATGAAAATCATAAATATCTTTTCGGTTTCGAAATGCATTTTTTTCTGCAACTATTCTTTTTCAATAGGATAAGTTTATATTTTTTATGCGATCAACTGATCTCGAATACTCAACGGTAAATGTACGGAATAACTACGTAGAATGTCAACTGAAAGCTCTGTTATTAAGACATTTGCAACAGTTCTAAGAATATGAGTTTACCCAAAAAAGCACCTCTGGTGCAAAAACCTTTCGCCAAGTACATTGATGTGATATCCATCCACCAAAAAGCACCTCCCAGGTAAAAAAAAAAAAGAATCCCAAATCAGTTGCTACTGCCAAGTACCTACTTCTATTGGTGTAAAGAGATAAACAAAAAACATGGAAAAATGAAAATGAAGAGATAATAAAAAAAAATTTTGGAGTACGTGGTACTTGGCGGGCCACTACTTTATGCTGTTACCTCGTACTTTTCTACAAAAGGCCCGCCAAGTACCACTACCTCCAAAATTTTTTTTTTTTATCTCTTCATTTTCATTTTTCCATGTTTTTTGTTTATCTCTTTACACCAATAGAAGTAGGTACTTGGCAGTAGCAACTGATTTGGGATTCTTTTTTTTTTTTACCTGGGAGGTGCTTTTTGGTGGATGGATATCACATTAATGTACTTGGCGAAAGGTTTTTGCACCAGAGGTGCTTTTTTGGGGATCTCACTACTTTTTGTAGAATTTGATTAATTATTCTCGTTCGTAATGAATTGTAAAAATTATTTCCTTACTGTAAATGTATAATATAGGTAGAGTTGAATATCTACTACTTCTGTTTCACCCCTATGTATCAGCTCATGCGTCAACAGTACGCGATCTCTTATCTACATGTTAGATCATCGAAAAACAGCATTCCAAATTTTTTCAGATCCTTTTATCTTCTATTTTCGAAGTTATTGCACGGAGTATTCCATATAGTTTTCTAATTCTTGTTTTATTCTTTTTTTTTCTTGCATTCTTTTACCACTTTAAACTGTTTTACAAAAAATAGGTTTTTTTGTGTGAAAAAAATCTCAGCTTTACAAAAAAAAATGTTTTTTCTTGTTAATTTGTGTGAAAAGCTCTCAAAATTGAGCTCAAAATCTAAAGATCTGTTTTTTTGCCATCGCCCAAATTTTTAAACAAATTTCGTTTTTTTTTTTCGAAAAGCTAACAAAATTTTACCTGGTGCACGTAATTTTCAAAGAGAGATCACGATAAACACACGAGAAATGAATTAATGAACAAAAATTGAAGAAAATTTTCAATTCATTTTATGCATTCAATAAAAATTCTTTTTTCTCTCTTTCTTTCTAATAAACTATTTTTCTATTTCTCTCACTCTCTCGTTCAAGAAATGAATAAAAGAACAGAGTTTGAAGAAAATTTCAAATTTATTTCATACATTTTATGTTATAATTATGTAGAAAGTCTGAGAATTAAATGAAAAAACGATTTATCGAGATCCCACTTTGAAAATTACGTATATAATGTGAAATTTTCCCAGTTTTGCGAAAAAAAAATAATGAAAATTTTTTCAACATTTGGGCAACGGCAAATAAACAGCTTTTCAAATGTTGAGCTCAATTTTAAGAGATTACCACAACCATGAACGAGAAAAGAATATTTTTTTTGGAACGCTGAGATTTTTTTACACGAAAAACCTATTTTTGGAAAAATTTATAGTGGCATAAGAAAGCAATAAAAAAAAAAAAATAAAACAAGAATGATGAAACTGAAACTTCGAAAATGCGAAGGAAAAGATCCGTATGCTTTATCCGGTATCGGAGGTACGACGAAGCGTTCACTAACGGCAATAGACTATATTGTTCGTGGCTAGACGGGCAAACGCTCTCAATTTCCCGTCCGCCTAGCCTAAGTCTTTCCGTGGGGCCAAGAAACGAAGGGACGCCTCTCTATGTTATTTATATACCCATACAACTGCTTCGTGACGTCATCGTGGAGACGGAGACGACCAAGAAAATTCTTGATCAAACTGAGCATTTCTATAAATCGGAATATCAGATCTCAGCTCTCCGTGCACCGATTGCATAAAAGTTGGGCTTGAATGGAAGCTGTTTGAAACCGGATTCTGAGATAAATATTTGAATCTCGTGTATAACCCGAGTCAGAAGAAAATAAGGATAATATAGTCGACGCATAGGCCGAAGAGCTCTCATGCGGGTATAGAGACTCGGTCGAGCCTCACGCCGCGCGCTTAAAAATTCTTTTTAATGTACTTGGCGCGAGACTCTACCGAGTCTCTTGATTCTACGATTTCGGGTGAAAAGTTGTCTTCTTAACGTTTGATCTAGGTAGTTTGAAAATGATGAATAGTATTTTGAGTAGATTGTTTTTGATAGTTTGTTAGTCACGATTCTATACAATTTTGATGAGACAGGAAAAAACGAGTAACTTTTGCAATGAGCTTGCCCTACAAATACCAAATCATCAGGCACAATACAGGAATTATTTAAAAGTCAAAATTTGTCGGCCCTTATTATCATCAGCATAATACACACATAATTTTAAACACCAATTTTTGTTTTATTAAGTATTTATTCGGTGTACACTCTAACTATCTGGGCCACATCTGCCCGGCACTTTGGGCATCTCGTATCCTCATCGGCCTCAACGAGAGTTGTTGCGCAGTTCTCGCAACAACAGTGGTGCCACACGGGATGAACGCGTGCGATATCGCACTCAACAAACATATTATACATTTTCCACCTGAAAATATATAATAAAAAATCATTAGCGTATGTTATAACGTATAGACGGATATGACATATCAATAAAATACAACGTAATTTAATTTTTTGAGATTTGAAAGAAGAATATTTGACATGACTTTTATACTTGATACAATTATAAAAACAACAGAAGTGGATATTTTATTTCTACCATCGCGAGCCATAGCTAGAACGCTGTCGTCCGCTTCCACGCTTCGAGAGACGCGGGCAAAAGTACACAATTCCACCTCACGAATGTAAGATGGACGCGTGCTTTCGGCTGCACATTGTGCAAGCATACGACAACATCCGAACCAGGTTGATTTTTAATTATGAGTTTTCTTGGTCCAACGCGGACATATTTTACTGCCAACATCAACACAAAAAAATTTACTAATAAAAAATGGATATTTTATTTGGACTATCGTGAGTCATAGTTAGAACACTGTCGTCCACTTCCACGCTTCGAGAAACGTGGGCAAGAGCACACAATTCCACCTCACGGATGTAAGGTGGACGCGTGCTCTCGGCTGCACATGATGCAAGCATACGACAACATCCGAACCAGGTTGATTTCTAATTATGAGTTTTCTTGGTCCAACGCAGACATATTTTACTGCCAACATCAACACAAAAAAATTTACTAACAAAAAACGGATATTTTATTTTGACTATCGTGAGTCATAGTTAGAACACTGTCGTCCACTTCCACGCTTCGAAAAAACGCGGGCAAAAGCACACAATTCCACCTCACGGATGTAAGATGGACGCGTGCTCTCGGCTGCACATTGTGCAAGCATACGACAACATCCGAACCAGGTTCATCGATTAAGAGTTATCACCCTCATTCACAATCGCTCATCGTTCGTTTGTTGTACTATAAGAAATATTGATGCAATAATAATAATAATCAGAGGATCCGACCACAAATATTCGTGTACAAGATTTTGTAACATTTATGCAAGCCATCATCTTACTTGACAGAAATCTGAATCATGATATCATTCAGAAGCGTTTTCAGATGAATCGTGAGATAAATTATGAAATAAATTGTGAAATAACATTTTATAACATACACTATAGTAACATTATGGAAGATGCAGAATAGATTTACTATATTATGTCGAAACTTTTTATTTCACGTTGGAAAAAGTCAATAAAGTGCAAGTGAACATAGAAAATCCAAGCTCATTTTCAGTATATTCTGATAATTATATTATTGGTGTTTTGAAAATACTGGGACTATAACTATTTCTCAATAGTTTACCAGATAAAAAATAATATTTAATATTCAAAATAATCCAAACTACAACTTCAATTCTGAAATTACGTATACGCCGTGGATATGCTTGAAAATAGCTTGTAAGCCCAGAGCTAACAACCACTGACACCGAAAGTTGATCTATGCGGGATCCATAAACCAGTATTCTGATAATGCACCGGATGTTTAGAGTATCAGGAAGTATTTTTTTTTTAACTTTGCAAAAATAAATTACCTATCTCGACGTTCTCAATATTGAAGTAGAGTAGAAACAAAAATTCTACACATTGAAGTAGAGTCATGTAGGTATGCCATTTTCTAATTGAATTATACTTTTAAACGTTGTAACCGTTCATTTTGGAGCTATGCAAGGAACGATGTGGTAAATCTATTTTGCATCTTCAACCAATATATAATGTTACCTTTTACATCCTTTTTCTTAGCCCGCCTTTTACCACCGTACGGTCGGACTTGACGCTCGCCAATCTGCGATTTCATCTGCCGCCTCCTTTTTTTACGCAAGTTTTTTTTCCTGCTCGCCGATGCTGTAAAATATTATCAATCCTATAATTACTGCAAATACTGACTTCGTTATTCTATTGTAGTTATTATTTTACTTTTCAAATTTGGCCCGTGCCCTGCTGCATCTGGTCCTCCTACGTTACAAAATGAAAATTTAGTCAATTTATTATATTATATTTATTATATTATTTTTTTTATATTTCTCAAAGAATGATCACCGAAAATTTGTGAAATTATACAATAATAATTCAGTTATGCAATTGACATTTGCAAAGCGCATGTAATATACTGCAAGTACACACCTGCTTCTTCGGTCGGATCATGAGGCTCAACGGTAGCTACTGGTAAACTTTCCTCGGTTCTTTCTTGATTATCAATCACAACCATATGGTCAACGACCGGTTGAACGTCGAGTATTTCAACTATTTGAAAAAGAATGTCAGAATCAAATTCTGTGATTGAAATAGTAACTGAATCTTCATAATCACGCCAAGCAGATGCATTTGAAAGTCACATTTATAAAAGAAATATCAATTACCAATTTCGTCATCTGGATTGTTGTCCAGTTCCATTTCCCGCACCGCATAATCTATTTCTGCGAAGATAAATCATATCATCATTGTTATATATAGAAATTTGGTATGTTACTGTTATACTATAGACTTCCAAAATGAAGAAATTTTTTTATATTTGACCGGAATGTGTTATACAGAGTGTCCCATCTTAAACAGTGCATTAGAATATCTCGGAAATGAGGACTATTATAGTTTCGAGTGTAAACTAAAATTTCACATAGTGAAGACTCATAAGAGTAGTAATAAGAACAATATTAATTAAAAAATTTTAGACTGAAATAGTAAATGAATTTTCACAATCATGCCAAACAATTGCATTTCAAATTCACGTTTTCTAGAAGAAGGTTCATTACCAATTTCATCATCCGTATCTTCCGATTGCGTCTCCGGAACCTCGTCGCTTCTTTCTGTGCAAAGATATTGCAATTATTTTTATTGTCCATATACATGATTTTTTTTTGTTATCCAAGGTTCAAGTTGAATTATGACCTTGAATAACTCTTGACAGACGTTATCGAAAAATTACAAGAAACCTTTTTTGTAATTTCATATAAAATATGTATCGGACCTTTATGTACATTGCCCCTTTACTGAGATACAAAATTCAGAAATAACTAAAATAAAAATTCACATAATAATCAAATGGAAAATGGAAAATTGCGTTCAGCGAACCCTATATATTAATATTAAGGGCTTAAATTTTGACCGGCGCCTTATTTCCTCTCGCTACAACTATTGAACATGTGACTCTGGAAAAAAAAAACAGTCGTTTCTTTTGAACCAGTATAATGTATATTATTATACAGATGGTAAACTGGTGTTGAATGTAATGTACTTCCCATGTTTTTAAATTAAATTTACTGACGATACTTCAAATATTATTTAGAGTCCCGCTCGACATAACCACGCGGCCGTGACAAAATCCAAATAATGTTTGTGATAACTTCAATTACCTCCTAGTGGTTCCCATTCATAAGACGCCGAGCTGGAATCATCCAAGTCGGATTCTAAAATGATTTGGACAAGGATTTGAACTTTCTCTGCTCATTTGATTTTCAATTTTACGATAAAAAACATGACATATTTTCATTTTTTCGATTTTATTTCATAACGTACCGGCATTTTCGACTAGCTCTGCGGCATTGTCGACTGCAATTTGATCGTCGTTAGGCGGATTCATATCGTTGTCGTAGTCCGGATCAGCTTTAGATTTTAGAATAATTAATCATGTGTATACTATAATATGTGCAGAACATAAAACGAGGGATTTGATTTTCTATAAATTCTCAAAGTTTAGTACATTATCGTACTTTTGTGTACCTAAATTATGGTTCACTTGAGTTTGAATGAGTCCCACATCGTCCTCTACAGGTTCATCGAGAATGCGTCTAAGATTTTCAGTGATATGGCCTTTTAACAACGCTACCTTGTTGAGGAATTCTTCGCGTGTGATTTGTCTTAACTGTAGTTGTTTCCACGCTAATCAGATTATGATGAAAAAGGATTGAAAACATATCTCGGTGCTATTCTTGTTGTTCCGAAATATTTCAATAAAACTTGAAAACTAACCCCTAGCCAATTGCCTCTGTTTGAAAACGGTCGCATACCGCGGATGTCGCTTAATGTTTCTACCTTGTGCCAAGCTTCGTACATCGTCTCTCGCGTTTGACGTGAGCTTTATGAGTTTCCCTAATATGAGGAATTAATATGCAGCTGTATATTATGTAAAGAATCGTTAAAATCTCACATCATAAATTCAAGTAGAAATTATGACATCGCTAAATCGCTAACCTATGAACGTCCAGGCACTCGGGTGCTCTCCTAATTTATCGGCCAGCACGCTATTGTAAGATTCAATAACGTTATTTGTCCTTCGAGATAGCCCAAATACACTAAACCCAGTCGGCTTAACTATTCTCAACCATTGTCGCGTGTAATAATCATGAAAATTTGAGAGTGAACGTTTTAATGGCAACGGCAACGAATTTTTTAAGTGTTCAAATTCCTCCTCAATCATCTCTGGTGGTAAATATGCCAATGCCATAATTTTTTTAATGAATAGTTTCGCCTCTTCGTTTTCTCTCACCAAGGGTGCCAGGCGCAAGGTCTTGATTTTCTTTAGCAACGCCTTATCAAAGGGAGAACATAATAATGACGATTATTAAAAATTGAAACTAACAAATCTGTAAGGTATATGATGGAATAATTTATACTCGATCGTAGTGTACGTTGCAGCCCACGATATGCGCATTGCTGAACACCCTTCCACATGCGTTTCGCAACGCCTGCTCGTAATCAGACATGACGACTTCTACTGATTCTGCATTTATCAAGTGTTCTTTTATTTCATTTAAGACCGCTGTATATCCGCGCTGTGTTTTGTTAGCCATCAAAATGTGAGCGAACGGTATGGCCTATGAAAAAATGGAGTACAAAAATACCAATGACAATAAATAAACATATTTACATTCGCAGATTAATATTTAACTTCCGAATCTTACATGATCGTATCTGACGCCTAAAATCGCTACGAGCTGATATATGCCCCTCACTCGTGGCGTCGTCTTAAATGTACCGTCTATAAATATTCTTGATACATGAGAAAATTCAGATCGCACGAACTGCGGATCATAAATCAATATATGCATATTTCCATCGTCGTCATTGATGGTTTTTGAGCAAAGGCGCCCCACGTCGTATTCCAGTAGCCTCTGATTCTCCGGCTGTATTAATTGGAAGGCCATCGATTCTATATTTTCGGGGCACGGTGGATATAATCGCCTCCTCCACCGCTTTAACGAACTTTTGATGGTGTGGAAGGGTATTTGAACTTTGATTTCATGGGGAAACCTATTGTTTCAATAAGCGTTGTAAGTGAAATTGATAACGAAATCCAAAATTGACAAACGGTTCAAAAGTAATTACAACCTAATCAAATTTTCGTATTTTTTGGAAAGTAGTTAGTGAAATTTTGTCATAATAAATGGCTTCACGCTATACTGTCAGTGCATGGTTATTCCTTAAATGAATTTACAAAATAAATAAATCAAAATAAAACAAAAATTCACATCAATACATACATTTCTGCTACCGTTTCGTACAACTCATGTAGTTTCCAAAAATTTCTTTCTAGTGCAGACTTCAATGCATTAATGAAATTAGCCTTTAATTCAGCATCTCCATCTTCGTAGCAAATTAATGAATGTTGCCGCAGCTCGATAATATTGCCATTGGGCATTTTTTTTGCGGTTCCATCACAATATTGTGTCCGACACCGCAAATAACTGTACAAAATTCAGTTCAAATATTTCATCGAAAATCGTATTTTTTTTTTCAAAAAAAAAAAATTAGGAAGAAAATGCTCGAAATTGATTGAAACAAAAGAGTGGGAGTTGAATTCAGCCATTTTTTTATCCTCATATTTATCTAGATTATTATCTAACGCTAATAACTCGATATATTAATGTAAGATGAAAAATAAATAAAAATTTAGAATAATGGTTCGTCATACATAATGCCTGTATCAGCTGATCTTCTGCTTATTTGGAAGATCCTCCCGTTTTTTATTCGATCCTTTAGTGGAAGATGTCTATGGGTGCGATCAGGAGGCATTTCGAAATAGACGTACTACGATATGAGATACAAGCTCACACGTCTTTTTACACTGCACTATAATGCAAGATATGTATAGGTAAAACTAAATTCAAAAATATTCAAGAGTCAAACCAAAATCTCTGAAGCTATCACAAATTCACACAAGACAATGAAAAATTAACAGAACAAATCAAGCTCTACAAACCATAGCTACAGACCAACCCAAATGAAACGAAAATCGACAAGTGTCACATTGAGCCGAGTAGGCACCGATAGTAAAAAAACTTTTTTAAAAAATAAAAAGAAGAACTATTAACTAGTGGTCGGAGTAAAAAAAAGTATCATGTATACGGATAATAAAAATAATTACAATATCTTTAGACAGAAAGAGGCGACGATGTTCCGGAGATGCAATCGAATGATACAGATGACGAAATTGTTACTAGGCCATGCTACTATTATATATAAACTGTGTGAATTAATATGAAATATGAGTTTTATAATATTCCTACCTTGATTTTTCACCTGGAACACTCTCACAAATCACAATTATTTACGCGAATCGTGGCACACGTTTGTAAACGCGCTATTCGTGCTTACTGTATGCATTCGAAAGGGCAGCAAAACGTTCGCAATAGAGCGGATCCACGTCACCTCACTAAAGAAAAAACCGTCAATTCACGGATCTTTGCGCTATTCAAAATATCTTGAGTACCATGGAAAAAAAAAATAAAACTTCGAGGATTTTGAAAATTTTTAAAAAATTGCGGAGTCAGAGCTATGTGAATTTTCGTAAACCGCTGTTGCACCGCTATGTTTGAAAATTCAAATCTCCTATAGTATTTATCTGAGAAAAAATTAAAAAAAAAAGATCGGCGTGCGCGGTGACGCGCCACTATAGACGTTTTGGTTTTTTCCTCCGGGCCAGGTATTTACTCCATATATTTTTTTTTAGGAATTGAAGGTGAAGGATTCAGGTTTCTGAAAAAAATGATCTCTATAAATTTCTGTGAGTCCCGCGAAAATGGTAGCGAAATTGAAAAAAAAAAAAACCACGAAAAAAAATTGAAAGAATTTTTTTTTGCGAAATGACATTTTTTTGTATGAAACCGCATTCCTTTAAGAACAAAATGATTCCAGGATCAGTCCGCTCCGATAAATACTTTCGGACATATTAATTTTCAAAAATAGCAGTGCAACAGTGGGTTACAAAAATACACGTAGCTCTAACTCCGCCATTTTTTTAAAATTTTAAGAATCCTCGAAGTTATATTTTTTTTTTTCAAAAGTAATGAATGGCGCACAGATCCGTGACTTGACGGTTTTTTGTTGAGTGAGGTGACGTGGATACGCTCAATAACGCAAATCTGCCAGGTATCCGTACTTACCGTAGGGATGATCGATATTCATACATGAGTAGTATAGATATGGGGCTTCTGGATCCAGCCTTCTTTACCGGCCATCAAGCAGTCGGTAAGTGAATGGTTGTGTGGGTAATTTACCGACGGTTGTATGGTAACGATTTGTGTACCGATTACCGACGATCGGATGGCTGCGATGTTCGGTCGTGTGATGGCGCCACAGCCGATTGTTACCGATATGTTGGATCATGGTAACGATTACCGATCTATCGTTATCGGTGGTCTGACGGTAACGATTCGGAGGCATGCATCGCTGATCCTCTGTTACCGACAATCGAATGGTTGCAATTTTGCGTCATGCGATGGCGCCACTATGGATTGTCGATCTTTAGTTATCGATAGTCTGATGGTAACGATTCTGAATCATGGATTGTCGATCTTTAGTTATCGACAGTCTGATGGTAACGATTCTGAATCATGGATGCCGATTTTCAGTTATCGGTAATCGGATGGCTGCATTTTTTCTGCAATTTTCCGTCATGCGATGGCGCCACTACCGATTCGCTTTTTTCGAATCATGGTAACGATTACCGATTTTTTTTTTTTTTTTTCTCACCTTACCGACAATCGATCCAAGATAGCTGAAATTTCGAATTCTTAGCTTATATATACGAATTATGCTAGCTGAAATGTTTAAAGTGTGACGGGGTGTTATATTATGCAATCAATGACGCAAATCATCAGATAATGTATATATATATATATATGTTTATTATCAATAATTTTCTTAAAACTAACTTAAACAATATATCTTAAGTATAACCTATTCTACGTAACAATTTTTTCTTAAAACTAACTTAAACAATATTTCTTAAGTATAACCTATTCTAAGTATAACTATTCTAATTAAACCTACAACAATTTTTTCTTAAAATCTAAGTATAACTATTCTAATTAAACCTACAACAATTTTTTCTTAAAACTAACTTAAACAATATTTCTTAAGTATAACCTATTCTAAAGCAACAATTTTCTTAAAACTAACTTAAACTATATAATATATACATATATGCTACTCAAACTATATTTACATGTAGCGACAATCATGCGCCGAGGTCCACACACATCTGAAACATACAAGTATTACAATAACCGAACGATGTGCAATGGAAATGTGGTGTACTTACGGGTTGGTGTATCACTCGGAGTCATATTGCCGCTCAAGTGGAATCACTCTCGGCGGAGGTGGTATGCCCGGCGATGCCGATCGTGAGGATGAGGGCGAGCTCGGACTCGACCTCGATTCAATCGATGAGGTCGATCCGAATGAAGGTGATCGACCTCTTCCCGCACCCACATACTCCGTCTCCGCGTCTGAATCATCCACATCCCGCACGGTGGATGTTACTTCCGCGCATTGGATGACCGACGCGGACGGTGCAGCGTTTTCCGCGGCAACCACACGCCTCGCCCAATTGTCACTAATTTGCTGCTGGCGGGTGAGGCTCTCGATTATGTCGAAGTGCACATTTGCAGTTTCTCTCACGAAACCCTCATCCATGTTGTGGTCGCGCAAAATACGCAACACCGTCTGCGCGTTGACGAGGAATCGCCTCCTCAACTCAGCCCTCCGCCGCAGCTGAGCTGCCCGTTGCACAATTCCACCATGAGCTGGATTCATCTGGATTGATCACACATTCTTATGTTTAGAATCCGTTGAAATTTACATAAATGCTAACACATACCTTTTTTCTATGCGTTTTATCTGTGATGCTCGTCCTCGTCGTTTCTTCTTCTGCTTTCCGATACTTTTCCTTGATTCTACACTTGCACTGTTCACTGATCTATTCAAACTGAAAATTGTCTTCTTTTCTCAAACCACTTCGGTGTGGGTTGGGCCACAATTCTATGGGGTGCATACCACCCCCCACCCAAAATAAAATCAAGCCTAACCAACCCGACAACAGTCCTCAAAAGACTCCACCTCAATACATAAAAATAGGCGAGCCTCAAAGGATTAGGCGATAAAAATATCATTCAGAAGTTTCTTCACCGTACACTCGAAAATGCTAGAATTTGCAAACACAAAGATTGTGATGGTCAAAAGACCCCACCTCGAGCCATAAAAATTGGTGAGCCTCAAAGGATCATGCAATAAATAGCATTCAGAAGTTTTCAATACCCTTGCACTGCTCGAAAACGCCTGAGTTTTGTAAATGCAAAGATCGCGATAATTAAGAGATCCCACCTGGGCCCATAAAAATCGGTAGGTCTCAAAGGATCAAGCAAGAAATATCATTCAGAATTTTTTCACACCTTTTCGCAACCCGAAAACGCTGGAGTTTTGTAAACACAAAGATTGGAATAATCGCGAGACCCCACCTGAGTCAATAAAAATTGGACGAAAACGCCAGAATTTTGTAAATGCAAAGATCGCAATAATTGGAAGATCCCACCTGAGACCCATAAAAATCGGTAGGCCTCAAAGGATCAAGCAGGAAATATCATTCAGAATTTTTTCACACCTTTTCGCATCTTGAAAACGTCTGAATTTGTAAATGCAAAGATCGCAATAATTGAAAGATCCCACCTGAGACCCATAAAAATCGGTAGGTCTCAAAGGATCAAGGAAGAAATATCATTCAGAATTTTTTTCACACCTTTTCGCAACCCGAAAACGCTAGGGTTTTGTAAACACAAAGATTGCAATAATGACAAGACACCACCTGGGCCAATAAAATTGGTAAGCCTCAAAGGTTCAAGCAATA
Source organism: Tenthredo notha (assembly GCA_914767705.2). Classification (NCBI taxonomy): domain Eukaryota; kingdom Metazoa; phylum Arthropoda; class Insecta; order Hymenoptera; family Tenthredinidae; genus Tenthredo; species Tenthredo notha. Next base: position 2,597,166 of record OU611916.1, read on the forward strand.
AATATCGTTTAGAATTTTTCACACCATGCACTGCCCGAAAACGCCAGAATTTTGTAAATTCAAAGATCGTGATAATTAAAAGATCCCACCTGAGACCCATAAAATCGGTAAGCCTCAAAGAATTAGGCTTGAAATATCATTCAGAATTTTTCCACACCTTTTCGCATGCTAGAATTTGTAAAGCGCGAATATTGTTTATAACACCTAGAGTTTTCATTTTTCACACGGTACCATCTGCACACCTGCACGCATACCGATCTCACGCAATAAATCATCAGCTCAGTCAATTTTCGGCTTTGCTTGAGACCGCACACGCGTGTTAATATGGAGCTAATATTAGACCTGCAAGGTTTTGGGCGATTCAGTGATAAATTTGTAATAAAAGAGCTGGCTGCAATAAGCATTCGCGCACATGAGGAATATCGGCAAGGTATCACGCGCATCCTCTTCAAAGCACCGTGCTCCTGGGTGACTCTCCCACGGGAGTATAAAAATCTTAACACGTGGCTAACATGGCATCATCATGGAATACCCTGGATTGCTGGAGAAACACCGTATAGAGATGCTGTGAAAACTGTGAGAAAAGTTGTACAAGATGCGTGTTGCATTTATGTGAAGGGATTGGAGAAGAAACGCTGGATCGAAAAAATCCTGAATGACGACTCGAAACCTGTGATTGATTTGGACGAGCTGGGGTGTCCGAATCTTCGAATACTGCGATTAGAATCACATGTATTTCATTGGCATGGAGACTGTCATGGCGATGTACCTGGAGGCTACCATTGTGCCTTCGAGAACGTTCAGCGGTTGAAAAACTGGTATTTGGAGGAGGGGTGTAAAAAACCCTCTCCACATGTCTCGAGGGCGGGGGATGATGACTTAAAAGCCAAGAGCCCGCAGGGTGCTACACTCGTGCATCCCGACTTCTCACCGTTAACACATCTTACTCGTATATTTGAACCCGCAAACTCTCTCGAAAAAGGTAAGAATCCTATTACACGAAAATCATCTTCAATTATGACATCAAAACTAATTCCGAATTATTCATTTTGTGCAGATGGATTTCAGCAGCCTAAACAGCACCAGCCGTATGGATAACGATTTGCAGATGAAAAAGATGTCGGAGCTGGAGATTGGGCAAAAGTATGACATCACCAAACTGAGGCTTGTGAAAACGAAATTTGGGTGTAGAATCATCGCAACGATTGCCGATGAATACATCGTCTTCCTACCAGCGAGAGTTGGAAAGGCCCTAGAGAACGATTCCACCCAGCTAGATCAGTTGAACAACGAGGCGGATCAGAAACGTTTGCAGATACTCTATCTCGGAGGACCATACAATAAATTTGAATTCTGCGGCAAAAATTGATCACACACACGCACACACACACACACACACACACACACACACACATGTATATATATGTAATGGGGATGGGTTGGGGTTGAATAAATAACAATGAAATTGTAATCATACTTATTTATTTATTGTTCCTTAGAATAAGCTTAATTTATAGTTCTCAAGCATGCAGAATCCTTAAAATGTGGCTAATTTTTTAACGGTGCCGCTAATGGGGTTGTATTCAACAATGCGATCATGTATGATCATACAGTAGGCTGAAGTATTTGATGGAAATGCAACGCTAGTTTCGAATTCCAAACGAATATCCACCGGCCCACTCTTTAACGATTCATTTTGCTTGGAACAGTCTATAGTAATGAGTGGAGCTTGCTCCAAAAAATCACTCTTTGATAAAAGAGGCTCGGATTCCTTATCATAGTATGAAATTTGAAAGTTTGTGTACATATTGTAGAGAATGGCGTATTGATTGCGAGCAATATCAAGATTCAAATTCCCATACGGGTAGCACTGTGAGTTTAGAAAAAGTTTCACATCCCTAATCATACAATGATCGAATTGACTGGCATTTTTCTTTGCATCGTTTCGCCGCGCGGTTTGGAACCCCAGTATGACATGTCTTGGTTTCTCTAGCTGTGTAGATGTCTTGACAACCCATACATGTCTCGTTGTTGTAGGCAACATCGGGTACTCGTACATTTCCCACGAGCGAAAACTCATAGATACGGCCGGATCTTTAGCGATATAGTTGAGCATCTTGATCTTTGCAGGATCCGACAGTCTGATGTATGGTAATAACCACTCAATTTTTTCGAGCGAAATTTTGATCCCCTCCACAGTTGTTTGATGTATGGCATTCAAATCATTGTTCGATCGTGTCAAAATTAGCTCATGCTTCGCATTGACAACGACTCGATTATAATCCTCAGCAAATCCGAGTAGAAAATTTAATGGTATAACAACATCAAAGTATCCTTCGGCGTTGGTTAGTTTATTTTTATTATCCACCAACCAGCCGGTGTTCCCCAGAAGATGTTGTTGTCCCGGGGTGAATGATAAGTATCCCTTCATGATGCTCGTGATGCCAACATTCTTATTCTGATCAATCTCATGACCATTCAACTCGTAACGTATATCGCCAAACATGTGACACGCGGCCATATTGACCAATTCCGTGCTTGCACCAACAGCGGTACCATCTGATTTTGTAAGCCGACCGTAAATGTGGAGCGAACTTTTGCTGGGTAATACACACGCATCTTGATTCTGCACAGCTATGCGAATCTCATCGTTATTTTTGAAGGTAGACGCCGCGTACGGCTGATGCGCATGTATTTCACAGTGAGCAATCGACTCGTCGAAGGTCACAGGTGTTTGGATTTTTATCATTTTCGCGATGGCCATATGCAGATATAGCAACGAATTCTTATTTTCCACCACAACGAAGTCGAAGTCCTAGGCTCTGGAGAAACTGAGCGTTCTGATATGTCACTCGAATCGGAGCTGCACGATGACTGATGATGCTTGGACATGTTATCGAGCTTTTATAACTACCACCAGATTTTCTTGTCGTCTCAAACACAATGCCCATATTATCTCAAAGATTTTACATGTAATCGTATAGTTACAGTTTCACCGCGAAAATTGATTAATTTTCCGTCCTGATCGACTATTCTCAATTGTATATCGTGTATTGACCGTACGGTGATTGGATGATAAATGACATTTGTCGGCACTTCCACGATCTTATATCCCGGCGGTACGGTTGGAAAAAATTGATGAATCGTATGTACTCGATGCTCATTTATATACGCACCTGTGGTGATATTACACTCAACACGTATGGCGTTGACTTTGAGTATGCGGACAGGTAACTCAGATTTATGGGTAATACCGCCTTCGAGCATTTTGGGTGTAAAACCAAGCAATCGACCGATGGAATCTTTCGGTCTGAAGTCCACAGAATGGTTGCATTTAATTTCACTGAGTAACTCATTGTTATTAGCCTTTAGACTGATATTTATATCCTTAGGTAGTGCCTCCTTCAAATAATTTGCAATATCCTCAATTTCATAGCTACCGGTGGGTATTGTAATCACCGCGTTCGGTTTTGCATAAAACTTATTACACCCTGCATCTATATTGGGGATCGCGTTGAATGTCAGGAGCTCTATGAGTCCTAGAACATACGTCTTTGTCGATGATAACTCGATGGGTGGAAAATATTGAGTCCTCAACACCGACGATTCTCCGGAGAGCGTCAACGTGAACGAATCAGCCATGACTAATATCACATCAACGATTCGCATACATTTTATAGCTGTCCGCTGAGAAACTTGAGACACAAGTGACCGCAAATTACCGTGTTATATTCTTGATATCTCTTATGATTATATTTTACGCTACCAACACCGAGATATTTCATTAGATCCCTAGGCGGTTGTAAATCGCCAAAACTATCGAAATACGTTGCATCGTTGCCATTTTTCGTGTATGCAACCCAATGTGTCCCCGGACCGTTTTTATCATCAAGGTTGATAATTGCAGATTCACGCTTTCTAGGCCCCGAACTGGGTAAATCATTTCGCATAAAAACACCACGGAAATGTGGAATTTTCATAGCTTTTGCATAGTTGAGCAGATCGACATCTGTGAGGGCTCGGTGTGGTAGCTTAATCAGTTTTTTGCAGGCTTCAAATATAGTCCCATACCCCTCTTATATGGTTTCAGGTATAAGCCCTTCCCCAATGCAATCGCCTCCATTGTCGCATTGTGACGCTTCGATTCTTGTAATTGATGTTTATTTGCTTTAGCCTCATTGACAACCTTTGCTATACCCGCAGCACCACCCGCTAAAGCACCTGTGGCGCTAAGGGCCGCAAATATTGGGATGAGAAACGGTAATAAACCGCCAATTTTCCGGGGGACAGGTAGAATACGTGGCACGCGCACTTTTCCCTTAGACGCGGCCAAACGAGCGCCCGCCAAAGCTGTGTCAATGGCTTTAGGGCCAGACTTCATGGATTTTTTTGCTGCTTGTATAATAGATTTCAATGTTCTTCTCCTGTTCTTGAGCGATGATTGTGTCTTGACCATCCTCACACCCATACCCAATTTCGATTTTGCCTTCATGGTGTTGGTGACAGCCCAAGCGACAGCTTTCTCAGCCGTACTTGCGTCTTTAGCCAAAACCCGATTCCAAGCCCTCTCGGCGAGCACTTTATCGGCCTTATGACGCTCTGCAATATTATCGTGATTTTTGGAGTATGCGATATCGTGCTGCTTACATGCGGCGTCTAGAGCATTGATACCACGATCACCGCGGGCTAACCTCTTTGCCAATTTCGTACCAGGTCCGCAGTACTGATAACCAGGAACATGCAATTCTACGGGGAGATTGTTGATAATTTTATTTATTAACCCAGAACCACACCTTTGTCTACGTGTGCGTCCAACCATGGTCAACCGTGAACTAATGGAAATTCTATAAAAGCGCATATTTTATACGTGGATATATTAGTTCTCATCGCGACGTTTGCCAAGCATCATGAAATTCCAGGATCAATCGATTAAACTACCCATCGTCAATTTCGATAATTTGGTCGAGCGAAAAAAAAAGAGAGCGAAACGACACGGGACCCTGCTGCCAAATAGTGTCAGGGCGGTCTTTTGTGGGCCTTCAAATTGCGGTAAAACTAATGCCCTTCTCACACTACTGACTCATGCGAATGGTCTACGATTTGAGAATGTGTATGTCTATTCAAAATCCCTCAATCAGCCAAAGTATGAGTTCTTGAAGAGGTTGTTGGAACCGGTTGAGGGGCTGGGTTATTTTCCGTTTGATGAGCATAAGGAGGTTGTAGAACCGAAAGACGCACACCCCAACTCGATTATGATTTTCGATGACGTAGCCTGTGAGAAGCAGGATAATATCAGAGCCTATTTCTGTATGGGGCGACACAGGGATGTCGATAGTTTTTATCTTTGTCAAACGTATGCCCGAATTCCAAAACATTTGGTGCGTGATAATGCAAACTTATTGGTTCTTTTTCGTCAAGATGAAATGAATTTGAAACACATCTATGCTGATCATGTGAACACCGATATGACTTATCAGCAATTCAAAGATTTGTGCTTGGCGTGTTGGAATGAGGGTAGATATAGTTTTGTAACCATCGATAAAGACAGTGAGATTAATGCAGGGCGATATAGGAGAGGATTTGACTGCTTTATAAGCCTGAATCATGAATAAGCTGTGAACAGTCACGACACACCGATCAAACTAGCAGCATGGAGAGCTCCAAGATACGTAAGCAAAACGATGTGTTACGAGAAATAGCAAGGGCCAGCGATATCATTCGACGTAAACATAAAATGATCAAAATGGGCAAAGACACCAGCGAGCAGGCTATTGGTGAAATCTTCAAACCTCTAGTCACACCGCTGCATAAATTGGTGGATTCATCAAAGCAGCAGCAGCGGCTACTAATGAAGCGTGAAGTAAAAACGGAACCGGGTTCGGCCAAGATAGAGAAGGCGGAGGATTTTGTAAAAACCGATGATTATGAGAGTGCTGATGCTGATGATGATGATGATGATGATGATGATAATGATGCATATAAAAGTGCGGTTGAGGGGGGCTTGGCAACTAACATCGCTATTGGCAATGATGCCACAACCGACGCTGCTATGGCTAATGTGTATGATACCCATGATGATGATGATGCTGATGATGATGATAACCAGGTTGGTGCGTTTGCAATCGCCTCTGCAAGCACACCGATGCTGAAAAAAGAAGTCAAGGCCGCACGCTATTTAAGCATGTTTACATCGTCCAAAGAGCACAAGAACTTGGACACGAAATATGGCGTTCGAAAGTTAGTTGGTGGAATGAAGATCGGTGATTCGGATATCGTATTTGACGATGATCACATATACGTTGGTGATAAGAGTTATGAGAACACACCAGGATTGCTCGAGTTGTTATTCAAAAAGTCACCCGATCCCTCGATTGTGAATAAAAGCGATAAATTAAATTATGTCAAAATTGTCAAAAAAACGAATGCACATCGACGATATTACAAAGCCGACAAAAGCCTCCATTATGATCGAGAAAAAAGTTCAAAGTACAGAGATTTCATTGCCCCATACATCGACCTGTCGGCAAATACCTCTAGGCAAAGATCCGGCAAAGGTTTATTACCCGGCCATAAAGTTGCGCGAGGACAAAGGATGGATTATGTTTATTGGGATAATCCTAATGAGCTCGTTGATCGTCTTCGACTCCTCATAGCATCTCAAGCAGCTGGCAATACAAGCCATGTCAATGAAATATCATCCATTATTGAGGAGCTGCGTGAGGCGGGAATCATTTATTAGTGTGAGATTAATCATAAATGATCATTCAACCATAGATCGTTGAACAATGAGCATTGACATATTCGGGCGACAGCTAGCGGACAACAACAACGAAAAAGGTGTTATTCATGGTCCTCCAGGTGTTGGATTCAAATTCACATCTGATAAGCAGTATAATTTAGATGGTAAACGATTATGCAATATCGCGGATCCGCAAGGGTCAAACGATGCTGTTTCTCTGAAAAGTCTTAAAGATATTACATGGCGAGCCTTGGGTGTTCTCGAGCATTCTATGGAAAAAACATTTGCGAACTCTATGCTACAAACACTCCACAAGTTTGAATCTGAACTCAATGCACGCCTAGATCGAGAGCATACCAACAATTTCGATGAGAATCAACACATTCAGGCTCTCATAGCGACGGAGATTGACGCTCTCACGGTGAAGAAGGAAATTCTAGAGATTCGATTGGCTGCCATAGGATCTAAGCTTGAAGGGTTCAGTCACAACGGGCTACTTCGCGGAATTCGCTTCGAATCGAGCTAGATAATTCAACGATGAGCATAGACATATTTGGTCGTCGGTTGGCTAGCGGAAAAATCAAAAGTGTGGCTAGTCGCGGACCTCCGGGTGTTGGGTTTAAAACAACCATCGATAACCAGTACGACATAGACAATAAACGGTTGTGTAATGTTGCATATCCGCAAGAACCAACCGATGCCGTTTCTCTGAATAGTCTTGAGGATATTACACATCGATCATATAATGCATTCGCACACACTATAAAGGAAACATTCGAGCAATCCATGCGACAGACGCTTGAAACTCTTGAATCTAAACTAAATGCCCGCATAGATCGAGAACACAGCGAAAGTTTTCAAGAAGATCAGCATATTTGGGTCCAGGCCAAAGAAAAGATTGCGACATTGGAGGGGGAAATTGAATCTCTGGAGAAACGGTTGAAAATAGCGGAGAATAACGTTGAAAAACTCAGCCAGCACTACACCCGCGGAATTCCAATCCCAACCAACTCGTTGAAGAACAAGCAATATAAATATACTACAAATTAGATGCAAATGCGTGGACATGAAGGCGATAATAGCGAGCGAACTTCATAGACCCGCCCGACGCAATTATCCTCGCCGTTATGTCGATATACGTGGTCTGGATGAGACCTGGCAAGCCGATCTTGTAGATATGTCTGCATACTCATCAATCAATAAGGGCTCCAAATTTTTGCTCACAGTGATCGATATATTTTCAAAATTTGCGTGGGCCGTACCGATCAAGAGTAAAAATGCCAAAGATGTAACAGCTGCGATGAAATCTGTGCTAACTCAGGGCCGCATACCGAAACATCTACACGTTGATCAGGGCAAGGAATTTTACAACAGAGAATTCAAAACTCTTATGGGGCATCATGGCATCAACATGTACTCAACATTTAGCAACTTGAAGGCATCGATATGTGAACGCTTCAATCGTACACTGAAAAATAAAATGTGGAAGCAATTCACACTTCAAGGTTCTCATAAGTGGACTAGCATTCTACCTGATTTGATTACATCGTATAATAATACCAAACATCGCACGATTAGAATGAAGCCGAAAGATGTAACTACAGCTAATGAAAAACATATATATCGGAGTGTGTATAAACCGCGTCAAATCAAAAGAAGCAAACGAAAACGTAAATTTGGGGTTGGTGATAAAGTTCGAATTAGCAAATATAAAAATGTGTTCGAAAAGGGTTATACGCCGAATTGGACAACGGAAATATTTACGATTGATGAGGTGAAAAATACCAACCCCCCAACCTACAAACTCACCGACTACCTGAATCAACCCATCGAGGGTGGTTTTTATGAGGAGGAGCTCAGCAGGGTGCAATACCCCGATGGTTATCTTGTAGAAAAAGTCTTGCGAAGGCGTGGTGATCAGCTCTATGTAAAATGGTTGGGCTTCGATAGTTCACATAATAGTTGGATAAATAAATCGGATATGTAATATAATTTTCATGAATAAATTTATTATCAACACATGTACAATGCAAATAAATTGGATGTGTAATATAATTTTATGAATAAATTTATTATCAACATATTTACAATTGTTTGTTGTTTCTTCACTCTCCTCAATCTTAATGCCAGTTTACATAATCATCGTGAAAATCAAATCTTTTCACACATTTTCTTACACATTCTCACACTTTCTCACATTTTCTCACATTTTCTCACATTTTCTCACATTTTCTCACATTTTCTCACATTTTCTCACATTTTCTCACATTCACATGTAAAGTAAATGGGAAATTATTCAGTTTTATTTTAGAAAATGTGAGAAAATGTGAGAAAATGTGAGAAAATGTGAGAAAATGTGAGATATTTACAAGTTTGTAGAATCTAGATAACCCCAGGGTAAAGTATCAGTTTTACCTGGCATCAACTTTCGCTTATCATCACCCCAGCTTAGAGCTAACTTATTCTGTACAATAGTGCTAACTGTATGTCGCCTACTTCTTATCATACACTGTTTCTCAACCAAATTTTGATTACCAAAAAGACACCGTTTGTAATCATCAAACGTGATGGATTTTAATGTGGAACCCTTTACACCCTTTGCACGTTTCTTATCAGTGTCACCGCGAGTTCTGAATGTGTAGAGTTTTGCACGCAGTCCAATAAATTCAGTCATGATTTTCCCATTATTTTCATCTTTCATCAAACCAAGACGTTTTTTATTCAACAAGGGGATACCATAAGCATTATCTGGCGGGTAGTCTGATGTATCGAACATTGCCACAACATCACGCTTGATGATTTCATAGATATTTGGTACGGTAAATTGATATATGAGGCTATCTGTATCGGTATACATTAATTTTGCTTCGCTACTTGAAAAATTATTTTTTACATAATCATAATGGAAGTTGTATAGAAATATTTTTGAGAGATCGAGAATTGCAGCGCCGATGTATATGGGTTTATTGAAATATACCACGGTTCGATTCATCTCAATAATCACCATATCTTCATCAAATATGGTGCAGCTATGAAATGTAGGTTTCGCGATCAGGGCGCGCGCACCACCCTTACCCTCCCATTTTGTGATTAGTTTAACAGTCTTATGGTTACGCACATTCTCCATGGTCTTGCCAAATACGGCGTTATTCATGAGCTTGTAGAAATTTTTCTCAAACTCATTTTTCGACTGCTTTCGCATATTTGTGTTGAGATCGATGTATGATTTTAACCATGGCGATTGTGCGAACCTTAAAACTCTATGCACTTTCACCAACTTCAAACCGAATTTGATGCATTGTTTCAAATTACGATAGTGCAGAACATATTTTTTCTTGGGTAGAAGTGTTGTTGCAAGTTTTCTAATTTTACTGCCCGGCGGTGTAAAATGCTCGGGGCAGAGAGGTAAGTCGGTATGTTGTTTATGGAGCTCTATGGGGTACTCTAAATCTACCTCCAGAATATAACCGATTGGCGCGTCATCCGGATGGGACGTCACATCAATGGCATCGTTTTCCCACTCGAATGACCCACACGGTAAATGCTCACTCATAGCTGCACCATAAAGATTATTTACATCGAAATACATTAAATATGATTCCGCTTTGCTTGGATCAAAATCTTCACCCATAAATCGATTATTTGCTCTGGCATAGCGATTCGAGCACTGTGCCACACCGCCCCTTATACTTTTCTCGATGAACAATATCATTCCCGGATCGTCTAAAAGTTGAAGATTTACTTTCGTGTGTTTTAACATCGCATCGAAAGCAAGCCCTGGTGCTGTGTAATAATGTAGGGGATCCAAGTTGTATGTTTTGAAGCAGCTATCACGGAAATTTTGAAATATATCTGCCAACAAGAGTACATCAGTTTTCAGATATAAATCGGAATATTCACCCAGAGTATTCAAATCAAACTCGGCCCAAACGTTTTTCGCGTGTTCATAATCTTCATTGGAAATATGAGAATCGCTTAGCCTCGAATAAAAATATTTTTCAATTGGTAATTCCGGCTCATCAAGTTTTTCCCAAGAATCAATGTATTCGTAGGGGAATACACCTTTGCGAACCATCAACTCGAATTTCCCCTGATCAGCGTAAAACTTTCGAGCAATTTTTTTATCTGCGCTGCACACGTATGATGCTAATTTGTCGATGCTGCTAGCCATAAATCGAAGTGAATCTATGAATCTCAAACTCATCATAGTGCCATCAACCCTCTTGGTGAATGATATATACTTTTCCTTATTAATGGGTAATAATGTGATTTTACCTGAAAAATTTGAAGCTAAAGATTTAATCAAGAAATGTGAATCATAGCCCGACAAATTATGAAACACCACCGGAATCGTGTGCTTCTCATTGAAATTCAGGTTACAACGATTATGTGCAGCTCCGCGATATTTACCCGTGAAATGGCAATGATCACGACATTTTTTTTCACCCGATAAAAATCGCTTCTCACAGATGTGACAATTTTTTGTACGCATATGGCGATCGCGTTGCACCTGATTCAGAGATTCCATTGGAATTATATTTTTTATGCGAGACTCCACCTCAATTGATAATTCGCGAAGCTGTTTGATGAACCATTCTACACAATCAGGCCCGCGTTTGTTCTCATATCTCGATAGTGTTTCATCATACGAGCAATGTACATAATAGCCCACGCTGTGTGGGATGTGCTCCTGAGATTCATTTCCAACCGGTTTCAATATACACTCGAGATCCGCGTAAACAACGAATGGCACAGTTCCCTTATTCCGAAAATTTGAAAATTCTAAGCTTTTCTTCGCCGGAAACTCCATTCGAATGCTATTCATCCGCATGCAATCCTGTCTGTGGCTTTCAAACACGCTGTGCACACTGAAATGACACAAGCATCTATCACACAAAAGTTGTTCGCATTTATGACCCGATAATTGCCTGCCAACCAAACGTGAAAGATTCTTGATCCATGCAAAGTGAAATCTGGCTTTAAAGTTATTCGGGTTAGTATCATCATCATTATAATTATCATGGTGATCAATATCATCGTCGTCTATTTCAGTGTTACACTCAATCATGAGTAGGTGAATTGTCTTTTTACACGGATTTGTTGAATTTTTACTAAGATATAGAGGCGTGATAATGCTCTGTTTTGATTTTGAATCTGAGAAAGTTTCGCTTTCAATCCCATATACATTGATTCTTAAATTATTCGCTTTTTCAAGCTTTTCTACGCTACGCAGGGTTGCGGGGAATTTTATACCTACACAATCCAGCTCTGAGATGTATTGCCGATAGCTATGTGTTCTGGTCGCGTTGATGTCCACGGGGTGGAGAGCCGCGACAACGGACCACAGCAAACACCGATCATCATCATTCTGCACATTGATTACAGCTTTCTTTCGTCGAATATCCTCTGGTAGCTGTGTGAATGTCGAGAGCCCACCGCGAAGAGGCTCGTATCGGTTGATGCCGATCACGGCATTTATGATCTCAATCATACTCCAACCAGAATCACACTGCTCGAAATCCTCCACCATGGTTAGCAGCGTATTCGTCACATTATCGGTAAACCAGGTTTCCAGGTCGGTGGATGGAAGAATCGTGGCGTTGCGCGTATTGAAAGTTTTTACCTCCAGAACGATCTCATCGTTTTTGATGTGTTCAAATTTACACGAAACACCCACGTTCACCTTAATACATCCTTCTTCGCGCAGCACATTTTTCAAACGATCCATCGTTACCACCCCAGCGTCAGCCAAAAATCCCACCAAATCTTTATGTCGAAGATTTGTCACGGCTCCGGTGCGTATACGACACTTAAAGGCACTCTCCATATCGTCCCATCGAACACGATTGTGAATATCATCGCCAATATTACCCCCAACAATAGCCGCGCGATGTCGTTCAAATTTCACCGCCCACGATTGGAGGAGTGAAATTATATGTTGTAGCCGTCGTTTTTCACCCACACATGGTTTAGAATGCGTTAAAATATTGTTCAAAAATTGGATATTTTCAATAGCGATGTCACGCCAGTGAATAAAAATATCCTCATTTGCTTGTTTTGAAGGTAGGGTACACAGTAACTTGTATGCATCTTCCATCATGTCAACGAGATTCATATTACATTGCGTTGTCCATTTTTTTCTATTCGATGAATTGCACAGCTTCGTTGTCAAACCGGCACTATACCACCCTTCAAACCCACCATAGGCTTCGGGATTTCAGATGCACACGCCCCCACCCCCTTCCACCGTTCAAATACCATGAAAATTCGGGGGTTTTGTACCTAAAAGGGTTCACATCTTTGCAGCTTCATACAAATATTATTATCTTGGGTTGTCACTGACCAGCCACCCCCACCAATATTGGGGGTGTGTCTCGAGTATCCAGTGAACTATAAAAGTGCGAGTTCGCATCATGTTTTACACACTCCACAAAGCCAACAAGAATAAATTTCGGTAAACCATAAAAGTGTGAGCAAGAGTAAATTTGAAGGAATTAACGCCACCAATCGGTTGAAAACAAGCAGTAAGTATCATTATTCATCGATAACATAGTTAGCATAATGGGGTACACTGATTGGTATACTTTGTAATCGATATTTCATATTGCAGATATGGATAATCGAATGATCCCCGACGACGACGACGACAACTGGCAGGGGTGGGAGGATGATGAACGGGATGATGGGTATGAGAGTGCCGAGGATGAGGTGCGATGGGTGCAAATATTCTACGATGATGGTGTACCCATGTGGGTGCGGCTCGGGCCGCAGGCTGAGAATGTGGCGGAGGATGCGAGAGAGGAGGAGGAGGAGGATTGGGGGATGGAGGATGGAGAAAATAGGGTGGAGGAGGTAGAAGAGGTGGAGGAGGTGGCGGAGGAGGAGGTGGCGGAGGAGGAGGTAGAGGATGTGTAGGTTTAATTAGAATAATTATACTTAGTATAGGTTAAACTTAAGAAATATTGTTTAAGTTAGTTTTAAGGAAAAAATTGTTGTAGGTTTAATTAGAATAGTTATACTTAGAATAGGTTATACTTAAGAAATATTGTTTAAGTTAGTTTTAAGAAAAAATTGTTACGTAGAATAGGTTATACTTAAGATATATTGTTTAAGTTAGTTTTAAGAAAATTATTGATAATAAACATATATATATATATATATACATTATCTGATGATTTGCGTCATTGATTGCATAATATAACACCCCGTCACACTTTAAACATTTCAGCTAGCATAATTCGTATATATAAGCTAAGAATTCGAAATTTCAGCTATCTTGGATCGATTGTCGGTAAGGTGAGAAAAAAAAAAAAAAAAAATCGGTAATCGTTACCATGATTCGAAAAAAGCGAATCGGTAGTGGCGCCATCGCATGACGGAAAATTGCAGAAAAAATGCAGCCATCCGATTACCGATAACTGAAAATCGGCATCCATGATTCAGAATCGTTACCATCAGACTGTCGATAACTAAAGATCGACAATCCATGATTCAGAATCGTTACCATCAGACTATCGATAACTAAAGATCGACAATCCATAGTGGCGCCATCGCATGACGCAAAATTGCAACCATTCGATTGTCGGTAACAGAGGATCAGCGATGCATGCCTCCGAATCGTTACCGTCAGACCACCGATAACGATAGATCGGTAATCGTTACCATGATCCAACATATCGGTAACAATCGGCTGTGGCGCCATCACACGACCGAACATCGCAGCCATCCGATCGTCGGTAATCGGTACACAAATCGTTACCATACAACCGTCGGTAAATTACCCACACAACCATTCACTTACCGACTGCTTGATGGCCGGTAAAGAAGGCTGGATCCAGAAGCCCCATATCTATACTACTTACATGTTATAAAAACATCGATGTTTTAACATCGATATCGGGTCCTCTTCCCCGTCAATGTTGCCACATTTATCTGTTGTTATCGGTCTGCCAAGCCATGAAAAATAATATACCTCATACGAGAGTGAAAAAGGCCATCCCAAATATACTATTTCATAATACGTGCATGAAATGAGTCTTCTTTCATGCTTGTCGGGCGTGTGGGAAATCACGTGTTTCGAACGTGAGTCTGGAATATCCACTCAGCGGAAGGGAATAGTACATTACAGTACGAGTCTGGTAAAACTTTTTCTGACGAGTGTGAGGTTGCAGCACGAGCCGAAGGCGAGTTTTGCAATCACACGAGATCAGGAGAAGTTTTTCCGTCGAGTATTGTACAAAATTTTACTTTAGGAGGTGTGAAAATGGGGGTTTTACCCACGCTAAATAAAATGAAGTGATTTTCTAATAAATTGAGGTTTTATTTAATCTAATCGAATAATTTGTTACTAAGCTATAAAAAAAAATAGATTTCAGCATACCATGAGAATTTAACTAAATTTCAAATTAAGGCCCATGCCTAGTCGCCCACATCCTTTTGGTCGAAATGTATCACATTTCGATTATTATCCGAGCCCAGGCGTCAAAAACGCGAAAAAGGCTAACGCTGCGCGAATTCAAATTCAATTCCGATCACATACGTCAAAAAATGTTCGTTTCATGCGAAAATAGAGTCGACAGATGGTTTTTATATTAGTCGAATGTTTTCGGATTCGATTTCCTCGGCGAATTACGTAAAAACCATCTAATAATCTAAATGTGACACATTTCGACCAAAAGGAGGTGGGCGACTAAGGATGGGCCTTAACTACATATAAGTTTCGGTTTCGGTTACGGTTTCGGCCGAAACTAGAAGGGGAGCCGAACATTCGGTTCCGGTTTCGGTCGGACACTACACAATATACTATTTAAAATTCATAAGTTTCCGAACGTCGTATAAAATGTCAACCAGTCAACCTGTCAATGCGATTCGCGAAGTACATATAGTTTTTAATTTTTATACTGAATGTTTTTATGTATGGCTTAGATGAACGCATGACTTTTTTTCTGTTCACTCGAATAGTTTATGAATACATATGGGGTAATGGACGAGGTAAAAGGGAACTACAGATATGGATATTTAGAAGAGAACGTGATTTTGATTTTTTTTTTTGTTGAATTTTGAACCCCTCTAACGTCTAAACTTCTTGGAGTAAAATAAAAAAACAAGTTTTATGAATTTTTCGAACCCGTAGAATCTGTAAAAAAAAGTTGCATAACAATCAAACGTATTGCGGTAAATTTTTAACCAAATTGATCCCGCTTGATGTGTGATATGACCGTATTACAACTCCGGCACCGGGCTTCAGCGGTGCTGCCATCTCAACGCGTCGACTGAACCACGCTGCAAAGTGAAGTTTGATTTTCGGAGTTTTGGCCTTTTGGATCTGCAGCTTTAGGATTTTTTAACCTCCGGCGTTTTATATTTCGAAGTTTTTTCGATCGACTATGTGGACTTTCGAGGGAATACCCTCTCTCAAAATTGAGGGTCGGTAATATTTAAATTCGGAACTTCGACCGTTCGAAGCCTTCACAATTCGGAATTTCAATCCCACCCCCAAGTAAGTGTGCCAGCTAAAAAAGTGATTCTTTTTATCGAGTTTTTTTGCAGATACTCAATTTCTAATACTCATAACTCTGTTTCTATTAGAGGCACACATTTCATTCTGGTGCAATTTTATAGAGTACATTGAGTAGAATGTAGTACTCTTTGACCGTTTTTCCAAACTGAACGGTAAAAAAGTTACGTGGAAAAAAAGGAAATTTTAGAAAAATTTTAATAATTCACTGTCACTATTTTGACAATTTTTTCCACCTTTCCCATGAGCGGCACACCTACCTAGACTATATTTTTGTAATACTAACGTATTTGAGATTATTAGAAAAAAATATCAGCTTCCTAAAAAATTCGGTAAAGAAAATACAGCGTTAAAGAAAAAAAAAATTGTAAATCATCACATTGACTAACTGGTATTTTAGGTGGTTTTGGAGTTACAACGGACGGGTAATGGTTCGAATCGGCTGAAATACTATAGTTACCCTTAAAATAATATATTTTCTTGTGAAAAATGCACTTCAAGTACAGCATTTGTTACCATATGCGTACGGAACTAGGGCAAGTGTACGAGGGTACATCCTTACCAATTGAGACACGGCCATAAGATATCATTAGCATACAGGGATTTTACGAGTCTTGTTTAGTTTTGTTCTTTATAATATAAATGCTTAGATTCGGCACCGAGGTTTTTCATTAGCCTGAAATATAATCCTTAAATTATAACGGTTCATTTTTCCATGTACGAATATTCCTGATTATATTCATAGAAAGCGAAAACATATATTGTATAGGCTATAGAAATTGCGTACGAAAAGGCCAATATAACGAAGAAGTGAGGTTATAAAGTATCACGCTACGATATTCATTATACACTTATTTTTATATTCATTAGATATATGTTTACTTACCACAAGGTTACGGACGACAATGCGTGATTATTCGTAGAATATCCGAAATAACGGAATACAGCCACTTATATATAGATACACAGCACTTATATTGAAAACGTACAAAACGCATACGTGCAGTAGCCGGACAATGAACACGTGGTAGAAACGTTGGGAATAACCGGCGCAGTAGCAGCCATCCGATGAGTATCATCGCGCACGCTACTGTGCCGCGTCTGCAGACCGCGCGCTTTTTAAACGTATTATAGTATACATATATTAGGCCGTTAAAAAAAAAGTTTGCGCTCCAACTTGAAAAACCTTAAGTTTACCTTGAAAAAATAAGACCCTCCAAGTTTCAATGCTCTATCTCATTTTTAAGGGGCGCCGGCAATTTTTTGTTTTATTTTCAATTTTTTTTTTTCAATTTCTTTTATTCTTGTTTTTTTCATCCGAAATAAGATTTTATTTGTTGCGAGACCTTGATTTTTTCGAATTTTATATCGATTCTAAAAAATCAAACGGCGCGCAGACAAATAAATCTGGGATAGAAAATACTTTTTCAATCGATATAACATTCGAAAAAATCAAGGTCTGAGAACAAATAAAATCTAATTTGGATGAAAAGAAAAAATTAAAAAAAAAAGTAAAAAAAAAATTGAAAGTAATTTTTTTTTTTTTTTAAATTGAAAATAAAACAAAAAATTGCCGGCACCCCTTAAAAATATTAGACTGATTCAAAAAAATCGACCAATTATTTTTTCGTGATTTTCGCATTGAAATACTTTCGGGGGCAGGAAAGAAGATGCTGGTCAAAAAAGGAAAAAAGTGAATCGTGATAACACGCGTGATGGCAAAATGCGACACATTGCGCTCGCACTCATCTTATATCACGTCGTGGTGGGGAGTGCTGGCATAAACCATGCGTTTTTACACGCACAGCGTGACTTTCACGCCGTGAGGGTAACGTGCGTCGCACGATTGTCATCTATATGACATCATGGTGCCCGCACGCGGTGCGGCGCACAACAGCGACACACGTGATTGTATGTCTTCGCACGCGTGATGGCTAAATGCGACTCATTACGCTCGCACATGTGTTGGCGTCACTTCGTGCTAGCAAGAATGGCGCGTTCTGGCCCGCACGACGTGAGCCGCACGTTGTGATGGCTCTGTGCGTCGCATGATTGTTATCTGGGATATGACGTAGAAATACTGGAAGAACTCAGCCTTACTGCTATTGATGTTGGCAGTTTATTTACAACGTGCAAGCGATTGATTGAAACTTTAGAAAATTGCATGCACAACAAAAAGGTGGCGATGGCATTGCCTAATTTGGAGCCCTTAAAAAATGTAATATCAACAGGGATGCTCAAAAAAATTGCCAGCGCTGG
Organism: Tenthredo notha; assembly: GCA_914767705.2. Classification (NCBI taxonomy): domain Eukaryota; kingdom Metazoa; phylum Arthropoda; class Insecta; order Hymenoptera; family Tenthredinidae; genus Tenthredo; species Tenthredo notha. The sequence goes on from OU611916.1 coordinate 2,615,681, forward strand.
TATCACGTATGATAAACTGCGAGAAGTTCAAAAAACTGGTGGAGAGAAGGGAGTTGTTCGGTTATTATCAGAGCGAATAATCAATAAGAAGCCACTAGTCACTGACAATAAAAGAATATTGCTGGCTATTACTGATTTTCTTGCAAAGAATGTTAATTGATTTGTGATAAAATGTGATAAGCTTTAATTTTGACGTTATAGTTTATTAGATTTGTAAGATGAAAGGTATATGTCGTTATACAATTCTTGTTCATTTATGGAGTCGTTATCTACGTTATAAAAATATTATACGTATATTCTAAAAAAAAAATTAAAAAAAATAAATATATGGGTCATTCTCAGTTAAGACGTAAATCGCTTATTGATAAAACGCGGCAGGATAAAAATTTTGAAAATTTAATTAAATTTCATAATTTTTCGATCAAAACAATTATTCTAAACGTGTTTGCAAGGCGGTCAGTCCATTTATTAATTTTATCTTGTTTTATAAGAAACCAGGGGAGATACTCAATCCAGGGGAGAGACTTGATATACAGAGTAGGATACTTTGTGAACAGGGAAAGGATTTTAATGTTATTTTATAAAAGAAAACAACTTTTCATTTAAGTATTAATTTTATTCAGTCATTTTATAATTTTAATATCAATCCTTAATTATTAGTTAATAATAATTAGTCTTTAAATTTTCAAACAGCCTTCATAATATACTAGTAATACAGTTTAACTTCAAAATATAAATTGTTATTTGAATTATAATCTTAGCAATAACGTAAATTATTTTTGTTTTAAAATCTTTAATTATCAATCGTTAATCATTAGTTAATAATTATTAAACTTTTCATTTTCATAAACAGCCTGTATGTAATTTACTTGTAATACTCTTTATAAGTTTAAAATAGAAATTCTTAATTAAATAATATTAATAATAATTCAACATTGAGTGGAACAGAACATAAATATCTTTTACTATTAAAAAACAAAAAATTAAAAGTACCTTCAGTTTTAGATTCTACCGATTATTTCTGCAACTTTTTCATCTTTTTCAACGCTTATGCTTTTGGCTACGTAATGTCCGTGATGATGAGAGCTTCGAGTTATGTTTCTTCTCTGTATATTTCTTAGATAATCTGAGTGATAATGGTTCATCGTCAGTATCACATGCAGATGCGTATACATCGTCAAAGCTCCAACGAGATTTAGATTTTTTTTGAGAATAATCCAATATACCTAATTTGAAATGATTGCAATTATCAGGATCGCAAAAACAGCTTAAACTCTTCATAACTAAACGATTAGGAAGTAACACAGTTCCGCAAATTTGGTGAACTTTTAGTGTACCGGTAAACGTTTTTATATTTTTTGCTGGTTCGAATTTTGCCTCTTTGTCTGAAATATCTGCATCAGTAATGGTTAAAACTGTAATGTTTGGACAATTTTTTTTAAGTGCTTGAGTGAAATCTTGCAATGAGGAAATGTCGGTGCCACTTGCAACCAGTTTATCTGCAGTCCTTTTGCAAGTTGCACCCACTCCATCTGGAGCTCCCTTTCCGTGGCCGGACTCGTGATAATTCCAGGAAAAATTCATGAGATTAGGGTAAAATTCTTCTAACTTTGTCGCCAATACTTTGAACATTATTTTATTTCGGTATTGTGTCACTGGCCCGTCGCTCAGGAAGTGTAAATTAGTAATAGTAGCCGGAAAACTGTCAATTATTGGTTGCAAATGGGCCCAAATCGCTGGAGGTGCGTGCGATAAATTTTCAGATAAAGTACAAAAGCATTTACTTTCAACATCTCCCACAGCATTTTTCGTATAGACTACCACTGTGTGCATACTTATTTGCTGTCTTGAACCTCCGAAATGAAAGGATTGCACTTCTTCTGCATACTTCGTTTGATAGTTTTCACTAAAGTCGACATGTATCATAGCATCACTTTCAGTAAGATTTTCTTTTTTTGCTTTTAAAGCTTGGTACTGGTGCACTATGTTTAATTCATGACCAAGAAATTTTTCAATACTATTTTCTAAATCCAAAATTAAATCTCGTGGATAAATTTTCAGCGTACTTTTAACACACTTTGTTACAGTCTTTGTTTTTTTAGTCTTCGGATCGACATAATCTTGGCGTACTGATTGCCACTTTTGGTAATTCAAGGGGTTAGAATTATCAAATTCTTTGTAATCAATCCCTGTATGCTTACAATTATCACATTTCCTTGAAAGACAGTTTACATCGTGTCTGTTACAACAGATAGAATTTAGAAAGCTTACATGGTTTGAAACTGATATTATTTTTGCATTGTACAGGGAAGACAAGCATAAATCCATGTTACTATGTGTTACACACATACAAGTGTTACGATTATCGCAATGTGGTTCGACTATCCAAAATGGTTGAAGCTTACAAAAAGCTGAATATGAGATTTTGACTTGTGACTTTGCCGAAAAAAGTTTATGCAGATTAAACAAGGTGTCTAGCCTAATTCTTTTCTGTTTACGTTCACCTTGTTTCGTTATGTAATCTTTCTTCCCAGCACACACTCTACTATTCGAATCTTCCTCCATAAAAGAAGTAATTTTTTTTTTCATAATTCCATAATATTTTCGGCTTTTTCGTTTTGAGTCTACCAACTTGCAATTCCGATACAAATTCTTCAGAGGTTTTACAGTCTTTTCTTTGTCGAAAATATTGTACTTGTTTACTAGCTTTCCGCTTATTACTCTTTTAAATATTTTTTTATCTTTTTCAGTAGAAAGATTTGAATAATTCTCATTTAATTGTCGAGATAAAATTTCACCGTACAACAACTGTTTTTTAACGATTTCTCGATCTTTTGCAGTGGATGAATTGACTAGAGCGTTTACTTTAGTGTTAGGCGAGTCTTCTGTTGATGGTCCCGATCTAGATTCCGTTGACAACCTTTGCAGACGTTTTTTGTAGCGTTGTACTAGAGATTTAAGTTTAGTAATATCGGCTGCTTGTGTTTTGATCTTTAGGTTTCTCGTTCTCCTCGCACGAGATGATTTTAGCTGTGCTACTTGTATTCGTTTATCAGGTTTTTTTTTCTCAGGAACGGAGGAACCATTCAATTTTTCCCGCAATAAACGACGCCGTCTCTTTGCTTTTTCCCGCCACAATTTTCGAGCTTGCCTTTTTTCTTGCGGAGTCATTTTGTCTACAGTCTCAATTATTCCCTTTTCTTTTTTTTGTTGATACTTTAAATGTTCTTTAACTTTTTGTTGTGCATATAGATCTGGATTATTTTTGATTCTCTGGTATCGCAATCTTTCTGTCACACGCTTTTTTTCAAGAAGTTTTTCTCGTGCCAATTCGTTTACGGGTGCCATGTTCTGTAAATAGTATATTATGCTGCAACACTTACGGAAAAAAACCCTCAAATTTAAGGGGTAAATTCGCACCCCCAAAGTTTTGGGGGTTCACCATGAAAACTCAGGGTTTACCCTGTATTTGAGGGTGAAATTTGGGGGTAAACCCTGAGTTTTCATGGTGAACCCCCAAAACTTTGGGGGTGCGAATTTACCCCTTAAATTTGAGGGTTTTTTTCCGTAAGGGAAGGACCGAACGACAGTAATTTTTGACCAGGCTGAAGTTGGCTGGACAGTCGAGTGCAGCCAACTTCACCCGAGTCAAAAATTACTGTCAAACTGTCCATGCTGCATACCATATTTTTCGTAACAAGCGCACCGAAAGTGGGGTTTGTCCTCATTTAGAAGCGGAAAATGAGTCTTTGAGTCAGGATTCAATCAACCTACTGATATATATTCTAACTGGCTAGCCGATCTACCAAAATCGACCAAAATCGACGTCGCAGCATGGTGGCGGCGTTCAGAACTGGAGGACGAATATTTTGATTTTTGACCAGCATTTTTGTCCTCGGACCTAAAAAACTAACGAATCAGATCCTGACTCAAAAAGACTTATTTTCGGCTCTCAAATGAGGACAAAAAAAAACCACTTTCGGTGCACGCGTTACGAAAAAAACATAATAATCGAGTTTTTTCAATGAACTATATTGTGAATATATTTATAGGTTAAATTAAATAACAATATTCAACCTTTAAACAATAAAAAAATAGTAAAAAAAATTATAGTTTGAACTTTTCATATCTCCCCTGGATATTGTGTCTTTCCCCTGGCCCTTACAAGACAGGGGAGATATGAACAGGGGAGATACTTTTTAGTAACAAAAACAGAAATAATGACAAATGTATTCATTGTACGCGATTAACCAAGAAAACTTAGGATCTATACACAACAAAAAGTGAAAATACAGATGAATTAAAATTTTTAGATGAATATTTTCAAAATTAAACTTACCAGGGGAGAGACTCCATTCACTCGTTCTCAACTGTATCCACAGAGTGTCATTAATGAAATAAATGACAAAATGACTGTGCACCTAGTTCGAGTGGCGCTGATTACAAAAAAGAAACTCAACGACGTTCGTCCAAGATCTTCAATTCCCGCAAGTCGGTAAACAAATGCCGATTTTACAGGAAAATAAACATGCCAGGGGACGAGACGCAAAATGTGGGGGACAAACGTAAACGTAATTTTTTTTAAGAAACAAAAAATATCATGCAATCTTACCTGCTTGATTACGATAATTTATTCAATTTATTTTGTTGGAATATATAATTTAAATAATCTATTTGATTTCTAAGTACTTTAAATTACTAATACATAAACAGAATGAGCTCGGGGACAGGCCAGGGGAGAGATGTTTTCCGACTTTGAGATGAAATTGTGCCTAAATTAAATTAAATTAAGAAATGAATTTGAGTGACCACTTACATGAGCACGAGTTTTAAGAGATATTTACATTCTTTTTATTAAATTTTTTTAAAAAAGGTGATTTTTCACCGTGGACGTCGAATTTACGTCTTAACTGAGAATGACCCATATATATACATATATAACGAAACATTGCAATATACTGCAAAAATATATACTGCAACTAAATGAGACTGCAAATAAAAGCATGCAATTAGTTATATATTCCGTGAACAATCTTCCATTTTCCATTTTCATACATATTGGCACCCAATGTGGTTGGAGAACATATTTGTAGTTCGTGTGCACATATATACACCGAACATAACCTCAAAGTAAATGTCGTAGTCTACACGTATACACACCGGGCACAGTCTCAGAGTGGATGTAGTAGTGTACACGCATATACACCGGACACAGGCTTAGCGCAGCGTTGCCGTAACGCTCCCCTCTCAACCGTCGTATGAGAGATTTCGTAATAAATATCGAACTTCTCACGTGTCCATCAATAAATCCTATGAGTAAAAAGCTCTAAATTTTTTTTTTTTTAATTCTTATTTTTTTTCTCTGTCGGATATTAGTTTTTCATCGAATTAGCGCGGACGGGTCAAATGCAATTTAAAAAAACGTCCGCGTTTTATTGGCCCGGTATGGGGAATACGTGTGACGAGTACTGACTTTAACAGTGAATTTCTCGTAAATGTATGAGACAATCGTGTTAAAAATTTGTAGAGATATGTGGCACTATACAAATTAAGAGTACACCAAATTTCAGCTCGATTACGCGGTATCAAGTTTACCGTAGTAATACCTTAACTTTCAGTCAACAGCTCAACAACCGCTATGGACACGGTTTTAGCCTCAAATTCCGCAAACTAGAAGACCTTTGCCGGAAGGAGAATAAAGAACATCAGCACCTCACATTTCTTATGAAAGCAAAACAGGAAAATGTCATCCCCAAGGGTATAGCCCTAAAAAGTAGTATTGTCACTGCTAAGGCAAGGGGAATCCTGGACGGAGCCAACAAGAAACTGCGGCAGGAACGGATCAACTATCACAGGTTGAGAAGATATTCGTTGCAGAAAGACATCCATTTACAGGAACAAGACATCAAAGGTGTAATGGAGCCGTTGGAGTTCAACCGAATCAAGGAAACCATTATCGCCAGAATACAAAAGTCAACCGAAACCTTGAAGGCCAAACACATCAAAAAACTGGAAGCGCTGAAGCGGTCATCACGCAACAACCGGGCATGTAAGCAGGTGAGCCCAATGGAACCAGTTAAGGGGGGGCTATGGTCAAATCGTACGAAAAAAGCCATGTTTTCGTGATTTTTTTTCTGACGACACAGTTAAAATTTCTTTACTCAACCAATGGTACATTGAAGTATGACATTCGAAGAATGTTTCATCAAATTTGTACAAAGAAATATTAAAAAATACGGCAATGGCAGCAATTGTTCGGACGTGTCTCAAAAGAAAGTTGAATTGCGGTGACCCTCATAACTTGGTACTGGATCATCTGAAATCAAAAAATCAAAGTTCATTCGTTAGATAATAGTTTTCCCCAGGTAACGCTGTCGAGTTTTTTTTTTTTTTTGTTCATAATTTTGATTTCGCAATAACAAATTAGCCGATTTTTTCCCAAAAAATTGTGTTTTTCACTTCAAAGTGTTCGAAAAAATGGAAAAATTGGAATTAAAAAAAAAAACTCGACAGCGTTACCTGGGGAAAACTATTATCTAACGAATGAACTTTGATTTTTTGATTTCAGATGATCCAGTACCAAGTTATGAGGGTCACCGCAATTCAACTTTCTTTTGAGACACGTCCGAACAATTGCTGCCATTGCCGTATTTTTTAATATTTCTTTGTACAAATTTGATGAAACATTCTTCGAATGTCATACTTCAATGTACCATTGGTTGAGTAAAGAAATTTTAACTGTGTCGTCAGAAAAAAAATCACGAAAACATGGCTTTTTTCGTACGATTTGACCATAGCCCCCCCTTAAATCCGTGGTAAACATGTCTAGGCGCAATCTCAGTCCTACGGAGGAGATGGTACTGAGCAAAGGTTTGAACTTCACGCTGGCCCCGAAAAAAGTACCCGTGTTGGACACCATCAGTGCGACCGAGGGTGTACTCGCACGGATACCGGAGGAACAGCGCGAAGAACTCCGCTACAAACTCAGATCCACCCTGGAAAAAGCCGTAAAAGTGGAACCTTTGTCTAATATAAACAGGAATGAACGGCTAGCGATTCAAGCATTGAGGCAGGACAAGTCTATTAAGATATTGCCGGCCGATAAAGGTAACGCCACAGTAGTCATGGACGCGGTTAGCTACGAAGAGAAGATCAACCAAGTGCTGCAGAAAGGTAAGTACAGTTTGTTAAAGAAAGACCCCACCAGTAGCCATGAGGGCAAGGTGTACAGAACACTGAAGAAGCACAGCGGTGTACTGAGTGACAGGCTCAGAACGCGGCTGACGCCTCACCATAGCAAACCACCTCATCTGTATGGCTTACCGAAAATCCACAAGGTTGAAGTCCCTCTTAGGCCAATTGTCAGCTCAAGGAACTCGCCGTGTTATGCATTGGCTAAGTATCTCGTACCGATTATAAGACCACTTATTGGAAAGAGCCCGTCGTACGTTAAAAATTCTTTGCATTTTGTAGAACTGATGCGTAACCAAAGAGTACATCCCGGAGATGTTTTGGTGAGCTTTGATGTTGAAAGGTTATTTACTAATGTCCCTACTGTAGAAGCTCTGCAGGTTGCCAGGGAAAGGCTGGAACAGGACCTGACGTTGAAGGAGAGAACTGATCTGAGCGTAGAAGGTATTATCGAACTACTCGGGCTGTGTTTAAACAACACCTACTTTCAGGTATCGGACAAGTTCTACAGGCAAGACGAAGGTATGGCAATGGGTTCCCCTCTGTCGCCGGTAATGGCAAATCTATATATGGAACATTTCGAGGAACTGGCCTTACGGACGGCAAAACTCCAGCCATCTCTGTGGGTCCGATATGTTGACGATACCTTCGCGATCTGGCCGCATGGAAAAGTAGAATTACAGGTTTTCATAGACCACATAAACAACGTAAGGGAGTCGATCCATTTCACAATGGAAGTCGAAGACAACAATACGCTCCCATTTCTGGATACATTAGTAGAGAGAGGGGGTGGGGAAATACCTTGCAAACAAGCGTTTACCGGAAACCCACGCACACGGGAAAATATCTAGATTACCAGTCGAACCACTCAGGGAGCACGAAGAAAGGTGTGGCGCAAAGTCTTATGGATCGTGCGTTCCAGATCAGTACGACGCCGGAAGGCCTAACGAAGGAACTAGAAATAGTGCGAAAAGCTCTGCGAAATAACGGCTATCCAGATAGTGTCATCCAAAAAGCGCAGCAAGAAGCGCAGCACCGAACTGCCATCACACAAGGAATGAGGTCGGAACACTCTATGAACGTCGGCACCCCGAGGTTTGCCATGACGATCCCCTATATAGCGGGGACTGCGGAGAAGATCCGTCGCATATGCAGAGCACATGACATCGAGGTACGTTTCAAATCAACATCCACTTTGCGTGGTTTGTTGACAGAAACCAAGCCCCGACATACTGCGCAAGAAAGCAAGGAGTGTGCATATGGAATTCCATGCCAATGTGGGGATGTGTATATCGGCGAAACTGGAAGGCCATTAAACATTCGCATCCAGGAAAACCGGAAAAACGTTAAAATGGGCGAACGATCGAAATCGAGATTGGCCGATCACGCCTGGGAGAATGAACACCACTTCCAATGGGATGATGCCCGGATATTGTTGAAGGAATCCAATCCTATCAAACGGAAATTGATGGAGTCAGCCTGCATAGCAGTCACACCAAATGCTGTAAGTCAACCCAGCATAGAACTTAACAAACTCTGGTTACCTTTGTACAGGGATGAGGTGAGGGAGGCCATGAGCAAGCCAAGGCGGCGCCTCCAGTCATAGCTGGCGCCACCGACAACGAACCTATATATACCGGTGGGAGCACGGAATTTGATCACTCTACCATGGGAAGTCGCCAGACTACCATCCTGAGGACGGGAGCAGATTTCAGCGCCCGAAACGTCGAGATGAAGAAGAACTCGAGCAGTGGACTTAGTCCTTAGTCCTTAGACTTAGGAAGTGGGTGGGCGGGTGGCCCCCCCCTCCCTCCATCCCCTCTCCTACCTCCAATAATAACGTATTAACACCATTGCTATTAACTTTCAGTCAACAACTTGATTTTCTAGGTCATAGGATTACAAAACGTGGGATATTGCCACAACCTAGTAAAATAGAAGCGATTAAGCTCTTCCCGGAACCGAAAAATGTCAAGCAATGGAAAGGGTTTTTAGGTCTGACAAACTATTACAATAAATTCACAAAAAACTATTCAGATGCAACATCGCCGTTACTAAAACTAGTGAGAAAAGATGCCAAATGGGAGTGGAACGAGAAGATGATAGCGCATTTCAATAAAGTTAAGGAATTGTTTTGCCAGCAGATGATAATCCATCATCCCAATCCTCAAAAACGATACTATTTGCAAAGTGATGCAAGTAATTAAGTAATTATGCAATAGGTGCCGTGTTGTATCAGCTGTCCGATGCAGGCGAGGAATTAATAGTAGGTTTCGCGAGCCGAACGCTAAAGGGGGCAGAATTGAACTATTTTACTTCGGAGAAAGGGTTATTAGCGATCGTCTTTGCGCTGGAGAAATTCCGGAAATTTGTGATCGGAGCCCAGTTAACGATCCGAACCGACCATCGTGCTCTAACGTTCATGCAATCGTGCAAGCTAATCAGTTCTCGGCTGGCTCGCTGGATTTTGTTCATTCAAACTTATGATTTCACCATCGAGTATGTGAAGGGGGCGGAAAATCTCGTCGCGGACACGCTCAGCCGGTACCCACCTAAAATAAAAGAGAAATTATCACGAATTAATAGATTGAAAATATTAGCACCTTTAGCTAAAGAAATCACCATTGGATTAGATAAAGATTTAAGTGCGTTTGGCGTGCATCAAGCACAAGACCGACGATTACAGGAGTTGATAAATCAAGATAGATCACGGAAAACGCAGAGCCAAAAGGTTTAATGCGAATCATAAAATTACAATATTCAAAGTTAATGATTTAGTATTGATACGAGCACTTAATGTCTCTGATTCAAAAAATAAGATAATGGGAAAATTTTTAGCTTTATACGAAGGGCCGTATCGAATACGAAACCGTATTGGCGAAGCGACGTTCGTATTGGAAAATATAAATACTAGGAAAGAGCGTGGTAGATTCCACACACATATGCTCAAACACTATACACTACCAGATATTTGAAATTAACGTTTAGCTGCGATTTAAAAACAAAAAGACTGTCACAGTTCGCGACGGTTGATTTTGGATGTTAACATACCAAGGTCAGGTCAGGTGTAATCGATGCTATAAAGAGACGAGATCAGGGATGGCACAGCACATTTAGTCATTATGTTCGTGTACGGCTATACCAGCGTGCAAGACAAAGACACCCAAACCGGCATCGAAGACGTGCAACAAACTGGCAAAGAGAGGCATATAACTGCATCAGGGAAATTCAAGCCCGGAAATGGACGCTACGTAATCGGCAGAGTTTACCAAACTGCAGCGTACCTGGCAGATCCATCTCGGTTGACACGACGAAAAAGGCAGGTGAGAGTCATTGCGCCGGACGTCAAGGTCGAAGAGACAGAACCGGAAATGCAACCCAACTGCAACACCAAAATCAAGACCACGGAGGAGACACAGTCGACAACGCCAGCTGAAAAAAACGCAGATATAAACAATAACATCTGTTCAAAAGTCAGTATCCCATTAAAGAATATACCAACGTTTTGTATCAAAGAGAAAAATGAACGGAACAAACCAACAATAAGAAAAATAGTAAAGGTTACCGGTACTTACCAGGACCTCCGGTCATACAAAATTCCACGATTGACGAATGCAAACACTAACAATGCCAAAACAACAACTGATAGCATTGCACCGAAAATCGCGGAGTTTGATGCGAAGAGGAAAAGGAAACCCGAGGAACTCATCACGATGCTTCGAGTTTTTGGCACTTTGGACCTTACTGACAGTGAAGACGAACAACCAACCATCGTCAAACGCCAAAAGGTCTAAGCGACATACCACAAGGCGTCGGAAAAACGCGGAAGTATCTGTAATTCCGGACCGTCGATAAGGGAGACCGTTGAAATACCAAGAGGACTTGATCCAACGGATCCTTTGGGGCTCAAAAAACTCTAAAAACTTAATTCATCGGGAAACACCACAAAACAACCACTCAAGATGACTTCGATCATGGGCCTGCAGAAGATCAAGATTTTCCGAACATCCGAAGATCGAAAGGAGGCAAATGTAACGTATCAGGCGACCTAGGCCTGACCGTTAGCATTCAAATATCAGCCGTTGCGAACGACTAGTACAGCCTAGAACGTTCGACCATAGCAACGAGCTGAGTGACGTCACGTCTTGTAGCGACGCCGCTCAGCTCAGCAGCAATCTAAGGCAAAGCGCCAGATTGACTCAATGCGCCGCACTACAAATTAGACTCATATTTAGATTCAATTAGTTCAGATTCAAATTCAGATAACAAATCATTTAAAATTAAATATACAATTTTTCTTTGATGAGAGTGCTGCCTATAGCAGGAGCATATCTTTCTAGCCAAATCAAACAAATAAATTATTATATTGCTTAAACACGAAGGAAGAAAGATAAAATTCACGATAATATCAAATATGAACTCATATTGAAAACATACAAAGTCAACTGCCGACCTTTGATCGAACTTTCTCACGCATAGAATATAACGTTAGAAAAATAAGTTTGTAAATAGAAATAATACGCTGCAGCATAGGAGTAAGGTATTAAATAAATGTTCTATTAATTATCACTCTAAAAGTAAGAATCATTGATGCAGGGTCCTTTCAAAGCATTTCCTGGTCATCTAACTTCCTGGGGAGTAAAATCAAGTGAGGTACAGCTTTGGAAGGGTTAGAACCTTCCCAAGTCTGATACAGTCTCAGATCTGAGATAGGTTTCTGGGGGTCAGAGGGAAGGGTTGGAGAAGTGCAGTCTTGGTATGCTCAGCGCATCCAGATCTGTGGGGAGACGGCTGCGAGCGCTTGCGCCCAAGGTCCGTAATAGCATGACTAGCGTATACGATACGAGGAGTCCCGATTTTTATACACGAGCAATAGAACTCACAATAACCGACTGGTTTGTGATATCGACTGATATCGCAAAACTGCCGTAAAGTTACAATATAGATATACCTGGCCATGGCTCCGTCGCTTCTGCAGTATGGGTCCGAAATATCAGGCGAGGAAACCCGACGATTCCGCTTACAATTCGACACCTTTCCGTGTTATAACTTACTGAATTACCAAAATGTTGGGCGCCAGACGCTGATGCGTCGTTTCGATACCATACCAGAACAAATTACATAAAGCCAAAAACTAAGCGAAAACTGCGTTACAAATTTGGCGCCCAACGTGGGGCCACGCCAAAGAGGAAATTGAAATCTTGAGACACATCAATCAAAGTTTGGAAAAATCGTGATAAAGTTACGTGAAAATTTACGGGAAAATTCAATAATTTTCAAAAATCAGATCGTTAGAAGTAGAAATAGAATTAGAATAAACACGCTCGAACAAAAGAGAGGAGAAAAACGAACGTTAAAGGATTAATAGAGTACACTATTATCGTTAAATATAATAGAAGGATTAAAATAATTCATTGAACAAAAGTTGTTATTGACTATATTATTATCAACCGTCGTAGAAGGATTATTATAATCCGCTAAACAAAAGCTGTTGACTACGCCGAAGCCTTACAACCTGTATCGTATTTACTTTTTTGGAAATCTTTCAAATCAAATAATATCGACCAACGGTCGCTGAGTTAATCCTCAGCTCGTATTGTTTACAAACTCCCTATGTCGCAACCGTCGTCTGTTGACGCCTGGATATACTTGCTATCAGCTGACGAATTAAGATTCGAATTATATCGTTTATCACTATCGACTACCGGAACTCTTCCTACCTTACGTGATCGGTTACTTCGCGCTTGTCAGAACAAACGCGGAGACATGTCGAACCCTCTAACATCCGCTGATCAATTATTGCACCCGGATGCAGCAGAAAATAGCCACCAATCCCCGCATTCACACGGACAGATAGCAGACAATAGGTCAGATACAGCTCAAAATATCGGTTTCGACGAGGCTAACGCAAATCTCGATAATGATAATATGATCGAAACTGATAATGTTCGCGAAGACAATCAATTTAGGGATAACGAACCCCTACCACACGTGTCGAATGACCAACCTATCGCTCCTGGTCAACCACCTTTCTCAAATCTTTCACCGGCAGCTCGCCAATTCTCACCGCGAATGAATCAAAATAACTTTCATCCTCAATTTAACGCCACGCGTCAGAATTTTTATACAAGACCACCTAGTACCCGGGAAAAAAAAATTATATAAAATTATATATGAGAATATAAAATTATATAAAATTGTATCTTATTTCATATAATTTTGTATGATTATATCTAGATTCTTACACTAAATTGTATAAATTTTTATACAATTATATAAAATTATATAAATTTTGTAAAATTTTATATAATTATATATTATCATACATAAATCAGAAAACCCTGAACCGTAGACTTATATATTATTATATATAAATATATATAAAGATATAAAATTTTATAAATTTTGTATTTTGTTATAAAATTATATAAAATTTTATTGGATTTCTTAGATTAAAATATATCATTATATAAAATTATATAAATTTTTATATTATCGTATATAATCATATATTAATCAGCAACCTCGAAACTACAGCTTATATAATATGATATATAAATATATAAAATAATATAAAATGTTTTATATTTTGTATTTTTTTATAAAATTATATAAAGCCGTGTTGGATTCTTCTCATTAAATTGCTCGTTTCTGCAAGTATAATTTATCGATCAATATTTAGTATTAATTAACATTTTTGATGATTATATTTATATATATATAATTTTTGCAGCACTTATATTGATTTTCTTTTTTTTTTTTATCTCTTTCGTTAGTATTAATAACTCTTTATGAACTTACCGATATATCAAGGATAGGAAAAGGATAATATTTTGTATGGTTATTAAAAAATAAAAATTTAAAATGTATTTTGAGAAATAAAATTTGAAGTGAGCAGCAATAAAAAAAATTCTACAGAATTTTGGTTCATATATTTCGTCTCATATTATTATATAGAGTTATATATAAAAATGTCTTATTTTATATGATGACATAAAATCAGTTAAATATAAGAGTTTATATAATTGAATAAAAATATATATTTTTATATATAATTATATAAAATTATACATTCGGATATATTTTGAGATAAAATTATATCATGCCAAAATTGAGATATCATGTTATATAATTATATATGGTCAACTATATATAATTTTATATAATTATATAAAAAAAAATTTTCCCGGGTAACCAAGCACCATCCCCTGCAGCTACTTTCGACGTTATGCGAAAGTGGAACCTCAAGTTCGCGGGTGAACGTGACGAAGATCCCGAAGCCTTTTTCTATCGAAAATTAGGGAAGGTCGAATCTTTTTCCAGTTTTGCGATGACGTTATATTGAACAGCCTACCGTTTTTTCTCTCCGGTGTAGCAGCATATTGGTTCAAATCAAAGCGTTATAGCTGGCGAAACTGGCAAGAATTCGAACACGCTTGGCGCGTACGTTTCGGAAACCCTGACCTACAACACGCGCTTAGGGAAGAGATACGACAACGAACGCAAGGTGAACAGGAATCTGTCGCAGATTATATAACGTATATGCGAGCGTATTTTGATAGACTACATCCATCCTGGAGTGGCAACGAGCAAATTGAGTACACGCACCGAAATTTACTACCGCGGTATCAAATTTTAATTCGCCGCGACGAAGTATACGATCTAGACGGACTAGAAGAAGTCGCTCGACGACTCGAAAGTGCGTATGGTACGGCGAGCCGTTACCACGCACCCCCAACACCCACTAATTCCTTACTACCGGAATTAGCTTATCGTGGAGTGCGCACTGCACCCAAACAATCTCGAAACGCGCTCACCGCATGTAGTTTAGACGTTGATAATCCAGATTTCGTAAACGCACCCAACAACAAAACAAATAAAAGATCGCATGACGCGAGACAGATTAATAATAGGAGACCGAATACTCCTAAAAACGAACCAGTTGCATCAACGTCATCTATCGACCCTCTAAATGTTACTAACGTCACCACTCCTATCGATGGAAATTCAGAATCCCCCCCTCGTGTAAACAAGTGTTGGAACTGCGGTCGAACCGGACACCGATTCCCTCAGTGTACCGAAACGAGAAAACGATTTTGCTTTAGATGCGGTAAACCGGATGTCACTAAAATAACATGTCCGCGGTGTTCAAGAAATGCCTAAAAACCAACCCCTAAGGTATCGATAAGAAAGCACGTTTTTCGTTTCGCAGCAAATGACGTATCGTTCAATTTTTATTCGCTTCGCCAACAGAATATTGGGAACATTAAGAGTATTATTGGCAACTGGGACTACAGCCGATCGACCCCATCGACCAACCACGTCAGCACCCTCGACGTGATACAAGGGTTCACAAAGACGGAGTCGTGACGCCAGGCTTGGTCATCGACCATAGCAAAACCCCCTATCCTCTCCCAAAAACCTCCCGCATCCCTAGGCCGAGAGTCAAAGCGGTCGCGGAGACAACGACGCCTGGCGTGGAGCGCCGCCGGACACAGCCAACGCTAATCCACCCGCCACAGCGACTGCAGAGGCTTCTCGGCACTCCTCCTAAGCTAAATCCTCCACCCGCACCTCCAACTCTTCCGCCTCCTCGATCCCGTCCAACTTCCCGACTCCCCCTTCCGATACCTCGGAAGGCGATCCTGACATCCCCTACCCGCAAACCCCGCCGTGCCTGATGGCCTCCTAACCTCAGCACGACATTCCCTTACCACCGCTTCCCTCCTTTTCCAACTCCTACTCCTCCAAACCCCCAAAAAAACAACACAATCAAACACCACCACCTCATAAAGGTGCCAGTTATTGATTGGGGAGCCCCTCCGTCTAAGGCCCCTCCCCTAACCTACATCAAGTATAGTATAGTTTTGGTTAGTTAAGGAATTCTAGTAAAAACTTTAACAACTATAGTCAATCTCTCGTTAAGGATATCTCCAGAAAAACTTTCGTATTCAAAGTCCAGTAAATCTATCGTTCTACGTACTCGCCAGCTACGAGTTTACCTATCGTCTCTAGTAGTTGATATTGAAAAACTCATGCCTCACTTAAAGCTTTACGGCCTTGTCAGCCTTCTCCTGGGAGGGAAGAGTTGTGACGTGGTATTTTAAATTCCCCGCCACAAGGCGATACTGTCGATGATGCAACGATGCGTGGCGTAGACAGGGACTCCAGGAAAAGGAAAAATTAGGGAAAAATGATTAGGATTAACTAACACTATCTTATTTTTTGTAAACTATGTTATCTCGAGCTCGATACTCCACGAGACGTCTGTCGTCGTGGGAACTACGGATGGGAAATCGACTACCGAACGTGAAGCCTCTACTATCGTCAAGGACGAATCTGTCGGCGCGCAAACCATGGCTGGTCCAGTCGACCCGAAGGTCAGCGCCTCCACTCAGGTGGAGAATCTACTACCTCCAAACTACCCGATTGACGGCGTACAGGGATGTGCGAGGAGCACAACGAAATCCTCCCGTCATCTGGGGAAGCTACCGCCTACAGGAAAATGCATTGCCGCTGTGAGGGTGGCGTACAGGGTTAAGTGCAAGCGCACCCTCAAAACCTCCCACCTAATGAGCAAGCAGCCAGTGCAAATATTATCGACGCTGTCTCCAAAACTGTTATCGCGGCCGTGGTTGGTCCAGTCGACCCCCGGATCAGCGTTCCAACCTCACGGAAAAAACAAGTGCTGTCGAATTTACTCTGGAGCAGTAAAAATAGGGACAGCATTTTTTTGCAGTAGAAATTATCACAATTCTAGTATTAGGTACATTGGAGCAAGTGGGCTTCAATGTCTATATGAGTGAATGTTACCACAATTGTGATAATTTCCACTTCAAAAAAATGCTGTCTCTATTTTTACTGCTCCAGAGTAAATTCGACAGCACTGTTTTTTCCGTGCTGGCGAATTACTTCGTGGGTGAAGCTCTAGTATGCCGAAACACGAAGCTACCAATCTTCTTGTGGATCGACGAATGAGATCAGGACCTAGGAGAAATATCGGGTAGCCGGGCGAATGAGGCTTCATGGTAGTTTCATAGCCTGGGAATTTCAAAGGAAGGCGGGAATAGGAGCGGTATTAGCAGCGGCAGGGGTGAGATAGATTTCTCCTATTCTACGTTCGGAAAAACTGTCGTTACGCGAACCAATTAGGATACCAATATGTCGCGTGATCACGCTAAATCCGAAGGATGAGCTGATGGAAGGAAATACCGAATATATAAGCCGGACACACGGGCTATCTGGCCTACTTCTTCGCTCCAGTCTGCGCTACGCATCAGTTCACCTATCGCATCTATCGTACTTATCGTATTTCATCTATCGTACAAACTGAATTCATCTATCGTCACCAACTATCGTATATCGAGTATCATTAAAATAGTGTTGTGTTGTGTTACACTTTGAAGCCAATTAAGGTAAGGTCTTGATTCTTCCTGTGAAGGCACGAGGTAGTTCGGATAAAAGTCTGTTAATTAATTTGGTTATTGAGCTATGAAGCTTGTTTTTGTCTATTGAGCTAAGAGGCTCGTCTTTCGTCTTTAGTCTAATAATCTATCGAACAACCTCGAGTCTGGCTGAGTTACGTAGATCTTGAGTGCTTTTTGGCTATAATTTATTGCTTATGGCTTTGTTGCTGATTTAGTATGTTATATTTATCTTGTGCATGAAATACTGTAGAAAATTACCTTTCCTGGAGTACCCTGAGCGAAGATAACCGCGAAGGCTTAGGCCTCGCGTTACAGTTTAGTTGTTATCGTTAAGTTTGTTAATAATTTGTTAATTGAGTCAATTATGGTCACTTTCGTATAATTTATCACCGTATGTAAAATCTAGTACGGTTCAGTAAAGTTTAATATCGTTTTTGGATAATTTAATATCACGACTATCGTTATAATATCGTCAGAATTTAGTTCAAGATCAAATAAAGTTATAGTTTAGTCTGTTATCGTTGAACCTGTGATTCGCGTCTGTCGAACGACCGTGTGGTCTCTATTTATCAGTAGATCTCGGATTATTGTGAATCGTATGGTCAGGCGCGGCTAATCTTTTATAGTGGTTACCAATTTTTCTAAGTAAAATCGTGAGCTTCATACGTTGTTCTGAGTGTGTGTCACGAACTATATTTTGCATTCGGGTACGATGTATCGCTCTGTGATACCGAGTCTGGAGTCTAGTTAAATTGTTTTATATCGAGTCACCTCTGACACACATCTGAGATTCAACTGTATCGTAATTGCGTAGATTCTGTTCGAGCAATTAGAGAATCGTTGGTAATAAACCGTTGAGTAAAATAACAAATTCTGTACTGATCTCGTTAAGTTATCTAATTTCGTTAATAAATAATTGATTGATGTGATCTCAAACATTCTCAAAGAAGTAACTTGTTTTATATGGTGTACCCTGCCCCTCTATCTAAGGCTTTGTTATCTGAGCAAGTCGAGTTATAGCTCATCGCATTTCCGTTAGTTTTTGGCTTTATGTAATTTGTTCTGGTATGGTATCGAAACGACGCATCAGCGTCTGGCGCCCAACATTTTGGTAATTCAGTAAGTTATAACACGGAAAGGTGCCGAATTGTAAGCGGAATCGTCGGGTTTCCTCGCCTGAGCGATACCTGGCCATGGCTCCGAGGCTTCTGCAGTATGGGTCCGAAATATATATATATTGTAACGTGTCCAGCCGATAAGGAAGGGGTCGGCTGGGCGTGGCCAAGCAAGATCAGTAAAACTGGACAATTCGTATTGTCCAGCATTCCTCGCCTGTGACGTCAGAGGCGAGGAACGTATAGTATATAAACCAGAGCAAGCGAGCACCGCGAGGGCAGTTCAGGTAGAGCACCGGTGCGACTCACATCCCATTAATAAAATAGGAGCGCTTCTAGGTACAGAACCAGAGTGACTCGCAGCTATTCAAACATTCTTGTAATATCATGAAGCTTGTAATTACTCTCATTAAATTCGTCAATTCTCTAGTATTGCTGAGTAGGATATAGAGTCTCGAATATCATTTATAAAGGAACATTAGCTATAGGAGTATTGTTGACGAAATCCATTTAATTAAACCAGATTACATTTCTAAAAGGTTCAGGAACTGACATTAAAATTAAGATAGTTATAATTTCCTTTTTTTGTACAAATTCTTGTTATAGTATTTTATTTGGGAGTTTAATAGAAAGCCTTACTATCTCTCACAATTGAGCCCCTGGATCATAAAAGGGATCGCGCGGACGAAATCACATAGAAGTATTGTCACTTTTGAACATATGCCGATCGGGAAAAAAGAAAAAAAAAAAAAGTCAATTAAAAAGTAGTGACTATTTTTTAATTCATGAACTTTTTTTTTTTTCCGATCGGCATATGTTCAGAAGTGACAATACTTCTATGTGTTTTCGGCCGCGCGATCCCTTTTATGATCCGGGGGCTCAATTGCCTGGTATTTTCTCATCACTCTGTTTGACAAGTCCAATACCAAAGCAAGGCCGAGTAGTTACAGCTTTGGCGACCAACGGAAGAAGCGAACGACATTGGCGTAAAAACCCGTGTTCGAGGGCCAACCGTTGGAAACCCGCGTCTGATAGGCAGTCTTGGTGTAAAAACCCGGATCTGCAGTTATCTTATTAAATTCTCAATAGCAGGCAAGACAGGCTTGGCGTAAAAACCCGGCTCTGTAAGAGTTGGCTCCGAACCTTCTGTTCAGAACATAAGACGGCTTTGATAATTAAAACCTATCCGAGTCCGTAATTAGCGTAGGGAAATAAAAATCTGTATGAGGTGGCTTTTGCATGGTAGACCCATCCTTTTCCTCACCTCACAGTTTGAGGAGTCCATAAATTTAATCAATTCCGTAAAATCATCATTCAAACATCGAAAAGAACCCGTAGCACGCGACTTTCGCTTTAACCAAGAGGTTCGCGAAAGCCGAAACGTTACAATATACAGGATGTATCACCTCAAGTATCGAGAATGGGAGGGAATTGTTTGACGCGAAGTCACGCCCCATCAACCAATCAACAAAGAGAAAAGAATTGTTTCTGTTAGCGTCGAAGTAAATAAATACGTAACAGCCCAATTCGAGTCGTTGTTGATATTTTTTCCCCTACACCAAGAAATTGTATTTACTATTTTCCGTAAGAATTTTGGTCTACGAAATTCTTCTCTTTGTTTATTGGTTAATGGGGCGTGAATTCGCGTCAACTAAGTCCCTCCCATTCTCGATACTTGAGATGATACACCCTGTATATACCTGTCCTTCGTTCCGTCGCTTCGGCAGGATGGGTCCCGATGTATATAGATATATCTAACCTAGGTCCTTTCGCTACGAGAATTATGAATAAAGGCGAGGAAGATTAGTTAAGGGTTGTGAAAGGAGTACAATTGATTATGGTTTGAGCTCGTGTTTATTCATTTAGCTAAATTAATACCGGTGTAGCACAGACTATGTAGCTAAATGTACAGTCTCTATCTTCTTAAGGATCTCGTAGACTCTAAAACACTTTTAATCTCTTCGGCAAGTTCATCGGTAAATAAGGCTTTTATCTCAAGCATTGGCATCTTGAAATAGTTCTTCGCAAAACGTGGTTTCACAACACTCTTGATGACTAGCTGTTCCTCATCGAATTTCTGCGAGACAAGATCGGTGAGCTGGTCAAGCGGAGCATCCAGGAGGTCATGACTGTGAGCTAGCCCAGCGAGTTCTTTAATCAGCTCATTCTTGCACTGATTTATTTCGGAAGAGCGTTTTGATAAGTCTCTCAGATACTCGGAGATGCAGGGAGCGATAATAGCAAGTCCATTATACGTTACGTGTTGTAATACAATGAAGGGTGATGACGATTTCGCTTTTTTAGGCAATGGTTCGAGGTCTGGAGTTGTTTCACGCATACTCAGTATTCCCTCCCGCTCGGTCAGAATAATCGCTTTCTCACCCCAGGCAGTGGTAAACGACAGTGTTAGGCCTCCCAGGTCCAAGGGTGTGTACTTTGAGCTATCATCAGTGCCCGATTCCGTGGACTCGAAGTATGCAGAGATGGTCTCGACGTTTCGTCTCAGATTTATCCATGTAGCCATCCGCAGGGTAACCCCAGTAACACCAGCCCCGTTAATTTGCACAACGGGCTCGAAACTATATTCACTGGTTAACATATAGCCGAACACTGCCGTTTTAGAGAAAGAATTATTTAGTCCGTACCTAGTCGACAGTAATAACTTTTTTCGCAGTTTCAAATGTTGACCGTGCATCCCGGTTGAGAGGGCGATATCGCGCACAAATTCGTCAGTGGACATGATTACTTCACGTTTACGTAGTTCACAAGTTCCGGATGTAAGCGACTAGGAGTTCGAGATGATTTTGGATAATGGACGAGGGAATACAGTGTTATTTCAAGGGTTTCCACCTCCACTACGGACCAGGTAAACCGGAGGGAGGTGGAATTTTTTTGTAATCTTTTTTCGAGTAAAAGCTTAGCTTGTGACGCACAAGCCGTCCTTCTGCAAGTAGTATCTTCCGCGACAAGTCCTGTGTGGTTGGAGGAGTACCCGAGAACACGTAGCCCTGTAAAATTATCGCAACAAAAACCCGCTTCGAACCTCTCCTAGACCATTAACTGCACAGAGCACCGAGGCCCGAGCGACACTGTACTTGGGTAATAAAATGTAATTATTCCCCAGATACTCCACTCTGTTTGAGGGTTTTCCAGAAAAATTTCAAGTAAGTGAAAAAACGGATTACCGAGTGCCTAAACCCTTACCGGACCGGAAAACAAAGTCTGAGTAGAATGAAAAGGTTTTACCTCAGTGAGCGCAGGCCACGACTTGTTCAATATCGGTACATGGTCAAGTTGCTACATGCAAAGAAAAAAAGGTTTCAGTGTATAATTCTCATGCAATGCTACGGCTGAGTGGTTATGCATCCATTTCACAGTGTTACACGCATAGCTCCTACTAAATCCTCAGGGCGCCTACCGGCAGGCAACCCGACGACACGCGTGGCCACCGCACCGCGCAGCCGTCTCGCCTCAGCCGAGACCGGTGGCCACCGCACCGCGCGCGCCCGCCTCCAGGCGCTTGGCCGCCGCGCCGCGCGCACCCCCGCCTCTACGAGCTGGCCGACGCTCAGAGGCGAGCCGTAATCACGCGCGCTGCCACACCGCGGCGCCGCGTCGATTACGGCTCTCGCGAGTAAATTGGTACGAAGCGGGAAGTATATAGCCTAGTGTTTCGAAGCTCGACACGACCATCTACAACCAACACGCTCGTGTATTACCTATACATATTCTACGTAGTGCAAACTACTTGAATAAATAAAGTCTGATTCGATCTGACTTTCCTTTTGATCGCTCTCCTCTCCCTCTGCCGATGCGTTCGCATCTACCAGCGACACCTGACTCGCCAGCTGAGCCACAAGTTCCAGAAGCACCGGAGACCAGCCAGTTATTACAACTCGTCCACAGGCAGCTGGAACTACTGAGGGAACAAGAAGCCATCACCTGGCAACTAGGCCTAAAACCGATCGGCCCTATCGATCAGCCTCGCCAACATCCACGGCGAGATACAAGGGTGCACGTGGACGGAGTGATCACTCCTGGACTGGTCATAGACCATAGCCAGACTCCTTATCCCCTCCCGAAAACCTCCCGCATCCCTAGGCCGGGAGTCAAAGCGGTCGCGGAGACAACGACGCCTGGCGTGGAGCGCCGAAGAACCCAGCCTACGCTCATCCAGCCACCACAGCGACTGCAGAGGCTTCTCGGCACTCCTCCCAAACAAACTCCTACACCCGTACCTCCAACCCTTCCGCTACCTAAACCCCGACCAGCTTCCCGACTCCCCCTTCCAGTACCACGGAAGGCAATCCTAACCTCTCCTACCCGCAAACCCCGTCGTGCCTGATGGCCAGCTAACCTCAGCACGACGATCCTTCACCACCGACTCCCTCCTCATCCAATTCCTACTCCTCCAAACCCCCCAAAACAACAGAATTATAAAACACCACCACCTAACTAGGTGCCAGTTATTGATTGGGGAGCCCCTCCAGCTAAGGCCCCTCCCCTAACCTACATCAATTTGGCGCCCAACGTGGCGGCACGAGGAAAACCAAGGACGACACCTCTATGCCGACTGAGAGATCGCCGACCCGAAGATCACCTCGCTTTGGTAACCAGCTAACACTTCTGGGAGTGCAAAACCCAGTGGCGCCCAACCAGCAAGCAGGAACCTCGAACTCTTCTCGACCGAGAACCCCGGGTTCGCCTGCACTAACAACCACCAATCCATTTAAAGCACCGCTGCCGAAGAAGACAAAGGCGAAGAAGAAAATGGATGGCCAGGGTAACCTAAACCCTCCAGCACAAAAC
Organism: Tenthredo notha; assembly: GCA_914767705.2. Lineage (NCBI taxonomy): Eukaryota > Metazoa > Arthropoda > Insecta > Hymenoptera > Tenthredinidae > Tenthredo > Tenthredo notha. The sequence continues at coordinate 2,639,223 of OU611916.1, forward strand.
ATAGGACCAGATCCATTCGGTCCACCAGCAGATCAGGGGAGGATGCCACCTCCACTGAACCCAGGGCACACCAACCCTCCAGCAGACCAAGGGGTAAATCTACCACCACCCCAGGGTACCCCCGAATGGGACCAGCTTATCCGCGCTCTCACGGTAGCACGCCCCGTACAACCCACCTACCATGGGTTTGATCACGAGAGCCCAGTACGCTACCTCCAACAGTGCGAAGAATACTACGCCGCAACGTTCCAGCAGTGGAGCAGCCAGACTGCACTCGCCGAACAAGGCCTCCGAGGGGAGGCCGAGAAGTGGTGGAGCTGCTATAAGAACCTCGAGTGGGACTGGGCCACCTTCCAACGCCTACTCCACGACCGCTTCAACAGCCAGGCGGAAATAGCACGCATCACCGGCTTGCTTTTCGCACAGCGACAAGGCGAACGAGAACCAGTAGCCGCCTTTCTCCAACAGAAATATAGGCTATTCCAGCGCCTGAGACCGAGAGACCCGGAAACCAACAAGATCGGATCCATGCTCGAACTAATGCGACCCGCACTCCGCATCGCGGTCCGCCCGAGCAACCCTACCGACTTTACCGACCTCCTGATCCGCTCACTAGCAGCGGAGAATGACGAGAAGGCACGAGAAGTACCGACACGCAAAAAGGAGGAACCAAAACCCGCAAAGAACGACAAGGTGCAGAAAGCACCCCCCGCGACCAGAACCTCACCCGGACCATCGACCAATCCTGAACGTCAGCTACCAAAATGCTGGCACTGTCCCGAGCGTCACTGGAATCGTGACTGTCCAGTACTCCAGGGGCGGCAGGAGGCGATACAGGGAAACTGGCGAGGGGCGACGGCTACCAACGAAGCCGCCGCCAACAACCGCCAACAATAAACGCAACCGACGGCAGGCCAGCCGATCTACCACGCATCCGAGTCATCATCGGCGGGGTAGAAGTACAAGCTGTAATAGATACAGCCGCCACAGAAAACTTCATCCAGCCGCGATACCTCCCGCCAGAAACGCGCCTCCACCCTGGACCGAAGGAAGTACGCCTAGCAGCCAGGGACAGCAGCACGCGAATACTCGGCGAGGCCACGATACCAGCGTCGATAGACGGCCGCCTCAACACACTAACGGTCTTAGCAACACCAGAGCTGAGACACCCACTACTACTAGGCCTTAAATGGCTAACCGCGGAGGAAGCGATCATCGACCTCAACCGAGGGTGCCTCCACCTAGGCCAAGGCACCAGATACACGATCCACCTCCTAGGTGCAAAACGCACCATCCCACCGACTCCAACACCAATCCTAAACCACGGATTCCCTACCTCCCACGCTGACAAATTCCAGCGCATCCTCAAAACGTTCGCACACGTCTTCCAGTCAACAGGGCGACTGCCGCAGACGCGAACCATCAAACACGACATACGGCTAAGCACGGAGCAACCTTTCCGTCTCCCGCTATACCGATACTCGGAGGAGAAGAAGCGCATCATCCACGAGCAGATCCAAGACATGCTGGCCAATCGGGTGATCGAACCTTGCTCCTCACCGTACAGCTCACCAATCGTGATCGTACAGAAGACAGACGGCAAACCTAGGTTCTGCATAGACTACCGCAGGCTGAACTCAATCACAGAAGATACCGCCCAGCCGACGCCGGTAATTCAGGAAACTCCAAAGGACCTAGGCGACGCCACGATCTTCACAACACTGGACCTAAAAAGCGGGTACTGGCAAGTGCCAATGGAAGAGCACGCGAAGAGGTACACCGCATTCTCCACCCCAGACGGCGGGACATACCAGTTCCGAGTGATGCCGTTCGGACTCAAGAACGCGCCCAACACGTTCCAGCGTCTGATGAGCCAGGAGGTTCTCGTAGGCTACCTAAACGATTTCTGCCTCGTCTACCTAGATGACATCATCATCTACAGCCGAACATGGGCGGACCACCTCCGCCACATAACCGCGGTTTTAGAGAGGCTGAGCATCCACGGGCTGACCTGCGAACCTGACAAATGCACCTTCGGTGCTAACAAACTGGACTACCTCGGACACACGGTCACCGACCAAGGGAACCAAGCCCAACCCGGGCACGTCAGAGCCATCACGGAAGCCACACCTCCAAAAACTCGCCGCGAACTAAGGCAGTTTTTAGGCACCTGCAACTGGCTGAGAGAATACATACCGAGATTCGCAACGCTAACCATACCGCTGACCGACCTACTAAGCGCCAAGACACGCTACCGCTGGACTCCCGAAGCTCAGAGCGCCTTCGACGCAGTAAAACGCCGGTTCCAGACCCCGCTGCACCTCAACCGACCGCACCCCGGCTGGCCATACACCCTCCAGACGGATGCCAGTGGCAAGGGAATGGGGGCGGTACTATACCAGACACGACCGGACCAGGGACGGAGCGTAATTAGCTACGCAAGTGCTAAATTCAACTCCGTCGAGGCCCGCTATCACTCGAACGAGCAGGAATGCCTGGCAGTAGTATGGGCGATACGGAGATACCGGCCCTACCTAGAAGACCGCCCGTTCACCCTACGAACAGACAACCAGGCGCTAGTCTGGCTCAACCAGACCAAGGACCATAAAGCCAAGCTTTACCGGTGGTCCCTCCTACTCCAGGAGTTCAACTTCACCGTCGAGCACTGTCCAGGACGAGAGAACGAGCTACCCGACGATCTTTCCAGGCAGCCGTCCTCCCACGAGACACCCGAGAACCTCGACGACACCGACCGACTGGTACCACCCACAAGAGTACCCGTCAACACCTCCACAGACAGAACACCCGTTCTGATGGCCACCCAGACAGGCGGAGACCTACTGGGAGAAATAATCGTGGCACAGCAAGACGACCCCACGATCTGCAAGCAAGTGGAGAAATGGAACCGTCTCGCTACGCAGGGGCGTAGCGAACCTGAGGAGAAGTTTTTCCAGCAGCATCGAATTGCAGAGGGGCGGTGGGAAAGACGAAACGAGGAAGGCTCCTGGCTAGTCGTCGTTCCACCCAGCCACACCGAACGAGCCATCTACGAGTACCACGACACAGAACTCGCAGGCCACCCTGGCAGCGAGGAAACGCTCCGCGCACTCCAGAGGCACTACACCTGGAGCCACGTACGAGACGACGTACGCCAATACGTACAGCAGTGCTATCTATGCTGCTGTACCAAAACCCACGGCGCACACCCGGAGAGAAGCCTCCGCCCACGACAACCTCAAGAACCATGGGACACAGTGGCAGTAGACCTGATGGGACCCTACCCGCGAACAAAACGGGGGCGGAGATTCATTCTGGTAGTCACCGATCTGTTCTCCAGATGGGTGGAAGCCTTTCCCCTCGGCTCCTCCGAAACAGAGCCAGTCACACGATGCTTGGAGAACGAGGTCTTCAGCAGATGGGGGTACCCAAGCGCCCTCCTAAGCGACAACGGGCCACAGTTCACGAGCCAGAAGTGGCTCGACGCCTGCGAACGATGGCAAGTCCGGCCATGGACCACTGCCACCTACCATCCACGAGCCAACCCCACGGAGAGAAGAAACCGTGAGATAAAGAAAGGCCTACGACTCCACCTCCACGGGAAGAAGCACACGAGCTGGGACCTCCAGCTACCGCAGATCCTCTTCAGCCTGCGCTCGCGAACAAACGCAGCCACAGGCCGCACCCCGAGCGAGGTCATCACCGGACGAAACATCCGCCTCCCAGGCGAATGGAGGTTCCCACAACCGTCTAAGCCCTCCTTAGACAGGGAAGAACGAGTCCGCCTCGCCCAGCACCACCAGCGGCGATACCAGGAGCGGTATCGCAACCAACCCGCTGCCGAACCCCGATACCAGGCAGGCGACCTGGTATACACCCGGGGACACCACCTCTCTAAGGCAACGGAGCGATTCCACGCCGGATTCGCTCCACCTTGGGAGGGACCATACCAGATCCACCAGCAACTAGGTGGAGAGGTATACCTGGTCGACAAAGACGGTCGACTCACCAAGGTCCACGGCACCCAGCTGAAGCCAGCCCATGGGTCCGCCGCCGAGACAGACGAGTCTCAACCACCGGCCGACCGGCCGCCCACCACGCACGAAGCACCCCTGCTTCCGCACCAGGCACCTGAGTCTCGAAATGAGCCTGCTCAGACCTCCACCGAGGACCCTCTTCCTCCACCACAGACTGGACAGTCTGTACCCGCAGCCGAGCCAGCTTCAAGCCGAGCTGAGCCAACGAACGTGAGCCGGAGGCCACGCCACACCCGACCGGACGAGTTGGGACCCCAGTGCACGCCGTCGTCACCCGAGGCACTGGGGAGAAAAAGACGGCCTCACTACAACCTTCGTCCCCGAAGAAAAGTGAACCCCTAAGCCCTCCATAGTGAAAAGACACTACCAAACTCTCCCCCGAACCACCCCCGTAGACTAAATGCAGTATTTAAGTAGAAAGGCCAGAGCTCATAGGATAAATTAGTGAATAAGCAAGTAGATTAAGACACCCTGTACATAGTTAGCAATAAGATAGGAAATAAGTTAGTCGATAAGTTAGGAAATAAGTTAGCTTTAGGTCGAGCAGACAAATGCTAGGACTATACAGGGTGGTCCATTTTAATTTACGCAGGCGAATATCTCAAAAACTAACAGTTATACAAGAAAAAGTTTCATACAAAACTTGAAGGGTTTCGAGGGGGAAAGATAATGTTGATATGTGTTGACTTGTGGACTTCGCCAATTCCGAGATTTCGCAAGTAACTTCCGATTTTAGATAGGGAACACATGTTTTGGTTGGGGGCAGCTGATAGCGAGATCAAAGACTCATTCAAATACGGAAGCAAAAAAAATTAGAAAAAAAAAAAAATTTGCAAAACAAATGGAAAAAAAAAAATTTCGCGAATTTTTTCTTTCAAAAGATTGTTTTCTTGTCCCTAGCCTTCGAACACATTAATTGTTTATCACTCTAGCTTAAAATATTTCTCGCCAATTTTGAAATTGGAAAGTTTGAATGTATACCAGATTAGTAAAAAAAATTCGTAGATCAATAACACACAGCTTATTTCGGACTCAAGAGTGATAAACAATGAATGGGTTTGAAAGCTAGAGACAAAAAACAATCTTTTGCAAAAAAAAAAAATTCGCGAAATTTTTGTTTCCAATTTTTTTTGCAAATTTTTTTTTTTTTCTAATTTTTTTTGCTTCCGTATTTGAATGAGTCTTTGATCTCGCTATCAGCTGCCCCCAACCAAAACATGTGTTCCCTATCTAAAATCCGAAGTTACTTGCGAAATCTCGGAATTGGCGAAGTCCACAAGTCAACACATATCAGCATTATCTTTCCCCCTCCAAACCCTTCAAGTTTTGTATGAAACTTTTTCTTTTATAACTGTTAGTTTTCGAGATATTCGCCTGCGTAAATTAAAATGGACCACCCTGTATACTGACCAAATAAATTCATTCCTTAGCCCACCGGTACGCACCCTGAGGAGGGGCGACTTGTTACACGCATAGCTCCTACTAAATCCTCAGGGCGCCTACCGGCAGGCAACCCGACGACACGCGTGGCCACCGCACCGCGCAGCCGTCTCGCCTCAGCCGAGACCGGTGGCCACCGCACCGCGCGCGCCCGCCTCCAGGCGCTTGGCCGCCGCGCCGCGCGCACCCCCGCCTCTACGAGCTGGCCGACGCTCAGAGGCGAGCCGTAATCACGCGCGCTGCCACACCGCGGCGCCGCGTCGATTACGGCTCTCGCGAGTAAATTGGTACGAAGCGGGAAGTATATAGCCTAGTGTTTCGAAGCTCGACACGACCATCTACAACCAACACGCTCGTGTATTACCTATACATATTCTACGTAGTGCAAACTACTTGAATAAATAAAGTCTGATTCGATCTGACTTTCCTTTTGATCGCTCTCCTCTCCCTCTGCCGATGCGTTCGCATCTACCAGCGACACCTGACTCGCCAGCTGAGCCACAAGTTCCAGAAGCACCGGAGACCAGCCAGTTATTACAACTCGTCCACAGGCAGCTGGAACTACTGAGGGAACAAGAAGCCATCACTTGGCAACTAGGCCTAAAACCGATCGGCCCTATCGATCAGCCTCGCCAACATCCACGGCGAGATACAAGGGTGCACGTGGACGGAGTGATCACTCCTGGACTGGTCATAGACCATAGCCAGACTCCTTATCCCCTCCCGAAAACCTCCCGCATCCCTAGGCCGGGAGTCAAAGCGGTCGCGGAGACAACGACGCCTGGCGTGGAGCGCCGAAGAACCCAGCCTACGCTCATCCAGCCACCACAGCGACTGCAGAGGCTTCTCGGCACTCCTCCCAAACAAACTCCTACACCCGTACCTCCAACCCTTCCGCTACCTAAACCCCGACCAGCTTCCCGACTCCCCCTTCCAGTACCACGGAAGGCAATCCTAACCTCTCCTACCCGCAAACCCCGTCGTGCCTGATGGCCAGCTAACCTCAGCACGACGATCCTTCACCACCGACTCCCTCCTCATCCAATTCCTACTCCTCCAAACCCCCCAAAACAACAGAATTATAAAACACCACCACCTAACTAGGTGCCAGTTATTGATTGGGGAGCCCCTCCAGCTAAGGCCCCTCCCCTAACCTACATCAACAGGTAGTCTCCCTGTTCAATCAGCCGTAGCAGATATACCTGAGGGGGCGCCGGCACCGTAGAAAGGGCAGCCCCGCGGTCATGGGGCACAGAGCTTTTTTGCACTATGAACAATGGGGATATTTTCCGGAGCCATTGTATCGGTGTCTACGATGCTCGTTAATTGAAAACCCTTTCAGTGGGCTCGAAAAGCAATTAGTTCCTAGAGGTTTAATCAGTGGGCTATTGCTGCCACGATTGTCGCAATAGAGGTAGTTTAAAAACAATTAAGGTTAGGTGCGTGGTAAGAACTGTCTTCCACCCGCTCCTTCTGGCCCCCACCGCGGGTAGGGTGGTGGTGGAAGTGCCCGAAAGGCAGATATAGTGGAGTGTCATCACCGAATTCGTACCATAACTGAAAAAATCTCAGAGTCGGAAACTCCGTTCATTACGGTTCATTACTGTTCTGCATTTTGAAAATATCCGATTTTATACTTACTTACGATAGTTTGACTCGTGTTCTGAACTCGTGCTTTACCGAAATCACTTTGAGTCATAATGGTGTCGCAAACTGTAGCCGGAATCAGAAGAGTCACCTTGTCGGTACTGCGGTATCTGACAAGCAAAGAGCCGAGACTCGTGTACGGAGGCGCGAACTCGCCGCATTTTAGTCGTATACCGCGTGTAAACTCTACCGATATCTTGCTGTCAATATTCCGTCAAATAATAGGTACTTGTAATGCGAAAGTAATTGCCCTGATACACTGTAATAATTTGTTGAGGAGCAATCTACTTTGTATGCAAGTGATCGAGTCGCATCTGCGCTTTATGAATCTTCAAGATCAGCCAGTGGTGCAACCTTTCTTCGAAAGCCTCAGAGCTTTACAGTCGCTTCGTCCTACGCAGCCCGGTAAGTGAAAGTTATTCAATTTTTATATTATATTCTATTTCGCGGTTAGAGCAGTGTCTCATCCAGAGCTGACATTTTCAGAGGAGGTCACGTTCCAACAACGAAGCGAAGATGACGCGATGCTAGTCGAGGCAGTCGAAACGCTCGAGCGGTCAGTTACAGCCTCGCTGATAGAAAAGCCTGAGATACAGGCCGAGCCAGTGTTGTCCGAGCGGTATACTCAGGATAAAACCACCGAGAGGCCGGAGTTGATTAGCAAGACGGTCGAACGTCTATCTCAGGTCTCCATACTCGAAGTAGAAGAACCTTCCTCGCCAGAGTCGGTGAAAAGCGTGGAGCGCTCGACAAGCCGACAACCGAGACTTCGAGATGGTGAGACCAGCTATCCCGTATTAGAGGATGATGTATACATCATATTTGGTTCCGGAGAATGTAAGTAGATTACCTCGTAATCACGTATAACGATGTTATCATCCGGTTGTTATTCGGGGGAGAGTTTATAAACGTTTCTTAATACCTTCTTTCTTCAATTCTTATTGTAATAGCTGAGGCGAGTAACTCGGAAGAAGAAGATGACGATGTCGCTGCTCCCTCATCGCCTGCCGACCCCAACGTTTTCAGCCAGGTGGAGTGTAAGTACTCTTCGTCATTTACTGTGATAAGACTATACACCAGTGGACTTTTCTGTTCTAGTCCGAGAAACCTTTCGTATTCTTTTTTTTACAATTTCCTCTTCTCAAACAGCGGTTGCTATTGACATCTCTGCTGAGGAGATTCATGATTCTATAGTTGCTAACGTCGGTACGGATGATTTTCGGGAAAATCTTCCTTCGGATTTCGATTCGATGGAAACATTAATAATACCATCCCCTTATGGCGAACTCCCAGCCTCCGGGGAGGAGTAGTTTTTATTGTACGCTTCCTTACTTTAGAGTATAGAATTAAGTATTATATTTCGAACCGATGGAGAAAAAAAAATAAATAAAATAACGGCTTTATTCAATCTTCGCAGCTAGTCAACCACCCGTGAGGGTTCGCTCGCAAAGATGGCTATTTGGGGCGAACGAGGGAGCCAGCTCCTCGAAGGTACAGAGCAGCCAGCTCGGTGGTGGACGTCGGTCAGCGGATGAGCTTCCTGCTGCTGGACCATCAGAGGTTGACGACAGAGCGCCTGAAAATGTACACACGGAGCAGCCAGAGGTGGGTGATAGAGTGAATTCGAGAAGATTTCATATAACTAGGCGGATAAATAGACGCTTCGAACGTTTCCGTCACACTCCGCCTGAATCAGCAAATCCACTCACTTGGCTAGAAGAAGCTTTCCGCGAGCTGTACAGTTACTTCATCTCGCTTTGCTCTGCGAACGACATTATGGGTATTAGCTTCACGACTGAGGGGTTTACAAGGGGGTCTGCGGGGTTAAGTTTTCGACCGGCTCGCGATTTTCGCTTTGAGGATTTATGGGGTCTTGTGTTCCGGGTAACACAGAGCGCGAGTGAATTTTCAACTGATCAACCGTTCACGGTAAATATAATGACTATATAGCTGTCCCCATAGGCCGGGGAAGACGCGTGGCTCTGAACAGCGAACAACTAATCGGTAAACGTTCGATTCTTACCATAACAAATGGAGATAATCTATGTCTACCGAGGGCATTGTTCGCTGCCGCGGTGCATGCGAGGAGAGGTTCTGTACGGGATGGATCGTTACAGGCTGAGTGGAATAGGGCTAGGGCATCCGGAAAAAGGTATCAGGGTGAGAAGGCTCGTCAGTTGGCGCTGGAGGCAGGGGTTGTTATACCTGAGGAGGGTTGCGATATCGAGGAAGTTGCGCAGTTTCAACAATATTTGGCACGGGAGGGTTTCGCGATTTTAGTTTATGACAGTGAGACATTAGGAAAGGGTGGTCGACCGCTTTACAATGGCGAGAATATAGTACTGGGTATGGGTAATCGTGACATTGTACACAGACTGAATATTCTTTATTATCCGCGGGTTGGACATTACGACGCCATCCTAAATATGCGGGGTGCTGCTGCCACTGATTTTTTTTGTCAACCCTGTAATGTGGCCTACTCGCATGGTAACGAACATAGATGCTCAAATAAATGTAATCGTTGTCTGTCGACTCCTGCATGCGATAAGACGGTCGAAAAAGTCGGGTGCGAACTCTGTCTGCGCGATTTTAACGGTGTAGAGTGCTATAGACGGCACACCCTGCAGGGATCGTTTAGAGGCAAACGTTCGGTCTGCGGTACTCTGCGGATATGCGGAACCTGCGATATCTTTACGGATACCTCAAAGGGGAAACATATATGTGGGAGAGCATACTGCAGGACCTGTCGCTCGATTCAGGAGATTAATCACCGCTGTTACATGCGACCTGTGAAGCGGAACACCGGCGAGCAGCCAAATTATATCTTTATTTTTTACGATTTCGAGACAAGACAGGACGAGACTGTTGACGGCGACGAGACGATTAATATTCACGTGCCAAATTTGTGTGTTGCGCAGCGAACTTGTACACGTTGTATAGGGGCGAGTATTCTCGAGCCGTGTGACGGTTGTGGCGAGCAACGGGAGTTTGTATTTAGGGAGGCCCCGGTCCGTAGTCTAGTAGAATTGGCTGATAATCGAATCGAGGGTTATAAGAAGGTGATATGTATTGCGCATAACGCGAAAGGTTTCGACGCCCAATTTATTCTTCGCTACCTGATAGAGAGAGGTGGAGAGGCCCCGCAGGTAATACTGAACGGTAGTAAAATAGTTTTTCTGGAGACGGGCAATGTCCGTTTTCTAGATTCGCTAGCCTACATGCCGATGGCCTTATTCGCATTACCTAAGGCCTTCGGATTACCTGAGGCCACTCAGAAGGGTCTATTTCCGCATCTCTTTAATACCGCGGCTAACCAGGGGTATGTGGGGGTGCTACCTGCGCCTGAGTTTTACTCACCGGACACCATGTCTGCCGAAGCACGGAATCGTTTCTTTGCATGGTACGAAGCGGCAGTACGAGAGTGCTATGTTTTTGATTTTGGCAGGGAAATCGTAGAGTACTGTCGCTCGGACGTTACCATCTTACGCCTCGCGTGCATAGCATTCCGAGAGATATTCCAGCGAACCGGCGATGTTTGTCCCTTCACGGAGAGCATGACGATAGCTTCGGCATGTTCTATGGTGTTCCGAAAAAATTTCTCTCGCGAAAATAGTATCGGCATTATTTCACCTGCCGGTTACAGACTAGCCGATAAACAATCCAGCAAGGCTATTCAGTGGCTGGTATGGCGGGAGCGTGAGCTAGGACGCGAGATTCTGCACGCAGGTAGGGCTCGGGAGCAGCGGGTGCTGGGCCGTCGGGTGGATGGCTATTACGTTCTCGAATTTCACGGGTGCTATTGGCATGGCTGTCCCCGGTGTTTTCGAGTAAATAGGAACAAGCTAAGCGTAGGCGGTGAAAGTATGGATAGACGACTCGAGGAGACTCATGCTAAAACGCGACGCATGCGGGCGCATGGCTTCATCGTAGAGGAGATGTGGGAGTGTGAATTTTCACGGTTCTTGGATGCAAGGGGTGAGGTGCGGGTATACCTCGAGCATAACGGGTTTCTACCGAGTGCGGAGAATGCTAAACTGGATCCGCGTGAGGCATTCTACGGTGGCCGGACGGGTAATACCTCGAGATACCGCGAAGTGGACGCCCGACTCGGTGAGGAAATCCGCTATGTGGATGTTTGCTCGTTATACCCCTGCATCTGTAAAACCGGCAAATTCCCAAAGGGGCACCCCGTCGTCTACGTAGGTGAGGATTGTAAAAGACTAACCGGGGCCAACGGTATAGATTTAGCTAGAGTCGAGGGACTAATTAAGTGTAAGGTACTTGCGCCTAGGAATCTCTATCATCCGGTACTACCCCTTCGCATGCATGGCAAGCTCATGTTCCCTCTGTGTAGCTCGTGCTGTAGAGATATGGAACAAGGGCCGTGTCCGCATATGCACGAGCATGATCGGTACCTAAGCTGAACATGGGTCTCTGACGAGGTGAAGAAGGCCGTCGCGATGGGGGTATAGGATAGTGTCGGTATCGGAAATCTGACTGTATGAGATCACGGTGTTTGATCCCTCTACCCGGGAGGGTGGTCACTTTGCCCAGTATATCGACACTTTCCTAAAAGTAAAGCAAGAGGCGAGTGGCTGGCCCGCTGGCTGCGTGAATGAAGAGTCTCGGTCTCGATATCTCGAAGAGTACGCCCGGGTGGAGGGAATCATTTTAGATAACGCAAAAATAGAAAAGAATCCGGGGCTGTGTTCTGTGTCAAAGTTATGCCACAATTCGTTCTGGGGTAAGTTTGGCCAGCGAGACAATCTCTCAAAAACGAGCGTAGTTAAGACCAGAGAGGAACTACTGAGTCTGGTGACAAGCCCGGAAATCGTACTGGAGGACCTAGTACCGGTAAACGACTAGGTAGTATACGCTCGCTGGTCATACAAAGATGAAAGCGTAGAAGCTTTGAGTCTTGCGAACGTAGTTATAGCCGCTTATACCACGGCACAGGCGCGGCTCAAATTATATGGTTATCTAGAGAAGCTGGATCGTAGGGTGTTATATTATGATACCGACTCAGTTATTTACGTGCGGTCAAACGTACCCGGAGAGTACGAATCGCCTGTAGGCAGTTTTCTAGGCGACCTTACAGATGAGCTCGAGCAATACAGTGAGGGTAGCTACATCAGGGCTTTTGTTTCCGGCGGGGCAAAGTTTTACGCTTTTATCGTAGTATGCTCAGGCGGGCAAGAGATAGAGGTCTGCAAGGTGAAGGGAATTACCCTCAATTACACGACGCGTAAAAAGATAAATTTCAACGCAGTACGTGAAATGGTAGTTGAGGAGGGGGAGAGTATTAAATTAAAGTTTCGTGCGATCCGACGAACCGTAATGCATGATGTGGTGACTCGCGATCAGACGAAAACATGTCGGCCAGTTTTTGTTAAGAGACGATGTTGCAGGAGCAGCTATGATACTCTCCCCTACGGCCATACAGACGAGTAGCAGATCCAGCCCTGAGTCGTATACGAGACGCGAGCCGTGTAAATATGACACACTACGACCAGCTTCGAGTTAGGTTAGTTTTTATTGTATTTTAGCTGTACACTGTTTGTAAACTAGTATACCGCGAGGACCAGGTGAAAGAGAATGGTCGGTCCGCCCAGACACCTTATATTTCGTATTTTCATGGGGATAGCCACTCGTTGCGCTGAAAAATATATCCTGGGGTCGAAGCTATCGACCATGCGCCAAAATCACCCTAAGGATTTTCTGCGCAAGGAGTGGCTATCCCCATGAAAATACAAAATATTAGGTGTCTGGGCGGACGGACCATTCTCTTTCACCTGGTCCTCGCGGTATATAGCGTAGTCTTTAAACTTGTTGGATTCGGGGTGTTAAATAATAATTCGTGTGTGTCGTATTCATATAGACTTTATTTTAGTTTACGGGAAGGTACGTCTGTTTAGTTAGACCTACTGATCTGGACTGAACCTCGGACAACTCATTGGTATGTTTTCTGTATTCAGAAAACATCATTCAAAACTTCTCTTGATCCCAAACATAAACACTACCATATAATCTATTTCCTTTTGTATATATACACTGTAACATTGCATTTTGCAACGCGTGTTACAAGCGACTCCCGAACCCTTAGACGACCATAGTTACGTAGGGTGCGACGAATGAAAGAAGCACGAATGCATTAGGTTAGCCCCGAGGCTAGAAACTCTCCGAGAGGCGACCGTGACCGACTCAAGACTGTCGGATTTATTTCTAATTCTTTTGTATTATGTTACGCATTTTCTCTATTATGTGGGAGACGAGGCTCATACGATGGCCAAAACTAAGACTGATACGCCACTCGACGGACGCACAACACCGAATACCGGGTGTTTGGATCCTTTTCGATGAAAACCACATGAGCTATGGAGGATAGTACTGGCCAGGCTACCTCCACCAAAGAGACAGAGGACACGGGAGAGTGCCGAAGGCACTCTACAGCGTGGGATATCGGTGGTGGAAGAGATTCCCGCCACCAAGAAGAACCTGCAACCCGTGGTCCTCCGAATCAACGAGCTACAATGACACCGTGGTGAACTTCGAATTTCGCGCGTAGCGACAATAGGTCGCCATATTCAGGGATCTTTGGATCGATTTGCAAAATCAATACTCGACCGCTTAACCAGGGTGCGATTTATCAGCGCCTAGCGGTCAAAGATCACTCTGTCGTAGGCCTGCCTCGCAGGTAGAGCGCCGAGCTCAGAGCTCGCTCTAATATTAATATTTAGTATTTCCCCCGTGGAATTTTTGAGTTTGGAGTTCGTAGTAGCGCGTGCTGGTGTGTCAGGAGGTTTTTCCCACGAGGAAATCTCCCTAAAAGAGCGGCTGGACAACGGTAAGCGTTAGCCAATTTGACCTATACTAATTTGAATTCGGCAAACGGCCATCAGCCATCTTGCCTTGTTCCGAGCCACGAGGCTCTTTAGTATTTTTGAGAATCAAATTAAGACGACCTCCGAGTCGGTAGGCCGCCACCAGTGTCTCACGTCATAATAGAGTTTTGAGCTTCAGTTTTTGAGTAAGATTTTCGAGTTTTGTGTCGCGTTATAGCATTTCTGTAGAGCCGTAGGTTTCGCACCTGAGTGCGAGTGAGATAGTCTGCTTACGTCACGGTCGCGCTCTCTCTCTCTCTCATACGGAGAGATTCAGAACTGTATTATATTTTGAATTTTGTTTAGCCTTTTTGTTTCGCCTACGAAGACAGAGTTAGTTTAAGTTAAGTTTAAGTAATAATATTGTGGATTAGTTTTGTTAAGCCTTGCGGACATATTTCAGTCTTTTATCTGTAAGTTTTGTTCCGCGAGGGACGTATTTGTCGAGTTATTTATTTTTGCATTATTTTGTTGTGTTATTGCTCTCCTACGTGGAAGCTATTAGTTTATTTATTATTGTAAAACTCGTCAAGCGTGGCCAGGTCGCCTATACACGACCTGTAGCCGTTTTATACCCGCGGGGAAGTACCCCGGGTACACGATTTGTTAATTCTATTTTTCATTCAATTTTTCTTCAATAAATTCAATTTTTCTTTGTTAAATTTTAAACCACGAGTCGTTAATCAACGCCTAGCTAATCCTTCATTCAATCCCGACCCCTCTCCGCGGTACTGTTGCTAGCCGACGCTTCAGTACAGTTGGTTTAGATTTTGTTTAGATTTTTGAAAGTGGCGGTTATCCGCCTGGCGCCCAACTTTTGTTAAGATCTTAGTTTTTGGCTAATTGTCGACTGGATTGACCTCGGAGGCTGGCTATCCGGTCCAGATCCGAGGGTCAAGAAAAATCCACGTCACAACACTCACACATCAGTGTGGTGAAATCTAACACGTCCCCTCAAAAAGAATTGATTATATTACAACATTCAAAAATAAAAATAAATGACAACTTAAATAGTAACTTTGCCCTATAATTCCATACACGGGATAATTCAACAAAATTGATCTAATAAGACACACCTTCCTCGTGCTTCCTGGGGCTATATACATATGGTCCAACATTTGTTGCTAGGATTAGGGAAACCCAGAAAAACCTAATCAGACCATTCTCCTTAAGCTTAGTATAAAAAAATATAAAATACAATCAGTGATTTTTCTGGTCATCAAGCTATTCCAAACCCATTCCTGTTCTTAATTCCAGGAATTTTGCTGCTGGTAATGGCTTCGTCAATACGTCTGCCAGCTGGTTGCCTGTAGGAATATATTTCAATTTTATTAATTTTTCTCAATTTGCTCTCTAGAAAAATGATATTTTATATCAATATGCTTCGATCTTTTGTGGTTGGTCGGGTTATTCGCGATACTAATACAACCGTTATTATCTTCATAAATGATAATCGGATCTGAAATTTTCATATTAATACTGGCTGCTAATGATTTCAACCACATTGCCTCTCGTACAGCTTCAAAAAGAGCCATATATTCAGCTTCAGTTGACGAGGCTGCTACAGATACCTGTCTCTTGGTATTCCAGCATATTGTGCATTGCTCAAATAACTTGAATAAATAACCCGTTGTGCTTCTTCTATCACTTCCATCATTACCACCGTAATCAGAATCCTTTTTAGGCACTTCCAGAGTTCTTTATTATTTTTAGTCAAATATCTACTCAAGATATTGACTGCAGTGCTCAAATCTGGCCGTGTACATAACATTACGTACATTAAACATCCGATAAGATTTCGACACGGAGCATCACAATTATCATCGGAATTCAAAGCTACATAGTCTGATTTGCTTTCAAGAGGTGTACTAACTGCTTTACAATCATACATATTAAATTTTCTCAAAATTGTATTTATGTATGCACTTTGATCCAAGGTGATTTTACCGTCACTTCTTTCAATTCTAATTCCCAAGAATAGTTTAATTTCTCCCAAATCTTTCATAGAAAATTTATTTTTCAAATAATCTTTAAATCTGTTCATTGTTTTAATATGAGCCGTGGCAATCACAAGATCATCTACATGAAGTACCACATAGATATTTTTAGAGACATCTCCTTTATAGACTTGATTTTCTTTACTTATAACTCCCTCAGGTACCTTCATGTAAATTTCCTCTTGCAATATGCCATTGAGATAAGCTGTTTTTACATCCATATGATGAACTAACAGATTTAATTGATTAGCAAATGCCATTATGAATCGAAAACTTGAAATTCTGGCAACTGGAGCAAAAGTCTCATTATAATCTATCAGATATTTTTGACTGAAACCTCGAGCAACTAGTCGAGCTTTATATTTTGATAGGTTTCCAAATTCATCATTTTTAATTGCAAATACACATTTGCAATCAATAATATTTTTGTGCTTAGGTTTTGATACCAAAGTCCATGTATTATTGATCAAAAGAGAATTTATTTCATCTTTTATAGCTTCTTCCCACTGAGCTCTATCATCCCTATTTGCAATTTCTTGATAAGAACTAGGGATTTTGTAAACAAGAGATTGAGTGCACATGAGATGATAATTATCTACATTATCTTCATTATAAGATATAGTGAGACGACTTTGAATCCTATCACTCCTTCTTGGCTCAGGTGATTTGTGTCTTTTATTTTGACCATTTTGAGATGAACGCTCATTGGGTATACCTGCTTCAATAACAGATTTCTTAGATTTGTGATCTAATTCGGCAATTTTGTGAGGTGTTCCTGTTAATTTATCTGATTTAATATTATCAGATTTATCAGACTTGACTACTGATTGTGACCATAGGTCAGATGCATCAGTTTCATCATCATCTGATTTACTACTATCAGATTTCTTAGACCTTTCTACTGATTTTGACCATATTTCAGATGCATCAGTTTTATCATGGCGGTTCTCAACATTAACCCCATTAGTCTTTATCACAGGCCTAGATACCAAAAAATTGGCCTCATCAACTACAACATCTCTCACTATCACAAATTTAGCAGTTTCCACATCCCACACTTTATATCCATTCGGTTCATACCCAATCAATATACCCTTCCAAGAATTTTCTTCAAACTTACTTTGTCTGGTTTTATTATGAATATAAGCAGTGGAACCAAAAACTTTTAGATATTTTAATTTTGGCTTTCTATCATGCCACAACTCATACGGAGTTTTAGGTTGTTCCAGAGCTTTAGTTGGAGTTAAATTGATCAAATATGTAGCAGTTAGAACTGTTTCACCCCAAAGAACTTTTTCTAAACTTGCACCGGCTAACATTGCACGAGCTTTTTCGGTTATTGTTCTGATCATACGTTCAGATACACCATTTGATTGAGGGGTTCGTGGAACTGTTAAATGATAACTAATGCCTTTCCCAACACAATAATCTTTCATCTCATTAGACAAATATTCTCTACCATTATCGATATATAAATTAAGTATTTTTAAATTAAAGCGAGCCTCACTTTTTGCAACAAAATCTTGAAAGCATGTAAATACATCTGATTTATACGTTATCAGGTATGTGACACAATAATGAGTGTATTCATCAATAAATACTACAAAATAATTTTTGTTGTTCACTGTCGAAGGAGTGATTGGACCACAAACATCAGAGTGTATAACAAATAACGGTCTTTTAATGTGACCTTTGTCTTCTACCTTTTCAAATGGTAATCGTGCTTGCTTACCGTTTATACAAGCTTCACACAGATTGTCATTCGGTGTAACTCTATTTATTTGCTCTTGGTCATCAATCATATTTCTATTCTTTAATTCTAGGAATTTAGACCTCCCAATGTGACCCAAACGTTGATGCCACAATTCATAATGACCAATCTTGGTATAAGTAATAGAGTTTACTGTATTGGTATTTACTATGAAATCTATACGAATTAAGTTGTTCAAAGGTTTACCTTTCATAATGGTCTTACCACCATTTTTAATTTCAACACCCTTGTCATGGAAGATTATCGTCATTCCAGCCTGTTGCATTCTCCTCACAGACAGCAAATTGTACGGGATTTCCGGGCAGTACAGAACATCTTCTATGATTCCTTGAA
Organism: Tenthredo notha; assembly: GCA_914767705.2. Lineage (NCBI taxonomy): Eukaryota > Metazoa > Arthropoda > Insecta > Hymenoptera > Tenthredinidae > Tenthredo > Tenthredo notha. The sequence goes on from OU611916.1 coordinate 2,657,326, forward strand.
CTCCCATATTGCTGATCCCATTTATTGTGCCCCTCTTAGTTGCACTTATGAAGACACCATTTTTCGCAACAGATATTTTCAGTGGGTTTTTCAATTCCACACAACTGTCAAATAAATCCTCCCTGTTGATCAGGTGGTCTGACGCACCGGAGTCCAGAACAAATGTAATTTTGTTCTTATTGACAATTTCTGATTGATATTCCCCGGTCATAAATGCAAAGCCATAATGGTCTTGAACAGTTTGAGCTGTTTTGTTTCCTCCTGTATTTTTGTTTCTTTCTGTGTGCTTGTTTCTCCCATCATTTTTATATTTGAGCCCTTTATTGCGATAGAAACAATTTTTCTTTATGTGCCCTTTTCTTCCACAGTGATGACACTTAACACCATATGATGTTTTACTTGAATGAACTTTATATAGCCCTTGATGATTATTTTTGAACTGCTTTTTCGGAACTTCAGAACTTTGCTTCTTATCATTGTTATTACTTTCGACATGAAGCACTTTTGCACTGGTATCACTACCCGCATTTATTAATTTAACTTCTTGGTCCAGAAGTCTCGTTTTCACAAAGGCCAGAGTTAAATTATCTTCTGATAAAGTTTCAATCGCAGTTATTACCCCGTCATATGAGGCAGGAAGAGTCAACAACAAATGCGACACTTTGTCTGTTTCTTCCAACTTAGCACCTGCCGCTAATAGTTCAGTTATCAGGTCATCAAATAAGGTGAAATGTTTTATTAAAGGCGTCTCTGCCTGAAGTTTTAAACCAAGCAACTTTTTTCTTAATGCCAATTGCGTAGCAAGGCTCTTACGTTCGTAGATTACATCTAAACTCTGCAAAACTTCCCTTGCAGTACTTTCTGCTTTTGCGAAACCCAGGAAAGAATCCGATAGATATTCGACTATCACACTTTTAGCAATTCTTTCAGCCTTGTGCCACTCCTTATCCGGATTTTCTGGCATTTCATCAGTTATAACATTTTTCACGTCAAGTTCATTTAAAACTGATTTTATTCTAAACTTCCACACACTATACCTATCACCATCGAACGGTTTGATGTTTCTTTTTGATTTAAAATTTTCCATTGCTTTTACACTTGGATACTACGATTTGGAAGGTCTTTGCAATCTTCATACAGCACAAGAAACACACCCAGCGTACTCTATATCATTTAATCTGGCGTTAACTGGGCCCATAACCTGTTGGATTCGGGGTGTTAAATAATAATTCGTGTGTGTCGTATTCATATAGACTTTATTTTAGTTTACGGGAAGGTACGTCTGTTTAGTTAGACCTACTGATCTGGACTGAACCTCAGACAACTCATTGGTATGTTTTCTGTATTCAGAAAACATCCTTCAAAACTTCTCTTGATCCCAAACATAAACACTACCATATAATCTATTTCCTTTTGTATATATACACTCACACATCAGTGTGGTGAAATCTAAAAAAACTGTTTCTCTTATAAGTTGCATGTTATACTAGGCCTAGGATAATATAATCAGCAGGACATAGCACTGCCCAACTGACTGTCGGGTGATTGGTATAACCGACATAAATCATCTTTCAACGATTGCGCTAAGTTACCGGTAGTGAATTTCCAAGTATTAGGCGTGCTAGGGGGCAAGGCGACGCGTGTCAAAGAACAGATTTTAACAAAAGTCAAAGTTGGGGCGTTACTCGATGAGGTGGGATTTCTCGTCATGCATGGATTAAAACATGATGTTATAATCGGCATCGACACTTTACATCATTGGAATGCAGACTTAGACTTACAAGAAAACAAATTAAAATTTACGATAAAATCAGCATACAGAAACCAGACGGTATCCACGATAAAAACCGATGTGAAAATCAAGTAGCGAATCTCGGAATGGATAGGATTGATCAGAATAAAAACGAGTATGATTTAACCGATGATGAGATTAGCAGCAAACTATCGGAGTGTCAGGTATTAGAAGTTTGTGAAATGAACGCGTTTTCCAATCTACTAAAAAAGTACCGAGACATTTTTTCTAAAATACCAGGACGGGTTACTGTTTATGAACATAAAATCAAAATCTATGAGGATAGACCCTTTATTAGACGATCTTATCCTGTACTGATTATGCACCGGGATAAAGTTCAGAAAGCAATAGCCAAAATGTTAGAGCTAGGGATTATAGAACGCTCTTGCAGCGAGTATATCAACTCATTGGTTGTAGTGGCTAAAAAATCAGGTGACATAAGGTTGGTATTGGATGCGCGTTTCATCAACAAGCTAATAGTACCAGACCGCGATTGTGCTCAGTCTACTGAGGTTTTGTTCCAAAAATGCGGAAACGCTGCAGTCATGTCGAGCCTCGATCTTACCGCCAGCTTTTGGCAAGTTCCTCTCCATAGAGATTCTAGAAAATATACGGCATTTATTCACGAGGGGAAAACTTACCGATTCGCGGTAACGCCCTACGGGTTGAACACCAGCCTAGCTAGCCTTTTACGAACTTTAGATATAGTTTTGAAAGAAACGGATAAATACATCATCAACTTCGTTGATGACATTTTATGCTTATCAGATTCTTTCCAGTCACATTTAACACACCTGGAACAATTATTTGAAGTATTCAGAAAACATAATACGACCATAAACTTTAATAAATCGAAATTCTTCAGGGAAGAAATAGATATCCTGTTACGTCCTGAGTTAAATGTTATTTAGAAGAAACGAATCACTAGTTTATTCTTGTGAGGTTCTGATTTAAAATTGGTAGATTTCTATATTTCTTACCGAGTCTTAGAAAACTAGTTCTTCGGGACGTCGTTGAGCTCGTATCTGTTGAGGTAATGGGTTTTATCAGCCACCACTATGCGTGGGTGAAATAAACGTTTGAAGATTTCACTTTAAATTATAACAATATTTATTTAACAAACTTATTTCACAATCTGCTTAACAATTTGGTTGTTAACCTTCACACAGGTGATGATTAACTTTAGTTTTTAGGTTTCTATGATTTATGTAGTAATTCACTTATTTATTAACTGTATCACCAAACACTTTGAATGAATAATTCTAAGTTATAAGATTCTATGAGTTCGATCTATATTCTTTGAGATTTCGTGACTAACTAACTAATATGGAATGGAAAAGATCTCTCCTCGCGGGTACGCGAAGGGGAGGTCCTGGAAAACTCGCGGGAAGGCGAGGTTTTTTCTATTGGTAAAAAACTCATTAAAACAAAAGCGGGAAAAAATATGGTTGGCTAGAAGAGCAATAGCGCGAGGCGATTGGGTCAGGGACCCAAGCGTCGAGACGCTGCGAAGGGATGCTGCGAGCGTCTATGTTCTATCCTCATTTAAACAGAGCTGTCTTTGTCTTTAGACTTTTCCGCTTTCGGTCGTAAAAATCTGAAGGATCTGAATATTTATGTTTCCTGAATAAGGATATTTTCCAGAGTTCGAAAGTTTACTTAAAGTTTAGGCTTTCCTGTTTATATTGTTTCAAGTGTTTCTAAGCATATTCGTTTCGTGAGAGAATGAGATGAATTTGTCTACATTATGGTTAAGATTGTTCCTTTCAAAAGTATTGACTTATATCTATGAGTAAAATAATATAAAAGAATTAAAGGAAAAAATTATAAATGGAATTACATCAATAGAGTATTATTATAACTCTGATGGTAATTGCACGTCGGTATTTTCATACTTATGATAATAACTACGGTAACTGTTGTACCTATAGGTTAAATATTCGGCTTCCAGCCTAGGACGTAACACCTCCCCTGTTAAGATTCGAGCGTCCCCGCTCGACCTAACGGGTTTTAGTGTATCGACGTGAAATTATCATGGTTTTGAGTAAAATATCAAAGTATAAGTTTGAAATTAAATCTAATAAAACGTATAAAAATATTATAAAATTTTATATGTCTAGAATAAATGTATAGTGTGTTAAATCTAACATTTGCAAATGATTTAATAACTAGAAAGTTAAGTAATATAATGATCAAGATTAAGAATTACTTATGATATTACTACTATATTATTACATGAATATATGATTATTATATATTATAAGTATAAAATTATAAGTCTAAAATATTGATAAACACAAAATTTATAAGAATATAAGGTAATATAATGATGAGGTAAGTAAAATATATTTTTGAAATAGTAATATAATTAGTAATTATGAATTAGTTATATGTATGGATTATAGCACGTGATTATCTAAGAATATCTGTCTAAGATTTTGATATAATATATATATCGTGGTTACATCTGATGGTACTATAATCCTGATATTTTGAAATATTTAAAATGATTGAAGAAATTTTCTTAGATTTCTCTTTAGTTTTTTTTGTAAAGTAAAGGGTGTTCCGCGCCGTGTTGGGCGGGGTTAATTTCATACCTGTGTTTAACCATTTTCCGTAAATGCAAAAAAAAATTTTTACGTTTGGTTATTGGTCAGTCTTAGAGGTTTAGGTTTTTGAAGGTGTGTCTTTCAATTACTAGTTGCATACAAAAGTGTCAGTTTGAGCTGAGTTTGCTCATTCTGCGACTTTCAGTCAAAGTGCCAATCTCAAAAAAATTTAAGTGAAATAGAAAAGTGAGAAAAAAAAATTGTTTAAAAATGAACGATTTGGAAGTATTGTACGTGAGATTCCGAGAATTTGGAGACATGCTGAGAGTAAGTACTTTTTTCAAATTTATTATAGATTGTTACTTAAAATGTTATTTAGCTTGAATTTGTATAAAAGATTATTTATTTGTTTCGTTCTCTTAAAGTTTTTTATTTAACGTGTTTGATCTGTGTGTTATAGAGAATTTTGCTAAGGGATGCTGAGCATCGTATCAGGATGGAGGAAGTGATTAGGGAAAGAAGACGGGAGAGAAGGGCCCGTAGGAACGAAAATGAATATAACGAAGAAAGGAATAGACACGATTATGGAGATGAGGACTTCGATCTGTTCGGGGTCCGGTGGTTATTAGAGCGCCGCTGGGGCAATAACCACCCGACGAGTGATTGGGACCACCCCTCCTGGTCGGCGGCGAGAGGAATACTCGCTGCTTACGACGAATAGTTTTTTTTTATCTATCTATTTCTCATTCTTTTAATAAAAAGAAAGAAAAATTTTTATGGCAATTTTCATTTGCTTTTTTTTGTCGTTATTTACCTTTAGATCTTTAAGTTAGTTTAATAAGATTTTAATTTTAAGTCGTTTAATCGTTTACATGAACTGACGTTCTTGATTAGATATATTTGAGGTTGTTGGTATCTGATTTGGTAAGTTACTCTGAATTTCTTTTTGGTTTGATGTTGACGAATTCACTGGCATTAATTCTATATCAATTCGTGTTGTTCCTGATTCATCGTTGGTTCGTTCCTGTCTGTCTACGTGGGTCTGTTGGTTCTGAGGAGATGGTCTTTTAAGGTGTAATAATAGGTTAGTAACTGAATCCCATATAGCTCCTATAAGCCATATGCTCCAACCGTAGATTGAATGAAGAGCATAACCATGAACGATAGTATCAATTAAGAATTTGATTCCCTTAAAAGTAACCCATGCCCCAAGTAAAGTAACGCTAAAAGTCCCGACTGTATTAAAAAAATTGTATACTTTTCCCCAAGCTAATTCGAAAGACTTTCTGATCGCGTTTTCATCTATAAAACTGTTAATAGATATTCCTTGATTAATCGAATCCTGTCCCGTGGCTCCTCTAGCAATAGTATGTAGTACTGCTGGTTTTTCTACCGGAAACATTATATTATCGCGTAATTTATCTAGATCTTCAAGTGAATAGATTCCTCCTGAAGCAAGAGTAGCGGGAGTTTCATATTTCCACGATTGTTTCGTTTGAGACGATATTTGTTCCGGAGCGACTGCGTTTGCTAGCTGTGGTAAGGCTTGATACCAAGCATTATTAATATTATACATAGGTGCAAGAAAAGAGCTGCAATCGATTTGATTTCCTGTTTTTGTTATAATATGAGTTCTTGGTAACATAAACATACTTTCATTTCCTCTATAAATTGGAAGTTCTTGGAAACATTGATCGGTTTTTCGCGATCTGACTTCTACTGGAACACATTTCGCTATCCTGACTACTTCTCCTGCTATATGTGCTATGTAGCCAGGTCCTTTCATAAAATGAAAAGCAAAGTCTGCAGGTGCCAAGGGTGCTATAGCTAAGGAATTGTGTAAAACTCTATTTTCTAGTTGGCATTCCTGTAAAATTACGTCATTATACAATGAAGCTACTTGACTACGTAAATGTCGTTCTAAGTATACGAATTTAGAATTCATGTATGTAAACATGTCCATATTAGCTACCATGACTCCTGTCTTGTGAGTAAAAAAATCTCCGTTATCCCTATCGAGAATAAAAAGTCGTGGATGTTCTGTTTTAATTAATTTATAACCACAAACTGAAAGAGTTCCTCGCATTGATAATGCAAATGTGATCTCATCTGAGGTTATTGCGTAAATTTCTTCTCCATATTTATGCATTGTGTTGTCTTTAATTTTATCGGCTTTACCTTCATAAAGTACAGAGAATCGGTTGAATCTACATTGATCTGGCGGAAGTAATTCCCAATATGTATTACCTCCTTCTATATCCATACATGTTCCTTGAAGATAGGTACATCTAACTCCTGATCGAAGTACTAGCTCATTTTTATCTAATTTAACTGTCGCTAGATAATCTTGTGTTGTAATAAAGATTTGACCATAGGCTATTACGTTGTCCCATGTACCGTAATGATCTGAGAATTGTGCACCGGCACATACTCCATCGTTCTCTACTCTACCTGCTAGTTTTAGAGGTCTGCTATTAGTAGCATTCATAATAAGATTAGTAAATATGCTGTTATAAGTACTATAAGCTTGAGTGTTATGGATTTGTTTACATTGTTCATATGAAATTTCGTTTATATATTCTACATCTCCATTCGATACGGCTGAGATATGAGAATGCATTCCGCAATAATAAACTGATCTATGAATTTCTATTTTACATTGTATTACTTTAACATAAGCAAAGTCTGCTGTTTGTAATAATTGGATTTTGGTAGGAGTAGTTACTGGTTTAGCGATAGGAATATCGCATTCCTTGATGTTGAGTAAAGATAATGTTGTAATATTCATCGATGGCGCACCGCAATCGTAGGCTATTAGGCAATAAGTTGTTTGGATGCTTAGCATCAGAAGTCCCATGAGGGTTGTCCTGACGTTGCGAGTGTCCATATTCCTGGAAAGATATATATATCGGTGTGAGATTCTACGCTTATGTTTTACGGTTTAGTAAGCTATCTTAGCTCTATCACAATGAATTATCTTTCGTTTATTTTTAGCTAATTCAATTTCTATATCGTTCTTATCAGGAAATACTTCTGTGACTTTATATGGACCCTTATAATTATCATCTAATTTTCCAGTTCTTTGATTTTTAACTAGATAGATTTCTTGTCCTGTTCTAAATTTTACGGGATTTAGTTTTCTGTCATAATACTCTTTAGATTTTTGTTTTGCTTTCTCTAAGTTTTCTCGTGCGTTTTTCCTGCTTTCAATCAAACGTAATGTAAGATTTTTCACATGATCGTCATACGTAAGGATTTCATCTAGGTATGGGAATTCTGAGGGTATACGAGGGTCTCGACCGTAAACTAAGTAATACGGGCTATATTTTGTACCTTCGTGTATACTTGTGTTGTAAGCAAACGTTGCTTGTGGGAGCCATTCGTCCCAGTTTTTCTTATCTGTATAATGTTTCAAATAATCTGCAAGTACTTGATGACTTCTTTCTAATGAACCATTTGATTGAGGATGAAATGCTGTAGTTTTGATTTGATTGATTTTAAAAACTTTAGCTAATCGTTTCATTACTTGTCCAATAAAAGCTGCGCCCTGATCTGTCAAAATTACTTTCGGACATCCGTATTTACAGATAAATTGAGTAACTAGTGCGTCTGCAATATCGTTGGCTGTTGCATTTACTAAAGGTACTGCTAAGCAAAATTTCGAAAGATCGTCTTGCATAGTTAAAATGAATCTATAACCTTTATCTGAAGCGTTATTTATTGGGCCTACGATATCTAAAGCTAATTTATCAAATACATCGGCTGATGTATCCGTAATTATCATGGGCTGCTTAGTTTTAACTCTTACTAATTTCTTTTTTTGGCAACTTATGCATTTTCTAACAAAGTCTTCTACCTGCTTCTTTATATTGTCCCAAAAATATCTTTGTCTAATTCTGTTATAAGTTTTAGTAACACCTTTATGACCTGCTATTGGTGATTCGTGGTTTTCCCTGATTATACCTTGTCTTTGTTCTACGGGTGGTATAATAATCTTATCCTTACAAATTGTGATTTGAATGTCTGTACCAGCAAAAGTTTTACAAATAATCCTTTTTATTATCGTCCAAGCTGAGACGTCGAGGTTGCTTCTGCCTTGGGATAATCTAGCTGTTTTAATATTGAGATTGTTTATTATGTTTTTCAAATTTCCAAAGGCTTTAATAAAACTACTTGCTTTGGGCAAAGTTTGATCATTTTCACGAGTTACTAAAGCAAATACCTTCTTTTTCGAGGTTCCCGATATTACTACCTGACCTAAATTATATCTTTCTAAAGGAGTTAAGTTCAATAATCCTAATTCTATTAATCGTTTTCCTATGTCATCTGACACAGTTCCGTCTGCGGACATAAAACAAATGTAATTATCTTTTTTCATTTCCAAATTATCTCGTGTTTCTATCAAATTATTCGAATCTACTTCTTCTTGATTTACAACGACTATTTCGCTTGTTGAGTCTACGTTACTACGAGAATGATTTGATTCTTCCGAAGATAGTCTATGCTGAACTTCAGGCAATTTTGATAAATTGATTTTATCCTGTGAATCTGATTTATCTTGCGAATGATGTGAATTTATTTCGTTTTGCGGAATCTCATCTTGAGATTTAACTTTGTTTTTTGATAGATGTGAATTGATTTCATCTGGGTTTGTAACGATTTGAGGTGTATAACTAGGTATTGGTATATTTGATTTTTCTGAGGCTTTAGCTACGTTTTTATTCTTAATCTTTTCAGCATGTGCATTCGGTTCAATGCAACATGGGCAAGTTTTCTCTTTTCGTTGTCTAGTTGATTTTCTTATTAGCTGAGGCGACTGAGGAGCGTCCATTTTTTGTACTGTTTTGACCATTGAGTTGGACGACCCTGCTAATCCTGGAATTTTATTGTTCTTTGGGGAGATTTCTAATTTTTTCTGTTGCACATGTGTCATGACGGGTTTCTCGGTCCGTCTATTGTCAAAAGTAGGTAATACTAAAAATGCAACTTTATGTGAATCTGTCAAGGATTCATTTACTACTAAACTGTTGTCTATTTCCATGAAACTAGGTATGTTATCCTGGTCCATAGGTCCTGGTCGAACAAAAGATTGTGCCATAGTGATGTTAGATACATCTTCGTCTGAAGACCAATTATTTACTGTAAAATTTTGATAAGACATATTCGTATGTATTGGTTTAGCTACATCTGAGTCTTGTAAGTCTGCTATATCCGAATGACTTTCGGAAACGATAATTTTAGGAATATTAATACTAGTTCTATCAATTTTCCTTTTCGTACGTAATGCTGGAGAAGGTGTGAATTCAGCTGATTGTATTGATCTTTTATTTAATAAATCTTTAGCTAAATTACGTTGGAAGTTATTTTGTGTACGAAATGACTGATTTCTATGAGTACTGGTAGTAGGCGTTTCCTGAGTAGGGGTTTCTAAGGGGGTAGGGACTAAGTCGTTCCCTTGTTCTTTTATGGGTCTACTACGTTCCGGGGTTGGAAAATGAGGTGAGGCAATTGTATTGTCTACATCTACATTTTCTCTTGCTATAATTTGTTCATTATCTACTTGTGTTATAGTTTGATCATTTAATATCTGTTGTTCAATTTCTAAATTTTGTTCATCTAATTTTTGAATAGAGTGTTGTTCTATTTCATGTTTCTCAGAAGGAGATTCAGATTCAGATTTAGATTTAGATTTCGTCTTGGATTTAGTTTTTGATCTAGAATTATCTGAATCATCACTTGATAATGATGTATGAAGTTTCGAAGAAACTTGTAATGAAGTATACCTTTTAGTATCAGACTTCTTTTTCATAGCTGATTTAGGTTTTTTTCTACGAGTTTGTTCTAAGGGCTTGTTAATGCAGAGATTTAATGGTTGGTTTCTACGAGTTTGTTCTAACGACTTATCAATGCAAAGGTTTAATGGTTGGCCAGACCTATTATCACTGCTTGAAAATTCTTCTGAAATTGATTCTACTGAGAGTGTACGCGATTCTCTCGGATCTGTCACGTTCACAGGCTCAATCGTTTCAATTTTTGTTTCTACAATTTCTACTGGAAATCCTCTAAAATCTTCTACATCCGAACTTGAAATCTGACATAATCTAGTTTTTTTTACAGGCAAGTTAGTACTTGTATCGGAAGATGATCTAAGTCTAGCTATACCTGGTTGTCCTATCAATGATTTCTGACCTGTTGTAGTATTCGATGTTCGCCATTTAAATTTGACGGGTAATACTACGGGGTTTCGTGATAATGCATCAGCATTAGTATTAGCTTTACCTGCTTTATATTGAATCGAATAATCGAATTCTTTCAGACGTTCTCTCCATCTCATTACTCGCGATGTTGGGTCATTCATAGAATTTACCCATATAAGCGGTCTGTGATCGGTGATCAGAGTAAACTGTCTACCATAGAGATACGGTCTAAAAGTTTTCAATGCAAAGACTGTTGCTACCATTTCTTTCTCTGTTGTAGAATAATTTCTTTCGTGTTTATTAAGTACACGTGAAGCATACGCGACTGCAGTATCTTTCCCAATTTCACCTTGTGAAAGAATAGCTCCAACCGCGTAACCTGATGCGTCAGTTGTTACAACAAATGGTTTTGAAAAATCTGGGTACTGTAATATGGGTGCTTCGCAAAGCTTATCGCGCAATATTTCGAAAGCTACCTGATGCTGTGAGGTCCATTCGAACTGTGCGTTTTTACTCGTTAAATCCGATAAAGGCTTCGCGATTTTTGCAAAGTCTTTTATAAAACGACGATAGTATCCGGCAAGTCCTAAGAATTCTTTAACGTTTTTTGGAGTTTTCGGGATTGGAAATTGTTTAACTGCTTCTATTTTCTTCGGATCTGGTTTTAATCCATCGGCGGATATGATGTGTCCTAAATATTTTACTTCTGTTCTAAGGAATTCGCATTTATCAGTTTGTAAAGTTAGATTAGCTTTTCTTAATCTTTCTGCTAGTTTTCTAAACTTAAAGGCATGTTCTTCGATTGAACGTGAATAAATTACGATATCATCTAGATAAACAAATAATTCTGATCCTTGTAAACCTCTTAAAACTGTATCCATTAAACGTTGGAATGTCGCGGGAGCGTTCTTTAATCCGAATGGCATTCTATTAAATTCTTGATGACCGTGAGGAGTTGTAAAAGCTGTTTTATGTTTATCATCCGGATGTATCTCGATTTGATGAAAACCCGATGCTAAATCAAATATCGAAAAATATTTCGCACCACCGAGTTGGTCAAGAATGTCTGTTATTAATGGTAACGGATACGCATCTCCGATAGTTTTCTCATTTAGTTTACGATAATCGATTACTAAACGCCATCTTTTATTACCTTTAGAATCTTCTTTCTTAGGTACAATCCAAACTGGGGAATTATACGGTGAGGTTGACGGCTGTATTGTATTTATTTGCACAAGATCATTAATCTGTTTTTCTATTTCTGCCTTTTGGTGTGGAGGGTGTCTATATTGACGAGTATTTACAGGTATATTGTCTGTGGTTAGGATACGATGTGTTAAAACGTTTGTAGAACGTAATGCTTCTCCTGGGATATGGAACAAGTCAGAGTATTCTTCTACTAAAGAAAATACTGCTTTACTTTCTTCCTCATTAAGGTGATCTAGTCGTAAAAGGTTTATGACCTCATTAGCGCGGTTTACTCGCGTCCGAGTACCTTCTAAACGCTCTGTGGTATTGTCCCTTACTAAACTATTGTCCTCGTCTTCGCTCATATCGAAAGGATATAGAGGAATTACGGGAATATCAACCCTAATGTCTTTGTCTGTTGTATTGATAGCATATAAATACGCTTTTCCCTGGATGTTTGTAACCAAAGATTCACCTGCAAAAATACCTTCATGCATATCTAAACGCGGCACGTAACCCTTTTCTAGTGAATTGTTAACCCGAATAAACATTAGAGATTTCGTTCTGGCCAGCAGAACGATACTCTCTGTATCGCAAAATGGGATTTTGTTGTTATTAAGAGTCACATGTCTTGTTTCATAATCGATCTTACCTCCGTTCACATGCATGAATTCTGATCCTATGATACCTGAAAAATCTATAGGAAAATCGTCTGGAATTACGTTGAATTTACCATGTGTATTATTTATCTGTAACTGTATTTGTCCTAAAGTCATTGGTTTATCTCTTTCTGAAATACCGTTCAATTCATAAGTTATCGATTCATTTATTGAAGAGGGATCTTTTAATTCACTGATTTTAATTAAATTTAATTGTGATCCGGTATCGATTAAAAATTTAGCATTTGTTCTTTTAAGGTTTTTTGAATGGATTATTACTGAAGGAGAATTATAGGTTGTGTGAGTGGAACTTATTTTACATTCTGCTGTAAGAAGTTTATGGTTAGTCTGTGAAATAAGCGCTGAATTTATTGCTGACCCGTCGACGCGCCCGGTCGAGGGGACGGTAAGTCGTTTCCCGTAGGTGTGTTAGTATTAGTTGTCGTACCACTACTACTATCACGTTTAGAGTTATTATATATGCGTTTTCTGCAATCCCTAATGATATGACCCTTTTTCTTGCAATAATTGCATTCTAAAAATCTGTTTGGATTGTATTCTGCGTTAGTGCTATTGTTACCGAGTTTTTTATTTTTATTTTGTAAAGTTCGGCAATCTGTGATGACGTGATTATTCTTCTTACAATAATTGCAGAATTTCTCGGCTTGTGTAGTCGAGTTTGTTGGATTATTATTACTACTCGCGTTTCTGTGATTTGATTTATTTTGTGTGTTGAATTTGTTAGTTGATTTATAATTATTATTTTGATTTGACTGTATTGGAAGGCACTGCTTCGATAAAGTTTCTGTATCATCTACCCGAAAAGTTTTTATTGATTTTTGTTGGGACTCGATTTTCTTAGCTTGTTTAGCTGCATTAGCTAGTGTTCCGTATGAATCTAAGTCTAATAAAAACATTGAAATTTTCGGATTCAACCCTGCTAAAAAAACTTGAAGAGCGGTTTCATGTGCTGAGCTTTTTCTAGATTCTACGTTCGTACCACCGGCAAGATCTATTTCTAAAAGTGTTGAGTGTAAATGTTCGCCTATTCTATAATTAAAATCAGTTACTGATTCTTTCGGTCTTTGTTCAAAATTGTGAAATTCTTTAATCCACGTGTAAATTTGTTTTTCCGGTCTAAAGTGTGAATTTAAAAATTTTATTAGTCCGTCAATCGTTTGTAGTTTTGCTTTGCTAACACGTCTTGCGGGTTCTCCTTTACATTTAGCAGAAAGTAATTTTACTAAGAAATTTTCTTTGCAATTTGGTATATATTCTTTTGCGTACTCACAATGTTCAGTAAATGATTCTATTGGATAACCATCAGGTGTACCATCAAATTCAGGAATGATTTTGAAAAATTCTTTATAATCATTTGTTATACTGTTTGTGCTATTGAGAGTAGAATTATCAATAGACATGTCGTCATTAGGCATTTTGATAAAATTATTTTTGACTTACTTTGATGAAGAGAAATAATAATAACGATACTACGTTATGCTATGTGTTAGTGTTGGAGTCTTCGTGGGTGAGCGGTAGGGCGGGTCTTCGGTTGCTGGAGTAGATCTTGAAGTTCTGCGCTGCGACGTTATCCGACGGTGAAATCAATGTTGATCGATGTTCGATTTGAAGTTCTTTAGCGATGAAATTCTTGATGTTGATGTTTAGATCGATGATGTTTAGTCACGATAATTTGATGATTTTTACAGTTTGTGAATTACCAATGTAAAAAAAAAATTTCAGACTTGTTAGCAGATTTTTTATTTAGATGTTTTATTTCTTTGATTAGCTTTTAATTTATTTCAGACTGATATTCCGACGCTGCCACCAAATTTATTATAGATAGAGCTGTTACGTCCTGAGTTAAATGTTATTTAGAAGAAACGAATCACTAGTTTATTCTTGTGAGGTTCTGATTTAAAATTGGTAGATTTCTATATTTCTTACCGAGTCTTAGAAAACTAGTTCTTCGGGACGTCGTTGAGCTCGTATCTGTTGAGGTAATGGGTTTTATCAGCCACCACTATGCGTGGGTGAAATAAACGTTTGAAGATTTCACTTTAAATTATAACAATATTTATTTAACAAACTTATTTCACAATCTGCTTAACAATTTGGTTGTTAACCTTCACACAGGTGATGATTAACTTTAGTTTTTAGGTTTCTATGATTTATGTAGTAATTCACTTATTTATTAACTGTATCACCAAACACTTTGAATGAATAATTCTAAGTTATAAGATTCTATGAGTTCGATCTATATTCTTTGAGATTTCGTGACTAACTAACTAATATGGAATGGAAAAGTTCTCTCCTCGCGGGTACGCGAAGGGGAGGTCCTGGAAAACTCGCGGGAAGGCGAGGTTTTTTCTATTGGTAAAAAACTCATTAAAACAAAAGCGGGAAAAAATATGGTTGGCTAGAAGAGCAATAGCGCGAGGCGATTGGGTCAGGGACCCAAGCGTCGAGACGCTGCGAAGGGATGCTGCGAGCGTCTATGTTCTATCCTCATTTAAACAGAGCTATCTTTGTCTTTAGACTTTTCCGCTTTCGGTCGTAAAAATCTGAAGGATCTGAATATTTATGTTTCCTGAATAAGGATATTTTCCAGAGTTCGAAAGTTTACTTAAAGTTTAGGCTTTCCTGTTTATATTGTTTCAAGTGTTTCTAAGCATATTCGTTTCGTGAGAGAATGAGATGAATTTGTCTACATTATGGTTAAGATTGTTCCTTTCAAAAGTATTGACTTATATCTATGAGTAAAATAATATAAAAGAATTAAAGGAAAAAATTATAAATGGAATTACATCAATAGAGTATTATTATAACTCTGATGGTAATTGCACGTCGGTATTTTCATACTTATGATAATAACTACGGTAACTGTTGTACCTATAGGTTAAATATTCGGCTTCCAGCCTAGGACGTAACAATCCTAGGGCATCGGATTACTAAAAACGGTATTCGACCTCAGCCAGAGAAAATCGAGGCAATACAACACTTCCCGATACCAAAAAACGTTAAACAACTAAAAGGATTCTTAGGTTCAACTAATTATTATGGAAAGTTTACGAGAAATTATTCTGATGCTACGGCACCGTTACTGAAACTCGTGCGAAAGGATGTTAACCCTTTGTGTCACGCATTTTTTTTTTAGTCCAATCGGCTTGAAGTTTAGTACTCGGGGGTTTTCGGGGTCGCTGATTACGATTCCAACCTCAAAATTTCAAAACTCAAAATGGCGGATCCAATATGGCGGCTAAAAGTGCAAAAATTAATTCAAACCGCATGATATTTGGTACTCGGAAGTTTTCGGGGTCGCTGATTACGATTCCACCCTCAAAATTTCAAAACTCAAAATGGCGGATCCAATATGGCGGCTAAAAGTGCAAAAATTAATTCAAACCGCATGATATTTGGTACTCGGAAGTTTTCGGGGTCGCTGATTACGATTCCACCCTCAAAATTTCAAAACTCAAAATGGCGGATCCAATATGGCGGCCGAAAATGCAAAAATTAATTCAAACCGCATGATATTTGGTACTCGGGGGTTTTCGGGGTCGCTGATTACGATTCCATCCTCAAAATTTCAAAACTCAAAATGGCGGATCCAATATGGCGGCCGAAAATGCAAAAATTAATTCAAACCGCATGATATTTGGTACTCGGGGGTTTTCGGGGTCGCTGATTACGATTCCATCCTCAAAATTTCAAAACTCAAAATGGCGGATCCAATATGGCGGCCGAAAATGCAAAAATTAATTCAAACCGCATGATATTTGATACTCGGGGGTTTTCGGGGTCGCTGATTACGATTCCACCCTCAAAATTTCAAAACTCAAAATGGCGGATCCAATATGGCGGCCAAAAATGCGAAAATAAATTCAAACCGCATGATATTTGGTACTCGGGGGTTTTCGGGGTCGCTGATTACGATTCCATCCTCAAAATTTCGAAACTCAAAATGGCGGATCCAATATGGCGGCCAAAAATGCGAAAATAAATTCAAACCGCATGATATTTGGTACTCGGGGGTTTTCGGGGTCGCTGATTACGATTCCATCCTCAAAATTTCAAAACTCAAAATGGCGGATCCAATATGGCGGCCGAAAATGCAAAAATTAATTCAAACCGCATGATATTCGGTACTCGGTGGTTTTCGGGGTCGCTGATTACGATTCCACCTTCAAAATTCCAAAATTCAAAATGGCGGATGCAATATGGCGGATGAAAATTCACAAAACGGTGCAAATATGATGAAAATGTATATTTTTGGATTTTTGGGGTCGCCGATTATGAATGCCCAATAAAATATCGAAAATTCAAGATAGCGGATCCAATATGGCAGATTGAAATTGAGCCCCCGGCTCATAAAAGGAATCGCGCGGACGAAATCACATAGAAGAATTGTCACTTCTGAACATATGCTGATGGCAAAAAAAAAAACAAAAAAAAAAGGTAATGAATTAAAAAATAGTCACTACTTTTTAATTTACCTTTTTTTTTTCTTTTTTTTCCTTCGGCATATGTTCAGAAGTGACAATACTTCTATGTGATTCCGTCCGTGCGATCCCTTTTATGATCCGGGGGCTCAATTTGGAAAACGATTGAAAAATAAGAAAATGTCAATCCGGTGATTTGCTAGGTTCATTATTTTGTATTTATAGTTAGATTTACGAAATTCATGATAACGTAAATAATATTCGACACGACTCCGTAAACCAGTGCTTATTCAGCGTAAAGCTCACCGTGCTCGTCCGTGAGCATCGCACTGTGCCGCTTCACTAGCTACCAGCACACTTCTGAGAACTACTTTCATCTCAACAGAAACTGCAGAAATTCACGCGTCTCTTCTGATATATTTACTTGCATCTCTAATTCGCACTTTCGTCATCTGTTCTACTATACTCACTTACATCCGTTGATTCGCACCTTCGCATCTTTTCGATTCCCACCATTGGCATATATTCATTAGCTGAGCCTAGTTTTTTCCTCTTACGAAACATGGCAGATGAAATAGAAGTGGATAGTATCCCAAGTGATCTTGAGTCGGTTGATGGATTTTACGATTCAGACACTGAAAATTATGAGCCTCATATCACCAACTTGCCCCGGGCACACTCTGGAGGAAACCGGGAAAATATTTCTGCCTTAGACTGTTCAGATGATGAAGATTCTGTACCAATTGCGGAAAATGAGAAATGGACAAAACAAAGAAAGTCAAGAAAAAACACTCCATTCAATGGAGATGTCGGCCCTAATATCCCAGATGATGTAAAAACACCATCAGAAATATTTTTGTATCTTTTTTCCGAAGAACTCCTAGATTTGATAGTTGAACAAACGAATCTGTATTTGAAGCAGAATAAAAAAGAGGGAACAGACATTACAAAAGGCGAATTACTAATCTTTTTCGGTATAAACATTTTGATGGGAATAAAAAAATTGCCTTCGTACCACGATTATTGGTCATCAGACGTAACGTTGAATGATCCATACATATCCTCATTGATGACTGTAAATCGTTTCGGGTTTTTTCTCGGCAATATACATATTTCTGATAATAATAAAGAACCAAAAAAGGGAATGCCAGATTATGACAAATTGTACAAACTCAGACCTCTACTAGATCAGCTCAATAAATCGTTCAAGAACTGTTGGAATCCAAGTAAGTACCAGAGTATCGATGAATCCATGATAAAGTTCAAGGGTCGTAGTAGCCTGAAGCAATACATGCCTGCGAAACCAATCAAACGTGGATACAAATGTTGGGTTCGCGCAGACGAATCGGGTTTCGTATGCGAATTTCAGGTCTATACTGGTAAAACAGAAAGTCCAGAAAAACAGTTAGGAGCACGAATCGTAAAAGATCTTACTCGGGAATTAGTTGGCAAAGGTCATCATGTTTACTTCGACAATTTTTTCACTGGTGTGGAGCTTATGGTTGCATTGAAGAAAGACAAAATCATGGCTTGTGGAACTGTACGATCTAATCGTTCCAGACTGCCGAAAAGCGAGATGCCAGACAAAAAAATGAGTCAGGGACAATACGAATACAAAACACCCAGCACCGGTATTCGTTGGGTGAAGTGGATGGACAAAAAGCCTGTCTACTTCTTATCTAATTATCATGATCCTTGTGAAATTACAACTGTAAGTCGCAGACAGAAAGACGGATCTTCTAAAACTGTAGACTGTCCTGTTATTTGCAGCGATTACAATAAACATATGGGCTATGTGGATAATGCTGACCATTTACTATCAACATACAAAATCGATCGTAAATCCAAAAAATGGTGGCACAGAATATTCTGGCATTTCCTTGATCTTACTGTGGTGAATTCGTTTATCATATATCAAGCACGTGGTGAAAAATGTTGGACCTCGAAGAATTTCAGATTATCTTTAGTAAAGGAGTTGGTCGGACATAAACTGAAAACTCCAACGGGGAGGAAACGTCAGTCCACGACCGTTGGGGCTAAAAAGCCACAGGTATCTAAGGAGAAAAGACGCTCCGAGTCGTCTCATATGCCGGTGTATATCAACACACGGAGACGATGTGCTCTTTGCAGCACAAAAGTAAATTGTGTCCGAACCTCGTGGATCTGTAGCTGTTGTGATGTACCCTTATGTTTATCACACGCTAAAAATTGTTTTCAGGCATACCACGTATAGAAATGAACCGAATGAGGATGGAGAAGGTTTGAGCAAGAAACATGAAACAAAGGAATCAATCTAAAAAGTACACAAAAAATGAGAAAAAAGCTACAAAAAAAAAACATAAAAAAACTAAGAAAAAATATTTAAAAAATATAAAAAGAACAAAAAAAAAACAAAAAAATATAAAAAGAACAAAAAAAAAACAAAAAAATATAAAAATAACAGAAAAAAAACAAAAAAATGGAGACAACAACCGCCACGTCCTCGTTCGTGTCTCTGGTTTTGACTGAGTGCGGAACTTTGTGCAGAAGATTGTCAATTCTATTGGACCCCCGAGTGGCGACCAATTCTTATTCTTGAATACATGACTGATGCTGCAAAACCAAAAAAAGTTCAAAAATTCGGTCGAAACTGCTTAGAAAATGGTTATGAAACACAAAGTTCACAAAAAAAAAGAGGTCACAAAGGGATGAAACGATTTTTGCATGTTGAATTCCCATCTTATGAGTGCAGATTTGTAATGAGCGACCCCAAAAACCCCTGAGTACCACCTTTTGGTTTCATCGAACGGTTTTTGCATTTTTGGTCCGCCATATTGGATCCGCCATCTTGAATTTCCGAATTTTGATTGAAGATTTGTAATCAGCGACCCTGAAAACCCCCGAGTACCAAATTTCGCTGTCATCAAACGATTTTTGCATTTTTAGTCCGCCATATTGGATCCGCCATCTTGGATTTCGAAATTTTGAGAGCGAAATCGTAATCAGCGACCCCAAAAACCCCCGAGTGCAAAATTTTGAGCTAATCCCACGTGAGGAAAAATGTGTACTTCCGGAGATAATGAATTTTATCTAGAACCATTGCGATTTGTTAAGGTTTGTTTATGAGCATAATCAAAATTATCCATGATTTTGAATTATTGCACATCAATTATCATTTATGAATATATGAATGATACGGAAACACCAAAAAAAAATTCAAAACCCATCCAAAATTGCTCAAAAAATGGTTCTAAAACAGGTGGCACTCTGAGAGTGCCACCATGGCACAAAGGGTTAAGTGGGACTGGAACGAAGAAATGATGGCGCATTTCAAAGACGTAAAGAATTTATTTTGTAAGGAGATGATTATTCATCATCCTGATCCAACCAAAAGGTATTACCTACAATGTGACGCAAGTAATTACGCGATCGGGGCGGTATTATACCAATTATCCGACACAAACGAAGAACTTATCGTTGGGTTTGCGAGTGGCACACTGAAAGGCGCGTAATTAAATTATTTCACTTCCGAAAAAGAACTCTTGGCCATCGTATATGCGCTGGAGAAGTTCCGAACATTCGTAATCGGAGCGAAATTAACAATCAGAACCGACCATCATGCTCTAACTTTCATGTTCACGTGCAAATTGGTTAGCTCGCGTCTGGCTCGCTAGATCCTGTTTGTTCAAGCGTATGAGTTTGATATCGAATTCATCAAGGGTAAGGAGAATCTAGTTGCCGACACCCTGAGTCGATATCCACCTAATAAACAAAAGGAAGTATCACCTGTTAGTAGATTACAAATAGTTGCGCCATTAGCAAAGGAACTCGATAAGAAATTAGAAAACGACTTAGAATCATTCGGAGCTCTCCAAGCCCGAGATGAACAAATTATAGAATTAATAAATAAGGATTTAACACGAGTTAAGAAACGATTAAAAAGGATTAAAGGAATATGGTATCATGTGGAGCCAGGGGGCTGTACTTCAGCCTATCTCCCAAAAGGGTTGATAAAGGGATTAGTAACGGAGACGCATGAAATGTACGGACACGTGGGTGCAAATAAATGTTACCAGCTATTGAAAGAAACGTTCTATTACCCGAAATTTGCACGTCTCATCCGAAGAGTCTTAGCTAGTTGGGATCGATGTCAACGATGCAAAGTTCCGAACATGTATTGCTATGCACCGATGCAAAACATAACACCAACGAAAGTCGGAGAGCTGATTTCTATTGACTTTTTAGGCCCGTTACCCTCGAGTCGAGGAAACTACAAATGGTTGCTTGTAACCATCGACACCTTCAGTAAATTCGTTAGACTATATCCGTTAAAGACAGCCGACGCGCGTTCCACCATCCGCAGCATCTTTGAACACTATATACCAGAGTTGGGAAAGCCGGACAAGGTCCAGTTTGACCATGGTACCCAGTTCACATCAGCGTTATGGCTAAACAAATTAAAGGAAGAAGGAATTATACCAATATTCTCTTCTATTAGACATCCTCAGGGAAATATGGTAGAAAGAGTAAACAGAGAACTAGGTAGATTCTTTAGAACGTTCCTCACAGAGAAACATACCGCGTGGGTGAAATGGTTAAAAGTGATCGAATGCTGCGTGAACGAGGTGTACCATGACTCAACTGGATTTTGTCCGTGCGAGATCCAACTTGGTGAACCGCCGACCAGATTCTGGAAGAAATGGTTTCAAATCGATCAAAAAGATATCACCCTAGAATTAAAATTAAATTTAGTTAGAAATAATATTAATAAACATGGAGATAGACGAGCCAAACGGTTTAACGGAAAGCATAAAATGACGGAATTTAAAGTTAACGATCTTGTGTTAGTTAGAGCTTTAAATGTATCTGATTCAAAAAACAAAGTCATGGCTAAATTCCTTGCTTCATATGAAGGACCTTATAGAATCTGTAACCGTATTGGTGAGGCCACTTTCATAGTTGAAAACATAAACACAAGAGTCGAGCGTGGGAAATTTCACACGCAAATGATGAAACATTATAGGTTACCCGATATTTGAAGTGAATTAGCAAAATAATGAAACAATAACGTAGAGTCGAACGATCAGGTTCGCGACGGTTGTGTTTGATATGCTAACGTACTCAGGTCAAATGAGGCAGCCACAACGATATATAAGCGGAGGTCAAGTGCTAAAGACCACATTAAATCATCATGTTCGAATACGGATACACAAGCGTCCAAGACAAGGATATCCAAGTCAGCATCGATGAGTCAACGTTATCTGGAAATGATAAAATCATTATTCCATCGGGAAAGTTCAACTCTGGTTTCGGATGATACGTGAAGGGGAGAGGATACCAGGTCTACGATCACTTACTGGATCTTTCCCGGACGCATCGTAAGAGGAAGTTGGTGCATCCAGAACCTACAAAAGGTGCATCGCATATACCAGAACCACAGCAGACCATCAACAACCAGCAGAAGTGCATCGGAGCAGGAACCTTGGTTAACCTACCAGCCAACGTGACGGATCAGAATAACAATCTGAATATCCGGATCAGCATACCACTGTACCTGCTACCGAATATAACATCTCAAAAAACATGCAACGACGAAGAGATACAGGAAAAAAGTAAGATACCTACCGTGAGACGGATAGAAGACGTGACGGGAAAGTTTCCAGATTTCACCCGGTATAAGATCCCGCGGATCAGCGTCACATCCACCGCCGCCGCCGGTAGTGCATCGGAACCGAAGATCACAAACGACACCACCAGAAGTCGACGGTGCAACCTCGCCAATTTCGACCGACGTAAAAATCGAAGGCCGGAAGAACTAATTACCATGCTTCGAGTTTTTGGCACTCTCGATTTGTCAGGCGATGACGAGGAAACACCACGGGAGACGCAACAAAAATCAGCTGACGTTATCCTTAGGCCGCAAGGGATCAGGAGTACCACCCGCAATTTACCAGCAATTAGGGAAACGATTGAATTTCCTAGGTGGGCAGATCCAACAGATCCTCTAGGGTTAAAACGAGGATAATTCATCACGGATTCTCAACCAGAAAAACCGCTCAAAGGAAGAGGTCGATCATCAGCCTTAAAAAAGATCATGATCATCCGAAGACCAGATGACCGAAGGGGGCAATGTAACGTATCAGGCTGCCTCGGCCTGACCGTTAGCATTCAAACACCGGCCGTCGCGGACAAACACAACAACTTAGACGAATCTAGAACGTTCGGTCGCTGCGACGAGCTGAGTGACGTTACGACTTGTATATAAGCCGTGACATCGCTCAGCTCAGCAGCAATTCGCAGTAAAGAACTCGATTGTCTCACATCACAAACTCTCAGCAGCAATTCGCAGTATAAAACTCGATTGACTCACATCACAACACTTAGCTAAACTAACGCTATAGGCACAGCGCCTACGTTAGATCAATTCAAATTCTATTAATTACTCGAATATTCAATTACTCAAATAATCAATTTCAATAACTCATCTCACACTTACTTTATTATTCAAATACTAGATAAAGCATCAATATTTCGACCATACAAAATTAGATCAGAACCATTAAGAGTTAGAAATACGCAACATTGTAAATATAGGTTAAGGAGGTTGCAACCTAGGTCTACAGTTATAAAATAAATGAATTTAGATATTGACGCCGGCATTGATTGATACAGGTTCCCGATTCCGCCAATTCCCAGTCCTATTAAAATCATTATCAACATTTAGCTAGGATACGGCTGCGTACGCGAAGCGTACAAGGTCCGTGGGGAGTCAAGAATACGGCTGCGTGCGCTTTGCGTACAAGGTCCGGTTGCAGGTTAAAATACGGCTGCGAACGCTTGCGTTCAAGGTCCGTGCAACGGGGAGACGGCTGCGAGTGCTCCGCACACAAAGTCCGTAATTAGGCTTACAAATTAGATAGAGAGGTCTCCGAATTTATCCGAGCAAAGACACTCACAATAACTCCGCACCGTTTGAGCTATCTCCGATGTCTCAAACAACGCGAAAAAATTTACAATATAAAACTGTTCATGAAACTGCCCACAGTGAACTGACCGCTACGTCAATTTTTTTTTTTTTTGTTCCTCCAGAAAATCGCGAATGACGTATAGAAGCTAGCGCCGGCCCACTCTGGTCCACACGCCTAAATTCTTGAAATCAAGTGAAGGATTTTTGGGATTTTTTTCAGATTTTTTTCAGAAAAAATGTCCTACGTGATTTTTTTCTTGAGTGATTATTTTTGCTATTTGAACAAATTGGAATCAAAAAATCTGAAAAAAATTCAGCGTGCTCTCGAAAGATGGAACAATCATATGAAAAATTACGAACCAAATCAAAAGGGTCGAGGGTCAAACCCAGGTCGAGATGGCGTGGAATGCCCCATATACTTGTCCCCTGTATACCTCATAAAACAGTCTGATC
Source organism: Tenthredo notha (assembly GCA_914767705.2). Lineage (NCBI taxonomy): Eukaryota > Metazoa > Arthropoda > Insecta > Hymenoptera > Tenthredinidae > Tenthredo > Tenthredo notha. The sequence goes on from OU611916.1 coordinate 2,681,552, forward strand.
CGGACGTGACACGAGCCTTTTTTAGAATAAGTCAGATCCTGATCAGGGTGCCTCACTTGATAATATATTATCAAGTACGGTGAACTGATCAGGACCTGACTTATTGTAAAAAAGGCGCGTGTCAGGCCCTGATCAGGACGCCTTACTTGATGATGCTTGATAATGCCTTACTAAACAATAAGGGTAGCTTATCCGGGCCGCGTTTGGGCCTGATCAGGGCCCTAATGGTGAATTTTAAATCAGGTAACCTGATCAGGACCTGCTGGAAGCCTTTTTCACAATAAGGCAAAATAAGGCAATTTCCACACGGAGGTATGTATAGCATACACATAACAACGCAAATTGAACAAAATAGCCACGAAGAAATCGAACATATCATTCAGTATCATTATGGACAACGGCGAGCGAACATCATCAACGAGATCGGCGTCATTGGACTCACTATCTAGTGTAAGTTCATAATGATAAGCATTACTCTTTGTTAGAATAATTGTGCAGAGATCAGATCCACATCATGTGTTTTTCTTTATTCATCATTTATTCATCAGTTACTGAACATGAAACTAGATGTACCTGGACCGGAGGTAGCCGAGCAATCCCAGCCGTTAGCTTGTGTGGAGGCTGGATTGCGGTCCTTGAACGTCGACCCGGTGAACCGTTCAAGCGTTGCTGGACCATCTCGTCAGTATTACGAATAACAACGTTCGAAAATTACAGCTCCAGAAAAGATACTTATATAATCAATGATTCACTGGAATTTCCAGAAGCGCCACACATTCCGCCGCCTGAAACGCGGACAGTACGGGCATCGCCTGCGCCACGAGCCCACGAGCCCCGCTCGCTTTAGGGGAAAGAGCGACGCCACCTCACCGCGGTATGACTGCGAATATTATTCATTCGTATCTTTATTCCACATTCATCTAATACTTTTCAATATCTTTAGCATCTTCGTAAAGGCTAGTACCCGTTACATATTATTAAAGCAACAGCTCATAACACACGCTGTTCTATGAGAAAGCCTTGCTTCGGTTCGCTCTTAAATAGTGTACACTATAGCCTTGAATTAGCTATATTTATTCAGTTGAATTACTACATATTTCGAACTAAAATTGCATGGCTCAATTTCTAGACGAACGTCCACCACGAGTTTATGGCGATCGCTATGTGCGACAACGGCCACAAGCTCCGCAGCGTCAACGTGCCGTTGGGGAAGAAAACCATCCGAATCATGGTATGTTTAAAATGATATGCCACAATATCAGTCTCACTTATAATCAGGACTCTTTGTTCTCTGGCATTACGTTGGTGATTTTTTTTCATACGGTAATTTATCGCGTGCCTAATAGTGATGGGACGTATGCGCCAATATACGACCTTTTACCACGTATAAAAGTAAAAGAGCGTGTCCATTTTTTGTTTTTGTATTTCCGCTAAAAATGTCAAAATGCGTTCAGAAAAGATTGCTCTTGAAAATTATCCAATTAACGGTAAAAGGTGTTGACCTCTAAATTTGTAAGAATTATAGATCTCGTTTTTTTTTTTTTCAAATTTTTTTTTTCTCATTGTAATCGCTCCAAAAATTTCTGAAACGTAAAGATTCATTGATATTTGAGGAAAGTTGGAAATTTTTTCATAATTGAAAAAAAAAAAAATTCAACAATAACGGTATAAGGTCGTATTCGCCAAAATTTGTTTTTTATTGCAAATGCTTCAAAAATTTTCGACACATCGACTCATCGGAACTACATAAGCTCAAATCATGAATCATTTAATCTTTCAAGCAAGTCATTGGATACGCCTTCAAACCAGTTCCGAACCAATAAACCCTCTTCGGCTTGTACTCTTCATATTTTTATCAATATCTGGATACCTTCGCGATTAAATGAAGCGCCCTTATAATTGTTTCAATCATACGTTTTAACTCTAGGACACGTCACCTAAGTTTACTGTAATATTTTTTTGAAACGACTATTTGACCGATTATTTTCAGAAAACAACGACCGGCGACGACGCCATCAGAGAGCCGGTCGTACTACGATACGGCGACCAAACCACCATCAACAACAAAACCTCATCTCGTTGTTGTTCAATATAGCCAACTACGGTGGTGGTGCTCGGGGCGCTCACCGTGGCCGACGACACAGCCAGAGAGGTAGGCGCGGACAGGGGGATAGGGGTCGCGGTGGAGGAAGATGTCGCCACGACCGTCAATAATCAAGTTTTTTTAGTGTCGCACCAATAGTACACTCATTGAAGGGGTGAATTGGATGAACTCACTGCGGCGGAACAAATACTCAGTTGCGACAATTGATACTGGTTGTTGCAATGGAAAATTTATAACAATCGTTACAAACAATTAGAATTTGACATAATATTTGTCTTCATTTTTCTTCATCATGACTTCTCTGATGACATTTTTTTTTCTGAACCCGAAATACAATCCCTATGGTCGCAGATTTTTCTTTCCAAAAAGTTAGTCATAGACGTTATTTGGCTGTCATAACTAGAAACGTCCAATGAGCGGCAGCTTCCGTTTCATCTATTGAGCGCGATCAAATTTTTTTTCATATGGAAACTCAAGTTTTGACGTTTCGGAACAGGGAAAATCGATTTTTTTTTATATATCTTTCATAGGTTAATTATACTTTTTATTGACGCATCAATAGTGCACTCAGAGAGAGGAACCATTGGATGAACTCAATGCGTCAAAACAAATACTCAGTTTTGGCAATTAATAATTCATATAATTATCAAAAAAAAAAATTGCAGTACAAGTATTTGCCAATAAATGAATCTTGATATTATTATTAAATAATTATATTTCACTTATAAGTTGATGATTATATTACACACATTCAGCTCCGGAGCTGGAGTCGGCGTCACTGTCGTCATTCAGTGATTGAATCTGCGACGCATTCGAATTTTGATTTACTATTCGATGCCCTCGCACACGATCGCGTGTTCGTCGTCGAGTCTCGCTTATGTTATTAATTATTCTGGAATAATCATGAAAACATGGAAATGATACGACAGAAATTATTAGGTTATGACACCCTCAAGATAATTTTACTATGATATTTCATATTTCATTATAAGTATGTATGTATGTATGTATGTATGTATGTATGTATGTATGTCTCGAGGGGCTAGTCACTTCCGAGTAAATTCCTAGAGAACCGAATACGATCAACTATTTCATTGCATTTCTGTTTTTAAATAAGTTATGCAAGAATTCATGCCGTAAATACCGTAGATACGTTATAATTAGGAAGAATATACTCGCTGCTTCTACGATTATACTCGCAAAGACTCGCTAGTACTCGTATAGTACTCGGCGATACTCGGCGGTACGCGTCACTCTCTCGCTTCTTACTACCCCGTATTTCGATAATTTCCAAAGCTTATTTATATTAATGTACCCTATCTATTTTATTAGTCTTATAAATCGAAACTGTTCAAACCTATACCTGTGGATTGCGGAACATACTCTGTGCAATAAATTTTATATCGTGAAATTAGATTGAATTACAAATATATTTGTCTAGTTCGAAAAAGTTATGTTATATAAAAGTTTAAGCCAGTGAAAATTCAATAATAAACATATATTTCTCATTAAGTTTCTATTATATTATCAGTAACAATACAGAACCGCGATTTGTTACTATAAAGTAGTTCTCATTTTTTAATTTATGAAATTTTCATTTTAAATACGAATAATCGAGTTTCTTTCCATCCGTACCTGACTTGCTTTGAAATTTAACTGAAAAAAAGTTTTAGAGGCGTAACGACAATTTTATTTATTTGAAAATGGCTCAGTACCAAAGTTTGCACGCGGAATCGTTTTGTGGAAAAGAAAAAAATTGTAATACTAAAATAACAGGAAATATACTATTTTATTATCAAATACAAGGAATGCAAGAAACATAATACTTTCTTATGGAATAAAAGGAACGAAAGGGAATATAATATTTTCTTATCAAATAAAAGGAATAAAAGTAAAATGGAGAAAGTCACATCAAGAAATTTCTTTTAACTTGGAGAGGAAACTTCTTATCACAGTTTATGCTTTATTTTCTGGTGAACATTATCAGGTAGGCTTAAACCAACTTCGGTCGATGTCGGTGATGGAAGGGTGAGTTCATATTGCTCTATAGGAAAGTACCCATGAGTAGCTACCGGAAGCAAAGTTAAATTCCCGTGATTATCTACATTAAACCAATGACAAGGCACTCCAATAGATTTAGTATTCCCGTGAATTTTGGCAAACGTATTCGAATACTCTATACTTCTCCAAGTTTTTCCTTTGCTATATGCAAAACTTAACACGAGGCCTACTATACATTTTTTGCTTCCAAGCGATCGAAACAAGCACCATTCTCCAATACTTATTTCATCATACACACAAGTACAATGAAGTTCATGAAATCTAGAAGTTGAACCTTTTCTCACTTCACAGTTCCTGACCCTTTGCAAACGATCGCTGCTGAGTTTGTTGACCTTCGCATTTAGTAGCCAACAGATCGAAGACTTCCGTACAACATGCTCACAGCCTTTAGAATCTTTCACAACGGTAAAAGGACTGTCAACGCTTATATCGGTATCAGTTGTTGAGTATTCCGGTAGTTCAAGTGTTCCCGTTACATTAGATAAAATTGTCAAATCCTCAAGTAATTCAGCATTACATTCTTCGTCAGTATCTTTGTCCTGTGTAGAGTCATTCGCTGCTGCTGTTTCCGAAGGATCTTCATTGTCCGAGTTATCCTCCATATTTAACACATCTTCATCGATCGATTGCGTCTTATTTAAATTTCGAAGTTGTATTTCGTCTGCTTCGCGTACGTTCACTGACATCCCAAGCATATTAATCGCATGTACAGCATCTTGCTTGGCTTGATGAAGAATGTCTTTAATCTGAGCGTAACTAGGAAGCGCACAATTTTCATCGAGGAAAGCAGCAGGAGAATGTATATTCCTGTCTTGCGTTTTATACGATGAATTAAGGTGCCTGGTTCGTGGAAAAATAATTGTTTCACCTTCTGATTTGAAATCAGCGACGGAAATGTCTGCCTGCAATTGTATTCTTCTTATCCTATAGATTGATTCCAGCAGGCTACAATTCACGACAGTTGAGCATGTCGTGCTCGTTGATCTTAGATTTCGGAAGAAGCTTTCGCACTGTTGGCTGCCAAATTGCCATGGTAGGAAAATTTTTGCCGATTTCTCTTTTATACATTTAAACATTACATTCAATAAAGCGTGGGCATTATATTCAAGACACAGGTACGTGTTAGCTGTTATACAATTATTGGTTACCGAATAATCTGTGTGAGAGGCAATCCACGCGCGCCATAACCGCATGAAGAAAACACTGTACCACATAAAATAAATTCTGGATTGTATCGTGATTGAAGATGAAAGAAAAGAGTTAATAACGTAGTATATAATCTTCAAGTAAACTCGTGTACCTTCGCTTGATGGGACATTTTGTTCTAATGACGACCACACTTTTGGATCAGAAATTTTAACAACTGATGAAAAGTTCATTTTATCTTCAGACGATAAGTCGCATTGCGTTAAGCAATGTTTATCCTTAGAAACTGTGTTGATAAGTTTTTGTAAGTGACCAGATGATATTATGAAGTTTCCTGCTGGCATTATAATTGATGGTTTTAGTAATCTCGATTTTAATTTTACAGCAACGTGAACGGTGTCTTGTGTAAATATCAAATTTGGCAGAACATCGGCGTGGAATCCTGGAATATGAACGTCGTCACCAAGCTTGTCAAATTTCGGATTGTTGATGCCAATGTTTGATTTCGTGCGCATGGCTTTCATTAAGCGGGAATCGCCATCAGAAGAAATACCAACAACATTAATACCATTATCTGTCATTTTCTTGACAGTATAGTCCCATCTTTTCATGACGTGTTCGCTGGTGAATCTATTGTCCGTTCCGAAGAGGCAAAGACAAAAAGTGGGTGCATTTTCTTGTAAGGGTTGGACCATGATCGTATATACAGTAGAATCCCGGTTTTTCGTAATCCCGATAAAGTGAAAATCTCGATAATTCGCAGTAATCAGTCGGTCCCTTGAAAAAATCGCGCTAATTCGTAAGAAAACAATGCATTTCGGTCCCCTCGTTAATTCGTAATAAATTTTCGACTCTGAATCCCGATAAGTCGTAATTGGGGTTCCCAAACGTCTTATAATTCGTAACGAGCTGAACTGTATTTGACGCTACCAACTCTCGCCCTCAGCCCACGATGTTTCCAATGTTAGTTCGTTTCGTTTTATTCAGTGTGTCTGAAAATGAGTCCGAACAATCCGAAACGTGCAGTGCACAAAACTCTCTCTGTCGCTGAAAAAAAGAAAATCGTCGAAGCTATTGCGGACGGAGAAAAAAAGCGGGATGTTGCCACTCGTTTTGGGATTCCTCCTTCAACTTTGACATCAATTTTGAAAAAAAAAGATGCCATTATTTCATTGTCAGTCACTAGCTCTCGGTTACGACAGAAACAAGGAGAATTCCCTCAACTTGAACACTGTTTAGTAAGCTGGTTTTCACAATGCCGCCAACAAAATGTTCCGGTGAGTGGTGTCATGATGAGAGAAAAAGCCAAGTCCTACGCTACAAGTTTAGGAATAAACGATTTCAGAGCTAGCGACGGTTGGTTTGACCGATTTAAAAAACGTCACAACATCACTTTTAAGAAAGTTTGCGGTGAGAGTGCCAGTGTTCCAGAAAGTGTTTGTTCAGAGTGGAAAGAAAAACTGTTGGGAATGTTGGAAAACTATGAACCGAGGGATGTTTTTAATGCGGACGAATCGGGATTGTTCTATAAATGCCTTCCAGATCGTACCTATTGTTTTAAAAATGAAAAATGCCATGGCGGAAAGAACAGTAAAGAGCGAATCACGTTATTGTTTACTGCGAACATGGACGGTTCTGAGAAGTTGACACCACTCTTAATCGGCAAGTCAGCGAAACCTAGATGTTTCAAAAACGTAAAATCACTTCCTATGTACTACCGTGCTAACAAAAAAGCATGGATGACGTCATTTTTATTCAGTGAGTGGTTGACTACGTTGAATGAACAAATGAGAGAGAAGAGACGGAACATTTTGCTTTTCATCGATAACTGCACGGCACATAACGGCTTTCCACCACTCAGTCATGTTAGAGTCGAGTTTCTTCCTCCGAATACAACTTCCAAACTCCAACCACTTGACCAAGGAATAATAAAAAACTTCAAAGTTTTTTACCGCCAGGAAGTTGTCAGGAGACTCTTGAATTCGATGGAAGATGGAAATGAGCTGAAAATTTCTGTTTTAACCGCCATGAACATTGCAGACAAAGCTTGGCGAAATGTCAGTCAGCGCACGGTTCGTAACTGCTTTCAAACCTGTGGTTTTATCGGGAAAGAAGATCAATGTGACCCGACCAATGAAGTGGATTCGCCTGAAGCTCCCGCCGAATGGAATCATCTACCCCAAAATGAAAATCCGATAGTGTTTGATGATTACGTTCATTTCGACGATGATATCGCTGTAGCGGGTACTCTGACAGATCAGGAAATTTTGGCTTCGCAGAAAGTAGATGATGATCCTGATGCTGATCTTGATTCTGATGAAGACCAAGATGCGGAACCCTTACCAAAAGTGTCATCAAAAGAGGCTAAAGCATACTTGGACACTCTACGAGGATTCTTGCTTCAGTCTGAAATTAGCGACGAAGTATTTTCAGCAGTTGTGACTCTTGACAACGCAATCGATAAAGCACATGGGAATTCCCTTGTTCAGAAAAAAATTACTGATTTTTTTCAGCAGTAATTAAGGTACTTACTTATAATTATGTTCATATTACACTTCCTTTCTACCTTTTTATAAAACGTTCTACAAACTTTTGTATACTTTTGTAAACTATTGTCAACTTTGTAAACTATTGTCAACTTTGTAAACTTTTGTAAACCTTGTATGTAGTACTATAAACGTTTGGCATTTGATTATTGACAAAATCTCGATAATTCGTAATTTTATTTTTTTCACCCCGATAATTCGTAATCCCGACAATTCGGAAATCCCGGTAATTCGGAATATCGGCCTGGTCCCTTGACAGTACGAATTACCGGGATTCTACTGTAATAAGAAAGCAACTTTGTTATTGATGAAATAATTTTCAATAGATTTAGCTGAAGTAGCTAAAAATGAATATGAAATCGGCATCCCGTTGTCATCAAATGGTAAAACTTGTCCCACCAATTGATTCGAATGAGTCATATTGGACTTTTCCCGTTATACCTGTTGCGTCTTCGCTGAGCCATACAGAGGTGGTTAAATTTCTGGATATCAAAAAATTCTTCAAATCTACGAAACGACACGTTCCTTCAACGACAGATTCAGCATAAGTGTTTATAACGCGACAAATAGTACTCGGGGAAGGCAACGGCAGGTTCGCTGCTAAAGTATCATAGAGAATTCTCCCTCCAACAATAAACAAATAGGTGGCTATAAGTTTCAGTGATTTTTCGTATCTACAGCCGCCCTTTTTACATTTTCTTCGGTCTTCGGCACATCTGACGAGCATGGACAATAATGTAGAGGTGGTTTTCGGTTCTCCTTGTATGTTAGTTGAAAAATGCCCTGGTTCTGCAATTTGCATCCGGACTCCATCTTCTATCGAATTGTCATTATCAAGGCAATCAGTCCGGTAATTACCTGTAACGATAATTTCGGTCCTAGCGGTACTGGGAAATAGTGCGCTGCTTGCAACTGAAGTATTTGGAGTTGATGCGTCCATATCAAAAATCTGCAGCTGTGAATTATCTTGAAACGAGGTTTCGGCACTTTTTGGCTGCAGAGTTGATGCATTTACGCCTGAACTCTCATGCTGCAAATTCCTTTGGAGTGACGTTTCTGTATAATTTGGCCCAGTTGGCTTCTGAGTTAGAGGCCTACATTTGTCTGAAAGGTGTTTTCTGAAGTTTGATAAAATCCATCGTGGCTTCTCGGTCCCACGGCTGATGTTTTTAGTGAATTTCAAAACTTTCAGACACAAACCGCACTGAAGATTTGCATATAAACTGACCGATCTACTTTGGCTATTTTGTTGACTGCTTATGCTGATATTGGAATCGTTTCGAATGGAGTCACGTACAGAGTCATCCAATCCTGTCATGGTTGAAAGCATTCTCTTTATTTGTGCTTCGATTTTCTTTTTCTCGCGAGTTTGGTCAATGGCAGCTAGCCAAGCAGTTGGCGTTTGTTGCTCGGCTTGTTGTTTGTCGTTCGACGAGAGAGTTGAAGCATTAGCATGAACTATTTTGAAATAATCAATCGGCTTGCTTCTGATAAACGTTGACGTATCAAGCAAGACTGATGTGTCGCCAGGAGAGAACTTGAAACTCGCAGGTTTCTTATGAAAGATACCGTGGTAATCTTTCATATTAATCCCTTCCTCTAACGTTAATACTTCAAGCATCGTGGATTTCGCAAAGGTTTCGAGATCATCGATCACTTTGTTGTTGATGTTTCTAAATGCAATTGGGTTATCGAAGTTACTGTACCTCAAAATGTTTTTGAGATATCTTGGAACGCCGAGACCCAACTCATCGTGAAGTTTTTGCCAAAAAAGTGTGCGATACTTTTCTTCTTCTATATCTTCCCGAGTATCTGCACCTGGCATTGAATTATTTCCTAGCGATACCATGTTTCGCGGTGCTTTTATCGTCTATAATCCAAAAAAGTAGTTGATATCGAGGTTTATATTAATAGGAAGCATAACTGGAATCAGATTATCTTCGTGGTTACAGAATAAATTACGCTTATTAACAAGCATTTGATTAACGTATATTCGTTAATGTTCTTTTATCAGAAAGTTTTCTTTCCTGGGATATTAATTACAAAAATGTATTAAAACAAGATTAATTGGTTCTGCGAATTGAAAAACATCAACCAAATGTACACTTTCTATTTGACTGTTCTGTTCATGACAAAAACGTTAATGTGAATGAGAGTAATGGGGATATGTTAATTAATTTGCCACGTCATGTCATCCCTGATAGAGTGATATTCATCATCAGAATAGAATAACAATTTCATTGATTCGTTATAATTTTTCTTGTCAACTTCCGTTTATGATTATCATTTATTAATTCAGATCGAATTTATCGAATGATAATTGATTATTGCCGAGATTCAATTATTCCGGAATAATCAAATTATTGTAATACAGATGTCATCACATTCTGATATTATTCAAAAAATTAAATTGTAGTTTCAACAAGAGTTTAAAAAATATCTATTTGGAATATATGACAATTTCGTGAAAATATAAAACTGGCGTACAATGAATTATTTTCATATTTTCTCGAAGTCAACAGTTTCAGCTCAGCGAATAATTCGCTTCAGGGTTAGTGATCGAATTTTTAATCATTTAGTTATATAAGATTATGAATAGACTGTTGGTGGAATAATTTTCCGAAATTTACAAAGTTGTGTTGAAGACGGCAAAAATTCAAGACATTCTCATAACGGTTGTTAGGTTATGTGTAATTTTCTCATAAACAGTATAAAGATCACGAGATAGGTACAAAGTAACTTCCTCACAGTAATATGCAGAATTTTAAAGTCGGATAATGATGATTGAAATATACAAACCTTTTTTGTTGGGATAAACTGCCTGGATTTGATTTTCGATTCGTTTCAAAATTAAACAATCACTTCGCGGCGTGAGGGGGGTAAGCACGTGGATGCTCACGTGGATGCTTGTCAAACTGTCAAACAACTTCGATGCTAGAAATTGATATAGATATAGCAACCAACCGAGCATCCAACACAAGTGACTGTCAATGCGAGCGTGCGAGTATGCGCACGGCATTCGAACACGCAAGCTCGCGCGCAAGCGAACGCGAATATCATTCAAAGACTCGTCGAGACTCGTCGGTACTCGCAATACTCGCCGATACTCGGTCCTTATTTCATATTATTTCCGTGCTACTCGCTTTTTATCGCCTATTATCTCGTAGAACTTGACTTATTTGACTAAATAAAGCTGCTTAGAACTATTAACCTTATTTTCACAGTTTTCTCAATATATTGTTATTTTATTGACTCGAATTTATTTCAAATCGTTATTTTAGATTAAGTTTTGATACTCGAGCGATACTCGGCAGTGGCTAGCCCCTCGGTATGTCTGCACGTACGTCAGGAGTGAAAATTAGAAATTCAGTTAGGATACTAAAATTATTACGTTAATTAACGTTGGTGACAATTCGTGATCAGCAAGATGCTAGACTTGCCAGACCTGGCACTAGCCAGGAAACGCGGAATTGGGCTAAACTGGCTAGCGCCCAGGCAGAGCCTGTAGAGTTCACGCTAGGCAGTGAATCTCTGCCAGGCGCTGGATAGTAGCTTGGCATTCCAGTTCAAATTCCTGCACGGGTATAATCAAAATAAGAAAATCAAAACTGACGAGTGTAAACCCTCACGGAAAAAAAATACTGAGAGCTCAGTACTTAGTACACAAATCTCACTACTAAGTACACGAATTTTCAGTACTTAGTACTAACACTACAGTACTAAGTACAGAGAACTAGTAGTACTTAATACAGGGGTACTAGTACTAAGTGCAGAGTACTAGTACCAAGTGTAGACTACTAGTAGTACTTAGTGCAAGACTACTAGTACTTAGTACAGGGAACTAGTAGTACTTAGTACATGAGTACTAGTACGGATTTAAAGAATACTAGTACCGAGTACGAGAGTACTAGTACTAAGTTGAAGAGTACTATTACTAAGTACAAGTGCACTACAGTACTCAGTACTGTGGCACTTTGACCTATCAGTACAAGAGTACCAGTACTATAAGTACACAAGTATTAACTGTGGTTAATACCGCAGTACTATTACTTGAAATAATACTGCAGTACTAGTACTCGAACCAATACTCCAGTACTCGTACTCGAACCAATACTGCAGTACTAGTACTCGAACCAATACTGCAGTACTAGTACTCGAATTGATACTCCAGTACTCGTACTCGAACCAATACTGCAGTTCTCGAACTAGTACTGCAGCACTCGAACTAGCACTGCCGCATTAGTCCAAGTTCAGAATTAATACTACTGCTGTACTACAGTGATAGTCCAAATACTATTATATTGCAGTACGTGGACTTCATATACTGTACTGTACGGTTTTAGCTAGTACTTATTGGACTAATACCGAAGGGCTAGAACTTAAAGTTAAATTTTTTCACCAGTAATGAGCTGAATGTTTCGTTTGTGGCTGTCGCTAATGTGGCTCCTGCGTGTGGTCTCGTTGATCTCGCTGGACTGTTGGCTAATATGCCTGAGCTGCCACCGGGTCAAGCGCCGCTTGAATTTTCACCTGTCTCTCCGGAGAGTATCGCTAGGCTCATTGTTTCTACCACCAAACCCTCGCATGCTGCGGGACCTGACATGTTATCTCTATTTATTATTCACCAGGCTCTACCCCTGCTTTCTGTGGAGCTCGCCGCGTTGTTTAACCATTGTTTTAGGCTTGGCCATTATCCGTCTTGTTGGAAGCGGGCCTTTATTCGTCCTCTCTTGAAGACTAATCATCCGCGTTCTCCGTCCGATACTCGTCCTATAGCTAACCTTTGCGAGCTGGGTAAGCTTTTCGAAAGAGTTGTTCATAGGCAAATCTTGTCCTATGTCAACGAACATAATATCTTAGACCCGCGGCAGTCCGGTTACCGAGCGAGGTTTAGCACTCAAACGGCGTTATTGCGTCTCTGCCATGATGTCAGGCGGGGTGTTGATGAGAGATGTGTTACTATTTTGGTTCTTTTTGATTTTAGTAAAGCCTTTGATACGGTGCCTCATTTTCGCTTGCTTGAGAAGCTCAGGGGGATTGGTTTCTCTGAGGGCGCCCTGCGTTGGGTTTTTTCATACCTGGTTGGTCGCTCTCAGGCTGTTGTCGATGCTCAAGGTACTTGCTCAGCTTGGCTGGGTACGTCATCCGGGGTTCCGCAGGGGTCAGTGCTTGGTTCGCTTCTGTTCTCTCTTTTTATTAATGACATTGGGACCAGGCTTCGGTATTCGCAACATCTCACCTTCGCGGATGATACTCAAATTTATCTGTCATGTCCTCCCTCTGAGCTTGTCGATGGTATTGCGAAGATTACTCATGATGTGGGTGTCATTGCTGAATTTGCGCGGTCGAATGGACTTCAACTCAATTTGACTAAGTCTAAAGTTCTCATTCAGGGTAGTGGTACTTTTATTAATAGGATTGACATGGCTAGTCTGCCTTCCATATCTGTTGGTGAGACTACACTCCCTTATGTTGCTAGTGCCCGTAATCTTGGAGTCACTATGTGTGCTAATCTCTCCTGGCGTAGCCATGTTATGTCTATTTCTAATAAGGTTAATTTTTCACTTTTTCGCCTTAAGCACCACCGTAGTGCCCTGTCCCGCGAGTTAAGATCTTCTCTTGTTGTCTCTCTCATCTTCCCCCTGCTTGACTGTTGTTGCCTCGTTTTTAATGATTTGACCGGAGAACTAAACCTCGTACTTCAGAGGCTCCTTAATAGTACGATAAGATTTATCTTCGACTTGCGGCGCGATGAGCATGTTACCCCTTATCGCAGACAGCTGGGTTGGCTCTCAGTGAGATTGCGGCGTCAGTACTTTCTTGGCATAATGGTTTTTAACGTCTTACAGGGAGTGGTGCCTGCGTATTTGTCCGAGCTTTTCACACTGCATAGGCCAAGCAGCTCTCGTCCTTCGCGTCAGGCTATTCCTCCGGTATTTCATACGCCGGTGCATCGGACTTGCACTTTTCGAAATTCTTTTCTCCTCACGGCAGTGTACTTTTGGCATTCCTTACCGCCAAACATTACTTCCTCTCCATCTATAGGTACCTTCAAGAGCAATTTGCATGCCTATCTGTTTTCCATCGACACAGAATCCCGCTGACTTGCTTTCCCGGCTGTCTGTGATTAGGGTGTATGCTGCTGCTTTCTTTATTCTAGCTCCGTAACTCCTGTATGCCTCTACTATAATCGGTTTTTATCTGTTTACTATTTTTAATTCATCTATTTTTATTATTTTTTTATATTCTTATATTTTTTATATTATATACACTATTTATTTTTATTTTTACGCATTTACCATTTTACTACTATTTTATTTTATACTATATTTTACTACATTCTTTTATATTTTATATTTTTATTATTGTTATTGCTATTTATTACTTATTTATTTTTACTTTTGATTACTAACTACTATTCACTATTCTTTATACTCAAATGTCTTATTTCTACTCTATCTGATCGTACTGTATTGCTTCCACTATACTTATCTCCGTACTGCTGTTCATGTAATGCTGTGATTACCCTGCTGAGACAATTTATATTTCTAAACTTGGTTTGCTCATGTAAAATTTGCCCTAATTTGCACTGATGTGTGTGTGTGTAGGATAAGTGGGATGGCCTAACCTATTCTCACTTGTCCTAACTTATTCTAACCTTTCGGGAGCCACAGCGACCTTCTGAGTATTTCGCATGTGTGTGTGTGTGTAGGATTAGTGGGATGGCCTCACCTATTCTAACCTGTTCTAACCTATTCTAACCTTCCTAACCTATTCTAACCTATTCTAACCTTCCTAACCTTGAAGAAAAATAAGTCGTTCTACATCAGCTGCATCAAGCCAAACAAAAAAAATGCACCCTTCGTATTTGAAGGCGGAATGGTGGCCGACCAGCTAAACAATGCGGGATTAAACGCCGTTTTACACCTGATGACGCATGGCTATCCACGCCGAATTACGTATACAGATCTCAAAAATAGTTGCCAAAAATATCTTCCGCCGAAGCTGCGGGAATTAAAAGCTAAAGCATTTTGTAGTACGCTACTAGGAAACCAAAAAATAGCGGAAGACGCCGCCCATTATGGAAAGACTACCCTTTTTTTGAAACGCGGAGTCTTACCGCAAATTGACGAGCTCGACAAGTTGTGCCCAACGACCCGGAAGGAGCTCTTGCGCAATTTCACCCGGAAACTAAGCCTGAAAAGCTTTCATAAATGCGTTTGCGCCGTCATATGGATAATAAGAGTACGTACTGCGGCAACGAAACGAAGCGTGGCATCCTCGAGATGGAGGAGCCTGGTTCTCGAGCTTCTTTTCATCGTCAGATTACGTACTGCGGCAACGAAACGACGCGTGGCATCCTCGAGATGGAGGAGCCTGGTTCTCGAGCTTCTTTTCATCGTCAGATTACGTACTGCGGCAACGAAACGACGCGTGGCATCCTCGAGATGGAGGAGCCTGGTTCTCGGGCTTCTTTTCATCGTCAGATTGAAGAGGTCACTTCTACGCAGGAATCCACAAGGTCCTAACAACAGCGGAGCAAGTGCACAAGAATTACAGGATAACGACAGCGGATCATCAAGTGGGAGTGAGGAGATGATGACATAAATATTGCGTATACCACAGCCGACAGCAAGCTCTTCGACGAGTCAAGTAGGCGAGGCCAGTACTGCGAGGACAGTGTCTGCAGCAAGTCAAGCAGTCAGGTCAAGGAGAGTGGCTTCCAAGAAAGCATGGCTGCAATCGCCGGAGCCAGTACAAAAAGCTCAAAAAACTTCAGCCCAGGAGAAAAGAGAAGCTCAAGAAACTTTAGCGCTGAAGAAGAAGGCTGTAAAGCAAATCAAGTTCATGGAAGTCTGGCGGAAATCTTCTGTGAAGAATTTGATCAATGTAGATGATACTGTCCGACCGAAAATAATGTCCTGTAAAGAACACCCGAACAAGTCATTCGATACACTTGAGAAGATGAAAGACCACCTCTACATCGGAGACATGGGGAAAACATATGCGTGCTACAATTGTGATACTAAATTCAGGTATCATGAGGGTTTAAAATCGCATTTGCGCTCTACGTGCTCTACCGTCGACGATACCATGCAGAGGTATGTGTCTGTAATCTACGGCAGGATTAAGGCAGTCGACCGGGTTTCCCAAATGAAATCGATATTATCGGATGCAAAGAAATCAATTGCAATACTGCAGTGTTGCATTGATTCGAAGTAACACCAGGAACAGAAACTTTCTTTATTCATTATTCAAATAAATCGATAGGAGCCATCGAAACATACATATTTTGTTTTTGTTTTTTGATTACTCTACGTGGGAGCTGGCCAACTCTCTGATTCTGCATTCTTTATACTCTTTATTCTCTTTGATTTTGGTTTTCTTTACTCTTTATACTGTCTGATTTTTGCTTTCTTTATATTCTTTATAGTTCATTATGCTTATAGTTATGTGCTGTAGTTCTTTTCTGTCTTTACTTATCTTTTATCTGTTTACTATTTTTAATTCATCTATTTTTATTATTTTTTTATATTCTTATATTTTTTATATTATATACACTATTTATTTTCATTTTTACGCATTTACCATTTTACTACTATTTTATTTTATACTATATTTTACTACATTCTTTTATATTTTATATTTTTATTATTTTTATTGCTATTTATTACTTATTTATTTTTACTTTTAATTACTAACTACTATTCACTATTCTTTATACTCAAATGTCTTATTTCTACTCTATCTGATCGTACTGTATTGCTTCCACTATACTTATCTCCGTACTGCTGTTCATGTAATGCTGTGATTACCCTGCTGAGACAATTTATATTTCTAAACTTGGTTTGCTCATGTAAAATTTGCCCTAAGGTCTTCCAGGGCATCAATGAATCCATCTATCTATCTATCTATCTTCCGGGAGCCACAGCCACCTTCTGAGTATTTCGCATGTGTGTGTGTGTAGGATTAGTAGGGTGGCCTAACCTATTCTAACTTGTCCTAACTTATTCTAACCTTTCGGGAGCCACAGCCACCTTCTGAGTATTTCGCATATGTGTGTGTGTGTAGGATAAGTGGGATGGCCTAACCTATTCTCACTTGTCCTAACTTATTCTAACCTTTTGGGAGCCACAGCGACCTTCTGAGTATTTCGCATGTGTGTGTGTGTGTGTAGGATTAGTGGGATGGCCTCACCTATTCTAACCTGTTCTAACCTATTCTCACCTTCCTAACCTATTCTAACCTATTCTAACCTTCCTAACCTTGAAGAAAAATAAGTCGTCCTACATCAGCTGCATCAAGCCAAACAAAAAAAATGCACCCTTCGTATTTGAAGGCGGAATGGTGGCCGACCAGCTAAACAATGCGGGATTAAACGCAGTTTTACACCTGATGACGCATGGCTATCCACGCCGAATTACGTATACAGATCTCAAAAATAGTTGCCAAAAATATCTTCCGCCGAAGCTGCGGGAATTAAAAGCTAAAGCATTTTGTAGTACGCTACTGGGAAACCAAAAAATAGCGGAAGACGCCGCCCATTATGGAAAGACTACCCTTTTTTTGAAACGCGGAGTCTTACTGCAAATTGACGAGCTCGACAAGTTGTGCCCAACGACCCGGGAGGAGCTCTTGCGCAATTTCACCCGGAAGCTAAGCCTGAAAAGCTTTCATAAATGCGTTTGCGCCGTCATATGGATAATAAGAGTACGTACTGCGGCAACGAAACGACGCGTGGCATCCTCGAGATGGAGGAGCCTGGTTCTCGAGCTTCTTTTCATCGTCAGATTACGTACTGCGGCAACGAAACGACGCGTGGCATCCTCGAGATGGAGGAGCCTGGTTCTCGGGCTTCTTTTCATCGTCAGATTGAAGAGGTCACTTCTACGCAGGAATCCACAAGGTCCTAACAACAGCGGAGCAAGTGCACAAGAATTACAGGATAACGACAGCGGATCATCAAGTGGGAGTGAGGAGATGATGACATAAATATTGCGTATACCACAGCCGACAGCAAGCTCTTCGACGAGTCAAGTAGGCGAGGCCAGTACTGCGAGGACAGTGTCTGCAGCAAGTCAAGCAGTTAGGTCAAGGAGAGTGGCTTCGAGTGGCGGATCATCAAGTGGGAGTGAGGAGATGATCACACAAATATTGCGTATACCACAGCCGACAGCAAGCTCTTCGACGAGTCAAGTAGGCGAGGCCAGTACTGCGAGGATAGTGTCTGCAGCAAGTCAAGCAGTCAGGTCAAGGAGAGTGGCTTCCAAGAAAGCATGGCTGCAATCGCCGGAGCCAGTACAAAAAGCTCAAAAAACTTCAGCCCAGGAGAAAAGAGAAGCTCAAGAAACTTTAGCGCTGAAGAAGAAGGCTGTAAAGCAAATCAAGTTCATGGAAGTCTGGCGAAAATCTTCTGTGAAGAATTTGATCAATGGAGATGATACTGTTCGACCGAAAATAATGTCCTGTAAAGAACACCCGAACAAGTCATTCGATACACTTGAGAAGATGAAAGACCACCTCTACATCGAAGACATGGGGAAAACATATGCGTGCTACAATTGTGATACTAAATTCAGGTATCATAAGGGTTTAAAATCGCATTTGCGCTCTACGTGCTCTACCGTCGACGATACCATGCAGAGGTATGTGTCTGTAATCTACGGCAGGATTAAGGCAGTCGACCGGGTTTCCCAAATGAAATCGATATTATCGGATGCAAAGAAATCAATTGCAATACTGCAGTGTCGCATTGATTCGAAGTAACACCAGGAACAGAAACTTTCTTTATTCATTATTCAAATAAATCGATAGGAGCCATCGAAACATACATATTTTGTTTTTGTTTTTTGATTACTCTACGTGGGAGCTGGCCAACTCTCTGATTCTGCATTCTTTATACTCTTTATTCTCTTTGATTTTGGTTTTCTTTACTCTTTATACTGTCTGATTTTTGCTTTCTTTATATTCTTTATAGTTCGTTATGCTTATAGTTATGTGCTGTAGTTCTTTTCTGTCTTTACTTATCTTTTATCTGTTTACTATTTTTAATTCATCTATTTTTATTATTTTTTTATATTCTTATATTTTTTATATTATATACACTATTTATTTTTATTTTTACGCATTTACCATTTTACTACTACTTTATTTTATACTATATTTTACTACATTCTTTTATATTTTATATTTTTATTATTTTTATTGCTATTTATTACTTATTTATTTTTACTTTTGATTACTAACTACTATTCACTATTCTTTATACTCAAATGTCTTATTTCTACTCTATCTGATCGTACTGTATTGCTTCCACTATACTTATCTCCGTACTGCTGTTCATGTAATGCTGTGATTACCCTGCTGAGACAATTTATATTTCTAAACTTGGTTTGCTCATGTAAAATTTGCCCCAAGGTCTTCCAGGGCATCAATAAATCTATCTATCTAGTACCGACAGTAGTAGCGTAGTGCTAGCACTCGAGACTATGGAGCGGGAGGACCTGAGTTCAAATCCCCAAGCGAGTCAAGGAAGGCCTGAGCGGCAACTTGCAAAAATGTAAGACGGGTCACGCCGTTCAGGCGCAGACTTGACTCACGGTGGTTTTAGCTTGGATCCGGCTACACCTGGACAAGGTTTTTCGGCGGTTTCCCTTGTCCCTCGTGCAAATGCGGGTGTTTCTATATATGTAGGTATATTTATATACTTACATATACAACCTGTCTGCTTGCTCTGTACTACTGTACGCCCCTCTCTCTCTCTACCTAGTCTTAAGTTAGGTTAGGTTAAGCTTCTTCGCCTACCTTGCATAGCGCATTGTAAATGCAAGGTAGGCTTTGTCCAACATTGCCATGGATAATAATAAAGACTATCTATCTATCTATCTATCTATCTATCTATCTATCTATCTATCTATCTAAAGTAATACTTCAGTCATACTACACTAGTACTTGCCACCTACTTATATATCCCTTCTCAGTAATTTTTGTACTTGAAGTACTATGAGTACTGTGTGTACTTGCGAAATAAGTACAGCAGTACTTTCAGTATTCTCTTTCCGTAAGGGTTACTGTACTTACGTAATAGCAAAGGGGAAAATTTATGAGGTGCAATCATCAACAAAGAAGACTATTGAATGCACGATTCATGACTTGGTTACCGAGTTCAATAAGAGTGTGCCAAAATACCTCGAACATGTTTACATAGCCAACCATCAGCTGGACGCAGTTTCTGCAATAAAGAAAGACCTGGATTCGGATGAAGTTCACATAGTTATCGATTTTTCTCAAAATTATTTATGTAAATATAGTAGTGAAGTCCAGGAAACACATTTTGGAGCGTCCCAGAAGCAGATATCGTTGCAAACGGGGGTATTCTGGTTTAAGAATGATGAAGGAAAACTGACATCATAGTCTTTAACAACGATGTCTGAATGCCTGAGGCATGACGCCGCATATGTGTGGGGACACTTGCTGCCGGTATTGAATGAAATAAAAAAAATTGTTCCGAATGTTAGGATAGTGAATATCTAAAGCGATGGGCCTACTACCCAGTATAAAAATAAAACAATTTTTTTCCTTCCTTATCACTACTCTGAAAACTTGGCATTCACATTCACATCGTGGAACTTTACTGGAGCAGGTCATGGAAAGAGTGCTGCAGCTACTTGACAGATTACAAATTACAAGTCCCCTCCGCCTGCTAGGTGGTGGGATAATGAGTGTGCGCTAGCCATTGATGAGAGGAGACAGTCTCTTCAAAAAATCTTAATGCACAATACGAATGGGAATAGCGCATTTCTAAACGCACCTCGGCCTTATTAAAAAAAAAAGAAGAGAGATAGTTTTGTTGAATTTTGTAATTCTTTAAACCCTTCCAATCCAATAGATCAAATTTGGAAATTTATAAAAGGTTTCAAACGTAGAGCTTTACTAAACCCATCTTTGACAACGGATTCCAATAATGTCAGTGAAGATCCTAAACTGATTGAGGCTTTTCAAAAATTAGCTTCAAATTGTGAGGGTAATAATTGCAGTTGTGGATTGGGAATACGAAACTGATCAATCACCGTGTCTAAATGATGATATTAACACTATCGAGGTAATCAGAGCTATTGAAGTTTCAAAAAAAAGGTCGGCTCCCGGTCTAGACTGTATTTCGTATGAGATCATAAGGCATTTTCCTAATAACGTCGTTATTTGGCTGAAGGAATTATTCAATATAATATTACATACCGGAAATTCTCCCAAGGCCTGGCAAAGCTTCAAGATTTGTTTCATAGCTAAACCTCATAATAAACGTTATCGGCCCATTGCTGTGGCAAGTTTTATTCCTAAGATCTTGGAAAGAATTTTGAATGATCGACTGATGTGGTGGGCAGAACGAAACAGAATTATCCCGGAAGAATTTTGTGGGTTTAGGAGGGGCGAATCATGCTATGATAATCTGGCTAATCTTCGACTAGACCTAGATATTGCTCGAGCTCAAGGAATGAAAACCGGAGTGATGTTCATAGATATTGAAGGAGCTTATGACAATGTTAATATAGACAATTTGATCAAGAAATTAGTAGGACTAAAAATACTTCCAAAATTTGTGAGATTCATAAGAAATTCATTTTCCTATAGGGAAATAAGGGGATACATTGGAGGAGAGGAATTGGGAATCAAAACTGCAAACAAAGGTTTACCGCAGGGGTCTATTTTAAGCCCTTTGCTATTTAATCCATATTTATTGAACATTAATAAGAACTTAGCTTTATCTATAAAATTTTCTTCCTTCGCGGACGATATAAGAATAAGCACGTCTAGTCCCCGTGTTGATACAATTTTATCTACTCTGAAAAGGAATTTGTTACTAATTGAAGAAAAATTGAAGCTTGATGAATTATCTATCTCATTTTCAAAAACGGAATTAATGCTGTTCGATAGCGGTAGATCGCCTTTTAAAGAAAATTCTAGGAGAATTATCATTAGAGATGAAGTGATTTCAAATAAGTCTCAGGACAAATATTTACGGGTAACGTGGGATTCTGGTCTCAACTGGGATGCCCATCTCCAAAAAGTAAAAATGAAAGCGAGTAAACTCTTGAATATACTTTATAGTATAGCAAAACTTAATTGGGGAGCTCATCCTATCACTATGATTAACATTTATAAATCTTTAATTCGCCCTGGGTTGGAATGGGGGAGGGGGGTTCATATTTAGTTCTAAATACTATGATAAGATAAACAAATGCAACGTAATTCAAAATGGAAGAGTTTTAGACCTCTTAAAGGCCATCCAGAAAATTTTAAGAATTTCATCTCAAATAATTAACCCAATCATAGGCTGATCTTTACGGATGGATCCTTGATACACAAAACAACCAATGTGGTGTGGGTATAGTAGTCAATGATTATTCTAACCTATCTAGACAAATCTCCCTCAATCCTACAAAGTCTATATTTAATTTTGAAAGGTACGCAATTCTTGAGGCATCAAAGACATTGTTGAGTGATGAATTACAGGGAGATTTCATAGTCTGCTCCGATTCGAAGAGCACAGTCCTTTGCTTAGGTCGAATGGGTCTTGATTCGAACATGAATAGATATGCCTCGGACATCAGATCACTCCTGTACAATGAGTCCGTAAGAGGTAGAAATATTTTAATAATTTGGGTCCCTGCGCATGTGGGCATTTATGGTAACGAACAGGTGGATATCGCTGCGAAAGCAGCAAGCAGAAAACAAGTTGTTGATAACAAGGGTATAATTGCAAAAGACCTGAATTCTATAATTAGGGTGCAGGCTATCCAAGGGACGAATAGATTTATAAAAAATTATGTTGCTCCTCCTAGTAATAAAGGAACCAGATTTGTAAATTTCGCCAGAGATTTAACAAATAAAGTTTGGTCCAAAGTAAGCGGTCTTGATAGACGCAGAATTGGAGTAGCGAATCGACTCAAATCTTCGCATTGTAAGACTAGGGCACATTTACACAGAATGAATATAATTCCGGATAGTTTGTGTGAATGCGGGTTAGAAAATGAAACATTGGAACATGTGTTCTGGCTGTGTTCTATGTATGAAGTTTTCTGGTAGGGTCTAATTAATTATCTTATTAATAAGGGCATACCAATTGGCTTGGGCATGGATGAACTGCCCAGCAAACACAGAACTGCCGAAATCATAATGGCCCAGCACTGGCAGTGCTGGCAATGTGCTGGTCTAGGCTAGCCTTTGCGGCGCCAGTGCGTGTAAAATAGCGGTATTTCGGTGAAGTTTTACCAGTATCCAACCATTGTTGGAACGGTGTTGGTTACCAAGTACTGATTTCCTGCAGGGCATTTTGCATCTTACCACAACCGAGTTGCCATCACTTGGCCGTTTTCAAACACACTTGCACCTGTATCGTGATGGTCCGGCATTGGCAACTCCGGCACTTTTCTTCCGACATCCGGTGGTTGATTTGCCGGCATACATTAATAATTATATTTACAACTCAATTACTTCTTTTTTTTTTTTTTGCTGGGCATTCTGTAATGCCACCGCTGGCAACATACAGACCCGCCTCTGGCTGTGTTGGAAAAGGTACGCGCAGTTATACTTTTACATCAACGCGGCACAGTAAGGTGTATTATGCGAGTGAACCATGGGTCTTCAATAGTTGTGCAATTTTTTTATTTCTTTCAAATTCCTCATTGTTATATCCCCGATGCTCTTTGAAAGCGACGCCAGTACCAATATATAGTTGTCAAATTTTCCTATTGTGCTAAACTTTTCATTTCGCAAGACAGTCAAAACACAGCAGAGCGCATGCGCAGTTCCTGGGACGCGTGTCGGCAAGCCGCTGGTGATTGGTTACCGCGCTGATTCCGTTCAACCAAAGTTCGAGTCTTTTTCCCGCGTATTCTACATACGGCATGGCATGGTGGTTAACCGACAAAGCCGGTCGCAGTTCGCACGTGTCCTCATTCTCACGTGAAAATTAGTGTAGTGCATTCAAGATACTGTAATGTTGGAAAATATGCCGTCCATGGATAAATCTAAACCGTAAGTATTCAGTTGAATCTCGTTTTCCCCAAATTTAACCTTTAATAACGAGAATTATGTAGAGGTAGTGGACAACAGAAATTTTAGGTTATAATTGGCGACTTGCAGGTAAATTGTCTGCGTACTGACGAAGCTTGTTTTTGCTTGCTGCTAGCTAAGATGGCCTTAAGTAATATTAATAAGTATCCCTTCAAAAAAATATCAAGGCGGCAAGAATACAGGGATATTAAGAAAATTGTCAAGGAAACAATTCAGTTGACAGAGCTTGATATTAGACTGAAAAATCACGAAAAATTAAAGTTATGTAAATCTCGTGTGCAGCGAGCAGCTTGTCTCGATAAAACAGATAATGTAGCGATGGATTTAGAAAATAATTTCAGACCCGATGTTGAGTCATTCCACGATGAACAAAAAATTGAAGCCTTAGTGGTAGCGCCGAATGATAAATCTCTAGAAATAGTCTATGCTCCAGTGGCAGAGTTTGGTCCATTGCAATGCGATGAATCGCAAGAAATGGATGATGCTCCAGCCACAGAGTTCAGTCCATTCCAAAATGAACAGTTCGAAGAAGATATCTCCGATCATAATTCAATAAGCACTGATAGTGATGGAAATGATGATTCTCAGTTGTTGCAGCAGAATTCTGACAATTCTCAATATTTTTTAACTGACTGGGCTCTGCGTAACAATATTTGCCACTCAGCACTTTCTGAATTGTTGAGCTGGCTGCAGACTAATCCAGAGATTTCAGGTTTACCCAAAGATGCTCGTACACTGCTGAGCACTCCCAGAAATACTGAATTAGAACCGATGGGAGATGGTTTTTTTTATTATTTTGGACTCAAAAATAATTTGACGAACATAGCTAGTAAATATGGGGATACTGATATGATATATGAGCTCGACTTCAATATCGATGGTTTGCCACTCCATAAAAGTACACGTGAATCTTTTTGGCCAATCTTATGCAGAATATTCAATCACATATCAGACCCCCCTTTTCCGGTAGCAATATATTCTGGTCCAAAAAAGCCTCCGCTAACAGAATATCTTGATAAATTCATTACTGAGCTGGCAGATCTATTGAAAAATGGGATTTCATTCAAAAATAAAAAAATTGGAGTGGTCTGCAGATCGTTTTGCTGTGACACTCCTGCCAGAGCTTATGTGAAAAATATAAAAGGTCACAATGGCTATCATGGATGCGATAAATGCCATGTTAATGGGGAATACAAGAATAGAAGAATGACATTTTGTGACTTGGATGCTGCCATCAGAACAGATGATTCCTTTTCCAAAAAACTTGATGAAATCCACCACAAAGCAGGTGATTGCCCATTGCTCAACTTGGCTATAGGTCTAGTGTCGCTATTTCCCACCGATTATGCACATGGTTCTTGCTTTGGAGTTATGAAAAAACTTTTATTCAACTGGAGAGATCATGGCAGTCGTCGATATCGTTTGAGTCCACAAAAGATTGAATGTATCAATGAAAGAATAAAAGTTTTGCAAAAGTGGTGGCCGAAAGAATTCAACCGGAAGCCAAGGTCTTTAAGAGACTTGGAACATTGGAAAGCTACGGAATACAGGCAGTTCATGTTATATGTAGGACCTGTTGTTTTATTTGACATGCTACCTAAGGATGTGTATTGTAATTTCGTGTTATTTAATTTCGCAATGAAAATTTTGCTAAATCCAAATCTGAACAAGCTCTATAATTCTTACGCCAACGAGTTATTAAGGTTATTTGTGAAACATGCTGTATATATATATGGCGAACAATTTTGTGTATACAATGTTCACTCATTAATTCACTATGCTGACGATGCAAGGGCTTTTGGAAGTCTCGAAACGATAAGCTGTTTCCCCTTTGAAAACTACTTAGGTTCGCTGAAACGTATGCTCCGGAAATCAAATCAATCGTTGCAACAAGTTGTGCACCGAATAATCGAAAAATCCAGCAACAGAGAAATAGACAAGCCTAGTAAATCTCACACAGCACAAACCTCGAATGGCAAGTTCTCAATATCTTTGAAGCATTGTGAATTGACTTCTCAAACAGGAAATAATTATGTCTTTCTCAAAAATGGGGATCTTTGTGCTGTTCAAAATATAATTGAGAATATTGGCAGAACTGTGATCCATGGTTTCAAGTTCAACATCTTAGAACCATTTCTTAATTATCCTGCAGACAGCTCATTTCTTTCACTATATAAGGTTGAAATCAATGCCACTACGAGTGTTTCGTTCTCGATAGATGATATATCTTGTAAAGGAGTATGTTTGCCTTTTGGAGATCATTACGTATGTTCTCCATTATTACACTTCCTTTGAAATAGATCCGTCAACACTGATATTGCGAATATTTGTGGTAGTTGGACAATTATAAAAATTAAGATGAGAAAGAAAAAAATAATATATCTAACCCAAAAATGTGAAATATCCAAATTGTTTAACTACTTCGTCTGTACTAAGTAAGTTGCAAGGTTCTCAATGTGACATGGTCTTCGAGGTCTTGGGTCAATGAACAAAATGTACCGACACTACTATTTCTAGGAAATCATTCGTCATCGTCGAATTCCCCGACGAAAAAGACGACACTGGAACAACAGCTCTATCGATCGTGTCCCACAAGTGGATCGTGGATGAAAGCGGCGTTGTGGAATGCTTATGGCCCGCTTACTTCAAAACAGATTTTGCAAGACTTAAGGCTGTGCAAAAACATGCCGATCTGAGAATTGAACAGTGCTTGAGATGCCCTATCAAAATCAAATATTCGACAGGTAATAAAGATTACTTTTTAGTGTGTTTTCTTATATTGGTATGTATTCGAAGCTTTTATTTTTAATAGTAGTACTGAAGTTTTCTCTGAGTTTTCATCAAATATACCATTATTTACACCTAATTTTGTTTATGCAGATGATTATCAAACTGCTATCGAAAAATGTAACGATCTACAGGACTGTACCAGCTTATCTTCGCACAGTGAACCAGACTTACCACAGAATAGATCAATGAGGCGTCGCCCGCTGCATACTTCTAACCGTGTCAATATCTGTGATGCTGCGTATTCTGACAATGAGGAGTATTATGGTGTACCACCAACCACAAAGTTAAATCTGATGTCAGGTCTCCCGCCAGTTTCGAAAAATCTCTGCCAACAATCAAACAATGAGGCTATACTACCACAAGCATCGAAGCCACAGAACAGTGCAACGCCTGATAAATCTTCATCCATTCCAAAACCAAGTCTACAAAAACATACTTCGCCCACTACTACCATGTCCATGACAAAGTCGACTCCACGAATCACTACACCTCCAAAGTCCTTGTCCATTTCGAAACCAACTATACGGAGTATCGTGCAACTCGATGTGCCCTCACCAGCTTCAAAATATTCAATCGACCAAAGTGGGGGTTTGGAATTAGACGGTTTTGATGATCTGCTGACCCCATTAGGAACAATAGAATGCACTGGTTGTGTTAAAAATGGAGGTGGATATTATACCATAATCTTCTAAACGTTGTAATTTATATATCAGATCTATAAAGCATTTTTATTTTTTGTTGCAGTTCTGTTAGAAAAGATGTTGGCATCGATCGAAAAATTGTCTCGTGATGTGAGATCTTTTGGTCTGATCAGTAACGAAGAAGGCAATAATAATAATAATCCTCCTGGTACTTCGTGGCAACCAGCGAGGACTAGAGAAGATGTAAATAGGATGAATCAACTCCTAGAGGATGAGGCAAAACTAGCTAACGCGGTGTGTATATCGTATGCATTCTACTTTCGGCAGCGTTTTTACGCAAACAAGCATCTACAGCACACGTTCGAGGGAATACTTGTATTACCTAATTTTCACACTATATTTACACGAACATTTTCCTTTTTAGGTTTTCACTCTACAATATGTTGGTGGAAAGGACTTTGCCGATACCACTAGGAGAGTAATGTCACGACTTCTTTCGCATGATCTTGCTCTAACTTGCAATTGGTCAGGACAACATAACAAACTGAACTTTTCAAAGATGACCAACATTCATAAGCTGATAGTTTGTAGGGAAATGGGATATTTTATTGCAAATACCTTGTTTCATTCAATTTTTTCATTTTTTTCAAATTATTTCAGTGGTTGTGAGAAGGAATCGTGTATCACAAGATGCTACTGAATCTGAAGTTAACAGCGTGGTCAAAACTTGGCTGCGTCAAGCTTCTGACAGGGACGGTGGAAGATCTTCTCGTAAAAAGCCTTAATCTGGAAGTACGCAACAAATGAGCCCCCGGATCATAAAAGGGATCGCACGGACTAAATCACATAGAAGAATTGTCACTTCTGAATATATGCCGATGGGAAAAATAAAAACAAAAAAAAGGTAATGAATTAAAAAATAGTCACCCCTTTTTAATATACATTTTTTTTTTCCATCGGCATATGTTCAGAAGTGACAATACTTCTATGTCATTTGGTCCGCGCGATCCCTTTTATGATCCGGGGGCTCAAATATACTTTTTACCTCAATCGCATCTATGAAAATTTGAGATACAGCATTTGATATGATCGATTCATGTGAGGTCGTCGACGATTACTGATTCATATCATTCATATGATTGATATCATTATTATGTATAACATCATTCACATTATTTCAAGAGGACGTTAAGCCACCAGCAGATATTCGCATGGTAATTGATGATGTTGTTAAAACTCCTGAGGTTCTGTACCTGATATCGTTTCATGTGATAGCCCTAGTTAATATTTCTCAGCTCGTATTAGCATTGATTAGCAGAAACTGTACTTCTGTCAGATAATTATTCGTAGTTTTATAAGTTGATACTTGAATGCAATATTAAAGTTATAGCTATTTGAAAAAAGTATTACAAATTTGATGATAATTTTTTTACTTGGAACAAGTATCCATAATCTCAAAAAAGATTCATAATTGAAACAAATATTAAAGAAAACGCTAATTAACCAATGGTTATTCATAATTTACTCTATGATGTTAATCGAAAAAGGTCTAAGTACCCTGTTATAATTTTATGTGATTTTCTTTATTCATATTTTTTGGTTCCTATTATTTCTTATAATATATATAGTACTGTGCCTGGAGATAAATCGATTAAGATGTCGAGAGATAACATCTCCTCCAATATGTATCGTACTACATACTTACATAGCAATATAGTCATTTGTAATGTAAATACGTATTCGAATGAAACGTTGATTATGTGATATAGCTGTGTATGTGGATTTTTTAAATAAGTTTAAAAAGTGCTATGTTTTAAAAACTATTTATGAATAAAAGTGTATTCATACATAACATGCATTATCATGATTTGAATATTTAAGATCAATCGTCATTATTGTATTACATGATACATAATAATTTCGTGTATACTTTACACAAATATATGTATAATATGTGATGGATGAAAGAATTTAGTGGGCCGATGGATATTAAGTTTCAGTACAGTTCCAAACATTGAAGCAATTTTAATGCAGAGAAAGATAGTCAGCTGTGAAATTTTCAATTTTGTTCCTTGTGCTGTTTTTGCTTTGACGTCATCATATAATAAACACATTTTGTATATGTGTATTAGGATGGCCGTTAAAACGGAAAAAACATGAATATCCTGGCCCAACCCCCAAATCGACTCCAAATAAATCAAATCATCCTGTAATTTTTTCAGATTTTTATTTTAACGCTTGACCCTTGACCACAGAGGATGAACTTCTCCATTTGAAATACACGGGGTTTCGCGGTCTTTTCAGTTATTATTTCACTGTGGGTCCAATTATGGACATAAAAATCTGAAATTCATTCGATCAAATCATGAAAGCCATTCGAAGAATAATTGTTAGAATTGAGTTTCCTCTGAGGTTATCGCTTTTATTCAGATAACCAAAGAGCGGTTGACCAAAAAAATCGAAAAAGTCTAAAAAATTGGGGGAATTTTTTTGTTAATTTTGATTTTTTCTGATTTTTTTTTTTAATTTTGATTTTTCCTGAATTTTTTGGCCATCCGCTCTTCATTTATCCAAATTCAGACAATTTCCCGAAGGAAAATCCGTTCTGATAAATTTTCTTCAAATGACATGATTTTTTAATGGACGACGGTAGGAGGTACTGCGAACATTATTTGCTGGGCCAGTGCCTATAATTCACAGGGTGCCGCCGTGGCACAGTACCGTCTTCGGTAACTGTACGATAACGATTCGATAACAGCAGCCTTACGTACTCGGAGCTGGTTAAATGCCGATAGTTCGCAGGCTACCGCTACCGTTATTCTTACGGTACGGTGAAGGTGAGGCGAAATCAATGGCAAAAATTTGTCACTTAGCCATTACTGGTCCGGCACGACATTACCGATCTTGCCTTCAGTGGCCCAGCTGTCGGCCACTGTGACACCAGGGTACAGGGCCATCACAAGTCTTCCGACAGCGGTTCGGCAACTCAGGTATCGGCATTCCTTCACCTAACTAGCAATGGGCCTGCAATCTGTGTTTGCTGGGTGGCTATTAAAGGGAATAATGACACCCTGGTCAGATTGGTTGTATTTGTTATGGATAATAAAATTCAGGTTTAAACAGTTATTGTATGTCTATTATAGTGTTATATTAGGTAAAATCACCCTTACATCATTAATTATACACGACCAACATCTAGTAGCCTATATGATAAAAGACATCTCTGTAAATATAAGAATCTCGGTTGCTGAGTCAACAAACATTATTGTAAAACAAATCAGTCTGTTTTTAGCTCACTACTAGTGCAGACCTATATTACAGAATATATAACCCTTTTGCCCAATTATATGATTTCTCCAGATTCACTTTATTTCTCTCGGGAACCCACTTTAAATAACTTATTACTTAAAGCAAATATCGTTTTTACAACATTGGTGTCAGAAGTGGGATCGAGTTAAATGTGCGAAGGGAGAAGCTATGTCTTCAATAAATCGTTCGAACTTCGTATGCCACTCTTGCTTCATAGAGATGTGATTTTTACTGCTTTCTTTTTTAAATTATTAAGTATCTTTATTCAAAATGATTTGATTTGATTTGATTTGATTTGATTTTTTTCATATATATCCCGTAGTATCCTAATGGAAATAGCAAAAGGGACAGTGTCTCTTCATCGATGTTATGTGGACGGACTTAACATGAAGGGGGCTTTTGTGACTTGTCACATCTGTAAAACGGAGCTCTTGAAAACGGCTGACAAGGAGCAGTGTGAAAAGTGTTCAAAACTAAAAACACTTCTAAAACATGTCATAGAGAAGAAGGTTTCAAACCAATATTGAATACATAAATATATACTCATCATTTTTATCATTTATAAATAATTATAAATAATATGTTATATATGATAATAAATTATATTCTTTGCTGCTTATAATTTTTGATAATATTTTGTCTTCTATATATTTCTATCGATTTTCATAACTAACTCGATCTAAATCGATTAATTCCGAACTATTCCAACTTCACCCAAATCATTCCGACTCAACCCGAACCATACCGAATCAACCCGAACTATTCCGAGCCGTCAGAGTGTAAACTAAAAATCGTATGGCTTCATAACCTCGCAAAAATTCATGTATACATCGTCAGCTGAAGCTTCAGCGTCTAATATCAGAACTGGTGCTGGAAGAGTCGCAAATTTCTTTTTAATCAACCAATCTTCATGAACTTCGTGAAAAACTTTCAAATAAGATAGAGGAATACCCTCTTTTTCCGAACGAGCGCGTGAATTTATACGCGAAAACGACTCTTCGGGAGATAACCTCAAATAAACTATCAAATCCACTTCAAAAGCAGGGGACTCGTTTACCAAAACTCTAACATTTTCTAATAAAAGATGAGCTTCCAGGTCTTCAAAGTCTCCCATTCTCCTACGTGCCTCAACGAAACAATTGCAACTATAAATTGACCTTTCCATGATTTTATTAGGTAACGCGGTCTGAGTTAAGTGTCTAATTCTCATTGTCATAGCTGCGTGATGTTGGAAATGATATGCATATTTACTAGGATCTTTGTACATCTTCTCTAGGAGGTTCTCGCCAGCTACGTTACGATATTCATCTAAAGGTTCTAATAGCGTTAGAATATTTTTATCATTTAAAAATCTTTTAGTGAACGTCGTTTTACTACATCCAATATTTCCTTTAAGGGGGGAAACACATGGAAACGGTAAAAAATGACGAGGAATTTCGGGATTTTTTTCTGAAGTCAGTACTACACCAATCGTTTTCAACTTTGGAGGCTATTTTATTTGATATTCGAAGACTTGAAAAAAAATTTTTTCAATGGAAAATAATTATTCATTAGCTGACTGCAACCAATTGTTGTTAAACGAATTTTTCCCGCGACGTCAAATTGTGGCAGCTGTAGTTTTTTCATTTTTCATCCGAAACAAAAATTTCAAAAACCATTGAATTCTGTATGAAAGTACGCTGTCGATAAACCTAAAAAAAGTTAAAAATGTTGAATATTGTAAAAATGGCGGCACTCAGAAAAAAAAAATCGGATTTTCACCGCACATTTTTATGCAAAATGCATTTAAAAAATTTTTTTTTCGAGATATTGGAGGTTCATCGACAAGAGTTTGCACTTACGTGTCTAAAAAAATTTGGTTGAAGTGAATCGGATGAATAGTTTTTTTTTTATCGCTGCCGCAGATTGCGAAAATGTAGTTTCGAGATAATCGCGTTTAAAGTTTCGGGCAACGGAAAATCAAAGTCTGGTACCTTATAGGTGTTTCAAGGCTATTCCGCTATTCCGGGACCATAAAGTGGACTTTCCTCGTATTTGAAGAGCTGGTTTTCTGCCAATGTCTCCTGTCTTCGAGCTTGGCGAGCTTCTTCAGTGCTTTCGAGGCGAGTGGCGTTATACCTGCTCCGCGCGCGGTCGCTCAGTTCTCCGGCCATAACATCGAAAGTATTCATGATATCACAACGAAATTTTTAGAGAATATTCTTAAGATGTGGAACTATCGATTCGTGAAATAAAAAAAAAAAACTTTTCCGAAAAAATTTCCATGTGTTTCCCCCCTTAATGAGTATGGTAAAGGGTCTATAATCTCGTCGTTTGATTCCATAAGGCAGTTCTTCTGACCACCGATTATTTGCTGGTTCAATTACTTCTTCGATCCTCACTGGGGACCATCTGGGAGTCGAAGTTTGTGACATTTCAGGTTGGGGTTCTAGGCGTCTCATTAATAAGGAAAGGATGGCTTGTTGGGCTGCCAGATTCGCTTCTCGTTCTGCTAGTCTTTCTTCTCTCTCTTCTCTTTGGGCTAATAAAGTGGCTTCTCGTTCTTCCCTTGATCTCAATGTTTCGCGCTCTTCACGCTCTCGTTGAGCTAAAAGATTAGCTTCTCTTTCTTCTCGTTCAGCTAACAATTTAGCTTCTCTTTCTTCTCGTTCAGCTAACAATTTAGCTTCTCTTTTTTCTCGTTCAGCTAACAATTTAGCTTCTCTTTCCTCTCTTAATCGTATTATTTCGCGTTCTTCGCGATCTTTTTGAGCTGCTAAATTAGCTTCATGTTGGTCAGTTTGAGCAGCTAGGCTTGCCTGTTGTTGTGCAGCCATAACTTGAAAAAGTCGTTCCATCAGGTCGACTTGAGGTGGTGGTATTAGCTGGTTACCAGCTGGTTGAGGTTCGTCAGAGGGTGTAGTAGCCCGGCGACGAGACATTTTTTTTCTTTTTTTTATATTCTTTTCACAATCACAACTAATTCTTTCAAAAATTCACTTTATCGATCTCGGTAAGATCCCACTTCTGACACCAATGTTGCAAAAACGATATTTGCTTTAAGTAATAAATTATTCAAAGTTGGTTCCCGTGAGAAATAAAGTGAATCTGGGGAAATTATATAATTAGGCAAAAGGGTTATATATTCTGTAATATAGGTCTGCACTAGTAGTGAGCTAGAAACAGACTGATTTGTTTCACAATAATGCTTGTTAACTCAGCAACCGAAGTTCTTATATTTTCAGAGATGTCTTTTATCATATAGGCTACTAGATATTGGTCGTATATAATTGATGATGTAAGGGTGGTTTTACCTAATATAACAGTATCAATCATGATCTTGATTCGAAGGTAAGGGATGTAGCTATGTTATGCCTTTCACCGAATATGTAAAAAAAATCGCTCCTACTTGTACATCATCGTAAAGATGGCTTACTTTCAAGATTATTTTTTGCAAAGCTTAAAGTGAAATGACAAATTTGGCCAAAGCCATAACACGGATACATCATTTATCTGTAAGAATTTTCATCGAAAACTCCGTTATCTTGAAAAATGAGAAAATCAGAAGGTAAGTGCCGAGAGTCTATTTACGCGCTTGGCTTGGCCTAGTCGACGCCCTTGAGTAAAGAAAAAGTGGTGAGAACGAAAAATTTGTATTGTTGCTGGATAATGCACCTTCTCACCAATCGGCAAAGGATCTCAACGTGATTGAGGAATGCTGTATGGTCATCTTTTTACCCCCCAATGTTACGGCACTGATACAGTTGATGGATCTAGGGGTGATTGAGGCTACCAAGGAGCATTGTAAAAACGCAATCTTGCGAAAACTCTTACTGGAGGAAGAATCTGCTGAGGGGGATATTGCGACAAATTTTCTGAAGACGTGGGATATCGATACCAACGTTCTAATATGTCGTAACCCACAAAATTACAGAAATGGACTTTATTTGAAAAATTGAATGATAATAATGTTGTGCAGCTTATGTTTAAGTTTTAGCGGTCAAATCGTTAATTTACTATTTTTAAATAAATATTTTAATCCGTACAATCCTATCCTTTCAATGGTAATAGTGAAGCGTTTTTATGGCCTCCTGAACAATTTTCCAAATGTGGGTTACGACATATTAGAACGTGGGTATCGATATGCTAGATTGCTGTATATCAATTGCACAGGCATGGGACACTCTAGATAATGCATCACTGCGAAACACCTGGACAACAATCCTGAACGTGAACATAACAGTTGCAAATGTGGAGAGTGAGTCTGGGCTTCGTCACTTGGTTAACAGGATTCCAGGCTATATCAACTTCACGGACGAAAAAACAAACACGTGGCTCGAAGAAGATACGTCACAGCCTGTCTGGCGTATTCTGAATGATGATGAGCTTCTCAACCTCAGTCGACAAACTGAAGCTAATTTTGCTCTTTTATTGGTCTTTGTAAATAAAATATGTTGGGCGCCAATCAAATGATATATAATATATAGACTTGTAAAATCGGGGCGTTGAGAATTCTCGGGGCTGATCAAACGAGGGAAAAATAACGAGGATGAACGAATGGTAAATGAAAAAACTATTCGATACCTGAATCTCTAAAGGAATTTTCCAATATACTCTAGAGGAAATAAGGACATACGGACATTTTAATTCAATAATATATCAATTTATTTCAATGATAACGTATCCCTTACGGAAAAAAAATACTGAGAGCTCAGTACTTAGTACACAAATCTCACTACTAAGTACACGAATTTTCAGTACTTAGTACTAACACTACAGTACTAAGTACAGAGAACTAGTAGTACTTAATACAGGGGTACTAGTACTAAGTGCAGAGTACTAGTACCAAGTGTAGACTACTAGTAGTACTTAGTGCAAGACTACTAGTACTTAGTACAGGGAACTAGTAGTACTTAGTACATGAGTACTAGTACGGATTTAAAGAATACTAGTACCGAGTACGAGAGTACTAGTACTAAGTTGAAGAGTACTATTACTAAGTACAAGTGCACTACAGTACTCAGTACTGTGGCACTTTGATCTATCAGTACGAGAGTACCAGTACTATAAGTACACAAGTATTAACTGTGATTAATACCGCAGTACTATTACTTGAAATAATACTGCAGTACTAGTACTCGAACCAATACTCCAGTACTCGTACTCGAACCAATCCTACAGTACTAGTACTCGAACCAATACTGCAGTACTAGTACTCGAACCAATACCAGGCTTCATACTCAGGGCAAGACATGATTTAAGGGAAAGTAGGGCACTTTTGTTTGAAAAATAGGGGGCTTTTAGGGGGTAATAAATAAATGTTTTCCATCATGTACAAAATTGAAAATATCGTTTATTTCAGGTACGTGGTATTTTACTTTTGTACTGTTCGACAGTATCGAAAAACTTATATTTATATATTAAAGACGAAACAACAATATATATCGATACCCACGTTCTAATATGTCGTAACCCACAAAATTTCAGAAATGGACTTTTCTGAAATCGAATCCGAGTCGACCGAAATGCATTCGAGATTTGAAGTAACTTCAGGTTGGTAAAAACACGGAACAGCGGAACCGGTTTTGCATGATGGCGACACACACGTGCATACAATATGATGACATTATAACACGTTCATATAATAATTTGATTCAATATTTAAAAATTCAAGAATATTTTTAATTTATGCTTAAAAAGTTCTAAATAGGGGGTTATAGGGTACTTCGGATGATTTTAGGGAGCTTTTAGGGCATGAGTCGAAAATAGGGCACTTTAGGGTGAAATAGGGGTCGAGTATGAAGCCTGCAATACTCCAGTACTCGTACTCGAACCAATCCTACAGTACTAGTACTCGAACCAATACTGCAGTACTAGTACTCGAACCAATACTGCAGTTCTCGAACTAGTACTGCGGCACTCGAACTAGTACTGCCGCATTAGTCCAAGTTCAGAATTAATACTACTGCTGTACTACAGTGATAGTCCAAATACGATTATATTGCAGTTCGTGGACTTCATATACTGTACTGTACGGTTTTAGCTAGTACTTATTGGACTAATACCGAAGGGCTAGAACTTAAAGTAATACTTCAGTCATACTACACTAGTACTTGCCACCTACTTATATATATCCCTTCTCAGTAATTTTTGTACTTGAAGTACTATGAGTACTGTGTGTACTCGCGAAATAAGTACAGCGGTACTTTGGCAGTACTTCAAGTACTGCTATACTGGCAGTACTTTCAGTATTTTTTTTCCGTAAGGGAAAACTCTGAGGTAGCGATTATATTCAAATCAAATACTCTCATATAATCAACACCGACGGTACGACAGTTTCTGAGGTAGCGATCATATGGAAATTCAAAAAATAAAAGCTGTCATAAATAGATAGGCAAAACTCATAATCCAGAAAGAGTCCCGAATAATAATTCATTGATTAGATAAAGATTCTAATTCCTAGCTAACGTTCGATTTATTCAAATATAGGGTAAAATCCACTGGGGATAAGTCGCAATTGTTACATTTGGCGCCCGAACAGGGACTCTCAAATAAAAGTAGACTCACAGAGAAAAGTAAACTCTCAGATAAAAGTGAAATTACTCAGAAAAAGTAAACTCTCAGATAAAATTAATCAACAAAAAGAAATATGGCTGAGGCTAAAAAAATCGAGGAGTTGAATGAAGACCTGGAGGAAAGAATTAAGAAATTAAGGTTAGATTGGATGGTAGAAATTGAAGAAAGGATTCAAACAGTACAGGAAAAACTAGAAAAGAAAATTATTGATAGATATGAGCATATCAAACAGCAATAAAAACAGACCTGTTAGCTTGTCAAAAAACACTAGTCGCAAGAATCGGTAAAATAGAATCATTGATTCAAAATCAAACACAAGAAATATTCAAACAAAACGAACAAGAGACAAATAAACTCAGATCAGAAGTAATTTAAAAAGAGGAATTAACAAATCTTAGGGAAGAATTATTCGAAAAGATATCAACTCAAGATGAAGAAATCGACGGCGTACTGGCAAGACAATTAGCTACCATAAAAAGAGTACAGGATAAAATAACGGGACAGGGAGTAAAAGTTATCAGATTAGAGACTCAAGGAATAGGCCGACCAGAAGTTAGTCAATCGAGAACCAGTAATTGGGGTACAAAGATTAAAATACCGAATTATGAAGAAAACTCGAAAGAAAAACCGATGAGTTTTTTGAGTCAGTTAGAAGCTTTTTGTCAAGCACAAAATAATAACGAGCGTGATAAAATGATAATAGTCAAACAAAGCCTGTCCGAAATAGCTCGCGAATGGTGGGAAATTCTAGAACAAGCGACCGATACGTTCGACAATTTCAAAGAAAAATTTCAAAAGAAATTTCGGAGCGACGAAACACAGAGAAGAATTAGGAGAAATTTAGAGTTCGGTTCATTCCGTGAAGATGGTAATTTCTCGCGAGTAGAATATGCTATTCAGAAATATCACTCAGCGAAAGATCTAAAACCGAAAATCTCAGAACGCGAAATTATTGAATGTCTGTCAAGGCATTACAACGATACAATTTATAATGCGATTTTAACACGCGGAGTCGAAGATTTGAACGGGTTAATAAATCTGCTTGAAAAATTCGATAATACGCGAAGAGCGAATAAATCGAACGCAGTTGTAATAACGCGCGTAAATATCGGGAACGACGCAACAAATAGGACTCGAGACGGTCAAGACGCAGCTAGAGCTAATACACAGGCAACAAAAGGACAAGGGCAATATATAGACCGAATAATAATCAGAATAATAAGAAACCCGTGTATAATACGAAATCAACTTCTAGCATAGAAATAGATACTACTACGAGCAATAACGAATCAGTTTCGGATAATCAAAATGATGATATTGAAGATCAGGAAAACTAGCTCGGGGTATGCAGCTAGATCATGACAACCGAAATGTAATAACCGAACATACCCCAATCAATAGTCATGATAAATTAACAATTTACGAATCTAATGAAAATATAAAAATGAATACGATTTTTCAAGATCCAAAAGAATTTTCAACTTCCGAAGAAGATAACAAATCAGATAAAATACAAAATCAAATAATGAATAGGAATAAATGTCCGTTTCCATAATATAAAAATCCATGTCGAGATTCGGGTCGCAGATCTCGCTTTGGGTCTCGCGACGATCGAATTCTCGAATTGATCTCGAACTTCGAGCATACGCGCCGTGTCGATCGAGTGGTAAGAGGAGGAAAAAATGAATCGCGAAGAAGACGGGGAAAAAAACACAAGAAAACGAAAGTGCACACGAATAGAACTGTCAGTGAGATCATATATATTATATATTTGATTACATATTTGATAAATATTTGATGATAAAAAGTAGGAATCAATAGGATTTCTTCGAGGTGAGTCGGTATCAAGAGACTCGGTAGAGTCTCGCGCCAAGTACATTAAAAAAAAAAATTTCATCAAGAAAAAAAAATTTCACGCGCGAGACTCAACGAGTCTATATACCCGAAAGGCAACTACCCTAACCTATAACGCGAATTAGTATCTTCGTTTTCTTTCACCTCACAACATGCACGAATTAAAACTAATTTTATCTAGGATGTGGGCATGAAAAGCTTTCATTTGAGCCCTAGATCGATCAAATCGGTGTCCGGAGTGCTGAGATATAATTAACTTCAGATTCTGATACCTCGTTTTCACGTACAATGTTTCGTTTTCTCTTTAGTGTTCTTCAGACCAAGATTCAGCCTACTCAAACCATTCCCATAAAATCACATTTCGTCGCTAAACGCAGGACGTATGTTCTACGCTTATACACAGAACATACGTCCTTACGCATCTGGGAACAGACATAGAAAGGAAAGTCCACACAAAAATTCAGACCAAGATTCATCGCATTAAAACCATTCCCATAAAATCACATCGCGCCGCTAAACGCAGGACGTATGTCCTATGCTCATACACGGAACATATGTCCTTACGCATCTGGGAATATGGCATAGAAGGGATAAATCCACACAAGAGTTGTATAGACTGGTGTAAGTACGAGAGTCACGACGTAGTAGGCGCTAGCATCGCAGATAAAAATCGTCTGCAACACTAGCAGACGCGTGTTGTCATTTCATGTTTTCAAATCCAAATAAAGGAAATAAAAAAAAGTTCGAGCAATGATTAATACAAAATTTGAAGGTACAAAAACTAGTGAATATCCACCAAAAGCTCCTCAGGTACGAAAACCTTACGCCAAGGACATTAATGTGATAGTCACCAACAAAAATGTTTAAATCCTACGATTTTGAGCTTTTGAGGTTATTTATGAATGCAATTATCGGAGGTAACGGTTTTTTGAGTTCAATTATTTAGCAAGTTATCGCCTGAGGAAGTCTGACGATAGAAAATCAAGAAAACATGTTGAAGTTGAAAAATATTGAGGATAGCATGATTCCATATAAGGAACGGTAAGGAGCCAGACCAATAAAGCCGAGTTCAAGCGTTGGATTGCAACAGATTCCACTTCAAGCTCTCTGTTAAGCCCATCTTTGAAGGCTCGTCTGCTCAGATCTAAATTGTGAGTCCGTTAGGCGTAGGATTCCAACGAGTTTTATAATCTATCTCCGTATCATCCAGTCGAAACGAGACTGTCAGTCGACGTTGTGTGTTGGACTCTAATAGGCTTTATTCTACACTCCAAGTCAACGTAGTGCCTTGACCTTCGGTAGAGATAATTTTTTAATCCATGTTTTACAAACAGCTTAGATCCTCCGTTCAGAACGATCTCAAAGTCTGTATAAATATCTATGATTACATGTAAATTAATAGTACAAACTATATATCGATACCCACGTTCTAATATGTCGTATCCTACATTTGGAAAAATGTTCAGTAGGCGATAAAAACAGTTCACTATCACCATTGAAAAGATAAGACCTTACGGATCGGAATACTTATTTGAAAATAGTAAATCTACGATTTGACCGCTGATACTTACACATAAGCTGCGAAACATTATTAACATTCCATTTTTCGAAGAAAGTCAATTTCTCAAATTTTGTGGTTTACGACATATTAGAACGTGCGTAGCGATATTCACAATTGGATGTCAAATTTCAAATAGACTCTCGCTAACTCGCCGATCGGTAAATCGCTGCAGCGGCGGTAAGTTTTGACACAGACACAGACCTACACAACTGACTGCGCCTTGCCACCGCTACTGAACTTGATCTGCGTGGTCTGATGTGATAAAAACCTTTGTCATGGATTGTTCAATTTTGGAGTCGGTCGTCGTTTGAGACGAGAGGATAATGAGAGAAAACGCTGAAGTTGCAAGATATCGGGATAGTGTGATTTGATACAAGAAACGGGTAGAGTCAGACGAATAGAGTAGAATGCAAGTTTTTGATTTCGAAAACTTTCATTTTATGCTCTACGCTAGTCTTGCATCAATAGGCTTGATTCTATATATTTCGATACCTTCTGTTCAGACCCGAAGTTGAAGTTGACGTTATGAGTATGGGACGCGTACATGTTCTTTTTGCAGAGGACCTAGCTGCATTAAAAAAAAAAAAATACCTAAGAGTTGCAACACATATATCTAATATTTATATATATTTAATCATGAGCAGCAACTATAACCCTGCGTGCAAGTAACTCCGCTATTGCCGGTTCCAAGCCCAGATGAGACAGGAGGAGGGCTACACATTGCAGGCATATAGAATTATATCGGATTCTAACAAAACAATTCGTAGAATTTAATAAAATAACACATGCAACGTCTGTCCACAGAAATTTAAGGCTCACAGAAAAGTATGAGCATACGTGTATATTATAACATTATTTTCATTCATTCAAAATCATACTACCACATTTAACATTGCTGCTTCTTGAGGGATTCGGATGATACAAAATGCATCACCGTACATGCATTGCGATGTTTATAGCAACAATTGGCAGAACGTTGACAACTGAGCAAGCCCCGCAAGCGAGGATATGGGAAAACCCAATCGAGCGAGCGTAGCGAGCGAGCACAATTATTAGGTAGTCAAGCAAAATTGTACAAAAAGTGGTGATATCAACCCCAAAAAGCACCCCTGGTGCAAAAACCTTTCGCCAAGTACATTAATATGGTCACTACCCCCAAAAACATCCACCAACAAAAATTCCTCCCTAACAAAAGTGGTACTACAAAAATGTCTACTTACAAAAGGATTGAAATCAGATACAATTGCCAAGTACATGTCTTCTGTATAAAAAAAGTTTACAACAGAAGAACAGAAAACTGAATAGTCTTGTATTGTTCACTCGCTACGCTCGCTCACTCGA
The DNA here is from genome assembly GCA_914767705.2 of Tenthredo notha. Taxonomy (NCBI): domain Eukaryota; kingdom Metazoa; phylum Arthropoda; class Insecta; order Hymenoptera; family Tenthredinidae; genus Tenthredo; species Tenthredo notha. The sequence goes on from OU611916.1 coordinate 2,723,534, forward strand.
TCGGATCTTGATAATTACAGGGAAAAAATCAGGAAAAAAAATTTAGGAAGTGGTACTTGGCGGGCCATTATAGCAATATGTATCTAACAAATGATACATAGACCTAAGTGAATACTCTTTTACTTACTCATAGCAATATGTATCGAATAAATGATACATAGACCTGAGTAAATACTCTTTTACTTACTCATAAATGGCCCGCAAGTACCACTTCCTAAATTTTTTTTCCTGATTTTTTCCCTGTAATTATCAAGATCCGATCGAGTGAGCGAGCGTAGCGAGTGAACAATACAAGACTATTCAGTTTTCTGTTCTTCTGTTGTAAACTTTTTTTATACAGAAGACATGTACTTGGCAATTGTATCTGATTTCAATCCTTTTGTAAGTAGACATTTTTGTAGTACCACTTTTGTTAGGGAGGAATTTTTGTTGGTGGATGTTTTTGGGGGTAGTGACCATATTAATGTACTTGGCGAAAGGTTTTTGCACCAGGGGTACATCTATACATAATATATTCCATTGACTAAGGATTCATATTCAAAAAAATTCAAAAAATATACGATCCAAACGAAATTTATAATGATTTATCTATATTCATCATATTTGAAAAATTGATTTTATTATTTGAGCACCAGAAAGTCTTATTTCCGTGTTATCTGGAGAATTTTAATAATTGTATGCACGATATTGATTGACAGGCGATGTGAATTAGTTTACTGTTTTTCAAATTAGAAAAAAAAACTTTTATTTTTTTCAGATATATGTATTGTAACGTTCCGGCTGTGCTAGCGCGGCCGCTGCCAAGCTAGCGCAGCCAGACAATGACAACGGCGCATCCGCGCATCCGCGACGCGCAGATGCGACCGCCAGCAACACGCGATTCCGCGCAACCCGCGATTCCGTGCCTCCCACGATGCACGGATCCGCGGAACCCGCGGATACCGCTATAAAAAGGCGGTAACGGAGCATCCGCTACCGATTGTGTGGCAGAGCGCCCGTCGAGTCACTTCTGTTTATTTATCTATCAGGCACGTAGCTATAATAGTGCGTGACCTTCCTTGCTCTTAATTCGTACTTCTTCACTTGCTAAAATTGAAGTAGTTAGAATCGCGAATTTTGATATTGAAATAATAAGTCTAATAAAATCTCACAATCTCACACGTGGAAGTTTTACTAATTTTGAATTTACTTAAAAATCAGACTGCAAGCATAAAAGTCGTCTTAATTAATTTAACGGCGCAATTTAATCGAATCGCGGCTGAAAACCGCGATTCACCAAATGAAACGAATTCCCGGACATAACGAATTCTCTAATCGGAGACATTGATTAAACTTTAATAAATTTAGAATTTAAATAACTCTACTCTATCTTACTATCTCTTCTTGTATTCTATAATTTCATTTTCTATTCTTTAAGGGGAACATATGAGTAGACGGCGGAGAAAATAACTGCATTTTGGGAATTATTAACTCAAAATCTATTTGTTCGATTTCATCCAGATTTGTTTCATTCTGAAGTATATATATTTAGGTATGTCTACAAATTTTTTAATGAATATATCTCGACTGGGAGAGTTTCTATCGTGGACGACGTAAAACATGTCCATCGATGCCGTTCCCAGGATTACTGGCAGTGTGTTGATCCGAAACAGAAATTCCAAAGAGATTCTTAGAAGTTAATGTATGATGCCGTTCGCAACGTAGGATTTAAAAAAAAAAAAAAAAAATGACGAAATGGCGCCTGATTGAACGTTACATCCATCTTTGAACCACAATTTCTGACCCTTCGGGCTTGATAAAAAAAAAAATAAATGCGTAAAAAAAAAATCCTACGTTGCGAACGAGGAAACCTATCAGAGAATATTGTGTAAAAATCTGAATCAAATCGGGCTTACGGTTTCCATAATATTTTGGGAACAGACTTCGGAAAGTATGTTTCGAGATAATCGCGTTTAAAGTTTGGCATAGAAATCTCGCGCTTGACGACTCGGTCGTTCGTCAGCTTCTCGGTATATTACGAATTAAAGGTCAGAATTAAAAAATTCAAAATGGCGGATTAATTAATTAAAAAAATTGGAAAAAAAACACCTGCAAGCAGACGAAAGGTTTCGGGTCAGGCGGCGCGGGCGCATCGGGCCATGCGACTGCTCGGCCGCGTTTAGGAGATTAGCCCACAACTTCCACAATTTTTGGAATTTAAATATGAAACTCACACACAATATTCTTAAGACTTCAAACTCCAAGGCAAGCGAAAAAAAAAATTTGACCAAAAAATTTTTTTCTACTCATATGTTCCCCCTTAATGTAATTTTCTATTCTTTATAATTTTCTATTATGATATCTCGTAGCTCAATGAGCAGTATTTTCTTTCTTTTCTTTGTTAAATTTAACCTAATTTAACCGGTTTTGATTAAAACTAATCTATTGTAAAACTGTATCTTTTTCTTTCAATTTCCTCCTTCCCTCTACTATTTTGCTAAGAAGTTTCAGCATCTACAAATCATCGTCGTTAGCTTTACAGCAACGGTGTGGATGAAAGTCCACACCCGAGTCTGTCGGTAGGCTTGGTATGCGTGGCTGGTCCAGCTCTGCTTAAATTGCTTCCTTGAGTTTGCTCTCAGGCTGGCGGTACTGGTCTAACAAACCCGGATCCGCGGGCTTGGTCTGAGAGTGGTTTCGGGCGGCAGCGCAGGCTTGGCTAGCGTGGCATATCCAGCTCTATCAGGTCACAGTTCGGTTCAAGGGAAACCCTGTTACCGAGCTGTTGTTGGGTTATTGTGGTTTTTCACTTTTTCCACAGGAGGAGCTCCAAAATTATCACACCCGTGACAAAGACACCCACGCGGACTAGCCCCATATCTCCAGCCTTCAGCTGAGATATTGGGCAGTAAGTAACATTTGGATTCAAAATCAACTTAACTTCATTTATAAAACATTAGCTTCAATTTCTATTCAACTTAAAATCATTTCAAAATAGCTTCAACCTTTTTTCTTTTTCGGACATTGCGAAAATCAAAAAGGAAAATGGACGGAAAAGATGCAGGTACCAGTAAAGATAAGGATAAGGCGATAGGCCGATCAAATAGGGACACCGGGTTTCACGAACGGGAAGATACCGTGTCAACCGACAATAGCCTGATAAGTCCGGAAGGTAGTCCTAGGGCCGAAAGCCAAGATCCTCTTGCCGTGATCGCCGCTTCCCTAAGAGCAATAGAAAAAAATAATGAAAGGGTTGAAAGAAAATGGGATGAACGGTTCGCGGAACTAGAACGGCGGGTTGAGAATACAAACCGGGCGTTAGTGGATAAGCAGGTCGAGTTCGAGTTAAGATCAAGCAAAGAGGCTAGAGAACAGGCTACGATAAATAAATCCCGAGTCGATCGCATTGACACAACCGTTGTCACGAGAAACTAAAAGAGACAGAAAAAGCGTTGCGGGAAGAGGCAATCGGTAATTATGAAGCACTCAAAGGTAGGATCAAGGAAGGCGATCGAGTCAGCTACGAAAAAATCCAGGACCTCGAGCATAGGCACGAGAGTCTAAAGATCGGTCTCGATGCCGAAATTAGGAAACTAAAGAGGCGACCGATTAGCCACGCCGAGAGTAACGACCAAATAAATCAGGTTACAAGACAGTTAAAACTCCCGATGTTTTCAGGAAAAAGTTGGGAGAAGCCGGTTAACTATATTCGGGAACTAGAGGAATACCTTACCTTCTTAGGTTCAGATGACGAGCTCAGTTTGCGACTTATTGGTCAGAGCTTAGGAAACGACGCGAAAGACTGGTGGATCGCTCGCCGGGACGTCATTGACACCTGGGAAACTTTCAAAACGAAGTTCCTCACAAGGTTTTGGGGCAAGGGAGTCCAGAGAGATATTCGAAAAGATATCGAATGGGGTTTCTTTTCACCGGACTCAAAACTAACCTGGTCCGAGTACGCGAACAGGAAATTTGCGGCTGCGGTCGGTCTCCGTCCTAAGATTGCGGAAGAGGAAATAGTAAAGAGCCTGATTAAACACTTCGATGAGCAGATAGTAGTGGCAGCTACGTGCCGTAATATCCAGGATATCGATACGTTACTTAATTTCTTAGATGAGATGCAATCGGGGGGGAGATCGAATGCACCCAAAAGTTTCCGTGCATCGGCCAGTACAAGCCGACAACATCCATTTCACAATAAATTCACTGAACATAAAGACAAACAGGTGTCATGGCGGGCCGGCGGCGATGAGGTAAACACGTCGCGACCTACCGTAGCGCGAGACACATTCAACAGGTCAGATACGCATGAAAACAAGCGAGACGCTGGACAACCGGCGTTCGCAAGTCATAAACCAAGTAGTTGGACAAACCCTAGAGTCAGCGCGATTTCTGAAGCCGAACCAACCACAACCGAGGTTGAGGATGACCGTGAAGCCCAGCATGCGGAAAACTAGAGCGCGCTGTGGTATGTGAGCCGCAAATTTCGGTGACACAGCGCGAGATCGTTATTAACGCGGCAAAAATAGAATCTCTGGTTCTGAAGAATAATGTGTTTGAAGATCCGGCTGAGTACCTGATCAAGGAGAGCGATAATTGCGAGGCACAATGCAAGCAGTGCCCGGAAGCATATTTTAACATCCAAGGCGTTGAAGTCAAGGGACTTATCGACACCGGAAGTCAAGTTACGTGCGTTTCAAAAGATTGGTTCGATCGAAATCAGGAAAAGCTGAAAAATTGCGAAAGGCTGCCAGTTGTCAACTTCCAGGTAGTGGGAGCGACAGGGGGCAAGCCTGTAAAAGTAAGCGAACAGTTTTTCGCAGAAGTAACAATGGGAAAATCCACCGATCAAATCTGCTTTTTGGTGATTCCACGGCTCGATCACGAGGTAATCCTCGGAATCGACACTTTACAACGGTGGAAAGCTGATTTAGATCTCAGAACAAATAGGCTTTCCTTTCAGACCGCCTCCACAAGCGAAAATGTAGAGCTTTTCAAAACCAACCATGTTGAGGACTATCTAAGAGAGACGATCCAAATCAGTAGAATCAATCGAGAAAAAATGACCGCCAATAGGGTTGAAAACGAGATTAATGAGTATGCACTGACCCGTGATGAAATCAACGAGAAAATGTCTGAATGTCAGGTACTAAATCCAATCGAGCTAGAGTCATTTTCCAACTTACTGATAGAGTATCAAGACGTCTTTTACAAATTGCCTGGTAGGGTTACAGTTTATGAACATCGAATTCAAATTTACGAAGATAGACCTTTTGTGAGAAGATCATATCCAATCCCAATGATTCACAGAGAAAAAGTTAAAATCGAAATACAAAAAATGTTGGATATAGGGATAATTGAAAGATCATATAGCGAGTACATCAATCCTATTGTAGTTGTCGCAAAGAAAACTGGCGATATTAGATTAGTCTTAGATGCTAGATACATCAATAAACTGATAGTACCTGACCATGACTGCGCTCAATCGACTGAGGTCTTATTCCAGAAGTGTGGAAACGCATCTTATATGTCGAGTTTAGACCTTACGGCGAGTTTCTGGCAAGTCCCTTTGCATCCCAACTCAAGGAAGTACACCGCGTTCATGCACGAAGGAAAAACTTATCAATTTACAGTTACCCCTTATGGGCTTAATACAAGTTTGGCTAGTTTAATTAGAGCCTTAGACTTAATTTTAAAGGAAACAGAGCAATTCACAGTCAACTTTGTTGACGATATCCTGTGTATTTCTGACTCCGTTTCGTCTCATTTGGCCCACCTGAAATTATTGTTTGAGGTTTTCAGGAAGCATAACATGACGCTTAATTTCAAGAAGTCAAAATTCTTTAGAAAAGAAATCGATTTTCTCGGGCATCGGATCACAAAAGATGGGATACGGCCGCAGCCAGAAAAGATCGAGGCAATAAGCAAATTTCCCGAGCCGAGAAACGCAAAACAGCTCAAAGGATTTTTGGGTTTAACAAACTACTATAGTAAATTTACCAGCGCGTATGCCGAAGCAACGTCTCCGTTACTAGCATTAATAAAGAAGGGTGCCAAATGGGACTGGACGGAGGAAATGAAAACCCATTTCACGACAGTAAAGCAACTATTCTGCGAAACAATGGTTATCAACCACCCAGATCCTAAGAAAAGGTATTACTTGCAGTGTGATGCGAGCAATTATGCCGTCGGTGCCGTTCTTTATCAATTGTCCGAAAACAACGAGGAACGGATCGTGGGATTCGCGAGTAGAACAATGAAAGGAGCCGAGCTAAATTACTTTACATCCGAAAAAGAATTATTAGCGATAGTATTTGCTCTGGAAAAGTTCAGGACTTTCATTGTTGGTGCGAAGCTCACGATCCGAACTGACCACAAAGCGTTAACGTTCATATTTTCGTGTAAACTCGTTAGCTCTCGTTTAGCACGCTGGGTTTTATTCATACAAACATATGATTTCGATATAGAATACATCAGAGGTACGGATAATACCGTCGCGGACGTGTTGAGCCGATTTCCACCAGAGCGCAAGCAAAAAATAGACTCAATAGCGCAGTTAGGTATCACTGCACCGCTGGCAAAAGAAATTGATAAACAGCTATGTAGGGACTTAGAAAACTATGCGGTATTGCAGAAAACAGATAAAAGAATCAGCGAATTACTAGAATCAGAAAAACTAAAGCTGAATAATAACCTAGAAGTCGTTAATCAAATATTATACCACCGTGAGCCAGGGGGCAAACTACGAGCATACGTCCCTGAAGAGTTAGTAAAGAAACTGGTCATCGAATGTCACGAATTGTATGGACACATAGGCGCGAGCAAGTGCGATAAAATACTTAAAGAAGGATTCTATTATCCCAAATTAGCTAAAAGAATAAGACAAATACTAGCAAGCTGCGATCGATGCCAGCGATGTAAGGTGCCAAATCGGTATAGCTACGCCAATATGCAAAACATTGTGCCGGACGGACCGGGGGAACTGTTGTCGATCGACTACCTAGGCCCGCTACCAGCGAGTAAGGGGAATTATAAATGGCTATTAGTTACAATAGACGCTTTTAGCAAATTCATAAAGTTATATCCATTAAAGGCGGCAAATGCACCAGCCACAATAAAATGCATTTTTGAACAGTATATCCCCGAATACGGCAAGCCGAAAAGAATCCAGTGCGATCATGGCACGCAGTTCACATCAGCAGCTTGGCAAAATAAATTAAACGAAGAAGATGTCAAACTAATCTATTCATCTATCAGACATCCACAAGGAAATATTGTAGAACGCGTCAACCGCGAATTAGGCCGATTTTTCAGAACATTCTTAACAGATAAACACACGTCTTGGATTAATTGGTTAAGAATAATAGAGAGCTGTGTGAACGAAGTGTGCCATGATACCACTGGATTCACACCTTGCGAAATACACCTGAAACAAAAACCATCTAGATTTTGGGAAAGCTGGTTAATACAAAGTAAAAATGAAATACCTCATGATACGAAGCTAACATTAGTGAAAAAGAACATAATAAAACACGGCAAGCGCCGAGCGGATAGGTTCAAGTCGACACATAAAATGGCTAAATTTAAAGTAGGTGATCTAGTATTAGTTAGGGCACTCAATGTTTCCGATACGAAAGAAAAAAAAATGGCCAAATTCTTCGATTTGTACGAGGGACCGTATAAAATCAGCCGGCAAGTCGGTGAGGCTACCTATGTCTTGGAGAACCCTCACACAGGCACCGAGCGGGGGAAGTTCCACGTCAACATGTTTAAAGAATACGTACAAAGCGAAAAAGGGGAGGATGAGTACGTGAAATAACACCTGTAAAGAAGCAGCGGTATGATCTTATGAGCCAAAACACAGACAATAGAAGGATTAGCGAGTGGTCCCCCAAAAAACTAGGAGAGGCTACCGTATATGGAATACGTTCAACCAATGAAGGGGCGGAAAAAGACTATATAAGGACGTCTCATTAGCGTAACGACGATTGAGTGAATACTAATCACGCAACAAGTACAAGAGTAGCAAGGATGAGCAACCCCCAGTATACTTACAAACAGTGGGTGGTGCAAGACGCGGCCACGCGGACGGGCGAAGAAAATCCGGAAGGAAATCCGGAACACTGCCTGGCACCTAGAAGGTTCAAAAGGACCCGTGGAGAATATCGCAAGGGGAAAGGGTCGCAGACGAAGAAACAGAAGGCGGAAGGGCCGAGATCAACAAATAACCCGGCGCCGGAGACGCTTTCGCCTGCGAGCCCGGATCCCGAACCAGTACCATCCACCAGCTCAGCGCCAGGGTACGTAACCAGAGCGGACCCAGGGCCGTGGCCAATACAGAAACGGAAACCAGAAGAAGAGCCCGGACAACAGGCAAAGCGGGTACCGAGACCAGGCCATCCGGTCCAGTACCTGCCATGGGTGCTCAGTCCCATCGAAGTACCAACCGCGCCAGGACCAGAGCAGGTAGAGAACCGATACCTACAGCTCGTGTTCGAAGAGCTCGAAGCCCCACATGACCTCGAACCAGAAGTAGAGGAGGCAGCCAGCATCGCAGCACCCGAAGACCCGGCAGAGGCCCCTACGGCTGAAGGCATCGAAAACATCCCGATCGAAGAGCTGTACCCGGCACTGGCAACGCCGGAGTACATGAGCTACTTCGAGCCAGGAGGTGGGTGGGACTTCGACGAAGCCGAGCTACTCCGAACACCTGAGCACGAGTGAAGGAAGCTGGAAAAACCCCGAACACCTGGGAAAAGGAACAGCAAGATTTCATCAGCAAGAACGGCGATGCGGAGTTCCACTGATGAAAAGGGGGCAGATGTAACGTTCAGGCTGTGCTAGCGCGGCCGCTGCCAAGCTAGCGCAGCCAGACAATGACAACGGCGCATCCGCGCATCCGCGACGCGCAGATGCGACCGCCAGCAACACGCGATTCCGCGCAACCCGCGATTCCGTGCCTCCCACGATGCACGGATCCGCGGAACCCGCGGATACCGCTATAAAAAGGCGGTAACGGAGCATCCGCTACCGATTGTGTGGCAGAGCGCCCGTCGAGTCACTTCTGTTTATTTATCTATCAGGCACGTAGCTATAATAGTGCGTGACCTTCCTTGCTCTTAATTCGTACTTCTTCACTTGCTAAAATTGAAGTAGTTAGAATCGCGAATTTTGATATTGAAATAATAAGTCTAATAAAATCTCACAATCTCACACGTGGAAGTTTTACTAATTTTGAATTTACTTAAAAATCAGACTGCAAGCATAAAAGTCGTCTTAATTAATTTAACGGCGCAATTTAATCGAATCGCGGCTGAAAACCGCGATTCACCAAATGAAACGAATTCCCGGACATAACGAATTCTCTAATCGGAGACATTGATTAAACTTTAATAAATTTAGAATTTAAATAACTCTACTCTATCTTACTATCTCTTCTTGTATTCTATAATTTCATTTTCTATTCTTTAATGTAATTTTCTATTCTTTATAATTTTCTATTATGATATCTCGTAGCTCAATGAGCAGTATTTTCTTTCTTTTCTTTGTTAAATTTAACCTAATTTAACCGGTTTTGATTAAAACTAATCTATTGTAAAACTGTATCTTTTTCTTTCAATTTCCTCCTTCCCTCTACTATTTTGCTAAGAAGTTTCAGCATCTACAAATCATCGTCGTTAGCTTTACAGCAACGGTGTGGATGAAAGTCCACACCCGAGTCTGTCGGTAGGCTTGGTATGCGTGGCTGGTCCAGCTCTGCTTAAATTGCTTCCTTGAGTTTGCTCTCAGGCTGGCGGTACTGGTCTAACAAACCCGGATCCGCGGGCTTGGTCTGAGAGTGGTTTCGGGCGGCAGCGCAGGCTTGGCTAGCGTGGCATATCCAGCTCTATCAGGTCACAGTTCGGTTCAAGGGAAACCCTGTTACCGAGCTGTTGTTGGGTTATTGTGGTTTTTCACTTTTTCCACAGGAGGAGCTCCAAAATTATCACACCCGTGACAAAGACACCCACGCGGACTAGCCCCATATCTCCAGCCTTCAGCTGAGATATTGGGCAGTAAGTAACAGTATATTAAGGCCCATCCTTAGTCGCCCACCTCCTCTCCATACAATGTAACGAAAACGGGGCCGGGGAGACACATTTCGATGATTATCCGAGCCCAGGCGTCAAAAACGCAAAAAAGGCCAACGTAGCGCGAATTCTATTTCAATTCCAAACACATACGTCCAAAAAAATTTTCGTTTCATGCGAAAATAGAGCCAGCGTTTGGTTATTTCTTTTTTCCATTGTCTAAATGATTTTTCATTGTCCTTGGCTTTAGACAATGGAAAAAAGAAATAACCAAACGCTGGCTCTATTTTCGCATGAAACGAAAATTTTTTTGGACGTATGTGTTTGGAATTGAAATAGAATTCGCGCTACGTTGGCCTTTTGTCTAAATGATTGTCTGAATGATGAAATGTCTAAATGATTTTTCATTGTCCTTGGCTTTAGACAATGGAAAAAAGAAATAACCAAACGCTGGCTCTATTTTCGCATGAAACGAAAATTTTTTTGGACGTATGTGTTTGGAATTGAAATAGAATTCGCGCTACGTTGGCCTTTTTTGCGTTTTCGACGCCTGGGCTCGGATAATCATCGAAATGTGTCTCCCCGGCCCCGTTTTCGTTACATTGTATGAAAAGGAGGTGGGCGACTCAGGATGGGCCTTAAAGTATTGCTTTCGAGCCGCGTCGATTCTTCGAGCCGATCAATACGAGGTCTTTCGAGTAATATAATAATCTGTTCGACAGGTATGTATGTATGTATGTATTTTTGCATTTTGATGTAAAAAAAATGTAATACCAAAACAAATTAATTAAAAAATTAAAAAAATATTATTATCATTTTTGTTTTTAATTGAAATTGAAAAATTAAAAAACAAAATTCCTTCTGTTTTCAGGGACTCATTCAGCTCTGCGATTTAGTTCGATTTTACGACTGATTTTACGAAAATTATCTAATTTGTGAATAATTGTACAAATATTTGTATCACGAAAAAAATTGAATATGATGTAAAACTATACGACAAAATAATCACGGCAACTATTACATCAAAATATAATTTTACGACAAAAAATTGATTGCATATGATCTGATTTTAGTTGACATGAATAAAAAAAACATGGAGCAAGAAAATGTTTTGCATAATTCAACCACGGTTGATAAAAAAGTACAAAATTGCATTAGTACAATATCACAAATTGATCTAAGAAGATCCCGATCACTGAATGTAAATGTTGAAAATATCCCTCCATTAAATCAATCTGTTTCTATAAATAATAATAAAGAAATAATAAAAAAACGTGAATATGATATTCTGTCGAGTACAAGAAATGATAATAAAAAACGACGTATGATAGAAGTATCTATATTAAATACATCAGCTAATACGATGACAACTCAAGTAGGAATAAAACGATCAGCTCATACTGATTCGATTGCATCAACTAGCGTCCATAAAAGTGCAAATGAAAATTGTGTATTGATGACTTCGAAAAAACCTGTGAACTTTCAAAATTACATACGCATGAATGCGAATATTGAAAATATCGATCAGTTAACTCAGTCTGTTGAATTTTCGTCAAATTCTTTGAATAATCAGGCAACAATAAATAAATATGAAAGTCAATTTCATGCGACGACGAATGTTGAACAAAAGCGTTTTTTTAGTAAGTCTCAGTCAGGTGTGCCAGGTATTGCAATGAATTCTCAAGTAAGTATAAAACTACCCACAACTATATCGCCATTGATTAACTCTCATAATAATGCAAAGACAACTTCAAAAAAAAAACGCACGTGTAATCAATTTGGACCAATCATTACAATTAACAGTTGACATGAAGCAATCGAGTTTCAAACAAGTCTCAGTGGATGATATCAATGATAAGAGATCTGAAAGGAAATCTTCAAATAATAATAAATGTATATTAGAACTCGATGAGCCGATGAAATTGATGTTAAATGCAAAAAAAAGTCTAATCACGCGCGAATCAATAACGAATAGAAGTATAGATTGCGATACTGATAATTCTGTAGATTCTGATTATTTCCATTCAATCGGAAAAGAACATTCGTATATTCAAAATATATCTACATTGAATACAAAAAAAACTGGGAACAAAAATACAGTTCAATCACGTGTTATTGATCTTGCAAAACCAATTACTCTCAATGTACCAATGATAAAGGAGTTAGAAGCATTAACAGTGACTGTCGAATCACGAATAACGATAGACACGATAAATTATAATGCTATTAGTGAACATTACATTGGGAAAATGGATGTCGTATGTATTCATTGCAATGCAAACCATTTCCATCAAGAAAAAGTTGCTAATAAAGGAAATTCTTTTGACGATTGCTGTAATCATGGAAAAGTAATTCTTGATCCATTACGAAAATTCCCCGAAGAATTGGAGACGCTTTTTAAAGGTGAACATGAAAAATCAAATGATTTCTTTAACAACATACGGTATTATAATAATTCATTTTCTTTCGCATCATTCAACGCCAATGTTGTAAGTTTTAATAACAGACGACCAGGCCCGTTCTGTTTTAAAATTCAAATTTATTATCAAATTAATACATCTTTACACCCAGAACCTGGACAACAACCATCATATGGTCAATTATTTATTTATGACGGAGAGGAAGCAACGGCATATCGTTCAAGTCAAAATAAGCTTGATCTCGCATTAACCAATATTTTGGATGCAATGATGCGTAATTATAATGTATTTGCCAAGTCATACATGATGATGAAAGAAGAACTTAAAATTCAAGAATCTGAATCGAATAAAAATAATGATTCATTACCAGCAGAACTGCAATTAGCATTTACGTTGAAAGAAGGGCTTGACCCAAGACGGTATAACGTTCAGCGGTGCAATGAAGTTGCCGCTATATTTACCACAAATGCAGATGGAAATATTCCCGAATCGTCCGTAATAATAAGGAATAAAAATACGAAACTTTTGAAGAGAGCAAGTTCACTAGATCCTAAGGTTGAACCGTGGACTTATCCTTTATATTATCCGCACGGTTCTCAAGGATGGCATAAAGACATGGTAAAAGGTAATGGTCGTAAGATAACTAGATTGAATTATATACGATATAGAATAGCTGTTCGTGATAACGAATTTAACCCTTTTATAATGGGTCGTCGATTATATCAGCAATATATCGTGGATAATTATGTCAAATTGGAAAAAGATCGAATCGATTACTGTAATTTTCATCAAAAACAATTACGTGCTGATTCATATCAGAGTCAGTCCACGTCAAGCGGGACACCTTTTTGACCTCATGGTCTTGAAAATCGTCGTCATTTTTTTTACATATTCTCTGGGTAAAATGAATGAATGAAACATTTTTTTTTTTTTTTTTAACTCGAAGGGCTTAGAAGATACAAGGGGTTGAATTTTCGAAAAAAACACCAAAAATCGGAATCGCGCTCTTCTTTAAATGTTAATATCTCCGGTTCCCTTTGTCGTACAGACCTCGTAGAAAACTCATTTTAAAGCTCTTGAATTGCACTTTCATGTTATGAATTTTTGATTCATGTAATAAACAATTTTCTATTTGTTATTAACAATTATACTTTTCAAACGCGATTTTCGAGGTGACTACCACCTTTGAAAATTCTGAAAAAAATACGAGCGTGTTCCTTGACTCATTCTCTACAAAATCTGTAAGTTTTAAAATGGAACTCCGATGGAAACTATATTTAAAAAGCGATCGATTCATGCGGGACGTCGCGCACGGCCGGGTACGCGAGTGCGCCGAGACCGAGGCTTGTTCGCTTTGCATGCAAGGAATACAGGGGGGGCTGTTATACGTTCAAATTCATCAGTCCATTAATTCACGAAATTATTAACTATTTATTTCATTTCATATCGAATATTCGAATTAAAACAACAAAAATACAAATATAGAAATAAAACGCTTAACTAAAATCTTAAAACATATCACAAATTCGAAACTGAAGCTCCTAGTTATCGAAAATAAGTGGTAAATATAATGTACTTTTTGAGTCCATCAAATAGAATACATCACAGTGTTATTTAATCAATTACGTACTAAATTAACAAACTGAAAAATATTTAATCTAAACTCTGATACTATATACATTCAAATAAAATCTTAAAGTAAACGGCGAGTTTAAATTTATATATTAATGGTTCAATTACTTGGAAACCAATGCTTCTACTGACTTCTGTGCATACGAATATCTTTTAGCAACAATTTTTTTTTTTGAAATAGGCTTCATGCAATGGAATGTCAATGTTCCACGGACTAACTTCGCTTTTTCAAATCGAGATTGTAATGCAACAGCTTCTTTTTTGTACTCATCATTTGTGAAAAAATCGACGAAGATATTTTTAATATTCTGATTATTCTTAGCCCAGGAAAAAATTTTTTGGGGACTATTTATTGCATTACGCGGAATTAGTTTCTCACCTGAGTTCGATTCCAAGTATGTAACGACGCGCGAACAGGGTCTTGCCGCCCCAACGCTCGTGTACCCGGCCGTGCGCGACGTCCCGCATGAATCAACCGCTTTGGAAATATAGTTTCCATCGGAGTTCCATTTTTAAACTTACAGATTTCGTAGAGAATGAATCAAGGAACACGCTCGTATTTTTTTCAGAATTTTCGAAGGTGGTAGTCATCTCGAAAATCGCGTTTGAAAAGTATAATTGTTAATAACAAATAGAAAATTATTTATTACATGAATTAAAAATTCATAACATGAAAGTGCAATTCAAGAGCTTCAAAATGAGTTTTTGACGATGTCTGTACGACAAAGGGAACCGGAGATATTAACGTTTAAAGAAGAGCGCGATCCCGAATTTTGGTGTTTTTTTCGAAAATTCAACCCCTTGCAGCTGCTAAACCCTTGGAGTAAAAAAAAAAAAAAAAAATGTTTCATTTGTTTATTTCACTCAGAGAATGTGTAAAAAAAATTAAAAAAGAATCCGAAACATCGACGAATATTTTTGGCCAAATCCGTCCCGCTTGACGTGGATTGACTCATCAGGGGCTCATAGATTATATGAATTCTTTGGAGACCAATGATAAGAACAAACGGGCTGGTAAAATCATCATTCTACCTTCAACCTTTATTGGTTCGCCGCGTAACATGATACAAAACTATCAGGATTCAATCGCAATTTCACGGGAATTTGGAATACCAGACTTATTCATAACTATGACGTGTAATCCTAATTGGCGTGAAATTAAAGAAAATCTTCTACCAGGCCAACGAGCGAACGATCGATCAGATATTTGTGCGAGGGTTTTCCATATTAAAAAAGATGCTTTATTAGATTTAGTAATTGGGAAAAGTTTTTTTGGACAAGTCGCAGCTTATGCTTATACGATTGAATTCCAAAAGCGTGGTCTACCACATATTCATCTATTAGTGACATTGAAATCAAACAACAGAATAAAAACTCCTGATATTATTGATAAATACATTTCTGCTGAAATTCCTGATCCATTCGAATATCCTGCTCTGCATGAAATAGTAATGAAACACATGATTCATGGACCTTGCGGAGATTGGTGTTTAAAAGATGGAAAATGTTCAAAACATTATCCAAAATCATACCAAGAAGAAACCTCTGTTGATGCTGATAATTATCCATACTACCGGCGTAGAGATCATGGCAAAACTTATGAACGTTCTGAAACATTTACTGTAGATAATCGATATGTAGTTCCATATTGTCCTACACTTTCACTGATGTTCAACTGTCATATCAATGCTGAGGTAGTTGTAAGTAGAAAGTCTATAAAGTATTTATTTAAATACATATTGAAGGGTCATGCTGCTGCTGCTGTAACTATTACTCAAGGGCCGAATGAACCTCCACAATCGACAAGTGAGTCATTGTCAGTGATTGATCATGATGAAATAAAAATGTACTTAGAATCACGTTATGTAAGTCCTGTTGAAGCGTGTTGGCGTATATTGAGTTTACCTCTGCATAAAAAAAGTCATGCTGTAATACGTCTACCGGTACACTTGCCTGATCAACAGACTATAATTATCCATAACGATACCGAAGAAGCAGCTAATGTGACAAATATGATTAATCAAGCGACTATGCTGTTAGATTATTTTGCATTAAATGCACGTGACGTCGAAGCGAGGAAATACAGATATGTTGAAATTCCGAAATATTATACATTCAAGTTACAAGAAATAAACAATAAGAAAGTACGTCGTTGGGAAAAAAGAAAAGCATATTTCAATTGTATTGGACGCATTTACTCAGTTAGTCCAAGCTCAGTTGAATTATTTCATTTGAGATTATTATTGTTGAACGTGAAAGGTGCTACGAGTTTCGATAATATGAAAACAGTGGACGGAGTCCAACACGAATTATTTGTACAAACTTGCTTAGCTTTGCATCTTATTGAAGATGATGAAGAATGGAAAAAAGCAATGCAAGAAGCAGCGTCCTGGATGATGCCTCGACAACTTAGACGACTTTTTGTTAGAATCTTAATTCATTGTAACCCACTACATCCGGCAGAACTTTGGATTGAATTTCAATCTCTGATGTCAGAAGACTTTAAGCGAAATGTAGATTCAGAGGAGGCTAAAAAAAAAGCGTATCTATCAATAGACAAAATGTTACGTATGGAAAATCGAAACCTCGCTGATTTTATTAACGTAGAAGGATTATCAGCAGAAAATGATGATGTTGTCGATCATATATCACCGCAGCCATATTTAGAAGCTGGTCAAAATTATCATGCAAAATTAAATACGGAGCAGAAATTGATAGTTGACATTATTTTAAACGTAATAAATAATAAAAGTGATGCAGCTAATACTAATTTTGATAATTGCTTTTTTATCAATGGCCCTGGAGGATCTGGAAAAACTTTCAATTAGAACACTCTCTTTAATCTTTTAATGGGTAATAAAAAGAATGTATGTACCATGGCCTTTACAGGAATAGCAGCAACGTTACTTCCTTTTGGAAAAACAATTCATAAAACATTTGGCTTACCCGTCCCTTTATATTCCGATTCTACATCTAACATCAAAGTTCAATCAAAAGAAGCGGATTATTTGAGAAATATTGATATTTTTATTTGGGATGAAGCACCAATGGCTCCAAGATATGCTTTGGAAATAATTGACAAAACTCTAAAAGATATCACAGATAATGATACACGATTTGGCGGCAAGATCATCGTTTTGGGAGGAGATTTTCGACAACCTTTACCTGTTAAATTACACAGCACTCGCAGTGAACTTATCAATTTATCAATCAAAAATAGTATACTTTGGAAACATTTCATAAACTTTGACTTGAAACAAAATATGCGTACGTTACCGTCCGAAATTGAATTTTCAAATTTTTTGATAAATCTGGGAAACGGAACTTTAAATGATAAAAACAATAACTTACAACTAGCAAATATACCAGCCCATTGTATTGCTTCAGAAAATGAAGACATAGTCGAAAATATTTATGGTGACGGTCCTTCGAAATAAGAAATACAGAGAAGCTATTTATTTTTATCTCCTAGGAATGATGATGTTGATGAACTCAATAAAAAAGTTGTTAAACTCCTTGATCAAAATACTGAAAAGGTATTCACAAGTATAGATAGTACAGAAAATTGTGATAATGGTAATTTAAATGAATCTTTGTTACCGGAATATTTGAATACATTATCTCCAACGTCACTTCCACCTCATGAGTTACGTCTAAGAGTAAATACTGTTGTAATGTTGATCAGAAATCTCAGTATAGACGAGGGTTTATGCAATGGTACCAGATTATTGATTTCGAAAATGTCCGATAACGCATTGTGTTGCGAAATTTTAACCGGTGATAAAGCTGGCGAAATAGTATTTATAAGTAGAATTACATTATATTCGGAAAATGAGTTCGCATTCACATTCAAGAGGCGACAATTTCCAATCAAAATAGCTTTCGCCATGACCATTAATAAGTCACACGGAGTGTGGGAGTGGAGTGGGAGTGGATCTCGTCAGTCGTCGTCGTCTGGTTAAAGAGTGGGGATAAGTTTGTGAGCTAGTGGTCCGCGATTGTCAGATTCTAGGCAGAGGGGTCAGCGCGAGGGCAAACGACGACACGAAAGGTTTTCTGGGCTTGGCGGGTATGTTTTAACAAAGGCGTCTATTTTTTTTTTTTCATCGTGTTTTTTTTTCTCTTCTTCTGTTTTATAAATAAAAAGAATTTTAATTTATCAAACATAATTTTTAATACTTATATTATATATTAAATAAAAATATTATGATAGGGAAGTAGAGGTATAGATCAATTAGGTAAATTTTGTTAATAGAAAGAAAATGCAAAAGGAATTACAAACAAAAAGAGAGACCGCGTGCCAATTCCCAGTCAGAAGGACGGTAGGGACGCAGACGGGGACGGACTGTGACGAATGTCAAAAGATAAGGGAAAAGGAGAAAAGATTGGGACGAAAAAATATATGGATAACAAAAGTAAACAAAAAAAAAAAGAAATTTACTAATTAAAAAAAAAAATATGACACCAAAAATACATACAAAAGACGTTATGACACAAATACCATCAACGTGGAAATTATATAAAGTAGAAATTATAGAAAACGAAAAAGAAACAATTAACAAGATGTATAATAGAAATCAGCTGACGAATGAGAGAAAGGAAACGACAATACGAATGAACAAAGAAAAGATAAATATGCCAAGGCTGGACGTAATAGAGGAGAGAAAAGAAAAATTAAACATGCCAATTCTTGAAGTGAATAGCCGTATCCCACCTCCTCACGGACCTTGTACACTCAGCGTACGCAGCCGTATCCTAGCTAAATTTATATTGAATTTGAATAGGACCTGGAATTGGCGGAAAAGGGAGTTTGCATCAATCCTATGCCTGCGTCATATCCTAAAGTCATATATTTATTTCTCAAATATCTAGGTTGCAACCAACTAAAATTATATTTACAATGTTGCTTATTCTAATATTATACGGTTTGTTTCGTGCTTTCTGAATTTAATGAAGTTTTGTTTAATATTCATTGAAATATCGAAAGGAAAATTTAATAAATGTGAAATACAATTGCTAATTTTATATAAGACTTGAAAACTGGCCTTATGTAAGGCGCTATGCCTATGACATTAGTTAATATCTAGGATCTGAGTCAACCGTGTGCTAATACAATGAATTGCTGCTAGTTGAAATGATGGTTGAGCCAACCTGGCGCTTTGCCGAAGATGACTGCTGAGCTGAGTGTTGTCGCGACTTATATACCATTCGTGACGTCACTCAGCTCGTCGCTGCCGTCGAACGTTCCGTGATGTTGTGACAGTTTGCAACGGCTGTCTGTTTCAAAACGTAACCGCTCAGGCCTAGTTAAGCCTGATCCGTTACAATATATATAATAATAATAAGTTTATTTTGAAAAACCAAAATTTGTGTATAAGAAAAAAAATTTACAAAATACAATAAATAAATATAAAGATTGAAAACTTGTAAATTTAATTATGATTTTTCAATAAATACAAAAGAAAAACATATACTACATAAGATAAAAATATCTATAAATCATAAAACTGAAAATTCAGTATTATTAGAATAAGTTATACTTATTTACTAAGCCCTGAATTTGAGGGGGCAATGTAACAATATCCATGTTATCATGTAAATGTAATATGAAAAAAATAGAGAAAAAGAAAAATTTCAATAAACAAAAATAAAGATCGACAAAATTAGCAAAAATAGAGTATGAAACTATCTGGCTAAAAGTTACTCAAAATAGAGTTTAGCAGGAAAGCCTAGTAGTTTCGGTAAAACGCGAAATCAAAAAGAGACAGAGCAACGCTCCACAATAAGCAATTACTAATGTAATTTCAAAAAGTAGTGGGGACAACCACTATATAACAGAGCGAGTCAAGTGGCTCACGATCTCTCGATATAGAAAAACTATCATTGATCATAAACTACAAAACGATAAGGTAATTGACATAACAAATTTTGTCAAACTTATTAATCAAATAATAATTAAACGAATACAGTTATTGTTGATTCACAAATATGGAACCAACGAGTTGAGAAACTTAGCGGTTGCATTCTTCCTTCCTATAAAGTCATTTCCAACGAGTTTGAATACTCCGAAGACGTGAATTATCCTAAATAAAAATAATATCGATCCGAATAAGAAAATCAACACTGACGGGTGTAAAAACTCTGAAGTAGCGATTATTTTATTCTATAGGTAATCGATAAAAGAAATCATCAGAATAAAAAAGTCAACACTGACGGGTGTAAAAACTCTGAAGTAGCAATTATTTTATTCTATAACCAAAATAAGAAAATCAAAACTGACGAGTGTAAAAACTCTGAGGTAGCGATTATATTCAAATCAAATACTCTCATATAATCAACACCGACGGTACGAAAGTTTCTGAGGTAGCGATCATATGGGAATTCAAAAAATAAAAGCTATCATAAATAGATAGGCAAAACTCATAATCTAGAAAGAGTCCCGAATAATAATTCATTGATTAGATGAAGATTCTCATTCCTAGCTAACGTTCGATTTATTCAAATATAGGGTAAAATCCACTGGGGATAAGTCGCGATTGTTACAATATATTATATACGAATTTGAATAATAATTTATTCATACATATATATATATATTGTACCGGAGTTTCAGAGTATACTCCGCACCCTACGGCGTTCCTTTCGAGTAGACACGTCAGTCTCGATTCACAGAAATCTAAACAAACTTCAGCGGTAATCAACAAAATACTATATTGCCGGAACGACGGCCTTAAAGCTTCGGTTAGCTCAGATGTACAGCGATGAGGGTAGAGTGAGTGGATTCACCTTGCTAATCAATAAAATATGAAACACCAGATATAAATTCCTTCAATGAAATCTGCGATTTCGTGTATTGTTCTCAATTAAGCGAAAACAGATTTATCAGTGGTAACAAAGAGGTTCAAATATAATCGGAGATACCAAATTGCACAGAAATAGTTATCAGAAGAATCGTTACGAATAATCGATGAAAATAACGATTGGAATAATACTTAAGAATTACTGATTTGACCAAGGAAAGAATATTATATTATTAAGCCTGCTTCTGCGACGCAGCAGAATAAAAAAAAACGTAAACACGCCGGTTAGCTGGCGAGCGCCGTAGAAGCGATATAATCCAAGCTAAACTACTTTCCAGGCTACGTATCACCGAGCGATACGATACTCTGTAGCAAATTTTCTAATTGCAGCACGCTAGCGATATTACTTAATTCTTCGCCGATATCAGGGCTCAATAAATAATTCAGATGAATTCAGGCAAGACGGTAAACTAATTTAACAAATAAAAATGCGAATATGGAGCAAATATAAAGCAGATATAACGAATAGAACAACTTAAAACTACGACTAGCTACGTTCAGCCAACCCTCGGGGAGTTGGATAGTAAGCGACACACCATGCAATATTATACTACGAATTAATTAATCAAAGATATTCCTATAAATCAAAGATAGCGATCGATCAGCATCAGATATTCTCGAAGCGAGAAATTGAGCACGAATGAGCGATCAAATAGTATTAACAGATCATAAGCGAAGCAAGCAAATAGAAATCAGACTAATAAAGCGAAAGACATCAAGCAAAAAGGTATTCTAACAAAACTACAACCAACCACGAAGTGCTTTTGCTGAATTTCTATAACTTAAACACTATAAAACGAATCGCGTAGCCCGTAGGCTGTACGCTACACAAATAAGGCGTATCAACTACTAAATCACTAACTAAATGCTCCGAAAAGACGGAACTCGAATCAAAAATGCAAAGATAATTATTCTAATAAAAATTCAGCGGTATTTTTCGTGGCTTTCCTAGCTATTATAGATCAGAGAGACTTTACTTTATCTAAGCGATGTTCGTCGCACAAACTTAACGTAACTGAGTTTATTAGTGGTTCGAAAAACGAGATATACGGGAGATATTTACTGACACGTCTAGTCGATATACGGTTGAACGTAGAAGTGATGAGCTCCGGCGACAGTTAGGTTATTCGGTTCGTAGGTTAAAGGTGGGGAACCTCAGGACCTATTAATTATCCTATTGGTGCTGCTAATCCCGCTGTTCGAGCAACCAGCTCGTCAGCTGACCGGCTCGGAGCGAAATCTTCTTGCCTATCGGCAGGCGATGATCGCGCTTCTCGCGATAGAACAGCCGTTTGGCGATATTTCAGCGGCGAGATGATGGCGGGAGGGTGTGATCCTGGCTCTTACTTAGCGATTCCTTTCATAGACCAACCAATAGAGATTTTTCCTCACACTCAAATATAGCAGCAAATTACTACCTTTACTACCTTTTAAAATATAGCACGTAGATAAAAACCCCGTTGTTGGCCCCAGCAAAATCGCTTTGTGGAATTTTTTAAACAACAAAAACTGTCAAAAATTGTCATTTTTCTGGTTTTTTGCAAATATCTCAAAAAGTGATGGAGGAATCGTTAAAATATCAATGGGACTTTTGTAGGGAACTAAAAAACCTACAAAATGGTTTTTTATGCAGCCGGATCGGTGCATTTTCCACTGAGAAAATTCGGAGGAACCTGTAAAAATAGACCATTTTTCGAAAATTCATAACTTTGACAAATTCAAAGCTGGACAAACGATCTTGCGGGGAATAATAGATAATAACATGTAGTTTAACTGTACGCAAGATGGTTTCTGTCCGATGGGTAGTTTTTGCACAATCGCGTTATCAACAATTTGAAGGCTTATCTTGTAAAATGCGGGAATTTAAGGGAAATTGTCGTATTCAAATTTTCTAAACGGCATCTGAAAGTAGAGATCAAAATCTTCAATTTGTATATTTTGGATTTTCACTTGGGGTGTGGGAAATGTGTTTAAAACGTCCCCGAAAGTTGCTCCAAACGCTCTGAAGTGCACTCGAGGCAGAGTCGGGTACCGGTGGTGGGGGAACCAGCTAGCCGAGGAGAGTGTCTTAGCGCGACGGGTTGCTATCTAATGCGGCGCGGCTTCGCAGAGCGAATTCTTACTTTAACAGTCTATTTTTGTGTATAGGTTTTTGTCGTGATGTTTTTTTTTATTAACTACAATGTATTGCTTAATCTTTATCGATTAAATCTAACATTCGCTCTGCGAAGCCGCGCCGCATTTAGCAACCCGTCGCGCTAAGACACTCTCCTCGGCTAGCTGGTTCCCCCACTACCGGTACCCGACTCTGCCTCGAGTGCACTTCAGAGCGTTTGGAGCAACTTTCGGGGACGTTTTAAACACATTTTCCACACCCCAGGTGAAAATCCAACATATACAAATTGAAGATTTTGATCTCTACTTTCAGATGCCGTTTAGAAAATTTGAATACGACAATTTCCCTTAAATTCCCGCATTTTACAAGATAAGCCTTCAAATTGTTTATAACGCGATTGTGCAAAAACTACCCATCGGACAGAAACCATCTTGCGTACAGTTGAACTACATGTTATTATCTATTATTCCCCGCAAGATCGTTTGTCCAGCTTTGAATTTGTCAAAGTTATGAATTTTCGAAAAATGGTCTATTTTTACAGGTTTTTCCGAATTTTCTCAGTGGAAAATGCACCGATCCGGCTGCACAAAAAACCATTTTGTAGGTTTTTTAGTTCCCTACAAAAGTCCCATTGATATTTTAACGATTTCTCCATCACTTTTTGAGATATTTGCAAAAAAACAGAAAAATGACAATTTTTGAGTTTTTGTTGTTTAAAAAATTCCACAAAGCGATTTTGCTGGGGCCAACAACGGGGTTTTTATCTACGTGCTATACTTCAAAAGGTAGTAAAGGTCATTTGCTGCTATATTTGAGTGTGAGAATAACCTCTCTTTTTCCTCTATTGGTTGGACTATTATTAGGGTATCTATGCTTATTAGGGTGGTTCTTAAATACCAAATTGACGAGTGAAGTATGGCAACCGTCAGACAAAAAATTTAAAAAAATTGTCCCCAAATATTAGATTTTTTTTAAAATTCTAACAGGTGCCTAAAGAGTCCTGAAGTTTTCCCGTTTCTTCTTTGTTTTTTCAATTTCCCTGCCTTCCTCGTGAAATTTTACCTCGGAAACGACCTTCCGAATATAAAAAAAATCCCATCGTAAGCTTGCTAATCTAAAATTCTGATGTTTTCGTGTAAAATTGTGCAAAAAAATCAGGCTCAGAAGCTAACATCATAGACAGATTGACCGAAAAAATTTCCTCGATTTTTTTCTATATAGTGGAATTTTTTGGAGCAAAATTGACCCAACAATCGAATGGAAAGAAAAAAAAATCATAAGATCCAATGTTATTTAAACGAAAAACTTCGAACCTCTTTAGGCGCCTATTGGAATTTTTTTTTAAATCTAATATTTAGGGACAATTTTTTTTGATTTTTTGTCTGAAGGTTGCCATGCTTCACTCCTCGAGTTGGTATTTAAGGACCACCCTAATGCTTAGAACATACGTCCTTACGCATCTAGAAACATGACATAGAAGAGATAAATCCACACAAAAGTTGTATAGAGTGGCGTACGTACGAGAGTCACGACGTAGTCGGCGCTAGTATTGCAGACAAAAATCGTCTGCAACACTAGCAGACGCATGTTGTCATTTCATGTTTTTAAATGCAAATTAAGGAAATAAAATAAAGTACGAGCAATGATTGATACAAAATGTGAAGGTACCAAAAATAGTGAATACCCAACAAAAGCTCTTCAGGTACGAAAACCTTGCGTCAAGTACGTTGAGGGGGGAACCTGAATTAGAACGCTGAAAAAAGTGTGATTTTTGCGATTTTTTCTCTCGACAACAATGCAACAAATTTTCTTGAAACTTTTGGGGTGTCTTATCACATGTTTCGACATTACAAAAAAAACAAAATTCCCTACAAATATACCGATTTTTTACAGCAAATATTGTCATCTCTTCAAATCGTCTCGACGCTGGAGTTGTTTATTGGCGTACAAGATAGCGTACGTAATTTTTGTCTGGTATAAAAAAAACTAAAGAATTTCTCAATTAATATGTAATCACCTTCTATATGAACCTTAAAAAATTTCAAATATGAAAAATCAAACAAATTGTGACACTTCGAAAAAAAAAAAACGTTTTTAGTGAGAAAATTTCAACTTAGTTGTTAAAAAAATTCGTTGAATTCAATGTTGTTAACAAATCTCTTAGGTTCATATAGAAGAGAAAGCAATTATCCAACGAAGAAACGTTGGGTCAAGTCGCTAGGTCAAATAGTTTTTTTTCTATTTTGTACGCCATCTCGAAAATTGAAGTTTCGAGAAACACGCGTTTAAAGTTGACGATCACGAAATCTGTAACTCCTGGAGTACTCACAGCAGTCAGAGGCTTATCTGCGATACCCGGCCCATACAGCAAGCCTTCATCTTCCTCGTGGAATTGGTATTGCTGCATTATCCCCATCTGAAACCGACTGTCTAATGTCAATCGCTCACCACACATTATTGTCTTGTTCTCCCTAGTAAGGCGGACGGCGATGCGGATCCTTGTGGATTTTAGACAGTCATTCCTATAGATGAACGCTCATTGGTTCGTTATTAAGTCCTTTTTACGGAAGAACTAAGTCCCCGCGGTCTTTTTTACATAGGTAACTTTCGTCTTATTATTTCGCAAGGGATCCGCCGGTATGCTTCCAGTGCGCGAATTTCCAGACACCCTGTATTTGTTATATTTCAAGTGACGTTTTTACGTCTGGCGCTCAAATCGAGCTTTTCTCATTTGTTTATTAACTACTAGACCTGTCCTTAACAAGGGTAAAATCGAATTTCCATCGGGCCACTCGTCAAAATGGTTCGAAATGATTTGAAAAAAGTGTCCAATTTTTTTCAATTTTTTTCGTTCATATTTACCCACCCCTAGAAAGCGTTACTTTTTCCCATAAGAAAAGCATCGATTTTTCGAGGTTTTTAATCCAAAATTCGTACTGGGTCTGAAAATAGTTGTAAAAAAGTTTGCAAAGAAGCAAAATGGAGGTCAATTCGTCCACTTTAAGCCGCCGCTTGGAAAATTGGGCTATCTCTATTTCTGACTCCGCTATCCAACTTTTAGTGCGCCAAGAAATTTCGAATAGTGAATACAAGCTTTTGGGATTGGTCTTGAAGATAAAATAAATTCTTTGTTCAAAATAACAAATAGAAATTCAAAAATTTCGACCAACTCATCTTCCTTCTCAGTATTTGGGAAACCGCTGAAAAAAGATCAAAAAAATGTCAAAAAACCTCATTCGGAGAGCTGAATATCGAAAGACCTAAATCGAAGTACATAATTATGAAAAAATGTAGGTAATCACAATTCACAAACCCGCTTCACTGCTCCGACTACACGCTAGCGCTTTGACTAAAGACACTACACGCTAGAGCTTTGACTAAAGACACTACCCGCAATAACCCCACTTGAACACAGCGTGTAGGCCAGGCATTGCTGATTCGCGCTTTATCGCACGAAGTGGCCAACAGGCGCGAAGCTTGCCGTTTGGCTTGTGATTAACTTCAGCAAGGAGCCGTATACAGCACTTCTATCGAGGTTAGCTAACTGTGAAATGGTGCGTCTGCTTTAATAATTCTGATCTCTACAAAATATATACGACAAATTAGTTCAAGTGCACAATGCGTTTACGGCAGAACATTCGTTTGATTGGTTACGTGGATCCTCAAATTCTCGGGAACAAATTGCCATCAACTCGTCAAGTTTTAAAAGTGTTATTTTCCAACACACGAGTGTCAGGTCTTGATATAAAAACAAGTGTAGACCTAGCCCTGCGTGAAACTCTGATTTTTTGGACCAAAGCCAGATTGAAAACAAGGAGATATTGTCATTGTAAAACTCAGCTGATGAATTTACACAAACAATGGGATCTCTTGGGGAAAAATATTAATGCCCCAACCAATAAAAAGAGAGAAGAGGAATTTTGCAGTAAGCTGGATGACCTTTTTGACATCGCCCACCAAGATGCGCTTGTAGGGCTCGACGATATAAGAACGACTTTCCTGCAAAATCAAGGGAAGCCTGGTCGTGTGGGTTTTATCTGGGATATTCAAAGCACATATGATTTGATGGAAGCAGCAGAATTGCAAAGAACAACCAATGCGTTACAGAGGTTGGAAAGAATGGACCAAGAAAGATCATTATTTGGTAATTTCTCTCCCAATATTTTGAACAAACAATTTTTTTTCTTTTATTCTCAATCAGAAAAAAAATGTAAGGACAATAAAAATTTCTTTCAGATGAGATCGTAGAGTTAGCATCGAGTGATGGTGGTGATTTCTCACAAACGTTGTCACAAAAAACGACCAGCACACTCTCAAATTATTCCACAGAAGACAATCCTGGAAATGATGCTGGACCATCGAATCCGAAAAAATCTCGAGGCACCGTAGATGTGATAAATGAAAAACTCGTCGCGGTTTTTGATCGGTTCAAAGTATCTGATACGTCAGCCGTTCATTTAGTGGCTTCTGTGGCTCAGTCTCTTGGATTCGATTTAAATGCGTTGATTGTTAATCGGAGCTCGATCAAGAGGAAGCGTGAAAAGTTGCGTGAAATTAGGTCCATGAGAATAAAAACCGCGTTCCAAAATACTAACTTGCAAGCCGCTGTTTTGCATTGGGACGGAAAACTTTTACCTGACCATGAAAGCGGTAAGAAACTCGAAAGATTACCCGTATTGATAACAAACTGTGATTCTGAAAAGCTGTTAGGTGTACCGAAACTTGAAAACGGAAGAGGCATCACGCAAGCGAACGCCATCCATAATGTTCTCGATGAGTGGGTGCTTTGAGCTCGATAAAAGCTCTCTGTTGTGATACAACGGCTTCGAACATGGGTGTCGTAAATGGCGCAGCGGTTTTATTAGAAAAAATGTTGGAGAAATCTATTTTATACCTGCCATGCCGCCACCATATTTTTGAGATCGTTTTGAAAAGCGTTTTCAATGTGAAGTTGAAGTCCCCTTCGACTGGACCAGATGAACCTATTTTCAAACGTTTCAAAGATTCCTGGTCACAAATCGACTCAACGGCATATCGTAGCGGAATTGATGATAAAAAAATACAGAGCCTTGTAACTGTCGAAAATATCGCAAGAATAAATTCATTTGTTGAATGGGCATTAAAAACAGATCAACCTCGAGCGGATTACAAGGAGCTTCTGAATTTAACAAAATTGTTTCTTGGAATCGTTCCATCGCGAGAAGTCGTAATGCGTTCACCGGGTGCAATGCATCATGCACGTTTCATGTCCAAAGCTATATTTATTCTTTGAAAATTTTTTTGTTCCGGGACAGTTTCGAAATGACGAAAACTGAATATCAGGCGATCCGAGATGTGTCGATTTTCATAGTTACGACGTATGTCGAAGCATATGGTTCACTGCTCCACTCGCAGTAGCAGCTCCAAACCATGATCTCCAATTTTTGAGAAAACTCTACAGTTATGAGAGTGTTGACAGAGAGATCGCTAATGCAGCTATGAAAAAATTGGTATATCACCTTTGGTATTTGAGTCCTGAAACGGTCGCATTATCATTTTTTGATGAGAATTTACCATTGGACGTGAAACGTCGCATGGTGTCCGAGTTGGGTCCGCTCGAAGAAATTTACGAAATTGATGACAATTGCCCGAAGAAAATTCAAATCAACGCCAAAGACGTTGGTCATTTCTGTGACAAAGAGATGGATCATTTTGTAACATCGCAAACCCGGAATTTTTTGTTTCGATTTGGAATCGATGAATCGTTTCTAACAATTGATCCATCTCTTTTGCCTAAAAATGCGAGTTTCCAAGAAGGTTCGAATATTGTCAAAAAATTAAAAGTTGTGAACGATGCGGCAGAAAGAGCTGTTGGTCTGTTCACGGATTATAATAATATCCTGACAAACAACGAAACACAAAAGCAGTACATTTTGCAAGTGGTTGAGGAACATAGAGAAAGAATTCCTGATTCGAAAAAGGTTACCATCATGGAAAATTTATGAATCAGTTTGACCCCTGAGGGTACAAATGGATCTTCTTTAATTCATCATGTTCTGCACGCAGATGTTCACTTTGTGTAGAGTGTAAAACAGTTTCACAATAAAAAGTATTTTTCAATGTAAATTTTTTTGTACTGTATGTATTGTAAAACAACCTCAACATCCAGATTTCACCTATCCTAAAAAAAGTCCTATTATCCAAATTCATCTTACGAGAAAAAATAGAATATTTCAAAATAATTAAAATAATTGAATTTAAATGAGGTTTTTCGACATTTAAGAAAAAAAAAAATTTTCAGCGGTTTCCCAAATACTGAGAAGGAAGATGAGGTGGTCGAAATTTTTGAATTTCTATTTGTTATTTTGAACAAAGAATTTATTTTATCTTCAAGACCAATCCCAAAAGCTTGTATTCACTATTCGAAATTTCTTGGCGCACTAAAAGTTAGATAGCGGAGTCAAAAATAGAGATAGCCCAATTTTCCAAGCGGCGGCTTAAAGTGGACGAATTGTCCTCCATTTTGCTTCTTTGCAAACTTTTTTACGACTATTTTCAGACCCAGTACGAATTTTGGATCAAAAACCTCGAAAAATCGATGCTTTTCTTATGGGAAAAAGTAACGCTTTCTAGGGGTGGGTAAATATGAACGAAAAAAATTGAAAAAAATTGGACACTTTTTTTAAATCATTTCGAACCATTTTGACGAGTGGCCCGATGGAAATTCGATTTTACCCTTGTTAAGGACAGGTCTATTAACTACTGTATTACGTACTGACGCCGAAGTGCACGAAGGACGGGTCCACCCTTACCCTTAAACAGAACCTTGCGTTGCAACGTGTATCATCGCATTTCGGGGCAATTTTTACAAAAGTAATAACTCATGTTAAGTAGGTAATAACCTACAGTTGATGTCTTTTCTTCTCCTGTCTAGAACAAACGTAAAGTTAACATAACCTCACCTACCGCGTTTGTGTTTTCGATGTTTTTTCTTTGAAGATTTGCGTTTTAGCTCTCTTTCGATACGTCTTAGTCTCTCTTCGAGCCGATTTTCCTTATCTTCACTCTCCGAAGATGTCCTGCTTCTTTTCCGGTTCATTTTCTTGCGAAAATGTTTGGCACGTGTGGCGTGTCCGGCACAAAGAAAAATAATGAAGTCCAGCGTTGCCAGAACGAAATCGTTTTACGTACTGGATAGCAGGGCCAAAACGTACTGAATGTGAACTTTGCGTACTAAATTCAGCTGACAACTCAAATTAAAGGGAATGCATTCGAAGTATAGATGAAATTTGACGTTTATTATTTTTTTTTAATCAGGTACACAAAAAAAAAAACACAGTGTGACTGCCGCTTATGTATGATTGAGCCCAACGGAATAAAACTGTTATTGACGCTCTCCGCTAGCTAGCACACTTAATTTATAAACGAATCCCACTAACTTTGCTAAAATTCGTTAAGGTTGTACGAAATCCAAACGTAAATATAGAAAATTATAGGCAGATTGAAAAAAAAAGTACTAGATATCATGTCGTCGTACCAACGTGCTGACAGGATCCTCAAAGTACTAGATCTAGTACAAATGTACCAACACTGGCAACGCTGCTTAGAGTTGATGGCTCGACAGTTGAAAAACCCGGCGTACGAGCGCCTATTGCAGAGGGAATATAGTCAGATGACTACAAGAAAAATCGAAGATCAGCAAGGAAACTTGCACTTGCTTATCTACGATGCTGCATTTGTGAGAGCAACGTTTCATAATGTAGATAGACTGTTCATAGATGGGACTTTCCAAACCACACCTAGGGTCACTGGCGTGTATCAGCTCGTCACTGTCTTAGCAGTGAAGTATGATCATGTAAGATGCATGAAATTATATACTTTGGTTCAATCTAAATCTTCACATCGATTATTATTGATTCATTTTTATATTTTCAGGCTCTACCGTTCGCGCACATCTTGATGTCCAAAAAGCTCGAGTGTAGCTACAAAGCTGTTTTCACTGCGTTGGAAAATCATCTCATAAACCCTGCATCCGTGCGGGTGGTGATGACCGATTTCGAACAGGGTCTCCGAAATGCCACTCGCGAGGTATTCGAGAATGCAATTATTGCAGGCTGCACCGTTCATTACGACAGAATAAGTCACTTTTTCCAAGTATCGTTGGCTACGAGGGGTGAAACGCTTGTAAAATCTGGCATAGACCATACACTTCATCAAATCATTGAAATATCAGAAAATCAAGTGTACATCAAAATAGACTCAACTCCTCATTCAATTGTAATATTCACTGATCACTTTTGCTTTACAGGCGCTACTGAAAAAAATTCAAACACTACGGCTATCAGGTTTCGTAAGAGATTCATCGGAAGCAAGGTTTTTTGTAAAAAAAATCATGGCCCTCGCACACCTACCCCAAGACATGATTCGGGCAGAGTATGACAACCTAGTGAATGGCTTAGACATTCCGGTGCGAGAGGAGTTGGCGCGTTTTCTAACTTACTATGAACGTCAGTGGCTAACCATAGTTACGCCGGCTGGCTTCAGTGTGTTTGGCATTTCGAAGCGAGCAAACAACGTAACGGAATCCTATAACAGCATTCTTGCAAGAGAGCTTGGGAGACATCCCAGTGCTTGGACCTTCATTGGTTAGTTGATTTGCTATGATGTATCTAACTACTGTTTCTGTATTAGAATCAGGTGCCTCATAATGTTTTCAAAATTTGAGATTTTGTTGGTAAATTTAGAGATTTTCCAATAAATATTATGACCACCTTTTGATTATTACCCTAATGTTTGGTTTTATCGACGTCAGAATCGTTGATTTCCTCAAGAACTCGGTTTTACTTGCAATCACAACTTTTGAAACGTTTTTCTTTATTACTGATAATGTTTCCATGTAATTATTTTATATCAGAGAAATTGGCCAAGCTCACATCCAACGCCAAAGATGATATTGCAAGCCTGCAACAAGGAGCAGAGATCAGCCGGCATCCTCGTTATGGGACAGGGTATAGAAAAGGCAAATTGGAAAGGGGTTTGTGTTTCATATTAATTGTTCAAATTAATTGTGGAAGGTACATGCAGCATTTTTTACTTAACTTTTCCATTTTTTACTTACTTTTCCATTTGACTCGACTTGATTGATTGAGCTCCTTCTCAAATTTTTTACTTAAGTTGGTCGAATTTAGGCTCAAACCTCAAGTGAATACACAAATTCATGGCAATATAAATTATGTAATCAATTCCCACCCGGCCCCAATAATCCAGACCTAACTCATCAAACATCATGATTGAGACTATTCGAAATTGGAACTGCAAGTTTGTTTTCCTTGTATATAGCATGCGATGCTGGTGCATAAGCTTTTCAGATAGTTTCTCGAGAAAAAATTACAACATAAAGTACGAAGTATACACAATATAGGAAACAATAACAATCTACTCTATTTAGACAGATGATGATATTATTCATTTTTCTTCTATTTCATTACTAGTGAATGATCCTGATTACGAGATCAATCTTTTTGGAGGGTACCGTCCCCGAACACCACAGCCACTGGATCCTATCCTAGAGCAGGGCCAAGAAAATTTTCCAGAGCAGGTCCAAGAACATCTGCCAGAGCAGGGCCAAGAACATCTGCCAGAGCAGGGCCGAGAACATCTGCCAGAACAGGGCCAAGAACATTTGCCAGAGCAGGGGCAGCCCAGAAACGTATATGGGCTGGCACGCAGGTCGGGATGCAGTTGCGTCCTTAGAGGTGCACCTGAGCAGCCACCGGAGCCTGGCCTGGAGCAGGGAAAAGAAAAAATGATGGAGCAGGACCTGCAGAAGCAAGCCAGGATCGTTATTGAGTCCTTTTTACAGAAGAACTAAGTCCCCGCGGACTTTTTTGCATAGGCAACTTTCGTCTTATGATTTTGCAAGGAATCCGCCGGTATGCTTCGCGTGCGCGAATTTCCAGACACCCTATATCAAAATCTTAGAGAAAAAAAAATAAAAACTCGTAAAGAAAAAGATCCGAAATCAGATGCTGCTGCCAAGTACCTACATCGCATTTACTCCTTCTCAAATTGATAATTAGACCTTCCATAACATGGTTTCTATAGCCATCTTGTCTTGCTAGGTAGAACCATAGATATAGCGATGGGCAATTAACGCTTCCAGTGGTGTTAACAGATAAAAAAAAAAAAAATTAGAAATGAAGAGATAAACAAATACAAATTTGGAGGTAGTGGTGCTTGGCGGGCCTATATTTCATACCACAATCGGATTTTTGGCATAGTTCAATTGCTGTTCCCTTGTACTAAAATTTTTATTTTTTTTTACGGGTTCTATGGAACAAATAAATGCATCAAACATTTTTTTTTTTTTTTTATTGGCCGCTATTTTCCAAGTTACACGGGGGTGAAATTCAGGAAAAAGAGCCAAAAATCGAAAACATACTCCCCTTCAAACGGTCATATCTTCGGTTGTATTCATCCTAGAGACTTCATTCAAGAACCATTTCAAAGCTATTGAATGACAGTATTATTATATATTTATTTCATTCTGCGATAACAAACAATTTCATTTGTTATAAACAAATATATTATTCAAACGTGATTTTCGAAGTAAGCTCCACGCGATAAAAATCTCAAAAATATGAGCGTATTCCTTGATCAATTCTCTACAAAATCGTTAAAAAAAATCGATGAAGACTCGATGGGAACCATGTCAAAACGATTTATTTATAAGCGACGGCGCGCGCTGCCACCGAAAGACCGTACCCGAGCGGGGTCTCTTAGCGGCAGCGCGCGCCGTCGCTTATAAATAAATCGTTTGAACATAGTTCCTATCGATTTCCCATCCCGTTTACTTAACAATTTTGTAGAGAATTGATCAAGGAATACGCTCATATTTTCAAAAAAAAATTTACGCCTAGTTCTTGCTTTGAAAACCACGTTTGAATATTATATTTGTTTATAACAAATCGAATTATTCGTCATCATGAACTTCAAAAATATATAATAATAGTGTCATTCAATAGCTTTAAAATGGTTCTCGGAAGAAGTCTTTTGGATGAAACGTGAAAACGGCCGTGTAACATGCCCACCGACGCTTTCTTACGCCAGCCACACGCACCCACGGCTGGGTCTCCCGGTGGCAGCGCGCGCCGTCGCTTATAAATAAATCGTTTTGACATAGTTCCCATCGAGTCTCCATCGATGTTTTTCAAACGATTTTGTAGAGAATTGATCAAGGAATACGCTCATATTTTTTTGAGATTTTTATCGCGTGGAGCTCGCTTTGAAAATCACGTTTGAATAATATATTTGTTTATAACAAATAAAATTGTTTGTTAGCGCAGAATGAAATAAATATATAATAATAGTGTCATTCAATAGTTTTGAAATGGTTTATGAATGAAGTCTCTAGGACGAATACAACCAAAGATATGGCCGTTTGAAGGGGAGTATGTTTTCGATTTTTGGCTCTTTTTCCTGAATTTCACCCCCGTGTAACTTGGAAAATAGGGGCCAAAAAAAAAAAAATTGTTTGATCCATTCATTTGTTCCATAGAACCCGTAAAAAAAATTATAGCCAAATCGATAACATCGAGGTCAATTTTTGATTTATTTTGTCCGGTTTGACGTGGAATGGCTCAAATCCACTTTTTCTTTAAATTGCTATAACTTTCGAACCAATTGACGGATTTAGATCATCTTGGTCCAATAATTGTGCGTAAAACTAAAAAAAAAAATTGAGCCTAGTGTCATTATTGGCGGAGTTATGAATTTTTGAAAAAAACCTTGCTCGAATTTGTTTATGCAAATAACTCAACGAATTTTTGACTAATTGAAAAATGCTTTAGCACAAAAATCTAACTCCCCGAGGACAAGCGACATGCAGAATTAAAAAATATCTGAGAGGTGACTGATCTGTTTCACGCGGAATGGCCCGTATATAAATAATATATGTGGACCGATTAAGGTTTTTATAATATTCAATTTGAAAACGCCGAAGTTGTTTCTCTGGCCTTTCCACGAACAATGAACAGCACAACCGTTTGTGAAAGTTAGCTTTAGAGCTCTTTGTATATAGTCGCGTGGTGAATTTCCGCCCACTCTCACAACTTTTTTTTTCTGTGAAAAAATGAAAAATCGATGATGTACCATATATCATATTCCTACTTATATGAACTGGAATGGTCGACTTTTCACAAATATCTTCATTAGGCTGCTAGTTTTCTTACAAATGCTACTTTCAACGCCTTTGATGTTGTGATCAGATCTTCAAAGATTTTTCCATCTTCCACATTTTTCAAAGGAAGAAGGTCTGCGGCTGCATCACCTTCGTCGGTGGACTCCTGTATTTTTTTCGATTCAATTGCCCTGAGTCGTTGATTGATACTTCTAATATTGATGCTCATCGAAGCTTGCAATTTCAAAATCCTTTGCAGATAGCCTGTAAAGATAGGTCGGTGATAAACATTGTCAAAAACTTGACAAAATACGTTGTCAAACTTACCAACTAAAATCTTAGCATCACCAGTTACTGGCATTTCAATTGACTGACGTCCATTGGTTTGATCGGGTATCGGAACCTCAGTGCAAATCATGTATTCATCCTCCTGAGGTTTATCAGCTTCTGCGAAGACATGATAAAATATTAAGAAATTTGCCATTCAATTAGATCACAGCTGGGAAATGTGATCCATTGCATTTGTAAGCAATGAAAATTGCTTTCACCTCTCGATTACTTTCCAATAAGTTATACCGTGAATATTTGGTGAGACTACATGATCTCCTTCCTACGGCAAAACCAACACAGGCGCGCACCGCGTGCGTGAGTCTCGTTCAGGACGAAATGAGATGCCAGTAGCATTGCATCCCCTCCCGAACGAGCCTCACGCACGGGGTGAGCGCCTGTGTTGGTTTTGCCGTTGTAAGGGGATCGTGTAGTCTCACCGAATATTCTCGGTATGTGATGTGCTCAGTGGACAAGAATATTCAATAAAAGAAATCGTTCAATCATGATTTATTATGGAATGGCCTCCATACCTGACGATTGAGCGCTGCATAAATTCTGAGATCCCAAATCCACGTTATTCTCAACTACGATGCCCGTTTGCAGATCACCTTATCATTAAAATAGTATATTTCGATACAAGAGCGCAAAAGCAGCAATTCGCGCACGAGTGTGAGGCACGAACGAGCCCGAAGGCGAGCCGGAGGTAGCGAGTGAGGTGCCTTCACACGAGTAAGCGATATTGCTGTCTTGGGCTCGCGTATCAAACACTATTTTTCTCGATACATGCAACGCAAGGTCCTCGTTTGTGTGCCGTCTGCGGGTATCCAAGCCGGATTTAGCACACCGGTGCGCAAAAATCTGCTTTGGGTGCATGTGTTAAGAAATAGTACTTTAGGGCCGTGGAGCGAACACTATTTTTTGGTACTGTGTTCGTAAAGTACGCAACTCCTTCGATATCGGATGAATAGAGTATAATGTACAAATAAGAAGAGTAATCATTCAAAGAAGGTATGTGTCTGAGCCGGGAAGTGAGAGGCCAGGGGTGGGACCGCAGGCGGGTCCAGGGCCGCAGGCCCTGGTGGGGGTGCAGGGGGCGAAGCTCCCGCCGGGGGGTTGGGGGGGCAGAGCCCCCCCACTTATAAAAAATACTTTCATGAATTTTCAAAAAGAATATATTAACCAATTATATTATAACATTTTTCATCAATATTCATTATTCAAACAGAAATAGTCTATTTATAATAGAACTTTTAAAAAAATTGAAAAAAATACTTACATAAATGTGAAAAAAAATCAAATATACTAACCAATATTCAGATAAAAATAGTCTTAAACTCTATTGGATATTATTAAATCCAATATTTAAATAAAAATAGTCAATTCATAATGAAACTTATCTTAAAATTGTTTTATATCTTATTTTCATATAACCCTGTTTCCTAGAACATTCTAGAATATAATCAATGAGGTTTATCATTTGAGAATATTCCCAATGTTATATAACTTTTTAGAACTTTAATATGAATAGAACTTTAATAAATTGCATTTTTCAATTTAAACGAATATTCAAAGTAATTGCATTTTCAGCTGTTGTAACTATTGTTCAGATATATATGTCGTAGTCTTTTCGCAGAATTCGTCATTTCATGAAAAACCCAGGCACTTCCTGAAACGTCGACGTTTGGTGAAAATTTTTTAAATTACATTTTCTGCCTAGGTAGTTCATGAAATGACTACTTGACACTGGCATATCGTGGCTAAAACCAAGTTTCACAATCGGGCGCATTTTATGATTTGATGTTTCATGTAATGCCTGTAAATGTCATGTAATGTAATTAAAAAACACATCAAATAGAGAACAACTTTTTTTATACGTTTTTAAGATATAATCAAGAATACATGAATAAAATTGAAAAAAAAAATTCAATTAATTATAAAATATAATATAATATAAATATAAATTGAACCTTCCAAGAATCACTGCCAAACAAACAGATGCTTGTGTTTCAAGTCGAAGCTTTTATGTAATTCACGGTGTCATAAAAGTGGACCATGCGCTAATAAATGAAATGATACAACGAGAAATTGAGAAAATAACATTGTTATTGATATGTATTTTAATTAATGTTTATGTATTAGGGTGCTTTTTTTTGAAACTATTTTTTTTTTTTAACTCCCCATTGAAAATCTCATAGTAAACGTCGAAACAGGAATCCTGTCCAATTTTTAGGTCTTAATTCCAATTCTAAGTACTCGCACTTTTCTTTTTAAGTTTTCCCATGCTAAAAGCATGTAAACATTACGAATTTTTCTTTCACCGCGCACAACTTAGCCGCATTTCGATGGATTGTTCTCATCCAAGACTTATTTTGCAGAGAATTTCGTGTTCTTCAAAAGTGCTCCAGGTAGTTTAGCTGTGGTTTCAACCGCTGCACCTGTGTGAGCCTTCAAAGTCGATTTTATGCATAATTCTTCTTTCTCACTGTGGTCGAATAAACAGTTGGACTCGGAGAAAAAAACTACAGGACAATTTTGTAGGAAATTTATTTCTCTACAAAAAAAGTCCGATAAATAAAGTCTCTCAAACCAGTATTCCAAAAGATATAAGGACTTGGATCTACTACAAGATGACGACGTCTATTACAAGATTTTCGATGGGGAGTTGAAAAAAAAAAAAAATAGTCATTCCAAAAAAAGCACCCTATTATGTATTCTTGATTATATTTTAAAAATGTATAAAAAAAGTTGTTCTCTAATTGATGTGTTTTTTAATTACATTACATGACATTTACAGGCATTACATGAAACATCAAATCATAAAATGCGCCCGATTGTGAAACTTGGTTTTAGCCACGATATGCCAGCGTCAAGTAGTCATTTCATGAACTACCTAGGCAGAAAATGTAATTTAAAAATTTTTCACTAAACGTCGACGTTTCTGGAAGTGCCTAGGTTTTTCATGAAATTACGAATTCTGCGAAAAGACTACGACATATATATATATAATATGTATTTATTGTTTATTTTGGAACATTTTCAGATTTGTCTTATTGGTTAATCGTACTGTTTAAATATAATTATTACTTAGTTTACCATTTCTCGAAATCCACATTTAGTTTTTGCTCTTTTGCTTGTGGTTCTGCAGTATGAGAATTCTCAATTGCATTATTGATACGCTTGAACGTACGGCGTTTGTTATCTATGGATTCATCTACATAACCTTCGGCTGCTGTTGACGAACGCCAACCACCATGGCGTTTAAGTTCGGTCATGTCCGCGCCTGCGTCGGACAATATACAGGCGGATGTTCTCCGAAAACTATGTCCTGAATATAGTTCGGCATTTGGTAGTTCTAAGAAATTCGCAATTCTCTTGGGAAAACTACCGATTGTGTGAATGCCAATTCTTTGCTTAGTGCACTTACTGTTGCGGTAACAAAGGAAAAGAGCCCCTGTTTTCATTAACTCGCTTGGTCTTTTCTGTATATATTTCTTGATGATTTCGGCGTAATTGCCTTCGACTGTGAATGTCCTCGTTTTATTTGTTTTTGTATGCGGTAGATGAAATCTGTACACAGAGTCTCTTAGCTCAATGTTTTCCATTGTCAATGAAAACAATTCGTTGCGTCTACATGCGCCGGTCGTTCCAAGAATTACAGCAACCTGTAGCAGAAAATTTAATGCTATGTACAACACACTGCATACACCAGTATACACTGAAAACAAAAACAAGAATAAAACAAAATTCATACGTACTTTAGCTGATAAAAATGTATCGTCCGGTGCTGTTTTTATGAAATTGTCCAGTTCTTTCGTTGAGAAAGTTTTGGCTTTTTTTGGCGTATAACCAACATTTTTTTGTTTTATAAAGGCTTTCAATTTGTGATATGTTCTGATGTCCACGTTTTTTCGAATATATAGCATAGAAGCTAACATGGAGTAGTGTGACCACAAACATGTCGGTGATAATGTTTTAGAAATTTCATAGAAATACGCCAAAAAAATTGTTTCACTGAATGAATTAGTTTTCTTCTTCGTCATCCACTCCAAGAAACGTTCATACGTTTTAATGTAAATGTGTGATGATTTCGTAGGCAGTGTCTGCATTAAGGCTTGATCAGCTGCCTCTAATAATTCAGGAGGAATAAAGTCGGCTTCAAGTTCCACTGACATTTCGGATGTATTTATTTAACACCAATTATTCACAAACACGATTAATACTATATTAGCACACGTTATCAGTTGGCGCGAGGCGCGAGTCTAGTGATGTGACGGAAAGTGTTTACGATACACAATGGGGGTGGACAGTCACGCGGCGAAGGCTCTACAAGCAAGCGAGCAAGAAAGGAGAGAGCTCTCTCTCTCGCTCGTCGTGCACGAACCTGCACGAACCAGTTGAAATTCGACTTTTACGGACTCAAAACGGTCCGTAAAATCGGACTTTACGGACTCAGAACGGTCCCTAAAGCACGTACTTTACGGACACGTGTACCAAAAAAGTATATTTTGAATTATCCTCGGTTATAGGCGACAATCTTGGACTGCATCTGATTTTTGGACTTGTTGAAAGCTTTCGATCAAATAAATTTTGCCGATTCTGTTTGACTAATTTCAAGGACATTAATAAAATTTACAGAGAAAGGGACTGCATTCTTCGTGATATTTCGAACTATAACGATCTATTATCATTAAATGATCCAGCATTACCAGGAATCAAAGAGAGGTGTATATTTAACAAAATACCAGGTTTTCACGTCACAAACAATCCAGCAGTTGATGTTATGCACGACCTTTCGGAGGGAGTTTGTCGGTACGACCATGTTCTTTTAATACACTACTTTATTCACGTTCGTAAATTTTTAACATCGGAACATCTCAATATGAAAATCCGTAGTTTTCACTATGGTGCAAAAAAATAGCACTAACAAGCCACCCGAGATCATAGAATCACATCTAAAAAATAAATGCATCATGCTGTCATCTGCTGAAATGCTGAACTTGGTGCGAAATTTAAATTTGATTATTGGGCTCTCTATTGATGAAAAAGACGGTCACTGGAACTTATTACTAACTCTGCAAGAGATTATACAGATTGTATCTAGTACAAAAATTACGCTTGAAACTCCTAACATTCTTGAAATAACGATTGTAGAATATTTAACTATGTTGAATGAAAAGTTCCCAAATCCCATGAAACCAAAACACCATTTTTTGGTGCATTATCCATCTATTATGAGAAAAGTTGGGCCTCCGTAGAATATTTGTTGTATGCGATTTGAAAGGAAGCACCGGGAAGGCAAGCAAATTTCTCGTTCTGCCATAAGTCGGGTTAATGTCGGCAGAACCATAGCCCTCAGGCATCAATTGATTTTCAATAATAGATTGATCCGCAGAGATTCCAAATACCTCTTGTTCGTCTGTGGCAGGATTAAATCAGTTTTTGTGAAAAATTTGCCAGATGTCTCCTGCTTCATAGAATTATTGCCTCATCACTTGCTAGACAGTAATATTTTATGGACAAATTCGATTGAATTATCACTTATAATACCACAAGAGCTTCAAAATTATCGGGTATTTCCCGATAGGTTCGTTGCAAACAAATGAAGGAGTCAAGTTGTTCAGGTTAAAAAATCACGAGCGCGAAGCGCGAGTGATTTTTCTGAAAAACTTGACGACTTCGTTTGATTGCAGGGAACCTTGAGGGAAATACCCGATTAATTTTGAAGCTCGAGTGGTATTCGGGGGATTATTTTTTCATCCAAATTTCGGCCGATAGAATTGCACCATGAGACAAAATCCACAGTTAAAAATTAAAAATTCGGAAGTCACAGAATTATAATTCAACCTGTCAGTTTGACGTGTGGTTAATTTGACTGGATTATGTTTTGTTTTTTATATATAGCAACTACCAGAGAAAATAATCAAAAAATTATCAGTATAATACCATGTAGGTTGTACCACGTGACGTCGAATGGTGCAATTCTATTGGTCGATATTTGGGTCGGAAAAATAATCAGGAAAAACAATAAAATATAACAGTGTCATGGTTATTATGTCAGAATTGGGACCAGAGTTTTATTTAGTAGAACTGATCATTTTGAACGGAGTTGACGATTTTTTATTAGCAGCTAAACAGATGACCGATGTTCATTTGAATGAACACGTCAGGGCATATAAAATGTATAGTACAGAGGAAGAGTTTCACTGGGAAATTCTAAAAAAAAGTAGATGTGGAGAACGCTTTCGCGTCGTACACAAATAAACTTAGCGATGGATATTATTATATAGCCAAACATTGGATGTAACCGGCTATATTTTTAAGATTATATATTGAAGACTTATTTTTAATATTTTTAATATTAATTATTTTATTTTTAATATTATTAATTATTTTAATAATTATTATTTTATTATTTTTAATATTTTCAAACGAAGAAAATTTTGAATTCTGAAAATGATGATAATTCCGATTATAAAATGTTTTATTTCTGACACTTCCGATTTTTTATGATTCGTTTATTTGTAACATTTGAAATTTTGTCATAAGTACAAAAATTCTGAGATTATAAAAAAAAAAATTGGATCATCTTTTCAGATTCAAAGTTTTCATAGTATATCTAGACTCTAACAGTGCTAAAATTATATAAACTGTCAAATTATCTGAATTTACTTAAAATTGGAAAATATTTCGTTCTGAACACTTTTTAAATTGAAGGTATATTCATGTTCGAATGTTTCAATTAAAAAAAAATACATAATTAAAACAACAAAATGAATCTTTTTTTTTTTTTCTTATAAAATTACCTTTCCAAAATAAAGTCCATTTTGATAATGCAGTTTTTCAAAAGAATGATTTTTCAACGAGTTATTTAGAAAAAAACCCTCAAAGTTCTTTCTCACAAGCGGTGGATTATTACCAGCTTGGTATATATTATAGAAGTTTCTGAAATTTTCATGCTTGTATTGTAATATGTGTGTATATTGTGAATGTATTAGGTATAAGTCTCTCCGTCTAATTTATGAGTGTGTTGCGCGATACAGCTATGTAATGTGTTGATATAGGTATTTGTGTACATAGAT
The DNA here is from genome assembly GCA_914767705.2 of Tenthredo notha. NCBI lineage: Eukaryota > Metazoa > Arthropoda > Insecta > Hymenoptera > Tenthredinidae > Tenthredo > Tenthredo notha. The sequence continues at coordinate 2,766,177 of OU611916.1, forward strand.
GTTCTGTGGAAAGTGGTCAGTCTAATGGCGGCACAATTATTTCTTTTCGCGAATGACAACGCTGCCGCTCGATCACAGACAATCGATCTACTGATATTTTATATGTCTGTGACTGATAATAGACGACGTAGCGGTAGCTGTCACGTCGTAGGTTAAAATGAACTGTCATATTACAATATTGTGTAATTAAATTGTAATATCATTCATAATAGGACGGTATACGATACTATTTCATAAATAAGTAGTACTGACTTGTTAAATTAATTACAGATATCAATTTCTATTTATTTATAACATTAGGTTATAAATAACTGTCTTGGTGAAATTTACGCATCTCGGAGTGATAAAGTTAATTAGGCAATAGCATACGAAATTGATTCTTTATGAATTCATTGCAGGTGTGGATTTCTGTTTATTTGCTAAATTATTTACAACAGTGCATTTCGTCGGTGACTGACTGATCCGCTGCATCCCTTGGACAAGGAGGGTTACGAACATAGCGATGTGAAAATCATTCATCGAGCAATATAATATACAATATTGTGTAATTGAATTGTGATATCGTTCCTAATACAACAGTTATCTATTTCATAAATAAGTAGTCATGAATTTTTGCTTTATTCTACACAGCAATCAAATACACAATTAAATAGATTCACAATAAGAACAATAATTTCAATTAATTTATTACTCGATGAAACTTGAACACGCATTGATGGACTAACACATCACTTACGCAGGACTATTTTCGTACTTATTAGGCTGAGAAGACATGTAGAGTATTTTTTTATTCATCAAAGATGCCTCGTAGGATGGAACACTTTCACTGAATCAAGGCGAATATTGCTCGTTGAATGATATTCACATCGCTTTGTTCGTAACCCTACTTGTCGAAGAGATGCAACGGGTCAGTCAGTCATCGAAGAAATTCACGGATGTAAATAGTGTAGCAAATAAACAGAAATTTACACCTGAGATGAATTCATAAAGAATCAATTTCGTATGCTATTGCCTAATTAACTTTATCACTCCGAGATGCCCAAATTTCACCAAGACAGTTATTTATAACCTAATGTTATAAATAAACAGAAATTGACATCTGTAATTAATTCAACAAGTCAGTACTACTTATTTATGAAATAGTATCGTATACCGTCGTATTATGAACGATATTACAATTTAATTACACAATATTGTAATATGACAGTTCATTTTAACCTACGACGTGACAGCTACCGCTATGTCGTCTATTATCAGTCACAGACATATAAAATATCAGTAGATCGATTGTCTGTGATCGAGCGGCAGCGTTGTCATTCGCGAAAAGAAATAATTGTGCCGCCATTAGACTTCCTGGGGCTCGATTCCATAACTTTGATCACTGCTATCACTGGCGATAAATAGATAGATCTATCTATTAACTGGCAAGAAATGGATAGATCTATCTATTTATCGCCAGTGATAGCAGTGATAAAAGTTATGGAATCGAGCCCCTGACGTTTCTGGTGTTTGTGAGGGCCTCGGCTCACTCCCTTTTTTTCCAACGGCGAGTCATAATTTCTCATATGGTCCGTACGAAAAACTGATATTTTTCGTGACGACTAGTAGAACGATTATTTCAAACTTTCATATACACTGTACTAAACGTGTTTGTCAAGTCAGTATCTAACTTTGATATGGTGCTTTCCGAATATTACTATGTCGTACATTAAACATTGAAATAGTATATTGTGTACAGTAATGTTCATTAATGCCTTCCCGGTGGCTAACTGTTTTTTTCGGACTTTTTCGGGAACGAGTTTCCATTCGCATTTCATGTGCCCATGACCGACGAAGCAGTTGACAGGCGATATTGAGAAACCACGACTGTACTCTGTAACCTCCCGCTGCTGTCATTTTAATAACCTCTAAGTCTGTTATTATTTTATTTCTCCGTTAATGACTTATCGCATAACCTCCAAGTCTGGCTATATTCCGCAAGGAGATTAAAATAAGAATACCCTCTAAGCAGAATACATAAGTCATCAATTCGAGACTCAATGTAGGTCAACTATTCATTATAGGTTAGCATATCACGGAGATCCTGATGCCCAGAGCTTTTCATAACCAACGAATATAATGCCGGTAAAAGAACGCTACTGATGGGGTTAACCGTGCAGTGATTTTGACTGTTCTTCAATTCACCGCAACGAATCTATAATAGTATAAGCTGATTACGTATAAAATTATAACACCGACGCGTAGAAAGAACAATGGGTTAATATTTTTCAAATTCATTCTGATTCTCATCGTCAACAAATTATTATAGGTCTGATCAGACTCCAACTGGCAAGTGGCCTCCGAGATGACTGAGCTTTGGATGCAGATCTTGATAATCGATACATAGGGTAGCCCATCATCGTAGAACTAGACTCAAACTGGAAACTATCCTCGGAAATTAACTAATTGGATTGATGAAGGCAGTTTTCACTTAGCTTGTTTTAGATTTCAGTCAATATTTTATATTATTCTAACTTTTACTTATTTGATATTTAATACAAGACGTATCATTTCAATTATTTCCAACCAATATAATACATAGGTTGAATTTTATCTATGCCTCCAGATTCTCATTGAGCCTACTTTGAAGTTATCGATCTAGCTAAGTTGATGAAATAAATTCACTTCACTATACAAATACGTTCTACCATCAAATAACTAAGTTAAACTTGACTTCTCTGATTTATAAAGTCTTGTCTTGGACTATAATAAAAAATTTATAAAATTTGTTAACATCAATGACTGATTCTTTCATTTGCAAATTCGTATTATATTATATATATTTAATATTATTATAATATTATTTCATTAGGGATGTAGACTTAAATCTTTGGACGCAGATCTTGATAATCGATGTATGGGTTAGTTTCTCATCGCGGATCTAGACTTAATTTGGCAAGGGGTTCTGAATATCACCTCAATCTTTGGATGCAGATCTTGGTAATCAATATATGGGGTCATTTTTCATTAAGGATGTAGACTTGAACTGACAAGGGTTTTGAATATCACTTCAATCTTTGGACGCAGATCTTAAAAATCAATATATGGGTTAGTTTCTCATCGCGTATCTAGACTTAATTTGGCAAGGGGTTCTGAATATCACCTCAATCTTTGGATGCAGATCTTGGTAATCAATATATGGGGTCATTTTTCATTAAGGATGTAGACTTGAACTGACAAGGGTTTTGAATATCACTTCAATCTTTGGACGCAGATCTTAAAAATCAATATATGGGTTAGTTTCTCATCGCGGATCCAGACTTGAACTGGCAAGGGGTTTTGAATATTACTTCAATCTTCGGACGCAGATCTTGAAAATCAATATATGGGTTAGTTTCTCATCGCGGATCTAGACTTCAATCTTTGGACGCAGATCTTGGTAATCAATATATGGGATCATTTTTCATTATGGATGTAGATTTGAACTGGCGAGGGATTCTGAATATCACTTCAATCTTTGGACGCAGATCTTGAAAATCAATATATGGGTTAGTTTCTCATCACGGATCCAGACTTCAATCTTTGGACGCACATCTTGGTAATCAATATATGGGGTCATTTTTTGATTCAGGATGTAGACTTGAACTGGCAAGGGGTTTTGAATATCACTTCAATCTTTGGACGCAGATCTTGAAAATCAATATATGGGTTAGCTTCTCATCGCTGATCTAGACTTCAATCTTTGGACGCACATCTTGGTAATCAATATATGGGGTCATTTTTTGATTCAGGATGTAGACTTGAACTGGCAAGGGGTTTTGAATATCACTTCAATCTTCGGACGCAGATCTTGATGATCAATATATGGCTTAGTTTCTCATCGCGGATCTAGACTTGATCTGGCAAGGGGTTTTGAATATCATTACAATCTTCGGACGCAGATCTTGAAAATCAATATATGGGTTAGCTTCTCATCGCTGATCTAGACTTCAATCTTTGGACGCACATCTTGGTAATCAATATATGGGGTCATTTTTTGATTCAGGATGTAGACTTGAACTGGCAAGGGGTTCTGAATATCACTTCAATCTTCGGACGCAGATCTTTAAAATCAATATATGGGTTAGTTTCTCATCACGGATCCAGACTTGATCTGGCAAGGCGTTTTGAATATCACGTCAATCTTCGGACGCAGATCTTGAAAATCAATATATGGGTTAGTTTCTCATCGCGGATCTAGACTTCAATCTTTGGACGCACATCTTGGTAATCAATATATGGGGTCATTTTTTGATTCAGGATGTAGACTTGAACTGGCAAGGGGTTTTGAATATCACTTCAATCTTCGGACGCAGATCTTGATGATCAATATATGGCTTAGTTTCTCATCGCGGATCTAGACTTGATCTGGCAAGGGGTTTTGAATATCACTACAATCTTCGGACGCAGATCTTGAAAATCAATATATGGGTTAGCTTCTCATCGCTGATCTAGACTTCAATCTTTGGACGCACATCTTGGTAATCAATATATGGGATCATTTTTCATTATGGATGTAGATTTGAACTGGCGAGGGATTCTGAATATCACTTCAATCTTTGGACGCAGATCTTGAAAATCAATATATGGGTTAGTTTCTCATCACGGATCCAGACTTCAATCTTTGGACGCACATCTTGGTAATCAATATATGGGGTCATTTTTTGATTCAGGATGTAGACTTGAACTGGCAAGGGGTTTTGAATATCACTTCAATCTTTGGACGCAGATCTTGAAAATCAATATATGGGTTAGCTTCTCATCGCTGATCTAGACTTCAATCTTTGGACGCACATCTTGGTAATCAATATATGGGGTCATTTTTTGATTCAGGATGTAGACTTGAACTGGCAAGGGGTTTTGAATATCACTTCAATCTTCGGACGCAGATCTTGATGATCAATATATGGCTTAGTTTCTCATCGCGGATCTAGACTTCAATCTTTGGACGCAGATCTTGGTAATCAATATATGGGTTAGCTTCTCATCGCTGATCTAGACTTCAATCTTTGGACGCACATCTTGGTAATCAATATATGGGGTCATTTTTTGATTCAGGATGTAGACTTGAACTGGCAAGGGGTTCTGAATATCACTTCAATCTTCGGACGCAGATCTTTAAAATCAATATATGGGTTAGTTTCTCATCACGGATCCAGACTTGATCTGGCAAGGCGTTTTGAATATCACTTCAATCTTCGGACGCAGATCTTGAAAATCAATATATGGGTTAGTTTCTCATCGCGGATCTAGACTTCAATCTTTGGACGCAGATCTTGGTAATCAATATATGGGATCATTTTTCATTAAGGATGTAGATTTGAACTGGCGAGGGATTCTGAATATCACTTCAATCTTTGGACGCAGATCTTGAAAATCAATATATGGGTTAGTTTCTCATCGCGGATCCAGACTTGAACTGGCAAGGGGTTTTGAATATCACTTCAATCTTCGGACGCAGATCTTGATGATCAATATATGGCTTAGTTTCTCATCGCGGATCTAGACTTGATCTGGCAAGGGGTTTTGAATATCACTTCAATCTTCGGACGCAGATCTTGAAAATCAATATATGGGTTAGTTTCTCATCGCGGATCTAGACTTCAATCTTTGGACGCAGATCTTGGTAATTAATATATGGGATCATTTTTCATTAAGGATGTAGATTTGAACTGGCGAGGGATTCTGAATATCACTTCAATCTTTGGACGCAGGTCTTGATAATCAATATATGGGTTAGTTTCTCATCGCGGATCTAGACTTGAACTAGCGAGGGGTTCTGAATATCACTTCAATCTTTGGAGGCAGATCTTGATAATCGATATATGGGGTATTATTTACAACCCTTATTTACAACCCCTTATTTACAACCCCTTATTTACAACTCCTTATTTACAACCCCTTATTCACAACCCCTTATTTACAACTCCTCGGTCACAATTACCATCAGTATTTCGTCCAATAGCCGTCATTATCTATAACTGCCTGAAGTCGATTTGGCATGGAGTTGATGCAGTTTGCTACGATACCGGGAAAACCACGTAATCCTTCCCAGGTTTGTTGGACCACGGCTCTTAGTTGAGGCATTGTTCGAGCTTCTCCAGATATTCTATTTAGTTGCATTATTGCCCACATATTTTCTATGGGGTTCAGGTCAGGGGACTTAGCAGGATGAGGTAGCACATGGATATCTGGGTGCAGTGCAATCCAGTCTCTCACAACGTGGGCTGTATGCACTGCACTATTGTCGTGTACCATGTTGATGACTGGGTACCGGTCAACTGGATACAATCGACGAACGGACGGATAAAAAACATTCTCAAGGATATCTACATAATCAAAACGATCCATGTGCGCCCCCACTTCTAGTATCTCGCCGACACCACCAGGAGTGATGTACCCCCAGTAACCAAGCGAGATACGACCGCTATAAGCCTCGTGAACCACATAGTTTGGATTTAATCGCGCGTTATTGGTCCTGGGCCTCCAAACATGCTTACGTCCATCCTCGACTGAGCAAAATGTTTTTTCATCCATGAAGACAGTTCTTGACCAAAATTCAGGATCTGCCTGAAGGTAAGCACGCGCGTACGCAAGCCTTTGAGCTCTGTGCTCATCTGTCAAGAAAGTCTTCTTGACCGGCTTGTCACAGATGATATTTGCCTCCTTCAAACGCCTACGCACAGTGAGCGGGCTTACATCTAGGTCAAAATCCTGAACAAAAGCCAACGAACCGTCAAACGGATTGTGCTCAACAAAATGCTCGACGATTTGGACGTCTTCTTCTGGGAGGGTCTTACGAGGTCGTTTGTTTTGTACCCGGTGATCGAGCAACGCAGCTTCTCCACCCTCCTCAAACTTCTGCACCCATTTCCGCACCGTCTTAACACTACACCCAACCGCTACCGCAATCCTCCTTTCATTCCACCCTGCCTCATGCATTCCAACAATCCGGCCGCGGGAAATTACTGAAAACGATCAAACAGCGTTACATCTACAGACTGTAATATTTTGACTAACAACCAAATACATGATGGATATTCGTCTTAATATTGAACGATGGTCTGAACTTGAATGGTAAAAATTGTAAAAAAAAAAATATTCTCAATTTTCACAAACGTTTGTATCAAAATTTCATTACGATCGATTTTAAATGTAAGCGAATCAACGAATGCTACGAAATATGGAAATATGATACACGCGCAATATACCTGATAAATTTGCCAGAATTTGACGCTCCATTATTAGAAATTGATTTTCACTTTGAGGCTAATATTCTAGATCGAAGTGGAAATAATCAGCAAGATACAGAATATTATTAAACAATTGAGAATTGCCATGACCGCACATCCCGCGAATAACAATTGATATTGATCACAATAAAGAAGTCGATGGAATATTAGAGAAATTCACCCTGTATGCATATTTTCTACGTGAAAACTAAAGTCCTCACCTTGTTGTTCTAGATCCGCAATGATAAATCACCACATATATTGATTACCAAGATCTGCGTCCAAAGATTGAAGTGATATTCAGAATCCCTCGCCAGTTCAAATCTACATCCTTAATGAAAAATGATCCCATATATTGATTACCAAGATGTGCGTCCAAAGATTGAAGTCTAGATCAGCGATGAGAAGCTAACCCATATATTGATTTTCAAGATCTGCGTCCGAAGATTGAAGTGATATTCAAAACCCCTTGCCAGATCAAGTCTGGATCCGTGATGAGAAACTAACCCATATATTGATTTTCAAGATCTGCGTCCAAAGATTGAAGTGATATTCAGAATCCCTCGCCAGTTCAAATCTACATCCATAATGAAAAATGATCCCATATATTGATTACCAAGATCTGCGTCCAAAGATTGAAGTCTAGATCCGCGATGAGAAACTAACCCATATATTGATTTTCAAGATCTGCGTCCGAAGATTGAAGTAATATTCAAAACCCCTTGCCAGTTCAAGTCTGGATCCGCGATGAGAAACTAACCCATATATTGATTTTTAAGATCTGCGTCCAAAGATTGAGGTGATATTCAGAACCCCTTGCCAAATTAAGTCTAGATACGCGATGAGAAACTAACCCATATATTGATTTTCAAGATTTGCGTCCGAAGATTGAAGTGATATTCAAAACCCCTCGCCAGATCAAGTCTAGATCCGCGATGAGAAACTAACCCATACATCGATTATCAAGATCTGCGTCCAAAGATTTAAGTCTACATCCCTAATGAAATAATATTATAATAATATTAAATATATATAATATAATACGAATTTGCAAATGAAAGAATCAGTCATTGATGTTAACAAATTTTATAAATTTTTTATTATAGTCCAAGACAAGACTTTATAAATCAGAGAAGTCAAGTTTAACTTAGTTATTTGATGGTAGAACGTATTTGTATAGTGAAGTGAATTTATTTCATCAACTTAGCTAGATCGATAACTTCAAAGTAGGCTCAATGAGAATCTGGAGGCATAGATAAAATTCAACCTATGTATTATATTGGTTGGAAATAATTGAAATGATACGTCTTGTATTAAATATCAAATAAGTAAAAGTTAGAATAATATAAAATATTGACTGAAATCTAAAACAAGCTAAGTGAAAACTGCCTTCATCAATCCAATTAGTTAATTTCCGAGGATAGTTTCCAGTTTGAGTCTAGTTCTACGATGATGGGCTACCCTATGTATCGATTATCAAGATCTGCATCCAAAGCTCAGTCATCTCGGAGGCCACTTGCCAGTTGGAGTCTGATCAGACCTATAATAATTTGTTGACGATGAGAATCAGAATGAATTTGAAAAATATTAACCCATTGTTCTTTCTACGCGTCGGTGTTATAATTTTATACGTAATCAGCTTATACTATTATAGATTCGTTGCGGTGAATTGAAGAACAGTCAAAATCACTGCACGGTTAACCCCATCAGTAGCGTTCTTTTACCGGCATTATATTCGTTGGTTATGAAAAGCTCTGGGCATCAGGATCTCCGTGATATGCTAACCTATAATGAATAGTTGACCTACATTGAGTCTCGAATTGATGACTTATGTATTCTGCTTAGAGGGTATTCTTATTTTAATCTCCTTGCGGAATATAGCCAGACTTGGAGGTTATGCGATAAGTCATTAACGGAGAAATAAAATAATAACAGACTTAGAGGTTATTAAAATGACAGCAGCGGGAGGTTACAGAGTACAGTCGTGGTTTCTCAAAATCGCCTGTCAACTGCTTCGTCGGTCATGGGCACATGAAATGCGAATGGAAACTCGTTCCCGAAAAAGTCCGAAAAAAACAGTTAGCCACCGGGAAGGCATTAATGAACATTACTGTACCAAGGGCGTAAAGCGGGCTTTTTTAGACCGAATGTGGAGTTTGCAGTACTAGTCGTAGGCGAGGGTGCACGAGTCGAAGACGAGTGCATCCGCGAGCCGAAGACGAGTACTGCAACCACACGAGGTCAAAAAGCCCGCTTAGCCCTTGGTACACATCATATTTTTTGTAACGCATGTATTGATTTCTGCGGCACTAAGGTGTCCTTTTTTTGACATGGCATCTCACAGCTATGTTACAATTGGATTGCATTTTTTCGACAGGAAAAAGTAAGGTAGTAGGTAACTGGAAAAAGTAAATAATATGATAAAATAAATGTATATATATATATATATATATTGTAACTTATTGCATATGTTTCACCAGCTGAAGGCTGGTGAAATTATACTAGTTCGCGTGTGTTCTTTGTCACGGGTGATGTTTTGGAGCTCCTCTGGGAAAAGTTGAAAAAACCCTTAATTTACCCTAATACAGACTCGGATAGATATTTCACTAACAGAGCTGCGTCCCTACGGATCTGGGATATGTTGAATTCTCCAGACTAGGATAGGTGCTATAGAGCTACCATAGCTGTGTGAATTCAACGCACCGATACCGTTTTAATCAGATCTGGGATTGTCTAACTCTTCAGACTAGGATAGGTGCTATAGAGCTACCATAGCTGTTGAGGTCGACGCACCGATACTGATATCTAGCTATGAATGATTTTAAATTGAATGAAAAGTAAGCGAAGTGCTTTTCTGAAAGAAATGATGAAAATGCGGTCAAGTCGGAAAATGAAAAAGAAAGATCAGATTCCTGATTAATCAAATGATTATTTAATCATTTCTGTTTTATTTGCTATTTGTTTGTCTTTGTGTTCTTGTGAACGTCTATTTACAAAATTATAAGAATGCGTGAACATAAAATAATAATCGTGAGTGATTGAATGGGAATGAGTGATGTGAATGATTTGAATGATGGTTTTCCTTAATTTTAACTTATTTCTATTTGTGGTTTGCCTCAATGGCCGGACTTTGTTTTGTCTAAGTTTGTCTAGATCAATTTTCTGTTTCTTTATTTTAATTGAAATGCCGTTTTGGCTAAGTACAATTTTGTTTGATTTCTATTATTTTTTTGAACTGCCGCTTTGGCTAGATCGATTTTATTGAAGTTGATCAAAATGCTATTTTAGCTAAGTTGAATATTTGAGTTTAGGATTTGAAATGAATTTTGGAATGAATTTATGAGTGAGTCGGTCGGCCGCTTTGGCACAAGTCCGCTAACTAGGCATCGTCTGCCTGCCTTTTATACTGTTTGTGACGTCATAACAGGTGATCTGTTATGCGTGATCTATGTTGCGCGCTTCGACGCTACTCTATTATATGATGTATCGTAGTATGAGTGGATCGCCTATTGGCAATACAACGAATACGTTACAATATATACATATATATTAAGCGGTACAAAAAGAATCCTTTTTGTACCGCCGGTACCAAAAGAATCCATTTTGTACCGCTCTTTTCAAATGGTCAATAAACGGCTACTTTAGGCCCTATTTTCAGGTCGGAAAAACGCAGAAATCGTGCATGTGTTACAAAAAACCTTTTTCATTCATTGAAAGGAAGATATCAGTTTAATCCATTAGTATTGTAACGAACCGTATATGTTACATAGCGAGTAGCAACTAGGAGCCGAGGTCCTGTTGCACTTTTGTTTATCTAATCAAACAAATTATAAATGCATTTCACAGATGGTAGCACAGTAATACCAATTTAATATCTTCACCAATAGATGGTTATACAGGGTGTCTGGAAATTCGCGCACTCGAAGCATACCGGCGGATTCCTTGCAAAATAATAAGACGAAAGTTACCTATACAAAAAAGTCCGCGGGGACTTAGTTCTTCCGTAAAAAGGACTTAATAACGAACCAATTAGCGTTCATTCATAGAAAAGACTGTCTAAAATCCATAAGAATCCGCACTTTGGAAATTTCATTGCGTGAATCGACTGTCTAATGTCAATCGCTCACGGTGGCTTCAAGCGCGCGCGGCGGGCGGAGCGGGGAACACCACACATTATTGTCTTGTTCTCCCTAGTAAGGCGATACGGATTCTTGTGGATTTTAGACAGTCTTTCCTATAGATGAACGCTAATTGGTTCGTTATTAAGTCCTTTTTACAGAAGAACTAAGTCCCCGCGGACTTTTTTGTATAGGTAACTTTTGTCTTATTATTTCGCAAGGAATCCGCCGGTATGCTTCGAGTGCGCGAATTTTCAGACACCCTGTATATCTCGTGATAAAAGTAATTATGTTATTTCAATACAAGAAGTCAATTTTAAGTCGTTGGCGTGCGCCATACACCATTTAAAGAGATTTCTAAGGCATCGCGGATCGTACCTCGGTCTTTCTGCCTGTCCTTATTCTTCTCTTATAACATAGAAGAACAGTTCGGCTAGCATCGCGGATCGTACTTCGGTCTTTCTGCCTGTCTAGTTCTCCATTTTCTTGAATATTTCGAATAAACTCATTTATTGTAAATAAAGTAAATATATTGTATGGCCACCGAAAATAATAGATTAATTTTTATATCTTCCCAAGGGAACATATATATTATATATATACCTATATATATAAACCCAGGAAATATGGGGAAAACCCAGGACCTTTGACCTTTGACCTTGGAAATCTATGGGAAAAATCCAGGAAATATGGGGAAAACCCAGGACCGTTGACCTTTGACCTTGAAAATCTATGGGAAAAACCCAGGAATCCTGGGGACCCAGGACCTTTGACCTGATGTCTATGAAATCTAGGACGAATCTATGGGAATACTGGAAAAAACCTGAGAATAGTGGGGGATCCCCGGAAAAACTGGGGGAAATCTATGGGAATAGTGGGGAAAACCCAAAAATTCTGGGAAATCCATGGGAATAGTGGGGCGTTCCCGGAAAATCTATAGGAAATTCTGGGAAATCTCTAAGAATCCCCGGAAAGTCTATGGGAAATCCCCAAGAATTATGGGAAATCCATGGAAATAGTGGGGAAAACCCGGGAATAGTGGGGCGTCCCCGGAAAATCTATGGGAAATTTATGGGAATAGAAGACCTTTGATCTTTGACCTTTGACCTTTGACCTTGTCTACATATATATTATTTGCTGACACGGCGACGGCCGCGGCGAGAGATTTTTATAATATAGAGAGATATTGTGACTTACTGCACCAATATCTCAGCTGAAGGCTGGAGATACGGTACTAGTCCGCGTGAGCATCTTTGTCACGGGTGTGATAATTTTGGAGCTCCTCTTGTGGAAAAAGTGAAAAACCACGAAAACCCTAATACAGACTCGGATCTGATGTTAGCCGACCAGAGCTGTCTCCCTACAGAGCTGGGATATGCCTCGCTAACCGAGACTGCGCGACAGACTTGAATCGAATTCACCGATAAAGAAATCACAGACACGGGTGTTTAGCCAGTGCTGCCAATCAGTGAATCAACCGAAGCTGTCTTTGCAGAGCTAGGGATCGCAATGCGCACCGAGCCTGTCTATCAGACTAGGGATTGGATTAATAACCCGCACCGTAGCTGTCAATAGCTAACGACGATGAAATTTGTGAAAGCTGAAAGATTTTAGCAAAATAATTAAAAGAAAAGGAAATTGAAAGAAAAAGATGTAGTTTTACAATAGATTAGATTTAATGAAAATTAGTTGGATTAGATAGTATTTAACAAAGAAACGAAAAAATACTGCTCATTGAACTCTGAGATTTCATAATAGAAAATTATGAAGAATAGAAAATACAATAAAGAATACAGAAAAAGATAGTATAGGAGAGTAAAGTTAGTTTAATTTAAATTTCTCAAAGTTTAGTCAATGTTTCCGATTGATGTTAATTTAGAGATTTTGGTTAAGCCGGGAAATCGTTATAATTGTCAAATCACGGTTTTCCAAACCGTGATTGATTTAAATTGCGCCGTTAAATTTATTAAGACGTCTTTTAAACTTGCAGTCTAATTTTTAAGTAAATTCAAAATTAGCAAAACTTTAAAGTGTGAGATTGGGAGATTTTATTTGACTTATTATTTCAATATCAAAATTCGCGATTCTATCTACTTCAATTTTAGCAAAAGAAATACGAATTGAGAGCAAGAAAGGTCACCCACTATTTTAGCTACGTGCCTAATAGAGAAATAAACAGACGTGACTCGACGGGCGCTTTGCCACACAATCGGTGCCGCGCGGCGCAGCGGACCCCTTTTATACCGAAATCTATGTGATCCGCGGAATCAGGTGATCTGCGGAATTGCGTGATACGCGGAATCGCGTGATGCGCACCGCGGGATGCGTAATGGACGCGGTCCGGCTGTACTGGCGAGCCAGCACAGCCGGAACGTTATACAGTATATGTAAAATTATGTTTGTGAAATTTCTATGTATTGAATATATGTATACTATTGTCATTATTCATTATTCAATCTCCATAACAGCCATATGGCATTTTCAATAATTTAGAAAAATTAAATTGATCACTTTATAATTTTACTTTATTTCGTTACATACATGAATTATGAAACATTAATGTGTTAACATTTAAACTTTTCAATATTAAATTATTTTCGTTTTTTTTTGTAAATAGAAAATTTAAAACACTTTAGCAGATAAATATTAAATCATTTATTTTTTAATTTCAAAGACTTTTGTACGATCATATCTATGCATTTATCACAAACAATCTGGGTCAAACTTCTTATAGCGTTAATAACGCAGTTTTCATGAGCCCGATTCTTGCATTTCCCGCATTGAATTCATTGCTCTCCAGGAGCAGATTCAGAAAAAAGTTTTGTACAAACTAATACAGTTTTCTTGTCTCTTCTTAGAAATAGAAACTTTTTTTACCTTCTCAATTTTTGACTTAATTAGTGATTCTATTTCTATTCTATATTCATCAGATGTAACAATAGCAGCTCTGCCATTACGTTTTACAGATTTTTGTACTCTATTATTATACTTCACTTTTGGTAACTATATACACTTTGGTACTAATTTTTTCTCCCCTATTGAAGTCTTGGAATTATTTTTGCTTGAAGTAACGTCCATTAAAACATCGTTTGTGTTATGTTCCAACAAACTATCAGTACAAGATACTTCTTTCGATAAATCATCATGGAGTCGAAATTTAGTTGGTGAAGCAGCAGTATGACTAGTACTTGGTTCTCCATATAGTACGTTACTTTTATCCGTATCATTCTCGTTATTGCTAAGTAATACTGGTATTTGGCAATTAATCGATTTATCATGAAGTTCAGATTGTTTAATAACAGGAGTATCACATATTTGTGATTCATCAGGTGTTATATCGATATCAGTAGTTAAAGATGCAGCGAAATCTTCATATTTAAATTTATTCACATCTAGGGTATAGATGCCAGATGACCTGAAACCACTGATGGCATTTTGAGGCACAGCAGCAGAAATATAAGCTTTTCCAAATAATTCGCCCATATTCCTTATTTTTATTGTCACACCCGGATGGCTTCTCCATGCTGTACATTGTTAGTTGTAGAATTTCTTTAATGGTCCCATAGAAGTCAAATCTAGAGGTTGAATTCTGTGCGACATATGCGGTGGTATGCACAAAATGTGGACGTGTGACTTTTCAGCAGCATCAATAAGATCTAAATTTTTTACATGTGTCGCATGACCATCCAGAATTAGAAGAACTGGGTCTTCTTCTGAGGGTTTGGAAAATTTTACAACATGGCTAAACCAAATTGGACAAAAAATATCTGATTGCATTCAACCGGATAAATGGAAGACAAGTAATGTATCCGGTGGACATCCAATTGTAAATACTAATCTTTCCCAGCCATTCGATTTTCTTTATTAAAACGATGAGTGATGTCAAGAGCTTCTGCAAAATCGAAGGCCATGTGACGTAGCTCACTTGCTTGCAAGCCAAACATGCGTTTGTCCATGTCAATTATGTACTCTTTGAAAAGCTTTTCTTCTTCTACATTGAATGTTGGTCTGAATCGTCCAATCTTTGTGTCATTAGGTGTGATTTTTTGATCTTTAAAATTTTGTATTCTCCTTCGAAGAGTCGAAACTGGTATGGCATACTTTTGTGATACGTGAGTAACATTTTTTGAATTACATTCTGTAATAGCTTTACATAAGTCTTCTTTTTTCCAATTCTGATATGATCCTTTTTTTTTGTACTTTCGAACCATAATTGAAGATTCTCGAAGAATACAAAAGAGTATGCGATCTGCACCAAGTAAATTTTTTAGGTTGTATTCGGAATATTTATATCTTTATAGGTTATCGTTTCAACAAAATATACACTCAGCAACAAAATTAACGGCGCACCCGGGACTCGGCGAAATGATACCGATTTTCAAAATACTGTAACTCAATGAAAAATTGTCGAAAAAAATCATTCGGCAAAGCATTTTGAAGGTTGAAACTTCATCTGCAAGATGGTTTTTGAAAATTCATCCTACGGTCATTTCTGACCTCATGGCGTAGGTCTGAGTGCCGGGTTGCGAGACGCCAGAAAAAACAAGTTTTTCAAAGTTCTCTACGGGGCGTTAAAAAAATCGCAGAGAACTCTCGAGGCAGCCATTTTGTAGCCTGAAATCTCCTCTTCAAAAATCGTACCTAAAAATTTCACGCGCGATTTTTTTTCACCGAGTTATCCAACTTCTGGTGAAGCAATGTCAATAAGGGCAGGACTGACCAGTAGGCGAAGACTGATCTGGCGTTATCCAGGATGCACCGCGAGGAGGTACAGTCTACCATGCATCCCGTGTGTGTGTGTGTGCGTGTGTGTCTGCCTGCGTGTGTGTGTGCAGGCAGCGATCAGGACCCATGGCTCGTCACTTCCACGGTATTTCATGCCTCCAAACCCTCGCTGCACTGCGTGTGTGTGTGTGTGATGCTACGATATCTCAAGTTCAAAATCGGGTATTGCCAACCCTACTTCTTATCACCGCCTGCAAGTATTCTCCCATATTGATGCAACTCTAAATACGTGGGCACACACCCACACACACATACGCATACACACACGCACGCACACGCACACACACACACACTCCTTACGCCTACTGGTCAGTCCTGCTCTTATTGACATTGCTTCACCAGAAGTTGGATAACTCGGTGAAAAAAAATCGCGCGTGAAATTTTTAGGTACGATTTTGAAGAGGAGATTTCAGGCTACAAAATGGCTGTCTCGAAAGTTCTCTGCGATTTTTTTAACGCCCCGTAGAGAACTTTGAAAAACTTGTTTTTTCTGGCGTTTCGCAACCCGGCACTCAGACCTACGCCATGAGGTCAGAAATGACCGTAGGATGAATTTTCAAAAACCATCTTGCAGATGAAGCTTCAACCTTCAAAATGCTTTGCCGAATGATTTTTTTCGACAATTTTTCATTGAGTTACAGTATTTTGAAAATCGGTATTATTTCGCCGAGTCCCGGGTGCGCCGTTAATTTTGTTGCTGAGTGTATTTTTACTTACCAAAAGTAGAAACATAACCATTTTTTTTTTTGCCTTCAAGGCCTGTGCTACACCGGCCACACGAGATTTGTTTCTACAACGACTACGCAGCTTCTACACGCAGACCGTTGCTCTTTCACACAAAATCATTTTGCCCCGACCAATTTGCCCCAAACTATATTTTCAAAATAATATTTATTCCAACCGATATAACTAATACTTTCAATATTATTATAATTGTTGATGAATCATTCAATGATTGCAGAAGTCGATGAAATAAATTTTTATGTGAAAACTTCATGAGAAGTATATGTAAACCAACAATTAAAATCACGAAAATTATGGTTAGAGAACACCAAAATATTAATTGCGCCTTTTGTTCTTAGGAACACGAAAATTTTCAAATCTATCGACTTCTTTATTATCACGACGATATTAGACTTCTTCAGTTTTGTTTTCCCATTATTTCAGGAAACTCTGTACAGCTGAATTGGCTATACGGCGCATCATCAGGACAGACAACTATCCTGCGTATAGCTGAAATAGCGATACTTATACTCATTCCAATAATATTTTTTTCTCCGTGTAGCAAATATGCATCGATATGTTGTTGTTTGGTTAAACAAATATTTGTCTTCCTTTTTCTTTGTTACAGTAAACTTTGGTGGTAGATTTTTTGACAAAAACTTTTTAAAAATGTTTATTATACTTCTCCTCAGTATAGACGATTGCCGTCAAAATAGGTTGGCAAACATGATTTCTGTGAAGAAGAATTGCATGACTCAGAATATGTTGATTCGCATGGAAGAGGGCAATTCATATAGATGTCAATATGATTGTTCTACATCATACTTACAAACGCATTTCGAAATTCCTCATCGTCATTTAGCTTTTCATAAAAAAAAAAAATTGAAATCGTCAATATTTCGGAAAGATAATTCCAGTTCATACCTTGTAATGAAATCAACTTTCACTGCTTTAATGTTTCCCGCTAAATTTTCAAGAATTCTGTCTCGTTTTACATGAATTGCTTTAAGTTCTAACTCAATTGCACTCAGTCTCTTCACAACCGTTTCTGAAAATGATGATTATACATGTAGTACGATAGAATAGAGAAATACGAAAAACAAAGTTACAAAACAGATTATACTCAATAAATGTTCGGTAAAAATTGGTATTTGAATAGCTACACGGAGAGACCGTCTTAATAATGGCTGCTCAGAAAGTTGATAGTCATTACCAGAAAAATTAGGAAATTGGTGACACGTGAGCATTTTTAGTAATTACACTTAGCCATTGTTATGGCTTCCAGCGATGTTTAGGAATGATTGCCAATCCGTCTTGGTTGCAGATAGGAGCCATACAGAAGGTGGTCGGCATTCACTACTACCAAGTTTAAGGTCAGTTACTACTCCTATGGTGAGCATTCAATACTACCGAGTTGAAGATCAGTTACTACTCCAATGGTCAACATTCACTACTACCAAGTTGAAGGTCCGTCACTACTCTAATGATAAGCATTCATCACTACCGAGTTGGAGATCCGTCTCTACTCCAATGGTAAGCATTGGACACTATTAATATTAACATCAGCTTGGGAGCCATTCAATGCAACAATTGGTGGTTGAAGGACCATTACAAATATCATTGGCAAGAAATGATACCTTCATTCTGTCGATATTCTTATATAGTTTTACTCATGTCTTTACATTCCAAAATAATCACACAGTTATTTGTCTATTTTAGTACGTTTTATTAACGGAAATTCATATTCATTTTTTGGCAATACATATTCGAGTATCGGATAATTTCACCATGAGGGTCGGAATACAGACTAGCAATTCCCTGAGATTTAACAATCTGAAATCTGTTTCGCAAATAGAAATCTCGAAGGCTTCAAAGTGTGGATTGTAGTGTACCGTTCGGAATTGTTTGGCTAACACATATAATTCAGCCGCCAAAATAATCCGATGTACTATGAAAAACTTAGGACTAGAGGAAGGTAACACAATAATCGTTCCTTCTACAAGCGTATAACCACTGAGTTTAACCCAAGTAGTGAGTGAAATGCTCCTTGGCAGCCTTGCCAAAAAGTATGTATGTGTGTATGGTTTTATTTGCTTTGCCTTTCGGCTTTTACAAAGTCTTTACATTCTATTTCTTTTGTCTGTCGCGTGTTTACACTTTTATTGTTCTCTCCGTGTCAGGGTAATTTGTGTCGTATATCGATAGGCGCGTGTATAACCTTGCCTTACACCGTGTACTGTGGCTTCGACTTATACTAATATCATATAATGTGTTCTTATCTATCTATAATATAACGTAATATGCACATTATTATTTATATTGGATTAGATGAGATAAAGATTACTTCATAAACTAGAAATAGAAACAGAAATATAAACAAAATGAAAATAAAATAAAAATGAAGTTCAAATGAAAATGCTAATTATCCGCGTAATCTCTTCTCATGAGGTGTGCTAGGACCAGCATACTATTTCACTACCGTGTGTTTCGCTACTATATCAGCTGGATTCTGGCTTGAGTTCCCGTCGGTTTTCTTCCCTTCTTGTCCTTCCTTTTTGTGCGCTTCCTTTCTCCTTGTCTTTCTTTGTTTTCTCGGTTTTTTGTTTAATTTTCCTCCTCTTCGCATTTTCTCAATTCCTCTAATGCTTCGGCTAGCTTTGCCCTTATTTCCTTTCTCTTTCTTTCTTTTTCCTTTCTTTCTTTTTCTTTTCTCTCGTTTTCCTCCCTTTTTTCTCCTGTGCCGTCTTTCTTGGTTTCCTTTTCTTCTTCCTCCTCCTTTTTACTTGGCGTTTTCTGCCTTTTTTCTTCTTTGTCTTCACGTCTTTTTCCTGCGTACTCTTTTTGGTATGCTTCCGTTCTTTCGCATTCTCTCTTATATCTGTCTTCCGCTTCCTTTGCTTTCTGTCTCCATCTTCTCTCTCTCTCTCTAAACGTCAGGTCCTCTTCTATTTTCACTGCTTCCTTCTCTTCTGCTCTGTTTTTCCCTTTTATTACCTCCTCTTTTTCCGGAATGCTCCACAGCTCGACTATTGCTATTCCTTGCTCTCTGCTTAGATCTGCTCCGCCGCACTCCCACTCCCTCACTATCTGCACTGGCTTCCCTGCAGCTAGGTTCACTATTCTTTTCACATCTTCTCTCCACCTTTGCGTTCCTCCGACTCCTTTTATTACTACATTCTTCCTCTTTCTTTCTTTTGCTTGTCTCTCTGCCTCTTCTTCTTCTTCTTCTCTTGCTCTGCTCTTCGCTTTCTCGCTTTCATCGCTTCTGTTCTGCTTCTCCTTTTCTGATGTTGTCTTTTCTTCTACTCTGGCTTCCTCTTTGTTTGTGTTTTTCTTTATCTTCTCCACGTCAGCCTTCAGCGTTCCCAGTTCCCTCTTCACTTCTGTTACTTCTTTTATTACTGCTTCTATGATTTCTTCCATCATTTCCATTTTACTTCCGGTCTTCCTTTCCTTTTGTTCCGACTTCTGTCTGGTACTTTCTATCGCTTGACTCTCTTGCCAAAAAGTATTCTAAGTCTAAAAGACTCTCTGTACAAGTTTTAATAGATGGGCCACATTCGAATATTGGGTAAGATATTCTATGGCACATAAATCGGTAATTCATTTTCAATCGATGCTTTAATGCAATCGTACGACAAATATTCACTCTGCTATTCGAAACCTTAGATGTTTTCTTTGCTTCCTGATGCTTACTCTCAAATTTCATCAAAGCTAATTTCAACAATGGTCCCATGAGGTACATAATTCGAGGGTAGTGTATGAGATAGTGGTGTTTTAGTTTCAGACTATTAGGGAATAATTTTGAAAGTAAAGATAAGTATTCCTCAATCAACGTCTGTAACAAATCACAATGTTCTGGTGATATATGTGCTGGCGCAATTACGATTTCAATAATTTTTTTCAACAAAATAATCAGCTGCCAGTGTGGATTCTTTTTCGGCACCATGTCTCCCATAATTAATGGAAGGTATCTTGCTAGACACAGCATTTCCGCGGATGACATAGATACATGCTTTTTCTCCAATCGATGCTCATCAATATTGGCAGGCTTGTTTTGTTTTTCGTTAATTCCAAATTGGAAACCATTAATTTTCGAATTCAAATGATCAATTCAGAATAGTTTAGCGACATACACATAATAATGAAGTTTGTTTCCATAGTCATACTGACAAATGCCTTCTAACAGATCATGCATAGCATCGGCTGCTATATTTTTGGTGACATGATCGCCTTTTAATTTATGAAAAAAACAGGGTTCTTTGATACCCGTGCGCCTAACATCACTGTCTTTCAAATGTGTTTGATAGTTACTCTCATTTCGAAGCGCACAAGAACTCTCGTGAAAAGTATTATTGATATCATCTCGGTGAATCATACAGAATCTGCAGGGATAACATGCTGAGAAACCCTCAACAGAACCAAGGATTGAATGCATTCCAAGGTTATCACCCACAATTAATTTTAACTTGAAATAAATTCGTTTCTCTTGATTGTCAACTTTGATAGTGATACCGCTTGTGGCGAGAGAATTAAGTTCCTCGACAATTTTGGCACAAATAGCTGGATTTTTGAAAGTTTTTCGATCGAGAGTGTTGAATAATGTGTTGTTTTCATAGTCATCAAAAAACATTACTAACGGGAGAACAGTCTTTGTGGAAAATGACGGTTTTAGTGCTCTCCAAAATGCAGCTTTAATGAAGTTCATTCATATTTCGGAATTATTTTCTGAATAATTGATGTATTTCATTGTTTCTTTAAAAATCCCTGGCGATGTAAAAAAATTTTGATAGTACACGTCTGATAGGAATGAATTCCGCGCTCACTGGAACATGAACTAGTTTTTGATGCCCGTCTCTCGATCGTAACTTATCTCTGTTGCCTAAAATGATTTGTTCAGGCATCCAGAAATGCGGAACTGTTTAAATCTTTGTTTCTCCGTTTCAAGATAGGCAAACGGTGTTTTCAATCTATCAAAAATTTTTGCGAATTGAGACAACTCTTCTTCCGACTCTCCCAACCGCTCCAAACGATACATGACTTTGTCTATTATCGTACAAACAGCGGATCCATTGAATAATTTTGTGATAATATCAATTATACTTTGCACCCTGCTCTTAGGCATATCGGAGAAATCATATAATTCGGCAACGACATGTGTAACCGACGGACCTCGCGAATCCGGTTCCACACGAAACGGATTTCGCCCAGCTAGGTCGTACCGTCGCCTTTACCGATATACTCAGATTAAGGGGAGGGAAAGAGGGGCGAGATTATGGTCGGATAATGAATCAAAATCGAACAGACCGTTCACAGATCATTTATTTGAGCATTTCTCAACATTGGTTTTACTGATTCAGTTAATCGATTACTAATAGGGCTATGCGAGCATCTAATATCTACTCTAGGTATTATTCGCCCAAGGATGCGAGTCTATTCGCGGGCAGAACTGGTGCAGGCCATAGGTAAGCATATTCGAGTTCAACTTGTTACTCATATAATTTTTCCGCGGGCTGTGTTATCCATGTTGGTTTTCCCAACAAGTCAACCGCCTCTCGGATCTCCTCTACACGAGGCAACCGAGAGACGGCCAGCCCGCGTTTCTTTTCATTGTTAACCCGCGAACTGTAATATCCACGCTGGTTTCCCAACGTGTCAACCATTCCGGCCGGTCTCACTAAAGTGAGACCGCCGGGGAAGGCCAGTTCACGCGTTAACAAATCTACCTGGATTCGCGGCTGTAATATCCACGCTGGTTTCCCAGCGTGTCAACCATTCTGGCCAGTCTCACCTAGGTGAGACTACCAGAGAAGGCCAGCGCGCGAACCCCCCGAAACCTTACACAGTTCTGCCCTACTATACTAACTCGATCCCGTGAACTCAAGGGAAACTATAATCCGTTTTCTGATTTTCAATTATCGTTTATAAACTAGCTCTCGCGCCCAACGAATTCTACTAAGCGTTCGTGTTCTCTAATCAATCGTCGAATCGACAGCCTCTCATTTACACGCAATTATATTTCTCGCACACACTACGTGCTACCCGAAATTTTCTTACGTCTGTTGCGTACCGAGGTTTTGCAAATACTGACCAGTCTTAACTTCCTTTTTCTTAATCTTGACCCAATTGCGCACGCCGCAAGTACCCCTTCTTTTCGCATTTTGTATTACCTAGTTATTTAGCGGCTATTTGACTATACATGACAATGGTGCGGGTGAGATAATCCGCTTAGGATTAGCACATGCCTTTAAACTATGACAATACTGGCCTACTACGACTACAGACAATTGGTTAATCCTTCACATTTACGGACCAACACTCACATGCTTCTACAGTGTATGTTACTAGGCACACTTTCAGATATGTTACCGCTAATATAAAGGCTGCAAATAACTGACTCAGTTTTGCGGGAAAGTAGATCTTTATTTTATTTATTTTATTTACGTATTTGATGAAGTGGTAGCCTCGCTCGGCAACAACATGTAAAGCATCTATTTCAAGGCTTTGGGAAATATCTCGAGACGTAAATTTTGTACTGATATCCGGTTTTTCATCATTCACATTGATTTGAAGACTTTCGCGCAGTTCAACCCCTTAAGCGGCAGGAAAAATTTCACGCTGAGTGCCCCAAACGCGGAAAAAAAAAGTATTCGGATTTTCACGAAATTTAGTACCCCGGGGTTTTCGAGGTCGCTGATTACGAAAGAAATATTTTTTTTTTTTTTTTAATGGTCGACGACGCCATATGGCGTCCATGCCGCTTCAGGCACGGAAAAAATGTGCGCCATATGGATTATTAATATATGTATATTAATAATTATAGTTTATGTGTTATTAATTGCCAGGTCGTCAATATCCAAACGGTAGTCCAATGATCCAAATCCAACATCAATAGTCCAAAGTACAAAAGCCGGGTCGGTATAACCCAAAACAATCACTTGACACTCTCTCTCACTACTCCACTCTACTCTCTCTCCCTCCTCAACTCTCTCTCTCTCTCTCTCTCTCTCTTTCGCAAGAACTTCGCTATTTTCAAAACTTGAGTCGGGCACGAGGCACTTGCAAAAGTATCCAAAATGGAAGTGATTTTTTTTCCGTTCTTTAGTACCAACCGGCATCACCCGGCCTGCGAGCGCTGGCGGCGACCACTTCGCCATGTACGGCGTATTTCGTTGTGCTTCTCGCACATCCCTATACGCCGTCAATCCGATAGTTGGAGGTACTAGATCCTCCACTTGAGTGGAGGCGCTGACCTTCGGGTCTTCTAGACCAACCATGGTTTGCGCGCCGACAGAGTCGTCCTTGACGATATTGGAAGATCCTTCACGTTCGGTAGAGTCGTTTTCCCATCGGTAGTGCCCACGACGACAGACGTCTCGTGGAGTATCGAGGTTGAGATTACATAATTTACAAAAAATAAAATAGTGTTAGTTATTCCTAATCATTTTCCCTAATTTTTCCTTTCCCTGGAGTCCCTGTCTACGCCACGCATCGTTGTATCATCGATAGTATCGCCTTGTGGCGGGGAATCTAAAATACACGTCACAATACATGCATCGTATCAACTATAAACAAACAGTACAATATATACTGTAAATTGTTCAGCCTATAGCTGAATAGGCTGACTATAGATGACGTCAACATAGGAGGACACACAGGTATTGTATCACGTGATACAATACCTAGGTATAGCCAAGCGTCGGTGTGATGTTAGCAAAAGTATAAAAGGTGAGCTGCTCAAGCCAGAGTAGAAAAGAAATCAAATAAAAAATTATCTAGACAAACTTAGATAAAAACAAAACACAAAGTCTGGCCATTGAGCCAGCGTGCGTAGTATAAGTTAGGTTGAGTGAAATCATTCGCAAAATCAATCATTCATAAACTCACATCAAACAAACACCCAAATTATTATTTCATGTTTAAGGGGGTAAACCACTCTAGAGGCCAAAAAATAGATCAAACTTTGGGAATTTTTTTTGAAAGAACTAAACAACATATCAAAATTCGGTAAAAACGTCTTCATTATACAAGTATCAAACACTGTTTACAAATTTTATCGAAGCTCTACTAAACAAAATGGCGGCTTCCTAGCATTTTCCCAGCGGCGCCTTTTTTTTTCATAGCTGCGTGGCCGAACTCATAACTGCCGCAATTTCAAAGATACAATAATGAACCAAGAAAAATTCGATAAAGTATGATAACAGCTTCGACACTACGTAGGATTTTCTTTTTAAATTGATTTTCACCAAAATGGTGTGTTGTTAAAAAAAAATCTCGAAAAATCGCAAGAAAATCGCATGAAAATTGTTGATTACAATTGAACTATGCAATATAAAAAAAAAATCCTACGTAGTGTCAAGGAGAAAGTAGTTTTGAATATACTGTATAATTTTCAAGTCAATCGAACAAAAATTGTTCGAGATATCGGTTCGGCTAACTTAAAATTTGTTGTTTCGAGAAAAACGCGTTGAAAGTTTTAAGTACTGAAAAAAATGGATAAATTCTCCACACCTTCAATCTGCAATGCCTGCACCATATAATTGGCCTTCCAGATTCTCATCTTCCGCCAGCTTTTCCTTCCTTAGAGCTTTTGCGTCGATTCTCGCCTCTTTAACAGCATTGGACAAAGATCTCTCCGCTTTCTTTATGCGTTTCGCGTCGATCTCGCAGCACATATTATGAGTTTTTGGGCCGATTTTCATGCCCATGGTCTTCATTATTTGCATTATTGATGCGAATCCATCATTGTAAATACCGATGGAGATGTTCGTGGCTATATTTAGTATTAATTTACCATTTTGAATTGATTTCGGGGCCAATGCCCAGACGGTGGAATTGAAAGATTCATTACTATTTTGAGTGTATCCGCCTATGCAACGAGTGAGAAGATTGTCACTACTCAGCTCTTCATATATTGGTTTGATGGCCTCGAATACTTCATGATTGAGAGCTGGTTTATGTGAATAACTTTCAAGGGTATTGGTAGCTTTTGCTCTCTGCCACGAACACCACGAATCTTCTCCCGCCAGGCATCTATCGTGTTGCGGCTTGGCATCAGTCGACAATTTGTGGTACAGCGTAGCCCATATTTCATTCCTCATTTTCTCAACCGAATCAGAATTTCTGCGTATAGCTAAGCCGTAATAAATTGAAAGTTCGTCGATCAGCTTACCAGTTAATTTTCCTTTGCCACCAAGACCTTTTTTTTTTTTTTTCAAATTGCGCAGGCGAGTACCCATCCGCTTTTGTACGTGATCTATACATTCTTTTTTTCTTATCGTAAAATTATCATACGGATCAGCTTCAATGACGCCTTTGAAGGTTTTTGAATCACCATCACCGATATAGTTAGCGTATTTCAGATTATGCAACGTTTCAGAACGCTGAAACATTTCGGTAACTGCGTCCACTTCCATTTTTCCGGATGATCCCTCGTGATTTGCGCTACATTTGCTCGCATGAGTTTCTGCCCAAACTGCATATTCTTCGGTGGCTATTTTCTTGTTCCAGTACTCGCAAGCCTTGCAATATTTCGATTTTACCACATAATCCACAATTTTACCGACGTTGTATTCAATTAAAGTAACTAAGCCGTACAAGGACGAAAACCCACGCTTTCGCCATGTCCCATCGCCTGATATAGTGATTAAGATACTATTTTTGCAAACAGCTTCAGTAGCTTGGTGAATATTCTGAACAACTTTATCGTAAAAAGATTGAAAAATAGGATGAGGCAGTTCCATCAATCCACAAAATTTTATTATCCCGTGCAAGCCAACTCCGAGCAATCGCATTGCGAGCACGATCCGCCGATTTATTTCATAGCCTTTATTTATTAACGGACAGCTCGGTATTTCCTTTTGATCGCAATTTTCACAGGATACCACTAACTTAAATCCCAAGCCTCGCTTGCCACTTTCGGTAAATTTCACATCAGATTTGCACACTTTACACACCACAATGTTTGAAATTGCAGAAAAGACTGCAACAAAATTTAGTATACGATAGCCGAAAGCCTCGTCGACTTCCACATCGTACAGGTCTTCGGAAAGTTTCAGTTTTTTTGCTGATGCACTGACGTTCAAATCGTCTGGAGCCTCCAACTCGTGACGATTCAACGGTCGTCTACGGCTGGCTTTCGGCTTTTTACCAGGAGTTGTGGTCTTCCCCTTACGATCACTAAACACCACTTTATCTTTACTCATTGCGCAATTAAATTGATTAAAACGATAGTTAAAGCATATGAATACACGATGTATTACAAAATAAAAGTTGGTAAAATACAAAGCATAAAAACACGTGTTATAGCGTTTTCTTGCAACGGTCAACTGACGCAACACGCACATAGTTTTGTTTTTTTGTGTATTTAAAAAATGCTTCAATTCTCGATACCAACAACGGTACCTGAATTACGCTCGCATAGAAAAGTGTAAGGGACCGCGCTGTGTTCAAAATTCGAGCTCTTACAGTTTTTTCCCGTACATGAAACTTTGCCATGAGATTTTTACGATATTAAAATACAATTTTGTTACGTCATGACTCCTCTTCTTTCCGGTAATCACCCGATCCACCATTTCCTTCTGCTGACCGATCATCAGTTTTACCTGATCCTCGGTTTCCGCTCAAGTCGTACGACTGGCACACGGTGACACAAGATGTGCAAGTCGTGCGAAAACCCCTCTCCAAACCGAGCCTACCTTCTCCAAACTTCTTTCATACCAATCACAACTCATTCCAATCTCGAAACACCAACTTCTCCACCTATTACCAGACAACTCATTCCAATCTCGAAACACCAACTTCTCCACCTATTACCAGACAACTCATTCCAATCTCGAAACACCAACTTCTCCACCTATTACCAGACAACTCATTCCAAACTCGAAGCACCAACTTCTCCACCTATTACCAGACAACTCATTACCATCTTGAACCACCCAATTCTTCACCTATTACTAAGCTATAATCTACATTATAATAAAGTCAGTAGTCAGAAACATCCATCGACAAATACTAATTAGTCTGTTGTGATATAACAACTGGTGGCAGCGGAACTCCTCGTTTTCCGGATTAATCAGCACCTTAATCTGGTTACCCTTTGGTGTAAAAACGAGGCACGAACTCGACGTATGCACAATCATAAATCAAAGTAGCAGCAAGGGGCCTTGCTACAAAGTGCAGATTAAAGAACACGACGAGCCCCGATTCGAGAATACTGTGGAGAGACTACGGACTGGACGAATCTGATATCAGCGAAGTATCGGCGAGGTGTCGACTCTGCGACTCCTGAACACGTCTCACTCTACGGAAACTCATCCGGATTCATCGTATTCCTGAACTGCGATACTTCTGAAACATCGCCACGTTTAGACTACGGACTGGACGAATCTGATACCAGCGAAGTATCGGCGAGGTGTCGACTCTGCGACTCCTGAACACGTCTCACTCTACGGAGACTCATCCGGATTCATCGTATTCCTGAACTGCGATACTTCTGAAACATCGCCACGTTTAGACGCCGGAACTGCTACAACCTAGGGATGCAGCTGACCAGACCAACATTTGTAACGCTCGCCATTCTGTAAGTCTTGAATAGTTTACCATATAAGCGTAAAATACGTAACAAAATGTCTCACGGTGAAGAATCTAACATGGGACCCACTCTCAGCCCGTATCTGCCGCTGCAAGCGGTGATATCCCTAATACCGAATTTTAACGGTACTAACATGCCAGTAAATTCATTTGTGCGAAAAATAGAGAGCATAAAAAAGTCAATCCAAGCGCGAGATTTACCATTGTTTACGAATCTTGTATTTTTAAAAATCGAAGGTGATGCAGAAAAATATATACAAAGAACCAGTATAACATCACTAGATGACCTGGTAGGAGATTTAAAACGTGCATATAAGCCAAAAGAGCTGTTACCGGATATTCAAGCGCAGATTACACGAGCAGTGCAGAACCGGGGCGAGAGTGTGTTAGAATATGGCATGCGGATGGAAAGACTAGTCGAGACGGCATTAGAAATTTCCGGAAATTCAGAGAATCCGGACCATGTCGTTATGACGAATAGATTTATAAAAGATTTAGCTGGTCGATCATTCATAAAAGGTTTGAGGGACGAAATCGAAATAAGGGTCACTTATGAAAAACCGGGGACGCTACGCGAAGCTATAGATTTAGCAATACGATTTGAAAAGTTTTTGGACGAAAGAAAGTCCTTGAGGTCGTCTCACGATGTCAACCTGATGCCAGACTATAAAAATAAATACTATCCAAAACACAAATCGGAACCAGATTCTCAAGCTAGGCTCTACTGTAATTATTGTAAAAAGCCAGGGCATACTATTGATATCTGTGGACCAAGAGAACGTGCCAGCAAGTACTGCACGTTTTGTAGGGTAATTGGGCACACATTTGATGAATGTCGTATGCGGAAAGCACAGGTTCAGCGAAACTCCCAACCTAACTTTCCCAGTATAAGTCCTCGGAACATACAGTACAATCAACGCGAACACTATAACCGCGGACCGGGTATCGCGCAATCGCACAGCCACCAATGGAATAATA
Source organism: Tenthredo notha (assembly GCA_914767705.2). Lineage (NCBI taxonomy): Eukaryota > Metazoa > Arthropoda > Insecta > Hymenoptera > Tenthredinidae > Tenthredo > Tenthredo notha. The sequence goes on from OU611916.1 coordinate 2,795,623, forward strand.
GTTCACGCGTACGACCAAACAATTTTAGCAACCAAAACAATAACAGCCAAAATTACAGACAATCATCTAATCGGCAAAGAAACGATGCACAGATAAATGTTGTGGTAGGCGGTAACACGGAACAAACTTATGATGACGATTTAAACGAACCACGGGAATGTCGCATGGACGCCGCGATGTCCCGAGTCGACGAAGAGCGTCCGAGCATGATAGAAGATCGCTTCTCGGCTCACCAGTAATCGTAGTAAGATCACAGCAAATTCGTGGAAAAAGTGTGTCACTTCTGGTAGATACGGGCGCGAATATTAGTGTAATTAAAGTCGGAGTCATTACACCAAACACTCGTTTCACACCAACAGACACGCGAAACATCAGGGGAATAGGTGAAGGATTTGTGAAAACTCTAGGAAGTATCGACCTGGAATTTGCCGGGATCCGGCATGAATTCCATTTGGTAGATAATTTATTTCCGATTAAGGAAGACGGAATTTTAAGCGCAAACTTTTTGCGAGCTGAAAATATGACTATATGTTTTAAAACCAATCAAATTTTCTCACAAAAAGCAGGCACAATTCCGTTATCTTATCGAAACTACGGTCCTAATATCAACACGTGTCGCGTGTTAACAACGTCTTCTCTGCACACGCCTAAGGCTCGGGTATCAACTCCACAACTCGCGAATGAAACCACTACGTTCCTTCTTGACACTGGAGCTGATATGAACATAGTAAAACGCGGCGCGGTAAAATATAACGCACATACGCGACTTGACAAAAGCAAAATAACCAAAATAACAGGCATTACAGACGACACTACAGAGACTTTGGGAGCGATATATATTCAAGTCGGACACAATAATCACGAATTCCATATAGTAGATGATTCATTTCCCATTAAAGAGGCAGGCATATTAGGCATGTCATTTTTGCGTAACGAAAACGCTATAATTTCCTTCCCAACGAGGACAATGACCTCTGACGGCAACGAGACACACCAAATTTTTAGCGAAGAAACCTTATCAATACCAGCCCGAACTGCAGCAGTAGTAGCATTAGGAGTAACGAAACTGTCACCTGAAACGGGAATGATTAACAAATTGGACTTAGGCCCAAATATTCTATTAGGTAATGCCCTCGTGACGAATAGACAAGGTCTGGCGTACGCTTATGCCATAAATTGTAGCGAATCAGCTGTAGAGATAGAACGACCTGTGGTAACTCTAGAAGAGGTAGATGAACCTGCGGCAAACACAGAAACACACATAGCCTACAGTAAAAGAAGTCGGGTTGCACATGACCATCACGGTGCTAACATTGATAAAGATCTACATGCACTTCAAGCCGCGCCTAACCACGATGCAAAACGCCTTGACATCCTTAGGGAAAACCTCAGACTAGACCACCTAAACGAAGAGGAAAAACAGTCGATAATTGATCTAGCAATTGAATATAATCATCTATTTTTCTTACCGGGTGACAAGCTAGGACATACCCAAGTAGTCAGCCACACTATACCAACCATAGACGACATACCGATACACACGAAACAATACCGACACCCACAGGCTCACAAGGACGAAATTGAGAAGCAAGTGACTAAACTCCTCGATCAGGGTATTATCCAACATTCCACATCTCCTTACAACTCTCCCGTCTGGGTTGTACCTAAAAAACCGGACGCACAGGGTAATAAAAAATGGCGTATGGTAATTGATTTCCGTAAATTGAATGAAAAAACCGTAGGGGATGCATATCCCCTGCCAAATATCATAGACATTCTGGACCAGCTAGGTTCCGCAAAATATTTTACAACACTCGATCTAGCTTCGGGATTTCATCAAATACCTATGCACCCCGATCATGCATTTAAAACGGCTTTTTCAACACCACATGCCCACCTCGAGTACACTCGAATGCCTTTCGGCCAGAAAAACGCACCCTCTACTTTCCAACGTCTTATGGACCAGGTACTTACGGGATTGCAAGGCAATGAGATTTTCGTATACTTAGATGACATAGTTATTTATGCAAGATCATTGGAAGAACACGCCGTAAGATTCAGAAAATTAATGGAAAGACTATCGAGCGCAGGACTAACCCTTCAACCGGAGAAATGTGAGTTCTTACGGACAGAGGTAGCCTACCTAGGCCACATTATCACTCAAAACGGAGTAAAACCAAACCCTGATAAAATAGCAGCTGTCAAACATTATCCGACCCCTAAGAATGCTAAGCAAATAAAACAATTCTTGGGATTGATCGGATACTATCGTAGATTCATTCCTGATTTAGCTCGAATCGCGAGGCCTATAAATAACTTATTAAAGAAAAACATTCCCTTTATTTGGACGTCCGAACATCAATCAGCATTCGAAACCTTACGGGACAGTCTGTGCAAGGAACCTATTTTACAATATCCGGATTTTACACAACCTTTTGTACTGACAACAGACGCATCGAATTTTGCTATCGGTGCGGTCCTTAGCCAAGGTAAGGTTGGCGAAGACCTACCAATAGCCTATGCGTCAAGATCCCTTCAAAAAGCGGAAATTAATTACTCAACAACTGACAAGGAACTATTAGCGATCATTGACGCGGTAAAACATTTCAGGCCATATTTATACGGAAGGCAATTCACGCTTGTAACAGATCATAAACCGCTACTCTGGTTAAACAACACCAAAGACCCGACATCACGCCTATTACGATGGAGGTTGATACTTGACGAATACACATACACTGTTGTTTATAAAAAAGGAAAAGCAAATACAAACGCGGACGCACTATCAAGAAACCCTCCGCCCGATGTGGCCCAAGCCTTACCGATGGACGGCAAACGCCTTCGATCAGAGTCGGGTACCGCGGAAACTGAAATAAACAAACGCAAAAAAATAACACACCAATTTCCACGACGTCCTAGGCAAGATACCGATGACTCGACAAACCCCGCACCAACCAAACTACCAAAGACTCAGGAAGCAGTAAAGGGACCCCCCTTACAAGAAACCCTGACATCAGAAATCTCAGATACCCGATTAATTCACGATAGACAACATAGCACAGTAAAACCGCCCAAACGACCTCAAATGACTGAATCTTCAGGTAACCCAGCACCGCGAAAGAAATTGACGAAGCAACTAGATTACGTTGACTCGACGGATGAATCGGACGTAGAAACTATTCCATTTAGAGCAGCACTAGCTAAACGAAAAAGACGCACGGAATCCTCTAGTATCCGAACACAAAAAAGGAACCGATTAGGAACAGACTTTACCAACCAGACAAGTTTTAGTGACAGTCAAACTGAAAATCGGTCAAATAAGACTGCAACAACGTCAGTGTATAAACGTAAAATAATATATAGGAAATTGTCTAATTCAAATAGTGAACCCAATACAGACTCCACACATGACCCACACGGCTCAGAAATACGCAAGAAACACGGAGTCAAGTTACGACATACAGCTTGCGAGCCACAGGCAACCACATCTACTAGCAAAACTTCGAATTCCACTCCATCGTACAGACAGTTCCTCGAAGACCTAGATTTCCTTCCCCTGACGCAGAATAGAAATATTAAAGAGATAGACGGAGATTTGCTGAAACAAAAAGATAATTTAGCCCACTGTATTTCAGTCGACTGTAAGACATCCCGAAACATTGCAGACCAGATGGTCAGGAACGGATTCATACAACGTAAGAAATTACAATCAATGAATCCACGAGTAACAGATATCATTATGGTACAGTACCCCAGACGCACGATTTACAATTTAGTCACGAAGGAACGACACTTTGACAAACCGACTAACGAGACAATGTACAACACACTAGCAAAATTAAAGACAGCACTAATTAAGGACGGTAAGAAATCTCTTGCGATACCAAAACTCGGTTGCGGGTTAGATAGACTTGACTGGGACATGGTAAGCCGTATGATTCATTACATATTCAAAGATTCGGACATCAAAATCAACATTTGCAGATTTGAGAACCCACTGACACACAAATTACCTGACAAACGAGTCAAAAATGAGTCATATAAGCCCACAACGGAAAACTATACCCGACCATCTACGGGACCCCTGATTCCTCCGTTATCAGACACCCCCTCAGCTATCCTCACATCAACAGACAACGATTCCGACACAATGTTCCCACAACGCAGACGTAACCCTATACCGAAGCTAGACACCGAAAACACCAGCGACTCTGATATGATCTCAGACTCTGACAATGAGGTAACACAAAATCCGACGGACTCAGACAGTACAGATAACACCAGCACTACCGATGACGAAAGTGCATATCAAAGGACCAAAGGGTCTCCTAGACCAACCAACGTACAGGAGAATAAGGATGCGCTCAGCTTCGATAAATTCACGGGTAACATAGACAACATAATACCAACGACTAACGTGATTGAATCCAAAGACGGAATATTCATGAAAAGCGCGAACATTGCACATTGTGTACCAGCCGACTGCGCGTGGAATGATGAACTAACAAAGCAATTAATCGACAAAAACATGTTACGGAAAGAGACGTTCACTGTCAACAAACTCGCAAAACACGAAATAGCCTTATCAAAATTCGGGAATAAGTATATTATGACCCTCGTGGTTAAGACCCGACACTCTGACAGAGTACAGTTAGAAGACCTTTATTGTACTTTAATTAAACTAAAACAGCTGTTGCGTATTTATAAAATTGAGTCATTCTCGTTCCCCAAAACAAATCCGGGATTAGAAGTTTTCCAATGGAGCGTCGTCAGGAAACTGTTTTATTACATTTTCGAACATACAAATGTAAGAATCACGCTTTGCGCAAATGAAACCATTATACCCGACGTATCGATACGCGGAGAGATCATTAAAGAATATCACGAATCGTTGCTAGGTGGTCATCAGGGTGTAACGAAAATCTACAACAGAATTAGGGAAAAGTACTACTGGCCGAACCTAAAAACACAGATTCAAAATTTCATTAAATCCTGCGACAGTTGTCAAAGGAAAAAGTTAGTTCGAGTCAAAACACGATTGCCCATGATAATTACAGATACTCCAGCGGATGCGTTCGATAAAGTTGCGCTCGACATAGTAGGACCACTTCCCGTCACGGAGTCAAATAACCAATACTTACTGACAATTCAATGCAATCTGACAAAATTTTTGGATGCCATACCTCTCCCTGACGCGACAGCTCAGACAATCGGCGCGGCGTTTACACAAGAATACATCACACGGTATGGAACGCCGCGAATAATACTAACAGACCAAGGCCAAAATTTCATGAGTACAACGATTAAGCAGATTTGCAAATTATTCAAAATTAAACAAGTAAGAACTACCGCGTATCGACCACAATCCAACGGTTCCTTAGAGCGTAGCCATCTTGTGCTTATCGAACACATCAAACATTACACGAGAACCGGTAAGGACTGGGACAAATATGTACGCTTCGCAATTTTTTGCTATAATACCGCGGTACACGAAGGTACGAATTTCACACCACATCAACTAATCTTTGGTAAAGAAGCTCGACTACCATCGGACCTGCGAACAACCGTCGCGATAACAAATTCATACAACACGTTTATTCTTGACCTACTAACAAACCTGACCGAAATTCGAAAACGGGCAGCACAGAATTTAAAAGACGCAAAATTGAAATCAAAAACGTATTACGATAAAAGAGTCAACGTACACCTTTTTGAGGCTGGACAGAAAGTATTTTTAATAAATGAGAATCGCACAAAGTTCGAAGACCACTATAAAGGACCGTACACGATTAAGGAAATAATTGACGGAATAAACGCTGAAATCCATTTAACACCTAATAAAACAAAAATTGTGCATTTGAACAAGCTGAAACTAGCACATACACGTGACGACAACGACTGTAATAAACTATAATCTACAAATGAGGATACTACCGCCAAAAATCCTGAACCCGAACGAACTCACAGTCTGAACATTCGAACCACACACATTCCCTATGGAGCTAACCGAAACCCATCCACTAGAAACCAGGGAAATCACAGAGTGTTTTGAATAAATTAAAATGAACCAATAGTATGGCCTGGATAGTAAAAACAGTACAGGTAAACATTAGTCAATGCTTGAGAAACAGGTCTATTGATATTCCATAGAGAGCAATTTGTAATAGTAGGATAATGATATAGTATAAAATAAAAAGTGGATGTTAAAGTGGAAAATCAAAATGTTGAAAATATGATTAAGATATAACCATAGTAAAAAGGGAGTAGAATTATTATAAATTTTAGGAATATATAATGTAAAAATAAGAAGTAGTTAAGAACCATTCGATAAGGATGTTAAGAATATAATTAAAAAAATAAAAGGGTGAAGCATAACCACTGTAGAATGGAATAAATCATTATAATCACAACACACACACGATTAAACATCAATTATGTAAGAACATATGAGAGAATAAAATAAAAATAAAACAGAAAGAAAAGTCTCTCATCATGTTCCACTGCACACGTTTACACGCTTAACATAGAAACAATTATAGACTTTAGTCTTAGGCATATTTTATAATTGGAAATTAACTGTATTGCATGCATCCTTTTTCACACCCCTACACCTTGCTCCTTAAAGAGGAACATACGCCCTGTATCCAAGCCCTATGTTCCTTCTAAAGGGGGGGGGGTGTTACGTCATGACTCCTCTTCTTTCCGGTAATCACCCGATCCACCATTTCCTTCTGCTGACCGATCATCAGTTTTACCTGATCCTCGGTTTCCGCTCAAGTCGTACGACTGGCACACGGTGACACAAGATGTGCAAGTCGTGCGAAAACCCCTCTCCAAACCGAGCCTACCTTCTCCAAACTTCTTTCATACCAATCACAACTCATTCCAATCTCGAAACACCAACTTCTCCACCTATTACCAGACAACTCATTCCAATCTCGAAACACCAACTTCTCCACCTATTACCAGACAACTCATTCCAATCTCGAAACACCAACTTCTCCACCTATTACCAGACAACTCATTCCAAACTCGAAGCACCAACTTCTCCACCTATTACCAGACAACTCATTACCATCTTGAACCACCCAATTCTTCACCTATTACTAAGCTATAATCTACATTATAATAAAGTCAGTAGTCAGAAACATCCATCGACAAATACTAATTAGTCTGTTGTGATATAACAATTTAAACAAAAAAAAAAATTTTCAATTTTTCGAAAGTTCTAGAGTGGTTTACCCCCTTAACCAGTTTTCTTATAATTTTGTAAATAGAACAAGGAACAAACAAATAGCAAATAAAAAAGCAGAAAATGATTATGTAATCATTTAAGATATCAGGAATCTCATCTTTCTCTTTCATTTTCCAACTTAACCACTTTGCATCATTTCTTTCAGAAAGCACTTCGCTTAAATTCAACATAACTTAAAATCATTCTTAGCTAGACGGCACCTTCGTCGAGTGTGTTGGACAGCTACGGTATAGCTATAATTGGTACCCTAGTCTGAGAATACACAAATCCCAAGTCTGTAAAAAGGCAGCTTCGGTGAGCTAGACTCTGGACAGCTACGGTAGAGCTATAATTGCTATCCTAGTTTGTTGAGTATAGCATATCCCAAGTCTGTAGGGAGGCAGCTCTGGTAGTGCAAAATCTATCCGAGTCTGTATCAGGGTAAATCAAGGGTTTTTTCAACTTTTCCCAGAGGAGCTCCAAATAATCATAACCCGTGACAAAGAACACACGCGAACTAGTATAATTTCACCAGCCTTCAGCTGGTGAAACATATACAGGAAGTTACAATACATTAGGGTAGTCCATGAAAATTGAATTTCTTCAGGCGCCCCCTGAAAAGTTTCCTTTTGATCTAAAAACATGGGGCCAATTTTTTTTTTTTTTAATTTAATACATTTTTGTAAATTTATTTTTTTCGAAATTTTAATATCTTTTTCCCATGGGTTTCTCGTCAAATCTGCATATTTTGTAAGACATTTCCAAAAAACTGCGAGTTCATAAAAAGGAAACTTTTTAGGGGGCGCCTGAGAAAATTTAATATTGAAGGACCACCCTCATATATATGTATACATGCTATAAACTATAAACAAACTGTACAATATATACACAGGTATATATATTCAGCGTGGTTGATTATGAATTAGTTAGACGGTGAATCCCATAGGTATACAATACAATGTTTTTGAAATAAATTCGATGTTTAACTACTTGAAAATCAATCACGTACACTACACAACACACACACCAAAGCACAAACAAACTGTATAATATATACTGTACAGACATGCGCGTCAAAACCATCCAAAAATCGCACATGCATCCTACACATACCATGATGTATGTACGATTAGAAAATCTATCAAATTTTGTCATTATTTTTCTGCGTTCAGGAGAATATTCAAGCTGGCACAGTATTCCAAGGTTGATGTGAATCCTAAGGGTGGTTTATATGTCGGCATTATCCTTTGTTTTTAAACGTTTTATTCATTTTTAATTCATTCTAATATTATCTCTCGCATTTTGTAGTGCCCCGAACGAGGCTGTGGTTCCCGAGGTCTTAAAACCATCGTGCTATCCCCCGCCTAGCAACATTCATATCTTCCTTCGAAAATGGATAGAAGGAACTCGTGCACACAGTGTACACCCACGAGCAAAGATGGACACCACAATTTCCGGACGAATTGGGATCTCCATCTTCTGAAAACTGCGTTTGAACGTCTGATGGTATACAGAGAGACCAATCTACCCAACGGGTAAATTTTTTCGAACGAGCAGCCCGATATGACTCAACGAAATTGCAGAACCCATTCACTGATTCAGATCGTGGTCGTCCGTGCATAGAATCAATGTATAATAGTGAGTGATGGGGAAAAACTATGATCAGCAACGTCCAGTGATTTCCTAGATGTACTGGCCATAGCCAAACAATGAATGAGCATATATCTGTCATTTCCGCCCAGCGTTGAAACCCAATACTCAATGACCCCTGAAATAATCTTTCGGTAAAGAAAGACTCAAATGCCAGTACCTTCATGCGATTGCCGTTCGCATGATCTTGCGCAAGAATGCCAAATCCATTGATGATATTAACGTCCAGCCACCTATATGGCTTTAAAGTTCGTAGAGAATCTTCAGTAAAAAGAATACCAGCGGCAATAATTTTGTTTGAATTACTTGGAAAATCAGACGGGTAATGTGAGAAAGATGAAAATAATGTGTGATCATCAAAATCATTGAGCGATGCGGCGGCCGTATAAAGAATTTCATCAGGAAAAGATTTTATTCGCGAAGTGTTCAAGAATTCAGGTAGTTCAGGTGGAGGAGTTGCAGATTTTAATAACAATCCTTCTATCTTCGCAATGTCACCGTAGTTTAAAGAGGAATTAGAAATTTTGTTTATTCCAGTATATTCTGAATCAACGGAGTTCAGATCAAAACACCGATCTAATTGAACGCCACAGGCTACTGCACTATCATTTGATACAGAACTTTTATCGCTGTTTAGAGTTTTGACGAATTTTGGAAATTTGAAATAAGTTTGAGATTTTCGCTTTCTCATCCATGTCTCCTCTTGTAGGACCAGATCATTTTCAGTTTTGCGAGTTTGCCTCTCAGTCTTTAATGAAAATTTTCTATTTCGAAGCTGCGGTCGGAGGAGGGACTCCATTTTTTGGATGAATCTCGGCGCGGAAATTTTTGTGTTTCTGTCAAAGACATCTTTTTTCACAATTTTGAAGCAGTTCTCAACGCTGGCATTAATTCACCTGACAAACCAAAATTTTCAACCACAATCAGAGACCATAGCAGGAAAAACGGTAGTATATGATCCATCAAGTAGCACAGAAATTCACTAGAATAATATTCGTTAGTGTTAACTATTGAATTATCAAATCTTGCGACTTTCTCATCGTACACCGATTTAAAGAAGATGTAAAATGGAGAGCCATGCCGTAATAGGTGCGTCGGAGTGTTTACATCCGCGGAAGATTGTAGATCTAGAAACTCCGCAGTGTCGCAATCGATAAAATGATTGTTGTTTAGCTCTGCATTGGTGTTTCTAATTTCCTGTACAATGCTATCAAAGTCAGTGCACTTTCCTGTTGATCCGAACACCGTGTACAGCTAAACCGAAAATCGTTTTGGCGGAATCCTTATCACTGCAATGGATCAATATGCTAATAACTGCAGCCCATAAGCTCCGTTGCTCTTGATTACGGAACAAAATCTTTACCTTCCTCATTACTGTACGTAGTACGTGCGTTGAACAAACATGTACATGAGTCATACGCGGGAGAATTATGGAAGCATCTTCAAACACGAGGTACAGAATTTGTAAATAGTCTGCTAAAGTCTTAACATTAAATGCTTCAAGTACTGCCTGGATAAGAGTCAAACTGAAATCTGTTTCGATTTTATCAATAACCACCTGCCGGCTACTCATTTCCCTCAGTGAATGACAAAAAATCTCTTCACTGCCTGGTACAATTAAAGCAGAATAATAAATTTGCTTTGATTTATCGGATAAAGGTGCTACGATCAAACCCCCTGTGGCACCTGAATTACAAGAAACCGGCTTGCGTAGGGACAAAAGATACAAAAGTTGTTGTTCTGTGTATAAAACCATATGAAATGGCGAGAAACGGTGTACTTGAATATACCCCGTGCAAAATTTTCCAGTCCAAGATTCTTGGTATAGTTTTCCGAGTTTTTTAAAAAATTCTGTCAGGTCTTTGTCCAAGTCATCTTTGGTGTGGTTTTCACTGGAGATTTGTGCAACAACATTAAGCTATAGGGGCGTCATTTCTATTTCCCGCGACCATCACGTATTCGGAAACGTCTTGAAGCATTTTAAGTTTCAAACAACTGGGTGCTTGGCCCTCGAGCTCCTTCTGGAGTAGCGCCCGATCGTGTCCCCTAATGAACCGCTGATGGATTTCGCCGCTATCATGACATATGTTTTTGGACCGATATATCTCAACGATCACGTCACGGAATGGATGGACGATGGGTGTTGTTACCTGAAACTTAAATCTAGTACAAGGAATATTCTTGCATTCGGCAACGGCATAAAAGTACGGTTAAAGTCCTATATTCTTCAAGCCATTCGAAAGATAAGACGCAATGAGGATACTGAACTTTGAAATATTTATTAAATTCATCAGTCCAGCCTTTCTTCAAACGTATTGAATCAGACACAACAAAACGCTGCCAAAATTTCCCAGGAATTTCCATATTGCCGTCCTTGATTGGAAAATTGCAATCGTTGCTGGTTAAGGAATAAGAGGCCCCTCTATCAACGCTGATATCATCAACAGTTGAGAAAAAGCTGATTTCCATTTTGACGTTGACATCAGTAACAGTTGGAGGGTGAACGATTTTTTTATCAATGTAAATGTTTTCCGACGAATGACCACGAGTAATACACTCTGTATGATATATATTATCGTTGATATGTTCCCAGCAATTGGGCATGAAATCACGATTCTGGTGTTAGCGGTTCATGCTTAGGAAAAACATCAGGTATATCGTGCTGATTAGTGGGGATCTTATTCTCAATTGTCATATCTAACCGAATTTGAACGAAACACCTTTCAACTTCCTGAGAATGGTAGCGAAAGGTGTCGTATACTTTCCGCACGTGTTTTTTAATCATGTGCTCACTTTTAATCCCGAGAAACTTCTTCCAATTGAGCTTAATTCGTTCTTTTATTCGCGGTTTGAGAAAGTCATCAAGATGATACGCGGTTTAGAAAATCGATAATTGATCTTCGTACTAAAAACCCTGGGTTTTTGTTATCGCAGTTATTATTCTCGGCATCATTATTATCGATAATTGAATAATTTACTCAATCTGAGAGCGTTTTGACCTGACCTTAAGATAACCAGCTCGTAAAGTATATGAACGAGAGAATGAACGTGCCGACGAAAATTGTTTATTGAAATAAAATGCTTGGAAAATTTTGTCACGTATTATATAAATTAACGTGACTATAATTATTGTGCAGCTAAAGTTTTGCAATTAATTCGTGGTAATATACGCGTTAAGTTGGATAAACTTTACTCGCGGATAAATATCACGTTACAAATTCAACGCACTAAGCTTCGTGCGATAGATAAGATCGGAGCGAAACCTCGTCTCGTACAAAACGTGGATAAGATGGATTCAAAAAACGCTAAACAATTAACGTTTTTACGAAATTTTGATCCCTCAGGTCCTCCGGATCTACCAGCTGGTTCCCCAACTGTATATCCAGGCATTGGTACCGCAACTGTTACCTGGAGATCACCACCTTACGACGGCGGATGTATGGTCACAGGATATTCCGTCGAGATGCGTCGATCTGACGAAACTACGTGGACGGTTGTAGCCGAGGCTTGTCACTCCCTGAGCCATACTGTTAATAATTTAGAACCCGATGAAGTATACCTCTTCAGGGTTAGAGCTGAGAATATCCACGGAGCCAGTGAACCAGGTCTTGAAACTAGACCAGTAACAATCGCCGAAGATGGTAAGATCCTGAATCCAACATCGTTACCTCATATTTTTGTCCTACGAATTTTTAAAACGCGTTTATTTCATGCAGAGGAACAATTCAAACCGTCTTTCGAAGCGCGAGAAGTCTCCTTCGAGGATGGACAGCTTTTCAAAGAACGTTACGAGGTCCTTGAAGAACTTGGTAAGGGAAGATACGGTATAGTTCGAAAAGTAACAGAGAAATCCACAAATCAGCATCTGGCAGCTGAATTTATAAGGACGATTAAATCAAAGGACAAAGAACAGGTTCATGAAGAAGTTAGGATAATGAACTTGCTGAGGCACCCAAAGCTCCTTCAATTGGCAGCAGCCTTTGAAAGTCCTCGTGAGACTGAGGTCGTCATGATCATGGAATAGTGAGTGAAAAATGTTCCTGCCTCGATTAGAAATCCGAAATAACTGTCTTCAAAATTAAATCTCGTTTACTTTTCCTTTTTTTTCTTCACAGCATTTCCGGAGGTGAACTTTTCGAAAGAGTTGTAGCGGACGATTTCACCCTGACGGAAAGAGACAGCATACTGTTTATGCGACAGATTTGCGAGGGTGTCGAGTACATGCACGAAAATAATGTTGTTCACTTAGATCTGAAGGTGGGTTTCAAGAAATCTATCATTTCTTTAAGTAGTTATTCGTGGATCTAATTCCCTTTTTTTACAGCCCGAGAACATCATGTGCCATACTCGAACCTCTCACAAAATAAAATTGATAGACTTCGGCCTGGCCCAGATGCTGAAGCCGGACACGCCGATCAGAGTTTTATTTGGAACCCCGGAGTTCATACCACCGGAAATAATAAACTACGAACCAATTGGTACGGAAACTGACATGTGGAGTGTTGGAGTCATTTGTTACGTACTGTGAGTATTTTCATTCTAATAATCGTATTCAAAACTGAAATTCAGAGAAGTAAATTCATCATTTTTATCGCCTTTTTAGATTAACCGGTCTTTCACCATTCATGGGAGAAAATGACGCCGAAACATTTGCCAACATTACACGTGCTGATTACGATTTTGACGACGAAGCATTCGACGCCATATCACAGGATGCCAAGGAATTCATTAGCGCATTGCTAGAAAAAAGAAAGGAGTAAGTTCTGGTTTTTTTTGCACAAGGATTGTAAATCTCTCATTAATTTTAGGTCGTGGGATTTGGAAAGACTCTAGAAATGTATGAGCCACCTACTAGCCTCATTTCAGTTTTTAGCACTTTCGATTTGCAAATGCTAATGAAAGTACGCGTATCCTGAAAAAAAAATGTATAATATTGAACTGGATTCCAGATTACGTATGTCGGCGAAACAGTGCCTTGAGCATCCTTGGATGGCACAGCACAGCGAAAGTATGAGCGTGGTAGCATTGCCGACTGACAAGTTGAAGAAGTTCATCATTCGAAGAAAGTGGCAGGTCAGTATCTCTCCAAAGATTTTCTAACTTTTTTTCGTTTTGTTTCATTTTAATCGCTCTTAAAAAAAAAAACAAAAAGAGAGAGAAAACTCCTCTGAAAGGAGCAGCATGAATCGTTTTGCCATTATTAAAACGCTATTGATGGTTTCTCTTGGAATTATAATGAAAGTTTCTTTCGATCGCATGATTTTCACTTCCTGTTTAAAGAAATTTGAAAGAATTTTTGGTTTCTGTTTTGTTTTTTAATCACGTATTGTAAGAAATCCGAGGAATTTATTCAACGAGTAAGTAAACCCGGTCAGTTTTTCATTGCACGTGTGTTCTTTAACCAGCACGTAGCGTGTGTGCGTTTGTTTGTCCTAACAGAAAACAGGAAATGCCATACGAGCTTTGGGAAGGATGGCGACCTTGTCGGCAAACAGTAGACGCAACAGTTCGACGACTGAATCATCACCAACGCGGAGTTTGTCGCCTTTAGTTAATCTCGAAGTGGGGATTTCCCCGACGCTTAAAATAATCGACTATGAAACATCCGGCCCAAAAACTCCCAAAGATGACCCGTCGTCATTGAACCTTGAAGAGATAGAAAAAGACTCGGTCGTCGAGCACGAAACCAAAATCGAAGAACCTGAAGAAGCAGAAAAGGAGGAAGAAGAAAAAGAAGTAGAAGAAGAAAAGAAGGGAGAAGAAGCACAACCAGTTCAAGAAATCGATGAGACGGTTCGAGAAACTGATAAAAACGAAGAAGAACATGAAGAGTCGAGAATATCTTCGCGGAGAATAAGTAGCGACGATTCCTGCGTTCGTAAAGAAAATTTGTTGAATAATTTGGGAGCGAAAGACCCTAGACTCGGTAAGTCTTCCGAATTGATAGCTGAAGAGGGTGGTAGCATATCGTCGAACGACTACCTTGGCGTTAACATAGAGTTTTGCAACTTGAGTAAATCTGAACCGGATGAGATTTATTTATCAAGTAACAACGTGGCCGAGGTTTCGAATATTTCGAACGAAAACGACCCCGAAGAAACTTATCCTTCGAGCATTGTTGAGCCGGAAGAAGAGGACACTTTGTCGCGACGTAGCACAGCCGAACTCGTCAATGCGACGATAATAGAAGACGTGCATTTGAACGGTTTCAAAGATTCGTCCTTGAAGAGGACCAGGGCGTGCAGCGAAAGGAGTGACTCGGGTATCAGCGACTGTTCGAGTGCAGCTCCGTACTCTCAAGGCGGTGAACTTTCGAGCTTAATTATAGCCGAGGAAGACGAAGATCCTCACGGTTCGTCGTTTAGATTGAAACTACGGAGTACAGCGACGACGACAACCACGAAGAGCTTCGATATCAACAAGTCGATATTGACTCACGGTACGAACTACACGAAGTCGTCGGACCGCGGGTTTGTCAATTATTTTTGAAAGGAACCTGACCCTGAGCCGGTTACTTTACGCCAAGGAATCTCATCGGAAAAAGAATCTCGCCCTTTATCGGGCACCGCGACTTATTATAACGAATTCTCTCGACCTGCAGCGTCTAACGGGACGAACAAATCGCCGCTTAACACCTTGAAATCGACCTACGACGATTCTGAAGAACGTGAAGACTCGTTAAGGTCGAAGACGAGGCTGTCAGGCGGGCTTAAATTCCCCCGTGAGATACTTAGGTCGAAATTCGAAAGGTCTAAGTCGATTTTCGACGGGAAAATAACCGATACGAATCTCGATGTTAACTCAAAATCGAATACTCAGACCCTGAAGACGTCCGACTCTTCTGTTTCCGAATAAAAATCAATCACCTACACGTCTCATTACACTTTCGCCTTGATAACCCATCCGCCTAATATCCAGGTCAGTAGATAGGGGCAGCTATAGGGAGACACAACAAACCCCCCTTTCCCCCCGTCTCCTGATAAGGGGGTGATAAGGGGAATGTGGGTCAGTGTGTTATCTTATCAGTCTGGCCCACATCCGGTCTGGTGTGTACGCGGACCTCCTTATCAGCTCCCCCCTCCCCCCACCCCCGTCTGCGGTCACTGGCCCTGACCATGATACCCCTTACCCCACCTCCCCCCGGGGTCCGTTATGGGGTGAGTGCATCGCTCTGTCTCTTTCTCGTCTGGGTCTATCTCTCTCTAGTCTGGGGCAGCTATGGGGCGATGACGCGTTTGCCCGGACACACACACACACACACGCTCGCCTTACCGTGTCCGTGTGTTCTAGAATCTTCCAGAATGTTCTAGAAGCTTTCTGTCTCTTTCTAGCCTGGTCCCGTCTCTCTCTCTCTCTAGTCTGGGCCAGCCAAGGGGTGATGACGCGTTTACCCGCACACACACACACGCTTGCCTTACCGTGTCCGTGTGTTCTAGAATGTTCCAGAATGTTCTAGAAGCTTCTGGAAAGCGATGACGCGTTATCCCTACTCCAAAATTTTTGTAGTTAGAAATATTTCAGCAACGCGGCATCCCTGTTTACTATATCTATGCTTAAAACTACGGGAGGCTGGTGAAGGATAGAGATTTGATGACGCAACAAATATATACATATCAGACGTTTATTCAATAAATCTTAAATCTACATACAATTATGCTCAAATGAGCGATACCAAATGAAGGGCAATATAGAAAAAATGACATAAAATCAAAACTAACACACAAACATAACACAGTATTGCCCGCACACGTTTGACGAGAAACTTTGCAGCCGTACGATGTTCCAGGTGTAGCGTTCGGAATTTCTGCGTAAAGTCCTATTATGATGGGGCACGAGCGGTGGTATACCAAAACTGTCGAAATATATTCCATGTCCGGCTGCGTTGATGTAAAACGCCACCCAGTGCGTACCGGGTTGTGTGTGATCATCGGTGTTAGCAACAAAAGCCATCGGTCGTGTCCATACCAACGGTATCCGATCTGCGGGGAAAACCTGGACCTTCTTCTGGTTCAGAAATGTCCGCAATGCTTTCCGGATCTGTAGACTGTCCATTTTTCTCGTCAACAATCTCCAGAGACGATGGCGAGATAGATAATTCCGTCGTGGCTGTGGAGAGACTCGAGTCCGGGGTTTCGATTTCTTGGGCCTCTACATTCACTATCGTTTCTGCGGAACCGAACATTGACTGGTCAGGTTGATGAGAGGAACTGTCACACGTGTGGGCAGTATGATATCCACTGGAGCTGTTGCTGTTAACACTGCTATTGCCTGATCTCTCCCCCAGATTCAAACGACGACTGCCAATTATCGTATTCGCATGAGATTTATAATCAAACTTTTCGAGGATTTTCTTCTCGTTGACCCAATGTTTCAGCTTGAGGGCATTGTTTAACGCACAGGCGTAAAATTCTTCTTTCCTGACTCCGTGATGAAAACAATAATCAGACTGTGGATTCAGCTCGGGAAGTTCGGGGCAGTCAAACTCCTCGAGATTCACAACTTGGCGTGACGTAATTTCCTGCAGATACTTGGTTTCGTATTTACCTCGGGTTACAATACGGTATGCGTTCCGAGCTATTTCCCGTGAATTGAGTTCCAGCTTTTTCACCGAAGTATCCCCCTCGAACCACTCGATACCGTGCTGGTAACACGTGTTATAATTGTTAGCGATGCGTTCTCTCTGAGTCAGGCTGACAAACGGATAAGGTGGCTCGATAATCCAGTGGGCGTGGTACGGATGATCCAGGGTGACTACGGCCACCTCTTTCGGTAGCAAATTTCCAAACACATCACTAAATCCTTGAATATCCACAACGTAATCCATATTTGTGAACGGGGCGGTTAACACTTATTAGACCCGAACGCGGTGAGGTTTGTAGAACAACTGACCCTATCGTCGAATGTATAATCACCTTTTTTCCCCCAACCTTACAATCACCCGATTTTTTTGTCTTCCTTCTTCTACAGTTTTTCCGAGGGTTGCTGTTTCCGGCGATGAAGTTGTCGGTTGGACCACACGATGATAACCCTGTTACTGACGAAAAAACAGGAAACTTTGCCTCCCGCCCACTTTCTAGCCGCCAAAGTCTGTGATAACCTGCCTCGCTGCGTCTATTTCTATGAGATTGTCGAACTCTGCGTAAACTATGCAATTTATAGTTTCTTCCAGCGCCTTGTCGAATCGCATTTCTATCCTGAGAGTACCGTGTTTAATTAGCGACCCATGCGAGGGACAGTTGGCCGAGAGGTCGGGTGTGAGATCGAACGCCATCAAACAGTTCCCTTTTTTGTACTGTGAACGATTAATTCCGTTGCCTTCGTTGAGAAAATGAATACCGGTGCCGGAGAAGAGGGTGTGATACGCGTCGACGTATAGATTATCTTTACCAAAGTTTGTTTGCAGAGGTTTTGAGGGGACTTGCACACCGTCCACGTACAGCGACAAGTAATTCAGCAAGAAGCTTTGGAAATTGAACGGGTCGCGTAGTCTGTCTCCGTTGAATGCCTTGTTGCTGACGAATCCAAGAATCACACGTTTCGGCAGTTGTCCGAGTACCACGTTGTCCAGCGTCTCCGCTTGTACCCCAGCGTGAATGGTGAAAGCTTTCACCTCTACTCTTGTTACGGGATACTTGGCCGTTCCCTGGGCAAGGGTACGTGCATGGGCCAGTAGGATACCTGGGCTGATCTTTACGCGGCGAACCATCAGAGAAGTGTCGACAATGTGCAGCGTGTGAAGGGGATTTGTTTCCATTAGGCAAAAACTGTCCCTCGATCTTGCGAGACGTAGTCGTAACTCCACTCCGTTGAGTAAAAACTTTTCTTGATTGAAGACGTCGCAGTGGAGATGTCCAATTAGATCGACTATACGGGAGTCTTGCATCATACGTTTTCGCGTAGTGAATCCCTCGTCGGCATCTTCACTGTCGACATCGCAGACGTCCGATACGGTTTCCTCGCTGTCATACCACATGCCGCACGAGAGATGCGAACGTTTCGCGGATGGGGCGTAATTTAATAGAGTCTCAACGTAGGCACGGTAAGCGTAGGAGTTGTTGGCTGGTGAAACAAGTTTTTGATTGAAGAATATATCCACTTGGTTGAACATCGAGTGTAGAAGGTTGTTCACAGGTGTAGCGTACCGGGCAGGTGCAGCACCCGCCGCCGCTGCTGGGGGGTTATTCTCAGGTTTAATCAACTGCACCTGCACGCGTACGCTTAACATGGTGTGTGCCAAATCAATGTACTCGTCACCTTGGCCCGGTACCGAGAATTCGATCGGCGAATCATCGGTTAGCGATGAGACGGGCTTGTAGTGCACCCACTGTCCACCCTCAATCGAAGTTTGTGTAGGAGGAAGAGTAAACAAATCTAGCTCAGACTTCATACACTCGCCAGAGTGCGCGTGTAGGAATGCCATTATCCGTGTGTGTGTGTGTGTGTGTGAGGGCGAGAGATAAACTATCGGGGTCCAAAGATGTCGGTCAAAGCTCGTTTTTTAGAGGTCTTCTTTTTATTTCCTTTTTTTCTGGACACGGTTTGTTTCTTCTTGCCCTTGCTCTTCTTCTTCTTGGCTGATTTCTTCGGTCGTCTTCTGTTGATTCTTCCCTTTTTGGCAGAAGCTCGAGCGTCGACTAGCCTGTTTACGCGTGCGAGCATCGACTGATGTCTCGGTCCACCCACGCCGCTCATATACCCCGATCCCTTCATCAATGACTCAAGTTTTTCCTCAGCTTTTCGTTTCAGATTCCGACTCGATTCGTTGATGCGTGACTGTAGAGACTTTTTGAGCGGCGTATCGTTCTGCATATCCGTCCTAACGTTCTTCCCCGTGCGTAGAATCTCTTTTCCGACAGCCCTAGCCCCACTTCTGAACAATGGTAATATCCTACGAAATAATCCTCCCAAGAAGCTACCGATACCGTGACCCCGCTGGTGAGGGTGTCCTCGGTAGAAAATCTCCATACCACCCCCCAACTGACTCTCGTAGTGTTCGGTGTAATGGTCCATGGTCTTTTACGTTCTTCTTCTGTTTCTTCGTTGTGTCGATGCCCTCGAACTTTCCTTTCCCTGCGATATAACGATGATGATGATGATGATGATGAAAGAATTCTCACATCAGCGAACGCGTTTAAAGTGAAGCGTGACGGTCAACGTCCCACCTTCGAATGGCACAGGTCTGCCAAGATGATCCCTTATATTGATTTCAACAGTACGGAAACTTGTAAGCATCAGTGGTAAGTAGTACGGCGGTGATAGGGTCTTTATTTCCGATTCTCCGCGAATCGAATGCGAGTTCCCACAGGCATGAATAACGCGTAACAAAGGTGCGTGAACATCACCGACGATGCGAGGCTCCACAAGATCACAGTAGACAAACATTTGACACGACGGGATTACCGGAACGGGGTTCTCAGGACCATCGGATACCGGCCCATGGACAGTTCCCCGTGATTTAGGTCTTGCGGTGATAGTCTCGGCTCGTTGCGACGACGGCGATGAAAACGTGAGCGGATAATGGATCTCGGCTAGACCCACCTCCCACTCACCGTCCAATTTGATGGCACGCGGTAACTGTGTCATGTAGCAGCAGGTACGGTTATCGGGAAAAAACTGCATTGAGCTGTTGCTCGGTAGAGTGATGTAAAATTGATTACTCCTCATAATGAGTTCAGAACGTACGCGGGTGTGTATAATTCAATCAACGCGCACACGAGTACTGACCCGTCTCCTCCTCGTCAGTTCTGAGTAACTGTCTCCAAATTTCCCCCCTCCGCTACTCGTTGAAGCTCGGGCTCGTAGAACGCGCCGTCGATTTCCTCTCCCTCTAAATCCACCAAGACGTAGACTACCGGTGAACGCGCGAGCACGCGGTGAATCTTGAACAATTCTTCGCTCCAGTTTGCCACGTATCCCTTCTCGAATGTGCCCTTGGTTCTGCTGATTCGTACAGTGTCACCTTCGCGAAATCTTGGTTTACCCTTCGATCGCTGTGGATATCGTCTTTGCATGAAGGCACGTGCCTCGGCCGCGTTGCGTAACGTCACCGACGAGGGTGCCATTCCGATACTCGAGTGTACGGTATCATTGTACGCCTGTACGATCTGTGGAAGGATATCCACGTAGCGACGGGTCTTCTTGTGCGTAAAGTATCGCCATAGACGTTCCTTGAGCGTACGATTGAATCTTTCTACGATAGCCGCTTTTATGTCGGGGTTTCGAGTGACCCGATAACGTATCTCGTTAGCGTTTAGCAGGTTCTGAAAAACAGAGCCGACAAACTCCTTACCCTTGTCTGTCTGTAGTAGTACGGGCCTGCGTCTGGTTGTGTTCAACACATGTTCGAATCCCTCGGCAACGGCTGTTGCTGTCTTACGCTTCAATGGAACTACCCACGCATACTTGCTCAGAACGTCAATGACCACTAGCAGATAGCGATACCCGTTGTTATGTTTCTTTTCAGAGTTCAAATCGGCCAGGTCAGCCTCCCACACGTCATCGATGTTGGAAACGTTGTATCTTGCCCGCGGAAATCTTCTTCTCACCGATTTGTGTAACGTATAGGCATCTTGACCGGATAGCCAGTTTCTGACCGTTTCCCGCGACGTGTCCCCCCGCGAGACACGTTCCAGGTTCCGTGCTCCCGTGTAGGCAGCCGGATGCGAGGGGTCGTAATATATATCTTCAAGTCTCGGCATCGTTATTTCTTCAAGCGAAGTTCCATCCACCCACTGCGTCTCTTTTTCTTACCGCTGTTGCTGTTGCTGCTACCCTCGCGTAGAATGTTTCGCTGGCTTTTACGTTTGGTCGCTACAGGTGTTTCGGTTATATTACCGTCCTCTGTTCCACTGCTGCCGATACTTTCACTGCGATTACCCTCGCCAGCCCTACTGCGTGACAAACCCCGAGCACTTGCGAACGATCCCTGACTACCGTCACCCGTACCTCGAATCACGGACGATGACGAGGGATGTGCTATAGCCGAGGAAGCGGCGTCCGCCAACTTATCGTTGTCGAAAAGGCGTATGTCTCTCCAAAAAGTCTCGTTACCCACGTAATCTCGCGGTACGTTGACCGCGTGAAGAAAACGAGCGAACTGAGACCTTCCCACAGGATCGAAACTTTTTCTCGATCGCGTGGCAAGGTTCGTCAGATCGACAATATTTGCACCAGGTACCGTTACTCCGTCGATCGCAACTGCCCCGTCATTATTCCACGTGAAACGAGTCGGCATGTCGCTCAACATTTTTAACAAAAGTTTGCCTTTTGCTAAAAACTTTTTCGGAACGCCTCCCAGTATTCGCCCCGGATCCATTTTTCCCTCATTCGAAGATGCGGCTCCGATCTCCTGTTTCAGCGGTACCCCGCCAACATTTTTACCCGTGCCCTCCTCCTCGCGAATGAGCAGCTCCAACGGTTTTCTAGACTCCTTGGTAAAATACAGATATCGCTGCAGCACTTGTTGATACAGTTTCCATTTTTCGGCATCATCCGTTGTTTCTGACTTCAGAATGCTTCTCATATCGTTATCTAGATTGGTGATGGGATCTCCGCGGCCGGAATTAGGAGTCTCCTCGGCAGCGGCGGACGATATACCGGCTGCTGCACCGTCCGTGACGCGACGTTGGAATCTCTCCATACTTTCCATTGGAATTAAAATCATCTTCTTTGCCCGTTCCATCTTACTAACACCACCACCACTTACGCCCACACACACACACACACACAGTTATTTAGAAAACAGTCTAGACACCAGAGTTCCGAGTATAGGCGCTAACAGCAGGGCAAAGAATCCACTTCCCTGTTGAACGAGAATTTTTTTCTTGTTTTTCCAGCTACCTCGATTACGGGCCAATCGACGAAGCGTCTGTCTGTGACGGCGAAGTCACGTCTTCTGCGACGGGGAAAGCACGACGTTTCCCTCCAAGGTGTTGAGCGCGCACTCGCAGATGTTCTTAATCAAAGTGTTATCGGCTGTACGTAGCAGAGCCAATCGTTGACCTGGTTTTAATTTCTGCAGTGCGTGCAGCAGGAGAGTGTTTATTTTACTAAAGTTGGCCAGGCACTCCTGCTCACACGTGCGACGAGGTGTTTTCGGCATTATATCCGTGCGACTGGTACTGTGTGAGCACTGCTCTTCTTTATATCCCTCCGTGGAACGTAGACGTAATGATGTACGTCCGTGGGAAAGATACTGGTACGAAACCGACAATTTTCAGGCGTCGATTGCTTCAGATCCAGCAAGAGATAACCGTGCGGCGCAGAGGTAGCCTCGTGATAGGCCTCTTGAAGAAATCGTGAATCTTCGGGGTAGACTTGTCGCGCCAGGTGTTGAATCTGACCGCGATCGCGCAGATTTTTGAAGAAAACGATATAATTGGCGTTCAGAGAGATGTCTCGCTGACCGTGTCCTTGGTGAAACAAATTCTGCGTGATGTAAAAAACACTGAGATTCTTGTGGTGACAGACTTTGGCGAACAGATCGACGACCACATTGTTTGACGCCTCGCGCATCAGATCGTCGATCACCAATAGTTTGGGCTTCGTGTCACCGTCGTAGTCTGCGTGCTGCGGTAATCCCTCGCGGTATTCTATTCCGTTCCCCGACTCGTACAGCGGCTGCCACTCGTCGTAGTACCAGATTACGCGACTGAATTCTGCATCGCACATACTCCTGCTGTGTCTCAAGAAATTCTTCACAAAATTGGATTTTCCGCAACCCGAAGGACCGGCCACGATCGCAGAGAACGGATGCTTCCATCGCGTGTCCATCGTCCTCGATAATGTTTCTCTCTCTCTGTACAGATGTGTGGAAAAATCAGAATCAAAACATTCGGGTAACTGTATATTCCGCGGGAATCAGCCTTTCACGGGGGCGGCGGCGGCGGTCGCGGAGCGCGCTGAGCTATGAGCTCATATCAGCGCGCGTGTACGCGTCGAGGGTATCAACCAGTACCCTCGCGCGCCCGCGGTACCAGCCTCATGCGGCGGGATAGATCTATCGCGGCTGACGAGCTTGCCGGCGCACGCACCCCTTGATCTAGCTTATTGCATCCCCGCGTCATAATTGTTTCTGTATAGTGTTTCTTCAGAAACGCAGATAACGTGAATATACTGACCTTACTGTGAACGTATAACCGTTATCTTCTATATTTATCTTCTGCGGCAGCGGCGTGTGTGCGTGTGTGTGTGTGTGTGTGTGTGTGTGTGTGAACAAGAGGCTTGAGTCGGAGAGTGAGAGAGAGCGAGAGACAGAGTGTGCGATAAAGTTGGAAAATAGAGAGAGTTTTGTCGAGAGACTGTAAAAGATTATGTACAGATACTAGTTTACCCCGGTACAGGCTGCGTTAGGGGATAATCCCAAATACACGTGTTACTTTTGGAGGCGTTCAATGTTCGATGGAAATTCCCTGTAGCCGTAGGGCAAGGTCTGAAAGTTATCGGGGCAACGACGCCTCTTGACAATTACCGGTCTGCAGGTCTTGGACTCTGTACGCGTGACCACCTGGTGCAACACTGTCCGACGGATGGCGCGATACTGTAGTTGTATTGGCTCGGTGTTATCTACCACCATGCGCCGTATCGAGTCAAAGTTGACTTTAAGACGATTCGAGTAATTCAATGTAACACCTTTGACTTTGCATACCTCGGTCTCCTCACCGCTCGCATGACGAACGATGTACGCGTAAAACTTTGCTCCCCCTGAAACGAACGATCGTATGTAGCTACCCTTTCCGTAAGCCTCTAACTCGTCTGTGAGATCACCCAAAAAGTTTCCCGTCTCTGGCTCGTATTCGTCAGTATGGTTCGCATCGCGTGTATAGATAACCGAATCGGTATCATAGTACAATACCCTCCGATCGAGCTTTTCCAGATACGAGTATAACTTTAGACGTGCTTGGGCTGTAGTATATGCGGCTATAGCAACATTTGCCAGGGGTGTCGGTTTAACGCTCGCCTCGGAGTGAACCCATCGTATGTATAACAGTAGTAGTAGGAATTCGCTACTTCTGGATCAAATAGTATTAGTGCACATGGACACACGCATACATAATGAGCTCACACGTATTCAAAAATGCTAATATCATACAATTACCCTCATTACACATTCCCCTACCTCATTACGCATTCCCCTACAAACGGAAAGTAATTAATTATACTCATTGGACATGCGATCATAAACAGGGGGGATCTTATCATGTAAGCGTGCCTTGCCTCAGAATAATCGTCGGTCACCATGCAAATCAGGTGCAACGCATAGTGCTCAGCGGCGGTAGAAGATTTTCACACATTATTTAAACATACGTTCCTACAGAAAAAGGGGTTCATACAATGTATCGCAGATGATAAAACAGATTGGTATATCATCACACGGTCAACGCATCCAAAGAACCGCTGCACCCAACGAGGAGCGCGTGCGTGCCTGCTCCCCCAACTAATTATACATCGTTGCAATTATTATCCCCCCGAGTAGGCTGATCTTGTATGAATTCTTGTCAAACTATGTTCCCACCTACCACTACTTCACACCCGCATTACAATCGGATGACTCTGGAGCGTAAAACACGCTACGAACTCCTCATATCATATATCCTCCCACATAGCAGATGTATATAAACTATCGCGTCCAAACACTCGCATACAGTTGTCCACCGACTTAACGGTGTACTTTATTGTTAACATACGAACGAATATGGCGGACAACATCATTATACGAATGGAAAACAATCTGAACGAACAGTTCAAAATATTGGTAAATGACGGTCATCCTGATGCATGTCGAAGGTTCGAGAAGAATTGCGATCAAGTCGTCAAATCATTGCGTATGCATTTGAAAAAAATACGCTTTTCCGGAACCAAACAGAATTATGAAACTCGGATACGTAGAATAAAAAGTTATAAAACAGTGATCAGTCATAAAGTTTTGCTAGGCCGCGGCCTCGAGCCCACCACGAGTAAAAAATCTAAAACATACATCTGGCAGGACATTGAATCGGCTTTCGCTAACCGTATTCGAACCGGTCTTATCACAAATCTCAAACACATCGACGTCAAGCAATTTCTCAACGATGTTAAATCAACAATTTGCACGCGTCTGAGAAATATGCAGAGAAAATATCAGTGCGTGAAGATATACCTAGTGTTGTCCGGTGAATTCGTGACAAAGGAAAATACGGACATAAAATACTTTCATACTCCGTCGAAACAAATCCTGCTCATGACCGACTTAAACTGTTGGTATCAAGAATTCGTCATACGATCCCTTTTACACCAGTTGGAAGAGTTCCAAGAGCGCGACAGCGGATGGGCTTTGCGAAGTATAATTAACCTAACCGTGAACTTCAACCAATGCGAACCGATACGAGGCTCTAGCTTCATAGACCTACCTTTGAGGATCAAAGCAAAAAAGGCTGTTATAAACATCGAAAGTGACGACGAAGCGTGTTTCGCCTGGGCTGTGGTAGCAGCGTTATACCCAGCTTCATCACAGGTTTCCAGAGTATCCTCGTATCCTCATTATAAAACTGTGCTCAACGTTAAGAATATCAGTTTCCCCATGACGTCGAATCAAATCAAGCGGTTCGAAAATCAGAATAACGTGTCCGTAAACGTATACACCCTCGGCGACAAACATTTCTACGTAGCACCTATTTACCTAACATCGAATCCCATCACTCGACACATAAATCTGTTGCTAATATCGGAGAATAATCAGTCCCACTTCTGCTTGATTAAAAACCTCTCCCGACTCATTTCAAGTCAAATCACTCGAAAACATAAGATGTTTCTTTGCAACCGATGTTTAGCTCATTTCTATAATGACGAAGCGTTGACAAAACATTCGACGGACTGTTCGACGATCAACAATTGTGCTGTAAAACTACCTACGGACAATGACAAATGGTTGAAATTCAAGAATTATTATCGTCGAGAGAGGGTACCCTATGTGGTATACGCGGATTTTGAATGTTTGCTAGAAACGGTAGAAAATCTGAAATTGGGGGATAAAACTCGCGCGTATCAGAAGCATACAGCTTATAGCGTCAGATATTATATTCAATGCAGTTTCGACGATTCGCTATCCGCATACGGATCCTACAGAGGGGTGGAATGCGCTCATTGGTTCGCGGAAGCTATGAAACAATTTTCGCTGGACCTAGAAGTCATGTTACAAAATCCTAAGCCGATGATTCTGATGACAAAATCGGAGAAGGATGAATTCGCGCGAACTCAAATCTGTCACATATGTGGGGGCAACATCAATCCGGAGGACATGAAGGTCCGCGATCATTGTCATTTAACCGGTAAATACAGAGGACCCGCGCATTCCAAATGTAATCTCAGATATATCTCAAGTCATACGATCCCAATTATCTTTCACAACTTAACATCGTACGACTCTCATTTCATAATAGAGGAGATAGCTACCGCGTTCGAGGGCAAAATAGACGTGATCTCAATGAACAAAGAAAAATATATATCGTTCATCAAAAATGTTAAGGGCACCAGAGTTCGACTACGGTTCATAGATTCATTTCGGTTCATGAGTTCTAGTTTAGCCAGTTTGGTTCAATATTTGGGTAGAGGTGGTTTGCGCATAACGCGTAAGGCCTTTGCGAATCTTGAAGATGATAAATTCGATTTGCTGGCAAGGAAAGGTGTTTTTCCGTACGATTATGTCGACTCTGTAAGCAAATTGTTGGAGACATCGCTTCCACCGATCGAACAATTTTATAATAAACTGACGGACGATAATATCTCGGACAAAGAGTATGCACATGCCAAAACTGTCTGGCAGACCTTCGGACTACGAACGTTAGGCGAATACAGCGACCTATATTTGAAAACCGATGTATTACTGCTCGCCGATGTGTTCGAAAATTTTAGACAGAGCTGCTTACGCAACTACGAATTAGATCCCGCTCATTATTATACCGTTCCCGGATTAGCTTGGGACGCAATGCTCAAACTGACCAAGGTTAGGCTGGAACTACTCACGGATATAGATATGGTTTTGTTTGTCGAACGAGGTATACGAGGAGGGTTGAGCCAGTGTTGCAATCGATATGGTAAAGCCAACAATCGTTATATGAGAGATCACGACGAGACCGCTCCGGAAACCTATTTGATGTACTTCGACGTCAATAATTTGTACGGTTGGGCTATGTCAAAATTTTTACCCTATAGAAATTTTTGCTGGATGACCAACATAGATTCTTTTGATCTGAAAGCTGTGTGCGAAACTTCGGACATCGGATACATTCTAGAAGTGGATATAACGTATCCGATAGAATTACACGATCTCCACAAGGATCTCCCGTTCTGCCCACATCCCGACAAACCTGCGGGATCCAGGAGCGAAAAATTAATGACAACTTTTAAGAAGAAAGAACGTTACGTAGCTCATCACACGCTTCTCCAACAAGCGCTCAGTCACGGTGTTATTATCGCTAAAATTCATAGAATTTTGCAATTTCAGCAATCGGCATGGCTCAAGCCCTACATAGATTTCAATACCAACTTGCGAACTCAGGCACGTAACGATTTCGAAAAAAATCTGTTCAAACTGATGAATAATTCGGTTTTCGGCAAAACTATGGAGAACGTTCGCAACCGCGTTAATATAAAACTAGTGACGAAATGGTGGGGTCGATTCGGCGCGAATGCTCTGATCTCAGCGAGTAACTTCTATCGAAGAACGGTATTTACCGAAAATTTCGTTGCTATTGAGCTTCAGAAACTAAAGGTGGTGATGGACAAGCCGATATATGTGGGGATGTCTATATTAGATATTTCTAAAACCTGTTTATACGAGTTCCATTACGATTATATGGTACACAAATTTCTCGACTCGTGCAAATTGCTGTACACTGATACGGACAGCCTGATATATTCAATACAATGCGCCGATTACTATTCCGAGATGAAGAAAGATATTTACAGATTTGACACTAGTGACTACGATGTCGACAATGAATATAATATTCCGAGAATCAACAAGAAGGTCCCGGGATTGATGAAAGATGAAAGCAACGGTAAAATAATGTTAGAATTTGTGGGGCTGAGGTCGAAGATGTATTCGTTTCGAATGTATGACTCGGAGGTGAAAAAAGCTAAAGGAGTTAAATACGCCGTTGTGAAGAAATCTATATCATTCAACGATTATATGGAATGTTTGAAGAACTCTTCCACTACCGTTCGCGAACAGCATACAATACAATCCAGATTGCACAAAGTCTATTCAATAAGTCAAAAGAAGATCGCGCTCAGCGCTCACGATGATAAACGATTTCTCATACCCAATTCAACCGACACACTACCTTGGGGACATCATAAATCTGTTTTAGCTGATGACAACATCCCGAACGACATTGTATAACTGTTGCACTCGTTACATAGAAGCGTTTGATGCCAACATCTATTTTCGGAAACTGCATCGGATGCAACAATGTCGCAGCAGAAAATGATACGTATCGCCAAAAACTTTGGTATAAAACGGTAAAGCTTCTAACCGTCAACCATCAATGGACCGCTCGACCTGATCAGATCATCATCTTTCGAGGTATTACACACGGAACGAAATGTTTTACCAAATCTTTGTCGTTCTCATCGTTTGCGGACACGTTGCCATCGTGTCGGCTCAGGACGCCCCCGAACGTGATCGTAAGTTTTAACTTCGGTAGAAAAACAATAATCAATTTTTAATCGGTCATTGTTAAAACCGTCTAACCGGCTTTAAAACTTACAGTTGTTACAAAAAATACTAAATGTGAAATGGACAAAAGGCAAAAGGCGACTTATCTACACGAGTTGGAAACGACGTTGGGACAATGTACATCGCACGTAAACAGTATGGAGAACGCAATCCGAACCAATGTGAGAACTATGGCTACTCTTAGACATTTGGCTCGAGAATGTGAATTGCGATACTACGATGTTCAACGGAACGTCACTACGGGTGACAGCTACAGTAAGATTCGTTTTCACGACGTATAATAACTGAATGCAGAAACTGATAGCATTTGTTATGATTTCAGACCAAATGCAACCATGCGTTGAGGAGTCAGACGACATCAGCGCCAGGATCGTATTCATGACGGACCGTGTGAACCAATGTAGGATGTCTCGGGGAAATCTCCAAGATCGTGTGCAACTCTCGGCAGATTCCACCGATACTTTTGAGCGATATTATAGAACCTGTAACAATCAGCTAGAGTTGGGGAAAACGTTAAACCGACAGAAGGAGTGCTAAATAATAATAAGTATACATAGTGCAGTAGTAATAATTGTTGTAGGGATTTATTTGTGTCCATCATTATTATTACATGTGATTGAATAAATAGTTATCGTGTTTACAAAACATTTTTCTTATCGATCCACGAATTGTGTGAAACATCCATGCCCAACCATTTGACCAAAACCTTGGAACCTCTTTTTTTCAAAACCTTTTCAACCAAATAAACATCGGGATATTTGGTTCGTTTTATTTCAGACTCGTAAAACCCACCCAATACGGGGGCTCCTCTAGAATCTTCTAGAATATAGGTTCGAGGATCGGTATTTCTAACTTCAACGATTTTGAAAACCTCGGTAGTCCAGTTGGGTGTGTAACCTTTTGCGAACGCTGATTTATATTTACTGATACGCACAAAATCGTTTGGTCTAAATTTAGCTGGTCGAACAGATTTCATATTGCTATAGACCGTTGAAAGAAGCGTTTTGGCGATCTTAGGTGTGACTTTGTTTGGCGACATACCAATCGTTCTATGTTTTTTTGCATTATAATTAGCAACCAGACTCGGTAGTATATCGAGCCATTGGTAGGATCCGTTGAGCGTAAAATTTTTCCACATATCGTTCTTTAAGGTTCTGTTCCAACGTTCCACTACCGAGGCCTTCATTACACTATACGTTGAATAATGATTAATTTTATGTTCAGTAACTAAATTCTTAAAAATAGAGTTGTAGAATTCCTTCCCGTTGTCCGTCTGCAGATTCCTAGGTATCCGACGTTCTTCGAAGATCGATTTGAACGCTTGTGCGACATCTTTAGCGTTTTTAGTTTTCAACGGTCTTGCCCAAGCGTACTTTGAGAGTACATCGATAACGGTTAGAATATACTTCATACCCTTGTTAAATTTACTATACATTTGCATGTCGACGAGATCAGCCTGCCACAAATCGTCAAAGCCTTGAACAAGAACTTTTCTGCGAGCGAAGTTGCGTCTGGCGGGGGCGTGGAGCTCCTTGACCAACTGCCTCTTCTCGATACTCATTGCCGAGCTTTGGACGGCACCGAAATCTTAGCTACACCCAATAGGTCGGACAGCTTCAGCGTTAATCGAGCAACTTCCACCGTTAGCGATCGAGTTTTTTGATCCACGTACTGCTTATTAGCCGCGTCGTACGCCTCCACGGGGTCACCAAGATTGGTGATCTTGGAGCCTTGCGCGTCAAACCCGAGATTCTCCCTTGGACGGCTTACGCAGAACTTGGAAATCGTTCGATAGTTTATTTCTTGTCGATCGACTCGCGGTATAGTCGGCTCGTAACGTTCTCTGATCCTACGTTTGTCGGGTGCGGACTGCCTTCCAAATTTGTCGACAGGCATGATGCTACTGATCGGTCCTCGAGGTCTAGCGCTTATTTAATAATTTTTTCTTCCCGCAATTCTTCGAGAATAGATGTGATTTCGTTGTCGTGACCGGTGTGACCGGCGGATTTTGATGCAACCAGTAACTGTAATCGTTCGACCATCTCGTCGGGATTGTTCCAATAAACGTAGTCCACACCGTTGTCGGTAACATCCATACCGATGGGGAGGAGACCCGATCCCAATGAGCTCGTACCACCGCGAGAAAGCGTTGGAACAAGTTTGGCGATGATCTCTTTGTACTTATAACCCTTATTACCTTTGACTTGCTGATTGGCGGAAAAATTCCGCTTGTATACCTGAGTTTTATATAGAATGTCTTTGTAGGTTGCCAAGTCGTGCTCGTTGTACAGTCGGTTGTTGGGAATATTCATGAATATTAATTCGTACAGCCCAGGTGTCCCCTTATAGGTCACGCCTTTTATGTTAATGTTGTCGTTGTCCACCGTGAACGGCGAATCTCCTAGCATCCAAGCTCCGTTTTCATTGCGAACGCCGTAAACTATATCCATCTTGTTTTTTGAGTCGGTGACCAACTTCTTCAGATATTTACCAACGATCGGACCGAAATTTTGCTGTAAATACAGCTCCATTTCGCGGCGACCTTCAGGTGTGTGCACCAATTCCTCAACCGTTGGCGCCGATGGGGGTGGTGGTGTAATGTCTCCCACAAATTCGTCGGGTAGGAAAAAAACATCGTCATTCGAGGCCCCTTGACGACCCCGCTTCGGCGAACTTATATCCCCCCTGCCGCTATTCTCATCCAACGGAGGCTGTCTACGTTTCTTCGCATACTTTGTCTGTGGGCGCGTGAGCGGAGTAGAGCTCGTTGCTAGGTTCAGGTCATCGTTCGGGTCAACGTTCTCACCATCTTCCAGCAGCTCCTGTTTGGCTTCCTCTTTTAATTTCCTCTCCAGCGAAGAATTATTGGAGACTGCTTGCTCAACCAGGGTCTTCAACGGTTCTACTATAGGTTTGAAGCTCCGTTCCAACTGTTCGTCGGTTTCAACACGATCGGTCTTCAGAGCGACATATTTTTTTCTGATTGCGTCACTGGAGCGCGCAATATCTCGTTTAATCTGTTTTACAGTACGACTCTGTTCGTCAGCCATCGCGGTGTTGTCGAGAGTCTAATTGGAGCTCGCCTGATTCTGAGGCAGGACGAGGAATTCGTCGAACCCTTTGCGATACCTCCCAGTCGTCATAGAACTGTCCTTGTCTATCACGACACACCCGTATTTCGATTGCCAGCAGTGGGAGCACAATTCTCGGAACTGCTCGAAAGTCATGTCCGTGTTGACGTGATCGTTGTAAATGTGTTTCAGATTCATATGATCTTGCTTGAACAGAATAATGAAGTTGGTATTGTCGCGGATCAGATGTTTAGGGATACGAGCATAAGTCTGAGACAGATAGAAACAGTCGACTCCCGAATGTCTGCCGGTAGAAAAATATTCTCTGATTGTCTCCTGTTTGTCGCAGGCTATATCGTCGAAGATAAACACCGAGTTGGGTAAGGTCTCTTTGAGCGGAATCACCGCGCCGCTGTTAGAGAACGTATGATACGCGACTCCGGGGACGAGACCTAGCAATTTCTCTAAGTACTTGTATTTGGGTTGATGAATAGATTTTGAGAATACGTAAACATTCTCAAACCTCAATCCGTTGGGGCTCTCGAGGAGATTTATGATCAAATTAGTTTTACCGCAGTTAGACGGACCGCAAATTATACACCTGACTGTGTCGGGTAACAGACATCCATGCTTTCGAGCGGTTGGTGATTCCATTCTACCATCGAGGTTGACGATTCGAATCGCGACCGACTGTCTCACAAATTTCATTTCTACTGAGGGATTCGATCGATCGTAGCGATATTTATAGATTGATTCGAATCGCGCGACCTTTAGTGTCGTTATGTTCCTCGACTGAGGCGAGTCGCAAAAATCGATGCGGACTAAACGTGGTCGAGGTTTGTTGAATCGCGCTATAAACGCTCTACCCGTTGAACTACACCTGCCGGGATATCAGTTCTGCGGTCCCGGAACACATCTTGAGAAACGTTTGACCCGCGGAGATCGCGGTATAAATCCTCTGGACGCGGCCTGTCGCGAGCACGATATAACGTATTCGCGGGACAAAGAATTGACCGCGAGGCACCGCGCGGATAAAGTTTTGGCGCGGCACGCTGTGGACCGCATGCGAGCGCGCAACGCGTCTCTGGGGGAGCGGGCGGCGGCGGCGGCGGTCGCGGGTTTGATGAAATCTAAAATAGCCTTCGGCATGGGTTTGAAAAGGAAAAAACCGACTAAGAAAACTGCAGGCGAGAGACGCGACGTTAGATCGGTCAAGAAGAAGAAAAATCTCAAACAGTAATAATACCGCCGACTCAACGTGGTGGGATTCTACCATTCCTTATTCCTTTATTCGCGGGTCTTTCGGCGGCGGGCAGTCTGGCGGGTGGTGCAGCAGGTATAGCGAAAGCTGTAAACGATGCGTCAGATGCACGGAAGCGATTGGCGGAAAGTGAGAGACATAATCGGGCCATCGAGATGGCTGGTAGAGGTTTACGACTGTCGCCTTATCAGCGAGGGTCGGGAGCCAACTTGAAGAAAAAAAAAAATAAAAATTCCTGCGGGTGCTATGTCGAGCGTGCAGCTGTATCGTCTCGGTGCTAAATACGTTCCACATTTTCGCGGCGTATTCAGCAGATCCGGCCTACCTCGCCATCCTTGGCGTTGTGAGAGCTGTGTGGTGAATCTAGATGATGGGGCGGGAACGCATTGGGTAGCCTATGTCAAGTGCGATCGTAAAGTTAAATATTTTGACAGCTATGGCAATTTACGGCCCCCCGCGGAGCTCATCAATTATCTGAGAAAGAGCGGTGCACGAATCTCCTACAACCACAACCAGCTACAGAGTTTCGATAGCGATGTTTGCGGTCAATTATGTTTGAAATTTTTGCTAGAAAACTCTTGTGCCGAAATAGGTTCGAATCAGTAGCCTTGCAACAATGTCGCTGACATTAACTCTCACCGGCAGATCTTCGTCCCTGAGCGTGGAATATTTTCCACCGATAACCTTGAAAGATGACGCGCAATACGTGTTGGGTCTCATCAATTTCCAAGCCTACAATTCGATCCCCAATATCTCGAGCTCGAACAACACGCTGTACTACAACAATACCGAATCGATCGTCATACCGACGGGGTCGTACGAGATTGACAGCATCAGTGAATATATCAATAAGGAAATGATCAAGAAGACGGAAATGGCTGAAAACCGACCCCATAAATCTGGACAGAACGACCCGCTCTTCGAGGTGATCCCCAATAACAATACTATGAAGAGCGAGATACGTTGTCATTATAAAATTGATTTTACGAAGCCGAACAGCATCGGGACAATTTTGGGGTTCAAAAAACGCGTTCTTCAACCGAATCGTTCGCACGAATCCGATTTTCCCGTTGACATAGTACATGTGAATATATTACGAATACAATGCAACGTGACGACGAATGCTTTCAGCAACGAGCGAGCTGACCACACTATCCACGAATTTTTCCCCAACGTACCTCCCGGGTATATAATAATGGAATCACCCTCAAACGTCATTTACCTGCCGATCAGTACACGTCTCATACACAATCTTACTCTGCAGATCGTGGATCAAAATAACAAGTTAGTCGATTTTCGCGGTGAAGAAGTTACAATACGCCTACATATCAAACCTGAAAATCATTGAACATGTTGATTTTCAACCATAATGATTGTCGTCATAATGATCATAATCAGTCGCGCGCATACAAATACCCTATGGGGGGTTTCGATTTGGTTAGTAATACAAAAAGTGTTGAGGGTAGAGGACTTGAAGATTATTCGGGACCTCGTTGTCGTCGCAGCACAGTGTTGAAGAAGAATAATAGAGAATTTCTACGATCCTTGGGGTTCGCAGTACTCAAAGATGGCCAACGTTCTAAACATAACTTCTGAACCCATTTACGACAACAGTATCACCCGTGTCGAAATTCATGGACATAATCCGTACGCGAGTTCGTCGCTCGATAATAACGATGAAATCAGGATTCCTATTCAGCAACAAGATCTATACGTACTACCTAGCGATAGCTATCTATACATCGAGGGTGTGTGTCAGGGGGGTGCGGAGGTGGTCAACTATACTCTGTGTAATAATTTTGCAGCATTTCTATTCGACGAAATTCGTTATGAATTGAACGGTGTCGAGATAGATCAATGTAAAAATTTGGGGATCACCACAACGCTGAAGAATTATCTTTCTCTCGACACCGGTAAGAGTAAAGCCCTGGACGTAGCCGGATGGAATATTTCGAACACGGTCAAGCAGAAAAATGATCCGAACGTGAATTGTTGTGTACCGCTGAATACATTATTAGGTTTCTGTGAAGATTATAAACGCGTTGTTATGAACGCTCGACACGAGTTGATATTGATCCGTTCGCGAACCGATAAAAACATTTACGCGTACGGCGAGAACAAGCATAATCTGACATTCAAATTGTTGAAAGTGCAGTGGAGAATGCCTCATATCAACGTTGAGGATTTGCAGAAACTATCTCTACTAGGTGTTCTCGAGAGCGGTAGATCTCTGAGTCTAGGTTTTCGTTCCTGGGATTTGTACGAATATCCAGTACTTCAGACTACCGATAAACATACTTGGGCAATCAAAACGTCTACGTATACGGAAAAGCCTCGCTACATCATACTGGCTCTGCAAACCGATCGCAAGAACGACGTCGCTCGGAATATCAGTAAATTTGATCACTGTAATCTCACAGACGTTAAGCTATATCTAAACTCTGAGTCCTATCCGTACGATAATCTGAACCTGAATTTCGAGAAAAATCAGTATGCATTGCTCTACGATATGTATTATAAATTTGCTGCGTCTTACTACAACAGCGAGCGGTACCCGACTCTCTCCGCAGCTGATTTCAGAAATTATGCACCGATCGCTGTCATTGATTGTTCCCGACAGAATGAATCGATCAAGAGCGCTTCGGTGGATATACGTCTGGAGTTCCAATGTAAGGCTAACGTGCCAACCAACACCACCGCCTACTGTCTAATAATTCATGACAAGATATTTGAGTATAACCCATTAAGCAACGGAGTACGCAAGATTGTGTAAACTGTTTGATCGTATGCCAGCGGTTGCATACATTGTCGCTTGATACACCTGTTTGATAGTATGCCAGCGGTTGCATACATTGTCGCTTGACCCACATCCTTAAGTATATAATACGTCTTCACGGCTCGCGAAACATCCAGTCGTTGACAATGGTCTCGTTCGTCGATCTG
Organism: Tenthredo notha; assembly: GCA_914767705.2. Taxonomy (NCBI): domain Eukaryota; kingdom Metazoa; phylum Arthropoda; class Insecta; order Hymenoptera; family Tenthredinidae; genus Tenthredo; species Tenthredo notha. Next base: position 2,832,498 of record OU611916.1, read on the forward strand.
CAAGGGTTCAAGGGTTTTGAGAACAAGTTCATAGTTAAAGAATTCGCCTGTTTGACGCAAGCTATTTCACCACACATTCAAACCACCGTACCCATTCCAACAATTACCTGAAAAATATCAAAAACAAGCATTCTGGCTCACGGGGACTCATCATGGACTGAGATGGAAAGATGGGAGCGTTCCGTACGAAGATCGTAAAACTGTTATAAGCGAAGCCGTGAGCTATATGAATAATCAACTACTCTGTCGGGGTGTGGACAAGAGGTTATGGATAGACGAGTTGTCGACGCGAAATCTCGATGAAATTGTCAACGTCGAGGATGAGCCCTGGGTGTGTGAGTCATCGCACATACCGAGTTCACCTACTGCGAACTGTCCTATTCATTCGATGGGGTGGCGATACAAGTGTGCTGTACAACAGGTGTACGCGCTGCACGACTTGTGGCAAAATATGATGTCGTTGGAAGCGGATATGGAATCTGAATCATGAAATTAAATGAAAAAACTCGTATACATGTGTATTATAATTTTTTAAGTAAAAAAATTATGTATTTTATTCAAAATAAAGAAAAAAAGCGAGATACAAAGTTAACTCATATGTATGCGTATTATATTCTTTACCTCTCTTCTCGAAGATTATACATATATTTTATTCGAAATGAGAAATATACACTTCAGTTTATTATAATAGAGTAAATAATTGCATTTCTCGTTGAGATCATGTACGGGGTAATTGTCCTACCGCTAATGCGACGAGCTCGTTGTCAATCAAAGAGGAGTTGTTGTATGACGACGACGTGGTTATTAATTCTCGAATTCGGTTTTCATCGAATATATACTGATTATCGGCTTGCTCGTGGTCCTGGAGTACCTCGCTGAACATCCGTATCTTCTCTTCTACCAGTAGGAGTTTGTCCAGAAGATCGTTATAGAGCGTTTGGATGCAATTCTGAAGAGAACATAATTTTTCGAAGGTGGTCTTCATGAAGATGATGTTCCGCGTCCCGGACCCGATCTTCAACGCGGCTTTACCGTACATGGGGCTGATCTCCAATCTTATTCCCTCGAACTGATCGACCTGATAAGTACTGGTCGGAAGGATGGAGCTCAATTTCTTGGATATGTTTTCCGACTGTGAGAATATCCGATCGAACTGAACGAGAGACATGTTGATATAGTTGCCATAGTTATCGGTCAGGCGGATGTCCACAGCGCAAGGTTCCACCCCGTTAAACTTGATGGCCACATCCACTCATTTAGAATTAGAGGCAGTTAATTGGTACTGCCGGGCAAGCAGACGAGTTTGCTTCGGCGATGTTGGTTCCGCAGTGTCAAAATCTGTCGGTGCCATCCTTTTGCTCGATGAAGCCATTGCAGCTGTAACATAGAAGATAATATAAATTTCTATCCTCGTATTTTCAAAGCAGATGAATTTGTTGCAGAGGTTTCAGCTTACCTTGGTTGGAAAATAGATGCTTGGTTGGACAATGAGTGTTCTGTACAACTCGTAGACTGTATCTGACAATTTCTTCATTCTATACAGCTCTTTATATATATCTGGAACTGGCGTGTGAACACTGTTAACCTCTTGATGCAATTATTCAATAGCATCCTGATTTAGAATTTTCCGTAAATCACAACTGTTGGACATTACATATCGTACGCATAATCTGTAGAATATTCTGCGTCGGAGTGGTGCGAAAATACGAATCGGAGGGTACAAACTGTCTCACGGCAAAATGTAGCGATAATTTTATCGACTTTATGCGTGAATCGTTATTATCATACATAGGTACAGTGGTCGGTCCGGTCGATGAACATGGGGGTGATTTTATCTGTCACACATTGCGCGAGTATCTACTCTGCAGGCGTGCGCGCTTCGTACATTGTAGGTAATAGGCTGATAAATCTGTGCGATTATACAATTAGCTTGAACGCACATTTTTTTCTCAGGCGAACAGTTCGCTAAGTTCAATGGCAGATGACCCTCATGGTGTCGGAGGGTGTGTGCAGATTTTATCTGCGATACATTGTACGAAGTCTACTCGTAGGCACGCACGCTTCATACATTGCGGTTAATGAGTCTAGGAATCTGACGGTCATCTTATTAGCAAGTCGCTTGAACGCGGATGCATACATTTTTTTCTCATGCAAGCGGCTCGATAGTTGACCCTCTCGGTCTCGGAGGGTGTCTGATGATTTCATCTTCGATACAGTGTATGGGGAAATGCGCAGGCTTCATACATTGCGGTTTATAGGTATGTAAATCTGTACAATGCGCTAATAAGCGAGTGCCTTGGAGACGTTTACCTACAATTCCTGGCACGTGCTGTTTCTCGAGTTCAATGGTTGCGTGTGACGGAATTAATTTGCGCTTTTGATCAAAGATGTTAGATGTTGTAATTACTTTGTAAATATGGGGTGTGGTAAGATGGGAGACGATTTTTTCCCACAGGCGTAGTGTGTATAATTAAAGACTTCCTGTTTATATGGGGTGAATGCGAAATGAGGGTATATTAGCATTTTTGAATACGTGTGAGCTCATTATGTATGCGTGTGTCCATGTGCACTAATACTATTTGATCCAGAAGTAGCGAATTCCTACTACTAACAGTTTCTCATTGACGGGTAGGAGATCTGTAACTTCGATCTCCGGGTCGGTTAATATTTTTAACAATTGCCTACGGGAATTTACAACCTCGGTCTTTGATATATTCTCACGCTGACCGAACTTTCCCCAAAACGAGTTGAGACAGAGTTTTGAGACAGAACGTAGGCCGGGATTCTTTGAAATCTTATCGCGGTCCAGTCGTATGCCCTCAATTCTCTCATATTCGGACAAGTAACGTTCTCGCGATTCCTCGTCTACACACTCGGCCGGCCATCCGCTAGCCTGCTGTTTAATTTTCAAGAAGGTATCTATATAGCCCGCAAAGTGACCACCCTTCCGAGTATTAGGGTCAAACTGTGTCATTGCATACTGCCAGATTTCACGTACGCTCACCACCGTGTAACCCTTTTCCACGGCCTTCTTCAATTCATCGGACACCCAAGTACCCTCGAACCAACGCTCGGAAGCGTTCTCGTGCGGACAGTCTATTTGCAGCATTTCCTCGCAACAAGTACGACACAGAGCAAACATTAGTTTACCGTGCATGCGTATCGGTAATACGGGATGAAAGAGATCTCGCGGCGGTAGAACGCAACACTTGACCAATCCGTCGAGTCGTTGGATATCGGTACCGTTCGCTCCTGTTAAGAATTTACAGTCGTCGCCGACATAAACTGTCGGGTGCCCCATGGGAAACCGACCGTTCTTGCATATGTAGGGGTACAGAGAGCATACGTCCACGTAGCGTATTTCCTCGCGTACACCCTCATCCACGCCTGTGTTTACTTCGCGATAGCACGACGTGTTACCCGTACGACCGCCATAGAACGCATCACGTGGATTCAACGCCTCGTACGAACCCTTGTTTGCAATTAATAACTGATTCGAAATATATTCACGCAATTCGTCGCTCTCATTTCTGAGTAGATCCCATTCACATTCCCAGATCTCTGTAACGATGTATCCTAACTCGGTCATTTTAGCAGTCTTTGAGCGTGTTTCTTCGAGCCGCCTATCCATCGTGTCACCGGCTGTCAGTCTATTATCTCTGTTTATCTTGTAGCACAGCGGGCAGCCGTGCCAATAACACCCGTGCAACTCAAACACTTGACGTACGCCCGTTTGTTTATTTTCATAGTAACCGTCAACAGGACGACCCGTTTCAGGTATACGAAACTCGCGTGCCCGTGCAGCATGGGTGATTAGTATACCCATTTCATGCTCCTTCCAGACAAGCCATTCGAGAGCCTTCTGCGATTGATTATCGGCACGCCTATAACCCCCGCTGGGGATAATACCGATTTGCGACGGTTGTAAGAAATTTTTCCTAAACACCGTCATGCAGGCCGACGCTATGGTCGTACTCTCTGTGAACGGACCCACACGCCCACACTCGAGAAAGATGTCCCTAAACGCGATACACGCACGTCGAAGAATATCTACATCTGCCTTGCAATAAGTCACCAGCTCGACATCAAAGTCAAATTGGCGATGTTGTGCAACCTCGCTATTATACCAGTTGTAAAAATCATCTCGAGCACTCACACTCATACCGTCCGGTATGTAAAATTTAGCTTCAGGAAGTGGCCCCACGTAACCACTATTATCGGGTGTGTTGAAAAGATGAGGAAAGAAACCCTTGACAGTGCTCGGAGGCAGACCGAAAGCTTTGGGAAGGGCAGATAACGCCATGGGCATATAGGCTAGCGAGTCAAGGAAGCGAGTGTGTCCCGTCTCTAGCATAATAATTTTACTTCCGTTCAAGATTACTTGCGGCGGTTCGTTGCCTCGCTCTACCAAAAATCGCAATATGAACTGAGCGTCGAATCCCTTTGCGTTGTGAGGTAAACAAATAATTTTTGTGAAATCTCGGATCGGTCGCGTGACAAAGTCAACAAATTGTCTGATAGGATCGATCTTGAAGACATACTCGCGCGTGAGACCGCAAGAGTCGCAACCGTTTTTTATATCCAAATCGTGAATACACTCGCTGCAAACCTGATGCGCTACGCACAGATTCGGCACATGTATGTTCGTTCTTTCATCACCCTCAACCGTCTCGCTCTGCTGCGTCTCAAGATCGTAAAACACGGAGATATACCGGGGTTGCTTCTTATCGCGTTTGATGGTGGGCATGTAACAGTTATGATTATACGACTGCTGAGAACAACAGGTGGCACAGTACTGTGTCTCGCACGAGTGTACACCTTTCGTACGATCCGTGAAACGCGTACAGTTACCATAGATCTGAAGAGTTTCGCACACGCAACGACGCGGACTGAACGACCCCGTTTTTCGATGCCTCGCCAGACATTCGTTTCCGCGAAAAAAACGTCCGCAGAAGCGGCAGTCTAGACTCGCGCCGATTGAATCGCAGGCGGGAACCGAAAGACATTGAGGACATTTGCGCGAACATCGGTGCTCGTTACCGGTCCTGTACCCTTTGTTACAGGGTTCGCAGAAATATCTCGCAGCCGCTGCAGCCGTCGGGTTCAGAATAGGATTGTAATGCCGTTTAGCGGGAAAGTAGAGGATATTCAGTTTATACGTAACGCCGTGTCGTCCGCTCGCCGTAACCACATCCGTACCGTCGTAGATCGTCTCTTCGCCGTTCCCCAGTTTCCCACTTTCATAAACTACGATTGCTATACCTTCACGGGCCAGATAAGATTGAAACAGATTGATCTCGGGTACGCCGCAACCGTCCGCAGGAATTTCGACACCCGCGTCTTTTATCAACTTATAGGCGGCGATGCGCTGAGACGGTGATACTTTATGTCTAATCAATTCCCACCGCGTGTGTAACGCCCCGCTACGGATGGATCCCCTCTCAGCGTGAGCTCTGGCAACAACAAGAGCACGTGGAAGACACATGTTGTCAGAGTTCCCGATTTCCAAAATAGAGCGTTTCCCTACCCCGTCATGCGTCAATCTCATCGCCTTACCCCGCGCCGATGGAACTCTAACGGTATTCACGTGACGGTGATCGTCTGATCTACGGTGAACTCGGACGCGCTTTGTGTCACACCGTACACAATTTTCCACAAATCTTCGTAACGGAAATCTTTAACAGGTCGAAACGAAAGACCAGCGGCTCCAAGATTGAAGCCACCGGCATTGAAACTGATTCCAATGTAGTCTGATTCGCGGCACGAACCGACGGCATAGGCATGAATATTCCTGAACGCCCCCTCTAACCATTTAATTTATTTTTTATTTATTTATTTATTTATTTATTTAGTAAAGCCCAACAGGCGAACCCAGAGAGGGCAACAGTAAAATATGAAAACACAGCCGAAATACAGAGTATAGTATACAGTGGAGGCATACATAATGAATTTAATGGGATTTGCACCTTCTGCAACCGGTTCTATCCTGATAACCATCTGACGACCGGTAATTTCGAATCGTTTGTAATATTTACTAAGCTCGCTTATCACTTGGAAACGATCTTCCGTCAGAGAAGACCTATTCTCGAAACTTGCCACCCCGTCTCCCCCAGGATGTTCTACCGATGCAGGGTTTTCCCTAGCTATTCTCTCTGAACTCTCCTCGCTATCATCCTCGACAATACTTCCGTCCTCGTCAGAGTTATCTGTGACAGGTCTGTTCACGTGTCCGCCGTGTTAAAGTCCCGAGGTACTGGCTCCTTCGTTAACATGGAATTTACGAAAACCCATTGCTGTGGTCTTCCCATCTGTTTGTATTTATTATTTAAGATAGAGTTGGTCAAGAATGAAAGTAAATAAAGGATGTTATATTCTACGTATTTATAAGTCATTTAAATTTTATTTGAGAAATTGTTCATCGAACTGGTACAAGGCTTACAGGTAGAGTTAGAATAGTGTTCGTTTGGTAAATTTTCCGCTACAGGTGCCTGATGATGATGGCGATGATGAAGCTGATTATCAGGTTCTTCGTGCGATTCGTCACGGCGTTGGTTATTTGGGCCGCGTGCGTCACCCCCTGTAGCCATGTAGTCAGAAGAATCACTTGAGGAACCCGCATTGCTGCCCCAAGTTGGCATAGGTCGAACGACCCAATTTTTATTCGGGATTTTCAAAACAGTCGATAACCAGGGATGACGAGATTCTTCGGTGTCGATAGACGATGGTATAATTTCATACATTTCCGTATCGCTGTCGGCGCTCATTATCGTCTGTTTACCAGCCATCCGGGCCTCGTATCTTTCCACTGCTGCACACAGCATCTCATCGGTGATACTGTTATCTTCGAGCATATCCGTGTCATTTGAAACTGGCATGGGATTCTGCAGAGTTTTCGGAAGTTGACCTCCGCGTTCTTGCACCCCGTTATCGTCGTCTGCAGTGGTAGTCATCCTAGTCGTTCTCTCGATCCTCCCAAGTCTTGACACCTGACGTCGCCGCGGTGTTTCATAGATGTTATTCCTACTACGTGCACGGATCACATTCAGACACTCGTAATACTCCGTCATCAGTCCCCGCAATATCCAGAAGGTAGAAGTACCACGCGAAATCACCGTTTCGGCGGCGATTCGTAAACAATCCCACGACTCCGCGAAAACGTCGTGATTGTACAGACGGGAAATAGACCTCTCATCACACATAGCAATCATTCGTCGCACCTGCCGCAGCAAATTTTTCCGGGTCATTCGGGCAAGCGATCGTCTCCATCATATACCGCAGGACCTATCGAAAGCGATACTCCTACGTCTGGCATAAGATGCAGCCTTTAACACTATAGCGCGATACTTTCTGTTCTGCGTATCAGGCATGATTTAAATTGAGCGTGGTTTTTTCTTGAAAGATCACACAAAACGATGCCAACACCGACAACATCGGCCGTACACTCACTCACTTACGCACACATACAGGCATTATACAGAGTGTAAGATTGGAGCTTGCATACAAAAAATTTCCTACTGAAAAAAATATCCCTCGTGTCAAGCTATATATCAGTTTCCGAAGGGACCACGTGGTTTGAATGACCAATGAACTATACTTCGGAACATAACATTAGCGGATGCCACGCTGGCTGATATGCTGGAAAATTCTGGAAATATCCTATCTCGTTCTCTTTTTGAATTTCATCTTTCCACCTCTAACTCTACCCTGTTTCTCGTCGCTGAAAAACGTTAATTTACCTAAAGTTAAATGCGATCTTTACCGCGAATCCTTATGTTTACATATATATTAGAGTGGTCCAAAAAAAACATTTTTTCTTTTTTTCTCAAGTCCTATGATCTCAAAACCTTTGGTTAGGTATAAAAAAAATTCCTTTCAAAGTGCAGCTTGATATCTCAACTCTACGAGACGCTCAACGATTTTCCGTTTTCCCATAAGAATAACACGTGGAAATTTTATTTTTTCGTTTTCTCTGCATAAAACTCAGAAAAAAAATTTATTTCAATTTTGATGCACATATTCTTGTAAGAAATTGAATTCTCTACAAAAAAGTCCTGAAGTAGTTTTTTCGTAATCCTAACGGGTGAAAAGTTATTAAGCTTCAAATACTTGCTACTTAGTTAATTTGAAGGAAGATCGTTTCAAAGCAACTTTTTGAAGATATTGACATTATATAGATGATCTATTTAATTTTTATGAATTTGAAATAATTTTCAACTTTTTGGAAACTTTTTTGGTGACTGCATGTATTTATTTCAAAATTTATCAAACTCTAGACTGTTTACAATATTTGAATAATTTAATATTTGGTTATATAATTATGAAAAATTGTTCTTGTTACAATTTGGATACTGTTTCCTATGAGCAGCAACTACTTGTAACAGGTATTGTTTCTGTTCTTCATCTTTGGTCCCAAATTGGTTATATTTATCAATTAGAGCAACCGCGCGCTCTGCCACATCGTTGACTACCTTAAGTTTTTTGAAGAGTGTTAAACAATCAATATAGTTTTTATTTGTATCCCATGACGAAGGATCCATGTCAAGGAAATCGCACGACAAATTAAAGGAATCAATTAAAACTGTTGATTTTTTGGTAATAAATTCACTCATATCTAGGGCGCAAATATTTTCCGATATTTGTACTCTGATTCGTTTAGCATCTGAAACACTTTCTTTATGTTTCAATGAGTGAATCATTTTCAATTTTATCTCTTGAGGTATTGAATCGTCGAAAAATGATAGTGGCGCAAGAGATTCTGACAAATACCACCCATGTCTTAAAAATGTATCAAGAGCTGCACTCGAAATTTTTTTGTTTATGTCTTTGTACTTGATGATGTCTTTTAAAAACTGTAAGTCCTGATTGGGAGCTTTAATGGCATTAGGGCATTGACACCACGCTTTTACATAAATCGTAACGATAAATAGACATATGTCACGAAGCTGAGGTAATTCTCTGGCATTTATTTTAAATTGTTTCTTAAACATAAACAATTTTAGACAATAAATGGCTTTCGTTAACCATCTTGCATGGTGCATCGCTCCAGGTCGTTTGAATGTAAAGCCATGAGATGGAGTTCCTCCCAAAAAAATATAAGTCAAGTCGAACAGTTCTTTGTAATCAGCTCGCGGCTGATATTCCTGTAGCATTTAAAATAATAAAAATTAATAATATAGAAGAAAAATTAATAATTACAAACAAAATCAGAATATTACTTTGATTTGAGTTGAAATAAATTCTAGAATTTCGTGTCTCATGTCTGTGGTTTTTATATCAACTTCAGAATCTTCAATTCCAGTCTCAAATGTTTCTTTGTTTATATTTTCCCAATTATTCTTAAAGCGATTGAATATTGCAACATTAGGACCACTTGTAACCGGCCAACAAGTTTCTGCGACACTTCTAAGCACCAACTCATATATATGATGTCGACAACCCAAATGAAAAAGATTTCTGTTTAAATGACGTTCAAGCTGTGTGCATGTTCCATTACTCAAGCCTACGAAGATATTATTTTAAATTAGCATTATGAATAAATTATGCCAAGTGAGTACTTTTTTTTACCCGTATTAACAGCAGCAGTATCGAAACATAGAGCTCGAATTTTGTCTTTAATTTTCCAGTCATCTAGTAATTTAATTATGGCATCGGTTTGATTTTTACTATTTCCAATAACTAGTTTTGGTACGCCCTAAATATGTTCAAAATCTGGTCCTGTTACTATTACTGGCAATCTCTCAACTTTTTTGGCACTATCTGAATCATCAAGAAGTTTTCCATCCCAATGCAAGACTAAACATGATGGAAAGATAATTTCTTCTTTCAAATTTTTAGCAGTTGCTTGTCGTTGATTTATACGATGTCGTCGTATAGAACTCCTACTAGTATTCAACTCATCTACATTCTTGTCGAGGCTCTTAGCAATGGAATTCATTAGGTAAGTAGCCATTCGATCGCTCGTTTGTGTGCGATCCAGGGTCGCAACTAGTTTCGGATCTATCACATTTTTTTTCTTTTTTGGTCTAAGACGAGTAGGCAACTCATTCTCAAAATTTGAAATTTCACGTTTAAGTTCGCCGGAACTAAGAAAAGAATTACTGCCAGTTGACGAAGATAATCCAGTAAAACTTCGAGTTAACTCTAAAAATTATGACAGAACTTAATGTAGATGAAAATTCAAACCAATTAATTCAGTATATTGAGCATTAATATTAAATCAGATACCTTCGTCACTATCTGATTGTGAATTTGATTCAGTGATAACAGGACTTGGCCGTTGTGCACTGCGTTCATTTGATAAAAATTCTTTTTGTGTTTCTGTAAGCTGGTCAAAAGGGGCCATTCATTAATTACGTAAGGGTCCCCAGGGGGGGGGGGGGGCTAATAAAATCTATACATGCCCTTATCTGGGGGGGGGGAGGGGGTAAAACCCATTCTTACGTAATATTTTACAAGTCGAAATTTATTATTGAAAATCAATTTCTATTTCGGAATTTTTATTATTCAGAAAAACGTGATTGAATCTTACGTAAGAAGAGGGAGGGGGGGGTTCGAGAAATCTTATGTATCCTTACATGGGGGGGGGGGGGGGGGGTCAAAAATCGTCAAAATCATCCTTACGTAATTAATGAATGGCCCCAAAGACTTTTGTAGTGCTATATCGAAAATTAAATCCAACTTCAAAGAAAATTGTTCTTCTTTTGACTTTTGGGTTTGTGTAATGCGAGACGCATTTTTGTTGATTAAAATCCATTCGTTATAAAGTTTTACAATTTTTGAAATTGCATTTTGTGGTTTAATTACTGGTATAACAGTAAGACTCCAAATGTCATTAACCTCAGCCAATACATTCCGCGCGCTTTTACGAACAGTTTGCTTGAGGAAATTCAAATTATAAAAAAAAACACTTAATACTTGTCGCTGCGATGGCAATTTTCGTTTGTTCAATGCACTGCTTTGACAGCCTACTAAATATACATATTGATATTTAGATCTGCTTGACATTTTGTCAGTGTTATGATAACAAATGTCATACTCAATAATATTGTTTACATGTTATGCAGAAAGCTACTACTAGATGGCGGGATAAGGTATAGCAAATGATATTACCGACGGAGAGTACATAGTAGCGTTGACTGAAAGAATACTCAGTCAACGATAGTAGTGATTTTTCAAATTTAAATTTGAATTTTATTACGAAATAAAGGAAAGAGTATCCAAATTGCGATAAGAAGAATTTTTCATAGGGGGGGGGGAGGGTGGGGCAAAATGGACCGGTGGGGAAAAATGAACCGCGGGGCAAAATGGACCACTGAAAAAAGAAAAAAAAAAAAAAAACGATTGACTATGATAAAGAACTGGAGTATGAATTTGAACTTTTTTACCCAGCAGTCCATTTTGCCCCGCTGGTTCATTTTGCCCCATCCTTCTTTAATTATATAACCAAATATTAAATTATTCAAATATTGTAATAGTCTAGAGTTTGATAAATTTTGAAATAAATACATGCAGTCACCAAAAAAGTTTCCAAAAAGTTGAAAATTATTTCAAATTCATAAAAATTAAATAAATCATCTATATAATGTCAATATCTTCAAAAAGTTGCTTTGAAACGATCTTCCTTCAAATTAACTAAGTAGCAAGTATTTGAAGCTTAATAACTTTTCACCCGTTAGGATTACGAAAAAACTACTTCAGGACTTTTTTGTAGAGAATTCAATTTCCTACAAGAATATGTGCATCAAAATTGAAATAAATTTTTTTTCTGAGTTTGATGCAGAGAAAACGAAAAAATAAAATTTTCACGTGTTATTCTTATGGGAAAACGGAAAATCGTTGAGCGTCTCGTAGAGTTGAGATATCAAGCTGCGCTTTGGAGGGAATTTTTTTTATACCTAAAAAAAGGTTTTGAGATCATAGGAAAAAAAATTTTTTTTTTTGGACCACTCTAATATAAGGGTGTCCCATTTTAAAAAATGCAGCCGAATATCTCGGAAAGTATTGGTTGCAGAGAAAAATATTTCAGATCAAAGTTGTTTGGTTTCGAGGGGGACAGATTCTGATGATATTGGCTTTTTTGTAGGTGGAGGCGTTAAGGTGATATGAAGGTCAACTTTTGTTTTTTAAATGGAATCATGTATTTATTATTGATTCATCAGATCGGGCGTTAAATTTTACATCAAAAAGCACTGCTGAACTGATGTCCTAACATGAACGGTTCCGTAGATATTTCATTTTTCTCAAAATAAGTTTGTGAGCGTTCATGTTTTTTTTAACATGGTTAACGTGGTTAAACTACCACGTCGTTACAGCTTGTAAGTATTTCTCAAACTGTCTTAGGAAGCACCGTAGTTGATAAAGGTAAACAAACCAGGATTCTGAGAATATGAAAAACCGTATACGTAATGCCTGTAGAAGTATTCCGAGAATTGTCCTTCTCAAAACGGTTGAAAGTTTCGAAAATAGGCTGCAATTGTGTATCAACCAAGAAGGTAATGTGTTCGAGCATCTTGTCAATGCTTGAAGGTTGATCGTACATACATCAACCGAAACATGAACGCTCACAAACTTATTTTGAGAAAAATGAAATATCTACGGAACCGTTCATGTTAGGACATCAGTTCAGCGGTGCTTTTTGATGTAAAATTTAACGCCCGATCTGATGAATCAATAATAAATACATGATTCCATTTAAAAAACAAAAGTTGACCTTCATATCACCTTAACGCCTCCACCTACAAAAAAGCCAATATCATCAGAATCTGTCCCCCTCGAAACCAAACAACTTTGATCTGAAATATTTTTCTCTGCAACCAATACTTTCCGAGATATTCGGCTGCATTTTTTAAAATGGGACACCCTGTATATATATATTAGGGTGGTTCTTAAATACAAAATTGACGAGTGAAGTATGGCAACCTTCAGACAAAAAATAAAAAAAAATTGTCCCTAAATATTAGATTTTTTCGAAAATTCTAACAGGTGCCTAAAGAGTCCTGAAGTTTTCTCGTTTCTTCTTTGTTTTTTCAATTTCCCTGCATTCCCCGTGAAATTTTACTTCGGAAACGACCTTCAGAATATTCAAAAAAATCCCATCGTAAGGGTGCTAATCGAAAATTCTAATATTTTCGCGTAAAATTGTGGAAAAAAATCAGGCTCAGGGGCTAACATCATAGACAGATTGACCGAAAAAATTTCCTTGATTTTTTTCTATATAGTGGAATTTTTTGGAGCAAAATTGACCCAAAATCGAATGGAAAGGAAAAAAAATCATAAGATCCAATGTTATTTAAACGAGAAACTTTGAACCTCTTTAGGCACCTATTGGAATTTTTTGAAAAATCTAATATTTAGGGACAATTTTTTTGGATTTTTTGTCTGAAAGTTGCCATGCTTCACTCCTCGAGTTGATATTTAAGGACCACCCTAATATATATATATATATAGTGAGTACGTTAGATCGTAACGGTTCACCGTAATCTCTTAAGTCCGTACACTCATCACCCAAAAGTCAGCTCCTGAGAACGATTAAAATTTTGGTATTTTCCATCCCCCAAGTCTGTTGTTTCTGTTCCCGGACACGTCACTTCATCAATACTGTACCATTGACAGCACAATCTCTTACATGTGTCCTCTAGTCCGGAACCGCCTTATAAGCACAGAGGCCTTTACCGAATCGTGATTGTTAGATATAGCGGGTATGTTAGTGTGTAACGGTTCACCGTAACCCCTTAATCGCTTCCACTCATCAGCCAAAAGTCAGCTCATCAGCGCGTTTCAAAATTTCGGTATTTCCCTATCCCCAAGTCTGTTATTTTTGTTCCCGGACACGTCGCTCCAACAATACTGTACCAAGGGATTGGCACAATCTCTTACATATGTCCGTACGTCTAAAACCGAGTTATAAGCGGAGTTTGAAAATTTTTGAAAGGGGGTGCAGATCTGACTTTTCGTATATATGTGTTTGAAAATTTTGGAGAGGGGTACGGGTCTGACTTTTCGTATATAAAGACGAGCAGTTTTCACCAGACTACTCACAACTTACGGAAAGCATACCGCTTCAACAACGTTTTTAAAAAGTAAAGCAAAAATCCAACGAATAAAAAAATGGCCGAACAATCGGGACTATACTGCACATCAAGCGGTTGCACGCACGAAATGGGTAAGTTATACTAAACTTCATCAGCTCACTTGTAATACTATCACGTAGCATTATAACTTTGAACTACATTTCCGATACTGTCATTCTTATTTTTTCTCGAAACAACACGTCATACGCAATCGACGCTTTCCGGAATATTATACAAATAACTGATTCAATCTCGTAATTTGCAGATGCTCTGGAGTGGGAGACGAAGGTGGCGGAGGTGATGCGGGCCATGGACCCGCACGAAGCCAGGAGATTCTCCGTGGACGAGGTAGAGTTCGCGGTGGACATCTTCCGCCAGTGGGCCGTCATCCGGCGTATACAGGGGATGACGATGTTGCGTCGAAGATGGGTGGCGGAACCATGCGACACCTGTCGCGCCATGGTCGGGGAGGCAATAGCCCGGCTTTGGGGGCGAAGGAGTTTCGTCCCTTCCCAGAAAATTTCCCGGCGCGTCGCTGATTTTAATTTATTAAAAACTACTTTAAGTTGACTACATCCTCGTAAGAGGGATAAGTCATTTGAAGTAAGTGTGTGTGTGTGTGTGTGTGTGTGTGACTATTATTAAATATTACTTTTACTTTATTATTTTAATATTTTTACTTTTTTACTTATACATATATATTATGATGTAATTTCAAATTCAAATTTATTTTATTTTCAAATAAATGTGTAGCTTCAATTGTGTAATTGTTGCGTAATCAAATCTCTAACCTTCCCCAATACTCTAGTGTAAATATAAATATAAGATTAGTTAGAAGAATAATATTATTAAAATAGTATTCGTTGCTCAGTTTCCGTTGGTGATATCAGACTGTCGTTCAAATATTCAAAATAAGCTTATCGTCTTGACCGGAAATATCTCTACAACCAACACAGGGAAATCGTAAAACAAAAAGGAGGTGGAGGGGGAAATCGGAGGGTCTAGAGGACCGTGTCGTCTAGATTTAAATCAGTAATATTGCAGCCTCGATCAAACCGAGTTGTAGTACAATGTCGACACCTAAATCAAAAGTAGTCATGGGAAACACGAGTAGAATTTTTAAGAGCTTTACGAAACCAATGAAAAAATCTCAAAGAAATCTGGTTCTCGCGACTACGTACGGATTGAACAATTCAATAACTAAAAAGATTGTTGTCGGTCTCGGACTTGGTGCAGATGAGTCATTTGTGCCAGTGATTAAACTCGAGAGCAATTCCTCATGCTGTATATATTTCAACGCATCGGAGTGGTCGCTACTGGCAGACGAGTTGGACACCATCACAGAGTATCTGGATTCGAGCGGCTATTCGGGTGCGGATTGGTATTTCGAACATATTACGCTAGGCGGTTGTACCATAACTTTTACCACCTCTCACGGTTCAAAAAGTATCAGTTTCGAAGCAAATAATATCGCCGAGGAGACGGATGGTGCTGATGCTGAAGAAGAAGAAGAAGAAAACCTCGATACGACCAATGGGGGTGTCAAGCGGAAACTGTCTTATCGTCCCACGATAGTGATGCAGAAGACCACGTTTGACGGGTTGAAGACAGTGTTCGTGTGTGTAGAAGAACAGTTGCACCGCCTTCAACGGCTTGCCAACAGTGTCAATCGGTGTAAGAAACTGTACATCGAGTATATAGCGGAGAAGGTGAAGATACAGGGTCCTCGAGAACCATCACTTCATCGAATAACCCTGCTCTCTGCAAGGGAGTATGATTCTGCAAGGGCACACGTCAAGACACAACTGGAGGCAGAATTTGTGAATAATTATTGCGACATCGTTCTCCTGGAATTGACAAAATTATTCCCGCATTATCTCGCAGTAGGAATCAAACTGAAGGTGGAAGAGGAATCGAACTGATCATTGTTTGCAAATTATCGCCTACGCAATGTCGATTTTCGTTCCTATACCTGCTGGCTCTCGCTCAGCAGAAGAATCTCGCGACGCTACGGCATTATCGGATTTTGATAGCCGGCATCCGTGTATGATCTCACACCATGCCGGTGAAAAAACATCCGGTGTAAATTACAGTGTAACAAACATCGACTCTGAACTTTTAGAGACCTACGGCTTGTTGTTTGTGTCAATAATGATTTTAATGCTGGGTTCTTTCATATTGCCCTTCATTTTGTTTAGTTCATTTAATTGCCATGAATAACCGCATAGTTGTATATGTGGAATTAAGATTTATTGAATAAACGTATGATATGTATATATTTGTTGCGTCATCAAATCTCTATCCTTCACCAGCCTCCCGTAGTTTTAAGCATAGATATAGTAAACAGGGATGCCGCGTTGCTGAAATATTTCTAAGTACAAAAATTTTGGAGTAGGGATAACGCGTCATCGCTTTCCAGAAGCTTCTAGAACATTCTGGAACATTCTAGAACACACGGACACGGTAAGGCAAGCGTGTGTGTGTGTGTGCGGGTAAACGCGTCATCACCCCTTGGCTGGCCCAGACTAGAGAGAGAGAGACGGGACCAGGCTAGAAAGAGACAGAAAGCTTCTAGAACATTCTGGAAGATTCTAGAACACACGGACACGGTAAGGCGAGCGTGTGTGTTTGTGTCCGGGCAAACGCGTCATCGCCCCATAGCTGCCCCAGACTAGAGAGAGATAGACCCAGACTAGAAAGAGACAGAGCGATGCACTCACCCCATAACGGACCCCGGGGGGGAGGTGGGGTAGGGGTACCATGGTCCGGGCCAGTGACCGCAGACGGGGGTGGGGGGAGGGGGGAGCTGATAAGGAGGTCCGCGTACACACCAGACCGGATGTGGGCCAGACTGATAAGATAACACACTGACCCACATTCCCCTTATCACCCCCTTATCAGGAGACGGGGGGGAAAGGGGGGTTTGTTGTGTCTCCCCATAGCTGCCCCTATCTACTGCCGTTCCCTTACCGACGGCACTCTGCGGGTAAGTCATTAGTTGGAAATTAGCGATTCTCTGCCTTACCTGTGCCGTCGGTATGGCTTGGTTCTCCGGTGCGTCCGTTGTTGCCGGGTCCTCTTCTGGCGCCACTAGCTCATCTCCTAAACTGTTGTTGTCTGTATCCTCTTTCTTCCCGCCTGTCATCCTAACCTCTCGTCGGCTTCTTTCTCTCTTCTACTTCTCTCTTACGCTTCCCTGTTTCTGTCTCCTTCCTTGGTCCTTGGTGTTTCTTTGTTGGCCCTTGTCCTTACTTCGTCGCTTTTTACCCTCTTTAAGGTCAAGTTCCAGTGCTTGGCCTACAGTTTCGCGCTCGATTTTACACACGACTTTCTACTTTCGTCGTGAACCGGAAGTCAATACTACTCGTATTTCAATTTTACGATGGATTCGATAACTCGATTGTTTTATTATAAAAACTTCATAATTTTTTTTTGAAATTTTTATATCTTTCTCAAAATTTTAGCAAGTACTCCTTGGCAGGGGGCCCTTGGGGATGCCTGGGGCTCTAGGCCCGGGCCTTTCAGGCCTGTGCATAAAGACGGCACTGATCAGGATCATACGTTTCTTTCTTGAACTCTTCATATGAAAAATTTTTTATCTAGTCGGTCGGTACACCAACAGTGTAAGTACCAACTCTTCTTTGGTTACCCATTTTACCAATGCAAATAATTGAGTCATCTTCAAAAATATTATCTGTATCAAAAACAATAAAAAGTGTAAAAAATTTATTTCATAATATCATAGGTCGCTATAATAGGCAATTATTAAGTTAAATAAAATTATACACATATATTTTTGTTTCAATTTTGGGTTGAGTGAAAGTTTATTTCAAAAGCAGGTTATTATGTTACTTACTGGGGAAACAAAAATTCTTGACCTCAAGTGAATATGTAGAAGGAATTCTTCCAAATGAAGGTCATATACGTTAAAGAATTTAATCAGTGTCAACGTTTCGGCCCTAGGTGTGGGCCCTCCTCAGGACAGAACAGTTTTTTCTTCATTCTACAATACAAAAAGTATACTTAAAAATGATGAGTTTGAACAGTAACAATACTCAAGACAATGAATTTAAAATACGAAAACAACTATGAGCTTATAGATTAGCGGTTGGTTTAAATTGTACGATACTGACCTTACAAGACAAATAATAAAGGCGAGAAAGAAAGATGGTCAAATATCACACAAGCACCGTTACGCTAGGCCTTTAAATTTGCGAACCTTCCACTTGTCCATCATATAGGATTAAAAGATTGAAGAAAAGAAAACAAAGGGTCTTTAATAGATAGAGACACGTTGCGTAATACAATGGAAGCGAATAAGAAACCGGAAATCTAGTTGTTAATGTCGATCGAAGTGACATACGGAAATCAAAATATTGGAATCGATCCCTAGATCATATGTACATAGAGTGGTAATAACAATAAGAGTTAGTTCAATGTCGGTCACTTATCGTGAGGTAGTTAGATGTCAGAGATAAGTCTCACATACGTGTCGCTTAGTTTCTCTACGTCCTGTCGTAGGTTGACTTACTTTTGCTTATGTCATATGACGTTGCACTTTGTGCAGACGTCCCAGGTTCAATGACCGCGATAGAAAAGAACACGGTCGGCAGGACACTGCAGGGGCGGCAAAGACAGATTTAGGCACGATAATATTATTTCTAATCATTTGTATTATTTTACATTCTTTCCTATAAAAATTGTATTTCGCGTTTCGGCGTGAAACGAGTCGGACTACCACCGAGGGATGATCCCGAGGTAAAAACTTCGCAGAGGGCGATAAGCCGCCGTGGATGCCTCTGATGACGGCGTATAGGGCTGCAGCAGAACTCCTGATGCACCAAAGCCTCCCGTCAACTGATGACTTCTCAGCCTGGTGCTGGACCACATTTTTCGTCTCGCAACTGGATGTCTCGTTAGCAGCGTACAGGGCTGTAGGAAACTACATCGAAAGCCTCCTGTTATCAAGACTTATCGGCCAAGGACCGAACCAGCTTCTGTCATCTACCGTTCCGACCTTTGACACAACGTTAAGTTGGCCTTGAAAGCCCACGGGAAACTATGATCGAGGAAGTGGCAACAATCTCACGAGGGAGATCCGAGTGATCCACCGTGGCGCCAATGGTGGAGTAAGGTGAAGATCCGGTGCAGGGTCACCAAAACTCCAGCCAGATCCTGCAGTGATGAAAACCTCTGGTGGGTGGACAACTGTGGTGTTACCCTTCTTCGACAAAGGACGGAGAGTACCGAAAATGACGAACGGCAAGTCAAACTTTCCGCGAATTATTGGCGCGTCAGCATAGATCAGATCCAGGGGAAAGAAGAATTCCCGAAAACCGTCAACAGGATCCTAGCGCGACGTCAACCACCTGTCCGCTAGATCCTCCCCTCTATGATGGATAATTAGGCCAATCACAGATGTACGTGACGACGTTCGTACTAAATCGCAACACCTCGAGCCTAAGAAACCTACAGGATTCCTTCTCTTCTGCGTTCGACTGCCGGCCGTGACACACGCCTTCGATACCGTACCTTACCGTTCCGAGTATTCTTCAAAATTTCAATACATCCTTTCGATTTAGCTTCAATTAATTAAAATAAGTTAAAGTGTTAGTGCCTTGAGGCCAAGACAACCGTAAGGTAAGCCTGTTCAATTTATTGTAAGGCCACGAGTTAATTTTCCTAATTATTATCGAGTACGATTATTTGATAGTGTATTTTGTTACGCAGGCGTTGGGCCACGAGGTCCCGTCTTGCTGTAGTTTTCTTAGTGGAATCTTTCCTATATCGTCTCGTAATTAATTCTTTTATAGTATTTTCACTGATTGGTGGTGAATTAGCTCGTGACTAGTTGGCTGATTATTGCTTAGCTTGTTCCAAAGTATTCTTTGCTTGAGAAATATTGCTTTTAGCTATTTCTATTTTCTATTTTCTATTTGCTAATTTGCTTACGGACCTAGATGTCCTATAATTGGTAGTTTAGCTACTCATTTTGTAGTTTGCATGGTAGAATATTTCTATCCGATCTGTCTTGCCTATCCTGTAGTATTGTGAACGCGGAAGTAGCCGTGGAAAAGTAAATATCGTATCGTATATTTTGATTTCTGAAATATTATTTTCTTATTATTTGAATAACTTCCACGTAAGGATAAGTAAGTGAGTAATTTATAGCGGCCTACGGGTCCAACTGATTATAATTGTTAGTTTACTCTCATTGCGAGAGAATAATCTTGTATTGTGTCGAGCCTTCTATTTTCTCAATTTTGTGATCTATATGCAATTTGTTAATTACCGTATCGTTCCTCTTACGAGGAAATTATCATTAAATTCACTGAGGAAAATTTAAACCCGTGTTATTTCTGAGCAAATCATAACGTCATCTGGTTTACCCATCCCCTCTACCCTCTGATTTTTATTCTGAATTAGCCGAGCACATCTGTCGTAAATCTCTAGAAAAAGTATCTTAATTGTTAATAACTGACGCGACAGCGTCTGGCGCCCAACGGAAAATTTAAGTATTTTTGATTATTCTTTATTATCGTATCGACTAGAGATCCGCGCCGTAGGGTATCGCGAAGAGTTTTCCTATCTCTTTCCTTGCTGAAAGGAAACGCGGTTACAGTCAATTATTCAACTCTCACTGACTATTAAAAATTTTTTACTTGAGCACAGATGTAATGAAAATTTTTTTGCAACGCATGCATGAGAAGTACAGTAGACTCTAGATAATTCGCCGCCTGACGGACGGTAGGAGCGGAAAATTCTTAGAAGTGGCGAGTTAGCGAGAGCCCCCACTCCGGTGCTGCGCCACCACTCGCTACGCGCACATCAAGCTGGATTTTGATGGACAGCAAGTTGCTGCAGCAGCAAAATGCTGCCGTACGCTATTCGTCGTTGATCACGTGTTGCAGGTAACCACGTGATTCCACAACGAATAACCATGTGATCAACGACGAATGGCGTACGGCAGCATTTTGCTGCTGCAGCAACTTGCTGTCCATGAAAATCTAGCCTCAGGCCGCACGGATCGAGTCTAGTAGCGGTGATCATAAAGAAGATAAGCCATAAAGGAAAAAAAAAAAAAAAGTAGTGGTGGTGGGGCGCAGTAAGTTGTGTTGGGCTGTGTCTGCGTCCAAATTCACTCGCCGCTGCGGCGATTTATCGATCGGCGAATTATCGAGAGTCTACTGTATGTGATACACGTGCGAGAGAGCGACCATCCGAAGGATGTGCAGTTGGTCGCACTCGCCGTACTCATACCACGAGCAGCACTCGCCTTCGGCTCGTGTTGCTGTATTACTCGTAAGGCTCGTGTGACCAACTTCACGACCTGCGTATAATGATCGCTTTCTCGCACTTGTATCACAAAGTACTATTACAGCGTTGAATATAAATTAATTTCCAATTAATACTTATTTAGTCAATTGAAGGTTAATAATTGTATACATTCACATAATAAATTGGAATTCAAAACTTTTTTTCTCGATAACAAACTGTAGACGATAAGTATTTTTATTATTTATTAAAACGCAAACAAATATTCTTGTCTAGTTAATTATAATAATTTATACAACTACAATTGTGGTCTTGTTTGCAGTCTTTCTGCCGGTTCAAAATGTATATTTCAATATAATGGCGGCAATGTATATATATATTATATTAGTTATATGTAGTTAAATTATTGATGCGATAGTTGATCAAATAACTGATTGAATAGCAAAAAAATAAAAATGGAAAATATTAGTGTTATGATTTAGGATGTTGAGGTGGTTAAGCTGCCACCATTGTTATGAATTAGGTTGTTGAGATGGTTAAGCTGCCACCATAGTTATGAATTAGGAAGGCGCTACTGCCATTGTTATGAGTTGGAATCGTAGTTGATGAGAGTTACGAGTAGTCGTTGAGTTCGTCCCTCGTTTTTATACCTTTAGGTAACCGGATTGGAGTGGTAGGTGACTGACGTGAATATTCATATATAAATGGTAACTGAATGGTTGTTTATTGGTAATGATTACAACGATGGTAGAACCATCTATATGAGTTTTACAATTGTCGAGTTTGACTGAGAGTAATTTTGGGTTAGTGATTTATGATTCTAGAGCGAGTCTGAAAAGTGACTGCTTTCTTTAACGGTTTGGATGCAAGTGATGAGTGCAAGTGCAAGTGCAATATTGGTTACTATTGAGCTGAATGATGAGATCATACTTTTCATTGTTCTCCCGGGCTTGAGCGCGTTTATGCAGGTGCAGTTTTATCGGTGCATAGGTAGGGATGCAGTTCTCAGAAGGTAAGGGTGAGACTTCCTCTGATAAGAGGCTGAGAGACTGGGTGGATGCAGGATGTTGTGTCTTGGGTATTGAGTGTGAGGGTGTAGGAGAGTGTAGGGTAGTATGGGATACGTAACATTAGTAATTTTGATTTAATTATTGAGATCGCTTATTATAGTAAATTAAATTTTTTGTGGTATTAATGCTGTAACACTGGAATCGATAAATTCAACAATCGATATATTCCGAGTATGTATCGATTATTTATATTTTTAATCGATCCATTCAGTTCATACCATTGACAAATACCCAGGTAGCATTGCATGTATCGTCAGGCCTTGTAAGCTCTGATCAACAGTGACTTCCGTCGGAATGACGCGTTGTCATTGCGTGTCTCTGCACATGTAGCGACACTATATAGACATTGGTAGGCCTGCGGAAAGCCCGCTACAGCCTGGCGCACAAACCTATTCGTAGTACGGAGTCGGAGTCGGAGTCGTAACACGTACAAAGCGATGCGCGTCGTTAGCGCTCGCACACATAGCGCCAGCCAATCAGACGCGCTCCGATGCATCGACTCCGTACTACGAATAGGTTTGTGCGCTAGGCTTACAGCAGCACCCATGCGTACTGTGCCGTAAGTCTTGCGTTGTGGAACCCGCGATATTCAAGTGTTGTTGGCATGACAACAACTAGGATAACGACCTATAAATAACGTAATACGCGAATAGCTGATTCTGTAATCTGTCTGGTACTTACACGCAAGATCACATAGGCACGCAGAGAAATCTAGCATGTTCAGTAAGCATGCTTATTATCATTTTTATTTTTATTTAAAATTAGGGTAGAGTGAAAGAGGTAAATTTTCGCGGATCGTATCGTAGAAGCGCGGGAAAGTTGCGTCTTGGCATCAACAATAAGTGTGCCACAGGAAAAAAATTAGCGCTCGTATCTTTGAAAGCAAGCAAGATATTTTGAATTTCAATACTTTAAATAGAAGCTACTTTCTTTTTGCATCGAATAAGCTAAAAATCTAACATTCTACTCGGTGGAAAATGCATCCACATTTTTTTTTTAATTTTTTTATAAAGCCATTCATTTTTTATAAATTTTTGAAATTGATCAGTAAGCCTATATTCAAAAATCTCAAAAAAATCCTCAAAAATCCAGTGAATGACATAGAATAGCCCCCTATCATCAAAAATGTGGAAAGATTCTTTTTTTTCTATTTTTTTTTTAACTGAATTCGGAATTCAAACGCTGAAGTTGACCGTGTCACTGAAATAAACTGACCCTCCTCATTCGACTCTTACGATTTGATCCATACGATTCCACTTCTACAATTTCTCTCATACGACATTACTCAAATTTATCTGTGTAAAACGCTCAATTTGCTTTTTCAGAATTGAGTGGACAAAAATAGAAAAAAAATTCTTTCCACATTTTTGATAATAGGGGGCTTCTATGTCATTCACTGAATTTTTGAGAATTTTTTCTGATTTTTTAAAATGAGCTTTCTCAATCAACTTCGAAAATGTATAGAAAATGAACGGCTTAGTAAAAAAAATTTTAAAAAATGTAGAAGCGTTTTTCACCAAGTAGAATGTTAGACACAAGCCTGGAGTGATTTCGAGATGGTCGGCCATATATATAAGCCAGATTTATAAGTCAGTCATATTTTTTATTCCAGCTACACACTTAACATTACACTTCATACATACAGATTGTCAACTAACGTATTTTGGGTACTTAGTTGACCAACCATGGTTAGAGTAAAAAGGAAAGCCTTTAGTCAACTTACAACAAGGCAACAACGTAATCGTTTGAAAGATTATAGAATTGCAAGGCAGACAGTCAATCTGTTATCATGTACTGATTCCATCACGAATAATTCTAGTTCGCAGCAAACAATTGTCAACGATGAAAACATTCTCATCCCTGTCCTGAAAAATGAGAGCTTCCATAATGAGCCTCAAAGTTTAGTTGCTTCAAACGATCAAATTGACAACGCTGAAGCTAATATTATAGGAAACCATTCAGTTTCGGTCTTTCAAGAGAGTAGTGACGAGTCGATGTATGCGGAAACTATCGTTGAGCCAAGTGACAACGCTGAACCTAATATAGGAATCCATTCAGTTTCGGTCTCTGAAGAGAGTAGTGACGAGTCGATGCATGCGAATCCTATCGTCGAGCCAAGTGATTGCTTTAAAAAAAAATTAGCTAATTGTTTCATTGAAAACAACATTAATAATGTTCAAGGGAATTCAATACTTGAAGTGATTAGATCTCACAGTTGTTTAACTTCTTTACCAAAGGACTCAAGAACATTGATCGGGACTTCCAATAGCCGTGTAGAATTAATAGATGTTGAACCTGGAGAATATTGGCACGTAGGATTGGTTTCTGGAATTTTGAAAGAACTGTCGAAACAAACTTCATCTATTCCCGAAATCTTAGAAATAGATATCAGTACTGATGGAGTAGCTGCAGAGAAAAATGGTTCTACTCAGTATTGGCCAATTCAATTTAGAATAGTAAACATTTCTGATAACGTATTAATCGCAGGTGTCTATAGAGAAAAAGGCAAGCCAAAAAATGCAGAGTTTTTTCAAGATGTTCACTGATGAAGCTGCAGACGTTTCTGCAAAGGGTGGTATTAAATTTCAAAATCGATTGATAGGAGTCAAATTTAGAAGCTTTATAGCTGACGCTCCTGCTAGAGCATTTATATTAAATCACAAGGGTCATATGTCTGCAAAACCATGCTCCAAATGCATGGTTGTAGGAACAAGATTTGAAAATCGAACAATGATTTTTCGAGGCACTGAACACAGACCACGAACGGATTTAGAATATGACCAAGAAATTGATGAGAATCATCATAATGCTGGAGGTAGCCCTTTGACAGACCTTGGAATAGGTAGGGTGACAATGGTCCCTTATGATATTATGCATCTCATTCATTTAGGAGCAGTGAAGAAAATATTGGAAGGAGGAGTTGGCGGAAAGTTCTCTCGAGCTGCTAAGTGGTCAGCTAGTCAGATTAATATAATATCTCTGAGATTGCAAGAAATTGGTAAATGTTGTCCTCGAGAGTTTTCACGCCGACCTCGACCAATTTCAGAATACAAAAAATATAAAGCCACGGAATTTCGGCAATTCATTTTATATACCGGTCCTGTAGTACTGTATGGTGTGTTAGACACAGACTTCTACCTACAATTTTTACTGCTTCATATAGCTAATCGTTTTCTTTCAACTCCATCTGCCTCACTCGACGATCTTCTGTTTGCAGAACATGCTTTGAAATTATTTGTTTCATCTTCTGAGAATTTGTATGGTCCTGCATTTCTCAGCTATAACATACACGGTCTTTTGCACGTTGTCGATGATGTTAGGAAATTCGGTGCTGTCGATTCATTCTCAGCATACCCATTTGAGAATAATATGCCCATCTTTCGAAAGTATGTGAGGAACCAACATCTAATGGAACGCGATTGTGATATAACATCTAAAAAAGTATCGTTTAGCGACAGACCCAAGTTATTGGGTATGCACAACTCTGGACCCCTGCCTGTAATTTGCGACCCAGGTGCCGGGAAATTTAGCAGGCTGAGAACAAAAACAATATTTTTCAGCATCCATAATCAGGACAATACCATTATGCTGAAAGATGGATCTTTATGCAAAGTTTGTAATATATTAGAAATACGTGGTCGTCACGTTCTAGTAGCAAGCAAGTTTAATCGCGTCCAAGATTTTTACACTACTGGAAAATCTTCTTCTTCTATAGGAATTTTTAAGTGTTGTGATGTCTCAGATCATCTCGAGTTGGTTGATGTTTCAGAAGTTTTAGCAAAATGTTATCGTACACCAACTTAGTCTGGTCTTAACACAGATGCACGTACAGGAGAGTTCATAATAATAACCCTTTTACACACATGATTGAGTCCTGAGGTATGATTCTGGATCTTGATAGCGACGATAGCGACCGTGCTAACTTTTTTGATTCTCGAGCAGTTGCATGGCGACTTCCGCTTGTTGACACCCGAAAACCGAGCATATGGACGCTACCGGGGGTGAACGGGTGTTAGCGGGGAAGCACATTGGCGTAAAAAAAGTTAGCACGGGGAAAAAAGTTAGCACGGTCGCTATCGTCACTATCGAGATCCAGAATCGCACCTCTGCAACAGATAGAAGGATCAAATTGCGCCTGAAATTTTTTTTTATTTTTTTTTGCAATCATTCTGGGGTGCGTCTAGTCCAATTCAGAATTGGATTTTTTAACGGACACCTTAATGTACATTATATGTTTTCTTGTTATACCGTTATTATTCAGCAAAACATGCACACCTACAAAAAGCCAACTCCGATCAATAGTCGAGTACACGAAATTAGAAAACCTGGGAGATATGTCACGACACAGACATCGTCAGATAATAACAACCAAGCTCCAAACCAACCAACCTTTCACGTGCCAATGGAAGAACGGATCTTGTCAATGGTACACCAAGTCGACCAGATAAATGAGCATCAAGATAATCCCCCGAGAAAAAATGATTATATAGACACATATATGATCATATATAACCATATATTTGTATATATAATCGCATACAATGTTCAGATAGAATCATATATTATTATGTACAATTATATACCGGTATATATGACCATATATATTACTATATCCGAATGTATATAGTGTCCCATATGCCCATATATGAACATATGAGGTAACAAATGCACTATATCTAATCAGTTATGACGAGATATAATTATTTTTATTCGTTTACGACGCTCAGATACAATCATATACAAATATATGTATCCAAATATATTCAGATACAGTACTATATATCATCATATATAGTTATATACAGTTATATGTGACAATGTATAGTATTGTATCTGAATATATCTGGATTTCTATATGGTCATATATAAACATATAAGGTTCAAGATTAACTCTATAAAATCGCAGATATGACTTCAGATAGAATTATATATAATTATATATATACAGTTATGTTTCATGGTATATGATGTGTCTGGATAATGGGTCCAATAGATTTAAATCGATTTTTCACCGCAGACTATAAACTTTAATGAAATTATTCTCACCCTCTCATTACTGCAATGAAAAACGAAGAGATTTATGTACCAGTCACGGAGTCTCATTATAACTGCAGCTTTCAGAACGATTTTACGAACAAGAAACATATATGGGATAAATATTCACCCCGGTTTGTAGTTTCAAGGTGGAAAAAATGGGTTTGTAGTTCTGGGGTTAAAGTATTTTATACGCATATGAATGTATATTATCAAAATCAGTGATTACATATATTTTACACATGGTATAAGGCATTTTATTTCGACTTAACACTATACATGCCATTTTATGTATATATATGGGGAATTCATACGAAACCGTCCAATCCGTAACCTCGACAATTTTTGATTTTGTTGAAACATTTCTATTTTTTTGTACCTACCGAAAGCAGTCTTCCGGATTTTTTCAAGATTTTTGTCCCAACTCATCCAAACGCAATGAATTTTTCAAAATTTATAAACTTGGACCATTTTGATTTTATTGAAAAAATTCACCAATTTTCAAGAGACATTTTGACAAGTACTGACCAATTCGTAGCTTGTGATATTCATAACTTCTATTTTTTTTTCATTTTTTACCGCGTGTGAACCAAGAAATCGTGTTTCTTCCTTGAAATAATAACGCAAGTAGTGATTTGATCCCAAATTATTCTTCTTCATTTCATTAAAGTAGTTTTATTAAAAAAATAGAAGTTATGGATATCACAAGCTACGAATTGGTCAGTACTTGTAAAAATGTCTCTTGAAAATTGGTGATTTTTTTCAATAAAATCAAAATGGTCCAAGTTTATAAGTTTTGAAAAATTCATTGTGTTTGGATGGGTTGAGACAAAAAACTGAAAAAATTCCGGAAGACTGCTTTCGGTAGGTACAAAAAAATAGAAAATTTTGAACAAAATCAAAAATGGTCGGGGTTACGAATTGGTCGGTTTCGTATGGAATTCCCCATATTTATACTAGTGTTACGTCCTGAGTTAAATGTTATTTAGAAGAAACGAATCACTAGTTTATTCTTGTGAGGTTCTGATTTAAAATTGGTAGATTTCTATATTTCTTACCGAGTCTTAGAAAACTAGTTCTTCGGGACGTCGTTGAGCTCATATCTGTTGAGGTAATGGGTTTTATCAGCCACCACTATGCGTGGGTGAAATAAACGTTTGAAGATTTCACTTTAAATTATAACAATATTTATTTAACAATCTTATTTCACAATCTGCTTAACAATTTGGTTGTTAACCTTCACACAGGTGATGATTAACTTTAGTTTTTAGGTTTCTATGATTTATGTAGTAATTCACTTATTAATTAACTGTTTCACCAAACACTTTGAATGAATAATTCTAAGTTATAAGATTCTATGAGTTCGATCTGTATTCTTTGAGATTTCGTGACTAACTGACTAATATGGAATGGAAAGGATCTCTCCTCGCGGGTACGCGAAGGGGAGGTCCTGGAAAACTCGCGGGAAGGCGAGGTTTTTTCTATTGGTAAAAAACTCATTAAAACAAAAGCGGGAAAAAATATGGTTGGCTAGAAGAGCAATAGCGCGAGGCGATTGGGTCAGGGACCCAAGCGTCGAGACGCTACGAAGGGATGCTGCGAGCGTCTATGTTCTATCCTCATTTAAACAGAGCTGTCTTTGTCTTTAGACTTTTCCGCTTTCGGTCGTAAAAAAATGAAGGATCTGAATATTTATGTTTCCTCAATAAGGATATTTTCCAGAGTTCGAAAGTTTACTTAAAGTTTTAGGCTTTCCTGTTTATATTGTTTCAAGTGTTTCTAAGCATATTCGTTTCGTGAGAGAATGAGATGAATTTGTCTACATTATGGTTAAGATTGTTCCTTTCAAAAGTATTGACTTATATCTATGAGTAAAATAATATAAAAGAATTAAAGGAAAAAATTATAAATGGAATTACATCAATAGAGTATTATTATAACTCTGATGGTAATTGCACGTCGGTATTTTCATACTTATGATAATAACTACGGTAACTGTTGTACCTATAGGTTAAATATTCGGCTTCCAGCCTAGGACGTAACACTAGTAACCATAATAAATATCAAACTGTATTAATAAATCAAATAAAGTTCCTAACTATCAATAAAACTCAAAGGTGAAAATATTTTTTGAATGTACGATGCATTCAAAAGCGACGGGTTGGCTCATATATAACTATATATGAATATCCCCATATATTATAATATATACCCATACATAGTGATATCTGATAAGATAAGCCCACATACAATGACCTGAGCATATAAGCGCATATATAATGATATCAGATTATATACAAGTCGATATATAATAATATATCATTTTATATACTGCAGATATATAATCAGATTATATATGTCCCGATCGGGCCAATTTTCGGATACAATTATATATGGTTGATTGTATATGCTTATATCTGATTATATGCAACGATTTTTTCTCGGGCCTTCCTTCAATAGCAACGATGACGACATCGTTGCTAGTTCCCAGCCCGAATCCTTACAATCCCTGACATATAGTGATGTAGTAAGACTTGCTAGACCAAACAAAAATGGTGGAGCTGTTAAACCGAATTCAATTAAATCAACATCACGCCGAACAAAATATAATGTGGATTTAGAGAACAGAGCAGGTTAATATATTTGACAATTACTATATTTTAATGAATAACATGATGAGAAAAATTTATCGGACGATCTGAGAAATGCACCTGGGCCTACCGCCGCCTATTCGTGGACTGATGCCAATAGACCATCTTGCTCGACCACAGACCACCGTCATCCTTTTCATCATTTAGACTCTATCGTGTACATATTACTTTATTTCTGATAGAGGGTATCAGCCGATACACTTAGTAAAATTAATACTTTTATTTTAATTAGTAAAGTTACCACTAATGATTTCCTTGGGATGGCAAAATTCACATGGTTAATAATTTAACAGGATTGATTTCACTGAGTGTATCAACTGATACCTTCTATCAATAACAAAATTACTATATTTGTTTGGCATATTATATTGCACCGTTTCCACGATTACTTTTTGATTTGGTTGTGTTCTAAGATTTTAAATTCAAATATACAATTCAGACAAACCCTTATGTAGAGCCAGCTTCACCCCCGGACATGACATGTGACAAAATTGTGAAAATGATGACAGAAAGTGTTTCGCAGCTTTTTGAAAAATTTGAAAAAAAACAAGAAACTCGTCTCGAAGCGATGAAGATTGCACTGAGAAATGAATTCCGTGAAGATTTGAAGGTCCTTGACACACATATGCACCAACACTTGGAACAATTCCGGAAGGCTATCAAGTAATGCACTTCACTATTAGGTTCTATCTTTTATCAATAATGAGCGAATAATCTACTTTATATTGTATCAAAAGTCGCCATGGAATTTTTCAAGGAACATTGATATAGTTGAATTTAATTGTGTCAACGATTTAATGTTGCAATATGTCACTTACAATGAACAATTATCTTTATAGAACAATCATTGTGAAGGAAAACCGCCCCTGAAAACTCATATCCGTACGAGAGACCGCCAGGATTTCCTCTTGATTCTGAAACCAAATTCTTAGAATTTGAAAAGAATACAGAACAACAACAATCTCTGGTGAGAATCATAGGGCTTGATTATTATGGTGTTGGATATTGTGCTCTCTTTTGGTGGGCAAATAATTTTTATACGATTTAGAAATGTATGCCTAATAAATATCAATTCCAGAAGCAGTATCTTACCCATATTGGAGGCATCACAGCAAGAGATACTCTCAATCAATTTTTGAAAGAAACAATGGCCGATAGCCTTACAAAGAAGTTCTCGTGGACTGGGAAAACCATTGTTGGACAAAAAGAGCTGCGACCGTTATTTAATACTCGTATGGGTAGAGTGTTTTATGGTATATAAGACTACGATTTAATCTCTAAAAATATGATTTTCATCTCCTGTAGTAACCGAGTAGACTGACCTGTACGAAATGTTGATTATTAATTGCTTGGTATACAGATTCGTTACTTGGGTGTCGCAATGTACCGCAACCTCTGGATCGTACTGCGTTTGCGAGACTTATGCAGGAGGCTATCAGAGCTGCGAAGCAAAGGCTATGAGATGCCTCACGACGTCCTCGTGTAGAAAGGTCAGGTCTCAGACGACGATACCTCGCTCAAATGGCCGAACACTATGATATCAGTGATATAGATAATAATGATAGTGCCGAAGACTTGAGAGACACTGATTCTCCTCAAGACGAATGATTTGAATGAATGAAAATTTATTCAATAAACCGTTCGCAAAACCTCTGATGGGGGCTTATTCTGTAACTCTTAAGGGCGTTGACTAGGCCTCGCCGATCGCGCGTAAATAGACTCTCGGCATTTACCTTCTCATTTCCTCATTTTTCAAGATAACGGAGTTTTCGATGAAAATTCTTACAGATAAGTGATGTATCCTTGTCATGGCTTTGGCCGAATTTGCGATTTCACTTTAAGCTTTGCAAAAAATAATCTTGAAAGTAAGCCATCTTTACGCTGATGTAAAACGAGGAACGATTTTTTTTTTTAATATTCGGCGAAAGCCATAACATAGCTACATCCTTCACCTTCGAATCAAGATCATTATCGATACTATCGGATCAATGACTAAGGAGTAATCAGGAAAATCCTGAAGCATTGAAAGTACGATTTTTGGCGCAAAAATTGGGCAATTTCTAGCGCAGCTGCGTTGGGTGGTAGCAATACGAACTACAGGCATCGTAGGGGTAAATACAGACCTCTTCTCCTTTTGCGAATTTAAATCTTCTGACTCGCATATATGTGGGTGCTACAGTTTTTCGATTTACTTCGTGTTTTTCAATTATAAAGTTCTAGTTTTTTAGTGCCAATATGGTTCAGGCGAGAAAGTGTCTTTCATTGTTGGCGAAGAAGAAGAAAAGACCCGGAGTCCATAATTTGGATGAATATCGAGAAAAAATGAGGTAAATTAATCGAATTACATACGATTGGAGTAGAGTCCTCAGAGTTTGAAATCAAATAGCTTGAGTACGAAGCATCGGAGAAGTCTGATCTAAAGAGTACTTTGAAGAGCAGAGGGTTCTGTTCAGAATGACAGAATAATATCATTTTTAGGTATCCGATGTAGGTCATAAATAATAATTAAAAGATATTGCGACGTGTATTACGCGGCCAGCTTGCATAGATCGTCGATAAAGTTAATAAAGATAATCGAAATCTTTATTTGCCTACTTAGGGGAGCTTTCAATAAATTATATATTTACATATTATTTTTTTTTGCGTAGATATTATTGTGTTTGTTCATTCAACCGTCAAATACAAAGGCATAATTGGTCAAATAGAGTGTATCTGCTACTCTTACAGCTGCTAGAGATTAGAAATAGTGTGTATAGTTGTGCCTCGTTACATTAGAATGACCACGAATATGCATGTTGAGATTGAGACTTGTCAGCACTCACATATCTAAGGTGCAAGCGTATAAACGATATTATTATTGAAAAACGGTTACATACAAACTTGCAACGGGGCGCGAACAGAATATCAATCCTGGGGCTATTCACTCTTACTATTAGTGTGTGGATGATTGCAATCTTTTCTAACTTCGATAAAACTCTATGAAATAATTTGAAATTTTTTTTTTCAAAATTCCGAAAATCTCGATTTTTTTTTTTTTTTCCCATTCGGTTTTTTGTCAAATCTGCATGTTTTGTGACACATCTCCAAAAAACTGCAGATTCATGGAAACAAAAACTTTGATCGTCTTGCGTGCGTATCCTTTTCTTTTTTTTTCACAAAAAAACAAATTTCACATATGTTTTCACATAAAGAAGAAACTTTTTAGGGTGCGCCTGAGAAAAAACTGTAAAAATAAATTCAAAATTGTAAATATTGCAAAATTTCGGAATTTTCGAAATTTTGGAAAAAAAAATTGAAATTCTTTTTTTTTTCAATTATTTCATCGAGTTTTATCGGACTTACAAAAGAAAAAAGTGATTGGTTGACAAAATTGCATTTATTCTTCGGATTAAACTTTCCGAATTTTGGGCCCCCTGTTAATGTTAAAATTAAGAGCTAAAATTTGAGGGAGATTTTTTTCAATTTATTTGCAAGGTATCCAGGGGGCATTCCGAATTTTTCTCGAAATTCATCGAAATAAAGACCACCCTAATATACAGGGTGATTCAGAATTCGTGACAAATCTCTTGAGGGGTTGATCCTTGTTAAAATTGGGATCGAAAGTTCCTCAACCATTTTTCCGAAAAATGATTTTTTTCTTTGGAACCTTCTACACATTTTTGCAACATCTTCCACTGAATAAAAAACTTTCACCAAGAAATCTCCCTGATATTGAATAAAAAAAACTCATTGGCATTATTAAAATTAACAAATGCTGTGAAAAAAAAAAATTTCAAAGGAAAAAAATCATTTTCGAAAAAATGGCTCAGGAACTTTTGATCCCAATTTTGACAAGGGTTAACCCCTCAAGAGATTTGTCACGAATTCTGAATCACCATGTATATATTCGTATGATTTTGAACTGGGCATGAATATACAGCTACTTGCTGGCTGCCGAGGAGTAGGGAGCCTAGCGTCCTCAGCCTACCCCCACCACAGTAGCAGCTACGATGCTCTGTCTTGCTTGTTCGTTTGCTGTCTCGCTCGACACAGTTTACGCGGGAAGCGGAGTAGCCCGCGCTTTTCAGCTAGTCAACGCCCTATCGCGGCGAAATAATATTGAAATCAGGAAAAACAATGAATGGCTGTCAATGAGCTACTTCTACACGGAGAGAAATTTTGGCGTATTTTACCTCGATCGAAATTGACACAAAATATTCCAAATGCTACTCGAGGTATTCTAAGTCATAGATTGAGGTGTAATGAGTCAAAAATCGGCTTGTAATAGCTCGAATATCAAGCGAGGTAAATTAGAACAAAGATTGACTTGAAACAAGTCGATAAACGATGTATCATAGGCTGGCCAAGCGTCGAGGCGCTACGAGTCGAACTTCGATGTGTATTACCTCGCCGGAACGGCACAAAACAAGCCGTTCGGCCGAGAGACGAGAGAGCGTGGAGCGTGGAGCTCTCTGCCTTCGCCTTCTTCCCCCACCACTCCACGCTCTCTAGTCTCTCGGCCGAACGGCGTGTTTCGTGCCGTTCCGGCGAGGTATTACACATCGGAGTTTGACTCGTAGCGTCTCGACGCTCGGCCGGCATATTATACATCGTTCATCGACTTGTTTCAAGTCAATCTTTGTTCTAAATTACCTCGCTTGATATTTGAGGTGTTACAAGCCGATTTTCATCTTAAAGTATGCCAATTTCTCAACTCTTATTACCTCGACAAAGTTTCGATATATTATAGCTCGAAGTACCCTACTTAAAATACGCCAAAATTTCTCTCCGTGTATATTTCACGAAAGAGATTAAGAGTTATACCAACGCCCTACTATAATTATGAAGTAGCAACGGTATAACTTTTAATACATCTTTCGTGATACAAAACCAACCTCATTACCTCCGCATCAGCGAATCGCTTGGTGCTGCAGATTCCTACCACATATGCAGTAAGTCTGCCGTTCGACGCCATGCACGAAGCTTACGTAGATCTGCAGCAAGCTCTTGCTTCAAGTCTCCATGCGCATGTCCATGCGACCAATGCGGAAACAGACCGATAGTGGCCTGCTGGCAAAGTCATGCAAGGGTCCCATAGATGGCCGTGACATGCACTTACGACAGAATGCTACTTGGGTATTTTACACTTGGAACTACTTAAAATGAATTTTAGTGACCGAAACGACAATGGTGAAAAGAAAAAATCAACAAGAAAAGAAGAAACATACAAAAAATATTGCTATCTAGATAGCACTTCGGAAATTCCACTGAGAACTAAACAATACTGGGCTAGGAAAAAAAAAAACAAAAAAGGTAATTTTAGACACAGGTTAAGTACTCATAAAATATTTTTTGTTGATGATATTATGCTGTGATAAAATAATGTAAAATTTGACAATCCTTTATTTTTTAAATCAAATTCAATATCATAACAAGAAAATTACTTGTTTGGTTTTAGTTGTGATGAACATAACCTCAAATATAAAACTCCAAAATCTACTACACACGATGCCAGCTCTGGTGAGGTAATATATTGTTACAAAAGGTAAAGCCCTATATATTTTATGTGTACGGTCTAGTAGTCGCAAACATAAACTGTACACTTTAAAATGACATATTTAACAAATGATTATAAGTTGCTGTGTCAACTCCTTCAATTTTGTAAATAGTCTTGTTTCAGACATAAAACGAAGCACACCATTTTCAATTAAACATATTTGATTCATCTTCAATATCTTTTTTCGCATTTCCTTATTTACTCCCGAGTACCCCTTTTAATCGTTACAAATTCTGTAACACTTGGTGTCAGAAGTTCGGGATTCAGTCGGGATATTTAAGTGAATTGCTCTTTTTTCTTTACGATGAATCGTTCGCGCCGCCGCGCTAATAATCCCCTCGAAGGAGGAGAAGAATCGGCTGGTAACCAGCCAACCCCTCAGCAAGGCCCCTCTTTACCATCGGAACTTTTTGAACGCCTCCTGCAGACCATCGCGTCTCAACAAGAAAGTTTTCTCGCCGCTCAACGCGAAGAACGCGAGGCCAATCTCATCGCTCAACGCGAGGAACGTGAGGCCAATCTTGCTGCCCAGCGAGAAGAACGCCAGGCCAACCTCGCCGCTCAACAGGCTATACTAGAAGTTTTACGAGAGAAGAAACAGCGAGACGGTATTCTCCCCTCTGGATCAGAGACTCCCCGGGACCGCTCTCCTCATCAATCGCCTGTTAGGATCTCAAACCGGCGAACCCGTTCTCCTCAGGTGCTCGAAAGGGCACCCAGGTCTGTTCTAGTCAATAGGAGACAATCTCCTCTTATTTTTGATAGGCCTGGTGCGGACGAAGCCGCATTTAATACGCCACTCGCCCGCACCCGATCTCGGAACGACCGCATTGAGAACACAATGCGGGACGACCGAGACACAGGTCTGAATCCGATGTGTGGCGATGGTCCTTTGGGAGATGAGTTCTCAAATTCGCCACACATTCGGACTAATGTTTTTAATCCTGTAAATGAATTTACTTATGACTACACCCGCGAAGGGCCTAGTCAGCGATCTAATTGTTTCCGTCCAATACCTCGCGCCGGGGGCGGTCGCGATAAGTTTCAATTTGAAGATTTTAGTCGATCGAATGATCTTCGTCGTCCGCGGGTTGTAGAAGACATCCCTGCTAATTTTAATTTGGGAAATTTTGTTCGCGAGGATCAGAACGATCAATCTTTGGCGAAACCCTCTCAATTCATTAAGACTGCTATTTATGACGGTTCCTCCCCGTGGTCTGAATATGAACGACAATTTTTAATTATTGCCAGGTTGAACCATTGGAATGCTTCCGCGAAAGCCGGGAATTTAGCTGCAAGTCTTAGAGGCCCCGCGTTAGCCGTTCTCACGACTTTAGCGGATAGCGAGCTTGAAAATTATGACAGAATCACCGCGGCCTTAAAAATTCGGTTTGGTAATCAGCATTTGGCAAAGCTATATTTGACGCAGTTGGAAAATAGACGTCAGGGCAGAGACGAGGATCTGGCTACGCTCGGACACGACGTAGAACGTTTGACTAGGGTGGCTTTACCGAATTGTGATGAGGCCACCCGGGAACAACTGGCCTCGGCCAGATTTATTAACGCAATCAGGGATCCAGAATTAAAACACGCCCTGAGCCTGGCCGGACCCTCTTCTCTTCGAGAAGCCGTCATAAAGGGTATAGAAATCGAAGCGATCGGGAAACAATATTTAGGTGCCGGGAAAATCCGTCGCATAGAAGCAGGGAAGTCGTCTACTTCCCCGAAAAAATTGAACGATGATCGAACCGCTCACAGGCAGCCCGGCCGCGAGCGTAATGATAACCATTTTCCCCCTCCTCGAAGTTATGATAGGCGTCCCTTGCATTGCATCTCTTGTCTCAAGTCGGGACATGATGCGAACCATTGTTTCGCCCTATTGAAAAGGAACCAGCCCTCAGACAAGGATTCTAAAAAAAAGAAACATCCTGGAGAGCTAATTCCCCTCAGCCTAAGAAGACAGATCAGAAGACATCGGATCATCGTTCCGACTCAAAAAACTAACACCGGATGACTCAGGAGGGCGGGAGTCATCCCAGAGTTTACAGGATGGTAGCCCTGATTACATTCAATTTTTAGTTAGAGGTCTCAGACAGTCGGGTTTGTATACGCAGGGGACGGTTAACGGAATCGACTGTCTTTGGGTGATAGATACCGGGGCCGAAGTAACTGTAGTCCGTTCGGATCTCGTCAACTCCTCTGATGAAGTAATGCCTTCTGCTACTTTGCGAACCGCTACGGGAGAGACGACCCCTGTTCTTGGGGAGATGACAGTTCAGATTAATTTACCCGGTTGTATTGCTTCCGCTCATGAAGTTTTTATCGCTGATATTGAAGACGACGGTATACTGGGGATTGATTTTCTTACCGCACACCGATGCATAATTTCTACGGGACAGAAATCCCTTCGTTCAGGTCGAAGAGAGATTCCTCTTTTGACGACTAGGTGTAAATCTGTCAGGAGCTCACTTGATCCTCAGTCTTCGGGTTTACAGAGAATTGGTCACGACGATCCTGTTCTAAATCAGGAAACAAGTTACAATTTAGAAGACTGCGTTCCAACTCATTTGCGGGACTTGAATGAAAGGTCCTCAAAAAACTTAGATCCAGATCAGAGAAAGAAGTTCTTTTCACTCATGTTGGACTTTCAAAATTCTTTCGCCAAGACTAGCGGGGATAAAGGACGATGTACTCTAATAAGTCACAGGATAGATATTGGGAACAATGCTCTGATTAAGCAAGCAGCGCGAAGACTTCCGTTGCATGGGCGAGAGGAAGTTTCCAAACTCGTCCAAGAGATGTTATCAAACGATGTGATAGAACCGTCTTCCAGTCCCTGGGCTTCCCCTATTGTTTTAGTAAAAAAGAAAGACGGATCGAAACGTTTTTGTATAGATTACAGAAAACTGAATGACGTTACTAAAAAAGGATTCTTACCCGTTACCAAGAATAGAGGAGACCCTTGACATGATGAAAGTGCGTTCCAGATTTATAACGTAGGTGCCCCTTTTGAACGAGTGGCGATGGATATTCTCGGCCCTCTTCCTCTTTCACGTTCTAAAAATCGTTATGCATTAGTTATAGCTGATTACTTTACCAAATGGCCTGAAGTTATTCCTATAGCTAATCAGGAAGCTGAGACGGTTGCTCGAGCGTTTGTCCACGAATTCGTTTGTCGCTACGGTTCCCCGTTAGAACTTCACACGGATCAAGGACGTAATTTCGAATCAATTCTGATGAAAGAAATCTTACAGGTTTTAGGGATAAAATAGACGCGAACTACTTCACTACATCCCCAATCAGACGGGATGATAGAACGATTGAACAGGACACTCTTGCGTTATTTATCCTCCTTTGTGGATAGAAATCAACAAGATTGGGATGAGAGGATTCCTTTATTTCTTCTATCCTATAGGTCAGCAGTCCATGAGACTACCGGTCGAACTCCTGCATCCATGCTTATGGGTAGGGACCTTAGGCTTCCCATGGATTTGGAAAAGGGACCTCTGCCTTCATCAGATACATTCCAAACGGATCAAGGTTTCGATCTACGAGAAAAGTTAGAGTTGATTCATGGTTTTGCTAGAGAAAGGATTCAATTGATCTCTGATCGAACTAAAGCTCGTTATGATCTCCGGGCACGCGATTTGCGATTCGAAAAAGGAAATTTAGTTTGGCTTTTTCAACCAAAAAGAGAAAAAGGTCGCTGCCCGAAGCTGCAATCCTCATGGGAAGGACCTTATATTGTCAAAGACAGATTGAATGACGTAGTCTATAGGATTCAACGCTCCTCACGATCTAAGCCTAAAGTAGTTCATTTGGATCGTTTAGCACCTTATACCTCTGAACAGTCCTCTCAGGATGAAGGATCTGGGACACGATGATTTTAGCCCCTTTTCAAAGAAAATCTTCAATTCAACCAGCACCGGTTTTAATTCTTGATGCCAAAGGAACGGTTGACCAAATCTTTGACAAGTTTTGTGAGGTCATGAGTTCGATAAATCGATAGAATAGTACGAGGCGTCAGAGATCGATAATCGATTTTTAGTTCTCTTTGGGCGCGGGAGTTTGAAATGGCGAGATCCGAACTAGGCATAACTTGTTTAGTTGTTAAGGTATGACAATCCTTTTTATAAGCCTACAGGTTGCGGACCTCGTCATATTCAGTTTAGGAAGGCTTGAGGAACCCTCCCGACGACCCGGGTCGATTCAACGCTGGATATTCTATTACTCTCTTTGAGAGATTGATTGACAGATGAGATTGTTCATTTACTGTTTTTAATTATTTATTCCACTTGGTTGATTTGATTGATCAATTCAAGTTTGGAATTCACTATTTTTACAAGATGAAGATTTTAAAGTAACTCATATTTGTCCTTCCGTTTAGGTCTACTCTTAATTTTGAAGGCGCTGGAGTCTTCATGGTCTCACCTCTACTGCAGTAGAGAACTACCGTGTCGACACTCCCAGTCGTCTCGTTTTCCTGTTCACAGAATCTTTCCGGCCACTACAGAAGACCTATCTATTTGCCCTTTGTCCCATCTATATCAAGAACGAAGAACATTTTTATACTAAACTTTTCACTTTGATAATTTATGAGCTCAGCTATCTTTTCAAGGTTTTTTGTGGTTTTCCCTTGAGAGTTAAGGCGAATGCCGGATAGTGTTTGGGAAAGTTTCTCCACTTTAAAGTAAATTCCCGCTTTTCCAAATAGAGCATACACTCACAATGTGACTACTAGACCCGTGATTTCTTTTCAAATCTTCTTCATTTTTGAACGTCTTTTTATTAGAGTCGGGTCGACTCTTTCTCTGAAGGGGGGATAGTGTTACAAAAGGTAAAGCCCTATATATTTTATGTGTACGGTCTAGTAGTCGCAAACATAAACTGTACACTTTAAAATGACATATTTAACAAATGATTATAAGTTGCTGTGTCAACTCCTTCAATTTTGTAAATAGTCTTGTTTCAGACATAAAACGAAGCACACCATTTTCAATTAAACATATTTGATTCATCTTCAATATCTTTTTTCGCATTTCCTTATTTACTCCCGAGTACCCCCTTTTAATCGTTACAAATTCTGTAACAATATCATTTCATCATTATTTTTTGAACGTATAAAATAAAGTTACCTATTACCATTTATTTAAACATTTTTTTTGTTTCAGATAAAAAGTAACTTGCCTCAAGAAACTGTTGAAATAGTTCATTCAGATATTGATTACGCTGCAATTTCGACCTTCCTAGTACGCAATGAATCAAGTGAATTATTCTCTCAACAAATTATAGAAGAGGTAGAAGAGCAGAAGTCATTGCATGCTTCTAATTTAACAATTGTTGGTTCTTCAAGTTCAAGTGATGATTCTACAATTATGGACAAAAGTTCATGCTCCAGATACTCCACTGATGATTTAAAAGCTGCATTAATATTTTTAGCTGTAAAATCGCGTCATAATTCAACGTATACCGCCACAGAAGATTTTATCCGCGGTATGTCTGTATTAAATGATTCTATGGCGTTGAAAGGCACTAAATATCACTGGAAAAAAATTGTAAATTGTTTATCTAATCCTATCTCCATTCACCATCTTTGTCTAGCGTGTGGATCTTATTTAGGAAAACAGAAAAATGTTGAATTGGTTTTACCAAATCAGAATGAAGAAAGATCTAGTCTGAGTTGTACAAAAAATTCGAAAAAAGAAATTGAGATGCTTCATTGTGACAAATGTAATATCGATGTTGATGTTGAAAAGAATTATCAATCCGGGTCGATATTTTTGTATTTTTCGTTGACTTATCAGCTCAAGGAGTTATTTGAAAACTTAAATTTTCATCAAGAATTAGAACAACTTCGAGTGAAAGAAAACAAATATGCGTTTGAATACATTAGGGATGGAAACCTATATAAAAGTACTGTTGATAGTGATATGATAAGCATTACATTTAACACCGACGGCGTTCCTATTTTTGATAGCTCTGATTGCTGTGCGTATCCGATTCTGTGTTCCATTGAACTAAATCCTTTGAAACGTAAACAAAATATACTTCTTGTTTCTCTATGGGTTGGATCCGGAAAACCGGAGTCTCTACAAGAATATTTTAAGCCGTTTGTTTCAGAAGCTGATAGTTTGTATCATCAAGGATTCAGCTATGCTTTGAAAGGCCAAAAATTTACAAAAAAATGTGCTGTTGTGTTAAGTATTAACGACGCACTAGTTCGTCCAAAAATCCGTAATTCTATGCAGTTTAATGGTAGATACGGCTGTGGATTGTGTCTCAATGCTGGGAAAAGAATAAAAAAAGGTGAAGGTAGCACTAATATTTATCCAATTGAATTGAACAATCCCTACGGTGAGGGTTTAAGAACACATACCGAAACTTTAACACATGCTGCACTAAAAGAATAAGGTATTAAAGGTGATTCAGAGCTATTGAAAATACCGAAATTTAACATCATATTAGGCATCGATGTGGACTGGATGCACTGCGTTGGATGAGGTGTTTGCCGCCAGTTCGCGCGATTATGGTGTGACACTGCAAATCATAAAAAAGATTTTTATTTGGGTCAACGTATTGATGAAGTTGATAATCTTTTGTTGTCATTCAAACCAACAATGGATATGTCTAGAACTACTCGTGAAATGTCAGACCGAGCTCACTGGAAAGCTCATGAGTGGGTCGCATTTTTACTCTTTTACAGTCTTCCGATCTTGCAAGTAGTAGCTAAAAAAAAATATCTGGACCATTGGGCACTTCTAGTGGATGCCATATCTCTTTTATTACAATCATCGATTATGCCTTCTGATATCTACTATACACACAGCTGTTTAATTGAGTTTATAAACGGGGTAAAAAAGTTATATGGTGAAGAGGAATTGTCTTTCGACGTTCATTCACTTGCTCAGTTAGCTGAAAGTGTAAAGAATTGGGGTCCGCTGAGCAGTCACGATGCCTTTACGTTTGAAAATTTCAACCAAGAAATATTGGCTTCTATTCAGAGTTCTGATGGAGTAGCTCAACAAATTTATGATGGATTTCGTACAAAATGTGTTATAACTAAATTAAAAAATATTCTCCATAGGGATTTAACATATAATCAAAAGGAGTTTATCGAAAAACTGACTGGAAACGAAAGTAAATTTAAGTATAAGCAAATAGTTGAGGACGTAAAGTTATTAGGTGAACCTCATATACAGAATTTAACTAGGCAACAATTTCTAGCTTTCCAACGACGCGATATTTACATAGATGAGAGAAACGCAGTTCAGCAATATGATCGCGCAGTAATTAAGCATCAAATTATCCATAGTCGTTCGTATGAGAGATGTAAAAAAAGAAATAATTGTTGCGTTAAACTTTTAAACAATGAAATATTTGACGTTGACACGTTTGTAGTGCTAAAAATTGAAGATAAAACACGTTGCTACGTAATTGGACGGTATTTTAACAAATTAAAACAACCATTTTTACGAGAACGAAAATTAACGCATATGTGCATGATAAAAAATAACTTTGATTCCCTAGGCATAGTTGATCCACGTGAAATCATCAAAAGAGTAACAATTAATTATTCCAATCAAAAATGCAAGCAGTGTTGCATGTATCTATCCGAATCGCCATGGATTACTTGATTGAAATGTTAACTTTTCCTTGCCTCGTTGCGAACGCAAAGGAGCGATCGTACGGTGGTAAGAAATCTCTCAAAAAACGACTGGGATTGTCCTGTGGATCATTCCTGAAGGACGTATCCACCGGATTTACAAAAGATTCACGAAACTGCGAATGAAGCTTCAAAGTTTAACCGAAATTCATGGGATCTCATGGGTTGTGCGAATCGTCTGACGACCAACTTCATCACACTGGTCTAAGAATTCTTGCATATTCAAAGTGCTCATTAATTATTCAGCAGACCTTGCCACCGCGGTGACTCGTGAACACAATTTATGTGATCTAGTGTCTATCCGAATCGCCATGGATTACACGGAAAGAAATGCATTGCGGATATCACAATGCTATTATGGGCGTGAACGCCATGCTGTATGGTTTCGAAGATTTTCATTCGATAAAACATCATAAGCATAGGAGATTTGGCCATTATGGAAATAGTAACATCGACAATAGTTAGAGCCGATGCGCCAATGTCAG
The DNA here is from genome assembly GCA_914767705.2 of Tenthredo notha. NCBI lineage: Eukaryota > Metazoa > Arthropoda > Insecta > Hymenoptera > Tenthredinidae > Tenthredo > Tenthredo notha. The sequence goes on from OU611916.1 coordinate 2,876,281, forward strand.
TATGGGCGTAGGATCCATACTGACTGGCGACATCCACAACGCTCCTAGCAGAAAAGCCTATCCATTATTGGTATGTCTCTTGCTAATATTAGAGTAACAACCAAGTTAGTTTAATTAATAAAATAGGTTATCTTCGATGAATAATATTTCTCAAGTATTGAATTTAAATAGCGTACAGAAACAAATAATTCCAAAATAATTAAACATTATTTTGAACAAGGAGAAAAATGAAAACATTCGAGTATGCAATTAAAATAAATATAGTTTTTTATTTATTTTTATTTCAAATTATTATATAGCTCAGATGTATTACAGTATTTATTTAAAAAATGATTAAATATTAAATCCAACGTTTGGGAATGTAAGTTTTACCATTTCCAGCTATTACTTGTCGAGTAAAACTACAAAATTTTAAATCGGAATAAAATAAACAGAACCATTTTTTATTATCAATAGCAATTTCATATGCTTGGTAGTGTTCGTCGAAAAAGTATTCATCAATACACGTAGCAATTAAAATCAATTTTTGATTTGGTTCCAAAAATATGTGGTGTATGTAATAAAACAATGGTCCATTTTCAGAAGGCATCATTAATATTGTGCTTATCATTAATTCTTGGCCCATATATTTAACGAATGATGTAGATGAGACGTTGTTTATCCCAGCAGGAAGATGAGGTGCAAATACATGAAAATTTGAAACAGCTTCAATATTTAAAATTTTAGATATTGGACCAGTTGTGTAAGAATCGACTTGTTTCTTCGAATTGCGCAGTAAATTGTTGAATCTTAGTTGATTTTTAACAGCTATTGTGTGACCGACATTGATCCGACAAATCGCATTATGGGATGTAACTTTTCCGTGTCTATGAAGTCGTTCAAAGATAGAACATTCCATGTTTCCAATAGGTCCAAATTTCAAAAATAAAAGAAAGTAATGAGTAAGTACATGATGCTTGAATTTTAAGCAGTTTGGAAATAGTGCGAGTAACTTCTTTAAATACTCCGAAACGAGTTCTTTGAAATATAGGCTAGTATTTTTAAGGAGAGCTTTAGCTGTTGCAATGTCCACTATTTTTTTCAGCAAGATTATTAATTGCCAGTACTCATCATTTTTTGGGATTAAATCTCCTAACATAAGATGTATATTACGAATCAAACACAACATTTCAGCTGAAGATATAATAATGCATTCATTTTTTATATGATTTTGAGTAATATCCGGAGGTTTATTCCGTTTTTCAATTGGACCATAATCAAACCCTCGCACTCTATTATTTATTGCTTCTAAAGTAAAATATTTTTTTTTGTAAATGTAAACATTTAATATTTTACCCAAATCGTATTGACATACTCCTTCAAGTATGCCATGCATCATGTCAACGCACATAGAATCGATTACATTATAACCTGGCAAGTCATTAAAGCAACTTCGACTTTTAATACCAGCTGAACCAAAGTCTTGCGTCGCTATTTGACTCTCATACTGGCTTTGCGTTCTTAACAAAGAGTCTTTAATTTCAAAACAATCTTTAATTTGACTCCGATAAATCAAACAAAATCTGCAACAGTGATTTCCCGAAAAACTGCAGATGAAACCATGAATAGCATTCACGGCAAGATTATCACCAACCACAGAGAGTAATGTAAAGTGTACAGTTTTTTGTAACGGAGTATCTTTGAATATTGTTATCCCAGTAGTCTGAAGCTTTTTTAATTCTTCCAACAATGGATTTAAAATCGTTCCGAAACTAAAGTCTTTTTCATCGAGAGAATTGAAAAGTAAAACAACGAAAATGTTTTCTAACTTCGATTGAAGATTTGGAGGTAAACATGGAATGCTTGCATAGACTGCACCTGTCTTTGCTACGCCCCTATGACTTCCTAGAGGATTGTTATTCTCATAGTCATCATAATACACTACCAACGGTAACATAAATTTATCACCAAAAGATTTCTTTTTGTCTTTCCATAAACTTCCTTGCACAACATTCCGAAGTAGTTGAGATTCATCTGGCAAACTGTTCAAATATTCTGTGATGCAGTCCAAAATGTTTGGGAGTTCCAAAAAATGTTTCAACGTCTTGCTTAGTGAAATATATTCAATTGTAACTGGAATTCTAACGAGAGACGTTTTGCCTTGACTATTTTTGAAATCTTCTCTCTCTCCAATTATGATTGTTTCCGGAGGAATATATGTACCATCACGTTTAAAAGTTTCCAATCGTTTGAATTCTGTTGATAAGTTTTTGAAGGGATCAAACAAAGTGTCTTGAATTTTGTTGAAATGGTATAAATTTTCTTTTCGCTCACCAAAATCTTCTAGGCGTTGTATTAATCCTGTTATAAACGTATTGATAGGAGAATTTTTCAAAAGATTAGAACAACTATCTATGATATTCTGTACACGATTGCGAGATAAGTCATTATAACTATACAGATTAGAAATAAATGACAATGTTTGTTCGGTCATATTATCGTTTAAAAGTGACAAATTAAAAAAGTTATCATATCTTATATTTGAAGCCATATTTAAATTATTTAAAATTACAATTTTCTAGAAACAGTATAATCTGATGACTTGTTAATTTAAATATTGCTTTGAGTTACAAAGGTTATAAAATATCAAATGTTTAATATATAATGATAAACATAAATCCGTATTCAAAGGGCAGCAAATATTATAAGTAATAATAAGTTTAGACTATAACAGAAGTGCAATAAAATACATAAGATTATTCATATATAATAATCAATATAAATACGTATTTAAACATCAGCAATGCAGCAAATATTATGAGCAGCAATCGGATTTTGACTCTTTAATGCTATGCTCCAAGTACCCAAGCATCTTATTTACTCTCGCTGGGTATTTATTACCAATTGATGAAATATCAAAAACTGATTTTTGAATAAATATCCAAGTGTTCTCGCACGATTTCGGGAACTTCAAATCCCAAACAAAGAAAATTTTAAAATTCAATTCTAAAGCTGTAAACGCATCAGTAAGTTTATACTTATAATCGTCAACAACGACATAAAAACTTGTACATTTTTCAGGCGTCCCAACAAATAACATGTACGGTTGGACCGTTTTTTTCTGAGGTAATGCTACAGTTTTCTTTTGATTCATAAGTTCGTTAACTTGTGCTTCGGTCTGTAAATAGAACAAAATGAGATTAAACATAAATGAATACAAGTACATAAAAATATAATCGTAAAATATTTACCTTAACAATAGACAAAAAGTCATTTGTTAGCTCAAGTTGCGACAGATCCTCACTTTCTTCCGTAGATTTAGTAGGAGGAGATTCACCACATGGATTCTTCCTTTTCTTACCAGCTTTCTTCGTCGTGTCGGATTTTACTGAGGTATTGTCGAGTATGCATGTTAATAACAAAAGAAGAATGATTGCGCTTTCATCTAAAAAAAGTGAATGAGTATATGTAATGTCAATGTCAGTTATGATCAGTAATGTACTTAAATGTATATTATTTTGAGTTATCTTCAGATACATTAGGAAGTAATAGTTGTAATTTAGAAGCAATTACGTTGGGTATCAGTTTCGGATTTACCGTATAATAATCTTTAATTAACTTTCCTATTAATGGCCAATTTTCCTTGATACAGTCGTCCGAAACTTTTGGCTGGATTTTTTTGAAGTCAAAATTAATCTAAAGTCCAAAATTAAAAATAGATGAGTTCTCGTAGCTTATTATTGTTTAACCAGAAACAGTATAATTAAAATATTTATTACCAGATCGACTCCTATTTCCGTCCTTAGGCACTCATATGTCAAATGACTTGACTCATTGGTTTTTTTCTTATGATGTAAATTCTTATGCCGTTCGTCGAATGTCTCACTCCAATATTGCCTCACCTGGTCTATTGGTACTGTGTTTTTTTTTAAGCTCTGAATTTTTTCAAGAATATTTTCTATAATGAAAGATAAAAAAAATATCATAAACCAAATTTATCCACTTATGTGAAGTATACGTTAGTTTATAAATGATAAATACCATCAGTAACAACCACAGAATCACTTTTTTTTACGACTTTAGGTTTCGATTTCAAGACTCCGGCATCTCGCATAACTTTTTTTATGGTGTTGTACCTTTCCCAGAGTTTCCCACTAGGATTAATTTGAATATCATCTTCTTGATAAAATGGTGTGTAGTATAGTTCTGATCTTTCATTAAATTCGGCTTGTATTTCATCCGCTAGTTGTTTGAACCGAGTTCGATTGATCCTGCAAAAATAAATAATGTTAGTTTTACTTTTTCAATTGTGCTAAATAAATCAATAAAAATATGAAAAAAGTTAGAAAGATCATGCGTTGGAGTAGGATTAATATGCAATAAGATTAATAACAAACGATTGAAGTAGGATGATAAGTGATAAACGAATCAAGTTCTTCAGACTTTGAATAGAAACCCAAAAGCTCAAATGTTAGTATCAGTCCACTTAAAAAATCTTAGTCTAATGTTAAATAGGATAGAATTAATAACAAATTATAAATAATGCATTTGAATATTAATAAGCAAAGATATTTAGCCCAAAATAAGCATTGTTTAGTTTGAAAAAATAAAAGTTAGTCACGAATTTACTACTTATTTTTTTTTTATCGTTCAACTATTCGTGTGACGAAAAAAATCAATAGGAAATGATAAACATAAGCCCTGTAAAACGTGAAGAAAATATTGAGAATTCCGTCATTTATATCTATTTCATTACTTCAGTCTTATGTTAATGATTTCCTACCAATTTTTTGACAAGACTACTCATGGTGAATAATTTTATTTTTCAAACCTGCACAAATTTTTCTAATGGCTCCTTTCCAACTTGAAAATTTACATCTCGTAATGCACAATTTACATCACGATCAATTACTTTTTTAACCAGTAAAGATCTCATGTCATCACTTAAAGTTTTTTTAGGATTTTGTTCAAAATTACATAATGCCGTCGAAATCATGGCTTAGATAATCTTTTAAAGGTTCAATAGGATCGTAAAATGTTATTTGTGACAGATTAATTAAACTGATTACAGAGGTGTTAAGGATATGAGGTGAGATGGTTTCGGATGTCGTAGGCGTAACTGCGAGTGCTGTACACAAGAGAAAATTATATAAAGTAAACAGTAATTTAGTATTGAAAATAAGTGATTGAACTATAAAAATACATTTGAAAGATCGTATTGTTAATGATAATAAATTCAAGAGATGACATGGACAAATAATGTTTATTTTTTCTTTATTATCAACATTACAAATGGAAGAAATATCAATGATAATTTTTTAACAATTAGCTATCTATTCATTTTATTTGCATAAATTTTTAATATCTATTCAGTTCGTGAACTTATTATCATTATTGCTTCAATAGACGAAAAAACAATCACATCCACTCATTAAAGATCACTATCAAAATTAATGATGATAATTAAAAAAAAAAAAAAAGTACAGTAGCATCAAACTTACAATTCGCATGATCGTTGGATTCATCCATCATTGTTAAGCAAGCAGCCTAGAAAAAAATATCATATAGATTGAGGTTAGTTTATTTAATTTCATGATTTTTTCATTATTTTATTCAATGTATATTTTATTCAATGATAGTACTTACAATTTTGACAAAATCAAGACAGATAATTGTTTTTTTTTAATTTCACTCTTTGTTAATATAATTTGTTTTAATATTCACTAGGTACACGTTACACTGGTAAACACGTTTATTTTCATATCATTCACTGTGGCAGATTTATGTCGGTATAGTAGTTATACCCATGTGATATTGACCGTAATTCAATGTGGTATTGATTGTCGCGCCAAAGATCGTTGCGGGAAAACCTAGTAGCATTGCGACATCTGCGATGCAGTATGGGACTGAAGGCAATGCTGTCACGTCAAACCTACTATGCGCCCATGTATTCGACGCAAAGGTTTCGGTACCATACAGCATAGTAGATAATGCCATACTTATAGGATTTAATGCAACACAATATTGGAATATTTCAGATAGTTTTTTAGTATGGGTCTCCAGGCCATACCGACATAGTGATAAACGCCATTCATTTCTTTCCGTGTTCATTAAACATTTTCTATATTTCGAGAATATGTATAGACATCGTTTTCTGATATCTGAATATTCCATAAAATATATTGTATGAATATTCATTAAGGCCGTCCTCTAGTTTCTCGGGTCGAAAAAATCGATTTTTTTTTTTTTTCATAAATCACATCTACAACATGTGTAGAAAATGTGTGCCAAAGGATTTTTCGATCTTCGAAGTGGTTCACAAGTTACGGCCCTGGAACGGAGCAGGAGCGCGCGCCAGGCTGCTCCGAAAGCCGAGCGGCGCTGACCATTGTATTGATATCCCTAAATCTAACTGCTACCTGAACCTTTTGTGAATTAGGCCCGAGTAAAGGGGAGCCGAGACCGTTGACAGACGCTAGGAAGGCCTATTGTATGGTCCAGGCATAGCAGATTGACGGTGAGATGAAATTTTTAGTATAAATCACATGCGCGAACTTTCAAACGCGTTTTTCTCGAAACACCATTTTTCGAAACGGTAACCACGATATTTCAGAAACTATTGCACCGATCTTGTTCAAATTTATACAGCATCTTTAATATGTTATAAGCCAGCGATTGAAACAGGATTATCATGATTGCTTCGATAGTTTTTTTCGTACGAGCGAAAAACTTAAGAAAAAATGAGTAAAAAATAGAATGTAATTTTCAAAAGTGTATAAAAAAGTCAATTTTTGTAATTTAGAATTCACTCTGGTTCGATCGCTAGTCTTGAATATGAAGATTAAAATGCCGTTTGGTTTTTTGATTTCAAATAAGCAGAACAGCCGCAATCTTGGTCACCGTCAAGCACCTCTTTTACTTGATGTCTTCCTGTCGGCCACTATAACTGCTATTCTATTATATATTTTGACTTCAAAAAATTTGTAAAGCTTATTTAAATGTTAATAAAGATTATGCAAAAATAATGACATTGATTATTTCGATGCTTTGCCCGTAAAAAAATTATTGAAAAAGCTATAAAAAAAACAGCCGAGAAACTAGAGGACGGCCTTAAACCACTATATTCGAATCATAGATGAGCCACGCCGTAGGAGTAGGAATGAGGTTAGATTTTGACCGGTTGCATGTGGCTTGCACTTCTAAACAATTCATGCGAATTATACATAGTACACAGTTTAGACATCAGTAATCAAATGTATAATAGTATTTATTGGGTTCACTTACCGTTTTAGAAAAATATCTACGAGCGAAGTGCACTTATTAAACACTTATTAAACACAAGTTGTATGTTGCACAGGGAGTCTCGTCTCTAATGCGAAAAAAAGTACGTATTTCATTACTCTCGGTCCTTAGGGCCGATGGCGGCTTCGATCGAATCAACTATCGTAATTCAACTATTCGATCGAAGCGCCATCGGTCTTAAGGACCGTGTGGTGAAAACATAGTACGTATCTTTTATTTTGCATTAGAGACGAGACATGTTTTATAATTCAATTGTAATTCATTGCATTTTAACGTAATTTAGTAAAAAATGTCAATGTTTGAAGAGCATATTTTTCCGTGCATTATATGTAAAATTTCAAATATTCTTACAATATTTACATATATAGATATAAGATGCACTTTATCGAAATATGTTTCTGAAATGATCCCATATTACAGGAATATTGTAGAAATATTCACGTATGTTTACGAACAGATATTTCAACGAAAACATAGTGAAAATATCATACCAATATATCGGATATTTTCACACATTTTCAAATATTCTCGAAATATTGAGTGCTGTCTGGGTATATTCCACGTATATCCTGACCTCTATGAAATCATATATGTAGACATTTATATCAACATATATCTAAAAATATATTTGACATATATTTTTTTTGCGTAGATATATTTTGTATATATCACATATATGTCACATATATTTTCGACATATATATATTTCCATGCGGGCATGCCGAAGATCTTGGCAACTGCAATCAGTAAAGCCCACCCGAAGTCTGTTACGACAATAGGCGGAATAGGAACGCCTTTGGTAAGAATATACCACAAAAAATATCCTATAGCCAATGCAGTCTGATCTGCAGATATCATTTGGAAGACGGGGACACTGCCTTCATCCGTTACAATCATGCATTGATATAAGAAAATCGCTGAGTCATGCTTGTGCTCCCGCTTGGCAATGCCGCCGGTAGCATCTATGATGAAAATTGCATTGGGATTTTTCTTACAGCGTTCTTCGTATAACTGCTGCTGCTCCGGTGTCCAATAAATACAATAAAACTTTTCAAGACCTATTTTGCGTACGGTACAAGCGTGCTTGCCATTTTTACAATGGTGGTACAAGTTGAGTGCCGGATTACCGAAAGATAGACCGTACATCTGTAACAACTGTTGTTCTTTCGCTTTCTGTAAAACTTCACTGCTTGGAAGTATTGGTGGATCATTTTCGCCAAATTTCTTTCGGCGTTTAGCTTCTTCATCCCGATATGTCACAGCCGCTTTTTTTTGTTCGATTAAACGAGTAGCCACTTGTCGACGCCGTTCGCCCCTCAACTGTCGCTTTTTCCGACCCGTGTGATATTTTTCTATCATGTTATCCACGCGAATTTCGAAGATCACGTCCACATCCTTGGCTGGCTCTCTTGACAAAGTACTAGGGGTGTGCGGGTACCCGATTTACTCGGGTACTCGGTGCTCGGGTCGGGTCGAGTACTCGTCGAGTCGAGATTCTTTCGTTACCCGATTATATCGGGTACCCGAATACCTTCGGGTACTCGAATGTTTTCGGGTACTCGAATCGACGCGAATACTCGAACAATTCCGGGTACCCGACCGTTTTCGGGTACTCGAATGGTTTCGCGTACTCGAATGGTTTCGCGTACTCGAATGGTTCGGGTACTCGAACGGTTTCGGGTACTCGAACATTTTCGGGTACTCGACCGTTTTCGGGTACTCGAATGGTTTCGGGTACTTGAATGGTTTCGGGTACTTGAATGTAATATGTTTACCGGCACTCAGCTCGGGTAACCGTCAAGTTTTAGAAGAATGTCTCTCATCTCTATGCATCCATGTCGTTGCCTAATTCAAATTTAGTTGAGTATTGGCTTCGACTTTCAATTTCAATTTTCAGGTCCTATACTATTATAGGTAGTACGGTTGGTATAGCTAACAATAAGAACCAAAGTGCGGAATATATTTGAAAAATACAAAATTATTTTTACAACAATTTAAGTGAGATAGGGCTCTCAGTTCTTTCTAACTTCGGGAATGCATAGTCTCTCTTCCAATCACGGGCGCGTTCGAACACGTTCAGCATTGCTGTCATGTCGGTGCGTCGCTTAGCATGCGGGAACGTTGAAGCGTCCGAGTGTGTTGAGTGCGGCGCTTGCGATACTTCTTTCACTGCTACCGATTCCGTTCTTCGAAAGACGAATAGAACATTCTGAACGACTTTTGTCTTTATTATTCGCGATGTCGGCATCCGATAGTAATAGTGTCCCTGGTCGTAGTGATAGTGATTGCACCGAATGTGATAGCGGTGCAGATGATTCAACACAAGTGTTCACACAATCAAAGAAAAGAAGTACCGTATGGGATTTTTTTGTTGCAATTGATAGTAAACGTAAGTAGACATCGACTCATTTAATCATTTTAATTCAATCAATTCAATTTAAAGATTACTCATACAGTAGCAATGAGACATGACCGTAGAAAATGAAATAAAAGAGTAAATGAGTTCCAACATGAAGGATTTACCTACTTGATGAAACAGATATTATAATAATCATTTATCAGTAATAATTAAAGATTAATTCGATGATAAATTAGCATTTGAATCTGAAAATAAATATTGAATATAAATAATAATAAATAATCATTCTTCAACACATTTTGCCTCAAAGAGAGGAACTATAGTTCTAGTTACTGAAAAATGAAAATATCTTACTGAAGTGAACAGCTGAGCATGGGAATCATGTTTATATTTCCCGGATATAACGTGCTTATTCTCTTTTCTCGCAATCCGACTGTTAGTTGTTCGTAAACTGTGCATATTTTGTACCATGGCATTCGAATATTTCATTGTCTCTTCTGACAAACACTATATATATGAAAAAGTTATTTCTTTACGTTAATCCATTCGAGCGTTTCAGCTAAGTTACATTGATTACAGACGCACAATGTAACTATTGCAAAGCAAAGTTGCAAAGGAAGTCCGGAAATACTTCTGCAATGAGCCGTCATTTGCAAAGGCATCCTGAAGCAGCTAAAGCACTGCTGGCGAAGCAAGGGGCGAGAGAAGTAAAAAACGAAAAGGGCGAGTCGCGCCTCGCGAAAGCGTTCGCACTGCAGAAGTCTCTCGAACCGGATTCCGCACGATCGAGGAGCATCACAAAGGCTATCGCTCATATGATAGCGTGTGATCTGCAACCCTACAGCGTGGTTGATGACGACGGCTTCAAGAAGTTGATGAAAGTTCTTGAGCCGCGGTACCAGCTACCGAGCAGAACAACATTTTCACGCACCATAATCCCGAAAATGTATATGGAAGAACGCGCACGGATCGCCAATATAATTAAATGCGATATGGCTAACGGTATGATCAGATATCCCATACACAATTTCTATCGTTGTTTCTTGAAGCGTTTGTGTCCCATATAAATGTAGAAACAATTTTATCTATATAAACTATTGAGGCCCACCCCTACTCGCCCACCTTCTTTTGATACAATGTGACACATTTTTTGTTCGGTACTGAATTTGAATTCGCGCAGCGTTGGCCTTTTTGCGTTTTTGACGCCTTGGCTCGGATAATAATCTAAATGAGTCACATTGTATCAAAAGGAGGTGGGCGACTACGGATGGGCCTTAATACAGACATTGTAAATTGATATAGAATTCAGATTTTTTTAGTTGTATTTGCGAACTGAATTTTACCTTTCTGAATAATCAATTACTTTTACAACTGCTCTTGTAAGTTGAAAATTCTTTCAGTTGTATCATTCATTCCTATAACGGGAAACAACTTGAGAATAATTGATTTCTATTTATATTTTTGATCAGGTATTGCTTCCATCGCTGTCACAACTGATGGTTGGACATCTCGCAGTGTGGAAAGCTACATGACACTTACCGCTCATTACACGACATTCGATTTTGAACGTCGCTACTTCTTGCTCAACATGCGCTATTTTCCGGAAAGTCACATCGCTGAAAACCTTCACGGTTGCATCGAAGACGCACTTTTAGAGTGGAACTTGGTCGCCGAGGCTCGTCCTATTTTTATGGTTACAGATAATGCCCCAAATATCGTTAAAGCTGTGAGTATAAACGACACATGGGAAAGAATCCCCTGTTTCGCTCATACGTTACAATTAGCTATCAAAGACGCTCTAAACGACACTGCGGGCTTCGATCGTACGCGAAAAAAATGCAGATCGCTCGTTGGTTTTTTCGCGAGAAGTTCGACGGCCCATGCTAAGTTGGATGAAATGCAAACGTCGTTGAATCCTGACGCCACGCCACTGAGACTTATACAAGATGTCGAAACGAGATGGAACTCAGAGTTCGCAATGTTTCAGCGCTTACTGGAGTTGCGAACGGCCCTTGGGGCAGTTCTATCGTTACCGAAAATGCCCTATAATTTAACAAACATAGAATGGGATATGATACAATCTTACGCGAATGCCCTTGGAGCCTTCAAAGAAGCTACTGTTCTTATGTCCGGCGAAAAGTACCCAACGCTACCGTCGTACATACCAATTGTCAAGGGTTTGATAAACGCTACAGAGGATTTTATCAAGGAGAATACTGACCAAAAGGGTATCAGCCTTGGCAAGAAGCTGTTGACCGCCGTAAATGAACGCTTCAATAGCGTTTGCAAAAATGAAACCCTGATCTTGGCGATGACTATGGATCCGCGATATAAAAATCGTCTACTGACTTTTGAAGAAAAAATCAACGCGGAAGAGTACCTTGTCAACAAAATAAAAGAAATACAAAAAGCCGAGGAGGATGTATCTGCCAATGACGCAAGACGCGACACCGTATCCAAGTCATTAGAAGGTTAAAAAATTAAAAATTAATACATAGATTATACATAGATTCTCAACTATTTAACTAAAAAGTCAATTCAAATTTGGCATCGCACCGTACACGCTGAAAACCTATTATATTATAAAACTATATTTCAGACCAACCACCATCAAAATTGATGAAATTTCTTTCGGCAATTGACGAAGAAGATGACGCAAGCGCCGAAAGTACGCCAACTATGGAAGTACGGCGGTACTTTTGTGACCGGGTAGCTCCACCAAACACAAAACCTGGTTCATGGTGGGAAACAAACCGACATCGGTATACGGGGATCGCAAAAATTGCGGCAATTTATATCTCGATTCCTGCTACTCAAGTCAGCAGTGAATCAAGTTTTTCGACAGCGGGTAACATTGTTACGCATAGCCGCTCCAGACTACTCACCGAACATGTTGAAGAGCTCTGTTTCCTTCACGCTAACCTCAAAATATAATCCTTTAAGTTTGAACTTCTAATAATCATTTGATATAATTTTAAATCTTATTACTTACGTTGTACTAACTACTAGTCAAAACTAGTCATATAATTCATTAAATTTATGAACAGATTAGTACATTTTTTAAATACATCCCGCATCTTGGTCCTTATTGTTAACTACTAACCATACTGCCTAGATTAGTAAATTAATTAAATTACTAGGTTTAAAATGACATCAATACCCGACTACATTTGAATTTCCTAACGACATGGATGCATGGAGACATTTTTCTAAAACCCGACGGGTATCCGAGCTAAGTGCCGGTAAATATGCGAGTACTCCGAAACATGTGAGTAGAGTCATGTGGGGTAACCGTACGCAGCGGGTAAGTGTACGCAGTAAGCTTATACACAGTACACTTATACACAGTACTGCGTACACTTACCCGCTGCGTACGGTTACCCCACATGACTCTACCCGAAAAAATTCGTGTACCCCGGAACATTCGAGTACCCGAAAACGTTCGAGTACCCGAAAACGGTCGAGTACCCGAAAACGTTCGAGTACCCGAAAATGTTCGAGTATTCGAGTCGATTCGAGTACCCGAAAATGTTCGAGTATTCGGGTGGATTCGAGTACCCGAAAGTTTCGGGTACTCGACCCGACACAAATAAAAATTGCTCGACTCGACCCGACCCGAGAAAAAGGTCTACCCGCACACCCCTATCAATTACATTTGTAATTCAACTACCTATTTAACTACCCATTATTTTTGTAATGTGTCATCAAGCCTAATTTATTTACACATTGAAAATGTAATGTGTAATTAAACTTCTTTCAGTTACATGAGGCTGAAGCTACTTTTTTGAATTATTATTATGCAAAATCAATCTCCAGCAGATCTGCTACGTGCTTGATTTTTTGCAGATATTTCTCCCATCGAGAAGTATTCAAAATCTTCTCTGAAACTCACGTTTGGTGGGACTGTAGGTGAAGAACCACCTCAAGGCCTTATACACGCGATTTCGTCGATTTTCAGAGGTACATTCACATAAACGGTCAAAAAAAAAGTGACGCTTATATTTTTTTGATTTATGAAAAAAAATGACGCTTATATTTTTTTGATTTATGAAAAAAAAGTGACGCTTATATTTTTTTGATTTATGAAAAAAAAGTGACGCTTATATTTTTTTGATTTATGAAAAAAAAGTGACGCTTATATTTTTTTTCATCGAAACCAGCATCCCAGTTCTATGGACTGTATTGTTATGAACAATTACTGTAAAAAATTTTAAAGGACAGAACTCTCAGCCACTCAACTGAAAACTCCGAGAACTACCGAAATCCCACTCGTCCTTTCATTTTTTGTCGTACTCGAAACCAGCATCCCAGTTCTATGGACTGTATTGTTATAAACAATCACTGTTAATAATTTTAAAGGACAGAACTCTCGGCTACTCACCTGAAAACTATGAGAACTACCGAAATCCCACTCGTCCTTCCATTTTTTGTCGTACTCGAAACAGCATCCCAGTTCTATGGACTGTATTGTTATAAACAATCACTGTAAATAATTTTAAAGGACAGAACTCTTGGTCACGTACCTGAAAACTCCGAGAACTACCGAAATCCCACTCGTCCTTCCATTTTTTGTCGTACTCGAAACCAGCATCCCACTTCCGTTGGCTAGATGGGGACGTATTGTTGCTCATGATAGTCATAAATAATTCGTACGGGCAGAACGCTTCGCAAATCGTCTGAATTTACCCGAACTCTCATAGAACTACTACTCTCTACATCTTAGGTACGAAAAAGAAAAATTCTGTACAATGGATGCTAACTTCCAGTCGTCAGCATCTCATATTTTTTATTTCGTTTTTCGGGGGTTAGTTCCGCAGAACTATCGATAAAAAGTATGAGGAACTGTAGAACTCGAGCGGATGCGATTGGAACACTATCGTTTTTACGGGATGCCAGTAAATGAGATGCTAAGTTCACATACGTCACCGGTAACTGATAATGAAATGTATACATTTTTTGCTCTGTTTATTCTCATGGGTATATTCAAAAAGCCAGATCTAAGACTGTACTGGTCGACAAATCCCACACTAGAAACCCCAATCTTTGCTAAAACCATGGGCTACCGAAGGTTTGAGAGCATTTTGCGATTACTCCATTTCTCCGAACATGACAATCAGTCAATGGATAAAATTCAAAAAATTCGGCCAGTGTTGGAGTATTTGGTAGAACGATTCCAGGCGGTTTATCGACCCGGGGAGAAAATCGGCATCGATGAATCTCTCTTGAAATTCAAAGGTAGGCTCAGTTTTAGGCAATGCAATCTCAACAAGCGTGCTCGTTTCGGTATTAAATTTTACAAAACCAGCGAGTCTAATACAGGCTACGTCTATGATTGCTCAATTTATACTGGTAAAGAAATTGATAGGTCTGAAATCAACAAGCAAATCGGAATTTCTGGAACTGTTGTGAAAACTATGATTGGAGACCAAGGCCGTACATTGTACGTCGACAACTGGTATACCTCCACCGATGCTTTTCAAGCAACTTATAGACGAGGGAACTAATGCGTGTGGAACAGTGAGAATGAATCGTAAATATCTACCAAAAGTAAATACTGAAGGAATGAAGGTTGGTGAGATGCAAGTGTTTCATACGCCAAAAATGGCTTTTCTTTGCTGGAAGGATAAAAAAGTTGTCAGCATGCTTTCAACGACGCAGTATCCGAAAATCTTGGACACCGAGAGGACGAACATGCGAACAGGGGAATCTATAAAAAAAACCGAATGTTGTCATGTCTTACAATGCAAACATGGGAGGTGTCGACAGATCAGATCAATTATTACGGCCCTATGAGCTTTTGCGCAAATCTCGCAAGTGGTACCATAAGATTTTTTACCACCTTGTCGATATTTCAATTTTCAACGCTTCTGTTGTGTACAACACCTTTCACCCAAATACACGAAAGGAAAAGCAACTGAATTTTCGACAAGCATTGGTAGAAAAACTTATTAAAAAACACTGTGGACGAAGAGGCACAGACACGCGTAAAAGTTATTTCGGCCTTGACCCTAGCGACACGACAAGGATTTGTTCCACATTCTCCAAGCATCTTGCCCTCATCAGACGGAAAGCGTTTCAGAAAACGATGCATTTCTTGTCACGGCGCTGGTAAAAGGAAGGATGCGAGAACCGTCTGTGTGGAGTGTGGTGACGTCCCCCTATGTCTTACTTGTTTCCAGATATTTCATGATAATAAAACGTAATTTTAAAACGAGTAAATGGTTCGGAAGTTTGCGGAAATAAATGGCACAACACTAAATCTCCCAAAAAATCATAACAATAAAAAATACATCAAAAATTATTAAAGAAAAACTAGAAAAAAAAAATTATAAACCAAAAAAAATTATGAAAAAAAACTACAGCAAAATTATAAAAAAAAAAATTGAAAAAAAAATGGAGTGTAAAGTCCTACGAATGCAGTCTTCTCGTGGCACACTCTGAGGTCGTGGATCTAAGTTCACCAGCTAATGCACGGGGCAATTACGGGGCTGACTAATATTTATACAAAACACTAAATACAAATGTGAAAAAATAATAGGTTTCATTGCAATCATCTTACGTTTTGAATTTGCGTGCGCCATACAGGGTACACCATTTTGAATTACTGTACTTCGAAGGCAGATTCGTAATCAGCGACTTCGAAAACCCCCCGAGTACCAAGTCTCATCCGATTGAGATCGATTTTTGCATTATGGCCGCCATATTGAATCCGCTATTCTGAATTTCTGCATTTTGAGATCAGATTCGTAATCAGCGACCCCGAAAACCCCCTAGTACCAAGTTCCATCCGATTCGAATCAATTTTTGCATTTTGGTTCGCCATATTGGATCCGCCATTTTGAATTTTTCTAATGTTAGGGCAGAATCGTAATCAGCGACCTCAAAAACCCCGGGGTACCAATTTTCATGAAAATCGATCGACACAATCACACGGAAAAAAATTGCTATGGTTGGACAGCAATATATTTCTGGTTGCGATTTCTTGCTGAAGTTGGAAGAAAATATTTTTAAAACGACTGATCGTATGGTAACGGTATCGAAAATTATGGGCATTGCAAGTAATACATTTTTGAAACGGCAATCGTATATAGGTATTGCAGCTATATTTCTGGCTGTGGCCATACTAGCAAAACATTCTAGCTAATATGACCAGAATTATTGTTGTATCCCAGTAAACATTTTTTTCCGTGCACGAAATAATCGATGTGCGCCATATGGCGTCAATGCCGCTTAAGGGGGAGACAAATAGGGGAAGCAACCTATATTTTAGAAACGATAGACACGGAAATAGAACGTGGAAGATTTCATGTTAACATGTTCAAACTCTATTTAGACCCAATATAAAAAAAAATGTACTATACAAGTAACAATAAGGAAGCCGTAGAAAACAGATAAATTCCCAGAAAACAAAAGAGGCCCTTGAGCGTCAACAAAGAGAGATAAGAACTGTCCTATATAAGACCGGACAAGTTCAAGGAGAGGTCAGTTGATATCAAGATGTCGAATCTTAATTACGGCTATATTAGTGTGCAGGAGAAATCCACGCAAACGGAAAACTTCAACTTACAAAGCTGCAAAGACCCAAATAATAACGAGGAGAAGACGCTGAAGTGCAAGGGGAAGTTCGTGAGTGGGGATGGCACCCACGCACCGGGAAAAGCAACCCAAACGCCATCAGCTGAAGAAAAAAAGAAAAAGAAACCTAAAGAAGAACAGAAAGAAAAACCTGAAGGAAAACCAAAAATAATCAAAATAAATAAAAACCCAAATATAAAGATAACACAAATTAAAGAAAAAGTGGACGTAAAGAAACTACAAATAAGAGTTTCAATACCTTTAAATCAGATTGAAATTGATTTTGAAGCGGCGAAGCGAGAATTCAAGGCAAGAGGAGAAGCGATTAAAAGGAAGCAACAGGACCAAAATATACCATGGAAACTGACGAAGATCGACTTATACGAACCAACAAAAACGGAAAAGAAGGCGCGTAAACGTAAAATCGACCTGTTCAGGCTATTCGGATCAATCGACCTATCTTCGAGCGACGATGAGTTGAGTCAAGAAGGACAGGATTGCCTGCGCAAGATTCAAACACCTGAGCCGATGGATAAATCGGAAAACCTAGAAGAAGCAGAAGACGAAATTGGAGAAAAGAAATTGACTGGGATGCTGCAGATTCGTTCGCCTAAACCAATAGAAGACGGTATAGATTTATACAACTTACCTGTTTTATAAAACCTCGAACAACTAGCTCCGGACCTCCTCATGGAAATACTAGCCTTACTATCTACCCTACTACGGATATGACGAACAAACGACGGACATAACGAACAAACCCCGGATATAACTAAGAAAATCACGGACAGAACAAATTTAAACCACGGATATAACAACTGAAAGAAGATGAAGTTTTGTTGACTTACCTTTGATGAGCCAAAAGCACCTGAATCAAACGTTAATCAACAAAAAGGGGGCAATGTAACGTGTTCGAAGTATTGCACCCAGCAGAACGACCGAATCACGACCATACGACCGCGCAAACAGGCCGCGCATCAGAAGACCGTGAAACGCAGCGATCAGAAGACCCTGACACGACGTCACATATCAGAAGACCCTGACATGACGTCACGTATCAGAAGACCCTGATAAAAATTACTATATAAGCTGCCACGCAGAGGCAGAAGGCAGCGATTCGTACTAAAGCAGTCGATCGACTCACACGTCACTAAACCTCACTCTTCAATTCAACGAGCGATTCGTACTAAAGCAGTCAATCGACACATCAATTCATTTGATAAAAAATAATTAAAAGTAAACTCACATAACCTCAAATCGATAGGGAGTCACTCGAAGCGAGGTCTTACCATACAAATAAAAGAATAGACAAACTCAAATAAAAGTAAGTTATTCAAAGCGAGATCTTACCTTAGAAAAAAAAAATCGATTAGAATCAAAAGCGATTTTATAAAAAGAAAAACGAACTAGAAACAAAGCAATCAAAACACAGAAATAGAATAGGGAATTATTATTTGATTATATCGAGCCACATTTTTAGTTTAAACCATTTTCACTGTAAATATTGTCAATAATCTGCTAAAAGCAGAATCCAATATAAATCAAATATTTAATCATATCCTTGCTTTTCATTTTGTGTAATTATTTCTTTGTTTAAATAACCTAAATTCTTTCAGAGTAAATTCACTTACAGAATAAAATCGTGTTTAGCTAGCTAGCGTAGGAGGCAGCTTCGGTGAGCTAATATTCGATACCAGCTCTGGTAGATCTAGTATCTATCCGAGTCTGTGAGATAAGCAATCCCAAGTCTGTAACACCAGCTTCGGTGAGCTATAATCAATACCAGCTCTGGTAGATCTAGCATCTATCCGAGTCTGTGAAGTGAAACAATCCCAAGTCTGTAGCAAACAGCTTCGGTGCGATAAACTAATACCAGCTCTGGTAGATCTAGCATCTATCCGAGTCTGTGAAGTAGGGGTGTGCGGGTAGACCTTTTTCTCGGGTCGGGTCGAGTCGAGCAATTTTTATTTGTGTCGGGTCGAGTACCCGAAAGTTTCGGGTACTCGAATCCACCCGAATACTCGAACATTTTCGGGTACTCGAATCGACTCGAATACTCGAACATTTTCGGGTACTCGAATCGACTCGAATACTCGAACATTTTCGGGTACTCGAACGTTTTCGGGTACTCGACCGTTTTCGGGTACTCGAATGTTCCGGGGTACACGAATTTTTTCGGGTAGAGTCATGTGGGGTAACCGTACGCAGCGGGTAAGTGTACGCAGTACTGTGTATAAGTGTACTGTGTATAAGCTTACTGCGTACACTTACCCGCTGCGTACGGTTACCCCACATGACTCTACTCACATGTTTCGGAGTACTCGCATATTTACCGGCACTTAGCTCGGATACCCGTCGGGTTTTAGAAAAATGTCTCCATGCATCCATGTCGTTAGGAAATTCAAATGTAGTCGGGTATTGATGTCATTTTAAACCTAGTAATTTAATTAATTTACTAATCTAGGCAGTATGGTTAGTAGTTAACAATAAGGACCAAGATGCGGGATGTATTTAAAAAATGTACTAATCTGTTCATAAATTTAATGAATTATATGACTAGTTTTGACTAGTAGTTAGTACAACGTAAGTAATAAGATTCAAAATTATATCAAATGATTATTAGAAGTTCAAACTTAAAGGATTATATTTTGAGGTTAGCGTGAAGGAAACAGAGCTCTTCAACATGTTCGGTGAGTAGTCTGGAGCGGCTATGCGTAACAATGTTACCCGCTGTCGAAAAACTTGATTCACTGCTGACTTGAGTAGCAGGAATCGAGATATAAATTGCCGCAATTTTTGCGATCCCCGTATACCGATGTCGGTTTGTTTCCCACCATGAACCAGGTTTTGTGTTTGGTGGAGCTACCCGGTCACAAAAGTACCGCCGTACTTCCATAGTTGGCGTACTTTCGGCGCTTGCGTCATCTTCTTCGTCAATTGCCGAAAGAAATTTCATCAACTTTGATGGTGGTTGGTCTGAAATATAGTTTTATAATATAATAGGTTTTCAGCGTGTATGGTGCGATGCCAAATTTGAATTGACTTTTTAGTTAAATAGTTGAGAATCTATGTATAATCTATGTATTAATTTTTAATTTTTTAACCTTCTAATGACTTGGATACGGTGTCGCGTCTTGCGTCATTGGCAGATACATCCTCCTCGGCTTTTTGTATTTCTTTTATTTTGTTGACAAGGTACTCTTCCGCGTTGATTTTTTCTTCAAAAGTCAGTAGACGATTTTTATATCGCGGATCCATAGTCATCGCCAAGATCAGGGTTTCATTTTTGCAAACGCTATTGAAGCGTTCATTTACGGCGGTCAACAGCTTCTTGCCAAGGCTGATACCCTTTTGGTCAGTATTCTCCTTGATAAAATCCTCTGTAGCGTTTATCAAACCCTTGACAATTGGTATGTACGACGGTAGCGTTGGGTACTTTTCGCCGGACATAAGAACAGTAGCTTCTTTGAAGGCTCCAAGGGCATTCGCGTAAGATTGTATCATATCCCATTCTATGTTTGTTAAATTATAGGGCATTTTCGGTAACGATAGAACTGCCCCAAGGGCCGTTCGCAACTCCAGTAAGCGCTGAAACATTGCGAACTCTGAGTTCCATCTTGTTTCGACATCTTGTATAAGTCTCAGTGGCGTGGCGTCAGGATTCAACGACGTTTGCATTTCATCCAACTTAGCATGGGCCGTCGAACTTCTCGCGAAAAAACCAACGAGCGATCTGCATTTTTTTCGCGTACGATCGAAGCCCGCAGTGTCGTTTAGAGCGTCTTTGATAGCTAATTGTAACGTATGAGCGAAACAGGGGATTCTTTCCCATGTGTCGTTTATACTCACAGCTTTAACGATATTTGGGGCATTATCTGTAACCACAAAAATAGGACGAGCCTCGGCGACCAAGTTCCACTCTAAAAGTGCGTCTTCGATGCAACCGTGAAGGTTTTCAGCGATGTGACTTTCCGGAAAATAGCGCATGTTGAGCAAGAAGTAGCGACGTTCAAAATCGAATGTCGTGTAATGAGCGGTAAGTGTCATGTAGCTTTCCACACTGCGAGATGTCCAACCATCAGTTGTGACAGCGATGGAAGCAATACCTGATCAAAAATATAAATAGAAATCAATTATTCTCAA
Organism: Tenthredo notha; assembly: GCA_914767705.2. NCBI lineage: Eukaryota > Metazoa > Arthropoda > Insecta > Hymenoptera > Tenthredinidae > Tenthredo > Tenthredo notha. Next base: position 2,897,639 of record OU611916.1, read on the forward strand.
GTTGTTTCCCGTTATAGGAATGAATGATACAACTGAAAGAATTTTCAACTTACAAGAGCAGTTGTAAAAGTAATTGATTATTCAGAAAGGTAAAATTCAGTTCGCAAATACAACTAAAAAAATCTGAATTCTATATCAATTTACAATGTCTGTATTAAGGCCCATCCGTAGTCGCCCACCTCCTTTTGATACAATGTGACTCATTTAGATTATTATCCGAGCCAAGGCGTCAAAAACGCAAAAAGGCCAACGCTGCGCGAATTCAAATTCAGTACCGAACAAAAAATGTGTCACATTGTATCAAAAGAAGGTGGGCGAGTAGGGGTGGGCCTCAATAGTTTATATAGATAAAATTGTTTCTACATTTATATGGGACACAAACGCTTCAAGAAACAACGATAGAAATTGTGTATGGGATATCTGATCATACCGTTAGCCATATCGCATTTAATTATATTGGCGATCCGTGCGCGTTCTTCCATATACATTTTCGGGATTATGGTGCGTGAAAATGTTGTTCTGCTCGGTAGCTGGTACCGCGGCTCAAGAACTTTCATCAACTTCTTGAAGCCGTCGTCATCAACCACGCTGTAGGGTTGCAGATCACACGCTATCATATGAGCGATAGCCTTTGTGATGCTCCTCGATCGTGCGGAATCCGGTTCGAGAGACTTCTGCAGTGCGAACGCTTTCGCGAGGCGCGACTCGCCCTTTTCGTTTTTTACTTCTCTCGCCCCTTGCTTCGCCAGCAGTGCTTTAGCTGCTTCAGGATGCCTCTGCAAATGACGGCTCATTGCAGAAGTATTTCCGGACTTCCTTTGCAACTTTGCTTTGCAATAGTTACATTGTGCGTCTGTAATCAATGTAACTTAGCTGAAACGCTCGAATGGATCAACGTAAAGAAATAACTTTTTCATATATATAGTGTTTGTCAGAAGAGATAATGAAATATTCGAATGCCATGGTACAAAATATGCACAGTTTACGAACAACTAACAGTCGGATTGCGAGAAAAGAGAATAAGCACGTTATATCCGGGAAATATAAACATGATTCCCATGCTCAGCTGTTCACTTCAGTAAGATATTTTCATTTTTCAGTAACTAGAACTATAGTTCCTCTCTTTGAGGCAAAATGTGTTGAAGAATGATTATTTATTATTATTTATATTCAATATTTATTTTCAGATTCAAATGCTAATTTATCATCGAATTAATCTTTAATTATTACTGATAAATGATTATTATAATATCTGTTTCATCAAGTAGGTAAATCCTTCATGTTGGAACTCATTTACTCTTTTATTTCATTTTCTACGGTCATGTCTCATTGCTACTGTATGAGTAATCTTTAAATTGAATTGATTGAATTAAAATGATTAAATGAGTCGATGTCTACTTACGTTTACTATCAATTGCAACAAAAAAATCCCATACGGTACTTCTTTTCTTTGATTGTGTGAACACTTGTGTTGAATCATCTGCACCGCTATCACATTCGGTGCAATCACTATCACTACGACCAGGGACACTATTACTATCGGATGCCGACATCGCGAATAATAAAGACAAAAGTCGTTCAGAATGTTCTATTCGTCTTTCGAAGAACGGAATCGGTAGCAGTGAAAGAAGTATCGCAAGCGCCGCACTCAACACACTCGGACGCTTCAACGTTCCCGCATGCTAAGCGACGCACCGACATGACAGCAATGCTGAACGTGTTCGAACGCGCCCGTGATTGGAAGAGAGACTATGCATTCCCGAAGTTAGAAAGAACTGAGAGCCCTATCTCACTTAAATTGTTGTAAAAATAATTTTGTATTTTTCAAATATATTCCGCACTTTGGTTCTTATTGTTAGCTATACCAACCGTACTACCTATAATAGTATAGGACCTGAAAATTGAAATTGAAAGTCGAAGCCAATACTCAACTAAATTTGAATTAGGCAACGACATGGATGCATAGAGATGAGAGACATTCTTCTAAAACTTGACGGTTACCCGAGCTGAGTGCCGGTAAACATATTACATTCAAGTACCCGAAACCATTCAAGTACCCGAAACCATTCGAGTACCCGAAAACGGTCGAGTACCCGAAAATGTTCGAGTACCCGAAACCGTTCGAGTACCCGAACCATTCGAGTACGCGAAACCATTCGAGTACCCGAAAACGGTCGGGTACCCGGAATTGTTCGAGTATTCGCGTCGATTCGAGTACCCGAAAACATTCGAGTACCCGAAGGTATTCGGGTACCCGATATAATCGGGTAACGAAAGAATCTCGACTCGACGAGTACTCGACCCGACCCGAGCACCGAGTACCCGAGTAAATCGGGTACCCGCACACCCCTACTGTGAAGTAAAACAATCCCAAGTCTGAGTTAGGGACGCAGCTCTGGTAGGTCATTACGTATCTATCCGAGTCTGTATCAGAGACGCAGCTCTGGTAGACCATAGTGTCTATCCGAGTCTGTATTAGGGTAACAAAAGGTTTTACACATGTTCCTAGGAGGAGCTCCAAAATTCATACCCGTGACAAAGAATTCACGCAAACTCGCATAATTTCACCGGCCTTCCGCTGGTGAAACATATGCAAGAAGTTACAATATAATACATCAATATGCATGATAATTGATAATTATCATTGTCATACGTACCATTTTTTTATTTTTGTTCTTCTCTGTATGTGTGTACCTGTCTTATATCCTATTCATCGCTATTAAATAGATATATTTTCTCGTTTGTCTTATTTACCTCTTTATAATTTGTTTGTGATTTGTTTTCACGTTGTTAATTTTTCACGAATTATTTTGTGCATAAATGGAGCTTCATCAACAATGAATAAAATTATCATGGTGAAAGATTATTCATGCTGCTGTTTTTATTTCCCTTTTCATCTTCTACTTTTCATTTCCTCCTGCTTTTTTTCTCCCAGCAACGGTTTTCAGACCCCTCTTATCTGTTTTCATAGCAATCTTCTAATAATTATTTTCACGTACAATAGTATAAATGATGAGATGTGGCTTTATTTGGTTTCTTGGGTTCGCATTCATACGTTTAGCGTACACATCATTGTAAATGTACCAGTACATTCCAGACTTCGCGTATGCGATCTAATGTTCAGAACAGTATTCAATGACACCAGCTATTATATACGTGTTATCTCCAATTTCGATCGTCGTTGCAATTGAGTCGAGGTTAGGTTCAACTTTATTTTTATTTTCTTCTGTATACCTTGCGTCGGTGAAAACTGAAATATCAATTATAATATGCGGGCCGTATATACGTTTTTCCTGTACACGGCCTTTTCATTTTAAACACGTATCTTGCATCAACTGTGCATCATCAATAAGCTCTCTGCATATGTTCTAAGCCTTCGTACAATAGTATTGGGATTCCAAGGATGGGCGTGGCTTAAGCGCCAGTCATCTAGTGGCCAAAAAATGAACTACTCAAAGTAGGCTACTGTCAATGTTTACAGTATACTCTGTCAGCTGAGTTATTATTATTGTGTAATTATTTTTAATTAATTATACGGTTGTGAGGTGTTTTATTACAATATGCGTATTTCTATTCAAGAAATTTGTGAGTTCGTGAGTGCAACACCCCGGAGTAAAAATTTTACCGGTGGTGAAAATATACTTAACCAAGGACACTTATTAAACTGCGGTAAGATTAGTGAGGAAAATAATTGTTTGAAAGCAATTGCTTTTTGTCTTCAATCGTCAAAAATTAGAGATGATCTTCATGAAATTAATGGGGAAGTTTTTAAAGACAAAGGGAAAATCGTGGATATGAGTTGTTCCTGCAAAGCTGGTTTAGGTGGTGCATGTAAGCATGTGGTAGCAACACTGCTTTATTTGAATCGGTGAGTAAACAACACTTTTGCGTATTTTACTAATTGAAACTGTATATTTTAATAATTAATATCGATGTAATATAGGTAGAAGCTTAACGATGTTGATTAATTTTTTCAGAAACGATTTTGGAAAGTTTAAAACTAATCTCGTGTACTGATAAAAAGTGTGCATGGAGTGCTCCCAAACAGTCTGCACTGCAACAATATGATATGAACCCATTGCTGTCACATAGCTGTTTAGTACAAAAAATAAGTTTGGCGAAAGAAAGAAAATTAAAGGGTTAAAAAGAAACACATTCTATCCCGGATGATCTCGATGTTGCTCTCCAAGTGATGGAAGGTGTTGATCACATGTACCTTCAAGAACCTGACAATACCGATGATGTATGTGATGATTTGGAACCGTCAATCAATAATACTGTCAATGTTATGCTACAGACTGATGATTATGATGAAGATGAAGAATTTCGATGAATTTTAGTTGAGGATAATCCATCGTCAGCTTTAGCCATGCATATGTAATTGCTACGTTTTTTTTTGCTTATTTTAAGTATTGTGATTTCAATTTTTTTTCTCATTTATACATTTTCTACAAATTTTTTCACAATTTTTTTATATTTTATACTGAGAAATTTTTTTTATTTTTTTATTTTACACAATTTACATCCTAATATTTATTTCAAAAAGAAATCACTATTGTGAGAAGTTTCAATTCTTTATTTTTAATTTTTTTATTTGTTTTAGCAAATGAATTTTAGGAATTTAGCCATTTCTACAATATTTTATAATTAAAAAAGAATTTTGATATTATAAGTAAGTGGTTAAGTAAGTTGCAGAATACACTTCCTTTTACAAACAAAATAATTTGTGTATGTATGTTTTTTTTTTTTTTTCAATTTTATTGCATGTAGAATTGGAAGGCATGACCCTGTACAGGCAGAAACTAACAAAGCAAGTATATCTCCTGATAAAATGAAGGCAATAATAAAAAATCAAGAGATGTCTGCATTACTTCTTAAATTAAAAAATTTTAATATAAAATTTGCACCTGGAGAATGTTGTAGAAAAGTATTAAGGGGGTTATCGTGGTACAAATAGTCTCAAAAATATAACCTGAGCGCTTGACTCCTGACTGTATCCCCCAGCCCTGCTTCCGTACCAAAACTTTTGTTAGTTACTGTTCACACACACATAGCGGTGCTTCGTATGTGTACACGCAAACATATTCGCGCGCGGAGAACGAGCGATCCGGCAACGCCGCGAGTGATGCGAAGGCATGGGACTAGCGCGTACCATAACATAATCTGTACGCGACCATAACATTGTGGAGGATGACTGAAAGAGTCCGTAAACAGAATGGCAGATTTGCCAGGAAAAAAACTATTAATTAAATAAATAAAGCCTTGCTGGCTATGGCAGAAGCCAAGAAAAATAACGGCAAACCTAGGAGTAATATCGCTGAAGGATTTCGCTTCGTCAACTACCAAGAGTTGGGGAAAAATTTGATATGCTCTAACTGTCAAGCTAATTTATCCTTAAATAACATATTAAGCGAAACTCTGGAAGGACTCCACTCAATTTTAAAAATACATTGCGACAAGTGTGGAATCAACAGCATTGTGACTAGTGGAAAAAAAACCGAAATCAATGGTCGTACCTACTCTGATGTTAATCTGTCAGCTGTTCTCGGTAAGTTTTTCGATATTTACAATGTAATGAGTTTCATTAGATTTACAAGAAGTGAAAAGGATGTTTTATGAAGAAAAATGCTTATTTTATAGGCGCTGTATACTCAGGCATCGGGTGCACTGGCTTGAATAAAATTCTGTGCTGCCTGGACGTACCAGTAATGTCTATGGATATGTTTAAAAAATATGAAAGGGAGGTGGGACCAGCAATTGAGAAAGCTGCCAAAGAAAGCTGCCAACGAGCTGCAGGAGCGGAGAGACGTTTAGTTATAGAAAATGTAGAAAAACTGGGTGACACTTTGTAAGCTACGCTCAAAAATAGCTGAAAGCTAATTTTAGTTCATATTCATGAAACCACAAATAGTTTTGAAATAGGTTCTTGCAATCACGCTGATTTGTTGATTCCCTTGCATTCACAAGGAGAGTATGAGTCCGATGGCTCACAGATTCTGCTCAAACTTGCAGAGGTGCTTCCACCCAATAGTAATATCTAGCGGTAGTTGAATATTCGGCGGAGGCTCTATATTTTGGGCCCAGGAAACAACTCTGCAAGTTGGTGCAGAGTCTGTGATCCGGAGGTCTGATACTCCTTGTCAGTCAAGATTAATTTTTACTCATGTTATTTTTTCTAATAATCAATTTTCATGGCAGGGAGTTCGGTTTTTTATTTATATTAATAGATGAATAGATTTGTCTAGTCAATACTTTCAGAATGTTTATTATCTGAGAAGTATTTGACAGCCTGGAAACTAAAATTATTGTATAGAATGGAATACCGTTGCTGAGGAATAAATAGAACTTTTTCTGAAAATATTTTCTGTTTTACATTTATTTTACTTCAATCCTTAAAAGGCCAAAAGAAATAGCAGAAGTTTTATATGCTCAACTGAAAATCCTCAAATCGTCCGACGTTTCCTCAGAAGCTTTCGATGCAGCATGTGGAGAAGCTATACATATTATTGTATCTTACGGCATGGGCTGGAGTAAGCGTGGTAATGGTCGTAGCTACGATAGTTTGAATGGGTATGCGGCTATTATAGGATTTTTGAGTCAAAAGGTGCTGGATTACACAACTCGAAATCGGCAGTGCTGCAAATGCGATCGAAATCATGACAAAACAGATCACGACTGTCGTAAGAATTATTCTGGTAGCGCAAAAGCCATGGAGGCTGACGCTGGCGTTCAGTTGATCAATAATAGTGAAATCCTACGGAATGCCAAGTTGAATGTTGGCGTCTTAATTGGCGACGAAGACAGTAGTACAATTGCAGCTATAAAACGAGGTAGAGATACAGTTATTTACAAGTTGGCTGATAAAAATCACTTGGTGAAAAATTTCACTGGTGAGTTGTATAACTTAGCCAATAACAACAATCGCAAAGAATTAAAAAAAAATGGAGTAATTCCACACTTGAAAAAGTGTTTTACATATGCAATCGCACAAAACAAAGGCAACACTGCTGATCTAGCTGCTGCTATTCGCAGTATTCCAGATCATTTTTATAACAATCACGAAAACTGTGGAACATGGTGTAAAAGTTTTAATGAGCAGCGCACACAGACAATTGTGTTGAAAGATGAGTCAGCTTACAACGATATAAAAAGCATTTTCATCAAGTATGCAAATAATGCCGCAAAATTTTGTGCAGCAGCATCTAGTCAAGCGAATGAAAGTTTGAATAGTATCATAGCTAGTCGAGCTCCAAAAGCAAAATGCTTCTGCAAAACGGAGTCAGCTGACTACAGAGTCGCCTCTGCTGTTCTAACTAAAAATGAAGGCGATTCTGGATTGCTTGCTGTAAAACAAAATTTAGGGAAACTTCCATCAAAACATATGATAAATTATTGGAACAAAGCTGATACATTAAGGAAAAAGAAGTCTGAAAACAAAACTACAAAGAATGCAAAGTTGAGAAGACTGGAGCTTACTTTAAAAAGACAGAATTTACGCAAAAAAAATGAAAGACTAGAAGGTATTACGTATCAAAGTAATATCGGCATCAACTCAATGACCGATACTCAAAATTCTATCGGTGTGTCCAACAATGGAGCTGATTTTTTGAGTAATCGATCTCAAATAGTTTATTTTGATCTGGAGACATCAGGTCTTGAAGGAAACTGTGATATTCTGCAAATCGCCGCTATTTCGAAGGATCGTGAGTTCAGCGTATATGCTTTCCCTAGTCAGTCAGTTTCCAAGGAAGTGACTAAAATCAATGGTATTCAATGTATTGCGGGTGAGATATTTTATAGGGATACTAAAGTTGACGCTTTAAATTTGCAAGATGCATTGCTGTCTTTTTCACAATTTTTGAGTAGCATTTCAGCTTCATGTATGCTCGTAGCACACAACGCTCCGTTTGATATGCCGAAACTCATTGATGCAATCCAAAGAAATAGTTTGATAGACCAATTTTCAGTAGTTAAGAGCTCTGCAGATACCCTCGCACTTTTCAAAAAGGTTTTGCCTGATCGTAAAGGTCTTCCAGGTGCTTATAAATTAGAAAATTTAGCTAGAGATTTTCTGGGCAAAAAACCACGTGAAAGATTTCACGAAGCTCTGTATGATGTCCAAATTTTACAAGAACTCATAAGTAAACTTAAGCTGGACGATAAATTGTACAGCATTAAGGGGGGAAACACATGGAAACGGTCAAAAATGAGGAGGAATTTCGGGATTTTTTTATGAAGTCAGTACTACACCAATCGTTTTCAACTTTGGAGGGTATTTTATTTGATATTCGAAGACTTGAAAAAAAATTTTTTCAATGGAAAATAATTATTCATTAGCTGACTGCAACCAATTGTTGTTAAACGAATTTTTCCCGCGACGTCAAATTGTGGCAGCTGTAGTTTTTTCATTTTTCATCCGAAACGAAAATTTCAAAAACCATTAAATTCTGTATGAAAGTACGCTGTCGATAAACCTAAAAAAAGTTAAAAATGTTGAATATTGTAAAAATGGCGGCACTCAGAAAAAAAAGATCGGATTTTCACCGAACATTTTTATGCAAAATGCATTTAAAAATTTTTTTTTTTCGAGATATTGGAGGTTTATCGACAAGGGTTTGCAATTACGCGTCTAAAAAAATTTGGTTGAAGTGAATCGGATAAATAGTTTTTTTTTTATCGCTGCCGCAGATTGCGAAAATGTAGTTTCGAGATAATCGCGTTTAAAGTTTCGGGCAACGGAAAATCAAAGTTTCGGGCAACGGAAATCTGGTACCTTATAGGTGTTTCAAGGCTATTCCGCTATTCCGGGACCATAAAGTAGACCTTCCTCGTATTTGAAGAGCTGGTTTTCTGCCAATGTCTCCTGTCTTCGAGTTTGGCGAGCTTCTTTAGTGCTTTCGAGGCGAGCGGCGTTATACCTGCTCCGCGCGCGGTCGCTCAGTTCTCCGGCCATAACATCGAAAGTATTCATGATATCACAACGAAATTTTGAGAGAATATTCTTAAGATGTTGAACTATCGATTCGTGGAATAAAAAAAAAAAACTTTTTTGAAAAAATTTCCATGTGTTTCCCCCCTTAAGAAAAGTTTTGGCGATTCATTGGAAAAGGCATCAAATAGACAGAAGATTAACACCAGGATTGGTCTATTGAAGCCTCTGTCGAAAGATAAAATTGTTGGCAAAGGGATACTTGAGAAAATGTGCTTAGCAAATCTCACGTTTGATCACTTATTGCAAACATTTAAAGAAGAAGGAAAAAATGGCATCGTTACCTTATTATCAAAAACATGTGATATCACTAACAAGCCTATAGTTACTAAAGATAAAAAGGTTCTTGAGAAGATCACAAATTTTTTGAGTGGAAAATAAGATGTTATTTAAATGAACAAGACGTTGACAAAATATATGTGATCGCAAATTATTGTTAATTGAATATTATTTTTGTGCGTGGAAAAAAGTATTAACTTGCTATAAAAAAATGTGATAACTAGCAAGGCCACAGTTACCATAGATCAAAAACCTGTATAAAATATCAGGAATTTTTGAAATGGAAAATAATATATTATTTAAATGTATAAGAATTTAATAAAATATGTGTTCAAAGATTATAGTTTATGGAGTTTTATTTTGTGCATAAAAAAAGAATTACTCTTCACTTACAGCAATATTAATAATATGTGCTGAATAATAAAGCTGTAAAATTTTATTTGTGCATTCATCTTAAATCTAATCTCAATATCACAATAGTTTTCGAATTTATATAATATAATTACGTTTTTTGATTATTCTAAAGAATAGTGTAGATTAAACGAGTTCCAACTTGAGATTAATTCCGATTAATATATCAATCGTTAATTGTACGTGACTAACAATTTCTATTTCGTACGAGTAAGTCACTTGTTGATATTCCCGCGAAACCCGCACGAGCTAACGCGTGCCTGTACTGCGCGGTGTTGCCACATCTTGTGGTCTTTCACTTGTCTCTAGTGAAAATGTCAGTGCAGAGCAAACTTTACAAAGCTATATCTCGGAAACCGTGACGGCAAATGTCTTGATTCTTGAATATGTTATTTCAATATTAGTGTTGAATTATGTGTTAGTTTTTGCTGAAAATCGTAAGAAAACTTTTCAAGTTATGCCTCAAAACGTTAATGCTACGACTACGCTTCCTATAAGATGCCATGTATAAGATTCTTAATTTGGAAATTTTTTTCTCGACTTTGGTGCCGCTAAGGTCTTGGAAATTTTAATTTGTCAATTGCGGTACTGGAAGCTACTCATGTGAATTTTTTCACGACATTCGTAAGAAAACGAAATATCACGATAACCCCCTTAAGTAGTCTCTCAGATGATATTCAAAACATTTGTGAGCAAAGTTATGAACTCCATAGTGTTTGGATGAAAGAAAGGCAATTGAGGATAACTGCGAGTGGTGCCTACAGACTACAGACTTTTTACTTATCGTAAAAATAAAAACCCAGATTGGAAAAAAAGTCTGTCAAGCGGCCTAGTCGGTCAGCGTACCACTTTCCGAAGGATATATTCACCGCGAAGCCGGGTTCGGCGAGCGCTACAGATAATATCGGCACGAAAATCATTTTCTCCACCATTACTTTAGGCTGAAAATTACAGTTTCCAATTAAAAATTTTCGCGACTTTGCTGTAACAGTATCGGAGTAGTCATACTAATAGTGAAAATTGATATTTTTCGTTCTAAACCAGATAAAAATGCTTGATGTGATGTTCAAAAATCTGTCTAATATTTTCGTATCAAATTGTGCGAAATTACTAAAAAAAAATGGTCCGAAATATTGATGTTAATACCTGACATAATACAACGGAATAACAGAGTAAGACAGGTCTCGGATATCTTTTAATTTTTCCATTTTGGTAATTCTCGAGGAGTTGGAATTTTACGAGGGGAAAATAACTCGTTAATTTAATTGACGTGCCAATGTTCGGTGAATTAAGGCCCCACACCACGGATCATGCGCGGGACGAGGATGTATTTTTCGTAATTTTTTTCAAGCAAACGATTAATGGAATTTTTTTGAATAATTCTCGTGGTCATTATATACTTACAGAAAAGTGTGTAAAAAATTTTTTGCCAGTCATCTACAGCACTGTTTGCGGTATACGCCCCCTCCAAAAGTGCACTCCGGCGAAATTGTTGCTCGGCGGTTGACAGGTTTATGACTATACGGTTCATCTTAAGAGAAATAGGGGAGAGCGGGGCAAAACGGGCACCGCAGCAAAAAAAAAAAATTCTCTAAAAATTTTCGATTTTTTTTTTTTTTTCAATAAAAATTGTTTCCCATGTTACGTCCGGGCTTGGACGTACCCTTTCTTCCTTTCCTTTCCCACACGTAATATGACCACTACTAAACTAAACGTCTGCTTTATCTTCCGTTTCTTCACCTGACTCCCTGGGAGTCACGCCGCTTCGCCGGCCACATACCACTGGTATGTGATGGCTTGGCTGCGCGTGAACCCATTCTTTTCCTGACCATGACTGCATATTCGACCTTTCAACAATACACATCATCTTAAATCCTCCGAGCTAAAACTTCTTCCTCGACCCTTCTATCAGACAGATCACCATCCATTCACTCTTCATATTCAAACTCGTCCTACCACACCACACTTACTAGGGGTGTGCGGGTAGACCTTTTTCTCGGGTCGGGTCGAGTCGAGCAATTTTTATTTGTGTCGGGTCGAGTACCCGAAAGTTTCGGGTACTCGAATCCACCCGAATACTCGAACATTTTCGGGTACTCGAATCGACTCGAATACTCGAACATTTTCGGGTACTCGAATCGACTCGAATACTCGAACATTTTCGGGTACTCGAACGTTTTCGGGTACTCGACCGTTTTCGGGTACTCGAATGTTCCGGGGTACACGAATTTTTTCGGGTAGAGTCATGTGGGGTAACCGTACGCAGCGGGTAAGTGTACGCAGTACTGTGTATAAGTGTACTGTGTATAAGCTTACTGCGTACACTTACCCGCTGCGTACGGTTACCCCACATGACTCTACTCACATGTTTCGGAGTACTCGCATATTTACCGGCACTTAGCTCGGATACCCGTCGGGTTTTAGAAAAATGTCTCCATGCATCCATGTCGTTAGGAAATTCAAATGTAGTCGGGTATTGATGTCATTTTAAACCTAGTAATTTAATTAATTTACTAATCTAGGCAGTATGGTTAGTAGTTAACAATAAGGACCAAGATGCGGGATGTATTTAAAAAATGTACTAATCTGTTCATAAATTTAATGAATTATATGACTAGTTTTGACTAGTAGTTAGTACAACGTAAGTAATAAGATTCAAAATTATATCAAATGATTATTAGAAGTTCAAACTTAAAGGATTATATTTTGAGGTTAGCGTGAAGGAAACAGAGCTCTTCAACATGTTCGGTGAGTAGTCTGGAGCGGCTATGCGTAACAATGTTACCCGCTGTCGAAAAACTTGATTCACTGCTGACTTGAGTAGCAGGAATCGAGATATAAATTGCCGCAATTTTTGCGATCCCCGTATACCGATGTCGGTTTGTTTCCCACCATGAACCAGGTTTTGTGTTTGGTGGAGCTACCCGGTCACAAAAGTACCGCCGTACTTCCATAGTTGGCGTACTTTCGGCGCTTGCGTCATCTTCTTCGTCAATTGCCGAAAGAAATTTCATCAACTTTGATGGTGGTTGGTCTGAAATATAGTTTTATAATATAATAGGTTTTCAGCGTGTATGGTGCGATGCCAAATTTGAATTGACTTTTTAGTTAAATAGTTGAGAATCTATGTATAATCTATGTATTAATTTTTAATTTTTTAACCTTCTAATGACTTGGATACGGTGTCGCGTCTTGCGTCATTGGCAGATACATCCTCCTCGGCTTTTTGTATTTCTTTTATTTTGTTGACAAGGTACTCTTCCGCGTTGATTTTTTCTTCAAAAGTCAGTAGACGATTTTTATATCGCGGATCCATAGTCATCGCCAAGATCAGGGTTTCATTTTTGCAAACGCTATTGAAGCGTTCATTTACGGCGGTCAACAGCTTCTTGCCAAGGCTGATACCCTTTTGGTCAGTATTCTCCTTGATAAAATCCTCTGTAGCGTTTATCAAACCCTTGACAATTGGTATGTACGACGGTAGCGTTGGGTACTTTTCGCCGGACATAAGAACAGTAGCTTCTTTGAAGGCTCCAAGGGCATTCGCGTAAGATTGTATCATATCCCATTCTATGTTTGTTAAATTATAGGGCATTTTCGGTAACGATAGAACTGCCCCAAGGGCCGTTCGCAACTCCAGTAAGCGCTGAAACATTGCGAACTCTGAGTTCCATCTTGTTTCGACATCTTGTATAAGTCTCAGTGGCGTGGCGTCAGGATTCAACGACGTTTGCATTTCATCCAACTTAGCATGGGCCGTCGAACTTCTCGCGAAAAAACCAACGAGCGATCTGCATTTTTTTCGCGTACGATCGAAGCCCGCAGTGTCGTTTAGAGCGTCTTTGATAGCTAATTGTAACGTATGAGCGAAACAGGGGATTCTTTCCCATGTGTCGTTTATACTCACAGCTTTAACGATATTTGGGGCATTATCTGTAACCACAAAAATAGGACGAGCCTCGGCGACCAAGTTCCACTCTAAAAGTGCGTCTTCGATGCAACCGTGAAGGTTTTCAGCGATGTGACTTTCCGGAAAATAGCGCATGTTGAGCAAGAAGTAGCGACGTTCAAAATCGAATGTCGTGTAATGAGCGGTAAGTGTCATGTAGCTTTCCACACTGCGAGATGTCCAACCATCAGTTGTGACAGCGATGGAAGCAATACCTGATCAAAAATATAAATAGAAATCAATTATTCTCAAGTTGTTTCCCGTTATAGGAATGAATGATACAACTGAAAGAATTTTCAACTTACAAGAGCAGTTGTAAAAGTAATTGATTATTCAGAAAGGTAAAATTCAGTTCGCAAATACAACTAAAAAAATCTGAATTCTATATCAATTTACAATGTCTGTATTAAGGCCCATCCGTAGTCGCCCACCTCCTTTTGATACAATGTGACTCATTTAGATTATTATCCGAGCCAAGGCGTCAAAAACGCAAAAAGGCCAACGCTGCGCGAATTCAAATTCAGTACCGAACAAAAAATGTGTCACATTGTATCAAAAGAAGGTGGGCGAGTAGGGGTGGGCCTCAATAGTTTATATAGATAAAATTGTTTCTACATTTATATGGGACACAAACGCTTCAAGAAACAACGATAGAAATTGTGTATGGGATATCTGATCATACCGTTAGCCATATCGCATTTAATTATATTGGCGATCCGTGCGCGTTCTTCCATATACATTTTCGGGATTATGGTGCGTGAAAATGTTGTTCTGCTCGGTAGCTGGTACCGCGGCTCAAGAACTTTCATCAACTTCTTGAAGCCGTCGTCATCAACCACGCTGTAGGGTTGCAGATCACACGCTATCATATGAGCGATAGCCTTTGTGATGCTCCTCGATCGTGCGGAATCCGGTTCGAGAGACTTCTGCAGTGCGAACGCTTTCGCGAGGCGCGACTCGCCCTTTTCGTTTTTTACTTCTCTCGCCCCTTGCTTCGCCAGCAGTGCTTTAGCTGCTTCAGGATGCCTCTGCAAATGACGGCTCATTGCAGAAGTATTTCCGGACTTCCTTTGCAACTTTGCTTTGCAATAGTTACATTGTGCGTCTGTAATCAATGTAACTTAGCTGAAACGCTCGAATGGATCAACGTAAAGAAATAACTTTTTCATATATATAGTGTTTGTCAGAAGAGATAATGAAATATTCGAATGCCATGGTACAAAATATGCACAGTTTACGAACAACTAACAGTCGGATTGCGAGAAAAGAGAATAAGCACGTTATATCCGGGAAATATAAACATGATTCCCATGCTCAGCTGTTCACTTCAGTAAGATATTTTCATTTTTCAGTAACTAGAACTATAGTTCCTCTCTTTGAGGCAAAATGTGTTGAAGAATGATTATTTATTATTATTTATATTCAATATTTATTTTCAGATTCAAATGCTAATTTATCATCGAATTAATCTTTAATTATTACTGATAAATGATTATTATAATATCTGTTTCATCAAGTAGGTAAATCCTTCATGTTGGAACTCATTTACTCTTTTATTTCATTTTCTACGGTCATGTCTCATTGCTACTGTATGAGTAATCTTTAAATTGAATTGATTGAATTAAAATGATTAAATGAGTCGATGTCTACTTACGTTTACTATCAATTGCAACAAAAAAATCCCATACGGTACTTCTTTTCTTTGATTGTGTGAACACTTGTGTTGAATCATCTGCACCGCTATCACATTCGGTGCAATCACTATCACTACGACCAGGGACACTATTACTATCGGATGCCGACATCGCGAATAATAAAGACAAAAGTCGTTCAGAATGTTCTATTCGTCTTTCGAAGAACGGAATCGGTAGCAGTGAAAGAAGTATCGCAAGCGCCGCACTCAACACACTCGGACGCTTCAACGTTCCCGCATGCTAAGCGACGCACCGACATGACAGCAATGCTGAACGTGTTCGAACGCGCCCGTGATTGGAAGAGAGACTATGCATTCCCGAAGTTAGAAAGAACTGAGAGCCCTATCTCACTTAAATTGTTGTAAAAATAATTTTGTATTTTTCAAATATATTCCGCACTTTGGTTCTTATTGTTAGCTATACCAACCGTACTACCTATAATAGTATAGGACCTGAAAATTGAAATTGAAAGTCGAAGCCAATACTCAACTAAATTTGAATTAGGCAACGACATGGATGCATAGAGATGAGAGACATTCTTCTAAAACTTGACGGTTACCCGAGCTGAGTGCCGGTAAACATATTACATTCAAGTACCCGAAACCATTCAAGTACCCGAAACCATTCGAGTACCCGAAAACGGTCGAGTACCCGAAAATGTTCGAGTACCCGAAACCGTTCGAGTACCCGAACCATTCGAGTACGCGAAACCATTCGAGTACCCGAAAACGGTCGGGTACCCGGAATTGTTCGAGTATTCGCGTCGATTCGAGTACCCGAAAACATTCGAGTACCCGAAGGTATTCGGGTACCCGATATAATCGGGTAACGAAAGAATCTCGACTCGACGAGTACTCGACCCGACCCGAGCACCGAGTACCCGAGTAAATCGGGTACCCGCACACCCCTACTAAACACGAAGGCACAAACTTCACCCCACATAATCTAGTTTTTGGAAAAGAAGCACGCCTACCGACAGACACAATACCAACCAATGCGACAACAAATACGTACAAAAGCTTCATTCTAGACCTAATAACGAACATGCACGACATACGAAAACAAGCAGCAGCAAACCTAAAAGAAGCTAAACTAAAGTCAAAAGCTTACGACAGGCAAATCAATCCGCAAACCTTTGAAGCCGGACAAAAAGTCTTCCTATTAAACGAAACACGCTCAAAATTCGACGACCACTACAAAGGTCCCTACACTATTAAACAAATAATCGACAACGTCAACGCAGAAATTTACATTACCCCGAACAGAACAAAAATAGTTCACTTAAATAAACTAAAACTGGCACATATAAGGGACTGAACATTTTCTAGATAATATAGAAACTTAGCAAAATCAACATATATAGAATAGGAAATTGAGGGACAGTTAGTACTGAAAACATATATTGATTGCAGATATGGTACGGTAGACGCAGTTAACTTCGAAACACCATACACGACGACGAGATTCGACAAGAATCCGGGCATCTATTATGACCAATTACCCGACTTACGCACATCCACCAACGTATGGAGACTAATCAACTATATAAATATCGAAAATCTATTAAGTAAGTTTGAGACAATAACGAAATATGCAAACCTCTTGTCTAATAGTTGTCAGAAACTCGGAAGTGACTGTTCAGTCAAAGACATCATAAACATATCAAAAGATAGACTACTGATAATACAAGAATCACAAGACCAAGTTGAAGATTTAATAGGATATAACGATGCTAACATGGCACACGAGGAGCTTTCGCGCCTTGCACATCCCCGTAAAAAGAGAGCTTGGTTCGGATTCGTTGGAAAAATTCATAAAACATTGTACGGAACATTAACTGAAGCCGACGGCGAATATTATAACGAACAGATAGACAGACTATTTAACGACACTAATCACCTGGCTAACCTACTGGCAAACCAAACGAGTATTATCAAATCAATGCTAGGAGCCCATCGAAAAGAGCTAGACAACATGAATATACATTTGCATGAACTCGATACGCAAACAATTTCATTGCGCAATGATACTATTCGTTTAGAAGAAGAATTGAACATGAACACAATAGTGATTGCCTTATTACGTCATACTGTCGAATTAGGTCAAATTATCAGTGAACACAAACTCGACCTAAACTCTTTAATAGACGCAATACTTTTCGCACATCAGGAAATTATACACCCTAAGATCCTTACGCCTAAACAAATTATATCCAGCCTGCGTCATATTCAATCCTTAGAACCCCTCCTAAGATTCCCCGTTCCGCTGAGAGATGTCTATGCGGAAGAATTAATCAGAGTATCAAAACTAGAAATCTTATATACGACCCCAAATTTAATATACATACTATCAATCCCCCTATTAGATGACGATACGTTTAATCTATACCACTTAATCCCAATTCCAGTTAGACAAAATTACGATGGAACCACAAATACATTCGCTTACATAATTCCTAGTAACGATTACATAGCGATATCTGCAGACAGAAACTCTTACTTCCATTTATCAAAAACAAATTTTACAAACTGCAAGAAATCACAGAACTCTTATATCTGTACACAAAGCCACCCTATTTACCACAACAATAATCATAGGACATGCGAGATGCAATTATTCCTAGATAATGTGTCTAATCGATTAAATACATGCAATGTTAGGATAAACTCATTCGACGGATCGTATTGGGCGAAACCAAGATCTCCCAATACCTGGATTTACTCCTTATCAAATCCTGAAACCATTCACATTATATGTCCCAATACACACACAACACGCGTCACCCTGGTCGACTCAGGAATATTAAAATTAAACAGTGGATGTTCCGGACGTTCGGAGGCTGTAACACTCAGTGCCTCTAATTCAATCTCATCGATAGAATCACATTCGTATATTCCAGAATTCACTTTAAACCTCACTAAAATATATCGAGAGTTGAACATTAACCGTACTGTGAACCTATCTACAGTTCCTATATTCCACCAATACAAGACCACACTCTTAGACGCCGACGACTTAAAATCCAATAGTCTAGCGTTAGACGATATCATAAAACAAGCAAAAGAAATAAGCACACATAGACGCACGCAATAAAATACAGACAACCTGACAACCGGCCTTTCCTATGCCGCTATCGGTCTAGGCTTACTAGGAGCTTTGTTCTTGGCTTATAAAATGTCATTATTCGGGAAGATTCTTACATTCGTTACGTGTCTGAAGAAAATTAAAAAACGTGATAATAAGCGTTTGAAAATGGCCACGTACGAAAAGCCTATTGAGCTAGAAATTATCCACCCCCATTTACCCCAAAATCCCGACCCGTTGACGACTAAAACCAAACACGAGTCGCAACGTAAAACCGAGGTCTCGCTTGAACTAACACCTTTAGCTCACAATCAGCTAGCATATTATTAAAGTTAGCTGATGATAAAATTATATATTATTACAATGTTTTATTAGTACATAAGAGTTATACGCTACTACGCTGCTTCTTCACTTTGCGATGAAAATACAATGTTTGGAACTAGTATAATTTCTTCAATGAATGTTTTTCTAGTTATTCTTATATGTTTGATCACAAACTTATATTATAAAAAAAAAAAAAAAAAAAATCTATGATAAAAGCTTTGATTTATAATCAAATCACATATCTGAATTATATATTATTACAATGTTTTATTAGTACGTAAGAGATATACACAAACATATATACAAACACACATGATTTTGTAAAACACAGCCTTTACCAATAAATTTCCCATGGTATAGAAAAAATTTTGGGCTATACCTCCACACTAATACACAATATCTGAAAATTATGTTATACTCATATCATTTTGTACTAAACACCATTGAAAACTGTATATGTGTAACTCGTAATCGACACAACCATATTCACACACACACCCTATACGTCAATGGAAACATACCCCATAAAATTAAGCGGTATGTTCCCTCTGACGCGGGGGGTGTTACGTCCGGGCTTGGACGTACCCTTTCTTCCTTTCCTTTCCCACACGTAATATGACCACTACTAAACTAAACGTCTGCTTTATCTTCCGTTTCTTCACCTGACTCCCTAGGAGTCACGCCGCTTCGCCGGCCACATACCACTGGTATGTGATGGCTTGGCTGCGCGTGAACCCATTCTTTTCCTGACCATGACTGCATATTCGACCTTTCAACAATACACATCATCTTAAATCCTCCGAGCTAAAACTTCTTCCTCGACCCTTCTATCAGACAGATCACCATCCATTCACTCTTCATATTCAAACTCGTCCTACCACACCACACTTACATTTAAATCAATAAATAATTATCAATCAACTTTATTCCAATCGCTCATTACCCTTTCCATACTTTCCTCTCCACTTACTTTAAGTATAAACAGGGTCGAACCCTCAATAACGACGTCTCTGACGTCACACCCAAAGAAATTTTCTATTTTCCGATGATTTGAAAGAAAAATCGAAAATGTCAGATTTTCGTTTTTTTTTTCTAAAAATTTTTTCACAAATAAATTTTTTTTTTCGAAAATTTGAAAAAAAAATCGAAGATTTTAGATTTTTTTTTTTTCAGTTGGGAATTTTTCACCTTACTTCTTAATTACACAAATACTAGGAGAACTAAATGTACACCTTTGCGATTTGATTTCATTTCACAGTTACTTGATTTGCCACAAGCATAATTGCTTCGGGACGGCTAAAATAGTGGACAATGAGATACAGCTGATCAACGCACATGCTCAACACTGCCACAGCGATCCCCAGGCAGAAAACATAGCCAGATTCAAAGATGCTATAAAAGCAGCTCTGCGGACCCACTGGTACAGATTGAGAGATTTGTACGGTTCCTTAGCAATAGTGTGAGTATTATCACAGTGGGTTCAGTCACAGAAGTAGGTCAAGCGGTTCAAATATTGTTTTCAACACGTGCATGGAATAGGCCCTTAATCTCGCATGTAAAGTGGATGGAAAATTGCCCATTTCTACCATGGACTCTATTTACTCCCTAGGGAGGGAATGAGTCCGTTTCCTCCCGAAAAATATTTGAAGAAGGGGAACCTTTCAAAAATTCATATTTTCCAGCATTCTGTTCAACAAATGCTTGTTTAGACCCTTTTTTGAGCATGATTTCTGTGCATTTACGTACAAAAAGTCAATCAAAAATGAATATTGAAAATAAACATTGTAACGTGGCAAAACGTTAAGACCTCCTCCTTCCCAGCCTTACGCGCGTGCCGAGTGTCCAAAAACCGATTTCCGCGGTTCAAACCCTTGCCGCCTTATCTTGCGGAGCCATATTGACTGTACTCGTCTGCTAACAGCCGACCGGCGACCGTCAGCGCTCGCCGGACAGGTAGTGATGAGGTGAACCACCCCTAGCGGAAAAATCGCCATTCCCACTCCGCGTACTAAAAGAGACACCTCGCGTGGGTGTAAAAAGTTAGCCGAGTGCGAGTTCGCGAGAGAGAGAGAGAGAGAGAGAGAGAAAGTGAGCGTAGTTTTTAAGTGAGTGTTAGTGTGTGAGTGAAACCCCTGCATCCACCGGACCTCGACTAGACATTTGGACTACCGGACAACCTACGACCCGTGCCTGTACTCGGACCTCCGTCGTCGCGTGATCGAGACCGTCGTAACCGAGCCACGCTAGAGCGCCGTACCGTAAGGTAGGATCCATCTAGATACTAGTCTTGCACCCGTGGATCACCCTAAGAAACCCTAGAAGCCTCGAGCCGTTCACGTGTTAGAATTCAATCGTTCCAGCGAACCGTTGGATTCAAACGACAAGAACAGCGTCACGTGTTGTTTGTCGTGCGTAAAGCCGTGCCAGGATTGGTCACCGCTGCGCCGATATTCACCGAGATCGCGCCAACGCCATATCGCTACGGACTGCTGACGTCACGCAACGCACTCAGCTGCGGCGTGTCAGACTACCGGCGCTTCCCCAGCAATCCCCACCACCTCTCCGCCGCCGCTTCAGAGCGAGCCGCATCAGTCCTCCGAGAGACATCGAGAGAGACACGCAATCTCGCTACAGTGACAGCTGACTGTCAAGTAGCCAGAGAGAATAGAATAGAATAGAATTTATTATTATTCCCGTTATGTCGGGAAAAGTAGAGGCAGTACAGAGTAAGGTACAAAGTGAACATATAAAATACATATAGAGACAAACTAAAATACGAATTATGTATAGTAAGAGCAGCACAGAATAATTAAGCTAGCCTAGGTTAAGTTGAAATTAGGATTAGAACGAAGCGAAAGCAGAAGCGAGGAAAGACAGAGCAAGACAGACCAAGGAGCGCAAGACGAAAATAGTAAAGAATAAAAAGATGAGATCGGAAGTCAAGAAGCCAGCCCTAACCCTCTAGGTTGAATAAATGAGCATGCAAGGCCGTTTTGAAACCAGCAAGGGTCTTGGTGGCCTTAATGCGAGCGGGGAGAGAATCCCAGTGGCGAACCGCGGACAGCGCAAAAGAATTTCGGAGACGCTCCGTGCGCGGCGTTGGAGTGACGAATTTACCTCGCACCCGCCGAGATGGACCAGCTTCTTCTTCTGCTGCAGGGCGCGCAACGAATAGCTCCCGGAGATAGGCAGGTCGACCAGTGTGGATCGTGATGTAAAAGAGCGAGAGAAGGAAGTAAAGTCTCCTACAAGCCACACTCAACCAACCTAGCTCTCGATGAAAAGGCGTGATATGCTCATCACGAGCAACCCCGCAGACAAACCGCACGCAGGAATTGTGCACACGTTGGAGCTTCAAATTGAGCGTGCCGGAGAGATCATCATATACCACGCAGCAGTAATCAAATATTGGAAAAATCAAGGTGACGACCAGAGAGAGAGACTGCGACCGTCGAGAACGATCGTCGCTTAGCATTAGCTTTGGAAATAGTTGTTCGAAATATTTCAGATAGATTTAGAGTCACTATTATAAATTGTAATACGCCAGGTAGCGGGCGTGAACCAAATTCGCGACCTTTTTCTTTTTTTTCTAATAAATCATAGTAAAACTAAGATCAACTGGTGTCATTATTTCTCGCCCCCACGAAATCCCTCTATCACTAGTAGCTAGCCGGAGGGTCCCAGAGAGAGAGAGAGAGAGGACTTCCAACGAAGTCTGGCGCCCAACAACAACCCCTACCTACAAGTTGGGCCAGGTTTGTATTCGGCTTAAATTCCTCGGTACCCGAGCCCAGGAAAAACCCGTTACGACATATGCAATAATTAATGAAAATAATTATTTATCAGAATCTGATGTGTTATATAGAAAATATGTTGATAACATTCGGAGATGTGGATTGAAAAAGATAACTAATTTCTACTCGTATTTATACGTAGAGGAAATAAAAAAATTAAGTTTCATATTTGTTTATAAATATGCATTTTTTGATGCAAATTTTTCTAATAAAAAAAGAAATTAATTTTTTTCGTAGTCGGGGGGCATCGCCCCCCGAACACCCTACCGAGGCTTCGCCCCTGGACCTTCCGCAACCGTAAGTCGGCTCGATGATTTTGAATCTCGTTTTTGACGGTATATTAATTACTATTCTTCATTAATTATCGGATATATTCATTTCAATATCCGCTTTTAATTGATACAATTTTGTGTGTGAATGCACATGAAATATGCTCGAAAAAGGACCTATACATGCACTCGTTGGAAAAAATACGGTGTGCAACATCGGAGGGAGGGTCACTTCTAGCTCGGGTGAGGACCTTGCATGAGTCGGAGTCGAGGTGCCCGAAGGTGCCCGAAGGTGCCCTCGACTCCGACTCGTGCAACATCATCTGACCCTCGCTAGAAGTTACCAATTTCCCCCCCTTGTTGTACAATGTACTATTTCATATGACATATCGGGTAAAAACAGAATTGTCGTTAAGATGAGGTGTTTCGAATTTAAACAAGTTGTGATTAAAACTTCGTCATTCAGAATTTCAAAATACATTGTCAAAAATTCAACCCTATACTCCACTATAATATTCCTTGATAGTTACCCTGAAGCCGCGGAACATGTATCGTACCATAGCCTGCGAAGTACGATGAAAAAGTGGAGGAAAAGTTTGTACCCCCCCTCACCACGCCGAATTGAAGACTTCGTCGAGCGACTAACAGATCCAGAATTCCAGCGAAATTTGGAGTACGGCGATGATGGGCGCTCGTCAGTGGCACTGGTCACCGATGCAGGAGGCAATCATCACGCGGTGATGTATGATGCAAACTTCATTGACACCGAGATGCGTGACGTAACAAAAATATTTATTGACGGAACATTTCGTTCAACGCCCAGTATCGAAGATGCAAGCCAACTAGTCACAATCATGGGCGTCAAGTTTAATCACGTGAGAAACTTTTTGCTGTAGACCCACCTTGGAAATAATGTAGAACTCACTCAGTTCCTCGAAATCACCATCACCCACCCAATTGTTCTCGATCTTCTTGGTCAGTACAGTATGGGGCAAACTGTTATACAGCCAAACTTCATCTACAAAAATTTGAATCCTGACGTGTACAGCGAATTAAATAACAAATGTTGATTGAACAGACATCGCAGTCCAAGACCGACTGATTTCCCCTCGGGTCAAGATGTGTTACGATACCGAGTACCCCTTTCCCCTAGTCAGATGTAACATTATTCATAGAGGTATCTTCCAAGTCATCTGTTTGACAACATTACCAAATGGAGGCATTTTATGGTTGGTGATCCTGTTACGTCATTCTATGTTTATTATCTTTGCACATCATACAGGGCTTTCCATTCGTATGGATAGTGATGTCGAGGAAAACTGAATCCGCGTATGTGGCAGTACTGCGTCATTTAAAAGAAACCATCATGCAGCGCCATCGAATCTGCCTGGCGATGACAGACTTCGAACGGGGTCTACGTAATGCGATTGGTCTTGTATGGGATGAAGCGCACGTCACAGGCTGCAATACGCATTATGACCGAGTAGGTACCTTCGGAATACTCATTATTGATTGGGCAGTGCAATTTGCATATTGAAGATAAGTTTAGGCCACGTTAGAAAATGAGAATAAAATCGGAATGGGTGCACACGGTAAAAGATGCTTTCTATTTTCCTTGGGTACAGATGACCTTATACAATATTACAACAAACATCTTTCTATTTTTATTCAGATTAAAGCTGATTATCATTTGGTACTTTTGTTTCGGTTGGGCAGTAATAACCTAACAATGTAATGAAGTTCGATAACTATACATCCCAAAATTGTCAAAATGATTTAGCACACGCTTCGTTTCAATTCACAATGCTATTAAAGAGAAAGAGAGACAGGGGTAGGGATACAAATTTGGTCATAAGTAGTTGTACAATGTGAAAATGCGTAAAAACCAGACAACAGCTGATGTCATACCCTCTTTCAGGCGGTTATCCAAAAGGCCAAGTCACTCGGCCTTCGAAACGTTCTTCGGGAGTACGAAGAGGCAAAGTTATTTTTGAAAAATATTTTGGCTCTACCTTACTTGCCCGCCAATCTTATCCAGCGCTAATTTCAAATTTTGAGGGATCGTTTGTCGGCCAATCTCCGTAGGAGTTTGACCCAATTCTGTAATTATTACACACGATATTGGCTAAGAACCGTGAGACCCGAAGGTTTCAGTGTGTATGTGCTTGGAAGACAAACGAATCCCACGAAAAACATCCAAAATGTAAAAAAAAGCCGCTAAGTTTCCAGAACCCAAATTATCTCACAATAAGAATTCACGAAAAACTTAGCGGCAGTCTCTGTCGTGATATCAGGAAAGCCTGCACAGCACTACGATCTTCCTGCAAGTATACGTTGTCAAGTCGGACCTCACTGTTTCGTGTAGTGATATCGAAACATCATTCCCAGAGCTACGTACTTGGCGGTCTCATTTTCATATTCATGTATACTACCGCAATTATAACTGAATGTATATTTGCCGGATTAACGACTATACTCTTTTGCATGAAGCAGGAAATTTTGGATCCTAAAACTAGTCCCTAGAACTAGGTATTAGTTCGTAGAAAATAGTTAAGTTATGGCAATTATGCATACTTTTAGTCAAGATACTTTTTCTTCCAATAACATTTGCATCATCCGGATATCAAGAAAATAACGGTAGATTGAGATTAATTACAAATTGATTTGATTCATGGTTTTGCCGAGTCTCTCGCAGCTATTCGGAGTCTCCTATGATGGACGACTCGAAATCTAGCGTTGATTCTTGGATGGACGGGTGGTTGCATTTCTTTTTTTCAAACAAACGCGATTAATATTCTATGGCATGCATAAGCGATTCAATTATTTAATATATGTGTCTCGGATATGACTTTTGCGAAGCTAGTTTCAGTTTGTGATAATATACAGCCAGAAGAATATCGTTGCGCGTGAGTGTACGTGCGTATTAGGGTGTGGGCGCCTTCGGCCTTCGGCGAAGGCGCCCACACCCTAATACGTACGTACACTCACGCGCAACGATATTCTTCTTTTCTTCATAGAGGTATTATACTTAAAGTCCATACCGCAATAATGATGATCAACGATATGCTGGATAATGAGTATCAACGCTTCAGCGTTAGTATTGTCCTATCTCAAATTGTATTTCGAAAATCATCCTAGCTCATCTGTGGCTGAAAACTATCCCATCTCAAAATGTGTTTTAGAATCATCCGATTTCAAATTGTATCGAAAACTATTCCATCTCAAGATGCGTTTTTATAAACACCATTCCTATACTATGAAACATTCGAATTATCAAGAGTTCGAATTGTCGAAGTTTTTCAGTGCGATTCAGAATTGAAAGATGTAAGAGGCCTGCACAGTGGTGTCAACCTGATTTCGTAGAAACGAAATGGATTTCTGCAATACAATACTTTTTAAACGTATTCAGAGATAGAATGGTTTCCAATCACATTTTCAGGTAGGATAGTTTTCGACGATAGTTTGCGATGGGATATGATGATTTTCAAATCGATTTTATGATAGAATAATATTTCGCTCGTATTATGATTGAATTCAGATATTGTCGATAAGAGTAATGAATATGTCGCAAGCCAACAAATGGTCAAGTGATTATAGAGACGATTAGCCTTACCAAGTATAATTACCAAGTATTAGACGTGTACCTAGAGATACAGAGAAAATACACTGACGATAAGGCTAAGATTATTATAAGTTGTTGACGTGAATACCGACGTGTTCAGAATACGGCAAGTGTCGCATTATTTCTATGCGTATTATCATTGGTACAATTATGTGTCTTTTTATTAATAAAATCATCCCTATAAATAGCGAGTGATTTTTAAGAAAACGAAGGGTGATTAAGAGTTATAGGTGAAAAAACGTAGCTCTGGGAATGATGTTTCGATATCACTACACGAAACAGTGAGGTCCGACTTGACAACGTATACTTGCAGGAAGATCGTAGTGCTGTGCAGGCTTTCCTGATATCACGACAGAGACTGCCGCTAAGTTTTTCGTGAATTCTTATTGTGAGATAATTTGGGTTCTGGAAACTTAGCGGCTTTTTTTTACATTTTGGATGTTTTTCGTGGGATTTCACTCCTTTTTGTAAGGCCAAAGCAGCGATATTACTGTGAATTGCCGAAAATTTCTCGAAATTCTATGTTAATTTTCAATTGGCTTTAGGGGTGTGACCTTTGAGTGTACTGTACAGTTCTGATGCTTATACTGTTACAACAGTTTAGTGATGTTATAACGTGAAAACGGAACCCATCGATTGTCCAATAAAAACTTCTTAGATTATACAAGGGTGACTCAGAATTCGTGACAAATCACTTGAAAGGTCAATACCTGTTACACTTGGGATCGAAAGTTCCTCCCTTTCACCTGGAAGAAACTTATCTATTTCCACAGAATTACGGAGAAGGACATGCTTGAATGAATGTATACGACAGAACGTTAGTGGTAATATAAGTAAATTTAGAAGATGGAAGTGGTGGAAGAAACAATCAAAAGTTGAGAACTCTTACTTTTTCTGTGGGATATAACAATCACAGACCATTTATTGGTTGGATCCTAAGTCTACTGCACAGATAATGGCTCGTTCTTAGGTATAAAGTAATGATACATCTGTTTGTGTAGATAAAAGACAATGAAATGGTTTACAATTGCATGACGTAATATTATGAATGAATTATACAAAATTATGACTGCGGCGTTAGCAGGACAGATAATTAGGCTAGTACACACGTAGAAAAAATTAGGTAAAGGCCATTCCACGGTGGAATGCGAACGCGAACTCAAACGCAAACGCAGTGATTCGACGCTCCTGATTAGTTGTTGAAAAAATTTGTTCAAAGCTAAGCCAATCAGGAGCGTCAGATCACTCCGTTTGCGTTTGCGTTCCACTGTGGTATGGCCTTTAGTGTTAGAGCTGCCTGTAGGCATACGAATAATAACAAACGGTCAATCTTCGTGATCGTGATTACTGAACCAAATTCTGTACTGCTAATGATCAGTTACAGGCAACTAGAGTGAGAAAATAATTTACCGAGATACGTACTTTTTCAGTCAACTAATGCACAGAATTATCAGCAGAACTACCATAATTGCCAATCAATCAGATATAAACATTCCTACTGCATATATTATTGCTGAATACGATAACTGAGGATTATCAGAATCTATGTACTAAAATCTTAGAGGTCTGACAAGCAGAATCTGAATAATCGGATCGTCAAGATGATAACGGGTAATAAATACAGTGTCCTGTACAAGACATGCCATGGTTGAAACTATAGCGGACCACTAGTGATGACAATGACAATATCTGCTGTTGGCTGGAATGTTGTGAATTCGAATTTTCTGGCAGAGTAGGCTTATTTGTCAATTGTGTTCCAAACCTGACGGGCAAGTATAACGGGTCAACTGTCACTGTTGATTTTCTAATGCCGCAAATCTGTTAAAGAAAATTCGATTAATTAGTTTGAATAATACTTCATGAGATGATAAAACCAAATGAATGCCATTTATAGATACAATGCACTCTCCTAACATAATGTTGGAAGAAATTAATATATATAGTACCTGAAGTTTTACCAACGTCCGAATCTTTGCCTAGTCCTTGTCAAAAGGTCCATCCATTACCATATACGTACATTGCATTAGGAAGTATGCGGGCGATTCATGTCGGTAGTAACCTTCTATAACATTCTTTTGGGCATCTTCTAGAACAAGCAATGATAATGATAAGTGTTAATCCAAAATATCAGTTTGGCAACATTGGCCACTCTTTACGAACAGTTGCAGCCAATTAATGCCCCTCCGATAATGCGGACGGATGAAATTCGATGTACAGTGATTACGCACTCTTCAGGCAAAGTGAATGAAAATTTTGAATACACTTACCGATTCTGTATTTGTTATCTGCATGCCCGAATATCAACTCTTGCCGGAAAATATTCCGATCAGTGAATGACAGCAAGCTGTGAGTCGTTTCACAACAAATCTTGAGTTATTCGAGATTCATCTTCAGACTTCGTTCATGCCGATAAGGCGTGCGTTCGGTGTTCGCATCAATTATATTATATACATAAATAATCGTCAGATTTACGAAATAGTACAATTTGTAGATCTAGTTCATAACCGCAGTTAGTTATCGTATTCAATTACATTTCGAAGAAATACGGAGCAGTCATCTGTTCTTCAGCGTTACACATAGCTTTCGCAGAATCATTCCAGGATTATAACCGAATATAGTGCATCACTAGGTCTGTGATCAAGGGATCACGCAATATAACAAGTATTACTTATTCGCATGTGAAGACGATGCAAATATTTTAATCTACATTAGAACACGAAGAGAGGTATACGAGTCGGAATTTCAGATTCTAAGTGTAAATCGTTGTATTCAATCTTTAATACTCTTTCAGGGAAGATATCAGGTGAATCATTCTTTGAAGATTTACAGGTACCTTTTTCTTCCAATCTCTTTGTATTTATAGATGGCAATAGTGAAAACTGATGAAGTTACCAGTAGCTTATAATAATAAAAAAATAATCTTATAAAATCAAGGCTAAACTGGAGACTATAATGGGGCGTAGTATATTACGTCCATGTTACGAACAATATTTTTCGATGCAGTTGACGTAAAATTCGATTTTATCTAAGCAGAACAAGTTGTAAAATTCGATTTTATCCAAGCAGAACAAGTTGTAAAATTCGATTTTATCTAAGCAGAACAAGTTGTAAAATCAGATTTTACGTCCACTGCAACGAAAACTTACAAATATATAACTTGAAATATAATACAAGAACACTATCGCCCTACCTAGTTACATTATCAAATAGTATCGCAACGTCCTAACAGCTGGTATTATACATATTTTCCCTGTTCAGTGTTGGGCCAATTAACTCATATTAACTTGAAAATATCCCAAAATACCTTTTTTTAGTCGCATGTATAGTTCGTACGGTTGCAAGCATATAGCATATACAAGTTCATAAGGTTGGCGTTATGTGATGAATAATTGATGAAATGAGAAAACATGATTTTACGGTTCTATATGCCAGAGTAGTGCTGGTACGACGAACTCAAGTATAGATATGTGCTTGCAAAATTGAAAGATCTTTATTTATTGGAAATCGAAATGAGACGTGAAATTTTTCAATCTATAATATTTATATACGTATATTTCTGTCAATTGACTATTAATTTTAGCTATGAACTGAATCTCTGAATTAATCCTAATACTAAAAAATAAAACGTGGAGTCGTATGTGTAACATTATATAGATTTATACGGTAGCCCAACACTGGAACAGTTATGATTGAGATATTTTCAACAGTAAGTCGAAACTAGTGTCCTGTAAGAAAATGAATGATTAATATGTTTGCCTCTTCATGCATATTGGTTTAATACGCGAGTAGAAGTTGAAGGAAAATTTGAACACATTCGTAAGGACACAACACTTGGTTGAAGTTGTGAATAGAAGTAAATACAGCAAACAATATTTTGTTTGAGAATAATACGATTTTGCAAACCATTTACGCATGAAGAGGTCAAGATTATAACTAAGTAATAAGTAATGTGAAACACGTGGTTGAGTTTTGTCAAATGTGCGAGAAATAGGTATTGCTGATGGGCAAGTGCCATTGCGACAACTTTTTTTAACTTTCGGTTTATTTTCTTGATTTTTCCAGCCTTTGAGGCAAGTATATATGTGTGCATACGTGTATTTCGTTGTCGGATCACAATCCAAGCCAACTGTGAGAGATCGTAGTATATCGCCATGACGAATAGTCACATTAGAGGATAAACCTGTCATATACAACAATTTTGCGAATAGGCTGCATGTATGCATGGTGTATGAACTGGTTTATTGTTCATTGGTATTGCCTTATTATCTGCCGTATAATTGAATTTGATTAGATACATTTGGGCTGCCTCCTTTTTCACACAATCTTCAAATGCATTACATCAGAAGTATTGCACCGAAAGTTTTTATGTATAATAATGTTCTGGAATATACCGATACCCATATTCTAATAAGTCGTAACTCACAAAATTTGAGAAATTGTCTTTCTTTCCACAATGAGATGATAATAATGTTTCGCAGCTTAACGTATAAGTTTCAGCGGTCAGATTGTTGATTCACTATTTTTAAATAAATATTCCAAGCCGTATAGTCATATCTTCTCAATGGTGATAGTGGAGCGTTTTTATGGCTTGCTGAAAAATTTTCTGAATGTGGAATACGGCATATTAGAACGTGGGTGTCGATACGTTATACCAATTTTATAGTTGAATTTTGGCAATTTGTATCAGATTATTTAGGCAGATATTCGATTCCATTGATATTGTGGGACAGTTCAATAGATGTTTTCAATGCAATATTTGTGTTATTCCGGTAGGCATTCATGTAATTTGCATAAGTCTTCATATCACAGTCATTTCTTACTAAACTTTAAATCGTCATCATGTTATGTCAATATTCAAATTATGGTACTGAATTTTCACTCATATTTCAGAAATTGTCTACTCTATATAATTGGTTCAGAATCGAATGTAACTGTGTTGAGCTGCGAATTTGTTTGTATAGTGAATATCATGATAAAAAAGATTTTCATTTCGAACGTATGTATCAGGAATTAAAAAGTAATTCGCTGAATCACTGTAATGATAGTTTGACCTTAAGTGGTCGGATAATCTAAAGACTTGATTCAACCGTTATCGGTCAAATATTATACTCATGTCTAGAAACAAGTAACTAGATCAGATTCTTTTTTATCATTGTGTATCACTTTACATCAACGGGCGAATTGCACACAGGTGTATAAAAAGATTATTTGTGATTATGAACTTTCCCATTCTGCAACTCGCTCCGTACGCAGTTTTATATGGTACATCGATACAAGAGAAGTAGATACTATATCCAGGTAGCACATAACTCTTAGATTTATATTAGTCCTTTGATCGACTAAAAGACTACTAAATTCCAACTAATGTCCGTTTTGTCAGTCAAGACTTATAAGCGGATATTCGACGGCATTCAGTCGTCGTTTAGTTGATTGAGGGACTGATGTAAGTCAAAGAGTATTTTGTGCTACCTGGGATATTGACTCAAGTCTGCCCAGAATACCGTAATAATATAACATATTTGATTGCAATGCAATGAAATATTGGCTATATCAATCAATGGATGCTCATTGTAAGATAAACTGACAATGTATGTTATATTATGCCAGTCGGAGTAGAATTTAGTCTAGTCAACTACTTCTTGTTCGAGTGCGTCTTGATTTGCATTATGTTTGAATGACAGATTTTCCTATAATGCAACTATTCGTCGAAACGGTATACTACGATCTCCCACTGTTTATTATGCCTGCTCGAAATTTTTACATGTTACAGATTCTGAACCAATATAATGAACTGTGATTTGAAACTCATGTCAAATGAATCGTTCCGATTTGTTTTAGTTTATTTTTCAGTGCACTTTAAACTCTTTACCAACATGTATCACTTACCAAATTTATATTGATTATTTGTCGTCTTTGGTAGGCAATAGATTATTTACACAACGTATGTAAAGCCGTGTATTATCAAGTTATTGTGATTATATATTTTTATACGTAGGCATGTTACCAAAACGCATTGATACAACAAGCGTGATATAACGTTGTTTTACGATTGACCTATCGTCTATCGTACATGTATCTATATAAAAATTTGTTAACCGATATTTTACAATGCCTTAACATTCACACTTCTTGCATTAGGTGTACTTGTGTGTATTATACACGCGTATCTTTGTTCTCGAAGAAGCTGAGTACGATTTTTATGAGTTTTTCAATGTGAATTCATTTGCATCGTATGAGCTTCACCAATGGCAGATGCCTCTCGAATGATAGGATAAAGAATTTCATAAGTTACTGTTCGTGCTACTAAGTACAATATCCTTGTTTATTTGTTATACAGTTCAATTTCAACGGCTAATTACTTTCTTGTATTTCATACACATTTTGCCAAATGTCATATTGAGGGGATGACACAATATTTTCATTTCTTAGTTTATATGGCATCAATACAATTGTAAAACGACAACGACGATGTCGTTGAATATCAGCATCTTGTTTGCGGTATTATATTCTCTTTAATACAAATATGTATGCATCCTTAGCTCCTCGTGGCCAGATCATCTTACGCACAGTTATATCGCTAACACTCAACCAATTATTATTTTTGTCTTTTAACATCGTGCTATAATGGCCGATATCCAGATTTTGACCGTGATGAAATATCGTGCTATGAACTTTAAATTGTTTACCATCGAGTGTTATTTTAGTGGTTGGTACAGCATTTATTCTAAAATTAGTTATTTTGGTTGAATGTGCATCTTTATATGTAAACAGCATCAATTGCAGAATAACGATATCTTTAACCGAAGCAATTACGGTTCTTTGAAGCTTATTATGCTTTTGACAATTTTCGCATATACCGTCAATTCTTGTCCATCGTGACAAAGAGGTGTTGATTAGATCTTGAAGATTCTTGGGACACTTTATTATACCTGGCGCGAATGTAACAGGTATTGCTAATATTTTATTTGGTTGCGTGTTCTCGGAGCTGAGTCCGCAATCATTGCATCGAATATTTATAATCAATGCATGTTCAATTGCATTACGCATAATGTCTGATTGTTGAGATAGGGCCATTATAAATTCCGCTGCATCTTGTTGTATCTTTTCTTTGAAACGTTCGTCTGCGAATTCTCTGACAGCTAATGAATTTAATTTTGTCCTATCCTTAACGTATGAATAAGCCAATGTCTCCAAAGGGTTGTTGTTAGTCATTTTAATCAATTCATGTAAAATGGATGGACAGTGGAAAATAGCCTGGAGAGAAGCATTGGCATAGCAAGAAACACCGTCTATATTTTCCAGGCCAATGACGGCTGGCAAAGAATCACCCAACGCAGTATTATGTTCGTCGATCTGTTTATCACATATGTGCAAAGGAATCGACCATACAGTGTCCCTGACTTTTGGATTTCTAACATGTGAAATATCAATTTCAGCTAATTCTGGCCTGTATAGACTCCTGAGCCGATTGTACTCTATCAGTGCCGATTCCTGTACTTTGAATGAGTATGGATCTAAGTTGATCAAATGTAAGCCTTCGAGCGATCTGACTCTCGATAAAGCTACGTAGGCTTGTCCAGACGTAAACAAGCTATTACCAATATCCATAACAACGCTATTTAAAGTTAATCCTTGACTTTTGTGTATTGTGATGCCATAACTGAGAGACACGGGGAATTGTTTTCTAAATATAAAGGCACCATTCATTATTTCAAATTTCGTTGATATCTTTTCGATGGTATGTTCGGTTCCCGATGCCAAAGAAATCGTTAATGACTCCACTTCATGTGTGTCGAGAGTTCGAGTTATCGACCTTACCTGGCCTATGGTACCATTGACAAGACCTAAGGACACATCAATATTTCGTCTTATCATAATTTTTGCCCCAATCTTGATTATTATAGTTTTTGCTAGTCCGGCTGTGCGAGAGCTGTCTTCGTTTTCTTTACCCAAAAGTTTTGATATCTTTTTCTTTAAATATGGTACACAATCCACACTGTCCTCGGCATTCAGCTCAATTTCGTTGCCCGGAATTTTGGCTAGCATTGCTAGATTCAGAATGTTACACTGATTTCGAGTCGAAAATATGCACACTGTATCCAGTGATAATTTATTAATGAAGTTGCACAGCTCTTCAAGTCTGTCATTTACTGACTTACCGACAAGCTCAATTTTCCGAGATTGCAAAATCTGTTGGTCATCAGATGTTAACATTCCAAAACGAACTCTAGATAGTATCTGTTGATATATCAAGTCGTTTTCTTGTCGTACGTTTGTCAACAGTTCATCGTATGAAAATAGATGGGACCACAGATTAATATTTCCCACTGAGCCCAGATATTTCTGTACCTTGTCTTTGGATAGTTTTATAAACGCTGAATTTTCGTTTACTGGTGGTAACTGCAACAAATCGCCCAGTACTATGATGTGTTTGCCACCGAACCAGCCCTCGGCTGAATTTTTAGTGTCGAATATTTCAGACAGACGTAGGTGAATGTAAGTCAATGTGACATTCGAAATCATTGATACTTCATCTATAATAAACAATACAACGTCTTTCAATTCTGCTCTCAGGATTTTTAGCACCTGGTCAGACAGCTCTTTGTATTTTGGAGTGCCACCATGTTCAACCGGCAGTTGAAACAGTCTGTGAACTGTCAGTCCGTCAATATTAAAAGCTGCGAGACCTGTCGGTGCAGTGACAGCAGTTGTTTTACCAAGGATCTGCTTTGTCCAAGATCTAATAGTTTTTATCAGAAAACTTTTGCCGGTACCACCAGCGCCACTGACGAACAATCGTAATATTTCTGTATTATCGTTTGTGATTAAAGTGGACGTAATGTGATCAAATATTCGCTTTTGATCGCTATTAAGTTTAGATATCATGTCACTGACGTCAACTTCGGCTATTTGTTCATCAACATCATTGAACTCCTGCATAGCTCGGTCAGCTTCGATTGGTTCAAATCCTAATGGATTATATTTGTTCTCATCACAATCTTGACTGAGCTGGCTCATTCTAGCGACGAGGTCGTCCATTTTTTCTTCGATCAATTCCTTAACATGATCGAATCCCTGCTGAATATCCGATAAACGCTCGTGATATTGCAGCGTTTCCGTGAGTTCTGTTTTGCACATTTCAAAAGCTTCTGCGTAAGAGTCATAATTATTTTTCAGTTCATCGGTGTCTCGCCATGGTTTAAATAAAAGTAATAATGCGTAGAAGTATTTCTCTGGATTTACATTCACATTATGTTTATAATGGTTTATTAAATAGCCACGTCGCCGTTTTTTCAGATACAAGTTATCGTCAAGCTCGTATATTTCCACTTCATCATTTACGGGCTTTATTTTCGTAATTTCATACCATTTCGCATAGTCATATAAAGGTAACGACTCAAGCTTTTTGGGTCGATTTGGATAGTGGTCATCAATCAGTGATGGATAGAAAATATCTGTCGATCCTGGATCTAGTTTCTTTACGACTTTGTGCGGCTTTACTTTTCTATTCCTGATTTGATTGATGTCCAACCATTTAACGGTTGTGTCAGAATCAGTTCCATATAATGAAATTCCCAACAATGTGTCAGCAGCTTCTAGAGCGCCGCACTCTCTATTATTTAAACTGCGCGTCGTCACACTCCATAGTCGACTACTCAACGACTTGGTCGAATTGATGTCGTCGAACATTTCTGTCGTATTACTAACTTCACTCTTAGTAGTATATCGTGTGCAATACCACATTAATATTGTTGATTTTTCACCAATGAACTGTATGTCCATGTTTCCTTCCCAAGCAGTAAGGACAACTGGATTATAATCATTGATGAAGGCCTCTTTGTCCGATCGCGGTAGGTCATACAGTCTACTTTTGGATTTCAACTGTCTTCTACCTGCGACAGATACAGCCACATCTCTCATCACTAGCGAATCGGTGATAGGTCTTGGAAAGCCGAACCGACATATTTTCGAATATCCTCTTTTATTTTTTTTGTTGCGCAAACAGTAATCGTTATGCGTGTGTCGCTGATGAGTGTCTACTCGGCGATGTAAAGTAGGTGATATGCGTTTATCTGGTATCCTGCAAGTAACGTATTTGGTAATGAATCGACTCACTTCATCAATACAAGATTCCCCGATACTAGGGGCATCCTTGATCCATATCAACAGGTGGAAATGTTGTGTACCCCTGTTATTCAGATATCCCTTTGTTATCCAGATATCTCGAGGCAGATACAGGGTCTGCTGCGACTAGTTCACTGTTTGACATGTGAGCCATTTTTGGTCCGTTAACCTGACGAATGTATGCAGCTAAATCTTCCCACATCCACTCACTTGGACTTAGGGTGAGAAACCATGTAGCCGGACCATAGTTCTGAACCATACATGCTAAATCGTTTCTTGGTTTACGCCAGTATTGGTCAGTATTACGCAATCTCGCAAAGACGGTTGTCAGGTTTCCTTCAAGTTTCTCTTTGGACATCAGTTCCAAGTAACTTTCAGCGTTCAATTGTTCCTTCGGATTGATCACGTTTAATTTGTGGAATATACCGCTCTTCAGTTGACGTATGTTCGAATCGTGCAGTAAAAAGAACAGATACTGCTGATTCAGTCTGAAGACGGAGTGTTTTGACATCAGTCTACATTTAATAAAGTCGAATTCTCGCAGAGCAACAGTTCGGTCTTGACGTTGACCATTTATACCATATGGATATAAATCTGGAAAGCACATAACGTCCAAATATTTATCCCATGTACTCAGAGGTGCTTCGTGAACTTTTAACATTTGATAGAGAGCTGTCGCAGTGTTATTCTCTCTATCAGCATTGATGGGATAAATGGTATATTGCTCATAGTAATCATCTGTGTCAATTATTTGGGTCAATATAGCTCTACGCTTGATTGTTTCTTCTTCATTGGATTTTAATGGCGCATCCGTATATTCCTCTAGAGTTGACTGTTGAGGTTCTACTTGGACTTCTATATCCTGGATTAGAGGTTCTAATAACATTTCGGGATCCGCAGGTAATTCAATTTTCGAATACAGTGGATTGTTTTGTTTGAGCCACATCAAGGCTTCATAAATTTTTTTTACATCCACCAAATTGCTCCAAACTACTTTTGATTTGTTTGGAATGCCCATAACCAGTACGAACAGCTCATGGTTGAGATTGAGTGCATCGGTTGGTGAGGGTAATTTTTTCAATGTTTCCTCCAAAGGTAATGGTAGATGAAACGTTCTACCCTTCTCTTTTTGTATTTTGAATTTGTTTGGTAAATTTTTTTTTGCTACCGTTCCCATTTTTTGGACCGTTTGAAATGCCTTCGCCCTTTGAATTAAGATTTTTTCATAATCATTCAGAGTTAATAGTACCATTGGCATGTCGTCCACAGCCAACTGATTCATTATGCAAGTGGGCGGTAGCTCATTGTTGCGAAACTTTTCTAAACAATAATGGCAAATAAATTCAGTAGAGATGTAGTTATCGTGATCAATGTATTTCTGTAACTCTGACCAATACTTTCCAGACAATGGTTTTTTGAGTTTTGTAATGTCGCATACATCCCGTCGGTAACACAATTTTTCACACGACATGCACGGTAATTGTGGTACATCCATTGAAAGTTTAGCAAGTGTCTGAAATGCGAGCGGATGTTTTGTAATAAGTTCATCTTCGTTTATACTTATTCCCTCGGTAGGTGATTGATAAGTTGGAGCTTTTTGTGCCGTTTCAGCTGATATATTTTTTAAAGTTGTCAAATCACTCCGTGTTAGCGCGTTGTCAATACGATTAATTTTTGCGATGAGTTTCATAAGCTCATGGATTTGTCGCATGAAATATCTGATTTGCGGAAAATGAGACTGCAATACTTGAAGCGGCAGCAGCTTGGATTTACAACTGACGGTATCGGTGTAACAACTCTGGGAATGCCCAATTTTCAGTGTTGACTTATTTGCACTACATACGTTGAGTTGGTTCAAGTTGTTGCGAATATTTGTCAGTTTCCACGAGTCTATAGCTTTTAACAAATGTTCGAGTCTATCTATAATATCTAAACTCGGTCCGACACACATTTTGCTGCAGGTCCATGATTTGCGTACATGCCTACTTATACTTATTGGCAAAATATTAACGATTTTACCAGCTGTGGTCGTAATCAGTGGATCTACTGGAATATCCAAGTCGTCATATGCTGTGTCTGCATAGTAGGCTTCTGAAGAGCCGGTGTGCTTCGATGGACCGCAAAAGACTGCAATCTTTGATTCGATGTCTGACGATTGTGCTGCTTGCGTCGAACATTTTGCGATTCTATTTTTCAAGTGAATCAATGTTTTATTCACGTCACGGACAAGATGTTTTCTAGCCTCTACACACCATTTCACGATTGTCTCCACTTCAATTTTTGACTGTGCTTTTGATTTATGGTTGATTTTCGAGGACAAGTTGTTGACGTATCCCTCCACGGATCCTAATAGCGTGATTGTATTCCCTCGTCTGCTTATGTTTCTGTATTTCTTTAAAATAGTATTTTTTTTTACCAATTTTTCTTTACCTGTATAATAATGCATTCTATTGGCTGCTTTTTTTGTTTCCGGATGCGCAGTATATTCGCGTTTTGCATATGCTTTTTTAATTTCTGGGTTTTCAGCATATTTGACTTTTGCATATGCTTTTTTAATCCCTGGGTTTTCAGTATATTTGTCTTTTGCATATGCTTTTTTAATCTTTGGGTTTGCAGAATATTTAATTTTTGCATATGCTTTTTTTATCTCGGAATCTGCAGAATATTTTTGTTTTTCCTTAGTTCTTTTTATTTGTGGGTTTTCAGCATATCTCTGTCTTTCACGCGTTTTACTAATCTCGGGATTTGCTGCGTATCTATGTTTGTCATACGTTGTCTTTGCCGGGGTGCGTGCTACACATTTACGTTCTCCATACGTCGTATCTTCCGACTTGTCATTGAATGTTTCTGTTTTGTGACTCTTAGCTGCATAGTCGGTTCGTCTCTTCTTGTTGATCGTGTTTTTGTAATTTCCCCACCATTCTTTTTTCAAATCCCTTTTGAGGGATCGACTGCTGATTTTCCGATCAATATTGGGTGGTGGCACGCACTTTTTGACAACGTTTGACGACGGTACTTCAGTAGGAATTGAAGATTTTTTCCGTACTGTTCGACAGACTGAAGCATAAGTCTTTTTTGATTCTGCTGCTATGTTTGGTTCGATTTCTTGTAGATTCACTACAATCGATGATACATTCGATTGCTGCTGTGTGCTGCTCGGTGACGTTCTCATTTCTATTGTAGGGAAAGGAATCAGCATTTCTTGATCCAGTATTTTAATCAAATGTTGTCTCATTGTGAGGGTAGACTTGAAGTGTCCATGATTGTCTACCACGTAATTTACTGCTATGGGGTCTTGTCCTTGCGCTAGAGTAGTTGCAATAGCACAGGCAAATACTCCGCATGATACCCCATCTGGTTGAATTTGTATATTTTCATATACGATGGAATATTCCCGATACAGGCATTTCAATATGTCATGTTGGAACGGTAATAATTTTCGATGCAATGTATCGTACACGTGTACTACCGATCCGTCGTAGTATATGCAAGTCCAGTGTCCAATTAGATTGACACCTATATTCCCACCGTAAAGTATTTGAATATGTTTATCAGTGTTGACTTGTCGGTACCAACGTATACCCTGGTAGAACAGTGGATCCTGGGGTTCAAACGATGAGTTCATTGTTAGAACTTTCAAGAATGCGTTGATACATCGGTCATCCAATTCTTGTTTGATGTCCAAAATGTAAGCTCGAATTCTCTCTCGAATTTCACGTACTATATCTTGTACGTCGATGCGCACATTATAATCCTGAATTTCTATAATGTGCTCTGAATCTACGCTAAGGACCTCGCCAGGCCTCGAGTCATTGCGGCTATCAATTTTTAACCTATTTGCTTCATTTCTGCGTTCCCTACGTTTCGCGTAGCTAAGCTTCTTAGTTTTTGGCATTTTTCGAATCTATTTCTTACGTTAAAATTAATATAATAAATTTGAGGATTTTAAAGCTATCGATATACTGCGGTGCTACTTTTTATCGGAAGATTATTTCTTCGAACGCAAGTACTTACGTTTGATGTCTTCAACTCCGAGCAACAGCTATTATTTGACACTGTATTTTTTTTTTATTCACTTTTTTTATTCTACTACAATTAAGTAAAAATTATTATCAATTGTGAAGTTAATGTTTGATGTGAGGTTAATATAATAATGAGATTGTCTCTTACTGTGAGTAGCCTGTCAATGCCGATTTTCCAGAAAGTTTAATTTGAACAAAAGTGAATCAATAATAATGAAATTATTAACGACCCTGAAGTTCTCAGACATCCGACAAATAAAAACTTCAACACGTCATAACAGCCGTAAAAACCATGGGAATGGAAAAAATAAAGTCGCCATTTTTAGCTTTTTCAAAACTCTGAATGTGCATTTTTTCGATTTTTTTTTTACAGCGTCCGATAAGGAGCTATGGAAAAAAGAAAGCTTTGGCAAGCTCTGGTAGCACTGTAAGACATGGCAATGATACAAAATTGATTGAATGTCACCGTCACTACATCATCTGAAAGTGCATTTTTTTATTTTATTTATTTTTGGCTTGGAATCTTTGGCACATCATAGCAACCGTAAATTACATCCGATTGAGAAATTTCAAAATGACATTTCTTCCTTTTTTCAAAATCTACAAGTGCATTTTTTTACATTTTTTTTTTGTACGTGTCCAACCTGTAGTTATGATCGAAAATATTTCCAGTAAAACTTCGGCACCCCATTTAAATAACACAGGAAATTTTTTATTTTTCATTTGGAATATTATTCCGTTTCAACGAATCATCGTGTTGTAAAAAACAATACATATTCTTGTAGGAAATCAAACGATCTCCAATAAAGGTCCTATATGATTTTTCGCTAAATCGACTCATTTGAAAGTTATTCAGGGTTAAAAGTGAACTTTGACCGTTAATAACTTTCAAACGAGTCGACTTAGCGAAAAATCATATGGGACCTTTTTTAGAGATCGTCTAATTTCCTACAAGAATATATACTGATTTTTACAACACGCTGCTTCGTTGGAACGGAATAATATTCCGAATAAAAAAAAAAAAAAATTTCCTGTGTTTTTTAAATGGGAAATTAAAAATCACGATGAGCGACGTCTTAATATTAATATTAAGAGCTCAAATTTTCACAGGATTTTTTTTTCGTCATCCTGAACAATATTTTCACGTAACTAAGAAAAAAAAATTATAGAATTATAGTATAGAAGGGAAATGATGGTAGCCTCCACGTGGCGTGCTCCGGGCAACGGAATGAATATTTTATCACATTCTGGCTAATACCATTGAATCTAATCGTGAATTGAAAAATCTGAAAAAATATATACACCCGCAGACTTTGAAAAGACCTACAAACGTCAATTTATAATTTTTGAACCGAACGTAATTTATGATTACTATACTGTGCCGAAGTTTTACTGGAAATATTTTCGATCATAACTACTGGTTGGACACGTACAAAAAAAAAATGTAAAAAAATGCACTTGTAGATTTTGAAAAAAGGAAGAAATGTCATTTTGAAATTTCTCAATCGGATGTAATTTACGGTTGCTATGATGTGCCAAAGATTCCAAGCCAAAAATAAATAAAATAAAAAAAATGCACTTTCAG
The DNA here is from genome assembly GCA_914767705.2 of Tenthredo notha. Lineage (NCBI taxonomy): Eukaryota > Metazoa > Arthropoda > Insecta > Hymenoptera > Tenthredinidae > Tenthredo > Tenthredo notha. The sequence goes on from OU611916.1 coordinate 2,939,786, forward strand.
ATGATGTAGTGACGGTGACATTCAATCAATTTTGTATCATTGCCATGTCTTACAGTGCTACCAGAGCTTGCCAAAGCTTCCTTTTTTCCATAGCTCCTTATCGGACGCTGTAAAAAAAAAATCGAAAAAATGCACATTCAGAGTTTTGAAAAAGCTAAAAATGGCGACCTTATTTTTTCCATTCCCATGGTTTTTACGGCTGTTATGACGTGTTGAAGTTTTTATTTGTCGGATGTCTGAGAACTTCAGGGTCGTAATTATTATTAACAATAAGAAAAATATTGAATATAACTGTGTTTTTTGTTAATCAAAACGAAATTTCAATCAACAATAACTCACACCTGTTGAATAATTGCAAGTTCAATTAATACGATGTGCTCTATGCAATATCTTCAAGTGGAATAGAATATAGAATATCTTTTGGGGCTTTCCATTGTTTTTCGGACTGTGTTCCTAAACTCATCAATTAGAGATTTTTTGTCAACACTACTTAATATCGTCAAACTGTCAATCGTCTAATCGTTATTGGCCGATACGAGCGCTACCTTCCGCGCTGATAATGACTTAGTTGGACTAAGATTACCGCGAACCCTAGCAGTCTTTTGTAGTACTAAGCCATTTATTCGCGTCATTTCTTCACTACTTTATTTATTTCTACGTCAACTTCAGGGGTGCATTTCAAATGAGGGGCGCCCCAGACTTCGGAACGCATGCCATCCCTTTTGTAAAGAGAAAACTTGTAAAAACAAAAAGTCAAATGAATTAATATAGTCATTGAATTTAATTTACGAATCACTATGAAAAAATTCACCAATTTCAGAAAATAAGGAATGAAATATTTTGCAATGATTGTAATTCAAAATTTTAATCCAAAATTTGACGCCCTTAATACTGCTAACGATATCCGCCCTTGAGCCATCAATTATTCTGGTCGCATTAATTTTATTATAATGTTATAACAAATGCAATTTTAATCAAGGTTATATTCTTCATTCGATGTGTATTGTTATGGGTTTTATTTTAGCAAATCAATATGTACTGTGGAAGGTTTCGGAATGTAATAACAGGTTGTCTTTGTACGTAGGGTAATGTTCGTTAATGGGTTCGCAGTGGCTAACTGTTTTTTTCTGACTTTTTCGGATATTATAGAATAAAATAATACTATATTATTTTTATGAGGGGTTATAATTATTATTATTATAATTTAATTTGATAGAATAAAAAATAATACTATATTATTTTTATGAGGGGTTATAATTATTATTATTATAATTTTACTACATTCGGATAATTTCTTTTAAATCTGGACAACTCTTTTTTTTTACATTCAACAATGTGTGTTGGTGAGTGCGTCCATCTATCTAATTCATGTGATTAATGGAGTATCGTTGAAATTTGAATCCTAATTCAAATTTTCATTCAATGTTCGAACGTTCGCACTTGAAGATGGGTAAGTAGTTATTTATATATTTATCTGATAAATCTATTCTTGTTTTGATAACTGATAATGTCGATTAAATCAGTAATTTACAATTAAGTCAATGCGCTGACAACTCAGGTGATCCTCGCGTTCAAATGATAATATCTTTTCATACTCCAAAATTAGTTTGAAATATATTGATTGCATTGAGCCATTGTTTGGCCGTTATGATCGGAATTTATAAGGGCTCAGCATCAAACGGCCGTAAGTTTCGCTCTCATCAATTAGGGTTGCATTTTTCTTGAATGGTGGGTCGCGATATTGTAATATTTTTTATCTAATACCAAACATTTGATTACTTGGTATGATCTTTTAGACGCTTGTATTAATAGTTTTTTTTTTTGCCATTCTTATTACTGCTGCCCTTCATACCTATACTGTTATCAACCAAAATTTACTTATTTAGTGTTGAAAAATGATTATCCGAAATGCCCAATTATTGTCAAAATTTCTGGATCATAGTATTTTTAATTTCTTCAATTCAATTATTTATGGTGAAATTGAATTATTCTGATTCGTTGCATTATGTGGGGATGATAGTCATATTACACTAGTTCTGATTGAGTGAAAGTGTAATCTTTTTTGACCTATTGTAATAATGATTCTCCTGACGTTATTTTACTTGTTGAAATATTGGTAGATACCATAGAATGAAGTGTATCTAATTAAGATGTGTTTTATTTTGGTTATAGCTAACAACGAAGAAAATTTTGATAATATTGATGGGCAGGGGGAAGCCGGGGAGATGGTCCCGCTGCCACAGGAGCAGCGGGAGGTTGTGGCGCTGCCCCAAAATGTAGTATGTACCTAACACCTTTCATTTTATAAAATATTTGTAACTGATGTATTATATTTTCTAATATCTGTAAATATGATTTGATAGCATCTCTTATGATACTGTGTGAAACTTTTCATCTATTTTACAGATTAACATGATTCAAGAGGCTGTGCGCCAATGTTGGGCAGCCCAAGTTGGCCGAGGGGGCCAACTAGTTCGCGGCGGTGGAGGTGGCCGAGGAGATCAGGGCGGCCGAGGCCATCGTGGCGGCCAAGGCGACCGTGGCGGACGAGGCGGCCGAGGCGACCGTGGCGGGCGAGGCGGCCGAGGCGACCGTGGCGGGCGCGGCGGTCGAGGGGACCGTGGCGGCCGTGGCGGCTATGGAGACCGCGGTGGCCGTGGTAACCGCGGTCAGCGAGGGGCCAGAGGGGGCCAGCGAGGGCCCACAAGAGGCCAGAGGGGGCCCAGAGGAGGCCGTGGAGGCTGGGGCCGACGGGGCACCGGAGGGGGCTCCGTTGTAGTTTATTTTTAATTTTAAAAATCAATTTAATTTATCAAATATTTTATTAATTAACTAATAAACACATTTCTAAGTAAACAACACAGTTCAAAATAAATTATTCACAATCACCATTTCATTCCAATATTTTCACAGAATTATGTATACAATACATGTTTACTTGCTATATTACATATTTTATAAGACTTTTTTTTACTTCATATGATACGAATTTTAATTTCTATTCATCATCTTCCTATATCTAGCGCAACTTTCGATTCACTATAATTTAATGATATCGTATTGAGGTAAACAGACTATGGATATGACATGATATTCATTTTTTAAATTCATATTCAACGATAAAATATGTTTTCTTCATAATTGTATGCTCAATTTTATTCCCAATAATTTGTCATCTCATTTTATTGCAAAGTGTTAGTTATCATTAGAGCTGTACACAGGTATTCCTTCAGGTTTCAGCTTAAACTTTTGCCAGATCATTAGAACTATCATTTTTATAGTAGGATTATATATCACAAATAAATATTTTTACCACCCATATTATGACGAATCTATTGTTATATGTAATATATAACAATAGAGAAATGAGAAAAAGGTAATTCTTGTGGGCTTTATTTTATTGCAACACGAATATGATTCCAACGAATGTATTATCGGCTGAACAAGCTTGTTGTGAGAAACGTAAAAGAACAAGTCGAACACAGAGATCGAACAGAACAGTAATTTAAACTTAAACGGTTCTATAGGATCTTTCCAAGTTCTGCATTAATAATCTTACTGCAGATTTTCTCTAAACAAGTCTTCCAACAACCGATAGTCTTTTTCTGAATAAGAAACTATCAGTGCAACGGCTCCACGTGAGCGACATCGAAGATTGCTTGTCTTTCCCATCGCGTGTCTAAATAATACAGGGCGATATGCATATATATATCGATACCAACGTTCTAATATGTCGTAACCCATAAAATTTCAGAAATTGACTTTTTTTGAAAAATTGAATGATAATAATGTTGCGCAGCTTATGTTTTTAAGCTATAGCGGTCAAATCGTTGATTCACTATTTTTAAATAAATATTCTAATTCGTAAAATCCTATCTCCTCAATGATAACAGTGAAGCGTTTTCATGGCTTGCTGAACGATTTTTCAAATGTGGGTTATACGACATATTAGAGCGTGGGTATCGATTTACATTCATTCTGTCATATTTTCTGAAAATTCTCGAAATTTATCGTTTTTGAACTGTATCAATAATAACAGTAGCTGCCAATATTGGCATGCTTATGTTATGACTTGAATATCAAGACTAATTATGTGACAACGAACTATTAATCGATATATTGGCTTTCATGTAGAACAAATAAAAAAATTCATATGGGAAACAAATTAATAGGGAAAACAACGGTACATCTGAATACTGTTCAATTAAAATTGTTTGATGTGTATCATAAATAATGTTATTGTACTGAATGATTTCCTCTTAAATTTTGTTTCACCCATCACTTTTCATCACCTATGTTGATGTAAGAAAAGTATTGGTTCAGGTCGTAAAGTGATTTTAGATAATACAATGAATCTTCATTGACCACATTTCATTGAGCATCATCATGAACCACATTTCCAAACTTCTAGATCCCGAAAATAAGTTTTCAGAAAAATGTCAGTCTCCCCGTTGGTCTGTCGTTCTGTCAGTCCTGCGGTCTGTTAGCTTATTTAATGAATCCACGTGATGATCTTGGCTATGGCTCGATGAAACATTCTGAAATTCAGAGGACTTTATGTTGGAATGACCTGAATGAGAAACTGCCATATCTTATTAAATTTTAACGTTCGCTTTTATCGAAAATATATTGACTATCAATTATACATGTGTATATTTTCACTTTTCATTATTCTTTCACATTTCCAGATCAAAATAATGTTTTTCTGAATTTGAACCAATGACTGTATTCTGTATTCAGTACATGGGTATTTCTCAGATAACTGTGATTTTTAAAACTCAAATTTCTCTGAAATTAAAAATGTATTAAAACGCATGTTTCGGGTCTTCTTTTGCTCCACTTATACACAGAACTGAGCCTGTAATGTAGTTCTACTACAACTACAACAGAACAAAAACTATGACAATATTTGAGAATTTTAATTTATTTAAAAATTAAAAATAATAATTATCAATGAATAATGATAATAATATTAATTATAATATTAATAACATTATTAATAATAATATTGATATTAATATTATTATCAATATTTATTATTAATAATAATTAATTAATTTTGATTTTAATTTTTTTAATTTTTTTTTTTTTTTTTTCAGTCTTGTCCGGCGCATTGGAGCCATTTTTAACCAAACTATAACAAATAAATATAACAATAAGTTAAAACATTGAGGAAAAAACAAATTAAAAAATTATTTTTCATTTTTGCCACGGTACTGACATCCACGGTACTGACATTTGGATTTATAATTGACCTAACTTCGTAATGCGGATAGTTGAAATAATTTCCCAACATCATTTTGATGTTTCACGTAAAAGTAAATAGGAATTCAGTACAATTGATTCAAACATCATAATAATAGCCACAAATTTCAATACCATGGTACTGACATGTAATTTTATGACTTACCTTTTTGAAAACAAATCAAATTGGTTTAATCACATTTTTAAAACTCCCAAATAAACACACAGCTCCAAAGGATGCACAAATAATCCCTCTTTAGAATGCCACCAAATGGAGCCAATGAAACTAAATTAAGATAGCGATTAGGCGGCAAACATTTCAAATTTAAAAATTGAATAAAATTCCCGGACATAATTCAATGATGATTATTTTTTTTTACCAATCAATATTTTTGTATAATTGTAATACAATTCGATGGAGTATACATCAGACTTAAGTTATGAGAGGTTAATTTTATATTACAAAACGAATATTGATAGAAATTTATACATTTAGTTTGAAAAATGAGAATCGGACATGCCACGGTACTGACATTTCCAGTATATTTTCGTAAGTTATAAATAATCCGAAACCACTTATGTTTCAATATATAATGTAGGTTGTAGAAAATGATCAGATTTATGATATTAATGACCACTTGATAAAAAAAAAATATATTGGATGATACATAATATACTCGACATAAAAAATCACAGTTATCTGAGAAATACCCACATACGTATCTAAATTCTTACTTTTTGTTCTGTAATTTTCTTATTGCTTTCAAATTGAAGATAAAATCTTTACTCGAGTTTAAACCTGGCTGTTCGGAAGCCAATGATGACATGTTGCCAGTTTAAAGTCTGGTGCAAAGTACTGCCGTTTTGAATCCAAGACTGAGGTATGTGACTTCTTATCCATTTTATCCAAGAATGAGATATTGAGTTCTGAGTTCAGCCAAAATGTGTACTTGTCCAATAGTAATCGGGTGTTAAAACCGATTCCACAGGCTACTGTAATAATAAGAACGAAAAAAAATAACGTATTGACTTTAATTAAAGTACGAGCAGTGGTTTAACGTTCATCTGTTTGATTTTAATGTTCTTTTCAATGTAATAGAGGTGATTTCTATAATAATGATAATGAGATTCATGACCTTGTACAGTATTATTCATTTCTAAGTTTTAAATTAGAAGTTTTTTCTTGCAATTATTTTTGAACTTACCTATAGTCGCTATGAGGCTATAGTCGCTCATACAGATTTGTATGCTGATGATCTACGATAGGGCTCGGCACATTCATTAGTCCAAAGAGCCAAAACTGTCAATTCATCTAACCCGTTCACTGGCACTAATCCTTCAAATGCCTTTTCTTGGATTTTGGTAGGTATGAGTGGGGATATGCAGGTATGAAAGGATCCGGATGGTTGGACGTAGTCTTTGCTGTCCCAAATAGACCACACACCCCTTAGTTGCTTTTATTTCTCCTGAACGCTGCCCCTACCATAGAAATTTACGGTAAGGAAAAGTGACCGATTTCAGGTAGACCAAGGGGACGTACGGCCATAGGAATTGACACTTAGAGCCAGGTTGGCGCTGAGCACACGACGGTGCCGCTCCCTGATCTACTATGAACACACTTTAGTTTGATTTGAGATCTTCCTCAAGTAATAGTGTTTTCGGTTAGGAAAAATTGTGCTGCACTGGTCTGCACTGGTGTAAACCAATGTACACCGTATCCTTAGTTTTGCACTGTGCCGTGGATTCGGTATACACCGGTGCACATCAGTACAGCACAATTTGGCTCAACCGAAACCGCTATAAGAGCAGTTTGCGTGCCACCTGCTCGTTGTTGTTAGCGATTGACTCTGGTGAAATTTGAAAAACTTGGTCATCCTTTTTACCGGTTGCTGTCTTTTATGTAACGTTGTCTTGATTGATAATTACTGTCTCATGGTTGATGCAACCAATAAACTCACTTTCTAATCAATATGTTTATTATTTTCTGTGCTTGCGTAATATTAATTAACATTATTGTATTCACGAAACACCAGTTTATGCTGCCGTAAATTGTAACTTAGCGGCGATCCGCTGCCGCCAATCTTGATAATAATTGATCTGAAAATGACGCACAATTTTTGAGCACACGACGAAAAAGGTGGTTGTTTGATCTGTATTGATTAAACGTTAGGTTACGACGACGAGGTTGACTCAGGTTCATATTAAATGAATGAAACTTATTTTTATTCTCGTACTTTAATCGGCACTTTGAGATACTTTTTTTTCTGCTTCGCGGCCTATACCTTATTACATGAGTTTGAGATTCTTTTTCTTCTTAATTCTTTTACGTGGCTATTGCTTGGGTTTTAGGTTATTAACTGTCATTGATTGATCGTGCATCGAGCATCGATTATATTATATAAATGAAATTATATTGAGTGACGCTGTCTTCTGACGTCACTAGTATTTGTCGCGTGCGCCGCCATGTGGCCATCATGCCGTACCAACCACTTCGTTATTTCAATTAAATCTACCAACTGAGAAAGAGTTCAGATCTTGCTCAAAATCAATAGGGGGCTGGGAAAAGACGGCGAATACCTACGCTTAAAATTTCTATGGTGTACCGTGTGATTCCTCGCTTACATCGCAGTGATTTGGGTAGTAGATCGTCAGGTATAGTCAGTATGAAAAATTATCTGTGATCGTAGCCGCGGAGTTCTATAGCACCGGTCGATGACGCTCTTCAGTCTTGACAGCTATGGTAAAGTGAGTGTCATATTATTACGGAAAAGAATTATTACACCCACAAAATGTTCTTTGTGCACCGAATAATCGTTATCCAGGGGATTGCGACTGATTGGGGATGGATAACTAAGTAAAACTAGTTTTCACAATTACGAGTGCATCTGTAAGAGCGTAACCTCAAAACGGCAAGTAACCTCAAGGACAAGTGACCGTTTTCAGGTAGGCCAAGGGGCTTTACGGTCCTAGTAATTGACACTTAGAGCCAGCGTGGCTCTGAGAGACCGGGCGTGCCGACCATGACACTACATGACCCAGAACTGGCCGAAGTCAAAAGTTCAACCTCTTCCTTGCCACTGTTCCACATCTGGAGCAATTTAAAAAACCTCTACTGCACTAAAGTTTGTTACGGGTATCCAATAAATTTAAAAAAATTTTAGCAACACGTTTTTTTTCACAGACTGACTGACCCGTTGCATCTCTTCGACAAGTAGGGTTACGAACAAAGCGATGTGGATATCATTCATCGAGCAATATAATATATACAATATTGTGTAATTGAATTGTAATATCGTTTAAAAGACAACGGTATACGATACTATTCCATAAATAAGTAGTGATGAATTGTTAAATTGATTGCAGATGTCAATTTCTGTTTATTTGAAACATTATTAGGTTATAAATAACTGTCTAGGTGAAATTTACACATCTGATAGTCTTGAATTTCTCGTCTATTTCCCAGGAAATCCTGTGTTGCGCAAACAATTGAGCCGTTTTAACGTCTCTTAAGTTTTTACAATCGATCAAGATCTTGATTACTCCGCGGTTCAATATTCTCGAGTCTTGTCTCGGTTATCGTCCAAGTCTTCTTGTAGTGTCTCGAATCAAACGATAAGAGAAAAATCATCATCTCGTCTTGAGTCTCAACACCTCTCATCTTGTCTTGTTTCGTTTTTCTCGTATCTTGCGGCAACACTATTCTCTTTGAAATTGAAAGGTGAATGGTTAGGTGATCTGGTATTAAATGGATGAACATGGTACATCTCAGAACATGCTAGCTTAGGATGTTACTCGTGTCTATTGGTATGCAGTGGAAAATGCCCCTACTCGTTAGCATTGTGCAACCGACATCCCAGCTTAATGTCCTTCTCGTTAAACAGTGTATTAGCTGTTCCTGCACACACTCCGTAGAATGATTTGGCCGCATTAAACACCTTCACACCCTGTGCTAGTACGAATCTAGCTATGAGGATGCCAGGTCAAGAAAAATCCGAGGCTGCTGCATGCTCTCTGAAATAATAACTTCTAATTACTAATTACTAGGACCGTAAAGCCCCTTGGCCTACCTGAAAACGGTCACTTGTCCTTGAGGTTACTTGCCGTTTCGAGGTTACGCTCTTACAGATGCACTCGTAATTGTGAAAACTAGTTTTACTTAGTTATCCATCCCCAATCAGTCGCAATCCCCTGGATAACGATCATTCGGTGCACAAAGAACATTTTGTGGGTGTAATAATTCTTTTCCGTAATAATATGACACTCACATTGCCATAGCTGTCAAGACTGAAGAGCGTCATCGACCGGTGCTATAGAACTCCGCGGCTACGATCACAGATAATTTTTCATGCTGACTATACCTGACGATCTACTACCCAAATCACTGCGATGTAAGCGAGGAATCACACGGTACATGCCACTGTTCGACGGATATCGTGGTCTTTGTCTGCGAAAAAAAGTGAAAGAAGAAGAAGAAGATTAATTTTTTTGTGTTGTTTTGAACTTTTAAAGAATAATATCTCGAGATCCGTTGGACCAATTTCGTTAAGATTTGAACTACAAAGTCTACTTAGGTAGGTCTTTGAGCCGTGCAAATTATATCATGAAACTCCTTTCCTTTCCGGAGATATCATGCTAATCTTACATGCAATATCGTTATACCTCGATCCCCCGGGTAAATGATTCTTGGCTCGCGTTTCGCCTTACTTATTACCTTTAACTTAGCGGCGATTCACTGCCGCGAATCTTGATAACATCATAGAGTCCTACCACAGCAGGTTGGGCCATCGCATGGATAGGAGCCCTGCGCCATGGGACTTCGTTGGTAAGTGCATATTGCAGTACAGCTCGCAACTGCATTTCGTGTTACAGAGTAGTCTTCAATTACTTGTATTTTCCGGATCAGGTAAACTGCTGAAGTTGGCAGCCGATGTAAGGGGTGATGTGAGAAGGCTGCGCAACAATTGCCAGATTAGTCGCCATGCAAGATACTCGACCATTTTTAAACAGAATCGGCTTGCAAAAGGTTTATAGTTTGCCTGTAATAATAATGTATTCATTTGGAATGGTTCTATCATATAGGTACAATTCCCGATTGAAAATCTTGTAGTAGACGTCGAAAAAGGAATCCTGTCCAATTTTTAGCTCTTAATTCCAATTCTAAGTACTCGACCTTTTCTTTTTAAGTTTTCCCATGCTAATAGCATGTAAACATTACGAATTTTACTTTTGTCGTGCACAACTCAGCCGCATTTCGGTGGATTGTACTCATCCAAGACTCATTTTACAGATAATTTAGTGTTCTTCATAAGTGCCGCAGGTAGTTTGACTGTGGTTTCAACCGCTGCACCTGTGTGAGCCTTCAGAGTCGATTTTATGCATAATTCTTCTTTCTCACTGTGGGCGAATAAACAGTTGGACTTGAAGAAAAAAACTTTTCGACAATTTTGTAGGAAATTTATTTCTCTACAAATAAGTCCTATGAATGAAGTCTCTCAAACCAGTATTTCCAAAGATATAAGGACTTCGATTTTTTGAAATATAAAATTCTAACAAAATGTCAAGTTCAATATTTTCAAATCAATCAAACTATCATGGGCACTTTTGAAGAACATTAAATTCTCTGTTAAATGAGTCTTGGATGAGAACAATCCACCGAAATGCGGCTGAGTTGTGCACGGCGAAAGAAAAATTCGTAATGTTTACATGCTATTACCATGGGAAAACTTAAAAAGAAAAGGTCGAGTACTTAGAATTGGAATTAAGAGCTAAAAATTGGACAGGATTCCTTTTTCGACGTCTACTACAAGATTTTCAATCGGGAGTTGAAAAAAAAAAATAGTCATTTGAAAAAAAGCACCATAAGGTACATACAGGGCGGGTGATAATCAATATGGGACATTCCGCGTGAAACGGATCAGTCACCACTCAGATATTTTTCTAATTTTGCATGTCGATTGTCCTCGGGGAGTTAGATTTTGGTGCCAGAGCATTTTTCAATTAGTGAAAAATTCGTTGAGTTATTTGCATAAACAAATTCGAGCAAGGTTTTTTTCAAAAATTCATAACTCCGCCAATAATGACACTAGACTCAATTTTTTTTTTTAGTTCACGCGGAATGTGTCATAGAATTTACAAAAAAATATGTACTTTGAAAAAAGTTTGTTCATCTATTGTTTATTTAACAATTAAGTTTTCAAAGATTTTTAAAACACACAGTGACACGACTTAAATTTTTTTTTAAAATACTGACATATACTTTGAACTATACTACAGCCTGAGAATTAAATTTAAGGACGTGTTATTTTTTGTTTTCGAGTAAAAAATCATTGAAGTTGGCGGCGCGTGTCAATTCCGAGTCGACGCCGCGTGGAACGTAATGGCGTGCGTTAGACTGCTGTTCGCCGCTACTCGACGGACGCGTAGCAGCGGTATTCGAGAGTCATTTTCACAATGATGGACACGATTTAAAAATCTGAAAAAAATACTGTAGCTTCCCAATGGCACCTATAAGTGACACATTGAGTTTCGAGAACGTGTTTTTTTCCGTTTTCGAACTATTGCAGTTTGAAATCTTAGCATACATGCTAAACAACAACGAAAAAAACAAAGAACGATCACAGAGATAGAGAGCGCGCAAAATCACGATGAATGTTTTGTTTAACCGTGTTTTGTTTTCTCACAAACAACCCATAGTTACGCTCAGAGTCCATTGAGAAGTTTAAACGTGAAATTTAACCTCTTATTGAATAATTAATAAGCAGTTAAAAAAATGGATTACTATTCACCACAGGAATATTTTGACATGTTGATATTGTACGGCGAGTGTGGGCAGAACGCACGGGCGGCTGCGGCGGAATACGCTGTGCGGTTCCCGAATCGGCGTCATCCGGACAAAAACGTAATTTTACGTTTGGTTCATCAGTCCAGGCAAACCGGACAACTCGTCAGGAATCTCAACGACGGTGACGCCATCGGAAGAAGGCAGGACGTTCGCGTGCCCGTGATGGAAGAACGGATTCTGGACATGGTGGCGGACGAGCCGACGATCGGGATTCGATCCGTCGCAAGGTATTGCGATACCTCATATTCGACCGCACAGCGGGTCCTCCGCGACGAATCTCTGCACGCATTCCACTATACACGGGTGCAGAGCCTGCAAGTGGAGGATTACCCGCAGCGCTTGGAATTTTGTCGTTGGCTGGTAGAGAGGAATGGTGAAAATCCAAATTTCAGCCGGAATATTATTTTTTCGGACGAGTCGACTTTTGGACGGGACGGCACATTCAACGCCCACAATTATCATGTGTGGGCTGCCGAGAATCCGCATGCGACGATGATCCGCGGATTTCAAAACCGCTTCAGCGTAAACTTATGGGGCGGCATCAAGGGTAGCGATTTGGTAAGCTCAATAGTAACAACAATAATAATAATAATAATGATGATGATAATAATAATATTAATAATAATAGTAATAATAATAATAATAATAATAATGATGATGATGATAATAATAATATTAATAACAATAGTAATAATAATAATAATAATAATAAGTCAGGCCGCATCGTGCATAGGGAGTAATGAACTGTAACGAGTACTTAATTATTTTCAGGTGGGTCCTTCTGAAATTCCACGCCGCCTGAATGGGCAGAATTATGCCCATTTCCTGGAGGAAGATCTGCCAAATTTATTGGGGAACGCAGGAGTAGTTCTTGGTCCAGACTGCTGGTTTCAGCATGACGGCGCACCGCCGCACTTCGCGCGAGCAGCGCGTGATGTTCTAGACCGCGAGTTTCCAGACGCGTGGATTGGCCGTGGAGGCCCTGTTAACTGGCCACCTAGATCACCGGACCTAAACATTCTCGATTTCTTCCTGTGGGGTCACGTTAAAGAGGTTGTGTATCGACAACCTCTCAACACTGTCGAAGAGTTGAGAGCTCGGATTGAACAGGCCGTAGCAACGGTAACACCGGCTATGCTCGAGAATGCGCAAGCCAGCCTCATTCGCCGTGCAAACTTGTGCATTCAAATGCACGGAGGGCACTTCGAGCACCTTCTCTAGGCGAGTCGTGCAATTAATCTATAATTTTATGCGTGTTTATTATTAGGGCACTCGTCGCTTATCTAATTCTATTTTCGGTCTGATTTTGTTTTTTCAGGATGAACCTGAGGACACACTCATTTGCAGAGAGTGCAGAAGACGTTTCAAATATTGTTATTACTATTATTATCATTATCATTATTATTATTATTATTATTGTTGTTGTTGTTGTTATTATTGTTTCGTTATGTGTTTCGTTATGTGTTTAGTTATGTGTTTCGTTATGTGTTTCGTTATGTGTTTATCTATCCCTCGTTGTTGGGAGGAGTTTTAGTGGGTAGTCCATATTAATTTATGGTAGTCCCACACGCCGTGCGTAAAAGCATTTCTCCTCCCTGTAAAAAAAAAAAAATTATTATCAATTTTTCTGTAACAAGAAATTATTTTCCGGCAATTTGAATTGTTTCTTGAGTTATTTGACAAATAAATCTCATAATTATTGTAATTTTGGTTCATTCACTTTAGCCCTGATATTCCCAGCTGATTAAACAATCACAATAGTGATTTTTCGAAATCGTGATTGTAAAACAGTATGTTCTGTACTACAGTAATTATTACGCCTATGCAATAATTCTAGTTTCTATCCAAGGATTAATCACCTCTAGTTTTTATACAAAGAATTATTCGCAAAAGAGCTCATTGAAGGTACTCTGACGTAACCTCGTAACTCGATTTTTGGGGGTTAACTCGTATCTCAGAAATTCACTAAAAAATTAAACTTCAAATATTCTCTTTCAATTATCATTTACATCTACAAAAAAACGATAAAATTTTCAAATGGACAATAAATATTAATTGTAATTTTGATTAGAAGCTTTTGATTCGGTCTTTTGTCTCTCCTGTGAACCAGTGTTTTTTGAGATACGAGGTTACGTCAGAGTACCCTGGTCATGTTCTCAGAGCGCTGTTTTATTACGGCCTGCATGGGTGCACTAGATGCTTACCGGTACTCAGCACAGAGATATTTGATTATTTCTGAATCTTGCCCGATTTTTATCATTTTAGCTGTTGGTATAAATATCATAAGTCTTGCATTATAACAACTCACTGAATAATGATGTATGAATTATTATGAACGTCGTGTGTAAAACATCAATTCTTCATCAATAATTACTTACAATTGGTCGGTCCGGAGGGTGGGAACTACGGTGCGGTGGACCTGGAGGACGGAAACTACGTTGCGGTGGACCTAGAGGACAAAAACTACGGTGCGGTGGACCTGGAGGACGGAGACTACGTTGCGGTGGACCTAGAGGACAAAAACTACGGTGCGGTGGACCTGGAGGACGGAAACTACGGTGCGATGGAGCTAGAGGACGAAAACTATGTAGCGGTCGACCTAGAGGACGAAAAATACGGTAGCGCTGGACCTGCAGGACGGAAACTACATAGCGGTCGACCTGGAGGACTCAAACTACGTAGCGGTGGTCCTGGAGGACGGAAACTACGGTGCGGTGGACCTAGAGGACGAGAACTACGTAGCGGTCGACCTGGGGGACGGAAACTACGGTGCGGTGGACCTAGAGGACGAAAACTACATAGCGGTCGACCTGGAGGACTCAAGCTACGTAGTGGTGGTCCTGGAGGACGGAAACTACGGTGCGGTGGACCTAGAGGACGAATACTACGTAGCGGTCGACCTGGGGGACGGAAACTACGGTGCGGTGGACCTAGAGGACAATACCACGTAACGGTGGTCCTGGTCAATGATACCGAAAGCGTATGTTGTGCGAAGACAACTCCCGGCGACGTCGTCGGTAACACTCGCAATTACCTGTAACTTAAATGCCATATGGTGAAAGAATTTGTCACTAGATTTGATAATTTATTTTTATTTCACTGAAAATCTACACGCCACGGGCACTGCTAGTTTTATTATTTTTGACCCGGCCCTAACTTGAGCAGCTGTAGGCTCTGTGATTGGTCAACTAAGACCTTCTGTAGCCCGAGAATCATTAGTCCCAGGACTTTTTGGTAAAGGAAAATTAGTCTTAGAATTTCACAAGGAATCCGCCCTTACCAGGTGGTGCGCGCAAAAGGAATCACGCTGTATATGTCACATCGATAATTGTAGTATAATATATAGGTGATTATGTTTAGGACTCGGTGGAATTTCGTGCCATGTATCACGTTAACAATTGTAATCCCGAGAATACTATGATCTGAAATTTTACACATTGAAATGTCGAATGAATTTACTTGAAAATATATTTCTCCAATCTATGCGACACTAATTCACAAATGTTGATCGTCACATTATAGTTCTAGATGATCTTTCGAGTTCGGTAAAACGACACTTCAATATTCTTAAATCGTTTTCTGAATTTTCGGGATATAACTGTTCTCATGACATATTGATAACATACATGCCTATTTACCAACGCTTTATTCAGATAGCTATGTAGGTAAGGAGATAATCAATCATAACACTTCGCGTAAAAAAAAACTGTTGAGGGACCATCCTGCAATAATTGTAAGTCGATAAATGTAGGGACTCACAAAAATTGACGTCATATCAGTAAGCGGCTGTTCAATCGTCCAGCTCGTAATAACTTCCGTACAGGATGAACAAATCATTAAGATCACCAATTACAATATAAAAGCTGTGCCTACTGATAAAATCTCATTTTTCCTAAAATTTTTTGAAGTAGATAGTAGTGCAATATTCCACGAAGGTCACAATATTCAAACGGGCCATTATACGTGCATGGTACGGAAGGAAAATTCTGCTTATGGCAGATCTGTACCACTGTATATTAGGGTGGGCCAAAAATATACCATGAAAATATCGTCGAAGATGACGAAAAAAAAATTTTGTTAAAGTTTGAGCTCTTAATATTGATATTAAGAGGTCGCTCATCGTGGTTTTTGATTTCCCATTTAAAAAACACAGGAAATTTTTTTTTTTTTCATTTCGAATTTTAGTGCGCTCGAACGAATTATCGGCCAGTGGAATTGAATGCATATTCTTGTAGGGAATTGAACGATCTACAAAAAGAATCTGATATGATTTTTTGCTTACTCGACTCGTTTAAAAGTTATTCGAGCTTAAAGTTCAACCTCAAATTGTAAATAATGACTTTTACAATTTTTCATACTCTATCGCAAAATAATAACTCAAAAACATAAAATATCATATTTTTCGTGACTCTTCTCGTTTTTACTCGACTAATTCATAGGAAAAAAATCATGTTCTTTAGCGAGATTCAAATAACAAGCGTTAAAAAGAAATTTCAATGTAGTTGAAAGTACTGTTATGATTTTTAATTTTATTATTCTGAATATTTGTTAATTCGTTATTCGAAATTAGGTTATTACTATTTTTATATTTTACCGTTAGAATTACTATGTTTATCGATTTTAACGCCTCCTTTCTGGCATTATTTACATGTAAGTAACACTTTAGGTTACGTTTATCTTGTTCAACTTTGTTTACTGTGTGAGATTTTGTGTAGTATGATTTCTATTCAATTATCTCGGAGTATAGTAAAGTTTACTGTTTGAGTTTTTCAATTCAAATTCTTCTTGTTGAATCTTTCCGCGGTTGCTTGAAAATGAGCTGCAAGCCTATTTATTTAATTGGTCCTCCTAACCCGAACGTTTTTGGCCGTAAATTACCTACTGTTAAAAAGGTTATGTCAGTCTTTTTTCACCAACATACTGTATTGAAGAAGACAATTAATCAAAGTGTAGTGAATACCATAATTAAAGTTCAAAAACAATGGCATTCTGCGAGAATACCTATTTGTGGAAGACAGAACGCTGTGAAAAAATTACAAAGTTTATATAATAAGTGGAATAGTTTACGTAAAAATCGAAGTAGAAAAAATTCATCTGCTCAAAGAAAAAATCAGTCTCTTTTTCAAAAAAACGTTGAGTGAACTCTTCGATATTTCCGATCAGAAGAGCCTTAATGCAATGGGTCATGATGAAAAGATGTTTATAGAGGGACAAAAAAGTTCGCGTCGAAGAGGAATTATTAATTTAAGTTCACAACCAAAAATTAAAGAAGATTTGACGACAGTTGATAACACAAGTCAGTATTACATTTTATGAATATGTACTTACATTCATAGTACTAATACTTCGATATAAATAAATGCTAAATAATCTAATCATATGATGATTTTTTTATTTCATTAGAAGATATTGCAACTATACTTTTTTCATATAACTATAACTAGATAAGGGTACTTCTACAAAACTCGGGTAACTTGATGTGTTCATGTGTAATTTGGACAACCATCAAGTATATTTAATAATTCTCACTTATAATACCACAAGAGCTTCAAAATTATCGGGTATTTCCCGATAGGTTCGTTGCAAACAAATGAAGGAGTCAAGTTGTTCAGGTTAAAAAATCACGAGCGCGAAGCGCGAGTGATTTTTCTGAAAAACTTGACGACTTCGTTTGATTGCAGGGAACCTTGAGGGAAATACCCGATTAATTTTGAAGCTCGAGTGGTATTCGGGGGATTATTTTTTCATCCAAATTTCGGCCGATAGAATTGCACCATGAGACAAAATCCACAGTTAAAAATTAAAAATTCGGAAGTCACAGAATTATAATTCAACCTGTCAGTTTGACGTGTGGTTAATTTGACTGGATTATGTTTTGTTTTTTATATATAGCAACTACCAGAGAAAATAATCAAAAAATTATCAGTATAATACCATGTAGGTTGTACCACGTGACGTCGAATGGTGCAATTCTATTGGTCGATATTTGGGTCGGAAAAATAATCAGTATAATACCATGTAGGTTGTACCACGTGACGTCGAATGGTGCAATTCTATTGGTCGATATTTGGGTCGGAAAAATAATCACTGATAAACGATACAGAAAAACAAGTACTATAAGGACATAATACCAAATATTGTGAATTAAATTGAAATCATTTGAAAAATCGTCCTTACTTGTCTAAAATGTCAGTCCCCTGTCGTGTCACCATTACATATTTTCACATGAAGATGATCATATTTTTCAAACTATTAGGTTTATACAGCTACTTTGAGTTTCAATATATTTTAGGATGCTGTATGAAGTGTAAAGAATCAATAGAATTTAAATTTAAATAAATGAATGACAATATTTTCTTAGTTGGAGTAGCGTACTCAACATCGGGCATCAGTCCCTTGTCGTATATGAAATTTTGAAATTCGCGGTAGTTTACAAGGTTCAAAACCTAAAGATCTGTTTAACATGAACCAATCACTTGGCGTTAACGGTGAATGTTGGTCTTTGCGAGTCAGCCGATTTGAATTCATTGGTAGTGCCGTGCTTGTGTCGAGAACACGTGTTGGGACAGTCAACATCTCAGTCCCTTGGTGAGTAGTTTTGTTGTAATTTATTGGTAGTTGTTTTTGATCATATTTTATTTTAATGTCTTTTGTGTGGCTCAAATTGTATGAGAACTAGATAAACAGTATCTTGTTTCAATCAAAAGATATTGCATGTTTTACATGAAAATCATCAGTCCCTTGTCGTCAGTCCCTTGACAGTAAAAGTGACAAGGGACTGACGTCACGACAAGGGACTGATGATCACACTAAGCAACTAATGTCAAGCAAGTGTTTTATCATAGCAACCAATTTTGTTGTTCTATTACAATATTTTAATTGTTATAGGACAAGATGCCACACGGAAAAAGTACAAAATTGACGAGAGCAGAAATTTTGCAAAAAAAGAGAGAAGCTGCTAAGGCTCGGTTGATTAAAATTAAAAGTGATCCTATAAAATTAGCCGAATATAAAGAGAAGGAAAGGTTAAAGTACCTAAAAAAGAAGGAAAAAGGGCAGAGAAAATGTATTCAATCCATGACTTCTCGTGAGCGACGGAAGACTCGAAAGAGTTGGAAAAAATACTCATCTGATTACAGGAAAAAACAGGCAATGATCGATATAGCTAATACTTATGTAAGGAAAAATACACCACCTACGTCCGATGACGAAGTGCATCCCCCTGTTCTTGCGGAAAGGGGTGCTCCGGATCCTAATAATCCCCGGCAAAATATTATTGAAAATCGCAGACAGAAAGAGGCTAGAGAACGAAGTCGAAGGCAAAGAAGATTAAGACTCAAAGAGATTAAGAAGAAGGATAAAATTATTTCGGAATTAAAATCAAAGATTAACTGCCAACGACAGAAGAATAGAAGATTAAAAGACAAAATGAAGAGAAAAAATAGTACTCTTACACCTAAAAGTAAAATCGAACTGATGACAGAAGACCCCAACCGAAAGAAGGAACTGGTCAAGAAAGCTCTATTTGGCGAAGTGATACAGACACAAATTCTGGAAAATCTTTCTCAATCAAAAACTCACACAGACAGACTAAATTTCAAACGATTCATCGGCGGTAAAATAGTTGACAAATATAAACTGTGGAGGTTTAACAAAAGAGGTATTACATATAAAACAATGGGACATAACAAAGCAGGGTCGATTGCTAAGAAAACTAAACTGAGAGTACAAGATATAGTTCATAGTTTTTATGAAGATGACAGTAATAGTCGTCAAGCGGCTGGAAAGAAGGAGTATGTCACCCGTAATAGTGTAAAAAAACAGAAGCGTTACCTCTCAGATTCGTTAAAAAATCTGCACAAAAAGTTCCGGCAATCGGGAAAAATCACGATTGGGTACGCTCTATTCTGTCGTCTACGTCCATTTTGGGTCGTCCCACCTAAACTTTCGGATCGGGACACATGTGCGTGTATAATACATGAAAATATTGATTTAAAGCTTTCTGCATTGTTTAATGCCAAAATCCTTGCTTGCAGAAACTTCCAAACTTTACTACAAATACTTGCTTGCGATCGCTATTCCGAAAAATGCTTGGAAAGAACTTGTTATGATTGCTTACTAAAAACATTACCTTATGAGGAATTCGACAACAGTAAAAATATACTGTTCAAACAATGGGTTCACACAAAAGATTCGTTCATAGACTTCAAAACCAAAAAAGAACGCTTTGTCATGAAGTATAAAAAAGAGCCAAAGGAAATGAAACCTCGAGACATGATACTGCAACTGGAAGATGACCTTCAACGTTTTTTCTTACACGAGAGGAACATTGTTCACCAATATAAAGCTATCAAGTCACTAAAACAATCACTGACAATAAAGGATGCCATTATACATATGGACTTCTCAGAGAATTACGCTGCAAAATGTAATCAAGAAATCCAAGCTTTCCATTTTGGTGGTTCCCGTGCTCAAATCTCTCTGCACACGGTTGTTGTGTACACCAAAGATTCAACTATTTCTCACTGCACGGTTTCATCAAATCTGTCCCACGATGCCGCAGCAATTTGGGCACATTTACAACCAATACTGGCATCCTTACCTTCAACGGTTGAAAATCTACATTTCTTGAGTGACGGCCCCGTCACGCAATATAGAAACAAAACGATGTTTTTTATTCTCGGTTGTAAAGTTGAACAGTTTTATCCGAATATTATGACATTTTCCTGGAACTACCATGAGGCAGGTCATGGGAAAGGGGCGCCGGATGGTGTAGGTGCAACCTGTAAACGGACTGCAGACCAAGTAATAGCTGAAAGAGGCGATATAACGAGTTTGCCGGAATTTGTTGACATTCTACGTAAAAAATGTCCAGCAATAAATATTTCCGTTATTGAAGATGCCGGCATAGAGAAAATTAAAGACTTGATCAACGAGAATCAGAGCGGAATGATTCCCTTTAAAGGAACACTCATGGTGCACCAAGTCGTCGGTAACATGTATCAACCAAATCGACTTGTTATGAAAGCACTGAGCTGCTTCTGTGATTCTAATGCGTGTGAGCATTACAAGTTGGGCACTATAGAATACAAAAAAAATTCGAATCATCCTAACGCTGGATCTATTTTCACGGATTCTGAGAATGAAGCACCACAAGAAAGTATAAGTGAGGATCTGAGACACAAACTACGAGTCAGTTACAGTAGCGGGGATTACGTTTTGGTCAAGTTTCTTTTGAGAAAAAAGGAATACCGGTATGCTGCAATATGTTCAAACTTTGACGAGGATGAAGGAGAACTGACAGTAACATTTCTTAAAGTGTGCCATGATAATGGGACCCTTTTTAAATTGAATGAAAATGATGTAGCCGATATATCTCTTGAACAGGTAATAGAGAAACTGCCAGTTCCTAACTCCTTTGTTAGGGAAAATTGTGTGTTTTATAAATTCAAGAAGGCTGTCAATGTCTTTGAAAAGTAACTTGTAATTCTCTTGTGGTTGAAGTTGAATGGCCATGTGAAAGAAGTCCTATTATTTAGTATTATTATAATATTGACTGATTATTATAAGACTGCACAGTTTTTAATTTATGTCAAATAGCTTTACATGACAGCTTTTCGTTAGTTACTGAAGTAGATTTATTCTCGTTCTAGTTTTTAAGATTGAAGTAGGCTTAAGTTTGTTTTTGTCATTTTAATTTTATATTTGAAAGTACTACTTGGTAAGACTGAAAAGATTATAATTTATAGCATAGAAGGCTGTTTTTATTTTTAGCAGAGATTTATTTTGATTTATATTCGTTTGAAAGTACTCTATTGTAGCAGGTAATGATTATACTTCAATCCAGGTGCAATTTCGATGACTTACTTCAAATTAATGATCAAACAATCGAATTAGTAATAAAGTGACTCATTTTTCGATAAAATTGTTGTGTTTCATCAGTACCTTGATATACTCGTCAGTCCCTTGGAGCTAAATTCGACAAAAACCTTAATTTCTCCTAAAATACTTTATAAAGTGACTGTTTCTTTTACACACAGTATAAGCAGCCCATAGTGCATCAAAAGCGATATAAAGAAACATAATGTGAGATAAAAAACATGTTATTCAAATTCATCTGTTAAGTTACCCAAGTTTTGTAGAAGTACCCATAAATACTAATTTTCCTTATCAAATAAAAGAATTAAAAATGATTTCACATGTTAAACGCCCATAAAAGATGGTATTAAAAAGGATTTAAAGGATTAGGAAGTATTAAAAATGATTAAAAATCAAATCATTTTAAATACTTTTGAATCCTTTTGTTTAATAAGGGTTCATTCATTTTCAATTTTTTATAGTTAATTTTATTTTTACCAACATTAGTCAATAATTCTGTTGTAAATCAAACAATTGTCATTTGCTTATAAAAGTATTCGAATTTTCAATTGTAGTTCAACCAGTACAAGATGAGCAGATCCCGATAACTAGGCAAGAATCTGACATAAAAACATCTCAGTCATCAGTAAGCTCAACTTCAAAATCGGTCTCGGACTTTGAAAATGAATTAACACCACCTGTTACTTCTGAAATTAACTTGATGACACCAGAGTTAGTTGCCGCGTTAGATCGAGCTAACGCTTCTAGTAGAAATGCCACATTCATTCTTGCTGCGACTTTGAAAAGTGTTGGGTTCGATTTAAATAGTGTAAATATCAGTTATAAAACAATCCATCGAAGTCGAATTGCTTTACGTAAAGAAATTGTGGAAGGGTTAAAGCATGAGTTGAAGTTTGAAGATAATTATATTGTGCACTGGGATGGAAAATTGTTAACAGACATCATTGGAACCGATACTGTAGATAGACTTCCAATCATCCTGACATTTTGTGGTGCTGAACAATTGTTGGGTGTGTCGAAGCTGAAGTCAGGAAGTGCCAATGATCAAGCAGTTGCTATCCTAGAAACTTTGAAGCAGTGGGGTGTTAGCAGTGGCGGACTAAGAAGGATTCGCACCCGGGGCGAATGATTTGAATCCCCCCCCCCCCCCCCCGAAATTTGTATTTTAGGACAATTGCGGGAAAAAGAAAAATCAAAGTATAGTGTATTTCAGTCAGACGTACTTGCGTGCTTTTATTGCACTAAAATTTTCAATTGTTTCAGTGAAATCTATATTTTTTGTATGTTGGCTTTCTATTGAAAGTATTGCGAGATTGGTCAGTCTACTTTGGCTCATCGTTGACCTTAAATAGTTTTTTATCAACTTAAGCTTTGAGAAACTTCTTTCGCAAGCTGCGACTGATACACAAACAGTCAAGTAAAATCTCGTGCACAAAGACAAGTTAGGTAATGATTCAGAATAGTCCCATTTTACAATGAACCTCAGCAGTTCCAATGTTGTCCAATTCTCAGCCTCTGCGAAAGTGATGTTTGCAGCCTCCAAGTGACGTCTTAATCGTACAATTTCTAGAACGATATTTTCATCGGAAAATTCATCGTAAGTTTTGGTCAAATTTGGAGCAAGCGCGAGAAGTTCTTCTTCTGATGCGTACATAAGAGTTTTCGGTTGAACAACTGCAAATATCGAAACAATGTCACCCATTGCCTTGGAGCGGTGCTCGAGCTCCTGATAAAATCGGTCAAGACATTCCAACATAGCCCTCTGCATTTCTTCTGGCAATGTTAGACCAGCATCTTTGGCCTGTTCTCCTGGCATCATTTTTCGCAACCTTCTTCTACCCCTTCTTTCCATCGAAATTTCCATGAATTCACACTTTTCGGTTGCAAAACGAATAGCTCTCTCCACTATTTGGTTCCGTTCATTCAGAAGAAATATTTCGAGTGCGTTGAATTTGGCCAAACATTTATCCAGCGTCAATCCCGAAGTCTGTAAATACTTCTGAGTAAGATTCACTTCTTCTAAGACGTCACACCAAAATGCAAGGTAGCACAAGAAGGTGAAGTCACACAGCGCAGGTATGAGTGTAGATGCTGTCCCCCTAGTATCTACATTTTCTTTATTGGGATCACATAAGAGCTCGAGCGTGGAAACTAGTTTTTCGAAATTTCGTTTAATCGGTGCTACAGCATCGTAATGAGCACTCCATCTCGTCTCTGCAAGTCTTTTGACCGATACACCTACATTCTTCATCAATATTTCCCATCGATGTGTTGATGCTGAGAAGAATGTATAGACCCTCTCCAAGGTTCCGAAAAAAGTCACACTGGAAGGAGAAATCCCAAAAGAGTGGACCCCACAAAGATTCAACAAATGGTTTGCACAAGGCATAAACAAAGCTTTGGGATTAATTTCTTTGATTTTTTTCTGCACTCCACCATGAACCCCAGCCATAGTTGCTGCATTATCATATCCTTGAGCCCGACACAGGGAGATATCTAGTTTATCTTCACCCAGTTGCTCCAAGATATCTTTCGTGAGTTCAGCGGCGGTTTTACCGGATAGGGGAAAGAACCCAAGGAATGATTCCTTCACTTCAACTTTGTCACCTTCGATGTGAACGTATCTGATCACTTCACTCATCTGATCAATGTGAGCCTCGTCTGGAGTACTATCAAAAAGGATTCCAAAGTACTTTGCTTTTGTTAAGGCGTCTTCTCACTTTGAAAATTAAAAAAAATCGATTTTTTTTTTTTTTTTAATTTTGAAAGTATATATCATCAAAAATGTTATATCAAAATTTCATAAAGATCGGACGAGTCTAACTACATTTTTGGGCGACCGTCAGGTGACTACCTGAGAGCACCCGGCTGATCCCTTTGACGCCGCTCGGACGGTCCCTGTATACCTGACTCTATACAATTGAATAGTCGTGTTCTTTTGTTAATGCAGTACCCCTTGCTTAGCTATTTTGGACGAGCACAACTTCTACGAAGAATCGGAAGGTCCATTGTATGGAGCAGGCATCGCTGATTAACCCGAGGTAAGGTTTTTTCATGATTTTTCTGCAACCAAAACTTTAAACGCGTTTATCTCAAAACAAGGTTTTTCAGTGCCTTGTTGATGAAATTTCTGAAACTATCCGGCCGATTGTCATGAAATTTGAATGACATATTCTTCAGAGTTATGGCTATAGCGCATATCATCAGATTTTTGAAATTTTGATTTTAAGTATTTTTTTTTTTACAAAAAACTGCAAAAAAACGCGTTTTTTTTTTACTTTTTCGAAAAACGTGCGCCATTTTGTTATTTTCGCGAATATCAAAAATCTGATGATATGCGCTATAGCCACTGACATACTGAATCTAAAACTGTTTTATTTTTTTGTTTCAGATGACCTGTCTCGGAGATACCATCAACAAGCCACGAACATAACATTTCTACACGGGTTTTTCGATGCTACTGTTTTATTATAATAATTGTTCAAAAAAATAAAAAATAAATTTTTTCTTGTACTTGAAAGATGTGTTTATTACATAGGATCCATTTTATCCCATAATTTTTTGCAAAAATCCTCGAAAAAAAATCGCGAAAATAGCCTATTTTCGAGGTGCCTAAAGTGAGAAGACGCCTTAAATCATCCAAAATTCTTTGCTTTACTTGATTCTCCAGGACGCTGATGAACTCATTTTGAATGCCCTTAGACAAATAGGACCCTACTCTCTTGTTATTGCCGCCGCATGCTCTATCCTCAGAACATGTTCTTTTAAAACGGGATCATATTTTGACAGCAGTTTCACCAATTCCAAAAAGTTACCTCTGTTCTCAGACGACAAGTCCTCTCTGTGACCCCGAAAAGGAAGATTTTGGTGAGCTAAAAACAAAGTCACATCCAAGAGACGATGTAAAATATCTCTCCATTTCTGTTTCTCTTTGTCGATTGCTACCTGGTGGCTACAATCAATCGTTTTTTGTAGTTTCAATGCTACTCCCAAAGTTTTCCATTTTTCTAGGCATGACAGGTGGTGCCCAGAAGCTTCATGTTCAGATACTTTTGAGTTAGCTTCCACCATGCATTAAACCCCGTGATGAAGGTTTGAATTTCTGTTCTAGTATCGGCAAACAGTTTGCAGCAAAAACAAAACAAGCTACCTTTTGACTGAGAGTAAACCATCCACTTTCTCAAAACTTTTTCACCATTTGGTAGTGCTTTATAGAACCATGACGTGGTCAGATTCCGAGTCTTTCCTTTTGTTTTGTCCCCTGACCCTTCCACTGCAGCCTCACTGAAAGGTCCATCTTTATTTTGGAAGTGTTCACTACCCCTCTTTATAAGATCAACTCGCAAATCAGCAGGCACTGGGATTGGCTAAGAGGCAATATCAGAATAAATCGCAAAAATATTTGTCTGATCGTCGTCAAGCTTTTCTCCCTTCTCATCTTTACTCCGGCCTTCCTCGTCTTTATCAGTCTCCTTTTCCTCTTCTTCAACAAACTGTACTTCTTTGACTTCTTTAATTCGCCTTTCTTCTTCTTCTTTGTCAATCTCTCTTACCTGAGTTTCGTCTACCTGTCCTTCCTTCGTTTCATCAAAATCTTCCGATTTGGCAAGCAAGATTTGTTCAGCATTTTCTTCTGTGGTACTCGATGTTGAAGGTGTCATATACTTAAAGATGGATCCAGATATTGCTTTGGTCTCGAGGTCTTTTGCTTTCTTAACTTTTCTTTGCTGAGATCCACTAGGTCTTTGTCGCTTCATTGTCGTGTTTCTTTATAGGTTTATATGAAATTGTTAGTCTACTTCCTTTATATACTCTTGTAACAACTAGCTCGACTGAATTGAAATCAAAGTACAGAACTGGGATTATCCAAAACCAAGTTTGAGAAAACTATCAAATGTTGCAGGAATATGTGTAATAATTATATCACAACGACGAAATGAAAATGTTCATCTACTACGAAATTGTTAATGTATTCAGTAAGTGGGTAACAGAGAACGTATATGTGCCACATTCCGAAAAATACTTACATATAGATGTAGGGATATGGTTGAAAAAATAGTTAATCAGGTGCCTAATTGTTTTCGCGATATTTCAAATTTCGATCTTGATTTTTTGATTAGTCAATACGCCATCTGATGTACGAAATCGTACCGAAGCAGATGATTTTCTTTAGACATGAAACAAACTAGTGTCTACCGCGCCTCCATCGAATGAACGGTTGCCATCGGAGCCCAAACGTTATCACAAGTTTAGCGGCAACGCAAAGGGAGGGGGCTTCGTGCCGCTCAGTGCTCGCTGGTCCGCGCCAGCGTGAAGACGGAGGTTATTTTAATCAAATAAACTTTAATAATGTGTACCTCAAAACCGTCCATGAGTACTATTTATTCGTTAAACTATTCTTACACATTGTAAGTTTTTTTTTTCACCAATTTGATAATATGAATTTAGAAATTTGAAAAAATTCAAGCCATTGAAAAAAAATTATTTCATGAATTTATAGTTCAGGAATGTAAAATCTAATTTTCAACCCCGTCAATGACAGCCCTCAGCTACCTGTCACCCGGGGCGGTCCGCCCCCCCCCCCCCCCCCCCCCCCCCCCCCCGCCCCCCTTAGTCCGCCACTGGGTGTTAGTTCATATGTCAAAGGGATGTGCTTTGATACAGCAGCTGTTAATAGAGGTTAGTTATAAATGATTTATGTAAGCTATTATTATCTAAATCATTCATGTTTTTTGATTGTTCGATTCGTTTTTTAGGAATTCATCATGGGACTTGTGCTGAAATAGAAAAAGCTTTAAATCGAGAGTTGATCTATTTACCCTGTCGCCATCACATCTTTGAACTAGTTTTAAAAGGTGTGTTTGAGGTATATTGGCCGACCTCATCAGGCCCAAATGTTCAGTTGTTCTCTAGATTCAAAAATAAATGGAATGATCTTGATAAATCTAATTTCAAGGCTGGGTTGGACGATAGTTTCGTTAGTGGAGTGTTGTCAAGTAGCAAACAAGCGTTAGTTGCTTTTATTGAAGAAAATTTACAGGTACGAAATCATAAATTTGACTTTATGAAAATTATACACGCAATATGTTCTTGATGAAGTTGTCGGATCTTGCTCACTTTACTAAATAATTGAAATTAAATTTTATATGTATTCTTAATAAGTTCGTCAACCGAGAGATGATTACAAAGAGCTTTGAGAGCTATCACTGAATTTTTTGGGGGAAAAGCCAAAAAATAACTTTTCATTTAAATATCCAGGTCCAGTTCACCATGCTCGTTGGATGGCAAAAGCCATTTATTCGCTGAAAATATTCCTTTTTAAAGAAGAATTTAAACTAACAGCGCGAGAAAGCAACGGTTTACGTCAAATATGTATTTTTCTTATAAAAATATCTTTAAAAGCTTGGTTCACGGCCCCATCTGCGATTCTGGCTCCAAACAATGACTTGACCTTCATGTAAGACTTAATTGAGTACAAAGATGTAAACAGTTCCATATCAAAAACAGCTTGTTCGGAAATGGTGAATCACCTCTGGTATTTAAGTGAACAGTTAGCAATTATGTCTCTTTTTGACGATAATGTGCCCCTATTCGTCAGACAAAAAATGATTCGAGGTTTAGAGAAAGATGAAATAAGCACTGATTCAAAGAAAAAGAAATTTGAAATCGAGCCAGGAAATTTAGATAAATTGTTATCAAAAGATATAAGTGATTTTATTTCGAAAAAGTCATTGTCTATATTTAAAATATTCGATTCACCCACTGACTTTATTGATAGAAAATGTAGAATTATGGACACAGGATGAAAACTTTCAAGAGAATCTGATATTTTTCAAACGTTTCAGCATTGTCAATGATGTAGCAGAAAGAGGAGTTGCATTAATAGAAGAGTACAACAAATGTCTCACGAAAAACGAAGAACAGTTGCAATATTTATTGAAAGTAGTTAAAAACCACCGGCAAAAATATTCTAATTGCAACAAGAAAAATTTAGTTTGATTCTAGTGAAGATTAGTGAAAAAAGAACAAGTTATCAAATAAAAAATTTTATTATAATTGAAAAATTATTGGAACATGGCTTTTATTATTTTTTATTACCTAATAGTCGAGTGTATATAGAACACTTATTATTTTTTTTTGAGGAATGATGAATTTTTTTAAAAATTAAGTATAGGAGAAGATCGGTTTTCCAACGATTATTGATATTTCATATAAATTTTATTGTTTTACCGAAAAACACTCGATAAACTTCACGGTAAATATTATATTTTATGTTTTTGAGTTATTATTTTGCGATAGAGTATGAACAATTGTAAAAGTCATTATTTACAATTTGAGGTTGAACTTTAAGCTCGAATAACTTTTAAACGAGTCGAGTAAGCAAAAAATCATATCAGATCTTTTTTGTAGATCGTTCAATTCCCTACAAGAATATGTATTCAATTCCACTGGCCGATAATTCGTTCGAGCGCACTAAAATTCCAAATGAAAAAAAAAAAATTTCCTGTGTTATTCAAATGGGAAATCAAAAACCACGATGAGCGACCTCTTAAGAGCATGTCCTAGTCCTACCTTTACCGGCTTTAAAAAAAAGTAAAACATCGAAAAAACTCCGAACCGATGGTTGAAAATGATATATAATGGATTTATTCGATGATTAGGGACGAATAGGTTCGATCCAGTACCCGAGATCCGTTGAAATCGAGAAAAATTAATTTTTTATGTTCGTCAAGTGCGTCCGTGTCACCTATTTTGGTTAATATCAAAGTCTACGCGTCAAAAACGCAAAAACCGGCAACGTACCCCTAGTCTACATGCACTGACGAACATTTGTGTCTAAAAATTTTGTTGCTTCACGCAACAATGGGACGGTCAGACCGAAAGTAGAGCGGAATTAAAGATGTAAAAAGCGTAAAATTGTCGATTTCTGACAGCTGAGACATGAAACGGTCCTCGGTTATCGAAACGCCCGACAGATGGCTCTACGCGTGAATCATCGTGCGGGTAAAGATATATTATTGTCGCTGTGGCGTTGGCACACTTGGTACCACGTGACACGACGGCCGCGCAGAGGTGATTCGAAAAATACGAAAACGTATACTTATATGATAATTGATAATACTTGGCAATGATGTATCCAATACTACGGTAAGTACAACTAATAATTATATTCTCATTGTAATTCAATTTTTTTCGGTTTTCTTTATTTATGTTCCTTACCCAGGATTTTTATTTGTTTCATATACAATTACGTAGAATCATATATAATTGGTTGAACACCACATAATATAATTTTACTCTTTACCTGTACTGAGGAGCTAGCCATTGGTATAATATCATACATCATATATGAAAAATACGTAAATAAACATAAAATATGGTTTATAGATATTATATGAAAATAATCAGCAGGATTTTCAACGATATAGTTATTTATTGCGTGCTCACGTGTTAATTTTTCTTTGATACAATTATACAAAATAACATATGATCAGTCAGATTCCACGTAACATAATTTTATACTCTGCCTCATTTGTCCCCGTTGGTATACAATTGTATAAGAAAACATATAAATTCAAGAAGTATAGTATAGACTCGTTACATGACGACGATTATTAGGAATCTGCAGGACATCATCATTCATTGCGTACAGTAATGTTCATCGATGAGGTTCCCGTAGCTCACTATTTGTCCTAGCCTTTCGTTAAATCGAGTTTCCCTTTTACAAACATTTCATTTGCCCATGACCAGGGGAACTTCAGGTTATTAGGAATCTGAAAGCTGCGAGGTGGAGCAGAGTCACGAAGTAGGCCACTGGTCATGGGCAAATCAAATATTTGTAAAACGGAAACTTGAACGGGGACCCATTACTGTACTTATGTGTCCCCGACCCCGTTGCATTAATATTTATAAATCCGATACGAACGAATAAACAAAAATCCGTCCATAAGGAAAGACCCTACTGAAACTCAAAACTTCGCCATTTTTTTTAAGATTGAAATTATTTATAGATCATGTGAAAGTGTACTCAGAAACTAAGCCAGTGAAGGAAAAAGGGATTACGAGCCCGGTAAGAACAGCCAGCTGGGTGACGATCGTTTCCAAGATACCAGTTACCTGTTTTCATCCTTTGGGCTACTATAGAAATACTTTCAGTGAGACAGAACAGGGTGTGCGGTTCATTCCTGGAATTACCTATAGCTCAGTAATTTCGCGTCGACACCGAAAGTGAAATTGCACCGCGTTCCCGGAGGGAAGTTGAGGCATGACCAAATTTTGTTATCGAAAAGCCAGATTGAAGACTTGCAGCAGAAGGCAGCGTTGGGCAAAGAACAAATCATCTGATTGAGGAAGAGGATGTCTTTAATCCCACAAATTTATGTAATCAGTTTATATAAATTCACATCGGATGGATAAATATAAAATCAAATTTCAGATCATTTGATTAAATTATAGGGGGTGTTCAAAAAGACGTGTCAAATGATTTGCAGTGTCACTGATTAAAAATGTTCTTATCCGCTTTTTCCTGAAACGAATTGATTATTCATCGTTTCAAAGCTTCTGTGCTTTTCAATCTAGTGTATATCTGTCCATTTCACAGAATCCTGATGAATTCCTTTGTGAAAGTTTTTAACTTAGTAGAAATGTAATAAAACCAAGACTAAATTTATGATTATGGATGTATCAAACTAAAAAGCGGATTTCTATGCAGACCAGGGGTATATGTAAATCTGAAAACAAATGTATATAATAAATCAAAATGAAAAACAGAAATGCTCAATGATTCTTGTATTCATTGATTCATTGACGCACCTCAATCTATACTTTACGATTAGTCATATACTTATTTATTTGTTAACACATCTACGAAATAATAAAGCCACCCAATATTTCAAGCTTTGCCGTAAGGAAAGAATGGAACAGAATGACTGCACTAGTAAATCCGTGATCGGTGGCGAACCGATCTCCCCGATCACTCGTGTGTTCCATCTGTACTGCTGGCATTATTGTGGTTATTCAATTTCTTTCCTTAGAAAAAAAAACAGATACATCTAATATTTTCAATGTCAATTGTTCTGATCAACGAATCAGATAGTGTGCGAAAAATTTGTATTAATTGATATAAATGACAATAAGCTTACGCACTGCTCCTTTGCTGCTTTGGAAAAATTTCCAAATGGGCACTTTTTTTTTCTCAAAAAGCGAAGTTCATCAAGTTTTTTTCAGAGTCTAGCTGGTCCCGAAAATCTAGAAAAAAGGTAGATTACATCTTTCGGCAGGTTGAATAAGATAAAAAAATAATGAAACAGATCGTAGACGGTCAGGGTGAAATGCTGTCGAGTTCGCGTGGAATACCCCTTATACAATAATTATTGATAAAGCGCAAAGACCTGCAATATCATAGCTTAGGGAAAGATAGTCTCGAATTGTATAAAACTCATGAATGAACTTTCAACACAAGACTCATGAGAGCTAGTTCGACGAGTTCCCCGAGCCCCTGATGATGCTCATCACTCCGCGACGAAAAAATCTTGTGGAACCCATGCATTTGACTTCGGAGGATTTCCTGCACTCCAAAAGTTGAGCAAGAAACTATTCAGACTTACAGAAATTGTTGAAAATAGCGTCACAAAAGAAGCAATAAAGTGAAATTTGACGAGCAATTCCTTTTGTAATCATTTCTTCATTTGATTGATAACAATATTACAATGCAAAAATTGAATAGAAATAATCTAGGGAATACTCACAGAATTTTGCTGCGTTACTTGTTTTGTCACATCAGTTTAGAGTTCGCCGAGTTTGAAGCTCTTCGGTTAACTTTTAGACCACAGCAAACCGTCAGAAGTTGCATTTATAGGCTCCGGAGGACTTCATCCTAGAGTCTGCAGCATCATCGGAGGTTCAATAGTTCATCGAACCACCTCGAACGAGTATAATGATCACAACTGTCAAAAAAGTGGTCCTATGAACGTCAGAGTTGTGACAGCTGAGTCAAGAATTTTTACTGCAACTTCAAAATCTATTTTTCACTAGCTAGGTTTTCAGTTAATTTGCGTAGGATTCTAGGGATATCGGTTTACCAAGTCAATCAAGTAGGTTCTTCTCTTCAAACAATACTCTGATGGTTCGCTCTCCGAATTTTTTTATGAAACTGTGACATCACAGGATAATCAATGACATCTACCTCACTTAGCATTCCAATTTCTTGACTTTCGGTATTTCTGATCCAACGGAGCTGAAAGATCCAATCTGTCGGAAGCACCGTTATCTGAAATGCACTCAAATTTGATAAAACTGTTTCTTCGAAGCTTGCGAATACGATTTAGATTTCACATTGGCAAAACTGAAAATACAATAAAATAGTGTGACTTCAGCGCTATGTCAGTTGACAAATTTCAGTGTTATATGGGCCGAAGGAACTTTTTTGGTGCACTCCGCATATTCTTTGTTTCTGACTTTGGCAATGAGTAGCTGTTATGTTAGAAGGAAAGCTTACCAAGTAGACCAGTACTACACTGATGAAAGGAGAGGAGGCTCCGAGGCTTACGGATATCTGAGGTCAGGCCGCCGGTGGCAGCATTTCAGTGCTGATCAGGAAATTCTCTGTCAGCTTCTGAACCGCTCAGCCAGGCGGCACTGCTAACTCCGTCATCTATAAAACCTTGCCCAGGATCACTCTTGGCATAGTGACGCACATCGATGCCCAGTTTCTGTGGCTGAATATTTTCTCATTGTAACGCCAGCTGTAAAATGTCAATTTAGATAAAACCCCACAGCATGGCACCCAAATTCGGGCGATCATTTATTCGTCACTACTATTTCCGCATACTTTTCAATCACATCTATTCGATGACTCTATGATTATATTGAGCTATTCTGGCATTTTATCGTTATGTTACTCATTTCTTCGTTGTTCTCGCGAATATTTATATTTTCAAAAATAAACTATCATATGCGATAATTGTGATTCACTTACCTCGGGGTAAAATCGCCCTTCCTTCGAGTTTAGTTCCTCAGAAAAGCAGCTTACCTCATTGGTGTTCGGTTGTGGTCCAATACTTTATTGGCACCAATACCAGGTGGTCGCTGAGAAACACTTTTGGTAATATGAATATATTATATATTATAATATAATTTGATAAATCAAAGACGACGAAAAGTATTCTTATTATGAAGTTACGCTTATCTCGGGCAAGACTGAGATGCGGTAATTTCATCGCTATACACTTTGGTGCACCGGGGCCTCGTGAACTTCGACGGTTCGGGACCGAGATTCATACCTGCGACAGTCCCGGGCTCCGTCTAATCTCGCAGACAGGGTCGTCGCAATCGGATTTTCGTAAGCGCCGTTCCACGGTAAGCGAGAGCCACTCTTCCCGACACGCGACGTCAATGCTAAACTGAGTCGCCGGGCCCGTGTTTCCATGCGCGCGCAGGCTCTAGGTTCCGCTATTGGCCGCGAAATTTGTTTTCTGCGTGGCGTGTGTTCGTAGATTGTCCATTGCTGTTCGAAACCTCTGTGAAGGAGGAACTTTCGTTGCTGTAAGTATAATAAATTTGTGAGTTTAAATTTCCTAGATTGTGCCTCAAGGTGGTCCATTATTTATCTTCAATTTTCAATACCATCTGTACAGTAATGTTCATCAATGGGTTCGCGGTGGCTAACTTTGTTTCTGACTTTTTCGGAAACGAGACTCCATTCTAGTCGTATTCTATGTGCCGATGGCCGAAATTATAATAATAATAATTATGACCCCTTATAAAAATAATATAATATTATTTTATTTTATTGTATCCGAAAGAGTCAGAAAAAAACCGTTACCCATTGTGAACATTACTGTACTCCAAAAAATGTGCGAACTTAGGTGAACTAAAACAACTCGTAAAACCCAAATAAGCTCTAAAAATATTTAGAGTCGCTGCCGGAGCTTTTGTTTATCATTTTTCACAAACTTTTATCGTTACTGTAATACTTCGTAATTGGTATTAGAAGTACGAATATGGGCACTTTTGGGTCCTAGGAGTAACTGCTTATTATTGTACTATCCCCACGCCTCGGTGCCTCTCGCCGTCGCGGAATCAGTTACTTTGTGTATAAATACGGAAAACAAGTCAAAAGACGCGTAGCCATGCTATGTTATATGAATATTCTTTCGGGCATAAGAGAAGTTCCAGGGTCATTTCTTTTTTTCTTAATTTTTTAATTATTCGAGGTACCTTCAAACAATTGCGAAGTATTATGCACGAAAAGATTCCGGAGTATCGGAATAAAATAATGTATACTCTAGTACAGAGATGGGTGCCTTTGATTACTTTCTCAACAATTATTCGCTCAATATCTTCGTCGATGCTCATTATTTTGCCGTCACAATTCCAAAACTCTGCAGCTTACTGTCTCACCTTTTTGTACCTAACAAATATAGACTGATTTTGGTTCGAGACAAGCATTGAACAAATTACTTTTGATCATCTGGCTTTTTTCATATTTTCCATAACAAAAATTAGTTTTTTTTTTTCGTTTGGTACTGAAAGGTAAGACAGTATAAGCTACAAATTTTCCGAATTGTGATTCGTAAACAATGATTACCGCCGAAAATATTGGAAAAATAATCAAACAATGTTGGAAAGTTGTTATACGTGCCTCAATTCGTCTAATTAAAATATGAAATAAAATTCGTCTCCCAATTACACGGTGGCCACTTTTTTTCGGATAAAAAAATCCATGATTTTCCCTGACCAGTTGTTCAATTTTTCCTGACCAAAGTTCCTATTGTCTCCATCAGTAGTACGAATCAATACCCCCAGATTTTCTTTGTATTTAAATGTCAATTCAGTCAGGAAATGAAAAATATTTTGTTTCTTTGGTGAAAATTTTTCATTCAAATCTCTTTTCGCTAATATGATGAGAAACAGGTTTTTTTCGTTGATATTTCTGAAACGACAAAAGATACAACTTTTCTCTACAGGAATACACATTAGGGTGGTCCTTAAATGGGGTGTTTTTGAATTGTTAGGCTTCCAAGGGTTCAAACGGATCCTTTTGAAGAAAAAAAATTTGTCCTAAATTTTGAATGCTCTATATCAATTTTAAGATCCCGCGCACGACCGCGGAATTTTTTTTTTTTTTCTTTTAATTTCCTACAAAAAACAAGTATGACCCAACTTTGTCAAGTCATTTACGTCGAAGTTTCAACATTCTGCGTCCGGCGTCGATTTTAAATAATATTTTAATAAATTTAAATAATTTTTTTTTTTCTTTCTTAATCTGCTAAAATTA
Source organism: Tenthredo notha (assembly GCA_914767705.2). NCBI lineage: Eukaryota > Metazoa > Arthropoda > Insecta > Hymenoptera > Tenthredinidae > Tenthredo > Tenthredo notha. The sequence goes on from OU611916.1 coordinate 2,976,028, forward strand.
ACAAGTCACTAACGTCGAAGTTATAGCTCTTCAGATGAGATGATTTTTATTGAAATGGGTTTTTTTTTTCAAATAAAGTGTAATTCGTATAAGTGATTGGGTCAACTGAATTAGAATTGAAAACGTTAAATAAAAAATTCCCCATTCAACACGGTGATTTTTATTCGAAATTAAGGGTAGAAGATACTGAAATTTTCGCACTCAAATTTTTTTTCTTCAAAAGAATCCGTTTGAACCCTTGGAAGCGTAACAATTCAAAAACACCCCATTTAAGGACCACCCTAATACACATTTAACCCTAGTACGGTACGCATGGGTCACAATCGGCGGTTGAGCAGAACAACATCGTATCTCAGAATTTGTTTCAAAAAACATCGTATCTCAGAATTTGCTCCAAAAACATCGTACCTCGAAATTTGGATCAAAAAGATCGTATATATCGTAAGAAACGTTTTTGGAGCACTTTCTGAGATACGATGTTGTTCTGCTCAGCCGTCGACATGCACCCGGAACTTGTGTACCGTTCTATGGATTAAAATTATAAATTCGGGATTTTTTTTTTCCCTGCTCAGAGACCAACTCTGTGGAGCGAAATAAAGTTATAACCCCCTTCTTGCATTCTGACACTCAATTTAGGAATCTCCTTTCCATTCATTCATCAGATCTTTGGCCATCTATTGTTTTGCCCTGACCATGTTAGAATTTCCCTGACCTTTCCAGAGATCCCTGACCAAGTTCTTGTTTTACCCTGACATTTCCCGGTTTTCCCCGACATTTCCCGGCTCTCCCTGACCGTGGCCACCATAAATCAGACAATGGCTAAACAAGAAATGCGGGAAAAATTTGCGAGGCTGGAGGAAGAGATAAAACTTTTACGGGAAGAGCGCGTGCAGGAGAGGGCGGAGCGGGAAAAAGAAAAAAGAGAGAGAGCGGAGGAGATAGCGGAAAAGGAGAGAGCAGAAAAGGAGAGAGAAAAGCAAAAGAAAGAAAAGCGGGAAGAAGAGGAGAGGAAGAGAGAAAAACAAGAGAAAGAGAAGCAGGAGAGAGAGGCGCGGAAGAAAGAAGAGGAGCTGAGGAAGACTGAGAAAAAAGAGAAAGAGAAGCGGGAGAGAGAGCAGCGGACGCGGACGAAAGATAAAGTACATATTATATCATATTTTACCTAATTTTTTAAACCAAAACTGAAAAAGCCGAAAGAATCCGACAAATCAAAGAATCCCATCCAATACAAACAGACATCTTATGCTTAAAATAATTTTTTTGTGGCTATAGTTACTTTGCTTGTGGCAAAAGTAGAGTACGTTCCACACCATTATGAATGCCACACTTGACATTGTTTATGGATCATTTCATGTCAACTCGACGTGTCTCTGACTCTCAGCACTAAAAAAAAAAAAAATCAAAATTTTTTGTTTCGTATCACTGGTTACAAATGCCATATCGTCGTCACATATTTGTAGTTATACAGGGTGTCCCAGAATTCGCGACGAGGAATTAACAGAGTAAATCGTTATCACAAACGGGATCGAAATTTCCTTTTTCCGGTAAGGCTTAGATTTCTTGTTATGATTATTTCAAATCCAGCCAGTGACGCGCAGCTTATGAACGGACGTTCGTCGATGTGATTACCGCTCGGTTGTATGCGCGTCTCCCAGCCTATTGTCGCCGCGAAACAAATTGCACACAACCAAGCGGCAAGCACACCGACAAGCGCCCGTTCTTAAATCACACCTTATTGACTGAAATTGAAATAATTATAACGAGAAATCTGAGCATTTCCGGAAAAAACGGCTCAGGAAATTTCGATCCCGTTTTTGATCAAGATTTACCCTGTGAATTCCTCGTCGCGAATTCTGGGACACCCTGTAGATCTTCCAGGCAATACTACGCGGATAGGAACAATTTATTGATGCAAGTTCTAATTTTTCGATGTGCCGTTTTTAGTTGAAAATATTCTAAAATCAGGATTCCAACATCCTCAGTCATTGTGTATTCGATTGAAAGATATCACTTCCATAGTCAATATATTATTGACGTTCTGCAAGACGTAACCATTTTCTACAGTCGCTAGTCACATTCTTGATCATTAGTAATTAGAGTTTCATCCGTTACGATGCGTATATTTGTTTTGGAACACAAAGCTCTCAAGTTCCCTCATGATTTGAGCAGTATACGTTGTTAATGCAATTATCTACTAAATGTTACGATTTCAAAGATCTCATGATAATATTTCACCCACTTACAGTCTCCCGAGCGAAGCAGGTCGACCCCACGGCAGCTGAGGCGGGCCGAGCGGGACAAGGAGTGAGTATGCGACTAACCGAACAACTAATTTTCTTATCACGTACACGGCAGTGCAACAATTGAACAATAATTAGAAAGAATGTAGCGCTCTGTAAAAATTGAAAATTCTATTTCTTCTAGCTGCACAGTGGGACAGAATCCCAAAAAGCTGGCCAAAAGTCAAAAACGCATTTAATTTGGATGAAAGTTCATACTCAGGGGTTTTTGGGGTCGCTGATCACGAATTCGAAGTCGAAAATTTGAAAAACAAAATGGCGGATCTAAAACGGCCACAAATTTCTCTAAAAACGCGTTCAATTCGGGTGAAAATTCGTACTCGAGGGTTTTTGGGGTCGCTGATCACGAATCTCAAGTCTAAAATTTGAAAAACAAAATGGCGGATCCAAAACGGCCACAAATTTCTCTAGAAACGCGTTCAATTCGGGTGAAAATTCGTACTCGAGGGTTTTTGGGGTCGCTGATCACGAATCCCAAGTCGAAAATCTGAAAAACAAAATGGCGGATCCAATATGGCGACCAAGTATCTTATAAAATTCCTTTTTTTTGGTGAAATTTTGTATCTGGAGGTTTTACATTGCGCTAATTACAAATAAGATGTTTGTTTTTGAAGAAACAGAATATTTTAATCGTAATTCTATCGGCGAAGAAGAATCAGAAGGATTCCGGTGGGGAACTAGGTAATAATAAATAAATTGAACATCAAAATTAAACAAGAAAATGAAATCTTTTTAATTTGTACACTACATCTATACATTGGATTAATCTAGTTACATTCACTATCATCAGATTCGCCATCAGTATGTATAGTGGACACATCAGTGTCGTCTTCAGTGTCCGTATCATCCGGTACAGTTAAATGTAGAGCTTCTATCGACATTTGTTTTTTCTTCGTTTTCGGTAGTTTTCGTACACTTGAAATGTATGGATCGGAGCAATAGTATTTTTAATTATACGGAATATCTCTTTCCTTGTCAATTGCTTTTGCAGTGCTTCTTTAATGTCTGCAGTTCTTGAAATCAGTGAATAATATAGGATTATATCGCTCAGAGCCGAAACTAGCCCGTGAATAGAATAGACAACGAGCGAAAACGAAAGATCTCACTATACTGTGACACTACTATATTGTGACATATTTTACTATGTTTTATACAATGTAGACAATAATTTATTAAAGAGATATGTTTATTCATCCTCAACAAATAACTAATAATGGAAGAAGTTAAAAAATAAAAGGTAAATCAGCGACCCCGAATACCCCCGTGTACCAAAATACCACGTCGGAATTTGCATGGCTTCAGAAAAAAAATCATATCTCCGTTCGCGCAAAAATGCGCAAGTTCATCGACTACGCTTTTTTTTCCTTGGGATATAAGCAATTCAATGAAAAATAGACCAAAGAACGAGCGAGGACGAGCGATAAAGTTATGTCTGCCTGAAAGTTTACTTGTCGTTTGCGTTTTCCAAAAAAGACACCCTCAATTCAAAACGAATAACTTTTTTTATAATAACAATTTTGCAATTATGTAAATCGTATTCCATTCTACATACCTTCACGAAGAGAATCCATTTTACACTTTTCCGATCGCACTATTTTTCAAGATTATATTGTAATTTTTCTGTACCGTATAGCGCGCGTCAAATCCGGTAGTTCGATGTGACTCGTATAACGGTCACATTCAAACTAGTCCTGCAGGGACAAGAAATATACCTGCGCCTAGAGAACGGTTGTTTGGGGACCCTCGATACCCCTACTTCACATTCCGCAACAAAAGAAACCCGAAATAAAACCTTGGTTTTCGAGGTTTTGGCCAGCTTTTTGGGATTCTGTCCCACTGTGCACCGGTGCTCTACCTGGATTACGCTCGATTTAATATTGTGTTGTGAGTCGCACCGGTGCTATACCTGGACTGCGCTCGATTTAATATTGTGTTGTGAGTCGCACCGGTGCTATACCTGGACTGCGCTAGCGGTGCTCGCTTGCTCTGGTTTATATACTATACGTTCCTCGCCTCTGACGTCACAGGCGAGGAATGCTGGACAATGCGAATTGTCCAGTTTTGCTGAACTTCCTTGGCCACGCCCAGCCGAACCCTTCCTTATCGGCTGGACACCTTACAATATATATAAATTCCTATATTGGGGAATTCTATTATTTACCATTATAGTGAATGAACCAAGATCGGGATGATTTTTAACCTAACGAGCCGACTGGGGTAATTCATAGAATTGCGGGATTTACCCTAATCCCAGTACGAGCTTCCTTTGTCCCAATATAAAAGTGGGCTGTCAAACATCCAGGTGTTCTGGTTGAATTACCAAAACACATAATTATCGATCTTGATTCATCAACTACATGTATTTTATGTTATATAAATCATTCATGATTTTTAGTTATTGAATACGAATCCGTATTGTCAATACTAAAAAGAGAGAGAGTTCCTATTTCATTTTCAAATTCATTTATGTCAACACGTGTGAATCGCGAACAGGCTTTTCCCGTTTCTTTATTATTTTCATTTTCACCAATAATAATTCTTCAACATAGTGACAAGCCTTCACGATCCCCACGTCGGTGACCATACATTATTTCACTATTTTACCATTTGTTATTTTATTATTTTACGACTCATCTGGTCAAGAGACATTCCATTGTCAGTCGCTTGAACCATATTACCAAGTTTCTCAAATCGTTCAAGAATATATTATCGTTTTTACCAGTTAATCATCATTATCATTTGAATCACCTCTTACTCATCTACATGATTTCACTTTAATTACTTTATTATGTTTCTATATAAACTAGCCTCATCATAGTTTAAACAATTCAATTGAGACCTGTATAGGACTAGGCGGCAACGATCCTATTTACCGGTCTATCCCAAGATAGATCTTTTCTTTTAATTTTATTATTTTCGCGCATGTGACGGGTATCCTAATAGTCGACAGGTCCTCGCTTGTCAATAGAACCGTTCGGATCATTAACTACTCTACCCACACCGTCCGTCACCCTGCAATTAATAAAGCCCATCCAAAATCACTTACTACGATAGGTGCAATCGGAGCCCGTTTAGATAAAATGAAACGCAGGAAGTTTCCGATTTGAAGTGCAGATTGATCAGCAGAGACCATTTGAAATACAAGTACACTACCTTCGGCCGTGACAAGCATGCACTGGTACAAAAATACATGAGGGTCTTGTTTAGCATCACGTCTAACTATGCCACCTGTCGCATCGATTGTTAAAATTGCATTCCGATGAGCTTTGCACCGGGCCGTGTATATTTGCAATTGCTCTGGCATCCAATAAATACAGGAGAACTTGAGCGCACTGACAGTATGGATAGAACCGGCATACTTGCCAAATTTAGATTGATGTAGCAAATTAAGCACAGGATTGGAAAATGTTAATCCGTATACTTTAAGCAGTTGTTGCTCTTTTACCTTGCGCAACACAGCGCAAGTCGGCAATGTCGGTGGTTCTTTTTGACCGAATCGTTTGAGTCGTTTGGCCTTTTCACGTCTATAAGTAATCGCATCTTGTTTTTCATTTATCAACTTATTCGAAACTCTTTCTCTTTTTACACCTCTTAAGGCGAGGGGGAAATAACTCGAGATTCAACTGACACATTATTTCATTTGGTGAAATAATTCAAATTATTTCATTCATTTCAAAATATTTTATTTATTTCAGATTATTTCTTTTATTTCAAATTATTTCTTTCAATTCTTTCAATTCTTTTTATTAGAAAATATTTCTTTTATTTCACATAATTTTTTTTATTCCGAATTTACTTTTTACTTCAAATTATATCTTCCATTTCAATATATTTTTTTGAATTTCATTTCACATTATTTCATTTAATTCAACCGATTTTTTTTTTATAATTTCGTTTATTTCACCATCTTACTCTTATTTAAAATTAATTTTTTATTCCCAATTAAATTTTTCATTTCAATTTCTTCTTATGGATTGACTTCGTTTATTTTTAATTATTGTTTTTTTATTTGACATTACTTCCGAGAGAAAAACGCTAAGTCTTCTGAGCCAAGTTGCGCCAGTGGCAGAATTCGGCAGAACTGACAACGAGTACTATGAAAATTTCGAATGAAAGGGACAATCTAGTCCTCGGTCGTCGAGTCAGTAAAACTCCAAGTCTCTGAATGACTCAATCCTCCTGTTAAATAAGATGTTCCACAGTACTCAGTCCTACAACTGGCTCGACGTGGCTCAGTCGAGCCGGGGGAATGTTACAAAAGAGGATTAGAGGCAGAAACAGATTCCCAAAAGGCAAAAGTCTCAAAAGTGATTTTTAAAAAAATAATATTCGTTTCATGTTTCAAAGTACAATTGCACATTACAACTTATAAGGTATTCTTAATTAGTAGGAACTGTTATACATATACATACAATACTTTAAGGTACGCGACGCGTGCATGTGTTTAAGACGAATAATACGAAAAAAAAGCTGTAGGATGAGAATTGCACTATCAGCGACTAGTATAAGGTAAGTAACATAAACATAAATCTGATAAATATGTTAATGCGGACTCATATTATCAACTTTAGGTTTAAGATCAAAATCACACTATAATAATACGGCACATCAAATTTGTATCTTCAGGTACATATATCACACAAATAGGTACTATTTGAACACAAGTAATATGAGTAAGCTGTGTGCCTAGAGACTCGAAGTTCACTTTAATAAGAATTGCACAAGAAAAATCTGACAAGGTAAGTCATGTAAATGAACATTTTGAGGGTAGCACCTCATACATTATATTAGTAGCAGTACGAACCGAGTACGAACTACTAGACTCGTAATCACAACAGGAGCTAGTGCGAGACATTGCCTACGTGATGAAATTTAAACATCAAGTCCATTCACGGCGTTCATTGAAGCATTTTCGAGAACAAGACCAGCATTCTTAACTGTTGGTCTGGGTATTGTAAGTCTGTAATATTTCATATCATAGAAGCCGAAAGTTTGCTCATGACATGGAGTGAGTAAGCCTGAATCATCCCAGCTATACCAATGGCATAGAACCCCAAGACCTCGGCGCAATTGACTACCTACTGGAGGTGAGGTAGGAGCCTCATCAAGCGAGTACTGTCGCATTTTCGCCGTTTGGCCAGTTAAATACGAAAAAGATAAAACTAGGCCAGCTAAATAACCCCCACAGCTCTTGCTTTGGAAAATACACCACTCACTGACACGGAGAGAATCGCAGTGCTGAGGCGTAACAGAGGTCAACGTACGTGTACTAAGTCTGGTTGAATTGTCTGGGCCCATGACACGATGCAACCGGTCACTACTAGCGCGTGACTTCTGCTGACAGAATAGCCAGCACAACGTACTTTTCCTGACAACGAGCATTTTTCCCACACTGTCTGTAACAGAAACAAAGGGACTCGTTTCGGCAAGACTCTCGACCTCTAGGTTTTTTACAGAGTAATCTTTCAAATTCAATTCACCAGAAGTAAATTGCAAACAAGTTAAATCTTCGTTACGATCTGCGCCTTCATCTTCAAATAAAGCCGCTTCATCTTCAAATAAAGCCGCTTCATCTTCTTCTTGTGATTCAAATGCAGCCGAACCCTTACGGAAAAAAACCCTCAAATTTTGGGGGTGAATTCGCACCCCCAAAATTTTGGGGGTTTACCATGAAAACTCAGGGTTAACCCTCAAATTTTACCCCCAAATCAGGGTTTACCCTATACTTGGGGGTAAAATTTGAGGGTTAACCCTGAGTTTTCATGGTAAACCCCCAAAATTTTGGGGGTGCGAATTCACCCCCAAAATTTGAGGGTTTTTTTCCGTAAGGGAATGTTGCTGTTGATCAAAGTTTATATCGGGAGGAGACGTTCCAGAAAATCTGACAAAGTGAGAGTCAACACCAAGTTCATCATCGTAGAGACAATTGGCATCACCGACAGTACAGAAAGTTTCAAGTCTGACATTATTTAGAGAGTGGCTAGAACGGACCATTCCCAGGTTATGGCAAGCTTGTACAGCATCATAGCAAGATGCAACCATGACAACAGCCAACTCTTCGTCTGTTGGAAGTTCAAGCTTTGGTTTTAGAGACTGCTTCAACTTCCGAGCTTGTTCACGTGGAAAGGTGTATTTTTGACCTAGGTCGGAAATAGCTCGGAGTTGAAGAAATACTCGTCTAACACGATGTAAAAATCCTAACATGCTGACGTTGACAACTGTTGAAAATGTACTTGTTTGGGATCGGATTTGTCGAAAAAAACTTTCGCACTGCTGACTGCCAAATAGCCATGGCTTAAATAGATGATCTCTTTTAGTGTTTCGCAATTTTATCTCCATGTGCAAAATAGAATGTGCATTTATTTCGAGGCATGCGTATACGTTATTGGTGATAAAATTATCGGATAATCTGTATGTCTTGTGCCGAGATAACGAGTCTCCAAATGCGGCAGAAGAATACAGAATCCCACAAGCGATACACTCGTTCGCTTGGATCTAGTGACTCATCCATATACGCTGATGTTACTTAATGCATAATATCCAAATATGCTACGGTTCCCTCGCAGTCAGGGATTCGTTCTTTCAACAATTGCTGTACTGAAGGATCCGAAATTCTGAGTGTGGCCAAAAAGTTCATCTTATCCGTGGCGTCAAGGTCAGTGTTTGTGAGCTTATGCATTGACTTATTGACCACTTCAGTGAGATACGTTAAATGGCTTAACGATGCAAGTTTATCGCCTACTGGAAGAACTACAGATGGTTTCAGGAGTCGAGATCTAAGTTTGACAGCAACGTGGACAGGGTCTTGGAAGAAGACAGACTCAAGGCCTTCGTCAAAATTGGCGAAATACCATGGTCGAAACTCAAGTGGGACTGAGTTTGTTGATGGAACACTCTCGGAAAAACGTGATTCTATTAACATGGCACTCAGAAGCCGAGAGTCCTCATCTGACGAAAACGAAAGAATCTCGATTCCATGTTCAGCAAACTCTCGTTTAATGTACGCTCATCTTTGCTGCACATTAACCGTTTTAAATTTGTTGTCGGTCCCAAACAAAAGAACGGGCACCGCTGCAGCACCATCAGCTACTGGTTGTACCATGACCACGTATGCAATTCTAGCTGGGGAACAATCATTGAAAAATTGTTCTATTCGACGGGCAGAAGTTGCCTCGAATGCGTTAAGGGGGGCCTATACTGAAAACGAAAACTTCTACAATTCTAATTCAAATGAATTGCTATTTACACAGAATGTTCACTATTGTAATTGGAAATATTGTACCAAATATAAACTCATTCCAAATGATAATGCCAAAGTTACGCTGGCTTACTCATATTTATCGAGCGAAGTTCGATTTTGTTCTGAAAGAATACTACTCAAGAGCTCCGAGCTCTAAGCTCCGAAGCTGTGGCCACGTAAAAATATTCGCAAACAGGCTAGAATAAAAACAAACATATAAACAACAGTATTGTTCTGATAAAAACAGGTATTTTTTTAAATTATGCTTTTTAGATATAGTAATAAAGTGTTCTAATAAGAACTGGTTTTCAAACTCAAGAAAAAAGTGTGCACAGGCAAAGTTTTGATCTTGCGTAAGCCAAGCGTCAAAGCAATGGTCGTTTGATGTGATTTGTCGTCTGCTAACATGTGCGCGTGAAGTTGATGGCGCGGTTTGCATATGCCGGCATAGATAGCGCTGCTAAACCTTCAAAAATGATCAGACGGGCAAATCACTTCACCAAAAGTTGCGGAACTTTTTGAAGTATTATATAAGACAAAAAACCGAAAATCGATTTATTTTATGTTTTTGATTAAATCATCTGTATAGGCCCCCCTTAAATGAGTATGCTTACACACCGACAAAAAACAATTTTTTATCAATATTACATACTGTATATTATATATTACATACACCCGTATTCATAGACATTTAGTAGCCTACTAACTCTTTTTTGGTTTTTTAGACAGTTGGTAGGCTACTAAATGTCTATGAATACGGGTGCTGGTATTTAACCGTGTGCATGCGTCGATCTGCAATGTCCACGTTGCCATAGACGTCTTCCATATTTTAACTCAGTTATTTTTAATATTACTCACTCAGACAGCGCATGGTGGATATGATGAATCGAATCCTACTCATGGTATTAAATGATATCTGTAGATATTTGAAATAATATTCGCAGCCATATGAATATTTCCAAAATATTGATGCTGAGTATTACAGATATGGAAATCATTTTTTTATAAATATATCGATACCCACGTTCTAGTATATCGTATCCCACCAAATTGGAGAAATTGCTTTTTCTTGAAAAATGGAATGATAATGTTTCGCAGCTCATGTTTAAGTCTTAACGGTCAAATTGTTGATTTACTATTTTTAAATAAATATTCCCATCCGTAAATTCCTATCTTCTCAATGGTAACAGTGAACCGTTTTCATGGCCTCCTGAAAAATCTTCCAAACGTGGGTGACGACATCTTTGAACGTGGGTATCGATATGCTGTCCGGGGTATCTTTAATCTTTATATACTAATTGTAATATTTGGCAGTGTTGTCATTCATTCATACAACCTTATAATAAAAAGAAAATTAAAATATCCATAGAGATGAAATATTTTTATCTGAGACAATAAAATTATCTGCAATCTAAATAAAATAATATGATTAATTTGTCTGACATGAAAATTTCATTGTAGTCAATCTTGACGAACTCTACACCATTTTCAACAATTCAGATAAGTATTTACCCACATAGCTCAAGACATAAATTCTTAAAAGTATTCCAACGTCTGAAATATGTCCATAAGACTTTATATGGACAAATTTCAGTTTTGTGCTTTCTGGGTGCAGAGTAAAAAAAGACCTAATCTGATTTAACTTCAGACATGAATGTAAATGATTTACAAAAACAGTCTGCCCATAATGCTTGAGAATCCAATGACAAAATGGTGAAAACAAAAGTATAAGATATATAAACTATATAAAACACATAAAATATATAAAATGTAGAATGAGGAAACGAAGGGAAAGAGAAATGCAATGCCGAGAGGACTTAGTACCACTGAACTCTATATAATACTGGAACGAGCGCAGCCTATGTATCCCTTAAGCGAGAGGCGGTGAGAGAGAGATAGTTGTGCTTGGAGTTGGTACACTCTTGTCGCACTCATAGCGACTTCCAGCGACTATCTCGTATAAAAACGTTGACCGCCAGGCAACTGCAGACGTTGTTTCGGTTGTGTTATGGAGTGACATTACGTAAATTGTGTACACTGAACTCTATAATAATACCATAGAGTTCGATGGTTTTATACCGCAGTGACTGTGTCCGGGATAAAATTCGATAATGGTTAAATTATGTAGCATTATTTCTTGCAAAAGCCAGTATACTCCTGGCTGCGGCATAACCTATCATTCGTAAGTAAAATTGACTCAAGTATACAAAGCAGTTTCAATGAATTCTCTGAGGTTTTAGGGCACATGAAATTTTCTGATGACAATTGAGTAAATAAAATTCTTTTAAAAAATAAACATTTATTTTCATAGATTTCCACCAAAGGATATAGAGCGGAAGAAGTGGCTCGATTCAATTCCAGCTGATCTAATAAATGAAGTGACAGCAAGCACGTTTGTATGCAGCCTGCACTTTAGAGCAGAAAATTATCACAATACTCCAACAGGGAGAAATTGCCTGAAAAGAGATGCCGTCCCGACATGCTTCAAACTATTACCAATAATGGAGCAATTAGCGGAAGGAAATCTAAATTATGTGGAGGATATTGATTCTGAAAATAAGGTATGTATAAAAAACATAGCATAATGTGTCATACGTATATATTAGGGTGGTCCTTATTTCGATGAATTTTGCAAAAAAATCGGGACGCCCCCTGGATACCTTGCAAATAAATAGAAAAAAATCCTCAAATTTTTTTGCGAAATTCATGGAAATAAGGACCACCCTAGTATATACATATATACGTATTCAAAGTATATGAGATATAGTTATCAGAGATGTATGATTAATAAATGTGTCATTATATTCCTAATTGCAGGGAAATATGCCATCCGAGTCCAATCTAAACAAAGTGGATGCTGCGACTCAAGTTTCACCAACGCGCTTGAAACCATCTCCCAGAGAAGAGACGCTGATGTCGAAAGTAGATATGCTGCAGAAGCGTTTGAAGCGTAGGGATACAAAAATCCAATCATTGGAGGGAGCTATCGAATCCTTGAAGGAAACCTCATCCTATTCTGAAGGTATAGAGGCTATTTTAAAAAGGCATTTTTCAGATACGAAATTGCAGTTGCTGCTGAATGAGATTAGAAATAATAATGTTACACCGAATCATAGACAGTACCCCGAAGAAATTAGGCAGTTGGCATTGACTATTTATTTCTATTCGCCTAAAGCTTATGAGGTCCTACGTCAATATTTATATTTGCCTCATAGTGCTACCATCAGAAAATGGATGTCGTCCTATGATTGTGAGCCGGGTTTATTAACCGAAGTTTTTAATTACTTAGAGGCAGAAACCAAGAAATCACCTTCTTTAAGGAATGTATCTTTAGTCTTCGATGCAATGTCAATACGTGCAGAGACTGCTTATGATGTAGCTAAAGACAAGTATTCTGGCTTTGTCAATTATGGTGACCTTATTGAGGGAGAATCCGATAAGTTCGCATCACAAGCCTTGGTTTTCCAGATCGTATCATTCACAGAAAAATTTAAATGCCCCGTAGCTTACGTTTTTTCCACTGGAGCATATGCCCAGGTACAAGCGGAACTGTTGAAAAAAATTATCATCAAATTGTACGATGTAGGAGTAATAGTGAGGTCCATAACTTGCGATGGTACAAAAGCAAATTTTTCAACCTACAAATATTTGGGATGTGATTTTTCTTCAGATAATTTAGATAAACTAAAAGCAAGCTTCTGTCATCCGTGTCAACAAACTGAAATCCACTGTATTCTTGATCCCTGTCATATGGCCAAGTTATGTAGAAATACAGCGGGCGATAAAGACGATATCGGATGTTGAGAATTGTTACTCAACATTCCAGAATATTTCGTAAATAGGCTACTTGCAATAATTACTTGTAATAATTAAGCAAGGCGTGACCTGGAATGCGACAAAGCGCAGCGCATGCAGGTTACGCCAACTTACACGTAAGCATAATAACGTAATAAATTAGGCTAAGGACCGAGCCGCGCTTCAGTCTTGAGCAGATTCCAGAAAAGAAGCGAAGAGTATCATCTTCGAATACTCAGGCTCGAAAGGGGGCAAGTGCTCCAAAACCCATCTCTTGTAACTTATATTTATACTAAATAAAATCTACTTTTCGTTGCTATCTTGCACTTAGAGTGATTCTTTAATCACCTCTGGGAACAACCCGATCAACTCCCAAATCCCTGAGTAACGGAGTTTTAATATTACAACATTGGTGGCAGCGGTCTAGCGGATAAACCAGAGCTTGCAAGATAGTTGACGCTAAAACAGAAGTAGAAAAGTTAAATAAAATAAAATAAAGTAAAAAGAGAAAAGTTAAAAGTTGAAAGTTAAAAGGTGCAACACGCAGTCGTTGTAACCTAGTGGAAAAATACGTCGCAAGGAAAGAGCTACAGCACGCAGCATTCGTGGCCAAGGCAAAGGAACCAGCACGAGGTACCTACAGCAGCAGCAGCAGCAGGACGCAGCAGTTCAGCAGCACCAAAGGAACCACAGAGGGTCAGCAACAACCCAGCAGAGGCGGAAAAGCGAGATGAAGATAGTCATTTTTGTGTAAGTCAATTTGAAATCCTCGCAGTTTCAGTATTTAAGCCGCAAACATTGTCATTGAGAGCTAACTGCCAGTTAGAAGCGTGCGAGCATTAGTAAATTATCGTATTTAGGAAGTATAAGGAATTTTAGATATTTTTCGTCAAAATAACGAGTCAGTTCAGGCTCATCAAGCTTGAATTAGAATTTCTGATTAGAGTAGATGTCTGCTACTTGGAATAAGATTGAGGAACTTGTCGCGCAAGGTCAAACCGGGTGGATACAGGATCTCCGAAAGGAGGTTCTCCTACAAGTTTGCGAAAGATACGCGCTAGCAGTCAGTGATTCAAACACTGTAGAGGAGATTAGGGCAACCTTACGAGCATTTATTAAAAGCAATAGTAAGGGACAGCCAACTCCTTCTCCAAAGCCTAAACCAGGCACTTCCTTTTTTCCTGACCAACCCCAAGCAACATCCCAGGAAACAAAAACCATTCCGGGATCGGTTCCTGACGAGAGAGAATCAAGGCAACACACAGCAACCAAGATGACGGACTACTTGTCATTGAAGGAGGTACGGCAGATGGTCAATGTTTTCGACGGAAGCGAACCTCGTAAAGTGGACGATTTGTTGCAAGCAATCGAGTATGCGAAAGATAAAGTAAATCCGATTCAAAGACCAGACGTGTTAGAACTGGTCCTGAAAACGAAGATACAGGGCGAAGCAGCCATGGAACTTAGATATAAAGATATAGATTCTTTCGAAAAGCTAAAAGCTGAGCTTTTGGCATTGTACGGAGCTAAAAGCTCTACGCCAGCACTGTTGGTAGAATTATTTTCGAGTAGACAGAAAACAGGTGAAAACGCGCATGATTTCGGAACAAGGGTTACGCGTCTTATGATGGATCTTATTAGAGCATGCGGAGCTAGGACAAATATAGCAGCAGAAAGAAAAGGAATAGAAGACCTACTCAGATATCAAACACTTGCCATTTTTGAAAACGGGTTACATTATAACTTGAGAATGATCGTGAAATCTTACCATTACTCGGAACTTTCGGCTTCAATAAAAGGCGCGGAAGAGGAAGAAAAATCGCAAAACGGCGTAAATTCTATAAATCGGCGAACGAACCAGGCCGGCGATAGGAATACGTCAGCAGTAAAGTGTCTGAAGTGTAATCAGACAGGACATTTCGCACGGGACTGTACCCAGGTAAAATACAAGCAATCGTTACCTACAGCAAGTCAGAGTAGATCGGTGCATCGTGTAGAGTTAGTATGCAACTTTTGTAAACGCAGAGGTCACCTATACAAAGACTGTAGGGATAGACTACGCCGCGATGAACGACGATCAGGAAATCACGGCAGCGGATCTGGCGACAACCAAAAAACTAGTACGGGTAACTTCCAAAATTCATATAGCAAAAACACAGGGCATGAGGGATCCCAACAATCCACGAGGAATGCAGGATCGTACAAATCAATGAACATTGCCAACACTAATAGAGCAAGTCGGAACAGGATAGAATTAGCGGCGAACGGAACCACTAAGGAAAAAATGACTCTCTTAGTAGATTCTGGTGCCGATGCCAGCATCATCAAAATAGGGATGTTGGAAGATGATTTGCCAGTTTTAGAAGAAACTACGAGCTTATCAGGAATAGGACAAGGCGTTGTCGAGGCACTTTGTAAAGTCATATTAACAATTCCATTAAAGGATAGAAGTATTGAGCATCCTTTCTTTGTGGTAAGAGACGATTTTAGTCTAGATGCCGACGGCATCATTGGAATAGATTTCATAGAGGATCACAAAGCCGCGATAGGTAAAAGCGCTCAAGCATTTTTCATACACGGGCAGCGTTTCGAACTCTTACGACCGTTACAAACGGAGAAAATCAGGTTAGCACCGCGAACAATAAGGAAGGTCAGTGCAAAAACAAATAGTAAGTTCATTGGCATTGTAGAGAAGAAGGAACTCGCCGACGGAGTATACCTAGGAAATTGCTTAACTAAACCGGCGAACCAAGAATGCATAGTAGACATTTTAAACCTGAACGATCACGAGGTGATATTGGAGACACCGACCGTGGAATTGGAGGAGCTATGGGAAGAAAATAGCGAAACAAGCGACGAAGAGGCGGCCTACATACGTTTAATAACCGGCAAATCGGGAAACCAACGAATCAAGCTATTACATGATACGATACGTACAGATCATCTTAATGAGGAAGAGAAAAATACTCTACTTGAGATATGCGAAAATTATAGCGAAATATTCTATTTACCAGGGGATAAGTTAGGCGTTACTAACGCGACCAGTCATTCTATTACATTGACGGAGGGGGGAAAGCCGATTAATGTTCGTCCATACCGTCTACCTGAGTCGCAGAAACAGGAGATAAACAAGCAAATAGAAGCTATGTTAGAGAGTAACATAATACGCCCGAGTCGTAGCCAGTGGAACGCACCGCTTTTAGTAGTACCGAAAAAACCTGACGCATCAGGGAAGCAGAAATTTAGAGTAGTCGTCGACTACAGAAAATTGAACGAGATCACGGTAGGGGATTCGTACCCCTTGCCAAATATTACAGAAATATTGGATCAGTTAGGAAAAGCGAAGTACTTTACTACATTAGACCTCGCCTCGGGATTTCATCAGATTCCGATGGCTGAAGAAGACAAGGAAAAAAATTCTTTCTCAACAGCGCATGGGCATTATGAGTATAATTCAATGCCATTCGGGCTGAAGAATGCGCCAGCGACATTCCAACGGTTGATGAATACCGTTTTAGCAGGACTACAAGCATCTAAATGCTACGTTTATTTAGACGATATTGTAATTCATGGTGCAACACTGAAGGAGCACAACGATAGGCTCATCGAGGTACTAAAGCGATTGCAGGAGAGCAATCTCGTTCTCCAGCCGGACAAATGTCGATTTCTTCGGAAGGAAACTAGTTATTTAGGGCACGTGATAACGTCGGAGGGAATTCTCCCTGATCCCGCGAAAATTGCGGACGTGAAAAAATTTAAGAGCCCGACAAACGTTAAACAAGTACAGTCATTTTTAGGGCTAGCAGGATATTACAGGAGATTCATAGAAGGATTCTCGCGTTTAGCACGACCGTTAACGCAACTAACGCAGAAGGGACGCAAGTTCGAGTGGACAACGGTAGAAGAGAGCGCATTTGAAACGTTAAAATCAAAGCTAGTTACGGCACCCATCCTAAAGTATCCGGATTTCACGAAACCTTTCTTAATAACAACAGATGCATCCGACAAGGCAATCGGAGCAATCCTCTCTCAAGGACCAATTGGGCAAGATTTACCAATAGCATACGCAAGTCGAACGCTTAACAAAGCTGAGAGAAATTACTCGACAACCGAGAGGGAAATGTTAGCAATCGTCTTCGGAACTAGGCAGTTCAGGCCATACGTATATGGCACGCATTTCACTGTGATCACGGATCACCTCCCTCTCAAATGGATCTTCAAAATCGAGGATCCTGGATCAAGGTTACTGAGAATGAGATTAAAACTCGCTGAACACGAGTATGATGTAATGTACAAACCTGGAAAACTTAATACGAACGCGGACGCGCTCAGTACGATATATAGGATTTACAGCAATAGCCAGGAATTTGAAGAAGAAGAAGAAAAAGAAGAAAAAGAAGAAGAAGAAGAAGAAGAAAAAGAAGAAGAAGAAGAAGAAGAAGAAGAAGAAGAAGAAGGAAAAGAAGAAGAGGATGAATCGGAACCGGAATACACGGAAGACAAGAAGAAGAAGATCTTGTACGAATATCACGACGCACCCATGGGCGGGCACCAAGGCGTATCGCGTACACTAGAACGAATGAGAATGGAACACAGGTGGCCGAAAATGCGCAAAGAAGTAGAAGACTACATAGGTAAATGCGAAAAATGTCAGAAAAATAAAACGCAGAGAAAGTTGAAAGCTCCCATGATAATCACCGATACTCCTTCGAAAGCCTTCGAAAAATGTGCATTAGATATCGTAGGGCCGTTGACTGTAACCCATTCAGGCAATAAGTATGTACTCACGTTCCAAGATGCTTTAACCAAATTCAGCAAAGCTATGCCAGTAGCTGACCAGGAAGCTTCCACAGTGGCTAGAGAATTCGTAAAAAATATTATATGCGAATATGGAACTCCCAAGGTAATCCTTACTGATCAGGGAACCAATTTTTTAAGCCATGTATTTAAAAATATGTGTAAGCTGTTGAAAATCGAGAAAATTCAAACAACAGCATACCATCCAGAATCTAACGGAGCACTGGAACGATCACATAGAACACTAGCGGAATATCTAAAGAATTATATCGAAGAGGACCAGAGCAACTGGGACGAGTGGCTGCCGTACGCTATGTTTACGTACAACACAACCCCTCACACTGCAACAGGGTACACCCCGTACGAGCTTGTTTTCGGGCACCCAGCAGAGATACCATCATCGATAAAGCAAGCACCGAGACTTACTTACGCGTATGACGACTACGTTCAGGAACTACGCGAAAGACTCAGGGCGGCTAATCTCAAAGCAAAAGAGAATCTGGAAGCTGCCAAGGGTAAAGCGAAATCATACTACGACAAAAAGACGGTAGAAGCCAAATTCCAGCCGGGAGATAAGGTTCTTCTGCTCGATGAGACGGTTCGGCGGGGAAGATCGGCGAAATTAACGCCGAAGTATGTCGGTCCATACGAGATCACGAAAAAAGATTCGGATGTCAACTACACCATCCGGAAGGGTCGAAAGGAAACCAAAGTTCACGCCAACCGATTGAAGCTATTCATAGAACATTGACTAGAAGAGAAGCACGTCCCCAACCCCTACCTCACCCCTCACCATATTCCTCAAAAAATTTTACGATCTAAAGAAAGGGAGGGGATACATTAGTAGTAATACCTAATTGACTTGCAGATCTTGCTTGGCGATGGCGCTGGCTAACGGGGAAGTCGGTCCATCCTTCAAGATCGAGAAGTTCAAGGATAATCCGGGGGTTTACTACGAGGAAATAGGGACGCTACAGGTGTACAAAGACAGGTGGAGTTTAGTAATAGACATGGACCTCCGCACGGTATTCGAGAGGGAGGAAAATGTAAAAGCACACCTGGGGAATATACGCAAAACATGCGAGGTTCCGGACAACTCAGGATCACTTTTATGTGAGACCGTGAGCGAGTCGGTGGGAAATCTGCTGGACAAAGTTGAACGGGGTTTGCAACTAGTTCGCGACGTCACGTGCGTCGGGCCGGCACGAAAGCGCCGAGGTCTGATAGACGGTTTAGGCTCCATAGCGAAATCCCTGTTCGGGACTATGGATGCAGCAGACGCGGCTAGGATAGATCAGGAGATCGACGATCTTCGGGATGATCAAGCGAACCTAAAATCAGCTATGAGCAAGCAAATACAAATCGTATCTTCCACGCTAGGAGTTTTTAACAACACCATGAGGGTAGTGGAAGAGAACGAACAAACCTTGCTCGAAATAACTAGGCAACTCAACATCAGTCTTTCAAACAATATAGAACGAACAGTAGCGAGGCAGAACCTCGACGAACATATAGAGGCAATAGGCCTGATAGTAGACGCGTTGCTAAGCGACGTAAAAGACCTAGTGCAATTTCTCACCGAAATAAAAAGAGGTATCATCAACCCTACCGTGCTCACCCCAGCCAAAATATTAGAGTACCTCTCGTCGGCACTACCACACCTGCCGGCGGGTTACAGCTTCCCCATACCTTTGACGCGACCAGGAGTTTCGTTACTGATGACGGTCGCGGATATCAAATCTTACGGGAGGGAGAACACGGTAGTAACGGTGATAGAGATACCTCTGATAGGTAATGAGGAGTACAACATCAACAAAGTATATCCTCTGCCTGTTAGGGTACGAAACGATACGTATTGCTATCTGGAGACAACGGAGGAATCAGCGGTGGTGGACCACGAATACAGAAATTACCTACGAATGAAAGAGGCGGACTTGGGAACTTGTAAACGATTAGGTAAACATTATTTGTGTGACCCAAGGCGCCCTACGAATTCGATAGGAATAGGTTCACCCTGCGAAATTGCGATTCTCTCCAAATTAGACGTAGAACTCACAAAATGCCCAAAAAGAATTGCTAGGGTTAGTAAGGCTATAGTTTTAGCCTTGCAGAGACCAGGGGCATGGTTATACGTAGCTCCAGAGGCCGAGGCGATCACTGTAGCTTGCGAAGGTTTGCCTGCGGCGCGTGAGACATTAGTAGGCACTGGCACCATAGCTCTCAACGGGAAATGCGCTGTAACTGCGAAGGATTTCCGTATGGAGACACTACGGCAATACCAAAGCAAGCAGGAATTCAGTTACCTGCCGCCGTATAACCTAAGCTTACATGAAACGGACTGGGAGGCAATCCCTAAGTCCGACAATAAGGGTGTCAGTGTAGTGCTAAAGAGCGTCCTGCGAGACGCGAACGAATTGAACGAATTGGGAACTAGCCTTAAGAATTTACATAAAGAATTAGACGATAAGCAGAATAGTCACAGGCGGCACCTG
The DNA here is from genome assembly GCA_914767705.2 of Tenthredo notha. NCBI lineage: Eukaryota > Metazoa > Arthropoda > Insecta > Hymenoptera > Tenthredinidae > Tenthredo > Tenthredo notha. Next base: position 2,996,652 of record OU611916.1, read on the forward strand.
CCGTATGTGGCGCCATTATATCCCATAAGCGGAATATTATTAATAAGCATGATAGGTTACGTAATATATAAATGTGTATCTTCGGGAAAATTTAGACGTAAAGAAACAACACGGCACACAGCGGCACCGGAGCCTCCGCAGTCGCGGGAACGGGCCCCGATAGCCAGGGAAACTGTAATCAATTTCAAACGTAACTCGTCTATTACGGGTACGACGTAGATAACATTAAGTATTAACCGAGTTGAACTAAGAAAGTAAGAAACATGTACTAAATAGGGATAAGAAATTACGTATAAGTAACCACAGATCGAATTATTGTCAAAATATAATAAAACTGGGATTGAAAAAAAAAATAATAAGATTAGCAAATAAGGTTAAGACTAAGGAAACCTATATTTAGTAGATAAGGTAAAAATAGTCCGGAGGCCTATTCTCCTAAGGGGGGAGGGATGTTGAGAATTGTTACTCAACATTCCAGAATATTTCGTAAATAGGCTACTTGCAATAATTACTTGTAATAATTAAGCAAGGCGTGACCTGGAATGCGACAAAGCGCAGCGCATGCAGGTTACGCCAACTTACACGTAAGCATAATAACGTAATAAATTAGGCTAAGGACCGAGCCGCGCTTCAGTCTTGAGCAGATTCCAGAAAAGAAGCGAAGAGTATCATCTTCGAATACTCAGGCTCGAAAGGGGGCAAGTGCTCCAAAACCCATCTCTTGTAACTTATATTTATACTAAATAAAATCTACTTTTCGTTGCTATCTTGCACTTAGAGTGATTCTTTAATCACCTCTGGGAACAACCCGATCAACTCCCAAATCCCTGAGTAACGGAGTTTTAATATTACAACACGAGTCAATTTTAGGCACGATTTCTTTTAAATTCATAAGGGCATTGCATGTTCTTCAGGAGAAAGAAGATCTCACTTTGGCAAATAAATTATCATCAGCCCATTTGCTTTACAAAAGAAAAAAGATGAAAGTAAATCTCGCAGTCCAAACACTTAGTTCTGGGGTAGCTGACGCTATAGATTATTTGAGGGCATGTAAGGTACCGGATTTTGAAAAGAGTGAGCCGACCACTGAATTCATTCGCTATTTTGACAGATTATTTGACATGATGAATTCAAGGAATGTTTGGGGCAAGGGATTCAAGTCTCCTATGAGGCCAGGAAATTTGCAATATTTCCAAGATGTGTATGCTAAAACCCGTTGTTATATATCAAATCTTAAAATCGAAGGTGTCCCTGCGATACAACATCCAAGAAACACGTTTGCATTAGGTTATGTAATGAATACACATAGCTTCATCAATCTTGCCAGAGATCTGTTCAATTTGGCAGAAACCGCATTGAAATACTTTCTTGCGTATAAGTGTTCGCAAGACCACATCGAACTAACTTTCTGTTGTATCCGTTCGCGTGGGGGATGGAATAATAATCCGAGTTGCCTGCAATTCAGATGGGCTCTACGTCAGTTGCTGTTCAAAAATAAAGTTGAGCCAAGTATTGATGCAAATTGTGTAGGAGATACTACTGACATTACACCAATTTTAGACTTCCGCGGCAAAAAAAGGTCTCTCACAAATGCCACATCAGTTTCTGATTCCGATGATGAAGAAATACAAGATCGTCTATTGTCGGCATTAGATAGTATTGAACTATCATCGCTTCAAAAAAATATACTACATTACATCACTGGATTTATTATTCGTGGTATAATTGATAAAATCACATGCGATGATTGTAAAACCATTCTAATCAACAAAAAGAACCAAACCGATCATTGCTACACTAACGACATAAATAGTCATTCTTCTTTTACAACATTTGTATCAAGAGGTAAATTAGTCTTTCCATCCGATGCTGCATTTCATATAATAACAAACGCAGAGAAAGCTTTCCAAGCAGAATTGCGAGTCGGTTTGATGGGTAAGGCTAATTTAAAAAAAAATTTGATTACAACAGTTATCCAGAAACTGATGGCCACAAATAATGTGTTTTCTAATCAACAACACCCGATGACTATAGTATTTCACAAGATGAAGAACTACACGAACTTCAACTTATAAAATTATTAGTATCCTCCTATGCTAATATGAGAATTAAAAGCTACGCTAAAAAAATGACACAGCGACACCTGGGTCAGCGTATTAATGATCGGCAGCATCTGCATAATACCATACTTTTTTACAATATCTGATTTACTCATTTCTATTACACTCGTCCTGTACCTTACGAGCTTTGATGTGTTTTTTCAATTATGTGTTATTCAGTGTTATGATGTTTATTAACTTTTTTTTCCTTGTTCTGTGATGCGTCGGGCATGCCTATCATTTCATATTTTAACCGAATGATTCACTTATTTCTGTTATATGCGTTCCAATGTGATATTTTATTATGTGTTACTTTAGTAGATAACTTTATTTAATCATTTTACCTTGTTCTGTAATGCACCTCGATTGGCAATCATTACATACTTTGACCAACTGATCTCCTGTTTATTAACAAAATTCGTTATCCTTCCATCCATTCCCCTTCCAGACAGTACAGAATTAAATGATATCTCAGGAATGTTGGCCCAATTCTGGGACATCCGTAAGCTTTTCGATATAATTAAAAATTCATTGAGTTCTGTACTGCTGGGTGAGCTTTACTTTTGTACACATACATACATGCATGCATGCATCAATAATTTATTTTCATGATTTAAATTCCATCAATATCCACCTCCGACCAGTCACTTGCAAGTATACTTGAATTGCAGATTTCCTACTTATCTCGTATTTTGTCTGGGCTAATAAACTACTCAACAAAATTAAAGGCCCCCCCCTAGCATAAGCTGCCATTTTCAGACGCCTTGACCGATTCAGCTGAAATTTGTACCAGGGCTAGTCCAAAGTGTTTCAAACTTGGCCTCAAAGCTGATTTTCTGTATCTTCAAGGGTTGCGATGTGGCAGTCCGAAAACCAACCCTCTGCGTAAAATCAAAGTCACAGGTCTGTGACACCGGGTTCCAACACCGATTTTGCGCCCAAAAAATGTTTGAACAACTCTTGGTCGAGCCAGACGGTTCGGTCTACTGCTGAATCATGCACCCTCGCCAATCAACCCCTTCGTTCCCATCCCTCTATCATCCGAGGGTAAACAAAACATTTTAACACATTTTCGAGCATCGGAGACACAAAGGTGTTTCCGAATCGTTTTTACGGTTCAGCCGAGCACTTGCAACCCACCCGCTCCTGAGCAACTGCAACCAACCCCTGAACAACCCTTAGCCTAGCGGTAACTTTTCACTCATTTTTTTTCAAACATTCTTTGGGCGCAAAATCGGTGTTGGAACCCGGTGCCACAGACCTGTGACTTTGATTTTACGCAGAGGGTTAGTTTTCGGACTGCCACATCGCAACCATTGAAGATACAGAAAATCGGCTTTGGGGCCAAGTTCGAAACACTTTGGACTAGTCCTGGTACAAATTTCAGCTGAATCGGTCAAGGCGTCTGGAAATGGCAGCTTATGCTAGGGGGGGGCCTTTAATTTTGTTGAGTAGTTTATTTATATCACATAAAACTGAATTTTGGCCCACCCTGAACTAAACAGTTTTGATTTTCATTTATTACAGATACAGCAGGAGCATGGAGCAAAATTGTAATTTCTACATCAATTTGTAATCGCAAATGACAGTTATACTTGTTACGACCATAATCTACCTCATGAATTGTGACGTTAGGTCTGGCTCAATCTGAGGATCACATCATTTTGGTGGTGTTCTCCAACTGACATATTGAATGGAAAAATCAAGCGGAAACAATCTATTTATACAAAAATGTAATTTACTTCTCAATCAGTTTTATCAAGCAGGATCAATCTATATTTACACGAAAATGTAATCAACTTCTCAATCAATTTGTACATACGTAATTTATTCTACATATTGTGGTTCATTTGTGTTGAACGGGATTCATTTTATCATTTGCACTTTCATATAGATACCCACGTTCTAATATGTCGTAACCCACATTTGGAAAATTGTTCAGGAGGCCATGAAAACGCTTCACTATTACCCTTACGGAAAAAAAATACTGGAAGTACTGCCAGTACAGCAGTACTTGAAGTACTGCCAAAGTACTGCTGTACTTATTTCGCGAGTACACACAGTACTCATAGTACTTCAAGTACAAAAATTACTGAGAAGGGATATATAAGTAGGTGGCAAGTACTAGTGTAGTATGACTGAAGTATTACTTAAAGTTCTAGCCCTTCGGTATTAGTCCAATAAGTACTAGCTAAAACCGTACAGTACAGTATATGAAGTCCACGTACTGCAATATAATAGTATTTGGACTATCACTGTAGTACAGCAGTAGTATTAATTCTGAACTTGGACTAACGCGGCAGTACTAGTTCGAGTGCTGCAGTACTAGTTCGAGAACTGCAGTATTGGTTCGAGTACGAGTACTGGAGTATTAATTCGAGTACTAGTAGTGCAGTATTGGTTCGAGTATTAGTACTGCAGTATTGGTTCGAGTACTAGTACTGCAGTATTGGTTCGAGTACTAGTACTGCAGTATTGGTTCGAGTACTAGTACTGTAGGATTGGTTCGAGTACGAGTACTGGAGTATTGGTTCGAGTACTAGTACTGCAGTATTATTTCAAGTAATAGTACTGCGGTATTAATCACAGTTAATACTTGTGTACTTATAGTACTGGTACTCTTGTACTGATAGGTCAAAGTGCCACAGTACTGAGTACTGTAGTGCACTTGTACTTAGTAATAGTACTCTTCAACTCAGTACTAGTACTCTCGTTCTCGGTACTAGTATTCTTTAAATCTGTACTAGTACTCATGTACTAAGTACTACTAGTTCCCTGTACTATGTACTAGTAGTCTTGCACTAAGTACTACTAGTAGTCCACACTTGGTACTAGTACTCTGCACTTAGTACTAGTACCCCTGTATTAAGTACTACTAGTTCTCTGTACTTAGTACTGTAGTGTTAGTACTAAGTACTGAAAATTCGTTTACTTAGTAGTGAGATTTGTGTACTAAGTACTGAGCTCTCAGTATTTTTTTTCCGTAAGGGTACCATTGAGAAGATAGGATTTTACGGATTTGAATATTTATTTAAAAATAGTAAATCATTTTTGACCGCTAAAACTTGAACATAAGCTGCACAACGTTATTATCACTCAATTTTTCGAAAAGAGTCCATTTCTGAAATTTTGTGGGTTACGACATATTAGAACGTTGGTATCGATATTTACATATTTAATACACTATTTTAAACGCTTTTGCCATAATTAGGATTCTATTTGTATATATTTTATTATTATACATTCAATTGACATTTGAATAAAACGAATAAATAGAGACAGAAAATGAAGAATATTTCAGCGTGTCTACACATATAACCTTACCTGACCAACTGTCAAAATCTTAGCTGACCGATATTTGTGCTAGGTTAGTAGATATTGTGTGCGACAAGTGCGTACCAACTTCAAACACAACTATCTCTGTCTGACGCGTTCAACCGCCCCCCACTACCGTAGCGCTCGTTCCAGTATTATATATAGTTCAGTGACGCCAGACGAGGAGAGGCGTATATATAGTAATAGAAGCGCGCTGCGCGCGAGTCATGAATCTTCAAATTCGATTATCTCAGCAACTACTGAAGCTATTAGACATTTTTTTTTTTTGATTCTGGGGTCCTTGAACCCGCGAAATCTGATTCTTTACCCGGATTTCATTCATAATTAACGGAAAAGCTGCTATCGGATGTTTCTTGCTACACATCTTTATATTCTCGTCTGGCGTTCTACCCCCACCACTCGACCGGTTTCACGCGCTCTGCCGTTTTCGGTCATATTTGAATACTGAAAAAAAAATACTGGTTTGAGAGACTTTATTTATTCGACTTTTTTGTAGAGAAATGAATTCCCTACAAAATTGTCACAAAGTTCTTTTCTCCAAGTCTAACTGTTTTCGCCCACAGTGAGAAAGAAGAATTATGCATAAAATCGACTTTAAAGGCTCACACAGGTGTAGCGGTTGAAACCACAGCCAAACTACCTTTGGCACTTTTGAAGAACACTGAGTTCTCTGTAAAATGAGTCTTAGATGAAGACAATCCATCGAAATGCGGCTGAGTTGTGCGCGGCGAAAGAAAAAGTCGTAATGTTTACATGCTTTCAACATGGGAAAACTTAAAAAGAAGAGTGCGAGTACTTAATGTATGTACAGTAATGTTCATTAATGCCTTCCCGGTGGCTAACTGTTTTTTTCGGACTTTTTCGGGAACGAGTTTCCATTCGCATTTCATGTGCCCATGACCGACGAAGCAGTTGACAGGCGATTTTGAGAAACCACGACTGTACTCTGTAACCTCCCGCTGCTGTCATTTTAATAACCTCTAAGTCTGTTATTATTTTATTTCTCCGTTAATGACTTATCGCATAACCTCCAAGTCTGGCTATATTCCGCAAGGAGATTAAAATAAGAATACCCTCTAAGCAGAATACATAAGTCATCAATTCGAGACTCAATGTAGGTCAACTATTCATTATAGGTTAGCATATCACGGAGATCCTGATTCCCAGAGCTTTTCATAACCAACGAATATAATGCCGGTAAAAGAACGCTACTGATGGGGTTAACCGTGCAGTGATTTTGACTGTTCTTCAATTCACCGCAACGAATCTATAATAGTATAAGCTGATTACGTATAAAATTATAACACCGACGCGTAGAAAGAACAATGGGTTAATATTTTTCAAATTCATTCTGATTCTCATCGTCAACAAATTATTATAGGTCTGATCAGACTCCAACTGGCAAGTGGCCTCCGAGATGACTGAGCTTTGGATGCAGATCTTGATAATCGATACATAGGGTAGCCCATCATCGTAGAACTAGACTCAAACTGGAAACTATCCTCGGAAATTAACTAATTGGATTGATAAAGGCAGTTTTCACTTAGCTTCTTTTAGATTTCAGTTGTTACGTGCGTAGATTTTACAGATTTCGGTATATATTTTTCTTTTTGGGAAGTCAACCAGGATAGTTCCTAGAACTTCGGGTTTACCCTAATCCTGCTGACTTCTTTCTTTTACACATATATATATATATCCCGGAATCCTAAATTCCTTTTTCTTTCTTTGATTTTATAAATTCTTTGAACCTCAACAACTTTTGTTTCATTTCTCGAACGTGACTTAGAGTATAAAAAGTAACCACATCGAAATATAATATTATTTCTATCGGATGTTTATTCCCTTCTTAAAACGGCTATAAGTCACGTAGGAGTAGATAACGGCGAGGCAACACTGGAACCCCAGTCTTGCTGACCCCTCGATCTCACACTACTATAGGTTAGCGCGTAGATGTAATTTTTGCTCTCTCTCTAATTTCCAAAGAAATAAGGAAATTAAGGTAACTAGAAGTAGAACAATAAGATTTCAAAAGCAAGAATGATGGAAAACTAAAGAGCTATTTAACGGTTCATAATTCAAATATAAGTTCAGATTATTAACATAGTTTGAAGATATTCAAAATATGAGCTAGTGTGAGTAGACTATAGGTGAGGCATGGAGTAGCATGGGACCGCGTGACGTCACAAGGGACCAACGCCTACGCTAACTGCAAGTAGTCCCTCAAACCAATCAGGCGACAATTAGCCACTAAGCAAGGCCCTAATTGGCTAAGCCACGCGCGCAGTAATACATACATTGTTGCAACCGCGGGGACCTCGTCGCCTTTGAACTTAAATCAGCGTCTTTCTTCTGGTAAATCGCGAGGTGCGTGGACGTAAAGAACCGTGTGCTAACTAGAGCCAAGAGTTACATTCAATCTTTTCTTTTTCAATTAAAGTGGTAGTGTAAAGGACTCAGTACTCGTCAACCTAGATAATAATCGTGACATAATCCACAGGGTGGTGGTCTGATTATTTAATACTAAATTCAGTGCAGAGACACAATTTAATCATTATAATAACCGCTTTTAGACTTTTAATAAGAATAACTTCATTTTTCCGCCTTATACTCATTTAGAGTATTTGTAATATCTAAGTCAACTATAAATCTTGCTATTCCAACCTTAAGTTAACATTTAATACAGACTATTTCGAATCAGTGAACATTAACAATTAATTATTAGCTTCAGTTCCGAACACTATACGTGATAAACCAATCTAAATTCTACACTAATCAAAGGCTTCGAGGTTCTCAAGGTGAGGGAGGCTTATACCTAAATATCGAAAGTAGCCCCATGCTACGCCAACTCAGCCAAAGATAAGTAATCACGATCGCTCACACAAATTCGCTCATTTATAATCATATATGATATATTCAAAATCGTTAGACTGTTTTCCAGAATTCTTTAAATTTAATCGTTTGCATGTTATAATATAATTTAATCACATGAGTAGTATATCCACGGGAATATCGTAATTAGTCAATACAAGAGGTATTTCGGGGTAAACCCTAACTAGTAACGAGATCACCCGGCGAGCTTGAACTGCTACTCATACAACCTGCGTTATTTTCCTATTTTAATATAAATCGAGATTGGTATGAATATAAATTTTCAAGACCAAACAGGATAATTCACAGAATTTCGGGTTCCACCCTAATCCTGTTGGGTTACCTTTCTATTATAAAAGAGTTATCAAGATTCCACTATTAACCTCGATTTATATTACCATATTATTTTTAAACAAATGTAATTAAAGATCTACGTAATTAGTTACATACTCATTATAAATATAAATTCCTATATTGGGGAATTTCATCATTTACTATTATAGTGAATGAATCAAGATCGGGACAATTCTTGACCTGACGAGCCGACCGGGGTAATTCGCAGAATTTCGGGATTCACCCTAACCCCAGTACGAGGCTCCTTTGAACAATATAACTAAACACATAATTACTGATCTTGATTCATTAACCGTATCCATTTATGTTATAAAAGCCATACATGATTTCTTTTATTTGTTGAATACGATTCAGTATTATCACCAAGGAGAGAGAGATAGTGAAGCTTTTTCATAGAGAGTTCCAGTAGTTCCTTTTTGATTATTTCAGTATTTCATATTATATTCATTTCATCAACGCGTGTGAATCGTGAAGAGCCTTTATTAAATTCATTACTAATTTTTCATTAATAATAAATCTTATATAGTAACAAGCCTTCACGATCCCCACGTCGGAGATCATTATATTACCTCGTTATTTCATTACTTTGTGAATTAATATTTTATGTTAATCATTTGTTCAACCGGCAATCATTTGTTAGCCGCTTGAATTATATATTTCATATCCATTATCGTTCAAGAATATATATTTGATTTTACCAGTTAATTCTCATGATCATTGAATCACCCTTTATTTTATTATTTTAATCATCTTAATATCAATTAGCCTCACAACAGTTTAAACATTTCAATTGAGACCTGTATAGGACTAGGCGGCAACGAATCCTATTTACCGATCTATTTCATAATAGATCTCTTTTATAATTATTTTATATGTGGATGTGACGGGATGACCAATTCTATTCTCGGGTTCTCTTGTGAATAAACCATAGGGATTAATAACACTCTACCCATACCGTCCGTCACATACGAAAATTGGTGGCAGCGGTGGGATCGTAGCCGTTAAACAATTGAATTGTTTAAACAAAAAAAAAAAAAAAAAAAAAAATATTTTTCAAAATTCTCAATTTTTCTAAATTCTAAAAATCACAAATCGTTCACTCGAAGAAATTCTCTCTCTCTCTCTTTGTTAATTAATAAATTTCCTCAGCGGGATTGGAAATTTCCCGCCACGGAACGGCGCGAGATTCTACCGAATCTCTTGATATATTGTAATTGACATTTTCCACGATAAACTGTTGATTGGTGAAAGCCAATCTATTCGCATTTAAAGTATTCTTCTATTATTAAGGGGATTTTACTTCCTTCTCCTACGTGTTTATGAGTCAATATAAAAACGAAAATTAGTAAAAATACACATTCCCATAACAAAGAAAAAGAATTTCTATTCATAACGACACGAACGTTTTCCCTTCATAAAAGCTGTCGATGGTAAAAGCCAGACCTTTCCACTTAAAGAACTTTCTCCACTTAAAAGCAATAAACAGTTTAGCTTTGTATAGAAATCCTAGCGTCCTGTAATAAATTACCCTCTAGTCCCTTTTGCAACCTTTAGCTATTGAGTTCCAAATACCACATGTGTTTTGGGTAAAATTGTTTTCAAATTCAAGGGTGTTGAGTGGAAGAATACCAGTCCATTTGACCCGACCTTTCCCTTTCTTCTTCCTTGCAATTGTCCTTTCTTGGAAGGATCGCATGTATTGTTCTTGGGAGTTAGACTAGACCTTGACGCCGATTACCACTCTCTAACTAAGAAGTATTATAGGTGGCATTGTCTGAAGGTTTCCCGAGAAGAATAAGCCCATAAAATAACTGTCCCATGTGAGCGGCTTGTAACTTAATCGTTGCAGTTTGTCTGTGTCTAGTCTTACTTGACATCCTTACGTAGGATTAGAATCCGTAACTTAAACGCTGTAGTTTATCTGCGTCTAGTCTTACTTGACATCTTACTTTTCTACCTAAATAGGGAACAGAGTCATTATTTTCCTCATTGTTTCGACGGGCAGGAATAACCGTTTTTCTTGCTCCTCTTTCCCCCCCCCCCCCCCCCTTTTTTCTTTATAAAATTAAAGTCACTAAATACAAACTAAAGTTCTTCTTAATTTCTGCTTAAAAATGCCAAATTCAGATGTAAATCTGACAGCTAGCGAATCGATGCTTGCATCGATGGCTGAGTGTTTCGCGTTGCAGCATAGCACCCTGGGTGTTCCATATTTTGATGGGACAAACGTTCCCTTGAAAGATTTTCTGCAGGATGTACATAATGGATCGGTTTATGTACCGCCGGGTTCGGAAGGACCCTATGTGAAGGCAGTACTCGGTAAGTTACAAGGTGCTGCGCGCGACAGCACATACGGGAAAAGCATTAGAACAATTGATGAGTTAACCAAACACCTTAAACAAAGATTCGCGCCAGGGAAAAATTACCCATATTATCATCATGAAATAGAGAATATTCGTATGAAACGTAATGAGACGGTTAGTGGATTTTATGACCGGTTGAATATTCTAATTAGCGGGGCTAAGGTTTCCCTGAGAGATAAGTATGGAGAAGAATCCGTAATAGAAATGATGAAACCAGTACAGGAGTGCGCGTTAGATGCATTTATACGGGGTTTACCAGACGAACTGTCGCGAGCGGTAGATGCACGAGATCCGAAAACTTTGGAAAAAGCACACGAGAGCGCGGTTAAAATAGAGACTCGGATGAAAAGCGGAATTATACCATCGGGCGAGTTGTTAAGAGTCTCCGGTACACGCGATGATAGGCAAAGATCACCATCACCTAATTCGGGCAAGGTATTTGATTACTACACTGCTCAGGAGCGAAGGCACCCAACCTTCATGGTAAACGAGAACAAGGAGGGTAATGGAAGTAGAGATAAAAGTCCGTCGCCTACTACAGAGCGTCAGGGCACAGGCATTTTACGCAAGTCTTTTATCCCAGAACAACGAGGAAGTCAACAACGAGACATCTCATGGCGAGATTTCTCTCCCTCAATAGGTCACCAACAGGATAGATTTATGCAACACCAGGATAGGAGTCCGTATCCCTACTACCCGCCTTACCCTTATATGTATCCACCGATGGGGTTCCCTTACTATCCACCCTATGGATACCCTCCGCAAATGGATACCGGTATCCACAGGCCGCGTGACGATAGACAACGGTCACCATCACCATCAAATAGGTCCTCGAATAGTTCGTTTAGGTCAAACTCGCCTCTTCCTATCCAATCTAGACAACAACTGGATACAGCCCAAGATAACAATAACAGAGCGACGGTAAGATCTCGATCCCCGTCACCGCAGGATAACAGTAGAGCCAGACCGACGGAGTCTTTAAACGCGAACGCGTCCCGTCGCCCAGACGCGACGACGGGAGACGCGAGCCGCGAGCGTCGGAACGTCCGATTCGAAGAACCGGGTCGCGGGTTCTCACGTGCGGGGGAAATAGAGAATCGCCGCTAATTCAAATCAAGGCACCAGAATTGAAAACCGGGGTTGGAGTATTTTTGATTGATACCGGGGCAGACATAAGTTTGATAAAAGCAAATGTTTTACATCCAAATGAGTTAATTGCACTCGACGAGTCCGCGACGATTACCGGTATAACTACAGATAAAATCGAAACCTTTGGTACAGCCGAAATAACATTGCAAAATCAGCTTACTAAATTACACGTAGTAAGCTCGGATTTTCCTCTGAAAAGCGATGGTATCCTAGGAAAAGATTATTTAAGGCGCGAAAAAGCAGAGATATCGTTTTCACATAATACGCTTGTTACAAAAACAGAACCAATTAGGCCGTTCAGATTCATTAACGAAGAAAATTCTGATTCGGAAACTAAATTACCACACAAACGTGTCTGGACAATAAAAGCACGCACTAGGCAAATAATACCCGTGGAAGTAATCAATTGTGATCTAACGGAGGGGTATCTACCGAGAATCCCGATCGCGGAAGGGTTATACATAGGCGAGGCTGCCGTCACCGTAAGCAATGGCGCCTGCCGTGTAATGGCCATTAATACGCTAGAGAAAGATATCGAGGTGGAGATCTCTCCCCAGGAAGTCACACCGTTTGAATACCATAATTTTCCTGAAGAAATAGGATATGATTCGAGTTCAGATTTTTCAGAACAAGAATTCACGTCCACGGATAGGGTTGCCGAAATAGAATCAAAATTAAGATTAGATCATTTGAACGACGAGGAACGAATTCATGTGTTAGACTTGATCGAGGAACACCCTGATATTTTCCATTTACCGGGAAGCAAATTAAAAGCAACATCCGCAGTTAAACATCGAATTCCAACCGTAGATGATATCCCGATCAACACACGTCAATATCGTTTCCCGCCGGTTCATAAAGCAGAAATTGAAAAGCAAATGAAAACAAAATTAGAAAACGGGATGATAACACCATCTAGCTCTCCTTATAATTCCCCACTCTGGATAGTCCCGAAGAAGCCCGATTCGAAAGGAAATCCGAGGTGGAGAATCGTAATGGATTTTCGAGCTTTAAATGATAAAACTATAGGTGATGCATATCCATTACCTAACATAACCGATACATTGGATCACCTAGGAGGAGCGGTGTATTTTTCCACTTTTGATCTTGCTAGTGGGTTTCAACAAATCGAAATGGACCCACGAGATCGCGCGAAAACCGCGTTTACAACACCAAACGGACATTACGAATGTTTGAGAATGCCCGAAGGATTAAAAAATGCACCAGCCACCTTCCAAAGGCTCATGGACCAAGTCTTGCGAGGCTTACAGGGATCCGAAGTGTTCGTGTATTTGGACGACATAGTAGTATTTGCAAAAGATTTAGAAGAACACGGAAGGAAAATCCGTAGATTATTTAAAAAATTATCTGAGGCAAATTTGACCCTACAACCTGATAAATGTGAATTCCTGAAAACAGAAGTAGCATACTTAGGACATGTAATTAGCAAAGCAGGAGTAAAACCAGATCCCAAAAAGGTAGTAGCCGTGAGAAAATTTCCCAGACCCAAAACTCAAAAGAATATTAGACAATTTTTAGGACTAGTAGGTTATTACCGTAGATTCATTAAAAATTTTGCCGCTAAAGCTAAGCCATTAACTGATTTATTAAAGAAAAACGAGCCTTTCGTTTGGAAGAAAGAGCAACGTGACAGTTTCAAAATTTTACGTAAGGCCTTATGCCAAAAACCTATATTACAATACCCAGATTTTAACAAACCATTCACTCTAACGACGGACGCGTCAGACTATGCAATAGGCGCGGTCCTGAGCCAGGAGGTGGACGGTCACGACATGCCTGTGGCTTATTTATCGCGAGCTTTGATAAGTGCGGAACAGAATTACTTTACAACCGAAAAAGAATGCCTAGCAGTCTTGTGTGCGGTCTTGCATTTTCGACCTTATTTATTTGGGCGTAAATTCACTCTAGTTAGTGATCACGAACCATTACGCTGGATCAATTCTATCAAAGATCCAGGTCAACGCCTAGTAAGATGGAGACTAAAATTGCAAAATTACGAATATACCTTCGTACACAAGCCGGGTAAGCTAAATACAAATGCCGACGCACTATCTAGAAATCCAATAACCAGCGATGAGTCAAGCGATTCAGATGAGACAGGTACAGATAGTTCAGAACAAAGTAACATCGAATCAGAAGAAATCGAGACATTAAAATATAAAGATTTTGTAAAATTAACTAAGTCAACCACTGTAGAAGATAACGATGTTGAGGAGGTACACGAAGACCTATTCGAGAAAATAGATAACTATGCGCATGCAGTTTCAGTAGATTTAGAGATGAGCTCAGGAATAGCCGAAGAATTTAAAAAGAGATACGGGGTACCAGAAGAGTTAAAGAAACAAGCAAAATTACATTCAGTGGGAAAATTAGTTCTCGAAGATCAAAACATTTATTATATCATGACTAAGCAAAATTTTTGGGATAAACCAACTTGTGAGGACATGTATTTGAGCCTAATAAATTTTAGAGAAACATTAATAAAAGATTCAGTAAAATCAGTCCGGATTCCGATAATTGGCTGTGGTCTAGATCGACTACCTTGGGGGAAAGTACGAACTATGCTTCGTTATCTTTTCTCGGGAACAGGAATCAAAATTTATGTTTGCACAAATATTAGGACCAAAACCGAAGACGTTACACTATACCCTATAAATAAGCAGGGCAGTAAAACAACTAAGCCTTCAAAAATTCCTGGGCCACCTAAGACTATAAGTAGGTCAGTCTCAGTAGAACAGCCTAAATCAACCGTAACAAAACCTAGGAAAAGACTAAATACGATACCATCATTGAATACCAGTGCAATATCCATGCGAACGCGATCTAAAACAAAACCAGCTGTTACTGTACAACCTGCGATAAAACCAGCTAAAGTATTAGAGCCAATAGTGGAGAGAACTATCGAAGATTCCTCGGACGATGAATCCTCAGAACCACCAGAGTATAGGAAACGCAAAAGTGTTCTACCTAGCTTAGGCTTCGATACGCAGCCGGTGCAGCAACCTGAGCCAGACGCACAGACAGACGTACAAACCGACGAACAAACTGACGTACAGACAGACATAGGCTCAGATAAAGAAATCGAATACAACTTAGACACGTTAGCAATAGGAATAACAGCACCAGTACAAAACACTGACAGTGACGTGGACGATGACGTATTTACTTTTGAAGCACCCACAGTTTTAAATCAATCTCCCCATAATCAAGGTAAATATCAGGAAGAGTTCAGTAAATTAGTTTTCAAACCGCCTATAGATATCAAGGAATTGCGCGAATCATTTAGTCGATTCGATAAGTCGATTCATGAAAGAAGTTTAATCGATCAAGAACCAGATGGCCCGGAGATAGCAGGTTTACCTAGAGCGATCTCCGCGGATAGGATTGTTGACGAAACAACACGCGAAATAATTAGTGAACACGACCCTTATAATGACGAAACTGAAGACGAAGTTTTAAATTCTAGAATAGAAAAGTTATTAGAGAAGTATGAGACAAAAGAATTAGGGACTGAAAAAGCTGTTAGTCAAGACAGTACTAAATGTACTTCGGGACCACCCTATACCTCGACCACAGCTAGCGTAAGCCGAGACGCATCGGTTATCAGTCAGCCGGTCCACAGGAGAGTAGAGCTCCCAACGCCTATAGTAGCTCCACGACCTATAGCACTCTCTACTCCGTACCCAGGGACTGAACATACTATAGGTAGACCAAAGGCTGGTAAATTACCAAGACGTTTGGAGCCAAGCCTCACACCACTAATCGAGCGTCCCGTACCTACTAGTATACAGATTACAGAAGGCATACTTCCTGACGTAGAACCGACTTCGCCTTTAAATTTACCGAAGCGAAAGTTTACTTTTCAAAATAATATAACAACAACCAGAGAAAATTTAACTTATCTTAAAGATAATTACGTTCACTTCACATCAACAGATGCAGAGTTAGCAACGCCTATTAGTAGGTTGTTATCAGATTTAGAAATAATAAACGTAGAAGAACAAAAACAAGTAAAGCCAAAAATCGGGCAGATAATAGTTACGAACCGAGGTAGAAACAAAATTTTCAGTATAGTCATCAAAAATAAATACTTTGACAAAATTTCTGTAGAAAATATAAATATCGGTTTAGAAAATCTTAAAATAATTTTGGAACAATTACAAATACAACAATTTAGAATATCAAAAACAGGAGATTTCACGGACGAATTATCTCCTGAATTATGGCCCAAATTATTAAAAGAAACATTTGAAGATAGTGATACGAGTGTAATCATATGTACGGGAATAACACAAGTCCCACCGTTAGAAATTCGGGACGAAATTATTTCTGAGATGCACAGTAGTTTAGTAGGAGGACATAAGGGAGTAACGAAGACGTATCGGAGGGTCCGCGAGAGATTTTATTGGCCAAAAATGCGTGATGATATAAAGGACTTCATAAGGAAGTGCAACAGCTGTCAAGAACACAAGCTAGTCCGCGTTAAAACTAGAGAGCCCATGTTAATCACGGACACGTCAACCGAACCGTTTGAGAAAATCGCTTTAGATACTGTAGGCCCTTTACCAACGACTACTAGGAATAATAAACACATATTGACCATTCAAGACAACCTTACGAAATATTGCATAGCAGTGCCGGTCCCGAACATCAAGGCAGAGACTATAGCTCATGCGTTAGTAACGAATTTTATACTAAAGTTCGGTGCACCACGCGTAATCCTCACCGATAGAGGAACTAGTTTCGTTAATAGTTTATTCGCGGAATTAGGGAAGTTATTCAAGACTAAGCATATAACTACATCGAGCTATAGGCCGCAATCAAACGGAGCTCTAGAAAGAAGCCACATGGTGTTAGCTGACTACATTAAACACTATAAGGAAGAGTTCGACGATTGGGACGAGATAGTACCCTTTGCGATGTTTTCATACAATACTTCTGTTCACGAAGGAACGAATTTCACACCACACGAATTAGTATTTGGTAAAATAGCACGAACACCTAGCTCCTTCCCGACGGATGAGAAATTAGTCACGTACAACTCCTACCTGGGTGATCTAATAACACGGTTAAGCGAAATGCAGGCTATAGCCGGAGAACAACTTAAATTATCCAAAGAAAAATCTAAAGAATTTTACGATCGGAAAGTTCGCCCATTTACAGGAAAAATTGGAGATATGGCACGTGTACAGGTGGAGGTCCGGAAGGGTAAGTTTGGTAAAAGGTACCAAGGTCCATATAAAATAGTAGGAATTCTGGAAAACAATAACATTATTTTACAGAAAGAGAGTGGTGAGCGGTTCGTGAAACACATAGATAAGGTTGAACTGGCTTATTGAACTAATAAGTTACTAACTGAACGATAGTATTGAAGATACTTCGGGGCAACCCTAGACGTTCAGATGGTAATAAATTGTAATAACATTCACTTTCTTATTTGTCCTATTTTGGAGCCAAACTCACCAACGAAAACTTGCCAACGATGACAGACTAACGAACGAACTTACCCGACACAGGTTAGTTGGGGTGACGCAACGTATATTGACAACGGCGAGCACGACTTCATAAGACTAACATTAGACATTCTCGACATAATACGGAAAATATAGTTTACCAGTAAAAACAACAATAAATAAAAAAAAAAAAAAAACTTTTATTCGCGATTAATTCACTTTCGAGCTAATAACAACAATGAAGATCATCTGGACCATCCTCTTCACCATGAAGATCATCGATTCAGCAACAACTGAAGATAACGATTACGTAATAACACCGATTGACTCGAGCCCGGGACTTTACTTCGAAAAACTTCATAACATTCGATTCAAAAGAGCTGAATGGAGACTAGTATTGCACCTGGATGTGGACAGGATAGAACAACAACTCTTAGAGGTCATGAATGAATATTTAAGCACATACAAGAACTGTGAGACGGTTAAATATCTAAATGTATCCTGTGAAATGTTGCTACGTAAAGGATTCCTAGATGAAAAATTTCAAATAGCCGAAGAATTAAGGAACGAAATACATGAGCTCAGCGTAGATGTCTCGATAGTAGATATAGACAATGTGCCGCATTCTATAGTAAAAAGAGGCGCACCGTTTGAATTTGTAGGTTCAGCAAGCAAATTTTTATTCGGAACATTAACCATAGAAGATGGTGAATATTTTAACTTTGAAATAGATAAACTGTACCAGGATCAAAGCAAATTAACTAAAATTCTCAGAAATCAAACTCACCTAATTTCAAGTAAATTACACGAATTACATGACGAAATGGACGACCATCGAGAGAAAATAGTCAACAATAGAAACAACATTGAAAGGATTATCTCCTCTCTCAACGAAATGACCATAGACCTGGTGAAGAATAGGTACAAGATGGCCTTATGGAACTGCAGCCTACAAATAGAAAAGACACTAGAGCACTACGAAAACAGTGCAGAACGATTCATACAAGTGATACAGAAAGCACGAGAAGGGAAGGTGGATCGACTATTAATCACTGACAGACAACTTAAAACAATAATTAGAGAAATTCACGAAAAAATTAACATATATGAACTACCATTACCGCAACATTCATATCGCGGGGAAGAAATTACGAAATTAGCTACATCCGAATTGGGGTATTACAAAGGAAAAATCATTGTGATCCTACGCATTCCATTGGTAGAAAGAGCAACCTATCATCTATACCAAATGCATACATGGCCGACCCCACAAGAGGTAGGAAATGTAACGGTTTCAGCTCAAATAATACCAGGAGGATCTCATATCGGGTTAAGCAACGACCACCGAACATATTTCCTCCCGGACGAGAACTACCTAAAAGAATGTATAGTTACTTGGTATTGCCATATGTGTCCGCTACAATTACCTCTTTTTGAAACTGCAACATCAACAATTTGCGAAGTATCACTACTATTAAAACCGGATGTAAACATGTTACGACAATGCGATATAAGATTGAAATCTGAACATGAGCCCTTCTGGACGAGACTTAATTCCATAGGAGCCTGGCTCTACTCATTAAAAGAACCGGAGAACATCCAAATTATTTGTACAAATACTAGAGATCAATTAATTTCACTCGAAGGATCAGGAATTCTTTACCTAAAAGAAAAATGTACAGGAAAAACACACTACGTAAGCCTGCCTGGAGTCGAAGTCTTCTCACAAAACCAACAATACTTATACCAACCTGAACTCAACTTGAATCTCAGTAAAATTTCACCAGTGATAAATAATTACCACCTACTGGAATATTTAAGCGAAAAACCTAAGCAGCACAAGGAAGACATAGACTTAGGGAAGTCTTTATACGAAGTAGAGAACCAGCTAGAAGAATTAGGCAGTCGACGTAGAGGGGAACAACATCAAGAACATCTAGTCTACGGAGGTTATCTGCTAGAAATTGGCATGGTAACTGTAATCATCGTTATTTGTTGCCGCAAGAGGCTTTGCAAGAAATGCAAGCGTAAAACCGGAACCGACCTGAAGGAACGGAGAAACAAGATCAACAATAAGGAAACTGAAACATCATTTCAATTAAAACCGGATACGAGTAACAGGGTTTCATATTCCGAAATAAAAGAAACATTAAAACCTGAAGGTCCCGGGAGAGCTGGAAGTCGAGTGTTACCGGATCAAGAGGCTCTAACCAATTAAAGAAATAAACAACGAGACGATCGACGCTAAACTAACAACATGACTAACAAAGACAGAAACAGAATATTAAGACTTACACGACACATTTACTTGACATTTTTGTATGACTGTTATTGTTTCAAGAAAATTACTAGACAGTGCAAATGCACTTCGGGTTTACCCTAGTCTAGATAACCATTTTCTTTTGTTATAAATGACAGGTAATAGGGATGGAAGGACAAAATGGACCAACATCAAGATTGCACATTTCGAATCTGGCGAAGGGAACGAAGAAGAAGGATCTGCTAAAGGCCTATCAGGAATTTAAGCCAAAAGAAGCTATTGTGCGATGGGGAGCGGCGGTGACCGCGTTTGTAACGTTTAATACCCCGGAAGACGCAGCGAGGGCTCTAGTCGGTTCGCAAGGCCTGATCCTCAAGAAGAGGAAAATAAGAGCGTCATTCTGCGACTCGTGGAATGATCGCTCTACATCGAGAAGGGTGGCTGAACCGCTAGTGCCGATCCACCAACAGGCTTTACCTGGTTTTGAAGCAGAGCCGGCCCCACTATTACCACCAGAGTGCGTGGCGCGGATAGCCTCCTACCTAACATACGTAGACCAGGCCCGCATGGAGATGGTGTCCCGACGCTGGAGGGAAGGATGTCGTATGGCGCAAATTAGGGTCAAGACACTGACAACGACAGACTGGAAGTGGAAACAACCTGCGAGCTGGGCGACGAAAATCACGATGGAGAAATATAACTGGGCTATCAGGCGAGGAGGTTTCTACTTCCATACTTTGGACTTTTCGGGAGGAGACACGACGTTACAGAGTACGATTGTGACGGTAGCGGCGAAGCATTGCCCGAATCTCAAGGTGATAAACATCCATCCCTTGACGATTCGAGAAGCAGCCCTGCGGGAGCTATCTTCCCTGACCAAACTGAAGACTCTGAGGCTAGGAGAAGTCTTAGGACCGGTGGACCCTGACCTACGAACATTGATCAACAACAACAATGATTTAAACACCTTAGAACTATACGGAAATCCGCTGACGGGGAGGTGTCTAGAAGAAGCGACGGGCTTCACCCAAATGGTAATCAAGAACTGCCCAAAAATCACAGGGGAAGCAGTGGAAAAATTCTTGGATAACCAAGTATGGTTAGAGGTCCTGGAGATTATTAATTGCGAAAATCTAAGACATCAACCTGTCCTGGCTGGTCTAACAAGGAACGGGAGAATTGGGTTGACACTCAAAAGATTGAAGATCCATGGAGATGGAAGCGATAAAGACGGCCCAGTCGAAGATAGCGAAGACAGCGACGATGAGCGAGGAAACTTCGTAGAATTAAGAGAGGAAGAGATTGTTTTACAACCAGCCCTTCCAGCCTCGATCAAAGCGGTGGAAGAGCTGGAATTAACATTCTGTGGATGGGTGGACTGTGTGCTCGTCGATAGAATCGCCGTACATCTGAAGAAGCTGACACTATTAAACTTGTCAGCCTGCACCAACATCAGAGGCCAATTCTCCCTGGACCCGTTACAAGAACTGACGGCCTGTACGCATGTATATATTTGTAACATGCACCCAACTGTGGGAGGAAACTTCCTGCAATCGATGAGGGCCTTGGAGCACGTAGAATGCCGAGACAACCCCGGAATCACAGACGAGGATGTCTGTGGGGTATTACGTCAAGTTGGATCCGTGACCTTCATCAATGCAGAGGGGTGTCAAAACGTGGGCAGACCAACTGTCGACTGTGCCTATGGAGTCGTCAGGGGACGGGCCAACACAAAAGTATTGAGCTTGTATCTGGGAGATACAGGAGCTCGATCGTTCCGACGTGACAGGATGAATCGGTACCTACGGATAAGTTACCAAAGGACTACCCCATTGTTGTTTTAAAATCCAGGTAACACGGCCGGCAGTGTAGCAATACACTTCGAGGTTTCTCTAGTCGGACCGTACCCTGATTGATATATATATATTAGAACGAGCCTCTGGTACCTTGTCCCGAAGGTGCCGATCATAATGATCTCATAAGTATTGGTATCTATAAAATATTCATAACATTAAGACAAACTTATTAAACCAACTGGGATAATTCGTCAGAATTTCGGGTTAAACCCTAATCCCGTTGGATAACATTGACATAACAGTATAAGATCAAGGTTAGAATAACCTTCCGGAATACCTTAGGTATTACCAATAATAATCCAGCATTAACAAGTCAAGTATAGACTAGTACATTATATTAATAGATTGTGAGTTTTCAGAGCGGTGCTGGCGACGTCATGGAGAAAGGAGACACGGTGCGTGGAGCACCCTGAGGTACACGCTCGGTATTGCAACCCTGCAATTCGGATTTTCCCTAACTGACGCGCTCGTTCGGAGTTCCACGTACCCGTGGATCCTGGATCCGAGTCGACAGCATGGCTATGAACTCACAACTAAGGGGAATTAACGCCTAATTAGAACATAAGTTAAGCGTAATTATACTTAACCTAGGACATAGCGAGCTAAATCAACGAGGACGTTGATAGATTTTAAGAAGGGAAGGATGTTACGTGCGTAGATTTTACAGATTTCGGTATATATTTTTCTTTTTGGGAAGTCAACCAGGATAGTTCCTAGAACTTCGGGTTTACCCTAATCCTGCTGACTTCTTTCTTTTACACATATATATATATATCCCGGAATCCTAAATTCCTTTTTCTTTCTTTGATTTTATAAATTCTTTGAACCTCAACAACTTTTGTTTCATTTCTCGAACGTGACTTAGAGTATAAAAAGTAACCACATCGAAATATAATATTATTTCTATCGGATGTTTATTCCCTTCTTAAAACGGCTATAAGTCACGTAGGAGTAGATAACGGCGAGGCAACACTGGAACCCCAGTCTTGCTGACCCCTCGATCTCACACTACTATAGGTTAGCGCGTAGATGTAATTTTTGCTCTCTCTCTAATTTCCAAAGAAATAAGGAAATTAAGGTAACTAGAAGTAGAACAATAAGATTTCAAAAGCAAGAATGATGGAAAACTAAAGAGCTATTTAACGGTTCATAATTCAAATATAAGTTCGGATTATTAACATAGTTTGAAGATATTCAAAATATGAGCTAGTGTGAGTAGACTATAGGTGAGGCATGGAGTAGCATGGGACCGCGTGACGTCACAAGGGACCAACGCCTACGCTAACTGCAAGTAGTCCCTCAAACCAATCAGGCGACAATTAGCCACTAAGCAAGGCCCTAATTGGCTAAGCCACGCGCGCAGTAATACATACATTGTTGCAACCGCGGGGACCTCGTCGCCTTTGAACTTAAATCAGCGTCTTTCTTCTGGTAAATCGCGAGGTGCGTGGACGTAAAGAACCGTGTGCTAACTAGAGCCAAGAGTTACATTCAATCTTTTCTTTTTCAATTAAAGTGGTAGTGTAAAGGACTCAGTACTCGTCAACCTAGATAATAATCGTGACATAATCCACAGGGTGGTGGTCTGATTATTTAATACTAAATTCAGTGCAGAGACACAATTTAATCATTATAATAACCGCTTTTAGACTTTTAATAAGAATAACTTCATTTTTCCGCCTTATACTCATTTAGAGTATTTGTAATATCTAAGTCAACTATAAATCTTGCTATTCCAACCTTAAGTTAACATTTAATACAGACTATTTCGAATCAGTGAACATTAACAATTAATTATTAGCTTCAGTTCCGAACACTATACGTGATAAACCAATCTAAATTCTACACTAATCAAAGGCTTCGAGGTTCTCAAGGTGAGGGAGGCTTATACCTAAATATCGAAAGTAGCCCCATGCTACGCCAACTCAGCCAAAGATAAGTAATCACGATCGCTCACACAAATTCGCTCATTTATAATCATATATGATATATTCAAAATCGTTAGACTGTTTTCCAGAATTCTTTAAATTTAATCGTTTGCATGTTATAATATAATTTAATCACATGAGTAGTATATCCACGGGAATATCGTAATTAGTCAATACAAGAGGTATTTCGGGGTAAACCCTAACTAGTAACGAGATCACCCGGCGAGCTTGAACTGCTACTCATACAACCTGCGTTATTTTCCTATTTTAATATAAATCGAGATTGGTATGAATATAAATTTTCAAGACCAAACAGGATAATTCACAGAATTTCGGGTTCCACCCTAATCCTGTTGGGTTACCTTTCTATTATAAAAGAGTTATCAAGATTCCACTATTAACCTCGATTTATATTACCATATTATTTTTAAACAAATGTAATTAAAGATCTACGTAATTAGTTACATACTCATTATAAATATAAATTCCTATATTGGGGAATTTCATCATTTACTATTATAGTGAATGAATCAAGATCGGGACAATTCTTGACCTGACGAGCCGACCGGGGTAATTCGCAGAATTTCGGGATTCACCCTAACCCCAGTACGAGGCTCCTTTGAACAATATAACTAAACACATAATTACTGATCTTGATTCATTAACCGTATCCATTTATGTTATAAAAGCCATACATGATTTCTTTTATTTGTTGAATACGATTCAGTATTATCACCAAGGAGAGAGAGATAGTGAAGCTTTTTCATAGAGAGTTCCAGTAGTTCCTTTTTGATTATTTCAGTATTTCATATTATATTCATTTCATCAACGCGTGTGAATCGTGAAGAGCCTTTATTAAATTCATTACTAATTTTTCATTAATAATAAATCTTATATAGTAACAAGCCTTCACGATCCCCACGTCGGAGATCATTATATTACCTCGTTATTTCATTACTTTGTGAATTAATATTTTATGTTAATCATTTGTTCAACCGGCAATCATTTGTTAGCCGCTTGAATTATATATTTCATATCCATTATCGTTCAAGAATATATATTTGATTTTACCAGTTAATTCTCATGATCATTGAATCACCCTTTATTTTATTATTTTAATCATCTTAATATCAATTAGCCTCACAACAGTTTAAACATTTCAATTGAGACCTGTATAGGACTAGGCGGCAACGAATCCTATTTACCGATCTATTTCATAATAGATCTCTTTTATAATTATTTTATATGTGGATGTGACGGGATGACCAATTCTATTCTCGGGTTCTCTTGTGAATAAACCATAGGGATTAATAACACTCTACCCATACCGTCCGTCACACAGTCAATATTTTATATTATTCTAACTTTTATTTATTTGATATTTAATACAAGACGTATCATTTCAATTATTTCCAACCAATATAATACATAGGTTGAATTTTATCTATGCCTCCAGATTCTCATTGAGCCTACTTTGAAGTTATCGATCTAGCTAAGTTGATGAAATAAATTCACTTCACTATACAAATACGTTCTACCATCAAATAACTAAGTTAAACTTGACTTCTCTGATTTATAAAGTCTTATCTTGGACTATAATAAAAAATTTATAAAATTTGTTAACATCAATGACTGATTCTTTCATTTGCAAATTCGTATTATATTATATATATTTAATATTATTATAATATTATTTCATTAGGGATGTAGACTTAAATCTTTGGACGCAGATCTTGATAATCGATGTATGGGTTAGTTTCTCATCGCGGATCTAGACTTGATCTGGCAAGGGGTTTTGAATATCACTTCAATCTTCGGAAGCAGATCTTGAAAATCAATATATGGGTTAGTTTCTTATCGCGGATCTAGACTTGATCTGGCAAGGGGTTTTGAATATCACTTCAATCTTTGGACGCAGATCTTGGTAATCAATATATGGGGTCATTTTACATTAAGGATGTGGACTTGAACTGGCAAGGGGTTTTGAATATCACCTCAATGTATGGACGCAGATCTTGATAATCAATATATGGGGTCATTTATCATTGCGCATGTAGACTTCAATCTTTGGGCGCATAAAATGAGCCCAAAAAATAAAAATAAATGACCTCATATATTGATTACCAAGATCTGCGTCCAAAGATTGAAGTGATATTCAAAACCCCTTGCCAGATCAAGTCTAGATCCGCGATGAGAAACTAACCCATACATCGATTATCAAGATCTGCGTCCAAAGATTTAAGTCTACATCCCTAATGAAATAATATTATAATAATATTAAATATATATAATATAATACGAATTTGCAAATGAAAGAATCAGTCATTGATGTTAACAAATTTTATAAATTTTTTATTATAGTCCAAGATAAGACTTTATAAATCAGAGAAGTCAAGTTTAACTTAGTTATTTGATGGTAGAACGTATTTGTATAGTGAAGTGAATTTATTTCATCAACTTAGCTAGATCGATAACTTCAAAGTAGGCTCAATGAGAATCTGGAGGCATAGATAAAATTCAACCTATGTATTATATTGGTTGGAAATAATTGAAATGATACGTCTTGTATTAAATATCAAATAAATAAAAGTTAGAATAATATAAAATATTGACTGAAATCTAAAAGAAGCTAAGTGAAAACTGCCTTTATCAATCCAATTAGTTAATTTCCGAGGATAGTTTCCAGTTTGAGTCTAGTTCTACGATGATGGGCTACCCTATGTATCGATTATCAAGATCTGCATCCAAAGCTCAGTCATCTCGGAGGCCACTTGCCAGTTGGAGTCTGATCAGACCTATAATAATTTGTTGACGATGAGAATCAGAATGAATTTGAAAAATATTAACCCATTGTTCTTTCTACGCGTCGGTGTTATAATTTTATACGTAATCAGCTTATACTATTATAGATTCGTTGCGGTGAATTGAAGAACAGTCAAAATCACTGCACGGTTAACCCCATCAGTAGCGTTCTTTTACCGGCATTATATTCGTTGGTTATGAAAAGCTCTGGGAATCAGGATCTCCGTGATATGCTAACCTATAATGAATAGTTGACCTACATTGAGTCTCGAATTGATGACTTATGTATTCTGCTTAGAGGGTATTCTTATTTTAATCTCCTTGCGGAATATAGCCAGACTTGGAGGTTATGCGATAAGTCATTAACGGAGAAATAAAATAATAACAGACTTAGAGGTTATTAAAATGACAGCAGCGGGAGGTTACAGAGTACAGTCGTGGTTTCTCAAAATCGCCTGTCAACTGCTTCGTCGGTCATGGGCACATGAAATGCGAATGGAAACTCGTTCCCGAAAAAGTCCGAAAAAAACAGTTAGCCACCGGGAAGGCATTAATGAACATTACTGTACGGGGAATTCCATACGAAACCGACCAATCCGCGACCCCGACTATTTTTGATTTTGTTGAAAACTCTCCATTTTTTTTTTGTTGCCCCTACTGAAATCAGTCTTTCTGAATTTTTTTAGATTTTTGTCTCAACCCCTCCAAACACAAAAAATTTCGCACAATTTTAAAATCAAAAATGGTCGGGGTCACGGATTGGTTGGTTTCGTATGGAATGCCCTATATAGGCTATATACCGTGCGATTATGTGGAAATTACAGGTTCCAAGCGCGCAGGCGTTGATTAATTCGAATATCATTGGCCGGCAGAATCGCGCTAGTAACACCACCAACTTTTTTCAGTAATATCCCTAATTCTGTTGTCTGCTAGATTCATAACAAACATAACCTATTCCTGTCACGGCCTGCTGCCATTTGTATTTGGCAACAATCGGAAACAAATAGTTGACGGACTCTGGGTATATTCGTGGCAAGTCTGAAACTGGCGTCCCTCGTAATATTCGAATAAATCAGTGTCTGCGCGTTTGGAACCTGTAATTTCCACATAATCGCACGATATACCAAGAATATTCGGTGAGACTACACGATCCCCTTCCTACGGCAAAACCAACACAGGCGCTCACCGCGTGCGTGAGGCTCGTTCGGGAGGGGACGCAATGCTTCTGGCACCTCATTCCGTCCGGAACGAGCCTCACGCACGCGATGCGAGCCTGTGTTGGTTTTGCCGTAGGAAGGGGATCGTGTAGTCTCACCGAATATTCACGGTATGTCTCAGGTAAACCGCCGCAGGAATTGCCATATCTCGTTCAACTTGAACGTTATGCTATGTACACGAGAAAAAAGTTGGATGTTTCTAATTATTATCTACTGTCTATATTAATAGCTATTACTCCCTGTTGAAAATAATACAGGGTGACCCAGAACTCCCGCACCACCTTAAACAGGCAGGTTCCTTATCGAATTCTGAGACGAAAGTTCCTTTACGAAAACTCTCTGAGGCCAACGGTTCTTGAGTTATTAAAAATCGCGATTGACTAATCAGAGCGTCTTTCTAGTCAACCGCTTGATAGTTTCAGCGTTCCAGGTCGTCCGCTCCATAGTTTTAGCCGCCCAGGTCATTTGCTCCATAGTTATCGACCGTCTAGGTCAACCGCTCCATAGTTTTAGCGGTCCAGGTCATTCGCTCCGTAGTTACGGTCGTAGAGAGACGCTCTGATTGGTCAATTGCTATTTTTAACCAGAACTACAAACCCATTTTTTCTACCTTCAAACTACAAACCGGGGTAAATATTTACACCATGCGTTCCTTGTTTGTAAAACTGTTCTGCAGGCAGTGATGAGACTCCTGAGTACATGAATCTGTTCGTTTTTCCATGCAGAAGAGAATGGTAAAAATTAAATTCAATTTGAATGAAGTTTAGTCGGCGAAAAATCGATTTAATTACCTGAAAGTGCTAAGGAAACGGCCAGATATACCGTGAATATTCGGTGAGACTACACAATCCCCTTCCTATGGCAAAACCAACACAAGCGCACCGCGTGCGTGAGGCTAGTTTAGGACGGAATGAGGTGCCAGTAGCATTGTATCCCCTCCCGAACGAGACTCACGCACACGGTGAGCGCCTGTGTTGGTTTTGTCGTAGGAAGGGGATCGTGTAGTCTCACCGAATATTCTCGGTATATCCCGGTTTGTCGTTCTAGGGTTAATATCTCTAGAACAGTTGGCCTCAGAGAGTTTTCGTAAAGGAACTTTCGTCTCAGAATTCAATAAGGAACCTGCCTGTTCCGGGTGGTGCGGGAGTTCTGGGTCACCCTGTATATTTATGATTATTTTTTCCAAACCTTTTTTTGATAAGTCTAAAAAGTAAAAAACTCTGAAATAATCTGTACAAAATTTTGATTGTTATTACTAAAACTTTTAACATCTTTATAATTATATTTTAAAAAGATTCTTCGCACTTCAACACTCAACATACATATTTGAATTTTCAGACATTATCAGAGAGTTTCAATAATGAATTTTGAAGGTTTTTTTCAATTTTTGTTTTTTGTTTTTTCAGAGCTCATTTCAAGAAAATGCTGACAAAATTCTACGAAAAAAATACTGAAGATTTATTTAGATGAAATGAATTGAGCAAATAAAGTTTTTTCAATGTAACGTAAATAGTCAAATAAATCCCTGGTGGTGAAAACATATTTTCTACCATTGAATGAAAAAAAGGAAGAACAAAAAAATAAGAGTAAAACTCCGAACAATGATGAAAAAAATTTGGAAAAATGTACAAATTTTTATACTTTTTTCTTCATTGGAATCTTGTTGTCAGCTAAAATCAAAATCGTTTGAAGAATTGCCCGAAAACTTTCTAATTATAAAGTAAAATTCGTAAATTATTTCCGGGATTGCAACTTTTTCGTCACTTCTGAACTTGAAGTTGATTTGTTACAATTGTATCTTGTACATCGTTAAACTTGTGTCCGTTTTGATTACATTTTTCAGCAACCGCTACTGGCATGCGCGCCTGGACCGTTCAGGGATTTTCTGGAAGAAAACATACCGATAGTAAAGAACAAATTCTGGCCGACACTTTGGTGCTTTGAATCCCGTGCCCAGACAGTAATGGCGAGCATACTGCGCTCGAGGTATCTACCGAAAGTGATATATCGTAGGTGAGGAAAATTTTATCGGCGTAGTTATAGCGTATATACGTATAGCGTATATTATACTATATCGCGACTAATCCCGATGTCGATCATTTCCATTTTAATTTCTGTAAATCTGATAACGCGATATAATTATAAATACCAGAGGTTTTTGTCCAATAATATCCTATTGAGGGAAATCCCTATTGAATTTGAATTGGCGCTATGCATTTTGTTCTTGGGTTTTTGACGCCTGGGCACCGATAATAATTTAAATGTATCACCCTCACCATTTTTTCGACATAAAGGAGGTGGGCGACTAGGGATGGGCCCTAAAGATCACGCACATACAGAGCGATTCTGTGGAAAATCACGTGCCTAAAAAGTACGATTACGGGAAACGCCTGAATTGACCGATCAAACATCTACGATTGGGTTTTATTTCCCACGAAATAAATAAAACCCAATCGTCGATGTTCGATCTACTTAGTTCAGGCGTTTCCCGTTGGCCCACCTTTTAGGCGCATGATTTTCCACAGAATCGCTCTGTATATCGCATTATTTGCATGGAAAATATAATGATACTACGAGTATCTATAAAGAAGACTGAGAAATCGTTATGCGCAATGTGAATAAATTAGGCAATATATATGCCTTGTAATTCAGTTTCTAGTATTAGAACCTTGAAATTTATTACCACCGTATCTAATCGCGCATATATATGTATATATATAGCTGCGATAATTTTCGCAAATGACGAAAGAAGCCTACTGTGTGTATTTCGTTTGCGCTATTTTGCAACCTGTAAAATTTTCAGTGACAATCTAATCAACTATTGTATAATGATCGTAAGCAAATTACACCTATGTAGCATTGAAATATATTACGTATTGTGCGGTACCTAGGCTAAAGTTTCACTCAAACCCAGACCCACGGGGTTTCATTCATTATTTTTTATCTCATTTCTTCAATGCTAAGGAGATATTTACAATTTTCAGACATTTACCACAAACCGCGATATCCACTTCTAATTCTTTTGAACTAAAACAAAAATGTCCGTTATTAATTGTTCAAAAATTCAAAATTTCAGTAATGATCAAAATGCGTAGTGTCGTTTTTAGAAGTACTAGCCCCATATGAGGCCCGCGCTGCGCGCGGGCATGATCATGCATTCTCGAATTCGGAAATTATATACAGTGAGTTTTATCGAAGTTCCATTCTCAATTGATATGAAAATACATTAATATAAAAATGAAACGCAGCGTCCTGTAAAAGTTGGACTTACAAAACTGAGCCATAGTGTGAAAGTTACGTTCGATTTTTTAGCTCCCAGTCATACAGTTCAAGTCGAGGAACTGTATTTTTTTAACATAAAAGAACTGTATTTTTTTTAACATAATTAGGCCACGCCGATTTTGGACCTTCTATAAAACTAACCATATATAAAATCATCTACATATCAAAAAAATGGGTCAAATTTATTATTATCAAAAAAATGTATTGTCTACAATTAATCGCGTGCAATACGAAATTTGTTTATTATTATAATTATGAATAATATTATTTCTCATTCATATACATTCAATGTAATTATTATTATATTTTAACTCATTTAATTAACTTAAATCATTTTTTTTATATTTTTGAAAGCATTATTTCTTTTTTTTTTTTGATCGGTAGTTGGAGAATTGCTTGTTGTTGGGGTGTTTGGGGTAGTGGACTATGGCACGCCGTTTTACTTTTTAATAGCAAGCATTTTGAATGTAAAATAAAATAAACATTTCTATTTGATGAAAAATATGAAAATATTCGGGAACATTTTAATTATGTTACGGCATAAAAAAAATTATTTAAAATTATGTCGCAACATAAAATTAATTCTAAATAGCAAAACGGCGTGGCGGAAAATAGGATTACCGTTCTATTTTTATTATGTGTGAGTATGAATTGAAATATTTTTGTTTATGTTGTGGCATAATATTAAAGCATTCAAATTATGTCACGACGTTATAATAATTGAATGAATTGAAATTATGTTGCTACTAATAATAATTCAATCAATTTAAATTATGTCGCAGCATAATAAAAATTGTATGAATTAAAATTATGTCACGCCATAATAGGAATTCGACGAATTAAAATTCTGTTGCGACATATGAATAATTGGATGATTTAAACTTATGTTGCTTCTAAAAATAATTCAATCAATTGTATTATGTCATAACATAATAGAAATTGAATGAATTAAAATTATGTCAGCGCATAATTTTAATTCATTGAATTATTATTATATCATGACATAATTTCAATTTATCGAGGTAAATTCATATTATGCTATGGCATAATTTTATTTCAGAGGTTTTTTTATGCCACGACATGATAATAATTCAAGGAATAAAAATTATCTGCATAATTTTTATTTATCGCATTATTATTATGTCGCAACATAATTATAATTCATTTAATTATTATTATGTCGCAACATAATTAGAATTCATTTAATTATTATTATGTCGCGACATGATTTTAATTCATTCAATTATTACTCTTAATAATATATCGCGAAGTAATTTGAAGCCGTCGATTTTCGATGTATTCGATTCCGATTCAAAAGTTACTAGATCGTGGCAACACTGATCGTGAGTAACAAAAATAGGCGCGAGAGGGCACCGTTGATGCTCGGATAACAGTAAATTATCTTACCTGGTTGTCACAAGAACGGCCGATGCAACGACTTTTTCAGGTTTTTTTTTTCTTCTTTTCCTTCAAGTAGGACGGTTATACTTTTGTATGTTGTGTGAAACACGCGTGTGAATTATACGATACGAGCATCAACGGTGCCCTCTCGCGCCTATTTTTGTTACTCACGATTAGTGTTGCCACGATCTAGTAACTTTTGAATCGGAATCGAATACATCTAAAATCGACGACTTCAAATTACGTCGCGATATATTAAGAATGGTAATAATTAAATGAATTAAAATTATGTCGCGACATAATAATAATTAAATGATATAAAATTATGTCGCGACATAATAATAATAGAATGATATAAAATTATGTTGCAACATAATATTAATGCAGATTAGTTATTCAGGATTAGTATTATCCTGAGACATAACTTGATTTCAGCGAATTATTTTTATGGCGTGGCATAATAATAATTTGGAATTAATATGATGTCACGGCATCATAATAATCGGAGAAATTTGAATCATGCCGTGACATAATAATAATTTGATTGATTAAAGCTATGTTGTGACATAATAATAATTCAATGATTTAAAATGATCCCACGAGACAATAAAAATTCTATATCAAACCTATACACTAACAACATTTTGATCCACCTAAATCGCATTATGTAGGCAGGATTAGTTCCAATAATTTCTATGATCTATAAAATACACTCGACTATATTTTTTTGAGCTATTAAAAAGTAAAACGGCGTGCCATAGTGGACGGTGCTACAATTCTTTTTCTTTTTAAAACTCCTCTGCCCTTCAACAATTTTACAAATGGCATGCGTGGTCCAACGAGTTTTCTTATATTATCCAACGATCCCACTGACATGTATATAGGTTGACCTGGAAAAGTAGAAATTATTTGAAGAACGAACATATGGGCCTATTTGATTATTATGCTATTTGATTATACTTAGATAGAAAGATATTTATACATGTCAATCAACTCTAAAATTCAGTCGAATGGGAATAATATTTGCTTGACCGATTTATCATCAATCTTTGTTTCACAACCGTAATCTTTTTCAGTACTATAATTCTACTACTATAATATTTTTTTGCACAATCACACTCTGGCAAGCAGTCAATAACGCAGGTATTTTGAAAGATGAGACTGAAATATGTGTACATCTTGTTTTAACGTACTATTATTTCGAATACGTCCAACCACTTCCACATGGTCACCCTTCTCATAATCGTGGAACTCAAGTAGGCTGGTGATACGAATTTCCAATTTATAAATTCCATCAGTCACTGATCCAACGCCATATTCCTCCATGCCGGGCTTGTATTTCTTCATCCATAGAAAATTGGACTTTACGTATCCTTGTATTCCTATGTATATATTTCATACAGATTATTTTATTTCATACTAATTTATTAGTGCTTGAAATCGAATTTTGTATACACACTATTGCAAAAAATAGCGTATGCAACTCGTTCGTAGTTGCATAACATATTATTATTATTTTTTTTCTTTCAAAAGTTCCTAAAAAATTGAAATCGACAAAATTTAACATTTTTCATTGAAAATACATTTTTTTTTTTTTTAATGTGTTGTAAGTCGAATTTTGTGACTTTTTTGGATTTGCATAGAATAAAGATTAGAATCATATCAATTTTTTCCATAATGCACTGAAAAAAAAGTTTATTTCCTACTAAAATACAAAGTATTTCAAACTCAGTTTTCTTGCAGTAAGTATACGTATTCTTATGGTAAGAAAACTGGTATTATCGCCACAAGAATACCAAATATTATTCTGAGGCGAAAATCACAAGCTGTGTTACATTAAATATTTTAATTTATTTTTTATTTTATTTTATTTTTTTCTTTAATTTCAATCTATTAATGATTAATAATTTATAAATAATTGATTATAATATAAAAGTTAATTATTATAAACATATTTAAATCTGTGTTAGCTAGGTTAGGTTAAATCTGTCAAGTTGTCATTTTGGTATTTTGCTCAGAGGAATACCAAGTTTTCTTACCGTCAGTATGCATATTCCTATGGGAAGGAAACTTAGGTATTCTTACTCCAAGAATACCAGTTTCCTTATTCGAGAGAAAAATTTACTAGTAGGAAAAAAACTTTTTTTTCAGTGTGGTAGAAAAATCTTTACACTACAACATGTTCTCTAGCAGAAAGACCCCTCGGAATCGATGTAGAAAGCTGTGAGTTTGCACAATTTTTTTTTTTATGTCAGGAACGTTTGAGAAAATCGGCGCCACGAAATTCAGTGGGGACGGATTCACCATTCTCATACGGCTAGACTCTTCGATTCAATGATCATTTGAAAATCAATAAAATACACTTACTTATTGTACCGGTCGTTTCTACGGCATCAGTAAGAGATACCAAAGGTATAATGTCTTTCTCTGTGCTGATCTCTATTTTATGTTTGCCAAGGGTATTGATTATGGTGTTGGAACGCACCGTGAGTTCGAATGGTAATGTCCCGAATTGAAACCCTTCTTTTGAAGGTACCGGCATGGCTCCATCAATATGTATAATCTGTTAAATTTTTGTTTGTATTATGAGTACTAATTACCTACTGTATTGTACGACACACATACGGCGATCTTCTATTTATTTCAACATGAAATAAAAAGCTAGTTCATCAAGTATGAAGTATACATACATGGTTGAGCCGAATATGATCTTTAATTCTTTTAATTTCGTCATTCCACGTAATTACTTGTATCCTATGGCCTAATGCATTATTCACGAAGAACTTGAAAACAATGTTTCCTTTATTCCCCACTTGCTTTGGAGCATCGATGGAATCGATCCAACCAATGAATTCACTATAATATAAAAGGTTTCACATATGAAATATTTATACAATCATTACATTTACTTTGATAGTGAATCATCATATATGCTAGATTACACAGGTCAACAAATTTTTTTTTTTTACTGGGTTTCTGTTCTAATGCTTAAATTTTGATTCTAGACATCGAAAAACACTTAAATTTTCATTTTTAGCTTTCAAAGTTTGCTTTTTTTTTCGTTTTTGAACTTGAATTTTTGTTATTTTATATTTATTTGCTATTGTTTATCACAAATCCTGAATAATAAAGACTCGAGTGTTCAGAAAAAACTTTAATTGTAATTTAAAATAAAATTATGGAAAAAAATATATAAATCTATCATTTTTCACAAAAATACAAAAAAATTTTCTAGTTTCTTCAAAAGCAAACTTTAATCAAAAAAATTATTTTTTCCCTTCTTTTTAAAGTAGGAGAAACCAAAATTTCATATGCAGAAGACAGACCCAAAAATCGTGTTAACCAGTGTTATTTTTTTTTTAATTTGATTCATTTATGAATTTATTTCTTACGTTGAAGCCTCATACCGGGAAGAAATCTTGATAGTATACAGGCGACTACGCATGCGCGCGTTTCGTCGTATGCTGAGGCAGGCTGGCCTCAAATATCACTGCGTGACGACTTTATCGACCAATGAAAATGAATTATTCGGCGCGTGCGCAGTCACCTGTATACTATCAAGATTTCTTCCCGGTATATGCGTATACGTTCAATGTCCTCATTTGAAGTATAAGCGAACTCCTCATCGTTGGTATTAATGTAGTCGCTTATGTCGCGTGATTCTCGTTCATTTTCTTCCAATATTATATCATCCACCACGTCATCTACAAATAATTTTTTTTATGCTGTATTATTAATTGGCGATAAATTTAAATCGATAGAGGGTCGAGCGTTTTATATGTAATGAATTAATTATATGCAATTGGCCATGCAGCTATATTCAAATTTAAAATAGGTATAAAAGTCTAGTTTCTTTCCTAGACCCATCGTTCGGGATGTGAGAATTGGTATTTTCAGTAATGTTGGCGACTGCAACATGACTGAAAATACACGATGCGATCATATGAACGAGGAAAAATAAATGTTCGAAGATCTGTCACTAAAGCACAATTAATGTGGCACTTACCTATTTTTTCTTGTGATTTTTCCTCCATGATCAGTAGGTACTTCCAAGATTCTTATACTTTAGTATAATAACCGTATTATACAGATAACAATTCACGAATAACTGGTCATTTTTTTTATACGAAAAAAGAAACAACAATTTAAACAACATTCACTTATTATACAAACAAGTTTTCTTGTTATACCAAGCAACCATTTCAATGATCCTTGATTCACCTAGCCCAAAAACTAAAAATCTGTGATTAAAGACTATTCAATTGTCATATAGCATCAATCAAGTACCTGGTGTTTCAATATTAATAACAAATACTACAAAGAATATCAATTCGAAATAATAGATGCATTTTCAGAATTGACCGTGGCGAAGAAAGGAAGTTTCTGATTAAAAATAGAACGTAATATATAATAGAGATATCCAGCTTAATAGAAAAGAGTTTGAATATGTTCCATAATACCTATTCATAACAGTAATAAGAAAAATCAAGCATTGGTGTATAATTCTTTGAAAACATAATTTTTTATTTCATTTTGATTTCGCTGATCTCCCAAGAAAATTCGTAATGCATCCCATGACCGAACTCTCGAACAAGCCACGTACAACTGACCATGATTAAAAACATCTTTGCGTAAATCTATCCCAATTTTTTCAAAAGTTTGTCCCTGAGATTTATTTATAGTCATTGCAAATGCCAGTTTTATTGGAAACTGTCGTCTCTTAAAAGTAAATGGATACACGTCCTCGCAGTACAGAGTAATACGATTTAAAAACACTATTTGTCCAGAATTATCACCTGTCAAAATTTCACACTTTAATAAGTGATTCCCGAGCTCAAGCACAAGTAATCTCGTACCATTGCAAAGACCTTCGTTTACGCTCAAATTACGAATAATCATAACAATGCTATGGGTTCGTAAACGTATTTCATGAGCTGGTAATGACGGTGGCGTTAGAGTTTCTAAATATTCTGGTAGAATTGTTTCTTCAACACCTTCACTACTTATGGATTTTTCAATACTGTTTATACTTGTATACACCTTTTCATTTGTCGGATCAAGTAATTGTACAACCTGTTTATTAATTTCCTCAACATCTACATTTCTTGCAGAGAGTATCGCACATTTTGATGCTTCTTTATAACGCTTGGTCCTTATGTGATCTCCGTAAATGACCTCTACTATATTTGAACTTACATCAGCTATACAACATTCAGGAAACGACATATTGTCATTATGATCATTTAATTTACCATCGCCCAATTCCAATAAAAAATTCGCAAACTCAATTTCCTGGGGTAAGGTACGCATGTTCTGCTTCAATGTAAACTTCTCGAAATATTTCCATAGCGGGCTGAATTTGATAGAGAGATTAACGGTTTCAGTACGT
Organism: Tenthredo notha; assembly: GCA_914767705.2. Lineage (NCBI taxonomy): Eukaryota > Metazoa > Arthropoda > Insecta > Hymenoptera > Tenthredinidae > Tenthredo > Tenthredo notha. The sequence continues at coordinate 3,034,430 of OU611916.1, forward strand.
GTACCTCCTTGTTTTACGGGTAATAATTGTCTGAAATCCCCACCTAAAATTATAATTTTTCCACCAAATGGTATATTGGTGTTCATGATATCGCGTAAGGTTCGATCTATTACTTCTAAAGCATATCTTGGTGCCATTGTCGCTTCATCCCATATGACAACATCAACTTCTTTAAGGGGGGCCTATACTGAAAACGAAAACTTCTACAATTCTAATTCAAATGAATTGCTATTTACACAGAATGTTCACTATTGTAATCGGAAATATTGTACCAAATATAAACTCATTCCAAATGATAATGCCAAAGTTACGCTGGCTTACTCATATTTATCGAGCGAAGAATACCAAATTTCAAAATGCTCCTTGCGTTACAAATATGAAGTTATCCAATTCAAACTTCCTTGGCTTATTGATGGACACTACCTCAAGAAAATAACGTAGAGTTTTTGAAATCCGATTACTATTAGTCATAGTACACAATTTTTTTTTTTTTATATTTATTTTCTCAGGGATTTGGTCAATTTTGTGCGAAAAATAGACTACAGTTCCAGTTTCTCTCACTCTAGAGTAAAAACCCCACGTTATTTTGTGGGTAAGGTATCTGTGAATGTGCTCACCAAATTCCAAGTCAATCCGACTCAAGTTGTAACGCAAGGGACTTTTTCAAGAAGTAAAAATGTAGTTTTGAGATAACAGCACTTTTGTGAAAACTTGAAAAATATTTAGTTCTGCATATTTGAATAACTTCTGGATGGGTCAGGAAGTAATGGAAAAGTGGAGGAAAGGGGGGCCACCCACTTCCCCCCTTCCTCCAAGGGTCTGCTCGATGCGTGGTCGTCTCGTCATTACTTGTCGAGTCAGTTAGGATACAGTTGGATATTATTATAAAATACCATTATAATTTCAGGATGTCAAGGTAGTTTAATATTCTACAACAAGGTCAATTTGCATCATATACATTGAATTAAAAATAAATTACAAAAACACACGGTAACAAATATTGACTGTAAAAATAATTTCCTTGTCTGTAGCTTTGGCTATCATTGCCAGCATCTTCAAGTGTGCGTTATGTGTTTTAGGAGTTATCAAATTGATCCCCATAGTCATACAGAAATTTGCCATCGCAGCGTGTCCTGTTCCGATACCAATAAATGAATCCACTATATTCTTCGGTTGACCTGAAATGGAGACTTGTTACTTTTTTAATCTGTATGTGGACTGCTGTAAGCTTCACCATATCAGAGGTCGCAGCACTCGCATTCCAAAACTAATTTGACAGCGAACCCTTTCCTGTTTCTCATCTGGACCAGAATAGCCTTTTCACCGCAGTCACTACGGGACAAATTTTTCATTAAATCTTGCATCGCTTTGCAATATATCAAAATATAATCCGGATCACAGTTTGCATTACCCGGGGAAATTGGTACCTGAAAAGCACTGAACTTTCTATCAGTGGCTGATGATGGTCGCTCCGGGACATCCATAGGGAGTGGCAATGCTCGTTGTAGTCTGGATGGACCTTTTCTTTAGGGGCCGCCAACGACCAGAAAATTTATCCATGACTTACCTGTATCAAGTAGCAAACTGAAACACAATCGAAAACTAGCCTCTAAATGCAGATACTATTATTTTACATAAAGTTACACAGACGCACTTGTTGACACTACTCTCAGATTTTGTTCTGAAAAATACGAGTCCGTCAGATTTCTATGAAGAAGAATACTACTCAGGAGCTCCAACTCTAAGCTCCGAAGCTGTGGCCACGTAAAAATATTCGCAAACAGGCTAGAATAAAAACAAACGTATAAACAACAGTATTGTTCTGATAAAAACAGGTATTTTTTTGAATTAAGCTTTTTAGATATAGTAATAAAGTGTTCTAATAAGAACAGGTTTTCAAACTCAAGAAAAAAGTGTGCACAGGCAAAGTTTTGATCTTGCGTAAGCCAAGCGTCAAAGCAGTTGTCGTTTGATGTGATTTGTCGTCTGCTAACATGTGCGCGTGAAGTTGATGGCGCGGTTTGCATATGCCGGCATAGATAGCGCTGCTAAACCTTCAAAAATGATCAGACGGGCAAATCACTTCACCAAAAGTTGCGGAACTTTTTGAAGTATTATATAAGACAAAAAACCGAAAATCGATTTATTTTATGTTTTTGATTAAATCATCTGTATAGGCCCCCCTTAATATAAGTGGCTTCCTTGGATTGTATTTTGATATTAGAAGAGGAGTCCACGTAAAGGGGTACCGGTAATCCAAAAGTTTTATGAACAGTTTTACCATGAGGTAATAAGTTTGCTGCGATTCCGGTGAATGCCATTGTGATAACCTTTTTCATTCTACTTTGGATCAAATACCAAAGAGTAGTATAAACATACGTTTTCCCAGAACCTCCGGGTCCATCGATGTAAAAGTACTTATGCCGACGTTCATCGTCACTATCCAGTGATTTCAATACAGTATCGATGATCTCTTTTTGCTGTTGATTTAATTTTTTGTATTGTATTTCTCCGATTCCTACGATTACATCAGTTGATCCATTATCCATCTCAGTTTGATCTATACTTTGTTCCATGCCATGGAAATCCGAAAAATGTTTACCTTCTACCAATAGCAATGCACCGATATGAGCATATGCCCACATTTCACATTGCAATGACCCTCCATGACGTCTAAAATCTTCGGACATATCTGCTTTGAATCCTTCCCACAAACTTCTTGGATCAACTGGTTGACAATGGATTAAAATTCGGACAAATAAATTACGAAGTTGACGTGGCATCATCCAAGTGCTAGCCTCAGTCATCGTCCGTCTCCATTCTTCATCATCCTCGATTAATCCGAGAGCTAAGCATGCATCTGTGAATGTTTGATGGAGCTCCCCATTTGTAGTTTTTAAGTCATCAAAACTTTTTGCGCCTCGGACCGCTAACAATAGTAATCGCAAATGGAACAATTCAACTTGAGTCGGACTGACAGAATACATTCGCCCGATGCAATTAAATTGGCATTTACGTGGTACCCATCGATGCACGACTTTACCATCGATCTTATATTTTCTGAATGTGTAATGACATGGTATTTCTGTATAGTAATATTTATTCGCTTGCTCATCGCGTACATTTAGCGCAAAGTAATCTACTAACATATCCACCTTATCTAGAGCCGATCTCACCGTACTTTCATCCCTGTCAGCGTTAAATACTACACTTTGTTCATTTATCAAATGAACAGGTAAACGTGTAATTGAATGACTTTTATTTTGAAAGAGTTTTCCAAGAATTCTCCAACTGGCTTCTACAGGACCTACGTAACGGGCTTCAATATAATCGCGTATCTCGTCATGATCAACTACGATGGTTTCATCCAAGTTTTCACCTACTGTGATAGCAGCTGTATCGTGACCTTTGTATATCTCTCTATATTATAAAGATATATCGCCGCCGCCGCCGCCGCCGCCGTGTCAGACATTCCATGGCCTCCTCAACTCCGCTCGGCTCCCCCCCCCCCCCCCCCCCCCCCCCCCTCATCCCTGGACCCTTGGATCGAGCCATGTGAACCCCTCCCTGGCTCTCTTGTGCCTTCGGCCCTTGCTTTGGGTCATGTGAACCCCTCCCCTCCCCTCTCCTCCCTCTATAATATAACACATACCGCCGCCGCCGCCGCCGTGTCAGACATTCCATGGCCTCCTCGGCTCCGCTCGGCTCCCCCCCCCCCCCTCATCCCTGGGCCTTTGGATCGAGCCATGCGAACCCCTCTCTGGCTCTCTTGTGCCTTGGGCCCTTGCTTTGAGTCATGTGAACCCCTCCCCGCCACCTCGGCTCCGCTCGGCTTTCTCCCCCCCTCATCCCTGGGCCCTTGGATCGAGTCATGCGAACCCCTCCCTGGCTCTCTTGTGCCTTGGGCCCTTGCTTTGGGTCATGTGAACCCCTCCCTCCACTCCCTCTCTCCCTGCCGCTTTCCTAGGCCTTTGGACCGAGTTGACCCAGCATTTTCACGCATCATTAGACAGATTTGAAAAAATATATCCAGTAATATTGGGGATCTTGAATATTATACCGAAAATATTTCTTGATAGACGTAGGAAATGACGTAAGAGAAGAAGAATTGGGAATTGGGAATCGGGGTTGATATTAAGGGAACGAACCTATTTCAAAGTTGACAGTTCGCGAAAAACAATAGGTAGAGAAACAACGTAAGCCAACTGTTTAACAAAACTTAAGGTCGCTTGAAGATCTGGCAGATTTGAAAAAATATCGAGAAATATATATTAGATCGTCGGGTCCTGAATCATAAATCCCGATAAGATTTTGTGGATTGGATATCGCGTCAAATAGCCGAGGTGAGAGTAGAATAGACAATTTATCTACTGCGGTTGTTTTATTTTAATTATAAATATTTTCGTTGCGTATTCTCTTTGAGATACTTAACTGACGATATTTAGTTAGTCATTTAATTGAAATGAATGATAACCGGGCTATTACAGTACGTATAGTGGGTGACGGTAATTGTTTATTTAGATGTTTTTCGCATTTTTTATATAAGGATCAAGAAAAGTATCAAAAAATAAGATTAGAAATTGTTTCTGATGTAGTTCAAAACTGGTCAGTATATGAATCATTTATTGTGGGCGATCAATCGTACGGTTTAGAAATTTTAGATAAATATACTTACCAGGCGCATATGTCAAAAACAGGAGTCTTTGGGGGGGAAGTAGAAATAGAGTCGTTTGTGAAGATCTATAATATTCACGTATCGGTTTATATAAATTGTTTCGAGGATCCAAGAAAATATGGGGATGAGATGAGTATAAATAAATTAATTCTCTTATTATCTGGCTGTTTAGACAGAGGTCACTATGACATTATAAATTCAGCGAATTCAAGTTTAACAGGTAGAAATAGAACTAATAGACTACATTACTATCATAACAAGGAAAGGATTAATGAAAAACGACAGGTTTATAATCTTTCGGAAAATAAATTACATAAAAAAAGGTTGAGGGATACTATTCGAGGTATGAGCGAAGAGCGATTGGAGCAAAAGCGAAATAAAGATTTAGTTGAGGGAATGAATGAAGAGCGTTTGGATAAGAAACGAAAAAAAGATTTAGTTGAGCGAATGAATGAAGAGCGTTTGGATAAGAAACGAAAAAAAGATTTAGTTGAGACAATGAATCGAGAGCGTTTGGATCAAAAGCGGAAGAAAGATTTAGTTGAGGAAATGAATGAAGAGCGTCTGGAGAAAAAACGGAATAAAGATTTGATTGAGGCGATGAACGAAGAACGTTTATGAGAAAAAACGGAATAAAGATTTGATTGAGGCGATGAACGAAGAACGTTTGGAGAAAAAACGGAATAAAGATTTGATTGAGGCGATGAACGAAGAACGTTTGGAGAAAAAACGGAATAAAGATTTGATTGAGGCGATGAACGAAGAACGTTTGGAGAAAAAGCGAAAAAAAGATGTTGTTAAAGCTATGAACGAAGAACGTATAGAAAAGAAAAGAAAAAAAGATAAAGCGATAAATATGGCGGAATATAGATTAAATAAGAGAAGAATAACTCAGCAAGTTGCAAAATTAAATAATCAAATTCAAGCATTACCTCGGGAAAATTGGTATCTTGATTTTGGGGATTTAAATTATATGTGCCCTCATTGTTCAGCACTATTTTGGTCAGTCGAATTTTCATAAAAAAGTTGCTGTCATTATGGGAAAATAAAACTTCCTCCGATGAGTGATTATGACGAAAAATTACAAAATTTAGTATTACATGATAGAAAATTTAGGGACCTAATTAGGTATTATAATAATCGTTTTTCGTTTGCAAGTTTCAGTGCAAATGTGTTGAGTGAATCAAAAAAAGGTGTTTATAACTTGAAAATACAAGGTCAGGTGTGTCACACAATTCCAAGCAGTATCATTTCGGTAAATGGTGAAAATCCAAATTTTGGACAAATTTTGTTGTGGTTGTTGTGGTTGCTCTTCTTCCAATCATAATGTAAAAATAGACTCATATTATTATTAGTATATTTATATTATCTCTCTATATTATAAAGATATATCGCCGCCGCCGCCGCCGCCGCCGCCGCCGCCGCCGCCGCCGCCGTGTCAGACATTCCATGGCCTCCTCAACTCCGCTCGGCCCCCCCCCCCCCCTCATCCCTGGACCCTCGGATCGAGCCATGTGAACCCCTCCCTGGCTCTCTTGTGCCTTCGGCCCTTGCTTTGGGTCATGTGAACCCCTCCCCTCCCCTCTCCTCCCTCTATAATATAACACATAGCGCCGCCGCCGCCGCCGTGTCAGACATTCCATGGCCTCCTCGGCTCCGCTCGGCTCCCCCCCCCCCCCCTCATCCCTGGGCCTTTGGATCGAGCCATGCGAACCCCTCTCTGGCTCTCTTGTGCCTTGGGCCCTTGCTTTGAGTCATGTGAACCCCTCCCCGCCACCTCGGCTCCGCTCGGCTTTCTCCCCCCCTCATCCCTGGGCCCTTGGATCGAGTCATGCGAACCCCTCCCTGGCTCTCTTGTGCCTTGGGCCCTTGCTTTGGGTCATGTGAACCCCTCCCTCCACTCCCTCTCTCCCTGCCGCTTTCCTAGGCCTTTGGACCGAGTTGACCCAGCATTTTCACGCATCATTAGACAGATTTGAAAAAATATATCCAGTAATATTGGGGATCTTGAATATTATACCGAAAATATTTCTTGATAGACGTAGGAAATGACGTAAGAGAAGAAGAATTGGGAATTGGGAATCGGGGTTGATATTAAGGGAACGAACCTATTTCAAAGTTGACAGTTCGCGAAAAACAATAGGTAGAGAAACAACGTAAGCCAACTGTTTAACAAAACTTAAGGTCGCTTGAAGATCTGGCAGATTTGAAAAAATATCGAGAAATATATATTAGATCGTCGGGTCCTGAATCATAAATCCCGATAAGATTTTGTGGATTGGATATCGCGTCAAATAGCCGAGGTGAGAGTAGAATAGACAATTTATCTACTGCGGTTGTTTCATTTTAATTATAAATATTTTCGTTGCGTATTCTCTTTGAGATACTTAACTGACGATATTAATAATAAATAACACTTTACTTGATCGGCCGATAAATCACTACAACCTATAATCGACCAATAGATATATGTCATGTGAATGGGTTAACCAACAGATGGCAGAATTCAGGGCTACTAAAACATAAACACAGGAATTTTGGTCGATCGGCTATCCAATTACTATATATATCAGTGATGAAAAAGTTATTCATACAAAATATGTCATTCAAGAGTCGCCGAAAACTACACGAACTACGTACTGTACCATTAACCACCCTGTTGATACTCATTGAGACAAAACTATATAAATATAACAAATACATATATATATATACAGATCGTCAGTGACTAATAAATATCGCACATGGGGGGTTGGCGCGCGAAGCGCGCAGGGGGGCGAAGCCCCCCTAGTATATATATATATATATACATTAACAGCTGAGTAACATAGTCGTTATGAAACTGTCGATATATATTCATGTATAAAAGATCAATTGAAAGCATAAAACGAAATCATAATAATTGTGGATAATAACATCCCATAACATACCAATCTGTTTCACAGGAATTGCATCTGGCATTCTCTGCATCTGGTATAAATGAATATTGATATTAGATTAATTTGATATTGATATTAAATGTAGTTGTAATTCTGAATAGTACTTACGATATTTGATGATGTATTACCGTCAACTACCGTGGTATGAAACAAATCTTATTTATTTATTACGTGGTTACGCAAAATAAAAAGTGAGCGTGAAAATTGGGGCTGGACAAATTGGCATTGGGAAAATAACACTTTACTTGATCGGCCGATAAATCACTACAACCTATAATCGACCAATAGATATATGTCATGTGAATGGGTTAACCAACAGATGGCAGAATTCAGGGTAGTGCTCGTATGTGGATCCGAACTATCCGGATATCCGGATACTCGAATCACCCGAATCTGTCAGATCCGAAACTTCAAATTCGGATAGTTCGGGTAGTGTGATAGTTTGAGTATTCGAGTGATTCGGGTATCCGAATAACTCGGATACCCGAATAGTTCGGGTATTCGAGTGATTCGGGTATCCGAAAAACTCGGATACCCGAATAGTTCGGACTTATTTAGCACTTTTCATGTTCGGGCAGTCATAATGGTGTTGACAGATCAAGAAACTCGGTAGAGTTTTCTGACGGATATTTCATATTACAATAGCATTTTACAAAAGGCTCGCCAAGTCCCACTTCCTCCAAATTGATTTTTTTATTTTAAATTTCTTAAAATGTCGTTTTGCCTTGACTATAAAAACTACGTTGAGTTTCAATGACGCCATTGACATAAATTGTTTCCCATACTTCTGTAGATGAATAATCAAAGAATTTGAAGGGAGATAATTCACCGTTTGGTGAACATCAATGATTTATTGTATTTTTGTAAAAGATTACTGCATACGTTCTTGGCTTGAAAATATATTTTGTGGGTGATATAACCGCAATAATGTACTTGGCGGAAGGTTTTCGCACCAGAGGTTAATTATTAGTATATTGCTCATAAAAAATATAGGCGACGGACAAAGATTCAGCGATAGCACTTTGCCTGACCAATCTGAAATTCAGATTCTGAATCAAACCTTCGAACCATGAACTTCTTGCTCACGAGTCAAACGTACTACGCGTGTTCTACTATTGGTTTTTTTTTTTTCTTCACTATTTCATTATATTATTATGACTTGCAGTATAATAATCCAACGTTATTGACGTAATTAGATTGCTGGATGATAAGTGAGTACGGGAGTAACGTAACTACTATACAGTTCCCTCAATGATGGGATTCAGTTGGAAGCGTCCGGTTACTGTAATACATAGGTTTTACCATGAGTATATTTTCGCACAAGACTGAGCATTGACATAATTTCAACCCACGAAAAATAGGACTTTACCAGAAAAAGTGATGAAAAGATAGACAAACTTTGATGTATAAGGATAGTAGAGTGGTGAGTTTATTACTATAATTGAAAGCAACAAAATCCACACAGGCCATATGCCAAGATAATAGATATTGCCATCTTATTTGGACTACAATTAAGTCAATATCAATTATTACTGATTATTGGTATAAAACGAATAATACATCCAAAGAATACAAGCTTACAAACACAACCTTACAATACAAGAACATAAGAAGCGTCTAGAGAAGTGCCCGATTCTGGTATAAGAACACCAGGAGGTTTACATTTTCTGGAAGCAAACAACTTCTTTTGGGGCTAACAATATTTCCAGCAGAAGAAAATACTCTTTCAGAGCTTGCCGACGTTGCGGGAATGCACAAATAACGTCGTGCGAGATCAGCCAGAGCGGGGTACCGCTTTTCTCGTGTCGCCCACCATTCGAATGGACTCAAATTGTGGCTGATTTGCGGCTCAGTTAAGTACATATCAACCTGGGCTTCAACGTTGTTACTCCTTGGAGCTGTCTGGAATAAAAAGTCCATAGCTGTCTCATGGTTTGCTTCGGCCGCCACCTCTGTCATATCGTCATCGTAATGACCCCGCACAAACGATTTAATGTCGTCTCGAGCTTGCGAACACTCAACTTGCAAGTCCTTGTACCGGGGATCAAGAAAACTTGCTATTTGTCTCGGGTTCGCACCGTGCGAACGATAATATTCCAGGTCGAATCTTGCTGTCAATTCATTCCGCAAAGTTTCCTTCATTGCGTCAATAACGAGATCATCTTCAGTCGAGTTGCGCAAATGATTATCGCGCAGGGTGAAGACAATTGGTCGTACCATCGAGATAGGTGCAAATAGATCACTGCACAAAACCGTAGTCGCTACCTGGAATGGCTTCAAAACTTTTTGCAAGTTTTCCATTGTTGACCATTCGCGCTCCGAAATCTCCAAACGTTCTGCCACTACAGTGCTAGTTATGGCTCGGTCAGATAGAACGTTCATCACGGGACTCCTGTTTGTGAGCAATCGATTCAGCATAGCGTAAGTACTATCCCATTTAGTACTAACGCTTTGAATCAATTTTAATTTCGCCAAACCGAGCTGCTTTTGTTTTTGCTCTAGGACAGTCGCAGCAATATTGGAGTGACGGAAATGAGCCACAACTTTACCAGCTTTATCACAAACTGCTGCTATAGCTTCTGATTTTAGCGATTTCGTGACGCATAGTTGGAGGCTGTGGGCCGCGCAGGTTACACCGTCGTTGATAGATATAAGACTTTCCAGATTTCTTACAGAATTTTTCGCATTTTGCGCATTATCTGTAACGACAGCAGCTATTTTTCCGTCCACTTTCCATTGTGTCATGATGCTCTGGAGCTTAGCAGTCAAGTTTGCAGCTGTATGACGATCATTTAATGCTTCGGTAGCCAGAGTAAATGATTTCGGTACCCAATTCTGATTAATGAAGTGCGTCGTTACTGTAATATACGAATCCTGAGATCGTGATGACCAGCAGTCCGAGGTCCAAGACATAGATTTTGCTGCAGATAACTCTGCAGCTATTTTTGCAGACACTTGGTCGTATACGAGTTGCAATCTATTTTTTACAGTTTGCACGCAGGGAACCTTATAATTTGGCTCCACAACGTCCATGAAGTCGCGGAAACCTTTGCTGGTGACGAAAGACAATGGCAACATATCTACCACAACCATTTTCATTAGGCTCTGTGTGATCAGCTCGGCTCGATCTCGGTTGCATGGGCGATTTGGTCGAGCGCCGCCTGCGACGGATCGTACACGTCCGCGATGCGTAGTCGAAGGCTTCAATCTAGTCTTCGGTCTGGTTGAGATTTCGAGATCGTCTACGCCGTTTCCCGTGAACGGTTCGACACGCTGGGTCGAAGTAGAAGGCTGATTATGAGACGACAAGTCGTTCGATTTACCAGCAATCTCAATTTCAATTGTATTACGTGTAGCTGATTGAGCGCAGCTAGGGGATACTGGAGGCTTGCAGTCCACCGCTGAATTATCAGTCGTGACATCGATGGCGTCATCTTCCATTTGTTCATCAGCATATCTAGTTGGATTGGAATCACATCATACAACCGTCACATGAGACAATAACAATTCAATAAGCCGCATAAGTCATTCGCATTTTATGTGAATACCGTCCGCCCGGACCATCTCGCATATGGGCCATTCTACGTGATCCGGGTCAGTCAACTCTCGGATATTTTTTTAATTTTGCATGTCGATTTTCCTCGGGGAGTTATATTTAAATATTATTATTGAAAAATCCTTTGGCAAAAAAGTCTAACTCCCCGAGGAAAATCGCCATGCAAAATTAAAAAAATATCCGAGAGGTGACTGATCTGGTTCACGTGGAATGGCCCATATATCGTACCTTATGCGTTTTCGCGGAACCCCATCATTGTCATCGTGTCCATCTCCACACCCGTGTATGACAGTAAGATGTCTTATGAGGGAAGACGTTGAGCCTCTTGTTTGGAAAACTTCTTTGCAAAGTTTACAAGTTGCTTCGAGACCAAGTTCGCATCGGTCACAGTGATTCCACACCCAACTTCGCAAACGTGGCATTTTAATAATTATTACTAAATAATTATAAAAGCTATAAAACTCTTTATGTATGAAGTAATCAAATGTTATAGGCGACAAAACAACTGATCTGCTTGATAGGTGATACGCGTATGATAGCATGATGAGGTAGCTTAGGTAGCCCGGCTAAACGCACGCCGTGCCGTGGAGTAGTGTAAGAGGCCATTCAAAGGCCATGTTTTCTTGAGTTTCTCACCGGATTCCAAGGGTAAGATTGTTTTGACACAAGATATGACCGAATAAAAAGACTTAGGCAACCACCATATTGCGGGGTGTTTAAACAACACGTTGCGTTTGACGGGTATGGTTTGGGGGGGGGGGGGGGGGGGAGATGATGATGATGATGATGATCAAGCGTTACTACTTAAGAGTTTATTTATAGTTAATAGGGTTCATTAACTATCAACAAATCGTATGGGAGCTTCAAGAATTTTTTCAATGCAGATGAATTGTATCTTTTGGATAATGGCCGTCGTTACCATCAGAGATACGATTGATTTCGTTATCAAAAATCCTAATTGAACAAATTTTGCAAGTCATTTTTCACCACGTTTACGGAATACTTTTTTCCTAAATCAGCAATAAGTATTCCTCGTAACCTGAAACCTGAATACCCGAGTACCTGAATCAGCAGATAAGTATTCCTCGTAACCTGAAACCCGAGTACCCGAATTATTCGAACTATCCGAACTATTTGGATAGTTCGCGTATTCGGATAGTGCCAGTATTCGAACTATCCGAATAGTTCGGATATTCGGGTTTCAAGTATTAGACCCGTTGTATCCGGGTATTCCGGATAGTCCGGATACTCGAATAAGTGGTAGCACTAATTCAGGGCTACTAAAACATAAACACAGGAATTTTGGTCGATCGGCTATCCAATTACTATATATATCAGTGATGAAAAAGTTATTCATACAAAATATGTCACTCACTCGCCGAAAACTACACGAACTACGTACTGTACCATTAACCACCCTGTTGATACTCATTGAGACAAAACTATATAAATATAACAAATACATATATATATACAGATCGTCAGTGACTAATAAATATCGTATATGGGGGGTTGGCGCGCGAAGCGCGCAGGGGGGCGAAGCCCCCCTAGTATATTTATAAAAATATTTCACAGATCTAATACTTGAAACTACCTCGACGTTAATATGACTGTTCAATAAAAGCAACAAGGTAGGGGAATACGGTACAACATAACGATTGTCTACTAAATATTTACCAGGTCGTTCAAAAGTTTTATTCGTATCACGTCTTCGATAATAAGGATAGCCATCTTCATCCATTGTTGTAATCTCTCTAAATTGTTTTGGAAAATGTTTCGTACATTCATCTTTCTCTAAGCACCAATCGCCGCATGGTCCGTGTATCATATGTCTCATCACGATAGTGTGTAAATTTTGGTCTTTGTTCGGATCTGGTATCTCCGCAGATATATATGGGCAATTCCACCTCAAATCGGCCGAGAAATGACCTCCTATTTTTTTAATCGCTTGAAACTTTTTCTACTTGAAATCGACGTCAAAAAAGTGGACCCGTATTTTTTCGTTGGTCCAAAAAATTTTTTTTACACTAGTTATAAATTATCGCATTTTACTGTAAAAGTGGCGCGCGGGCGGCTTTGAGAATTAATATCTCGGGTCCCCTTCACCTTAGAGAGATGTTCCAAAACGCGTTTGAAAGGCGATGAAAGACACTGTTTGATACAAATTTTCAACTTTTCAAAAAATATATTTTTGTGGTTTTTATAAGCAATCAAAATGTTTGTCGATTTTTTTCGCAATCTAAGGCCATTTTTAAAATTCTAAAAAAAATACGATCGCATTCCTCATTCAGTTCTGAAGATGGCGAATTTTTTAAATTTATGGAGCGATTTTTCTAAGTATTTTTTTTACAATTATTTGTCCGGCGCTGCGTCAAGTTGCCGCGCCGCGCGCCTTGTGACTACCGCGTCGTACGGGGCTCGACCAATGGCGTGGCGCCCGGCTTTCCATACATGGAATGACACCGTAGTAGAAAGGCGCGCGGCGCGGCAACTTGACGCAGCGCCGGACAAATAATTGTAAAAAAAATACTTAGAAAAATCGCTCCATCAATTCCAAAAATTCGCCATCTTCAGAATTGAATGAGGAATGCGATCGTATTTTTTTTAGAATTTTAAAAATGGCCTTAGATTGCGAAAAAAATCGACAAACATTTTGATTGCATATAAAAACAACAAAACTATATTTTTTGAAAAGTTGAAAATTTTTATCAAAAAGTGTCTTTCATCGCCTTTGAAACGCGTTTTGGAACATCTCTCTACGGCAAAGGGGACCCGAGATATTAATTGTCAAAGCCGCCCGCGCGCCACTTTTACAGTCAAATGCGATAATTCATAACTAGCGTAAAAAAAAATTTTTGGACTAACAAAAAAATACGGGTCTATTATTTTGACGTAGAATCCACGTAAAAAAAATTTTAATCGATTCAAAAAATACGAGGTCAAAAAACACCCAAAATTGGCCGATTTGAGGTGGAATTGCCCATATCTATCTACAATTTCTGGAACAGTTAGTTTAGAATTTCGTTTCATTGTTACCAGCATATGAATGTGTGGTAGACCACGTTTTTGGAATTCGATAACATAGACATATGCTGCAACCTCACCAAAAAACTTTTGTCGAACAATAAGATCTACTAAATAATCTTTCTTTGCGTTAAAAACCCGTGCGCAAATATCTGGCCGATCTGCCGCCTGCTGATTTACTAAAAGATTGTCGATTATTTCACGCCATTTTGGATTGCATGTCATCGTTATAAAAAGGTCAGGTTTCCCATACTTACGGACAATTGCCATTGCATCCTGATAGGTTTGCAGCATGTTACGAGGTGAACCAGCAAATGTTGATGGAAGAATCACAATTTTACCTACTCGTCCATTAACATTATTTGCTTTTTTTTCTAAATGATCAATTAAACCCTGATACGACTCTGCCCTTAACTCTTTTTGGTGATTCTTACACCATTGGATTCTATCTTTTTCAATTTTCACATAATTATCTACCAACCACTGCTGGAATAGTCGTCTACCCAATAGAAAAATATTTAATTCCTGATCGCGTATAGCCATTCGGTACTTCAAGTATGCTGCTCTGCTAATGCGCTTTAGCCATCGATCCAGGTCGACCTATGCGCATCAAATCACGATGCCAACCTTGAGTGCCGTACGGGTAAAATAGCGGATAAATCCAAGGTTCGACATTTGGATCCATAGTGTTGACATTTTTCAACATTTTGGTTTTTTTGTTCCGAATCGTAACAAATGATTCAGGAATTTCTCCATCCGCTGTTGTAGAGAAAACAGCAGCAACTTCGTTGCATCTTTGAAAATTGAACCGTCTACGATCCATACCTGGTTTCAAAGTGAACAAAAGCTGCATTTCGGGTACCGTTTCTGAATCTTTATTTAATAATCGTTCCTGATTCTGTATCTCTTCGCTCATCATTTGGTATGAATGTGCGAATATATTTTTTTCACGGATTAAACGATCGACAATTTCTAAGACTTCTCGATCAAGCTGTGAATACTTATGCAGCCGATGTTCCATTGCTTCATCCGCATCGACAATGAATAGCTGACCATAACTCGGCCTTTCATTTACTTCGGGATACAATGCCGTATTTACCTGATAATAAATTTGTCCTTGGATCTTGAAGCAATATGGTCCAGGACGACTCCCACCAAAATTAACTAAATTAGCATTGAATGATGCAAATGATACCGCACTGTTATAACATCGGATTCTATCGAAGAATGATTTGGATTTTGTGTGATCATTTTGAAATAAGCTAAGCAGCTCATCAGGTGTATCCGGCATCTTTTCTAAAATTACGTCTCCGTGGGAGCAACAATCATTAAAGGAATCTTTATTCGTAACTTTTTCGGCACAAAAATGTTTCGCATTACACTTAGTGCACAATACATTCATCGGACCCATGTAATGTTCAATAATATCATCTACTGGAATGGCATTCAACGTACATTGATCAGTTGTCGAAATGTGTCGCTTCCTACGTGCACGAGATTGCCGCTTATTTGCTTCGTAATTTGTACTAACGTGAGGTGTATTTTCAAAATGTGAAATAAGTTTTATTTCGCAACTCTCGTTCAGAATTACTTCCGTTTGTTTCGTACAAATAGTTAAACTCATACCATTGTCTAGTTCTCTAACAGTATTAATTCCTTGTACAGAATTTTGCACGTTCGAATTATGTCTTTGATTTTGATTCGCGATATGATTAGTACTATTTGAAATCACAAAGACCGGTGTCAAATCATATTGATTACCAGCTCTATCATTTGTATTAGGAACATTAGCAGTAAATAATAAAAATAACGATTCAATCGATCCGAATGTTACCAAACAAGCTGATCCCGTACAATCTACTTTTCCATTTGAACCTCTCGAATGAGAATCAAATAGCCAAAATTTATCGTGGAACTTGCCGACTGATACAGAAATTCCGTTGCACGTTAAAATTCCGAA
This sequence comes from Tenthredo notha, assembly GCA_914767705.2. NCBI lineage: Eukaryota > Metazoa > Arthropoda > Insecta > Hymenoptera > Tenthredinidae > Tenthredo > Tenthredo notha. Next base: position 3,050,584 of record OU611916.1, read on the forward strand.
GATTGATTCACTAAACAAGCGGCGTAACCCATTTTTCAGGTTTGGCATACCAAAATCGCTATTTTCATCGAACAAATGCCCAAAAATCACAGCACCGAAGGTTAGATAATAATCTACGGATAGTATTCTGACTTTTTTTTCCAATTCTGCAACCGCAAGATAATTTGTATACTCTTCATTCCGATGCACGGCCCTTCGGTTAGCTATACTATCAACGTACAATTCATGATCTCCAACATTTAATATAGTATCGATAATGTCAGAAGTCCATGAGGTAACGGGTCTTGCAACGGACATAATTATCGATACTGCAGCATTAGCAGTGCATTGCCTTCCTCTACTAAAATGCGAAAATTTAGTGTCGCCTTGATGGAGCGAACCACGTATGATGGAAAAAATAAAACTATCATCTACATTGATTGTTTCTGAACTCACATTATTTTCGTGATGATCGGGTAAACTAACTGCAGTTTTCTTGTTACGTCTTTGTTGCTGGTATTCTCGGATCCTTTCTGCACGGAAACGTTTTTGCTCGATTTCGTGTTCGGATGTGAATTGCAGTTTTCTCCTTCCCATTTTTCAGAATATAGAACAAATTTGTATTCTTTACTTTCCATAACCGAATGAGTTCTCAGTAACGAAAACTGAAAGCTTCAATTCATCTTTTCAATTCGTATTAAGGAAAACTAATTCGTCTAATGAAAATCTATAATCAAATGATCAATACTCAGATCTTAAACCATATCACCAAATTCACTTTATTAATTTATGTTGAGTAACCAATTCGTATGTCACCAAATTCACTTGAATAATTCGTATTGAGTAACCAATTCGTACATCAATAAATTTTCTTTGTCAATTCGTATTCAGTGAACAATTCGTCTGATCAATTGAACTTCAATTAAAATCTGGATTCACTTACCTATTATATGGAACTGCAGCAAGTCACAGATACAATTGCATATCGCTTCACAGCCACTATATGTGATAGCATTTATAAGTGCACGAGAAAACTACGAATGGAAAATAGGCGTATATATAGGTATATATATATCTAACCTACTATCTGTTATCCGTTGGCAGACATTTGAATCACAGCGAGATGAAACAAATTCGAGATTGCGATACCACGATAACCTCGAGATTCGACGATAAAAAATCGACATTCGACGAAATTCTCGTGGACCAATCCACGCGCGAATAAAATGTAAACAATGGTTGCGAGATTTCGATTTGCGATGTCTCATGCCCCTTTTAAGAATGGATACATTCAATTGACATTTGAATAAAACGAATAAATAGAGACAGAAAATGAAGAATATTTCAGCGTGTCTACACATATAACCTTACCTGACCAACTGTCAAAATCTTAGCTGACCGATATTTGTGTTAGGTTAGTAGATATTGTGTACGACAAGTGCGTACCAACTTCAAACACAACTATCTCTGTCTGACGCGTTCAACCGCCCCCCCACTACCGTAGCGCTCGTTCCAGTATTATATAGAGTTCAGTGGCTGCCGGCACCCGAGAGCTGGCGCGCCAGGCCTGCACTACCACTTGCGCGTGATTGGTCGGCGCTGTGTGTGCGAGAGCTTACGGCTTGCACGTGTTACAGACCCGACACACGGAACATGGCGTTTACTGTGTCGCAGGCTTTAGCAAGAGCCTTCACTTCGGTGCTGCGCCAACACTCGCCACGCCCGAGGCCACGCCAAAGGCCACATCAAGTATATAAATAGGGACTGCGATGGCACGCCACGCACACACTAGGACGCGCAGGTCGAGTTCACTAGCGGTGGTGGGATGCAGTCAGTTGTGTTGGTCCGTGTCTGTGTCCAAACTCACCCGCCGCTGCGGCGATTTATCAATCGGCGAATTATCGAGAGTCTACTGTATTCTCGAGAGTTCGTTTAGGTTTTTTTTCCCTTATTTAAAATATCGTTATCTACCGCTTTGGCATTAAATGGATGGAGCCCTGATCCTCGAAAACCACTTTGAACTACCTTCTCTGCATTGGGCATATTATCTAATGTATTGTAGGGCGTTGACTAGGCCTCGCCGAGCGCGCGTAAATAAATTCTCGGCATTTACCTTCTCATTTCCTCATTTTTCAAGATAACGGAGTTTTCGATGAAAATTCTTACAGATAAATGATGTATCCGTGTCATGGCTTTGGCCGAATTTGCGATTTCACTTCAAGCTTTGCAAAAAATAATCTCGAAAGTAAGCCATCTTCGCGCTGATGTACAACGAGTAACGATTTTTTTTTAAATATTCGGCGAAAGCCATAACATAGCTACATCCTTTACCTTCGAATCAAGATCATGATCGATACTATCGGATCAATGACTGAGGAGTAATCAGGAAAATCCTGAAGCATTGAAATGACGATTTTTGGCGCAAAAATTCGGCAATTTCTAGCGTAGCCGCGTTGGGTGGTAGCAACACGAACTACAGGCATCGTAGGGGTAAATACAGACTTCTCCTTTTGCGAATTTAAATCTTCTGACTCGCATAATTGTGGGTGCTACAGTTTTTCGATTTACTTCGTGTTTTTCAATTATAAAGTTCTAGTTTTTTAGTGCCAATATGGTTAAGGCGAGAAAGTGTCTGTCATTGTTGGCGAAGAAGAAGAAAAGACCCGGAGTTCATAATTTGGCTGAATATCGAGAAAAAATGAGGTAAATTAATCGAATTACATACGATTGGAGTAGAGTCCTCAGAGTTTAAAATCAAATAGCTTGAGTACGAAGCATCGGAGAAGTCTGATCTAAAGAGTACTTCAAAGAGCAGAGGGTTCTGTTCAGAATGACAGAATAATATAATTTTTAGGTATCCGATGTAGGTCATAAATAATAATTAAAAGATATTGCGACGTCTATTACGCGGCCAGCTTGCATAGATCGTCGATAAAGTTAATAATAAAGATAATCGAAATCCCCATTTGCCTACTTAGAGGAGCTTTCAATAAATTATATATTTACATATTATTTTTTTTGCGTAGATATTATTGTGTTTGTTCATTCAACCGTCAATAGAGTGTATCTGCTACTCTTACAGCTGCTAGAGATATTTCATCGGAATAAGGACCACCCTAATATACAGGATGATTCAGAATTCGTGACGAATCTCTTGCGGGGTTGATCCTTGTCAAAATTGGGATCGTAAGTTCCTCACCCATTTTTCCGAAAAATGATTTTTTTCTTTGGAACCTTCGACACATTTTTGCAACATCTTCCACTGAATAAAAAACTTTCACCAAGAAATCTCCCTGATATTGAATAAAAAAAACTAATTGGCATTATTAAAATTAACAAATGCTGTAAAAAAAAAATGGAGAAAAAAAGTTGTCGGTCGGAAAAAAATTTTCAGAGGAAAAAAATCATTTTCGAAAAAATGGCTCAGGAACTTTTGATCCCAATTTTGACAAGGATTAACCCCTCAAGAGATTTGTTACGAATTCTGAATCACCCTGTATATATTCGTATGATTTTGAACTGGGCATGAATATATAGCTACTTGCTAGCTGCCGAGGAGTAGGGAGCCTAGCGTCCTCAGCCTACCCCCACCACAGTAGTAGCTATGATGCTCTGTCTTTCTTGTTCGTTTGCTGTCTCGCTCGACACAGTTCACGCGGGAAGCGGAGTAGCCCGCGCTTTTCAGCTAGTCAACGCCCTTAAGTTGATTTAAGTAGGTTCTCCAAGAGAAATAAAGTGAATCGTAGAGGAAATTATATGAGTTTGCAATAAGTTTGTGTATTCTGAAATACAGGTCTGCACTAGTAGCTAGCTAGAAACAGACTGATTTGTTTTACAATAATAGCTGTGTACACAGCAACCGAGATTCTTATATTTTAAGAGATGTGTTTTATCATATGGACTACTAGATGTTGATCATGTGTAATTAGTAATGTATGGGTGATTTTACCTAATATAACACTACCCCCCCCTTAGTAAAAGAGTCGACCCGACTCTTGAGGTGAGTACAATATAGAATATAAGTGTGTAAAATCATCATAAGCTTAACAAGTTTGTGTGTTATTTGGGAATGTTGGAGCTGCGGCTCAATAAATTGAAATGTTCCCCAAATTCTATCTGACATTTGTCTAAATTTCAAGGGAAACCGCAGAAAACCTTGAAAAGATAGTATAGACTGATTGAATCAAAGTGAAATTGTGTGGTGTATAAAGTTTCTTCGGATCTTGAGTCGAAGAATCAGGAAACAGGAATCAGGAAACAGGAATCAGGAAACAGGAATCAGGAAACAGGAATCAGGAAACAGGCGAAGAATCCCGTTGTTACTTTGAAGAAAGTCCTGGACACTGGAACATGGGGATGTTGGAGGGACTACAGGACCAAGGACAAGAGGACGTGAAGATTCCATCAAAGTGAAGTCTGATTTTAAGCCCAAAGAGGTCCAACTCCAAGCATCTTTGAATAAATCAAATAACGACCTAGACAGAAGGACAAATGTTAGTCGCTTGAAATAATAAAGTCATATTGAAGAGTTTCTTAAAACTCTTTTAAATTATAGATTCCTTCCTTTCCTTTTAAATTATATACTCATGATAATAAATTGAAATGTAATATTTAAATAAAATCTTTAGACAAATTAAATTATTATGTTATTATAATTGTTATAAATATAAATTGGAACGATCTTATCTGGAGAGAATTGGGAAACCGGATCAATAGGTCAGGATGGGATGGGTTCGGCTTCCTTCTTTTCATCTCGCAATATCATTCCTTCATTGTTTACTAAGGAAATCCTACTATCGGAATTTCGGGAGCTGAAAAACTTGGGTTAATGTTTGTAAACTAAAAATATAACCTAAATCTCGAAATTTTCCGCTCGGATCCCTTATTATGGCGGTAAAATCAAATTTTTAAAGTATACCGAAGCGACATCTATCGTTACTTTTAGCTACGTTTTTCGGCGGGAATAAACATTGAAATAAATGAATAACTTTCAAACGGCCTATAACAGCTCTTTTAATAAAACAAAGTTTGTTTAAACAAATAAAGACTCTTGTGAGAACCAATTAGAGTCCTATCATAAAAATGTTGCTTGGTTACCAAACGAAGATTTCTTCGAAAACCAATAGGAATTCTTATAAAAAAAATTATCTTTTGTTAATAAATGCTACGAAGAAGAAGAAGAAGCCAAAGATAGCGTCATTCGTAATCATGTCCTCTCTGAATGAAGACGCTGTTAAGCTTGGAATTCTTTTGACTCAATTAAAAGTAGATGTTCCTGAAACTAATATTACAGCCATCCAAGAATGGTTTCGTAATACTTGGAGTTTAGTTAAGTGCGCGAGAGGTTCAGCGGTCAAGGTGACCAATTCTCAACTATTTTGTTGTCTGAATTGTTATTTAATGAAATAAGTATTAATTAATTAATAATAATATAACAATAATATAATCGAGAGTTGAATTTTGAAGATTTTTATCATTCATTTATTTTCTAGGGTTCCAGAAGAAGAAACATTGGGGATTGTTCAACTCCATCGATGCTTTGTGGGAGAATTGGACGCGGAAGGGGGTTTTGCTACATGTTTTATTTGTAAAACTCCAATTTTGATAGTACAAGAAAATCAGGACTGCGAAGAGTGTAAGAAGTTAAAAACTTTGACTAAACATGTAGTCGAAAAAATAGTTAATAACCGTTATCAAAACATCTATTCTTTAAACTTCGAGTATCTTCTCATTTCAATTAAAAAAAATTGGAAAGAAATTTGATAAAAGCTTTTATTAATTATTACTTAAATCTGTCTTTTATTTTGTCTTATTGATTCTTCTATTAATTCGATCTAGATCAATGAACTCCGAATTATTCCGACTCTACTCGAACCATTCCGACTCTACCCGAATTATTCCGACTCGACCCGAACTATTCCGACTCGAAACTACTTCGGAGTTTCTTCCGAGTCTAACCTAGAAATCATATGGTTTCATAACCTCACAGAAATTCTTAAATACGTCGTCCGCGGAAAGTTCAGCGTCTAATATTAAGACAGGTGCTGGAAGAGTCGCAAATCTCAATTTAATTAACCAATCTTCGTGGACTTGGTGAAGGACTTTTAAATATTCTAGCGGAATGCCATCTTCTTCGGAACGAGCGCGAGAGTTTATCCGCGAATACGACTCTTCTGGAGATAACCTTAAATACACAATCAAGTCGACTTCGTATGCTGGGGACTCATTGGTTAAAACCCTAACATTTTCCATTAATAAGTGAGCTTCTAGATTTTCAAATTCTCCTATCCTTCTTCGTGCTTCTATAAAGCAGTTGCAGCTATAAATAGATCTTTCCATGATTTTAATAGGTAGCGTGGTTTGAATTAAATGTTTACTCCGCATCGTCATCGCGGCATGATGTTGGAAATGATACGCATATTTTCTAGGATCTTTGTACATTTTTTCTAGTAGGTTCTCGCCCGCCACGTTACGATATTCGTCTAAAGGTTCTAGTATTGTTAGAATATTTTTATCATTTAAAATTTTTTTAGTGAATGTTGATTTACCACTTCCAATATTTCCTTCAACGAGTATAGTTAAGGGTCTATAACTCCGTCGTTTAATCTCAAAAGGCAGTTCCTTGGACCACCTGGAAGAATCCAATGAAAAGATTTGATCATCCCTTTGTAGGGAAAAGTCATCATTTATAGATGGACTTTTATTTATATTTAAAGATCGAATATTATTGATTTTATCATTATGGGTAAGTTTATTTGATTCGTAAGGAGCCAGGCGATCCAAATGAACCACCTTTGGTTTTGTTCGCGTAGAACGTTGTATTCTGTAAACTACACTATTTATTCGATCAATTATTGCATAAGGACCTTCCCAATTTGATTGTAACTTAGGACAACGTCCTTTCTCTCTTCTTGGTTGGAAAAGCCATACTAAATCTCCTGTTTTAAATTCAAGGTCCCTTGCTCTAATGTCATAACGAGCTTTTGTTCTGTCTGACATAACCTGAATTCTATCTCTTGAAAAATTATGAATTTGTTCCAATTTATCTCTTAAAACAGAAACGTAATCATTTTGTAGAGGACCTGGTGAAGGAATAGGTCCTTTATCTAAATCTGAGGGTAATCGAAGGTCCCTACCCATTAACATCGAGGCTGGAGACTGTTTTGTTGTCTCGTGTACAGCTGATCTATATGAAAGAAGAAAAAGAGGGATCCACTCGTCCCAATCTCGTTGACTTTTGTCAACGAAAGAGGTTAGATAACCTAAAAGAGTTTGGTTAAGGCGTTCTACCATCCCGTCAGACTGAGGATGAAGGGGAGTTGTACGAGTTTTCCTAATTCCTAAAACCTCAGTTATCTCTTCCATTAATATTGACTCGAAGTTTCGACCCTGATCTGTATGTAATTCAAGGGGAGTCCCGTATCGACAAACAAAGTCTCTAACAAAAATCTGAGCAACGGTCTTTGCTTCCTGATTAGGCATAGGAATGACCTCGGGCCATTTAGTAAAATAATCAGCAATAACTAAAGCATATCTATTTCCAGATCTTGAAAGAGGTAGTGGCCCGAGAACATCCATAGCCACTCTCTCGAAGGGTGCTCCGACATTGTATATTTGTAGGGGACTTCGACCCTTGGTGCGAGGACCTTTTTTCGTTATACAGATGTTACATAACCTACACCAATCCTCTACGTCTAATCTACAACGAGCCCAGAAAAATCGTTCCCTAATCCGACCTAAAGTTTTATTGGATGCGAAGTGTCCACCTGCAGGAGAATTGTGATAGTGATTAAGGATTTCTTGTACCTTGTCCTTTGGTACTAGTAATTGCCATATTATTTTCCTCATCTCTGGAGATTCCCATTTTCGGTATAATAAACCATTCATTAAAAACAAGGAATCCCATTGTGTCCAATAGATTTTTAGATCTTGATTTTTAGCGGACACATCTTGCCATTCTGGGCGTATTTCAGACTCTTTCCAAGTCTTTATTTGTGACAGAACTGCATCTTCTTGTTGAGCCTTTCTCCATGGCTTCAGGTCTCCTTCAAAAGTGATTGATCGAACTCTAAATGATCTGTCTTGTTGTTTGTTTAATCTGGTGCATTGTTTACATTCCGTAGGTCCTTCGCAGGGTCTTCTGGAAAGGGCGTCTGCGTTTCCATCTGCCTGTCCAGCACGATGTTGGATTTCAAAATCATATTGGCCCAGCCTCTCTATCCATCTAGCTACCTGTCCTTCCGGAGATTTAAAAGAAAGCAGCCATTTAAGAGAAGCATGATCTGTCCTAATCAAAAATCTTCTCCCATATAAATAATGATGGAAATGAGTTACTGTTTTCACTACGGCTAACAATTCTCTACGAGTTACACAATAATTCCTTTCTGTTTTACTAAGGACTCGACTGTAATAACTAACTACTCTTTCATTTCCATCATGAATTTGAGACAAGACTCCACCTATTCCAAAAAGAGAAGCGTCTGAATCTAATATAAAAGGATGTTCTACTTGAGGATAGGCAAGAATAGGAGATGATGTTAAATAAGATTTTAATTTAGTGAAAGCTTCTTCGCAATCCTCGGACCAATTGAATTGAACTTTATTCCCGGTTAAATGATGAAGGGGCCTTGCTATAGTAGCAAATCCTTTCACAAAGCGACGATAATAAGTACAAAGCCCTATAAAACTTTGAATACCTTCCTTGTTTACAGGACGGGGCCAATTTGATACTTTTTCTATTTTTTCAGGATCTGTCTTCACTCCTTCTGCGGAGACTATATGTCCGAGGAAGTGGACTTCCTTTTGTAAAAGATGACATTTCTTCGGACTCATCTTGAGTCCTGTTTGTTTAAGACGAGAAAAGACGTCGGTTAGATTTTCCATGTGTTCATTAAACGTTTTTCCAAAAACGATTATATCGTCCAAGTACACCAGACATTTTTTTCCTATTATTTCTTTAAAGATTGTTTCCATCGTTCTTCCAAAAGTTGCGGGAGCGTTGCATAACCCGAAGGGCATTACTTTAAAATGCCATAATCCTCCTAAACCGGTCACAAAAGCTGTCTTTTCTTTATCTGCTTCATGCATTTCTACTTGCCAATAACCACTCTGTAAATCTATAGTACTGAACCATTCTGCTCCAGCTATTAAATCGAGGGTTTCTTCAATCCTTGGCAAGGGGTACGAATCTTTTTTGGTTATGTCATTTAACCTCCTGTAGTCGATGCAAAATCTTTTTGTTCCATCTTTCTTATTGACCAAAACAATAGGTGAAGCCCAAGGACTTGAAGATGGTTCTATCACGTTGATGGCGAGCATTTCGTTTACCATTTTCTCCACCTCTTCTCTTCCATTCAAGGGTAACCTCCTAGCTGCTTGTTTAATTGGTGGATTATCTCCTACGTCAATGGTATGGGTTATTAAATTGCTTCTTCCTTTATCGTTGTTATTTTTAGCGAAAGCATCTTTATACTCTTCAATCAACGTCTTGAATTTTTCTTTTTGTATGGGATTTAAACCAACAGATGACTTTTCTAAGAGATTTTCTAAATGAATTGGAAAAGAAATTAATTCTTCCCTAGAAAGATCTATCATTTGAATTTGAGGAAAATCGGATGTTTTATTCCTATTAGTTAAAAGAGCTATCTTGTGTCGACCCGATATTAATAAATTCCCTTCTGTGGAAATTACACAATTATGTGCTGCAAGAAAGTCTATTCCTAAAATCCCTTCATCCTCAATGTCTGCTACGTAAACTTTATGCGAAGACTCGATACACCCTATCACATTAATCCGTACTAAAACTTCTTTTAAAACTGGAGTTATTTCTCCTGTAGCAGTACGAAGAGAAGTATATGGTTGAGAAGGGTTAATAGATTTAAGGAGATCCGAGCGGACCACTGTCACTTCTGCCCCAGTGTCTATGACCCAGAGGCAGTTAATTCCGTTGACAGTCCCACGCGCATATAAGCCTGTTTGTCTTAGACTCCTTAAAAGAAAATGAGTTGAAATAGGGCTTTCGTTGGGTCGAACACTTGATGACTTTCGCCCTTCTAAATCATCAAAAACTAGTTTTTTTGGTTAGAAGAACCTTGTTGAGCTTCTGAAGATTTTTGGGAATTATCAATTTTATTTTCACTATCTTTTCTCCAAGAGGTTCGAGTATTTTGAGTATTATCATTTTTGGATTGAATTAATTTTTCTAATGAATAGCATCGATTCGCGTCATGACCTATTTTGTTGCAAAATTTACATTTTAGCGGGGGTCTGTCTCCGTAATTAGGTCTATTATTATTATTTCTATTATAATTATTATTATAATTTCTATTATTATTATTAGTATTTGTTTGCTGCCTGGGAGTAGTTTTCTGAGTAACAGTTTTAGTCGGGTCAATAGTAGGTATTTTTGTTTCGATCTGACGAACTTTTCCTACTCCTAAATGGTGTTTTGTCAAAGCTTCGATTTCCATCCCTTTAATTACTGCTTCTTGGACCGAAGAAGGTCCTGTTAAGCTCAGAGTATGTCTTAGGTCTGGATCCGTAATGGCGTTAATAAATTTATCGCAAGCTAGCATGTCCCTAGTGGACTCATCACAATTTGGCAAAGCTATTCTTGCTAGTATTTCAATTTCTACACCGAGCGAAGGAAGACCTTCTTCTTTGCCCTGTTTCCTAAGTCCCAATTGAGTTAGAGACAATTTAGAAATCAATTGATTACCGAATCGTAAACGTAAAGCTGCACTGAGTTTATCGTAATTTTCAATATCGGAATCGGCGAGAGTTGATAGGACGGCTAAGGCAGGGCCTCTTAAACTTCCGGCAAGTTGCCCGGCCTTAGTAATAGAAGACCACGAATTAACTTCAGCTACAATTTGAAATTGTCTCTCGTAATCTGCCCACGGTATTGTCCCGTCAAAGAAGTTTACTTTTAGGTTAGATGATTTGGCTACAGTCTCGTTATGTATGACAGTCGTGTTGTTTAATTGTTTGTCGCGACTACTCCCGGCGCAAGACAAATTAAAAGGCACAGTGTTATTAATAGCTCTATTTTCTAATAGATTATCGCCAGCCATATGGTCAGTATGGTGTACATTTTGTGCGTCCCGAATTGAATTTTCAATTCGGTCGCTGTGTGGTACTGTACGAGTGTGCGGCGTAAAAGTCGCCGCTCCACCCGTACGTGGTCTACGAATAGTTGGGGAAGGTTCTTCTTCCCCATAATTTTGGACAGACCGTAAATTTTGGGGTTCCACCATTTCTTCGATCCTTACTGGGGATCGTCTGGGAGTCGAGATCTGGGACATTTCAGGTTGAGGTTCCAGGCGTCTCATCAATAGGGAAAGGGTAGCCTGCTGGGCTGCCAGGTTGGCTTTTCTTTCCTCACGAAGTCGAAGAGTTTCTCGTTCTTCGCGTTCTCTCAGACGTAGGGTTTCGCGTTCTTCCCGTTCTCGTTGAGCGATCATGTTTGCTTCGCGTTCGGCTCGGCGTTCTTCTCGTTCCTCTCTTTGTGCTATTAAATTGGCCTGATGTTGTGCTGCTTGGGCAGCTAGACTTGCCTGTTGTTGGGCTGCTAATGCTTGGAAAAGTCGCTCCATCATGTCGACTTGAGGTGGTATTAGCTGGTTACCAGCTGGTTGAGGTTCGTCAGAGGTTGTAGCCCGGCGACGAGACATTTCTTTTCGTTTTTATATTCCTTTCACAATCACAGTTATCTTTTTCAAATATTCACTCTATCGATCTCGGTAAGATCCCGATTCTGACACCAGTGTAACGATTTTAATGTTCGTTATTATTTAAGTTGATTTAAGTAGGTTCTCCAAGAGAAATAAAGTGAATCGTAGAGGAAATTATATGAGTTTGCAATAAGTTTGTGTATTCTGAAATACAGGTCTGCACTAGTAGCTAGCTAGAAACAGACTGATTTGTTTTACAATAATAGCTGTGTACACAGCAACCGAGATTCTTATATTTTAAGAGATGTGTTTTATCATATGGACTACTAGATGTTGATCATGTGTAATTAGTAATGTATGGGTGATTTTACCTAATATAACAGTATATTGGAAAACAAGGGGAAAATTTTCTTTCGTCACTTGTGTAACACCCTGCAAATTTTCCATTTTGGGACACATTTTCTCCATGTCTCTTTAAAAGGATGGAAGAACGAAATATCAAGTGGTTGCATGATGTGAGTTGAATTTGGCGGTAACATGATCAACTCAATCTGTTTTTCACGACAAAAATTTACCAATGGTGAATTGAGGTGGGATGAGTGATTATCCATGTAAACAATGACAGGGAATTGTGTATTTTCTTTCACCAGCCAAGGGTAGAACACATTCGTGATGTACTCGTAAAATGTTTCAGTTGTCATCCAGCCATTATCAGATATACCAATACCCCAACCTCTTGGAGTATTTTCAATGATTTTTTTTAATACATTTTTCTTATATGAGTACATGAGCATTGGGGGAGCACGAACACCATCAGCTCTGTACATGAATAGTACAGTTAATGCTTCTTTACCTCCATCAACAATCTTGTACACCGCACGAGTTCCCTTCGCAGCAAGCACACTTTCAGCATTAGGACATAACTGAATACTGCTTTCATCGCAATTAAAGATTCTACCTGAGGGAGTATTTAATAAATTTTTTTTTTTTTTAGATATTTTTCATTGTTTTCAAACCATTCTTGTAGATCTTCTTGAGTAACTGCCGCTCGGCATGTACTCAATTGCTGAGGTTTTCTGATTGAAAGTTTTGGATGCCGTTCTCCAAATCTCTCGTACCAATGACGACTAGGACGATGATCGGTAAACGTTTTCTTCTCAACGGTTTTAACATACTTCTGTACGCTATCCAACAACTTACTCTTAGTGACAGGTGCTCCAATCTCTGCTCGATGTAATACCCACTTGACAATACTATCCTCTTCATCGTCGGATAAAACTGTTCCAGGGCCGGTTTTAGTCTTGGTTTTCTCTAGATCCAGATTTTTTTTCCTGCCTAAAGTCGCTACTGGTATACCAAAAGCAGCAGCAGATTTTCTCAAAGAAATTCCCGTATCTTTAATAGCTTCTAAAGCTTTCTCAACATTATCCTGATTATAATTAATTCTTTTAGTTTTTTTTTTCTTTGAATTAATATTAATATTATGAGAAGTCAACACATGTTTTTTTTTACTGATTTTGTGCGTTTACTCATCCTCGATTGTGTGGATTTATTTGCCATGCTTATGAAAAAAATTTTAAATAATTAAACACAAATTAATATTTACATAAATGTTGAAAATTTTATATAAATAAATAATAAAATTTGAATAAAACAATAAAAAAATTAGTTTGTCACATCAGCATGCTATCATAGTTAAGGGTTAGGTTTATAATTTCACTCTAATTAATGTGATACACTTGCTTAAAAATAATAATTTAAAGTTGTGTACATCAATAACGTTCTAAATTATATGTGGACACTGTTTTTTTATGAATTATTGTTGAGTACTAACAATTATTCCTATAAACATTCACTGTCTCGTCAAACCGGGACTACGGATAGAAACATATGTCCGTGTTGCGCGATACACCTGACAAAGTGTCTCATAAAACCGTACATGCGAGAAAAATACTGTTGGTATTATGAGACATTCGAAAATAAAATACTTTCGTCATAAATAACAAAAATTTTTATACAGACTAAATTTACTATTCATTAGTTTTTAATTAATATATAACATAAGTATAAAAGTCGTAAAAACAATGTTTTTTTGACTAGGATGAAAAGTTAGATAGTCGTCATTGTTTCACTCTCTTTAGATGTGAATTTGAATGCAGATTATGAACCTAGCAATTAAGAATTTTTTTTCAACAATATCTATTAAACAAATTACAAAATTAAGGAATCGCCTTAAAAACTTAGTGAAATATGTATTTGTTATATTTGTTATATTCAAGTTTAATTTTTTTTATTTTTTTATTTATCGTATATTTCCGTCATGTATCATTAAAGGGGACATTGTCTCACAACGGGGACTTTTATCTTATAACGTTAACCACGAATAACCATTGTCGGATTGTTTGCTTGGATAATAATTTTTATTAGCATATTGGAAATCAAACTAACTTACCTGTAAGTGAAGTTCGATTGTAATTATATAAGAGTCTCGTTCGAGATGATTACAAGGTAGTACCGCTACTTGCCGCTAGGTCGAGCCACATATTTCAGAGAGTAAAAATCGCGCCACCTGGCACTTCCTGTACCGATTCTTCTTCATAAAGTTTAAAGCTGATCTTATACGAACCGTTTTGAAAACAAAAAACGATATCACATAACAAACCCCTTCAATTTCCATAGAAGACGAAATTTCCGGGTGGGAGAATTCTGTAAGAAAGGGTGGGAGTGTAATCATCTCGAACGAGACTCTTATATAATTACAATCGAACTTCACTTACAGGTAAGTTAGTTTGATTTTCAATTATATTTCGAGTCTCGTTCTTCGAGATTACAAGGTAGATGTTTAGAGTAAGGTAGGCTACAGCCCACATATATGTCCATTTCAAAATGATGCGACACAGAGTTCGTAATTGAGCATATATTTCCTTACTGATATCGTTTTTTTTTTTTTTATATTATAGTTATTATATATTTGTTGATATGTAATATGTAACATGTATATTTTACGTTGAATTGTCATCGCCCAAGAGCGATGTTACAAAGGAACCTTTTGTTTCTATTGGTCTTTTATAGAATTTTGCGAAAACCTTGGAGTTTTCTGACCATCCGGCCGTGTTCTTTATGATATTTATATCTACCCCTTTTAGTGCCGCAGCAGACGTTGCTGCGTGTCTCGTGCTATGGGCTGTAAAACGCTCATCTATACCCGCTAATCTTAAACATTCCCTAATCCATCGACTGACAGTCACCGATGTTGCCTTTCGATAAGGCTTTTTTATTGTGATAAAAAGATTTTTCACTGCTCCTCTCTTGTCTTTTGTAACTGAAAGATACCGGGTCAGTACCCGAGCGACGCAAGTCATCTTTCGAGCTATAAAGAAAGGCAGAAAAAGGACGGGTTGAGCTACTCTTGATGTTTTAATTGCTTCAGTAATTCTAATTTCTATGCCTCCTTCTAGACAAGTGATATCTTCAATTTTAATTAATGACAGGGTTTGCACGCGATGTACAGTAGCTAAAGCTAATAATATGACTAGTTTGAATGTAAGAAGCCTCAGATCTAATGTCTCAAGTGGTTCCAAAGCCTCTGCCCACTTTAGCACAGTTTCAGTGTCCAAAATAGTGTTGTACTTTGGTTTTGTGGGACGAATTTTGAAGGCACCTTTAAAGAAACGCTTGATCAACAGATTATTACCTAAATCCTCTGGGCTTATTAAGTTAATAGCTGATCTTTCAGAATTCAAGGTTCCGTATGATGCACCGTTCGTAAAACGGAATGTCAGAAACTTCAACACATTATTTTCATTTGCTCGCAGGGGATCTTCTCCTAACTGGATGCAAAAGTTCCACCAGTTTTTCATAGCTGAGTCATATTGTCGAAGTGTGGATTGCGTTAGTGATCCGATGAGGATGTCGATGGCGTCCTCCGGAAGCTGTCTTTTTTGGTAAATGTGCCTGAGACATTCCCTGCAGCCAGGGAAAGCTGCCTGGCCAGTGGGTGTGTCAAGGACCTGCAGGGAGATAATAACAGGTCAGGTGCCGGAGCGAACATTATTGGTTCCTCAGTTAGCATAGAAGTATATACAGGCAACCAGGGCTGTGTGGGCCAGTAAGGTACAATTATGACTCCCTGAGCCCTGTCGAACCTGATTTTTTGAAGCACTCTAGAAATAATGGCAAAAGGTGGAAAAGCATAGAAACGAAACTTATTCCAGTTGATCGTAAAAGCATCTATCGTTAACGCCCCTGGGTCCCTCTCCCATGAACAATACTGTTTAGCTTTTGAATTATTTCTTGCGGCAAAAAGATCTATTTCTGGTGAACCCCATTTATCTGTAATTTGCTTGAAAGCAGACTCTGACAACTCCCATTCGGTATCGATGTTTTTATTTCTCGATTCCCTATCTGCGTCTGTGTTTTCTCTGGAGGGAATATATGATGCGTAAATCCATATTTTTCTCTCTTCGCACCAATTCCAAAGGTTCCTGGCTAATCTATCCAGCTCTGGGTATCTAACACCTCCCATTTTATTAATATACGCAATTGCCGTGGTATTGTCTATTCTTAATAGGATTTCGCATCTTTGTATTCTTGAGCAAAACATTCGAGCGCTAAAAACGCCGCTATAAGTTCCAGGCAATTGATATCAAGTTTTCTTTCCGATTGAGTCCAAAAACCGCGAGCATTCTTGTTATAGCAATGGGCCCCCCAGCCTGTTAAAGAAGCATCAGAAAATATTTCTAGCTCAAATCTGAACTGTCGAATAGGATTATTAACTACGGGAATGGTGGTTAGCCACTATTTGAGATCTTTTTGTATACTACTGGGTATTAACATTTCCTGATTGAAGTCTTGATCGTGTATCAAGAGCGCAGACGATTTTTCTCTCTCCAACAACTTCGTATAAAGCCATCCATAAGGAACAGCCGGACATGCTGCAATGAGCAAGCCGATTAGTCGTGCAAATTCTCTAATTTGGCATTTATCTTTCTGTAAGTATTCCGTATCTAGCCGCGATAAGTTCATTCTTTTTTCAAATGGTAAACTTAGCGTCGTGTTACCTGAGTTAATTATGAACCCTAGATATTTGCATGAGGTCTCTGGTTTTTGTGAGCTCTTATTTTCGTTGATTATAAAACCCAAACTCGTAAGTAAATTCCTGGTGGATTCTACATTACTTGAACAGTTTTGAAAATTGTTCCCATTGCACAAGATATCATCTAATTGTAAGTATATTGTAGATAATAGACTTCTTTTTCTCAGGTAATTTAAAACGGGTTTTAAAACCTTTGTAAACACGTAAGGGCTTGTTGAAAACCCAAAAGGTAGGCAAGAAAATTAAAAAATCTGGCTATTGAACTTGAAGCGTAGAAATTTTCTACATTCTTCATCTACCGGAACTAAAAAGTAAGCATCTTTGAGGTCCAGATTACACATAAAGGAGTCTTGAGAAATTAATTTGAGTGTTGTTCTCAAATCCTCCAATTTAAAATGTGAGGTTTTGTCAAATTGATTTAAGACTTTGAGGTTTAAAATGAAACGTTTTGAACCGTTTGGTTTTGGGACCAGAAAGTAAGGTGATAAAAATTGTCCTTCAACAGGATTGCACCTGATGATAGCTCCGCAGCATAACAATTTTTGAATCTCTAATGATGAAAAATATTCGTCTTCACTAGAAAAGACCAACTCTTTTGTAAAACTCAATGCTTGAGGAGGTCTGATGGTAAAAGGTATTTCATAACCGGTTACACATTTTAAAATAAATTTGTCTTGAGTAATTTCTTTCCATTTTTGGAGAAAATATTTAAGACGCCCTGCTATTGGTCTCACCTCAATCTCTACTGCCGCTTGTTGTTCTGGTTGTTCTGGGGGTACTGGTTCGTCTTGGTTCGTTTGAACGAGTTGTTCTGAAAGGATCTGTTGTTGAGCTGGTTCGTCTTGGGGTAACTCGTTCTCGGTTGGAAAGATCGTTGGCCCTGATGTGAAGTCCCCTGTTTCACATAAGGGCCCCGCCAGTTTAAAGGACGTCCCGAAAGTGTCTTCGGAGCCGCCTTTTTATAGCTATACCACTCGTCGAGGCTGGAGTATTGGGACCCTTTATTTCATTTCCCATTTTCTCCATCGATTTTGCTGCCTTAATTACCTCGGACAGTGTTTCTCCGTACAATAAAGTACCAGGCTTTGTTTTTTGTAACAGATCTCTCATCTGTTTGGACAGTATCGGGGCAATAAAAGCCTTTTTGTAACACCTGCATGGGAAGTTCGACTTCGCGCCCCGTAAAAAGTGCGCGAAGCGGCCGATTCGCTAACAAATCCAAAACTGTTAGGTAATGTCGTAAAACTGTTAGGTAATATTTATTACCTAACGCTAATCCGAGCAAAACGAGCGTAACTAACGCCATTGAACGAAACAAGTGGTGGCTACAATCACGCCCTCTGTCTGCAACATTCAGGTTGGGGCATCGTCACTGTTCGTCACCGCGTGTTGTGTACACGAAGTGCGAACTTCCATGCAGTGTTACAAAAAATAGTATACGACACACGTGCGCGTACGTGATCCTCACACTCGTGTTTTTGTCACCCTCGCTTCGCTCGGGCGACAAGCTACACTCGTGTTAGAATCACGTACTTCGCGCACTCGTATCGTAATCTACTATTCTGGCTGAAGAAATCTGGTAGTGTAGTTGAGAAAGTAATTTTCCCACATCTGCCAATCTCTCTAGTAACTCAAGACGATCCACTGGTTCCTCGTCATCCTTTAGGATCATTGTGACTGCTTCGCCTAAGGCCGAAAGCGCTGAGCCAGCATAATTCTGTTCGATGATAAAAAGATTGTCTCTTTTTGAGGCGGCGTCATTCAAGGTAGGGGCTATTTCAGCGTTCAGCGCTGGAGCTTCTAACGAAAGGTTTCCTGTACGAGGATACTTTTCCAGGACCTTGTCCCTAGCCTCTTTGGTCAAGCCTTCTGACAACCAGACAGACCACCTAGTGACCAGACTTTGGTGTAAGTCGACTTTTTTGGTATCGTTACACGCTGGATCATCTCCTAAGAGAATCTCCGTCGCCTCTTCCAATTTTTTAGACTCGGAGGGTAGCTCCGTCGTTTCCTCCCGTTGTTTTGGTTCAGGGGGTGGATCTGTAACCTCGTCCAACTGTTTGGATCTAGAGGATGGATCGTTATCATCCAGGATTGTCAGTGTCTCTGATTGAGATTCGTCTCGAGATGTAGACGGATTTTGCGTGGTCACTATTTGAGGCCTTGATTGGAACGTCGGTGATCCGTCACGAGGCTGGCCCTCAGGTATTTTAGTGTAGTCCACTATGTCTTTCTGAGATGTTGGACGAGATTCCCTTTGGTTATTAGTTTCGGTGTTTTCTTTGTTTGGGTCAGAGCGTCTATCTGATTTTTGGTCACGATGTTTGCTACGTTCCAGTTCTTTCTCCAACCTCCGTAGCCTCTTCATTATTTCATCATCCGAGTCTCTCTCCCGGCTTCGCTTTTTGCCTTTCCCCATTGTCGGAGGACAGAAATACACTCGCGATTCGCGTTTAGCTTGTTAAAAGCTTGATATCTCCTGTAAAATGCGATTTAGCCGGACAAAAACTCTCTTCACTGTGACTCTTGCTAGCACAAAAAACGTTATGAAGAAGAATCGGTACAGAAAGTGCCAGGTGGCGCGATTTTTACTCTCTGAAATATGTGGCTCGACCTAGCGGCAAGTAGCGGTACTACCTTGTAATCTCGAAGAACGAGACTCGAAATATAATTAATTTATAACCGTTGTCAGTAAATGTATAACTAAACTATTTCTGTGATACATAATAGATTACAACTTTAGGCTAACCCTAACCTATCAATCTTCGCACGGTACTATTCAGGCGAGGGGGTATGCGCGGAGAAGGGACTGGACGTTAGGAATGGAGAGAGAGATATGTCTCTGTCTCAACATGTTGGCGTCAGTCTGCCGCTCATTGCGCAAATGGGCTATTCCCCTTCCAGGAATATAAGTTCTGTGGAAGCAGCGGATCCACTACTGGCGGGGTGGGGATAACGCCGAGAAAGATTGAGAATAGTACGGGTGCTGCAGCGCGGCGGCCGAGAATTGAACTACCGGGAATAAGTTGACCAGCGTTGCCGCTGTCTAAGAAATTTCTTAAATTCACAGAAATCGAGTGGTGTTCAAGGATTAAAAATTCTTAAAAAAATTTCCGAAAAATTGACGAATTTTAACAGAATTCCAAACAATAGGCATTACTTTTACGAATTATGAAAGAATTCTAAAGAAAAGGCATACTAGTTCTAGCGTAGAATCGATTCAAGACAACTCTGAAATGCGGTTACGTACACTGATCAATTCGAGGAGTCGAATACGACAACTTTCCACCTTACCCTTCAATTTCTGGCTCCCAGACGTGAGATGCTGGTGTTTCGGAGTGAGATGCTGGTATTTGAGAGTGAGTTCCGAGTTGTGTTGACCTTTTTCCCGATAGTTCCGGTCCATTGGAACATAGTTCCGATCAGATATATTTATAATCAATTAATTATTCACTTACCTTCAATTTCTGGCTCCCAGACGTGAGATGCTGGTGTTTCGGAGTGAGATGCTGATGTTTTAGAGTGAGTTCCGAGTTGTGTCGACCTTTTTCCCGATAGTTCCGGTCCATTGAAACATAGTTCCGATCAGATATATTTATAATCAATTAATTCATTCACTTACCTTCAATTTCTGGCTCCCAGACGTTAGATGCTGACGTTTTGGAGTGAGATGCTGGCGTATGAACAAAAGTTCCTATCTTTTTAGATATTTGACAGGATAGTTTTGGTCGATTTCGACATGGTTTCTGTGATGTCCGATGGTTTAATAAAATAATTCATGTAGGCTCCTTTATTGAGAAAGTAATATTGATTAAATATGGAATAAGAGTTGTTATACAGACACATGTTTATTCCAAGACAGCCAGATGAAGAAGGAGGAGGTCGGACAAAGTCCCTTACCACCTAGTCAAAATATTTTGCAACCTACCGTATTATTGAGGTCCCTGAAACGAGGGTGAGACCCCAATAACCGGGTGCACCGTGGCCTGCGCTTTTTGGACGCCACCTAATTTGATAAATTAGGAAATCTCTCTTATCTAGTACCTAAGGAATGATACTGGTTTTGCCAGGGAAGCTGGATGAGACTCTGAGGGTGAGGTTCGGGCACGTAGGTCCTCGTACCTATTTTTCGTTCTAACGCTGAGGCGTTCTTGTTTCTATTTTACATAAATCTGTACAATCTGTACTAAGAAACTACGTCACCGGATGATGATCTCGATGGTCTCGCTGAGAATCCTATTTATCTCGAGGAAGAATTTGGAGACTCACGGGTGGAAGAATCGTACTCGATTATGTAGGAAAGAATAATGGAATTTTATCCTACTCTCTTTCTTCTCTTCTGTACACTCGTGATTTTACAGATGCACTCTATATCACTCGGTGATATGCCTCACACTCATACAATTTCACTGGTGGGTGTGACTCTAATTTAATAATCACTGGGATTAATAAACTGTTAACTGGTGATTATATATTCTGAGTAGAGAATGAGATGCCGCACTTCTACTTCTTTTATCTTAAATTCTGAGCCATGCTCTAAGTAATGAGATTACTTGATTAATTGATTAATTGATTAATTAATTAATTAACTCTGAGCAGGACGATATTTAGTCGCGGTAAAGACCCATCCGTCTCCTTAGAGAAGTGATGCCATACTAACGAATTTGGTAAAATTCGTGTTAAACGCGGTGATGCGTGAGAAGTAATGATATCGATTGTGATCTAAGGGATGGCGTTACTGGTACGATTATGTATCAAATGTGGGCTAAGGAGCCTAGACTCGTATAGCCGCACGGCGGTAATTTGAATAGGTAGAAATGTGCAGACACATTGTCACAATTTTGTATAGAGTATTCAAGTTCATGACTAAGTTATTGGATTCTCTATTTCCGCTATTTGAATCCCAAATATCACATTCCTCCACACTTAATTAAGAACATATACAGCGTGTCCCAGAATGCGCGACGAGGAATTAACAGAGTTAATCTTTATCAAAAACGGGATCGAAATTTCCTTAGCCGTTTTTTCCGGAAAGGCTTAGATTTCTTGTTATAATTATTTCAAATCCAGCCAATGACGCGCGGCTTATAAACGGACGTTCGTCGATGTGATTACCGCTCGGTTGTATGCGCGTCTCCCAGCCTACTGTCGCCGCGAAACAAAGTGCACACAACCAAGCGGCGAGCACACCGACAAGCGCCCGTTCATACATCGCACCCTATTGACTGAAATTGAAATAATTATAGCGAGAAATCTAAGCATTTCCGGAAAAAACGGCTCAGGAAATTTCGATCCCGTTTTTGATCAAGATTTACCCTGTGAATTCCTCGACGCGAATTCGGGGACACCCTGTATATATACCCCAACAAAAATGGTACTATAAAAATGTCTACTTACAAAAGGATTGAAATCAGATACAATGGCCAAGTACATGTCTTCTGTATAACAAAAGTTGACATCGGAAGAACAGAAAACTGAACCAACAAAAAATCATCAAAAGTTCTGCTCGTTCGCTCGCTGCGCTCGCTCACTCGATTGGTTGATGATTATCAACATACAAAAGCATTGAAATCAGATACAACTGCCAAGTACCTGTAGAATAATAAAAGTTTGGAATTGAAAAATTTGTTCAAACTATATATAACGTTGTACTCGTTCGCTCGCTGCGCTCGCTCACTCGATTGGCTTATGATTATTAGTTGAAAAAATAATTCGGATGAAGAAATTGAAAATGACAATATTTATCAAAAAATATTCACAACAAAAAAATAATTAAAAAAAAATTGTAAACAAAAAATTTGGAGTCCGTGGTACGTTGGTGGGCCAATGTTTGAATGGCTATCAGATGACATTGACATGGTTCGCAATTGATATTTCATAATGCTGTTTCTACAAAAGGCCCACCAAGTACCACTACCTCCAAATTTTTTGTTTACAATTTTTTTTAATTATTTTTTTGTTGTGAATATTTTTTGATAAATATTGTCATCTTCAATTTCTTCATCCGAATTATTTTTTCAACTAATAATCATAAGCCAATCGAGTGAGCGAGCGCAGCGAGCGAACGAGTACAACGTTATATATAGTTTGAACAAATTTTTCAATTCCAAACTTTTATTATTCTACAGGTACTTGGCAGTTGTATCTGATTTCAATGCTTTTGTATGTTGATAATCATCAACCAATCGAGTGAGCGAGCGCAGCGAGCGAACGAGCAGAACTTTTGATGATTTTTTGTTGGTTCAGTTTTCTGTTCTTCCGATGTCAACTTTTCTTATACAGAAGACATGTACTTGGCCATTGTATCTGATTTCAATCCTTTTGTAAGTAGACATTTTTATAGTACCATTTTTGTTGGGGACGAATTTTTGTTGGTGGGTTTTTTGGGGGTAGTAACCACATTAATGTACTTGGCGAAAGGTTTTTGCACCAGGGGTGCTTTTTGGGGTTGATATCACCACTTTTTGTACAATTTCGCTTGACTACCTAATAATTGTGCTCGCTCGCTACGCTCGCTCGAACCTAGTAATTGTACTCGCTCGCTACGCTCGCTCGATTGGGTTTTCCGGTATATATCCTCGCCTGCGAGGCTTGCTCAGTTGTCAACATTCTGCCAATTGTTCCTATGAACATTTCAACGTATCATCCGAATCCCCCAAAAAGCAGCAATGTTAAATGTGCTAGTATAATTTTAAATGAATGTAAATAATTTAATATATATACGTATGCTCATACTTTTCTGTGAACCTTAAATTTCTGTAGACAGACGTAACATGTGTTCTTTTATTAAGTTCTACGAATTGTTTCGTTATAATACGGTATAATTCTATATGCCCGCAACGTGTAACCCTGCGCACAGCCCTCCTCCTATCTAATCTGGGTTTGGGGCCGGCAATGGCGGAGTTACTTGCACGCAGGGTTATAGTTGCTGCCCATGACTAAATATGTATTTTGGTAAAATTTTGCTTGACCACCTAATAATTATGTTCGCTCGCTCGGTTGTTCTGTAATATTTCATACCGCCCGAAGTCCCTCGGTAAGCAGAAACGTCAACAGCAACGAGCACACGTGTGCTCATAATTTTCCCAAGGTCTCAAATTTGTAGACTGACGCGTAATATACTTTCATTACGTTTACAAATTGTTCCTGATGGGATTGGATATTAAATAAATAATATCGTACACAAAATATAGAGAAATCAAGATTCGCGGCAGCGAATCGCCGCCAAGTACCCGTAGGCAGGCGAGCGCTAGCCGGGACTCTATTTTCTCGGGGGAACTCTTTATACCTGTAAGCAGGAGGTCATAACTTCGGAACGCGTGAACATTTTTCGATCAAATTCACAGAATAAATATTCCCCCACCACACGACTTCGCTGTATAAATTTGATCGGAATCGGTACACTGGTTTCTGATATATCGGTCACGAAAGTTGATGAAAAAGCATCTTCTTCTTCTTCTTCTTCCTGGTCATCAAATTTTCGCTAGACGCTTGCTTGTCCTCACGTTTCTGAACGAACGGTGAAACGGATCGACTTGATCTTTGAAACGTGGGTACAAGCCATCGAAATCTCGCCCCCTATTGATTTTGGCATGAATCTGAATCCGCATTCGGTCGATATGTGATAATGAAGTTACTAAGTGAGCCACAGAGGGACGACGAAATCAAAATGGCTGTCGGATGGCTGACGGATCGCGGTATTGACAGTTAAAATATTCATAATTTATATATGATCATATTATATAGTTATATATTCATATTATATAAGATGTTATCGGTCAAGCTAATGGTTTTATTTCAGTAAATTAGTGAAACAGTGAATCAGTAAACAATGATCAGAGTGAAAAGTGCGCCGACCGTGGTTTCACGCCGATGACCGTTATTATTTAATAAATCTGCATAATGGCCTGTTGTAAGTGCACGGAACAGATCCTCTAAGCTGGGTTCAAATATTTAGATAAAGAATAAATCAACGATCCTGGCAAAATATTATTTCACTTCGATCCGGAACAAGTGAAAATGAGGTTACGAATGACTTACATTAAACGGTATGTACGGACATTGATTTTCACTAGATTTTACATATAATAATACTAGATGAATAGACCAACCTCAACTTCTTTATTTCCACTAAATTTCCACAGTCATCTGGACCATTCCTATCCTATTATCAATCCTTTGGAATAGACGAATATAACACTCCGACAAAACGACGTCCCAAAAAAAAAGGTTGCGATTACCAATCAGTTGAAATAGACGAAGATAACATGTCGGCGAAACATCATCCCAGAACGAAGGTACCCTACAACTAATAGCTCCAACGTAATAACAATATTAGGAAAATTAGTAGCGATACGAAACCTCTCATTCAATCCTTTGTCATTTTCTATGTTTCACAGTCACTTGACCTTTTCCTATTCTATCATTGATCCATTGCAATAGTCGGAGATAATGCTTCGACAAAACGACATCCCAAACGAAGGTTCCGATTATCAATCCGTTGAGATAGACGAACATAACACTTTGGCAAAACAGCGTCCCAAGACAAAGGTAGCCCACAGTTCATGGTTCCGAAATGATAACAATGCTAGGAAAATTAATACTAATATACTAAAATCTTTCCTTCAATTCTTTGTTATTCTATATCTTTTACAGTCATCTGGATTTGACTACATGTCTATAATGGCGATAAGTCGTTAATGGAGAGAGAGAGAGAGACAGTCATCTGGACCATTCCTATCCTATTATCAATCCAACGGAACAGAAGAGCATAACATTTCGGCAAGACGATGTCCCATAACAGAAGTAGTTCACAGCTGCTCCAAAGTTATAACACTCTACGCATCTTCTTCAAATGAACCAACTTCGACCAGCCTACCAACCACTAACTTCACCTATCGATACATCAGCACCACAAACTAATTATCAAACAGACTAATATATTAGAAATTACTGATCATTCAAAGTGTTATAATAGTACAGCACGATACGGGTAGCACACACGTGTCATATACTATTTTTTTTAACTCAGTGTGCGAAATTCTTTACCTGTAAAAACTAAAAAAAAAATAGGAAAGTATAATATATATTGGAATATTAGTGAGAGCGGCCGGGTGCGAACAAGGTCCAAAGGCAGAGCACCTGGTCAGGGTGCAGGGGGCAAAGCCCCCCCATTAAAAACAAAATACTTCCAAATATGATTTTCAATAGCATAAAATTTTATTAGACTTTGAAACTAAAGAAATGAGGAAATCAAAGACAAAAACAACTCTTTTTCTTCCACTTCTATATATCCCTTTTCGTAGTCTATCGATAGTGTTAGTTATGATAAATAACTAAAGGCGGGATGGGTCTTGATTAAAATTTACCAGTACTTAAGGCGATTGCCAAATATAGTTTTATTTAATACAGTGTGAACGTGTAGGCAATTAGGAGAAGAGTGAAGGTCCGAATATTGCAACTTAGGTTGCTACCCATCAGTCAGCGAGCCGCTGCGTAGGGTATTTTAGCATAGGCGTATAGAACGCCTTTAAAGTGTCTCAAAGGCATGAGCGCAAAAGGCAAGGTGTTCGATTTTGAACTACTCTCCACTGTAGTTCGCAGAAATTATCGATTAAGAAGAATAATGAAATGGAGAATTATCGGTATCGCGATGTTTTGTCTTCGGTAGAAGGCGAAGCATCCCGATCTTGTCTATAAATTTAGTAATTGAATCGAAGTTAAATTTTATATGACTTTGATTATAACAATAGAAACGCAAATTCGAGATACAAGTTATCTTGATCAGAAAAGTAAGGCTCATTTGATTTTGATAGAATCATATTACGTTTCACATGAATTTTATTTTATTTATAAATAACATGTAATGTTAATTTGATATATTAGTAACACTATTATTCAATCAGTAAATATGTATGTCTCAACACAATTTGACGCAAAGTTGAGAAAGTTGAATGGAAGAAAAATATTTTAGAAATTATTATTTTCAAACGGAGAGAAATTAATTAGTTTTACATATGGAAGTATGTGAATCGGACACTTTACACACTATCAACTGGCATAAGAAATCAAGTCACACACTGAGTTGAAAATAGTACAGTACGATATGAGAGTGATGAAACTTTTTCTGACGAGTGTGAAATTGCAGCACGAGCTGAAGGCGACCCCCACGGAAAAAATATATATGTAAAAATACATGCTCGGAATATATGCCAGCATATATGAAAATATATATCCAGAGATATATGCAGCATATACTCAGATTCGTCAAAAAATATATGACCAGATATATCCCGGATCATATATCCTAGGTTATATGCCAGCATATATCTCAGTATATATCCTAGGTTATATGCCAGCATATATTTCAGTATATATCCTAGGTTATATGCCAGCATATATTTCAGTATATATCCTAGGTTATATGCCAGCATATATCTCAGTATATATCCTAGAATATATGCCAGCATATATCTCAAAATACATCCTAGGAATTGACATTTTAGGTTTTATTTTTCAAATTACGCGTCAAAAATGACAAGTGAGAAAAAAATGATCATCATTTTTGAAAGATTCAGAAAATTTGCGATCTTAGAAATAAAAACGACGAAAAAAAATGAAATAATTTTTTTGCCGAAAATGAATTTTTTTCGTATGAAAACGGATTTCTTTACGAACGAAATGATTCCAGGATCAGTCCGCTCCGGTGAATACTTTCGGAGATATGAAGTTTCAAACATAGCGGTGCAACAGCGGTTTACAAAAAATCACATAGCTCTAACTCCACAATTTTTGAAAAATTTTCAAAATCCTTCAAGCTGTATTTTTTTTTATCCATAGTACACGGAGAGAAATTTTGGCGTATTTTGAGTAGGGTACTTCGAGCTATAATACATCGAAACTTTGTCGAGGTAATAAGAGTTGAGAAATTGGTATATTTTAAGACCAAAATCGATTTTTGACTCACAACACCTCAATCTACGACTTAGAATACCTCGAGTAGCATTCGGAATATTTTGTGTCAATTTCGATCGAGGTAAAATAAGCCAAAATTTCTCTCCGTGTACCAAAGATATTTTGGATGGCGCACAGATCCGTGACTTGACGTGTTCTTTTCGAGTGAGGTGACGTGGATCCGCTCATATACCGTGAATATTCGGTGAGACTACACGATCCCCTTCCTACACTGAAAAGTCTCTCGTGCAGCCAGCAATAACGCGGTGCAGCTATTAGGCTGAGTCTTGTTATAGTAGCTAATGCAAGTTTGAGAGTAGTAGCTGGCACCGGGAGAGTAGCTAGCGCGCTCAGGTGAATTGCCTACAGCGCCGGGAGTTGAGCGTAGCGACTAAACTCGATTCGAGTATAGTAGCTGTACTCGCAAGCGCGCTAGCTGTGCTGGCGGCGCGCTAGCTGCGCTGGCCTTAGAGCGGCTACCACTCTCGACTATATTGCTGACTGCACCAGAGACTTTTCAGTGTACGGCAAAACCAACACAGGCGCGCACCGCGTGCGTGAGGCTCCTTCGGAGGGGACAGGCGGCCAGTGGTGCTTCTACCGAATCTTCCGCGCCAGGCCGAATCCGTACAGCCCATCCGCGCTAATTCAATGAATACTCAAAAAGCAATCACCACACTGAACACGGAAAGGAATAAACGCAAATAAAATGAATTCGCCTGATGTGGACATTTATTTTCAAAATTTATCAACGAATTACAACTAAATATTTATCAATAAGATATGATTATTAATTATCAGTGTTTATGAGCGATATTTGAAACAAAGGGGAGCGGGGTAAGTGGAGAATAAATTATTGAAGACAACATCCTCAAACATTGGTTTATTTATTCATTTCTTTATTTATTCATTCATTATCAAGGCTCGATTTTATTGGAAACATCTTGTATTCAATCTCATGAAAATTATGAATTCGTGAGAAAGTTTCCAGTGTTTGTGTCAACTTCAGTTTAATAATAACATAATGAATCATTCAATCAGAGTGCAATGCAGAGAATGAAGTCATCGAGGATAAGGCTGCCACCCACAGACCACGTCCTTAGATCTGGAACAGACAAATGAAATTTATCAACGATTATTGGTTCATCGAGGGATCCATTGCTGTTGAATTATGGTGTACGCAAAAGATATCGGAGATTAAATGCTTGGGAATCGAAGAAAGGCTACCGATGAGCCACTGTCGAACGTAGTACACTTTTACTCAAACCATTTTCGTCTCTCAACGATTACTCCTATCGGAGACCCGAGTGCTGACATGTACCTCAGCGAGGCTTCATAGCATGCGGAGGGGCTTTGTCGCAGGAGTTTGTAGTGCGATGAGGCAGCGTACGAAAGCTTCGTTGCAAGGGTTCGTAGCACATCAACAATATTCATTGAACATTTCTTACTTGTCTGACGAGCATTCAACGTTCATGTTTCACATCGTGCGGAGGAGCACCGTCACAGGTATTTGTAGTGCGTTGGTAGCACACGGAGGAGCTTTCTTGTAAGAGTTTACAGCGCGTCGGCGAGCATCTATTCAATTTTTGTGCGGCAAAGCTTCGCCAGGAAGGTCCTCGTACGCTGCCTCATCGCACTACAAACCCCTGCGACAAAGCCCCTCCACACGCTATGAAGCCTCGCTGAGGTACATGTCACATGAGCACTCGGGTCTCCGATAGAAGTAATCGTTGAGAGACGAAAATGGTTTGAGTAAAAGTGTACTACCCTCGACAGTGGCTCATCGGTAGCCTTTCTTCGATTCCCAAGTATTAAATCTATGATAAGTTTGTGCGTACACCATAAGTCAACAGCAATGAATCCCTCGATGAACCAATAATCGTTGATGAATTTTATTTTTCTGTTTAAGATCTAAGGACGTGGCCTGTGGATGGCAGCCTTATCCTCGATGACTTCATTCTCTGCATTGTACTCTGATTAAATGTTTCGTTATGTTATTATGGAACCAAAGTTGATACAAACACTGAAAACTTTCTCACGAATTCTTAATTTTCAGTAGATTCAATACTAGATGTTTCGAATAAAATCGAGTTCTGAAAATAAATGAATGAATAAATAAATAAATAAATAAACCAATGTTTGAGGATGTTGTATTCAATAATTTATTCTCCACTTACCCGCTCCACTTTGTCTCAAATATCGCTCATAAACACTGATGATTAATAATCATATCTTATTGATAGATATTTAGTTGTAATTCGTTGATAAATTTTGAAAATAAATGTTCACATCAGGCGAATTCATTTTATTCGCGTTCATTCTTTCCCGCGTTCAGTGTGATGATTGCTTTTTAAGTTGAGTATTCATCAATTTCGCGCGGATGGGCAATACGGATTCGGCCTGGCGCGGAAGATTCGGTAGAAGCACCACTGGCCGCTTGTCCCCTCCGAAGGAGCCTCACGCACGCGGTGCGCGCCTGTGTTGGTTTTGCCGTACACTGAAAATTTTTCAAAAATTGCGGAGTTAGAGCTATGTGATTTTTTGTAAACCGCTGTTGCACCGCTATGTTTGAAACTTCATATCTCCGAAAGTATTCACCGGAGCGGACTGATCCTGGAATCATTTCGTTCGTAAAGAAATCCGTTTTCATACAAAAAAAAATTCATTTTCGGAAAAAAAATTATTTCATTTTTTTTCGTCGTTTTTATTTGTAAGATCGCAAATTTTCTGAATCTTTCAAAAATGATGATCATTTCTTTCTCACTTGTCATTTTTGACGCGTAATTTGAAAAATAAAACCTAGAATGTCAATTCCTAGGATGTATTTTGAGATATATGCTGGCATATATTCTAGGATATATACTGAGATATATGCTGGCATATAACCTAGGATATATACTGAGATATATGCTGGCATATAACCTAGGATATATACTGAGATATATGCTGGCATATAACCTAGGATATATGATCCGGGATATATCTGGTCATATATTTTTTGACGAATCTGAGTATATGCTGCATATATCTCTGGATATATATTTTCATATATGCTGGCATATATTCCGAGCATGTATTTTTACATATATATTTTTTCCGTGGGGGGAGTGTTGCAATCACACAAGGTCAGGAAAAGTTTTTCCGTCGAGTATTATACAAAATTTTACTTTATGACGTATGAAATTCTCACACACGCGGAGCGTGCGTAAAACATCCAAGGTGTGGCGCAAAGTCTCAATGGTTTCGAAAAATGGTGTAGCCAAGTGCTTTCGTTTTTCCTTGGTAGCTTCTATTATCAAAAAGAAATTCTTCAGATTTTCCCTGAACGATGCTTGTTGAGATTCATTTTCAATACATAGAAGAGGGCTGATTTCTTGATAACTGCCCAATTTCAAGCCTTGGCTCTTATGTTTGGCAGCAAAATCAACAACCCGTCTAATAAGTGTCAAACTGCCCGGGTAACAATTTACATGGCCAGCCCACAAGCCACATTAATGCCATGTGGCATTAGTACGGCAATGCTATCAGCCAGCCACATAGCAGGTCAATGTTCGATAACCATGCGGCGGCTATATGGTTTCAACATAGCCTTTCCACATGGCGATAGTAAGGCTAATTCAGCTAGGCTACCAATGTTGCGCCATCCTGGCAGCTACAAGGCTAGTTAATATAGCTTTTGACTATGTATCCAATGTACACTTGCTACCTAGCATTGACCTGGCCGCCACCTTGCACCACGACCTTGGTTTTATGTGGGCCAACCTGGCACTGCCATGTCTTAACGTCAACTGGCGACTACCTGGCCGCTACCTCGCCATGCCATATGGCTTATATGTGGGATAACCTGGCACTGCCATGTCATGACGTTAACTGGCGGCTACCTGGCCGCTACCTCGCGAGGATATATGGCTTTTATGTGGGCCAACCTGGCACTGCCATGTCTAAACGTTAACTGGCGACTACCTGGCCGCTACCTCGCCATGCCATGTGGCTTTTATGTGGGCTAACCTGGCACTGCCATGTCATGACGTTAACTGGCGGCTACCTGGCCGCCACCTCGTGATGCCACATGGCTTTTATGTGGGCCAACCTGGCACTGCCATGTCTTGATGTTAACTGGCGGCTACCTGGCCGCTACCTCGCGATGATATATGGCTTTTATGTGGGCCAACCTGGCACTGCCATGTCTTAATGTTAACTGGCGACCACCTGGCCGCTACCTTGCCATGCCATATAGCTTTTACGTGGGGCAAGCTGACACGGCCATGTCTTAAGGTAGTCTGGCACTTACCTGGTCCATACGTTGCGTTGCCACCCACCTTAGTACCTTGCCTTGCCGGTAGATGAGCGGCAACTCTCGCATGTAAAGTAACGTTGGCTTGACTACACCTACCCATTGCCAGCCGACCACAATCATAATTAATCTACGAGTCAAGCGACTCATACCGCCTTCGCGGTAGTATATTTTACAACAGTTCTTCTGGAATGAATACTGTGTGAATAAAATACATATACTTGATGGAGAATAGAACCCAAGTAGCGGCGTTCGTTTAAAATTAGGGTGGCTGCAACATGACAGCTAGCTGGGGAAATTTCATGGTTACTTCATGGCTTTCACGTTTCAGATAGGTATCAAATTTACTGGCAACTAGTAGGCCCCTACATGGCAACGAGTAAGCGCTTCCATGTCGCTGCCGGGTCAAAACCATAAATTAACTATATTGTTTATCGACCTAGTTGCCATCAAGGAGCGACATAGTTTGGTCGTCGTTGCCAGGTACAAGCCAATATATAACCGACTACAACCCACATAAGCAGCCACATTCAACAATAGTTAGGTAGGCTGGCCACATAGCGGCCATATGGTTGCCATATCGGATTGTTACCTGGCAACTAGTTGGCATCCACATGGCAGCGAGGAAGCCCCGCCATGTCGCTGCCAGGTCGTAACCATAAGTAAGCTACGCTGTCTAACCAGCTAGCTGCCATGAAGGAGCCACATAGTTTGGTCGTCGTTGCCAGGTACTAGCCAGGTACTAGCCATGATAAAACCCACATGGCGGCCACATTGGCAGGTCGGTTGGCCATAGAGCGGCCGTATGGCTGCCACTAAAAATTGTTACCCGGGTGAATGTATAAAATCTTCGGTAATTCATTGACCTTTAGATGATCGTGTGGAAAAATTACTGATTAAATACTAAATTTAAGTTGATTAGGACTTCCGTTGTGAACACCGGGTAAGACAGAAGTGTAAGGAAAAGCAGAGGCAAAAAGTGAGATTAAACGGTGAATCAGAACACGGAAGAAGAGTGAGGAGAGAAGAGACGAAGGAGGAGGAAAGGTAGGAAGCAAAAAACGAAAAGGGAAAAGAAAAAGAGAGGGAATAGTAGGAGAGAAATAGGAAAAAGAGTAGGCAAACTAACCTCAAAGTAAAAGAGTGACAGGTAGGGAAGGAGCGCAGGCGCGGGAGCGGGCGAGGGACGGGAGGGAGACTACGGGAGTCAAGAGCGTATGGAAAGACAAGAGGAGAGTGAGGAAGAGACAGCGGAGGAGTGGGGGACACCGAGAGGATCTCAGGAATTAAGAGGGAGGGGAAGGCCAAAGAAGGCAGAGACCTGGATGAGAGAAAGGTCGGCGTCAGACGGGTCAATCTGGGAAAGCTTCAGGAAAAGGAAGGCAGAAAAAGAGGAAGGGGAAGGGGAAGAGAGAGCGAGTAAAAAAGGAGCAAAAGAGGAAAGTAGAAAAGGAAAGGGAGAGGGGGGAGAAAAAGAAGAAGGAGTGGAGAAAGGGACAGGGCAAGAGGAGGGAGGGAGGGAGAAAGCCAAAGGACAAAAAATGGAGGCAGAGGGAAACGGGAATAGAGAAGAGGCATGGGTGCAAAAGCTGATGGAGCAGATGAGAGGAGGAATGAGCGCAGTGATGGAAGAAGTAAGGAAGATAAGGGAAGAAATTGAAGAAGGGAGGAGAGAAGGAAGGGAAGAACAGGCGAAGTTAAGGAAGGAGATAGAGGAGATGGGCAGGCAGGGGAGAGAAGAGAGAAGGAGGTTAGAAGAGAGAATAGTAAGACTAGAGGAGGACAGACGCAGAAAAAAGGAGGAGGAAGAAGAAAAGGAAGAGAAGGAAAAAAAAGAGGCAGAAGAAAGGGTACAGAGGGCAATAAGGGAGGCCAGAGAAAGAGATAAGAGAGAGGAAAGGAATCAGGAGAGGAGAGTGAAAGAATTAGAGGAGGAATGGGAGAAAAAAGACAAGCAGGAAAGAAGGTACAACTTCATTATCAGAGGGGAGGAGGTAGAGAAGGACGTAGGTGCGACAGAAGTAGCCTGGAAACTAGTAGAAGGGCTAACGGGAGACAGAGGGGGGGTGAGAGAAGTAGTTGACATAGGGGGAGCGAGAAGAGCGATAATGGTGAAAATGTCGAGCTGGGAAGAAAAAAGAAGGGTGATGAGCGAAAGAGGGAGACTGAAAGGAAGGAAGATATTCCTAGACGATGATCTGACGAGAAAGGAGAGGGAGGTGCAGGGCAAGCTGCTGGCAAAGGCCAGGCAAGAAAGGGAGGCAGGAAACAGAGTAAGGGTAGGGTATAGAAAGATGTGGATCGGGAGCTCGCTATGGTCATGGAGGGAGGAGAGTGGAGAAATAGTGGAGGAGGATCAGAGAGGAGGAGGAAATGAAAGAGGAAGGGGACGGGGAAGAGGCAGAAGAGGAGGGGGATAGGAAAACGGAGAAGAAAAAGGGGTGAGAGTCATTTTCTGGAACATAGCGGGGATGAAAAGGAAAGACGAGGAGTTCTGGGAATATATAGGAGAATTTGACATAGTAGGATTGGTAGAAACCTGGTTGGAGAAAGAAGAATGGGAAAGGTGGGAGAAGAGAATGCCAAAAGAGTGGATCTGGAGATGTCAAGGAGCGGAGAAGACGGAAAAAAAGGGGAGAGCGAGAGGGGGAATAATCACAGGGGTTAGAAAGGAAATAGCGATAGAAGAGGGAGAAGATAGGGAAGAAAAGGAAGGTATACAAGAGAGAAAAGCAAAAATAAAGGGTAGAATATGGAGGATAGTGACGGTATATAACAGAGGAGGCAGGCAAGAGAAGCTGAAGGAATTAGAGGGGGGAGTAGGGGAGGAAGAAGGAGAAGGAAAAATACTAATAGGAGGAGACTTCAACGCAAGAATAGGAGAAGAGGGAAAGAGGGAGGAGGAGGAAGAGAAAGGGGGGAGGACAAGGAGTACAAAAGACAAAAAGAGAAATAGAGAAGGGGAGGGGATAATAGAAATGGTAAAAAGAAGGGGGTGGACTATTCTGAACGGAAACATAAGAGGAGATGAAGAGGGAGAGATAACATACAGAAGGGAAGGTACGGCGACCACAATTGACTACGGGATAGTGAATGAAGAAGCATGGGAGGACATAGGGAGTATGGAGATAGAGAGAAGGACGGAATCGGACCACCAGCCAGTGGTGGTAACAATAGACGGGGAAAGGAGTGAAGAGGAAAGGGGAAGGCAGGAGGGAGCAATGATGCAAATGTGGGGAACAAGGGAACAGGAAGAATTCAGAAGGAAAACGGAGGAGATAGCATGGGAGAAGGAAGAGGTGGAGGAAGGATGGCGGGAGATGACAAGTAGAATGAACCAGCTGACGGTGAGGAAGAGAAGAAAGGGAAGGTGGAAGATAGGGAGGGAAGAGTGGTGGGACGGGGAGTGCAGGAAGAAGAAAATAGAGCTAAGGAAGGCATGGAGAGAAGTGGGGAAGGGAGGAGCAGAGGAAGGGAGAAAGATGGAAAGATTCAGGGAAGAGAGAAAGAGGTACAAAGAGATGTGCAAGCAGAGGAAGGAAGAGTGGAAGGAAAAAGAGAGAAAGAGAGTAGAGGAACTAAGAGGGGAAGGAGAAATATGGAAATACATAAACAAGGAAAGGAAGAAGAGAGTAGAGATAAGCGAGAAGATCACGATAGAGCAGTGGACAACACATTTCAGAGAACTGCTAGGAGGTAAAGAGGAAAAGACAAGGGAGGAAAAGGAGGAAGAAAGAGAGGGGCATGGGGGCAGAGGGGAGGAATCGGAGGAAAACGGAGAAGCAGCAAGAAAGAGAGAAGAGGAGGAGGAGAAAGAGATCAAAAAGGAAGTAAGGAAGAAAGTAGCAGAAAGCAAAAGAGGGAAAGCAGAAGGGGGAGACGGAATAAAGAACGAAGCATGGATAGCAGGGGGGGAGAGCATAAAACAGAAGCTGGCTGAAGTGATCTGGAAAACGTGGAAAGGAGAGGGGTACGTAGACGAATGGAGGGACGGGATAGTGATCCCCATACACAAGAAAGGAAAGAAGGAGGAAGTAAAGAACTACAGAGGAGTAACCCTGACACAGACAGCATACAAGATATATACAACGATAGTAAATGACAGGATACTGAGGGAGTTGGAAGAAGGAGGGGGACTAGATGAGACACAGACGGGGTTCAGGGCAGGAAGGGGGGGAATGGATAATATATACATACTAAAACACGTAATAGGAAAAAGGATAGAGGAAAAGAAAGGGAAAGTATATTTGACATTCGTAGACCTGAAGGCGGCATTCGACAAGTTAGACAGAGGGGTTCTATGGGAGGCGATGAAGAAGAGAGGGGTAGGGAAAGAGTCCATAAGGAGAGTGAGGGAGATATACAGAGAAACGAGATGCAGAGTAAGGGTAGGGGAGGAGATGTCAGAGGTCTTCTGGGTGGACAAAGGAGTAAGGCAGGGGTGTCCACTAAGCCCGACGTTATTTAATATATACGTAGCGGACATAGAAGGGGTAATGAAAAAAGGGCAAGACGGAGGAGTGGTGATAGGGAGAGAAAAGATATGGACGCTGAGCTATGCGGATGATGTGGTGCTGATAGCAGAGGAGGAGGGGGCAATGAGAGAGATGATAGACAGAGCAGATAGGTATTTCAGGAGGAAAAAACTAGAGGTTAACCAGGAGAAGACAAAGATAATGATATGCAACAAGGGGAAAGGGAGAAGAAGTAGAAAGAAGTGGTACTGGGGAGAGAAGGAGATGGAGGAGGTAGACGAGATGAAGTACCTGGGATATGTGATAGGAAGGACGAACAGCGAAAAACCGCACATCAAGGAGAGAATAGGGAAGGCGAGGAAAGCAATGGGAGGCCTGTGGGGAATCGGAGAAAGGAAGTTCAAAGGGGACGTAAGGTGGAGAATGAAGATGTTTGAAGCAGTAGTGAAGGGAATAATGATGTACGGGGCAGAGATATGGGGATGGGAGGAAAGAGAGGAGATGGAAAGGTTACAAGAGAGATACGTGAGGTGGACTTTGGGGCTAGAAAGAACAACACCGGGATATATAATAAGGGAGGAGATGAAGCTGGATAAGATAAGAGTAGGGGCGGGGAAGAGAGCAATAAGGTATGAAGAGAAAATAAGGAAAGACGGAAAGAGGAAGATACTTAAGGAGTGCATAAGAGAAAAGAGGAAGAGAGAAGAAAAAGGGGAACTAGACAGAGGGGGGGAAGAAAGAAAGAGATACATGTGGAGATGTGGGATAGGGAGGGAACAGGCAGAAGAGGTCTGGGAAACGGGAGGTTCGATAGAAGGAGAGGTGGTGGAAAGAGATAGGGAGGTGCAGGAGCAAGAGAGAATGGATAGGATATGGAAGTCAAGAAGTACCCCGAGATACAAAGAGATAAGAATAGAAGGAAAGCCGAGGTACATGAGAGGAAAAAGAGGGAAAGAGGGGGAGGAGGTGAAGATAATAGCAAGGTTGAGATGCGGGAATGAGGAAAGGGGGAGGAAATTCTGGATGAAGGAGAATGAGAGAATGTGCAGGATGTGCAGAGAAGAGGAAGAGACGTTGGAGCATCTGATAGGGACATGTAGAGAGATGGAGGGAGTAGGAGGGAAGATAGAGCAGATACTGGACGACGAAGGAAGAGGAATAAAGTGGGGAAAAGAGCTGAGGAAGAGAAGAGAAGCAGTAGAGAAAAGAGAGAGAGAACAATGGGAATAAGAAGAAAAACAGGAAGCAGTAGGTAAGGCAGAGAACAAGAGCAGAGCCGGGATGGGGGGACATCGGACGACAGACAGAGGTACTATTAGGTGACGAGGTAGGGGGAGAAGAGCAAAGGTGAACACGAGGCAGGCGAGCAGCACAGTAAGCAGCAGAGAGTCTAGCGTAGAACAAGTAAGGAGCGAAAGGAAGAAAAGAAAATGGAAGAAATGAAGAAAGTAGTAGAGGAGATTATGGTAGAGATAAGGGGGTTGAAAGGAGACATAAGGAAAATAAAAAAAGAGAACGAGGAATGGAAGAGACAGATAGCAGAGATGAAGGAGGAAAGAAGACTAAAAGAGGAAGAGAAAAAGAAAGAAGAAGAAACAGAAAACGAGGCAGGAATCGGGAAAGAGACGGAGGAAAGAGAGACGAAGAGGGTAAGGAAAGAAAACCTAGAGGAAAGTGAGGAGAGAGCAAAAGAGAGGAAGAAAAGAAACATAGTAGTGAAAGGAATGAACGGGACGAAAGATTGGAGGGAGACAGTAAGGAAATTAGCAGAGGAAGCGGCAGGGAGGAAGGTAATGATAGAGAAAGAATGGGAGAGCGGAGTGAACCAGGGGGAAAGGGAAGGAGGAGTAATAATACTCCAGATGAAAAGTGAGAAGGAGAAAGAAGAAGTGATGAGAGGGAAGAAAATAGCGGAGGAGAGGTACGGGGTGATAATAGAGGAGGATCTGACCTTCAGAGAGAGAGAGGCGAGAAGAAGGAAAAGAGAGAAAGAAGTAGAGGAGGAGAGGAGAGGAAGATGGGAACTAGGAGAGCTAAGGAGGAAGGAGAAAAGAGAAAGAGAGAGAGGATGGAAGGACGAAAGAGTGACGGAAGAGAAAGAGAGACAGGAGAGACAGGAGAGAGAAGAGAGACGAAGAAGAAGAGAGGAAAGAGAAGAGGAGGTTAGAAAGGAAGAGAGGAAGAGGGTACTAAAGGCAAGGCTAGAGGAAGTGATAAAGGAGTGGAACGAACTGAGAGAGGAAGAGAAAAGGTTGGACAAAAAAGAATAAAAGGAGAGAGAGGAGGAGTAGAGGGAAAGGAGACGAGGAGAAGAAAAGACCAGAAGATAGTGAGTGCGGCGTGGGGAGGGATGTGGATACGGACAGAACAAACAATAAACACGGGAGAGCTGAAGCGACAGGGGGGGGGGGGGGGTAGAGCAGCAACAGAAGTGATACGGAGTATTATTGTTTTCATTTAGGGGACTCAATAGGGCAGAGCGTGAAAGAGAACATTAGTAGTAGGCTAGGCGGATACACAAGTAAAGAAGTGTGGATTATTATTTTTATTTTTACTTTATTTTTATTTTTATTCTTATTTTAGTTTATTTTCTGGTTAATCTGCTATTATGTGAGTTCAGTTATTTTAGTTTAGTTATGAGACATATGGAAATGTACAAATGGAGAAGCAACTTGTAACGCCGAAAGGCAACGAGAAGAAATAAAGTTTATTATTACTAAATTTAAGTTAAAACTGTATATTGAGGTTGAAGTTCGTAAAGTTAACGTAATAACAGAATATTCGTTGAAGAAATGCAATATTTCGTGATCCTAATATTGTTTGAATTACAAAATATGCTAGATGAACGTGTTTCACACGATTTAAGGAATTATACATCTTTCTTGATCCATTTGAAATTCGAGCCTTGAATTTGAGAATTTTTTGGCGAATATTTTGTTGAAGTAACGTTACGAACTTCAACCTGATACTGTATAAGACAAAATTAAGTTCTGCCTAATAAATTATTTATATTTGTCATAGTTGACAATTGAAGTAAATGTGTTTGTCTTTCGCTGAATGTTTCTTCCCTCGTCCAAATTCCGAATGTATTTCTTATCATGATCAAACTATAATAACGTATAACCCTGCTGGAATTAAATGAGCAATCTTTCGCAGTTCTGGTACTTAAAAAAAGAAGTGAAATCCCACGAAAAACATCCAAAGATGTAAAAAAAGCCGCCAAGTACTCACACGAAAATCACAATTGCTTTATAAGCAAAACGGTTCGCCAGTCTCTGTCGTGAAATCAAGAAAAAAGTCAAGCACCAAACGTACAACTGCGATCTCTCAGCAATTTGTTAAAAAAAAAAATAAAAAAACTCAAACTCAAGTCTACGTCGTGAAGTCGGAGTTTCGTGTGAGGATATCGAAGCATCATTCCAAGAGCTACGTACTTGGCGGGCACATTCGGTTCCTTAGAGCTATACGGACAATCCGCTTCGTTTTATGCGAAAATTGATTTTTTAATGCGACAGCAATTAAATACAATGAAAAACTAGTTATTCAAACCAATAATCGTTTCAGACAATACTTCTACGTGTCTTTAACTATGTGTATGACTTAACAGACATAAATACTTGTATAATCAATAAAAATCTTGGTCGTTCCCGCTGTCATTGAATTATCAAATCAGACTCGGAACTCTGGAATCACATACCTCACTAGGTAGTATTAATTATGGAAGAATAAACTTATTCACTTGCAAAACGATCGAATCAAGAAAACTCTACTCTGCTATTGCGGCATGCAACCTGAAACATACAGCTACGGATATACGTATATATATGCTATAAGTAGCATAGAGTATGACAGTTTGATATAATGATAAATATAAAATTCAGTTGATGATTGCTTTGGTGTACCTATACTATGTCATACAATCTTGCTCACGATGCATGCGTATATATGCAAGTGCACGAGCGTATACACGTTGCCCCTAACGGGCGATAAGTCACAAAAGGAACAAGAAGAAGAAGAGCGTATATACGTAGTGGGGAGGATCAATTTCAATACCTGAAACCCATCTTCGTAACAGTTCGGCCTCACTTGAGTGCAAAAATTTTTTTTTCCACACGGCGTGCGCAAAGTTCGATTTTGCGCACGCTTCGCGTCCATAAAAACCAACTCAACGCGGGCTGTGTTGAAAAATGAAGTTCGATACACGTGCGAAAGATGCTTCTCGACTCGTGTGATTGTCACCCTCGCTTCGCTCGGGCGAATAACTTCACACTCGTCCGAGAATCAACACTTTCGCACTAGTATCGAAAAGTACTATTACCCGACTACGATAAAATTACTATACTCCATCCCTGCAACGCGGGCGGAAAGTAATCAATTCCTGATCAGAGGGAAGAAGAGGTGAATTTTGCGGTCGAAAAAGTAAATTTGAAGGGCAGAAAAAAACTCTAAATTTGACCGATTCTAAGTTTAATTGATTGAACTGCTGTGTTTCACTAGTGCAATATGGACATTTTATCTAGTCGGGTAAAAAGTGATATATGCCACACGGGAGGAGCGAACTTTCACCTCGTGCTCGTGCTGAACATCGCACTCAGCAAAAACCACACGCCTTCCTCCCTAGTAGCATAATGGTACTATATTGTTGCTCATTCGTTTGTGGAGAATAATCATTTGCAACTACACAATCGTGGCAGTTGAAAGATTAGCGCTTGCGAGTTCACGGTAGTGCGTAGTGCGGGCGCCAAAGGCCTTTGGCGCCCGCACTACGCACTACCGTGAACTCGCAAGCGCTAATCCTTCAACTGCCATGACATGATCGTCCGACAAGATCGGAAGATGCATTTTAAATAAATTTATACCTATAGAACCAATGTTATCTGCGAATCTAACATTCGTCAGTCGATGCAGAGTTCATGACATGTTTATAACCAGCGACCGAAAACATAGTACTTTGAGATTGGTTCGCAAAATTCGATAAGGTCATATCAATTCAACGTGAGAACAACAAACACAAAGAAAAAAACCCGAATGTGCCCGCCAAGTACGTAGCTCTTGGAATGATGCTTCGATATCCTCACACGAAACTCCGACTTCACGACGTAGACTTGAGTTTGAGTTTGAGTTTTCGTATTTTTTTTTTAACAAATTGCTGAGAGATCGCAGTTGTACATTTGGTGCTTGGCTTTTTTCTTGATTTCACGACAGAGACTGGCGAACCGTTTTGCTTATAAAGCAATTGTGATTTTCGTGTGAGTACTTGGCGGCTTTTTTTACATCTTTGGATGTTTTTCGTGGGTAGATATATTAACGTGACTATTCTATGAGATATATACAAAGAGTGATGCTTATACACTATAGTAGTACACGCCACCTGTCTAATAATAGGAGCTTGGCATGATTTGAATACTATTGCCAACACTCCCTTTAGAATTTAAATTATGTTACTCATTGACTACTTTAAGTCCCATGCCATTTGTGCATACATCATGTTTTGGTGTAAACAAAGGTTGTGTTAGGGAGTCCGCGATCATTCTTTCAGTGCCTATGAATGTGACCGTTACTTCTCCTGTTTCAATCTGTTCGCGTATGAAGTGGTATTTTACGTCGATGTGCTTCGTTCGAGGTTTGTATGCTGATGTGTGAGCTAGGTCAATAGCTCCCCCGTTGTCCATATATATTGTAGTAGGCTCGATGATTGACTTTGGATCGAACTCTTTTGCTAGCTTTCGTAGCCATAAGGCTTCTTGAACAGCTGCTGCAAGAGACATGTACTCGGCTTTGTAGGTTGAAAGAGCTACGGTTGCTTGTTTCTTCGAACTCCATGATGTTGAACCTCCTCACAGTGGGACAGAATCCCAAAAAGCTGGCCAAAACCTCGAAAACCAAGGTTTTATTTCGGGTTTCTTTTGTTGCGGAATGTGAAGTAGGGGTATCGAGGGTCCCCAAACAACCGTTCTCTAGGCGCAGGTATATTTCTTGTCCCTGCAGGACTAGTTTGAATGTGACCGTTATACGAGTCACATCGAACTACCGGATTTGACGCGCGCTATACGGTACAGAAAAATTACAATATAATCTTGAAAAATAGTGCGATCGGAAAAGTGTAAGATGGATTCTCTTCGTGAAGGTATGTAGAATGGAATACGATTTACATAATTGCAAAATTGTTATTATAAAAAAAGTTATTCGTTTTGAATTGAGGGTGTCTTTTTTGGAAAACGCAAACGACAAGTAAACTTTCAGGCAGACATAACTTTATCGCTCGTCCTCGCTCGTTCTTTGGTCTATTTTTCATTGAATTGCTTATATCCCAAGGAAAAAAAAGCGTAGTCGACGAACTTGCGCATTTTTGCGCGAACGGAGATATGATTTTTTTTCTGAAGCCATGCAAATTCCGACGTGGTATTTTGGTACACGGGGGTATTCGGGGTCGCTGATTTACCTTTTATTTTTTAACTTCTTCCATAATTAGTTATTTGTTGAGGATGAATAAACATATCTCTTTAATAAATTATTGTCTACATTGTATAAAACATAGTAAAATATGTCACAATATAGTAGTGTCACAGTATAGTGAGATCTTTCGTTTTCGCTCGTTGTCTATTCTATTCACGGGCTAGTTTCGGCTCTGAGCGATATAATCCTATATTATTCACTGATTTCAAGAACTGCAGACATTAAAGAAGCACTGCAAAAGCAATTGACAAGGAAAGAGATATTCCGTATAATTAAAAATACTATTGCTCCGATCCATACATTTCAAGTGTACGAAAACTACCGAAAACGAAGAAAAAACAAATGTCGATAGAAGCTCTACATTTAACTGTACCGGATGATACGGACACTGAAGACGACACTGATGTGTCCACTATACATACTGATGGCGAATCTGATGATAGTGAATGTAACTAGATTAATCCAATGTATAGATGTAGTGTACAAATTAAAAAGATTTCATTTTCTTGTTTAATTTTGATGTTCAATTTATTTATTATTACCTAGTTCCCCACCGGAATCCTTCTGATTCTTCTTCGCCGATAGAATTACGATTAAAATATTCTGTTTCTTCAAAAACAAACATCTTATTTGTAATTAGCGCAATGTAAAACCTCCAGATACAAAATTTCACCAAAAAAAAGGAATTTTATAAGATACTTGGTCGCCATATTGGATCCGCCATTTTGTTTTTCAGATTTTCGACTTGGGATTCGTGATCAGCGACCCCAAAAACCCTCGAGTACGAATTTTCACCCGAATTGAACGCGTTTCTAGAGAAATTTGTGGCCGTTTTAGATCCGCCATTTTGTTTTTCAAATTTTAGACTTGAGATTCGTGATCAGCGACCCCAAAAACCCTCGAGTACGAATTTTCACCCGAATTAAACGCGTTTTTAGAGAAATTTGTGGCCGTTTAAGATCCGCCATTTTGTTTTTCAAATTTTAGACTTGAGATTCGTGATCAGCGACCCCAAAAACCCTCGAGTACGAATTTTCACCCGAATTGAACGCGTTTTTAGAGAAATTTGTGGCCGTTTTAGATTCGCCATTTTGTTTTTCAAATTTTCGACTTCGAATTCGTGATCAGCGACCCCAAAAACCCCTGAGTATGAACTTTCATCCAAATTAAATGCGTTTTTGACTTTTGGCCAGCTTTTTGGGATTCTGTTCCACTGTGCTGCGTGTCGAATTACTTGACGATGACTGGAGAAGCATCGCCGGTGTAATGGTGTGGCGATCACTCATAAATTTATTCATCACATCAACGTAAGGCCATGTGTGCGCCTGGTGTTCATCATCTTCCAAGCCTTCGCCAGTTTTTGGAATCATGATTTCTTTGTATTTGTTTATGAGATTCTGCCACTTCTTTTGGCATTGCATACCAGTGACGCTACAATTTAATGTATTCGCAATTCTTTCCCAAAGAATTTTCGCCATCCCACGTTTACATTTCACGAACGATTCATTATTTTCGATCCTCTTAGATATCAGTATTTTCACGTCTTTTTCCTTCCCTAAGAGAACATGAACAGATAATTATTAAAAAGCCCCATAGTGCAAAGCGTTTGATAATATTTGAATTGGGTCATACTCAAATGAAATTGAAAAACTTTCGCATGAATAAATAATACATATGGGGCTGTCCACGCCAACTCGACCAGTGTCAAACCCCAACCATCTCGAAATCATCTCAGGTTTTTTTTCAACATTCTACTCAGTGAAACATGGGTCCAGATGTTTTTCCAGATTTTTTCA
Organism: Tenthredo notha; assembly: GCA_914767705.2. Classification (NCBI taxonomy): domain Eukaryota; kingdom Metazoa; phylum Arthropoda; class Insecta; order Hymenoptera; family Tenthredinidae; genus Tenthredo; species Tenthredo notha. The sequence goes on from OU611916.1 coordinate 3,095,304, forward strand.
TTTAGTCGTTTATTTTTTATACATTTTTGAATTCCATTGAGAAAGCCCTTTTTCAAAAATCTGAAAAAATTCTCAAAAATCCAGTGGATGACATAGACCAGCCCCCCGTTTTCAAAAATGTGGAGAGATTTGTTTTCTATTTTTTTTTTTTAATCTTATTCGAGATTTAGGAATTCTGGAAACTGAAATTGACCGTGTCAGAGATAAATTTGGGTCAAATCGTATAAGAAAAATTGTATGAGTGGGATCGTACGGATCAAATCGTAGGTGCCGGTATTTTTTTTTCAGTTTTCAAAATTTCCAAATCCCGAATTGAGTGGAAAAAAAATGAAAGAAAAATTATTTTCACATTTTTGAAAACGACGGGCTATTCTATGTCATCCACTGGATTTTTGAGCATTTTTCAGATTTTTGAGAGAGAGCTTTCTCAATGAAATTCAAAAATTTATAAAAAATGAACGGCCAACTGAAAAAAATCTGAATGCATTTTTCAGTGAGCAGAATATTGAAAAAAAATCTGAGATGATTTCGAGATGGTCAGGGTTTAACACTGGTCAAGATGGCGTGGAAACCCCATATGTGATATATATTTTTTTCGATGTTAACGAATTTTAACCATGACACCCCCTTATTAAGTTGGAAATAAATTTAAAGAATGTGTCTGAAATTTCAATGCTCTATCTAATAAAAAAGTTTGCCGGTGAACGCAATTCCTTACCCCTTTAAATATCATGGTTTTTTTATTCTTCGATTTTTTTTTTAGGCCTCACAAATGCGGAAAAAATATGCCACCTGTGTGAATTGCAAGTACAATAGTGGTACTTTTGGTGAAAATTTTCATGAGAGTGTGGGACTGTATTTTTATTGACTAAATAATAATATTTTTCAGCACGGAAATGCGGGAGGTTTCAATTATTTTTTTTCCATTTGAGCCGTCTAATGAAAAATTAATACTTGAAGAGTGTACTTACAACTGTAGGGCACTGGAGAATTCATTGCGCTTCAGCCGTCCTTGTTTCAAACACAAACCGCGGAAAAAAGTAAAGGAATTACGGGTATTTTTTAATCGATGTACCTCAAAGCTCGCAAGGTACCAGAAAGACGCATCAAATAGGATGACAAAAAAGTCGAGTGAATAAACAAACATTATATTGTTTTTAAACGAACAATCTAGCGTTGCTTTCCCGGTTCATTGTGGTAGAGTGATGCAACGCCAGAGTGCGCCACTAGTGGCGGAGCGAGATACGGACCGAGTAGCATTCGCATATCACGTAAAAGTCTAAGGCCAAGGCAAATATGCGCATGCGCACAAGACCGAGACCAAGACCGAGGCCGAGATCGGCGAATTGGGACACGGCATATTTAATTTAAATATCAATCTCTTTTGTTCAAAATGACATCTTCCTCCTTTTCAAATTATAACAACAACAATAATCTCAAACCACCGCCTCTTCTTTTTATATTCTCTTCTGTTTTTTACTTTTTCATAGACGACTCCGTCGTCCTATCTCATTCCTTATATCAATATGTATGATATATAGGTATTATATATTAGTTCAATAATTAGTTCAACATTACAATTGTAATAGTCACAAATAAACTCGACGGTTCTACATTATATTGTTATATTATCATTTATTTAGGAACGTTCGGCTTCGAGTAAAGCTCGAATTTTACTGAAAGCATCCAAGCAAAGACATACTTGTAGAGTACTGTCGCCGATAAGTACCTTTGCTTTGTAAAGATAAAATATTTAAAGTGAGAATTATATTGAAAAAAAAATTGATTTATATACTTAACCCTTTCACTGGCAATGTATCATATATGATCAAAAAAAAGTCGTGCCACAACTGGCGATGTATCATATATGATCAAATTGAATAACTGCTGCATTTTTCAACCAATTCATTTCAAATTCGGTGTGTAAGAGTTTTGGGGGTTGCTGATTACGAATCTAAGGTCAGAATTGAAAAATTCAAAATGGCGGATAATTAATTAAAAAAATTGGAAAATTCACCCACAACCCCTCATTTAGGGGTTGGAAATAAAAAATTTGCAAAAATAACCATCAGAATCGATTCTGCGTCCCCAAAAACCCCTATATTCATAGTTAATCGTATAATTTGTTTAGTTTATTGTCCTACCATTTTTGGCACGTACAGTAAAAAAGGCTGCACCAGTGAAAGGGTTAATATGCAAAATTTGAACATTTGGTCTTAGAACACAGATATAGTTTATATAGGTAATCGAATATAAATATACCTAATCACGTTTGTAATTTTTATTTTGAACTTATATTTGCAAATGACTGGGCAATTGCTTCCAAAATATCAAGCGCTGCGTCCTGCCTCTGTAAAAGTTCATCATGACGGTTTTGTCTAGCTGATTCTCTAAGTCTCGAATTATCTTCGTATCTATCCAACTGTGCAGCCAGTTGACTCCTCTTTCGTTTTTGTGACGGAGGTTTCTCTCTAGTATTGTGAGGCGGATCTGTTGTAGTTAAATGAATTAGACAATGAAACAAGGTGACAATGATAATTATGTATAACTGGACTTTATTTGATAAGGACAAGACGCGTGTACATCCAGCTTTGGACTGCTTATAGAACCGACTGACTAAACAGGCGATACAGTTAAGTTAAGAGATGGCAGCACTCAGCAGAGTATTGCATTATGGTGCCTTATAGTGAACATATGGTAGTATAGGTTACACAGCCATAGATATAAAACATATGAGGTATTCCATACCAACTCGACCAATGATTTTCCCTCACCATTTTTGATTTGGTTCATAATTTTTTCTACGGTTACTCTAACTAACACCCACTCATGAATTATTTCAGATTTTTGTTATGAACCGTTATTTATTCATGAATTTTCGAAAATTCAAACAGTGCGACACCTTCGATTTGTTTGAAAAAAATCTCAAAAACTCTGTTCTTCGAAGACGATTATTTTGACCCCCATTTGGAAGTGGAAACTCTTTTCCTTACATTTATTTTGCTCATTCAAGAAAAAATTATTTCGTAAATGTGGTGGATAATGGCTCCCAGAATTTTTTCCAGAAACAATTGTATGGCAGAATAAAATTTTCGTTAGTAAAATCAATTGTATTTCTGATTATTACGGCCACCTCTCCTGAAATAGTACTTTTCGGTCCTAGGCCCTAAAGTCGGACTTTACGGACCGAGTGGGTCCGAAATCCCTCACTCGGTCAAGTAAATCCGACTTTAGGGCCGTGGAGCGAACACTATTTTTTGGTACCCGTGTCCGTAATGTGGTACTTTACGGACTATTTTGGGTCCCTAAAATCAAACTTTACGGACTCAGAACAGTCCTTAAAGTACGTACTTTACGGACACGTGTACCAAAAATATAATTCATTTGCATTCAAGAAAATTCTGGGAGCCATTACACTCCACGTTTACGAAATAATTTTTTCTTAGATGAGCAAAATAAATGTAAGGAAAAGAGTTTTCACTTCTGAATGGGGGTCAAAATAATCGGCTTGGAAAAACAGAATTTTTGAGATTTTTTTCAAACAAATCGAAGGTGTCGCACTGTTTGAATTTTCGAAAATTCATGAATAAATAACGGTTCATAAAAAAAATCTGAAAAAATTCATGAGTGGGTGTTAGAGTTGGAGTAACCGTAGAAAAAATTATAAACCAAATCTAAAATGGTGAGGGAAAATCATTGGTCGAGTTGGTATGGAATACCTCATATATACATAATACATATATATACCTTAACACCACCCCTTAAACTGTACTACTTAAATAATGAACAAAAAAGGAAATATTACTTGCAAAGCCCGATTTTAGTACACATCTTTTCAAATTTAACTGAGCTTAAAGGCTTCGTGAACATGTCACCCAGTTGTTTTTCTGAACGCACATATTCAACGTCAATAACGCCCTTTTGATATGAGTCACGAACGTAATAGTAACGAACTTCTATATGTTTAGATCGCTTGTGAAACTCCTGATTCTTTGTCAACTTAATTTTACTTGCATTGTCAATAAACAACACCGGAATATCACTGCAACCTTTAATTTCTCTGAACAGTCTCTGTAGCCAAACGAGTTCCTTTGCACCATCGTTAGCAGCAACAAACTCTGCTTCCGTTGTTGAAAGCGCAACCGATTTTTGCAACTGAGAAGTCCATGAGACTGCAGTACCGCCAATAAGGAAGACGAATCCATTCGTTGATCTTCGAGTATTTAAATCACCGGCAAAGTCTGCATCTGAGTAGGCGCAAAGCCGATCGCCAGCCGATGTGTAGTTTAATCCCAAACCAATGGTTTCCTTTAGATATCTAAATATCCGTTTAATGGAGACCCAATCAGCCACAGTTGGTTTAGCCATTGATCTAGCAGCTTTTGATACAGCGTACGCTATATCCGGGCGAGTAGCACAGGCCAGATACATCAAAGAGCCCACAGCCGGACGATATGGAATGGAATCATCGAGATTGCCATTGTTTGTTTTGTCCAGTTGTTGATTCTCAGTAGGTGTCTTTGTTGGATTACAATCAGTCATTCCGAAACGTTGTAGAATTCTCTCAACGTAAATTTGTTGTGAAACGAAGAAACCGGACTCGCGCTGCTGAACTTGCATACCCAAAAATGAAACCAATGATCCTATGGTGTGTGACGTGCACTGCCGACGGTCTGGGTTTGAGGCCGGGCAGGCCACGACTACAAAGCCAGGCACTCTTACCACGGTTGGCTCATCGGAGAATTTACTATTTACCTAAAATTTATAAACTAGCTTACTCCCGATGAGTTTACGATATGTTGGGCGCCAGGTACCTTGAATGATACCGCGGTAACAAATGACGTTAAAATCAAACTCGAAATAATATTAATAAAGAATTAAATAAAATATAATAAATACAAATATAGCGACGAGATAATTAACTAAAAGTAATACGATAATACACGGTAAGCTCAGCGTAAGGGGAACATGGGGGCGAAATAATATAGATAAGAAACAAAAATAACTTTTAGGTTTATGGATTTAATCTCAAAGAAACCAATGGAGTCAAATAATAAATGATAACAATTAATACGAACAATAAAATATAAGATAAAACAATTAAACAGCCAAAGCCGATCACATAGGTCGGTCGGAATACAAATTAAACAAGATACACGGGAATACTATCAAAGACAGCTGACTGACTAGGTCACACACATAAAAGTAGGGCAGGGGGTAATACAGAACATTAGGGAATATAGAACAAGGGGATAGGTAAGTCAGAACAATTAAATAATACAAAAAGAAGGAAACAATATCTTATGGTACGGTAGAAATCAATCACGGAATAATATTAGTTCACAATAAATGGGTCGATAACGTAGCGTGATCAAAAGTCCAGCATCAATAATTTGTGGACTTCTAATGATTAATTGGACGGGTCGGTATTACAGAATATTCCCTAGAAAAGGGCAAGGCGTCGGAATCAAATTCAAATAAGCTCGTACAAAGATGGCCAAGGCAACTTTACACGAGGCACGCCATGCGGCTACGAAGTACACGTTAACAAAAGGGACGCTAGACTTTATTACAATTATTAATTCGAAATAACGATAATTATACCAGCTCAAGGTTTTACTAGTGGTTTAAGACTACTTTCAATGAGAAAGGGGGTAAATTAATCGGGATATTATCACAATATCGTATCTACAGCCTGTAGACCGATTCTTCCAGAAACACGTGGCTCAACAAGCCGTCGAGATCAATTATCGTATTTTTACTACGCAACTAATTTTTCCACGTGAGAAATCCTTATTTCTGGGACTAGATTTTACAGTAATTAGGGGGATTCAGATTAACAATTAATTACACTTACAAGAGAATCGATACAAAAAATATTTAACAAAGGACAGAGAAATAGCGGTACGGTAATAAATGACGATACGATAATTAATGACGACACAATAAGGAATAACGATACTTTCTCGAAAAATCAATCAGTAAGGCATAGGGGACACAATGAACAATAATATAATCAATAATCAATGATTAAACAAAACTAAAGCACGACAATTCGATGATATATTAACGGCGTCACAACTACGCAATCAGAAACGAATTTCTTTTTAATCAATTTAATATCAATCGAAGGGTCGTCTAGAGTTGGAATCTTACCTTAATCAAGGCACTAATACACTAACTGAAGTTAGAGAAGTTAATTCTCAATAATACTTTACGAACGATACAGTTTTCTTCAAACAAGGGAATTTACGGTAAAATAATTGAAAAATAATCAATACTATATCTTATCGATACTACGTCCAAGCAAGAAGTGAGGTTTCTAGCTCTGTCTCTAGGCAGATGCAATTTTGGGGGAGGTGGAGGATCTACGCATAAAATTAATAGGCGTATTCTTCTTCTGCCGGGTTGTGTCGCGGGCCTGACAGGGTCTTTTGGCACTTCGAGCTTTGGCCAGGGGTTTGTTAGATGGCTCGTCATGTTCTCGATATCCTGGAAGGCGGAATTTCTGCATTTGAACCGGTGGACCAAGCCGGTACGAGACAGGTAGAGGGAAGGAGGAAGCTACTCCACGTTATAGATTCGTTATGCAGCGCTCTTCCAGGCATATCTCTGGATACGTTGACTGTTTTCCCCTGGCTAATCACTCGAAGGCCGGGTGACCCGCCAGGCCGGATGAGATTGAGGGATGATCTCCCTCGGTGTCGTCAGGCCGGAACGGTACGGGAATATAAGATAGGGGGGAACGGGAAAAAAGCATTAGTACATGAACTTACAATTACGATTAGGGACCTTGGGCACTTGAGCTGGGACTTCTCGCTTTGACTTGAATTTTTAATATAAGGTGGTCACTTCGGTCTGAGGAGGAGATGGTTAAATACGAGGCTTTCTATTTTGCCTCGTTACAGGTGATTTTAAATTCCGACGTCAATAGTTCCAGAAACGAATCAACTGCAGCTTGTGTAGATCCAGCGATGAGACCATCGTCAACGTAAATTGCGACAGTCAATTTTTCAGGATTGCTCTTCCGAGTGTAGACATAGGGATCTGCCGTTGAGCGTGTGAATCCATTATTCGCCATGAACGAGTGAAACCTGTTGTTCCAATATCGTGGAGATTGTTTTAGTCCATACAGCGATTTCTTCAGACGACAGACTCGACCTGATCCATCGTCGAAACCCTGTGGTTGCGTCATATAGATCTCTGCGTCGATTTCACCGTAGAGAAATGCCGATTTCATATCGAATTGCCCAAGAACTAAGCTTTCATTAGCTGCAGTTGCGATTAAAGCGCGAATTGAATCATATCGCGCGACTGGACTGAAAGTTTCGTCATAGTCCACTTCAGCACGTTGAAATACTCCGCGTGCAACCAGGCGAGCTCGAAATCGATGAATCGAACCATCTGGTTTGTATTTTACACGAAGTACCCACCGATTGTCGATAACGTGTTTACCTGGAGGCAATGGCACTACATCCCAAGTTTCGTTTTCTTTAAAAGCTTCCATTTCTTCTCCCATGGCATCTAACCAATTGTCCGAATTGCGACTCTCTATGGCTTTGCGAAAATTGGTTGGCTCGAGATCCTGTTGAACTGCTTCAGTCAAATATGCTAATGCAATGTTTGTGTGACCACTTGGTTTTCTATGAGGTTGATAACCTACTTCATAGTCACTAAATTTGGCTGGCTGTCGGATTCTGCGAGTAGAACCAGAACTTTGAACTTGTGTTTCTCTGTTTTTCTGAGTATTGTCTACTCCTGTGTCATCGGTGTCGGAAGCATCTTCATCTTCTGAGGCATTGTGACATTCTTCCTCACAAATGCTTTGATCGTCTTCAGTGTCGTGCGTGACTTCTTCCAATCGATGAAATTTAAGATAAAATTAAGTTAATTAAATAATGTTTCGGGACGAAAATCAACGTTTCGCGATTTCATTATGCGATGCTTCGATGGTACCCAGACTTTGTAGCCATCCTTTTCGTTTACATAGCCAACAAAATGTCCGAATACAGCTTTATCATCGAACTTACTACGAAACTTCTTTCGAATGTTGACATACCACTCTGAGCCAAAGATTTGCAGGTAATTGAAACTGTCGAAAAGCTTTCCAGACCATAGTTCGAGAGGTGTTTTACCTGGGACACTCGACTTTTTCGTGCGATTGACCAGAAATGTTGCAGTATCACATGCATGAGCCCAGAATGACTTCGGTAGCTCACTCACTGAGAGCATTGACCGAGCTAATTCAACGACGTGCCAATTCGATTGTTCTGAGACACCATTTTGTTCAGGCGTATCTGGGCATGTTAAGTTCAACTCGATACCACGTTTACGTAAATGTTCATGCACACTAGCACAGTCAAACTCACCACCACCGTCTGAACGGAACACTTTTACTTTGTGACCAGCGGTATCACATTCGTTCAGAAATGTCTTTAAATGGGTAGCTACTTCCGATTTTTCTTTCATAAAGAATATACGAACGTAACGGGAAAAATCATCTTTAAACACTACGTAATATGGGAAACCATTAATTGAGTTGATGGACATTGGGCCATTTACATCGGAGTTGATCAATTCGCCGACACTTTGCGGACGATTTTGGCGCGTATGAAACGGTTTTCGATGTGACTTGCCGAGGACACACCCATCACAGAAAGATGTAATGTCCGAATGTTTAATTGAAATACCATAGTGACATAGAACTTCGCGCACATGACGTTTGTCCTGATGACCGAGCCGCTCGTGCCATTCCTGAAGTTGATCTTCGGTTGTACCTAGATTGGCCGCTACTTGTGATTTCGGAGCACAAACACGCATACAGTAGGCTCTCGATAATTCGCCGATTGATAAATCGCCGCAGCGGCGCGGCGGGTGAGTTTGGACACAGACACGGACTAACACAACTGACTGCACCCCACCACCGCTAGTGAACTCGACCTGCGCGGCCTAGTGTGTGCGTGGCGTGCCATCGCAGTCCCTATTCATCACTGATCTCTACTATACACTGGATAGGGTACGCTAGGCTTTTCAGTCGCACCTCGCTGTGAGCAGTTGAACCGCCATTTGCTTGTGGATTAGTGCCACATTACAGCGGCAAATTCGAATAGTTTGATGCATGCTACGGGGAATATAGGGGCGTTGACATAATAGCAACATACGAAATACGTGATAATATCGTAAATTGACTATTTAACTGTCTTGGGTCGGAAAAACTTCATTAAAAAACGTCATGGAATAGGTTTAATTTTAATAAATAATAAACAGAGAGTGTAAAGAATACAATGTAGTTATTCGATGATAATGCAAAAGATTGTGTGTTGAAATTTGATTTATATATTTACAATTCCATACTCAGGTAGATGATTTCAATAATTGTATAAATTGATTTATATATAGTACATTTGAGAGTGATTTACAATTGAATCGAAGGATTAAGAATTTGATGTATAGAAAATATCGATTGATTGTTGAATTGTACATGATTGTCTAATGCCTACATCAAATGCATTGAAAAATTTTATTTGAGTTGAGCGCCATTTAGGTATGCGTTGAAATCAGTTTCCAAAAATCCGTCACATTCGTCCTCCAAGGCTGCCTCGTGAGTAGGTAATCCAAGTTCAACGAGCTACGGGCAGAAAGGGTTGAAATAAGTGGCTGACGTGACTAAAATAAAGCACATGCTTATGCCGATATGCTTCCGCATTGTATGTAAAGCATAGCATCGTATAAGCATGAGCATATACTTTAGCCATACTCAAGTAATAATGTTGCAGAACTATATTGAATCATTGACTAGTCATAGTTATATAAATATAATTTGTCTTCACTATACTATTTTGGTACTCAATAAATCAGTCATCTTGTCATTTTGTAATCTCATTGTTAGTATAAAATAAAACTATTCATTGGCAATTCCAAATAATTTGGCGAGTCATGTGATGACGGAGTTTCGTTCCGATCACAGCTTCTGACGCGAGGCTAGTAGCGGCAAAGAGTCGTAACTTTATGTAGGTCTTACACACATTTTTAGCTAATGAATACACATGATTAGAGAGTTCTTCGATGGCATCATCGAATATGTGTTCATTCAGAGATGGAAATAATATTTCAAGAGTTTGAAGTAAATCTTCAATTACTTTAGCACAAGCCACAGCAGGAAAGTTCGATTCTTCAGGTGTCATGCACTTATTTTTATTAAGAGCATGCCTGAGTATTACCTCCGCACGCTGGCAAATAACAACGACGGATGCGCTTGGGAAAAGTAGGCCACCCCTGGTTTTAGCCTCCACAAGAGCATTATCATCAAATTCGGCTCTAGACTGCGACGTTTGAAATAGTGCCACACGACATTTTTCACACTTTACCATAGGTCTCTTTTCGTCGACTAACTTATTGACAACCCATCCAGCGATGTTGCCAATGCAAGCTCTTGAGAAGCTTGAGAGGGATTTTGGAAGCCATGGAATTTGAGAAACTCGTCTATAAAATTGTCAGGACTACTATCATCATTGTCTTGATCATCTAACCCGTATTTTTTAGTGACTCTAATATTACTCATGGCATCGTAAACATCTGTGTCGTAGCGATCTACTCGTCGAACTCTCGAAGTACCAGATGATACAGACAGAACTCTAGTTCCATCCATAGCTTCGGCATTCCAGTTTGTCGCAGATACTTCATGATGAATCAAGAGTCTCTTGTATGCATATACAAATTGCGTACAAATCGGATTTGGGCACCACCCACCACAACTCCTAATTGCACAGAAGAATAGCTCCAAGTGGTCCTGACTCAACTTATATGTCAGTAGATATTTTAACTGGGAGCCCTCGGGCTTTACATACAAATCAAAAATTTCGATGACTGACATGACTCCTGTAATAAAACCAACAAATGGAACGTACTTTGGTGTGCTCCAAATTGGCCTACCACTCACATCCGTAATGCTTTTAAAATATTCGATTTCTTCTGAAATTTGTCGCCGCCAAAATATCTCATTGCTGCGACGCAGAGGAGCTTTAAAACCACGAGCAAAAGGATTGCGAGAGTTGAGAAAGTCAAACAGATGATCGACACATCGAATAAATTTAACTGTACTATCACTGCCTTTGAATTGTGGTAGATGTAATATTTGATCACAGAACAAAATTGAATCAGCCACACTACTGCTCATAGTCTGGGCGGCCAGGGCCAGTTTCATTTTCATTCTCTCGTAACGAATATGAGCCGTACGAAGCCTGTTTCCTGCACGCAACCCTTCTGTTTGTTGTAAATGAGCTAATGCAGTCACAAATCTCCATTCAATTAAATTCCCTTCCATATCTTTCATAACTTTTATATTACCGAAACAATTCCTAACAAGTTTTAACATGTGACAGGCGTCGAACATGACAAGAACTTTCTCAGCAGTAGAAGGATGTAGAAAAAAGGGCTTCGGATTGGGCATAGTAAAATCAGCGCCAAGTAATCTCATTGTGGAAAAATGCTGCGGTGGCCCATCTAATGTTACTGACACTACTTTCACGCCAATGTCATTGAGACGAATCAAACAGTCTGTCACAAGCCCTGAATTAGTGGTCGAGTCAATTCCATTAACTAAAAAATAACATACAGGAATTTTCCAGCTAGCATTCAAAGAGACAGCCATGATGACCAATGCATCCTTTGCTAAAGGCAGTAACCCAGATGTTCCTATATCGCTACCCAAATCAACATATCCCCTCACACTACCATTGGAGATCTGCTGTATACCCTTTTTGATGCCCATCTCATCTAACATTAGCGCCACTAAAACTTCGTTACCCGCATTCTTTGCCTCAGTTACTTTATTTTTAAGAACATCGAAACTTTCGGTGGTAAAACCTGGTTCGCCGTCGATCGTAGAATACCACGATCTTAGGGTTGCCGGATCTGGTAACGCGTTGCAAAATTTCCTACGTACGAAGCCGTAGGCCCTAGGTGAATAAAAATGGAGGGTTATAGCAAAAGACCTAAGAGCCGGCGGGTATTTTTCTCTAGATATACCAAGATTTTGACTTTCACGTTGCGACTTCCATTGTCTTTTTTTCCGAATGACCTGCTCTTCTCCAACTTTTTTTTTATTTTTTAGATAGCGCTTTAGAAACAAGGAAACATCACTTTCAGCTACAGACTCCAAGCAATTTAGGCCTGACTCAGGGAGGGCTTTAGCGCGACGTAATTCTCTTACAATATCCTTTAATGAAGAGATCCTCTTGTATAAGCGATTAATTTTCTGCTTCTGAACTCTCACTTCCTCCTGCAAATTCTTGATTTTCGCTTTGGATGCTAGCAGTTTTTTTCGAGTAGTTCTAGGAGTAGTTTCGTAATGGTGATCATGGGTAATGGTATTGATACTTGGCTCATCATTTTCTGGTGTTGGGGTTCTGCAGTGATTTGGAGCTGTTGTTGCTGCTGAATTTGTACTCGATGGATGAATAGATTCAGAGTCGATGTCCATACATTCTGAAAAACACGGTGTTTGCTGCTGTTCATCCAGAACTACAGATTCCGAAGAGCTTGTTGGAACGCATTCTTTCGTTGACTGCACTATAATGTCGCATTGATTATCCTGCCGCAAATGTTTCGCAGAAGGTACTTCTCGAAGTGGCTCACCCTTCCGCTTTTTTGTCACCACGGACAAATCTGGAATAGATAATTCAAGCTAGCACGCTATGATAGAAGGCATCGTGTAGAAAGCATTATAGTTCTTCACAGTTACAATACTGACCAGATTTTCGAAATTTGAATATTGTATTCAGTATTTTTTGAAACTATTGAAGCTTGTTATCCTGTCTATATATTAGCAAGAGATTGAATAACTCTAAACTTATATGTAAATGAAATGAAATAGCACCTTTAGACATAACCGGCAGCAATATGGAAGGGACTGCACTATCTCTTAAACGAAGCGAAGCTCCATTCTTGCAAGAGCGAAAGCAGGTGTCAGAAAAATGATTCGAACAAAGCAGACTTGTTTCATTGGGTACATAATTCTCTTTTCCCATAGCCACGAGCCATTTCTGTAGGAGTACTTGATTTTTTATCGGAAATCTGTGGACAAATAAGCGTTCTGTTCTTGTCTATGTCTGTCGGCAGCTCTCCTTTCATCACCAAGCTGTCCGTGGTCTCTCTTCCGCCTGTAATCCTCGATGGCGTGGCCGTTCCATTTTCGCAGTCCGTTCGCGATCTGGGCCTCATTATCGACTGCAAGCTGTCATGGGTCCCGCAGGTTGACGCCCTCTCCAATCGGGTGCACTGCGCATTGCGCCAGCTATCTGCCTCCCGTAGGCTTCTTTCACCATCTCTGCGTAGGCTCCTTGTCACTGCCCTCGTGTTCCCCCTTCTTGACTACTGCTGTGTAGTGTATAGTGACACTCCCGTCACACTCAACATTAGGCTCCAACGTCTGCTAAATTGTTGCGTACGCTTCGTCTGTGGCGTCGCGAGAGACGTGCACATAACTCCCTACCGTCGTGAACTAGGTTGGCTCAGCGCCCGTGACCGCAGGCTTTTCCTTTTAGGGTCCTTGTTTTTTATGACCATTCGCTCGGCGCGTCCTGGGTACCTCCGTGCCCTATTCGTAGATCGTCCTGACTCTGCTGCGGCCCCCTCTAGGCGTAATAGGGGTGCATTTCTCTTTCCTCGCTTTGCCTCCGAGACCTTCCGACGATCCTTCTCGGTCTCGGCCCTCTACCTCTGGGAGTCGCTACCTCCTGACGTTCGCGAGACTCGCTCCTATCCAGCCTTTAGGTCTCGTTTCCGCGACTACCTCTTCCGCACCGAGCTCAGCCGTGCTGCTTAATTCTTCGTTCTTCCCTCCTATCTTTACCTTTCTTTCTTCTCCTTCTCTCCTCGTTCTAGTCTTAGATCAATGTAAGTTTAAGTTTAAGTGGCCAACTGTATGTGCCTGCTCTGCGGACTACTGGCTCTAGCTCCTTGAGCCCTAGCTTAGTTTAATTCTAAGTCGATTCTGTTTGCCTAGGTTAGGTCTTTCCTTTTTTTCTGCCTCTTGGTCCTCGCCTTCTGCTGGACCCATTTCTTTGCTTCCTCTTCCACCACTGCCACTTATGTACCTTACTTATAATTTACCATACATAATTTTTCTTTTCTCACTTCTTTCTCTGTATCTACTCTTATTTTCTACCTCTGTATTGTTTACTTTCTGTGCTCTCTATGATTACCACTGTAATAATGTTCAACATTGCTATAAACATAATAAAATATATCTATCTATCTATCTATCTATGCATGACTCATGAATAAATATTTGTTATTTTTTAATATAAATTTATTACTTGTGAAATGAGCGCTGCACTCCTTGAGACTTCTTTGCGGAACAGTAGACACACTCCGATTTGTATTTCCCAAACAGAGGTGGAATGCTTCCTTGGATTAATTGCACATTGACTCCGTTTTTAACAAGGCATTTTTCTAGGAAATGCTCGGAGCACAATCTCATACTCTTTAGAGGCTTGAATTCTGAACTGAGGCTCATATTTTCCAACCATGACTGCATTAATTCTGGCTGATTCCATGGAAATCTACGATAATTACATGTCAAATTTGATCGCAGGTTGAGAGACATGTTTTTTCAAAATCTATTTTGCTTTTAGGCATTGGACTATCATCAAACATGACAGGACAACATAACCTCAAAAAACGTAATTCACATATTATTCTGAACTTCCATTGTGTTTTGGTTCGATACTTACTTATGAAAAGTCCTGCTTCTGTCACTCTCTGCTCTTTTGCCACAATAGCAACATTCCATAGGCATTTTAAAATTTATTCACAACTACGAAAGATTGAACTGGATTGAATTGAGCCGCCCGCAAATTCAAAATACCAGACAACGATCACGCGTCGCCATTTTTATTTGGCACTAATCCACAAGCATATGGCGTTCAAATGCTCACAAGGATTCCGGCCTATACACTATCCAGTGTATAGTAGAGATCAGTGCTATTTATACCACGAAAAACATCCAAAATGTAAAAAAAGCCGCTAAGTTTCTAGAACCCAAATTATCTCACAATAATAATTCACGAAAAACTTAGCGGCAGTCTCTGTCGTGATATCAGGAAAGCCTGCACAGCACTACGATCTTCCTGCAAGTATACGTTGTCAAGTCGGACCTCACTGTTTCGTGTAGTGATATCGAAACATCATTCCCAGAGCTACGTACTTGGCGGTCTCATTTTCATATTCATGTATACTACCGCAATTATAACTGAATTTACATTTGCCGGATTAACGGCTATACTCTTTTGCATGAAGCAGGAAATTTTGGATCCCAAAACTAGTCCCTAGAACTAGGTATTAGTTCGTAGAAAATAGTCAAGTTATGGCAATTATGCATACTTTTAGTCAAGATACTTTTTCTTCCAATAACATTTGCATCATCCGGATATCAAGAAAATAACGGTAGATTGAGATTAATTAGACATTGATTTGCTTCATGGTTTTGCCGAGTCTCTCGCAGCTATTTGGAGTCTCCTATGATGGACGACTCGAAATCTAGCGTTGATTCTTGGATGGACGGGTGGTTGCATTTCTTTTTTTCAAACAAACGCGATTAATATTCTATGGCATGCATAAGCGATTCAATTATTAAATATATGTGTCTCGGATATGACTTTTGCGAAGCTAGTTTCAGTTTGTGATAATATACAGCCAGAAGAATATCGTTGCGCGTGAGTGTACGTGCGTATTAGGGTGTGGGCGCCTTCGGCCTTCGGCCTTCGGCACCCCCACCCTAATACGTACGTACACTCACGCGCAACGATATTTTTCTTTTCTTCATAGAGGTATTATACTTAAAGTCCATACCGCAATAATGATGATCAACGATATGCTGGATAATGAGTATCGACGTTTCAGCGTTAGTATTATTCTATCTCAAATTGTATTTCGAAAATCATCCTATCTCAAACTGTGGCTGAAAACTATCCCATCTCAAAATGTGTTTTAAAATCATCCGATTTCAAATTGTATCGGAAACTATTCCATCTCAAAATGCGTTTTTATAAACACCATTCCTATACTATGAAACATTCGAATTATCAAGAGTTCGAATTGTCGAAGTTTTTCAGTGCGATTCAGAATTGAAAGATGTAAGAGGCCTGCACAGTGGTGTGAACCTGATCCCGGAGAAACGAAATGGATTCCTGCAATAGAATACTTTTTAAACGCATTCTGAGATAAAATGGTTTCCAATCACAGTTTGAGGTAGGATAGTTTTCGACGATAGTTTGCGATGGGATATGATGATTTTCAAATCGATTTTATGATAGGATAATATTTCGCTCAGGCAACGGTATTATGATTGAATTCAGATATTGTCGATAAGAGTAATGAATATGTCGCAAGCCAACAAATGGTCAAGTGATTATAGAGACGATTAGCCTTACCAAGTATAATTACCAAGTATTAGACGTGTACCTAGAGATACAGAGAAAATACACCGACGATAGGGCTAAGATTATTATAAGTTGTTGACGTGAATACCGACGTGTTCAAAATACGGCAAGTGTCGCATTATTTCTATGCGTATTATCATTGGTACAATTTTGTGTCTCTTTATTAATAAAATCATCCCTATAAATAGCGAGTGATTTTTAAGAAAACGAAAGGTGATTAAGAGTTATAGGTGAAAAAACGTAGCTCTGGGAATGATGTTTCGATATCACTACACGAAACAGTGAGGTCCGACTTGACAACGTATACTTGCAGGAAGATCGTAGTGCTGTGCAGGCTTTCCTGATATCACGACAGAGACTGCCGCTAAGTTTTTCGTGAATTATTATTGTGAGATAATTTGGGTTCTAGAAACTTAGCGGCTTTTTTTACATTTTGGATGTTTTTCGTGGGATTTCACTCCTTTTTGTAAGGCCAAAGAAGCGATATTACTGTGAATTGCCGAAAATTTCTCGAAATTCGATGTTAATTTTCAATTGGCTTTAGGGGTGTGACCTTTGAGTATACTGTACAGTTTTGATACTTATACTGTTACAACAGTTTAGTGATGTTATAACGTGAAAACGGAACCCATCGTTTGTCCAATCAAAACTTCTTAGATTATACAGGGTGACTCAGAATTCGTGACAAATCTACTTGAAAGGTCAATACCTGTTACACTTGGGATCGAAAGTTCCTCAGGTATTTTTCCGAAAAATTATTTTTTTTCTGAAATTTTTTTCCGACAAACGATTTTGATTTCACATTTTTTCTTTCTTTTCTTTTTATCATTTGTCAATTTGAAAGAATCCTAAATATTGTCAATGAGTTTCATTTTTTCGATTTTTGAGAGATTTCTCGGTGAAAGTTTCTTATGACTATCAATTATACATGTGTATATTTTCACTTTTCATTATTCTTTCACATTTCCAGATCAAAATAATGTTTTTTTGAATTTGAACCAATGACTGTATTCTGTATTCAGTACATACGTATCTAAATTCTTACTTTTTGTTCTATAATTTTCTTATTGCTTTCAAATTGAAGATAAAATCTTTACTCGAGTTTAAACCTGGCTGTTTGGAAGCCAATGATGACATGTTGCCAGTTTAAAGTCTGGTGCAAAGTACTGCCGTTTTGAATCCAAGACCGAGGTATGTGACTTCTTATCCATTTTATCCAAGAATGAGATATTGAGTTCTGAGTTCAGCCAAAATGTGTACTTGTCCAATAGTAATCGGGTGTTAAAACCGATTCCACAGGCTACTGTAATAATAAGAACGAAAAAAAATAACGTATTGACTTTAATTAAAGTACGAGCAGTGGTTTAACGTTTATCTGTTTGATTTTAATGTTCTTTCCAATGTAAAAGAGGTGATTTCTATAATAATGATAATGAGATTCATGACCTTGTACAGTATTATTCATTTCTAAGTTTTAAATTAGAAGTTTTTTCTTGCAATTATTCTTGAACTTATTTATAGTCGCTATGAAGCTATAGTCGCTCATACAGATTTGTGTGCTGATGATCTACGATAGGGCTCGGCACATTCATTAGTCCAAAGAGCCAAAACTGTTAATTCATCTAACCCGTTCACTGGCACTAATCCTTTAAATGCCTTTTCTTGGATTTTGGTAGGTATGAGTGGGGATATGCAGGTATGAAAGGATCCGGATGGTTGGACGTAGTCTTTGCTGTCCCAAATAGGCCACATACCCCTTAGTTGCTTATATTTCTCCTGAACGTTGCCCCTACCATAGAAATTTCCGGTAAGGAAAAGTGACCGATTTCAAGTAGACCAAGGGGACGTACGGCCATAGGAATTGACACTTAGAGCCAGGTTGGCGCTGAGCACACGACGGTGCCGCTCCCTGATCTACTATGAACACACTTTAGTTTGATTTGAGATCTTCCTCAAGTAATAGTATTTTCGGTTGGGAAAAATTGTGCTGCACTGGTCTGCACTGGTCTGCACTTGTGTAAACCAGTGTACACCGTATCCTTAGATTTGCACTGTGCCGTGGATCCGGTATACACCGGTGCACATCAGTACAGCACAATTTGGCTCAACCGAAACCGCTATAAGAGCAGTTTGCGTGCCACCTGCTCGTTGTTGTGAGCGATTGACTCTGGTGAAATTTGAAAAACTTGGTCATCCTTTTTACCGGTTGCTGTCTTTTATGTAACGTTGTCTTGATTGATAATTACTGTCTCATGGTTGATGCAACCAATAAACTCACTTTCTAATCAATATGTTTATTATTTTCTGTGCTTGCGTAATAGTAATTAACATTATTGTATTCACAAAACACCAGTTTATGCTGCCGTAAATTGTAACTTAGCGGCGATCCGCTGCCGCCAATCTTGATAATAATTGATCTGAAAATGACGCACAATTTTTGAGAACACGACGAAAAAGGTGGTTGTTTGATCTGTATTGATTAAACGTTAGGCTACGACGACGAGGTTGACTCAGGTTCATATTAAATGAATGAAACTTATTTTTTTTCTCGTACTTTAATCGGCACTTTGAGGTACTTTTTTCTCTGCTTCGCGGCCTATACCTTATTACATGAGTTTGAGATTCTTTTTCTTCTTAATTCTGTTAGGTGGCTATTGCTTGGGTTTTAGGTTATTAACTGTCATTGATTGATCGTGCATCGAGCATCGATTATATTATATAAATGAAATTATATGAGTGACGCTGTCTTCTGACGTCACTAGTATTTGTCGCGTGCGCCGCCATGTGGCCATTATGCCGTACCAACCACTTCGTTATTTCAATTAAATCTACCAACTGAGAAAGAGTTCAGATCTTGCTCAAAATCAATAGGGGGCTGGGAAAAGACGGCGAATACCTACGCTTAAAATTTCTATGGTGTACATGCCACTGTTCTACGGATATCGTGGTCTTTGTCTGCGAAAAAAAAAAGTGAAAGAAGAAGAAGAAGATTAATTTTTTTGTGTTGTTTTGAACTTTTAAAGAATAATATCTCGAGATCCGTTTGACCGATTTCGTTAAGATTTGAACTACAGAGTCTACTTAGGTAGGTCTTTGAGCCGTGAAAATTATATCATGAAACTCCTTTCCCTTCCGGAGATATCATGCCAATCTTACATGCAATATCGTTATACCTGGATCCCCCGGGTAAAGATTCTTGGCTCGCGTTTCGCCTTACTTACCTTTAACTTAGCGGCGATTCGCTGCCGCGAATCTTGATACTTGACGTGGCCTTTGGCGTGGCTTCGGGCGTGGCGAGTGTTGGCGCAGCACCGGAGTGAGGGCTCTTGCTAACTCGCCACTTCCAAGAACTTTCCGCTCCTACTGTCCGTCGGACGGCGAATTATCGAGAGTCTACTGTATTCATAACGTAATACCGAACCACTAAGTCAACCTGTTGTGACTATTTCACCGTCACGTCGAACCTTTACACCGTCAGACTTGTGTGTAACTTCGTTTCCATGCTTAGTAGCCTGATGAACGGAGAAAAGTTGTCGGCCAATGTCTGGTACATACCAAACGTCACTTAAAGTAGCAGACGACCACTTCTTTCCAATACACACTTCGACGTTGACGCTGCCACAACCATATGCCATGATACACGTTTTATTTGCAGTTTCAACTGGTTGAGGAATCAGAAACTTCTCGAATGTAGCGAAGTGTTGTTTATTTGCATTCCTGTGGTTCGTTGCATCGAAATCAGAGATCCAGGCATCAGTTGAGACAGAGTCTGTGTTGATTGTAAGGCCAGTGGCAATAAACGTACTTGGATTGATACTATTTTTCGAACTGGAATCCAAACTCTTGTTATTATTACCGCCGGCTGTCGCAGCTTTTTCTTCGGCAGCAATGCGCTTGCGACAATCCGCGATAATATGGCCGAATTTCTTACAGTAATTGCACTGACGTTTTTCTTTCTTCTCGGAATTCGAAGAAGAGTTTGACACTGATTTATTTTTATTCTTCGTTTGATTTAGCGATTTAGCGTGGGAAGCACTAGCAGTATGAGACGGCACCGTCGCTAGCGAACTTTCAATCGAAACTAAATTTTCAACGAGAAGATTTGTTGTTTGCTCTATTTCCGGAATGCGATACCAAGTTGAGCGATAATATTGATATTCGGGACCAAGTGTTTTGAAAATACGATGATGAAGCACCGAGAGTGGAATAGAGGCGGTGCGATCCTCTCTCTCTCTCTCTCTCTCTCTCTCCTATTCTATTCTATTCTATTCTATTCTATTCTCCTTTTACGACTTATCGCCTTACCGGTGCGATCCTTTTTCCGCAACTCCTCAAGTATGTTGTCGAACACGTTTGATAGTCGTGATGTGTGTGTGTGCTTCTTAATGGAGGTGGCGTCATCTTCGGAGATTTCGTAGAACGTATCGAACAGTGTGTATAACCTTTGCAGTGACGATTGCTCGTACACTGATATTAGGGTACTTCCGCAGTAAGTGAATGGGAATAGATGACAATATGCTACAGGTTTGAACCTTTACGGATATATTCTCGTGATAGGTAGAAAATTATCCTGAAAGTCCCATCACAACTAACCACCCAGTTTTTTGTTAAAAAAATTATTAAAATAAGTCATTTGTACAGAGCCAAATGGAACCAACTTTTGAACTATTTTTTAAAAATCATCGACAATATGCTAGACACTTGAACGCTTGCAAAATCACATCGTTAATTATCCACAGATATGAATCCACAATTTTTGTTACGTTTTACCACGCAATTATCGAGAAATGTCAAAAAAGGTATGGAATAGTAATCAGGTTATGGGAGAATAGCGATGAAACGCGGCAACGTTGGGAGGTTAGAGCGCTAGTGGGAGGGCGTTGCGTTAGCGGGCGATTCAATCGTCCAAAGCCACACTCGAAATTCTCGCAAGCTGAAAAATATCAATCCAAATAGAAAAGAGTATTTTTTTTTGCATTTTTATTTATAGAAACTTTTACACAATCCTTAACATTTTTTTAAACAGTAAATAAACAAACTCATTGGATTTATTTACACGAAAATTAAAACAAAAATAAGAACAAATTCGACGTGGTTATTTGCGCGATGTCTCGAAATATTCCCCAATCTTTGCATACGTTTCTTCAAGATTGATTTTTCGAGGTTTATATTGGATTTTATTCTTTAGCAATTTAACTACTTCAATCTTTCCATCTTTCTCAAAAGCATTATGTAAATCCTCAAAACCAACACCTGCCGCAGCCATCTTCTGTTTCAACATAGTTGTTATCAGTTCAGATAATGCTGAGAGTGAATTTGCAGCGTCTTTCATTTCTTTATGACTCCTATACTTCGTTAACGCTTCACCGACAGAGATCAACTCTGATACGATGTCTTCCAGTGTAAAAACTTCGCAAACAAAATGTCTCAACATTTCTACATCGTAGGATGCGTCATGAGCCTTGTCTTCATCCACCCGTTTCATATGTCCACGAGCTAGAGTGGACAATTTCAATTCACCTTTCTTCGATTTCGTTATTTTCATTTTCCTTTTGTATCCTTCGAGATAACAAGCAAAGCCAGCAACAACCGCCTGGAATTCACTGAGGAGAGAGAGCTTTTCAATTGATCTCAAGAGCCTTGGACCATCGAAGGAGAGATTATGTGCAACTAATATGCATTTTCTATCGAATTTTCGTAGATAAGTAATTAACTCAGTCAAAGCACGACGCAGACCCAGTGATTCGACGCGAACCCCATGTAAATAAAGATCTCCGGAAACATTAGTCAGACCGTGTACTTCGGTCGCCTTGGCATCAATGGGCTTAGAGGGTTTGAGGTAGGTGTTGAATGACAAAGACCCAGTGCCTGCTGCGATTTGGAGGATATCACAATCAGCACTCAATCCTGACGTTTCTAAGTCAAAGAAAACAACTTGATATTCCTCATCCGCCATTTCTGCAACTACCTCATCGCCTCTCAGTGCTGGCCTATTGATAACTGGAGTGGTATTTGCGATTGGTACATTACTCCTTCAGATCGTTCATTGCGATGTCGCAAGGCATTCCGATTCTTCTTCAACTCAATACGATTTGCTTTTGATTCAATCAAGCTAGCTCTGTCAGCGTTTATAGATGCTTTTGCTTCAACGCGATTAATATGCTGACGTAGATTTTCATCGATAGACAAATTTAATCTCTGAAAAACCTGAATCATATAGCTCTCTCCCTCATTTTTCTCGGCAACAGCAGCAGCTAATCAATAATCCATCGACTCACTTAAGCTGTAGCAATGGCTCTTTGGCGCCTTTTGAGCTATGGCAGCATTGAGACTCTCGTTAGCTTGGCTGGAGGCTGCGTGAGCATACTTCCCAGCATTCCTGGCAAGTCCCTCGAAAATTTCATCGATGGCTGCAAATAAAATAGGATTTTGAATCCCCTCGCCGATGGTACGATGAGTATATTCTTCAGGATTTTCTTTGTATTTACACCAAGAAAAATCATTGCAATGAGAGTGATTGTTAAATGCATGGATTGGTATAGCCCTCAGTGCACTGGCTAAACCTCTTTCATCTCCTGGATTCTGGGCCATTGCGTACGAGAAACACTTATTTAGATAATCGATCACATTTTTATTCATTTCTCGTTCAGGGTCTCTAGCTTTTGGAATTGAATAAAGAAGATTCTTCACGCCTTTGGACAGGTGATTTTTGTCTGATAATTTCACAACATAATGAGAATCTACCAAGGCATTCCTCACTCCAGCTATCGCTGATGAATCCTCATCTCCACAAAAAATACCAAGCTGTACGTTGTTATCCTTCAGGATATCGCTCTCGGTGGCCAATTTCAGTGCTAAATGTGCCTCAATTGCTTTTGCACTTCCAGTTCCTTCTGACTCGAAGACGTTTTCCCAACTTCAGGGGGTAATCCTGGTGATGGAGCATGCTCCGGAATTTGTAGTTGACCTGTGTCTTCTCCTAACCGTAAATTATAAATAATGAGGAAGTGTTGGAAGACGAAAACCATTAATCGCAGTGTATCTGTGTCCTCTCGGTTTGATTCAATCATACTACCTAGCTCTGCATCTGATAGGGATGATTTGTGGGGAATTATGAAGTTCTGTCGATGTTCAAAAGGCCTATAAAGTACACAGACACGCTTACATCTACTGTCGACAAAGTGCATGTTACGTGTAACAAAAAGAAATTGCAATAGACTTTTCATTTCACATCCATTTTTATTTTTCATTTTTAACAACTTTCCTTGCTGACGAAACACTGTCGATTCATCTATCAAAATTGTAATAAAAAAAGTTCTGAATTGATTGGAGTAAAATTCAAAAACAAAAAGTTGATCGATTGGCTCAATAGTGTCAAAATTAATTAACAACCCGAAATGAGATTATAAAAAAATGTGGAAAAATATATATTTCGCATTGATTCCAATGATATGGTTCAATAAAACAGTCAATCCATTGGGCCAATAAGCCATAGAATATACAATTGGTAGATCAGAAAATAAAAAATAAAACGTAAAAAAAAACTGGAAATTGATTCAAATTTGAAAAAATTATACGAAATTGTGGGTCAGAAGCCTACACCATCCTCTCAATTTCGTCCATATTCTCAATAGTCAATTTTCGTTCAATTTTCGCAGTTCTGTCACAGCTCTCCTTAGCTATTGTCTCCACAACGGGTCCAAATTTTTTCTCATACTCCTTATGGGTATGGTAATGCAGTGTCGGTATACCTGCACTCGCCAATACTTTATTCAAGCCCTGGTTTCCAATACCAGCGTGAAGACAGCCTGTCGAAACCATTCCGTTGATTGAATCATTGATATTTTAATATTTACGATGATACATAGCGAGTCGGAGTAGAAATATTGCCGCGAAATTACGCCAAGCACTATCATGCTAAAATAACGATACGCAACACTGGACGCAGGTTATGTTCGTATCAAAATAAACGCGGCGCATGCGTCATCCAACAAAGATGATCTGACTCACTAGTTCTCTTATCTAGTCACCGAGATAAAGTCCTTCCCCAGGTTCTTTGGGCCATGGTTTTTCCTGCGGACGTAGGGCAAATGCCAGGACTTGCTAAGGAGGTCTCCATGGCACGTCTAATCCACCTCACTTAGCCTCAGCTAGTCGCATAGGCCTACGCATAGGATGCACACACACACGTATACTCACACACACTAAATTCTATAACACCTACACAAATAGTAATTATAAAACACATCTAGTCCTAGGTTTTTAGTAAGTAGTTTATTAACTAATTAATTTTATAAGAACACTAGCACGATTAGGATACTAATGTATCACTTCTATTTGTACAAAACTACTGCAATATGTACCTGACAAGTCAGCGCTTGAGGGGACTTGTCCCAGAGCGCTTAAGGGATAAGTCTACTTTGTCACTTTCGATTTTTCGATTTTTTTTTTTTTTCATTTTTCGAAAGTATATATATCTAAAAGTATTGTGTAAAAATTTCATAAAGATCCGAGCAGTACAACTATATTTCTCTGCGATCTTTACATCGTAGCGCGCTTACCTGAGCGCGCTGAGCCAAGTATTCGCGCTCTCCCGACCGTCTCGCCGGCCCCTTAGATGATAGAAGTAGTGTAGCAACCTATTTTCTTAAAATGTAAGCATTGCTATTTAGTTTTCGTAGGGAAACGAGCCTTTAAACTCGTTTTGTCTCAGACTTCATACGAGCAACATTGATGCGTGCATCATGGTAAAAGGCAGTAGAGCGAATAGAGTCCGTGCAGCTGAGAAGGGCAAAAAGCGTACATTCCACGGGAATCAATTCTCCGATGAACGTGGAACTGACCATGCAAGTCAGTCGGCTAAAAAATTGAAACAATCTGAATGTACGAGTTTCGATGTTCACATGAATCCGACGTCTGGTTACAGCATTTTGAGTTTTGTTCTTGTATTTTCAATGCTGCAACAATATTTAAAGTGCAAAGTTTGCAACAGAGAAGTTACATTCACCAAGTACGGACAGCGGGGATTGGGTTTTAAACTGTGTTTAAGTTGTGAGTGCGGAGAAAAGTATATTGACTCGTGTCCGATGATTGGAAGTGGATACGAAATAAATCGTCGCCTAGTGTTTGTTATGCGGTTACTTGGAGTTGGATTAGCTGGCATTAACAAGTTCTGTGGTCTGATGGAACTAGGTTTCGGACTACACAAGAATGCTTATTATCGAATCCTTGATAGCATTATTGAAACAGTGGACGCTGTTTTCGACTTGGTGACGCGCAAAGCTGTTGCCGAAGAAAAAGCGATTCAGAAGAAAGAAGGACTCGATGAGAACGTTTTATCAGTTTCCGGTGATGGCTCTTGGGCAAAAAGAGGTTTCTCTTCTTTGATCGGTATAATTTCTCTCATTCTTAAATTCTCCGGAAAAATTGTCGACGTTGTCATAAAATCAAGTTATTGTAGGGCTTGCGAGATGTGGAAAGATAAAAAAGACACTTTAGAGTACATTGCCTGGTTTGAAGAGCATGCGCCAGATTGTTCGGCAAATCACTCAGGTACTTCTGGTAAGATGGAGGTCAACGGCATCGTTGAAATGTTTCTGCGGTCACTAGAAAAATTTGCTGTGCGGTATGGCTTTTACATTGGTGACGGCGACACCAAAACGTTCAAAATGCTGCTCGATTGTACCCCATACGGTGAAGATTTCGTCGTAAAAAAGTTGGAGTGCGTTTTGCATGTAGCAAAACGAGTTTTCAAACGTGCTAATGAGGCAAGGAAAGCTCTTATTCAGAAGAAAAAAGCCATCAAGGGAGCTGAAAACAAGGAAGCCCCAGCGAGTGACAAAAAAGCGACAAAATCTGCTCCAAAAAAAGTTGTAGCGAAAAAACCGCTTGCTGTGAAGAAGATCCCTCAAGTGAAAACTCAAAACTTGACAGTGAAGGTAATGAAAGAACTGTCAGTAAATTACGGGTTAGCTGTACGCAGGAATCTTCATTCTGTCGAAGACATGCGCAAAGAAATCTGGGCTGGATTCTACCATAAGATTTCAACGGACGCTAAGCCACAGCACTCGTACTGTTCAATCGAATGGTGTAAATACCTCAAAGCTAAGGTAGCCAAGAAGCAGTATAAACATTCACCTGCTCTTTCTGCAGATGTTCAAGAAGTGCTAA
Source organism: Tenthredo notha (assembly GCA_914767705.2). Classification (NCBI taxonomy): domain Eukaryota; kingdom Metazoa; phylum Arthropoda; class Insecta; order Hymenoptera; family Tenthredinidae; genus Tenthredo; species Tenthredo notha. The sequence goes on from OU611916.1 coordinate 3,121,916, forward strand.
AACCAATTTATGAGGATTTAACTAAAAGTGAATTGCTTGAAAGGTGTTTAGGTGGCCATACACAAAACAACAACGAAAGTTTTAATAAATCTGTATGGACTATGGCACCTAAACACCTTTTCAATGGCAAAAAAGTAGTTGAAATTGCATGCAAAACAGCAGCATGCATTTTCAACGAAGGGTACAAGCCAGTATTGAAAATTATGGAAGTAATGGGTGTCCGTCTCGGTCCGACCGCTATCGACTTCATCGAGAGGAATGATAATACGCGTGTCAGTCTTGCGAATCGCCACAGTTCTCAGTCTTCAAAAGAGGCCAGAACGAGACGAAAGCAAGCCAGATTACAGGAGAATGAAGATCTCGAAGAAACCGAAGGAGTTTCATACGGTGCAGGCATCGCTGATTGAATTTAGGTAAGATTTTTTCCGAATTTTTCATTAAAAAAAACTTTAAACGCGTTTTTCTCAAAACTACGTTTTCAAAGACGGTACCGGTGATTTTTTCAGAACCACTCAACCGATCCTTATGAAATTTGAACCACATACTCTACACGTGAAAATCTATAAAGTGAACCTCAACCGCGTTAAAATATTATCATTTACTATTTTTTTTATGCAATAAACAGTGAAAAAAAAAGTTTTTTTTTCGTTTCTTTTGAAAAATGGCCGCCAATTTGTCAATTATTGAAGAATGTTTTTGGTGGAGGTTCACTTTATAGCGATTGCCATACTGAATCTCAAGCACTTTGATTTTTTCAGTTCAGACAAGCCGTTCTCAAAAAATCACCGGTACCGATGACCTACCGAATTTTTGAGGAACCACGTTCGGCCAACGTTTCTGTATACAATAATAAAATAAAATGAATAAAAAAAATTTTTTGATGTATTTCGAAACATTATTTATCAAACCTAATAACATTTAGATCGATATCTTTCATGGCATGCTTAGAAAAAATTCCCAAAAATGACCTTTTTTTTGAGCGTCCAAAGTAGACTTATCCCTTAATAAATAAATATTTTATTCTATTCTATTCTATTCTCTCTTTCTCATCCGCCAACTCTATGGGACGAAAAAGCGTTGTTGCCAAACATATTACGAAAATTTTAATTCATAAATAAAATAATATTACTAATTTCCAAGGGTGAGAACCATTTTCTAGCCATCAAATATTCGTAAAAAGCCAAAATGAACCGAATTGCAGGGGTTTCTATTTACCCATGAACACTTATTGTTTGCATTTTTTTTTTATAAGATGCAGCGGAATGTCGGAACCTTTGATGTTCATCCCCACCCTATGCCCCCAAAACTTACTGCGGAAGTACCTTAACGTATCCCATTGTTAAATATAATATTATCGCATTTTAAATATACCTAATCCCTGTATTGACGAAGAGCATGATAGAGAAAGCAACACGGTGGAGACTGAAACAAAGAGACGTTGTGTCTTTATTATGGGACACTTACGCGGACTTTGTCCTACGGACTCAAGAGTCTCAGTCTCTACCGAGCTTATATAACGTAAGGACGTGTTTGGATAGTATTGTAATAATTGATTGACAAAGATATTAAAAGTATAGTCTGATATATATACATATATATATAGTATATATACTAGGGTGATTCAGAAAAAAAAAAAAAATTATTTTTTCTTCCAAACAGGCTCATTTCCATAAGAATAACATAGGATAAATTATATTTGCTTCTTCTGATTTTTATAACTAGCAAATGATACGTCACACAAAGAATCTACAGACATATTTTTGTTGGGAAATGAAAAATGAAAAATAAAAAAAAATAAAAAACCAAAAATTGAAAAAATTAAAATTAAAATCAATCAAAATAAATTCAAATTTGACCTTGAATAACTTCTGAACGAATTGACTTATTAGAAAATTACTCGGAACTTTTTTGTAGAGCGTTCAATTCCCTACAAAAATGTGTCTGTAGATTCTCTGTGTGATGTGTCATTTGCTAGTTATAAAAATCAGAAGAAGCAAAAATGATCTATCCCATGTTATTCTTATGGAAAATCGAAAAGTGCGATGAGGAGCAACTCAATATTAATATTAAGAGCTCAAATTTTAACAGGCATACTTTTTGACCTGAATGAAACTTTTGAGCCTGTTTGGAAGAAAAAATAATTTTTTTTTTTTTTTCTGAATCACCCTTATATATATACATATAGTGTTTCATCATTTATTGCGATTCCTACAATACCCATATGTCTTTCGTATTACTTTTCTTACGAACGTCCATGGTGGCATCTTCTTCAAGTGAAGTGCCGATAATACGAGCTGCTCGCGCATTATCACGTTGCCAACGCTTGTATTCGTCAGACGGTTCAGCATTCAATGCTGGTCCCGCGGGGCACGTTCGGGTCCCATCAACGATTGTATAAAGACATTGTTCGTTTAAACAGAGTTCTATTTGCCACTTCCACGTATCCCACTGATCATCATTTTTTAACTTGCGAATATTAACTCGACCATAGTCATCGTCATGCTGTTGTCCGTTGGCAGCCATTTTCTTGTCTGTAGTTCCAAACGTTTCGATGTCGTACAAACGAAATTCACAATAACTTTACTTCAACAAAATTTACAAAACAGGTAAGTTCTGTCGTCCTCTGGCTGAGGAAGCTGTACTAACGGGGCAAATGTTTGCATCCCTGGCGAAGATGTCGTCCATTTCATTTAAATATTGAAATTTGATCACTGCTGCTCCTCTGCTTTTGCACTTCATATTATCTTTTTTTTCAGTATATTTTGACTTCAAATATTTGAATTTATTCTTCACTTGATCCATTGTCCGGTTTTGCAAGTGATCCGCAATCATTTGCCAAACTTTGTCATTTTTCAAAGTTGTGTTCTTGAACTGCGGGAGATGATCCTTATATAAGCAAATTAACGCTTTTATTTCGGATGAATCCCATACAGTGCGACTTTCCCTGCTCTGGGACGGTTCAGCGGATTCACAGACAACAGCTACTTGATCGCAGTCGTTCGCTTCAAGCAAGCTTGGGAAGACTTTTGATGCTAGGGCATATTCCATGTGGGCAATAGTTCCGTCTATGAGAACAAATTGTACATTGACAATATATTGTTATATTAGGTAAAATCACCCATACATTACTAATTACACATGATCGACATCTAGTAGTCCATATGATAAAACACATCTCTTAAAATATAAGAACTTCGGTTGCTGCGTCAACAAACATTATTGTAAAACAAATCAGTCTGTTTCTAGCTAGCTACTAGTGCAGACCTGTATTTCAGAATACACAAACTTATTGCAAACTCATATAATTTCCTCTACGATTCACTTTATTTCTCTTGGAGAACCTACGTAAATCAACTTAAATAATAACGAATATTAAAATCGTTACACTGGTGTCAGAATCGGGATCTTACCGAGATCGATAGAGTGAATATTTGAAAAAGATAACTGTGATTGTGAAAGGAATATAAAAACGAAAAGAAATGTCTCGTCGCCGGGCTACAACCTCTGACGAACCCCAAACAGCTGGTAACCAGCTTACTCCACCACCTCAAGTCGACATGATGGAGCGACTTTTACAAGTTATGGCTACACAACAACAAGCAAGCCTAGCTGCTCAAACTGCTCAACATGAAGCTAATTTAGCAGCACAAAAAGATCGCGAAGAACGCGAAATAATACGACTACGAGAAGAAAGAGAAGCTAAATTGTTAGCTCAACGAGAGCGCGAAGAACGCGAAGATAGACGTCGTCAGGAAGATCGAGAAGAAAGACGAATAGAACGCGAGGCAAATCTAATGGCCCAACGTGACCGAGAAGAGCGAGAGACGGCTCGCCTTCGAGAGGAACGAGAGGCAAATCAGGCAGCCCAACAGGCTACCCTTTCCCTACTGATGAGACGCCTGGAACCTCAACCTGAAATGTCCCAGATCTCGACTCCCAGACGATCCCCAGTAAGGATCGAAGAAATGGTGGAACCCCAAAATTTACGGTCTGTCCAAAATTATGGGGAAGAAGAACCTTCCCCTACTATTCGTAGACCACGTACGGGTGGAGCGGCGACTTTTACGCCGCACACTCGTACAGTACCACAAAGCGACCGAGTTGAAAATTCAATTCGGGACGCACAAAATGTACACCATACTGACCATATGGCTGGCGATAATCCATTAGAAAATAGAGCTATAAATAACACTGTGCCTTTTAATTTGTCTTGCGCCGGGAGTAGTCGCGACAAACAATTAAACAACACGACTGTATTACATAACGAGACTGTAGCCAAATCATCTAACCTAAAAGTAAACTTCTTTGACGGGACAATACCGTGGGCAGATTACGAGAGACAATTTCAAATTGTAGCTAAAGTTAATTCGTGGTCTTCTATTACTAAAGCCGGGCAACTTGCCGGAAGTTTAAGAGGCCCTGCCTTAGCCGTCCTATCAACTCTCGCCGATTCCGATATTGAAAATTACGATAAACTCAGCGCAGCTCTACGTTTACGATTCGGTAATCAATTGATTTCTAAATTGTCTCTAACTCAATTGGGACTTAGGAAACAGGGCAAAGAAAAAGGTCTTCCTTCGCTCGGTGTAGAAATTGAAAGACTAGCAAGAATAGCTTTGCCAAATTGTGATGAGTCCACTAGGGACATGCTAGCTTGCGATAAATTTATTAACGCCATTACGGATCCAGACCTAAGGCATACTCTGAGCTTAACAGGACCTTCTTCGGTCCAAGAAGCAGTAATTAAAGGAATGGAAATCGAAGCTTTGACAAAACACCATTTAGGAGTAGGAAAAGTTCGTCAGATCGAAACAAAAATACCTACTATTGACCCGACTAAAACTGTTACTCCGAAAACTACTCCCAGGCAGCAAACAAATACTAATAATAATAACAGAAATTATAATAATAATTATAATAGAAATAATTATAATAGACCTAATTACGGAGACAGACCCCCGCTAAAATGTAAATTTTGCAACAAAATAGGTCATGACGCGAATCGATGCTATTCATTAGAAAAATTAATTCAATCCAAAAATGATAATACTCAAAATACTCAAACTTCTTGGCGAAAAGATTATGAGAAAAATAACAGTCCAAATCAAAAATCTTGGAGAGATAGAGATTCTCCTCCAGATCCACAATCTTAAACCTTTAAAAAAAAAAAATATGTTCGGGACGCGACTACGATCGTTTATCGTCCAATTTATCATTCATTTTCAATCGATTCAACGTTTCTTTCATTTCATTAGCATGACAATTATAAGAGATCTAATGACGATATTTCTTTTAAGATGGAATTGTTAGTTTAAGTAACTAATATGAAACAAGATTTTTCAGAGTTTCTACTAAAGGAACCAATTCAAGATTCTGAGATTAGAAGAACGAAAGAGAAACCATCCCATCCTGACTTATTTATCCGGTTTCCCTACTTCTCCTCAGATAAGATTGTTCCAATTTTTATTTATTGCATTTATTCAATAGAATAATTTAATTAATCAATTATTATATTTGAAAATCATTCATTCAATACCAAAGAGTTTAATTTATTATCTTGATTTAAAAGAAATTTTAAAGGAATCTAGAATTTAAAAGAGTTTTAGAAAAACTCTAATTTATGACCTAATTATTTCGAGAGATTAACATTTGTCCTCCTATCTAGGTCGTTATTTGATTTATTCGAAGATGTTTGGAGTTGGACCCCATGGAGTTTAGAATAGGATCTTCAAGGAATCCTAGAGTCCTCCAGAATCATTGGTCCTTTTACCTCTCCAACCGCTTCCTATTCCAGTACTCAGGACTTTCCTCGCATCAACCAAAGAATTCTTCGCCTTGTTCCTGTTTCCTGATACCTGTTTCCTGATTCCTGTTTCCTGATTCCTGTTTCCTGATTCTTCGACTCAAGATCCGAAGAAACTTTATACACCACACAATTTCACTTTGATTCAATTAGTCTAGACTATCTTTTCAAGGTTTTCTGCGGTTTCCCTTGGGATTGAGACAAATGTCAGATAGAATTTGGGAAACATTTTAATTTATTGAGCCGCAGCTCCAACATTCCCAAATAACACACAAACTTGTTAAGCTTATGATGATTTTACACACTTATATTCTATATTGTACTCACCTCAAGAGTCGGGTCGACTCTTTTACTAAGGGGGGGGTAGTATTATATTAGGTAAAATCACCCATACATTACTAATTACACATGATCGACATCTAGTAGTCCATATGATAAAACACATCTCTTAAAATATAAGAACTTCGGTTGCTGCGTCAACAAACATTATTGTAAAACAAATCAGTCTGTTTCTAGCTAGCTACTAGTGCAGACCTGTATTTCAGAATACACAAACTTATTGCAAACTCATATAATTTCCTCTACGATTCACTTTATTTCTCTTGGAGAACCTACGTAAATCAACTTAAATAATAACGAATATTAAAATCGTTACAATATTGTTAAATCGTAATAAGTAAGCAAACGGATAATCTGCACGGACGATTGAATATTTTAGTAGCTACAGACACACGATTAACATTAACAAAATGATTCTAGTAGATAAATCATTATTACATACCCGATTGGTTAAGAGTTGATATATCTCCAGCATCATCATGAACTGGATTACCGTCTTTATCTGCGACCAGGGAATACATTTTATTGCCATACATTGACATGATTTATCTATTATGACTTATTTCTGCATACGAATAAAATATTATACGCTTTCTTGAAATAAATTAAATCTAGGTAAAGCGTTGAGTACATGTCTCGTTCGAAAAAACGCGTCACAGTCCATTCTGATTCACCGGACAAATATCGCAGCGGGAGTGGCGTGTGACGTCATGCCTCGATATCTTACGCCCGGGCGTGGGAACGTTGAATCGGAACGTACCCCTGCTTCTACGTGTAATTCTGGTTTGTGAATGTCCAAGTCAGTCAGTGCCTTTTAACTAGGATGTGGTGGTACAATAGATTCTGGTTTGCTCTCATTTATTTCTGCATTAGAGACGCTTGTTGTGATATTACCAGAATCTGTATTGTTCTGAATATTAGTAGAATTATCAGACAAAGTGGGTAAATGACGCTTGTTCAGATGTTTTCTGAAACCTAGCAGGCTGCTATAAAGTCTACCACAGTCGGGCTCAGCGCACTTAAATAGTATATTGTGCATCTAGGGAGGAAAGTAGGTTTTTGCTCACGAGCGCGGAGCTTGCTGCCCCCTTCCGCGAGGGCAGCAAGACACACCGAGGGAGCAAAAACTTCCTCCCGTAATGCACACGATATTATTTTTTACACATGGATGGAAGGCCTTCAATTTGCTTGTACAGAGAATGAAAGAGTGCAAAGATCCTGGAAAAACCGACTTTTGGCAGACCACTGTGCGTGGCGGCGGCAGTGGCGTAACGGAGATACTTCGGGCCCCCCTGCCAGATTTTTCAACGGCCCCCCCCCCCCCCCCCAAGAAAGTTAATACCTAAAAAAATCGACTTATCGAGTTTATCCTCAATACCCATATATCATTCATAAATCTCTGAATACCGTTGGTATAAACGTTTCGAAACGATACTAAAGATCTCTCACCTCCTCATTGAAACCTTTGAAATCGACGTACGTTGACTGTTGCAAATTCCGCGATGATCTGATCAGTATCCAGCTCTCTTGCCATGTCTTGTTCGATGCTCAGAATATTTAATGCTGAAAGCCTTTCTTGCGACATTGAATTTCTGAGATACGTTTTAATTAGTTTCAGTTTTGAGAAGGATCTTTCAGCACTAGCGGAGGTAACAGGTACAGTTAAAAACAACTTGATGGCGATGAACGTGTTCGGAATGCTCGAGAGCAATGTTTTGTGATTTTGTAGCAGGTAAGTTGCAAAATCTAGCACTGAAGAGTTGTTTCGTTCTTCAATTTCTTTTCTCAACAAGCTTCTAAGTTGTAGGATTTCTCGGGGAAAGTCAGTTGAGATGTCTTCAGAGTAGCTTCTTACGAGATTGCTAGCTTCCGAGTAAAGTTGATCATCATTCATTGTAGACAATGCTTTAGGATGCAAACAAGAAAACCTTTTCACCACCTCCTTCATTCCTTGAAATCTATCGACAAGCTGCTTCGTTACAATATCAAGGTTGGTGTAGAATACTTCGATTTTGAAAGCTATTTCAGGATCCGTCAGGCGTTCATCTGCTGACAATTCATCGAAAAATTTCTTGACTCGTTTTTGTCTTGTCTTCTTGAACTCTCTGTTTATTCCCCATTTATTTGCCAAAGTAGCCGCTTCTGCCTTAATTTCGTCGAAACTCTCTCTCATATTACTGAAGTCTTTTGTAGTGTCCTCTAATTTCTGCATAGCATACGCTAAGTCAATACTGGGAGATTGAAGCATTTTGGAAATTAAATTAGTGGCTTCCAAAATTTTTGTCTGAATTACAATTAGGAATGTAAATTCATAAGTCTCCATATATTTTCTCAACGAGTTAGCTTCGTTTTTTTCTTCCGATTTTGATGAAATCAAGTTTATATTTGTTAATGCTTTTAATATTGCAACGAAATTGAATCTGGCAGCAAGAATTGCATCATGTCTGGAAGACCACCTTGTGGGGCACAGTCTTTTGAGAGTTGGTGCCTGTGACGATTCTTTTTTTATGATATTTGTCAGAAGTTCCCATCGCTTGATACTTGCACTGAAGAAAACATATAGCCTTCCGATGTAATCATAAAATATTCGAACAGGAAACACATTTTGCACTGCATCATTGAGAACAAGGTTCAGATTGTGGGCGGCACAGTGTACATATAAGGCATTGCCTTGGATATCCCGAATTCGTTTTTGTACTCCTGAATAAACGCCACTCATTACACTGGCGCCATCATACCCTTGTCCTCTACACTGTGCGAAGGAAAGGCCGTTTTCTTCGATGGTCTTAACTATTACCTGTACCAATCCTTCAGCACTCTGATCTGACACTCGTATGAACCCTATAAAACTCTCACAGATCTTAAGTTCTGTGGGTTGTTTATCAGAATCGTACAACACACGTACGTAACGCAAAATAAAACTCAACTGATCATGTTTTGTAATATCTTGCGTAGTATCTAATATTATTGAAAAGAAGGAAGAATCTTTTATCCTGCTGATAATTTTACGCAATACATTCGATGATAAAAGATTAATGAGCTCATTTTGTATCATCGGGCTCAAGTAGTTGATTTTAGTTTTAACTTTATTATTTTTGTCCACTAATTTTGCTAAAACAGTGTCATATTTGGCCAGAAGCTCTATAATTGCCAGGAAATTGCCACTTGATGACTCGCCTATTTTCTCGCGATGGCCACGAAAAGCTATGTTACAAGATGCCAAGGTGAGAGTAACGTGGACAATTCTCTTAAGAACCTCCTTCCAGAAATTGACTCGTTCTTTCCATTCCTCGTTCAGGAGAACGTCAACCGTTTTTTCATTTTTCCACGAGTCATATAACAGACATGCTCTCAAATGACTTACCGATGTCTCATGGGTTTTGATTTTTTTGGAAAGGCCCTGCCAGTCATGTACTCCCTCGATCCAAGAAAATTGCATTTCTGTTTTAACGTTTCTATCTGCAAAGAGCCAGCACGATTGGCAGTAGGCACAGTCAAGTTTAGGAGAATAACATAACCAAATGCGCGGAAACGTTTGACCATCCGCAGTCGTCTCCGTATAATAGTGAGTGGAAAAGCTTCTCTTCTTATCATCTTTAGGAAATGGTCCTCGTGGTTGACAGGGGCCCGTGTTGAGAATAGTTTTTTTCACCTCAGGATCAAAAATATCTCTCGGAAAATTTCCACGGTCTGTCGGATATGGATTATTTAATTCTGACAGTTGGGTTTCTCTCGCTGTAGATTTACTATGGCACGACTCTTCATTATTTGTTTCCGAAGTAACATGGATATCAGTGGGTATTGCATCGTCCGGATTGTGATTTGAAGACGTATAAGTAGCTGTCGGTAGCTCATTGCCAGTTTCTTGTTTTTCAGGTTCACTCACAACTCTAAACATCGATGTAATTTTCGTACATTTTCTGGCTACCTCTTCCTTTTCCTTTTGCAGCTTCCTTTTCTGAGCTCCACTAAGATAATTTTTTTTACTTGGGCCCGACATTTCTGTATCGCATGTGTGGGCACGCACCGGCACTACGACATAACATACACGACACCCACGACTCACCTCAGTAATTCAGATGTATGTATTAATATAATGATGCTTGCAACAATTAATAATCAATAACCCACTTATTTTTGTCGAAAATTCGAAAATTTTTCGAACGCGCTCAACAAGATAATTTTTCGATTTGTAACAATCTAGACTTCGCGAATAGTAATGATGATACAAACATAACCATAAATACCGACTGATCTAAGAGTTAGACATAAACCAGGGAATCACCGGACTACGGTCCAGGTTGTCGGTCCAGGTTGTCGTGCAAAGTGTAGTAAATTCGAACGATTAGTTACAAGTCAATATAACTATATAACCTAATAATTGTCAAGAAACCATTTCGTATTTAATGAGACTCCTGCTTAGCAATATTTTATATTTTCTACATTTAAACAGAAGTTATCCTCACAGGCGGGGGGCCCCCAGGAGCGGTGGGCCCCCCCGCATTGCGGGGGCTGCGGGGCCCTCCGCTACGCCACTGGGCGGCGGGGTCCAGGGGCGAGGCCCCCGTGAGGGGGTTCGGGGGGGCGAATAATGATAAAAAAATGGAATTTATCACATTGGAACATTAATTTATATATATATTATAACTATACTGTTTTTAGAACTTTTCAATACGTATCTTTCTTATATTGTATCATTTTTTTTGGTAACATTTTTTTTTAATTTCTAGCAGTCATAAAAAAATAGTATTACCTATTTTTCTTTTCTTAGTTCTGTTCTTATCTTTATTATACTGTCATAACAATACTGTCTGTTTTTTTAATACTGGAATATTTTCATATTAGAGTTAATTTTATCACATACGACACTTTTATTCCTATGACTTTGAGTTTCTAATTGCTAAGTTTATCACTAGAACACTATAATGATAATATTGCATTTCTTTTATAACAGAATGTTTTTAGGAGATTTAACTTTATCACATTAAAGGACTTTGGTTTTTAGTTTTTTTCCTTTCTTATTCCTATTCTTAGCAATATTATATAGGGTGAGTTTTCTGAAGTCCGACAAGGCGTCAGGCTTTCAAGCGGCATCTTGTTTTACTTCAGGAAACTCACCCTGTACAATATATGATTTCGTTGTACTTTTTAATAACTTAAGGGTTTTTTTTCTCATTGAAAGTAAAAGATTCTAGAGAGTTTATATGAAAATTGTAATTAACTATCCCTGGCGAGGAGTTTTCTTTAGTGTCTACGGAGTCGGTGGGTTTTGACGAAGATTCGCCAACGTTTCCCTGCTTCACCTCTTCTTTCCTTTCTCTTCGGTAATGGAATATCAGTAGAAGTTTTTGACGTTGACAGAGCTGAATTTTTGAATTCTGTCAGTTGGTTGGATCTTTTTCGTTTGTTCATCACTGAGTCATCGATGTAGCCCTCCGCCACCCTGTCCGACTTCCATCCACCGTGGCGTTTTATTGATACTATGTCGGCACCAGCATCCGCAAGAACAGTCGCTGATGTTCGGCGAAAACTATGGCCGGTATAGTTTTTTGGATCTGGTAAATTCAGATAGATAGCGATCTGAGCCGGCATGTTGCCCAACTTGTTTTTGCCAATCGGTTGTCGAGTACACCTTCCAGGTTGATAATTCAAAAAGAATCTCTCGGTCGATGCCTTTTGTGGTCGCAAATTTATGTATTTTTTCACAGTGTCGTAATATTCACCATCAATTACGAACGTCCTTGGCAAATGGGTCTTTGTATCCGAAATGTTCATGTGTATATAACAGAGTTTTTATCTGTTACATTGCTCATTGTCAAGCCACACGGTTCCCCTTCTCTGCAAGCACCGTAAACTCCAATGATCAATGCTACCTGGAAATAACATAGTAAATGTAATTTTATATTACATACATGTTTGTCAGTATATGTTCCATGATGGTTCTACCTTCGTTACTAAATATTCATAGTCTGGCGCTTCACGTAAAAATTTGTGTACTTCCTTCGATGTGAGGACTTTTGATTTTTTACTTGTAAATCCCACATTTTGTCTCTTAACAAAGTGCAGTTGTGTATATTTTGTGATGTCGATCTCTTTCTTGTTGTCTATAGTAGTTTTCAGCATGGACCATATGGACCATAGAGTTTATGGTTTCAGTTTTTTTGATATTTTTTCAAAATATGCCACCAGTACAGCTTCCGCAAATGAGGTTGTTTCTTGTTTTTATTGCCATTCCAAAAACTTTTCGTACGTATGTACATACTTTTCTTTGGACTTTTCTGGTAACGCATTATTTATGACGCGATTAGCTGTTGCGGCTATATGTGGAGGCAATTGTTCTTCCTCACTATCGCCGCTTGATGCCATTTTATATTTGCTAATTTCTTTTGATTGCGTTTTATTGTATCAGATCCCGAATGAACCGTGCGTGAAACTCAACACCTGACAAATATTTTAGGTTATGTTCGGTGGATTCGAAGCCGTTCCGACTGTACCGGCCGAGCTAACAGAAGCCGAACACTAGTCTTACTTACCGGAGAGCCTTTCCTCCCCGGTCTTTTCACACTACAGTCACTACTTCCGTGTGAAAAGTCTTTCTTCCCTAGGGAAGAAAAACTTTCCACACCCTTTCCTACCGAGGGATGCAAAACTTCTTTTCGCTCCCTCTCTACCGGGAGCGAAATAGGCCTTTCCGTTCATGTGTGAAGAAAAGTATCGTTACTATTGAGGTTGTGAACATGTCTAAGATGTAATATTAGAATCCCTACAGTTTGCGAAGACAAATCACACTTAAGGCCCATCCCTAGTTGCCCACCTCCTTTTGATACAATGTGACACATTTCGATTATTATCCGGGCCCAGGCGTCAAAAACGCAAAAAAGGCCAACGCAGCGCGAATTCAAATTGAATACCGAACACATGCGTTCAAAAAAATGTTCGTTTCGTGCGAAAATAGAGTCTACAGATGGTTTTTACATTTTTCGTAATGTAATGTTTTTCGTAACAATGTAAAAACCATCTTTTACAATAATGCTTGTTGACTCAGCAACCGAAGTTCTTATATTTTAGGAGGTGTTTTTTATCATATAGGCTACTAGATGTTGTTCGTATGGAATTAATGATATGAGGGTGATTTTACCAAGTATAACAATATGTATAATGGTCTTCTTAGAATTCTCAAACTTCTGAAAACATTTTAACGCATCTATTGAGTGTAATTTCACAAGACTTTCCATGCATTACTAGAATGCAAGTATCTGATACAAAACAAAATATTGCTGTTAATAACCACGAATCGCCTCGCGATAGCATCGAACAAAAACACTCGCAACACACTGTAGTGAGATCACTGGCTGCAATGGTTCAACAACCAAAAAGAGTTATTGGTGCACCCGGAACAGATGTAAAAAATCGTGAATTGTTTCATAAATATTCAAGAATTACGTCAGAAATTACACGCCCAGGGACAGTTCACGCGCAAAAAGTGGGTGCACAGAATAGTCGGCTGGGTAATCTTGCGCCTGAGAGTTCACCTCGAATGCAAGGTCGCAAGGTAACTGCGAGTGTATCAATTGCTGTGAATGATAGGGAATCACGGAGGCGAGAAAGGCGTAATGCCCCTCCAACTGTTGACGAGGAATTTAAACATATAATTAGATCAGGCGCATGGTTGACCGATCTTCACATGACTCAATTTGCGTACCTCTTAAGAAGCAGTACAGAATATTCACCACGTGAAACCTGGCGGGTACAAATGCCAAGTACCATCGAGCCAGTTTCTCCCACTCACAAGCATATCCAAATACTACACAGCAGTGAACTGCACTGGGTATGCGCATATTATGATACCGAATCGATATTCATATATGATCCATTCAATTCCAAAAGGCTACATCGAATGCACGAGACATATTTGAGGAAATTATTTCCTTTCTGTCTAGAATTAGGTGTCCGTCAGGTGCTGCCCTCATATAGTTCAAAACTTGAGCAATTAGTCTCGGTGAAGTTAGTCTGTGTCTAGGCACGTTGTAAACAAGGTCGACATAAAGTGACTTGTGAAACCTCTAATAATAATAAATGAAATAGTTATAACGGTAATACGCCTAAATACTTATCCCTCTTTCGTGAAAGGCGTTTCTCCCACTCTGCGGTCAACCGAGAAGGTGGAGCGTAGAGACGATAGTGTGCGTGTCGCGCCACCCACCCGCCAGGGCAGTCTCCACTGGGTCCGGTAAATTAAAAAAGTTCTCAAAACTGTAATTTTGCTAGGTTTTGTTTTTTTCTCAACATTTTTTCTTTTAGTTTCGACTTCTCCATTGTATTAAATTAAAAAGTAAAATTTTTATATTTACTCAAATGATAAAAAGCGAGAAATGAATAAAAGGGCGCGCGAAGAACCCTTCGAAAACGTAATGTCACGTTACTGTACGGCCGTGAGGTAGGATCACAGCGCAGTGGGGACAGTAGCGACGCACGAATGGTCGTCCCCACTCCGGCGGCCAAATAGTGAGTTAGAGTGACTTTCACGAAAGAGGGTTATTCCTACCAATAGTCCTCTTCCCATACTTGCCACAAGTGCGAACTAGTAAAGGGGAAACCGTAAAAGTTGAAATTTTGTGGTTTTAAACACTTTCTATCAGTTTGACAGCAAGCGCATAAAGTTTCCAACGGTTCAAGACCAACCCAACGGCTCGGATTGTGGGGTGTTTGCTATCGCATTTGCAATCTCGCTCGTTAATGGTAACAGTCCGGATAAAATAACATACGACGTGTCTCTTATGCGTGCACATTTATTGAAATTGTTCGAAAACAACGTCCTCGAAGAATTTCCTCGCGCTCGTAAAACGCAGCGCACGGTTAGAAAAAGAGATAATCTTACTTGTAAACGTAAAGTATTGTCGGAAAACGTTCAGAATCAAAACTCGGAGCAAATGGAACAAGAGAACTCATGCCCCGTTGGGGTTAAAAAACAACGAGCTGAACTTATTGCGCATACCGAACAAGAAGAAGCTTTGCGTCCGAAATTAAAATCAAAAACAAATGTTGCAACTTACCCGAAACCGCTAATCTGCGGCGAGCACATTCAGGCAGATGCAACAACTAAATGTGATCAAGAGTTTAATGAAAAACAACAACTTCTGATGCCAAATATAGATCCAGAATCTATGCAATATGTTAGATTGGATATCATTAATCGCGAACAGGTACACCAAGATATACCAAAAACATCTATGGCGGATGCCATGATAAAACGTGGTATTGAAAACAGATACAAATATACGTATAATAATTCT
Source organism: Tenthredo notha (assembly GCA_914767705.2). Classification (NCBI taxonomy): domain Eukaryota; kingdom Metazoa; phylum Arthropoda; class Insecta; order Hymenoptera; family Tenthredinidae; genus Tenthredo; species Tenthredo notha. The sequence continues at coordinate 3,137,351 of OU611916.1, forward strand.
AGTGCCGAAAAGTCGAAGCACTGTAGTATCGCTACGAAACGGAGTATTATAAACTCTCAAAACTACCTTTCTAACGCTGAGAGGCTGCGAGGTCGAGCTCGCGAACTCTATCATTCGAACGTTGAAAAGCGGCGAGAGAAAGAGCGCAATCGTTATCAGTTGAATACTGAGTCGCGGAAAGCTAAGAAGCGCGAAAGTTATGATTTGAACCCTGAGAAACAGCGAAATAGAGCGCGTGCATATTATAGATCGAATGCTGAGAAGGAGCGTACTATTAAGCGTACTATCTATTCCTTAAATCGTTTAGCAAAGCTCAAGAAGAGTACCGCTACTAAGATTGTTGCTAAATATCATCGTATTCAAAATGCGAATACCATAGCATTAATACAGTCTAAGGAAAAATATATGGCAAAGATTGCGCCAAAGATTGACGAGCTAACCGAAAGTGATGGGAGAATAAATGCCGAATCGATCATTAAATGGTGCATTCGTGATAGAGATTTGAAAATCAAATCGATGAAGAAAACTTTACAAGTTGTAAACAAAAGAGTAGACGTATATTTGACTAAGGTTGACAAATGCTCCAGTAATATTATCGAAGATAAATTGGGCGTTCTTTGTGGTTTATTAAGGCACATCGCCTCAGCTGAATCGTTTTACGCGGAAGCTGGGTATGAGCTTGTTCAGTTTCATGAACCAATTGCAATTAATACAACAGGGCAAGCTGCCAATATTCTGCCATTGTTTAACAAAAAGCAAAATGAAAGTGTAAAAAGCAAATGCAAGAGTTGGCCTTGCAACAAAATGTGTAAAACGAAGGATGTTACATTACTCGCGAAATACGTAGAGTTTCTTCGGATTATATCCACGTGCACGTTGAAAAATATACATAAGTTTCTAGACAAGTTGGAGTGTACAGCTAGACATTTGTGACTTCCTCGACTATTTCCTCCTTCTCTTCATTTTCGGGAGTAGAATCTACATGCGAACGCGATATTTTCTGAAATCGGGAGAATGGGGAGAGGAATTGCAGGATATAGTAATGCAGAAATAGTACTTTTCGATACTAGTGCGAAAGTGTTGATTCTCGGACGAGTGTGAAGTTTTTCGCCCGAGCGAAGCGAGGGTGACAATCACACGAGTCGAGAATCATCTTTCGCACATGTATCGAACTTCATATTTCAACACAGCGCGCGTTAAGTTGAATTTTATGCACGCGAAGCGTGCGCAAAATCGAACTTTGCGCACGTCGTGTGTAAAATATATATTCAATTATCAGGGTGCGTCGATATTTACCTCGCCCGAACATCCAGTTATAGTAGACCTTGATGCTCGCATCATCGTTTCAATTGTTTCGTGATGTATAAAAAAAATTGTCAATTCGCGGAATTTTTTTAGCTATAAGCGATTCTTTTTCTTCTTTTTCTTTCGTTAATTTACGGCGCTTAGCGCCACTCATTTTATTAACTCGTATTTATTTTTGTCTTTCATTAATAGAATGTAGTATCCAGTTTCTGTTCAATTGTACTACAATGTACAAAATAACTTCGCGTGGGTATCTGACAAGAAAAAAAAAAAAAATATAGAACCGAGCAAATCTATGAATGAATATTGTAGATCGTTACATGTGCACTAGCGTACGGAAAACAATGTTCATTCGCGTGTCAGGACGTTTTGCAGTGCGCATAAGATCGGTATTGGCGGGAGAGAGAAGGGGGCGCGCAAACTTGTGAATTTCGCCAACGCACGGTGCCCCCTTCTGCCATGGCGCCCTAGGCCTGGGGCTAGCAGGCCTAGTGGATAAACGGACCTGCCCCCCCCTTAACAAAAAATAGAAGAGCTCCGAATAGATGTATATACCGAACGCAGCTTCAGTTGGGCTCGTCATATTTTATTAGAATTTGTGACCTCCTTTGTTTTGTATGCGGCGTCCTTTTTTCGATTTCCAACGGTATTCAAGGTTTTCACGGCCGATCGTGGCGCTAGCGGCTGTCGCGTCACGTGGTCTCGAACAAGTCTTGGCTGGGCAGCTACCTATTTAGCGAGAGGGAAATCTGGAGATTTGAGTGACACTAATTCGTTGCGTTAAATTAATTTGAATTAATGCCTTTAATTGAAATTAATCTTTTTAATTCAAATTAATTTTTTTCAATTCACGTAAATGTTTTTATTCCAATTCAATTTTTTTCAATTAATTTAATTCGAATCACTTTTCACAGTAATTCATTCTGACTCAAGTTCATATTCGATTATTTCAATACAATTTTCATATTTACTGTTATTTCAAATTATTTCCCACTCAATTCTGATTATTTCAGCTTAGTGAATAGATTTCATAGATAGTTCACCTTATTGTTTATATTTCTGCTAACAGCACGTGCAGAGTGCTTCATTACTGTATAATTTTTTCAGCTAATGATATTGATGAACAAGTTTTTAAGTCACTCACAAGAGACATGCTTATTGAAATGATACCAAAAGTTGGGTAGAGATTTAAATTTGAACAGCAGTATAATATCTTCAAAAGTGAAATTGGAGTAGTGGACGATACCTCGGACACACTTTCTGTTCCGTCTAATTTTAACGCTGCTACATCGAACTCTGTTTTATTGCCTATCCCTGCTATAATTGACGCAGGTATGTTTTCTACGTACAGATTTTTGACTTATTGATACTTATGTTCATAATGACATACTCGTAACGGCTTTACTATGGCAGTAATCGATCGATTATAGTTGTTTTCATTGTATGCAATGGTATACCAGAAGCCGCAGTTTATAATAATAGTAGGTACCCTGTTCATATCGGTACAATGATCGATAGGGTAGCTGACATTGAGAATATATTTTTTCGTAGTATAATCCATGATCGAGAATGCTGTATTGAATTTTGACATCGTGTATTATCTTTTCTACAGAAAAATTGAAGGAAATGTTACTCTCCAACTCTGAGGGAAAAGAAATATATGCAAAGTTCAAAAATCTTAAAGAATTGGACAGAACAAAGTTAGCAGCGTTTATTATTGATAAAGAAACAGAGGCGGATGCAGACTCTAGGTACTCTAATCATAGATATGTGTAGCAGAACATCCATAAATACAGTACAGGAGTAGCAAAAGTTCAAGATGTTCAATATAAACGGAATGAAAATATGCACCTGAACTTCCGAACGTTCGTATGAACGGAACTTCTGAAAAGAGCTTATACCACATTTGTTTGATCGGCCCCAATTTCTGAATTTTTAGATGACTATAATCGACCTTCAATTTTCCATCTATCTCAAATTTTTACAAATTTTTAGCGGACGAACAATCGTGGTATGAATCTTACCTCTCAAAATTTTCGTTCAAATGAACATTGCGAATTTGAGGTACGTATGAACATAAAACTAACTTGGCGAGAAGGGTGACCCTTTTTTGGGATGTTCTAAAATTTAAACTACGCCACCCCCAGATCATAGGGAACCAACTGATAAATATTAATGCTTATGAACACGTTATAATTGGATATCTTTTGGCATAAATTTTTTTACCTCAAATCTATCTACGTGCAGCACAGTTAAATTTCATAAACAGCACAACTAAGGGAACTTGACATTTGAAATATAAATTTAAGCTTACAGTCTCGACCAGATTCAGTTATCAAGAGACTCAGTAGAGTCTCGTGCCAAGTACATTAATGTTGTACTACCATTCGTTATGAAAAACGGATTGAAATCAGACACTACCCAGCAAACACAACGTGTATTTGTTATATAACATCGAGACTATTTAGTAATATAACATATGTTATATCGAAGTTACGTAACATTGTTAGACCATGGTAATATAACAGATGATACATGGCAATAATATAAGTATAATGTTACTATAATATAATTTGAACTTGGCGCTGGTGTCGCTCGTGTTAGGATTGGCAAGTAATTTATCGGTCATACTTCCGCTAGTGAGTCCCGAGTGATTAGCCGCCTTTTTACCGGTATCGTGGAGTGTGTATCCAGTGTATCTATAGTTTTGCGCTGTGATAATTGGTTTTTCATTCAAACTGGTAAGTATGTATGTATATCCATATGATTTGTTCGTAATTGTAGGAGAAGTTACAGTTGTTCTGAGAAGAATTCATGTATCAATTCTGACATTTCTTATTTCCACCGCATGCTCATGCAACATAACCTTGAACATAACACGTGTTATTAGAGGGTCGGGTCACTGGCTGGCCTTTTATATGTCATTGAAATCGTTCAGTTGTGATATATATTAGGGTAAAGTGATTCTTAAAAAAAAATTCGTTCCGAAGTATATCATTCTATACGGAATGCGGTACTTTCCTTATACTAATGTATTCTTTGTAAAAATCTAAGACGAAAATCATGAATGCTAAGATGTCGAATGGGAAGCCGTTTTCAGGTACAGGAGTCGTTTAAAGTTAGCTAATACGAGAGTAGATATGAGACTGTATGTACGGAAAGACGTATAAGGAAAGTACCGCATTCTGGATCACCCTGCATATTACTGGCCCTTTCAAGTATATACGGTCTGATATACCATCAGCAACGCATCATCTGATAAAAATGGTTATTCAGCCGAATTCTTTTTTTTTCTTAGGCTAGTATTTCAACTCACTGACACATATTTATGCACTGTCATACTTTTCCAATGGTACGACAGTTTATTATAGAAGCACTGAGATTACATCGGTGCTTTGTTCCTGCGTATAAAAAAAACTGACTACACTTGTGGCGTTTTTCCGTGGGTGCACTCGAGGCGCACCGAATGTGGTTTCCCTAGTTTCCAACCAATAAAAATACAGGGAATCTGGAGAAAACCGCAGTCAGTGCGCACTAATGCACCCACGTAAAAACGCCATTGGAAAATTGCACTTGCTCTGACAGCTATTTCTCAATCCAAATCACGTGGACGTAACATTTTTATTACAGTTGCACGTTTGTTGCATAACTGTAACATCACAGAAATATAACTTTTTTGTTATAGTTACAAGTTCAGTACACAACTGTAACATCCCGGGAAAAAATGCTCAGATATGATCAGATATGATCATATGTGATCATATCCGAGCTCAGATATGATCACATATGATCATACATGAGCTCATACATGATCCCACATGAACAGATATGATCGTATCTGAGTTCAGATATGATCATACATGATTTCATACATGATCATATCTGCAGCTGTGTACGGAAATGATGCTCAGATATGATCACGTCTATTCATGCATGATAATATATGAACTCATATATGACCCCATGTATGATCATACATGATCATATCTGCAGCTGTGTACGGAAATAATGCTCAGATATGATCACGTCTATTCATGCATGATAATATAATATAATATAATATAATGATCATGTATGAATGCTCATATCTGATCAGATCCGAAATAAAGGTACTGTCTGATCATGCATGATCATATACGATTATACATGGTCATACATGATCATATCTGATCAGATCCGAAAAATGGTCCTGCAAGATCATATCAGATCATACATGATCAGATATGAGCATGTATATTCATGTATGATCATGTATGATCGTATTTGATCTAATATCCACATATGATCATGTGTGATCATACATGCTCATATCTGATCATGTATGATCATATACGATCATGCAGGACCATTTTTCGGATCTGATCAGATCTGAGTGTTCATACATGATCATATCTGATCATATCTGAGCATTTTTTCCCGGGATGGCAGAAATATAACTTTCTTCTTACATCAATCTGTTCTTGAGTCGGATTCAATAACTTACCTGCAGCTTACATGTAACATCTACGTTATATTGCACGTTACATTCGGTTATATTAATATAACGTTGCGGCAATATAACTGTGTTTGCTGGGTATGGCCAAGTACATACTTGTCAGTTGGCTTCAGCTCTCAACAAGATATTCGACGGCTTCGCGGAAGAAGCATATATCTCAGAATTCGCTCGAAGAAGAGTATATCTCAGAAAATGCTCGAAGATCCATGTATCTCAAGGTTGAAAATTTGTCACCGCAATTTAAGTTGGTATCACTACCGTCGTACAAAATTTCAAACTCGACGCTGATTACTAATCTAATATTAATATTGATATTAATAATAATATTCCAATTTTTTTTTGGTCATCTCGAAGTTATAGAAAATTTATTTTTATATAATTTGCGACGTGCCTGCCAACGGCCTGGGTTCAAGGCCGGACAGACTACGTCTGCAAAGTCAGACACTCTAGCCACGATTGGCTCATCGGAGAATTTACTAATTAGTGCTAATTTATAAAATAGCTCATTGCCGATGAAAGTACGAGATGTTGGGCGCCAGGTACCTAAAGGATACCGCGGTAACAAAATGACGTAAAAAATCAAACTCGAAATAATGTTGATAAAGGATTAAGAAAAATATAATGAATACAAATACAGCGACGAGATAATTAACTAAAAGTAACGCGATAATACTCGGTAAGCTCAGCGTGAGGGGAACATGGGGGCGAAATAATGTAGATGAGAAATAAAAAAAAAGGTTGTTAGGTTTATGGATTTAATCACAAAGAAACCAGTAATATAAAATCATAGGTGATAACAATTAACACGAACAATAAAACACACGATAAAACAATCAAACAGTCAAGGCCGATCACATATGTCGGCCGAAATACCAATTAAACAAGATACCGGCAAATAATATCAAAGACAGCTGACTGACTAGGTCACACACATTTAAGTAGGGCAGGGGGTGATACAGGACATTAGAGACTAGAGAACACGGCGGTAGGTAAGTTAGAACAAGTCACTGAGACAAAAAGAAAGAGAACAATATCTTATGATATAGCAGGAATCAATTACAGAAATATATTAGTTCCTAGAAAATGAGTCGGTAACATAGGGGGATCAAAAGTCCAGAATCGATGATTTGTGGACTTCTAGTGACTGATGGGACGGGTCGATATCACGGAATATTCCCTAGAGAAGTGCACGGCGTCAGAATCAAATTCAAATAAGGTCGTACAAAGATGGCCAAGGCAATGTTACACGATACACGCCATGTGGCTACGCAGTAACCAACTAACAAAAGGGACGTTAGAATCTGTTACAATTATTAACTTTGAATAACAATAATTATACCAGCTCAAGGTTTCTGGGGAAAATGGGGCACTCTTTTCAGTTGATAAGGGGTTAAATTAATCAGGAGAATATCACAATATCGTTTCTACAGCCTGTAGATCGACTCTTCCAGAAACACGTGGCTCAACAAGCCGTCGAGATCAATTATCGTATTTTTACTACGCAACAAATTCTTCCACGTGGGAAATCCTTATTTCTGGGACTGGATTTTACAACAATTAAGGGGGAGATTCAGTTTAACAATTAATTACATTTACAATGAGAATTAATATAGAAATATTTAACAAAGGACAGGGAAATGACGATACAACGATAAATGACGGTACGATAATTAATAACGACACGACAAGGAATAACGATACTTTCTCGAAAAATCAATCAATGAGGCGTTATTATAGGATAGGGGAATACAATGAACAATAATCAATAATCAAACGAAACTACAGCACGACAATTCGATGATATATGGACGGCGTCACAACTACGCAATTAGACCCAGGTAGAAAATTGTCTTGGTAAAAGCTAGCTGCTAGCTAGTTGTACTAGTTATTTATCTTGGCGCAAGATAATGACATTATATTGGTGCAAGCTCGGTATGTAACGCTCATTCGAGCTAGCAGCAAGCCTGATGAATTATCTTGGGCCAACCTTTACAACGTAGCTAATGCCAATATAACCGAATCAGTTCGGCGCTCGCTTAGGGGTTTCGTCCGAATATACGTGAAATGAGAATCAATTTAGTGATTAATCATTACTGGTATACTGCAAAAAAAAACAGTCAACTTACGTACGTATGAATATTCGATATCACGTTTTATAATTACCCAAGTAGCTCAACAAACATTACCAGTTCGCTAAGAAAAACGCCATCCAATTTTTGTTCGACCTAACCGGGATTTGAACCCGCATCCGCTCGTATCGCTAAATTACTAGTCGCACGCTCTACCTACTACGCCAAACCATCCTATGCTATTACATCTCAGATTTTTCTATTTGATGAAACTTATGATCACGGTGTAGAATTAAGAACTAATAGACAATTCAATCTCACCGATCAGTATCATGATTGATCAGTGTCAAACCGAGATCACGCCTGGAAAATGTTGTTAAAAATATGAGCGTTACGCGTACAGATTTATGCGATATCGCAAATTAGGTTATTTCATATAGAACATGCAATAATAAAACTTCGTGACATAAATTTTATTCATACTATGTGATTCAAAAGTAACAGAACAAAGTTATCTTATAGTCCCCGTTCCGACATTTTTTTTCTCATAATTCATTTCCAAAATACAATTAACACATTGGCAGCGCTGGCCTAACCTCACTTTCTGCACAACGGCGTGTCTCACGCATAGAGAGGCTGCGGCTAGCTACAAGTAACCTCAAAAATCAGTCTAAAGTAGACCGAATCTCGAAAATACGTATCAAGTTTAGCTAGCAGCAGTCTATGCTGAACCTTGGATCAGCAAGTCTCGCACGTGGATGGGTCGCGGCTAGATATAATACAAAGAGAGTAGCGAATCTCGAAGAAACGTATCAAGTTTAGCTAGCAGCAGTCTATGCTGAACCTTGGATCAGCGACTCTCGCACGTGATGGGTCGCGGTTAGATACAATGCGAAGAGAGTAACGAATCTCGAAAATGCATGTCAAGTATAGCTAACTGCGATCTAATTTTATTTAGCCAAAATCTATCTTATAACTCGAAACTACGAATAAAGCTAGCGCCAGTCTATAGCCAATATCGCGGTAACGTGTCTCGCAAGCCAACATGAAATGTGGCTAGCGGCTAGGCTGAAACTTTCGTAGCCAAGATAATTTTCTACCTGGGGAAACGAATTTCTTTTAATCAACTGAATATCAATCGAAGGGTCGTTTTGGATTGGAATCTTACCTTAATCAAAGCACAAAACTAACTAACTGATCTGAATGAAATCAAAGAAATTTACGTAACGATTTACTGGGACGAATGAAAGAAAACTAAAAAATATTTAGTATAAGACCTTTCGATACGTGATCCAAGCAAGAAGTGAGGCTCCTAGGCTTGTCGCTATGCAGATGCAATTTTGGGGGAGGTATAGGATCTACGCATAAAATCAATGGGCGTATTCTTCTTCTGCTGGGTTTTGTCGCAGACCTGGCAGGGCCTTTCGACACTTCGAGCTTTGGCCAGGGGCTTGTCAGATGGCTCGTCATGTTCTTGATATCCTGGAAGGCGGAATTTCTGCATGTGGACCGGTGGACCAAGCCGGTACGGGACAGGTGATTAGAAGGAGGAAGCTACTCCTTGTTAGATATTCGTTATGCAGCGCTCTTCCAGGCATATCTCTGGATACGACCCTTACGGAAAAAAAATACTGAGAGCTCAGTACTTAGTACACAAATCTCACTACTAAGTAAACGAATTTTCAGTACTTAGTACTAACACTACAGTACTAAGTACAGAGAACTAGTAGTACTTAATACAGGGGTACTAGTACTAAGTGCAGAGTACTAGTACCAAGTGTGGACTACTAGTAGTACTTAGTGCAAGACTACTAGTACATAGTACAGGGAACTAGTAGTACTTAGTACATGAGTACTAGTACAGATTTAAAGAATACTAGTACCGAGAACGAGAGTACTAGTACTGAGTTGAAGAGTACTATTACTAAGTACAAGTGCACTACAGTACTCAGTACTGTGGCACTTTGACCTATCAGTACAAGAGTACCAGTACTATAAGTACACAAGTATTAACTGTGATTAATACCGCAGTACTATTACTTGAAATAATACTGCAGTACTAGTACTCGAACCAATACTCCAGTACTCGTACTCGAACCAATCCTACACTACTAGTACTCGAATTAATACTCCAGTACTCGTACTCGAACCAATACTGCAGTTCTCGAACTAGTACTGCAGCACTCGAACTAGTACTGCCGCATTAGTCCAAGTTCAGAATTAATACTACTGCTGTACTACAGTGATAGTCCAAATACTATTATATTGCAGTACGTGGACTTCATATACTGTACTGTACGGTTTTAGCTAGTACTTATTGGACTAATACCGAAGGGCTAGAACTTTAAGTAATACTTCAGTCATACTACACTAGTACTTGCCACCTACTTATATATCCCTTCTCAGTAATTTTTGTACTTGAAGTACTATGAGTACTGTGTGTACTCGCGAAATAAGTACAGCAGTACTTTGGCAGTACTTCAAGTACTGCTGTACTGGCAGTACTTTCAGTATTTTTTTTCCGTAAGGGCTGTTTGAACGGGAATTTTCAAATGATTCAAAAACATGCTTATTCACTATATTTCATACTTAATTTTATTTCATGGTTCATCGTGGGCGAAAAATTCAGATTCTCGGTTATTCAATAAGATTCATCGTCTTTTTAGTGAAGAATAAAAGAATCATAAATGGGGTATCCCATGAGAATCGTGTGCTTTATTATTATTTCTTTCTTATTCGGCATAACAAATAGTCAAATTAGGCAAAAAAATCACCGCAGTTTTCGCATGTCATCGACTTTGATGTTACGTAGTGCTTACATGTGGGTTATTCAATTGCAATACTGACTAAGTGACTGCCAACTTTTTACTAAAGAAAAAACTTTTCTTTAGTTTATATCCTAATGAAAAAACGATTTTTGTACTTTAAGAGCTTGAGTACTCAGGTCTTCTTGATACTGCTTATTTATTTCTTTTTGTATTTCCGGAATCATAGTTTAGTACTGGTAACATATGATTTATTTTCCTTAGAGTATGGTTTGAAGCATTGTTTCGTAAAAATCAACTCACCCAGTATTCAAGTGACACATATCTCAACGAACATTCATATAGCGTTATCTTGCCGTGGTTATTATCGATAAAGGGAAGACAAGTGATGTGAAACTTTCTTTTAAATTAAGTCATCAAATATTATTAATAAGGTTTCAACAGCAGAGTGAATTTTGTATGCGCAAAGTGACTCTCGTCCACGTCAACATAATTTCACCTAATATTCCATTCTCTCCAAAACCAATAATATACTATGAAACCTCTTGCATAATTCTCCTCCAAACGACACTCTTTCTAAATAACTCCTGGATTAAAAATAATGACATTTTCACACACAATATGGCTAATTCAAGTATAACAACACATCAAAATAAGTTCCTTGTTGGAAACCTCGAACCTAACCTTGATGGAGATAAGTTACCATCAAATCGACAAGTCCTCAAAGTGTTGTTTCACAAGATTCATTTTACTAATATACGGAAAAGTGCGCGAGTAAGTGCTAAGACAGTTATAGACGAAGTAAAAGTGTTCTGGACAAAAGCTCGGTTGCCTACGCGGAGCGACGCTCGGTGCATAGACAAATTGTTGAACTTACGTCAAGAGTGGATCAAATTGCAGAAAAATGCTGGAAAAACATTCAATCTCCAAAACGAAAGAATATTTTCTTCCGAACTTGACAAATTATTTGATATCGCTTCTGGTGATATTGTCGAGAGAATTGATGAGACACGGAGAAACTTTCTAGAAAATCAACGGAAAGAAGGTCGCGTTGGCTTTATCAGTGAGATTGAGAGCTATTCTGAACAGATACAAGCTGAACAAGAAAAAAAAAGATCTTATGGCTCGAAGACTTGAAAAGAGCCAAATGGAGATGGATTTATTAGGTAAGATTACGTGTAATATGATGAAATTATGCTCACACAAGTTCCAAAACCAGACTGGACAATTTATTTTTCATATATAATTCACTTTTCTATAGTTATTGAGTATATGATATGATAATTAATAGTTCGAAAGCACACTTTTATTACCCTTGAGTAGATTTATAGTTATATCAATTACATGACATCGTGGCGATTTATTTCAGATGATTTTGCGGAGCTAGCGCCAACCGACGGCGGGCCTTCTCAGCTTTCAAGTCAACAGACTTTCGGCGCTTATTCAAATGTTTCTATTGAGAGTGACAATGACAATAGTAGCCAGTGTAACGACAGTAAGGCCGATCCATCAGACCCAAAAAAAGGTCGGGGAACTATCAATATTTTTGGAAACCAGAAAGTTGTTGCTGCTCTTGACAAATGTGAAGTAAGCGACAGGGATGCTGTTCACCTCGTAAGTGCGATAGCAGAAGCATTGAATGTTGATCTGGAAACTATAATACTCAATCGATCGTGTTGGATCCGTAGGGGAAAGGAATTTATTTAGGGTGTAAAGAAATAGACGCCTTTAGATAATAGGAGTAACGTAGAGTGTATATTCATAGGCAATCGGAATACAACTGACTTTTCAGGTCTCTATCCTCGCGCCGATAGCTACACGGGAGATAATCCCGTATCGGCTTAAGGATTGTCTCCTTGAACATATTGTATATACTAAATATCACGCATGCCTAACACATCGTCTATTCGAAGGTATCGGCAAAAAGTACGTGAGATCAAGGCCAACCACATCAAAAAACTTTTTCAGGAAACTGAATTGAACGCTCTTGTTCTCCATTGGGACGGGAAACTTTTGTATGATTTGGTTAAAAAGGAAATGGTTGACAGACTACCGGTTGTAGTATCAAACGGAATGACTGAAAAACTTCTTGGTGTCCCAATCGCAAAAGATGGCAAAGGAGCAACTCAAGCAAATACAGTGTTTGAAGTTCTGGAAGATTGGGGACTTAACACATCAGTAAAAGCTCTTTGCTGTGATACGACGTCGTCCAATTTAGGAGTAAAGAAAAGCTCGGCGATCTTATTAAAGCAACTTTTGAAAACAAATTTATTGTTCCTACCCTGCAGACATCATATTTTTGAACTAGTTCTTCGCAGCGTCTTTGAAAAAAAATTGCCCGGGACGACAGGACCGAATGTCGCACTCTTTCAAAAATTTCGAAACTCCTGGAAAAAGCTTGATCAAACAAGGTATAAAACTGGAATGGGAGATCAAACAGTTCAGCGACTATTAACATCGGAGAAAATCTAAAATATAAGTGCATTCGCACAAGATGCACTACAAAAGCTTCAACCCAGAGACGACTATAAGGAGCTCCGTCAGCCAACACTCATTTTTCTTGGATTGGTTCCATCAAATAAGGTTTCCTTCCGGTCCCCGGGAGCTTTCGTGCACGATGGATGGCAAAGGCGATATATTGCCTAAAATTGTTCATCTTTCGAGAGGAATTTGGTATGACGAGAGAAGAACTGAAAGCAGTTCGTGACACATCGGTTTTTATTGTAATAGTTTACATCGAGGCTTGGTTTAGTTGTCCACTCGCGGCGAAGGCACCAAACCATGATCTACATTTTTTGAAAAAGCTCTACCACTACAGGTCAATTGACGAGGAGGTGTCAACAGTCATTCTACAAAAATTTAGAAACCACCTATGGTATCTGAATCCAGAAGCGGCCGCAATGTCATTTTTTGACGATACTTTATCCCTTGATGTGAAGAGAAAGATGATATTGAAGTTAGATCCGATCGAAGAGATTGATGATAGTTTTTCCAAGCGGATTCAAGTAGATTTAAAAGACATTGCTACTTACTGTGAGAAACAAATGGAAGATTTTGTTACACCTCAATCGAGAAACTTTTTCCTGTGATTCCTCAAAGTTTGCGTAAAGGACTATGAAATGAATTACATAGTATTCATATGGGCGTGGTGAAAATGAAAATTACAGCAAGATCGTACATTGGGTGGCCCAATATAGATTGCGACATTGAAAATTTAGCTAAATCTTGCGAAATTTGTTTCAAAGAAGCTGATAATCCACCAAGATTTTTACTAAATACATGGAAATGGCTTGATGGACCTAATCATAAGATTCATGCTGATTTCTTGGGTCCTGTGGAGGGAAAGATGTATTTAATAATTATAGATTCATTTTCAAAATGGTTGGATGTTAACCTTTCGTTGGTCGCGCTATGAGGGAATCCCCGCCTTTTTTTTTTTAATGTAAATATTTAACAAACTACTGATAATTTCTATGAAATAGTTGAGCTATTCATAAATTGATATGTCATAAGTCGATCTAAAAGATTTTTATAATTGTAACTGTATTTATTTTTTTTACAATAATTTTTCATTGTGAGAAAACCGTGAAATCGCGGCGATTCCCTCACTGTGCGACCACAAACGTAGGTAAAATTCGAAGTGCAACGTTGCCACATATGTAGAAATATTCTCCCGGCTGTTGAGACCGATGAAAGACTTTGGCGGTGCACTGCAAACAACTAAGATTTTTATTATTCTCGCGCTCAATGTTAATAAGTTGTAGTCGTTGGTGAAATACAAATTAAAAAAAAAAAAATAGTTGGACAGAAACACAGGTATGAATATATTGAATGTTAAACGCTGTCTTCAATAAGTCAATTGACAATAATGTCAATTATAAAATATTTTGATAATAATTAATTATTTTTTAGTTGAATTAATTAAAACTACAAAATATTTAAAAATTATTTTTGAATATTTTTGAATATTTTTATATAATAAAAAAATAAACGAGCCAAAATTTTTATTGTAGGTGCAATATATTCCTTGTGATAACATGAATACATGCGATTGGTTAAAAAATGACTCCGAAGATGAAAACGAGGTATTTGTTCCTAATGATGCGGACAGTGAATATTCTGATCAAGAGCCAACCAACAACGATGACAACACCAGTAATGATGGTGACAGTGATTTTGATGGAAGTAATGATGAAAATTGTGATATTAATCGTAATATTAAAAATAATAATTCCATTAGTCAAAATTATTATTTAAGTAAAAATAAATCAATACATTGGAGTAAAAATCCTCCAGGACCTTCAAAAACTAAAAAAAAAAACATCGTCGTTCATTTACCTGGTGTAAAACGAACAGCTAAAAAATGCAAGACACCGTTGGATTGTTGGGAGTATTATTTCCCTGCTCATACTATTGAGGACATCGTTAGTTTCACCAACTTAAAACTCAGCAAACTTAAATTAACCTATGCAAGAGAACGAGATTGTTCTTCTACTGACGTTGTTGAAATGAGAGCCTTGATAGGTTTGTTGTATTTAGCTGGAGTTCATAAAATGTCTCATGTCAATGCAAAAGATCTTTGGTCCAATGATGGAATGGCACCAGAATTATTTAGATGTGTCATGTCATACAAACGATTCTACCTATTGTTGAGAGCTTTACGTTTTGATGACGTAGATTCCCGAAAAGATCGTGCAAAAATAGACAAACTTGCTCCAATCCGCCAGATTTGGGATAACTTCAACTCTAAGTGTCAAGACGCTTATGTACCTAGCGAATATTGCACTATTGATGAGATGATGTCCGGATTTCGAGGTAGATGCAGTTTCAAACAGTATATACCATCAAAACCAAATAGATATGGTCTGAAATCATTTGCCTTAGCAGATGCCCGCACTTTTTATGTCATGAATTTGGAGTTATATGCTGGAAAACAGCCTGCTGGACCGTATCAAGTTGACAATAAACCAGCGAGCATTGTCAAACGAATAGCTCAGCCAATATTAAACACAGGTAGGAACATCACTATGGACAACTGGTTTGTTTCAATACCATTAGTAAAAGAGTTGGTGCATACATATAACACGACAGTCGTAGGAACGGTACGTAAAAACAAAGCAGAGCTACCCCCTGAATTCGTCATTGCTAAGAAACGAATTGTTAACAGTTCAATGTTTGGTTTTTGCGACGACTTATGTTTAGTATCGTATGTTCCTAAAAAAAATAAGTGCGTGCTCATGGTATCTTCAATGCATCGAAACACTAGAATTGACATTGAAACAGGTGATAAACGAAAGTCAGAAATTATAACGTTTTATAATAAAACAAAAAGTGGCGTTGACATGGCTGACAAATTAAAAGCGGCTTATTCTGTAGCAAGGTCCAGCTTTAGATGGCCGTTGACTGCTTTTTTTACGTTATTGGATGTCGCTGGGATTAATAGTTCGATTATTCATTATTCTAATACGTGTGATCAAAATTCGAAAAAATTGAAAAGAAGTAGCTTTTTAAAAATTTTAGCCAAGGAATTAATTGCGCCATGTCTTAGCAGAAGACTTACTGTACCAAGTTTATCCTATGATCTCCGCACTTCTATTGAAAGGCTGCTCGGTGTTAATGATCCAAAGAAAAGAAAAAGATGTGGTAATGATGGTGACGATGATACTAATGCAAAAGAGGAAGGTCGGTGTTACATTTTATTAAAGTTGGCAACAAAATATAAGAAACTAGTTTTAAGTTGGTAACAGGGAGAATAAATAGGTGGTTTTAAGAACGCAGCAAAGCAACAAGCAAACTCTTACCCTCTCCTACCAAGTAACGGAAGAAGCCTGTAACGAGTAGTGCTAAGATTATAAGAAGAAAGAAAAAGTACAATAAAGAATCAAGAAACAGCAAATAAACTAAAGTCTAAATAACTTACCTTCCAACAACAGAATCCCAACATCAAATTACAACACATTTGTCCTCTAAAAAAAACCGTAAATCTAAGTCTAAATGCAGCCAATGTCAATTATTTTTATGTACATCACATACAGTCAAAATATGTGTAAAATGCAACGGTACCTCAATGTCGTCAGACGAAGATTATTAATGTTATATTAATAGCTTTCTTTATAAAAATATAGTCATTGATTTTAATTGATTTTTTTTTTTTTTTTATTCCAAAAATTAAATTAAAAAGTATGAAAAAAAGCATAATATTATCTTTTATGAGTTGAAATTTTTATCTTAGTAAGTACGAAAAAATATTTTATTGATTATTTGTTGAAAAGTGAAGCGTTTAATAATAATAATATTTATAATAAAAACAGATTTAAGTATTGTCTTCCTAAGTGAAAGCTTTAAACCAAAATAATAAGAAGTTAAGATACACAAAGAATTGTAAGAGATTTAATTTTAACGGTGAGTCTAATTCAAAAACTAGATCGAAGATTCTAAAAAGTTAAAAGTGATATTATCTCTAAGATTTATTGTTTAATAGTTGAAACAATAATTATTTTTTAATATGCTTGTTAATATTGAATTAAGGTAGTACCTTCGCGACAATCTCAACCAAAAGTTCAATCGTATACAAATGTACAAAAATTCGAATAATTTTATCAAACAGTTGTCCAATATATGTTACTATTAACCCTTCACAGTCACACTGGGTAGAATCGACCCGTCGACTAACTTTCGGCTCAAATATCTAATATTCCTTTGCTTCCAACGGGACTTCCACTGATATAGACCTGCAGTTTGAAGTATCCGCTACAGGCACGAACGGGTATCAGGCAGGTTCCAGCTTCGGTGTTGATCTGAGACCCGAAAGAGCAGCATTGTGCGCGCGGGCTGGGTGAAATCGACCCAGGTGTGACTGTCGCGTAAGTTTTCGTGAAAAAAATCGTTTTTTTTTTTTTTTTTGTTTTGTGTTGGGGTCAAGTGTTGCGACAGTAAGTATACCTGTGATATTCGCTAAATTTTTTTTTTCGATGATTTATATAATAAAACGAATTTATTTGATGCCAGATGGCCTATAATTTACGGAATCGTACGTTTCGGTCTCAATTATTCGATGAAGATGTTGAAAATTACGGTGGCGACGCATCGGAAGGTGAAGCAGACAATGTGAGTGTAATGTCCGAAAGCAGCGAATCCGCAACATCGGATGATGATGAGGATATGGATGTTGAAAATGCCACACTAGCGTCACGAGTTTTGGAGTCGCGCGCTCGAGGCCGTCCTGTGACAACGCTGAGGGGAAAAAACGGATTTGCCTGGCAAACAAAATTGCCGCAAAGGCGTTCAGGTACGGCTGAAAATCCCCGAAGGGATTATTTGAGCGTATTGTTCTTTTGTAAACCTTGCTTTGCATTACTTTCTAGATCGAGCGAATGATCCCGAGCGCGTGCTGATTCCCGGCCCTAAAGGCGAGGCTTTGCATTGCAACGAAATTTGGGAGTACTGGGAAATTCTATTCAACCAGCAGATCTTTGAAATAATAGTTGAGCATACGAATACGTTGATCGAAGAAAAAAGCCTCGAGATATTAGCTAGCGGACAAGACCTTCAAACGTATCATCATAACACCGACGTCAAAGAAATAAAAGCTTTTTTGGGTATTTTGTATTATGCAGGACTGTGGAAAGCTTCTCACGTCGATACAGATGATTTGTGGAGCAAAGAGAACGGTATAACGTTTTATAGATGCGTTATGCCTCGAGCGCGATATATGTTCTTGTCTGTGTGTCTACGGTTCGATGATAAAAGAACTCGAGATGGACGAGACAAACTTGCTCCAATTCGGGAAATATGGGAGATATTTATCAATAATTGTCAACAGTATTATCACCCTCACAAGAATTGCACAGTCGACGAACAACTGCTTGGTTTTCGAGGCCGTTGCTCATTCCGGATGTATATAAAATCCAAACCTGATAAGTATGGTTTGAAAATTGTGACACTGAACGATGCCCGTACAAGCTATTTGGTAATTGTTGTCATTCCATGAATATTACTTCGAGATAAATTGCTTCACATATCTGAACGTGCACAGAAAAAAAGGTCTACTTGAGCCAAGAAAATTATATTGAAGACTAAGAAATCTCCCGAGCCAAGTCAAAATTTTCTCGAACCAAGAGAATTCTGTTGGCTCAAGCAAATTTTTTTCTTGACTGAAGAAAATTTCGGTTTTCGATGCGAATTGCAGAAAATTTTCTCACGACGAAATAATTTTTTTTGGACCAATTTAATCGTTTTTTCTGTGTGGTTTCAAATTTTTTTTCTAGATAAACGGCATTCCGTACCTAGGTAAGACACAAACTGAGAGGAATGAGCCCATCTCTGAATATTTTTTCCGTGAGGTAACAGCTCCGATACACGGAACGAATAGATCGGTGACATGTGACAACTGGTTCACATCGATACCACTTATGATGCACATGCTAGAGCCACCTTTCCAGATCAAAATTACCGGCACGATTCGGAAAAATAAACGCGAAATACCAGCCGAAATGAAGGTAGCTAGCAAACAGCCGCCTGCTACCAAATTTTGCTTCACGCCAGCTATCCTTCTGCTGTCGCATACACCGAAGAAAAATAAAGTGGTACTAGTATCCTCGACTGACCTGCGTACGTGCGATATAGAAGACGGAAAACCGGAAGTAATACTGCACTATAACCGAACAAAAGGAGGCACAGACTGTTTCGACCAGCTGTGCCATTCATATTCCACAGCAAGACCTACGTACCGATGGCCATTACGGTTCTTTTTCGGAATGCTTGATCAAGCCGTCGTCAATGCAAGAATTTTGCATAAGTGCCATAGGATCAATCAAGGCAATACACAAAAACCAATTACAGCGAAGCAGTGCCTGAAAAAGCTGTCCCAACATCTCGTCAGGCCGTTCCTAGAGGAACGATACGAACTGCCAACACTCCGACAGGACGTGAGAAAAGGCATCGCGGCAATTCTTGGGCAAGACTATCTTCCACCTGCAGAGGACCTGCCAAAACTCCCGAAGCCGACAAGATGTAAGGTGTGCTTGTCAAGAGACGATAGAAAAACGAAGCGCCAGTGCAGCGCATGCCTACGGCCAATGTGCGACACGCATCGTCTGAATATCTGCGTTGAATGTGGTGGGGAAAATTGATTCAGAAAAAAAAATAATCAAAATAATACCCAATAAGTATAATAACAATACTCAAAATCACATTTATAATAATAATATACTCTGTTTTTACGAAATAAAACCGTATTTTTGCATAATTCAACATTTTTTCCTACTCCAAAATCGACCCTCTTCACATGTCGGAATAAATACCTTTTTTGGAACGCGCACCATGACACTATTTTTTTTCCAAAAGCAACATATCTGAGGAGTATCACATCCAAATTTTAGCTAAAAATATCAAGAATTCACAGACTTATGATTTTTTGAGCAAAAAACTGTCTTTTTTGCGTTTTCACATCTTTCTGAATTTTTTTCACATATCGCCATTTTTTTTTTTTTTCAAAATTTTTTCGTGCATCATCTAGAATGTTCAAAGCATGTACAGTAATTTTTTGAACCAAATCGGACGGATAGTTTGCTCACAATCGTTCTTTGAAAATTGACTGGGTAGAATCGACCCAGTGTGACTGTCATGATATTATTTGGTAGTGTGACTGTGAAGGGTTAATTATAAAAAGAAAAGATTGAGTGTAACTCTTGGCTCTAATTAGCACACGGGTCAATACGTCCACGCACCTCGCGATTTACCAGAAGAAAGACCGTTTATAGTTGTATAAAGTAAATAGTTTAAAATAATGAAGTTAAAGCGAATGCATAAATCTTGAAGAGATTTACGGTTTGAATTTTGTTGACGAGTACTGAGTCCTTTACACTACCACTTTAATTATAAAAAGAAAAGATTGAGTGTAACTCTTGGCTCTAATTAGCACACGGGTCAATACGTCCACGCACCTCGCGATTTACCAGAAGAAAGACGCTAGTTTAAGTTCAAAGGCGACGAGGTCCCCGCGGTTGCAACAATGTATGTATTACTGCGCGCGTGGCTTAGCCAATTAGGGCCTTGCTTAGTGGCTAATTGTCGTCTGATTGGTTTGAGGGACTACTTGCAGTTAGCGTAGGCGTTGGTCCCTTGTGACGTCACGCGGTCCCATGCTATTCCATGCCTCACCTACAGTCTACTCACACTAGCTTACTTTGAATATCTTCAAACTATGTTAATAATCCCAAACTTATATTTGAATTATGAACCGTTAAATGGCTCTTTAGTTTTCCATCATTCTTGCTTTTGAAATCTTATTATTCTACTTCTAGTTAGCTTAATTTCCTTATTTCTTTGGAAATTAGAGAGAGAGCAAAAATTACATCTACGCGCTAACCTATAGTAGTGTGAGATCGAGGGGTCAGCAAGACTGGGGTTCCAGTGTTGCTTCGCCGTTATCTGCACCTACGTGACTTATAGCCGTTTTAAGAAGGGAATAAACATCCGATAGAAATAATATTATATTTCGATGTGGTTACTTTTTATACTCTAAGTCACGTTCGAAAAATGAAACAACAAGTTGTTGAGGTTCAAAGAATTTATAAAATCAAAGAAAGAAAAAGGAATTTAGGATTCCGGGATATATATATATATGTGTAAAAGAAAGAAGTCAGCAGGATTAGGGTAAACCCGAAGTTCTAGGAACTATCCTGGTTGACTTCCCAAAAGGAAAAAATATATACCGAAATCTTTAAAATCTACGCACGTAACAGTGTCGATTTTTTATTACCCACAAATGTTTAAATAGGTATTTAATCGTAAGTTAACGTAGATTACAATCTCTCTCGTTTTTACTTTATTAACTTATCGCTCTTTTTAATTTTTTAAAATTGTCTACAATGCCTTTTTCTTCTTCCTTTAACGACTTATCGCCCGGTTGGGCATGTAGTCGAAATTTCACTGTGTTCTTTCATGCTTGTCGGGCGTGGGGGAAATGCGTGTTTCGAACGTGAGTCCGGGGTATTCACTCAGCGGGAGGGACTGCACTTTCCCTCCCGCTCCGGCGAGAGAAAACGAAGAGCGGGAGGAAAAAACATTCCCTCCCGCTCCAGTGCCATTCTCAATCCGATCGACGCACATCAAAGAAGGCCCATTTCGTGCCCTTATTATCAAAAATACAGTGTGTCGGAGGGGGTCGAAGTAATTGGATCCCAAATTTTATATAATCAAGAGGAGCTTCACTTATTTAACATGTATATTCCGCCCAGGGCGAGATTAGATCGGTCGGAATTTAATAATTTCATAAATAGATTAGGTCAATACCCAAACACAATAATTACTGGGGATCTGAATGCACACCATGAGTTCTGGGGTAGTAGTTTAAAAAACCCCAGAGGGGAGTTCCTATTTGACATTATTCTAGATTCACAACTTATCGTGCTTAATACAGGCGAAGCAACGAGGATAGGCTTACATAACTCGCACAATAGTGTACCGGATATTTCACTAGTTTCAGCGGATATTGCACTCATCTCATCATGGCATATCTTTCCGGACAGTTGTAACAGCGATCATCTTCCGATGGTTATAACTATCGGTAAAGGACCGATCCTTAGAAACAAACCAAATCACATCCATATAGCAGCGTCGTGTCGTGATCCAGGGAATCTGGCGTCTACGTTCAAGATACGTAGATCGGTATCACATGCCTAATAATATGGTAGTGATGAAGAGTTAAAGCGTTGAAAGTATTTAGTTTGTCGGAGGATAGCTGAATTTTGACTAACCATATGGACATTCAAAGAATGGAAGCCATGATGATTGACATACACTTCTTCGTGGACCGTTGGGGCAACGATTGCCACGTGTGTGCAGTCAATGGCACCAATCGCTCCAGCAAAAGGCTGAGGCGCGCGTTCGAATTTCCTGCGAACTGCCTCTCGCTCATCCGGCGTTGCAGGAAACTTGACCCAGTCCGGGAACAAGTGATCGTTGATCGCGTCGGTTACAGATTTCAGGCAGCGACTTACCGAAGTCTGGCTAATCGCCACGATAAAATCTTGCCCGACGGCCCGCTGATAGGAGCCGACGGCATAAAATCTTATTGCACATAAAACCTAGGGAACACAATTTTGTAATATCTGCCAATAATATACTTCTATACTTCCAATAGAAGTGTTCGATCCCTTTGCCACAAATATTATTTATACTCATTATATGGCGATGTCAATTGATTGTCTACAAATCATGCTCACTTGGCACTCGACGGATAACCCACTGGCTCTGTCACGCTCTAGTATCAAGCGAAGCTCGTTCGCAAGATCCCTGGCCAGTTCCCTTGAGACACGAAACAAATCGCGGAACTGCACCTCGGGTAAATCAAACGGGTCCTGCTCGTCGCGAAGACGCCTTCGGTTCACCCGGAGCTCAGCCAACGCGTTTGCTTCCTCCTCAGCATCCAACGCGACTTCGCCGAACCACCCCATAGCCATCTGAAAGTTAATCGATCCGCGTAAAGCAGTACAAGTAATTATTGGAGAACATCTAGTCTTGCATTAATAGGCTCAATTCTAGGTATGTATTTCGATACCTTCGGTTCAAACCCGAAGTTGAAGTTGACGTTATGAGTACAGGACGCGTACATGTTCTTTTTGCAGAGGACCTAGCTGCATTAAAAAAAAAAAAAAAAACTACCTAAGAATTGCAATACATATATCTAATATTTATATATATTTAATCATGAGCTGCAACTATAACCCTGCGTGCAAGTAACTCCGCCATTGCCGGTCCCAAGCCCAGATGAGACAGGAGAAGGGCTGCGCGCTGGGTTACACGTTGCAGGCATACAGAATTATACCGGATTCTAACGAAACAATTCGTAGAACTTAATGAAAGAACACATGTTACGTCTGTCCACAGAAATTTAAGGCTTACAGAAAAGTATGAGCATACGTGTATATTATAACATTATTTTCATTCATTTAAATTATACTACCACATTTAACATTGCTGCTTTTTGAGGGATTCGGATGATATCAAATGCATCACCGTACATGCATTGAGATGTTCATAGGAACAATTGGCAGAATGCTGACAACTAAGCAAGCCTCGCAAGCGAGGATATAGGAAAACCCAATCAAGCGAGCGTAGCGAGCGAGCACAATTATTAGGTAGTCAAGCAAAATTGTACAAAAAGTGGTGATATCAACCCCAAAAAGCACCCCTGGTGCAAAAACTTTTCGCCAAGTACATTAATGTGGTCACTACCCCCAAAAAAATTCACCAACAAAAATTCTTCCTCGACAAAAGTGGTACTATAGAAATGTCTACTTACAAAAGAATTGAAATCAGATACAATTGCCAAGTACATGTCTTCTGTATAACAAAAGTTTACAACAGAAGAACAGAAAACTGAATAGTCTTGTATCGTTCACTCGCTACGCTCGCTCACTCGATCGGCTCTTGATAATTACAGGGAAAAAATCAGGAAAAAAAATTTAGGAAGTGGTACTTGGCGGGCCATTATAGCAATATCTATCAAACAAATGATACATAGACCTAAGTAAATACTCTTGCACTTACTCATAAATGGCCCGCAAGTAACACGTACTAAATTTTTTTTCCTGATTTTTTCCCTGTAATTATCAAGAGCCGATCGAGTGAGCGAGCGTAGCGAGTGAACGATACAAGACTATTCAGTTTTCTGTTCTTCTGTTGTAAACTTTTGTTATACAGAAGACATGTACTTGGCAATTGTATCTGATTTCAATTCTTTGGTAAGTAGACATTTCTATAGTACCACTTTTGTCGAGGAAGAATTTTTGTTGGTGAATTTTTTTGGGGGTAGTGACCACATTAATGTACTTGGCGAAAAGTTTTTGCACCAGGGGTGCTTTTTGGGGTTGATATCACCACTTTTTGTACAGTTTTGCTTGATCCCAATATACTAGACCTATCACAAAAATTTGTAAATTACCAATTAATAGCACCGACTAAGATCAAACGAGTCACAAGAAAATTCAATTTCGTATTGTTGCACAACACGAGGCGGGCGGTAATGTACAGGAATTTGAAAATTCAAAATAAAGCGCCTACCGTCTCTCTCACTCAACGAGGTGAGACAAGTCTGAGAGACAGTCGCTCACCAACTGTTATGACGAATAGATAAGACTAATACAGTGGCTCGGCTAGTGAGTCGAATTTACGGAAATAACTCTGGACCAATATTTGTGTAACCAATCATTTGTGTACAACATGCTCTACAACGCATCGTTAAAAAATAAACTCGATCAGTGACAGATAAATCATATTGTGTAGTGCATTTATTCTCCTGTATCTAGCCACCCATCCTTCCCCGTATACAGTCCACTATTCGCCTCAGCGGGAATTCCGATACAGAATCTCCCAACGCTAACACTCATCGTTCCACCCGTCGCTCTCCCATTCCTTCTCTTCATCCTTCCGCCCGTCGCTCTCCCATTCCTTCTCCTTATCGTTCCACCAGCCGCTTTCCCATTCCTTCTCCTCATAATTCCACCCGTCGCTCTCCCATGCCTCTGCAGCACAGAGTGTCATTTATCGATTTGACGGAAAAGTTCACTCCATCAGGTAAAGCTGATTCATGTGATGTTAAGTCCTTGGGAAAATAATCTAAGAATCCCACTTGAATAAGAGTTCACTTATGCATGCAATGCATACATTTTTATAAAAATACCTTATGACTACAAGTATCCTACTGCATGAAATGGGAAACTAATTATTGTTTCTGTATAAATGAAGTCCGACAACCAGTATATACGCACGAAGATAATAATCATGAATAAATTTTATACTTATCCATGTTTTAGTTACTGCACATCGACAGATGCATACAACATCCGCGAAAGGTGCGTTGGTTAGACATTACCAGTTCCATTTGAATGATTGATCTTGCTGTTGGATTATTTAAAATTGACGTCTTCCATCTATGTTATATCAGGTGCTAATGCAAATACATCAGCAGTCATTGAGGCAATGGGAGATTATTCAAAAACGATGGAAAACACGGTTGCACAAGCTGTACAATGTTTGAAAGACCAAAACCGGATTTTGGAAAACGGATTTGAAATGCTGGGACAAAAATTGCCAGTGACAACTATTGTCCGTAATTGGAAGGAGGAAAGGGAGTCGGCCGCTGGTAGATGTCCTCATCAAAATTCTTCTCAAATCAAGCACGATGCCGATGACAGTGAAGAGAAATGGCCAGCGGAGTATCTAGAGCCGGGAATATTATTTGGAGATACTCCCTAATATCGTCTGGACGCCGTATGCATTATAGCGTCCAAAGTTATTGTTATATTTTGTATACTATGTCATTTAACTCTTTTATTACCTTAACAAATTATAATCACCACCGTTCTCAATCTTAATTATTATACAGGGTGATTCAAAATTCGTGACGAATCTCTCGAGGGGTTAATCCTTGTCAAAATCGGAATCGAAAGTTCCTCAGCGATTTTTCAGAAAAAGAATTTTTTTCCTAGGAACCATGACACATTTTTTGAAACATCCTCTATCAAATGAAAAACTTTCACCGAAAAATCTCTCTAATATCGAAAATAAAAAGACTCATTGGCAGCATTTGGGATTCTTTAAAATTGACAAATGATATATTGGAAAAAAAATTGTTGAAAATAACTCGTTCGGCGGAAAAAAAAAATTTATCATAATGCCTGAGGAACTTTTGATCCCAATTTGGACACAAATTAACTGCTCAAGAGATTCATCACGAATTATGAATCACCTTGTATAACTGTTTTTATTTATAAATACTAACTTTTATTTATAATAAGAAATAAATCAAATTTGTGTATATCAATACTGAATTTTTTTATTTGCTAATTATATTTTGTTAAGTTTATTACATTTTATGAAATTTCCCTGCATGCTAACGAGAAAAAAACATGAACGAGCTGAATTTATTTATGAAGCAAACTATAGCCGAGGCAAAGCCTACAAATTTTATAATGTTAAGGTGGTTCTTCCCCTATAGTCCCACCAAACGTGGGTTTCAGACAAGATTTTGAATACTTCTCGATGGGGAAAAAATCGGAAAAAAATCAAGCATGTAGGAGATCCTCGGGAGATTGATTTTGCATAATAATAATTCAAAAAAGTTATTAACAAATCGATGGAAAAAAAAACTGTTCAAGAAATTAGCCGGTGACCCAACTTTTTTTTCAGGTGAAAATGATTTGTCAATTTTACTGAATACGTATGAATTTTTTGAGAATTTTGGTAACTTTTTGAAAATTGCGTTTTTTCATACCTGACAAACCTCAATTTTCAAAAAGTTACCAAAATTCTCAAAAAATTCATACGTATTCAGTAAAATTGACAAATCATTTTCACCTGAAAAAAAAGTTGGGTCACCGGCTAATGTCTTGAACAGTTTTTTTTTCCATCGATTTGTTAATAACTTTTTTGAATTATTATTATGCAAAATCAATCTCCCGAGGATCTCCTACATGCTTGATTTTTTTCCGATTTTTTCCCCATCGAGAAGTATTCAAAATCTTGTCTGAAACCCACGTTTGGTGGGACTGTAGGGGAAGAACCACCTTAAAGAAGTCGAAGAAAATCTAACTGGGACCCTTCCTGGTAGCGCCCACATAATACGTCCCTACGCGAGCGCGCTGCATTGGTAACTCGATGTTATTAGAATAGTTAATAGTTTTGGCTCTATTCGTGCCCAAAGTTCCCTTGTCGCCACTATCCACTCGTGTCGCTTCGTGTCGCTCCGTATCGTGTATCCCCTATCTCACACGATAAACGCGATACATTTCTAGAATAAGGGTCCAGATGCCAACGATTCGCGCATCTTTTATACGCTTGGGACGCTCTGTCAATTTCGTTTTATCCCGAATTTTTAAGTTATATCTCCCTAGTTTTCAATCTGCTAGGTAGTCGATAGTTACGAAATGGTAGACCAGGAAGAAGTGATTGTTGCGTGGATGGTAGCAGTCCGGATATTTCGCAGAAACAGGGAGATGTACCGGAGGCATTTCCAATTTTTGTACATCAACTTTTTGCTGATACATCAAATATTGGGACAAAGAAGAAACCAGGTGAGTTCCGAATTGTGTTTCTTGGAACCATTTGTGCAAAATTACGTATGATCTAATTTATCTGCTAATTCTGCCTTCAAGAGAGGCCCATATTGCCAAATTATCGGCCACGAACATCGTTTGTTAGGAGCAATTCTGAGAGGAGAACTGCGAGCAACCAAAGATAACTTAAGAGTTACTCCAAACAGTCTTCGTCGGTTGATAGTCCTATGTGAGAACCCCAGGAAACGCTGTGGCTGGACTATCGATTTTGAAGTAAGTTAACATCCCTTTGTTGTCTACATAAATGCTGAATTTTCAATTCCCATCATATTCCTTGATAACACTTTACATGATGGACCTTTAGGTGATCGTCTTTTTATTTTGGTTAGCCTGTGGTGCTGCTTACCGCATCGTTGGGGTTGCATTTGATATTCATCGCTCAACTGTGCACAAGATGGTCCATCGTACTCTGAATAAAGTTATCCGACTTGTTCCACAAGTTATAAGATTACCACCTGAGGATGAATTACCTGGAAATGGATTGGGACTTGCTGCAAAGGCACGTAGCGCTGTATTTAGGCAATGCGTGGGGGCAATTGATGGGTGCCACATCAGGATTATTTGCCCGAGAGCATTACATGAGCAGTATTATAATAGGAAGCAATTCTACTCATTGAATGTCCAAGTACTCGTTGATCACACCATGAAATTTATTGATATTTTGAGTGGGTATCCGGGGTCCGTTCACGACAGCAGGATTTTCCGCAACAGCGCTATCTTTCAGCGTCATTTTTATCCTCCGGAGAGATATTTCATTATTGGTAACAGCGGTTATCCATATAGGAGACACCCTGTCACCATAATAACTCCATTCAGAGAGCCGATGACACCGGAGCAGCGTGCATTCAACCATGCTCTGAGTAGAGCACGGGTGACGGTGGAACAGTCACTTGGAGTTATGGAGGTGCGGTGGCGATTCATATTCACAAAAGCACTCGAAGTGAGGATTAATACCGCAATAAAAGTTGTTGCTGCATGTGCTGTGATGCACAATATTTGCTTGACCCAGGGTGACGTGCTCAGGGTGAATGGCAACTTGCCACCGCTTCCACCACGTCGCCAGCCACGCGAAGAGCAGGATGGAACTGCTGAACGCAACCTCTTGTTACGTTTGTTCACACTTGAGCAATTTAATTTATAGTTTTGTGTGTGAAAAGTCCTGTTGATCGTAAAAGCTTTTCGATCGCTTATTCCTCTTTCCACATATTTCTGCCACCTCCCACACTTTTCGGAGTACGAATTGGATAAATAAAATACAAAAAGAATAGTTTACCACTTAATTTAAGGTACAAAATTCCAAAAATCGAGGTTCTCCAAAGCCATTCTGAAATTTCTTCAATGTGTTTTGTAGATGAAATTTCGTTCGTGGATAGTTTTTGGACCTACGAGTTTCATCAATTCTTTTCATATTTCGGTGTATGGAATTTTTAAATAAGACGGTACACTTGTTCGCTGCAGTTACGAGCGCCGCAGTTACGAGCTGCCACAGTTACGAGCACGCGTCGTGCCGCAGCTACGAGCTGAATCGCCTTCTCTTTACCCCCACTTACCAACCGCACAGAGCACAGAACACTCACACGACCGCATGTTTCGTCGCTCGCGCATACTTGTGCGCAACAACATTCACGAACATGCGCACACATTCAACGATATTCCTGAGAGTGGGCAGCTCCTGTCGCGCTCGTAAGAGCGGCACTCGGCGGTCCCGAGCTGCTCGTAACTGTGGCGAACGAATGTAGTTCTAAATTAACAAAATCATAGTTTTGATTTCGTGTTTGGCTTTTTGTTTTGTTAAGGGAAGGGGTAAGGATTTCAAATTTTGACACAATATTCTTGAGATATTATGCATTCATTTATAAAAAAAAAATAATTTTAATACATTTTAATATTTTAATATTTTTAATACATAAAAGTAATTATTATTATTTATAATTAATATTTATAATTAATATTAATTTTTATAATTAATATTTCTTTTTAATATTTTAATATTTTTAATACATAAAAGTAATTATTATTATTTATCCACCAATTCCAGCATTTCTTCTTCACGTGCTTATATAGTAAACCATCCCAGAATTATGGTATCTGACGCACACTCAAAGAAATTTACATGTAACTCGACAATAATTCTGGTCATATTAGCTAGAATTTCTGCCTAGTATAGTGACAGCCAGAAATATAGTTGCAATACCTAGGTATACGATTGCCGTTCTAAAAATGTATTGCATTGCAATACCCATAATGTTCGATACTTATACTATACGATCAATCGTTTCGGAAATTTTTTTTTTAACTTCAGCAAGAGATCGCAACCAGAAATAGATCCCCATTTTCAGACCTTATATGAAGTAAAATTCTGTACTTCTATACTCGACGGAAAAACTTCTTCAATCTGATCTTGTGTGATTGTGCGACACTCGCAATTCGAACTTTCGACAGCGGTCAAATGAACGACACAATTGCAACGCAGCGAGCGGCGAAACAAAACGATAAATTAATGAATTCGACGACTATATGATAACCTATCATTTGAAATTCAGACATTGATCATATAAAAATAAGCGAAAACGATGAAAGTGTTTCTAAAATTCAGCGAAAACGTTGCAAAAATTATTCGGATTCAGAGAAGGGAAATTTGATTGAAATTTTGACAGATTATAAAAATATAATCGAGAATAAACAGACTGATTCGGTATGGGCATCGGAGAAAAAGAAAGCATGGGAAAATATAGCCACAACCTACAATTGGACTGCCACCACAGGGACCACAGGGTTGCGAACAGGCGCCCAATTAAAATTACTCTACGATTCGATGAAAAAATTAGCGAAAAAACATAAGGCCAATGATAAGGTAAACAGAAATCCAAACACGGTTTCGTGGTCAAATATGCAAGACAACAACGCTTATTTTATTGAAATAATACATTTGACCAGATAGTTCTTTGGTCAATATAGTGTTCAAGTTTATATGTGAACCTATAACATTTCGACTCGTTTCATCAAGGTTGAAATACATAAAACAGGCGGCGGGCCTTTACGATCAAAAAATCTTAAAGATGTTGGGAGCACAACTCGAGCCGCATGCAAACTCGTACGATAGCAATGCGGACTTCAATATTAACAATAGTATGTGAAATTTTATGGATAGGTCATTTGGAATATTGGAATCACAGCACTATTACAAAATATTTTAGGCACTATTATCGTTAATTCCGATGAAACCCTCGAGGTTCCTGCTCATGAACAGGATTTAGCCGCAGTAAGAGGACTGAGCGATCGCAGCAAAGTATTGTAAGCCCAGATTTTAATAAACATATATAACTATACAACTTAAATATTTTACACGCAAACGTAATGTGGAATGAATTTTTGATTGAATTGTATTCTCGGAGTGTTTTAAAAAACCGGTGGAACATATTCTTTCGTTTCAATTAAATCCATACATGAAAGCAGAAACAATTTTTATAAATTTTCTTACAAGACATGAACTTTGTTCTTTGAGTGTGTCGTAAAAAATTATAAGATAAAACATATTCATAATAACTAGCTCATTTTGATTTTTGTTCAAACTTTTGGTTTAAACTTTTTTTTATTCAGCTACCAATACAAAGCTATATACTATTGCTCTCATGCTATCGTATTTTTCAGCTTTGTGATATCCCTTCGACTAATGAAAACGAAAACGAAAACAAAATTGATAAAGTGACTGCATCGACCAGCGGAAACCACAATAAAAGCTGGAAAGCAAAATTCACGAAAAATAAAAATAAAACTAAAACTTTATCAAATCAAAATCACGCGGTGGAAATTATCAAAATGAAGTGTGAAAAACACGAAATGCAAATGGCTATTTTAGGTATTATTAAACGAAAAGAACCAGGCAGAATTGGAGTTGAAGCTCTTACAATTGGAGGAATATAAAAATAAATAAAAATAATTGTACAAATACATATATGTTATTTTAAACACCGGTGAACATTGTTTTTATCAACGGCTGTTGAATAGTTTGCCATTCCCAGAGGCTCTGTCACTCTCGTCTGAAATCAATAAATTTTTATAAACATTGTCAGTATAATTTTATCACAGCTTTAATTCTGGATGCTTTGAATATTTCGTCAATCAAATGCAGACAAATCGACAGCTTTCGTTTACGAAGGTTTAAAAAAGTTACACAAAAAACGCAACTTATGCTCAGATAATCCAGGCACTTTCTTAAACGAATGGTAATTTCACAGACGTTTCAAAATTCACAAACCTGTTAAAAAATGTGTTAATCAGCATAGTGCGAACTGCTTTGTCGTCAATCCGATCGTTATTTGCTACGTTTTCGGGAGCAACTACTGGAACTGGTAATAATATATTTTCATCCAAATCGGGCTCACCATCGTTCGCATTTATTGCTATATTATGCAGTACTGTGGTTGCAACTATGATTGCCAATGTTCGTGCAGTAGTTACCCGCAAACCCATTGATAAGCACGGAAATCGGTGTTTCAATACGCCAAACGAGCGCTCTATCACATTCCGTGTACGAATATGGGCATCGTTGTACGCATTTTCTGCAGCAGTTGCGGGATTCAGCAAAGGTGTTAGGAGGTATTTCTTGCACGCGTATCCACTATCACCCAATAGATAACCATTGGGGTATTCGTTGTTTTCTAATCAGGCTCTTAAAAACGAATTTTCGAAAATTGTTGAATCATGAGTAGATCCTGGCCAGCGCGAGACGATATCCATGAATCTTAAATTGGCATCACATACCGCTTGAACATTAATTGAGAACCATCCCTTTCGATTTCGGTATCGTTCGCCATCTTCACCTCCTGGTGACTGGATTCTGATGTGCGTGCCGTCGATCGCACCTATTACACCGGGGAATCCACTCACTGCGTTGAATCTAGTTTTGACCTCGTTCAATTCTGCTTGGTCGTACGGCAAATGAATGAAGTCATGTCTCAAAATCGCAATATGATGCGTGACTTTAAAAATGATACGGCACACCGACGCCTTCGATACATTAAAATGATCACCCGTACATATTTGGAATGAACCAGTTGCATAAAATCGTAACGTTTATAAGCAGCTGATTCATCCCTGTTATACTGGGTATAAGTTTCTTGCGCTCTGGGGTTCTAAATGATGCCCGATCAAATTGTATAGCCATTCAACTGACGCTTTAGAAAGCCGAAATCGCATTTTAAAATCAACGTCGTCGTAATCCTGTAACGGATGATTGCGGGGGCGAAATATTCGTGGACGTCTGGGTCTATCTTCTTCATCTGAAGATGATGAAGACGATGAAGAACGAAGCATTCTAGGAAAATCAATCAATATTCGTGCAGGGTAATATTTCACTTGCAGGTGAACTATGTAGTGACTAGTTAGGGGAGGAGTTCAAATTGAAAAAACTAAAAGGTGAGACTCACGCGTTATCCATCGGTCACCGACAGTAGAAATTATAATATACACTAATGATTTTCAATGGAATAGGTAATAAAATATGAAATTCAAAAAAGCGAAGAAGAATAACGAATAAAATATCAATACAATGAACGTTAACCAGAAAAAATTTCAGTTTGCGAGGTTATTCGACGTCAGTTAACTTATGAAGAACAGTGAAGTCATTCATAGAATAGCGCTATTAATTGTCGTTAGTGAAACAAAAAAAGCTTTATTCAATGAATAGCGAGTTATTCATAGAATAGCGCCATTTGTCGTCAGTGAAACAAAAACTCAGCTTTTAACCATCGAATAGCTTTATTCAATGAATAGCGAGTTATTCATCGTTGGTGAAGCCCGGGATAAGCTATACCGAGATGATTCCTTGAAAGTTCACAGTCAGTCACAGCCAATTCGACACTACCCGAGTTTTTCGTCTGTTTTTCGCAGGCTGGCCATCCTTTCATTCATTCATTCATTCATTCATTCATTCATTCTGTTATCCATCCAGCCATCCATTCATCCAACCATCCATCCATCCACCCATCCATCTATCCACCCACCCATCTATCCACCCACCCATCCATCCATCCAACCATCCATTCATTTACTCATACATTTATTTGATTATTTATTTTTTTTTTCATTTTAAATCATTTGACGGCCTTTCACAATTCAAATTAAAAAGGGGATGGCCAGCCTGCGAAAAACAGACGAAAAACTCGGGTAGTGTCGAATTGGCTGTGACTGACTGTGAACTTTCAAGGAATCATCTTGGTATACACCAAAACGACGTTTTAGTGTATAGCTTATATTATAGCGTTTCCGACTGGTCACACCGGTGTACACTGAGTGTACACTGACGTCACGCACCATGTTTTACTCGTACCCTGATGCTCAACCCACTTTTCATGCACTTTGTTTTGCTGGCAAGGCTGGTGGATGAATTTTGTTCCGAGTGCAGAAGATCCGGCGAGCTCGTGCCGCTGTGGTGCAATTAATATGGCTGCCTAATATGGCGCTGCTTACCGTAGCCGCTTCCGTTTGCTCTATTCAAATATTTAAAAAATCGCGGGACTGTTGTTGTTTGTATTTTGCGCTTGTCAATTTTCATATCAATTCTTCTAATCAAGAATTACTAATAAAAAATGTTTATTAATAAAAAGTCCGTTTGCTTTATCGTTAATAATCAAATTATAGATATCCAACCACCCGATGATTTTACACGCAAGAAGTGGCAAGGTAAGTTATTCATAAATTTTGAACTATGATTGTTTTATAACCTTTGAAAAATGTATTCGTCATCTCAAAGAACCTGAATACGCTATTACGCGAATCACCAAATTAGTCGACCGAGGCCGTATTGACTTAGCTGGTGAAGCTATAACGAGCATCATATCGGTCAACGATGATTCTGAGTAAGTTTCTTCTCAATCATCAACGTATCTCTTCTAAAACTAAAACTTAAATTTCTTGCAGACAAACAACAATATACGAGGCGCTAGCCACTGATGACGAAACTGATCACGTATCGCAGTAAGTTATCCATGAACGTATAGTATAGTATACACTAGGGTGGTCCTTATTTCGATGAATTTCGAGTAAAATTCGGGATTCCCCCTGGATACCTTGCAAATAAATTTAAAAAAATCCTCCTAAAATTTTGGCTCTTAATCTTAACATTAACAGGGGGCCCAAAATACGGAAAGTTTAATTCGGAGAATAAATGCAATTTTTTCAACCAGTTACTTTTTTCTTTTCTAACTTCGATAAAACTCTGTTATGTTACAACAAATTAGTTGATAGTCGTCGATAGATATTTTGGATCTCTATTGTATTTGTTAACTTTTATAGGTTTTATTCCAACTAGTTACCGGGAGGTTGAACGTCAACCCCCCCTTCTTTACAGTATAACTCAAAATATATAATGATACCTTTTTATAAGTAATACATCCTCCCTTTACATCTATAATGCAGAGTGTTAAAAATGGTGGGTCATCTTGGACAAAGTTTTAGGTTGTCCAAGATCGTGGCCAATAGCGTGGTGGCCCGAGGGTGGCCACGTGGTTGCCTATGGCGACATGCCTGGGCAATTTCAACACCCCTCCTCCAAGGCATGTCCGTCATGCCCTCAATGCAGGCGATGCAGTCCCAACTTCTCAACACAGATTTTGTGTTTCGGCCCTGGCACGCCTTTCGTTAGCATGTCTGCCGGCATGACTTCGGTGGGCATGTAGTTGACTGTGATCTTTCCCATATTGTAGGCCTCCTTCACGAAGTGATGATCGATGTCCACGTGCTTGAGTTTAGAGTGTGAAACCTGGTTCTTTGCAAGGCTCAATGCTCCTTGGTTGTCGCCATGTAGGGCTACAGGCTCGTGGTCTAGTTCGATCTCTTTCAGTAAGTTCTGCCAATAAATGGCCTCTCTGGTAGCAGCTGTGAGGGCCCTATATTCGGCTTCGGTACTGGATAAAGCTACTGTCCGCTGCTTTCTCGCTTCCCAGCTGATAGCGGCTCCACTGAGTATAAATGCGTAGCCGGTGTGCGAGTGACGGTCTTCGGGGTTGGAACCCCAATCAGCATCGACGACGCCATATAGTAATTTGTCTGTGTTCGTGTATTTTAATCCTAGTTCCTTAGTCCCTTGTAGTTGGTTGGTCGTGATTCGTCAAGTTCGCGAATACGTCTTCTTCTGTTTCTTCATCCGGTATGTCTTCGGGGTCGTCTTCTGTGTCCGAGGCGTGCGTATTGTAAATTTTTCGTGGTCTACCTCTTTGCCCCGTTCGCAGTATTCTTGGTCGTCCTCTCTTTCTCTTCGGTGCCGGTTCTTTGAAAGGGTCTTCTGGTTCGTTGTCATTTGTTTGATTCCTTTTTCTCTTTGCTAGTTGGGTTCTTTCGGGTGTTTTCTTGGGAGTTTCTCCTTGTATAGTAGTGTCGTCGCTATTTATTGGCATTTCCACAGTTTTAGTATCTTCTCGTATTCTCACATCTCTGCTGACCACAACCTTCTGCTTTGAGGGTAGCCATACTCGGTAGGCCTTCGATGTGGGGGAATAACCTAGAAAGGTGCCCTCGATGGCCCGTGGATCTAGTTTTCCTCTGGTTGGATCCTTGTCTAGTATGAAGCAGGGTGCACCGAAAATTTTAAGGTGTTTCATCGACGGGGTCTTGCCCATCCAGAGTGTAAATGGTACTTGCCCGTCGAGTGCCTTCGTTGGACATCTATTTCGTATGTAATTTGCTGATTTGATGATTGTTTGAATTGTATCCCCAAACAATGACTAATAGTTCCGAGGTCTTTCATTTCGAAAGTCTCCCCTAGTTTAGCCTTCGTCTCGTTTAACCATTTTTCTTCGTTGGTGGCAATCAAGATGTCGTCGACATAAATTGCCACGAGCATTATTTTCGAGTTTTCTTTTCGCATGTACAGGCAATTGTCGTGTGCTAGTGGGTTGAGCTTCATTTCCCGGAGTTTTTGGTCAAGTCTTTTGAACCATTGCTTCCCGGCCTGTTTCAATCCATATAGCGCCTTCTTAAGTAGACACACTTGGTTGTCCCGTTGTGTTCTGTTTAGCCATTCTTTGGCGGTTTCAATGACGTGCGGTGAGCTAGTCTCGGTTTCAATTATTTTCTTGAGTATCTCGTCCGGGTTATCAGGGATTTCCATATAAACGTCTTCATCCAGATGTCCATTTAAGTACGCTGTAACGACGTCCATCTGGTGTACCTTGAGTTCAAGCTTTACAGCTAGAGCCATGATCAATCTGATTGAGCTGGCTTTCACGACGGGGGCGTAGGTTTCGTGGAAGTCTATCCCTGGCTGTTGTGCACACCCCTTTGCTACTAGTCGTATTTTCTTCCTTTCGTCATTTGTGTTGACATCGTATTTGGTTTGAAGAACTAGGCGACTCTTAATCACCTTTCTATTTGTGGGTCGATCCACTATCCTCCAGGTCTTGTTTTTGACCTGAGCTAGGTACTCCTTATATAGTGCATCCGTCCATTTGTCCGCGTCAGATCCGTTTTGTGCTTCCTGGATTGTAGTTGTTCGGCCCTAGAGCCCTCTGGAGCCCTCTGGAGCCGGTAGCTGGTCTCTGGATTCTATGGCGCATCTGAAATTTTCGAAGTTCTCAGGCAGGCTATATAGGACCATGATAGAGAGTTGTTCGGGATGAATCTTTATATCCATTTGTTCCAACTTATCGACGGTGTCGAAGAAGTCGTTTAGGTGATCACGTAGGTTGTCGCCGTCTTTCATCTTTGACAGAGTGAGACGTTTTAGTAAGGTCGCTTTTCTTGCGGGTCCTTTTGATTGAAATATGTTTTCTAGAGTTAGCCAAATGTCTCTAGAAGTACGACAGTTTTTAATTTGTTTAAGTTCGGATGTATTGATCGATAAAATAAGGTCCGACTTAGCTTTCTTGTCTGCTATGTCCCATTTCCTTATAGCATCGCTGGATCCGACTGCGGATGAAGCTACAGGTCTCTGATTCGTGCCATCTACATATTCCCACGCATCGTTCTTCGTGAGTAGGGCCTCTATTTGGATCTTCCATGTGTCGTAGTTGTTCGGCCCTAGAGGCTCGATCTTGACCGTGTTGCTTCCCATGTTGTTTATGTAGAACGTCTACTAGTGAACAACGTTTCACCATGTGCTTAACCTCACTTTATATCACTGAGAATTTTTAGCCAGAACGTCTGGGCCCATAACCTGTTAACTTTTATAGGTTTTATTCCAACTAGTTACCGGGAGGTTGAACGTCAACCCCCCCTTCTTTACAGTATAACTCAAAATATATAATGATACCTTTTTATAAGTAATACATCCTCCCTTTACATCTATAATGCAGAGTGTTAAAAATGGTGGGTCATCTTGGACAAAGTTTTAGGTTGTCCAAGATCGTGGCCAATAGCGTGGTGGCCCGAGGGTGGCCACGTGGTTGCCTATGGCGACATGCCTGGGCAATTTCAACAGTATTCGAAGTAGGAGATCGGTGGTGGAAAATGGTGTAGTTGACTTGGTATAAGATTTACTGCGGCTTAATTGGTTCATCTATATACACTTTTTATTATATAGTCGGTATGATTATGTTTTCAGAGAAGTCATATACGATTCGCCTGCAGAAGAGACAGACGGCATTACCCCTGAAAACAAATTTTCGAACAATAAAAAATCGAAAACCGAGTCAAATTCATCCACCAAATCGCAGAGATCACGAACGGGCGGTTAGTATCAAGTTTATTCTCGATGCGACATATGATTTCTCATCGTCATAATATATAATTTGTGATAAAAGTAATTTTGTGATACGATACTTATCATTTACACCAACTCTCTATCGTGCCCTGATTTATAACTATCTTTAATACCTTGGTCTCATAGTCCGAGATTCGGCTCTTTCATCTTTCGTAATTTCGTCTCTCTCGACTAGCTCTACCATAGGTTTAGCACATACTCATTCGCGCATTCGCCTTTCGCTACATACCTACTGAATGATTGAAATCGAATAAAATAACTAAATATAGTATATTTCCAAAGATGAGTGGGGGGGACAGATGACACGAAGTTTATACTGGACGAATATATCGATTTTATGGATAAAGTTGGGCCGATGAAAACTTTCAAAAATAAAAAAGCTATGTGGCATCGTATTTCTGTAGATTTGGCGAAAAAATTCAATTTGTTGAGGACGCCGGTCCAAATTGAAAACCGGTATAAAACCGTATTAAGACGGAAAAAGATGCTGTCAACAATAACTCGAATTCGGGTAATTCCCGGCAAGACATTCCGTTTGAATCCGAATTGAGCAAAATAGCAGCCATGGACGATAGTGTCGAGCCGGAATTGTTGAGAACTGCAAAGAATTTAAAGGTATTCAGGAGAGCGCATGGTCGTGATTATGAGTCAGACATAAAGAATGAGTCTGATAGCAGCGAAGACATAGATTATTCAAGAAAGAAACCGAAATTATCAAAAAAAAGGTGAAGGAAAACCAAAGAGGAAGTGTAATTTAAGCAACTTAGAGATAATACAGCAGTTACATCATGATCGAGAGAAAGCGAAACAGCGAAGGGATGTAGAGAAAATGAGTTTAATTAAAAAACTTTTCGGCGGCAGAAACAATTCAGACAAGTCTTCATCAGACAATTCTTCATAAATTTAAAAAAAATTAAAAAAAAATCCCACTGTTCCTTCGTTTTATATGTTGGACATATGTGCATTATGGTGTGCCAGAAAAAACTTTTTTTTTTTTTAATCTCCCACATCAAGAATCAACGTGATTTTATGAAATGAGAAGCCTCGATGAAGGAGAGCACTGAGAAAAAATGCGAAGTGGTGTCTCCCTCGACCAGAAGTCATACTGATGAGGCACCTTTTAAACTTGATTATCAGCATCCCCCTTTCGGCAATTGAAATATTGTGATTTTATTCAACTTGCTGTGAGAGACTAGCAGGTGCCTCAATCACTATGACTTCTGATCGACTGCGAAGCATTTTTTCTCAGTGTCCTCCTTCATCGAGGCTTGTTATTTCATAAAACCACTTTGATTTTTGATGTGGAAAATTAAAAAAAAAAAAAAGTTTCTTCTGGCACATACTAATAATTCGCACTATAATTACTAATTAATTTGAAATATGGGGTTAATCAAATATTCAACCATTCATTCACGAATAATTACATATACCATGAATTACTCCAACGGTGGAACGATTCGTGCGCCTATGGGCAGGCAATTGAAGATACACCCCATGTTATAACAATGAGGTGTATCCTCAATTGCCTGCCCCCTCATTGTTAT
Organism: Tenthredo notha; assembly: GCA_914767705.2. Classification (NCBI taxonomy): domain Eukaryota; kingdom Metazoa; phylum Arthropoda; class Insecta; order Hymenoptera; family Tenthredinidae; genus Tenthredo; species Tenthredo notha. The sequence goes on from OU611916.1 coordinate 3,177,348, forward strand.
AACATGGGGTGTATCTTCAATTGCCTGCCCCCAGTTGCACGGATCGTTCCACCTTAGAAATGATTGATAATAATAATATACTATAGTCATAAGTAACCGTTTCATAAAGTCATAATAACAAATTATTCCAAAATGTAAATAAATGTAATTCAATGTTAAGGCCCATCCTTAGTCGCCCACCTCCTTTCCGTACAATGTAACGAAAACGGGGCCGGGGAGACACATTTCGATAATTATCCGAGCCCAGGCGTCGAAAACGCAAAAAAGGCCAACGTAGCGCGAATTCTATTTCAATTCCAAACACATACGTCCAAAAAATTTTTCGTTTCATGCGAAAATAGAGCCAGCGTTTGGTTATTTCTTTTTTCCATTGTCTAAAGCCAAGGACAATGAAAAACCATTTAGTCATCTTAAAGAAGAATGAAAGGTAATTGAAATGCTGTTGCTAACATAATATGTATGTACATACACGTAAGTAGTACGTGACGTAACGTTACGGATATAATGGTATCGTTTTTCTGGAATACTTCTAAGATTGTGCAGTATATTACTTTATGTATGAAATGAAGTAACGTATTACTTCAATAACGAACCTAATGTGAGCATGTAAACTACCGAAATTCTACAAATTTTCAGCTTACGTTAAAGAAGTCAGCTGCGGCTCGTTCGTTGTCTTCGGGCAATTTAATAATATTCGGTGCAATGTTTAGTAAAAAATCCATCATACGATCAATTTGTATATGCGTTGTGCTGACTGCAATGCCAAATCGTTGGGCAACGTCTCTAAGAGATACTTTATTACCAGCAAACCTATAAAAACATTATAATAATACGCCAAATAAAATTTTATACACACATTTTTGCCACTAAAATCACATTATTCGCAATTACGACCTTGTGCCATTAGACACAGGAAATATTTTCACAGATATTGTGAATTGGAATCGTTATCTTGTACAGAAGACTGTTGTATCGATCCTGATTTGAATACAGTACCACAGAAAAGTCAGGAAATCATGTTGAGCCGATAATGCTCGGGTGCCTCCATCACTCCGGTCTGCAGGATAGAACCCGGATGAAACGTAGCGTTGAATTATAGCACACGCTACATGGTATTCCATACGGAAGTGCTGTCGAAACTGTTGGTTAATTATCAATTTCAGAAAAACAATGATGATCAATTCCGAAGACACGATATAGTTTTAACAAAATCTTATGTTATAATTGTGCTTACTTCCTCTGGAGTAAACTCATCGACATTGTCCATGAAGTTTGTTATCTTCGGTTTTTTATTCTTCTCGGTTAAAGCAATGGCTATTAAATCGTCATCATCACTCGACGATGATGACAAAAATTCTACAATCAACTTATCCATGTAATTATCCAACAAACCACAAATAGAAGTTTCAAACCGTAAAATACGAAAACAACAGTCCCGCGATTTTTCAAATAATTGAATACGGTAAACGGAAGTTGCTACGGTAAGCAGCGCCATATTAGGCAGCCATATTTGCACCACAGCGGCACGAGCTCGCCGGATTTTCTGCACTCGGAAGAAAATTCATCCACCAGCCTTGCCAGCAAAACAAAGTGCATGAAAAGTGGGTTGAGCATCAGGGTACGAGTAAAACATGGTGCGTGACGTCAGTGTACACTCAGTGTACAGTAATGTTCATCGATGGTGTCCCCGTGGCTCACTATATTTCCTAGACTTTTTTTAAATCAAATTTCCCTTCTACAAATGTTTTATTCCCTCATGACCAGCGGCTTACGTCGTGACTCTGCTCCACCTCGCATCTGTCATATTCCTTCTTCTTCTTCTTCTTCTTGATCCTCGTGCTTAACCTGTTATCAGAAGTAGCAATGAGTGGTATATTTTCTTAGGTTGGTATGTTCCGGAAGTTCTGAGTTTTTCTGGTAGGTTTTTCTCTATGCTTTTTCCTGTTCTCGGACTCTATTGCCGGGAACCCAGAAATGTGATAGTCAGGGAGTCAGTACCGTCGTTTCTTGGTACTCAGCTTTTCCGTGTTTTGAGATAAGGGTTGATCAATAAAGTAGAATGTAACGTCGTCTTGGAAGGTGTGCGTCGTAGTAGGGTCAATATCTTCCGAGTTGGTAGAAATACTTGGAGCAGTGAGGTTTGGTTAAAGAGTTTTTTGAGCCGCCGATGTCATGATTGGTGAAATTAGGGACTTTTTCTTTTTTATCTCGATTGTTGGTTTTTTTCTTTTTCTTTTTTTTTTAATTTTTTTTTTTTTTGTTAATTGTTATGAGCTCGGGCGCCGACCTGGTAAGGCGATCCCGTGTTAAACCGACTCACGGAGAGAAAAATCAGGCTATTGCTCCTTGCGCCCTCATCGCGCAGAAGCTTGAAATTTTAACGTGCGACAGAGCCTTGCGACAGAAGCTGTAATCGTTTGAGTCCCCTCTCCTTCCCTCTCGGTAGTATTCCATAGAAAAAACTCTTGGCGCGCACGCGATTGCTGCTTGACCCGCAACGACTTTTGGCAGCACCTTCGAACTATTTTTCCTCGAGTAACGAATGAGCCGGAAACGCTCAACTCTTAAGGAATTGAAGCATAAGACGCTTGCGAATTTTCAGTTCCTTCTCTATTCGTGATATCGTGATGTGATTTCATCGTTTTTAATTCATGTACAGTGGAAGCAGAAGTATATTCTAATTCATGTAAGTAAACATATTATTGTGTGTAATAATAGTTAATGAATTGTTTTGTGGAGTGATAATTAGTCTCAATACGGAACATATTTTGGTTGTGAATGTAGGTTATGTTTGGTAGCAGTGGTTTGTAAAATTTCAATTTATCAACGTCAAAATGAGTGAAATCCCAACAACTCCTAATAACAGTAACATGATCCATCCTCCTACTGGTTTGTGTTCCTCTTTTATAATATTTTAATAGTTTGAAATTAATGGTTTGAAATAGATTTTATTTCAGAAATTCATAAAATGATTTGAATACGGAAAGTAAGATTTGCTTTGACAATTTCTCATTGAATAATTAGATTGTTGAAATCCAAAATCTTAATAATACATTTTATTGTATTTTTATGAAGATTATTATTCAGAAAATGATGACTAATATTAATATTAACTATTCGATAGTCATTGTCAATCTGTTCAAATCCTTAAGGTTCTTCCCTACCCAATTCCACCAGACCTGAAAACATTGAGAAAAAAGGTGTTATTAAACGGAATATCTCTGCCTCGGCACCGAAATCAATGAAACAAACTTCGTCGCGCAATTCTATGTACGATTTCGAACACGTACGGCCAGAAATTTTTTTTTTTAACGCGATAATAGAGAAGATATCCATGTAAAACGTTTTCAAAGCCGTTTTACATGGATATCTTTTCTATTTTCGCGTAAAAAAAACATTTTTTTGGCCGTACGTGTTCGAAATCGTACATAGAATTGCGCGACGAAGTTTGTTTCGTTGATTTCGGTACCCAGGCAGAGATATTCCGTTTAATAACACCTTTTTTCACAAATTTTCAGGTCTGGTGGAATTGGGTAGGGAAGCACCTTAACGAATATGTGAACTCTTCCACAAGAATTTGTGGCATTGCAAAATTAAACTTTGAATGATTTGTTATCAATATTTGAATTTTGTTATTTTTACCAGAATCAACTGATCAAATTCATTATGCAGATCAGTCAGCGTCACACAATAATGGAATTGACATCAATGTAATTAATTATCAACAGTATACGGTTTCGAACGAAAACCTCATCATTCGAAACAACCAACATTCACAGGTTTGTGGTATAAGGGATATAGCATCACAACCTCTCCTAAGTAGGATACCTTTGAACGCCATAAACCTTAATACAGGTATGATTTGCAAATCTCAAATTAATTTACATTTATGAATGTCTCCTTTTTAGAATACTCTTATAATTGACATGGATCTCATTAACTATGAAATATCCTGACAATTTCAGATAGTAGAATCGTACCCTCGAATCCTAGAGAAAATAACTATGTATACCAAGTACTTAAAGAAAATCCAGAAGGAGAGTTTTTGATGAAAATATATGATTTCCAAGCTGTACAGGAAAACAAAAAAAAATTGTTGGACACGAAAAAAACACTTTATTTCTCTCATCACTCAGTATCACGTATTCTTGTCTACCACGAGATTCGTCGTACAAATTCCTACGAGTAAGTTTGACTATAGCTTTGAAAATATTTCTCATGTTTTTATATTTTCATTGAAATGAAATATAGGAGAGTGATTATGTTTCAGTATTGAACTACTCGGTAGATAATGTTCAAAGCCCTTATGTATTAGAATAGTACTTGAAATAGAATTTAGAAATTTCTTCAATTCACTCAAACACTACAGATATTCTTTGTTATTGACTGGTGTGAATACAATAAAATATTTTTTAATATTTTTAATTTTCAAGTACCACGTAGCATTTCAAATGAGAGTTTTCTGGCTATGGAAAATAGTGTTGGTTGTTAACACAAATATCTGGTTAGTTTATGAACGTAACATTCCCAAAAATGAATGTTGAACTCGATATTTACACACACACACACACACACACACACATACATATAATATATATATATATATATATATTTCAATATCTCAGTCTGGTCACTCCGATTTGCCTCTAATAACTATGAAAGGGTGGTATTTCATAAGTTACAGTACCGAAAAAAATCTTGAATCGAATGAAGACGATTGAAATCTATGAGATGATTTTTTTGCGTAGAATTCGAAAAAAATTATTAGAACTGTCAAGAAAGATGACAACACTGTTAAATGATGATTTGGAGTTTTCTTCATATAATTAGTCTATGATACCATCTGACTTGACAGTTCTACTATTGATTGCAAAAAATTGTTTTTATTCCTAGTATTCCACCAGCAAGATTGGAATTTCTGGCAGACCACGCTTGCGCGTTGTTTACCGAATACTCAAAAGACCGTTTTTACGCACCATCGACTTGTGACTCAACTTCAAACGGTGCCCTACTCTCAGCATACGCAAACATACGCGAGAAGGCGATAGCCATTGGAGAAATCAAATTATCAGTGACACGTAAACGAAAAGCTCCAGTACAAGGTATATACTATATTGAATTTTCCCGAGTCTTGAATATCCTGTATCAATTTTTTTAAATTTCGTGCGCCAAAAAGTTGAATATGAAAAATAGTTGTTATAAATTCCGATAAATGTTCGAGTAATATTTCAAATGCAGGAGTTATTTTCTATTCAAAATTTATGAACGTTTATCTAAGCCTTTCAGAAAGGTGCAAATTCACAGAAATTGAAGAATCGTAATTGTAATTTTCAGATGCAATTTCAAAAGAATTTAAAGAAGTTCTTGAACGTGTCGCAATCATTGATGATATATTTTTAAAGAAGTGGTCAGCAATCCCTGCGAAAGAAAAATTAGCCTTTTACAAAAAGAGAAATACTCTTGAAATTCTGCAAGATGTCCCGAATATTTTGAATCCTGTTGGTTTCAAATTGGTAAACATATCTTCTGCATTTTTTTACGTTCTCTCACATTTCCTTACGTTTTATTACATTTTTAAATTCCCGTCGGGATTGTAAATGATTATTGTTTACAGATTCAAATTGACTTCACTACGATCCACAATAAACCTATTGGTCTATTTCGCGAAAGGTGGCCTTCAACTGCGACGAATTTGTGCACAGTAGCGGAATTAAAACGAGAAAATGATGAAGAATTAAAATTGAAACTGCTTGAATACGAAGATGTTGTTACCGAAGGTAAAAACTGTTATAAAATAAAAAATATCGATCTCTTAATTGTTATTTAAAGTTCTTTCTATTTTCTTTTACAGAAGGTAAACTCGTAAAGTTCCTCATCATTTTAGTGTATCTTTTCAAAAGAGTGGCCAAACAGACCAAACGATCCGCTTCCGGCATAAGTTGGACCCCAACTCGGCCTGAAACCCAGAAGACTTACTTAGTCCATGTCAAGGTAATCAAATTTTATAAAATGAATGGTTTTTCAACCTTTAGATGGCGGAGGTGATCGAAATATCGACCACTCGAGTCACACAAATTGAATTTGATTCAATACACCAAACTTTGCATAAAAAATTGAGTGTCTGAGGTGGGCGATAGTTCGGCCACCTCCGTCCTTTAAAGGTTAACGTGTATTTTAGAAAAATAGGAAAATTGCAGGATATATCGATATTACGTGAATTTCGAAAGCGTATTAATGTTATTTTCCTATTTTTCTAAGATGTATGTTGACTTTCATAGATCATCGTGTTAACAGTTCCTAATTAGTTTTCTGGAATTTTCAGGCTGATGAAAACATACAAGAGCATCTTAACAGCGTTGATATAGATGTTAGGCAGTTGTATAACGACCATAAATTAAATGTTGAACCTTATGTCGTTATTTGCGGATCATCACTAGATTGTATAACGGCATCATTTGTAGTTTTAGACGGGCATACTTTCCAAACAGCATCTGCTATTGCCGCGGTCGACCTTTGCTTCCAATGCATGAAAATTTTTGATATGAAACATTCTGTTGTATGTAACCACATCTGGCAATTTCATAGTGTTTCTGTGTATAGCTTTCCTCGTACTGGCACTCTATACGCTGGTGTCTCCCAATTGAGAGATGAAATGAATAACCTAGCTCTTCAAAGGATGTGAATACGTATCCCATGAAGAATGTAATGTTCCGGACTGATATTATCTACATCTAGGTTCATTCATTGATTAGATATAATATCTATTTGCTGTATTTTTTAGTTGAAGTTTTTTTGTTAGTTTTCAAAAAACTTTGTGTTAATTTGATTCGTGCTCTAGTTAAATAAACTTTTCACTACAAATAGTATTTTTTTCCGAGTATGGATTTCACAATGGATTCCACCCAAACTCCTATAGATAAGGAATTCCTTGATAAAGAAATGCTCTCCTTCATTCTTTCTCTCTATGATAATTCATTAATTAGCCGAGAAAGCATCGACTTCGTGGTGAAACAATTTGATGACTTTATTAGTTCCAAGTACATCCCGTTTGTACAGCAACAAATCAGCAAAAAAATAGAAATAGAGAAAAATCGTGAAGTTTATTACAAAGTACAATATATACTAGACAGTAGTAAGAATATGTTTAAAAAATTTTCTACTGAGCATTTAAGATTAAAATTATTTGAGCAAAAATGTGGATATGTTCCACCTCAATTGTTCGCTGTCGGAGAAGAAGATGTATATAATAAGGAAAATCCGGAAAAAATACGCGTTGAAAAAAAAATCGTGCATGGTGCTTACATTCCATTACAAAAATCGTTGACGAATTTTTTTGAAACTCCAGGAGTATTTGATCAAATACAGTCTTTTGTAAGTGATTTATCAAAAGATAACATATACATATCAAATCTTATGCAGTGCGATGTGTGGAAACAAAAATATAGTCGATCGAATCAAATTGTTTTTCCAATACTCGTATACTTTGATGAATTTGAGGCCACTAATCCATTGGCAAGTCACGCTGGTGAGTTAAAAATGGGCCAAATATGCGCTTCTGTCGGATGTTTACCACCACATTTTGAAGCCAAGTTAGAGAATGTCTTTTTGTCGACAATATTCCATTCGAAACACTTGAAAAAATTTGGGAATGAAGTTTTTTTCAATAAAGTTATTGAAGATATAAAAAAACTTTCGAACGAAGGCATTCAAGTATTGATCAATGGTAAAGAACAAAAAATTTTTTTTGAATGTCCATTAATCTTGGGAGATAACCTAGGTTTAAATACAATCTGTGGCTTTTCGGGCAGTTTTACAGCTTTGCATTATTGCAGAATTTGTCACGCTCCGAAATGTAAATGTGAGTCAATGTCGATTGAAAATGAATTCTTACTTAGAACTCCTGAATCATATGAAAGTGATGTTTTCACGAATAATATGACAAAAACAGGTGTTAAGGAGGAATGCATTTTCAATCGAATGCCTAAATTCGATATTACTGAAAACATCAGCGTTGACGTGATGCACGACGTTTATGAAGGCATTGCGAAATACACGATCGAGAAAGTAGTGTATGCATTAGTTCAGTCAAATGTTTTGGATTTTCAAATCGTGAATAATAGAATCGAATATTTTTGTTTTAACGATACCGAAAAACCGAATCAACCAAGAAAATTAGTTACTGACCGTGGGAAAAAGGGGGGAATGAAAATAAAAGTTCGCCAGTCAGCTGCTGAATCACTTTGCTTAGCAAGATATCTCGGCTTAATGATTGGTGACTTGATTCCTCCAGGGAACGAACATTGGCTACTGTACAGGTATCTGCGAATGGCTATCGGTATTTTAACTAAACCTAAATTAAGTAGAGGCCAAATTCAAAATTTACAGAGTATTATTCAAAAATACAATGATTTATATTTCAAACTGTACGGAAAACTGAAGCCCAAAATGCATATTTGGCTCCATTACACAACAGCTATGTTGAGATTTGGTCCAGTTGTAAATCTTTCGTGTATGAAATACGAAAGAGAGAATAAGAAATTAAAAGATATAGCTGTCGCAATTGCAACATCTGTTAATGTGCCATTGACGATTGCTATAAGAGAGCAACTGAAATCTTGTTACAACAGGGTATGCGGCGAAACCTCTATTTCGGAAATAGAAAGAGGTTTTATAGAAATCCCAGATGCGAAATACTTATTGAAAATGTTAGTGCCTAACTTAGGAGACGATAAAACTGTTGCGACTTTGAAAAATATATCAATTTTGGGTAAGCCTTTTTCGCCTGGTACAGTGTTTGTCACCGAAATCACTTTTGATAAACCGCAATTCGGCATTATTAAACAACTATTCCAGTGTGATTCTTATATTTATATTCACGCGCAGAGGTTTGAAACCATTACTTTCAATCACTACTTTCATGCCTGGGAAGTTTTTACCAATTCCGATAAGTCCGATATACTTATCAATATAGAAACTTTGCCGAGATTACCACCGTGTCTACTTGTAAAAACAAAACATTGTGATTTAATATCTACTAGGTATGATGTATAGGATATTCAATGTTCAAATAAATATGTTTATCATATCAAACGATTTTATTCTTATTTATCCCATCAGTATGATTTCGTATGGTGATAGTACAATAAGGGAAAAAATTATTATCCTACACCCTACCAAAAATATGTAGATCATGAGGGAAAACGTATATAAACATACATAACGTGTTTAAACGTACATGAACATTCGGAGTTTCAGTGAATGATATTCCAATTGACATAGTATCATACATTTCCACACGTTAATCCTTGAATAATAAGTGTTAAGGAACTCTAATATTTTTCCCAACTTCATATTTGAAACATATTTGGAGTCCAAAGCTTGAAGCCCACCAAAAATAAATTAGCTCATATCAATTTTCGGAGGTTTACAATCATTCCTCAATCTATTTTCATGATTTATATTTATATTTTTCAAATCAATAGATTTAGATTCAATTGTATAAAAAAAGCCTATGCGTCTGCATTGTATTTATACTGAAATATTCACGCAGAATAATAGCCGAAAACGATCGGCCAATCACACGCAAGGCCCTTAACGCGGAATCGCTTAAGCCGAAAGCTAAAGCAGCGCCAGTCGTCTCGAGATGCCATTCCCCGCTGGTGCTGTTAAAATAGGTTAGGTTGTAAGTAAAAAATTTTCAAGCGGGGTGCTTTGCGCGCTTACACATGTTCAAGGTTTTCACGCTCGGCATATGAGCGCTAGTAGCAACAGATGACGTGCTACGGTGGCGCCGTAATTTACCAAGTAACGATAGCCTGATTTTTCTCTCCGTGCTGAGATCAACCCTCAGTCGGTAAACCCTCTATATTGAATCAGAACCTGCCGACTCGGATGCACTGATAGTCCAGATTATCAGATGAGGCTTCTGGCAGCCGGCCCCAAGCCCAGGTGTATGAGAAGAATCTAGTACTATACTGAATCTGTTATAAACTGAAGAAGGACTACCTTCATGCGTGAGAAGTTAGACATGGTTTGGATTTCCTAGGAGCTACATACGGTAAAGAATAGTTAACTGTTAGGCTGCCTAGGTGATTCAGGAACCTTTTGTTAAAGACTAATTTGAACGCCCTAGCGAGAAGAAATGCGTATGGAACTTGCACGGGTAGCCTAGGACTTGCTATAAGACCATGGGGAACCCATAACTTAACCTATTTAATTCTAAATCTATTTCACCGCCAGGAGGAGTTTTCTTATTTGCGTGGGAAACCGAATTAGAGCCTGAAGGATTTGAAAATAAATCTTCGTTGGAATTGTTAGATCTATTTCTTTTGGACATAGTTTACTGGAAGTTAGGCGGAGAAGGTCTATGGAAGTGTGAGTTTGAAGTCTGACCTGGTAGAGCGGGGGAAGACTGCCTAGGAGTTCTGCGGGTGTTTGTAAACAAACCGAGTATTGGGGACTCGAAGCAATGAATCTACGAACACTTTTTATGGCAGTTTTAGGTAGGCTTAAGAAATGAATAGGATGTTTATCAAGGGGATTAGCTATGTTGATACTTTGACCTTCTAGGCAGCGATATCTGTACTGAATTTCTGAATTTCTAACGGTTTTTAGGAAGTCGAATACTACTTTACATTAGATCTAATTTCTAAAGAATAATCTATGAGAAGAAGCTGTCTTATAGGTATATAATAATCGAATCTAGGAAAAAAAAGACTTGGAAAAAAAAGACCCGGAAAAAAAAGACTGGAAAAAAAAGACTTGGAAAAAAAAGACACGGAAAAAAAAGACCCGGAAAAAAAAGACTCGGAAAAAAAAGACCCGGAACTAAAAGACTCAAAATCAAATTATTGTTAAATTTCATTTTTTATTATTTTCGACAATCATCGCTAAATTGCCATGGATTTTAATCGTTGTAGTATACATGGGGTATCACATTATACAATATAATTCGGAGGTAAGTGTGTTTACATTTATGGTGAGATTCGTATAGATGTCATTGTTCAGGTTTGTTTTCGTTTTGATCGGTACTCATTGAGGCATTGTGGTGATAAAGGCCTCGGAATTATTCAGTTAGTCAAGTACATCGAAGGTGTACTAACCTGTTCTAACCTATTCTAACCTGTTCCAACCTATTCTAACCTTTAGGGAGCCACAGCCACCGGGTGGGTGGCTCGCCTCAGGTCACGCCGCTTCGCGTCGTGACCTGGGCTCACGATGAAGGAAAATCATCCCTCCCGCCCGGAGACCACCTAGCGGGCGGATTCTCGGGCGGGATTCAAAAAAGGCCTAACCTATTCTAACCTGTTCTCACCTATTTTTTAGCGGCAATTTAGCGATGATTGTCGAAAATAATAAAAAATGAAATTTAACAATAATTTGATTTTGAGTCTTTTAGTTCCGGGTCTTTTTTTTCCGAGTCTTTTTTTTCCGGGTCTTTTTTTTCCGTGTCTTTTTTTTCCAAGTCTTTTTTTTCCAGTCTTTTTTTTCCGGGTCATTTTTTTCCAAGTCTTTTTTTTCCGCCAACCATAATGATCTGCTATTACTTGGGCTTAGGGCGAATTTGAGTTGCCTAGAGAGATTCTGGGGCTGGAAGATCTAGATGTTGCCGATCTTGCGAAGAAGCCTCGTGTGTTGGTAGATGGGTTACGCACTGATCACTGTTTTATGATGGTAGCTCCAAGAATTGTTCGATTTGGCCGTAACGTCAACTTTCCGGACACAGATTCCTATATCGAAAATGTTGGTTAAGGTCTTCCCTATCACCACCCGTCGGGATGACATAGTTAGTTGTAACACCCTGTATTAGTACCACACCGATACGTATTTGTATATTAAAGAAACCAGCGCGTTAAGGGGGGGGTCTACTCAAATTTGACCGACTTCGTCTATTTTCTCGAATATCTCCAAAACGGGGCTATCAATCGACTTGTCCTTTCGGCAGTCAATGTTTGACGAGTAATGAGTTCGAACTGGTATGTTTTATCGGATGAAATCGTTTTTTTTTTTTTTTTTTTTAATCGAAAAGTGCGGGCGTACCATTTATTTCGACTTATATCAAAGCCTACGCATCAAAAATGCAAAATCGGCCTCTGTAGCCCGATTTTTTATGGAATTCCGAACATACCGATCCAAAAACATCTTTGTTTCCGACAACGATGAAGGCGGTACATTGCGAATACGATTTTGTGGTAATTTTCGCAATTGTCAAGGGCTGCGAGCGAAAATGGCCGCTCACAGCTGTCGATATGATGCGGTGGTTCCCAGAACGACCGTCAGATGTCGCCGATTTTCGAGCTTCTCCTTTATATTTTATGTATTTTTATATAATTGACTATAATGGATAGCTGTATAATGCGAGGAACGTAAAGTATTAAATTATATATGATATATAGTACAACTATTTACATGTTATTTTATATAAAGAAGCTCGAAAATGGCCCGCGCGGCGACATCTGCGAAAATGGCCGCTCACAGCTGTCGATATGATGCGGTGGTTCCCAGAACGACCGTCAGATGTCGCCGATTTTCGAGCTTCTCCTTTATATTTTATGTATTTTTATATAATTGACTATAATGGATAGCTGTATAATGCGAGGAACGTAAAGTATTAAATTATATATGATATATAGTACAACTATTTACATGTTATTTTATATAAAGAAGCTCGAAAATGGCCCGCGCGGCGACATCTGACGGTCGTTCTGGGAACCACCGCATCATATCGACAGCTGTGCGCGGCCATTTTCGCTCGCAGCCCTTGACAATTGCGAAAATTACCACAAAATCGTATTCGCAATGTACCGCCTTCATCGTTGTCGGAAACAAAGATGTTTTTGGATCGGTATGTTCGGAATTCCATAAAAAATCGGGCTACAGAGGCCGATTTTGCATTTTTGATGCGTAGGCTTTGATATAAGTCGAAATAAATGGTACGCCCGCACTTTTCGATTAAAAAAAAAAAAAAAAAAACGATTTCATCCGATAAAACATACCAGTTCGAACTCATTACTCGTCAAACATTGACTGCCGAAAGGACAAGTCGATTGATAGCCCCGTTTTGGAGATATTCGAGAAAATAGACGAAGTCGGTCAAATTTGAGTAGACCCCCCCCTTAAAATAGAGTATGCGTATAGGACTTATACTTTTTTTTCAACGGATGATTTGCCTCATTGCAATGGATTGCTATAATTCAAAAATCTTGGTCCTCGATATGTTATTTCCTAAACAGAATTTCTTGAGGGTATCATATATAAAATGCGTAAGCATTAATATAATTCCAAAAAAAAGATGGATCCGAACATTGCTTTGGGTATTATGGTAATGGAAGATGACTTGGAAGAGGATGAAAATCGGGAATTGCAGGTCCGTGCAATTGCAATTCGACTAGCTGCGTTACGTAATGTCTCAAATCCCCTAGAAACAATATATGCCACGGCAATACTTCCGACAGCATTATCGGTTGTAACTTATTTATTTTTTTTTTTTTGATTTGATTATTTTACTTTCTGACTTCTATTCTGATTTTGAAGACTGTTTTATCCCAGGGGGTTTGGAATACTCCTTGGGCCTAATGTAGAAGTGTGTATCCTTATAAATGAGGAGGAGGAGGAATTAGGAATACAATCTGACCACGCTCAATTATTTTGTATTTATTTAACAGATAGAATGATTAACAATAATAATAATGAAGGAATATCGTATAATGTGTGTACATATTAGGTGTAATGTTTTTCCCTAGGTTAATCTTTGTAATATAATGTAAGTTTACACGTTTCTGGAACGTTTTTTCTGTGACTCGACATAAGGTGAGTTTTATCTGGAGTAAGGATATAATAATTGGTTTTTCGATTATAATTTTTATAATAAAATATGAAGTTATGCGTTTCTTGGACGTTTTCTGTGACTCGATATAAGGTGAGTTTTATAAGGAGTAAGGATATAATAATTGGTTCTTCAATTATAATTTTTATAATAAAATATGAAGTTATGCGTTTCTTGAACGTTTTCTGTAACTCGATAAAAGGTGAGAGGATCTCTTATCTGGAATAATAATATTATAATTGTTTGTCTTGATTTTATTTATTTATTCTTGATCAAATTGTGCTACTATTTAGAGGAATCTACACGGAGAGACCGTTTTGGTAGTGGTTACTATCTTGGTTTAGTATTTTATCGAATTTCTGAGAAATCGACACGAATTCTTGGAAGTATAGTAAAATCTTCGAGCCATTGCAGACAAGATCAGTAACCATTCCTCACATGCATAGCATTGAAATATATTCAGAATCATTCCCCTCCTGATATGGTCGAATTATCTCACAACGGATGGAGTTCTAGGTATTCTACTTACGAAAGCATTGAGTAGTACGCAACGTTTTCTTCCATCCAAAATATAGTGATTAGAGAACGATATTGCGTATAGCAATGATTCCTAGCAAAACAAAGCTTTGATCTCTATAGAGTATGTGTGTGAACTATTCCTACTCTCGCAACAAATCTTTCGTACATGCATAGCTCAATCGTTATAAACTGTGCATAGCATTGTGTTGTTTTTTCCCATAATTGACTGCTACGCACTTATCCCTAAACGCGCGTAGCAAAGGCTGGCCTCATATGTAGTAACAGTTCCTGATACTCGACGGCAATGGAACCAAACTCAAACTTCGACGTTGTTTGTCTGTTGCCATGCAGATATCTACACCTTTTACACCTCCGCTTTTGTTTGGACAGTTATTATAGCTGCCATCATTTCGCGGTTGAATTCTGCAGCCACGAAGTCCCAAAGAGAATAAGCCCCAGAAATAAGTAGTTCAATTGACCGAGTGCGTGTTTTCCAGTGACCCACTACAAAGCCACAGGGCCATGGAGGTAATTTGTCTAACAACGCATTTTACGCATGCAAAAATGTATTCGTGCATCATATATCACCACGATGTGGCTTGGTAGATGTAAGCTTCGTGTATTTGATTCTGACCGGTATGAAGCTGGCACCACAGTCTTCTGTCTCCTTCTATCCTTCATGGTTGCATATAGAGAAGGAAAAAGACAGAGGACTGTGGGTCCAACTTCATACCGGCGAGAACCAAACACATTAGGTGTTAGAATAATCCTTAATTTTCTAGCACCTCATGCAATCCTACTCCATTGCTCCTAGAATTGGATTATCAGGAACGGCGGTTACAGGTATTGCTCGGAAAAATTGCTTCTCTCACTGACTTCCATATTATTTCGATGCGTTCTTTCTATGAAAATAAATCCTAATATCGTGTAACCTTCTATTTCGATGTCATATCACAGTTCATTACTTTTGGCTGCCGATTTCGTATGAATTTTTATACATAAATTTATCGTAGTTAGGGCGAGAAATTATTTGCAAGTGTAGTTCGTGAATGTAAAATTCCGTTTTCCATTATGATTTTTTGAATTTCTTTCAAAGTGAGTATATACTGATCTAGATGACACAGGGGATGAGGAACGTAATTCTTCCAAAGAGCTATATACCTTGACGGAACTCTTGAACCCATTTATTTCACAACGCACCTATCATTCGGATGTGACTTCGGTCGACTCAAACCCAAATATAGTAGCAAGTAACGTCTACAATTCGGCGACTGAGATCGATAGTGGAAAATTAAGAGTCACATCTACTATATCGTCATATACGCAAGGCACTTCTAGCGTGGATATAACTGCTGAACAGCCTACAGCTTATTGCAAATCAGTGAGAGTCGCGGACAAATCGATCGTGCTTGACGATACTACCGTGAGTTCATTAGGTTGCTAAAAATTGCTGATCTCGCTGAATTACATTTTTCATTGGTAGACATATGACGTTCTTCAATTCCTTAAAAACGATCCAAACGGAAGACTCGTACTGCTCACTTATGAAAACTGTGAAAAATTGACTCCGCATATGCGACAGGTTCTGGTGCACATTTTAATTGACAGGGAGAAGGATCTGACTTTTCAGCAGAGTTGCAGTGATACACGAATAAACGCGTTCAAGTGAGTCACAGAACTACTCATATTTTGCGACATGGAAAGGTGCCAATGTAGTATTCAATTATATACTCAAATATCCACAGAATCTCGACCGAAAAGTTCTTGCACATTGCAAGAGAAATTTGTCGAATATTTCCTAAAGAACGTCCTGGAACCTACTATTCAAAATCTTGTACCGTGTCAAAAGTAAGAATATCACCGTCAGGGAAATTGTATGACCGATTCACCTACATCAAAGGTATACTCAAAGAGAGTAAAATCCTGGTGGAGAATAGGGAAGCGATTGCAAATCAGACGCAGAGCACCATCGATGCTGTGAAATCTCTTAATGGTAATGACGAACTGGCTTTTTTCCTTTGCCGTATTAGAAATAAACTCAAATTTCGTTTTTCTGGTAGATGATCAAGTACATCAACTCGAATGGCTAGGGGTAAATGTTTTTCCTTGGATTAAGGTTACGGATTTTTGGGAGAAAACATTCACCGCTCGTAGGGCGAAGTTTACAGCCGAAAATACTACTGTTTCACAGTATTATCAGCAGTATCGATGTTTAACTCAGGAGCTTGGAAGTGAATTAGTGAGTCTTTATTACTTCACATAAATATTCGTCCAGATTTTCGTAGCGATTTCTGAGGATAAAAATTTGGTCTCTTCAGCTGAAGGCAGATTTCTCAAAATTACACCCAGGGAAGGATTCAGCGTTATCAACCAGGTGGAGCAGTATCCGAAACAGTATTTTAAATATTGTAAAATCGTCACAGCTGAAAAACATCGATGCTAAAGTCCTCTTCAGCAAATTAAAAGATCTGACGCCAGGTGGTAGGTTACTTGAGTTGGGAACCAAGACAGAGAGATGGAGAGACTTATACTTTGACTGATTTGGGTGATTTATTATATTATAGACGAACAAGATGCTCTGCTCCTGTATATTTTGCCACACATCATAAAACCGACTCAAATAAGATACGAGCCTCCTGCCAAGATTCGAAAAGTATCTCGAAAAATATGCACTGAGCAGGATCAAAGTGAAGAATGTGCTACAACTTCGAATAAAAAAAACAAGAGACCCACAATAGTCGAAAGCCAAGAAGCTTTCATTCTACATATTGAGGTAATGGCACAATAATTTTTATTTCACTGAGTGTGATATTTTCACACCTTATGAAGTAAAATTTTATACAATACTCGATGGAAAAACTTCTTCTGATCTCGTGTGATTGCAAAACTCGCCTTCGGTTCGTGCTGCAACCTGACATTCGTCAGAAAAAGTTTCACCGGACTCGTATTGTAATGTACTATTACGCATTTCTGTATGTATTGAGACATCTGGTGAAAGCAAATTATTATATGCCAGAATGCAACGGACGTAGAAGAAGCTGTGAGGATAAAGAGGCAAGAAACAGAAAAGCGGAACGTTCCTCTACAACCCTTCATCATCCTTGTCGGTCCGCTAGCAAAAGTGGAATCATCCTTCGTTTACATTTGCGGAACCAGATATAAAGTACAGTCACCCCTGTATGCACTAGACCTAGCTTTTAAGTCTTTCTTTGCACTGGAGTGTCGATATCCTCCAGAATGCTTCCAATTGTGGTTGTTCATTCAGAAAGTTGGTTATGACATTGAAAGTCCCGGTGATAAGTTTGGCATTGGATTGAACAATATTATCGGTCAAGTTTTGGGAGATTTATCAGAGTCGTCCAAGAAAGCTTGAAGATGTTTTCATGTTTTGTGTGTGGGTTGGGTTGTGATACCAACAAGTTATTAATTCAGCATATTTTAAGATTTCATCCTTCACTGAAAAAATACCGATGTAGTGAATCATCGTGCGGTCGAACTTTTGCGTTGATAAATTCATTTAGGAAGCATAGATGTTCAGTACATGAGCTCCGCTCGCAGCATGAAGATGATATAAAGGTAGATCGCGGTAGTTCAGTAAATAAGAATGATGTAAGTATTGATATGAACGAGTTAAACCGATGTGATAGTAATGCTAGTAACGATAATATTTACATGGATAATTCGAGTCCTGAGAAAATGGAATGTGAAATGGTGCATTCTATCAAACCGCATGAAAGTCTTCAAATCAATGTGAATGATGAAATACCGGATATCAGTACAAAATTTACGTCTAGAGATATTTCCCAAACCCTTGAAATAGATGCTTTACATGTCGTTGCCGAATTATATGATTTCTCCGATATGCCTAGAAGCAGGGTGCAAAGTATAATTGATATTATTACCAAATTATTCAATGGATCAGCTATTTGTACAATAATAGACAAAGTCATGTATCGTTTGGAGCAGTTGGGAGAGTCGGAAGAAGAGTTGTCTCAATTCGCAAAAATTTTTGATAGTTTGAAAACACCGTTTGCCCGTCTTGAAACGGAGAAACAAAGATTCAAACAGTTCCGCATTTCTGGATGCCTTGTACGTCCAGAACAAATCATTTTAGGCGAGAGAGATGAGTTACGATCGAAAGACGGGCATCAAGAACTAGTTCATGTTCCAGTGAGCGCGGAATTCATCCCCATCAGACGTGTATTATCAAAATTTTTTACATTGCCAGGGGTTTTTAAAGAAACAATGAAATACATCAATTATTTAGAGAATAATTCAGAAATATGCATTAACTTCATTCAAGCTGCATTTTGGAGAGCACAAAAACCGTCATTTTCCACAAAGACTGTTCTCCCGTTAGTAATGTATTTCGATGACTATGAAAACAACAACCCATTGGGGAGTCATGCGGGAATTGCGAAATGTGGAGCTGTGTATCTTAGTATTCCATGCCTACCTCCAGATTATCAATCAAAACTAGAAAATATATTCCTGTTCACATTATTCAACACTCTCGATCGAAAAACTTTCAAAAATCCAGCTATTTTTGCCAAAATTGTCGAGGAACTCAATTTTCTCGCCACAAACGGTATCACTATCAAAGTTGACAATCAAGAGAAACAAATTTATTTCAAGTTACAATTAATTGTGGGTGATAACCTCGGAATGCATTCAATCCTTGGTTTTGTTGAGGGTTTCTCGGCATGTCATCCCTGCAGATTCTGTATGATCCACCGAGATGATATCAATAATACTTTTCACGAGAGTTCTTGTGCGCTTCGAAATGAGAGTAACTATCAATCACATTTGAAAGACGGTGATGTTAGGCGCACGGGTATCAAAGAACCCTGTTATTTTCATAAATTGGAAGGCTATCATGTCACCAAAAATATAGCAGCCGATGCTATGCATGATCTGTTAGAAGGCATTTGTCAGTATGACTATGGAAACATACTTCATTATTATGTGTATGTCGCTAAATTATTTTCAATTGATCATTTAAATTCAAAAATTAATGGCTTCCAATATGGAATTAACGAAAAACAAAACAAACCTGCCAATATTGATGAGCATCGTTTGAAGAAAAAGCATGTATCTATGTCATCCGCGGAAATGCTGTGTTTAGCAAGATACCTTCCATTAATTATCGGAGACATGGTGCCGGAAAAGAATCCACACTGGCAGCTGATTATTTTGTTGAAAAAAATTATTGAAATCGTAATTGCGCCAGGACATATATCACCAGAACATTGTGATTTGTTACAGACGTTGATTGAGGAGTACTTATCTTTACTTTCAAAATTATTTCCTAATAGTCTAAAACCAAAACACCACTATCTCATACACTACCCTCGAATTATGTACCTCATGGGACCATTGTGGAAATTAGCTTCGATGAGATTTGAAAGTAAGCATCAGGAAGCAAAAAAAACATCTAAGGTTTCGAATAGCCGAGTGAATATTTGTCATACGATTGCATTAAAGCATCAATTGAAAATGAATTACCGATTTATGTGCCATAGAATATCTTACCCAATATTCGAATGTGGCCCATCTATTAAAACTTGTACAGAGAGTCTTTTAGACTTAGAATACTTTTTGGCAAGACTGCCAAAAAGCATTTCACTCACTACTTGGGTTAAACTCAGTGGTTATAAGCTTGTAAAAGGAACGATTATTGTGTTACCTTCCTCTAGTCCTAAGTTTTTCATAGTCCATCGGATCATCGTGGCGGGTGAATTATATGTGTTAGCCAAACAATTCCGAACAGTAAACTACAATCCACACTTTGAAGCCTTCGAGGTTTCTATTTGCGAAACAGATTTCAGATTGTTAAATCTCAGGGAATTGCTAGTCTGTATTCCGACCTTCATGGTGAAATTATCCGATACTCGAATATGTATTGCCAAAAAATGGATATGAATTTCCCTTAATAAAACGTACTAAAATAGACAAATAACTGTGTGATTATTTTTGAACCCGGGAAAAAAAAATTATATAAAATTATATATGAGAATATAAAATTATATAAAATTGTATCGCATTTCATATAATTTTGTATGATTATATCTAGATTCTTAGACTAAATTGTATAAATTTTTATAAAATTATATAAAATTATATAAATTTTGTAAAATTTTATATAATTATATATTATCATACATAAATCAGAAAACCCTGAACCGTAGACTTATATATTATTATATATAAATATATATAAAGATATAAAATTTTATAAATTTTGTATTTTGTTATAAAATTATATAAAATTTTATTGGATTTCTTAGATTAAAATATATCATTGTATAAAATTATATAAATTTTTATATTATCGTATATAATCATATATTAATCAGCAACCTCGAAACTACAGCTTATATATTATGATATATAAATATATAAAATAATATAAAATGTTTTATATTTTGTATTTTTTTATAAAATTATATAAAGCCGTGTTGGATTCTTCTCATTAAATTGCTCGTTTCTGCAAGTATAATTTATCGATCAATATTTAGTATTAATTAACATTTTTGATGATTATATTTATATATTGTAACGTTCCGGCTGTGCTGGCTCGCCAGTGCAGCCGGACCGCGTCCATCACGCATCCCGCGGCGCGCATCACGCGATTCCGCGGATCACGCGATTCCGCGGATCACGCGATTCCGCGGATCACCTGATTCCGCGGATCACTTCGATTCCGCTATAAAAAGGGTCCACCGCGCCGTGCGGTACCGATTGTGTGGCAGAGCGCCCGTCGAGTCACTTCTGTTTATTTCTCTATTAGGCACGTAGCTAAAATAGTGCGTGACCTTTCTTGCTCTTGATTCGTATTTCTTCACTTGCTAAAATTGAAGTAGATAGAATCGCGAATTTTGATATTGAAATAATAAGTCTAATAAACTCACAATCTCACTCTTTAAAGTTTTACTAATTTTGAATTTACTTGAAAAATTAGACTGCAAGCGTAAAAGACGTCTTAATTAATTTAACGGCGCAATTTAATCGAATCGCGGCGGAAAACCGCGATTCATCAAATATAACTAATACCCGGACATAACATATCCTTTAATCGGAAACATTGACTAAACGTTAAGAAATTTAGATTTAAAACTTTACTCTAGCTTATCTTTTCTTGTATTTCATTTTCTATTCTTTAATGTAATTTTCTATTCTTTATAATTTTCTATTACGATATCTCGTAGCTCAATGAGCAATATTTTCTTTCTTTTCTTTGTTAAATTCTACCTAATTTAACCCTTTTTCTTTTAATTATTTTTCTAAAATCTTTCAGCTTTCAAAATTCATCGTCGTTAGTTATTGACAGCTACGGTGCGGGTTATTAATCCAATCCCTAGTCTGGCAGACAGGCTCGGTGCGCTTTGCGATCCCTAGCTCTGCAAAGACAGCTTCGGTTGATTCACAGATTTGCAGCACTGGCTAAACACCCGTGTCTGAAAATTCTTTGTCTGTGAACTTGATCCAAGTCTGTCGCGCAGGCTCGGCTAGCGAGGCATATCCCAGCTCTGTAGGGAGGCAGCTCTGGTCGGCTAACACCCGATCCGAGTCTGTATTAGGGTTTTCGTGGTTTTTCACTTTTTCCACAAGAGGAGCTCCAAAATTATCACACCCGTGACAAAGATACTCACGCGGACTAGCACCGTATCTCCAGCCTTCAGCTGAGATATTGGTGCAGTAAGTTACAATATATATAATTTTTGCAGCACTTATATTGATTTTCTTTTTGTCTCTTTCGTTAGTATTAATAACTCTTTATGAACTTACCGATATATCAAGGATAGGAGAAGGATAATATTTTGTATGGTTATTAAAAAATAAAAATTTAAAATGTATTTTGAGAAATAAAATTTGAAGTGAGCAGCAATAAAAAAAATTCTACAGAATTTTGGTTCATATATTTCGTCTCATATTATTATATAGAGTTATATATAAAAATGTCTAATTTTATATGATGACATAAAATCAGTTAAATATAAGAGTTTATATAATTGAATAAAAATATATATTTTTATATATAATTATATAAAATTATACATTCGGATATATTTTGAGATAAAATTATATCATGCCAAAATTGAGATATCATTTTATATAATTATATATGGTCAACTATATATAATTTTATATAATTATATAAAAAAATTTTTTCCCGGGAATGTAAAGACATGAGTAAGACTATAATAAGAATATCGATAGAATGAAGGTATTATTTCTTGACAATGATATTCGTAATGGTCCTTCAACCACCAATTGTTGCATTGAATGGCTCCCAAGCTGATTTCAATATTAATAGTGTTCAATGCTCACCATTGGAGTAGAGACTGATCTCCAGCTCGGTAGTAATGAATGCTTATCATTAGAGTAGTGACTAACCTTCAGCTCGGTAGTAGTAAATGCCAACCATTGGAGTAGTAACTGATCTCCAACTCGGTAGTAATGAATGCTTATCATTAGAGTAGTGACTGGCCTTCAACTCGATAGTAGTAAATGCCAACCATTGGAGTAGTAACTGATCTCCAACTCGGTAGTAATGAATGCTCATCATTAGAGTAGTGACTGACCTTCAACTCGGTAGTAGTAAATGCCAACCATTGGAGTAGTAACTGATCTCCAACTCGGTAGTAATGAATGCTTATCATTAGAGTAGTGAATGACCTTAAACTCGGTAGTAGTGAATGCTGACCACCTTCTGTATGGCTCCTATCTTCAGCCAAGACGGATTGGCAATCATTTCTAAACATCGCTGGAAGCCATAACAATGGCTAAGTGTGAAGCATTACTAAAAATGCTCATGTGTCACCAATTTGCTAATTTTTCTGGTAATGACTACCAACTTTCTGAGCAGCCGTTATCAAGACGGTCTCTCCGTGTACGGTATGAATGTGTGATGCTGGCTTGTATTATATGGCGCTTCCGACATCCAGGGAGACCTAAGTAACCCCGGTAGCTTCGTCACTACATAAAAAGCAAGGGAGCACTGGTGATGTCTGGACAGGCAATGGGGCCGAAGCAGCAATGCGTTGCTAGACATCAACAGTGGTTTCCCGCTGAGAGATCGCTCTGCTTAGACGGCCGATCGGCGCCCCTTCTCTATACGCCGGCGTAACATTTCTCTTGCGAGAAACGTTTTTAGCCGGAGCGTAGAGCTACGAGGGAAGCCCGAGCGCGCGGTGTGGCGCTGGAGTTCCTCGCTTCCCGGTGGCGCGCGCGCTGCCCGCGTGAATTTAAAATGATTAATGTTGTTTGAATAATAATGCTTATAACTATATGGTAACGTTACACGGTTAGTCGAAAACTGATATTACATAGAGAAAAAAAATTCCTCGTTTCAAGAAAAAGATTCCTTGTTTCAAGAAAAAGACTTCTTGTTTTAAGAAACTATAGTTTCTTGAATGTTTTGTTCGAACTAAGAAAATATTTCCTTGATTTAATCAGAAACCATTCAAGAAACTACAGTTCCTTGAAACAAGAAATCTTTTTCTTTAAACGAGGAATTTTTTTTTTCTGTGTACGTTGATTCAGTATTTACTTCATTCACGTCGTCGCACATTTCTGTTCAATGTGATAAATACTGCCATTATAATCACAAATTCTAAAGAACCTCCATAAGCGTAAAAATTATCAAAGCCAAACTTGCGATACTAATAAAAATGTGGTTGAAAGTATTCTCGTGAACTGAGATGGAACACTTGGCTGTAACATATCTCACAATCAGCTTTATTACACGTTTAATTATCTTTGTGGTTACTTTATTAGTTCTTCATAGGGTATTTTACGTGAAGTGGGACAATTTCCCTTTTTCGTTTGTCAATTTCGTTTTTCTAAAGCAAAAAATTTCGCATTGATTTATGTAGACTACACAAAGAAACAGTGGCTTGGTTGTGTCAAGTCTTAGATCCAGAAATCCGACAAATGCGGAACACCTCTATCACGATCCTTTTACAAGTATGTTTCTATACTTTATAGCGTGGGTGCATTACAATTCTGCGCAACCGTTTCGGCGCTAGTCTTTGTTGCGCCGGGACGTTTCGGTGCGAGCCGTTTTCAAAAAATCCCGTAATACAAAATCTCCTCGGCACGAATTACCCCCAGAATAAATCTCCCCCCGGTCCTGGTAATAGCACTCTAAAGGTGTAATCGACGCTTTGACTTCGACGCTCTTGCGCGCTTCGCTCATCTCGTCTGCGCGTCATGTTAAAATCATCAATCTCTACCGGAGACCACCTAGTTGGGGTTTCGGCAGCTGAAGTATATTTTGTCTTAAAAAAAAGTGGAGATCTAATTCACGGAAATTTGGAGCAGAGGAGATTCTGTTCGAGGAAATTTTACCCGACGGGAGATTTCATCCAAGAAGATTCCGTCCAGGATTTTTTCCCTGGAAGAATTAGGCTACCGAAAGGGGTGCGCCGAAAGTGTTATGCCAAAACGGCTCGCGCCGAAACGGGCACGCCGAATCGGTCACGCCGAAACGATAAAATGATAAATCATGGCATGAAAAAGGATTATATTTTTACAAAATTAGCATCGAAATCACTCTTAGGTATTGTGTACATTGAGATTCTTGGCACAAGGAAGCTACCAAAGATCGGTTGCAGAATCTGAAAATCACAGCCTTTCACAAACTTCGGTAAGCCGTGTTGTGCGCCGTATCTCAACTGCAATGGCTGCGTTAGCCAATCGGTGGATTAAGTTTCCACGAACAGTAGCAGAAAGAGCCTGAGTTTCTGCTGGGTAAGATGAACATCACTTTTGTATATTGTGATGAGAACTTTCCAGCTTTGATTTTTTTAATACTCAACAATTATATTTATGAATCCATTGTTTCACTACTGTTCATTTTGAATGATAAATTGACTTTAAAGGTAGAAAGATAGATTTCAGTTAGAGTTGGTTTTCCCGGTGTAATAGGCTGTATTGATGGTACACATGTGCCAATTTTCCCACCTTCTGCAATGCCTGGGATGTACCTTAATCACAATAGAAATTATTCGCTAAATATCCAAGCGACATGTGATCATGATATGAGGATCACCTCGTTGATGTTCTTTCCAGGTTCTACTCACGATGCAAGAATATGGCGGGAATCCGCTGTCAAACAAGAAATGAATCGCCTATATAGGGATCGTGTAGACCAGTTTCATTTATTGGGCAAACAATAAAACGATATTATATGGAAGAATATTATTTATTCTACGACAAATACTTATTCGCTAATTTAAAAAACATAAAAAAATAACAAATAAATAATAACTACCAACTGAATTGTAATTTTCGTGTACGTATGCGACTGACGTGCTTCGCTCCTATATGGTTTCATCCATTGGACTACTCCAACTGTTGTGCCTACAAATTGTCATAATTATTAGGTGATCAAGGATATCCCTTAGAGCCGGGGATGTTAACTCCATATCGAAATCTTATTCCCAATTCGCCTGAAGCCCGATATAATGATAGACAGACCCATACCCGCAGTATCATCGAACGAGTCTTGGGAAGGTTAAAGGGCAGATGGCGTTGCCTCAAACGTGGTCGTACACTGCATTACAAGCCTGCGGAAGCAGGCCGTTTTGTAAAAGCTTGTGCTTTTTCACATAACGTTGCGATACAATTGAAGTGAGATTTTTAAATTAACCAATACATCGATTTTTATACATATATACCTATGTAAGTCGTTTGTCGTAGACTTAACAATAATGATTGAAGGACGGGGTGAGAAAACCAACACGTGTTGTTGCAGTGAATTAATAACTGTAATTAAAGAATACTTAATGCTTAATATACATCGAAACTTACATCGTAACTTACAGCTATAAAGGTTTACCTGAATCAACACTAATTGTCGGTATTAGGTTGAAGAACGAGTGCGACTATGACGCAGCATAGTTTATCGGCAACTCAGTCAGGTCATTGATAATATACGCCCACGCTCAGCTGACCGGTCATGTGACTCGCTTGTATGAGCGGTTAAGTTTGAGGAACCGTCAAACTTACATCCCCCCCCTTGAGATACACACGCAGGTGTGGAGGATGGGAAGTAAGGGATTAGTTTACTAGCATGGAAAATATTGGACTCATTTCTTTTTCCGCTGTCAATGATAAATATTACATCTGATATTTTCTTTTTCATCTTGTATGGGCCTATTCTAATCGGATCTAATTTTCCTCTATTCATTTTGCTGCTATTCTGTATATATACTAAATCTCCTTCCTCATATTTTATTACTACTGAATTCTTATCATAGTATTTTTTATTTTGTTCATGTAGGGGAAGGGGGGGCAAAACGGGATAGGCGGGCAAAATGGGATACCCCAAAAATATGGTAAAATTTTTTTTTAATTGCAGTCTAAAATTCGTTTTTTTTATTTTTTTATTTTACAAAAACTTTTTTTTTTTTTTTCTCCAAAAACTCCAGATTTCCTTAGGTATCCCGTTTTGCCCCCCCTTCCCCTATTTTCTTAGAATTTTCACATGCTATCTTTCTATTATTTTCTAGATTGTCTTTATTGTTTTCATTTAGTTCTTTCGGTAGCATAAAATCGTCTATTCCGGTTAGTAAGTATTTTGGAGTAAAACCTGTCGAGCTATGAATTGTATTGTTGTATTCCTTTACACATTCTTCTGCTAATGCAGACCATGGTCGGTTTCTCTCATTGTAAATTTTACACCTTATTCTATTTATCAAAGTTTGGTTGGATCTCTCATTCAAACCATTAGAAAAAGCACAGTCAACTGCGGTAAAGATTAAATCAATCTTTTCTGATTTTAAGTATTGTTTGAATTCTCTCGAGTTTATACCTCCATATTGGTCTGTTAACAATGTTTTTACGTCATGTTTATTTTTTATTGATTTTACCAATTTTATAAAGTCTCTAGCACTTTGAGTTTTCGAAGTTTCGATGAACGCGAATCTTGTGAAATGATCTACTATTAGATGTAAGTATTTTTTTGTACTTCTGTTTCCTGCAAAACCTCCTATTGTGTCCAGAGACATTATTTCGAAAGGTTTTTCCGCGGGTCCTAATTGTGAAAGTGGAGCTTTGTAATTTGCAATTCTAGATTTATTTTTTATACATGTCTCACATGTGCGGCATATCATTTTTATGTGTTTATGCATATTTGGAAAATAAAATTTTCTTGTTATCGTTAGCGTTAATTGTTTTACCCCCACATGTCCCTGTTTTTCATGCACGGTTTTTATTAATTCAATACCGAATCCTTCGGTTAACCAAATTTTCCTCTTATTATTTAAAGTTCTATAAATTATGTTATTCTCAATATCACACTTTTCGTCTATTTTCAGTTGCGTTTGATTATTGATGATATCCGTTACCTGAATAAAATTTACAATTTTTATTATCGAATGTTCACCACCAATTTCTCGTTCCTGTAGGACTGGGTTTCTAGATAGGCAGTCTGCTTCCAAATCAAGAGACTCGGTAGAGTCTCGCGCCAAGTACATTAAAAAGAATTTTTAAGCGCGCGGCGTGAGGCTCGACCGAGTCTCTATACCCGCATGAGAGCTCTTCGGCCTATGCGGCGACTATATTATCCTTATTATCTTCTGACTCGGGTTATACACGAGATTCAAATATTTATCTCGGAATCCGGTTTCAAACAGCTTTCATTCAAGCCCAACTTTTATGCAATCGGTGCACGGAGAGCTGAGATCTGATATTCCGATTTATAGAAATGCTCAGTTTGATCAAGAATTTTCTTGGTCGTCTCCGTCTCCACGATGACGTCACGAAGCAGTTGTATGGGTATATAAATGACATAGAGAGGCGTCCCTTCGTTTCTTGGCCCCACCGAAAGACTTAGGCTAGGCGGACGGGGAATTAAGAGCGTTTGCCCGTCTAGCCACGAACAATATAGTCTATTGCCGTTAGTGAACGCTTCGTCGTACCTCCGATACCGGATAAAGCATACGGTACGGATCTTTTCCTTCGCATTTTCGAAGTTTCAGTTTCATCATTCTTGTTTTATTATTTTTTTTTTTTATTGCTTTCTTATGCCACTATAAATTGTTTTCCAAAAATAGGTTTTTTGTGTAAAAAAATCTCAGCGTTCCAAAAAAAATATTTTTTTCTCGTTCATGGTTGTGGTAATCTCTTAAAATTGAGCTCAACATTTGAAAAGCTGTTTATTTGCCGTTGCCCAAATTTTGAAAAAAATTTCATAATTTTTTTTTCGCAAAACTGGGAAAATTTCACATTATATACGTAATTTTCAAAGTGGGATCTCGATAAATCGTTTTTTAATTTAATTCTCAGACTTTCTACATAATTATAACATAAAATATATGAAATAAATTTGAAATTTTCTTCAAACTCTGTTCTTTTATTCATTTCTTGAACGAGAGAGTGAGAGAAATAGAGAAATAGTTTATTAGAAAGAAAGAGAGAAAAAAGAATATTTACTTCACTCAGTGTGATTTTGGACGTTTCACCCACGCTTCGCGTGGCTAAAACCCCCATTTTCACACCTCCTGAAGTAAAATTTTGTACAATACTCGACGGAAAAACTTCTTCTGATCTCGTGTGATTGCAAAACTCGCCTTCGGCTCGTGCTGCAACCTCAAACTCGTCAGAAAAAGTTTTACCGGACTCGTACTGTAATGTACTATTATTGAATGCATAAAATGAATTGAAAATTTTCTTCAATTTTTGTTCATTAATTCATTTCTCGTGTGTTTATCGTGATCTCTCTTTGAAAATTACGTGCACCAGGTAAAATTTTGTTAGCTTTTCGAAAAAAATATCGAAATTTGTTTAAAAATTTGGGTGATGGCAAAAAAACAGCTCTTTAGATTTTGAGCTCAATTTTGAGAGCTTTTCACACAAATTAACATGAAAAAACATTTTTTTTTGTAAAGCTGAGATTTTTTTCACACAAAAAAACCTATTTTTTGTAAAACATTTTAAAGTGGTAAAAGAATGCAAGAAAAAAAAAAAGAATAAAACAAGAATTAGAAAACTATATGGAATACTCCGTGCAATAACTTCGAAAATAGAAGGTAAAAGGTTCTGAAAAAATTTGGAATGCTGTTTTTCGATGATCTAACATATGTAGATAAGAGATCGCGTACTGTTGACGCATGAGCTAATACATAGGGGCGAAACAGAAGTAGTAGAGATTCAACTCTACCTATATTATACATTTACAGTAAGGAAATAATTTTTACAATTCATTACGAACGAGAATAATTAATCAAATTCTACAAAAAGTAGTGAGATCCCCAAAAAAGCACCTCTGGTGCAAAAACCTTTCGCCAAGTACATTAATGTGATATACATCCCCCAAAAAGCACCTCCCAGGTAAAAAAAAAAAAGAATCCCAAATCAGTTGCTACTGCCAAGTACCTACTTCTATCGGTGTAAAGAGATAAACAAAAAACATGGAAAAATGAAAATGACGAGATAAAAAAAAAAAATTTTGGAGGTAGTGGTACTTGGCGGGCCTTTTGTAGAAAAGTACGAGGTAACAGCATAAAGTAGTGGCCCGCCAAGTACCACGTACTCCAAAATTTTTTTTTTTTATCTCGTCATTTTCATTTTTCCATGTTTTTTGTTTATCTCTTTACACCGATAGAAGTAGGTACTTGGCAGTAGCAACTGATTTGGGATTCTTTTTTTTTTTTACCTGGGAGGTGCTTTTTGGGGGATGTATATCACATTAATGTACTTGGCGAAAGGTTTTTGCACCAGAGGTGCTTTTTTGGGGATTTTCTTTACCTGGGTTGTATATTATTTCAAAATTGAATTGTGATATGTAATTCAAGATTTCTCGTAATTCCGGATCTTTACAATTTTTAATATTAAAGTGTTCTAACGGTTTATGGTCCGTATGGATGATAAATTTTTGACCCATTAGGTAGTATTGCCAGTATAAAATGGCTTCTTTAATTGCCAGGCATTCTATGTAGATAGCTTTTTTCGTTTTTTGTCGTTCTGTTAACTTTCGAGAGAAATAAAATACGGGTTTTAATGTTTTGTCTGACTGAGGTTGTTTTAAAACTGCACCCACACCTTGTAAACTAGCATCAGTGTAAATATAAATCTGACTATTCGGATCAAATATGGCTAAAATCGGTTCCGAACACAAGCAATTTTTTACTTTCTCAAAATTTTCCCGGCAAGTTTCTGACCATCTGAATTCCACGTTTTTTCTTAGTAGATTATGGAATGGTTCTAGTACTATTGAAGCTTTAGGGATATATTGTAAATAAAAATTTACTTTTCCCAAAAATTGTCTGATATTTTTTCTTGTTTTAGGTGTAGGAAAGTTTTTTATCGCAATTACGTTATTGTTTAGGGGCTTTATACAGTTAAACCCTATTTCATGTCCTAAATATATTATATTATTTTGTGCGAACAAACATTTTGCTAAATTTAACTTGAAACCATTGTCTAATAACATTTTCAAAACCAATTCAATATGTCTCAGATGATCTTCGTAATTCTCTGAATAAATCAAAATATCATCAATGTAGTTGACGGCGAATGTCTCTAAGTTATTTCTTCTTATCATGCTAGATAAGATCCGCTGAAATATCGCCGGTGAAATTTTAAGTCCAAACGGTACACAGCACCATTGCCAGTGGCCGTGATGCGTTACAAAGGCTGTTTTGTATTTATCTTTGCTCCGTAGCGGGATCGACCAAAATGCCGAGTTTACATCAAGTTTCGTGAAATACCTACAGTTTCTTGCTCGTAATACTAATTCATCAATTCGTGGGAAAGGCTGACTCTCTGGCACGACTATTTTATTTAATTCTCGATAATCAATACATAATCTAGACTTTTTTCCTTCCTCTTTTTTAAAAGCTAATGTTACCGGTGCTGCATTAGGACTGCTCGATTCTTCAATTAGGCCTGTTTTTAATAATTCTGCGATTTGTTTTTCTATTTCGGTTTTATCTTGCAACGAACATCTATATGGCTTTCTGGCTATATATTTGTTTTCTGTTAGTTTTACCGTGGCTTCATAATTTTTTACTGTACCAACATCAAATTTTCCTTTTGCAAATACTTGATCGTATTTATTTTTTATTCTGATTATAGGATCAGTTCCTTTCCATGTATTAGAATTTGATGTTGGTGTGTCTTGGACAAAATTTATTTTCGGTTTTTGATATTTTTGGCTTATTTTCAAATTTTCGTCTTGACGTAATTCAAATTCTTTAATACTATTTAATCCTAATAATACATCATCTTTAAATGATTCGCTTTTTATAATGAAGAAATCAAAATTTTTCGTGATGTCAAGAATTTTCATCTCTACTGAAACCGTACCTTCCGCTCTCGAAGTTCCCGATAATGTTTTTATATTCCCCCCACTTATTTTTCTTTCTACATCAAGCCTCTTCCAGAAATCATAGCTAATTAATGATACATTCGCACCAGAGTCATAAATAGCAATAGCTGGGTTATTATTTATTAGTATTTTTACTCTTATAAGTGGGGTAACATTTAGTTTTTTGCCTCTTCGGAGGAAGAGATTAAATTCTGCAGTTCGGTGTTATTCACTATCTTAATTCTTTCATTTTTCTGTTTGTTTTTGTTATACAATTTAGTTCGACAAAGATTTTCGGGATGATATCTGTTTGGATAACCTATGCTTTCACAGTACCCGCAAGGAGAGTTATTGTTTTCCCGTCTTTCATTTGATTTGTTTTGTTTTGATTTTTCGCTGTCTCCAATACCTGAATTCCTAAACTTATTTACCATAGGCTCTATTTTCTTCAAATTTGTCATCAAATGTTCGATAGTTTCGATTTTACCGTTTAATCTTGCTCTTACTTAGTTCGGCAAAGCTATTACTATTAAATTTATTTGAGAATTTATTGTCAATTCAGGATCTACATCGATCAACAAATTACGTTTTTTGAGTGCAAATTCAAAAAATGCCCCGTTCAAATATTTATATGTGTATGCATATTCAATTTCAGACCATGATTTTTGACCGAAAGTCTCAACAAACGAATTATTCCAAAATTCCCATGCGTGGGTTAATGAGTTTGTTTTCCTAAATATCGCGTGCCAATCTAGTGCACTATCTTCTAAAAATAATCTCATAATTTCAGCGTATTTTCCTTCGTGTATGTTAAGACGGTTACATTCACTTATAAAAGTTTTCAACCAAGCTTCCGCGTTAAAGTTTTTTCCGTTAAATTTTTCCAAAACCATATTTTTCGCTATGGAATGCATTGGTTTTTCAGGTGAAGCATTTTGAAGTGGGAGGGATTGAGGGAAAGAGGGGTCCATGTCGACCTCCAAATAAAGCCGGGATTACGATGAACTTAACGTAACGGAACGTAACACGACGGAACAGACCTATATTTTTTTGAAGTTAGCGAGCGCGCGGGTGTTTTGAAAAACCGGTGGACGCGATGGATGTTTTGTTTCAAAATGCCTTCAATTAGAGATCAATATTTAATAATCAATTTAATTTTTGCTGGTTACTTGTACATAAAAATGAAAATGAAGCGAAGCCGGAGAGTTAGATCTGTGGGAGTTCGGGAAATTTTCAAGAAGAG
Source organism: Tenthredo notha (assembly GCA_914767705.2). Lineage (NCBI taxonomy): Eukaryota > Metazoa > Arthropoda > Insecta > Hymenoptera > Tenthredinidae > Tenthredo > Tenthredo notha. The sequence continues at coordinate 3,210,252 of OU611916.1, forward strand.
AATTCTGCATGGAGCGGGGCACAACCTTCTCAGAGAACTTCGTATGGGCGATCCATACATGTTTTTCACATACACGAGGATGAATCGTGAAAGGTAATTTAAATACGCGAGTAGTTGTTATATTCATTAATTATCTCGAATTTATGTGTTCTTGTATTCTACAGGTTTGAATATGTTTTGAGCCTCATTGGGCCTCTTTTTCAGAGAAGGAGAATGTACACCGTTATCACGCCCGTTCAGCGTCTTGCAATGACGTTACGGTTCGTACAGATATGGCATTTTTTAAGTGCATAGAGAAAGATTGATTGTGAACATTTATTGACAGTGCAGATTGAACTGATTTTCAGATTCCTTGCAGCTGGAGATAGTCAGGATTCGTTGAGTTTTGCTTACCGGTGCGGTCAAAGCACCGTGTCCTGTATATTGCAAGAAACTACACGAGCTTTAGTCACTGTTTTAAAACCATTATACTTGGCTCCACCGTCATGTGTGGAAGATTGGCGAAATGTTGCAAGTGGCTTCTGGAATAAATGGCAATTCCCTCACTGTATTGGAGCCATCGACGGGAAGCATTTTCAAATACAGGCTCCTCAAGCATCGCATAGTATATTTTTTAACTATAAGAAGACATTCAGCATCGTTTTGCTAGCTGCCTGCGATGCTAACTTCAATTTCACCATGATCGATATTGGAGCAGAAGGATCGCAAAGCGATGGTGGTGTTTTCAAAGATTCTGAATTAGGAAAACGCTTCGATGAAAATTCTCTGGAAGTTCCTCCTCCAAATTTCTTGCCTGGGACGCACATTGAAATGGCCTTCTTCCTGGTCGGGGATGCAGCCTTTCCACTCAAGTCCTATTTAATGAAGCCCTATGGTGATCGAAATATTTCCCAAGAAAACGCTATTTTCAATTATAGGCTTAGTAGAGCCAGGAGGGTGATCGAAAACTCATTTGGTATCCTTGCAGCCCGATGGAGGATTTTTCGTAAACCAATCTGTGCATCAGTTGAAAATACAGAGCAGATTATAGAGTCCGCTATATGCTTGCACAATTTTATACGAAAAACAGCATGTGATCAACTACTTCAACAGTATTGCCCACCAAACTTCATAGATAACGAACTACCCAACGGCAACATCGTTGCAGGTGAATGGCAACGTATTTTAGCTGTTGAGGATGCTATTATGGCAGGTCCTGGATTGAGGGCAAGAAATGAAATAGCCCAGACATCAGAGCAAAGAAATATCCTCCGAGACTTCGTCAACGGACCAGGAGCAGTACCGTGGCAAAATTATGTTGTTCAATTGCGACAGGGGTTGATTGTCGCAGAATAAAAAACTATAAAAAATACAATTTTAATGTTTTTATTTAAAATATATATTTAATATAGGACACGACCAAGAATAGACAAGTCCAATTAAAAAAAAAATATTCAGATTATCTAAACTATTATTTTTTAAATTCACTCCGTTTATTTATTCAGGTATTTAACTTCTCTTCGTTCAATGAAAAAAAAGAGATTATAAAGAGCGTATATGGCAGGCATGAGAAAAAATGAAAACTAGTTAATTATTGTGAACCTGAAAAATTATAGCCAAACGGAATTTGAAAAAACGCTAAATAAATAAATAAATAAATTTGAATTGAAAAATTAATGATAGTATATTGATCGACGCTGTGCGAAGTCGTAGTGAAATCTACAATAAGGGGCATGCGGGGTTCAAAAATCCTGCAATAAAGGAAAGTGCGTGGCTGTCTATAGCTGAAACATTGAACGGTGAGTTTGGTTTGGTTATGTTATACTGCGAATTCGATAGTGAGCTATGGCATCAACTTTGTTCTGAATTGCAGCAAGTGTAGTTGAATGCATAGCCCGATGGAACACCTTGCGGGATCGGTATTCGAAAGAGAAGAGGTTAATGGATTTGGAGACAAGAAGTGGAGCTGGTGTCGCCAAAAGACCGGTGTGGCTACACTGGGATGCCATGAGCTTTTTGAACTCCCACGTGCGATTTAGAAGGTTAGTACTTCGAGTTATTTAATATATTCAATGATGTAATCAATTTTCAAATCCAGCGCTAGTTACTCATATATTCAATATTTTAACATATAGATCTATCAATAACTTTACATCTGGCAATTCTTCATCTGTGCCGCTATCATTGGCACCCCAAAATCTTTCGACATCGTCATCTTCAGGAAATGACTTTGAATTCTCGCAGCAAGCAGAACCCACGAGTGAATCGCCCACCGACCGCGACGGCGTGAATATCGAGTCGCAGAATTCAGATACGAATATCAGTATTCTCGCATCATGCCCTCCGGAAATGCCATCGACGTCTGCTATGAGAAGTAATTGCATCGCCAGTAAAAAATCTGCGGCTGCCTCCTTGCCTTATTTTGGATCAGCTGGCAGGTGTAAAAGGGATAAGCCTGATGAAGCTTTGGAAATGTTCAAAGAGACCCTATCAAATTTGAGGGAAAACATGATAGCACCAGCTGCGCAAATATCTCAAACTTCAACGAGTGATGCCGATGAGCTGATCGGTCGTAGCGTAACAGCTTGCCTGAATAATTTGTCAAACCAAAGTAAAAAACTACGATACAGAAAAATGTTCAGAGAACTAGTGCAAGATTGTGAGGAGGCTAACTTCGACGAAGATTATCAGACCTGAAGATGAATGTAGCAAATAATTGAAAAAAAAAAAAAAAAAAAACAATTTATTAGTACTGCGGGTTATTATTGGTGGTTTTTGCTTGTATTCACTAAATATGTTAAATAAAGAAATATCAATCGATTTTAGTTGTGTATTCATGGTTGTCATTAGTTGTTTTCCACTGCTGAATTCGCTAATTGGAAATTTATAACAAAAATGATCTCTTATTAAAGGCATTTTGAAACAAAACATCCATCGCGTCCACCGGTTTTTCAAAACACCCGCGCGCTCGCTAACTTCAAAAAAATATAGGTCTGTTCCGTCGTGTTACGTTCCGTTACGTTAAGTTCATCGTAATAAAAAAATAATAATATGATGTTTTCAGCGTTTTTTTTTTTCATATCAATATAGTTACTGCGAAATCTTATTAATTTTAACCATTAATATTGTAACGTTCCGGCTGTGCTGGCTCGCCGCTGCAGCCGGACCGCGTCCATCACGCATCCCGCGGCGCGCATCACGCGATTCCGCGGATCACGCGATTCCGCGGATCACCTGATTCCGCGGATCACTCCGATTCCGCTATAAAAGGGGTCCACCGCGCCGTGCGGTACCGATTGTGTGGCAAAGCGCCCGTCGAGTCACAACTCATTATTTCTCTAGACCGATTGTGTGGCAGAGCGCCCGTCGAGTCACTTCTGTTTATTTCTCTATTAGGCACGTAGCTAAAATAGTGCGTGACCTTTCTTGCTCTTAATTCGTATTTCTTCACTTGCTAAAATTGAAGTAGATAGAATCGCGAATTTTGATATTGAAATAATAAGTCTAATAAAATCTCACAATCTCACGCGTTAAAGTTTTACTAATTTTGAATTTACTTAAAAATTAGACTGCAAGCATAAAAGTCGTCTTAATTAATGTAACGGCGCAATTTAATCGAATCGCGGCGGAAAACCGCGATTCATCAAATATAACGAATTCCCGGACATAACGAATTCTCTAATCGGAAACATTGATTACCCGCACGGAAATATATATATGAGAAAAATATATGCAACATATATGTCGCATATATAACATATATGTACGCAAAATACAAAAATGTCGCATATAGTTTAACATATATGTACGCATAATACATATATGTTTGATGAGTTTTTCATAGTGTTGACATCTATGTCGACATCTATGTCGACATGCATGCCGCAACATTTATGTTGACATTTATATCAAACTTATAAAAATGAATGTTACTTATATGTTAGCGCAAAAAACAAATATGTCGCATATATTTTTCGCATATATATATTTCCGTGCGGGTAAACTTTAAGAAATTTAGAATTTAAATAACTCTACTCTATCTTACTATCTTTTCTTGTATTCTTTAATTTCAATTTCTATTCTTTAATGTAATTTTCTATTCTTTATAATTTTTTATTATGATATCTCGTAGCTCAATGAGCAGTATTTTCTTTCTTTTCCTTGTTAAATTTAACCTAATTTAACCAGTTTTGATTAAACCTAATCTATTGTAAAACTATATCTTTTTCTTCCAATTTCCTTTTTCTTTTACCCGTGCAGAAATTAAAAATAGGCGCTGGCCAGACCCTGTCCAGTTTTCCGTCTTTCTGGACAGTGAATAGGCAGTCAAACTGCCCAGTTCCGGACTAGGCGTGTAACAATAATCTGTCGAGTGCCTGTCTAGGCAAACTGACGAGTTACTGGTCAGTGAACTCGGCAGTAACTAGTCAGAAAACTCGGCAGTAACTAGTCAGTGAACTCGGCAGTAACTAGTCAGAAAACTCGGCATTTCCCAACCAGAGAACTTCCCAGTTACTTATCGGAAAACTCGCCAGTTACTTGTCAGAAAGCTCACCAGAGCCCAACCAGAGAACTCGCCAGTTACTTATCGGAAAACTCGCCAGTTACTCATCAGAAAGCTCGCCAGAGCCCAACCAGAGAACTCGCCAGTAACTTATCGGAAAACTCGCCAGAGCCCAACCAGAGAACTCGCCAGTTACTATTTGGAGAACTCGCCAGATCCCAACCAGAAGAGTTAGCAGTAACTAGTCAGAAAACTAGCCAGCTATCTCTCTCGACCTTCATGTGATATAGATACATTGAATTTCAAAGTGTGTTTTTATATCCAAGAATATATTTATTGCACATACATATAATGAGTACGGTGTATGATGTATTAAACTTAGTATAATGAAACGACGTTTTTGAATCAATGAAATTTCGTTAGTTTCGATACTACGAAAATATAGACTCAGCCGTGATAAATATATGTTAGAAGTAAAAAGTTGAAACGATCATAATTTCAACAATAAATATTATGAATAAAAACTAAATACACTGAATATCAAAAGAACGAGTTTGAAACGACGTTATCAAACCAATGAAGAAGTTCCGTTAGTTTTGATACTATGAAAATATAGACTCAGTCGTGATAAAGATATGTCAGAAGTAGAAAGTTGAAACGATCATAATTTCAAGAATAAATATTGTAAATAAAAATTAAATATGCTGAATATCAAAAGAACGAGTTCGAAAAGACGTTATCGAACCAATGAAGTTACGTTAGTTTTGATTATATATAAAGAAGAAAATATATATGTAGCTATATAAAGACGTATAGACAGTTAAAGCGACCCGTGCAGAAATTTGACCAGTTTGCACGACTTCTGGCCAGAGCCAGATGTGGATTTGCTGACCAGTGGGAACTCGACAAAGCCGGATCGGGTACTGACCAGACGTCACTGGCCAGCGAAAACTCTGCAAAGCCAGACCTGGCACTGGCCAGAATTCTCCTGGATTCACTGCCCAGAGTTAACTCGGCGAAACCAGACCTGGCACTGGCCAGTATTTTCCTGGATTCACTGCCCAGAGATGACTCGGCGAAACCAGATCTGGCACTGGCCAGTATTTTCTTGGATTCACTGCCCAGAGATGACTCGGCGAAACCAGATCTGGCACTGGCCAGTATTTTCCTGGATTCACTGCCCAGAGTTAACTCGGCGAAACCAGACCTGGCACTGGCCAGAATTCTCCTGGATTCACTGCCCAGAGTGAACTCGGCGAATCCAGACCTGGCACTGGCCAGAATTCTTCTGGATTCACTGCCCAGAGTTGACTCGGCGAATCCAGACCTGGCACTGGCCAGAATTCTCCTGGATTCACTGCCCAGAGTGAACTCGGCGAATCCAGACCTGGCACTGGCCAGAATTCTTCTGGATTCACTGCCCAGAGTTGACTCGGCGAATCCAGACCTGGCACTGGCTAGTATTTTCCTGGATTCACTGCCCAGAGTTCACTCGGCGAAACCAGACCTGGCACTGGCCAGAATTCTCCTGGATTCACTGCCCAGAGTTGACTCGGCGAATCCAGACCTGGCACTGGCCAGAATTCTCCTGGATTCACTGCCCAGAGTTCACTCGGCGAAACCAGACCTGGCACTGGCCAGAATTCTCCTGGATTCACTGCCCAGAGTTGACTCGGCGAATCCAGACCTGGCACTGGCCAGAATTTTCCTGGATTCACTGCCCAGAGTTGACTCGGCGAATCCAGACCTGGCACTGGCTGGTATTTTCCTGGATTCACTGCCCAGAGTGAACTCGGCGAATCCAGACCTGGCACTGGCCAGTATTTTCCTGGATTCACTGCCCAGAGTTCACTCGGCGAAACCAGACCTTCCGCTGGCCCTTGCTCGAATGTTACTGAGTCAATGAAGGAAATGAAATTGTAACACGGCAAATTCGTCAACAAATTCGATTGTGAAAGTATTGGAACGTGACCCAGGCCCGGACGCCATGGGAACGACGGAACGATCAGCTGACGCCTTCTCGAAGAACGATCCGAAATCACTTCAAATAATTATACTAAATTAACAGTGCATCTTTTCCAATACTTTCACAATCGAATTTGTTGACGAATTTATCGTGCTACAAATTGGTTATATTATTTCCTTCATTGACTCAGTAACATTTGAGCAAAGGCCAGCGAAAGTCGGTTGGCCGCTAATTTCCGATTGTTAGGATACATTTTGATATAGTCATAAGGGGACCTTTATCTATCGATTGGTGTAACTTTCATGCCTGGGCGTGAGATTTCTTATACACCATATAAAACGAGTCTAGATTGACTGGACTAAATAATAAATATGTATTGGCGTGGAAAATAACATTCTAATATTTTGCATCTCATGTGTGAAAATCAGTTAAAATCGTGGATTAGCAATCTGGAAAATTTTGCGAAGAGGGAAGTGTGATGATTTTTTTTTAATCACCTCATGGGATAATTGGTGATAACAATTTATGAAAAACGTAGTGCAGGTAATTGTTATGGTTACTATCCGAATACAGTGTTTGAATTCCGCGGTACGCGTCACAGTAGGGTGTGCAAAAAAAAAAAAAATTTTTTGTTTTCTTAGCTAATATGAAAATGTTGTTCAGAATGACAAAAAAAAAATCCTTTTAAATTTTGAGCTCTTAATATTAATATTAAGAGGTCGCTCATCGCGATTTTTGATTTCCCATTTGAATAACACAGGAATGTTTGTTTTTTTCTGTTTGGAATTTTATTGCGCCCGAACAAATTATCTGCCAGTGAAATTGAATACATGTACTTGTAGGGAATTAAACGAGCTTCAAAAAAGGTCTGATATGATTTTTCGCTAAGTCGACTCGTTTGAAAGTTATTCAATGTCAAAATTCACCTTTAACCCTGAAAAACTTTCAAACGAGTCGACTTGGCGAAAAATCATATCAGACCCTTTTTGAAGCTCGTTCAATTCCCTACAAGCACATGTATTCGATTTCACTGGCAGATAATTTGTTCGGGCGCAATAACATTCCAAATAGCAAAAAACAAACATTCCTGTGTTATTCAAATGGGGAATCAAAAATCGCGATGAGCGACCTCTTAATATTAATATTAAGAGCTCAAAATTTAACAGGATTTTTTTTTCGTCATTCTGAACAACATTTTCATATTAGCTAAGAAAACAAAAATTTTTTTTTTTTTTTTGGCACACCCTAGCGTCACAGTACCTCTCACGCACAAGTTGGCCGAATGAAGGCGCTGCGGTCAAGACTGGTTTGTTGCAAGAATATGGCTGCCGAGCCATGGACACCGCCGAGGTTTTACAGTGATGTCATATGAATTGAATATAAGAAATTCGTTTGTTCTCTATCTGAAGAAACTTTTCCATTGCGTTTTACTATCGACTATAATTTTGACTCTGCTCAGCTACGATCGTGTGAAAATGAATGCTGATAAACATGAGCAACGGAGAAAAACTCGAGATCGAGTTCGGAAGTATCGAGCGATCCGTAAAATTGCTGCTGCTGAGATTTCGAGTGAAAGTGAATCTGAAAGTGAGCCTCAAAGTGGGCTTGAGAACCTGACAATGAGTGTGAATGTGGAAACCAGAGGTATGTATATCGACGGTAATTAAAGATAGCCGATAGGTTAGGTCAGGCTGGAGCAGAGATCTCGGTGAACATGATAATGCATATGTTTTATCACGAGGTTTTATTGTTGCATATAATTCGTTTGCCCTCTCTTTCTTTCATTTTGTCGTTCGAAAATTAGTTTACCTCAACTTTCATTCGATGGAAACCCATACGAAAAGAATTTCTCATCAGATTTGAAATTGCTGAGCTAGCCTCTTTCAATACCACAAACTGATTGGTTTGCAGAAACCCCTGGACAAGACATTCACAACATCGCGAAGGACCTGTCGGAGCTACCGTATGATAATCTAGTGTCTCCTACAGCAGCAGCTGGCACTGAGCTCGATCGTAGTTCTCATGGTCCGGACAGCGATGATACATCCATACCCGATATAGAAGCTACAGTCGATGATGGAATACAAGATACTCCAAACCCAGCAAGTGATGAAATACAAGATACCCCAAACCAATCAGCCGATAAGAGTTTCGATTTGGAAGATGAATCCTATGAGATTCGAAGCTGGGCGGTACAAAACAATATCACGCACAGTCAGTTGGACTCACTTCTCTTGATCCTCCGGAGAAGACTGCTACCTGATCTACCAAAGACAGCCAAAACGTTTCTACAAACTTCTTCCGCAACGTACGATATAAAAATAATGAAAGACAGCGAAGGAAATCCAGGACAATTTGTATATTTCGGAATCGCAGATCAAATCAAGGCTTGCATCAATCCAAAAGCACATCATAGTAATTCAATTGAGATGCAGATTAATATCGACGGACTGCCCCTTTTCAAATCAAGCAATACACAGCTTTGGCCTATTTTGTTCAAAATTGTCCATGAATCAGACATCTATAAACCACTACCTATCGCTATATACGCTGGTTGTGCTAAACCTAAGAACTTGGATAAATTTCTGACTCAGTTTGTCACAGAAATGAATGATTTGTCAGCAAATGGTATTTTCATTGATGGAAAACTGTTCACAGTCTCTGTACAAAGTTTTATCTGCGACACACCAGCTAGATCTTTCTTAAAGTGTACAAAAGGCCATACGGGATACTTTGCTTGCGAAAGATGTGAAGTGAGAGGCTGCAGAAGTGGGAGATCTATGGTTTACCCACAAGTTGATTGTCAGAAGAGAACTGATGAATCTTTCAGGCGCCAGAGTCAACCTGAACACCATAACGGTGTTTCGCCACTATTGAAGTTATGGCCAAAGATAAATATGATTTCGGCATTCATCCTCGACTTCATGCACTTGTGTTGCATCGGTGTTATGAAGAAACTTCTGAAAGAATTTTGGCTTTATGGAAATCTGTACACCAGACTTAGTCGCAGAGCCCGTTTACAACTTTCCCATAGATTGGAATTCTTGAAGCCTCAAGTACCGTGCGATTTCCAACGTAAACCAAGATCACTAGCTTACATAGCCAAATGGAAGGCTACTGAATTGAGATTCTTTCTGCTCTATTGTGGACCTGTTGTATTGAAAGGTATCTTAAATAACAGACTGTACAAACATTTCCTATTATTCCACGCAGCCTGCAGAATCTTGTGTCACGAAGATCTAGCCCTGAAATACAATAGGTTCGCAAAAAAATATCTTGAGAACTTCGTCCTACTTTTGAAGCAATATTATGGCACCGATTCTCAGGTCATGAACGCTCACAATTTGATTCATCTTGCTGATGACGTGAAAACCTACAACTGTAGCCTCTCAAAAATCACGGCATTCCCTTTCGAAAATGCACTTGGAAAACTCAAACAGTATGTTCGCACGCCAAATAGACCGCTCGCACAGATTTGTCGCCGCCTACACGAGCTAAGTACTGCACAGAAGAAAATCCCAACTGTACCACCGTTAATAAAGATTATAAAACAATCTGCTCAAAGCTACGGACCAACGAATCGCAAGAAAATCTTGAAACTGAAATTCAGAGGATATTTGCTGTCAACCTCTTCTCCTGACGATACAGTTTTGCTGAAGAGTGGTACCATATTAAAGATTGAGTACATGACTTACTGCGAAGAATGCCCAAAAGATATAACAATTTATGGACAAAAGTGGAAAGTAAAAAGACCATTACTGACATATCCATGTAATTCGAAAATACTGGAATCCTGGGTACTGGATGCCACATTTTCAGCAGTCAATATTTCATGCCCCGTAGACAACATCAAGCGAAAAATGGTTGTCATGCGTTTACCGGGTAAAAATAACGAGACGTATGCAATGTCTCTCCTGCATGACTGATATAGGTGAGGTATATATCAGTATCCTTGATGTAATTTTTTCTATTGTAATTTCTACGATCACCAATTTCTACATAGATTAATCAAATTATTGCTGTGTCCGTTCATCTACCTGTTATACAGATCTTTCGAGCCGCGATACCAGTCTTATGTAAGCATATACATACTAGAGATGGTAGAAAGTATTCGTGCGATTTGTGATAAATTCAATTCTGATAATAGAATCGATGCGTATATTCAAAGCACAACATCAATTTCGACACTGATTGATTATTAGATATTTTTTATTTTTTATACATAGCGCTCGTCTCTAGAAAGTGGTCAGCTACCGTCACCAACACAAGTGGAGGCGTGTCGATTACTTGCCATCTTCCTTCTCTGTATCAGTGAAGGTTGCTGGCCACTTTCCATAGATAAGCACAGTATGTTCATATATAAGAATTTGTCCATGGGGTTTGAGATCACGAATATTCATATCATTCAGTGAATTGGTCAGGGTTTTAGATACGACTCTAATTTTCACATTAGAAAGCGTCAAGATAATGAATTTTTATGCTATAATACTTCTTTTATTGTGTGAAATTTATCGCGTGAATTCCAACGAAAGAACATTTCCATTGGCTTGAATTGCAAGTGATTAACTTCGAAATAAGTTTATTATTCAACTCATCATCTGGCAATCAAATTTGAGAATCTTCCGACGTAATTGGGACCTGGCTGCAATCGGATAATCGAAAATTCGTATTAAAAAAAAAACGCTGAATCGTTCGATGTTATAGAATATATAAATTCAAACTGGACTAACATCAATATCTTATGGAAACAAAACATGGACAATGTTAGCTGAGTTGAAAAAAATTCAACCTACGTATTCGTAATAGAATATATATATATTCATATACCGTGAATATTCGGTGAGACTACACGATCCCCTTCCTACGGCAAAACCAACACAGGCGCGCACCGCGTGCGTGAGGCTCCTTCAATTCAATGAATACTCAACTTAAAAAGCAATCACCATACTGAACGCGGAAAAGAATAACGCGAATAAAATCAATTTGCCTGATGCGAACATTTATTTTCAAAATTTATCAACGAATTACAACTAAATATCTATCAATAATTGATATGATTATTAATTATTAGTGTTTATGAGCGATATTTGAGACAAAGTGGAGCGGGTAAATGAAGAATAAATCATTGAAGACAACGTCCTTAAACATTGGTTTAAACATTGGTTAAACATTGGCCGCCTGTCCCGTCCGAAGGAGCCTCACGCACGCGGTGCGCGCCTGTGTTGGTTTTGCCGTAGGAAGGGGATCGTGTAGTCTCACCGAATATTCTCGGTATAGTACATAAAATATAAATGTATCGACAGAAAATCTAATACTGTCGTCACGATGTCGTGCAACAATGTATGTAACGGCTTATATATTCTAAAACTCGGAGACTGAAACTGAATAATCTTTCGAATATTTCAAATTTCGGATAAACAAAATCATCATTCGGGCGATTGACGTTTCAGATGACTGGACGTTCGGATAATCGACGCTCTACTGTATTGTCTCAGACTTCGAAATATGTGGTCCAATTAGTTTCGAAGCTGCCTTGTTCTCGCGGTCAAAAATCTTAATACTGGACGGATCGGCGGTTCAATTCTTATCGCTTGTTCGTAAGTTGTCATCTTTTGTTTGAAACCGCGCCAATGAAATTCGCTTCAACGGTCAATCCGTAGCACCGAACGCGACGCGCTGGTGCCCTTTGTAAACTCACCATGACTGCGCATGCGCGATACCAATCGTCGACGCCAGAGCAGCCAGTTCGACTTGAACAGCCAAAGCGGCAAGATCGCCACGTGGTGTAATATACGTGATCGAGCCTGTTTTCAGATATAAGGTTTAGATATCAACATTCACCATCGAATCAGGTCTAAAGGTTGGTAATATACGTAATAAAACAACTTGTTATCAGTAGGCCGGAATTAACACTAACCCTAACCGAAACTAGAAACAAACAACATATTTTGAAACGTTAAAATTTTCAACTCTCATTATCATGCCAGCCTTCGAAATGGCTCAATCAATCTCAAGATTCGAAGCTTCCTAATTTTCACGAAATAAATCTCATACTTAGCGTTCGCGAATTCCATCCGTTGTTTGAAACTGCGTGTATAAAATTCTGGCTTGGGCTTTGGCTGCGTGCGCGAGACTTTGAGGCAATAAGTCAGCCACGTGGTGCAGTATACGCGTGATCAAGATAAATTGGGTATATTCATCAACAATATTCAGAACATCTCTTCAATCACATCATAATATATGCTATTAACACATTCAACAGTTATAAGTTCATAGTATACTAAGGTTCATAGTATACTAAGGAACAGCTTAGTTCAGCTCGAAAATCAACTTAACCTCACTTGACAAAATCTCTAGACGTGCATTTAGTACAAGATTGTTCCTTATTTTGTTGATGTTCTTTGTGTGGGGGCCATCGCGTTATAGACATCTTATCACTCATTTTTATTTTGCTACTAAATTCTATCAGTTATTTTCGGAATATTCACAAAGATTGTATTGATATTTCACTCGTACATATTCAATTTTTATTAACCTGAACTTGGCACGATCTACGTTGATAAGCCATCGATGACCGCACCGTGGACTCACCCTATTGAGAAGAAAGTTTTAGTATATATTTTTTTCTTTACACATGCATGCAAAATCCTCGTTTGCCCACCGCTTACAGACGCCCAAAATAGCCGATTGCCACACCATGCACAGAGACGATGCGCAAAATCCCTCACCGGTGAAAGAATTTTGCGCATCACCCCCGTGTACAGTGCTGCAATCAGCCATTCCGGACGTCCGTGAACGATGGGCAAGATCTCGGATCTTGCATTACATTTATAAAGAAAAATAGTATTTGATACGCGAGGCCAAACTCGCAGTGCGCAAAAGGCTCGTTGGGCCTCTTGTATCGAAATATACTAATTCTGATTCATTTCTAGACGAACCATTATGCTTATTCCACCCCCATTGGCCCATTCTCACGGTATCATGATTACCAAAAATCTCATCGAATCAATCTTACAGATAAAATCTAATAATGACCGCGCTCAACGAACGAAACGAATCTGAAACTGCCCAAGAGGAGCATTACGCTTACCAGCTCGTTAAATTTTTCACAACCAATAAGGATGGCGTGGCGGACATCGACTGTGTACCATCTACTTGGGTCACTTTCAATGTTACCACAGGAAAGTGTGAAACCAAGTATGTCCCTCCTCCATATAATAAGGACAGTTTTGAACTGCTACATGATTTTGTAAAGAAGCAAGTGCTTCCACCGGAAAATTGGCCATCACATCCGATTACCATCCAAGGACACGCAAGTGAGTATTTTTCCAACATTTTTGAGTTTCTATATGTTCAGGCTAAATTATTAACCCATTGATGTTCCTTACTCATGTGCTATGATCAATAAACTTTATCTTGTTCAGGAAATTATGCCGACGCACTGGAACGGCTGGAAATTCTACAACAGGAAGATTACGCTTACACGACTGGCGACAATGTGTCCAAAGCTGAAAAGGCTGCAGCTACGACGAAACGGTATCGGACAAGAGTTGTGAAGAGCAATGCGAAAGTTGTGAAAAAATTAACACGAGTACCAGAAATCAATGCGTCAAGTGTGGAAAGTTGTTCAGAGAATGGTGAGTGAGACTATATTCTGAATAATTCATTATTTCAATGTATCTGATTTTACAGCGTCCGACAAAAGCAGCAATGTTTCAAATAAAGCCTCGTCTGGAGAATCCGAAGATGACAACGACGATAACAGGACACCTGAGAAACGTAATTGGAGAAAGGCACAGAGAAATCACAATAAGAAACAAAACCAACATGATCGATCTGACTTCCCCTGTGATCGAAACTATGTCAGAGGTATGGAGAATTTGATTGTGTCACTCTAATGTCTTCATGTTGCAATTTAATGTGTTCAATTTATAGAAGATCCACCCAAATCATTGAAGTCAGCGGGAAAAGAAGCTAAGCTGAAGACTTCAGCTGTGAAACCTTCAGCTTCCCAGAACATACATCGCTCGGGTATGTATTATGAATGTAATTCTTTATGAACGATGAAGCATGTGGACCGTAAGCGCATAGCGATCAGATAAATTATTATTTCAACTTCTTTCTTGACCCCATCAATATCGTATGTAAAACGTTGTTTGGTATCAAGGGTCAGATAAATTATTTATAAGGGAAATTGTACGAATGACGTGCAGTATGCCATTATTTTTAACTAATGAGCGCTTGATGGCCCGGACCGGTCCTGTGCTTCAAGAGATCTAGCTCCGGGCGGACATGAAATATTACAATAGGTCAGAAATACCTACTGTGAATGTCAAAAGTTGGGGTTTTTTTTTCTCTGTACTGATAGAGCTTCTCGCTAGCTACCAAATGAGTGCTCGATGACCCAGATCGGTCCTGCGGTTCAAGAGATATAGCTCTGGACATGAATTTTGCAGGATGGCAAACACATAAGGCTTCACAGCTGGGCATATTTACCACATCGATTACTCTATTCAATCACAGATTGTTTTGCTTCTCCCATTTTATCATCAAAAATAAGTATTCAATACAGAATTTTGTAGGATGGCAAACCCATAAGACTTCTCCCTTGTATATTTCATATACTTAGGGAGTGCCTAAAAATATGAAGAGTTTATAAAGGCACCGACCCGACCGATGACCCAATTAGCAAGCCCAGTAGCATAGACCTCTGAAATATTATTCTTCGTTATTCAATCGATCAATCTCATTTCTTGCCTATGCATAGTTTGATGAACCCCATTACCCATTGCGGTTGACACTCGAAATTTTCTTCGATTTGAAAAACCTGTTTTCTATTTCTAGTTCCAGTCATTCTAATTTAGCATTGAACAACTTTGATTTTCACAGGACCAACGCCTGCCTCACCAACAAAATTGCCTGCTGCGGCAAACAAAGAATCAAAGGGATCCGTTGAATTAGCCATCGATGGATTGCGATATGATGTGCAACAATTAACCCAGGAGTTGAAAGATCTGAAAGGGATTGTGCAAAAATCTGCCTTGGCACAGGATGTGTACGGCGCAAACGTGCAGGGCTTCGCTTCGGAGTATGAAGTATCTCTGCCTATGAAAACGATGGAAGATTTTAAGGCCTTCGAAAGGCGTCTTGAGATCGAGAAGATTTTCCGCAAAGAATTCGTAAGTGTTATACAGTTTTCGTGAATTGATCGATTTCAAGGATCCACTAATTTTGTACTTTCATAAAATTTGCAGACTGCCTCACTGCACTATTTGGTGGATTCAAGATCGACGGTGTCAAAAAATATCACGGGCATTTTGAAGAAACACCTAACCAGGGAACTTGCGCTGAACTTCACAGCAGTGAAAGCTTCGGGAACCAAAACGATATTCAAACATACTTTCTTCTGCGAGTGCATGCTAGGTAAAAAACGAAAAATCACGACTTACTATGTCATGTTTTATCTTTCTCCTGCTGCCGACGTACATTTTCGCGAAAAAATATGTAATTTACTCAATTTTCTTCGTTGCAGAGGTCTCGCGCCTGAAATTGAAGGTAATCGAAAAAGACAACACAGTTCCGATAACAGAGAAATTATTCTACCATGAACTTGGGAATGCTTTGACTAATGCATTCGACTGGGAGGGCAAAAGGAAAGAGCGGCCTAAGCGCAAAGCAGCTGCGGTGAATCCTGCTGAACGAGAAGTCAACGAAGTTGTGGAGAACTCGAACTGAAAAATTTAACTATATACCGAGAATATTCTGTGAGAGTAAACGATCCCCTTCCTACGGCAAAACCAACACCGGCGCGGACCGCGTGCGTGAGGCTTGTTCGGGAGGGGATGCAATGCTAATGACACATCATTCCCTCCCGAACAAGCCTCACGCACGCGGTCCGCGCCGGTGTTGGTTTTGCCGTAGGAAGGGGATCGTTTACTCTCACAGAATATTCTCGGTATATATATGTATACATACCTACATATCTGGGACTCGAAAAACAAAAACTAACAATAATCCAGAGATTTTAATTCAAGAATTCTTTAGTTTCGTGAAATTGATTGCAAAAGCAATTTGGTGGCAATGAAGAGAATAAAGAAGAGTTTCCAGGAGAAAGAAAAATTGAAAATATATACTATATAAAGTTTAATTCTTCAGTTAACAAAGTATTTTCTTTCTTATCAGTTTGATAGTCGGTACATTTGATATCAAGTTTAAGATCGCTTTAACTGTCTATACGTCTTTATATAGCTACATATATATTTTCTTCTTTATATATAATCAAAACTAACGTAACTTCATTGGTTCGATAACGTCTTTTCGAACTCGTTCTTTTGATATTCAGCATATTTAATTTTTATTTACAATATTTATTCTTGAAATTATGATCGTTTCAACTTTCTACTTCTGACATATCTTTATCACGACTGAGTCTATATTTTCATAGTATCAAAACTAACGGAACTTCTTCATTGGTTTGATAACGTCGTTTCAAACTCGTTCTTTTGATATTCAGTGTATTTAGTTTTTATTCATAATATTTATTGTTGAAATTATGATCGTTTCAACTTTTTACTTCTAACATATATTTATCACGGCTGAGTCTATATTTTCGTAGTATCGAAACTAACGAAATTTCATTGATTCAAAAACGTCGTTTCATTATACTAAGTTTAATACATCATACACCGTACTCATTATATGTATGTGCAATAAATATATTCTTGGATATAAAAACACACTTTGAAATTCAATGTATCTATATCACATGAAGGTCGAGAGAGATAGCTGGCTAGTTTTCTGACTAGTTACTGCTAACTCTTCTGGTTGGGATCTGGCGAGTTCTCCAAATAGTAACTGGCGAGTTCTCTGGTTGGGCTCTGGCGAGTTTTCCGATAAGTTACTGGCGAGTTCTCTGGTTGGGCTCTGGCGAGCTTTCTGATGAGTAACTGGCGAGTTTTCCGATAAGTAACTGGCGAGTTCTCTGGTTGAGAAATGGCGAGTTTTCTGACTAGTTACTGCCGAGTTCACTGACTAGTTACTGCCGAGTTTTCTGACTAATTACTGCCGAGTTCACTGACTAGTTACTGCCGAGTTTTCTGACTAGTTACTGCCGAGTTCACTGACCAGTAACTCGTCAGTTTGCCTAGACAGGCACTCGACAGATTAGCGTTACACGCCTAGTCCGGAACTGGGCAGTTTGACTGCCTATTCACTGTCCAGAAAGACGGAAAACTGGACAGGGTCTGGCCAGCGCCTATTTTTAATTTCTGCACGGGGATCTTAAACTTGATATCAAATGTACCGACTATCAAACTGATAAGAAAGAAAATACTTTGTTAACTGAAGAATTAAACTTTATATAGTATATATTTTCAATTTTTCTTTCTCCTGGAAACTCTTCTTTATTCTCTTCATTGCCACCAAATTGCTTTTGCAATCAATTTCACGAAACTAAAGAATTCTTGAATTAAAATCTCTGGATTATTGTTAGTTTTTGTTTTTCGAGTCCCAGATATGTAGGTATGTATACATACCGAGATGATTCCTTGAAAGTTCACAGTCAGTCACAGCCAATTCGACACTACCCGAGTTTTTCGTCTGTTTTTCGCAGGCTGGCCATCCTTTCATTCATTCATTCATTCATTCATTCATTCTGTTATCCATCCAGCCATCCATTCATCCAACCATCCATCCATCCACCCATCCATCTATCCACCCACCCATCTATCCACCCACCCATCCATCCATCCAACCATCCATTCATTTACTCATACATTTATTTGATTATTTATTTATTTTTTCATTTTAAATCATTTGACGGCCTTTCACAATTCAAATTAAAAAGGGGATGGCCAGCCTGCGAAAAACAGACGAAAAACTCGGGTAGTGTCGAATTGGCTGTGACTGACTGTGAACTTTCAAGGAATCATCTTGGTATATATATATAGTTAAATTTTTCAGTTCGAGTTCTCCACAACTTCGTTGACTTCTCGTTCAGCAGGATTCACCGCAGCTGCTTTGCGCTTAGGCCGCTCTTTCCTTTTGCCATCCCAGTCGAATGCATTAGTCAAAGCATTCCCAAGTTCATGGTAGAATAATTTCTCTGTTATCGGAACTGTGTTGTCTTTTTCGATTACCTTCAATTTCAGGCGCGAGACCTCTGCAACGAAGAAAATTGAGTAAATTACATATTTTTTCGCGAAAATGTACGTCGGCAGCAGGAGAAAGATAAAACATGACATAGTAAGTCGTGATTTTTCGTTTTTTACCTAGCATGCACTCGCAGAAGAAAGTATGTTTGAATATCGTTTTGGTTCCCGAAGCTTTCACTGCTGTGAAGTTCAGCGCAAGTTCCCTGGTTAGGTGTTTCTTCAAAATGCCCGTGATATTTTTTGACACCGTCGATCTTGAATCCACCAAATAGTGCAGTGAGGCAGTCTGCAAATTTTATGAAAGTACAAAATTAGTGGATCCTTGAAATCGATCAATTCACGAAAACTGTATAACACTTACGAATTCTTTGCGGAAAATCTTCTCGATCTCAAGACGCCTTTCGAAGGCCTTAAAATCTTCCATCGTTTTCATAGGCAGAGATACTTCATACTCCGAAGCGAAGCCCTGCACGTTTGCGCCGTACACATCCTGTGCTAAGGCAGATTTTTGCACAATCCCTTTCAGATCTTTCAACTCCTGGGTTAATTGTTGCACATCATATCGCAATCCATCGATGGCTAATTTAACGGATCCCTTTGATTCTTTGTTTGCCGCAGCAGGCAATTTTGTTGGTGAGGCAGGCGTTGGTCCTGTGAAAATCAAAGTTGTTCAATGCTAAATTAGAATGACTGGAACTAGAAATAGAAAACAGGTTTTTCAAATCGAAGAAAATTTCGAGTGTCAACCGCAATGGGTAATGGGGTTCATCAAACTATGCATAGGCAAGAAATGAGATTGATCGATTGAATAACGAAGAATAATATTTCAGAGGTCTATGCTACTGGGCTTGCTAATTGGGTCATCGGTCGGGTCGGTGCCTTTATAAACTCTTCATATTTTTAGGCACTCCCTAAGTATATGAAATATACAAGGGAGAAGTCTTATGGGTTTGCCATCCTACAAAATTCTGTATTGAATACTTATTTTTGATGATAAAATGGGAGAAGCAAAACAATCTGTGATTGAATAGAGTAATCGATGTGGTAAATATGCCCAGCTGTGAAGCCTTATGTGTTTGCCATCCTGCAAAATTCATGTCAAGAGCTATATCTCTTGAACCGCAGGACCGATCTGGGTCATCGAGCACTCATTTGGTAGCTAGCGAGAAGCTCTATCAGTACAGAGAAAAAAAAACCCCAACTTTTGACATTCACAGTAGGTATTTCTGACCTATTGTAATATTTCATGTCCGCCCGGAGCTAGATCTCTTGAAGCACAGGACCGATCCGGGCCATCAAGCGCTCATTAGTTAAAAATAATGGCATACTGCACGTCATTCGTACAATTTCCCTTATAAATAATTTATCTGACCCTTGATACCAAACAACGTTTTACATACGATATTGATGGGGTCAAGAAAGAAGTTGAAATAATAATTTATCTGATCGCTATGCGCTTACGGTCCACATGCTTCATCGTTCATAAAGACAGGCTTCACACCCCCTTCTCTTCTCAAAATAGAGTAAAAGGGGAAAAATTTTGTTAAAAAAAGGGGAAAAATAGGGGGTTCAAACAATAGAAAATAGAAGGCATTATGTTTGAAAAACGATATTTTAATCTTGTATTATAGAGACATATGATATTCTTAACATTTGGATAATAATATAGCATGAAATAAGATTATTTTGAACAAAAACATTGATATATAAATTATCTGGTACAAAGGAACTTTTGATGTTTTTTTGGTATTTGAATCCTTAATCAAATAGGGCGCTATCAACTAACTATAAGTGATACTTATTTTGCTTGGACGCAAGACTTTCTTTGGTTTTTCTTTAACATTTTGGCAAAAGATATAGACTTAATTAACAAATTTCGCCCGATTCTGAAATTATAGGGGAAAAAAGGGAAAATGTTGGTTTTAGAGTAAAAATAGGGGAAACTTTGAAAAAAGAGGAAAAAAGAGGAAAAGGGGAGAAAGTGTGAAGCCTGTAAAGAATTACATTCATAATACATACCCGAGCGATGTATGTTCTGGGAAGCTGAAGGTTTCACAGCTGAAGTCTTCAGCTTAGCTTCTTTTCCCGCTGACTTCAATGATTTGGGTGGATCTTCTATAAATTGAACACATTAAATTGCAACATGAAGACATTAGAGTGACACAATCAAATTCTCCATACCTCTGACATAGTTTCGATCACAGGGGAAGTCAGATCGATCATGTTGGTTTTGTTTCTTATTGTGATTTCTCTGTGCCTTTCTCCAATTACGTTTCTCAGGTGTCCTGTTATCGTCGTTGTCATCTTCGGATTCTCCAGACGAGGCTTTATTTGAAACATTGCTGCTTTTGTCGGACGCTGTAAAATCAGATACATTGAAATAATGAATTATTCAGAATATAGTCTCACTCACCATTCTCTGAACAACTTTCCACACTTGACGCATTGATTTCTGGTACTCGTGTTAATTTTTTCACAACTTTCGCATTGCTCTTCACAACTCTTGTCCGATACCGTTTCGTCGTAGCTGCAGCCTTTTCAGCTTTGGACACATTGTCGCCAGTCGTGTAAGCGTAATCTTCCTGTTGTAGAATTTCCAGCCGTTCCAGTGCGTCGGCATAATTTCCTGAACAAGATAAAGTTTATTGATCATAGCACATGAGTAAGGAACATCAATGGGTTAATAATTTAGCCTGAACATATAGAAACTCAAAAATGTTGGAAAAATACTCACTTGCGTGTCCTTGGATGGTAATCGGATGTGATGGCCAATTTTCCGGTGGAAGCACTTGCTTCTTTACAAAATCATGTAGCAGTTCAAAACTGTCCTTATTATATGGAGGAGGGACATACTTGGTTTCACACTTTCCTGTGGTAACATTGAAAGTGACCCAAGTAGATGGTACACAGTCGATGTCCGCCACGCCATCCTTATTGGTTGTGAAAAATTTAACGAGCTGGTAAGCGTAATGCTCCTCTTGGGCAGTTTCAGATTCGTTTCGTTCGTCGAGCGCGGTCATTATTAGATTTTATCTGTAAGATTGATTCGATGAGATTTTTGGTAATCATGATACCGTGAGAATGGGCCAATGGGGGTGGAATAAGCATAATGGTTCGTCTAGAAATGAATCAGAATTAGTATATTTCGATACAAGAGGCCCAACGAGCCTTTTGCGCACTGCGAGTCTGAAGGCAGCAGGAAGCCGAGGCTTCGTGCGGCTTCAGACGAGCAGTGCGCGGGCAGCGAGTTTGGCCTCGCGTATCAAATACTATTTTTCTTTATAAATGTAATGCAAGATCCGAGATCTTGCCCATCGTTCACGGACGTCCGGAATGGCTGATTGCAGCACTGTACACGGGGGTGATGCGCAAAATCCTTTCACCGGTGAGGGATTTTGCGCATCGTCTCTGTGCATGGTGTGGCAATCGGCTATTTTGGGCGTCTGTAAGCGGTGGGCAAACGAGGATTTTGCATGCATGTGTAAAGAAAAAAATATATACTAAAACTTTCTTCTCAATAGGGTGAGTCCACGGTGCGGTCATCGATGGCTTATCAACGTAGATCGTGCCAAGTTCAGGTTAATAAAAATTGAATATGTACGAGTGAAATATCAATACAATCTTTGTGAATATTCCGAAAATAACTGATAGAATTTAGTAGCAAAATAAAAATGAGTGATAAAATGTCTATAACGCGATGGCCCCCACACAAAGAACATCAACAAAATAAGGAACAATCTTGTACTAAATACACGTCTAGAGATTTTGTCAAGTGAGGTTAAGTTGATTTTCGAGCTGAACTAAGCTGTTCCTTAGTATACTATGAACCTTAGTATACTATGAACTTATAACTGTTGAATGTGTTAATAGCATATATTATGATGTGATTGAAGAGATGTTCTGAATATTGTTGATGAATATACCCAATTTATCTTGATCACGCGTATACTGCACCACGTGGCTGACTTATTGCCTCAAAGTCTCGCGCACGCAGCCAAAGCCCAAGCCAGAATTTTATACACGCAGTTTCAAACAACGGATGGAATTCGCGAACGCTAAGTATGAGATTTATTTCGTGAAAATTAGGAAGCTTCGAATCTTGAGATTGATTGAGCCATTTCGAAGGCTGGCATGATAATGAGAAAGTTGAAAATTTTAACGTTTCAAAATATGTTGTTTGTTTCTAGTTTCGGTTAGGGTTAGTGTTAATTCCGGCCTACTGACAACAAGTTGTTTTATTACGTATATTACCAA
This sequence comes from Tenthredo notha, assembly GCA_914767705.2. Classification (NCBI taxonomy): domain Eukaryota; kingdom Metazoa; phylum Arthropoda; class Insecta; order Hymenoptera; family Tenthredinidae; genus Tenthredo; species Tenthredo notha. The sequence goes on from OU611916.1 coordinate 3,233,107, forward strand.
CCTTTAGACCTGATTCGATGGTGAATGTTGATATCTAAACCTTATATCTGAAAACAGGCTCGATCACGTATATTACACCACGTGGCGATCTTGCCGCTTTGGCTGTTCAAGTCGAACTGGCTGCTCTGGCGTCGACGATTGGTATCGCGCATGCGCAGTCATGGTGAGTTTACAAAGGGCACCAGCGCGTCGCGTTCGGTGCTACGGATTGACCGTTGAAGCGAATTTCATTGGCGCGGTTTCAAACAAAAGATGACAACTTACGAACAAGCGATAAGAATTGAACCGCCGATCCGTCCAGTATTAAGATTTTTGACCGCGAGAACAAGGTAGCTTCGAAACTAATTGGACCACATATTTCGAAGTCTGAGACAATACAGTAGAGCGTCGATTATCCGAACGTCCAGTCATCTGAAACGTCAATCGCCCGAATGATGATTTTGTTTATCCGAAATTTGAAATATTCGAAAGATTATTCAGTTTCAGTCTCCGAGTTTTAGAATATATAAGCCGTTACATACATTGTTGCACGACATCGTGACGACAGTATTAGATTTTCTGTCGATACATTTATATTTTATGTACTATACCGAGAATATTCGGTGAGACTACACGATCCCCTTCCTACGGCAAAACCAACACAGGCGCGCACCGCGTGCGTGAGGCTCCTTCGGACGGGACAGGCGGCCAATGTTTAACCAATGTTTAAACCAATGTTTAAGGACGTTGTCTTCAATGATTTATTCTTCATTTACCCGCTCCACTTTGTCTCAAATATCGCTCATAAACACTAATAATTAATAATCATATCAATTATTGATAGATATTTAGTTGTAATTCGTTGATAAATTTTGAAAATAAATGTTCGCATCAGGCAAATTGATTTTATTCGCGTTATTCTTTTCCGCGTTCAGTATGGTGATTGCTTTTTAAGTTGAGTATTCATTGAATTGAAGGAGCCTCACGCACGCGGTGCGCGCCTGTGTTGGTTTTGCCGTAGGAAGGGGATCGTGTAGTCTCACCGAATATTCACGGTATATGAATATATATATATTCTATTACGAATACGTAGGTTGAATTTTTTTCAACTCAGCTAACATTGTCCATGTTTTGTTTCCATAAGATATTGATGTTAGTCCAGTTTGAATTTATATATTCTATAACATCGAACGATTCAGCGTTTTTTTTTTAATACGAATTTTCGATTATCCGATTGCAGCCAGGTCCCAATTACGTCGGAAGATTCTCAAATTTGATTGCCAGATGATGAGTTGAATAATAAACTTATTTCGAAGTTAATCACTTGCAATTCAAGCCAATGGAAATGTTCTTTCGTTGGAATTCACGCGATAAATTTCACACAATAAAAGAAGTATTATAGCATAAAAATTCATTATCTTGACGCTTTCTAATGTGAAAATTAGAGTCGTATCTAAAACCCTGACCAATTCACTGAATGATATGAATATTCGTGATCTCAAACCCCATGGACAAATTCTTATATATGAACATACTGTGCTTATCTATGGAAAGTGGCCAGCAACCTTCACTGATACAGAGAAGGAAGATGGCAAGTAATCGACACGCCTCCACTTGTGTTGGTGACGGTAGCTGACCACTTTCTAGAGACGAGCGCTATGTATAAAAAATAAAAAATATCTAATAATCAATCAGTGTCGAAATTGATGTTGTGCTTTGAATATACGCATCGATTCTATTATCAGAATTGAATTTATCACAAATCGCACGAATACTTTCTACCATCTCTAGTATGTATATGCTTACATAAGACTGGTATCGCGGCTCGAAAGATCTGTATAACAGGTAGATGAACGGACACAGCAATAATTTGATTAATCTATGTAGAAATTGGTGATCGTAGAAATTACAATAGAAAAAATTACATCAAGGATACTGATATATACCTCACCTATATCAGTCATGCAGGAGAGACATTGCATACGTCTCGTTATTTTTACCCGGTAAACGCATGACAACCATTTTTCGCTTGATGTTGTCTACGGGGCATGAAATATTGACTGCTGAAAATGTGGCATCCAGTACCCAGGATTCCAGTATTTTCGAATTACATGGATATGTCAGTAATGGTCTTTTTACTTTCCACTTTTGTCCATAAATTGTTATATCTTTTGGGCATTCTTCGCAGTAAGTCATGTACTCAATCTTTAATATGGTACCACTCTTCAGCAAAACTGTATCGTCAGGAGAAGAGGTTGACAGCAAATATCCTCTGAATTTCAGTTTCAAGATTTTCTTGCGATTCGTTGGTCCGTAGCTTTGAGCAGATTGTTTTATAATCTTTATTAACGGTGGTACAGTTGGGATTTTCTTCTGTGTAGTACTTAGCTCGTGTAGGCGGCGACAAATCTGTGCGAGCGGTCTATTTGGCGTGCGAACATACTGTTTGAGTTTTCCAAGTGCATTTTCGAAAGGGAATGCCGTGATTTTTGAGAGGCTACAGTTGTAGGTTTTCACGTCATCAGCAAGATGAATCAAATTGTGAGCGTTCATGACCTGAGAATCGGTGCCATAATATTGCTTCAAAAGTAGGACGAAGTTCTCAAGATATTTTTTTGCGAACCTATTGTATTTCAGGGCTAGATCTTCGTGACACAAGATTCTGCAGGCTGCGTGGAATAATAGGAAATGTTTGTACAGTCTGTTATTTAAGATACCTTTCAATACAACAGGTCCACAATAGAGCAGAAAGAATCTCAATTCAGTAGCCTTCCATTTGGCTATGTAAGCTAGTGATCTTGGTTTACGTTGGAAATCGCACGGTACTTGAGGCTTCAAGAATTCCAATCTATGGGAAAGTTGTAAACGGGCTCTGCGACTAAGTCTGGTGTACAGATTTCCATAAAGCCAAAATTCTTTCAGAAGTTTCTTCATAACACCGATGCAACACAAGTGCATGAAGTCGAGGATGAATGCCAAAATCATATTTATCTTTGGCCATAACTTCAATAGTGGCGAAACACCGTTATGGTGTTCAGGTTGACTCTGGCGCCTGAAAGATTCATCAGTTCTCTTCTGACAATCAACTTGTGGGTAAACCATAGATCTCCCACTTCTGCAGCCTCTCACTTCACATCTTTCGCAAGCAAAGTATCCCGTATGGCCTTTTGTACACTTTAAGAAAGATCTAGCTGGTGTGTCGCAGATAAAACTTTGTACAGAGACTGTGAACAGTTTTCCATCAATGAAAATACCATTTGCTGACAAATCATTCATTTCTGTGACAAACTGAGTCAGAAATTTATCCAAGTTCTTAGGTTTAGCACAACCAGCGTATATAGCGATAGGTAGTGGTTTATACAGTCCGACCCCTTAATAGTTCCGGGCAGGGATGAGAGGGGAAGAGTTTTTCCACGAATCGGTATACCCCCACCATGTACCTTGCCAGCGAGACTTTTGCACTTATCTCTCAATAGTTCCGACCGCTTTACACATTCGCTTTATGACAATGTAAGCCAGCGTATAGACTCTGCGTTTTCTTATACTTCGAAATACGTATGGAATGGAGTTTCGGCTGACGGAACTATTGAAAGGTAGTTACACAAAATCCGAGTCCATGGTCGCTCGTCTGAGTAGTGGGGGAAGCAGTTCGCACATCAAACTGGGGAAGCGGAACTATTGAGTGAGGCACTATTGAGAGGTCGGACTGTAGATGTCTGATTCATGGACAATTTTGAACAAAATAGGCCAAAGCTGTGTATTGCTTGATTTGAAAAGGGGCAGTCCGTCGATATTAATCTGCATCTCAATTGAATTACTATGATGTGCTTTTGGATTGATGCAAGCCTTGATTTGATCTGCGATTCCGAAATATACAAATTGTCCTGGATTTCCTTCGCTGTCTTTCATTATTTTTATATCGTACGTTGCGGAAGAAGTTTGTAGAAACGTTTTGGCTGTCTTTGGTAGATCAGGTAGCAGTCTTCTCCGGAGGATCAAGAGAAGTGAGTCCAACTGACTGTGCGTGATATTGTTTTGTACCGCCCAGCTTCGAATCTCATAGGATTCATCTTCCAAATCGAAACTCTTATCGGCTGATTGGTTTGGGGTATCTTGTATTTCATCACTTGCTGGGTTTGGAGTATCTTGTATTCCATCATCGACTGTAGCTTCTATATCGGGTATGGATGTATCATCGCTGTCCGGACCATGAGAACTACGATCGAGCTCAGTGCCAGCTGCTGCTGTAGGAGACACTAGATTATCATACGGTAACTCCGACAGGTCCTTCGCGATGTTGTGAATGTCTTGTCCAGGGGTTTCTGCAAACCAATCAGTTTGTGGTATTGAAAGAGGCTAGCTCAGCAATTTCAAATCTGATGAGAAATTCTTTTCGTATGGGTTTCCATCGAATGAAAGTTGAGGTAAACTAATTTTCGAACGACAAAATGAAAGAAAGAGAGGGCAAACGAATTATATGCAACAATAAAACCTCGTGATAAAACATATGCATTATCATGTTCACCGAGATCTCTGCTCCAGCCTGACCTAACCTATCGGCTATCTTTAATTACCGTCGATATACATACCTCTGGTTTCCACATTCACACTCATTGTCAGGTTCTCAAGCCCACTTTGAGGCTCACTTTCAGATTCACTTTCACTCGAAATCTCAGCAGCAGCAATTTTACGGATCGCTCGATACTTCCGAACTCGATCTCGAGTTTTTCTCCGTTGCTCATGTTTATCAGCATTCATTTTCACACGATCGTAGCTGAGCAGAGTCAAAATTATAGTCGATAGTAAAACGCTATGGAAAAGTTTCTTCAGATAGAGAACAAACGAATTTCTTATATTCAATTCATATGACATCACTGTAAAACCTCGGCGGTGTCCATGGCTCGGCAGCCATATTCTTGCAACAAACCAGTCTTGACCGCAGCGCCTTCATTCGGCCAACTTGTGCGTGAGAGGTACTGTGACGCTAGGGTGTGCCAAAAAAAAAAAAAAATTTTTTGTTTTCTTAGCTAATATGAAAATGTTGTTCAGAATGACGAAAAAAAAATCCTGTTAAATTTTGAGCTCTTAATATTAATATTAAGAGGTCGCTCATCGCGATTTTTGATTCCCCATTTGAATAACACAGGAATGTTTGTTTTTTGCTATTTGGAATGTTATTGCGCCCGAACAAATTATCTGCCAGTGAAATCGAATACATCCCGTGTAGAAATTCAACCATGGTACTGATCGGGTTCTGGCTAGTTTGCCAGATTACAAATGGGGCCCAGATCTGGCTGAAGTTGTGGCGCCACGCTATGGTCCCGGCCAGATGTTCATGTTTTAGATACAGCGCCCGATCAGAATCCGATCAGGCTACCTACCATGGCACCCTACTTGCGCCACAATTTCTGCCAGGACCGTGCCCGAGCTGGCACTTTTCTGCAAATCTGGGTGTTTGGGATATATGCAAATTAAAATAGTCCATTTTCAGAAATTGAGTTTTCGTTATTTATTGCTTAACAATATCAATATTGTCAGTATCAATAATTAAATATATAAATATCATAAATTAACAAGTATTACAAATATTTTTAGTTTTAAAATCCTATTCCCCTAACCGCCCTAACAGTCGCTTATAGAGAGGTAGTACTGTACACGGAAATTGATGGTTAGAAACAATATATAAGGGCGGTAAAGAGGCATTCCATATTTCAGCCCAAACGAAGTTATACTCGCTTTATAAGATCGGGCAGTGACACCACGATGCCACTCCAGATCCTGGGCAGTAGTGCAAGAATTTGGCAGCCGCAACCATATAATACGAGAATGAGCCATATAAATTGTGTTTGCTTAAATATATCCAATTCAGTAACTGAAAAGTCGTATCCGATCCTAAAACTATCGTTTACGAACATTTTTACATTGATAAAATTGCATATATCAATCATAATCCAGCATTTTGCAGAATTGTGGCAAGCCATGAAGATGCCCGATGTGGCGCATTTCAGTTAATCGAGTATTTTGCCAAATTGTGGCAAGCCATGAATTTGCCCGATGTGGCCCATTCTAGGTAATCGAGTATTTTGCCAAATTGTGGCAAGTCATGAATATGCCCGATGTGGCCCATTCCAGGTAATCGCGTATTTTGCCGAATTGTGGCTGGCCATGAATATGCCCGGTGGGGCCCATTCCAGTACTATGGCATGCCTTGGCAAATTTCTACACGGGATGTGCTTGTAGGGAATTGAACGAGCTTCAAAAAGGGTCTGATATGATTTTTCGCCAAGTCGACTCGTTTGAAAGTTTTTCAGGGTTAAAGGTGAATTTTGACATTGAATAACTTTCAAACGAGTCGACTTAGCGAAAAATCATATCAGACCTTTTTTGAAGCTCGTTTAATTCCCTACAAGTACATGTATTCAATTTCACTGGCAGATAATTTGTTCGGGCGCAATAAAATTCCAAACAGAAAAAAACAAACATTCCTGTGTTATTCAAATGGGAAATCAAAAATCGCGATGAGCGACCTCTTAATATTAATATTAAGAGCTCAAAATTTAAAAGGATTTTTTTTTTGTCATTCTGAACAACATTTTCATATTAGCTAAGAAAACAAAAATTTTTTTTTTTTTTTGCACACCCTACTGTGACGCGTACCGCGGAATTCAAACACTGTATTCGGATAGTAACCATAACAATTACCTGCACTACGTTTTTCATAAATTGTTATCACCAATTATCCCATGAGGTGATTAAAAAAAAATCATCACACTTCCCTCTTCGCAAAATTTTCCAGATTGCTAATCCACGATTTTAACTGATTTTCACACATGAGATGCAAAATATTAGAATGTTATTTTCCACGCCAATACATATTTATTATTTAGTCCAGTCAATCTAGACTCGTTTTATATGGTGTATAAGAAATCTCACGCCCGGGCATGAAAGTTACACCAATCGATAGATAAAGGTCCCCTTATGACTATATCAAAATGTATCCTAACAATCGGAAATTAGCGGCCAACCGACTTTCGCTGGCCTTTGCTCAAATGTTACTGAGTCAATGAAGGAAATAATATAACCAATTTGTAGCACGATAAATTCGTCAACAAATTCGATTGTGAAAGTATTGGAAAAGATGCACTGTTAATTTAGTATAATTATTTGAAGTGATTTCGGATCGTTCTTCGAGAAGGCGTCAGCTGATCGTTCCGTCGTTCCCATGGCGTCCGGGCCTGGGTCACGTTCCAATACTTTCACAATCGAATTTGTTGACGAATTTGCCGTGTTACAATTTCATTTCCTTCATTGACTCAGTAACATTCGAGCAAGGGCCAGCGGAAGGTCTGGTTTCGCCGAGTGAACTCTGGGCAGTGAATCCAGGAAAATACTGGCCAGTGCCAGGTCTGGATTCGCCGAGTTCACTCTGGGCAGTGAATCCAGGAGAATTCTGGCCAGTGCCAGGTCTAGTTTCGCCGAGTCAACTCTGGGCAGTGAATCCAGGAAAATACTGGCCAGTGCCAGGTCTGGTTTCGCCGAGTCAACTCTGGGCAGTGAATCCAGGAAAATACCAGCCAGTGCCAGGTCTGGATTCGCCGAGTCAACTCTGGGCAGTGAATCCAGGAAAATTCTGGCCAGTGCCAGGTCTGGATTCGCCGAGTCAACTCTGGGCAGTGAATCCAGGAGAATTCTGGCCAGTGCCAGGTCTGGTTTCGCCGAGTGAACTCTGGGCAGTGAATCCAGGAAAATACTAGCCAGTGCCAGGTCTGGATTCGCCGAGTCAACTCTGGGCAGTGAATCCAGAAGAATTCTGGCCAGTGCCAGGTCTGGATTCGCCGAGTTCACTCTGGGCAGTGAATCCAGGAGAATTCTGGCCAGTGCCAGGTCTGGATTCGCCGAGTCAACTCTGGGCAGTGAATCCAGGAAAATACTGGCCAGTGCCAGGTCTGGATTCGCCGAGTTCACTCTGGGCAGTGAATCCAGGAGAATTCTGGCCAGTGCCAGGTCTAGTTTCGCCGAGTCAACTCTGGGCAGTGAATCCAGGAAAATACTGGCCAGTGCCAGGTCTGGTTTCGCCGAGTCAACTCTGGGCAGTGAATCCAGGAAAATACCAGCCAGTGCCAGGTCTGGATTCGCCGAGTCAACTCTGGGCAGTGAATCCAGGAAAATTCTGGCCAGTGCCAGGTCTGGATTCGCCGAGTCAACTCTGGGCAGTGAATCCAGGAGAATTCTGGCCAGTGCCAGGTCTGGTTTCGCCGAGTGAACTCTGGGCAGTGAATCCAGGAAAATACTAGCCAGTGCCAGGTCTGGATTCGCCGAGTCAACTCTGGGCAGTGAATCCAGAAGAATTCTGGCCAGTGCCAGGTCTGGATTCGCCGAGTTCACTCTGGGCAGTGAATCCAGGAGAATTCTGGCCAGTGCCAGGTCTGGATTCGCCGAGTCAACTCTGGGCAGTGAATCCAGGAAAATACTGGCCAGTGCCAGGTCTGGATTCGCCGAGTTCACTCTGGGCAGTGAATCCAGGAGAATTCTGGCCAGTGCCAGGTCTGGATTCGCCGAGTCAACTCTGGGCAGTGAATCCAGAAGAATTCTGGCCAGTGCCAGGTCTGGATTCGCCGAGTTCACTCTGGGCAGTGAATCCAGGAGAATTCTGGCCAGTGCCAGGTCTGGTTTCGCCGAGTTAACTCTGGGCAGTGAATCCAGGAAAATACTGGCCAGTGCCAGATCTGGTTTCGCCGAGTCATCTCTGGGCAGTGAATCCAAGAAAATACTGGCCAGTGCCAGATCTGGTTTCGCCGAGTCATCTCTGGGCAGTGAATCCAGGAAAATACTGGCCAGTGCCAGGTCTGGTTTCACCGAGTTAACTCTGGGCAGTGAATCCAGGAGAATTCTGGCCAGTGCCAGGTCTGGCTTTGCAGAGTTTTCGCTGGCCAGTGACGTCTGGTCAGTACCCGATCCGGCTTTGTCGAGTTCCCACTGGTCAGCAAATCCACATCTGGCTCTGGCCAGAAGTCGTGCAAACTGGTCAAATTTCTGCACGGGTAATTATTTTTCTAAAATCTTTCAGCTTTCAAAATTCATCGTCGTTAGCTATTGACAGCTACGGTGCGGATTATTAATCCAATCCCTAGTCTGATAGACAAGCTCGGTGCGCTTTGCGATCCCTAGCTCTGCAAAGACAGCTTCGGTTGATTCACGGATTTGCAGCACTGGCTAAACACCCGTGTCTGAAAATTCTTTGTCTGTGAACTTGATCCAAGTCTGTCGCGCAGGCTCGGCTAGCGAGGCATATCCCAGCTCTGTAGGGAGGCAGCTCTGGTCGGCTAACACCCGATCCGAGTCTGTATTAGGGTTTTCGTGGTTTTTCACTTTTTCCACAAGAGGAGCTCCAAAATTATCACACCCGTGACAAAGATACTCACGCGGACTAGCACCGTATCTCCAGCCTTCAGCTGAGATATTGGTGCAGTAAGTTACAATATATACTAATATAATTTCAAATTTTTAAGGACGAAAGGATCGTTCGAAATCGAAATTGAGAAGGAAATTATTGAGCCATCATCTTTGATACAACATAATTGTATAGAAATTGAATCGGGTATTCCGTGTGGAGAAAGATTGGATAGCCCATCAAGTGCGCGGGCTACTCACGAAAGCTTGCTCGCCGTCAACGGTAGTATCTACTATCATATATATAACGGATACAAATTTTCAACATGGAATAAGACACAACATATGCATGACACTATTTTCAGCGAAATCCGTGAAATTCTAATTTATAATTTCAAAAACGTCTAAATCCAATTGAAAATCTGTTATGAAATAATTGAGTTCAATGAATATAATTTTTGCAGATAATTTTGGAAAATCATCAAGAGCAACGTCAGAAGTGGAAACTGAAAATTTCAAGGAATGTTGTTATAATCAAAATCCGCAAGCAATCAGCACCTGCAATAGTTACATAAATTCAACGGTAAAATCTAAATCAACTCAAATCAATAATAATTCCTGTCGCCGTTTTGTACAAAATCAAACACTGTTCGACCCTATTCTCCAATTCCCCGAGTTACCGGTGAATCGCAAACGGTCAAGGAATAATGCAGGAAATATGATCGACGATTTAGCGGAGGCCAGCAACACATTGACCGTCGCAGCAAATAATGTTTCAAAATCAATGAACAGGATTAAAGACACTAACAAAGACGGTTATATTTTAACTATAGTTGAACGTCTAAATTTGGTGCCGCAAAAACACATGACCAAGTGTCTTATTGAGATTTTTGAAGTTTTCACTAAATTTGAATAAATGAATTCGATTTTTTTTTGGGGGTGACATGCGAATTACGTAATATTTCAATGATCAAAATTATAAAATTAAAATATGATTTGATTGTGGATAATACAATGCATTTTAGAAGATAATCGCTCATACCGATTGGGCTGAAATTTTTATAGAATCTCCTAGGCGATATACGCTGCCGTTTCGAAAGGTAGCTAACGCACCCTAATTAGACCGGGGGATAGTGACAGATTTTGGGATACGATTTTACTCAGTATGCCTTTTAGAGGACAATATTATCTGTATATCCTCGTGATAATCACGCATGAATCAAAGAGTCGTCCTGGGTTCTTCATATTAAAAAATGATTCGTCATTTGTTCGAAAATTATGTGTTTTGGTACGATTTTATTCAGGCTGCCATGCGTTTTATAATGAAATTCAAAGTAAAAATGCCTCGGAAATTCATTGGCATACCGTTAGGGTGGGCCCGAAGGGCTGGTATGGTCACGTGAACTTGTATTCGAATAAGGAAATTTTCCGCCTTTTCAGACAGGCTGCCACTGAGAAGTATACAAGTTCTTGCTATAAAACTGCTCAAGAAAAGATGGCATACCGATTGCGTATGCCTAAGTACTGTTTACATTGCAAAAAATTTGTACAGTTATGGAATATTATTCCGTGATTTTAATCAGTATGCCATTTTATTTTCATATAGTTTATGGTAACGTATGATGTAAGCGAAATTGCCATATCGTTCGAGAGGGTGAAAACTACAGGCATACGCAAAAAACATTGCAAAATAGGAAAAAAAATTTCCGTGTTTTTAAGCAGTATGCCTTTCTATTTTTATTATAATCATGGTGTACGGAGATGAAATAACAAATGGCATACCGATCGATAAGGTCCAAGCCTGTCGAAAATATTCAAAAAGGATGCAGGCATAGAGAAAATCGGTGTAAAGTAAACGTAACATTTTTTACGTTTTTAAGCAGCATGCCTTTCTGTTTTTATCATAATCATGGTATACGGAGATGGAATAACAAATGGCATACTGATAGATAAGGTCCAAGTATCTTGAAAATATTAAAAAAGGAGGCCAATATAGAGAAAACCGGTGTACGATAAGAATAAAATTTTTTGTGTTTTTGAGCAGTATGCCTTTCTGTTTTTATAATAATTATGGTATATGTAGGTGGACTAACAAATGACATACCGATAGATAAGGTCCAAGGTTAATAAAAATAGAGAATAAAAAGAGAATTTATGAAAATAGAGTTTATTGGAAATTTAGACATAACACAAACATTATACATATATCATAATTATGGAGTAATTTCTTTTCCATCACTCCGCAATATCTATTTCGAAGTTTGGCTCATCGTCGCTATCATTCTCTTCTCGTGTGTCACTCGCCACTTCGAAGTCGATTTCATCATCTTCATCGCCATTGAAGCCGTCGTCATCATCGTCTTCATTATCATCATCATCATCTAAGGCTGCGATCATTTCGCTGTCATCTTGCACGTCCCTTCCATGATCTGTAAATAATCATAGGTATTTCACATGCTAATGAGGACCTTCAATAATCTGTGTTTCATTTTTGAACAACTTTGATTTTAATTAACAATTGAAGTGAATATGATTAAAAAATTATGCGATTCTTGTCACATTGAGCACCTATTCCGTTATGCAGAAATCGCAGATACAGTTTGAGGAAAATAAAAAAAAATAAATAAAAAGATCGGAAAATCAGTCAAATTGTTCCTCAAACTACATCTGCGATTTCTGCACGCGGAATAGGTGCTCGATGTGACCTGAGTCGCATAATGTTAACAATATTCACTTTAAATGTTAATTAGAATCAAAGTTGTTCAAAAATGAAAGTGAAGACTTGGTATAACTTGATTTCATCCTCTAATACTTGGCTTTTTATTTTATTCTAATAACTTGTCATCATAAGGTGGTAACAACGGCAATAAAGCCGATAGAATTGCAAGATTATAATATATCAATTTTTTTTCATTTTTCTTCTGCTTCTTTGTGTCATTGATGATCCAAAATACGTAGCCGTATATATCACAAAAAATCATTGCTGACGACTTTTTTTTATTCAGATTTGGTGCCCGTTTTGCCACCCTTTAACGCTCTTCTGGCATTAGTAGAAGTTATTTTTTGGACTAAGCTAATGCCAAAAGGGCGTATAATTTTTTGTTTTAAGCTAAACTAATATATGTAACAGTTAAATACTTACATGCTTGATTGAGGTTCATTACACCTATATTTCTGTTTCAAAGCATTAAAAGCGCTATAACACCTCGGGTGATAACCAAAAGTGGCACTGACCTGCACTGGAACTGTACACTCACTGTACTTCAGTTTATTCTGAATTCTCAAGCGCAAAGTTTCCCCGCACTTTGATAGAGTACTGTCTGTGAACAGTTTTATGCCAGGATCTGATTTTTTACACACAAAACACAGTTTTTCTTGCACCATCTTCAAGAAACGTGTACGCACGCTACATAGTTGACAGAATACTGGCCCTCTCTATACATTTAACAGTATTATTTTGAAATGGAAGCCACATGAAATCGAAATAGTAGAGAACGTTTTATTACATTTTTCAATTTGATAAGCCCGCACAACTTGTATGCTATTTTTATTTTAACAAAGTAAATTAATAACTTTAATTATAAATCAAGAGGCATACTGATAAAAAACACGGCAATTTTTTCCATAACCTTGCAACTTTTTTTACGATTTTCTATGTGAAAGACTCGCACAACTTGTATGCCATTTCTTATTCCACCTACATATACCATGATTATAATAAAAACAGAAAGGCATACTGCTTGAAAACACGGAATTTTTTTTATCTATTTTGCATCTTCATCTTCATTTTTGAATACGACGAACCCGCAGAACTCGTATGCCATGTTACATACCAACATTTTAGGATACAAACTTAATGTTACAACAAATTTTGTACTGACTGAAATCACGGAATAATATTCCATAACTGTACAAATTTTTTGCAATGTAAACAGTACTTGGGCATACGCAATCGGTATGCCATCTTTTCTTGAGCAGTTTTATAGCAAGAACTTGTATACTTCTCAGTGGCAGCCTGTCTGAAAAGGCGGAAAATTTCCTTATTCGAATACAAGTTCACGTGACCATACCAGCCCTTCGGGCCCACCCTAACGGTATGCCAATGAATTTCCGAGGCATTTTTACTTTGAATTTCATTATAAAACGCATGGCAGCCTGAATAAAATCGTACCAAAACACATAATTTTCGAACAAATGACGAATCATTTTTTAATATGAAGAACCCAGGACGACTCTTTGATTCATGCGTGATTATCACGAGGATATACAGATAATATTGTCCTCTAAAAGGCATACTGAGTAAAATCGTATCCCAAAATCTGTCACTATCCCCCGGTCTAAATACATACGTTCAAAATTGTAAGCTTTTTTTAATCAAGCAGCGCAGTTAAAAAAAAATTGGGATTGAAATCGTATAAACCATAATATTGAATAAACGTGCACGACATAAATTACGATTTCAACATCATATACTATACCTCCACGTTATTCGCAAGCAAAATTATTGCGGTCTATGGTTTACTATTGCATCTCTTGAATCTTCATAGCAAAATTATTACGTATATTCAAAAATTATGTAAAGTACTTCGTTGTGTAATTTATTAATCCTTCGAATTTTGAATAAATCCAAATAACGATTTTTCATATTCACTGCATTTGTGTAATTGTACAATCATAGATTAGGTTTCACCCGCAATCTATGAGTTATTCTCATCGAACTTTTAAGAATAATTCTCCTGCGAAAATGCTGAATCTAAATTTGGTTTGCGTTAGTTATTAACGAACACTCAATAGTGGTACAACTTTTGGTTAATTAAAAAAATTTAGATATTTGCAAAACACTTTGTGAACTGCAATATGGTATTAATCAGATCAATGCGAGCGCTATCACATTATAGCGATGATCATATGACTTCAATTTTTAAAGCGTACCTAATTCAAATGTTCAATGAATCGTCGTGCTTGATCCTTTTTGTGTGCGAAACTAAATATTGAATAAGAATTTATTGTTTGTTTAGAAATTATTGTTTTTGTTGTTATAATCTATAAATAAAAAGTACATGTACTGTGCGGTAGAAAATATAGTGCGCATTGATTGACTGAAATTCAACATTAAATTCAATAATCACTCATAACCTCTACGTAAAAATGTATCCGGAAGACATTTTCATCATTCTAAATGTGATGAAAATGTATATTTTATTATTAAGGAAGAGGGCGATTCTGCATCGTAGGAAAACAACAAATCGTAGGTGGTGGGTGAAGCCTCACCTAAGATTAGAAGTACGGCAGAAATTGGGAGCGTACATTACTGTATTTGAATTTTTCAAATTTAATGATCACGAAGCATTCGTTAAATACATGAGAATGAGCGTTGAACAATTTGATGAGCTTTTCGATCTGATCGGTAGTAAATTGATAAAGCGAAGCCATCGTAAGCCATTGTCACCTGAACTTCGGCTAGCAGTCACGTTGAGGTGTGATACAAATATCTTATTGTATTCCATGCACGTTCATGATGAATTATTCGTTTTGATTTTACACAAATTTATTATTCGCAGTTTCTTATCCCACGGAGACAGCGTACTCGTTACGTCAACGGCGTACCGCATTGGAAGATCCACAATGTATTCGATAATTGCAGAAGTTTGCAAGGTGATCTGGCTCGTGCTTCAGCCTCTCTACCTAAATATCGACAGGAAATGCGAGACGTGGCTACAAATCGCTGACGAATTCGAACGCATGTGGAACTTCCCGAATTGCATCGGTGCGTTGGATGGGAAGCACATACGGATAAAAGCCCCTCCACATTCCGGAAGCGAATTCCACAATTATAAGGGATTTTTTAGCATAGTATTGATGGCAATATCCGATGCGAATTACAAATTCATTTGGGTGGATATAGGCGATTATGGTACGTAATATATATGTGCTCCCAAACGCCATGATAATATTAGACCAATCATATTACCAATGAAAGGCATTATTCGTTGTAATTTCAGGATCATTAAATGACGCGGGTATATGGGGAGAATCGCAATTTAAACGCGCAATAGAGGCTGGTGCATTAGGAATTCCTGCGCCGAGGAAATTAGGAAACACCTCAACTGAATTGCCCTTTGCGTTTGTGGGGGATGAGGCGTTTCCGTTGCGGACGTTCCTCATGCGGCCGTATTCACGACGAAATATCGTCAACGACGAGCAGCGTATATTTAACTACCGGCTATCTCGAGCACGACGAATAATCGAAAACGCTTTCGGTATTCTCGTCACGAGATGGCGGGTACTTGAAAAAGCTCTCGCTTTCAAATTAAACACTAGCGAAAGTGTGGTACAAGCTACCGTGTGTCTGCACAATTTTATAATCGCCACAAACGCCAACGAATACTTGGATCATGTAACGCCGGTTAGCGTTGCCGAGTCTGGACCTCAATCTACGGCTGATCCAGCTGGACAGTTATTGTTCGACGAGGACCTAGGCGCATTGGGCGCTACCGCACAGCGCGACCAATTGGCGAAATACTTTTTATCAAATCAAGGAAGCGTCCCATGGCAGTGGGACAAAACTTAATTTTTTTAGACAATCTATTCACAAATTTCAAATACCTACCATTGATTCAGATTCCACTAAAATTAATCAAATGAAGCAATACTTTAACCACATCTCGTATACAATTTTTTTTTTATTAAATTATAATAGTACATTACAGTACGAGTCCGGTAAAACTTTTTCTGACGAGTGTGAGGTTGCAGCACGAGCCGAAGGCGAGTTTTGCAATCACACGAGATCAGAAGAAGTTTTTCCGTCGAGTATTGTACAAAATTTTACTTGAGGAGGTGTGAAAATGGAGGTTTTAGCCCCGCGAAGCGTGGGTAAAACGTCCAAAATCACACTGAGTGAAGTTAAAATGTATATTTATTCACAAAACTATTATTTATGATTCAATAAAAGTTTAATAAATACTTTTGATTCATTTTTAATATACAGGTATCATTCGAGCTCAACTCGACCACACTTCGTATTCTATAAATCCTCGGATTCGAGCTATAATCATTATATGTAAAAATTGAAACAAACCCTGGTAGAAATTTTTCCCGTAATCTGGCTAGGTCTAGCTAGATCCGCGAGACTGCCATCTAGGCCTATCTAGTAAAACTGTACAGACACCCGGACAGAAATGTAACATTTGTCCCTTCTAGACGCTATCTAGCGATGCTATCTAGCAGTATATCTAGTAGCGCTAGATTGCATCTGTACAGTTCGGAGTAGCACTAACGTGTCCTTGAGCAGGTTTTATTAGAAATCTTAGGTTATTTTCTGAAAACGATGATAATGACAAACAAATTTCTTTTTAAATGCACGTTTTTAAGATCCAATATAACAATTACAATATTTCAGAACTATAAAGGTTTCTCAATGATGTCGTACAAATCAGCTTCTTCATTTTCTCTATCATCATTTTCAATATACTCATCATCTTCATCGTCATATGCATCAACCTCTTTGGCAACTTCAGAATCTTCATCGATACCATCATGTTCAGTATCTTCCTCATCCTAAACAGTCGGCGCCTTAGAATTTTAAGTAGTAGGTCAGAATGGTTGTGAGGGATTTCACAATTGACAATCCAGTTGCGTATTTCGGCCGTTTCCATATCATCTTGTAAATATATATTATATCGATCAAGTATATTATTCTCTTCATCTCTTTCCCAACAGGGTCTTCATTTTCATCATCGCTATCTTCATTCGCTTCTTCCTCAGATTAGTCAGTAGATTTTCCTTCAGATTCATCGGTAGACTCATGCAAACTAATCTCAGTGTCATCAATATCTGCATCTTGGTCTTCCTGCTGGGCATCGTCACAATCACTACCCGTGGTTGAGTTTTCTTCGGTTTGAACACTTTCATCACTTGCCTCAGCCACCGATCTTCTTTCATGCTCGTTTACAATGTTCTGCAGAATTTCATTTAATTTCTTCTTCGAACGGTATTTTTTTACACGCCATTTGCTTGTGCTATATTCATCCCGACACAAAAGAAATTGCATGAATGCGCACGCGATCGTAATGAGACTGATGCCGATGAACGAACGTCTGTCAATGACTACGATTCTATTATTTTTGGTTATGTCAATCCATGAAATAGCTGAGGCCTATGCTAAAAATCTAGAAAATCTAGAAAAATCTAGACAGGTCTATATTACAAATCTAGCAATCTCAAATCTAGCACATCTAGAAAAATCTAGACAGATCTATATTGCAAATCTAGAAAACCTAGCGAATCTAGCAAATCTAGACAAATCTAGGCAGGTCTGTATTGCAAATCTAGAAAATCTAGCAAATCTAGAAAATCTAGAAAAATCTAGACAGGCCTATATTGCAGGCTAGCAGTTCTAGAAAAATTTCTACCAGGGAAGATTTATTCAATAACTATTAGAGTGAACGTATATAAAGAATGAATATATAACAAAAAATCAGTTTCATCTAATCCAATGTAGATTGAAGTTGATCAATTCCGAATGAATTATAAAGTTAATGTATTGTAGGCACCGCTGCTGAGCTCTAGTATGTGTATGTATGTATGTGAGAGTACGTGTGTGAATGTAAGTGTGCGACTGGTCAAGACAGTCCGGTAAATAGATCATAAGTAGTTCGGCGTTAGCCTCAGAAGACGCGAGTCACAAATAAACAATGTGATCTAAAACCGTTGCCGTTAATTTGAAACCGAAACCCTTTTCCCCAGAATCCTCATCCTGACAAATCAACCGTGAGACAAATAAAATAACCCCTCTCACAGATTCAGAAGTGGGATCTGTACCGACAGACCCTTAAAAAAATAAAATAAAATAAAACAGTATTCCATCAAGAGTGAATACGAAGAAGTGTGGATTGTGCGAGAATTCCCTGGGACCGTTAGGAAAGTGCGGCGGAATTGCTCGACGGTTTAAATTAAGAACAAGACAAGAAAAAAAAAAAATAAAAAAATAAAAATAAAAAAAAAAATGACTGAGTGGCAAGAATTAGTTAAAACACATCGCGCGGAGATGCAGGACTTGGTGAATCACCATAGCGCGGAGACCCAAGGCATTTTGGAGACGCACCGTAAAGAACAAAGTCGATATTATCAGGCCCTCGATACAACCATGGCTCAATTATCCCAAATGATGCGATTGTTAACGGAAAGAGACGCTGAAATTAGCCGTTTGCGAGAAGAAAACATGGCAGCCATTCAAAATAGAGATGCAAACAACGACGATAACAGCGGGGCCGGCGCACAAGCTCAGGGACTCCCCGCTACGAAAATACCGTATTATGAAATTGCGTCACAAATACCCGTGTTTGACAACAAAGAAAATTCCCCTTTGACCGTAGAAATGTGGCTGAGGCGAATAGACGACTTAATGACTGTGTACCAATTAAATGATGACATTGTAAAAGTCCTCGCCTCCAACAAATTCGCTGATGGTGTAAAAAAGTGGTATGAGGCGCAGGAAGACTCATGCAGGTTAACATGGAGCGATCTCAAGAGAAAACTCCTTGAAATGTTTGGAAACAGCGAGGATATATCCCGGCTCATGGAAAGACTAAGAGCTAGGAGATGGAAGCGTAGCGAACGCCTAGAAGAATATTATCTTGATAAACTGTCTCTGGCAAAGAAAGCGAAGCTGGACGATAGTGAGATCATACTGCACATCATCCGTGGCATTGATAATTTCACCATCCGCACCCAGCTTGTAGCTGCTCACCACCAAACGCTTGACTCTCTTTTTCGTACATTAAAGCTACTTTCGAATGAAGTTGGTGATAATCCAAGGGACAACACATTGGCAAAGACAGTTCCTGTTAAGTGCAGTGTGTGTAAGAAAGATGGACATACGAGTGACAAGTGCTTCTTCCGCGATCGTAAACAAAGCGAGAGTGGGAGTGTGCGCAAAGACAGTTCGATGAACAATGGTACTAATCCGTACAATAGATCGTATAGCACGCATACACGCAGCGTGCCTACGTGTTTTAAATGTGGTATTGTAGGACATATTGCGAGACTGTGTACGAGTAACACAAGTGGACCGGTGTCAACGTCGAGGAATTCAGATGCAGGAGATCAGCCGTCAGTCATGCACATCCGGACATTGCCCTACCCTCAGAACACCTCTAAGTATTTCAAAGATATACAGGTAGGAGATGTTAGTCTCACTGCCCTCTTAGATACCGGCTGCACTATCAATTTGGTAAAAGAGAGCTGTCTTCCCATGATGCATATTTTTGACGTTTCCTATCAGAGCAAGTCCTTGAAGGGCTTTGGTAACAACTTAGTGGCGAGCCACAAGACCATTGTATACCAGGCGACGATTGATAATGAAAATTACACTATTCCAGCAGCTGTAATCCCGGACCATGTTATTGATGTAGATCTGGTACTAGGACAAGCCTTCCTTGACTCTGTTGCTTGGAGCAAGGAGCAGGACAAAATTACATTCCGACCTATTGGTCCCACTGACGACGAAGTCTATCGAATGATGAACATCTGTGTCGACGAAGAAGGACCCAATATCGATATCAATCCAGCCCTGACCCCAGCTCAGAAGCAGCTGATAGTGGAACAAATTGTGAGTTGCAACGGAGATGCAACCACGCAGACACGCGAGTGCCCAGTTCGTATGAAAATAGAATTAAATAGTGATAAGATAGTGCGTTCTGAACCTAGACGACTATCGTTCTTTGAGGAAGGTGTCGTCGATGAAATAATTAAAGACTATTTAGATAAGGGTAGAATACGACCTAGTCAATCCGAGTATTCGAGTCCTATTGTACTGATTAAGAAAAAGAATAATGAGTATCGTATGTGTGTGGATTACACAGGTCAACAAATTTTTTTTTTTTTTTCGGGTTTCTGTTCTAATGCGTAAATTTTGATTCTAGACATCAAAAAACACTTAAATTTTCATTTTTAGCTTTCAAAGTTTGATTTTTTTTTTTCGTTTTTGAACTTGAATTTTTGTTATTTTATATTTATTTGCTATTGTTTATCACAAATTCTGAATAATAAAGACTCGAGTGTTCAGAAAAAACTTTAATTGTAATTTAAAATAAAATTATGGAAAAAAATATATAAATCTATGATTTTTCACAAAAATACAAAAAATTGTTCTAGTTTCTTCAAAAGCAAACTTTAATCAAAAAAATTATTTTTCCCCTTCTTCTTGAAGTAGGAGAAACCAAAATTTCATATGCAGAAGACAGACCCAAAAATCGTGTTGACCAGTGTTATAGAGGACTTAATAAGATAATGATAAAAAATAATTTTCCTGTACCTCATATTGATGACATGATCAAAGGCTTAAGTAACCTCAACTATTTCACTAGCATTGATTTAAAGAACGCTTTCTTCCACGTAAAAATCGAGGAACACTCTATAAAATATACATCCTTCGTAGTTCCTAGCGGTCAGTACGAGTTCTTAGTCGCGCCCTTCGGACTTAAGAACTCGCCACCTGTATTCTTGGAATATATCATGTATATTTTTAGAGACCTTGTGCAGCAGAGGAAATTGAGGATTTACTTTGACGACCTTCTGATCGCAACTGCGACAATCGAGGAAAACCTCGAGATTATCAAAATTGTAACTGATCGAATGCGTGAGTATGGTTTGGAAGCGAGAATTGATAAATGTTCGTTTGTTAAAACCGAATTAGAATATTTAGGATATATAATAAGTAAAGACGAGATTAAGCCTGGCGTAGAAAAAACGCGAGCCGTTGAGCAATTTCCCATACCGCAGACATTGCGGCAACTCCGAGCTTTTTTAGGTTTGACAAGCTATTTTCGGCGCTTTATTAGAGGTTATTCAATTATAGCTAAGCCCTTGACTGATTTGTTGCACGGTGGCGTTAAGTTTGAAATCCGTGACGAGCATGAGCAAGCTATCGAACAATTAAAACACATTCTTATCAGTGAGCCTGTGTTGAAGATTTATGATCCTAAAAAGGAAACCGAATTACACACTGATGCCAGCTCGCACGGCTATGGCGCCATCCTGTTCCAAAGACAGGAAGATGGTAACTTACATCCAGTATATTATTTTAGTGCTAAGACAACCGATGCTGAAAAGAATTATCATAGCTTCGAGTTAGAGACCTTAGCTATTATTAAAGCCATTGAACGTTTTAGGGTTTACTTAGTAGGCATGAAATTTGTAATCGTGACTGATTGTAACGCGTTGAAACAGACTTTAGAGAAACGAGATATAAATGCTAAGATTTGTCGATAGAGCATGTTACTTCAGGAATATGATTTCGATGTGCAACATCGTAGTGGCGATAGGATGGGTCACGTGGACGGCCTTAGCCGTTGCTTTCATGTAAATGTTGTAGACGACGATGAGCAACCAGATATGTTATCTGTAGCCCAAGACACTGATGTAGAGATCTTAGAAATTAAGAACCGTCTCCAAAGGGACGATCGCTCACTGTCCGATTTTAATGTTGTCAATGGCAAGCTTTTTAAGGTAGTTCACGGCGAACATCGATTTGTCGTCCCGAAACGCATGAGGCACGACCTCGTAATGAAGATCCATGAGAACTTGGCTCACCTTAGTACTGATAAAACCATTGAGGAACTTAGAAGGAAATACTATTTTCGAAATATGCGAAAGTACGTAAAGAAGTGCCTGTCCAATTGTATCAAGTGCCTCGAGTACAATCAAAAGACCAGCTTGAATGAGGGATATCTGCACAGCATAGACAAAGGCGCGAGGCCATGGGATACACTCCATATTGATCACATGGGCTCTTTACTTAAAACCACGAAAGGGCATAAACATATATTTGAGGTTATTGATGGTTTCAGCAAGTTCGTCATCTTCGAGGCTGTCAAATCCACCAGCACCGACGAAGTCATTCGAGCAATGGAATCGATGTTCAGGATCTTCGGTGTACCGCGGCGTATCATCTCGGACCGGGGTACTGCCTTTACTAGTAACGACTTCGAAGCCTTCTGTCAAAACAATGGAATTCAGCATGTGAAGGTAGCTGTTAGCACCCCCCCGTGCTAATGGCCAGATTGAGCGTTACAACCGTACCATTATGCCGGCTATTTGCAAGTTGACGGAGGCGCCCGACAAATGGCACGAAGCCCTCGGAAAAGTGCAAGTGGCACTGAATGCTGCTGTCCAACGAAGTATTGGTCGTAGTCCAGCCGAGGCTATGTTTGGGTATAGATTACGACGAGGAAGTATCGATCTCTTGGAAGAAAAAAATGGAAGAAGATCTAACACTCGAGAACCTTGATAGGGAGCGAACAAAGTTACGAGAGCAGATCTCCGATGCAATTGTCGCTAGTCAGCGGCGGAACGAAGAAAATTACAACCGTCGACGACGGCCGCATCAAGAATTTGAAGAAGGGGACTTCGTAATGATCCGACAGTCCACCCCCTCCGTCCCAGGAAGCGCGAAGCTCGGTAAAAAGTATATAGGACCATATCAGATCCTCAAAAAGCTAGACAACGATCGCTACGTAGTCGGAGACATTCCTGGTTACCAACTTAGACTTAAAATCTATGAGTCTATACTATCTCCCGACCGAATGAAAAGATGGATTTCCATCAAGGATCCGGAATTAGACGACACCGACGACGAGTCCGACAACGATGACGAAACGAACGATCAAGCAGTATCAACGGACGGGGCGTCCTTATAAATCAGGAACGGCCGAGCTGTAGGCACCGCTGCTGAGCTCTAGTATGTGTATGTATGTATGTGAGAGTACGTGTGTGAATGTAAGTGTGCGACTGGTCAAGACAGTCCGGTAAATAGATCATAAGTAGTTCGGCGTTAGCCTCAGAAGACGCGAGTCACAAATAAACAATGTGATCTAAAACCGTTGCCGTTAATTTGAAACCGAAACCCTTTTCCCCAGAATCCTCATCCTGACAAATCAACCGTGAGACAAATAAAATAACCCCTCTCACAGTATATTCTATTGACAAACAGTAACATGTAGCCGAGTCCAGCTATCGTTGAGCGTCATTCAATTCTTCAAGCGTCATTCAAATTTTATTCGCGTCGCGTCGTTTGAAGAAAACACAAATAAAGATAGCGTCACAGGATAAAATTAAATTGGTTACGATGAGCAAAGTCAACGATGTACTCATCAACTTTATACAAGTTCACCCCTGTTTGTATGACAAGAGCCACGCACGCTATAAGGATGTGGGTTTTAAGCAATCCTTGTGGCTCAAAGCATCGACGATGGTCCGAGAGATATATGGCACGAATATTTCAGGGAACGTTGACGTTATATATCATCAATTTCAATAAATAATTATCGCAATCATAATTATATGATGTTTGATCATTTGTAGCTGTTGAATTATTGAATCGGTGGAATACTTTGAGGGATGCATTCGTACGCGAAAATAAGCGCTTGAATGCGCCTATTCCCTCCGGATCAGGCGATGCCAAGAAAAAAGACGAATGGCCGTACTACCGGGAGATGATGTTTCTGAAAAACTGCGTCAAACATAGAGTGTAATTATATTTCACATCATATTACTGTCAATGCGAAATATTATATTCACCCGAGTTTCAAGAACTGTAATTTATCAATTCACGCGGAGGTCAGTTCCTTTTTTTCAAACAAAATTGTTTTCTACCCTTCAACCTTTGCCCCAGAGCACAGAGCAAATTCACCTATATCATGCAATATTGTAAAGAGGTGAATTACACCGCCTTTATATTTTTAATTGAATTATGATTGTAATATTCAACAGATTCTCTAATGAATTATGGTGAACGGTAGATTTATTTCATAATCTTTACATCTTCGTACGGTCCCCTAGGTTATTTAATTGTAAATCATCCATTGAATCTCATTTTACGTAAACGTGTCGGTCGCATTATGTATTTTTGATTTTGATAATACAAAATTCATCATGATTTAATAGTAAAACGAATTTTGAACAGAACTGTTGGATCACTGCGCAAAAGACTCGGCGATAGCCCCGTCATTCAAGAATCGTGGGAGCAGAAAATGGGTCCAACGGACCATCAAGAGTTGGAAGCTGCTTCTGCTTCTTCGATGGATGCATCTATAAGTGATACCGAGGATTTTGATATCCCTGACGGTGGGTTTCATTATATGAGAAATTAATTGAATCATTGTTCAAATCGGTAATTACATAATTATTAATAAGTGAAGTTGAACGTTTAATTTCAACGTTCAAACGAAGCTAACACTATTTTCATTTATGATTAATACAAATAAGTAAATGATTACGATGATGATAACACCGATCATGTTGATAATCCAGATCTTTTATTATATCAGCCGATGGTCCAACAACATCTACCGCCAAAACATCGACGTCCACCTCCAAACAAGTGGTTGTCCCCGCCCCCGACGAATTCGCAATTAAAAAGAAAAAAAAATTGACCAGAACGACCAACTGCTGAAGGAGACGGAGGACGCATTCTCATCAACGATGATGAGTTTGCAGAATCTAATCGAGCAGAAGAAAGCCGTACCACCCAAAGAACCAGACGCTTTCACGCTGGCTATAGGGGAGGGAATGGGACGGGTCCCTAATCATAACAGGACAAGATGCCTAATAGAAATATTTACAATTATCGAGAAATACGAGGAGCAATAATTTTTTTTATTTTTTATTTTTCATGTTTGGCAATAATAGGCAAATATTGCTAATCAATGAAAATGCCAAATTGACATAAAAATTTTAGGCCTGGCAAAAAAAAAAAATGGTTTTTTGATTTCGTCTTTCGCAACTCTGAACATTAGTCTTGTGTCTAATAAAGACTCTGTCTGCGATCGCCTAGAATTCTCTAGAATAGCTTTGAACGGTGAAAAGTTATTTTTTACGTGTTAATCAAATGCAAATATTGAGACTTGAAGCGCGACCTCTTAGAATTATCCGACGAAGCCCAAATTTTGACAAGGTGATTATTAGACCCGAGACTAATGTTTAGAATATATGTTTTATGACTTTCAATATTCAAACTTTGCAATATCTGTTCATCTGCAGTGACACTGGTTATTTTTGTCGAGATATAACCAGTCAACAAGCACTGAGCAAAATCATGTTGACCCAATAATAATTCATATGTTGATAATTGATATGTGAACGTTTTCTCATCAAAAGTCAGTATGCATTCGCTGTTGTGAAGGTACGTATTTATTTAATAACGATTTGAAAAGATTTCATTAATTACATGCTTACTCACATCGAAAATGAAAGAGTCCAGAATTCGAACTGGAAGGGTAGACGCGACAAGAAATTCACTTAGACATAATATTAAATTCTATTTCATCCAATGATTTCATTCTATCTAAGAGTGCAATAAGAGATTCATTTTAATAGTAAAAATATTCAGGAAAATGAAACGGGGTTGTATTACCTATTTGAATCATGGAAATGGAATGTCAATCTTCAGACTACAAAAAATTATCAATTATATACCCCTGGCAATTGCGGACATCCGGAAGACACGCAAATGCGTGTAAACATTATTTGGACAAATACACTTTCTCGTACAGCCATGTTCAAGTCGAAAACGCTAGACGAAAAATATAATACGGCTGAGAATCACTGTCGGGGAACGTGTAGCTATATTTCTATTGCGCGTGCGCCCGTTTTACGGTACGGTACGGTACGGTACGGAACGGTTGATTGTGGACTGGCCATAATACTCGTTAAAAACAACGTTACCCTCGTCGTCCACATATTCGTCTCGGAGACCCTCCTGCGTTAGGGTGATGACCACGTTTCGAAATTTGTTTCGTTCCTTAAGGCTCTTGACTACTCCTCTCACCACAGGGTGTTCAAACAGTTTTTTGTGGTGGGCGCTCGTTTGTTGGTCAGCCGGGAATTTGAACACTTCCGGCTGGTCGGTTAGTTGAATCGTTTTTACTTTTACCACCGTTGTTTTAGAGTTTAGTGCTTCTGATGCGAAATGAAATCTTGCTTTCAGGTCACCCATGATTAGTGTTGATTTGTAAGTCGTTTGTCGTAGACTTAACAATAATGATTGAAGGACGGGGTGAGAAAACCAACACGTGTTGTTGCAGTGAATTAATAACTGTAATTAAAGAATACTTAATGCTTAATATACATCGAAACTTACATCGTAACTTACAGCTATAAAGGTTTACCTGAATCAACACTAATTGTCGGTATTAGGTTGAAGAACGAGTGCGACTATGACGCAGCATAGTTTATCGGCAACTCAGTCAGGTCATTGGTAATATACGCCCACGCTCAGCTGACCGGTCATGTGACTCGCTTGTATGAGCGGTTAAGTTTGAGGAACCGTCAAACTTACACCTATATATTCATTTGTACAATGCTACAGTGATGAACCGGAAAATCAAGAAGAGAATGTCGGGCACATCGAAGATGAAGTAGTAGCTGATGAAGCAGAAAATTTGATAGATAGAGGAAGAAACATTCGCGAACAAATTGTGCATCAATATTTCAATATTTAGGCAATGCCTAAGTGGACCCGACTGTATGAGGCCAATCATTAATAACAATTCTTTTGTAATCAGTTGTACATATTCTTCTAATCACTGAATTATCTTAAAAAAATTTCCTCGACATATATTATACCTCAATTATAGAGCATTCCCTGCGGTCAAATTTGTCAGGCATTCAGTTAAATTTGTTAAACCTGTAGAAACAGTATGCTCGACCGCTTGCGCTATGTCGGGGATTTCTGTAAGTCGCTCTGCAATTTTTTCTAATCACGTGAGTAGTTGCGGGACCCACTTTTCCAAATTTTCATTCAATCTTTAATTTTTGGAAAAAAATTGAAGTTTCAAGAAAAAATACTTTGATAAATACCGAGGGGTGAATCACGGGAGAGATTTGGTCTACAAAATGCAGGAGATGATTAGGAAATATTGAGAGATAAAGGGAGATAAGTGCTGGAAGATGTTTGGAAATGACCGAACACCTTGGAAAATCTTGAAAAATCAAAGAAATAATAGAAAAATGTAGGGGGAGATGTTGTGGGATGGGAGATGTGGTGTACGTGTTTCTGCCTCGTGGTTACCCCTTGATAAATACTATATCAACTAGCAAGGGTGAAGTCAAGCATCGGTGTTAGTACAGACATACGTAAAAACGCCTCGAGGTAAGAGTTTTAAAAAACTTGACATTCTATCCATCGGTAAAACATTGCAAAATTCATCATTTCCGAAAAAAAAATAAGGGTCTAATCATTTTTAGTATGCGATAAGCATTTAGTATCCTGTAAGCAACTGGAAAGACATCACGGCTTGCAAATTTAAAATTGACGCAGACTGCCCCATATATACTCACTCTAAATTCTTCTAAATTCGAGTTGGATGTTTGTTTCAGTCCATTCATTATATTTTGACGATCTAATTGTAGACTCTTAAAATCGTGCGCACGCTTCCTTGTATTGGTTGCGTACGATCGACCAGACTTCGACGTTGTTACAACCTGCACTTTTCCAATATCTTGGAAATCATTCTGGTTTCGCTCCAATACGGGCCCTGTCGATGTTGACGTTTCTATCAGGACCGGCTCAGTGGGATTTTTGAACCATATCGACTCCTCCGATAGGCCTTCGAAACCTACCGAGGGAATGGTTTCCTCCATCCCACTAGAGGTTTCCTTCCCGATTACGCTCAATATTTTTTCCTCCTCAGCAGTGAGGAGCTCGGCGGCATCAGGATTCCCTGTTTGCCGTATTGTGCGACTGATCTTTCCGTTATTATCACGGGTATTTCTTATGACTGATTGCCAAGTCTGCAAAGTTCAAAAGGTCAATAACTCATGAACATGTTGAAAATATCATCAATTTGTGTGTATATGTTATAAGTAGATTAATCATCTAAACAAAAGTTTCTACCAATTCAATGATTAGATTTCGTGGGTTGCTAAGTGGGTGCGCAAAACTAAAAATAAATACAAACTATCGATGACTTCTTTCGTATGTTTTGAGACAATACTAACCGCTAACCACTGCTTCCAAGTCTTGAGAGGTCCCAGTTCATTTAATTTTTCAGCCAGACTGTTAGGAGATAAATTAAAGTAAAAAACATATAAGTGATCTATGTCAATAAAGTTAGGATGTCAGTACGATTTGTTGTACGTCATTTGGATGTCTCATGATAATTCTGTATGATAATAGTACTTTTCGGTCCTAGGCCCTAAAGTCGGACTTTACGGATCGAGTGGGAATTGTGCGTGCTCGGACCGGCGCCGCCGGTCCGAGGATGCGAAATCCCCCACTCGATCAAGTAAATCCGACTTTAGGGCCGTGGAGCGAACACTATTTTTTGGTACCCGTGTCCGTAATGTGGTACTTTACGGACTATTTTGGGTCCCTAAAATCAAACTTTACGGACTCAGAACAGTCCTTAAAGTACGTACTTTACGGACACGTGTACCAAAAAATACTTTTCCCATAATTCTGTATAAGTCTGATTCCCACGTATTCCCAATTTCCCTCGATTCGCCAGTTGGTCGTGATTCGTCATATAATTCACCAAATATTCGTGCTGTTTGCTATTCGCTTTAGGCGCCCGTGTGTTTTTTTTTTTTCAATCTGTTGACTAATCATGAGTTATTGTAGTGGAAGGTTGTCCAAGATCAATTCTCATAAAATGTCGATCAAATCAACATAAAGAAAAAGAGTAAGTTATATAGGTAAAAAAAGATTTTGGTACTAATATAAAAAAAATTAAAAAAAAGTATTGAAAAGTATTGGAAGTGGGGATGCTGAAATTCCACGAAAAATTTCTCCTCCGTCCCCTAGGCTAGGTATGACGGGTACTCGACTGTATACAGAACAACATTCATGAAAATTGAAAGTATGCAATACGTACCTTTTCTTCATGAGGCTCATTTTTATAACCGTAAAAAACTTTTCATCACACAATGCGCTTGATGTACGCTTAAAGGCCTGCGCGCACCAAACCGCGGCGAACGGCGGCGAACGGCGGCGAACGGCAGCGAAGCGCGGCGAACGTCGGCAAATTCAAAAAATTGTACGCGCACTAAACCGCGGCGAACGGCAGCGAACGGCGGCAAAATATGTTACCGACTACCGAGCATCTGTAAAATGCTGCGGTACGGAATTTTCTCTTAATTTTTTTAAATAAATTTGTCTCAATTAACTATCGATATAAACGATACAGTCATTTTTTCATACATGCACATCAGTCGCAATGGATACTAGCTCCGAGACTAGCTCTGACGAGGACTTAATCATTACAGCTGCAGCTATTTTGTGTGATAAAGCGACTAAACGACGTAAAATAAAGAAAAAATGGGTTCACAATATTTGTAGAAAACGGCCAATCTATGGCGAGCATCACACGTTGTTTCCCGATCTTATACGCGACCCTGCAAAGTTTTTCGAATATTTTCGTATGTCATACGAGAAATTTCAAGAATTGTTGGGGATCCTATACAATGATTTATCAAAAAAAGATACGAATTTTAGAAGATCTATCGGACCTGAGGAGAGGCTAGCGGTATGTTTAAGGTAAATATCAATTACCACTCACGTGTATATGGGAAATTCCACGCCAACTTGACCAATGAATTTCCCTCTCCATTTTCGATTCGCTTAAAAAAAAAATCTTCAATTGTCGAAGTACTAAAACGGTCTTCTGAATTTTTTAAGATTTTTTGATCAACCCGTTTTTTTTCATGAATTTATCTTTCAAATGTATGCAAAACGCTAGAATGGATTGGTATTGCTTCGATCTTGATGAAATATTCAATCAAAGTATGAGTGCCAACCCTGTTAAAGCTGTCTCACATTTTTTCAAGAATTTTCTTTTATAAGAAAATCGCAAATCAAATCGTCGTTCATTTATTTTTGATTTTTGTCAATGCACTATTTTACTGTGTATAAAATTAACAATATTAAGCAGCTTGTAGCATTTCTAAATTTTAATGAATATCAATTCAACTAGTATGCCATAAACTCAAAATTTCATCCACACACACAGGCTGACATTTTATTTTTAACACATGTAATTTTAAATCAATTAAGAATTAACAATTACCAATTAAATTGAATCAAATTGAACAATTAAATTAATTAATTAAATTTCGTAGTGGTTGATTCAAGTGAATCACAACGATAAGAAAACTGGTGTTTCATCATTTGAGGGGTCTGGTACTGTGTCTAAAATTTCAGTCTCACTTAGAGCAGCAGTGTTCGCCAAACGCATTTCGCATGAATTGATTAATGAAAATAATTTAGATTTAATTTCAATTTGGTCGATAAGTGGAAATGTTTATGCAGTTTCCGCCATTGTTGCAAAGAATTTCGATATCGACGATTTTTTTTTTGCTGCAAGCTCATTTTTCTCCATCTTTTTGTTTAAATAGTTCCCCAGGACACTAGCAATTTCAGGTGATGTACCGTTTTCTGAATGACTTTTCTTTTTCTTTTTACTGATAATTTCATGTGATAGTGGACTTCTTTTACGCGATTGATACAAGTCTGCAAATTTCGAAAATCAAATTAATAATTACACTGGTTGTAAATAATAATTGACAATTATTATTGTTCATGTTCATTATTCAGGTAAAGTTTATGATTATAAATAAAATGGTAATTCTCACTCGTATCATCTGATTGATTCTGAATTTCATCGTCATTAGTTTCGTCTAGGTCGTATTGTTCGTCATTCAAATTGTCAAGGCTCAATTGAGAATCGGCAGATGTTGCAGTACTTGGAGTAGAATCGCTGAGTATAATATTCCCTGAATCATGAAAGTTTGATTGTGTACTTCGGTCACTCATGAACTGTGAAATGAAACACATTTGTTTCTCGTATTTCCACGGGCGTATCCTTTTTGCAGCTTGGCCACTTTTTGATTTTCGTGCGTTCATAGCCTTGCGATAGGCATCCCGAAGTCTCCGCCACGTATTTTTGCAATCTTCAACTATCAAGTTAAAAAAAATTAGCTCATAAATAATTGCAATATGAACATCAACTTTTTTTAAGTTTTACTGAAAATGAATGAGATACCAGATGTGAATAATAACGCACAGGTATGGTATGCATGATTCCATGTACAACTCTATTTTTGGTTTTAGATTTCTGGGTACGGGTGACTCGTTTAAAACAATTGCGTTTAACTACCGCCTGGGTCATACTACTGTACGTGAAATTGTGCACGAGACTTGTGGAATAATTTGGAAAAGATTATCCCCACAAGTTCTACCAGTTCCAAATATTGAAATGTGGGAGTGTATTGAAGAAATGTTTTCAACAAGATGGAATTTCCCAAATTGTGTCGGGGCGTTGGACGGGAAACACATCACCATTGAGGCGCCTGGGAACACCGGATCGATGTATTTTAACTATAAGAAAACGTTCAGTATCGTTCTTATGGCGCTGGTCGACGCCAATTATAAATTTATAGCGGTAGATGTTGGCGCATATGGAAAAAGCAGCGATGGAGGAATTTTTTCAAATTGTGAATTCGGAAAGGCGATCAACGAGGGACGCTTAAATTTACCGAATGATAAGCCACCGCCGGGAAGTGATGTGTCGTTACCGCACGTGATTGTAGGAGATGAGGCCTTCCCGTTAAAAAAAAATATCATGCGCCCTTATCCAGGTTCTCAATTGAGGGGTGATGAGAGCAAAAAAATTTTCAACTACCGACTCTCTCGTGCTCGTAGAATTTCGGAAAATGCGTTTGGAATTTTAACACATAAATTTAGATTGTACCAAAGACGTATAAAAATGAATCCAGAGCACGTCGACAACGTTGTACTTGCAACTTGTTGTTTACACAATTTTTTGATCGGTGATAATATGGCGTTACCTGCAGGTAACATCCGTAATAATAACGCGCCCATTATGCGTGCCATTGAAAATATGCAGCACCGCAACAGCACTAGAGAGGCGTTAGCCATTAGAGACAGTTTTAAAACCTATTTTGTTTCTGCGGCGGGGTCCGTTGGATGGCAGACTGACATGATTCGACGTGGATTGATATGAAATAATGTAGGGAAGACTGGGGTATTAATTTATGGAAATTTATTGAAATTTATGGATTTTTTGGAAATTTATGGAAATTTTTTGAAATTTGTGTAAAGTTTAGAAATTAAAAAATTTCGAAATATTTGAAAACTGTCTCTTGGAAGGTAGCAATAGATAGATATATCAGAAACCAGTGGACCGATTCCGTTCAAATTTATACAGCGAAGTCGTGTGGTGGGGGAATATCTGTTCTGTAAATTTGATCCAAAAATATTCACGCGTTCCGAAGTTATGACCTCGTGCTTACAGGTATAAAGAGTTCCCCCGAGAAAATAGAGTCCCGGCTAGCGCTCGCCTGCCTACGGGTACTTATATATATATTATATATTAATGTATTCCATCAAAAGGACAAGAAATATGATAAATTAAAAACTTATACTATACCAGAATCAAAATATTTATTAAATAAAATGTAAATAAAAAAAAATAGTTTGAATAAAAATTTCACTGGTCTCACCCAAGTAACAACTATTATTAAATTATGCTTACCTGACTGTTTCATGCCCTTGGCTACAGCCTCCCACGCAGTATCTTTAATTTGATGATTGGAATATTGTGCGTCACACATATCATACAGCGGTCTGTATTTCTGAACCAGCAGGATCAAAGTTTCTTCATCCATTGTGCAAATGGATCAAAAATTTACATACACAATTAAAAAAGTAAACATGAACCTAAACAATGCAAGCCCGCCTAGCTACGTTGCTATGATAAATAAATATAATTCCATGATTTACGATTAATATATTGGAGACTCTGGCTTGCCATGGACAAAGGTATTTTGTTTTATCTACGTGTCTCACGGTAAAATCAACAAGTATAGTACAACTTGCGTTGAAATTGTTGAAATGAAATGTTTGAACCCCTCTGGAAATAGAAAAGCGGAATCACATTCCTATTCTGGGCTTAAAATCATCGTTTCATGGAATGCCCCATATATTGATCAGTTGAATATCTTATAAAAAATATATAGTCCGGTCAAAGTAGACATAAAAATAGTCATCAAATAACAAAAATTGGGGGGAAGCCGAATTTTGGTAGAGACCTTGGGTTCACCATCAGAAATAAAGTGTCAAAAATCCCCATCGATCCCATGTGTGCTAAAAAAGTTATGAGGGGTCAAAGGTCAAAATTTCAGGTTTTTTGGATTTTTCTCAAAAATGGTAAGTTTCATCAAAAAAGTACTTCAGACCAAAGTTGTAGATCTTAAAATTATCTACAAAAATGGTACCTATGATTTTTTTTTCTAGGAATTACCATTCCTGAGATATCGCGATTCTAAGAGTCACGTTTTATGTTATAAGCACACATTTCCACGCCACCTGTGAGGTAGTGTACTCGACGCGTATGTGTACCTCTACGTACCTAGCCCCCCCACTTGCGCAAAAATAAAAAACCAAATATGGATAATTATGAGCTATTTATGAGCTGTCGGAATATTCGAGTCCCGATTTTTGAGCTCGAACCCTGGAGCAGGAATTCACGTTTTTGAGTGGGGGGGCTGAAAACATAAGTAGTCGGCCCCCCCACCCCTTAGAAATAATCGAATTAAAACAAAAAAAATACGAGAATTATGAGCTATTTATGAGCTTTCGAATCGTATTTTTATTTATTTCTAAGGGGTGGGGGGGCCGACTACTTACGTTTTCAGCCCCCCCACTCAAAAACGTGAATTTCTGCTCCAGGGTTCGAGCTCAAAAATCGGGACTCGAATATTCCGAGAGCTCATAAATAGCTCATAATTATCCATCTTTGGTTTTTTATTTTTGCGAAAGTGGGGGGCTAGGTACGTAGAGGTCGTATGTGTGCATATCACATAGAACGTGATTCTTAGAATCGCGATATCTCAGGAATAGTGATTCCTAGAAAAAAAATCATGACTACCATTTTTGTAGATAATTTTAAGATCTACAACTTTGGTCTGAAGTACTTTTTTGATAAAACTTACCATTTTTGAGAAAAATCCAAAAAACCTGAAATTTTGACCTTTGACCCCTCATAACTTTTTTAGCACACATGGGATCGATGAGGATTTTTGACACTTTATTTCTGATGGTAAACCCAAGGTCTCCACCAAAATTCGGCTTCCCCCCAATTTTTGTTATTTCAGATGTCTACTTTGACCGGACTAATAATATACTATACAGAATGTTGAAATTCTGTCATGTTTCGCGGCCGATCGCCGCCGTTCGCTGATGTGCAGTGCGCGTTAACATTTTCGTTCGTCGCCGTTCGCCGCGGTTTGGTGCGCGCAGGCCTTAACGTGTTTGATTCTGACCGGTATGAAGTTGGCACCACATTCTTCTGTCTCTTTCTATCCTTTGTGGTTACATAGAGACGGTAAGAGACAGAAGACTCTGGGGACAACTTCATACTGGTCAGAATCAAACACGTTTAGTGTACAATCACGAAGAGAATATCGGGTACAAATAAGAAATGAGCAAACGATGCAGTATTCTTGTAAATAACTGCGGTAACTAAGGCATGAAACAAGCGATTTTCGAATAGCCGCGCTTGTAAGCGCGTCACTTACCCCTCGCATGCGCGGGCGTTAGAGGTGGCGGTGAAGCGCTCTTATTTATAATGCCAAAATAATTGGTCTTATTTTGACGTTATAATTTGCAGTTATATAGCGGCAAAGTTAGAGAATCAGCCCCCAGATAAACGTGCTCCCTTGTTTCCATCGAGGGTCAAAATCAAGTCAGAGTCGGGTTTAGAGTTAGTTTTGTCCGCCAGTCCGCGCGCTCCAGCGGTGGAAACGCTCCGTAAGTAGAGTTTGGGTCAGCACGAGGTGTTTCCACCGCTAGAGCGCGCGGACCCCTTACGGAAAAAAAGTACTGAGAGCTCAGTACTTAGTACACAAATCTCACTACTAAGTACACGAATTTTCAGTACTTAGTACTAACACTACAGTACTAAGTACAGAGAACTAGTAGTACTTAATACAGGGGTACTAGTACTAAGTGCAGAGTGCAATTACCAAGTGTAGACTACTAGTAGTACTTGGTGCAAGACTACTAGTACTTTGTACAGGGAAGTAGTAGTACTTAGTAACATGAGTACTAGTACGGATTTAAAGAATACTAGTACCGAGTACGAGAGTACTAGTACTAAGTTGAAGAGTACTATTACTAAGTACAAGTGCACTACAGTACTCAGTACTGTGGCACTTTGACCTATCAGTACAAGAGTACCAGTACTATAAGTACACAAGTATTAACTGTGATTAATACCGCAGTACTATTACTTGAAATAATACTGCAGTACTAGTACTCGAACCAATACTCCAGTACTCGTACTCGAACCAATCCTACAGTACTAGTACTCGAACCAATACTGCAGTACTAGTACTCGAACCAATACTGCAGTACTAATACTCGAACCAATACTGCACTACTAGTACTCGAATTAATACTCCAGTACTCGTACTCGAACCAATACTGCAGTTCTCGAACTAGTACTGCAGCACTCGAACTAGTACTGCCGCATTAGTCCAAGTTCAGAATTAATACTACTGCTGTGCTATAGTGATGGTCCAAATACTATTATATTGCAGTACGTGGACTTCATATACTGTACTGTACGGTTTTAGCTAGTACTTATTGGACTAATACCGAAGGGCTAGAACTTGAAGTAATACTTCAGTCATACTACACTAGTACTTGCCACCTACTTATATATCCCTTTTCAGTAATTTTTGTACTTGAAGTACTATGAGTACTGTGTGTACTCGCGAAATAAGTACAGCAGTACTTTGGCAGTACTTCAAGTACTGCTGTACTGGCAGTACTTTCAGTATTTTTTTTCCGTAAGGGACAAAATCAACCCTAACCCGACTCTCACCCGATTGTGACCCTCGATGGAAACAAGGACGCACGTTTATCGGATGACGCCCGTTTCCACCGATACAGGGTTAGGGTGGGAGTTGAGCGTTACCAACTCAGCACGTGATTGCTAGATTATAGCATCCACATAAGCGCGCCGTAAAACATAACAGGCATGGATCCCAGAGCAGTTCTCCTAAATAATCAGTCACTTTTTTACATTATGTTCCTCAATAATAAATTGATGCTTCAAAACTTGCAGATATATTATTTGCCGCGCAAACGAAGTTGTCGAGTTGGCAGTACTGAATTTAACCTGAGTCTATTTCGATCCGACCCAAAATTTTAATTGGGTAGAGTTTGGGTCGACACGAGGTGTTTTCACCGCTAGAGCACGCGGACAAAACCAACTCAAACCCGACTCTGACTTGATTTTGACGCTCGATGGAATAGCACTCATGGAGGAAGCATAGCCACTGAGAAACCGAGCCGAGCCGGAGTGAGGGAGAGTGTTACAGGCTGACTAATGGTCTACTCTACGATAGAACAACCCAAGGATCTGACCTAACCCCGATATTGGTATTCTAAAGTAAGAGAACTGTCCGGTAGTTCAGTATCAACGTTTACCTCCTTTATGTCCACGTGGACGAGATTTCGGGAGGTTTTAAGGCAAAGGTTAATTATCAAGAGTGTGAGAGTGAATCTAGTATATATATATATATATTATTATTACCTTTTAGTCTAACTCAACAATCTCCACGATTTTGGGCGTAGAGGGTTTTGGGTGTTGGTCAGCGTCAGCGGTCATGAAGAAACGTCTCGTGAAGGTGGTTTCGATGGTGCTGACAATGCACCTAGCGCCTTGATAGTCAACGGTATGCTGTATCAGAGTTTGTGGCTGATCTTCCGAATACTCGTTGAATGGCCCGCTTGGGAGCTCCGCTTCCGCAGGTGGTTGCTCGAGTTGAACTAATGAGTTTTCGTCGCGAATTTCACTATCACTTTGTAATATTACAGTGTCTTTACTGTCCTCGTCTTGGAGGATTACGGACGAATAGTATTCGGAAATATAACCCGGTAACCACTCCGGAGCTTGATTATCTTTATTGAGTTCGTTGATGGATTCAAGGATCTTGTCGTGGCGGGCTTTAGCTTTCGCTATACGAGCGTTAGCTCGCTTCCCTGACCTACGTTTAAACTTCTTTTTATTTACCACAGCCCCATTCATCTATAAGGAAAGGACTTGTGGTTAAAACGTTGGCTGGATATATAATCTTCGCCCTAACGTTTTGTGTAAGATAGGATAGAGTAGGGTTATACAAGCTTGGGACACTCGGTCCCTGGCCTAAGTATAACGTATTTAGAAATCGGAAACAAGCTTGGATTTCTCCTGGCCTAAGCAACCGAAGTCTGAATGTGATGTGATTATATTGGCTGGGATGAACCTCGCCCTGATATAATCGTGTAAATCTCTATACTGGCTTGGTGACCTAAGTACCTCGCCCTAGTATAAAGTGTGTATGTTGGTTGAGGATGTATGCTTACTCTAGTTCAGAGACCTAAGTAGGTATGTATGTATGTATGTCTAAGCTCGGTGGGTCGAGCGGCTGACCGGGCGCTCAGTCCATCTGGACCATTGTGCCCGGGCCCATTAGGGCTTAGCTTGTAGGCGCTGGGGTCAGGCATGCCACTTGAGCAAATCGTAGCAGCCTGCCTACCCCCATGTCCTCGATTTTCATACCTGCGTCGTAGGTTTCCCCGAGGGTCTCCTTGCGGGGTCCCTTTAGGCCCCTACAGCGTGATATTAGGTGGAGTGGGGTTTCGTCTTCTTCCCCGCATCTGGTACAGAGTGGCCCATCCCTGAGCCCCATCCGAACCATGTGTTTACCTGTGAACCAGTGGCCAGTGATGAGACCCACCAGAAGCCTGAGTCTGGTTCTTTCCAGGACGATGAGTGAGGCCCCCAGCTTACGGGAGGGCCCTTGGAAAAGAGCCCTCGTGTGAGCCATGCCTGATGCCTGTGACCATAGGTCTGCGTGGCGGTGTTCAGTCCACACACTCGCTAGGTCCTTGGCGTGAGTCGGGGGTAGGCCTATGAGGCACCCGTCGTCGACCCTGTTGCGTAGGGCCCCTGCCTTAGCCAAGCAGTGCGCCGCCTCATTACCATGTATGCCGCTGTGACCTGGCACCCATAGTAGCTTCACGCGATTGTCGCGGGAGATCTGTGTGAGTATCTCCGCGCATTCTCTGACTAGACCCGATCTTACAACGCATGCGCTGAGAGATCTGAGCGCCGTCAGGCTGTCGCTACAGATGTAGATGTGCTTGCCCTTGAATTCCCTTGCCTGGATCTTCCTGGCGCAGGAAAGTATGGCAAACACTTCGGCCTGGAGAACCGAAGCTGTGGGCCCGAGCGCGAGCGATACGTTCGTCTTTGGTCCCTCGCTCCAGATTCCGGCTCCGGCCCCCGTGCTGGTTTTGGACCCGTCCGTGTACCATACGAGTCCCCGTGGTGAGAGCAGATTGTCCCGTTCTTCAGACCAGGCCTGTCTGCTCGGGATCTCAACCTTGTAGGTTTGCTCGAACTGGTAGTGGTTGGGACATCGGTCCCCACCTTGGGTAGGGTTCACCTGTGGTGCCCCTTCCCTCAGTAGTACCACCGTGTGCCCCACACCCGTTCTTTTCCAGTGTCCTTGGTGCACCAGTCGCAGGGCTGTCTTCCAGGCCTCCGCTACTATTATTAAGTGCGGTGGCGGGAGGTTTAAGAGAGCCCCTAGGGCGAGCGTGGGCGAGGTTCCAAGCGCCCCCGTTATCCCCAGGCATGCCATCCTGTGCACCTTTTCCAGTGTCTTCCGTAGCGTGGATTTGTCCATGGCGGGCCACCACACTACGGATGCATATGATAACTGGGGCATAATGATGGCTGTGTATATCCACTTGACCACCCTGGGTTTTAGTCCCCAGGTTTGTCCTACCATCCTTCTGCATGCCCAGTATGTGGCCGTGGCCTTGCTTGCCTGCTTGGACACGTGTTCCTTCCACGATAGCTTGCTGTCCAGGGAAATGCCTAGGTAGCACACCGTGTGGGAGAGTTCCAGCTTCGTGCCAAAGACCTCGACGGGTCCTATTTCGAAGCGTCGTTTTTTCGTGAATACAACCATCTCGGTCTTGCTGGGGTTGATCCTCAGTGCCTGAGATGTGCACCACTCTTGCACGATGTTCAGTGCCTTCTGCATCCTGCTCGACATGTATCGGGGGTTATCGCCCGCGACAACCAGTGCCACGTCATCCGCGTAGCCCACGGTCGTCACCCCCAATTCCTCGAGCCTGACAAGGAGCCCATCTACGACAAGGGTCCACAGCAAGGGTGACAGCACCCCGCCCTGTGGACAACCTCTGTCGACCTGAGCTCTGGTCACCGTCTCGCCGAGACTCGCGGTGACCGTCCTGGACCTCAGCATTTGCCTGATCCAGTCCACCACCGCGTTGTTGGTCCCGAATTTCGTTGCGGCATCGCATATTGCGTTGAAGGAGGTGTTGTCGAACGCCCCTTCTACGTCCATGAACACACACAGTGCTGCTCTCTGCCGGAGTAGAGGTCCTTCTATCTCGCGAACGAGGTGGTGAAGTGCCGTCTCCGTAGATTTGCCAGCTTGGTATGCGTGCTGGGCTCTTGAGACCGGCCTTGCAGCCAGTACCCGGTCCCTGATGTATCTGTCGATCAGCCTCTCCATGGTTTTCAGCATGAAGGACATGAGGCTGATAGGTCTCCATGATTTCGCTTGATCATAGCAGCCTTTGCCCGGTTTCGGTATAAAGACCACTCTGACCTCTCTCCAGTTCCTGGGTATATAGCATAATGCTAGGCAGGCCCTGAAGATTGCGTTCAGCGGGCTGATGAGGATGTCTCCTCCCTTCTGCAGAAGAGCCGGAAATATCCCGTCTGTGCCCGGGCTCTTGTAACCGTCGAAGGTGTCAATTGCCCATTTTATTCTAGTTGGTGTGATGATTTCTGTCGCAATCCCCCAGTCCCCTGGGCCCCTCCTTCTAGGTGCCTCCTCTGGAAGA
Source organism: Tenthredo notha (assembly GCA_914767705.2). Lineage (NCBI taxonomy): Eukaryota > Metazoa > Arthropoda > Insecta > Hymenoptera > Tenthredinidae > Tenthredo > Tenthredo notha. The sequence continues at coordinate 3,273,428 of OU611916.1, forward strand.
GGCCCCCTTGATGCAGGCTTGGAGCCCGGGAAGTGGGTGCTTAGCATGTGCGACAGTATGTCTGATTGGCTCTCCGCCATACTACCATCAGGGAGTGTGAGGCTGTCGAGCTTTATCGGGGGCCCTGAGGTGAAGACTTTGCGGAGCTTGGCCACTACTGTGAGGGCCTCGGTCTCCTCGCAGAAACCCCTCCAGGCCTCGTTTTTTGATTTCTTGATGAGAGTCTTGTACTCCTTCTGAGCTACTCTATAGGCAGCCCAGTCATCTTCTTGCCGCGTTTTGAGAGCCCTGTTGAGAAGTTTACGAGAGCTGGTTCTGTGTTCGCCCAGCTCCTTGTTCCACCAGGGCACCTTCTTGCTCGCTTTTCTTTGTTTGGGCGGACATGCCTTTTCATACGCTTGTATGATCGCTGCCTGCAGCTTGGTCGCCTCTTTTTCCACTAGCCCTGTCGTTTTGAGCCGATGGCAGGTCCCCCCTAGCCTTTTTTCCAGCTCCTCCTTGTAGGAGGTCCAGTCAGTGGCCTTGGGGTTCCTGTAGGTCTCCGTCTGTTCCCAGGTCGCGTTCGCGATCAGGTCGAAGGAGATCCTTTTGTGGTCTGAGAGGGTTTCTTCCTTTCGAACCCGCCAGTGTCTCACGATGTTGGTGAGTTTGGGTGAGCCGAGTGTGATGTCTATCACCTCTTGTCTGGTGGGGATGACGAAGGTCGGTTGTGACCCTTTATTGAGGATCTCCAGCCCCGTGGATGAGAGGTATTCCAGCAGTGCCGAGCCCCTTTCATTCGTGTTTGTGCTGCCCCATACCTCATGGTGTGCGTTTGCGTCGCATCCGACCAGCAGGTTGAGTCCCCTTCTCGTGCAGTGCTCTATCAAAGCTCTGAGTTCCGCCGTGGGTGGCGGGTCCTCCGAGTCGTAGGGGAGGTAGGCTGAGCAGACGACCACGTCGATCGTGCCGCCTCTGGCCAGTTTCACCTTGATAGAAGCCGCTGCTAGGTCCCTGCAGCAGAATTGGTTCAGCCTTAGAGCGCAGTGTCTTTTGTTTATAAAGACGCAGGCCCTTGGACCGGTGCCCCCTCCTGCGCTTATCAGAGCCCCATTGCTGGTGTCTATACCCCTTACAAGTCCCCCTACTACCCAGGGTTCTTGAATTAGTGATATATCAGTGTCTTCCACTGCCAGGTCCCGACTGTGTACCGCCGAGGCCGCCTTGCAGTGGCGTAGGTTGATTTGTGATATTGCGATCCCGTCCCTCGCCATGGGACCTCTGTTCGCTTCTCCTGCGACCCAGCGGTTGAGGGAGTCCCGGTTAACGAGCCTCCCTTTCCCCTTTGCTGGTCGCTGAGAGGGCCCCTGTCCCTTGGGGCTCCTTCTCTATTGCCGCCGGTTTGGCCAGTGCACGGTCCAGGGTCTTTTGGGTCCCGGCCCGCACCTCAGCCTCCCCGGCCTTACCTACTTCGTAGGCCCTTGAGGGCCGGCCTCTTGCCCTCCCTGAGACGCCCCCTCTTTTGGGTGGGTCCGTCTTTCCCAGGGCCCCAGAGGATCTCCCCTGGTTCCCTGGGTCGGATGAGCCCTGCCCTTCGACCTCTGCGGCCTTTGCCGACGACGTCCCGGCGACAGGTCCCGTCCCCGCAGTTGGAGCCGGGGCCTGTATCTCCCTCTCCCCCGGTTTATCGCCTTCTCTCCCTGTCTTTGGGGCCGCGGCCTCCTGTGACGAGGAGCCGGGAGCCCCCCCAGCCTCACCCGTCCTCTGGTGAGCCTCCCTGAAGGAAACCCTCCCGAGTCCGTAGTGAGCCTGATGGCCCCCAGCCCTTATCGTACTTTTGGACTGACCGTCGACCCCCACGACCAGAAGTACCGATTTCGGTCCCTCTTTTCTGTCCCAAACCCTCCAAGAGTGGGTCTGGAGACCAGTGTTCTGGCGTCTGAGCCTGTTCAGGATGACCTCATTCTTCTCCGGAATACCGGGGAAGACCGCGGTCATCCTGGTTAACCTGGGCAACTGCCTGCCCTCCATTACTTGGAGAGAGGCCCCTGCCCTCCATTACTTGGAGAGAGGCCCCTGCCCATGGTTTAAGTTTGGGGACTGTGGCCCTAAGCCACTTGAGTGCTGCTTCATCAGAGCAGGTCACCCATAGCAGGCCCTGGTCGCACCGGTGCTGCTCAAAGCGCGGTACCCCTTCCCCTTCCGGGATGGAGTCCAGCGCCGTGCACAGCGCCTGCACCACCAGGTCCACTTCCCCATTGCCGAAGGTGAGCTCGGGGTAGCCGGAGGGTGCAATAGCCACCCTCCTGCCAGCCTCGACCACCTCCTTGTAACTTGCCGGCTTTCCAGTGGCTCCTCTGCCCCTCTTGGCGGCGGAGTAAGCCTCCGGCGGGGTGCTGTCGGAAGCCCTGGGCCTTTTCAAGCCCGGGCCTCCTGACCCCGTTGGTGTCCGGCAGTGATTCGTACCGTCCTTGAGTTGCCCACTATGTGAGCCCCCCGCTGCGGCACGTTCACCTGTGAGGTGGGCTCCCGCTGGGTTCGACGCTGAAGAGGTCTCGAGAGCCAGCCTGGCTTTCTTCGCCCTCCTCTTTGCCGCCCCCGAGCGGTTGCCCTTCTTTTCTTTCGGGTCGGGGGTTCCAGAGGTCCCGGCTGTCGCTGAGCCCTCCTTAGCCCCTTCCCCGTCACTGGTCGCGGTCCCCAGGTCCTTCGGTCCGATGTGCGACATGGAGATGAGTGTCTCCACCTCGTCCACCAGCCCTTGGAGCCCGGAGCCCTGACCAGCCGATGAGCCCACTTCCATGGGAGTGGCCTCATCGGTTACTTTAGCTCCCGTCTCTACGTCTTTGCTTTTTTTGTGTGTATCCATATTTGGTCCCACGAGTAGTCAGGAAGTAAAAGGTCCGCCCCCGCAGAACCTGTTGCGGGGGTAAGGCATAATACAATGGGGTGTCGCCCGGTTCCCCAAGAGCATCGTTTGCGGCACTGTTCCCCAGTGTCATTCAGCCCTCGGCACGATAGCTGCCACCTTGGCTTGGGAAGTTGGTCCACGGCCGGGGCCTTAGCTCCCCTGGGCCGGTTTTTACTTCAGCCGGGTCGCCTATAGCCCCGGCTAACCAGGGCATCCACGGTCTCCGTCTCAGGTTCCGGTACCCTGCGGCCCCCGGTCCCCTTGACTTCCCCCGTATCCTCCCTGGCCGTTCTCCTATCCGCCACCCGGAGACGCGCTCGGTTGGCGCTCAACCCTGTTCCCCGCACTCCTTTACGGAGATAGGGGAACCCGAGACCTAAGTAGGTACTGAGTTTGAGTAAGATGTTGAGAGTTAGGTGGATGAATGGAGTTGTGGTTAATAATTGTCTTACCTTGATTTTAGTAAAGAGAGAACTTGTTTGATTTCGATTTGATGTATTTTATTATGGATAAGATTTAAGTGATTTATGCAAGTTTGACAGTTTATGGTTATTCTATTCAAAGCGCCAAGACCCACTTGCGCGTCTTACTTATAGAGAATCTAAAACCGATTTTTGAGATTTAGGTATGAACTTGAAGTTAAGCTATGCTAATTTAAACGCGTTAATATGGATTTAAATGCGCGGCGTTAACTGCTCGTGAGCTGAGTGTATGCTGACTTGAAAAACTCTATGAGAGTGAGGCGGTAGTGGTCTTGGGCTTATAAAGGGTAGTTATTATAGGTGGTGGGAGTTTTGTTGTCTTTTGGGTGCATACCAATCCCACAGTGGCCCGGCGACCATGATGCCTTAATTGCACGTGGTGTTTACGGGATAAGTTTCGGCAGTTTGTTTGTGAACTGATATCTTGAGTTTAAGTTTCGTCCGGATGCTTTTATTAGTGAGAGTTGATAGCTTGAATAGATATCAGATATTTGAATAAACAGTTTGGGTAGATATCGAGTGCTGGTGCGATGAAGTCATACATGGTGCCGGGAATCGGTCTTATTTCTATGTTATATGCTAATAGTTAATATATTCTATTAGGGATTCTATTTTATAATATTTGATGAATATATGTATATGTATATATGTATATATATGTATATGCATATAAGGATATATGTATATTAAATGTATTCAGAAGTTTGAGTAGAAGAGTTACGTGCGAATACATATGCGGTTTTACCGTTAGTTAATTATATCCTTCTTTGGTATATGGTTTCACAGTAGGTAGAGTACCGACTGTTGGGTTGTGTCATTAGTTAGCAAGTTACTCTCTCTTACTCGTACGACTGTCGGTAAATTATATCTTAGTATTAATTATTATAAAAGCGTAAAGAAGCAAAGGGTAAAGAAGCAAATTTTACTGTCGGTCGTTGGTATTTGTGTGGGTGTCGTGGTAAGTTGGTGAGAACGTCACAAGAGGGACGTAGGGACCATACATGCCCTCTCTTGCTATGACAGTAGCGTACCTATCGTGAATGTGTACCCGGAACACTGTATTGATGTAGGCACGTAATTCGAATCTGTGTTCTAAGATCAAGAGACTCGGTAGAGTCTCGCGCCAAGTACATTAAAAAGAATTTTTAAGCGCGCGGCGTGAGGCTCGACCGAGTCTCTATACCCGCATGAGAGCTCTTCGGCCTATACGGCGATTATATTATCCTGATTTTATTCCGACTCAGGTGATACACGAGATTCAAATATTTATCTTAGAATATGGTTCCAAACAGCTTTCATTTAAGCCCCACTTCTATGCAATCGGTGCACGGAGAGCTCAGATCTAATATTTCGATTTATAGAAATGCTCAGTTTGATCAAGAATTTTCTTGGTCGTCTCCGTCTCCACGATGACGTCACGAGGCGTTGTATGGGTATATAAATAACATAGAGAGGCGTCCCTTCGGTTCTTGGCCCCACGGAAAGACTTAGGCTAGGCGGACGGAAAATTAAGAGCGTTCGCCCGTCTAGCTGCGAACAATACCATGAGGAAATCTTGATACTGCACAGTCGATGTGCCTGACAGCGCATGCGCGGGTTGCGTCGTCCGCTGAGGCAGGCTGGCCATCCCGAGTTTTAGCTGTCAAACTATGTTTTTGACGGCGATGGAATTGATATGAATTTTTGAGGTTAGGATCTCAAATAATTGCGGCAGCGATTCGGAAAGGCTTGGAAAGCTTTATTGAAACTTGATGTTCGACCGTCGCAATTTATTTCGAACAGTTGATTGCTTGCTTCGATTCGATTTATCGGTTTATTTTTCGAGGGTATTATAAGATGAGTTTTGTAGCAATTGGATTTGCTTTTCCATCAAATCCTTCGTTGCTCCAATTGAATTATCTTTCGATATGGACTATTTTTGTTCAAGATTGCTCATCAATGCTACTTTTATTTTGATAATTCACGTTAAATTAAAATAAACAACAACATTACTTCAACTGACTAATCTACGCGCGAAATCTTGACAGCTCTTGCTTCATTTCTTGAAGGTTGGCACCCCTGCTTCATACGTCATAACATTTTCGCGGGACCATCTCACCGACCAATAAAATTGCATTATTTGACGCATGCACAGTCAGGCGCATCAACTGTGCAGTATCAAGATTTCCTCATGGTATAGTCTATGGCCGTTAGTGAACGCTTCGTCGTACCTCCTATAACGGATTAAGCATACGGATCTTTTCCTTTTCATTTTCGAAGTTTCAGTACCATCATTCTTGTTTTATTAATTTTTTTTTTATTGCTTTCTTATGCCACTATACATTTTTTTTCCAAAAATAGGTTTTTTGTGTAAAAAAATCTCAGCGTTCCAAAAAAAATATTTTCTTCTCGTTCATGCTTGTGGTAATCTCTTCAAATTGAGCTCAACATTTGAAAAGCTGTTCATTTGCCGTTGCCCAAATTTTGAAAAAATTTTCATTTGTTTTTCGCAAAACTGGGAAAATTTCACATTATACACGTAATTTTCAAAGTGGGATCTCGATGAATAGTTTTTTAATCTAATTCCCAGCCTTTCTACATAATTATAACATAAGATATATGAAATAAATTTGAAATTTTCTTCAAACTCTGTTCTTTCATTCATTTCTCGTGTGTTTATCGTGATCTCACTCTGAAAATTACGCGCACCAGGTAAAATTTCGTTAGATTTTGGAAAAAAATATCGAAATTTGTTTAAAAATTTGGGCAATGGCAAAAAAACAGCTTTTTAGATTTTAAGCTCAATTTTGAGAGCTTTTCACACAAATTAACAAGAAAAAACATTTTTTTCTTGTAGAGCTGAGATTTTTTTCACACAAAAAACCTATTTGTTGTAAAACATTTTACAGTGGAAAAAGAACGCAAGAAAAAAAAAAAAAGAATAAAACAAGAATTAGAAAACTATATGGAATACTCTCCGTACAATAACTTCGAAAATAGAAGGTAAAAGGATCTGAAAAAATTTGGAATGCTGTTTTTCGATGATTTAACACGTATATAAGAGATCGCGTACTGTTGACGCATGAGCTAATATATAGGGGTGAAACAGAAGTAGTAAAGATTCAACTCTACCTATATTATACATTTACAGTAAGGAAATAATTTATCAATTTATTACGAATGAGAATAATTAATCAAATTCTACAAAAAGTAGTGAAATCCCCAAAAAAGCACCTCTGGTGCAAAAACCTTTCGCCAAGTACATTAATGTGATATATATCCCCCAAAAAGCACCTACCAAGTAAAAAAAAAAAGAATCCCAAATCAGTTGCTACTGCCAAGTACCTACTTCTATTGGTGTAAAGAGATAAACAAAAAACATGGAAAAATGAAGAGATAAAAAAAAAAATTTTGGAGTACGTGGTACTTGGCGGGCCTTTTGTAGAAAAGTACGAGGTAACAGCATAGAGTAGTGGCCCGCCAAGTACCACGTACTCCAAAATTTTTTTCTTTATCTCTTCATTTTCATTTTTCCATGTTTTTTGTTTATCTCTTTACACCAATAGAAGTAGGTACTTGGCAGTAGCAACTGATTTGGGATTCTTTTTTTTTTTACTTGGGAGGTGCTTTTTGGGGGATATATATCACATTAATGTACTTGGCGAAAGGTTTTTGCACCAGAGGTGCTTTTTTGGGGATTCAAATATACTGTGCGCTGAATGCTCAGAACGCGTGAGATTGGTGAAAGGACAAGTAATTGATACGAAAAGTTCATTAGAAGTTTAGGATTTTATTGAAATAAAATAATTTATCAATGTTAATGAGTTATAAATGTAATGGAATCTAAATGTTAAGTCTGAACGTAAGGTAAGTTCTATCCTATGCGTAAAATAATACCAATATATGTATTGTAATATATGCTTTGAGATTATAATGGAATATCAATGTATGGCTTTATAATAAGTTCTAAATGGGTGAAATAATAACGCTAAATTATAATGGCGAACATTTTAATCGAAGGTAAGTTTTAATACGGGTAAAATAATAACACTCAATTGTAATACATAATAACTTGCTTTATTCATTTATACAAGAACGTATAATTTATAGTATAGGGATGAACGGCCCATCTCAAAATAAACCTTGTTTTTGAAACGTGATAACTAACTCAGTTAAAAAATAAGATGAAAAATTATCTGGAATTTAGGTATAAAGAACGAATTTGAAGATTATAATTATAGCAATAAAATGTTTTATTTATAATTCGTCTGTAATTATTGCTCTTATCAAGGTTTTTATATCAATGAAATTTTGACAGAGTTACGTTCAGGAGGAGATTTTTTTCTGCGAAATTCTATTAGACTGCTATAATTCTTTTGCTAAATGTGATTGCAATGGGTACAATTTATTCTCTATTAAACAAAATATATTTCGTGTAGAAACTTCTGATTCTCTTGACAGGCTGCCGTGCTTGCGATTAATAATAATTAATCTTCATTTCCAAATATTTAGAAATTATTATTTTAATTAACCGTGCTCAATGGCACGACTCATTTACTTCTTTGGATAGTGTATGTTTTAATTGTAAAACAATACGAAGTATCTTTTGCTGAACCGCTTTTATCAATTGCTTATACGTACCCTTACCCGGTGAATAATGCGTTTCAAAGATTTTCTCTGAAATTTTGCAGATTGCAATGACATCAACAGATGGGCGAATCAATCCACCTCTGTCTGTTATATATGTTAATTGAGATCGATATTCCTGCGCCGAATGATTATCTCCTGTTTCCAGTAAATCTGACTGATGCGTCAATAAAAATGGGCATGTGAAACACTTACTTCTTTTTAAAATATTGCGTACAATGAATCCAGCTATTTGGACAACTGCATCATGTACGTAATTTCTGTTTTCTCGCAATGAAGCTAACATTTCAGTATTGGTGATATTGTGATCAACGGAACAATTTTCTTTGTTTTCAGGATTACACAATGAAAGTAAATCAGATATTTCTAAATCTACAGTATCGTCGAGTAACAAACAATTAGCAATTTCAGAGCCTTCAATATCGGCGTGCAGTAATAATTTTTTAAATATAGAGCCAACTGCCTGCAAGTTGGATTATTACTTTAACCAGCTTTACTTCGTACTACACTAAAAAATATTTTCAAATGGTCCTGACATAATTTATATGTCAATAAATATTCGCTCTCTCTTTGTATTTAGCGATCGTATATATCAAGTACGCTATGCAATGCTAATATAATGCCTACAAAACCCGTTCTTTTTTGGGAGTGTATTACTTTTTCACCGTCTAGATATCTTAGGCCTTTTATATATTCGGTAATAATTTCAACTTTTTGCCTCGCATATTCAATATTGTCACTGTGAATACCACTTATCTTAGATTTATCCTTACAATACAATTGTCTAGAATTCAAAAGATCAAATGCTTCATTAATGATTCCACAGAACTTTGATGTTCGTTGGGCACCCATGAATTCCCGAATATCTGTCTCAAATTCTAGATAACGTAGAGCATCACTGACACTTTTACTAAAAGTTTGAGCAGCCAATCTAACGTTCATTGGGTTCCGTTCCCGATCTAGATGCTCGTGTTTTATTTTATTTGCTAAGTATAACTCTGTATGCTGCTTTCTGCAATCAACCAAATTTTTGAAATATAACCAGGAAATGACGTTTCCCTCAGCATTGTACAGTAATGTTCATCGATGGTGTCCCCGTGGCTCACTATTTTTCCTAGCCTTTTTTTAAATCAAATTTCCCTTCTATAAATATTTTGTTCGCCCATGACCAGTGGCTTACTTCGTGACTCTGTTCCACCTCGCATCTGTCATATTCCTAATGACCTGAAGGTTCCACTCGTCATAGGCAAATAAAATATTTGTAGAATGGAAATTTGATTCAAAAAAAGGCTGGGAAAAATAGTGAGCCACTGGGACACCATCGATGAACATTACTGTACATATCCTTGTCATCTTTTCCAAGAAAGTTCTGTATACATTTGAGGCAGTGACACGCATCATTAATGATAAATATAGGCTTTTTTGTGAAAGGATGATAGAAATAATTTTTAATACATCTATCGATTGAAATGTTTGCTCCGAATTCACGGCACATGGCTAGATTGGATGACGCTCCGTCAAAAGCTAAACTCACTATTTGCACGGCCGTTTGATGTAACGCGGTTAGGGCTTCGATTACAATATCTGCTTTTTGTTTACCATTAAGAGACCTAATGAAGTAATGTTAAATGGGTATTTTCCATTTACCATTAATGCAAACTAGCATGCTGACAATCACATTATTTGTCTGTGTACCTTTTCCTAGATCTACATACCCGTATTCGTTCCCGTTGACGGTTTCAATTTTCGGTTTTATAGCCATTTCATCTATAACTAAATTACAAGAAACTGTTTTTTGTGCTTCATCGACTTTGGTTTTCACAGCTGCAATAGATGCTTTGCTCACACCTGATTGACAATGTATTTTTGCGTGCCACTTATCAATTGTCATAGGATGAGGTAAACATTTCATAAAAGTCTTGCGGACGTACCTATACGCTTTTGGGGAATAGAAATGCAGAGTACATGCGAACTTACGTAAGGAACGGAGAAATGGAGTCTTGGAATGTTTTGGATGTAGGATTCTTTGAAAGATTCCACGGGCATGGGCAGGCACAGAGTTCTATAGTAAAGATTGACAATATTTCATCTGCTATAAAAACGTGTATAGTTTATGTTTCTGAAAAAATGTACAAGATATTTCATATCCACAGACTCATAATTACGGACTTTTTACGTATACACACTACAATACACATAAGCAATGATTAATTAAATCTTCATTCATTTGAAATGTGCTGTAAAAATTTTGCATAAAATGGCTGTAAAAACAAGTTGATTATATAATGCTTCACGGAAAAAAAAAAGTTCTAAACCACAGTGAATAAATTGATACTATAGTAAATTTGTTCTGGTAATAAAAAGATATCATTGCAGTAAATATAATTATATTACGTAATACAATAAAGTTTACGTACCTGGCTACTAGCAACAAGAGTTGAGATAAGTGTAAATAACTGTACTATACGATACTTACCTGAAGAATAGTCGATTCCGCATCAGAAATATATTTTTTACGTTTGACGTTGCCTAACACAGACGTCAGATCGCTTATTCGGTTTTTTGCTCTGGCTAATCTCTGCATCAAAATCTTATTTCGCAGTCGAAGAGCAATATTCTTATCTTTTTGCAGTTGTATTTTTTCGTCTACTGATGGAATCAATCGATCATGATTCTCCAATAATGGAGCTCTATTGGAATCTCTGTAAATAATTGATAACTCATTTTAAAGTATTTAATGTAGGTAGCATTTACTATAAATAATGTGCATGAGAAAATTATCGCGGAACTGATTTGTTCATCACTACTAGAGGACAATTCAGGTAATTTCTTTTAAACAAAAAACTGAGTAAAATGGTATTGACTCATGCATAATTAATATTATGGGAAAATTGTGCATGAATGCTTACTGTTCATCTACCGAGTCACACTGCACGAAAATATTTACAGATTCGATGATTGGTGATGGTCCTTCACAACGTTTTTTCCTGCATCAAATATCAAGTTATATTTATTTTTATGTATAAGAAAGTGATATCGACATTTCATACTCACACTTCAATTCCTTCGGCAGTCAAGAAGACTGTAAGAACTGATCCTGGCTTGAGTTTCCTCTCTTGGCACAAGCCACTGTACACGAAACAGCTGTAATCGAAATGCTGGCTGCATACGTATGTATATTTTTTAAATGTTAGGTCGAAGTATTTCTGGAGTTCTTTGATCCACGCTTCTTTCGAACTATCCAGTGCTGGTAAACTGTTGACAAACAAAAAGTTCTGTGGTATAAAATTATTGAAAGCAGGGTTGTACATAACCTACAAAATCTACATGAGAATCAAATGAGAAACCTACCGATGAAAACTAACATCACGAGCGGCTTTATCATCCGTTTGTATCCTGCACGTAGGGACATAACACTTCATGGGCATGATGTATTACTGTTTGTTTAATCACACTACATTCAAATAAAATCCAAAGCGCAAGCTAACACAAATAAACATCAGATACAAACAGATCCAAGCGAATGCTCTAAGGGTCTAGGTTGGGTCTAGGCACCAGTGACCAGGCTCGTATGCACGAGCGTGGGTGCTCAACCATCTGTAATAGTGAGGGCCAATCAGAGTCTGCAAGACAAAGAAGGCATATACTGTCCCGTAGTCTGTCTCAACTCTCACGCCAGTTTCCCACTCACGCTGCGGGGTATCTCAGGCTTCCTCCATGTCTACCTATATGCTCTAAGCTTGCGACAGGATGCTACTTGGGTATCGACAGTCTACTCAAAGTCAGATTTAGTTTTCAACGTTTTTGTTGGTTAAATATCATATGGGTTATAGTCAGTTTATCGTATTACGCTATTAAACTATTAATAATGTTGAATGTTAACGATCATTTAATAATTAATCAGATCATATTATGACATCATATTTAAAATGAAAATAAAAATCTAGTGACTTTCAATCATGGAAGGTATCTTTTGTCTTTTGAACCTCGCACTCGGTGACATGCGATGTCTTGCAGTTGGCAACACTGCTCCGACGACGGGGGGAGAAAGAAGAAGCCGTCCATGGCGCATGCACCAGTATATGGCCGTTATGGGAAATGTCGTGACAGATGAGAATATGGTTCAAAGATTACGAGTATACGAGTAGCTTCATTTCCAATTCCAAATTTTGAATTAATTAGAAGAGGTAGAAGATTGTTGAAATTATCCCCGGTGTCCTATAGATCAACAATACATAATATCCACTCAATTATTAATCGCTTACCTATTAAGACTTTGAGGTTATGTGAAGTCTGTCACATCAATCGTAATATTTTATCGATGATTATTGATAACGCTGTTGCCGTTTTGTGAATTATTTAGGTCGGTCTACGTCGTAGACTATTTTCGCGTACAGACTAGCGTTTAAGGGGAGACTTTGATAAAATTCTGATGAAAACGATTTTCACGTTTTCCAAAATACCAGGAATTTTGGATTATGGTAGTATGTGTATTGAAAAAAAATTTCGATCCTATGAGTTAAGCCCCATCCCTGTTCGCCCACCTCCTTTTGATACAATGTGACACATTTCGATTATTATCTGAGCCCGGGCGTCAAAAACGCTAAAAAGGCCAACGCTACACGAATTCAAATCCAATACCGAACTCATACGTCCAAAAAAATGTTTGTTTCATGCGAAAATAGAGACTAGAGATGGTTTTTACATTGTTATGATAAATATTACATTACGCAAAATGTAAAAACCATCTGTAGACTCTATTTTCGCACGAAACGAACATTTTTTTGGACGTATGTGTTCGATGTTGAATTTGAATTCGTGCAGCGTTGGCCTTTTTTTGCGTTTTTGACGCCTGGGCCCGGATAATAATCAAAATGTGTCACATTGTATCAAAAGGAGGTGGGACTAGGGATGGGCCTTAAGAGTGTTTGCACAAGGAACCTATCGTAGAAAATTTTCTGTGCACTGCTGCCAAAAACTCCTTGCGGATGGTATGGACCTTCAAGATTTCTACATCTGCAAAAATGAACTTTGGCAAGCTGTAACTTCCAAACGAGTCGTCTGAAAGCAAAATTCGACTAGGGTTTTTTTTCTTCTTTCGATTATCTAGTAGCAGTATTTTTTTTTTTCTAGAGACTAGGGTCTCTAGAAAGTCGAATTTTGCTTTCAGACGACTCATTTGGAAGTTACAGCTTGCCAAAGTTCATTTTTGCAGATGCAGAAACCTTGAAGGTCATGCGGATGGTAGTATGTGTATTGAAAAAAATGTCAATCCTCTGACTTGAGAGTGTATACGCAAGGAACCTTTCGCAGAGAATTTTCTGTGCACAGCTGCCAGAAACTCCTTGGCTATGCACTTTCAAATCAGTCGATTGACATTTTTTTCAGTACACATACTACCATAATCTAAATTTTGATACCGGGAATTTTTAATTAGAATATTTTCAATAATTTAAAAATTGAAGAATTAAAATATCAAAATTTCACCAAAGTCTCCCCTTAATTTTAAGCATGCATTTCTAAAAGGACAAATAATGGTCTCACAGAAAATGAAATTTTCATGTATGAATTAATATTCCAGTGAATAATGATTATAAAATTATTGTATACCAACAATGTTTGTTTTCGTGTTCTATTTATTCAGAAAGCACGTTGTAATGTACGTTCAAGGTCCAGAATATATGGTTCCCGGTTCAGTTTCAAAATGCGTTCGCGCAATGTAATAATGTAGAAGAATCTGTACAGAGAATAAAAAGTCACGGAATCTGTACAGAGAATAAAAAGTAAAAAGACCATAAAAAAATTAGAAGAGATATAGGAAAGAGGGACAAGCCAGACGGGCACCCATAAAAAATTTCTGTACTGCTACAAAATTGAAAAACGTTTTAAATTTTATTATTCACTTGCTCTAGCAAACTCAAACACTTAATCAACGAATCAACTACACATCTTGACAACTTTGGGAAAGGTGGCAAAAATGGGTAAGAAAAAGTAAAAAAGTATAACAGTAAAAAGTTTTCTAAAGTAAATGCGAGAATAAATTCATAACGTTTTTCAATTTTGAAAATTTTGACAATATCTTAGTGATGCGAATTTTATACCACACAAAATTCTACAAAAACTAGTGAGATCCCCCAAAAGCATCTCTGGTGCAAAAACCTTCCGCCAAGTACATTGATTCTTTTATTATTCATCTTGAAAAGTATGGAAATCAGATACTTCTATTGCCTGCACGTATCGCCAAGCATACTTGCCCCCTTAATTTATGTTGATCGCGTTACTAAGGCTCAACTTAGTTTTTCTAGTCAAGGTAAAACCACAGTTCAAAAAATTAAATATTCCAAAATTAGAGAGAAAAAAAATACATATTTTAATTGGGAGGTAGTGGGACTTGACGGGCCTTTTGTAGAATCCTATAGTGTTATGAAATACCTGTCAAGTACTAAAGAATGTTGTTCTCTAACTAACTAATAAATGATTTTTTGTTTCAGATAAGCCGTTCAAGCTGCAGATGGTTCACCGCACGGGTACCTCTTTTTTTTTTGCACCTTTACGAAATTGACCATAACTCACTCAATTTTCAGTTTTTTTGTATGAAATTTTTTTTGTGATTACTTGAAATATAACTGATTCGAACTAAGTAATATAGATTTGTTGTGAATAAATTCCGTCGTCGTAAAAAAAATCACAAGAAAAGCCTTTTTTTTTGCGCTCTAAGTATACCTAACCCCTTAATGAATTTACATTGGAATGGAATAAAGAATTAGGGGTATTGATACATAGCACTAATGAGGACAGTGAGCACTTCGGTCAGGGAAAATTGAACAACTGGTCAGGGAAAAGTCAGGGAAGTTTTTTTTCAGAGAAAAAGTGGCCACCGTGTTAAAGAATTCTTCAATCTAAGACTATGAGTAGCAACACACTTGAGGGTAAAGAAAGATCCCATCTTTATTGAACTGATACAACATAGATATTCCGATTTCAACTTTCCAATGCATCTGTAACCTGGGATGATAGTTATTAAAAACGTGTAACATATGGATGATTCAATCTCTTGAGACAGCAGTAAGAATATCATCCACGTAGCGGGAGTAAAAAGGCAGGTCAAATCCTGACTGACTGATATATTATTGTTCCAGGTCATCCATAACAAAATGAGCAAAATCGTAGATAGGGGGGAACCCACAGGTAATCCGACCATTTGTGAGTAAGTCGCGTTATTGAAGTCAAAAATAGAGGTATCAAAATATAAATTTAGAGCCTTGATCAATTCATCTAGTCGAATAAGTAACTTGCACTGTGAGCTGTCAACTTCATTTTTAACGGTGGTGATGGCTAGATCTTTCTGAACATTGATGAACAAGGAAACCATATCTAACCATCTTAAGATGTAATAATTCGATAACACCATGCCTCTAATTGAATCCACCAATGTGAAATATCTTTGACTCCAGATGTCGAGCTTAACTCTAGTAGGAGTATGACCATCAGGTGAGAAGGAAGTGGGACTCCCAATAAAGGAGACAATTTTTATGACTCAAACCTCCTCTTTGTGGATCTTTGGTAACCTGTAAGCTGTAACAGGAACACTGTTAATAGTAGCATCATAGATTTTACTGCTTCGCTTATGAGTTTCTTCTTACACTATCATAAGGAGTAGCCATTTTATTGACCCTTCGTTGTAATGTGTGAGTCAGTCAAACCTAATTTCTTTATAACAACTCTCTGTCAGAGAATTGTTATAAGACTTTGTTATTATAGCCGGTCTTTGTCATCGCAACATCCGGATTGCCTTTATCAGCTTGTAGAAACAGTAAATTTGAGTTTGCCGTACGATATTCATTAGCTTCAGATACTTCAGCAAACATAGGCTTTGGTATATTTCTGGTGAAAGGATTACTTCCAAAGTTCTTAAAGTGCTTCCATACCCAATTCCACCAGACCTGAAAACATTGGGATAAACGCGTGCAGAAGAAAGAAAAAGAAAAAAAAATATTTATTTTCATCTATTACAATGTTGGACAAGATGCTATTAAACGGAATATCTCTACCTGGGCACCGAAATCAATTAAACAAAATAGGTCGCGCAATTCTATGTGCGACTCCGAACACGTACAGCCCAAAACATGTTTTTTTTTACGCGAAAATAGAGAAGATATCCATGTAAAACGGTATTGGAAACGGTTTTGAAAACGTTTTACATGGATATCTTCTCTGTTTTCGCGTTAAAAAAAAAACATTTTTTGGGCCGTACGTGTTCGAAGTCGCACATAGAATTGCGCGACGTATTTTGTTTCATTGATTTCGGTGCCCAGGTAGAGATCTTCCGTTTAATAGCATCTTCTGCACGCGTTTATCCCAATGTTTTCAGGTCTGGTGGAATTGGGTAGAGAAGCACCTTAACTCTATTAGAGAATTCTATTTTAGAGAATTTTTACCGCATCATCTGAGATGGAAATGTACTGTGAATAAGGATGAATCTAGTCAACAGCGAATAAATGATGTTCTTAGATTGATTAACAGAGGCAATAACTTCAGTTGAATTTTAGACCGGGGTTATTGGTGTATAGTTCAGCAATAATTTACGTCAAAACATATTGCGGGCTGAACAGGCGGCGATTACCAATCGTTGGTACGAACGTATGAAACAGTCCGTGACTCAAAGAAGCGATCATATTTTGTATCGATTGAAGAACAGACCTCTCAGTTTCCGACAATCGGTAAAACAGATCGTGATTCAAACAAAAACTGACACAACCCGGAAGGTCGACGCCCATCCTCGGCGGAGCGGACGGTCACCGTGCGGACTATCAGGATTTATTTTTGAGGTCATTAGACTGATATTAAAAGGGGCGGTAAACGCCCGTTGAATGCATAAGTGCTTTTCTTATTGTTATAACTCGAGCTACAACTCTCCAAGTAAGAGTAGCTCGTCAATGAACGCGAATCATCAAAATGTTCACGCCTATACAAAACCATGACGTTGTATTTATTCAGCCAGTATTCCCATTGCAAATCACGTTATGTCCTTTTCCGCCTTTCGCGGTAATTTTTCTGGGAAACACATGCCGTTGACATATTTATGTTATCAGTATAACCTTTGTAATTATATACAGAGCGATTCTGTGGAAAATAACGCGCCTGAAAGGTAGGCAAACGGGAAAAGCCTGAATTGAGCAGATAAAACGTCCACGATTGGACTTTATTTCCCACGTAATAAATAAAACCCAATCGTCGATGTCTAATCTGCTCAATTCAGGCGTTTCCCGTTTGCCTATCTTTTAGGCGGGTTATTATTCATACAGAATCGCTTCGTATATATCGATGGCTCAGTCGAATAGCGCAGTATCTCGCGAGCCGCTCCGAAACCGCTCTGTAGTTATACGGTAAGTCTATAGCGCTATAAATCGATTTTGGAGTGCCTCGCGAGATACTGCCTTATTCGACTGAGCCATCGACATACATATTTTGTGCATTGCAACAGGGGTTTGTTTCCAGTTTTTCGGAGTAACGATATGAAAACAGAGGGTTTGATTTGGAGCTGCTCGGCCCTGGCCGATAGAAAACCGGACTAGATTGACTCCTCCAGATTTCTGAGAGCTTATTTGATTAATCATTCAATACACCGCGGAATGATGCATCGCTCTGTTATGTCTGTAAATTATTTTAGTCGGATGACATCATGCGACCACTTCAACTGGGTTGTCACTTGACAATAACCTAAACACAGCCTAATTACCCGTACCAAAACTAGCGAAAGTAATCGCCGGGTAAATAATATACCTATGTATACGCGGTTGTTCCTAACTACACACATATGACAGGATATGTGTGTATGCACTACATATTTCGATTGTATGAATGTGTGTATTTTCCTACACCGTGGCTTTCCAGTTCGTCTGGATATCCTCATCCTCGAAGACTTACCGAACTGAAGATATACATATACCTATACATGTGTTACTTAATGCAGGCGTGACTCACGTGTCTACTCGATGATACCGATCCCATTCTGCTTCTTAAAGTCGTCAAACTTTCTTTACAAAAGTCATACAGATCCCCGGGTGTTGGTATTGACTGAAACAAACAGTTCTTCGATCACGTCAAATGACATTCCTTTACTTGTAGGTTTCGCTGTTTCCTCCTACAATCCCAAGAATTTATTTTTAGTATTCACACGCTGTGTCGTACGCCTCTATCGCAACTTCCGGTCGTCAGGCGGTAGTTTTGAATGCGTTAAATTTAAGCTCTTCGTTAACCTTATCGCATGTAGAAACCCTATAAATTGAATAATTGTAAGAATATCTTTTTGTCTGGTCGTTTGTGTTAATGAAGAGATCCCGAAATTTGTTGAAAATTGCCGAATATGGTGTAGGAGAATGGCCAGATGGCACCACTGTTCTCTCTTTCGGAGAATATCTTTGATAGTATGACAAGATGGCGAGTGACTAGCAAGTGATATCAGAGCGGCGTTGTGAGGGGCGAAGAGAGACATAGAGAGAGAGAGAGCGATAGATGTAGATAGACAGAGTGAGTGAGTGAGTGAGCCAGGAACGAAGTAAGTGCGTGCAGCGGTGTCATGTCTCCCGTATCCGAGTCGTCGCTGCGGCTCTCTTTGTGCTAGTTCTTTTTGTTTTTAATTTCGTTATTCCGCGTTGAAAAGTCTTCACCTCGATGAATCTAATACGTAAATCGACGCGGAGTTTGAGCAACGTCCAAGAGCCGAGGACTTGCTAGCCCGAATAATATAATTAGCCAGTGTTAAAAGCCCGTGTCGTAAGGCAAGGCGTATTTTAAAGATGCGCGAATTCAAGGTAGTCGTGCTCGGCTCGGGCGGGGTGGGCAAGAGCGCGCTGACAGTGCAATTCGTCTCGGGTCTCTTCATGGAAAAATATGACCCAACCATAGAAGACTTTTACAGAAAAGAAATTGAGGTTGACAACTCACCCTGCGTTCTGGAAATACTAGACACTGCCGGGACCGAGCAATTCGCTAGCATGCGTGACCTGTACATTAAAAACGGCCAGGGGTTCGTCGTAGTTTACAGTCTAACGAATCACCAGACTTTTCAAGACATAAAAGCAATGAAGGAGCTAATAACACGTGTCAAGGGTACAGAACGTGTTCCTGTACTCCTCGTAGCCAATAAACTGGACCTTGATCACCAACGTGAAGTATCAACGGCAGAGGGTAACGGCCTGGCACAGTTCTGGGACTGTCCTTTTGTCGAAGCCTCTGCTAAGAACAGGACCAATGTCAATGAGATGTTTGCAGAGATAGTGAGGCAGATGAACTTCAGCCCTGAAAAAGAGCAGAAGAGATACTGCTGCTGCACCATCCTCTAATACTTAATCAAAACCTTGGCCGAGCAGACTGAACGACGATAGGTAATAGTAGTAGATAATATAATAAGGTATAACCAAGACTCGGCCGAGTAGTTTCGAGCTGTGAATTCTATCATGAAGTGATTATGATGATGATGATGATAATGATGATGATGATGATGATGATAATGATAACGACGATGATTATGATGATTATGTTGTCTATAACAATCTATTATTACTATGTATAAACTCAGTGACAATGATGTTACATTTTTTTCTATCGTGGGGAAAGGAGAAAAAACAAAAAAAAAAAAACAGAAAAATGAATAAATTAATAAATGATAAGAATAATAATAATAATAACATTAGTTATAATACGAGGGAGAGGTTTCATTTAGTGGAACTAACTGTAAACAGATATTTTAATATACCTACATGGATAGTATTATATGTGCACGCACAGAGCTAGACTTAGTGCTAGAATATTTGTATTTTTAGTCACTGAATTATCTTGGATTTCAACCCTCGGTACCTTCAAGGATCCTACATCACGATAGAATAATTAAAATTGTTCCAGTTGCAACCTTTGACTTTCTTTTGAATACTTAAATTAACATGAATTTTTCAAGTGATTTCCTTCCACGATTCTAATACATTGTTTTTTATTGACACGCAGCGGAGTTGTGCGTAAAGTGAAAGAATTTGAGTATTGAATATTGAATATTGTTTACAGATCATTTGAAATGGGATATATGATTGAAAATACTTAGTTAGTTAAGGTGATTATGTATGTTTGGAAATACTGTCCTGCTCTGTGGGTGCATAGATATATATGTAATATTATTGTAATATATATTATATGATAAATAATAGGTGGGCAAACAAACAAATAAGCAAACAAACACAAACGAACGAGGGATGACTAACGAAAAAAAAAGCCAAAAGAAGCAACGTCGTAGTTGCACCAGCTTGAATATAGCAATCTACTACCTACCTTAGCAACGACACGGACAACAACGACACCGACAACACCGACAACTTGGACAAAGACAAATATAAATAACTGAAAGGTAAAACTAAACCTAGATTACCCGGCGTTAGTTGTCAATGAATAACGTCTAAAACCTAAGCTAAATATCGCTCGCTTTCTGCTCAATGAAATGAAATAAAGTATAAAAACAAACACTGGACACCCATTGTGTATTCGTCCATCAGGGCCATATTACTCGCAAATTAGGTGCTGACTAAAAAGAGAGAGAGAGAGATAAAGAGAAAAAAGAAACGAAAAAGGAGAGAAGAGAAGAGAAGAGAAGAGAAGACAAGAAAATAGGAACGAAAGAAAGAAAGAAGCGTTACCACGTTGAGTAAATTACACAACTTGTTAGGTACACGTAGTAATAATAATAATAATAATAATAGTAATAGTAATAATAGTAATAATGATAATATAGCTATAATAATAATAATAATAATAATAATATCTGGAATGTCGTTGCTTTATATATAAGAATGCACGTCTCTTTTTTAATACCATTTGTTACGAGTTTGTTGATGAAAAGAACTAAAAATGTATAAACAGAAAAAACAAGAAAAAGTAAAAAAAAATTGCTCCCGTCTAGTAGTAATAATAGGTCGTGTGTAATTTTTCTCGTGTGACCAAAAACTCATGTTGTACGATGTTAAATATCGCTTGGATACCATAGCAGTCATTATATTAGCTCGATATAATATTTAATAATTCATTCATTAAATTAATTTATCCACCGAAACCAAAATTTCCAGAATCATTTTGTAACGTCCCAACGGATATTATTCTTCATTCTGAAAAAATAATTTCTTACTTTACACTCTTTGCTCTCTGTTCAAGGTATGATATCAAGTTTTATTTATCCATTTGCATTCACCAAATTTATGTATACATGTTCGTGCCCGGCCCTGATTGGCTGCAGACTAATGTTTTCCTAATAATTTTTACTTCTCAGTTACATCGCCAACTATTTGTTCATACGACGATCGAATTCAAGCGGCTAAATAAAGTTTGTTGCTATTGATGTAAATCCTAGATAGTTGATATATTTTAACTCTTTAACACTTTAACACTATGGTTAAACAGTATCGCTGTGATCTTGTATTAGACGTAGTCGCGCAGTTTTTAAATAATGATAAACCGAAATCTTTTCGCTTTGTTTAGAAGTTATGAGACGAGCCTGTTTGATGATTGTTAAAAGGTTGAGAAGAGAAACAAAAAGATAAGTGAAAAACTGCGTCGGT
Organism: Tenthredo notha; assembly: GCA_914767705.2. Lineage (NCBI taxonomy): Eukaryota > Metazoa > Arthropoda > Insecta > Hymenoptera > Tenthredinidae > Tenthredo > Tenthredo notha. Next base: position 3,295,021 of record OU611916.1, read on the forward strand.
TATTAATTATTATTAAATGCCGCGTTTGCCTACTACTGTTTCGTTTTCTATTTTCTCGATGTTGTTTAGTCTGAAATTGGTTAAATACCGATCAATAACTTGATAAGGCAAGTCATCTAGATAGATCTCCAAGTATATAAATCAATACTCAATACAATCTCTTTACATATGTATTTGTATGGATATGACACAACTGTTGAGCGATAAGTAGCTTTGACCATCTCAAAATTGCATAATATTTTTCTAAACTTACTTACCTATACTTGAAATGGATAATTCTTAACTTAACTAAGAATCAAATGAATAAATGAATAAATAAATAAATAAATAAATAAATGAATGGAATAAACGATCTTATTAAGAAAATCTTTCGTACTTGGGGAGCTATCGGCGTTATTGAATGTCATAATTATAGTACCTCGCGTGCGTCAGCCAGCATATCACCTTATGGACCAGAATTGTTTTTTTTTTTTTCCCCTTTCTTATTTTTCCTTTTTATTCCCAAATCATTTATTAATGAATTAACAAACATACAATGAATGAAACGATCGTAATTATTATCTAGATACGTAAACGTTTGTTGTTGCGCAACTGAATCACATTAATTAATTAATTAATTAATTAATTAATCAATTGAAAGAAAAGAAAAGATAAAACATAAAAAGAATAAAAATAAAAAATAAATAAAACACCACAATTTAGATATATATCGGCCTTTCAGTACTACCTGCGTATAATATTGAGTACGAAATAATATGTTATATTTTTTACAATGTGAAGAATCTGTAAATATTATAGTGTCAAGTTATATATATATATATAAATATATATATAAATATAATAAAAAGTAATTATATCTCAGATGTGGAGAAACGACAGTGAATAATAGCCCGCGGTAGAAACATTGTGCACTAAAGTTTTATTACGCATCCTTGGTATCGTTGAACATCTGTATGTTTTTGAATGCAAAAACTTCACTCTTTTGTCATCTCACTCCATTTATAACCTTGCAGAATTTTAATGCGATATGGAAACGCCGGTTAGCAGTTAGCAAAAAAAAATCTACCTCATCGTCAGTAATCTTTTTAACGCAACAAAAGACAAGAAAACAAAAAAAAATCTTAATGATCTGTTGCAGCTAAGGCCCAGTTTCTTTTTTCTCGTCATATTTCTTCTTCATAGATCTCCACTGTTATCGTTTATTTAATATTTGTTCTCATCGTCTCCCTATTTACTTCGTTATGTAATTTTAGACTAAGAATATCATGTGGAATGTTTAAAAATGTTTATAGATTGTACATATATTGACCCTAATTACAATTTGATTGTTCCAATCGAATCGCAGAAGATTTATAGTTGAGTCAAGTGAGGCGTCAATATTTGGGTGAGACTTTTACCAAAAAATAATTGAATTAAATTAAATTGAATTGGACTACACTAATTATTGCTGCAGTTTCAATTGTTTATAGTTAAAGATTTTCTTCTTTACTGACTAGTATTCGCAACATACCTAATATCATTATTTAGTATTCTGAAATCGCATATTCCAGGACGCTGATCAATTCGCTAATTATTATTGTTCATTATTGAGTGCACAATTATCTACTGTGCGCAAATATTTCGCATTTTTTATTATCAACCATTGTAATGGCGTTTTGGCAATATCGCACAAATATAATATTAAATGAAACTGACAAAGAATGGCAGTGATTGGAAAATTCCTATGCAATATCCTGTCACACCTTATGCTATAATGCCTTTTCTTATACCCCTCTATTATGATTATATATCTCAACCAGTGTATGAGGTTGGTTGAGCATTGCAAACGATTATCCACTCACTAAATTCGTTCCTTAAGGAAGACTTCGGTGAAATTTTGATAAAAATGAGTTTTGAATTTTTTAAATTGCTACATAAAATCCAATCAAAAATTCCCTGCCTCTAAATGCAGATTATGTTATTATATGTATTGAAAAAAAATTTCAATCCTCTGAGTTAAAAGTGTATGTGCAAGGAACCTTTCGCAGAAAATTTGTTTTGCACCGCTGTCAAAAACTCCTTGTGCATACACTTTCAACCCAGAGGATTGAAATTTTTCTTCAGTACACATACTACCATAATCTAAATTTTGATGCAAGGAATTTTTGATTGGATTTTTTTTTACTATTTTAAAAAATGAAAAAATCGTTTTTATCAAAATTTCACTGAGTCTCCCGTTAATAAATGGAAAAACCCTACAGTTCTTGCTCCTATCAGCTCAGTAATCACAGTTCCTCTGAACAGTCATTTCCTCAAACGGACTGAATCTAAGCTAGTAAAGCTAGTAAAGGTAGTTAAATTTGATTACAGTAGAGCGTCGATTATCCGAATCAATTGAGACCGGGCACTTTTCGGATAATCGAAAATTCGGATAACCGAACAGCAATATTACGTGAGCGAATGAAACGCTGATTTGTTCAATATGATGCAATACATATATTTAAAAATACGATCAACATTGATATCTTGATAATACAGCTTCAAAGTCGTGCAACAATATATACGGCGCAATTGTTCAAACAACCCAACATTCGGATGAACAATATTATTGTTTGGATAATTGACTTTTCGGATAACCCAAATCGCTATTCGGTTAATTGATGTTCCGAATAAACCAAATTGCCATTCGGATAATTGACACTACTGATAACTGACGTTCGGATAATCGACGATCTACTGTACTTCTAATGAAAGCCAGGTTCTAGGTCAAGACATGTGCTAAATTAATGAACGTTATACTCTGACAACAGTCTATTATACCGATCTAGTAGGCATTGCACTTTCCTTCTCAACCAATACCCTAGAATGTACTAGGAAAGGAAACCAGATAATGGATGAGATAACGACAGCTGATAGCATAGTGGTTTCCGATACTATCAACTCATAGTCTGTAAGTATTCATTTCCTCTTCATGAATTCAGGAATAAAGTTTCACCGTTCACACATTCTGTTGACAAATATTTTATTATAAATAATAATAACATCGTATGGCGTAGTAGGAAAACATGAGATCTAATAGCCACATTTTACAACGGTTCAATCAGTAAGCAATATTTGTCTGAACACCATCTTAACGTTTGGAATATAATTTCTTAGCAATTTTGGATAACAAGAGACTGTTCTCTTCCATCGGCCAGTTCAAACAAATTGTAATGAATGTTGAATTTAGGTAAAATTTAAGCGCAGTTAGCGATCTAGGATCTGTATTCGCAACTGGTTGACCACAGTGGTGGGAAATTTTATCTCCAAATTTATCAACATTATGAACTAGGTCTTTGACCATTTCGTAGGTATAAATAGCATCCGTGGATTGACTTGGGCTGGTACTGAATTTTTGGTAGAAATTTGGGCTCAGATTTAAAACATTCATTGCATGGACTAAACTTTTATGCACAGACTCATAATTTGTCATTGCATCAATGCTGATGAACCAGGTAGTGAGTTTTGCCAAGCTTTTGATTAAGGATGAAAACTTTTGGGCTGAATATTCCCAGGAATTTATCGGGTCAATCAACTCCAAGTTATTATGGCAAGCTCTTATCGTGGCTAAAGAAAACTGGGCGTAAGCATCTAACTCATTTTCCCATCCGAAATAGTCTAGGTGAATCATTAGCACGTCTTGGGCGAACCTCAAGTATTCAAATTCTGTAAATTGGAGTATTAAATGTTGTAAAAAATCGCTGGTTTCTAAGCCATGCGCCTCAAGGACATCTTCCATGTCTGCAAAGCGGTTTTTAACAGGTTTTGTCCCATTAATAACGTGAACACATCGCCTCTTGTAATCCGGTATTACCTGATCCAAGCTAATTTCATTTTTTATCCAGCCCCAGTTTGGAGCAAAATAGATTTTGCTCAAAGGCTCTAAACTGGCCTCCAATTTTTGGGAGAATGAATCTTCTCTGTAATCAACGGTAGGGTTTATTGTATCGTTCGAAAACTGCTGAATTATTCTGATCAGCAAATGCAGCACCTCTTCTCTGCTATGGATAGAAAGATCGTTTTTTTGTCGCAAATAACTCATCTGTGAGGCGAGAACATGCAGTAACTCTTGCTTCTTCATCTTTTGTGTAAAATCGCCTTTTATAGTTCGTAAGCAAGTGATAACGGACTGAATATTCTGTAAGATGATATCATTTCGCAAACCAGGGATGAAAATATCGTTTACAAGGTCGTCGGCAGATAGTACTTTCTTATCTAAAAAACTACGCGTAAGATTAACGAACTTTCTACCATTCCATGGTACATTGTCGGTAAAAATTTCTCTTAGCGAGTTTGACAACAGTGAGAATTCATTGGAATCACGAATTTTCATGACCGTTGATATTTCGCAGAGATTTTCGGGTAATATTACGCTGTGAGTATATTCTGGATAACCAACAGCAGCTCTTATCAACGTCTTCAAGACCTCCCGAGGATTTTGAATTAAAAAACACAAGGTAATCCTTAGTGAAGTTTTACTCGAGTATAATGCCAGCCCATGATTGATATAGCTATTCAAATCTTGTTGAAAGTTTATTGATTCTAGTGCCCTACTTGCGTTATGCAGCAGAATAAATTCCACAATTATTTCTACCAAATCGGCCAGCTTTTGACCGAGCAATATTTTCATCACTGTGCCGTATACCTCGGAGCAGAGTTCATCCTTGGAAGAAATCTCGAAGAATTCAACAGCGCTGTTGAGCAGGCTTGAACACTCACCTTTATCTATGATGGCCCGGTTTGCATCGAAGCATGAAATCACAGTGGAATCCCATTCTTCAAATCTCTGGATTAATTTTCTCAAACATTCGCCATTTCCCTTATCTACCTCGCTGCACAACTCCTGCAAGCTCATTGAAAACGGTGCATCAGGCTTGCTGGATAATTGCTCAAGGCATTCTATAATGTGGGAATATTCTTCAGGTCTCTCATCAGCCCCTAAAAATTTCACGAAGTTGTAACAACTTAGACCAACAGCTCGCTGCATAGACATTGAACTATCATCATCATAATCGAGCTCTGCCCATCCCATATATACATAACAGTCTATTTTCTTAACATGAGTGAGCAGCAGGTTGATCAATTCTTTTGAAAGGGTCTCAATAGCCTCTGATACAAAGTCCGGATTTATTCTGGCCATATAATCTCTCCCAAATGTTACTCTGTACAATTTCTCTGACACCTCATTTCCAATTACAGGAAAAGCCTCTCTCCTTGTAGCGATGCAGTCTTTGATCGTGTTTACAAGTCGGATGAGGACCCAGCCATATCTTTCATATATAATCAGCTGCGAGAGGCCGTTAATGTTCTTAGACTGGAGATCAGCAAGAAGCGATATCAGCTCTTGAATACTCCCTATAAATCGCTTTAAGGATTCCTGCTCATCCAAGACTTGGGTATCTTGGTGAATCATCAAGATGAGTTTCTTGTAACAGTTTCTGATTACTTTGAGCGCTACGTTAAAAGAACGTTGGACATCTAGGTCGAGGCATCTGCGCACTGTGTCCAATATTTCAGAACATAAATCTATTGGAATGTAGAGGATAGAATTGCACATGATATCGTCGTAGTCTAGCGCCCAGAGTATTTGAATGAACAAGTAAGGAGACAAGGGTGGACACATGTCGACCAGATGTCCGTTAGCAATATCTTCGCATAGATGTTCTTGAGTTCTGAAATTGGTGTTCAGAAGAAGAAACTTGAAGTTTTTTATCGATTTATCGTCTGTATTTGAGCTTGTCGAGTCGCCTAAAATTGTTTTCATTGTATCACAGACTTCGGAAGCATGAGCCTCGTTTGATGGAGTCGTTCGAGATGTGAGGAATTTCAACTTCTCGCATTCTCTGTCTTTTTTTATCAGGTAGACTTGGATTTTCGTGTAGGATTCGTCCATGGTTACTCAACTGTAAACGAAAGAAAAAGAATGGATATTATTTGATATACCGCTCGGAAATCTGTTGAATAATATTTCATTAAGGTGATTTGATAATAACCGCAAACCTGGGTCGGTTCAAAGACGTTTGAGGTTAAAAATATATGTTATGATAGGTCAGGTTATGATGGGAAAGAGAGGAGTACACATGGCGAGGTTCCTAGCAGGACCTGCAGGTCTATTCTGTACATTTGTAACGACGTCGGTCGATTTGATTACAGAATATTATGATAAAGTAGAAAGAAATATGACCATAAAAAATAAAAGTGTTGCTTAATTTTCTTCAATTATCATTATTGTATAAACAATGAGAATCAATTACAGAAATTACCATTATTTTTGTACATTGTGTAATTTTATTCCTAAATTTAATTAATATTTTTTTTTTCTTTTAACTTTAATGAATACAAATATTTTACCTCAGAATCATCATCAATCCAATTAATAGGTAGCTTGATGCGGTCAAGCACAGATGGCGATACAGGGGGCTCAAAAAAAAAAAAAACAATGACACCCAACTTGCCCCAATAGGGCACAAGAATTTTTGTCGCCCGGCTTGCCCCGGTTATCCAGTTAGTATATCGTGCGATTATGTGAAAATTACAGGTTCCAAGCGCGCAAGCGCTGATTTATTCAAATATTACGAGGGGTGCCAGTTTCAGACTTGCTACGAATATCTCTAGAGTCTGTCGGCTATTTGTTTCCGATTGTTGTCAAATACAAATGGCGGCAGACCGTAGCAGGAATAGGTTATGTTTGTTGTGAATCTAGCAGACGACAGAACTAGGGATATCAACAACGCAACACTGAACGCAGGTTATGTTTTTGTCAACATGAAGCAGCGCCTGCGTCATTAAACAAGGACCCTCCGACACCCTAGGTCTCGGCTCTCTTTCTATTCCGATATTGCTGCCACTTACGGGCGATCCGCTGACTTCTGTACTTCATTCATATGTCTGGTTTATGCAGCGTCGTAACTTAACTCAATTTAAGAATCGACCAATCAGGAGGCTGCTTCAGCCACGCGCCAGATGAATTGAGCCTCCTGATTGGTCGATCCTTAAATTAAGTCAAGTTACGGCGCTGCATAAACCATGCATCCGAAGAGAGAACAGTGGCGCCATCTGACCTTGCCACTGGATCATATTTATGAATTTTAATCGAATTCCGGGATCCTCTCGATACCAAAAATAACCAACAAAACAGTACTCTCACAGCAAATAAATTGCTAGTGTTTTCACAATCTAATGAAAATAACGAACAGCTTAACGTAATCGTGTTTAAAATGCCGCCTGATGACCGGAAGTTGCGATAGAGGCATTTGCACACACGTATATAGCTCATACATGCATAGCGCGTGAACACTAAAAATAAATTTTTGCGGCTGTGGGAGGAAGCGACGAGCCATACATACTAGTAAAGGAATGTTATTTGACGTGATCCGAGAACTGTTTGTTTGCGCCAATACCAACGCCCTGGGATCAGTATAAGATTTGTAGAGAAATTTCGAAGACTTAGGTAAGCAGACCAAGATCGACAGTCACACGTGAGTCATGCCTGTATTAAGTAATGTATGTCTTCAGTTCAATAAATCTTTTAGAATATCCAGATGAACCGGAAATCCACCGTGTAGAGTGATACATACATTCATACAAGTGAATACCTCGTACATGCCTACATATCCATATCGTAACTTAGTGGTTAGGGATAACCGCGTATAAATAGGTATATTATTTATCTGGCGATTACTGTCGGTACGGGTGATTAGGCTGTGTTTAGATTATCCTAGAGTGACAACGTGGCCAAAAATAATTCACATACATAACAGAGCGATACATCATTCCTTGGTTTAATCGTGTGATCAATGATTAATCACATAAGTTCCCAGCAATCTGGAGAAATGAACTCAGTCCGGATCGAGTAGTCTCGAATCGGGCCCGCTGATATCATGTCGGTATGCGTCTCAAAATACCAGAACTGCGTTAGTCTTAGGTTACCCCTTCTACACTTTTCCTACACTTCTCACACTCGCCCAATCGGAGTTGTAAATTCCTAGTGAAAAGTGTTGAATCTGGTAAAAGTGTAAGAAGTCTAGCTAAGACGAACGAACCAAAGGCTACGAGAATCTCGATCACGCTCCTGTTTCATTGTTTAAAGTATGCATACATTAAGGTGGTCCTTATTTTGGTAATTTTGGAATTTCAATAGGCCCGCCCCCTAGGACCTTTCCAGATAAATGAAAAAAAATACCTGCCAAGTTTGAGCCCTTAAGAGCATGTCCTAGTCCTACCTTTACCAGCATGAAAAAAAAAGAAAAAAATCGCCAAAACTCCGAAACGATGGTCAAAAATAATATATAATGGATTTATTCGATGATCAGGGACGACTAGGTTCGATTCAGCACGCGAGATTCGTCGAAATCAAGAGAAATTAATTATTCATGTTCGTCAAGTGTGGCCGTGTCACTTATTTTGGTTAATATCAAATCCTACGCGTCAAAAACACAAAAACCAGCAAAGTACCCCCTATTCTACATGCAATACCGAACATTGTTGTCGAAAAATTTTGTTGTTTCACGCAACAATGCGACCAAGGGATGTAAAGTAGAGCGGTATTGAAGATGTAAATAGTGTAAAATTATCGATTTCCGACAGCTGAGACATGAGATGGACCTCGACTAACAAAACGCCCGACAGATGGCTCTACGCGTAAATCATCGTGCGGGTAAAGATATATCATCGCCGATGTTGCTTTGGCACACTTGGTACCACGTGACACGACGACCACGCAGAGGTGATTCGAAAAATACGAAAACGTATACTTATAGGATAATTGATAATAGGCAATTCCACCTCAAATTGGCCGAGAAATGACCTCGTATTTTTTGAATCGGTTCAAACTTGTCGTACTTGAAATCTACGTCGAAAGAGTAGACCCATACTTTTTCGTTGGTCCAAAAAAAATTTTTTACGCCAGTTATGAATTATCGCATTTTACTGTAAAAGCAGTGCGCGGGCGGCTTTAAGAGCATGTCCTAGTCCTACCTTTACCGGCTTTAAAAAAAAGTAAAACATCGAAAAAACTCCGAAACGATGGTTAAAAATGATATATAATGGATTTATTCGATGATTAGGGACGAATAGGTTCGATCCAGTACCCGAGATCCGTTGAAATCGAGAAAAATTAATTTTTTATCTTCGTCAAGTGCGTCCGTGTCACCTATTTTGGTTAATATCAAAGTCTACGCGTCAAAAACGCAAAAACCGGCAACGTACCCCTAGTCTACATGCAATGACGAACATTTGTGTCTAAAAATTTTGTTGCTTCACGCAACAATGGGGCGATCAAACCGAAAGTAGAGCGGTAGTCAAGATGTAAATAGTGTAAAATTGTCGATTTCTGACAGCTGATCGTGAGACATGAGATTATAATATAATTATTATATTGAAAATATAATATTTTTATTATTTTTTGCCAAGTATCAATGATAATACTTGGCAAAAAATAATAAAAATATTATATTTTCAATGTAATAATTATATTATAATTGTAATTCAATTATTACGCACGATGATTTACGCGCAGAGCCATCTGTCGGGCGTTTCGTTAGCCGAGGACCGTCTCATGTCTCACGATTAGCTGTCAGAAATCGACAATTTTACACTATTTACATCTTGACTACCGCTCTACTTTCGGTTTGATCGCCCCATTGTTGCGTAAAGCAACAAAAATTTTTTAGTGGGCGATAAGTCTAAGGAAGAAGAAGAAGAAGAAGAAGCAACAAAAATTTTGGACACAAATGTTCGTCATTGCATGTAGACTAGGGGTACGTTACCGGTTTTTGCGTTTTTGACGCGTAGACTTTGATATTAACCAAAATAGGTGACACGGACGCACTTGACGAACATAAAAAATTAATTTTTCTCGATTTCAACGGATCTCGGGTGCTGGATCGAACCTATTCGTCCCTAATCATCGAATAAATCCATTATATATCATTTTTAACCATCGTTTCGGAGTTTCTTCGATGTTTTGCTTTTTTTTAAAGCCGGTAAACGTAGGACTAGGACATGCTCTTAAGAATTAATATCTCGGGTTCTCTTCACCGTAGAGAGATGTTCCGAAACGCGTTTTGAAGGCGATGAAAGATACTTTCCGATAAAAATATTCAACTTTCCGAAAAATATAGTTTTGTTGTTTTCATGAGCAATCAAAATTTTTATCGATTTTTTTCGCAAACTAAGGCCATTTTTTAAATTCTAAAAAAAATCTGATCGCATTCCTTATTCAATTCTGAAGATGGCGAAATTTTGAAATTGATGGAGCGATTTTTTTTAATTATTATTTTTACAATTATTTGTCCGGCGCTGCGTCAGGTTGACACGCCGCGCGCCTCGCTACTACCGCAGTAATGTTCATCGATGGGTTCGCGGTGACTAACTGTTTTTTCTGACTTTTTCGGATACAATCAAATAAAATAATATTACATAATTTTCATGAGAGGTCATAATTATTATTATTATAATTTCGGCCATCGGCACATGAAATACGACTAGAATGAAGTCTCGTTTCCAAAAAAGGCAGAAAAAAAAAGTTAGCCACCGCGAACCCATTAATGAACATGACTGTACAAGGTACTTGGTAGGGAAAATACCTATAGGTACAGGTACAGGTACTTGTACACTTGGGGTCACGGATTATGAGGTCGGATTTTCACGACAGCAAATTACTGACGCAGCCCAGCGCTGCGGCAGGGAAAAACTGCCCATGAAAATGCGCCCGCAGCGGCCGCAAAACGCTGCTCGTCTAATGATGTAAAGCTACCGTAAGTTGATCACGTGACTGCCGTTGATCAACCACGTGATAAACTCACCGGCGCTCGACGAGCAGCGTTTCGCTACCGCTGCGGGCGCATTTTCATCATTTTCATGGGCAGTTTTTCGCTGCTGCAGCGTAGCGCTGGGGCAGTAATTTCCTGCCGTGAAAATCCAGCCTGAGACGGCCAGTTTTCTGGACAAGTCAGTTATGTTGGCAACACAAAATAAACACACAGCGCTACATAGTGGGCCGATCGCGAGAAGCTTAGTCAATCTCACCAAATATCACACAACTATTGACAGCCAGATCTAACCTGAGAATACCGCGGGGGAAATAACTCGATGGATTGACGTGTAAATCAGTTTGGAAATAATTATAATTTATAACTGCCCCCTCGAAGAATACAAACGGGCAAAAGTTTATTTCTTCCCTCTTTTTAAGTGATGAAAAAAGAAATTGTAACCTGAAAATTTACGGTAAAATGATTTTATAAAAATAAACTTTCGCCCGTTTGTATTCTTCGAGGGGGCAGTTATGAATTACAATTATTTCCAAACTGATTTATGCTTCAATCCAACGAGTTATTTCCCCCGCGGTATTCTCAGGTTGGATCCGACTGTCATGAGTTATGTGATATTTAGTTAGATTGACTAACTTCGCGATAGGCCCACTATGTGCCGCTGTGTGTTTATTTTGTGTTGCCAACATAACTGACTTGTCCAGAAAACTGGCTCATAATCCGTGACCCCAAGTGTACTTTACAACACTGGCCTTAAGGCTGTCCGAGGGGGTTTTATGGTGAGGATAACGGCACATACCCATGTACACAACTACGGGTAAATTTCGCACGTTAAATTCTCGGGAATAAAGAATTATTTCAAGAATCTGATGTGTACGTAATATTCCTTGATTGAAATTGTTTTGGGTGAAATAGTGCAGGTTAGCCACAAATGAGCCTGACGTTCTAATAAAACGGTAATATAATATCCTCGTGACAGCTGGCACACGGATACACAAACTGACACAGTACACATGGCCGCCGCGTGAGACGAGTGACATCAAATTTTGGCGATATAATGATTCGTTGCACTCGACGTGTACTGAGCATTATTTCACCCACAACAATATTACAGCAGAAATAGTTCAATTACCATCCTTTGTTGTAAAGCTATCAACATTCGGAGAATTTAGCGTGCGAAAATTTCTAGTCAATAGATGGCGCCACTATTGACTCGTTGACTCAAGCCAACTCAAGCCGTCAGGACCCATCGCCGAATACACATTTCCTTTCCGAGGGCCCCGTCTGTTTCACTCACACAATCACACACATTTCCATCTTACACAAAACGTATACTATGGCGGCTCGGAACAGTGCGCTACGTGAATGTCCTACAGATTGGCATTCGTTTGACAGTTGTTAGTTCAGAAATCACTAAAAAATCGATCTTTCGTTTCTGCCAGAAAAGTACTCCAGAGGCCTTTTCCCATTTAGTGAGAAATATTCAAGGCCCTCAGATTTTTTTTAGTTAATGGGCAGCTGATTCTACAAATAAAGTCAATGAATAATTTTTTTTTCTTTTCCTAACAAACTCCTAAAATCTCATAAAACCTTTGATCGTTGAAAGGGAACGCAAAGAGCAGACGCAGGAGTCCAAACCTCTTGCAACTCGGCATGTCGTTGATGTTAGATATAAGTTTTCCGAGTTACAACAGCGATTTGCAGATCATAATCCACTTGTTCGCTGCACATTAGATCAAGTGCACTTGATCTCCACTGTACGTGTCGGACTACTATCGAGATTCTTGTTTCAGTGCAAGGTGTGTAATAAGAAAGAATTCATCATGTCTGAACCTCAGACATCCGATATCCTTTCGATCAATGAAAGTGCAGTAGCCGAAGCAGTCTCTGTAGGCCTTGGATATTCACAATCGGAAGAAATGTTCAATGCGATGAATATTCCGTTCATGTTACATGGCACGTATCAACAGTACCATGATAAAATTGCTTTCGCGTTCGACAAGGCTGCTGAGGAAGAAATGAGATTAGCTGGCAAAGAAGGAAAAAGGCTTGCGATAGAACTTGGTAATGTTAAGAATGGAATAACACACATTCCGGCAATAGCAGACGGAAGTACGCAATAAATACTGCACAATGTGTTCGATCGCAGACAAAAAACACAAACCCCCACGAGAACATACTTGCTTTAAAAACTGGGGGAGCAATCAGACTTCTTCGAGCATGGAGAGTAGTGCCATTGCTGAAGGATGCCTCAAAAGTATGGAAATGCACGGCCTAGTCTTCTCGTCACTGATAGCAGATGGTGATAGCAGCGTGTACAAGAAGATTCTTGATTGCAACCCGTACGACGATACGTACGTGAAGAAGGTTGAGTGTACGAATCACCTGTTGCGAAACCTCCTCACAAAAATTAAGAACGTGGCCAAAACAAAACTAAAGTCAGATGTGAAAAACAAAATAAAAGAGATGTCCAAATCAAAAAAAAAAACGATTGGACAATGGCGAAAGGTTATCGAAGGCAGTACCCTGAGGATACGGACAGCTGTGGTAAAAGCAAGCCAATACCACATGGCTGGAGAAGTTTCGCAATCTGAAAAAGTAGTATGCCTCGTGAAAGATTTGGTCAATATTCCAAGTCATGTGTTTAGCGAACACAAGAAGTGCGCCGAATTGGGCAACTTTTGTGATGGTACTCCAAAAGATCAAGAAGAAAATGCAGTGCCAATATTGATCGAGTTGGATCGACAAAATCTGCGATGCCATCACCCAACTAAATTGGAGAGCCGAGAGCCTGTTGTTGAATGTCACAAGCAACACCGTTGAAAACGATAATGCTATCGTCAGCAAATTCATCGGCGGCAAACATGTTTACTTCGGTAAAAGAAATTCGTACAACGCCCGAGTTGCTGGCTTCGTCGTGCAATTCAACTCACGGGAGTCCTATCAGAAGTTGAGTGCTGCGATGGGTAAGGCGCCAACTGCAATGGTCCATGAGTTGCCAAAAAAAAGGAAAGAACGTAACCTCAAACGGCTGACGATAGCCCAGAACAAGAAGAAACAACCTAGACTAACATGTTGTCTATGTCTGGCGTGAAGTCCAACTGGAACCCGGACTATGGTCGGAATTGCAACAGGCCAGATCTTCACGAGGACGAATATAAAGTGCAAGTCGAGTTGCACTTTCAGAAACTGGCCGAACAGCAGGCAGAACGAGACCTCATCGGAGCGCGCGCGAGAGGTCAAAGTGTTGCGTGCTAGCTGCTGTCCAATTTTAGCCTTATAGTTATGGTTATCGATTACGTATGTATACGCATGTAGCAATGGGATTATTTATGAGAGTATAAGTGCAAACTGCAGCAATCTATATCCGATAATTAATGAGATATGCTCTTGTTACAGAAACAGAAAAGGTTGATGATACCACGACTCAACCGGACTACAAGAGGGATTGCAAATAGGTTAGTCTACAGCAGAGCAGAACCACGGAGAGTAACGAGATTCCCATATTATTCGAAATTGCTTGTGCCGCTAAGTAAGTTTAGTGGACTTTTAAGTAGTCATGCATTTGAGAAACAGTTGCAAAAGCTGTTTTTACAATGATCGCACCAGTCTTATCAAGAAGAACTGGGTCGATTGTATGAAATTGAAAATAAACTTGCACCAATATATGAATTGATCGCATGGAAAGCGACACGAATTGACTCTGCCGAAACTAATTTAAATATTTTTTTTACACAGATACCTGTCGATACCAAGCGACCTGATTTGTGCTGACGAAGGATTTGAGATCAACCCTGAAGCAATTATACTATTTATCAATTAATTCGTATGATTAGGCGTATTGAATATTAGAATCAATTGAGGTGACTATAATTATATTCGAACTAGGAACTCAGTCGACTTACCTTCGTAAGGGGGTCTGCGACTGACATTTTTACAAGAACCATTTCATTTTCTGCAAATTAATAAAAAAAGGTCCACTAGAGAAATGCTTTCTACAATTTTTAGATTATGGAAGTATATGTATTGGAACATGCATTTCAATTGTCTGCAATGCAATTGTATGCGCAGGGAACCTTTCACAGAAGATCTTCTATGTATTTTTGCGAAGCTTCCCTGCGCTGAAATTTCATCGCAGACGGTTGAATTATTTTTTCTGTACAAAAACACCATAAAGTAAGAATTGTAGTAAGTGTTCGCTCATTGGACCTTTTATAATCACTTGCAAAAATAAAAAATGTTATCAAAGTTTCATTCATCGAAATGAAGATATCAAACATGCCTGTGTTACATCAAATTAGATCAAAAATGTACAGCTCAGTTTATACACGTTGACATTATTGGAACAATCAAATGATTATTTGGAAATTTAGAATTGTTTGAACGATAATTGCAAGTAGAATTACTGGATCAATGTTTAATGTGACACGTCTACTCTCAATTTTGATGTACCCCGTTTGTAGGGGAATTCGATGTTAAGACATGAATAAATAATTTCACTTTTGTGACATGTTGGCTGTGAAATTGTTTATAGACACGCAAGAATTCAGATTTAAGATATATTCTTGATATTTGACGAATGGCGTGAAATTTAGGGCCCTCTGACTTACGTCCATATTTTAGCGGGGTCCTGACGGTTTAGTTCGAAAACTTCAACGAGCGGCGGCGCTGCGAACGATCGAAAAAATGGCGGTTCCCGTCGGACAGCCTTAACTATGAAGAAATATTCAGTTCGCCGAATACAACTATGCCATTTGTTAATAATCAATGAATTATATTAACTATAAATAAACTATCTTCTCAGTGTGTTGAATAAAGATCAAATTTCTTTTTACCCCCAAGTTCGACGCTGTTTCTGACCTTGCGTTGAAGAATTCCCCAATACAGTCGAATCTCGCTAACTCGAATCTCGGGGGCAGAGCTAATTTCTTCGAGTAGGAGAGGTTTCGACTGATTGAAGTTTTCGAGTTATAGAGGGTAACCAAAATAATATTCGACTTATAGAGGCTCGTAAAAATTCGCCAAATACATAGCTCGTGGGATGCAGGTTATGACATGTATTCTTTACGTCATTGCATAAAGCGATTCGAGTTGTAGCGGTCAGGGTATTGGAACTTCGAGTTATAGAGGTCGAGTATCTTTAAACTCGTGTTACAGCGACAAAATAATGGACCTTGATACGTTCGGAAAATTTTGAGTTATTCTCTGTTTTTTCTTCGAATTACAAAGGTTTTTGCAAGGGAACAGACTGAATCGGAGACATGGGAAGGCAGTGTTGCCAACTGCAAGACATCGCATGTCACCAAGTGCGAGGTTCAAAAGACACCTTTCGTGATTGAAAGTCACTAGATTCCTATTTTTATTTTAATGATGTCATAATATGATCTGATAAATTATTAAATGATCGTTAACATTCAACATTATTAACCCTTCGTGGCCACACCTCCTTGATTTCAATCAAGCTGATCACACCGGGTCAAATTGATCCGAGCCATTTTCAAACGGTTGTCGCGTGAAAACTATCAGTCCGATCGGCACCGGAAAAATACTGACAAATACTTTAAACATTCTAGAAGTTGTATCAAAAGTCGGCCGTATATCAAAATTCAAATGGCAACATGTTCAAAAAATATCGTCAAGAGGTCAATGCATTTCAGGTTTTTTATTTTTGCATCCTTTGGCCACGGACTTACCGGGATTTACCTCCAAAGTTTATGCTCGGGTCATTTTGACCCGTGGTGACCAGGAAGGGTTAATAGTTTAATAGCGTAATACGATAAACTGACTTTTACTCATAATTTATCTGTTTTTCTAACTGGTAAATCCCCAATACGACGGGCCACAGTAATTATAACCGAAGTATTAAATCGTTGCCCATATGATATTTAACGAACAAAAACGTTGAAAACTAAATCTGACTTTTGAGTAGACTGTCGATGGGTGTTTATCGCACTCTAAAGCTTCTGTGTGAGGTGTTTGAGAACGCTTTTCAACTTTGAAAAAAAGTCGCCAAATTACGTTCAGAAACACCAGATTTCAGACGCGTCTGAAAATGAGAAATTCGTTAC
This sequence comes from Tenthredo notha, assembly GCA_914767705.2. Lineage (NCBI taxonomy): Eukaryota > Metazoa > Arthropoda > Insecta > Hymenoptera > Tenthredinidae > Tenthredo > Tenthredo notha. The sequence continues at coordinate 3,311,876 of OU611916.1, forward strand.
TAGCCTTGTAGTGAAAAATACCAGATCTAGTGACAGAATCACTTACTTGGCAACACTGGACATATGGAGGTTCTCGAGTTATAGAGGTTCGACGGTATTTCAATTTTTGTAAAAAAAAAAAGTCCTAAGACGTGCCTGATGATATCGTTATTAACTTTGCTCGAAATTTTTCTCAATATATTTGAAAGAAAACATTTGAAAGCTTCGGATTCCCCGCCCAAATTCGTTTTTGTCAAAAAGAATGAAAACTACACGGAAAAAACAGTGCTGTCGAATTTACTCTGGAGCATTAAAAATAGGGACAGCATTTTTTTGCAGTAGAAATTATCACAATTCTAGTATTAGGTACATTGGAGCAAGTGGGCTTCAATGCTATATGAGTGAATGTTACCACAATTGTGATAATTTCCACTTCAAAAAAATGCTGTCCCTATTTTTACTGCTCCAGAGTAAATTCGACAGCACTGTTTTCTCCGTGTAAATCGGTTTCTACTCATAACTTCTATAATCAAATTCAAAACAAAAATGAAAAAAAAAAAATAAGAACGTTGTATGAAGGAAATATATTGTTATCACGAGTGCAGCCTTCGTCAGAACGTCATACGATTTTTTTTTGTTTGTAAATTCACGGCAAAAGATAAAAGAACAGAAAACAGCATGTGGTAGCGCGATAGTTCTACGTGTTATTGTAACGGAATAACCTAAAGTTGATTGAAGCAACTTTCGAAAGATATTTTTGGAAGGCTAAATATTAAGCTGCAATAATGTAGAAGAGTGGTTTGATAAGTCCAGACTATGTTAATGTATCATGGTTTTAAAATTTCACAGAGCCTATTATTTCATATACTTTTTAAGCCGTTGCATCTTATCTGCGGTTTTATCAACGCCACGATGTTATTTTAGATTTGTATTTGAGACCCGGCGATGGCTTGGCAGAATCCTAACCAGCACGGATGGCAGCCCGATGGACCGCCAATAACAACTCCACCCACGATGCCACTCGTGATGCCCCCTCAGCCTGGAATTCCCATGGTCCAGCCTGGGGTACCCTATGGGCAAGTTGTAATTCCTGGGCAACCCGGAGCTCCGATACAGGCTCCACCAGGTGATCTTACTTCTAGTCTTAAATTCATACAGAGTTTTGTTCCCTCGGTAACTTGAATTGACTCGAAAATACAAAAACTAACTTGAATCAGTCCTTTTTTTTCATCCTCAGTAATTTCGTGGATCAAAGTGAAATCAGATTTTCGGCCTTTTCCACCTGTTCGCATTCACTGTATCGTTTTTTATTATGTATAGGTAGGTACGTACCGTGGTTAATTTTAAGTTGCGTAATCAAAGCGCGCGAGATAAGCAGCCGCGCCATTGTTCTAATTTGAAGCAAACAAAGATTACTCGTTATTTTTCTCAATGGTTCTGTGTCGAGTGTCAGTATACGATTGCTGGAGCCGAGATAAACAGGGTAAAAACACTATTAACTCGAATCGAAGAATATAAATGTTTAATCAGCGTTGTCATTAGTTGTATAGATATTTAAAAGTTGCTCTGGGAACTGGAGTCGATTTCTCTCGCAAACGGGAATCGTCGCACTAACGCGTCGTTAAGTTCGGGTGGAGAATGTCCAACTACCGTAGCATCGGATCTTGATTCAATTATAAAAATTTATCTGCAGTATGGAATCCGAATACTTTGAAACTTCGTGGAAATTAAAGATCAAACAATTACGCAGACATCTTCATTACGTTATAAGACAAACTGTCAGACGATACAAAAAGAAGAAGGAGTACACGCGATTCCTCACTGACGAAGAACAAAGGTTTTTCATCCAATAATTTATTCATTATATTTTAGACATTTCTCGTAACTACAATGTCTCAAATAGTATATTGTGTAACAAGGGATGAAACAAGGTGAATGCAGGCCAGGGTGAAGTTGTCTACCCGAAGCCGAAGGTGAGGGCTGACATCAACCGTGCCTGCATTCATACTTCATCCCGTGTCACACACTATGTTTTTCATAATATCTGCTCTGGAACTTCAACTGTCAATTTCAATAGTCTGAAATTTGCAACAGGGCAGTTATTTTTCTTTGCAATCCCAAGGGATTGGAAAACACCAATCTACACCGCTGATTCCCTTGTTACACAATATACTATTCTTATGTTATCGAAAACACGATTACCGATCGTCAAGCCCCCTACGTAAGAAATACGACAAATCTTTGAATCCTAATTCATTTTTTAACCGACTAGCTAATCTCGCGCGTCTTCTGCTTTTCTGACTTCTTTTATCTTATTTTTTATTTTCATATCAATTTTCATACCTTTTTTTATCATTTACTTTTATTACGTAGTAATACACCCTGCTAATTACATTTACGATCAGTATTTTTCACAATAACTATATTAGAAGACGTATCAATAATATCTACATTTAATGATGAAGTGCTTTTCGGTTAAATATTATACAGCAATTGTATAAGTAATATTTGTACTCAAAATTATTATGATTTCTTCTCCTTATTGAAGTTTTTCTAGGTTTTCGTTTTCAGAAACTCTAATTTAAAATTTATAAGTTCCGTCTATGTGATCGATCCGGAGTGAAATTCTATTCCTTTATTCACGTTACTTTCGAGTAGTCCAAAATTTGTTTTCAAGTATCCTTTTATTTTTGTAATTTATATTATTTGAACGAGATCAGTGCCGGCAACTTTTGTGGGGATAGTGTGGTGTAACTCCACATCTAGATCTCGGACCATGTGGAAATTCCACACCCTTGACGTGACAATTTTTTTTTTTGTTTTTTTACAAAAATACCCAATCAAGTATCACACATGATACTTATTTCATATAATTAGAATTAGGAATCCAAAAAATACGATATGCACTCATCTCGACAGTTTTTTAGAGGACAAAATCCTGAACAAAAAAGTTCCCGTGTTAGGGGTCCAAAGTTGAGGGAACGAATTTTTTATTTCTCGACGCGGTGACAAATCACTCAATATTCGAAAATTAATGAAAAATACAGAAATCAATCAAAGTTCAAAAACTAGGTGTATACTTTTTAGTGAAAATTCTATCTATAAGTTCGGAGATTTAGATTTTTGAAACCCTTACTTTAATCAATTATCACAACGGTTTTGAATATTAAAAATCAAATTACAGAAAATCTTTTTTCTGTAGTTTGATTTTCCATTTGATGATAATAATAAAATAAGATGCAGATTCCTTATCGGAATCTAAGAATAAAGTTCCTTATCAAAAATGATACAGCATAATTCCCAAGTCGCGGAAAAGATTTCGCATGCCGATTCCTTATCGGAATCTGAGAATAAAGTTCCGTATCAAAAACTTCGAGGGACCGGTCGTTCCTGAGTTATAAAAGGTTTAGTCCACCCAATAAGACGGCCGTAACGTGACATGCTCAGTCTCGTAGCAATCCTGTCAGTCACCAGTTTGACCACCTGGACAACGTCGACTACAGAGCGAAAGTCCTGGAACACGGAAATCACTGGCCTGACAACCTGGAAGACGAAAACTACGCAGCGGTGGATCTGGAGGACGGACACTACGTAGCGGTCGACCTGGAGGATTCAAGCTACAAGGCCCATCCTTAGTCGCCCACCTCCTTTTCATACAATGTAACGAAAAAGGGGCGGGGGAGACACATTTCGATTATTACCCGAGCCCAGGCGTCGAAAACGCAAAAAAGGCCAACGCTGCGCGAATTCTATTTCAATTCCAAACACATACGTCCAAAAAATTTTTCGTTTCATGCGAAAATAGAGCCAGCGTTTGGTTTTTTCTTTTTTCCATTGTCAAAAGCCAAGGACAATGAAAAATCATTTAGACAATGGAAAAAGGAAATAACCAAACGCTGGCTCTATTTTCGCATGAAACGAAAATTTTTTTGGACGTATGTGTTTGGAATTGAAATAGAATTCGCGCTACGTTGGCCTTTTTTGCGTTTTCGACGCCTGGGCTCGGATAATCATCGAAATGTGTCTCCCCGGCTCCGTTTTCGTTACATTGTATGGAAAGGAGGTGGGCGACTAGGGATGGGCCTTAAGTGTATATTAAACTTGATTTATATAAATTTTTATTGAAAAATACTGAAAATGGACAAAGATATGGGCCTTGACTTAGGGCTTAAAAAAAAATTCCCTCTCCACGGTTGCATAAATATCTCAATAACGAGTTATATGAAAAAAAAAAAAAAAATTATCAATATCTATACAGATGTAGTTATCGTTGTACGTAGCCGATTTCTAAATATTTTCGTATATTCAATATGTTTAATGGGTCGAATATATCATATTTAGTACATGCACACAAGAACATATCTTCACAGTGCTTGGGTAGCAACGAATGATAGCGTGTCATTATTCCATGCCTCTATGCTTTCAACGTATTTATATTATACTACCACATTCAACATTACTGCACTTATCGAGGGATTTAGATGATATAAAATGCATCACCGTACCATACATGCATTGAGATACTCATAGAAACAATTGGCAGAATGTTGAGAAGCGATCGAGGATATAGGAAGACTCAAACGAGCGAGCGAGCACAATTATTAGGTGGTTTTTACTGATGACTATTTTTAAAAAGGGCCTTCAAAGTAGAAAAAAATTTGAATCTGGCACCATTTTGTGAAGGATCAAAAAAAAAAAAAAACGGTCACGTACTACGATAACTACATTTGTATAGGAGGCATTTTACCCCAAACCGACCTACGTCTGACCCTCACCTCTTTCGATCAGAGTCATGATTTTTTATGTTGTTCTACCTTCGCAAAAAAACACTGCATTTCTTTCAGATTTTTTGGAAATCATCTGATTTACTTATAATTTTTGAAATTGAACGCATCGACAGCCCCAATTGAAAAATCTGAGAAAATTCTCAAAAATCCCGCGTCGGGTATCAAAACATTCAAGCAAGATTTCACAGTGGACTGGCTTCTGCTGCGATTTTTTTCATAAATTTTTTTTTTTTAAGCACAAAAAAAAATGAAAGCGAATGATTGCCCACTTTGGGTCAAGGCTGACAAATTTTGATATCTGTACGAGGATTTCTGAGAATTTTTTCAGATTTTTCAATTGGAGCTATCGATGTCTTCATTTTCAAAAATCATAAGTAAATCCATAGATATGTAAATCAGACAATTTTGAAAAAATCTGAAAAAATGCAGAGTGTTTTTTCGAAAAGGTGGAACAACATAAAAAATTATGACTCTAATCGGAAGGGGTGAGGGTCAGGCGTAGGTCGGCTTGGGGTGGAATGCCTCATAGATATTGATACATTTTTTTTTTCAGATAACCTGTTATCGAGATGTCGATGCAACCGTGAAAGGGAAATTTTTTTCAGGCCCTAAGTCAAGGCCCATATCTTTGTTCATATTCATTATTTTTCAATAAAGATTCATCCAAACCAAGTTAAATATACACTTAATAAAATGAAAAAAATCCGATCCCTTTATGAATTAGTTATCCCAGTGAAAAAACTCTTAAAAATCGGTTATTTTTTCGGCCGTCACAGTGGCTATCCCCCTTAATAAATGTAGATATTGATAATTCAATAGATATTATAAACCCGTCGCAATACGTCTTTTAATATAGATACACAACGTGACACATACTAATCGTGAATGTAATTAGAAACGTGTCATTTTGTTACGTTTTATTTAATAGTACATTGTGTATCAAGGGCGGAAAGAACTATATTGCGAGTGTACAATATGCGGCACGAGCCGAAGGCGTGTACAATATGCTGCATGCACACTCGCCAAAATAGCCTTGCGCCCGTGATGCACACGATACTTTTCTTAACACCTGCTCTGCATAAATGCCTCTGTTGAGACCGAATGCATTTGCTGCCCTCGGGCACAAAGTCCTGTTTTGCGCCCGCTCAAGAGGTCGCAAAGGGGCATTTTCGGAGCAGGTGTGAGGAAATAGCTATTTATGTATCAAGTCCGACAAGTGTCACTTTTCGGTATGGGTATATTTCTAATATGAGCCGATCGAGTGTTCTGTGACACAATGCACTCAAAGGCGAATTTTGGAGATTACCCATACCGGATTTGACACTTCTCGGACTTGGCGCATACAAAATTTTATAGCATTTTCGACTGGGCTACACCGAGCTACACTGGTGTTGTGTAGCTATCTTCATCCTCTTTCTTTTCTATGAGGAAGAGAGAGACAGAGATGGCTACACTACACCAGTGTAGCTCGATGCAGCCCCAGTCGAAAATGCTATTATGCGATCCGTTGTTTGAAGGTTCACTTTTTGGAAAATCGGTGTTATACTCACTTCAGTTTCTAAAATTACTGGTGTTATTGCGCTTTTCTGTATCAAAACATTTTGACTCAGACATTTGACATTTTCATACATTTTGTTTTCTAATGTGTAAACGTAGTCAAAACTAACTTGACCATGTTTATTTTAATGAAACATATTTATACTGTCCGATAATATTTCATTATGGGCTTCTGTTCTATAATATTTCACTATATTTTAGTGACCTGAAATTGGTCACTTTGCGGCCTCAATCCAATGCTCAAAAAGTGAACTTTCAAACAACGTATTGCATAAACATATTTAAACAAAGATAACATCATGCATATCAACGGATTGAACTTGAGTATGATTACGTGTGAATTCGCCCATACAATTCTATAGTTTGATCTATAATCTATTCATACAGGGTGATTCAGGTTAAGGACGCACCCTTTCAGTTGTGTGTATTGCTCCCGAAGATCTAAAACCAAAGCTCCCATGTCAAAACTTCGAGGGACTAATATTTTAGGAGCTACAGAAGATCTTAATCAACCAATCAGAGGGCTTATAAGTGACTTAGACAGGGCGGATTCAAGAGTGTAATGGCCGGTTTCACCAACGTTGAATAACGTCTTATTCATAGAATAACTCTATTCGTTCAATAAAAGTCGCAAATACAATGTAAAATAGTATTTTATTCAATCTACACGGGAACAATGTTGGGCAAGCGACTGTACTACCACATGATCGCGCAGCGCCACCGCATGTTCGGTACACTAAACGTAATGGATTCTGAGCCGGATGTGTTTGACAATTCTAGAAACAGCCAATCGGCGCTCTGGATTACAAAAATGCAGAGCGCCGATTGGCTGTTTCTTCAATTGTCGAACACATCCGGCTCAGAATCCATTACGTTTAGTGTACGGCGGCATGACCAGATACGGGAGGGCAGCTCGCCCTCACGTCGCCTCACTAACGTTTTGGGGCTACAGCCGCACCGACGAAGGAAAGCAGATTGCCCGCAAGAAGACTGCAGTGACACCGAACTGTGGTCGCACAACGCTCCGTGCTTTCGGGTGTGCGGCCGTAGCTGTTGGGCGCCCGGCTCACCCGACATTTATTCCGTGTCTGAATAAAGTTATTCTTCGTTGGTGAAACCGGCCATAAGTCGAGCAGTACCCGCGGCGGATTGATTCTTATCGTACGGCGCCTCAGTCACTGTTCGACTGACACTCTTGAATTGGCCCTGTCTTGGTCAATCATATTGGCCCTCTGATTGGTTGACTCAGATCTTCTGTAGCTCCTAAAATATTAGTCCCTCAAAGTTTTGATAGAGGAGCTTGAGTCTTAGATTTTCGGAATGAATACACTCACCTGAAATGGTGCCTCCAACCTGAATCACCCTGTACAAACATGAATATCGATAACGCGGGTGAATATAAGAATGTTATCAAGATGCTCCGTTATATTTAATCATTTTTTACTTTGTTTTATACTAAAAGTAAATCAGATTCAGAGGTAAACTTACTAATAATAATGCGACTGGGCTTATCGAAATGAAATTTTTTAATTCAAATTGGAATCTGAGCAGCGGTGAACACCAAATCAACCTATAGTCCGACCTCGGGCACTGTGAACAGCTGAGCTTCAGGCACTGTGAATCCGGCCAGGGCCGACTCAAATACTCGAAGGTGCGGAAAGCGAATTTGTACATAGTATTGAGGATACCCGGGAATAGCTATGACTCTGGCGCTTCGCTATCATTGGCCTGCGAGACGAAGCGTGGGGAGTAACAGTGCCTGTGGTGCTCGGTCCCGATGCCTAACAGTCCCCCAGGTCGGACTGTACTAAAATGAACCATAAAATATGAAAATTAAAGTTTATTTTATTTTTTTAATTTATTACACATTATTAGGTGGTTGGCCGATACCAAACAGCAGCTGTCCACCAGGCTTGGAATATCTTATGGCCCTTGATCGATTAATGGTGGATCAACAAGTCGAGCTACTCGAAGGTAAACAGATCCTTCTGGAAATTCTACTTTTGAACTTTTAGGGGTGTGATTTTCCACGGAATCGTTCTCTATACCGTGACAATTTGAGGATACGGAACGCCACGGATACCAACCCAAAACTCGTGAGCAGCAGTTTAGTAACTCACTAGATGTTTCTAGTAAAATCACTAGATTTTTACTGGACGTCACTAGATTTTCCGTGATCTTACTAAGAAAATCTAGTAAGTTACTAAACTGCTGCTAACGAGTTTTGGGTTGGTATCCGTGGCGTTCTGCATCCTCAAATTGTCACGGTATGTACTATTTCATCGGTTCTTTTCTTTTGACTGTAGCCTTTACCGGATGGGAAACGGAGAACAAATATGTGGTGAAAGATCCTCGAGGACAGGTCGTCTACTACGTAGCTGAGGAGTCGGACTGTTGCGGCAGAATGTGCTGCGGTAAATATCGTCCCTTTGAAATCCGAATTCTCGACGTTGCGATGCGGGAGGTCATCAAGCTCACACGACCCTTGAGAAGCTCCAGTTGTTGCTGCCCTTGCTGGTTACAGGTGCGAAATCAGTTCTCGCCCAGTAAATCAAGACGAATTGAAAATTGATGAAAATGTTTCATCCAGCCATCTTCTGAGCTCGTTTTCTCGCTAACACAGACAGGCCATCACAGATTTCTCATCTCTGTTATTTTGACTTCTCTTTGGTGAGGTTTTCTATTAATCATTTCCTATTCCAACTGAAATGTCTGTTTTTTTTAATTCGTTATTCGAAGTTGAATACGAGACAAAATACGCGCGATATGTGTTCCGCCGATTCCCTACCTTCGGATACGAAATCGAGTATTTCTAATCCGTACATATTCAAACAAATCCGAACAATCATATACTCGCGCGTCTGGGTACAAACTCGGAACTTTCTCATTCGTTTTTTTGGTATAGTATGACGTTACAAGCTCGTATTTCGAGTTGATTTCATTTTCGAAATTAGGTACTATGCGCTGTAGCGACGATGTGAATATCGGCCATCTTGGATATTTTTTTAATTTTGCATGTCGATTGTCCTCGGGAAGTTAGATTTTTGTGCCAAAGGATTTTTCAATTAGTCCAAAATTCGTTGAGTTATTTGCATAGAAAAATTTGAGTAAATTTTTTTTTTTTCAAAAATTCATATCCCCCCCAAAAATGACACTGATCTCAATTTTTTTTTTTCGTATACGCGGAAAGTGTCATAGCTCATGTATACAAAAATATGTATTTTGAAAAAAGTTTATTCATCCATTGTTTATTTAATAATTAAGTTTCCAAAGATTTTTAAAACACTCAGTGATACGATCGAATTTTTTTTTTCAAATACTGACATATAGTTTGCACTATGCTACAGCCTATAAATTAATTTTAAGCACGTGTTATTTTTTTGTTTGCGAGTAAAAAATCACTAAAGTTGGCGGCGCGCGCTAATTCCGAGTCGACTCCGCGTGGAACGTAATGGCGTGCTTTAGACTGCTGGGGCTCGATTCTTGAGGTCACGCGATAAATTTTCGTATGCGAAATTCGCCTTTCGACCAATCATGTGATAGTTCCAAAGAACGCCAACGTCGACATTGACCGGAAAATGAATTTCGCATACGAAAATGGTTCGCATAATCTCAAGAATCGAGCCTCTATCCGCCGCTACTCGACGGACGCGTAGCAGCGGTATTCGAGGGTCACTTTCACAATGATGGACACAATTTGAAAATCTGAAAATAATACTGTAGTTTCCCAAGGGTAACTATAAGCGATGCGTCGAGTTTTGAGAACGTGTTCCTTTTCGTTTGCGAAATACTGCAGCTCAAAGTTTTAGCATGTATGCAAAAAAACAAAAAATTGTTACATAAATGGCGGTGATTTTACCCAAAAAATCGATTTTCGATGTTCCAAAAATAGAGTTCTCTCGGAAAAAATAGAAATTTTACACAAAAAACCTATTTTTGGAAAAAAAAATTTATAGTGGCAAAAGAACGCAGAAAAAAGTAATAAAACAAGAATAATGACACTATAACTTCGAAAATAAAAAGGAAAAGATCCGTATGCTTAATCCGTTATCGGAGGTAGGACGAAACGTCCACTAACGGCCATAGACTATATTGTTCGCAGCTAGACGGCCAAACGCTCTTGATTTCCGCCTAGCCTGAGTCTTTTCGAGGGCCCAAGGAACGAAGGGACGCCTCTCTATGTTATTTATACCGCGAGGACCAGGTGAAAGAGAATGGTCGGTCCGCCCAGACACCTTATATTTCGTATTTTCATGGGGATAGCCACTCGTTGCGCTGAAAAATATATCCTGGGGTCGAAGCTATCGACCACGCGCCAAAATCACCCTAGGGATTTTCTGCGCAACAAGTGGCTATCCCCATGAAAATACAAAATATTAGGTGTCTGGGCGGACGGACCATTCTCTTTCACCTGGTCCTCTCGGTATACCCATACAACTCCGTCATCGCGGAGAGGACGGAGACGACGACGAAAATTCTTGATCAAACTGAGCATATCTATAAATCGGAATATTAAATCTCAGCTCTCCGTGCACCGATTGCATAGAGCTTGGGCTTAAATAAAAGCTGTTTGGAACCATATTCTAAAATAAATATTTGAATCTCGTGTATAACCGGAATCAGAATAAAATCAGGACACTATAATCGCCGTACAGGCCGAAGAGCTCCCATGCGGGTACAGAGACTCGGTCGAGCCTCACGCCGCGCGCTTTAAAATTCTTTTTAATGTACTTGGCGCGAGACTCTACCGAGTCTCTTGATGTGCAATAAAATGTTTTTCGATTTTTTGACCCAGCAGAAGGTATATAACCCCTTAATTGTTAAATAAACAATGGATGAACAAACTTTTTTCGAAGTACATATGTTTTTATACATTCTATGACACTGTCCGCGTGAACGAAAAAAAAAAAAAAATTTGAGTTCAGTGTCAGTTTTGGCGGAGTTAAGAATTTTTCAAGAAAACCTTGCTCGAATTCGTTTATGCAAATAACTCAACGAATTTTGCACTAATTGAAAAATCCTTTGGCACAAAAATCTAACTTCCTGAGGACAATCGATATGCAAAATTGAAAAAATATCCGAGAGGTGACTGATCCGGTTCACGTGGAATGGCCCATATATACATTTCTGAATTTTTTTCAATCTGTTTCGGTGTACTGTGCCGTTGTGAACCGTCCGTCAAAATAATGCCCGATATACAGGGACGTCCATAAGTTCGGGATTACTTTCCGAATTTTTGATCGAGACAGAAAGTTGAGTATCTCGGTCAAAAAAAAGTCGTAGGCAAATGGTCCAGATGACATTTGAAATTGGAGAGAACCAGCTTCATTTTGATTCCTTTTTTTCAATTTTCCACGATTTCCTCTGCACCCACTAGAAAATGTTAAGGTGACACAGTAGTTAAATGTCCTATATACCGTGAATATTCGGTGAGACTACACGATCCCCTTCCTATGGCAAAACCAACACAAGCGCACCGCGTGCGTAAGGCTAGTTTAGGAAGGAATGAGGTGCCAGTAGCATTGCATCCCCTCCCGAACGAGCCTCATGCACACGGTGAGCACCTGTGTTGGTTTTGCCGTAGGAAGGGGATCGTGTAGTCTCACCGAATATTCTCGGTATGTTTTCTCAGACAGCATCAAAGTTCGAAATATATCCATAACACATCCATGGGACGTCAATATTTCTATAGGACATCCATATGACATACAGTCCGCTCTGATAATAGGGCCGGCTATGGGCGGTTAGGAGAGTATTTTTCCTGGAACTTGGGTACCCCCACTACTGACGCGCGTTCATTGAGCTAACGTTGGGCCCTATTGACAGAGACAAATATGTACCCGAGGTGAGCCAGTAGTGGGGGTTGAGCTCGAGCGAAAACCTGGGGAAGCGGCCCTATTGATAGTGGCCCTATTACCAGAGCGGACTGTATTTTGAAGTTTGATGCTGTCTGGGTTGTGACGTCAGAAGCGTCAAATACGAGGAATTTCGTCGAGAAATAGAGCCTTATCTACGGGCCGCAGGTGGGTGAAATAAGCTTTCCCGAAATAAGTGTGTATTTCTACAGGGTGCTTGCTCCCTGTGCTGAGTGATAGACGTTTCCATCTCCTAGATGCGGCGAAAATACGACAAGTCGACAATGGCAGCTGATTCTGATGCCGCTATGTTGGATATGTATAAACATAATGTAAATTTTCGTTATTCGTGATACATATTACTGGGTAATGTACGCTACAAAGCACTGAGCAAGCGCCCTACAGTTCAATTTAAGCTTCTATAAAAAAAAGTAATTGCCGTGGAATTGGTTTCACGGTTTAGGCTCAAATTGTCGACGAAATTCCTCGTAGTTGACGTTTCTGACGTCACAAAATATATATAGGACATTCAACTATTGTGTCACCTTCAATATAACCGTTTTTTTTTTTCTTTTGTCGATTCTCATACTTTCATAAATTTGCGTGTAAGTTTGTGGAAAATAGATATAGAAACTTTTTTTCCATTAGGACTTTGAAAGAGGCGAGATTAAGCAATAACCTAAGTTTTTCGAAGAGAAGAAAGCTTTGCGATTTTTTCCCGTAAACATTTTCAACTTTTAGTTCAATAATTGTGATTTCTGAAAATCGGTCGTAACTTGAAAACTATGTGATTTTAGGTAAAATGTCATGATATGAAAAATGTGTATTCTTAAATTTTTAAATGGATTGTATATAACAAATCATTTGCAACAATAGTAATATCAATAATGAAAAACAAAAAAAAACAATCGGAACAATTTGTTATATACAATCCAATAATTTCTTAAATTACAATACACAATCCTGTGATTCTTTTTTTATTATATCATGAAGAAATTTCTTGTTGATTTTACTTCGGATTTATTCCTGGAAAAAAATATTTAAAAATATTTAAACCGATTGAAAATTCAAGTATACTCATTTTCCATATCATGACATTTTATCTAAAACCCCAAAGTTTCTATTTCTATTTTCCATAAACTTACACGCGAATTTATGAAAGTATGAGAATCGCAAAAAAAAAAAAGAAAACCGGTCATGTTTAACATTATTTGGTGGGTGCGGAAGGAATCGTGGAAAATTGAAAAAAAAGCACAATGAAGCTGGTCCTCTCCAATTTTAAATACCACCTTGCTCATTTGTCTACGACTTTTTTTGACCGAAATATGAAACTTTCCGTTCCGATCGAAAATTCGCCAAGTGTTCCCGAACTTATGGACGGAATTGTAAGTTTTCAGTTTGTTCAATACTGAGTTCAAATTCTATGCTGGTATATAAATATACAAATATTCAGATGTTCGAAATTTCGGTCTCTTGTCTTCAGGAAATGGAGATCTTCTCCAACGGAGTACAAATCGGCTCTGTCGTCCAGAACTGGAACCCCATTCGACCTTCATTCATGATCTGCGATGCCTCCGGGGACAGCGTCCTCAGTATCAAAGGACCCATTTGCATGTGTTCCTGTTTCGATATAGATTTCGACGTTAGTATAATATTGCAGTCTTTTTCCATCTGACTTTTCTTATAGAATTTAATTGAGTGAATTCACGTCTCTCACAATTTTCAGGTGCTATCGACTGACGGCGAGCACAAAGTTGGTAGGATCTCTAAAAAATGGTCTGGATTTGCCCGCGAAGTTTTCACAGACTCGGACGTGTTTGGAATAAGTTTTCCTGTCGACCTCGACGTTAAAATAAAGGCTGTTCTTCTTGGCGCCTGTTTCCTGATCGTAAGACTGAATATTGTTTATTTTATGTTCAAAACATTCGAAAGCCGGACAATATATTACCCATCATCATTTATTACGACAATTATACTTCTGATAATTTTTCCAGGACTTTATGTACTTTGAGGGAAAGTCCAAGGCCACCGAATTGGGATAAAATATGATACGACCCTGCGTGTGCACACTTCATTATTTTTACCCAAAACTATATAAAAGTCGAATTTTTTAACTTAGAAATACATTTACTTACATACGGTTACTTATAACACATAATGCAAAGGATTCTACTCCAATGAAAATGACTCAGTCGCAAGGATTATAGAGCAAGAGCCCGCGACGGCCAGGCCTTAGTTAAATAATAAAACGTAAAAGTTTCTCTGCGTATGTCCACTATACAGGTAAGAACGATCCCAGGATATGAAACTTGGGTCGCGGTGGCTTTGGCAGGTAACAGGTAGTAAAGGTGTGTAAAATTGTGTCTCAAAGTTAGTATAGTATAAAGCTTAGTTTTCATATATTTTATTAGTGATAATCTTAGAAATCACCTCGTCCACAGCCAGGCACTTAGTACAGTTCCAACCCCCTGCCAGGCACCCTTGAAGTAGGGTTAATTTTATTTATACTTTAGTTATAGTATAAAAGCTGAATTTTATATATGTTACTTGGAGAACTATAAAATGATGTTTCCTCAGTAGCCAGGCAGTTTAGATGGTTCCCCCATATTGCCAGACACATTAAAGATCTATTGTTGGTGCGACCGCGAGGGATATATGCGTAGCGGGTGCGAGTGAGATAGTGCGTTCGGCCCACGGCGATCTTTTATTGAGCATCAGCTGTCTTTTATTCTGTATTCTGTGGTAAACAATTTTAGATTTATCAAGAAAATTCAATATATAAAATTATCACAGACTAAAAATTAAGTTTTCAAAAAATTATTTAGTAAAATTTTACGCAAATAAATCTTTAAATCAACAATTCAAAAATGTAATAAATTACGTTTCAGAGTTTTGTAAGCTTCATTAAATATTCAATTCAATAAAAATTTCAATATTTTGCAAAAAATTTTTTTACCATAAGGAGGGAATAATTATTGTGATAGTAAAACATTTAATGAAAAAGGAGTTTAATTTTAATTATAGCCATTGTATACAAAGTAAAAAAAATAATATTTCAAACATTTTATTATTTTTATTGAATTCAAAAAAATTTTCAATTATTTTCATCGTTCTCGTCGATATCTTCATCATCCTCATCACTGCTACTTCTGTCTGTGGTGTGGTCATCGTCAATATCTCCTTCTTCGTCATTTTCTGTAATAATTAAACCAAGTTGAGGTGGTTCTTCCCCTACAGTCCCACCAAACGTGGGTTTCAGACGAGATTTTGAATACTTCTCGATGGGGACAGAATCTGAAAAAAATCAAGCATGTAGGAGATCCTCGGGAGATTGATTTTGCATAGTAATTATTCAAAAAAGTTATTAACAAATCGATGGAAAAAAAAACTGTTCAAGAAATTAGCCGGTGACCCAACTTTTTTTTCAGGTGAAGATGATTTGTCAATCCTACTGAATACGTATGAATTTTTTGAGAATTTTGGTAACTTTTTGAAAATTGAGGTTTGTCAGGTATAAAAAAACGCAATTTTCAAAAAGCTACCAAAAATCTCAAAAAATTCATACGTATTCAGTAAAATTGACAAGTCATTTTCACCTGAAAAAAAGTTGGGTCACCGGCTAAATTCTTGAACAGTTTTTTTTTCCATCGATTTGTTAATAAGGTTTTTGAATTATTATTATGCAAAATCAATCTCCCGAGGATCTCCTACATGCTTGATTTTTTTCAGATTCTGTCCCCATCGAGAAGTATTCAAAATCTCGTCTGAAACCCACGTTTGGTGGGACTGTAGGGGAAGAACCACCTCAACTTGGTTTAATTATTACAGAAAATGACGAAGAAGGAGATATTGACGATGACCACACCACAGACAGAAGTAGCAGTGATGAGGATGATGAAGATATCGACGAGAACGATGAAAATAATTGAAAATTTTTTTGAATTCAATAAAAATAATAAAATGTTTGAAATATTATTTTTTTTACTTTGTATACAATGGCTATAATTAAAATTAAACTCCTTTTTCATTAAATGTTTTACTATCACAATAATTATTCCCTCCTTATGGTAAAAAAATTTTTTGCAAAATATTGAAATTTTTATTGAATTGAATATTTAATGAAGCTTACAAAACTCTGAAACGTAATTTATTACATTTTTGAATTGTTGATTTAAAGATTTATTTGCGTAAAATTTTACTAAATAATTTTTTGAAAACTTAATTTTTAGTCTGTGATAATTTTATATATTGAATTTTCTTGATAAATCTAAAATTGTTTACCACAGAATACAGAATAAAAGACAGCTGATGCTCAATAAAAGATCGCCGTGGGCCGAACGCACTATCTCACTCGCACCCGCTACGCATATATCCCTCGCGGTCGCACCAACAATAGATCTTTAATGTGTCTGGCAATATGGGGGAACCATCTAAACTGCCTGGCTACTGAGGAAACATCATTTTATAGTTCTCCAAGTAACATATATAAAATTCAGCTTTTATACTATAACTAAAGTATAAATAAAATTAACCCTACTTCAAGGGTGCCTGGCAGGGGGTTGGAACTGTACTAAGTGCCTGGCTGTGGACGAGGTGATTTCTAAGATTATCACTAATAAAATATATGAAAACTAAGCTTTATACTATACTAACTTTGAGACACAATTTTACACACCTTTACTACCTGTTACCTGCCAAAGCCACCGCGACCCAAGTTTCATATCCTGGGATCGTTCTTACCTGTATAGTGGACATACGCAGAGAAACTTTTACGTTTTATTATTTAACTAAGGCCTGGCCGTCGCGGGCTCTTAGACTATTAGATCACGTGATCTAGATTCTCATTTAATTTAAGCAACATTGGACTGCGACTGAATATTTTCGTAATCAAATATACTCTTATATTAGACAAAGCACAAGTCATAAAGAACGCTGATTATGGTAGCAGCTATATACATACTGTTAATGATATAAATATCTAGTGAAGTAAAACATAATATCTATAAGCGGATTTGTTTTTTTTATTTTTTACTTTTATTGAATATATTCTACTCGGAGTGATAGGAAATAATTCCTCTGATACTGGAGTGACGTAAAATAAGAATCTCAGTTTTATTCAGAAAAAGAAAGGTAAATCAAAGCTACGGCATAGTTTTTTATCCGATCTTATAAATCGATTATTTCATTTAAAGTATCGAACAATTTTGATACGCTCATTTATTGTTATTCATAGTTTCGTATCTCCAACTACCTTTTCGTCCAGATTTGTACTATACGTATTACATACAACAATTATCATGAGACTATATACAGGCTGACCCAGAATTCTCGCACCTCCTGGAACAGGCAGGTTCCTTATCAAATTCTGATACGAAAGTTCCTTTACTGAGACTCTCCAAGGCCAACGGTTCTCGAGTTATTAAACATCGCAGTTGACCAATCAGAGCGTTGACCAATCAGAACCCTGCCTGTGCGGGGAGGTGCGAGACTTCTGGGTCACCCTGTATATAATATGTATACAGAGTGGGCTCCCATCGTCCATACACTTGGAGTACAGTTGAGGTGGCCGAGAGTCCAATGATTCAGTTGTTTCAGCGATTTTCTATTCTTTGATTGGCTTTTTATTCAAAACAACTGCCGACTTTGAGCTCCCAGCCACCTCAACTTTACTCTAACTGTACGGACGATAGGAATTCACCAAGGAATCTACCCTTGGCAAATGGTGCACGCAAATTGAATCACCCTGTACACCAGGAATATTCGTGGAAATGCTTCATAGGGAAGTGATAACGCTTGCATACAGGCGACTCAGAACTTTAGCGATTAGGTTTTATTTCGCATATTGCGTGCCTATTGGCTACGTGGAGGCAAAACTTAATCGCTTGACTTCTGAGTGACTTCTGAGTTGCCTGTATGCGGACGTTTTCACTTCCCTATGAAGCGTTTTCACGCATATTCCCGGTATACCTATATATACCGTGACAATTTGAGGATACGGAACGCCACGGATACCAACCCAAAACTCGTGAGCGGCAGTTTAGTAACTCACTAGATGTTTCTAGTAAAATCACTTGATTTTTACTGGACATCACTAGATTTCCAGTGATCTCACTAGTAAAATCTAGTAAGTTACTAAACTGCTGCTAACGAGTTTTTGGTTGGTATCCGTGGCGTTCCGGATCCTCAAATTGTCACGGTATATATGGGCATATCCATGGAATTTTGAACTTTTGTGAGGGATAGTAGTTGTGTCCATTTGAAGTACAAATTGAATAGTACCTCAGGGGGGTTTTCGACTGACAAATACTTTTTCTTAAAAGTAACTGTGATGTTCTAGTATATTTCAATTCATTTTCGCATGTTATGAGTACAAAACTGCTCGAGAAAACGACAAATCACTGTGAGGATGGAGCATTTTTTTTTTAACTACTATAACTTGTTGACCGAAGACAACAGCAAGCTGATTTTTTTTGTTTATCAATTGAAAGCACGTAAACAATACAAAAATGCGGGCTAGATAACTGTGCCGGTCAATAGAGCTATAATGAAAATTAATGAAATAGCGATGAAGACATTTTTTGGATTGAAGATGTTTTTACTTTTTTCATTACAACTTTTTGACCGATGCATTTGAACGTGCGACCTTAAAGAATCTCATTCTTTTGTTATTATATCATGAAGAAATTTTTTGTTCATTTTATTTCGGATTTGTTCATGTAAAGTAAATTAAAAAAAAAACAAAATTGAAAAAAAATCGAACGAGTGAAAATTTAAAAAATACACATTTTTCATATTATGATATTTCATCTCAAATTCCATAGGGCTCGAGTTACGACGCATTTTCTAAAAACTGACTTTTCGCACAAAAAGTTGAATATAACTTGACGAAAAATCGACTTACAGCCTAATCTCACCTCTTTCGAAGTCGTATTGAAAAGAAGTTTTTATATCTATTTCCTAAAAAATTCAGAAGGTGAACCCGAACTTATGGACGGTACTGTATATGGGGCCTTCCGCATCAGATGAGGAGTCCATTTCCCTCACCCCCTTCGATTTTGATTATTTCTGAGTATGATATTGTTACTGACCAAAAAGAGTCTTGGAATTTTTTTCAGATTTTTTCACTCACCATTGAGATTTAAAAAAATTCAGAAAACCAATTCCGAAAACAAAATTTTTTTAAATCTGAAAAAATTCACACCAATTCTATGATTTAAAATATGATTTTCAACCACGACACGATGATGGGATCTCAATATGTACTATTTTTTTTTCGCAAGTTTTTATTCTTTTCATGTTGCAGTTGGAGTTTATATTTTTTTGATCGGTAATAACTTTATCAAATATTAATAGAGAAAAGCTAAAATCCATTAATATTTGAGAAAGTTATGACCGATCAAAAATATACAAACTACAATTCCGACATGAGAATGCTAAAAACTTGCGAAAGGTATTGAGATCCCATCGGCGTGTGTTGCTTGGAAATCATATTTTAAATCACAGAATTGGTGTGAATTTTTTCAGATTTCCAAAAATGGCGTTTCCGGAAATGGTTTGCCGAGTTTTTCTTAATTTTTCATGGTGATTGAAGAAATCTGAAAAAAATTCCGAGACCCTCTTGGGTCTGTGACAACATCATACTCAAAAATGATCAAAATCGCAGTGGGTGAGGTAAATGGGCTAATCTGACGTGGAAAGCCCCATATACCGAGAGTTTTCGGTGATTGTAGATGACATTGCCTATCCCCTCCCGAACGAGCCTCACGCACGCGGTGCGCGCCTGTGTTGGTTCTGCCGTGAGAAGGGGACTGTCAAGTCCCACTGAAAACTCTGGGTATACCGTGACAATTTGAGGATGCGGAACACCACGGATATCAACCCAAAATCGTGAGCAGCAGTCTAGTAACTCATTAGATGTTTCTAGTAAAATCACTAGATTTTTACTGGACATCACTAGATTTTCAGTGATTTTACTAGGAAAATCTAGTAAGTTACTAAACTGCTGCTAACGAGTTTTGGGTTGGTATCCGTGGCGTTCCACATCCTCAAATTGTCACGGTATATCGATGGCTTCGACGAAGAACGTTACATCTCGCAAGCCAGTGCCGGCAACTTTTGTGGGGCTGATGTGGTAGAACTCCACACCTGGATCTCGGACCATGTGGAAAATCCACACCCTTGATGTGACAATTTTTTTTTTTTACAAAAATACCTAATCAAGTATCACACATGATACTTATTTCATATAATTAGAATTAGGAATCCGAAAAATGCGATATGCACTCATCTCGACACACAGTTTTTTAGAGGACAAAATGATGAGTTGCCGACACTGTCGCAAGCGACTCTGAAATCGCTCTGTAGTTGTATGGTAAGTCTATAGCGCTACAGAGCGGTTTCGGAATGCCTCGCGAGATGCAACGTTATTCGTCCTAGCCATCGATACACACACATGCGCTTAAGTCTCTGCCTCAGGGATGTATTCGGCTTCCAAATATTATTGAACGATTTTCATTATAATTACGCGCCAAATAATATATAAAATGCCTTTCTGTCACATTAACGTGTTCCAAATATCTTTGTGTATTGTTCATTGATCTGTTTTTGATGACAATTATATAACGATATATTATACCGAAAGGTTTCGTGGAAATGACAGGTTCCAAGCGCGCAGGCGCTGATTTATTCACACATTACGAGAGATGCCAATTTCAGACTTGCCACGAATATCCCTATAATTCGTCTGCTATTTGTTTCCGACTGTTGTCAAATACAAATGGCGGCAGGCCGTGGCAGGAATAGGAGGAAATAGGTTATGTTTGTTGTAAATCTAGCAGACGACAGAACTAGGGATATCACTGAAAAGTTGGTGCAGTTGCTAGCGCGATTCTGCCGGGCAATGATATTCGAATAATTCAGCGCCTGCGCGCTTGGAACCTGTAATTTCCACGAAACCTCCCGGTATACACAACATGAATACAAATTTTGCTATAAATATATTACTATTTACAAAAATGTATATTCATATCTATATTTACAATTGACTAAATAAATACTAAACTTTTGAAGCATATTGGGTGCGTGTTATTTTCCGTATATTAAATCATCATACTTATCTTTTGTTATAGATCTAAGTCGCGTGAAGGTTTTCAGTTTGTGCTGTCTCACGACCTCAGCCTATTGTGACTGAAACACTTTATGGCAGAAGTTTATTGTTCAATGTCTAGTATGATTTAAGACTTGAAGGTATGAGACTTTATTACCTGTCAATTATGTTGTCAGGCAATTTCCTCTCTGGTTAAAGATGTAGTGTAGTGTAGTGTTATCACAATATTACCGTTTATTTGTACATTACGTTTCACAAACGATTTATAAACGAAGTTAGGGCCGTTTCCGGAAGAATTATAGTTCATATAAGCAAATAATTAACGCTTCCAGAAGAAACCCGTTTCAAAGGTTGTTCTGCGTATAAACTAATAATACGAATATATTTCAAATAAGAACAATTTTTGTCCTGTGAAGGATAACTGGCTTTTAACAAACTGTGATTCATAGAATCTCGATTTAAATACCTTCTGAGCGTATAAACGAACTGTAAATGAATTCAAGCATTTATTCGCATTTGTTTTGTGAATGACGTAATTCTGACCAGTTGTCTTCTTTTTAGTTTAGTCGAATCCAAAACCGTATTTTGTGATGATTTTTCTAACGCTTTTGGCATCTATATATAATATGATTCGTTATGGCTTTCGTGACGTGAGAATATCGGAAACTATACATCGGAATTTTAGTGTTTGAAAATTGACTTTAATATACATCATTTTATTCCTTATTGAAAAACGAAGAGATTCATTTATATTTAAACCTTATTATTTTTTATAGAAAGCATTTTTCACGAAGGAGACGCGTGGGGGCCACACACGGACCCCACATGCTCCGTAGAGGGCGAAAAAGACGGCATGCCTCGTCTACCCTAAGAGCACGGAACGTTGCAGCAATGTCTCAGCAATATTGCTAAATTTCATTTTCATTGCATTGCACTGCAATGTTGCTGCAAGATCCCTGCAATATAACTTTGTTATATTTATATATTCACATAATTTTTTAATTATTATATGTATATTATGTATTATAATAATAAGATAATACTAATGATGTATAATAATAATAATAATAATATAATATAATATATAATAATAATATACCGGGAATCTACGTGGAACCGCTTCATAGAGAAGTGAAAACGCCCGCACATAGGCAACCCAAATGTCATGCGATCGGCTTTTGTCTCTCGCGTGTATCACCGGGCAAGCGACATGCATGGTAAGGAAACCTAATGGTCCATGTCATGCCGCCAGCTCACACCGTTCTGGCAAAGCCATTAGTTATTGGTACTAATTGATTAAGCAAAAAGGTTTATTCATAAACAACTTATTAATAATTTGTTGGACGGTTATTGATTTTACATTTTGAATGAATCATTTGAGGATTTTTTAAGATGCAAGTAAACCTGTGCAGATTATTAATAATGACACTTCAATGAGTCGGTGGGCAATGGGCATGCATAGGTCTGTCGTCGTGCTACTGTCTGATGAAAGTGTAGCGTCCAATAATAGAATTGGACAGACTGATGAGTCCTGTCATATTTACAATCAGATGAGTGGAAGAGCGCGCGTGGAAAATGTCGGTGCGTCATCGGTGAAGTTTACCTAAAGGTGCTGAAAATGCAAATAAGTAAAAAAACATTTATATTTCATACGAAGGAGGCTTAGATAACTACAGGGATGATCCACATCAAGTTGATGATCGAGGAAAGACAAAATAAGGAGACATTGCATTTTACGATGTAGTCCATTGGATTATACCATGCGATTATGTGAAAATTACAGGTTCCAAGCGCGCAGGCGCTGATTTATTCGACTATTACGAGGGACACCAATTTCAGACTCTGCACGAATATCCCTAGAGTCCGTCTGCTGTTTGTTTCCGATTGTTATCAAATGCAAATGGCGACAGACCGTGGCAGGAATAGGTTATGTTTCTTGTGAATCCAGCAGACGACAGAGCTAGGGATATTACTGAAAAGTTGGTGGAGTTGCTGGCGCGATTCTGCCGGCCAATGATATTCGAGAAAATCAAAGTTCGCGCGCTTGGAGCCTGTAGTTTCATAATCGCACGGTAGAATTGAGCGATTGACACCTGTTCGATGTGAAAATTTAGACTCAATGAAATAATTATAATGATATGAATATGTCTTACACCTTTCTTTTTATTCGTTCATTTTCATTAATTGCTTTGCATTGGTTGCTTCAATCACATTTTTTCTTCACAACTGCGATAACTATTTTCATAGTTGACCGAACTAAAGATTCTTTCGCGTTAGCCCGTTGCGCTGGTTCTTCCAACTATAAGTCATAACGTTGACGCTCCGTATATTTTTCATTATTATGACAAATATTTTCATAGTTGAGCGAATTAAAATTTCATTCGTGTTACTCTTTTACGCTGGTTCTCCCAACTATAAAATATAACGTTGACGATCCGTGCGAAATTATCGTACACGTAACTATTCATACTATATAAATTTTGGATTCTATTCGTTGCGACAACTTTGCAATATTTGTATGACAGTCACAACGTATGTTAGGTCCAACGCGATGCCATGTGTCAGGCCAACGATAAACTCATAGTCTCCGTTTCCAACGAAGAATATAGTTATCATAACTAATTTATCTTACGATATTTTCAAAGTTAAAACAATCATTTAATTTTCCGGTCTGATAGTGGGTTGAACTATATTTTTCATTTACTCAGTGACAAAATTAACGGGCCAACCAAGTGTCCCGGAAAAATCACCGTTTTTCAAAACGGTATTACTCGATAAAAATTTTTTCGTAAAAAATGGTCAAGAAAGCATTTTGCAGGTTGAAACGTCATCTTCAAGCTCGTTTTCGAAAATTTCACCTGCCATTGTTTTTCACCTGTTGGCGCAGGTTTGAATGAAGAGCTGCAAAATAAACAGAAATCCGACATTTTCAGACTTGGCTGTGGGGGTGAAAAAAAATCGCTCAAAGTTTTCTCGATAATGGTAGTGTAGCCTCAGGTCTGATCTTCAGAACTGTTCTCAAAATTTTTGTACTTGACTTTTTTTTCACCGGGTTATTGACTTTTTAGTAAGTAAATGCCGTTTTGGCGTTACCCAGGATGCCCCCGTCTCTTATCGCTGAAAACCATACACGATTTTCTTGCCGATGACTCTGGTGGACATGCTCAAGTCAATAAGTCCTGATTTAAATCCATTCGAGCATGTTTGGGACATGCTGATTCGTGGATTGCGTAGTCGAGCTGTACAGCCAGCTAATCTTCGCGAGCTGAGGATAATGCTCGTCAAAGTATGAAACGCGATTCCTCAGATTCAAATTCGAGCGTGCATCAACATGCGCGAACGGTTAGATGCGGTGATCCAAAAGAGGGGTGGTAACACGATATTCTAAGAAAACCACTGATTTATACAGCTCGCACATACTCACACATACGCACACAGACAGCAGACACATGCAGTGCAACGAGAGTTTGAAGTCATCATCACCTTGGATGTGACGCATCTGGGGGTCCTGATAGCTGCCTGCACACACAAACACATGGGGTGCTTGAAGACCGTACCTCCACGCGGTGCATCCTGGGTAACGTCAAAAAGATCTATACTTAATCAAAATTCAATAACCCGGTGAAAAAAAGTCGAAGACAAAAATTTCGAGAACAGCTTTGAAGAGCAGACCTGAGGCTACACAATCATTATCGTGAAAACTTTGACCGATTTTTTTTTCACCCACACAGCCAAGTTGGAAAATGTCAGATTTCTGTTCATTTTGCAGCTCTTCATTCGAACCTGCGCCATCAGGTGAAAAACAATGGCAGGTGAAATTTTCGAAAACGAGCTTGGAGATGACGTTTCAACCTGTAAAATGCTTTCTTGACCATTTTTTACGAACATTTTCTCATCGAGTAATACCGTTTTGAAAAATGGTGTTTTTTCCGGGAAACTTGGGTGACCCGTTAGTTTTGTCACTGAGTGTAGTTTCCGTCATCCTTAGTAGTGCTTTTCATAGTTCTTGTCATCCAGACACTCGTTTTTTATGGTAATATATGATATAATATGTTACAGGATATTTCAATGAGATATTATATCATATTACCATAAAGAATATGACATAAACTATGGAGCAAAAGATTTTGAACGCGAGAATTACAACGGGGAATACCTGGACGACGAAAACTAATGATGACGGATACCTGGACGATGGAAACTATGAAAATGGATACCTGGATGACGGAAACTATGTAGAAGAATACCTGTACGACGTAAACCATAATGACATATACCTGGACGAAGTAAACTATGATTGGACAGACTTTGTACGCGATAATTATCTCTCTAAATTTTCTGGAGTGAATAATTCACTCCAATAATGGATTGAGTAGTCAGTTCACTCTATTTGGAGTGATTATATTCACTCCTTTAGAAAGAAAATGTTCACTTTAACGCAAAGAGTGAATAATTTCACTCCAAAGTATAGAGTGGTATATTTTTCGCTCTGACTGTCACTCTACCGGGAATCTACGTGGAAACGCTTTATAGGGAAGTAAAAACGCCCGCACATAGGCAACCCAATTGTTGTTACACCTTTTCGAAAAAACACTCTGAATCTTTTTCAGATTTTTTGGAAACCCTCCGATTCACCTATGATTTTAGAAAATGAACATATTGATAACCCGAATTGAAAAAACTGAAAAAATTCTCAAAAACCTGCTTCAGTTATCAAAATTTTTAGGCCTTTAGCCAAAGTACTATTTTCCAACACTTCGATGGCCGTGATCGAAAAATCTGAAAAAATTCTCAAATCTTCTGTGTCAAAAATGAAAATTTTTTATCCAAAATTCATAATGTCAGGACTTTCGCTTCAATCTGTTTTTTGGTTGAAAAATCTTCATTTCTGACACGGAATTTTTGAGAAATTTTTCAGATTTGTCGATCATGGCCATCGAGGTATTAAAAAAAAAAACTGATAATTCATGACGCGCTCAAATTTGTTTTGAACAATCTGGAATAATTTCTGATCGCTATTTAGAGTAGGGAGAATGATACAAAAAATCGCGGACCAGATCTGAGAGGCCGAGGGTCAGGACCAGGTCGATTTGGCAAGGAATGCCCTAAATGTATTAGTTTGAGGGTGACCGCATATATGCCACAGCTCAACTCTTAGCTATCATTTAGCTCATACTATGCTACAAATCATAACATTTTAATTTTACGTTGATAAGGTAGCAATGGATAATGCGCAGATATTAAAAATCTGTTGATAAAATTAGATGTCTATATTATCGATCAATGTGTGCAGATCGTTTGCCAGAACGCAATTCTGTTGATAAAAAAGAGTGCTGAAGGGAAATACACGAAAAAGGTCCTTTCGATTGCTGCGCCGCCTACATTCGTCTCGCGACACTGTTTTTAGCCGGGATCTTGTCCAATCTACTAACCTTATATCTATGGTCAATGGTATAGGATTTATTTATTCATTTTTATTTATTTATTTATTTATTCAGTTCATTTTTTTTTTTTTTTGATTCATTCATCCTTTTATTTAGCGCCGGCAAATAAAGCTAACATTTGGCTGAAAATCTATCTACTGTACCGATCCGCCAATGAATAGATAACCATCATCGGTACAGTAGATCGATTCTCAGCTAAATGATAACTTTATTTGCCGGCGCTAAATGAAAAGATGAATGAATCAGAAAAAAAGAATGAACTAAATAAATAAATAAAAATAAATAAATAAATCCTATACAAGCTGACCATGACTGGATTTAAACATTTTTGATATTCAACCGCGCCATTTTAGATCCGCCATTTCGAATTTCATATCTTCGATACAAAATTTGAAATCAGCGACCCCAAAAACCTATACAAGCTGACCCATGACTGGATTTAAACATTTTTTATGTTTTACAGCCGCTATTTTGGATCCGCCATTTTAAATTTTGAATTTCTCTAAATCTGATAAAATAATATCGGGTGTTCCGTAAAGATTCCTACAGGAATTAGATTTTTTTCGTACTTATTGACGGTGCGCCAAAATTCTGAATAAAGGTCAGTGAAAATGCCATGTTCATCAAACGTAAAATTTCAGAGGCTTTGCGACATGCGGCAAAATTGAGATAAAAAGTTCAAATTTGGAGGATGTTTTTTTTTATTATTTTTTGAACCCTCCTAGGGGGCGAAGAAATCTCAATTCGAAAATGACCAAAATAAGAACCACTCTAATCCAACATTATCAAATCGTATTAGACGCCTGAATCTTGATCGCAATAATCCAAATGCATGCTCAACTTTTTTAAGAGTCGATGAATGCCGAAAATTGTATATAATCTTTGTTGTTCTCCTACAAGACCATTGTCCCCGAAAGGAACTACCACCCACGATAGATTTGGGTAAGCTGAATCTCCAAGAGGAAAATATCCTCCAAAAAACTGCGGATCCTCTACAGCTCGTTCATAAACAGGTGATCTTCGTAAAATTCATGCATCACGCATAGATCTTAGTTCGCCAAAGTACACGTCAGCAAAAATTTTATGGCTCGTCACAATTCCATATAAAACCACACTGTGATACCTTTTCCGATTCAGGTAATCATCCTGGTGCTCTACTGGTTTTACTGTGTCCATGTTCGAATACGAACATGATATCCGTCAATCGCACCTATCACTCCATGAATATTTCTAGATTTTGCAAATCCGCGACTTATTTCGAGTTTTTCGGCATCATCAACTGGCCATTTGATGACCTCTGCAGTTAATAAAAGTATAAAGTTGATGGAACAAATTAATACCCTGTAGTCTGAGCTTCGGGCTACGTCGAATCGATTTTCGATTTGAAGAAATGTTTCTGTATTTGCAAATACCACAATGTCGTCAATAAGGCCCGTTCGTGAGTAATTGAATTGTCAAACAGTTCATTATTTAAAAAAAAAAATCGGTCTGCATGAATCGCTCCGAAATAATATAAAGTTCATCCGCATATATATACAATAAATGTATATCACTTTGCATATGGGCCATTCCGCGTGAAACGGATCAGTCACCTCTCAGATATTTTTTTAATTTTGCATGTCGACTGTCCTCGTGGAGTTAGATTTTTGTGCCAAAGGATTTTCTAATTAGTGCAAAATTCGTTGAGTTATTTGCATAAACAAATTCGAGCAAGGTTTTTTTCAAAAATTCATAACTCCGCCAAAAATGACACTGGACTCAATTTTTTTTTTTATTCTTCAATTACGCGGAAAGTGTCATAGAATATATAAAAAATATGGTCTTCGAAAAAAGTTTGTTCATCCATTGTTTATTTAACAATTAAGTATTAAAAGATTTTTGAAACACTCAGTGACACGATTTAAATTTTTTTTTTAAATACTGACATATACTTTGCACTATACCACAGCTTGAGAATTAATTTTAAGGACGTGTTATTTTTCGTTTTCGAGTAAAAAATCATTGAAGCTGGCGGCGTGCGTTAGACTGCTGTTCGCCGCTACTCGACGGACGCGTAGCAGCGGTCTTCGAGAGTCATTTTCACAATGATGGACACGATTTAAAGATCTGTAAAAAATACCGTAGTTTTCCAAACGGGCTAGATTGTTGGAAGATTTTTATCAACACGATATCTTGAAATTTGATTTCGAAAAAAATCCTGGGAAACTAGAGCGGCCTGTAAGTCTGCACGGAAAGAAAAATATAGCACTGGTTACCAAGCCGGATAGTACTCAGTGCTATCTGAAATAAAGAAAAATTTCAGCTTATACTCAGTACTATCTGGATAGTACTGGCTACTATCCAGATGCTACTCAGTACTATCTTAGATGTCACTCAGTAACATCTGAGATTATACAGCGTCAGATGGCACTGAGTACCATCCAGATAGCAACCAGTTACATGCCAGATAGTATACGTTTCTATATGACGATGTTACAGTGTCGTATCTAGCGATATATAGTGTGCTGGTATCCTAGAATGTCGCTCATTGACATGTATTTCATATGAGTGAATACTACCTAACATAGCACTCGGTAACATCTAAGATATAACCTACTGCTAGGATAGGTAGTATTCACTCATATGAAATACATGTCAATGAGCGACATTCTAGGATGCCAGCACACTATATCGCTAGATACGATACTGTAACATCGTCATATAGAAACGTATACTATCTGGCATGTAACTGGTTGCTATCTGGATGGTACTCAGTGCCATCTGACGCTGTATAATCTCAGATGTTACTGAGTGACATCTAAGATAGTACTGAGTAGCATCTGGATAGTAGCCAGTACTATCCAGATAGTACTGAGTATAAGCTGAAATTTTTCTTTATTTCAGATAGCACTGAGTACTATCCGGCTTGGTAACCAGTGCTATATTTTTCTTTCCGTGTGGTGCAACGCCGAAGAGATTTTAGAAAATATACTGCAGAGACCAAATTTGATTGGGAATTACAAAGTTAAAAGCATGATTGATGGTGGTCAGGGATTTTCTAAAATCTGTATCTCCATAATCCCAGACGATTATTTATCGAAATATCTAGCCGATTCTGATAATGAAGAACCATATCAAGTACAACGTCAGCAACAACGATTATTCGTTACAGAGCACTCTTGATTAAAATCTGTACAGTTTATTTTCACTTTTTGGAAATCCAAGAGCATCGTGCACTTTTTCTGCGTCACTGATATCAATGTCACATCAATCGGATGTGTTTTAGCTGGGAAACGGGCTGTCAAAAATTCGAGGTGTATAATTCACCGTTCATATCCCCTTAAGTTATTACATGTATAAAAATAACGTTTCATAACATAATTCGCCCGATAAAATTATGTTTTCAATGTAAAAATGCAATTCCTAAATCGGTGAATGAAGTTTAGGGTGGTCGATAGAAAAAAAAATTCCGGGCCACCCCCCAAATCGACTCCAAATAGATCAAAACTCACCCTGTAATTTTTTCAGATTTTTATTTCAACGCTTGACCCGTGACCACAGAGGATGAACTTCTCCATTTGAAATACACGTGGCTTCGCGGCCTTTTCAGTTATTATTTCAATGTGGGTCTAATTATGGACATAAAAATCTGAAATTCTCACAGATTGGTCTACGGAAACGTTGCTCTGTGGAAAAAAATCGCTCCCCCCCTGCCCCTCAAATTTTGTATGGGTCATCCTACGCCAATGTGATAATTTTTCATTTTCCAATTTCATCGAATGTTGCTCAAGGACATCGAAAAACATATATTTGGAATGTTTTTGATCAACATTTGATGAAATTGGAAAATGAGAAATTATCATATTGGCATAGGGATGTCCCATACAAATTTTGGCGGGCAGGGGGGGGGGGGGGGGTAGCGATTTTTTTTCCACAGAGCAGCATTTCCGTAGACCAATCTATGAGAATTTCAGATTTTTATATCCATAATTGGACCCACAGTGAAATAATAACTGAAAAGACCGCGAAACCCCGTGTATTTCAAATGGAGAAGTTCATCCTCTGTGGTCAAGGTTCAAGCGTTGAAATAAAAATCTGAAAAAATTACAGGATGAGTTTTGATTTATTTGGAGTCGATTTGGGGTGTGGCCCGGAAAATTCATGTTTTTTTTCCTTTTCAACCGCCACCCTAATGAAGTTATTCAACGATGAAATTGATCTGTCGTTGGTGAAACCTGCCATTAGCGCACAAGGATACTTGTGTGTATTGGATAACAATTCTTTAATTTTGATATTGGTTGAAAAAATAGAAGATCTCGACCGTCCACGATCGAACGGGTATCAAAAAATTGTGTTTCGAATGTAGAATATCCGTGATTTTTTTCAGAATTTTCGAAGGATGTATTCTTTTAAAAGTTGGTATTACTTATAAAAAAAGAACCGTTTGCTGAAAAATTGAAAAAAAAATCACAGATGATCTTTCAATATACACTCAACCAAAAAATCAACGGACCACCTAGATTTGCCTGAAAAGCGGTTGGTTTACGAATCGCGATAACTTAGTGAAAGAATATCACAAAGTAATTGACGGGGATAGTTTTTTGAAGATCGAATCTTCATCTTCAAAATGGTTTCTACAAATTTTACCTGCGATTACTTTTCACCTGTCTGTGCAGGTGTGAATAACGGGTTGCGAAATGCATAAGAAATCCAAATTTTCAAACTATGCTGTGGTGGTAAGAAAAAATCGCATGAAATTTTCAGCACAGTGGTTTTGTAGCCTGAAATCTTCTCTTTCCAAAACCATTCTTGAAACTTTTTTGCGAATTTTCGTAACAGAGTTATTGAATTTTGAGTAATGTCAGTCAATTTCGACGTTACCCAGGATTCATCACGTGGAGGTACAGTATACAAGCATTCCAAATTTTGAAAATCGAATCCTCATCTTCAAAATCGTTGCTGAAAATTTCACCTGCGATTATTTTTCACCTGTCTGTACAGGTTTGAATAGCGAGATGGGAAATGTAATCAAATTCAAAGTTTTAAACTTTGCTGTAGGGGTTCATAAAAATCGCATAAAATTTGTAGCCTAGTGGTTTTGTAGCCTCAAACATTCTTTTTCCAAAACCATTTCGAAAATTTTTTTGCGAATTTTTGTAACAGAGTCATTGAATTTTGAGTAATGTCAGGCAATTTTATACGCACACATATACACATGGGATGCTTGTAGACTGTACCTCGAGGTGGTGCATCCTGAGTAACGCCAAACTTCTCTGACATTACTCAAAATTCAATAACTCCGTTACAGGAATTCGCAAAAAAGTTTCAAAAATGGATTTTAAAAGAGAAGATTTGAGGCTACAAAACCAGTTCGCTAAAAATTTCATGCAATTTTTTCTTACTCCCACAGCGAAGTTTGAAAATTTGAATTTCTTAAGCATTTTGCAACCCGTTATTCAAACCTGCACAGACAGGTGAAAAGTAATCGCAGGTGAAATTTTTAGAAATCATTCTGAAGATGAAGATTCGATCTTCAGAAAACTACCCCCTCCAATTAATTTGAGATATTTTTTCACTAAGTTATAGCGATTCGTAAACTAACTGCTTTTCAGAAAAATCTAGGTGGTCCGTTAATTTTTTGGCTGACTATGAGTAGTACTACAACATATGAAAAGATTGAGAAAAAAAAAAAAATATTGACGTCAAGGACGATTCTGTTAGCGTGCAAACCCTTGGTTCGCCAAGAAACCGCCAGGGCTGACGTCTCCTCTGATCGACAAGGAAAATCTACTATCTCCGACGATTGGAATTGATGGCACAAAGGGATGTGCGAGAAAAGCACACAAAAACCCTCCCGTCATCTGACGAAGCTACCATCTACTAAAAACTGCACCTCTGATGTGAGGGTGACGTACAGGGTCATGTGAAGGCATCTTTACAGCCTCCCACCTAATGAAGCATCAGCTGTAGCACCTATCGACATCTACATCTTCCTATCTCTATTTTGGACTCCGTTTTATAACTTTTAGTGCGGCAAGAAATTTCGACTAGTGAATAAAAGCTTTCGGGATTGGTCTTGAAGAAAAAAGAAATTCTTCGTTGAAAATATCAAATAAAGAGTCAAAAATTTCGATCACCTCATCTTCCTTCTTAGTATTTGGGAAACCGCTGTAAAAAGATTTTAAAAATGTCGAAAAACGTCAATTTGATATTTTTGTTAAATTATTTCGCACCACTATGAGGGGTGGCCCCATCGATAATCGATTTTACCCTTCTTAAGGACAGGTCTAATGAGCACCCACGGGGTTTTCTAAAAGCTGGTGCCGCTGACCCCGAGCAAAGATAGCCGCGAGGGCAGTACGCCTCGCGTTATAGTTAAAATTTAGTGTAATTTAGTAATACAATCGCACGGAGAAAATTTTATGACAAGGGCTCTCATACTGGTATAGGAATTTTGATGTATGCCGCACTTTTGAGAACTCGTACTATAAGTATGGTAACCATATCTTGAGATATGGTCACCATTGCCTCAATTATGAGAATGGTTACCATACTCATAGTCCGAGTTCTCAAAAGTGCGGAATACATCAAAATTCCTATACCAGTATGAGAGCCCTTGTCATAAAATTTTCTCCGTGCGCTTTTGTATAATTAACTACCGTTTTGTAAACTCTAGTAAAGTTCTGTAAAATTTGGTATCGCTTTTAGAGAATTTAGTATCGTATCATTCAGAATTTAGTTGAAGATCACTCTATCGTTCTACATTAATTTGCTATAACTGATCTCTATGCAACTCGCGTTTTTCGCGTAACCCTGCAGTACCTATCTTAGGATAGGTCTAAAAATATCGTTGAAAAACAACTTGTGAACGTGGCTAATTAAGTAGTAGGGAACCTGTATCGTTTCTTACCGATTTTCGTAATTCAATTGCTCAAAAAGTAATACCTTGGTCTTAGGATGTGTTAAGTAATCTATATTTGCATCGGGTACGAAGTATCGTTTTGTGATACCGAGTCTAGAGTCTCAATAATTGTTTTATATCTAGTCAACTCTGACACACATCTATGACTAAAATTGTATCGTAAAAAGAGTAAATTCTGTTACCGATTCTGTTAAATTATCCAATTTCGTAATAAATTCGTTTAATGTTAGCTCAAATATTGGTAAAGAATTATTATTGTTTCATCTGGTGTACCCTGCCCTACTATCTAAGGCTCCCTGTTAAAAATTTCGAATACAGACGGATAGAATGTGCAGGAAACGCTAAAGAAACAGATAGAAATGGATAGCTCGCGTATCCGTTTCGATAGCGTTTTCTGCAATCATATCCGTCTCTATACTCAATTTTATACGTATTTCCGTATGTTTTTGGCTTATTGCATTTTATCTATGGTATCATAATTTGTTTGAAGAAACGACACAGTAGCGTCTGACGCCCAACAATCAATTAAGTTTTTAATTAAATAACATTGGGAAGTGCCGAACTGTGACAGAGTTGAGGTTTGCCTCTGCCAAAAAGAAAACTGCGTTTCAATATATTTGACAAAAATAACGAAGAGAAGAAAATTAAAAATTAATGTGTGTTCGATCACTGTATAATAATAGCTGGTTTCAATCATAAATGGGTAAGTAAAAATCCATGTATTGCGAGATTAAAGGACCTAATTCAAGTCGATTTAGGACCTTGTTTCATCGAACCCTGCAATTAGACGGAAAAGTCTGAGTGGTATTGTTGCCATTGGTGAGAAAATCGTGATATGGATACGTATAATTAATAAAATAAAACAAACTGTACAGCGATAACAAAGGTTGATATAAGGTGTAGTATGTCTTTTTATTTGTGTTAAACTTTTGGCTCGTACATAATGCAGTCGCTGCTTACTGCAGCCTGTCTGGTATATAGGACATCGGTTTGAATCTTTGGTCAAAGACTAGTTTGCGTTGGCATCAAGTTGCAGTATAATAAGACAATAAATATTGTTATACGTGCCAGCGACTGATCAAAGATCAATTACCAGTTTGCTTATTTCACCCAATATAATAACAATGGCTAGTTGTCTCATCTTATTTTTTTTTTTGTTTTAATTTATTTATTTCCTTGCTTCTCGTGTTTAATTTTAATCTTAATTTCAATTTTAACTTTTATTTTTATTTCAATTTCTTTACTTAAAATCACAAGGTATTCAGCACTAACGCGAGTGATGAATATTATTATAGTACGTAACAACAATAAAAGCAAAATAACAGCACTATTAAGTGCCCTGATAAATACTCACTGCACTTTACATCGTTATACTTTATACTACGGCATAGTACGGTATATAATAGTTGTTCCTATTCAGTTATTCATTTTAAGTTCTTATTCTTCAATACTGACCATACGCGATGCAATTTGTACGATTTATAATATACGTTACAAACTACCTTGCCTATTTTTGTGTTTGATCTCTCATTTTTTGGTATATATACCTTTAATTAAAAGGAACTCGATAAACGTGATAATTAATAATAACAACGATAGTAATAGTAATAATAATGATAATAACAATAATAATAATAGTAATAGTAATCGTAATCGTAATAGTAATAGTCGTATAATAAAATTAATAATAATAATTATTATAGTATTAATATTAATTAATCGCGTGTTTTTTTGGTTTTTTTTAAGATATAAATATATATCGAGACAAGGGGTTGTAAGCACAATGGTGAGACGCTCTAAACTCTTGATTTGTAATATATTGAATGCTGCAGCGATCAGGGGCTGACCGATATTCTTTTGTGATGTTTCTTTGGTCTTTCGTTCTTTTTGCTGTACTTGTTGTTATTGTTGTTGTCCATGCGATATACTTTTTTTTTCTTTAGTTTTGGTTTGGTTTAGCTTTCTTGATTTTTCAAAAACTTCTGGCTTACAGCTCTTTCTCGATCTTGATCAACTCAGCAATACCGTCGTGCATCTCCTTAACCGCGTCGTACTCGGTCAATCCCATACGGCGCTTGTTGGAAATGTCGTAGATACCACCCTCGGCCTCGGTGTGCTCACCACGAGTTCCACGGACCTAGAAAATTAGCAATAATTATAGAAAATACTGGAATCATTTTCTCAAGATTTTGTCGAAGTTTGAAGGAACCTAGATCCCACTCAAAACAAGAGTGAACAATTTTTGCAACCAATCTCCACCTACATTCCTCACACCTAAATTCAAGGTACTTTTTGAGTCAGTCGACGGGATTGCACCCTTGAGAGGATCATCCTGAGATGTACAGTATGGTTATCAGTTATACCTGAAGATTGAATTTTCCAGCAACTTCCTCGAGCTTAGCCTTGTTGGCGGCCAGTTTTGGGACCTTGATGTGCACGGAGGCACGCACTGTCGTGCCAAGGTTCGTGGGGCAGAAAGTCAAGAATCCAAGACGATCGTTGTGGGAGAAGGGGATACGCTTCTCGATGTCATTTACAGCTGTCACAAGACGGCGGTAGACCTGAAAAGATTGCAAAGTATATTTTAGCCTTGATTGATAATCCGTCAATATTAGGAGAATCAGCTGGCCTTTAATGATGGCGTATTATGTTATATCATCAATCTATTTGATAAGACCAAAAGTAAATGTTATCATTGAATATTTTATACGACAATCAGGGATAATCTAATCCGATTGTCATCTAATCTATTAGATTTGATTTATGAACTGTCCAAGTTACGAGTAGACCAGGCTTTAGCGATGTTACAATCACTTATTCCTTTTTATGTGCTATACAGTATAGCTGCAAGGTTTTGATTTGATTATTCTACGAACATCTTCTGTCTGCCTGACCTCTGTCATGATTTGTATGCCATCAAATGGATAGAAAAACTTCTGCAATGTATTTGGAGCTTTATATTGTGTTTTTACCAGTTTTTCAGAAGAGTGGCCCCCCCCTATGTTAGCCTATACTTTTGGTTCATCACTCACCTGTCCAAGGTCGCCTCCCTGCTGCATGGAGATGATACGAAGATGATCCTCTTCGTTGCACCATACCAAGAAGGTCTTTGCGTCATTGTGGAAGATACCACGTCCGGTGGGCCAGAAACGGCAGGCATTTGCGGCCTGGAGGAAACGGTCACCCTCCTTGAATAGGAAATGGTCGTCGATCAACTTCTGCTGAACGTCCTTAGCCATTCCGGTGAGCGGGAAGAATGTACCCTTGAGTTCGCCTTCGAGTCCTGACAGAGTGCTGGAAACTTTGTCTTCCATTTCCTTGTACTGGGCTTCGGTTAGGCAAGGGTTGAAGGGGTATCCCTCAAGGGAACGTCCACACCTTACGCGGGTAGAGACGATGTATTCACCCTGTGATGTGATCATTGATTAATGATGAGAATGAGAATGGGGAAGAAGAATCACAAAATTACTACACAATGACATCAAAAGAGATACTCACAGTCGGGTCAAGGTTTCCAAGAGTGTC
The DNA here is from genome assembly GCA_914767705.2 of Tenthredo notha. Classification (NCBI taxonomy): domain Eukaryota; kingdom Metazoa; phylum Arthropoda; class Insecta; order Hymenoptera; family Tenthredinidae; genus Tenthredo; species Tenthredo notha. The sequence goes on from OU611916.1 coordinate 3,349,030, forward strand.
GACATCTCCGAAGTTCTTTGGTGGATGCTTGTCAGTCTTCTTGAAGCCGGTATGGTAGTCCTCGATTATGGGGTCGAAGAGGTCGGCAAAGACGGTGTAGGACTCAGCGTCAGGGGCGTAGATTCCAACGCCAGAGTCGTGGTTCTCCAAACCGGACTGAATTACGTCAAGAAGGGTGGAGCCGAAAGAAGTCTTCTTGGTCTTTAGCGCATCGAAGATCTCCTTGGTGAGGAACTTCTTGAGCAGAGACTTGCTGTTCGAGGCAGCTAGCTTGGCGTAGCCGGTCTCGAGCTTTTCCAGCACTGCCTGGTCGACCATGGTGTTCTGTTTACTGCAATACAAAAAAACAAGTTCGCAAGTTATACAAGGGATTTAGAATTTTTATTTTTTTTCTGTTTTTGTAGCACAATTCGTAGATTCAAACATTTATTGGCTATCATTATTGCTTCTTGCGGTGTACACTAAGATCTGGGTCCCCAACAAGGTTTAGACCTCCAGGGCTCACCGTTCATCAAAAATATGTAAATCAATATTCTCACTTTGAGCACTAAATTTTTATCTCAGCCTTAGCTTGAGGTAAAGCATATAGACTTGTATTTTGTATATATAAAAAAACAAAAAAACTGGTCTTTCTGAAAAAAATATCCATTTTATAGTAGAATCGTACACAACCGCTCGAAACGTAAAATTTATAAAGTACCTTTTACAACACTGTGTATATATTTTTATTTGAAGACATGAAGTACTTTTTTTTATTTATTTCTAGATCTCTAAGTAAAATCCATCGATATTGTGAGGCCCGATAAAAAAAATTACAGCTAATATTCGAACGAACGGTTCATTACCACAATGATAACGATGGGATGGGTGATGAATAATGAAACATAAATCTGTTGCTAAGGGAAGTTAAACTTTTCAATTCGAGAGCCAGACAATATAAAAATGATAAAATAAAAGATAAGAAAAATGTTACCCCGGTATTGTTTGCACGTCAAAATGAAATTCCTCGCAGAATTCTACAGCTGCCCCGTTGGTAAAGCTTTCGGAATAATAATTTTTTCCCCACGCAGTCTGTATAATTTCGAAATGCTTATAAAACTTGTTGACTGCCGTTTGCGCTCGACGATAAACGAAAAACAAATAAAAATCGTTGGGTCAGGTGGCGATGAAGAACGACTCGTTTATTAATTGGGTTCGAAAATTTAACGATACGGGAGAGCCACGAGGAATGGCTTCTCGGATTTTTTAACAACAAAATCTTATTCAAATTCTATATCTATTTCTAAGGGCTCTTGGGGACTCACACTTTGTCAAATCCGAGCGGAGGCTCGTAGACACTTGAATTTCTGACGATAATTCGCGCGAGGACCTTCGTCGGGGTACTGAAGAATCTACGTCCTGCAATGGTCATCGCAGCAGAGTATCGCGTAAACTGTGACATTAAAATACCGTTTTGACGGTTAAGAAGAAATTCGAACCCTCAATTTTTTACGTCCAATGTTGTTTACTTGTTTGTTTATTCATTTCTTTATTTATTTATTAAGTTTTCATTAATTTCGACTACTTTAATCGAACGATGATGATATAGGTATGGTTGTATGACGATGATATCAGATATCAATGTGTCATATAATATAAGCAGCAGCTTGAAATAATTCTTAGAAAATTAAATAATTCGAGATTAAATTCGGCTGCGCGGAGTGTTGTCAAGATACGAAATAAACAACCCTGATAACGGCTAGAGGTTTTCTATTTGTGATTATTAACCAAGCCAAATCGTTAGAATATGTCGCAATTTATCGCAATTTATACACTCGAAAAGAGCGACTATTTTTTGTTTTTTTTTCTTCTTCAAAGGCTGGATGTTTTTCGACCTGATAACAGCTGATGCATTCTACGTCGACAACGATGTAAACCTCAGATTTCGAGCAAAGATGAGAAATGTAATTTACTAATTATATTATAGTATATTCTATAGGTATATTAGCAATAAAAATTCCGGTACGACTGTTTCACTTATACATATGATGTTTTCCCGCTCATACATTGTGAATGTGGTTTTCGATGATGCCTCGTTTCTTTGAAATATCCTCGGAAATATCACTCTACTGCATATATTGTCGTTTGTTTACCGCGGATTGCGTGCGTGCAAAACTACATGTAAGAGAAAATTTTTTTTTACCTATTTTTTACTAAAAATATATGTATATCAACCATAACCACATCTTCCCTGTATGTATGTATGTATGGGTTTGATTTTTCTTTTTTCTTTTTCGTATAGAATTGATTGAATATTTAATCGATATATTTCACTCGTAAATTAATATACCGAGAATATTCGGTGACACTGGACAGTAAAACCAACACAGGTGCGCACCGCGTGTGTGTGGCTGGTTCGGGAGGGGATGCAATGTTATTGGCACCTTATTCCCTGCCGAACGAGCCTCATGCACGCGGTGCGCGCCTGTGTTGGTTTTACCGTAGGAAGAGGAGCGTCCAGTGTCACTGAATATTCTCGGTATGGATATTTAATTTTCTCACAATCGGTGTATGAATACGTGACGCGATAAGTATAAAAATGTATAATTTTCTGCCACTAACTAGAACGACGTGCTCGTTGAAATTCCATTACAATACGCGTTATTTCCTCAAACGCTTTTCATGCGGATGCAGGTATTGCTCTATAAGGATGTCGCAGTTATTCCTCAATCACGATGAAGATTGACTATAGTTTTACTCGGAAAATTGCGGGAACTGTTCAATTCTATTGAATTGCATCGTTGGGAAATAATGAGGCGTAAACAATCCTTACATATTCGATATTTCAATTTTTTTTTCTTTTCATGAACTGAAAAGTAGTTTGTACCATTGAGCTGAAGACCTTTGCTACTATTCAAAATATTCGTTCGTTTTACAGAAATCGGGCTGCACTGGACCAATCACCTTGAAGCTTAGACTAGTATTCACCAATCAAAAACTCCCAGTACAGTCCAATGCAGCCCGATTTGTGTAAAACGAACGAATTTAAAGACAAATATACCAAGTTTTGTGAAAAATCGATGGAACAGGAGAGAGAAAAAAAATAAAAAATTTAATTATATACAGAGCGATTCTGTGGATAGTGGTCAGTCTAATGGCGGACGATGTAGCGGTAGCTGTCGCGTCTAAAGGTATACGATATCAGTAGATCGGTTAGCAGTTTCGAAAAATAAAGAAATGCCCCGGCATAAGACTGACTACTATTCACAGAATCGTTCTGTAGGTACATATTACAATTAGCTACAAAAATAAGTATTTTGTAAAGATACTTTATCCTTATTATTACAATATATTTTCTATTCATCTGACTTTGTATGATGCCGTATAATAATAAGATGATGCCTGAATATTCAGCTGAGGTACGCGTTTGTATAGAAAAATAAAATACTGCGTAATGTCGTAATAATAATCAATCCGATATGTTTGAAAAAAATATAATATTTGTAATATAGGTGTAGATGCGCTGTATTAATTCATTATTAGATGAAGAAAAGAAAAAAAAAAAGAACCTGAAAACTGGATCAGCTGCATTATATTTAATATTTAGTTAGAATTATGTATACATACATGTAAAGTCAAATGAAGTAAGTGGACCAACTCCGTTACGCAATAATAGAAGTAATACATAATTGTTTTAATTTAGTACCGGAAATTTGATTAATTTATTCGTATAGAGAATTTTTTTTAATGAAACGCAGGTGATTAATTAAATAAAAAATATTGTTCTTCGTCGGGTGAAAGAGGACAGGACGGTTTCCGATTTAAAATGAAAAGAAATAAAAATGTTGAACTAATTATCAATGAAGCAATAAATCTATTCGTATAGAAAATAAATAAATAAATAATAACAAATACATTTTATACTTTTTCTGATATACATACACGTCGCCGGGAGCAGAATCCTTCGAAGTACATCCACCCATTGTAATGATGTTTATTATAAATAACGATTAAAAGATTTTCACTTATATAAGGGTTAAATTGTTCTATATGAATCGTTACACTCTAATTGAGACACCATATACGAAGTATATTTTTTTTTTTTTTTATCCAGAAAGACGACTATACGAATATTACCGATTAGTAAATCTTTTATAATTTTAAACCACAGCTGTTGATATATCGGAGAATATATATATATCACTTGATATTAGGTAAAAAGTACCCCAACGATGTGGTGCCTAAGACTAATAGGAATACAATATCACTTGTATAGAACTGTATAAAGACTTATGGCGAACTGAGCAATCGACAGTAAAAATTAATCTGCGGAGGTGTCGAGCGAGTGTGTGTATACATGTATATTATATTATATTATATTATATATATACCTATGATACACATATCAATACATAATAGAATTATATATGTATAAAATTTGAACAAAATTCTACAGGTATATATATATATATAGAAGAGTGTGTTTAATCTTTGGCTTTAATCGTGTAACGGGTTGGAGTGCTGGATTACTTTGATCGAGTGATTAAAATAATCAAGTATATATATATTTATATATATATATGATATAATTATTACGGTGACTTTAGCGAATATAGTATATCTCAAGTGCAGAACGTCACTCCCTCGCGACACGGAACACGCGATTGTCTGCTAAACTCAACAGCTCCTGATCGAGCCACCGGGTTCTTCTTTAGTCCAGAGGCGGCGCCCAACCTGCAGACTCCTCTTCTCTTCAACTGTTTCTTGAATATATGGGTGTGGTACGAAAGACCAGGACCAGGGAGCAGTATAGTCAAGGGGAACAGTACTACACGTTATCTCTTTCTATTATCAATGATTTCGAATTATTTTTTTTTTTTTAATGAACTTAAAATATTATGTTTCTCCTTCCAGTACACGATATGCTTTATATTATATCAATCTGATTTTGATAAAATTGTGTCCACGTATTTTTAACATATAGGAAGATATAAATCTGTGAAAATTTTTCGCGTGTATTTATAGTATATATATATTCATATATACCTATACATATTTTATATACATATGTGATTGTATGCTATATTTATAAATGCATTAATGTATGTATGTGTGATTGTGTGATTGTGTGATGTGAACACCATAATATCTACGCTATCACTAACTAACTAAAAGCGTTCAAGAGCCGGCCGGCAGAAACTCAAAACAGAATTTTGCGTTCAAGATAACTTCGGCCGCCACTTTCACCCTCGACCTCATCCCCAATCCTGGGCCCCACCCTTCGAGTACATCGTACACCCTGAAGCCCAGGATCGGTCGATATTCGCAATAATACGCGCCGACGGCGTCGCGACGCGGACCGACTCACGTCTACGCAGGTTGGTTACATCACCACGCCTAGTCCTCTTCGCGAATAGGGGATGAGCGAAAGGAGTTAGCTTATTTCATCTCAAATCATGTTATACATAGTAGATATTTATTGCTTCTCATCCATACTTGTTGAAAGTTGTTTGCGTTTTGTTATTTTTTCTACTTTCTTTCTCTCAGTAAATATACGTATTTAATTTTAGATTTTCATAGACAGCTATTACGATTTTTTATTCCGAATCCCGATGTATAATTATATCGTTGTAATTTTTAAAAATCATAATAATAAAAACAAAAAAAATTAAATATTATTTCTCACGGTTATAAATTCGCGTTTCATTCGTTCACTTAGCGACGATTTATGAAAATAACGATTGGTATAAATATAAACATATCTGATATAAGGACGGTGAAGAATTGCGTGCGCAACATTTTACACAACATACATCGCGCATGGTACACGCATCTAATTTTGTCACGCAGAGAATTGACCGGACGTATTCACCCCATAAATACAGATGTAACGATCGATTTTAAGGGATTTTAATGCAGATTCGTTTTTTTAACATTAAAATGGGTAATTTTTGATCGCTTTCTTCCTCGTTTTAACAAATATATGAAATTCGAATCCCTAAAATCTTGTTTCATGTTCGAAGTTTAAGTGATATACAGGGTGATTCAGAATTAGTGACAAATCTCTTGAGGGGTTAATCCTCATCAAAATTGGGATCGAAAGTTCCTTATAGCCATTCTTCCGAAAAAAAAAGTTTTTTTTTCTCGATATTACAGAGATTTTTCAGTGAAAGTTTCTTATTTGGTGAAAGATGTTAGAAAAATATGTTATGGTTCCAAGGGAACAAGTCATTTTTCATGAGAATGGCTATAAGAAACTTCCGATCCTAATTTCGACAAGGATTAACCCCTCAAAAGATTCGTCACGAATTCTGAATCACCCTGTATATGTAACCTCACGTTCAGTGTTAACTACTGAAGTATAAGTATACGAAATACCGTACGATATCAACATGTATGGAGATAATGTAAAGTGTCAAATGGCTTGAAACATAAGGAATAGGGGGGTAGGTGGTTTCTTATTATGTCTGCAATTTCTCGATAAGACAGCAAGTACCCTCGGATGGGGAACTCGACACTTTTATTGTCCGCGTGCGTATAGATAAGAGCCGTCGATTGTTCACACGTAGTTCTATAATATGACTTGACTTGTTGGCCAATCAGATTAAACCTATATATCAAAAGAGACGCGGGTACTCGAGCTTTGATACCGCCGCCAATAAATGCCCTTCGAGAAATTCAGGTGTCGAATTATACCTGATAAATAACTTCAAAGTTGTCATACGATAAATTAAAACACTTGATGTGTCAATGTGTGTCTAACGATCCGAAAGAATTTCATACCCAAGAATTATACATCTCGAATTTCTAGTATATGATAGAAAAAGTTTCTTGGAAATATGCCAAAGCAATAAGGTAGCATGTCCGGTGGTCAAACGCAGGTGAAACGCTAGAAGAATTACATTTCTCATCGTTGTGGCAATAGATAAGATACAATGCAATAAAAAAAACATACACATGTTTATTTATGTGATGAAAATGGGGCTTGTGCCAGAATATCTATAAGTTCGAGGCGTTTCGTATATCTATATGCAAAGGTAATTCATGAGCAGACAACGGCTACAGCGAAGGCAATAAAAAACAATAAAAAAAAAAAAAAAAGAAGTCAATTATAGGTGATCAAGAGGAGGGAATAGATCTATAGCATGAAAAGATATACGATGATCTAAGAATGTATATATTGATAACTACCCAATTCTATAAATCTCTAGAAGAATTCAAACCCAAATCAATGAGATATAAGCGAGGAATCATTCACCTGTGGTCAACTATTTTTAATTTCATTTAGCTATTCAGTATTTTAAATTTTCGAAAGCTCTAAGAGCGAGGGAAATTATCGCGCGATAACGAGCTGCCCGAGGTGTATCATGTATATATATACATAGCATACGTGTGACTATAATATGTGTATACGTATAATACTTGTTAAAGTTAATAACGAACGATCGAGAACAGTCTAAAAACACTCGAGTCGAAGATAGGAAGTTGATTATCTGTCAAAAATCAAGCTCGAAAAGATTGTCGCTATCGCTTACGTACGTGTGACATAAATGAATGACAGGTATTGAATAAAAAAAAAAGTTCTTTGAATTATTTAATTTATCACGCCGCCATATAAGGCAGAAACAGATTTTAATCAGTATCAGTATGTATCGGAAAATTTTCGTCATTATGTAATCAGAGCATAAGCCATTCGAGGACGAATTTTATAAAGCTTTGAGCAATAGTTCTATAACTTTAAAACCTGTTCTATATACCTATAATACGAATTTCAAAAATAGATAAGCATTTTTGAATCATAAGACTTTATCTATCATACAAATAGTTCCAACTTCCAACAATCTCGTTATATTCGCTTTAATTTCTACAACTAACGGAGAGAAAAACAAAATTCTCTTCTACTTGAAATCTGCAATAAAATATCATTCGATGTCAATGGTCAAAGCTCGGTTCCGACCTACTGGCTACAACGTGCCGCACCTATGCGCTACCTACTCTACTTACTATTTTTATTCATATGGGAGATACATTAGCGTAGTGCGGATTGCCGCTAGACAGGCGTACGCGCTGCCGCGCTTAGATCCCTTTTCATAGGCCGGTATTCATAGTCAGGTCTTGAGACCGGCTCTCCACCAATCGAGTCGTGTCTTAAGACCGATTTGACAAAGTCTAGTCTCAAGATCTGACTATGAATACCGGCCATAGATCGATAAGGAATCAGCGGTCTTTTCAATTTAGAAATTAATTCAAGTCATAATAATTATACTAGCAGTTTGTCTTACGAAGCTTGAGCTAGAAAAAAAAAGAGTCTTGACTGTGACGATAGAAAACAATCAACAGTGCTTGCAAAAAATATAAGAAATTGACCTGATGATTAACTGTCACAGCGACGTCTGATCAATGGTGGAATATTTTTGAAAAAAAAATTATTATTTGGTATACCAACTGAAGGAACTTTCATTGGACTGTTAATCTTCAGCTGCTGAGTTAGTATAGTAGCTGTATAACGAAATAATAATTCAGAGAAGGATATTAAAGTGCAATCTCTTCTTGCGGGGTGAAGGGGAAAGAGGGATAAATTGACTTGGTACTGTAGGGGCGGGTAGAATTACGCGAGTAAAGTGCGAAGCAGGAAGTGACGATGTACCGGAGATGACAACTCACAATGCTCTAGTATAAAAGCTAAAACGAGCTGGGCTAATTCCGAGACAACGCGACCGCAGACGATCAGCTCATACGTAACATTTAGCGGTGGTTACCATGAGCCGGGCTTCAGCTGATGCAGCTACGTATCTACGAGTCTGCAATCTTTTTTTTGTCTGTGTGTGTGTGTGTGTTTTTTTTCTTTAATATTCTTCACCTCACTCGACGAACAATATAAAATCATAATTTGACAGAAATATATTTATAAAATCGAATCTATATGCTAATTACAATAAGTGGTACATAGTCGTTCATCTTATTTCACTAACGAAGCTCTGACTTTATTTATTTTTTTTTTTGTGATTGAAAGGTTTCAAAAATTGACTGACCTAGCCAAGGTTATGGGGTCAAGACGTCTAGGCGCCAAAAGAGCCAAGGGTGCGAATGAGGTGTGTGTGGTCTGGCCGCGCACGTTCTTCTCGCCCATATTATTAGCCGTTCAAGACTTTCTGGTATCCGTGTCAGAAGTTTCGCGACTTCACAGCTCGACCTTTAAACTCGTACTCTAAATATCGTTGACAATGTAGTTTACAACATATTTTCACCTCATTTAACGCAGATGTTGACCCTCGAACGTTAGATAACTCGATATGATTATATTTATATCACATGTTGAGTGAAAAAAATCAACAACGGCTCCATCCTTTATTTTTTTGAACCTGAGCTTATAACAGTACAAATTTGAGCTTGCAATTATTTCAATTCCATTTTGTAACACGAAGGGATCTCGCGCTTGTTGTTGCTGTACAAGATTTTATTTCGACCTAGTTTACATTTAGGTGTAGCTGCAGATATTTTGAAAAAATAATTGACAGCGCTAACGAGCTACTTTGGCGTCTTGGGTCGAGACGCGCAACGGTTTTCTCATTGCGTAATAATATCGTACAATTGTGTTAGACAACATATGAAAAAGGTCGAGGAGTCTAAACTGTCGGAAGGGGGAAAATATCGTAGCAACGGGTAGTAATTAAAAATCGATATATTTGTAAATGGAAAGTCATTTCAACCCTGAAGAGAAGTGAAGTGAAGATTATTCATGAAAACTGTCGAATAACTTTGATTTTTTTAAAAGAAATTTCATTGATCAACTTTAGGATAAAGACAGCAGACCAAGACCCCTCAGAATTCAAATTTAATCCGAAGAACTATCAGAGAACCGAAATAGTTAAAACGTGGTAATTTTTCTGCGAAAGATAATCAGAAGCAATTTAAACTTCAAAAAGTAGAGTAGAGTAGAGTCGGACACGTGAATGACTGTTTCAAGGGTTTTGGCCGAAACACGAATTGTTTTCTGAGATAAATTGCAAAACTCGAGGATGGCACGTATTATTGTGTTGATATTTATATAGATAATGGTTAGATCGGGGCATAATTTGGGCGACGATCATCAGAAATGAATGATATTAAAGTTATGTAAGAAGTTAGAAAGAAAAACAGCTATTATTGTCGATTTTAATTTTGTCCACCCCTGCCTAGATATATCGATTTTCAACGTTGCTAATTTCGCTTGCCAGGTCTGCTCGCCTGGTCAGGCGGGGGCGATCATTTAAGCCAGTCAACTTTAACTCTGAGCCTCTTAGAGGCAGTAAACATTCCCAGGACGTCTGCCGAGCAGGTGCCAAGAGCTACTAGTTCTTATTTATAGGTATAGGTAGTTTATTCGCTTTTTCTCAACTACATAGGAATTTTTAAAAATCCACTCTGCCAGAAGTGCCGAGATGTGCCCAAAGTTTCACAATAGCATCGCTATAATTAATGTCGTAGACTTACGTTATTTATTCATTTCTATTTTATTTAGAAAAAATCTAAAGACTGTCACGTATTCGAAATCATTTGAACAGGTGATCATTGGATCTACGATCAGCATGATTACATGAACTGCTAAGGAGACAAAAGCACACCCATGCGGTGTATCACATGATTCAGATTACGTAAAACACGATACTAGATTCCGGTTATCTCTGGCTCCGATTATCAGTCTCGTATAAAAAAAATTTACCGCATTGCAAAATCTGCTAGAAACTTTATACCTTGATAAATACACGGTCTTAGAATTTTGATTAAATGAATAGCCACGCCCAAATTCAAACTACATATATAAGCCGCTCCTTAGAGATAATCCGACCGCTTCTACCGTGACTAGGTGCAAACGAGCCGTAATCTCAACGATTCCACTGATAAAAGAAAAAAAACGTCCTCCCCCTCCCCCCCCCCTGCCTCTGACGATCGTCATTATTAATTTACAATTCAATGCCCCTAAAAATGATATCCATCTTATCGGTCAACAGCTGAGCATCACGTATCCCCATAATTTCAGGTGCTCAAATGCTACACGAAAAAAGTTAGGCGAAATTCTAAGTATGGCCGGTTATCAATTGGAAAATGTGATCCCTTATAGGCTTAACGAGAGAATATATTGAACTAGTTTCTACTTAAACGATAAAATAGGAACGGAGAAGAGATTATGCTGCTTAATCCTTGTTTCATTTGTCTAGAAAATCTCATAAAGTGGATAGATTGCTGTTGGGTTAATTGCGAGCTTTTATGACCACGCTTGACACAGTGAACTGATTCTGGTAACCGGAAGGCAGAAGTTCAGGTTTTATTTCCAGATCGATATGCGGCAGTAGAGAGACAGGCGCAATACTCAGCGGGGTGTATGATGTCTGCACGGAGAGAATTTTATAGTAAACGCTTTCATACTGGTATAAGAATTTCGATACATCGCGCACCGTTGTTACAATTGAGGTAATGCTGACTTTAGTTATAGTACACTCAGAGAAAAGTCGATAGTGTTATTAACTAAAAAAGGTTAACTATTTGAAAATAATTTCGTGTACTAGTTATTATAGTACGTATAACTATTTAGTAATTGCCAAAACTTGATCAAATTTATTAGTACAACAAAAACATTTTAGTAACCTAAAATTGTTGATGTAACTAAAAAAATTTAGTTGAGAGTAAACGAATTTCACTCCACGCTCACTACGCGGCGCATCCAACTCGCTTCGCTCCCACTAGCACCAAACTAAGACTACGCTTCGCATATATACAAGTCCGATGTGACGATTATTGTCTACAAAACATGATGATAAATATATAATTATTGGTATACATTTATACATAATTATAGATATAAAATATAGTTGAAGCGCTATTTAAATGTGAATTTTATAATTGACTTTACTGGTTTATTCTCTGAGTGTACGAGTCCTCAAAATTCTGATACCAATATGAAAAGTGCTTGCTATAAATTTCTCTCCGTGTGTTACCGCGCGCGCATGACGCGGGTATATGAACAGCCTGCGCACCCTTGAAATTTGGTCCAGGAAACGACCTACCACACTATGGATTTTGCGCCGCATGCTTCACCAGTTATATTGCATTTTTTTTAATTACAAGTTTCGAACTAAGTGGAGAAGAATTAAGAAAAAAAATTCCGTCAATTTATAGACAAAATAGACGATTTATCTTTGATACAATAATCAGATAATTTAAACGAATCTGAACTTGAAGTACGTTTGGAAAGAAATAATATTCATGCAGCTTAGACACAAGAAAATTGCTGTTCCAATCAGGGATGAGGAAACTGCATTGAATTTAGACTGCAGTGATTTTTTTATTGAAAATATCTATTGAATTCATCCGGGCACGTATATTTCGTATACCTGTATTCAGGTGCTATTTCTATGAGCTTGGAGAGCTAGAATGAAAAGAACGTGTCAAGAATTGCTAGTTATTTCTGCGACAATTGAACGTTGAAAAATTCGTACATCGTTCAAGCGCGTAGTTGGTCGGGCGTAGCTAACAACTAATTTCCGCTCTGAATTATCAAACGCATAATGCATGCGCACGCCAGCTCAAACGAATCTCCGGTCGACAACCCAATGTATTTGCGTCGACGACGCGCAAGAAAATCATCATCTGGACTCCGGATGCAGGGCGGGGTGCAGCACTCGATGAATACAAGCAATGCATGTATAATAACGGCAGTAGCGGTACGATACTTGTCTGGCGATAAGGTGGGAGGAAACCCGGACGGTTCCCTAAGTTAAGCTTAGGGGATGAAAGTCCGAGGAATGAGAATCCGGGAAGCCATTGAGTGCCGTAATTTGTACAAACTCAGTTGCGAAGAAGTATGAGCTTTTTGAAATCGTAGAAATAAATAAAATTGCAATAAAAATATTACAAAAATTGTTATATTTTTATTCGCGGGTATAGAAGCCAACTGTCCAGTTATTTTTATTTTTTCTAAGCCACACGTACAAATATAATTCTTCTTCCAAGGTATATTATATAAATCTTTCGCGGATATATAAATATATACACATATATGTAGCGCTGAATACTAGAAATAGAATACTGAGATCGCCATCCCCCGATAAGCGGGACTTAATTTTAGCTGTAATTCGAAATTTGCCAGCTCTGTATATCAGGAGAATCATGAAATTCATATTTTTCCCCAAAATCATGATCGATCTTTACTCTGCGATTATACGTTGAGCACAATGTCTCATATACCTAGACTTGGCCTTACATCCTGACCTTGATCAAAGCGTATCAAATATCTAATCGCGAGCGATAAAGTTTTTATGACGCTTGTGGGACAGCTTGCGATTTAATATCGCGCTATCATGTGAATAGAAAACGTCCAGAGTTATCAAATGGTTAATGCCAATAGTACAGAACAAGTTTATCTATTCTACAAAACACGGTCTAGTAAAAAACAATAAAACAATACAATTTCTTCAGAACAATGCTTGCAGAAACTATACTCAACCGGAATCGGAAGATTCGTCAAAAATCTTATACCTACATAATTGAGTCTGAATATTAGCGAATAATGGTCCTCCACCTACGGAGGTAACGTCTTTTGTTTGACACTCTCGTATATTCTCTGCTATATACTTATAAGGGTGATAAATGAATCGGATGCAGCTGAAATTTTTGTATAGTTTTGGGATCGCTGAAAGCTCGCGTTATATACAGCAATGACCCAGGTGCCAAGGGGGACATTTGGTATGAACAAATCGGTAGCTTTATGCCTGGGTGCAGTATGTGCGCAATAGACAGACAGACACTGCAGGCCGTCAGCTCCTTGATATTTTTAACCGAAGCATACTCTCTTGAATATATTATTGCATATACCTGTTCGGATTGACCGTGCTACGTAACCGTATTATTTATAGTAACTTTTAAAGTGCGAGAAACAATATCAGACCTACAATTCATTGTGTCACATTATTGCCAATATTCAATTCGATATACTTTTCGGGTGTAGTGCCCGAATATAATTTTAATACTAACACCTTCGCGCACCCCTAAACGATCGGAGCTGAAGCTCGTGGGCCGCATTGCGGAAGTTTTTAGCCACCCCTGAAATTCCCTGGAAATCTCACTAGTAGTAGTATAAGCCGTATAGGGTCGGACTTTGTACTTGATATGAAAGCTTGACTGTAAAAACTGGTGGATCGGAAATTTTTGGTTGAAAATAATCAGCGACTAGTTATAATCCGAGTATATTTTGCAGCAGTAGCGACAGCTTAAGTAGTAACTGAAATTTTCAGTCAGACGGAGAGTCTCGTCGTTCGCAAGCGCTCGAGCAGTGAGATCGATCGCAGTGGTGAACCGTGTTTAGAAAATGGTAGCGATTTTTGATGAGCGAAATAAGGAAGAATTTTTATGATTAAAAAAATAACAATAATAATGATTGAGTATTTTCACTATTTTGTTCCTGGTTGTTACCGAATCGATTTTTCAAGATTTTGCGGGGGTCGTGTTCTTTGGGCGATTGAAACGAACCGAGGGAGGAACATGACTTACCTATAACTGCAAAAGACGGATTAGGAGATATCGCACGGCACTGATACCCTCGAGGTAGGTAGAAGGTACGTCAGATACGTGAGCCAGAAGCTGAGTGGAGTCTCACCAAATCCGCGGTACCTCCCGAGGTAGTTTGCGTTCTACCCCCACCTGGGTCTTGAACCAGTTACGTGACGATTCGCACCGGGTCTGTCCTATCAGGATCGCTTCCCGTAGGGCCAGCAAAACGTCGCTGCCGCGCGCCGTTTTGTAGTGGGGATTCGCGGGGCGTCGAGGGGGTGAACGGGGGTGCGCGACGCATCACGAATCATTTTATAATAGAAATAAATAAAATAATATGTCTACACATTTTTTGATAATCTTTGGATAAAAAAGAATTAATAAAAAAAGACACAACTGATCAGGTGATAGATCGTTCTTCGAGTTAAGCAAATAACAAGACTATTATCTAATAACTATCATATATAAGATATGGAACGAAGATTTTTCAAATAGATCAGACAATTTTTCAATCATATTGATTTCAATGCAACAACAAAGTGAATGTAACTATTTAATTAGCTGACCAATTTGAAAGAAATTTTCCGACTTATCATTTAATTTGAGAAAACTTGAAAAGTTAATATCTTGAGAATCGTTTGTGCGATTTTTATGAAATTTTTCTACCTACATATTATGTCCTCAATGCAACGTTCTTTTTTCGAAAATATATAACTGTAGAAGGAATGGCTGTTTGTCATCTTTTTTTGAGGCACGGATCGATATAACCGTTGGAATGATTTCAGCGGCGTTCAGTAGTCAGAAAGCGCGGGCTCTTCGATTTCCCGCGCGACAGAGAGGAGAGAGATGGTATCAATGGGGAGCGTAAACAACAGACAGAGACGGCCGTTTACCTCACCCCTTATAGTGCCAATAATACGATGTGCAGTGCGTTCGATTGGTCGATTTTCCTCGGTATTTATTCATGCGATTTTATCGGTCTCTTTATCTTAAATTAAAGACAGATGATGTAGCCGGGAAATGGATTTTTCAGAATCTGGAAAAACAAATTCCAAAGGTAGCCTACTGTCAATACTGTTGATCGCGAAATTTTGCTGAAATATGGAATTCGGCGCGAAAAGTGGCAGAGATCTATCCTTCATCTGTAAAATGACATCTCGTGAACTTAATGATCTTCAAAAATAAGGAATTGGAAAGAAAAATGACGAGATTCTGCACGCGCGCACTCGGCTAGTCATAGGCAACGCCCTTTACACTATTCTTGCTGGCTGAGAAGGTATATCAACTTTCTTAGGCTGAACTTCATCAGTATTTGAAAAATAGTTCAAATTCAATTTTAGTTTTTCCTATGATTTTTTCCTTTTTTTTTTTTCGTTGTGAGATTTTAGCGAGATTTTACATCCCTTAAAATATTTTTTCCAAATCTCCATAAACCTGTATACCTTGCGTGAATTGGATTCTTTGAAAAGTATAGTACATACCTTAGTCGCAGTCTATTGCGACAGATTTATTCGGAAAAAGTTTAAGAAATCTAGAATCTAGCTTTCCTGAAATTCTATAATGTACGAAGAATGAAAAACTATGAAAATATCTCAACAAAATTTTGATCTGAAATGAAGATTTTTGAACCAATTTCAGAATTTTGCTGTCTTCTATGTATATGATAAATATGCGTTACAGATCTAATCTGGGCACCGCGATGAGTGTGAAGCTTCGTCCATGGACGAATTGAAGGTTGCGAATATTGGGCGAGGTCTAGGTCTGGTTTTAGACCTCCCGGACGATCGAGCCTTACAGAGGTTCACGTATGCATCGTTATCCACAGTTATAACCTACGTCGGATTATTTACAACGTAGTACGTCGCTTGACTTCGCTCTTTGTTTTGCCTCAATGCTTCGTTGGATACTTGGATGGTCTGCTGCTGCAGCTTTGATATTCGAGCTTACAGTAGTTCTGGATCTCAGACGAGCTCTGAGCCAAGTACTGAAATCAGTCGAGACGACGCACGATATACTACATATCACATGAACATTACACATATATATTTATACAGCATTTCCTCGGCATTCGTAAGCCTAATGAATGTCGTCCTGTGATCTGTGAAGGGAAAAAATGAGTAGAATTCTGCAAAGTATAATTCCATATAGAAAAGAAAATATCAAGGAGATTACTACAGTTCGTTAGTCTTGTTCTATTATTGTTGTTCGAACTTCACCAGGGGGTTTCGTCTGGCTTGTGCTTTTCTGATCAATATCAGCAAATCGGATCTAAGTGCTGAAGGGGTGGTTGTGGTGACGGGCTCCGACGGGCACGCGGCTCTTTTTCCTTGGTATGTTGATCTCCCATGAAAATCTGGGGTAGCGTTCTAGTCACGCGACACGATAACTCGAAGCTTTTTACCTGCAGATAAACAGTATAAGAGGTACCAGACCCTCGTTGGAAGTGCGTCGCCTCATAGTTATATAAAGACTGGACTCACTCTTGAAGACTTGACACATAACCTGCAACCCCTAGCTGTACGGATATTGACTCAAAAAGAAAAGGGTGTACGTTTAAAAAGCATCAAGACTGATTTATGCAATGCTTTTCAACCCCTGGACAACCAACCTCTCTCACTCACGACACAGTTGATTGAACTGGGATTGCGGTCCGCAATCCATCGACATTCCAAATACTTAATTGAGTCCAGAAATTTCTGAAAATTAGCTGATTGAATTTTTTCGAATGTTTTTAGTGTGAAATTTTCATAGTACCACAAGCATATTTGCGAATTTATTAGCCCCAGTTATACAGAGCGATTCTCTGGAAAGTAACACGCCTAAAAGTTATGCAAACGCGGAACGCCTGCATTAAGAAGCTCAAACATCGACGATTGGGTTTCCTCTATTACGTGGGAAATAAAACCTAATCATCGATGTTTGAGCTTCTCAATGCAGGCGTCCCGCGTTTTCCCCACTTTAGGTGCGTTAAGTAACTTTTGCGGAGAATCGCTCTGTATGTCACTGAATCATCACACTCTCGTTCAGGGGTCGTTCACTCCATGCTTTCAGATAGGAACAAATTTCGTCAGGCATGAGGACTATTCTATACCAACATTATAGCCAAACATTAACAGTTTTTAGATTTGTATAGTTACTTTTGATTATTATGGTGGAAATGTTGGCAATGTAGAGGACATTAGTGGCACTCTCTAGCAACAAATGGTATTAAAATTATGAAAATTATGAAAATTATTATCTCTCGACATTTTCATTTTATTAAGTTGTTGAACATTAGTCCTGCAAGCTCGGACAAAATTGGGTATGGTGGGGGACAGGAGTGAACAGCCTCTGCTCTTTGCTCTCGTTACTATGCATTCTGACAGTAAAAGCTCACTTGTTCTTACTGTCAACGTGATTTATCACAAGAGTTTTATTATCAGCGCGTGAAAGATTTTTATACGTGACGAGGTGCTGTAATATTTATGTATTGTATTTTCAAAAATAATCGAATGTTATTATTATTATTATTATTATTATAATTATTATTAGTGTGAAACTTGTGGCAACTTTTGCGCAGCAATTCCACGTGATGTGATCAGTCTGAGGGTTGAACGCTGAAGAAGTAGGAAACTTGCAATTAATTATTATGCTTTTTCGAAACGGTGGTGGTACATTTGAGATTTCGAATTTAGTATTTCCTAAATTAGATCCTCTGGCAGTTATTCTGGTTTGGCGACCGACCAGGAAACTGTTTTTTCTGTATTCAGATGAATATGAAAAAATTACAGCGCTTTGAAGGGGGGGGGGGGGGGGGTCCATCGACCAAAGTAGCTACCAAAAGTATAGATCGCAGGTGGCTGTGAATTTTTTTCTGAACGCTGTTTGGTATTCCGAAAAACGTGCCTAAAACTCACGGCGAGAAAAAAAATATTTGACCCTGGCCGATTTTATATATATGACCCAAAACAAGATATCAAAAATCTAAAACAAGGGATTGTTCGGAATGATAAACGGTGTCTGCACACCAAATTTCAGCTAAAAATATTAAAAATTGTAGGAGGAGATACATTTTGAAAAATCCAAAGTTTCGATTTTGAAAGAATTTTCAATGACACTATTTTTTTTCGTAAAGTGTAGCCAATTTTATGTAAAAAAGGTCTCGTACTGTTTGTAGCTATCATGAATAGTTTAAGAAATATAAATTTTCAAAAATCAATTTTTGTAATAGCAATTGTAAACCTCATTCGGATTGTGGCCGGGTTCTTCGCCGTGCTGTTGAAAATTGATTTTTCGAAAATTCATATTTCCTAAACTATTCATGATAGCTACAAACAGTATGAGACCTTTTTTACATGAAATTGGCTACACTTTACGAAAAAAAAAAAAAAAAATTGTGGCATTGAAAAATCTTTGAAAATCGAAACCTTCGATTCTTCAAAGCGTATCTCCTCCTACAATTTTTAATATTTTTGGCTGAAATTTGGTGTGCAGACACCATTTACTATTCCGAACAATCAAACGTTTCAGATTTCTGATGTCTTGTTTTGGGTCGTATACAGGATGACCCAGAACCTACGGGCCACATTGGATAGGCATATTCCTTGTCGAATTCTGAGACGAAAGTTCCTTTACGAAAACTCTCTGAGGCCAACGGTTCTCCAGTTATCAGAAATCGCGATTGACCAATCAGAGCATCTCTCTAGTCACCTGCTTCATAGTTTCAGCAGTCCAGGTTGTCCGCTCCATAGTTTTCGGCCGTTCACGTCAACCGTTTCATAGTTTTAGCCGTCCGGGTCATTCGCTCCATAGTTATGGGCCGTCTAGGTCAATCGCTCCATAGTTTTAGCGGTCCAGGTCATTCGCTCCGTAGTTACGGTCATAAAGAAACGCTCTGATAGGTCAATTGCGATTTTCAATAACTCGAGAACAGTTGGCCTTAGAGAGTTTTCGTAAAGGAATTTTAGTCTTAGAATTCGACAAGGAATGTGCCCATTCAATGTGGCCAGTGGGTTCTGGGTCACCCTGTATACAAAATCGACCGGGGTAAAATATTTTTTTCTTGCCGTGAGCTTCAGGCATGTTTTTTTTTTGCAGAACACCAAACAGCGCCCTGACAAAAAATTGACACCCATCTGCGATCTAAACTTCTGGAAGCTACTTTGGTCGATGGACTCCCCCCCCCCCCCCCCCCCCCCCCCCTTAATTGTAACTTTTTATAATCTGCACGAATGTAATAACTTATAAATTTTCATGTTTGGTAATAATTGAGGCGAAAAGGCGTAATTTTTTAACAAAATCAGGGTGAGACACCGAATTGACATATTAGTGGAGAAAAAGCCACAACGCCTGGGGATCAGCTGTAAGTTGGCTGGGTTGCTGTAGGTCGCGTTTTGCCGGAATCATGCAGTGGGTGGATTCTGCGCGAATGGATGAAGGTCACATGAAGGTGGCTGATCAATACCTTGGGCCACGTCCATCCTCGCGGAAGTTTCAAGCCCTGGGATCTACGCATACATATCTATACACGAATACATTTATATCTAAACAGTCCTGTATAATACAATATGTAGATTATATGATCTTTGATTCGATTATCTCATCGAAGACCGTGAAAATAATGCCAAAAATCTACTGGAATACACGTCAAATATATACTTCGTAGTCGCAATTATTCGATAACAATAGCCGGTTACTGAAGAGTAGGTAACCTACTGCTCTTTTTTTTTTATAAGAGACGCACGTTAAGCTTTAACCCACACAACACATAATGTTCTAGATATGCTTAGTTATGATTTCTAAATGTTTTGATTTCAGATGGATTTATAGATATATATGAGGAATTCTACGTGAACTCGACTAATGATTTTCCCCTACCATTTTCGATTTGCTTCACGATTTTTTATACGATTCTACGATCTCAACTGCTGAATTTCTTCAGATTTTTTCCTACAACCGTTAATTTTTAATGATTATTCAAACCCATTTCAAAATTGGCATTTTTTTTAAATCTCAAAAAATTTCTAAAAAATCTTATTTTTCAGCACTTTTAACATTTTGAACAAACAAAACACCGCATGTTTCAAAGTTCCGAAAATTCTCAAAAAATTACCTAAAATTCGGTGTTCAATTCTGAAGGGGTACAAAAGCCTAGAAGGTGGTCGTGCGACATCGTGGGTCCTGTGTCAAAAGATTCATAACTAAACACAGAATTTTCGGTAATTTTTTGAGAATTTTCGAAACGTTGAAACATGGTGTTCTGTTTGTTCAAAATGTTAAAAGTGCTGAAAAAAAAAAGAAGAAATCATCCCATCATTAGAGGGGTGTCGAAATGATCCGAGAGGTGACTGTTTGCAACGTTATATTGCGGTAACAAGCGCGTTGTAACTTAAACGTAATTTTAAAAATACTATATAGGAAACGTTGTGAAACTGAAATCTGGTAATGTTTCTGGTGTGTTGCTGAAATGTTCTGCGCTTTGTGGGAAGTAAGTAACCAACTTTGAGCTTATAAAAGTTTAACAAACATTTAAAATTGGTGCCAAGTTTTCGGAAAACTTATTAAAAAATATGATATAGGTACAATATATCACCAAATCGTCATCTATTTTTTTAAAATTAACAAGCTTTCAGCGACTTTGAATAATGACAGTATATAAAATAACTTCAGAGGCTACCAATCGGTCGAATACTTTTACTCCCTGTTTTTGGAGATATATATATGTTCTGCCGATGAGCCTAACAATAAGTTTTGGCTTCCAAGTCGCGACAGTCGTCTACGTTGATCGCTAACACCAAGCGTATGTCAGTCAAGACACATTCCAGATTTGACAGCTTCCAAGTTCAATTTATTTTTAAAAAAATGACATAACTTGACGTACCTAACCGACACCGACAGCTCATAAGCTCCGACGGGCGCAAGCTTCCGGTGAAAAATTGCTCGGAAAAGATTTTATCGATAAACATGTATACGATATCACTTAAAATTTACAGACAATCGATCTTTTTCATATAATATTTTGTAAAATAGGTAGGGGGAACACATTATCAGCATCAAAATCATCATATTTCGAATTGAAAAGAAATTTATGATTAATTCTAATTAAAAAAGCATATCGAGGATTAGAATTGAAGTAACAAATCATTACCTCTCGATACTCAACATCTTAAGGGGGTACGTACACCTTTAAAATAATTTTGTTCAAATTGCTGCTACGCTCTGAGAAAACATTCTAGTGACTCAGTTTTTCTACAGTTGATTAGTGCTATTTTGATACATAGTTCATGATTTTTCCAGATTTTATGTCCTCCGCTGAACAGAAATTCAGTCCATCGAAGAAAAGCCAGTTGTTGTAGGGTACAGGTTGCTGCGTTGGATGAAATTTCCTCAACTTTTGAGGAAATATTCTGTATGAATGTAATTTCGGACCAAACCAATAATATTTCATGAATTTAAGTTTTAGACATAGAAAATCTTTGATTGTAAGAATTTTTTTCCATCGTTCTGGAAAAAATGTTTTGAAACCAAAAATTTCTATGTCTAAAAATTAAATTTATCAAATATTATTGGTTTGGTCCGAAATTACATTCATACAGAATATTTTCTTAAAAGTTGAAGAAATTTCATCCAACGCAGCAGCCTGTACCCTACGACAACTGGTTTTTCTTCGATGGACTGAATTTCTGTTCAGCGGAGGACATAAAATCTGGAAAAATCATGAACTATGTATCAAAATAGCACTAATCAACTATAGAAGAACTGAGTCACTAGAATATTTTCTCAGAGCGTAGCAGCAATTTGAAAAAAATTATTTTAAAGGTGTATGTACCCCCTTAAGCCTTGTTTATCATGTTCGCAGAGAGATTGCTCACAACGGATGTTGTATAGAACTCACATCGAGTTTAGGGTCTGTATTTATCTTGGACATAGCATTCGAAAATTTTGATAAAACAGTGTAGAACTACACTCGCTGCAGCTCCGAAGGCGATGTACAGGGTGAATTCCTAACGTCTTCCTACTCGGAATAGAGTTGAGGTGGCCAAAAGTCCGAATCGGCAATTGTTTGCCTCAACTAGCAGGCATATAATTATCGTTGAATTGATATTTTCGAACAATTCGTATATTGAAAAGATGGACTAACGGCGAAGTGTACCTACTACACTTTTGAAACCGTGGGTTCATCCACCGGCCTCGTGCCTTGATCTACCGAGAAATGAATATGACACGACCAGAAAACGAGTAGTGTGAGTCGTCGTCGTGCAGACTATGTCGATTGAGTACGTCCGACCCACAGTTGGGCTAGTATCACTTTTATTAGCCTTATACCGAATCGATCGTACCAAGTTTTCCTAGATGTTCTACAACTTACAAGTTCCTTACTTCCCCGTGGTAATAATACCTGATAGCATCGTCGGACTTCTTCAGAATATGTATGTCTAACAATAATTTGGGAAGCTAGCCAGAATTTCGGCCTGCGCAGACCTGCACTCTCCCTAGGCAGCGTATAGCTCTCCGAATAATGTCATAGCTGCTTTGTTCAGTAGTATGCAAAGAAATGTATTTCATGTTTTTTTTTTTAATTCTTTTTTTATAATCGTAGAAATTTATAGTAAAACAAATAGTTGATTTTTCTACACTGATAAAAAAAAAAATTAACTTGATTCAAGAGAAAAAAAATCTTGAACCAACAAAATCATTTTCAATAATTTAATTATCTTAAATCAACTAGAAAAGTTCTTGAACCAAGACATTTTTCTCGGTTCAAGAACTTTTCTGCTTGATTCAAGACAATGAAATTCTTCAAAATAATTTTCTTTTTCAGTGTAGTTTAAGGTGTTTTCCTACCCAATTCCACCAGACCTGAAAACATTGGGAAAAAAGAAGCTTGATTACCTATTTCTTGTTAGTTGAAATAACAGTTATTCAGTTATTTGTGGTCGACAATGTATTCTTGGAATTTTGAGAATTTCCAGAAAACTGACTTTTCAGATACTACACAACTATGGCGAGATCGAAAAGCGCTGAGATTAATCGCCTGATCTTGGTTAACGAAGGAATTAGACACGTGGTCGGTCTTGCACTTGCGCTTGCATCTGTTAAACAAGGCTCACGGTCAGAGCCGTAGGTATACACGCCAAGAATATAATTCACTTGGAAGCGAACTGCGACGTTATTTCGAAGCTGCAAAGGCGAAAGACGAAAGACGAAAATATCCTACGAGATACGCATACCGACGTAACTTTTTATTTATTTTTTTCATTTTTTTTTTTTCTTATTATTTTTTCATTTTTATTTATTTTTTTTGCAAAACTGCACTTCTGTACTCGGTAGCAAATCCGGTACAGTCGAAACAACAAATCCGTTCAAAGAAATGCAGAAACGAATACACCTATGAATCCCGCGATTCCACAGTAATTTTTTGATTATTCGGGATGAGAAGTAATGCTGCGTTTGAAAGTTCCGGAAAAAAAAATTAAGAAATTGATCGTTTACATTGTTTCTTTGATTTCTCATTTTTACAGGATGATACAGGATGATTACATTTTCACTAATTCAACTCTGCGGCAGGTATAATTTCATAATGCAAAATTATATCTTGCCGTGGGTGAAAATCCAGCAAGTTACTTCAGTGTGGGAGCGTAACGACTTCCTGTAATGAAGTTTATTAATCTGACAAACTGGTGACTCATCATCGTTGACCGAGAAATCGTTCAAGTATCAACTTGGATGGAAGAAGAAAAAAAACTAAAAATCAGACGTAATTGGATGAATTTTATTATGGTATACGTACATAAGTGTGATTAGATTAGTATAAGATGGCTTATTCACGTTCAAAGAACAAGGGTGTAGAATTTATCGTAGGAAATATATATTACACGTAGTACTACATCGTAGCAGTTAGAATATAATTATTATTTTTGAAGATCTTCTCGGTACAGCCTCAAGAATCTCGACCTTAAAAACTAAAAGCAAAACTGCAGTAGTGCCGCTATTTTCGAGCTAACAATCTCACTGTTGTCGGGCAGCCATCGCTCCAGGCAGGGCCGGCAAAATGTGTCTGGCGGGTATGGAATTCCATATCTCAAATTTTGAGTCTGTTCCCACTTCCAAAATTTTGTCAGAAAATTTACCTTCGCACTTTTAAAATATACGGATACACGTTGTTTCATGAAATTTGATCTAACCCCCCCCCCCCCCCCCCCCCCCTCCCCCATACTGCCACCAGACCTCGGAAAATTGCGTTCCCCCGGCGCTGCTCCAGGGTTATTCGAATTCCCAGCTCCCTCGCTCGTCCTTTTTCCTCTGTTAAATCGTTGGACATGGTTATGAAGAAAAAGAGAACGAGAAAATTAGTGCTTTCTTACAACGGATCGTTCTACCACGAGCTTTTTTTTTTTTTTAAAAAAAGGATGCATAATAATAATAATAATAATAATAATAATTTATACATAATTAAATATGTTTTCATAATTGATGTATCTATAGAAATAGTTATTTTAACTATTTTTCGATTTTTATCATAACTATACAGGGTGATTCAGAATTTATGACGAATCTCTTGAGGGGTTAATCCTTAGTTACAATAAACAAGTTAAAATAAATTTTGAATTGAAAAATAGTGACAAATAAGCGAGATACAGCCAGTCTGCGAGGGTCCGAAAAAAAGGCGTTTTTCGGTGATCACTGCTGCTCATCACTGGATCATCTGAAACCGAAAAAGTTGACGAGGTTCATTATAGTGAATGGTATCCGACCCTGGATGGACGGAGGGCTAGTAAAAATTTTGATTTTCCCAAAATGGCGGATGTTCAATATCAAAATTGTTGTTTTGACCAAAATTTCACTCATATTTTCGGCTTTAAAATAAAAACTATTCGCCGCAGATAAAAATTCTTCGTCCACCCAAAGGACAATTATGTATAGAATAAGTGATAGAAATTTAAAATAGATCGGTCAAGCCGTTCCGGAGTTACAGTGATCACCGACTTTGAAAACGTTATAGTTTCGAGAAAAATGCGAATTGAGTTTTACGTACATTTTACATGTAGATAATTTTTTTTTTCATAATACATGCATGAAATGAGCCTTCTTTCATGCTTGTCGGGCGTGGGGAAAATCACGTGTTTCGAACGTGAGTCCGGAATATTCACTCAGCGGGAGGAAATGTACTTTTCCTTCCGCTCCGGCGAAAGAAAACGAACAGCGGGAGGAAAAGTACTTTTCCTCCCGCCCCAGCGCCATTCTCAATCCGATCGATGCGCATCAAAGAAGGCCCATTTCGTGCCTTTATTATAAAAAATACAGTGTACAAGTAGGGGGGGATGGCCATTTTTCCCCCCTAGTTGCACAATATACTATTTTCTTGGACTTACATTGAATCACCTTTTCCAGAACCATGAAGCAAACCTTCCTTCGCCTTAGCAGCCGCAGCAGAAGCGATCTTCTTTCGTCGTTTAAAAAGGCTAGGAAATATAGTGAAACACGGGGACCCCATCGATGAACATTTGAGGTGGCTGTGCTCACAATTGTACATCTTCATAAATAATGCACCGATTTCCATTAAATTTTCAGAGAATACTTTTGAAATGTTGTACTTTTAGAAAATGCAAAAAAAAAACGATTTTTTGAAAATGCTGACTAGCTCTCACCCCTTAAGGTGCTTCCTTACCCAATTCCACCAGACCTGAAAATATTGGGAACAAAGGTGCTATTAAACGGATTATCTCTGCTTGGGCACCGAAATCAATGAAACAAAATACGTCGCGCAATTCTATGTGCGACTTCGAACACGTACAGCTCAAAAAATGTTTTGTTTACGCGAAAACAGAGAAGATATCCATGTAAAACGTTTTCAAAATTTCATTCTGAGGTCAGTTTTCGAAGAATATTTTGAAATCTAAGAGGGAAAGCGAATTCTGTATCTGGACCTTTTTTGTAGTTTTCATTTTTCGATGTAAAAAAGATTTCCACAAAAATTTCATTATCTCTTTCAGATTTCGAGATATTCTTCGAAAACTGAGCTCAGTATAACACATAACATATAACACGATAACGTACCCTCACTACGATTTTTTATTAATTTCATGGATTTAATACCATGTCACACCAACCATTGTCATTTAAAAGTTGGTTTCGGATTTTCCCAACATTTGTCGTTGCACATATTTCAAAAAAAAAAGTGATAATTATGTTTTACTCACGTGATTTTGTTAATCCACCAGCAAATGACCTAACGAGTTGTCAGATACTGAGCGGTATTGGCATCCAGTCGAGCGATATTACCCTCACCGGCCGAACGGTAGTACCGGTACCACGCGGACTCAACAAGATCATTAATAATTATTAATATAAAAAGAGATATGAGTTTATACCGTGCGATTATGTGGAACCTACAGGCTCCAAGCGCGCGAACTTTGATTTGCTCGAATATCATTGGCCGGCAGAATCGCGCCAGCAACTCCACCAACTTTTCAGTAATATCCCTAGCTCTGTCGTCTGCTGGATTCACAAGAAACATAACCTATTCCTGCCACGGTCTGTCGCCATTTGCATTTGATAACAATCGGAAACAAACAGCAGACGGACTCTAGGGATATTCGTGCAGAGTCTGAAATTGGTGTCCCTCGTAATAGTCGAATAAATCAGCGCCTGCGCGCTTGGAACCTGTCTTTTCCACATAATCGCATGGTATTGTGCTCAAATTACGCGAAAAGGTACCACGAATCAAATGACCATAGCTTGACGTGAAATAGTACTTTACTTCACTCAGTGTGATTTTGGACGTTTTACCCACGCTTCGCGTGGCTAAAACCCCCATTTTCACACCTCCTAAAGTAAAATTTTGTACAATACTCGACGGAAAAACTTCTCCTGATCTCGTGTGATTGCAAAACTCGCCTTCGGCTCGTGCTGCAACCTCACACTCGTCAGAAAAAGTTTTACCGGACTCGTACTGTAATGTACTATTATGTGGCATGCGCGTAAACCACGTGTTTTTTGGTGAGACCGATGTTTTCAGCACGCGCGAGCCATGGCCGAGGCGAGCCGAAGACCGTAGGCAAGCCGAAGGCCGATGGCGAGCTAACGGCGTGCTGAAAAAATCGGTCAAACCGAAAAACAGTTTACGCGTGCGCCCCATACATTATTTTTTACGGCATTGGCATGAAAAAGTCTACGAATAACTAAAGGAAGACGGAAAAACTGTTATCTGCGGTCTTTGGGGGTCTGGGGGTGAAGCTCCCAGCGGGGTCCGGGGCGGAGCCCCGGTGGGGGTCTGGGGGCGAAGCCCCCAGTGGGGTCCAGGGGCGAAGCCCCGGTGGGGGTCTGGGGGCGAAGCCCCCAGAAACTAAGAAAAAAAATTTCAAAAGAAAGAAAAAAATCTTTCAGTATTTAAAATGAATTAGCATTATTTTCCTCTTGCCACTACTGACTACACGCAGAGACAGTGACAGAGCACGAAATTTACCCGTGTAGCAGGCATCATCTCGTCGTCACTCATTTTTAATTCGGTGATTATAATAGCCACGAAAAGCTACTGTAAATACAATCGAGACACTGGATGAGGTTATGAGCAAAACATACGCATATCGACTTCTTCTTGATATATCGATATATCGATATATACATACTACTCTTTCAGAAAACATTGTCTTCGACTATGACGCTAGGTCTAGTTCGAGTTACGCAGAACACTGCCTTATAAAGTCTTTATACGGCAGTTTTGCCATGCGCGGTTCGGATTGCGCATCTAAACTGCCGTATAAAGACTTTATAAGGCAGTTTTCGAATTAGTCGTATAAAGTGGCATTTGGTGGAACGAAAATAGCCACCATAAAGCCACTTTTTCATGCCTGTGCCGTAAAAATAATAATTTTGGAAATGACAAAAAACTCTATTCACTCGTCCAGCAATTTTACGCTGTAAGGACCTCAAAACAGAGAGATAAATTATTTTTTCTATGAAAAATGATTGAAAAAATGAAATTTCCACAGGAATTAGATATTGGCATTGGATTTTACAAATTGGGGAAAAAGAAAACGAGTGAAAAAATTCTTAATTATAAAGAAAAAGGGGTGAGCGACATTACCTGCTGAGCGATACATCCACACTCTCCCCTAGTCGAGTTTTTTTTTTTTTTGTTGTTCTCGAGTAGAGAACTATCAAATGAAAATATGTGGTGGAAATGTAAAATGTCAGGATTAGTGGTTAGGGTAATCTGGAATGGAATTCCCTGTGTGTTTTATGGATTTGTGTACCCAGTTTCAAGTATTACAAAAATTTTAAACACTGGGACATTTTTTTTTTTTTAGCATCCGAATTTCGTTAGATGATACAGAACCTCGCACCAAAATTAGCATTCATAGCGATCCCACAAAATTTGATTAAATCTGCAGAATATTTTCAAAATCCTTATCAAATCTTTGTAGTCACCTGGAAATTTGTCAAATCATCGAAATTTTATACAGAAGCTCCATGAAAGCATATGAAATCTCTCCAAATTCTGTGCAATCAATAAAACGACGTCTCATGCAATCCTGTGTAATTCCATTGAAGCCCATAAAATCTAATCAAAGTTCATGTGATCTGTGATCGCCTTGAATTGTTTAAAATCTTCGAAATCACATAAGATCCGCCAAACATGATATAAAATATTTGAAATTTTCAAATCCAATAGAACTTCATGGAAATTGATGCATCATCTGGCGTTAAAATTCAATGAAATAACTTTGAATTTTGTATTATTCGTGGAGTGGCTGTGACATCAATAAAATATTTGAAATCTTTAAAATCTTTGAAGTATATATATTAAAGATCAACACAGTATTTACATATAATTTTGGCAACTGTTCTGGCTGTGAAAAAAAATATAAAGAAAAATATTATGTCACCCAGCAGAGCGAGTGGATAAATACTAATATTATACACAGTCACACACCAACCCAATGATTCTCTTTAAATACGTGAAACATTATGTAACGCAATGTTACAGTGCCAATAAAGCCACCTTGTAGAAAATATAGTGGGTGTTGTTCATTGCATAATATAATTGTTTCGGTAGAATTGCAACGCCTGATCATCTGCTGCAGCGAGACATTTTTTTTTGTTTTATTTTGTCTTGGGGCTTCGCCAATCTGTCTGAATTGCATTGTAAACAAAAGAAGAAAAAATAGTAAAAAAAAAGTGACCGATTTTTGATGCGGTAATCTCGCGTAGGCAGTAGCCATTCTAAAAATGTCATACGAAGGCGAAACTCGCGATCGAAGTTTGGGTCACAACGCTCTCCGTCTTTCATATAGTAAACTAGTTATTAATTATAATAATTTGGCAGATTCCCAATAGGCAATAGCCAATATCCAATATGGCGTAGCTATTTGAATTTTTAAATCATCAATTTTTATATTATAGATAAAACTTTTATATTTTATTCTATTTCACTATCTTCACGTTCGAGTTCCAAGACGAGGTAAACTCAGCTTTGGAATTGAAACTCTGTTATTTAAATTGCTTTTTTTTTTTTCATTTTTTTACCTCTTTTTTTTTTCTTCGAATTCGATCCCCTCGGGGATCTACTACATGCGTGCCAATTTTCTTTTTTTTTTTTTCTTCTTCTTTTCTTCCCAGGATTCTCGCGGGTCGCACCATCTGAATGCCTACGTATTCCGGCGTGCTCAGCCAGCTCTAATAATAAGACTATTATTCGTATCGATTTCCGATATATGGAGTTATATATTGACGTTGCTGCTGTCACAGCTGGTGGCAACCGCGCGAAAACTTGCGGGTAAAAAAATTCTCCCTCCGGTGACAATGAGCCATTGCTGTTTTTTTTTTTTTTTTCTCTTTTCTTTTCTATTTATTTCCAACATTAGTCAAGCAGCTCAGCACCTGGTTCGACCTCATGAGGTTTAAATGTCAGTTTAATGCAGAGATTTCGATCTTTCCTTAAATATCACCCTCGAATTCATATAGGTATAGACTTGGATAAATAATAACGAAATTCAACTTATTAACTATAACAATTTTTTATTTTTTTGGTCAACAATTTATTTCTTTATATAATATTATTAATTCAATTATACTTTATATATAGAGCAGCGATAAGAAAATATAGGAATGATAGTATTATTCTATCGGTTCAATTGTCAATTTCAACTTCAATCGAATCAGGGTGTTCGATTTTATTAACAGAATTTGGATTATCTCCTTATTTTTAGTATAGAATAAGAAGAACAAATTTTTAAGAAAAAGTTGCACTGTTGGAATTAAAATTATAGGAACAATCCATGTACTACAATTTTTTTTGTTTTATTCAAAATTATAACATATTGTTATCGGAAGCCTATTTCAATGACCCTGCATCGAGTATGGATATTATAAAAAAAAAAAAAGAACACCCTGTTTACTCGTTAATATGATAAATACGTGGAATTCCAATTCCGTTCATTAGACCCGAAATTCTGCGATACATAATGTCGAATTTAACGTAACCACACATTTATTTCGTTACAAAACAAAAAAAAACCTAATTTTATCAATTGACTACTATTTGGTCTACACTGCAGCTGTTAGTCAGACTAGAAAGAAAATGTTACATATACTATATTTCCAATGGTGTAACATAAAACCGACATAGGTATCTAAAAAATCACAAATACACTCAAAGACAAAGTTGGACATAAGACCTTTGAAACGGTTGCGGTATCCAACATAATTGGTTCCTGGGGAGCTATCCCATTTGTTGCACGATATAGTCATTTTTAATGGATGAGTTGAAGTCAGTTGTGTCACCCAACTGAGTTTCCCCAATTAAGTTGTGACTTGGCTGCCACATCCAACTATACTGAAGCATGCAACTACTTCCTTGGTCAGTACATCGTATCAAAATATAGCCATATCATGTGAGTTGTCTAACTCGCCAATTTTGCATGGAACATACATCTACAGGGTGTCCCAGAATTTGCGACGAGGAATTCACAGGGTAAATCTTGATCAAAAACGGGATCGAAATTTTCTGAGCCGTTTTTTCCGGAAATGCTTAGATTTCTCGCTATAATTATTTCAAATTCAGTCAATAAGGTGCGATATAAGAACGGGCGCTTGTCGGTGTGCTCGCCGCTTGGTTGTGTGCACTTTGTTTCGCGGCGACAATAGGCTGGGAGACGCGCATACAACCGAGCGGTAATCACATCGACGAACGTCCGTTTATAAGCCGCGCGTCATTGGCTGGATTTGAAATAATTATAACGACAAATCTAAGCCTTTCCGGAAAAAACGGCTAAGGAAATTTCGATCCCGTTCTTGATAACGATTTACTCTGTTAATTCCTCGTCGCGAATTCTGGGACACGCTGTATTCTTGTTTGTAACCAGTGACATATACTTGGTACAGATCGCTGCTTAAGAAAGACAACTGTCTTTCATTCAGAAAGTTAATGTTTTTTTTTTCGTCCATTATTCTATTCCTGCAATGATGAACTAATTCTTTTAACGCTACACACATTACAACATGCACAACGCCATAACCAACGACTTTGGCGCCAAGCGTTCGTTTGTTTGTTTTTTAGCTTTTCGCGGTTGACGCATGTAGCCAGCGCCAAGCTTTCATAAAACAACTCGGTTGTCCCAGCCACGTATCGTCTGCCATGCCTAGGAGTAGAATGTAGCAACCAATGCAATGACAAAGTCGCTATTTAGACCACTACATTTAAAAATGTTCACTGTGACCAAGAGCGCAAGTTGGTCTATTATTCAGAGCAGATGTTCCAACTGATTATTCATCAACTAAGAAAAAATTGATATGTCATCTAACCTTGTCTTTGAGGGTATTTTTTTGTTAGTTACGATATACTATCTATGCATTAGACTGGTTAAAAAATATCGACTGTTCTTTTTTTTTCTTTCAAAGTCACATGTTTAATAGTTGTAGGGAGAGGAGATCAGATGCCTGTTAAAATTTGAGCCCTTAATATTAATATTTAAGGGTCGCTGAACGCAATTTTCCATTTGATTAACATGGTGAAATTTTCTTAGTTATTTCTAAATTTCGTAGCTCAGTAATGAGGCAATGTAAATAAAGCTTCGATATCAAGAGACTCTACCGAGTCTCGCGCCAAGCACATTTAAACATGTGACTTTGGAAAAAAAGAACAGTCGATTTTTTTGAACCGGTCTAATATGTATGTATTACTTATATTAAGAAATATAACAGATTTAAAATGTGAAATAGATTAACAACTAAATTGTGCTCGTAAATTCAAATGTAATGCGAATTCACCCTGTTACCGGAACAGTGTATGACTTTTGGTAACCATTATTTCTAACCAAATATCTGAATTGTTTGTTTGTAAATTAATTTTTCGGAAAGATGAAAAATAATCACGATTATTTTATACAGGGTGACCCAGAACTCCCGCACCACCCGGAACGGGAACAGGCAGATTCCTTATCGAATTCTGAGACGAAAGTTCCTTTACGAAAACTCTCTAAGGCCAACTGCTCTAGAGATATTAAAAATCGCAATTGACCAATCAGAGCGTCTCTCTACGACCGTAACTATGGAGCGAATGACCCGGACGGCTAAAACTATGAAGCGGTTGACGTGAACGGCCAAAAACTATGGAGCGGACAACCTGGACCGCTGAAACTATGAAGCAGTTGACTAGAAAGACGCTCTGATTAGTCAATCGCAATTTTTAATAACTCAAGAACCGTTGGCCTCAGAGAGTTTTCGTAAAGGAACTTTCGTCTCAGAATTCGATAAGGAATCTGCATGTTCAAGGTGGTGCGGGAGTTCTGGGTCACCCTGTATAGACGTTAATATAGGCATTGAATTTATATTTATATCACAATTGGTCCTCGTTTACGTGTGCGGATTGGTATATACTCGTAAAATAAACCTACATTAGACTGTGTAAAAAAAAAACGACATTTCTGAAATCGCATCTTAACTATTTTCGAAAGGGTCCGAACAAAAAAAAAATGTCGTTTTTTTGACACTGTCGATCCTACATAGAATATATAAAATGATACATGTGTATAGGTGTATGCACAATACGTGATATAGATTTTAGCACATTGAAGAATCCCATAAGTCACGTGGTAAGAGAGACCGTAAAGAGTTTATTCTCGGAGCCCTTCAACCCGAAAGCAAACGAACGACAATTATTAAGTTGAGCTTCGTTTCATTTTTTTTTTTTTTTTATCAACATACGCCGGAGAAAATGGTTTCCTTATTTTTCAAACGAAATTTTGAACTCAGATGCAAATACTTTTGCGTGTAGGTTGAAGGTTGAGCTTCGTCGGGCTAAACTC
Organism: Tenthredo notha; assembly: GCA_914767705.2. Taxonomy (NCBI): domain Eukaryota; kingdom Metazoa; phylum Arthropoda; class Insecta; order Hymenoptera; family Tenthredinidae; genus Tenthredo; species Tenthredo notha. The sequence continues at coordinate 3,382,821 of OU611916.1, forward strand.
TAGTTAAGGTGCCACAGAACTTGGTCCAAAATTTAGCTTCCGGCACAGCGCCCTCTGGATAGTTTAGCCGGGTTTCAAACCCATATCATAAACAATAACTCTCGTTGAGCGTTATCACAGAGGCAGGATTTCCTCGTCTTCAATTGTTGATTGTCAAAACAATTAGGGTGAATTTCTATCGTCCGTAAACTTGGAGTACATTGAGGTGGCCGAATGTCCAATGATTCAGTTGTGTCAGCGATTATCTATTCCGTGATTGGTTTTTCTTAAAAAAACAATTGCCGACTTTGGACTCCCGGTCACCTCAACTCTACTCTAAGTGTACGGACGATAGAAATTCACGACTGGTAAACTAAATTACAGACTTCTTCTGCGTCATGTTCTGCCTCGTATCACCTGAAAATTTCGTCGACAAATGCAGCCTTATTTACGGAAAGCAGACGGGTGAAATGAGTTTTCCTGAAAAGTGTGTGTATTTCTACAGTGCGCTTGCTCCCTGGATTGCGTGATAAATGTTCTCATCTCCTAGATGCGATTAAAATACGACAAGTCGGTAATTGCAGGGATTCTGATGCCGCCATGTTGGACGTGTATAAATGTAATATAATTTTCGTCTATCCGTAATACAAATTATTGACTAATTTACATTAAAAATCACTAAGCAAGCGCAGTACAGTTTAATTTTAGCTTTTAGAACAAAAATCATTTCCTTGAAATTCGTCCTCACGTTTAGGCTCAATTTGTCGACGAAAATTTATCGCTTCTGACGTCACAAAATGTATATATATATAGGACATGCCACTACTGTGGCACCTTAATATTCAACAAAAAGTCTAAACAATATATCTTACTACGTAGATATTGAAATACCCAATTATTCGGCGTATTATAATATTATTAGTTGTGCGATATCAGCCAATTGCTTGCTCAAGTAGTGATAGGCAATCGTGATTTTTTTTCTCCCGTGTAGTTGTCATACACATTATACCTAGATAGTACAACCTATACAGTTTCTCCGATCATACATCCCTGTAACTTAGGTTGCCTATCCTCCGGCTTATCAACGTCGGTAATATCATACAGGAACCAGAAATAATAATTCCGGTTCTCAGTCTTACCACCGATGGGTAATAAGTTACCTTGCGAATTCCACACTCGACGTTTACCGACTATGTCAAAACGAGATGATACGTAATCTAATTTACCGGCGATGTCTGAACAAACTCGCCTTGAAGGCTATTCATATTTACTCCAGTTTAATTTAATTTACAGTCAGGCTTCTCAATAAGAGAATCACGGATTAGGGGGGAAGCGCTCTTATTGAGAACCCTCTTATTGAGAAGCCCGACTGTACTTGGTTCACTATTTATATCATGTATATTTGGGTTGGAATTATCAATCAATTCGCTAAGACGCTGTCCGGCTGTTGAGGTCCATTGTGAATATGGCCGTAAAGTATTGAGAGAATAATTTTCCTATGTATTGTTCCTGTTGTACCGGCCATACGCCCTCCAGAAATGCTATGTGACCACCACGCGATGTTACCACAATGGCAACGTTCTTAGACTTGTTTGCCTCCTCGATTGGAATCGCTATGTATAAAAAAAAAAAAAAAAAAAAACCAATGTCATTATAGTATGCATGTATGTAGATTGAAACGAATATTATCATTCATGGTGATTCGAATTTCTAAGACAATAACTCGTGTAATCGTTTACTCGATCGATAAGTTAGGAAGTAAATTACCTTCGAGAGGCTGGAACGGATCATCGGCAGCGCTCAGACACAGTATGGGTATTTCTATGCAATGCAGTTTGTTGTGGAGAGTAGCGTTCGAGTAATAATCTTCTATGTCTTTGTAACCGAATTGTTTCACTGTGAAGTTCTGGTCGAACTCTCTGACCGTCTTGCAGCTCTGTTTGGAATTAAATTCAAATCATTTTGAATACATAATTCTATGCATCGTTACAGGGCAATATCATTTTTTCTTTACTCCCCCTTGGAGATTCACTAGAACAATGAAGCTGGAAAGCTATCCTCGTGGGAGTGTATAAAGTGAAAGAATGTATTTTCCGAGGTAGTTGAACAAACTGTAAGTTTTCTATTCCAAATAACACAGAAAAGATATAATTTTTTCTATTCGACTGGTATTACTCAACCGGTTTTTTACGATCAAAATTTTTGCGGAGTGCCTTCTTCTTTAAATAAATAAAATCTCTACAAAAACCGTCATTTGGATCCAATTGCTTTCATAAAGTCAATAGTTCAGCCGTGACAAACGTTCGAAGGTATATTTCAAAGCGTATAACTTCTATACCATTAGATTTGGATAGTTTGTTCTGAAGTAATCTTTTGATGCGGATTCAAGTCTCTGTAAAATTGCACTTTCCAAAATTATGCACGTACCATGAAACCCCGCTGAGTAATACCAATTAGAAAAGAAAAAATTACATCTTTCCCATGTTATTTAAATGGGATAACTTGTAATACATTCAACTACCTTATGAAATGCGTTTTTAGTGTTATTCGCTGTCGAGAATCTCTTTTTGGCCTCGTTCTAAAGGAAATCAAGATCCTGATTCTCTGTGTCTCACATTTGTCAGCACTACTACTCGAGATAAATAACAGCTTTATTTACGGGACGCAGATAAGTAAAATAAGTTTTCCTGAAACCAGTGTGTATTTCTACAGGGCGCTTGCTCCCTGTATTAAGTGATAGACGTTTTAATTTCCTGGATGCGATCAAAATACGACGAGTCGGTAATTGCAGGGATTCTGCTGCCGCCATCTTGGATATGTATAAACGTCCTGTCATTTTTATTTATTCGCAATACACATTACTGGGTAATCTAAGCTAAAAATCACTAAGCAAGCGCCCTATACATCAATTTAAGCTTCTATAAAAAAATAATACCCGTGGAATTCGTTTTCTCGTTTAGTCTCAATCTGTCGACGAAATTCCTCGTATAGTAATGAAACAGAGAGTCAAGATTATAATTGGGTGTACCTCAGGGTGGCTCTGAAAGGCTGACTATTTTTTTTTTTTTTATCGTGCATGAAATGAGCCTTCTTTTATGCTTGTCGGGCGTGGGGAAAATCACGTGTTTCGAACGTGAGTCCGGAATATCCACTCAGTATATTGTGTACCAATAGGGCTAAGTGGGCTTTTTGACCTTGTGTGGTTGCACTCGTCTTCGGCTCGCAGATGCACTCGCCTCCGACTCGTACTGCAAACTCCACACTCGGTCTAAAAAAGCCCACTTTACGCCCTTGGTACACAATATACTATTTTCAACACGTTCATGTAATAGGCCCTTTTTCTTGCATATAAAACGAATAGAAAATCGTCCATTTCTAGCGTAGGCTCCCTTACCTCCCTTAGGGATCTATTGCTACCTTCCAAGAGACGGTTTCGAAAGTTTTCAAATATTTCGAAATTTTGACAATTTCCAAACTTTCTAAAATTTCCAAAATTTTGGTCGTACATGCGCGAAAAAGGACCTATACATGCACTCGTTGAAAAAATTACGGCGTGCAACAAGGGGGGTAGGGTAATATCAAGCTCGGGTGATGACGTTGCACTCGCGTCTTTGTCTCAGGCGCCTTCGGCGCCCTTGACTCCGACTCGTGTAACATCATCTGACCCTCGCTAGAAATGACCCATTTCCCCCCCTTGTTGTACAATGTACTATGTTCTCCCGCTCCGGCGAGAGAAAACGAACAGCGGGAGGAAAAGTATCTTCCCTCCCGCCCCAGCGCTATTCTCAATCCGATCGACGCGCATCTAAGAAGGCCCATTTCGTGCCTTTATTATAAAAAATACAGTGTGCAAGTAGGGGGGATGGCCGTTCCTCCCCCCTCCCCCCCCCTCCCTAGTTGCATAATATACTATAGTTTTACATGTTTTAAGGAACCTATCCAAAAATCAGCACGATGGAAGAAAAAAAATTTGTAGAGGTCGTTCAAGATTTTTCAAAATCTTACAAATAGTCAATTGAATCGATTTTTTTTACTCACCACGCCGATACTTTTTACGTGAGGGGGGGTCTACTGGATTTTTAACGAACTCGTCTATTTTCTCGAATATCTGCGAAACGGGACTATGAATCGACTTGTCCTTTTGGCAGCCGATATTTGACAAGTAATGAGTTCGAACTGGTACGTTTGATCGGATAAAATCGGGAATTTTTTATCTTCCTTTTTTTGATCGAAAAGTGTGGGCGTGCCATTTATTTCGACTTATATCACAGCCTACGCATCATAAATGCAAAATCGGCCTCTGTAGCCAGATTCCAATCGCGAAAATTACCACAAAATCGTGAAATACGCTTTGCCCCTAGTGATGAGCAATAGTCTTGGTCTTGGTCTTGATAAGTCGCATGTGGTCTTGGTCTCGGTCTTGGTCTTGCACACTCAGTCTTGGTCTTGGTCTTGGTCTTGCGCATTCAGAAAATTCTTGCAAGATTCTTGCAGTCTTGCTTCTTTCCACCCCATTGCAATTGATGGCTTATTTACACGTATTCAATAGCGTTTGCAAGTAACGAGAGTAAGTAGCTTTTGACTACTGATACATAATCTGAACAGTCAAAAAGAATGAACAGTTAATTCGGTCTTCAGCTAGTTCGGATATTACACAAGTGTAAAACAAAACTGCAAGAGTCTTGCAGTTCGTCTTGTTCTTGCTCGTGTCTTGCAGGCGTGGTCTTGGTTTGGTCTTGGTCTTGATGAGTCAGATGCGATCTTGGTCTTGGTCTCGGTCTTGCAAAAATGCAAGACCAAGACCAAGACCGCAAGACCAATACCAATTTTGCTCATCACTATTTGCCCCTTCATCGTTGTCCAAAACAAAGATGTTTTTGGATGATTGTGTTCGGAATTCCATATAGAATCGGGCTACAGAGGCCGATTTTGCATTTTGCTGCGTAGGCTGTGATATAAGTCGGAATAAATAGCACGGCTACACTTTCAGATAAAAAAAAATCCCGATTTCATCCGATCAAACGTACCAGTTCGAACTCATTACTCGTCAATCATCGGCTGCCAAAAAGACAAGTCGATTGATAGCCCCGTTACAGAGGAATTCGAAAAAATTGACGCGGTCAGTAAAAATCGAGTGGCCCTGCCCCCCCTTAAGAATTGTGAATCCTCTAAAAGGTTTAGCTCGATACATGCATTTTTGGAAGTCCTTCAAGAATTTTTAAATTTGAAAAGTGATGCATGTACTTTTGGCAATTATTCATATAATTATTATAATGGGGGAAGATGGGGTATTTGCGAACACCTAAGGGAGATTGACAAAAAAACAAGGAAATCGCATAGTTATGAGATATTTTTTGATTATAACCGCAACCTTGATATCTTATCTGGGCAATCCATCACAATTTATGAAACCAAATATTGAACACTATATTACATAAAACCAGGCAATTCCATCCATTTGAACACCCAAGAATAATTACATCAAACTCATTAAATAATTTTTACGGTTATTACCTTGAAAAGCTTACGAGTTCCTTTACATTTGACAACGCGTCAAGACTGCAAATCGAGACAGCTCTCCACATGCGCCGGTTTGTGGAAATTGGGGAAATGAAATATAGAGAAATGGCACTGTTCGAATTTACCCCGTGTTCGCAATTACCTCATCTTCCCCTCTATCGAGCTGTGATTTTCAGAGGGTTCATCATTCTCAAGAGGGGAACCTGAATCACAGGGTCCTAATTTTTTTCTCTCTTTCTATTGTCCTAATCGATAGTTATATTATTCAAGAAAATAATCTCCGAGTTACAAAGAGAAATTCGAATATTTCATTAGTTATATTGTACAGTAATGTTCATTGTGTCCCTTATTTTCATCATTTTCCGCAATTTCAGAGCACGCCCCGTCGATAGATTCTTTATTTTAAAAAATGAATTTTGCCGCAAAAAAAATGTTTCATCTTAAGGCCCATCCCTAGTCGCCCACCTCCTTTCCATAAAATGTAACGAAAACGGGGCCGGGGAGACACATTTCGATGATTATCCGAGCCCAGGCGTCGAAAACGCAAAAAAGCCCAACGTAGCGCGAATTCTATTTCAATTCCAAACACATACGTCCAAAAAAAATTTCGTTTCATGCGAAAATAGAGCCAGCGCTTGGTTATTTCTTTTTTCCATTGTCTAAATGGTTTTTCATTGTCCTTGGCTTTTGACAATGAAAAAAAGAAAAAACCAAACGCTGGCTCTATTTTCGCATGAAACGAAAATTTTTTTGGACGAATGTGTTTGGAATTGAAATAGAATTCGCGCTACGTTGGCCTTTTTTGCGTTTTCGACGCCTGGGCTCGGATATTAATCGAAATGTGTCTCCCGCGCCCGTTTTTCGTTACATTGTATGGAAAGGAGGTGGGCGACCAGGGATGGGCCTTAATGTTAATACGTGCGTGCAAGCACGAGATTTTTCAAATGCAAATAACAAGGGATATCTCTGGATTTTCAATGATAATTTTTTTCAACATTACAAGTTGAAGGTTTCCGAGTATAAAATGTGGGATGCTGTTGAAGGACGATGCATTTGCATGGAAAAAATACCTATATCTGACATATGGTGGGGTATTTCGAAAAATCTCGTGCTTGTACGCACGTGTTAATATTAAGATTAAAAAAATTCTTTGGCGCCAAAATTAATTTTTTCAAACGAAGAATCGATCTAGGGGGCGTGCTCTAAATTTGCGAAAAATTATGAAAATAAGGGACACTCTACTGTGTATACATGGCGTCGCAAAATTTACGCACTATCTGCATACCACTGCAAGTACTTGAGAAGTTACAGATTTTGTGATCGTAGACTTCAAACGCGTTTTTCTTGAAACTACAATTTTTGAATTCGCGTACAAAATAGAAGAAAAACTATCCGATCAATCGCCTTGATCCAATATTTTTTCATTAGATAATTGCTTCCTCTTCTATACCGTGACAATTTGAGGATGCGGAACGCCACGGATACCAACCCAAAACTCGTGAGCAGCAGTTTAATAACTCACTAGATGTTTCTGGTAAAATCACTAGATTTTTACTGCTAGATTTTCAGTAATCTTACTAGGAAAATCTGGTAAGTTACTAAACTGCTGTTAACGAGTTTTGGGTTGGTATCCGTGGCGTTCCGCATCCTCAAATTGTCACGGTATGAACCAAAGAGATTTGTTTAAAAAGTTGATTTTAATAACTTTTTTCCAACAATTAAGTTGACATTTTTTCACAATCTGTCTAATTCTTGATATTTGAAATTTTTTTAGGGTCATATGGAAGGTGATCGCACAAGAATTAAGGAATTTCGTGATTTTTCCGTTTCAGACAAAAATTACATAGGCTACATTGTACGCCGATAAACAACTCCACCCTCGAGACGATTGGAAGAGATCACAATAGTATTGTCTTATAAAAAAATCGTCATATTTGTGAAAATTGTTTCGGTAATGTCGAAACATGTAATAAAACACTCCAAAAATTTCAAAAAGATTCGTTTCATTGTGGTCGAGAGAAAAAAATCGCAAAACTCACACTTCTTTTAGCGTTCTAATTCAATTTCCCCTCTTAACGTAGGATGTAATGAGGTAGTGAGAAGAGAGAAGAGCGAAAAAAAATTGATTTTTGACTATATTTTCAACATTTTTGAGCGATTTCGACTCTAAAAATTTTTTTCATCGTACTGATTTGTGGAGAGGGTTCATGAAACATGTAATACTAACATATTTACGTGAGAGATCGGAAAAAAATAGTCGTTTTTTTTTGCCCACCTTATTGTGCCTAGCGAGTGTTTTTGAGGAACCAGAACGCCCCCCTCTCTGCGGCAAAACCCTGAGCCTCACGTACGCAGTATGCGCCTGTGTTGGATTCGCCGCAGGGAGTGGAGCGTTCTGTTTCGTCGAAAACACTCATAATAGTATGTAAGTTGGTTGATGCCGTTTGATATTTAGTTTTCTTACCTTTAGTACGTTATCAGCGTCCCAGTTGAATGGTTTTTTTGTTGCGTTAGATAAAAGTTCCGCCTGTTTTACATTGCGGCAAAGATTGCCGGTGAGATGTTTGTTCAACATTAAATTTAGGAATGGTTTCTCGATGCTTTTCGTACCCTCAAACACGTTCCAAGGGACGGAAATAATGATTGCTGATTTGAAGGTGGCCGCCGCAGCAGGTCCTTCACGGGCGAGATAATTTCCCAGTATCAACCTGCGTGATTATTATTGGTTGGGAAATAAAACAAAACATAAAGAGCTGAAATTTACAATAGTACATTATACAACGTTGGAATAAAGTGGAAGATTGTTCCCGAGGGCGAGTTTACTACCCGAACGATTTTCAGAATTTTCACAAGGGCAGTAAGCCAGAAGAAATGATGCACTTTATTCCCATCTCTATAGTAACCAATTATTGTAAGAAACTTAGACAATCTCCTTTCGCACGCATTTTTCGGCAGATTTGTGGCAGACTTTTGTATGATCATTTGAAAACACTTGAAATAATCAACATCTGGCGAAAGTTCATAGCATGCATGTGGAAGCAGACTACTAGTGGCTCATATGTGAGCATCTTGCAAGAATTTTCGAAAAACTTGCGGCAGATGGTTACTAGGGATGTTGCATACAATGTTTTATTCATTCCTCAACTATGGTCACTTTATCAATTTTTCGAAATTTTACGGGAATAATATGCTGCTTTATGCCCGCTTTTCAGGTCAATAAAGTGGCGATTACGGTTGAGGAGTGAATGAACAAAAATAATAATAATATTTCTAAAGCCTATCAAAGGCAATTATTTGAGTAAATGAAAAACACTTTAAAATTATTAAAATATGGTTACTCTCGACGTTTTCCGATCCCGATTTCTCGAGCTCTCGAATAGAGAATCTCTCTTCTTTTGATTCCTCTTAGATAAGTTTTCATCCGTTATTTTTTATTTCAATGAATGCATCTAATCATTTCAATTCCTGATTTGAAGCTAAATAGGACGATTACTTCTCACACAAAATATGCGTAGCATTCGCGGCGTGATCTTTCTCGAGAAAATAAATATGTCGGCTTCGCAGTAAAACACCCGCGCGGCAGGCTACGATTTTGAAACTTGATCATAAATTCATCATCTCTTATATCGTATTTTTCCACTAGCCCGTATTTTGAATATAGACGGATATAATTGCATCGTGCTTGACTCTCCGCAATTCAAATATTACGTGAGGGATACAGAATGAAATTCGAAATTTCAAATCCTTTACGATTCGTTTTGGTTTACTGGATACGAAGGTGTCCCTCGAAGAAGGTGTTTTCGAATTTCATTCTTCCGTGTGGCTCAATTGGTTCCAAATAAATTCAAACAAGTTTTGCCATAGGGTTTTCCTTAATTTTTATTCCAAGTGATGCCGGTAAGATCATTCTTTTTTCCATTCGAATGACATGAGATTTCAGAGTAAGTTTAGTTGTTAGTTTTTTCTGAGCCAGTTGAGTGTTGGAAAAATCTGATAAGCACGGTAAGAAAGCTTCTGGGGTCGCTGACCCCCTAGAACACCCATTTTTATGAAAATCTGACCACGCACGCTTTAATTTTTTTCCACATTTATTGCACCCATCAAGGTACATAAATGGTACAGTTTGAGTGCATCTAATTCTCACAACCAATTCACTGGAGCCAGTCTACCTCCTCCTTTGTATCACGGTAATTTTCAAGGCATTCGATACAGTAATCTTCACAAGAATTCAAAAAATCCGACGATTGATCTTCAGAATCGCTTTCGTCTAGTGGCATTTCCTCTTTTTTTTTATTAGCGGCTGCAATATTTTCCTCGGTATACTTGCGAAGCATGTATGGAAGTACAATTGATATTGTACAGTACTACCTCGATATAAGCTCCCTCGTTACAAGCGAATTTCCCCTTCGTTCCGCTTAAGAGCGAGCTTTAAGCTTTCCCCACTCTACCTGTGTACGTAAGGTACTACCAGTGGTGATGCTCACTGACGCACTGACACATGTGCGATTTTCCAGTAGTGGTGGAACGCTTCGGTGACGAATTTCTTGGAATCTTATTCCCCTAACCGCCCTAACAGTCGCTTATAGAGAGGTAGTACTGTACTGAAGACTATACATCGAGGGGTTATTCACTAAGCCTCGATAAGATTGCAAGACGAAACAATCCCGATTGGAATCATTGGAAGTCTTTGGCAGTCTTTCGCGTCGTACTTAGTCGCCTATGAAAATCTCTCGTCATATTGCTCGCAATCTCTTGTCTCGTCTGTCGCCTCAGACGAAAATTTGGTAAATATTATGCCAGGATATATTTAATAATATTTCATTTGAAAGCATAATTATACCAATTATAGTATGCATGTAATATGTTACGTGGATGCGTGAAGTTTTATGAAACTCATTATTACTTACAATAAGTTACGCTGCCAAAATTCAAGAGCACACAAAACATTGATAAATATAATTTTCAAAATTCATTCATTCTTTGCCTTTCTAATCAAAATCAGTTATCATACATTTTCATGTATTGCATAAGTATACTCCAATTAATATGAGAATAATTACCGTTTTTAAAATGCCATTCTTATTAATTTCGCGCTTATTTTTTGCATTATAGTTATTTTCAAATTACATTTAGTATTCATGGCCGAATGCGGCCAAGTATTACTGAGCACGACCGATTCCGGGATTTTCCGTCGATCTATACGCCGTATTCCCTTTGCAATCTCTGGCAATCTTTCGCGTCGTCTGGCGGCGTCTTTCGGTAGTCTCTTTCGTCTTATGTCGTCTCTGACAATCTCACTGAGAGATTTTTCAGTGAATAGCCCCTCGCTGTACATCGACCGACAAATAAATGTCACCAGAAAAACGAAATACTGCAGTAAGTTTGGTGGGGCATCTATCCCGCAATTATGTGGGGTATCTCCCCCCAATCGGGATAGATGCCCTTTTTGTAGTCACCTCCGTCGTAGTAGGCATTCTGAAGTCGACGTTGACACTACATGACCTTCGCAAGTACCTATCTGAGTCCACCCATGCCCATAGTACCTTTTAGCATAAATAATATACAAAGTTACAGCAACGAAACTTTTCCGAGTACTAACCAGTAAACAACGTTTTTTTTTTCGAGTATTTTTACGTGCCTCCTGGCATTTTAGATACGAGGAACAGTGAAAAAATTCAGTGGCGGTATCTGACTATTATTTTATTAGATATCGAATACCGGCCATCTCTCCCTCTGGGACATCTATCCCGACTTTACCCTATATTTGAATTTCGAAATTCTGTTGAACTTGGATTCGGCGACCCCAAAAGCCTTCTTACTGTGCTCTTTAGATTTTTCAAACACTCGGCAGGCTCAGAGAAAAATAATGACTAAACTTACTCTAAAACCCGATGTTATTCATATGGGAAAAAGAATGAGTCTACCGGTACCCACTTAGAATCAAAATAAGAGAAAATGCTTTGGCAGAACGTTTTTTTCATTTATTTGAAACCAATTAAGCCACAGGGAGGAATGAAATTCAAAAACACTCCTTCTATAAGGAACATCCTACTGGGTACTGCGAGGATATGTAATAAAAATGAGCTTCTCAAGTTTCTGCATAAAAAAAAGGTCCAGCTCTATGATCGTTCGCAGTTGTTTATCCTCCAACAGCGTGGATTAGCGAAAATCTAGATATATATCTGCAGACATATTTACCCGCCCATGGAAATTCCTGTTGCCCCCAGAGGTACGTTGGGGTGAACTTTTCTCACGTGGTCAATAACCTCGGCCAAGTCATCGCAGTTCGCTGCGCAGTACATCCGCGGAGTCTGAAGATAATAGTTATACCATAAGTGAATATTTTTACCAATGTTCATATCGTTTAAAAAGATATGTTGTCTGCGATCGAAAAGAGAGATTATTTTATTACTTTTCATCACATTGGTGAAAAAACGGCTTTCAGAATGGTGTCGGTCTGTCCGAATTGACCGACTAGCCAAATTGATCTTATAAATGGCTGCATGAATGAATCTATCACTTACAGGACTTTACATTAAAACAGAGGGCATGAAAAATTGCCATGTGACGTTTAATTCGAATGTTTAGTTCAACCTGGAAAACTTCGACCTTTATGTTTCGACTGATAATAAAAACCTCGTTTCCTTCTCTCTTCTATCCAATGAAAGATCATATTTTTCCGAGTTCGAAATGGTATTATTTAGTAACCGTTGCAATCATAAAATAGTATATTCTGCAACACCTACTTCGGAAGTTTGATTTTCGAGACCTGTGTAGCATGCGTAAGGTACCTTATTTCCGAAGAGTGGGGAAAAGAAGAGTAAGCGCATTGGCATATCGCAAATAATCTACTTCAAGCATTACTATCGGGCCGTAAAATCGGGACACGTGGGTTCAAACTCCGATATCTCTTCGTGAAAAAATCTTAGAGTATCATGCAATAGAGTTTCTGAAACTATGAAGTCTGCCACTTCGAGGTCACACTTGCATAATTGTTGTAAAAAATTTCGAAGCAGGGATATCCCTATATAAAGGTCAGAAAACGTAAGTTTGGCGTATTTGTATCTGTAGCTCTTCTTCAACTTGTTGCCATTTCTTTTATAATATTAGTAAAAATTCGACATAATTCACACATAATTTTTAGACCTTCATACGTACGTCGCCGCCTTGGAATTCGAAAAATGTTGAAAATTATCATGGCTAGAAATAATAATCGGCGGCGTGGTCATCTCGGGCACTGGTACAGCCAGCCGCAAGTTTCGAGATTTGAAATTTCACAAATAAAAATCGCTATACGCACTTTATTTGCGTAAAAATCGATCACAATTTATTATTCATTTCCACCCGCGGCTAGACGCAATTTTCTTATGGGAGTGGGGCGCGCTTTGTGACCAGTACCCCTCTCTCCATACATTGTCGTGGTTTTCTACGTGTCGCGATTTTACGGTCCGATAGTAGTGCTGTTTTCGCGCATGTGCACTCCAAAATAGCTCAATTTTACGCACCACGTCATTGCGGCGGGCAGCAGCGATATGAGGTTATGTTAAGAGCATGTCCTAGTCCTACCTTTACCGGCTTTAAAAAAAAGTAAAACATCGAAAAAACTCCGAAACGATGGTTAAAAATGATATATATAATGGATTTATTCGATGATTAGGGACGAATAGGTTCGATCCAGTACCCGAGATCCGTTGAAATCGAGAAAAATTAATTTTTTATGTTCGTCAAGTGCGTCCGTGTCACCTATTTTGGTTAATATCAAAGTCTACGCGTCAAAAACGCAAAAACCGGCAACGTACCCCTAGTCTACATACAATGACGAACATTTGTGTCTAAAAATTTCGTTGCTTCACGCAACAATGGGGCGATCAAACCGAAAGTAGAGCGGTAGTCAAGATGTAAATAATGTAAAATTGTCGATTTCTGACAGCTGATCGTGAGACATGAGATTATAATATAATTATTATATTGAAAATATAATATTTTTATTATTTTTTGCCAAGTATCAATGATAATACTATATTTTCAATATAATAATTATATTATAATCTCATGTCTCACGATCAGCTGTCAGAAATCGACAATTTTACACTATTTACATCTTGACTACCGCTCTACTTTCGGTTTGATCGCCCCATTGTTGCGAGAAGCAACGAAATTTTTGGACACAAATGTTTGTCATTGCATGTAGACTAGGGGTACGTTGCCGGTTTTTGCGTTTTTGACGCGTAGACTTTGATATTAACCAAAATAGGTGACACGGACGCACTTGACGAACATAAAAAATTAATTTTTCTCGATTTCAACGGATCTCCGGTACTGGATCGAACCTATTCGTCCCTAATCATCGAATAAATCTATTATATATATCATTTTTAACCATCGTTTCGGAGTTTTTTCGATGTTTTACTTTTTTTTAATGCCGGTAAAGGTAGGACTAGGACATGCTCTTAATTAATTAATCTGTCTCTCAAATCGAACTTTCTTCGCAGGAAGTTACAAAAAATATCGTGCAGCGATACAATTTATTGTGCAATAGGCAATAGGCAATATCTGTCTCATGCACGGAGAAAAAAAATACACTACTCATTGCTGCGCAAAACACTAATATAGTCACAAAAAAATTCGTAAACTGACTCAATAACCAACAAAACCACAATCATTGAGGTATTGACAATATTAGTTATTTTCCTAAAAGCATGAGTGGTGTCCTGCACTCTAGTGAGTGATATTAAAAACATTACAATCAAAACACCAACAGTTAGTTGTCAAATGTCAGCCATTAAACTATGAAAAAGTAACAGTCACTCTCAGAACTTAACTCTTTGCTCTACTATATAAAGTCATGAGTAGTGCATATTTCACGACAATGATTACTAGCCAAAACACTAACCAGTCGTGTCTCAAACCATATTCACAATTGCGTTGTGCGTGCCTTTTTATTAATGTGCGATAGTGTTTAGCAGAGGTCGTGCTCCATGAAATCATCTTGAGGTAAGTTTTAATTGATTCGTATTGATAGTGTATTTACTTTAACGGCCACGCCCTTTTTTAGTCGTTAAAATAGTAAATTTTTTACAAATAACTTTCCTACGTTGCAAAAATATGCAAGAAAAGCAAAATAAAAAGTTTGGGTTTTTTCGAAATCTTGGGCAAGCAAATGTTCTGAGCAATCGAAAAATCATTCCAAATCGTGGAGAAAGATCGTCTGCATGAGACCCGATCATGCAAATTTAAAAATAAATCATTTGGCTGAATTATTTCGATACTTCATTAACCCTTGATGGTCACACCTCCGATTTCAATCAAGCTGATCACACCCGGGTCGAATTTTTAAACGGTTGCCACGTGAAAACTATTAGTCCGATCGGCACCAAAAAAATACTGAAAAATACTTTGAACCTTCTAGAAGATGTAGCAAAAGTCGGTACATCAACATTCAAATCGCGACACGTTCAGAGTAAACGTTTACAAGTTACGGGTTACTAAAGTTCATTTTTGCAGATGCAGAAACCTTGAGGGTCTTTTTTTTTCATTTTTATGAACGAATTAGATCAGAATAATTATTCTAAAAGTTCACAGAAAAATTAAAAAAATTTGTTCGTATGCATTTATTTTTATTAATTTTTATTTTTTTGATTGATATTTAATTTTTTTTTCTTCAAAAATACCAAAAAATAAATATCTACTGATTTTACTGTCATGTTTTTTTTTTATAAATTAATATTTGTTTATAATTAATTACAATAAGTGATAAGAATTTTCTTTACTTCGCTCAGTGTGATAATGGACGTTCTACGTGGGTAAAATCCCCATTATCAGACCTTATGAAGTAAAATTTTGTACTATACTCGACGGAAAAACTTCTTCTGATATTATGTGATTGCGGCTCGTGCTGCAACCTCACACTCGTCAGAAAAAAATTTACCGCACTCGTATTGTGATGTAGGTAATATAGTTACATTATTAAGGCCCATCCTTAGTCGCCCACCTCCTTTCCATACAATGTAACGAAAACGGGGCCGGGGAGACACATTTCGATGATTATCCGAGCCCAGGCGTCGAAAACGCAAAAAAGGCCAACGTAGCGCGAATTCTATTTCAATTCCAAACACATACGTCCAAAAAAAATTTCGTTTCATGCGAAAATAGAGCCAGCGTTTGGTTATTTCTTTTTTCCATTGTCTAAAGCCAAGGACAATGAAAAACCATTTAGACAATGGAAAAAAGAAATACCCAAACGCTGGCTCTATTTTCGCATGAAACGAACATTTTTTTGGACGTATGTGTTTGGAATTGAAATAGAATTCGCGCTACGTTGGCCTTTTTTGCGTTTTCGACGCCTGGGCTCGGATAATCATCGAAATGTGTCTCCCCGGCCCCGTTTTCGTTACATTGTGTGGAAAGGAGGTGGGCGACTAAGGATGGGCCTTAAATTATTTTGTCCCTGTTTCTCAGCGACGATGTCAGAATTCGACGCGAATTCATCTCTTACGTTAACTTCTATGACGGCAAGCATGGATAATGAATCAAATAAAGATTTTAGATCACTAAAAAGTTTGTGTTGCAGTATTAATCAATTTCATTAAGTTTTGGTAATTACTAAATAGTTATCCGTACTATAATAATTAGTACTAGAAATTAATTTCAAATAGTTGACTTTTTTTAGTTAATATTACTATCGACTTTTCTCTGAGTGTACGATACGCGGATAGAAATTGCTCATCTAATTCTGTTACGATTCCTCCAGGTATTTTGTGATCATATTACAAGATTTATTTATGATTTCATAATAATTGGCAATGTTTATCTTCATTTCCCATTAATTACTGAAAAATTTGTATTGCATTAATTATCATAGATTCTGAGGACAAACTGGCTGTTTTAAAGGACAGTACAGCAGAGTGGTCTTTGATAGAAGAGACTTGGGATGAAACTTTTTCTTCAAGGCAAGTATTGATTAGAACAAAAACAGATAAAGGAATTTGAGAATTTCCTGAGTTTCCCTGCTTAGCGAGCAGTAAAGGATCAGCATTAGTAAGTAATTAACTGTACGGGATTATAGACGGATTTTTCTAAGATATATAAAATCATTTATTATTATAGCTTCACAATTAATATTGAATTATTTACTGTAGGTTATCGCAGATTATACAAACAAAAAAAAATATCCAGATGATAACATTGATATTACAAGCGAATGGAATTCACTACGAACAGTCTTGGAAAAGTTTATCGTATCAAAAAAATATTGCGACGAAGATATTATTCTATCAACAACATTGGCAGATCTATCCGGAGGTAATTATTATCATTATAATAAGTAAAGGAAAATTATAAGTAATTATTCAAATGTGATTTTTTCATTTTTATAGAGAATAAAGACGCAATACTTTCATTATTATTACCGTGTGATATGAAAGCTCCTTCTTTACCTGTAAATACTGCAATACAAAGCACCAAACCAGCTCAGAAACGCAGGAAAATAGACGTGCAAACAACCTTGGAGTCGAACAATAACAAACACAAGCAAGAATCGTTTGTTCTCCATGTCAATGTAATTTTCGATTGTGAGATTGGATCAAATAGATCTAAAATTCTTCTGCTTTCTTTACACATATTTTATTTTTTTGATCTGTTTGATTTCTAAGATTGAAAGAATAATTCAATATTTCTATTAGATTGTGGCTGATTTGGAGAAATCTATTGAAGAACGAAAAATTCACTTACGATCTATCAAAGCAAGTCTGCAGCCTGCTGTTTTGAAACAAATTTTTGAAACACTAAATTATATACATGAATTAGAAACAAATACAATTCTCATCAAAAACATTGTTCAAGGTGAAGTTGGAAAAACAAAAAAGCATTATTCGGTAACAAAACCATGTTGGTTTACAAAAAATATTTGCACCAGCGATTAAAGAATTAGATTATTTAGAGTCTACTGGGATAGCAATATCTACTTCATCTGGTCCAACTCATCAGATTCATTTTTCATTAGCTGATGTTATTGGGGATAATATTGCTATTCACTTAGTGCTGGGGTTTATTGGTAGTTTTTCGGCAAATTTTCCATGTAGATTTTGTGAAATTTCCCCTAAGGATGTCAATTCAATTTTTACAGAAGCTTTATATGAATTGCGGACTGAGACTGATTACCAAAAAGACTTGAAAGCAAATAAACCAAGCCAAACTGGTATTGCTAGTCAGTCTATACCCATGTAGGTTTCGCCGATCAAACGGTAACGGCCGATGCTCAGACCAATGTTGGCGAGTCGATGATCGATGACCCAATTCTAGGCCAATGTTCGGCCTGGTATAGACTTGCCAATCATTGGCTTGTCGATACGAGGCCAATGTTCGGCCCAGTATAGCGTCTGCAATTATTGATTACCCAATTCTAGGCCAATGTTCGGCCAAGTATATACTCGCCAATCATCGGCCTGTCGATAAGAGGCCAATATTCGGCCAAGTATATACTCGCCAATCATCGGCCTGTCGATACGAGGCCAATGTTCGGCCAAGTATATACTCGCCAATCATCGGCCTGTCGATACGAGGCCAATGTTCGGCCAAGTATATACTCGCCAATCATCGGCCTGTCGATACGAGGCCAATATTCGGCCAAGTATATACTCGCCAATCATCGGCCTGTCGATACGAGGCCAATGTTCGGCCAAGTATATACTCGCCAATCATCGGCCGGTCGATACGAGGCCAATGTTCGGCCAAGTATATACTCGCCAATCATCGGCCTGTCGATACGAGGCCAATATTCGGCCAAGTATATACTCGCCAATCATCGGCCGGTCGATACGAGGCCAATGTTCGGCCCAGTATAGACGCTCCAATCATTGGCTTGTCGATACGAGGCATTGTTTGGCCGAGTATTGAACGTTCCAATGAAAGTGTGTTCCAAGAAAAGAACGTTCGAAGAAAAGAACGTTCGCATAAAAGTGCATAAAAGTACCAATGCTGGCAATCTCGACGGCGACTCATTGTTGGCCGATTCTCCAACCCTAGTAGAAATCTGATCAGGCTTGCCCTATGTCGGGTCAGCGCCCGGCCAGCTTATTCGTCCTTCAATCCTATTCGTCCTATTCGGACTTCAATCTAGTCCTGAAGATGCAAAATTTTGACGACATTAAATTATTTCGAGTAATAACTTGACACTTTGATAGGTCTTGAACAAGTAGGAGAGTGTTGAGTCATATATCATATATGGCAGGTTAGCGTAGTGGTTAGGGCGTGCGATTGGTAACTGAGCGGACGTGGGTTCAAGTCCCGGCGAGGACGAAAAATGCGGCGGTTTTTTCAGTTGGTTTGTACTTAAATTTCATTGATATAATGCGTGGGTAGGGTCAACTGACGATAAAAAGTGCTATATTCATTTTTTTTTTTTTTTTTCTACCATTATTACTTTTTAATTTTATGCAGGGGCGCCGTTATGGAAACCTGCTAAGGCGCTAGTTAGCTTCACTGACTAGGAACTGATCTGCAAAAGTGTAACATCCCTCGCCAGGCGCCTGGTCAGTTTAGTTGGTCATGAGTTTAGCTAGCCTGGCGCTCGCTAGCGCCCGGTTGAAATTTCTACTAGGGAACGAGCTTATGCGCGATTCTCGGACGAGCTCATTCGCGATGCCCGGCCAATTCTTATGAGCCATTCTAGGACCAATATTGGTTACCAATATCGAACCATACTTATCATCCAAGGCTCGGTCGATGATCGGGCCAAGCTCGAATGCCAATGTTGGTAAGCTCGGCGTCGAGCTTCGGCCAATCAGTGGCCACTACCGATCACCCTACATGGGATATTGGGTGCTCATTTAAAGACAGCGTCAAAAATTGCACTTATGACTGTCGACGTGATTCACGACATACTGGAAGGTATCGGCGTGTATGATTTGGGTAATGGGTTTGATAATACACCATTTAATTTCAGTAGAAAAAAATTTCACTCTGAATAATTTGAATAATCGCATTGGAGGATTACATTATGCCGATGAATTTCGCAATAAACCACGAGATTTAAAACGAAATCAAATAAAAGCACGTTTTCTAAAAATGTCTGCTAGTGAAGCTCGATGTTCTATTCAAAATATTGGTTCGCTGATTGGAGATTGGATCCTAAATGATAATCAACACTGGCAATTAATTATTTTATTGAAAGAAATACTCGATATTGTCTGTGCTACCGTTATTTACAAGGGTTTATCTGATTATTTAGCGAGCTTGATTCAGCAATACTTGAGTTTACTAGCATTACTCCCAGAAAGTTTGTTTGTACATTATTAGTAGCATTATTCCCAGCAAGTTTGAAGCCCAAGTATCATTTTTTGGTTTATTACCCACGAGTAATGGAACTCAAGGGACCGTTATGGAATATGAATACCATGAGACCAGAAAGTAGAAATCGGGATTCCAAAATAACTGCAAATATATCTCTCAATCGTACGAATGTTGCTAAGACACTAGCAATTGAATCGCAACTAATTTCAAATTATCGTTTGAGATGCGAATCTGTACATGATGAACTTTATGAAAATGGAAAATATTCCATTGTATCAGTCCAAAATCTCCTGAAATATCATTTATATATTCATCCTTATTAGCTTGTAAAATATTCGACAATGTAACTGAATTTGAATCAATAAAATTAAGAGGTAAAAACATTTAAAAAAATGTCATTTTAATGATGCCGACAGAGTCAGATCGCTGTTTCTTCAAAGTTCTCGTTATAATTGGAGATATTTCGAAAAACTTGTATGTTTATAACTAAAGAAATAACTAATTTTACTTATTATGATGAACACTTTTAATCATATAAAGTTGATGAAAGTGCTAATTTTGCGAACTCGTGTAAAATTTTGAGTTTCAATGATCTCAAACATTGTTGTGTAAGCCGCAATTCTCGTACCGGTAATGGATTTCAATATATTCCTAAGAGATTGATTTAGAAATAGAATTATCATTGAATGAAAATTTTACATGCGTGCCGATCGATGCTTTTGATTTGTTATGATTGTATTTAAAATGAAAACTATATTATATTTAAAATGAAAAGTATGATGTGTCATAATTTGAGTTCCTCATCGTGTAATATTGTAATATATTTACCAAGTAAATTTAAAAAATGTAGAATATATACATCTGCTAAACACCATCGCACATTAATAAAAAGGCATGCACAGCGCAATTGTGAATATGGTTTGGAACACGACTGGTTAGTGTTTTGGGTAGTAATCATTGCCGTGAAATATGCACTACTCATGACTGTATAGTAGAGCAAAGAGTTAAGCTCTGAGAGTGACGGTTACTTTTTCATAGTTTAATGGCTGACGTTTGACAACTAACTGTTGGTGTTTTTATTATAATGTTTTTAATATCACTCACTAGAGTGCAGAACACCACTCATTGCTTTTAGGAAAATAACTAATGTTGTCAATACCTCAATGATTGTGGTTTTGTTGGTTATTGAGTCAGTTTACGAATTTTTTTGTGACTATATTAGTGTTTTGCGCAGCAATGAGTAGTGTATTTTTTTTCTCCGTGTGTCATTACGTCACTTGCCTTTGGCTCGTGCTGCAAACGACACTCGTCGGATATTGCTTACCTTCCGCATTTGTATCACAATTTACTATTATCGTTTGTACGGTGATGAAAAGTCAAATTGCACCCTTGGGATGATACTGACCTTCAGCTGGACTCCTCCGAGACCTCGATTGTTGAAAATCACGCACCGAATGCCGGCGTTTTTTGCCGCACTGACCAGACATTTTATGTATTCGGCTTGACTGGCACCGGTAAGTCCAGGTAAAATGATAACGATCGGTGAGTGCGGCGAACAATTCGCTTCTGCCCAGTCTAACGCCACTTCACCGCCATCTTGCAGCTCTAGTATTTCCCTATAATGTAAAGAAGAAGAAAGACAACCACATGCAGATTGAGAAATTCATATAGGGGAAGGTGGGGCAAAACCGGCCACCACAAAACAAAATACATGACCTGATGGTATTTTCGAATTAAGGTGCGTAAAACAAAACGTTATACAAAGTGTCTCCGCTGAAAACGATAAAAATTTTAAAGGGTGGGGCAAAACCGGCCCATGGGGGTCCTGGGGCCCACGCACTATGGAGACGAAAAAAAAATGTATGATAACCGTACTGATGGAACAGACTGACTCAAAAACGCGTCTACCGAATAAACGCAGATCCATGGTCTCGAACAAGTTTATGTAAGAAAATGATTATGCGGAGACAAAAGTATCGTGACGAATCAAGAAACTATGTAACATAGTAAGTTCAAATGTGACTACATGGACTACATGCTCTCTGAGCGCTAAGTCAATAAAGGAAGAGCGAGAGAGAGAGAGTAAGTTCAAATGCAAAGCTCATCCACTCTCGGGCTCAAAACGAAGTGCCTGGTCCAAGAATAACGAACCTGACCCGATTATGTTCATTACTTTAGTTTTTAGTTTAAACATTTGATCATCGGCTACGATGCATGGAAGCATTTTATCTGCTAGCCGTTTAGTTGACAACTAGGGAAAGTTTCTGTTCAATATAAAGACGCGATAAGTATTCGTTCGAAAAATTGCGAGTTTTATCAAACCAATGAAATCGATTGATTTGTTTGATTGATTACGATAATAAGTTAATGATTCTGATTATCGAATGACCTTCAAATACGCGTATTCCTCCGTAAGTTAAAGATTTTTTACTTCCCATTTTACGTTTATTAGAGGCTCAGCGCCAATTAGAATGGATAGTTTAAGCACAAAAAATATGATTGCGTATAAAAATGTGGATAGGTACTAAGGGTGAGGGGGGGCCCCAGAATTAGTGATTGCGCACGGGCCCTCGAAGACATAGTTACGCCACTGTTGTTAGTCCCATGTTGCCCGGAACTTAATTTCAAGTAATTTTTTACTTTTATTCTATTGGCAAGGATCTATGCAGGATAGTAATATTTGCCATGCTGGGTAGTTCGTGCTACCTTGTAATTTTATTCCTACGCCATTTTTCTATTTTCGCGTGTTTCATCTCACGAGCGTTCTGGGAACTAATATCATGATTTTAGCGGCAAAGGCCGCTGCCAGCCGCGGACAATCGCGAAAATTTCATATTCCCTTTACCGGTATAATACATAGATTAGCTTGTTTCATCAATTTCTCAACATTTTCTGTAAATTTCAAATAGCGAATCTCTGTATAACATTGAATCGATGATATAACTGCAGCCGATATCCTTGTGCACGCTCGACATTCTCCATGCCTAAAAGATTCTGACTTTAGATGCATACTTCTGTACACAAATTTTGATTTTAAGAAATTTTTAATTTCCAATTCATCAATCAAATACTAAATAACAGAATACGAAATAAGTTTGAGAATGGACATTTTTTGTAAAAATAATTTTTTCGCCATACCATATTTTAACGCAAGATAAAAAATTGATATGAAAACATATGTATAGGAATTATATGCAGTATATAAATTCAAGTATTGATTCTCCAGTCAGCATAACACAATATAAATAATTTATTTCAATTGACCCCTTAACTAATATTAATTTAACTATAATTGACTTTCATTGACAATATAGTTTCTGATGCCCTAGGGTTCTTTTTCTGGTGAAAACAGCCTTGACGCGTTAATTGATGAAATTCAGAATTCCTAAGTCATTGCCTTAGGGCCGCTAATATTTAACACCAAATAACATTTTTAGTCTTACGTCGCAATTAGAAAATATAGAGCTTAGATTATGATATCAAGTCCAATAATTGAACACCGCGATAGTTATCAGGAATTAAAGTATTATCGTTTTGCAGTGAAGTTTTCTTCGCAGCGATAAAATACAATATAGCATTAAGTGATGAAATCGTATTTATCTTTCAAGATTCTGATTACGTCTTCACTCATGTATACAGGGTGCGGCAAAATTCGATGGCCATCTGCATACCCGCGTATTCCTTCCGCATGTTCGGTGCGGTGGCATGACGAGATACGGAAGGGCAGGCAGCTCGCCCTCATATCGGGCTCACCAACGTTTTGGGGCTACAGCCACACCGACGAAGGAGAGCAGATTTCTCGCAAGGAGACTGCAGCGGCACCGAACTGTGGTCGCACAACGCTTCGTGCTTTCGGGTGTGAGGCCTCAGCTATTGGGCGTCCGGCTCACCCGACATTTTTCTCTGTGTGGTGTTCCTCGCTCTGCCAGCCGTGCTTGAAGCCTCCGTGAGCGCTTTAGGGAGCGTTCAAATATTACGTAACGTTTTTTTTGGTCATTTTCTACACCCCCTTCGGCGTTATAACAGGTCGTAACAGTCCATTCAACCCCTCCCTCCTCCTCTCCTAATTACGTAACATTATCGTGGCCATATTGATCGATAATACTGTATTAATAAACACAGCACGCGATACACGAAATTTGAAATCTCAGTTTCTGGGATTCAATAAAGTGACGTAACATACGACTAATGCCCCTCCCCCCCCCCCCCCCCCCCCCCCCCCTATATAACATTACCGTAACACCGACTGTTATCCCCCCCTCCATGAATAATGTTACGTAATATTTGAACGCTCCCTTACATTAGACAGGCAGAACGGGGAACAACATACATTATTATCTTGTTCTCCGTAGTGGGGCGGATGGCGATGCGGATTTTAGGCAGTCTCTCCTAAAGACGAGTGCTGATTGGTTCGTTATTAAGTGCTTTTACGGAAAAACTAAGCCGCCGCGGACTTTTTTCCATAGGCAACTTTCGTCTCCATTTTTCGCAAGTAATCCGCTAACATGCAGATGGTCCGCGATTTTGCAACACCCTGTATATATATGGGGGTTTCCATGCCAACTCGCCAAAGTCCTACCCTGATCATCACGAATTGATCCATGTTCCGTTATTATTCATCCCGTTGTTACAACACTATTAAAGGGCCACATTTTCTTGCAGATTTTTGCTACAAAACGTTACTTATTTCCGAATTTTTTTGTTTATATACCAAAAGGGGACATCACTATTACTCAATACGAGTCTTTTTCCTATTGTAGTACTTCACTAGAAGTGTAATATAGCGAAGTTATTCGATGCATCTCTCGGCCGTGTACAAAAAAAAATGAAAAAAAAAAACAAAAATTGACTACGCTCATGAACCATTTCAATTACTGCGTCGCCAACGAAACCGCACGGCCGAGCGGGCGGTCCGAGTTCAAGTCCCGATCATGATGCTTTTTATTTTCTTTTTTTCATTGTCTGTGAATATCAAAATACAAACAAGTTAATATCGAGCGAAAAATGGTTGTTTATAATGAAAGTATAAGTTTAAAAAAAAAAAAGAAAAAAAAGTCAATTGAATTCCGCATAAAAGTCATAATCGTCATTATTTATATTATTCCTATATCATTATCAACATTTGTACGGTGTAATTTTGCGCGTAAAACAATAATTTTAGTTCGAGGCTGCTGATTGTTTAATAATATAGCAACTTTGAAACGGTTTCTTTCCTATATGTAAAGGTACACATTGAATTACTTTTAAAAACGACACTACGCATTTTGATCATTACTGAAATTTTGAATTTTTGAACAATTAATAACGGACATTTTTGTTTTAGTTCAAAAGAATTAGAAGTGGATATCGCGGTTTGTGGTAAATGTCTGAAAATTGTAAATATCTCCTTAGCATTGAAGAAATGAGATAAAAAATAATGAATGAAACCCCGTGGGTCTGGGTTTGAGTCAAACTTTAGCCTAGGTACCGCACAATACGTAATATATTTCAATGCTACATAGGTGTAATTTGCTTACGATCATTATACAATAGTTGATTAGATTGTCAGTGAAAATTTTACAGGTTGCAAAATAGCGCAAACGAAATACACACAGTAGGCTTCTTTCGTCATTTGCGAAAATTATCGCAGCTATATATATACATATATATGCGCGATTAGATACGGTGGTAATAAATTTCAAGGTTCTAATACTAGAAACTAAATTACAAGGCATATATTGCCTAATTTATTCACATTGCATAACGATTTCTCAGTCTTCTTTTATAGATACTCGTAGTATCATTATATTTTCCATGCAAATAATGAGATATACAGAGCGATTCTGTGGAAAATCATGCGCCTAAAAGGTAGGCCAACGGGAAACGCCTCAACTAAGTAGATCGAACATCGATGATTGGGTTTTATTTATTTCGTGGGAAATAAAACCCAATCGTAGATGTTTGATCGCTCAATTCAGGCGTTTCCCGTGAGCGTACCTTTTAGGCATGTGATTTTCCGTATAATCGCTCTGTATGTGCGTGATCTTTAGGGCCCATCCCTAGTCGCCCACCTCCTTTATGTCGAAAAAATGGTGAGGGTGATACATTTAAATTATTATCGGTGCCCAGGCGTCAAAAACCCAAGAACAAAATGCATAGCGCCAATTCAAATTCAATAGGGATTTCCCTCAAGAGGATATTATTGGACAAGAACCTCTGGTATTTATAATTATATCGCGTTATCAGATTTACAGAAATTAAAATGGAAATGATCGACATCGGGATTAGTCGCGATATAGTATAATATACGCTATACGTATATACGCTATAACTACGCCGATAAAATTTTCCTCACCTACGATATATCACTTTCGGTAGATACCTCGAGCGCAGTATGCTCGCCATTACTGTCTGGGCACGGGATTCAAAGCACCAAAGTGTCGGCCAGAATTTGTTCTTTACTATCGGTATGTTTTCTTCCAGAAAATCCCTAAACGGTCCAGGCGCGCATGCCAGTAGCGGTTGCTGAAAAATTTAATCAAAACGGACACAAGTTTAACGATGTACAAGATACAATAGTAACAAATCAACTTCAAGTTCAGAAGTGACGAAAAAGTTGCAATCCCGGAAATAATTTACGAATTTTACTTTATAATTAGAAAGTTTACGGGCAATTCTTCAAACGATTTTGATTTTAGCTGACAACAAGATTCCAATGAAGAAAAAAGTATAAAAATTTGTACATTTTTCCAAATTTTTTTCATCATTGTTCGGAGTTTTACTCTTATTTTTTTGTTCTTCCTTTTTTTCATTTAATGGTAGAAAATATGTTTTCACCACCAGGGATTTATTTGACTATTTACTTTACATTGAAAAAACTTTATTTGCTCAATTCATTTCATCTAAATAAATCTTCAGTATTTTTTTCGTAGAATTTTGTCAGCATTTTCTTGAAATGAGCTCTGAAAAAACAAAAAACAAAAATTGAAAAAAAAACTTCAAAATTCATTATTGAAACTCTCTGATAATGTCTGAAAATTCAAATATGTATGTTGAGTGTTGAAGTGCGAAGAATCTTTTTAAAATATAATTATAAAGATGTTAAAAGTTTAAGTAATAACAATCAAAATTTTGTACAGATTATTTCAGAGTTTTTCACTTTTTAGACTCATCAAAAAAATGTTGAGAAAAAAATAATCATGAATATACAGGGTGACCCAGAACTCCCGCACCACTTGGAACAGGCAGGTTTCTTATCGAATTCTGAGACGAAAGTTCCTTTACGAAAACTCTCTAAGGCCAACTGTTCTAGAGATATTAACCCTAGAACGACAAACCGGGGTATACCGAGAATATTCGGTGAGACTACACGATCCCCTTCCTACGACAAAACCAACACAGGCGCTCACCGTGTGCGTGAGTCTCGTTCGGGAGGGGATACAATGCTACTGGCACCTCATTCCGTCCTAAACTAGCCTCACGCACGCGGTGCGCTTGTGTTGGTTTTGCCATAGGAAGGGGATCGTGTAGTCTCACCGAATATTCACGGTATATCTGGCCGTTTCCTTAGCACTTTCAGGTAATTAAATCGATTTTTCACCGACTAAACTTCATTCAAATTGAATTTAATTTTCACCATTCTCTTCTGCATGGAAAAACGAACAGATTCATGTACTCAGGAGTCTCATTACTGCCTGCAAAACAGTTTTACAAACAAGGAACGCATGGTGTAAATATTTACCCCGGTTTGTAGTTTAAAGGTAGAAAAAATGGGTTTGTAGTTCTAGGGTTAAAAATAGCAATTGACCAATCAGAGCGTCTCTCTACGACCGTAACTACGGAGCGAATGACCTGGACCGCTAAAACTATGGAGCGGTTGACCTAGACGGTCGATAACTATGGAGCAAATGACCTGGGCGGCTAAAACTATGGAGCGGTTGGCGTGAGAGGTCAAAAACTATGGAGCGGACGACCTGAAACGCTGAAACTATCAAGCGGTTGACTAGAAAGACGCTCTGATTAGTCAATCGCGATTTTTAATAACTCAAGAACCGTTGGCCTCAGAGAGTTTTCGTAAAGGAACTTTCGTCTCAGAATTCGATAAGGAACCTGCCTGTTCAAGGTGGTGCGGGAGTTCTGGGTCACCCTGTATTATTTTCACCAGGGAGTAATAGCTATTAATATAGACAGTAGATAATAATTAGAAACATCCAACTTTTTTCTCGTGTACATAGCACAGCGTTCAAGTTGAACGAGATATGGCAATTCCTGCGGTGGTTTACCTGAGACATACCGTGAATATTCGGTGAGACTACACGATCCCCTTCCTACGGCAAAACCAACACAGGCTCGCATCGCGTGCGTGAGGCTCGTTCCGGACGGAATGAGGTGCCAGAAGCATTGCGTCCCCTCCCGAACGAGCCTCACGCACGCGGTGAGCGCCTGTGTTGGTTTTGCCGTAGGAAGGGGATCGTGTAGTCTCATCGAATATTCTCGGTATATCGTGCGATTATGTGGAAATTACAGGTTCCAAACGCGCAGACACTGATTTATTCGAATATTACGAGGGACGCCAGTTTCAGACTTGCCACGAATATACCCAGAGTCCGTCAACTATTTGTTTCCGATTGTTGCCAAATACAAATGGCAGCAGGCCGTGACAGGAATAGGTTATGTTTGTTATGAATCTAGCAGACGACAGAATTAGGGATATTACTGAAAAAAATTGGTGGTGTTACTAGCGCGATTCTGCCGGCCAATGATATTCGAATTAATCAACGCCTGCGCGCTTGGAACCTGTAATTTCCACATAATCGCACGGTATATAGCCTATATAGGGCATTCCATACGAAACCAACCAATCCGTGACCCCGACCATTTTTGATTTTAAAATTGTGCGAAATTTTTTGTGTTTGGAGGGGTTGAGACAAAAATCTAAAAAAAATCAGAAAGACTGATTTCAGTAGGGGCAACAAAAAAAAAAATGGAGAGTTTTCAACAAAATCAAAAATAGTCGGGGTCGCGGATTGGTCGGTTTCGTATGGAATTCCCCGTACATACATTAAGTACTCGCACTCTTCTTTTTAAGTTTTCCCATGCTGAAAGCATGTAAATATTACGACTTTTTCTTTCGCCGCGCACAACTCAGCCGCATTTCGATGGATTGTCTTCATCTAAGACTCATTTTACAGAGAATTCAGCGTTCTTCAAAAGTGCCAAAGGTAGTTTGGCTGTGGTTTCAACCGCTACACCTGTGTGGGCCTTTGAAGTCGATTTTATGCATAATTCTTCTTTCTCACTGTGGGCGAAAACAGTTGGACTTGGAGAAAAGAACTTTGTGACAATTTTGTAGGGAATTCATTTCTCTACAAAATAGTCGAATAAATAAAGTCTCTCAAACCAGTATTTCAAAAGATATAAGGACTTTGAGTTTTTTGAATATAAAATTCTAACAAAATGTCAAGTTCAATATTTTCAAATCAATCAAACTATCATGGGCACTTTTGAAGAACATTAAATTCTCTGTCAAATGAGTCTTGGATGAGAACAATCCATTGAAATGCGGCTGAGTTGTGCGCGACTAAAGAAAAAGTAGTAATGTTTACATGCTTTTGGCATGGGAAAACTTAAAAAGAAGAGTGCGGCGAGTACTTAGAATTGGAATTAAGAGCTAAAAATTGGACAGGATTCCTTTTTCGACGTCTCCTACAAGATTTTCAATGGGGAGTTGAAAAAAAAAAATAGTCGTTTCAAAAAAAGCACCCTAATATACATCCTGTTGAAAACCTGTTTATTTGTATATAAAGATCCTTTGGAATAAGCAAAGGTAACTATTTTGCCGAATCAAGAAAGAAAGCTGCTTTAGTTTTATGAGGTATCAAATTTCGCGATATTTGAAACTATGATACAATCCAGCCACGCGCAGTGATTGATTTGTCTTACAGTGCGGTAGTATGAGCATTGAAGCACATAGCGTACACCGTAGTGTTATTATCTTCATGATAATATATGAAGTATGTATGTATGTATGTATGTATGTATGTATAAATAATGATCAGTCCGTGTTCCGCCGTAGCATACGTGTGAAATGTTATCTGGGAGATATTAACATTACTATATAGGCGTGACTCTAGAAACAAGAATCCATGATCTGTGATTATTAGTTTAAGATTGTTTGTTTATAAAATCAAGATTAGAAACGAATAGGAAATGAGAAAAATTTCTCTGCATTCCGTATAGTGTGAAAGAGGATTAAAGAGCGCAGCCACATCTTATCGTATATTAGATTTATAATCGAGAATAATCTCAGCGATCGTGATATGTCATCTACATAATAATAAACGCGTGCGCGTAAATGTGTATAAAGTAATGAAAAAAGGTAATATTAATGCGATGCGTGTTATCTACTTACTTTGACAACTTCGCAAAGATAATAAGTGCAGAAGCCTACGCCTAGTAGAGCACCATAATAAATTTTTGGCACATCCAATATTGCGTCAAATAATTCCACCATGGTAACTTCGAGCTGTATCACCTCGTTAACCACAGAAGATTCCGACGAGTTGTTCACTGTCAATACTTGCTGGCCTCACAATCAGCGATTAGTACCTTTGGTCAACGCGATGTTAGACCACTGAACGTCGCGCAACGTCGAGTGACGGACAGGCTTACTCTCACAATATATATCAGTGAAGTTTAAGTGGTAAATTGACGTTGATAGTCGGACACAGGTCGGACATGCTCGTGCGCCAAAGACGCTCACCGCTCAAATGACGCTAGTGACGCATGTGAGATATATGTATACACATACATACATACATGGCTAGCTTCTGGCTTCGGCGCGGTATTCGCCGTCAAGTTATTACACCGATATTGCCGTCCGCAGTAAACGAAGATAACCTTTCTGCCGACGTGTATTGGTACGGCTGCGTACCGTGAATGAGTCGATAACGGCGGGAGATGACGAATCGTATAATTGAAAATCCATGCAATGAGAAAGATCTCACGATGGGTCGTTTCAGACCCCCATTCAATCGTCATTTACCTCATTTGTGCATTGACAATGGTAGAGGAGGCCGATGCGGAATGAAGTACCGGAGCAAAACGGGGCAGTGGGTCTATTTTTGCGATAATTTCAGCCGTAGCGGAAGATCGACTTACTACCCTGTTTTAACCCGGTCGTCGCTATTGGTTGAAATTTTTCCGCGACCCAATATCCGGCGAGAAGGTTTCGATCGACTTTATTTCATCAATTCCATTGGCTGTACTGGTAATAAATTACCAACTGTGTAGAAGAGTGGAAAGAGAAAAAATGTTATCGTTACAGTTCTCATTGACGCCTACCATCTGATTGCATCCGCATAATTAGCATTGTATGCGTAAACTGTGCATAAGTTGATTATTGCTACTCGTTATGATATATCCGAACTGCATTATTCAAAGTTACCACAAAGTTCAATACTCACATAACATACGTAATGATTTGGTGTGAGAAACTATCGATAAGCTGTATTGTTTCGTTAGATACGATAAGAAAAAACAAAAAAAAAAAAAAGGAATCGATCTGGTATAAAATATTAGTTTGCCACTAATTTCTCAAATAATTAAGATACGCGAATTAAATACAATAAAATGATATTAATAAGTCCGCAAATGATGCCTGTGTTCAAAGTTTTGATGATATCGAAACCGGTGCCTTTGCTGAAAATTTGCATTACATAATATTTCAGGATTCCTCAATTTGAAAAATCAACGCATACAAATTTTATTCACAGAAAATATAATGTAAGTTCATTTGAAAAGCAAACGTCAATGAGTCAGCAATAATGACTTCGTAGATAAAATTTTGGATTGCATCAGTTTTATTTATCTTTTGAAACCGTTTATCTATCATCAACTCCTATCAGATTGATATATTGACGAGTCAGTAAAGATATCTAGCCGACCTTTGATCAAAGTGAAATATCAGCGCCGCACTGACCAATCGTTAGATTTTTTTGCTTTATCGATAAATTCAAAAATATAGGGAATAAATAGTAAGGATTAGAATCATATGCTACGAATTCACTATGACATATAAAAAATCTGTCTCGATTGAAAAAAAAAAAAAAAAAATTCAAAGTGATCCAAATTCTTAAAAAAGATATTTTAGATTATAAACGAAAATATCAATGTGTATAAATCAATCCAAAAAAATCTTTACTAATTTTTTTGTTCACGAAAGTACGATTTAAGACCATAACAATTACCTATACAGGCTGTCTTTCAATTAGTCATACAAACCTACATGGGGGATTTCTCTTTGAAATAAAAAATGATTTACATATATTTTTTTTTTGTTGCGAAAAATCGTTTTTTATTTCAGATAGGAATCGCCCTATGTAGTTTTATATTACTAATTGAAAGACGTCCTGTATAGTTTTATATGTCGGTACCTATATTTTTGGAAAAGCTATAGATCATGGGAATTAGAAATTTGAGGTGTGAAGTTCTTTAAAAATCTATTAGGTACTTTCTAAGGGGTTGAGATAAAAATGTTTAAATTCACATGGAAACTTTTTTCAGTAGATATTAAAAGATAAAAATAATTTCTACGAAATCAGAAATGGTGAGGATCACGGGCTGGTTGATTCGGGATAAAATACCCTAGATATGCATAACGGTATAATCATGTGTAGATATCTACCTTCAGGCGTCAGGAATTTTTATTTCCAAATTTACAATTATGAAAATGCATAGTACCCCAGAGCTGTGAACTTCCGCTGAAAGCAGACATTGAGTGCGTATTGTCAATCGAATATATCATTACGTTGAGTGCAAAGGAGAATAAAAAAGGTGTAACAATAGAATTAAAAATCTCAGAATAGAGCGTGGCTGGGTAAAGCATCGACACTAGCGGTTACGCAATGAATATGAATAGTGAATTCTAAGAAACGTTATGAAACTGAAAACGTCACCGTGTATCGCTATTATCAAAAGATTAAGATCTAAGTTGAAGTGAAGTTAAGAACCGGACATTTTTTTTTTTACGTAACGTCGTCTATACTAAATTCTAGATATCAAAAGATGGAAAAATTAAAATTTGGATTAGGTGCACAGTTCAAGACCCGGGTTCAACTGAACATGTGTATTTTATTCAGCATTCTGTCATTTCTGGCATAATTCAACCGAAAAATAACTTTGAAAAAGTAGTTTTCAAAAGAAAATGTGTATTTCATGTATAAATTTGAACTACCCGCGTAAACTTGGGCCGAAATAATGGCAATTTGTTTCTCTCAATGGCCTCGGTCCACTATCCAGTCGGCATAGAGATCAGTGGGCGAACGGCGTGTTCGGCAAGGTCGTATAATTTGTTTTCATTCCATCAATCGCTATGAAATAGATTGACACGTATAAATAATTAGAAATTGAGAATTTCAAAACCTAAAAGCAGAAGGTCGTATGTTGGCATATACGACCGTCTGCTTTTACGTTTTCATTATAAAAATAATTGATGCTCAACAGACGTATGCGCCTAACATACGACCTTCTGCTTTTAACTATTGTTTTTTTCATTTTAAACTTGATTTTGAAAGTAAGATTTTTATAAGGCTGATACGACTTTCTATTTTTAACATTTTCTGTGATTTTACGTTTCGAGAAGACAAGAGATCGTATCACGTCGCTTACGATTTTGTGGCATTGGTTTTTGTGATAATTTCAATTTCAGTTCGATCCAAAAGGTCGTATACGCCAGGACATACGACATTCTGATTTTAATTGACCAATTTTGAATGTCAACGTTTTTGAACATATTTTTAGGTATAATTCGCGTAATTATACGGACAAAAAATTATACGACCTTTTGATTTTATGAATACCAAAATGTCGTATGCTCAATCTTCTTCCATTAGCCACGCGATATACATAATCTAGGTATAGGGATAAGAGGCTGATGTAATTTGCCGCTATCCTAGCTGTAGTTGTTTTTTTTTTTTTGAATTGTTTCTTCATTTGTTGGTCTCTAAAATTTACTATACAGCGTGTCCCGGAATTCGCGACGAGGAATTAACAGAGTAAATCTTTATCAAAAACGGGATCGAAATTTCCTTAGCCGTTTTTTCCGGAAAGGCTTAGATTTCTCGTTATAATTATTTCAAATCCAGCCAATGACGCGCGGCTTATAAACGGACGTTCGTCGATGTGATTACCGCTCGGTTGTATGCGCGTCTCCTAGCCTATTGTCGCCGCGAAACAAAGTGCACACAACCAAGCGGCGAGCACACCGACAAGCGCCCGTTCATACATCGCACCCTATTGACTGAAATTGAAATAATTATAGCGAGAAATCTAAGCATTTCCGGAAAAAACGGCTCAGGAAATTTCGATCCCGTTTTTGATCAAGATTTACCCTGTGAATTCCTCGTCGCGAATTCTGGGACACCCTGTAGAGTTATCGTAACTATTAGAAACTACATGAAATTTGAAAAATTTCACACTAGGCTTACCTTGCAAGGTGCAAACTGAAATGTCTGATTGAGGGGTTGTATTGCGATTCGCGGGAGATACAAATCCTTATAATTATCATTCCAATAAATAGTTAGTTTAAGCAATAATAGTATACAACAAAGAGTAATCGTAGTAGGTAATGGAAATATAGCATGGCATTATTTTTTTCTTTTCTCTCTTTTGTTTTTTTTTTTTTCTCATCAGCGAAATGGTAAGAAAACCGCGATGACTGTGGTAATTTCTAATGTTTCGTATTTTCCTAGGGATTCTGTTATTCGGGCGAGACTGCATCGCATATATAATCTACAGTTGTGATATAGCATATATAGCTGGTGAGAAAGCCGTATACTTCCTGTAGACACTGGGTGACATTTCCATAATTAACTCATTAATTATAGCCATTACACGAAAGCCAGGAGAAGCCGTGCGCGTAACACTTGGCTCAGGGCCAATGAGTAATCGCCAGATTTGTATAATTGAATAAATACTGAAAGTAAACGAGTATATAAAATCCACGAGAAAAAAAAGGGCAGCGAGGTATAGAAAAATCCTGTGTATATGATACCGCCAACAAATAATCCTACAACAACCGTTATGCATATTATATAATCTACCATAATTCAGTGTTATCCAAGTAGATATATCCTTCCTACGCGTCACATCGAAGATTTTATTCATGTAAAAATCAAACTTTCAGACATTCTTATTCAAACCTAATTCTAGAATTTTATATATATATGTATAATATAGTACATATTTCTTCTGCAGATCTTCTTTATTTTTTCTAACCATTACATATAATAACCGTTAATAAAATGAATATATTATAATCGTATTAATGACTAAACTGTACCTACGTTACTATTACGTAATCTATACGCTTTTTTTTTTATATATTAACATAGGTAACCATGAATATCAACAACTATATTATCCGCTTGCTTTATATGTTATAATATATGTATTTATATGTATTATTAGGATGCTTCGTTTTTAACGAACATTTTTTTTACGCTTCATTGACCATATATTGTTGTTGTACTTAAAAGGAAATTCCCTCAAACTTTGAGCCCTTGATTCCAATTCTATCTGACGTTTTTTTTTTTTGCAATTATCTAATGCTTAGCTGCATTTGATGATATCGTCTTATAATGAAAATAAACATGTAGGGAATTGATTATTCCTCAAAACTGCCCATTGTGATCTCAGGGTAACTCGAATTTCTGGGAAATTTCTTTTCGAGTTCATCCAGCAATATTTCGTCAATGGAGCGAAAAAAAAACAATATTCGTCGAAAACAAAGCACCCTAATGCATATGCAGCTCTAGTTTTGACTGCGAGTATAATTTTAAATATAATAATAGCAGCGGCATTCAAAGCATCAAGCATATAGTCTTGATCACAAACCTTAATTCTATTCCTCTTTTTCACAACGTAAGGCGCTCCGAGATTCAATTTCCAGTCTTAAATATCAGCCGCTAATTAACGAGCATCAAATTACATAAATTATACTGAAATAAAAGAAACGAAGAAAAAGAGATTCTCAACAGCGATATATAATTATAATAACAAGTATAGGAAAAATATAAACAATTAAACTAAATACTAAATTATCACTAGCGAATAACCGCATAAAGGAAATTATAGTGCGAACGTGAAACACGGATATTGACTAAATTCGAAATCGTTTTCAGCAATAAGATAGTCTGAATCAACTAATTTGTGAACTGAATAAAATGGATTTAGTGCAAGGCGCAAATGATGTTGATTTTTGAATTGTAATTATTAAAGACCTGGGTGACCCACGTTCGAACAAAAGATTGGTTAATTATGTATACCCCTCGAAGTAACATTAAATCTTCAATTGGATTCCGGATCCATTTTCAAATCGACCTACCACCACACCAGTGGTATATCTTTTATTTACGGTTTAATGGAACGTATGAGTTGAATTTTGTACCATTAACCACGGCTTGTAAACTGGTCCCATAATATTCTCTCCGAATCCTATTATGATCGAGAGTATTTTTTTGGCGATATTACTTCCTCCCCCTTAACTGGTTACCAAGAAAGCTAAAAGAATAAGTATTGCTTTGCGCATTTTTCATCCATGCAAGTGCATCCCGATTTCGAATAACTACATGAAACAAAGGTTCGAAGATTAGCTAACTTGACTAAAAACAGGATACACAATTTCATCATCATTAATTTGAGAACAAGCCATTTGAGAATAAATATGACTGTGACCGAAAGCGACTAGGCTTTTAACTCACAGCTCCGACCTGGGGGATGTTCTTTGGTGAACTTGTACGACCGGATGTTCAAAACTAGATGCCAAGAGTCATGTACGGGCGCAGTGGGATTCACGCACGTATTTAGCCCATGTTCGGTTGGGTGTAAGATCACTTTTCCTCAGGAAGGTACTTCGGTCAGTTTCTTCACGGTTCTGATCGAGCATCCTCCTGAATACTTCGTCGTCGTACGTGCACATCAAGCTCTTCTTCAGCTTTGCAGAACCGGCAACAAAGTCGGCTGGCTGACTCCCTGCGAGTACATGCAGATCATTTTTCACCTGACTTGCCCATGTCCACATTTCCACAACGTTACAATCACATTTGAAAGGATTCCCGATAAGATTCAATTGCACGAGTCGTGGATTCGATTTGAAAACACGCGACTGTATGAAGGTCAGTTGGTTGTTTCTAAGATCAATCCGTTCGAGGAGATGAAGCTTTTTCAGGAATGCCAGACTCTCCAATGTGGATATTCTGTTCCCGGACAAATCAAGGCTCGTCAAATTACGAGAGTTCAGAAAAGAGTCTATGGATAAGGTCGTTATGTTGCAGTTACTCAGATCAAGAATTTCGAGACGGGATAATTGCTCGGGGAGCAAAGGCAGCGTTTCTGGCACGAGCAATGGGTTACCGCTCAATTTAAGCTCCAAAACGTTAGTGTAGGGATGATCCCCGAAGACTCTCGGGTTTATTGGTGTTTTTAAGCCACAGTAGTCGAGCTCCAGGCTTTCCAGCCTTGTCAAGTTAGTGAAAAGCCCTTCTTCAAGGGTGTGAAGTTTGTTTCCGGAAAGAATCAACCTCTTCAACATGGTCATTTGTACGAACGTCTCATTTCCAACGTAGCTCAGGTTACTGTATGACATGTCAAGGTACTCCAAGGATTTCAGGGGGTTCAGTAAACTCACAAAAGCATTGCTCAGTGGATTGTGGGATATTTTAAGCTCCTGAAGGTTCTCCAGGTCGTGAAAAGCATCGGGCAATTTTCTCAGCCCACAGTTGCTCAACGAGAGTATCTGCAATTTTGGTAAATGTTGCAAAACGGCGGTTAGATCAGACGCAAATAGTGGATTCCCGTCCAAGTGAAGAACACGGAGTTTGCTTGCGTTTCTGAAGGCCTCTTCAGTAAGCCGGTCCTTAAGATTGCAATTCGAAAGATCGAGGGATTGCAGATTGTGCAAATTGTGTCCCAGCGTACTACCCACATCGAAATGACAAAGCTCATTATCGGCGAGATTAAGCTGACGGAGATACAGGTTTTCGGCGAAAGCATCACCCGGAAGATTGGTGATGTTACAATTACGGATGTCCAATCTCTCCAGTCGCGTCAATGATCGCAGAACATTCTTCCAGCCGAGTGTCTTAAGGTTGTTATTCATCATTTCGAGTTCTCGCAAGTTTTCAAAGTGCGCGAAAGCCTCGTGGGAGATGAAAGTAAGATTGCAGTTGTTCAGTCTAAGATACTCGAGGTTTGTCAGATGGTTGAATGGCCCGGGTTCGATTTTCCCTAGAGGATTGTGCGACAGATCGAGTTTGTTGAGTGCCGTTGTGTTGTAAAAGAATTCATTGCTCAGACGCTGAATACCGCAAGCGCTTAAGTCCAGGTAGAGTAGAGAACGACTGTTCAAAAAATGCCCTTCAATCTTGTGCAGCGGATTATTTTGTAGCTCTAATGTGATGAGTCCTGGGCTGTCACTGAAAAAAAGAAAAAAAAAACACGCACCATTTGGCGAATAAGGAAATTACCATTCCAAGGGAAACCCCACAATCGGTTACCTTACTGCTACAATTATCCATTTGTCGATAATCGGTTCGTTCGCCTATAACTGTCTGGGCTCGTAAGCCAACGACTTTTTATTCAATTCAGGAGGCTTAATTTCTGACACACATACACGGAGAGAATTTTATAGTAGAGATTACCACAAAATATAGTACAACGGTTTTTGAATTAACCGTTTGAGGAAGCTTTATTATGTTGGCTAGTATAGAGTAAAATACTCTATAGTAAGCATTACTATGCGCCAATGGTAGTTTCTACTACGCACCATAGTAATGAATCCCATTATTGCAGAACGAATTACAATGTGCATAGTAAATATTACTATTTACTCATAGGATATTCCACTATGCTTGATATCCTAGCAACTACGATAGAATATGGTGACTGTTACCATACTTATGGTAAGAGGTACCACAAAGCATAGGCCATATTACTATGTTGCATGGTGAATTTTCCAATGCACCTATTTTAAAGTGTACCAAACCCAAATGGTAATCTTTACTATAGGTAATATAACAATGGTTACTGTAGGAAACATAGCAATGGTTACTATGTAACATAGTACGCATTACCATCCAAAGACTTACTATGTTCTATAGTATCCAGTGCTACAGAATATAGTAATCATTACTATGCGTCAATTTCGACATGGTACTCTCTACTGTAAAATTATCTCCGTGTAGAACTAAAATCTTCGATAAATCAATAATGAAAAGTCCGTTTCTAACCTGAACGCTTCGGGATCAATGGTGGTGATCCTGTTCGATGAGAAATCAGCATCAAGGAGGTAATTGAGTCCGGCGAAAGACTCATGAGTTAGACTGGTGAGGAGATTGTGGGCCATTTGCAAACGTCTCATCTTAATCCCTGTCGGAAATGGTGAAACCTCTGCCACGTTATTTCCGTTAATATCCAAGAGGTAAACGTTTGGGCTGAGCTCTTCGTAGGGAATTGTGGTCAGGTTACTCTCGGAGCAATCCGTGACCCAGTTGATCCGAAAATAATGGCAATGGCAGTCCACAGGGCATTCCTGTTCCTCCAAATCACCGTTGAAAGAAATGACAGTTCCTATTAGAGTTGCTAGGAGCAACAGAAATTTCGTTGTCATCTTGTCTACAGCATCAAATCTGAAATTTTTGATATCGTTAGTTTTCGATCAATGACAAACACTCGGTCTTCGTTTTTAGATTCATTGTGAAAAAAACTAAAAGATAATTGTAGTAGTTGAGTGTTCGGAATCGAATATATAGTAGAGAAAGGACGAGACGATTCTTACAAGTCGAAAATTTTGGAGGTTTTGTACTAGTTCAAAAGTTTTTCAACGCACTGAAAAGTTTTTCGTGTTCGTCTAGATCCGGTGCAGAGAAACAAAAGAGGTTAGAGAAGATATAGAGGGAGATAAGAGGGGCTGACATTTTTGGATACTCTAGTATCCCGTAGTGCTTCTCCTCGAAAGCGTTACTCGATGTATCTCGTTACACCAGGGATGCGGGACGGACAAAGATCGCGTAAACCATCAAAAACTGTTCGATGAACGAACGCCCCTTTTCGACAAGTTATCTATAACGTGCGCAGTCTAGGAAAGGGGATCACCGTTTCGTCGTCAGTATACTTTACGAATCATGTGCAGCTCACAAGCACAATAACTAAACTTTTATGAAGGTACACAGAAGTGTAATTTCCACCCCATTTGTTCATTTGCACCCAAACGAGCTGCGGCACTGATGAAAACATGGACCGTCACTGAGAGAAAAGTACAGTTGAAACGACTCTACATATTTTAGCCATCTGAATTATATTTTTTCTCTTCTATTTCCTCAACCTAGATATGTATATATCGATAAAGTGCTTTAGGGGTCAGAGTTTGTCTATTCGGTTCAGACGAATGTCGACCATTATATGACTTTATGAAAATTGGGATTGTAAATGACCTACACGAAACGTTCGCCTCTTGATCCTTCGGATCCCCATAGTCTGTAGCGTCATTTCGTCGTTACGGTTACGGCCTATTCGAAGAAACTCGAGGAGTATAGCTACCGAAAAGCAAAGTGCACGGCTATACCGTAAAATAAATATGGTAAAAATATTGGGTCATCTACATCGTTTGAATATATACAACGTATATTCATCTTAGGATATTACCTTCACTGCAAGTGATTACTCATAAAACTCTTTGATAGTTTTTACAAAATAGAGATACATCGAACGCTTGTGAAATTACAAATTCAACTTGATACTGTCAAGATCGATCACAAGTTCTGACGTAGTTTGACAGACAGTTACTTGGTTAACGAACTTGTTTGGTTTGATGATAACGTCGGAACGTAATAGTTGAATGGTTGGTTCAGAACTAGCTTACATAAGTAATTAGCTCATGGTTAATTTGTGTTCATTCGTTCACGGATCCGGACTTAACGCTGCTTCTGCAGTTGAATGCACACGAGGCTGTTTTTCATATATTGTACATATATTGATGATAAGATTTTGATGATTTTTTTTATACCATCTGTTATTTCTGATTTCTCGCAGCGTAGAATTTCTACACATAGATACATATCACTGACACTATTCCAGACATTCATTTCTGGCGAAAAAAACGTCGAATAGCTCTGTTATTTCGAAAGAAAAAGAGCGGTGATATGAGCGATGATTCTTATCGCTGGCAGCCTCTGTTCTTCCACTTTCCTGAAGACTGGATAAAATTCGGAGGCTAATAACATTGTCTCTCCTATGGGCAGTCGAGAGCCGCGAGCGAAACACGAAGGGATGAGGAAACGACCCCCCAGGGTTAGAGAAACGGAGAAGAAATGTACGAGTAGCAGAGGAGGAAAAACCCGGGAAAATTGTTTGCTATCTTTTTATCCCCTAGTGTCGAGATGCGGGTTATATGCCAGACTCTGGTTTTCGTTTGCGGACGTGTAGCCCGGTTTATATATCTAATATTGAACTATTCTTTGAAAACATGAATTACATTAAGTATTTAAACTGAATAACTCCGGATAGTTTGAGGGTTCTAATTTGTTCCCATCATTTGCGGAGGCGCCGACTATTTATCACTAAGGAGGGGTAGGAGGGATAGGTTGAAAATTCGGTCATACTTATTTTGACGTCTTTTGGCAAATACAAAGTGGAGGTAGGTACTGTAACGCGATTTTTCTCGCCCCTAAAATCCTCCCCACGCGGCGGTACATAAATTTCAAATCTTCCCCATCGACGCGTCTTTTACATTCTGATTCCGTGTTGCCAGATATATTCATACTTTTTGTGAAATTGTCTTCTTTATCTTACGGGGATTCGGGCTTAGGGGGAGCCGACTTGGCGTCGGGACGCGACGCCACTCGTATCCACTTCGCAACCTATGCGGCATACACTATAATACTACTTCGTGTATTATGCATACGCGTACTTATGTCATAAAATATAAAATTTTCTTTGGTGTACCTATATACGTGAGATGCCCCATCATTTACTCGGTGAAGATCCCAAAAACTATATAAGACGCACCAAAGTTTGAATGAAGTGCGGTTTGATTTAAATTTTTTTTGTTTCTTTTTTTCAGATCCGCTAGTTAAATAATTACGCACATGATGTATATCTGCTGAATGCCAATTAATTCCAATACTTGATCTTCGATTAAAAGATCAATTTGGATATTAAATGTCCATTAGATTCGCGGCAAGTTATATCAAAATTTTCGGACAGTTTTTCTATATTCTAACAATCAATTCCTGTGAAATAATTCGATTATTCTAGGGCCAGTGGGCAATAATTTTGTCGGAAGAAACCGGGCTAGTCGTAACATGAATCACGTTTTCTCTTCCTCTTCCCGGACCGCTAAGAATTCGAATATATATATACAGACGCATACACACATATTATAGATAAATATATTCAGTGAATTCTTATTTATGAATCCTGCCGGTCTCCCTGGACCCTGGGCTGAGATTTTGGATCGTATTTATACCGGCTAATGGAAGCGCCAGACAGCACAATGGTCAAGCTGACCGAAGAAGAAATGATTTACAACCAGCTCTTAGCTGCATTTTATATTTAAAACTGATGCGAGACCGAGACAGGATCGAAGATTGAACGTTGAGCCTCTGCAATTTTCTAACCAAATGGTAGTTAAGATAAATAGACCAAAAATTTAAATAAAGAAGATAGAAAAATGATATATTTACTGTTAGAGTGAAAAATAGTCTAGTCATTACCATTCAAATATAAATTTTCATCTATTCAATCTAAGAAATTAATGGTTTATTGACAATAGTGTAAGAAAGTACAGAAAATACTTTTATGGACTTCTCAATATGTATGTACACTAGGGTGGTTCATTTTTCAATTTTTTTTGCATGGGAAAGTGAAAGAAGTTATGAGGAATCATAAAAAGAAAATCTGTTTCAAAACTGGACAAGAATGGACAATATTTAGAGGTCGCTACCGAGGAATAAAGAAAACAATAATCATTTTCGATTCATCATTCATAATTGATTCATAATAGACAGTTGATACAAAAAAGTACACGTTGAACAAAGAAAATTGACGATTCTAGTACCTGTACTAGTGTACTTTTGTTTTAATCAGGCATTTTTTTATCGGTTTCCGTTCACAACTAATAATAAATCCTTCATTTGTCTATCGTTTTCTGTTATGATCTGGTTTAATTGCTCCATAAGCGCGACTCCACGTTCAGCTGTATCATTGAAAAAACAATAAACGAGAATAGAAAACAAAATAAAAAAGTACTAGTGCTAACTTGAAAGTACTCATTAGATCGTCCGCGTGGAAGTAGAAGTAAGATATAGTGAATAATTCTAGGTCATATGTTTGTCATCAAGAGTAAACCGGATATA
The DNA here is from genome assembly GCA_914767705.2 of Tenthredo notha. NCBI lineage: Eukaryota > Metazoa > Arthropoda > Insecta > Hymenoptera > Tenthredinidae > Tenthredo > Tenthredo notha. Next base: position 3,425,999 of record OU611916.1, read on the forward strand.
TTTGTCAAATAGTCAAACTATTCCGAAGATTCCGTATGACTTGTATTTTTTCTTTTTTATCTAATTAAATTATATCAATTACGACCTCTAAATATTGTCCAATGTTGTCCAGTTTTTGCACAGATTTCTTTTTTAAGATTCCTCATAAGTTTTTTTCACTTGCCCATGCAAAACAAAAAAAAAATAAAAATTCAAAAATGAACCACCCTAATGTCCACGTAATTAAATGAGTTGATAATAATGAGGTCTATATATACGTATAAATTAGTGAAACTGATGAAATTTCTTCACGTTTTCCGCATATTTCATTGTAATATATTCAGAAGTCTACATGTATGGGTACACCATTATGTATAAGCACGCCCACGCACCTACGCAGCATGCAGCAGTGATACAAGTCAGAAAAAGAGCGTAGACAGAAGTAGGGGAATCCCCGGAGCCCCGCATCGCTGCGAGCTAAGCCGCTTGACACAAGCTGACGCTAAGGGGTGAAATATAAGTAATTTATCGATTAGGCAGCACGTGTTAGAAGGAAGTCGGTATAGCTCAGCATCTATAACTTCGAACCTGGAGAGGCATTCTCTGAGTCTACGAAAATAGTAGATATCACAGCTTTAGGTACATATTCATTCATAGTATAATGCAGCGATATTGCTTGAATTTTAAGCATATACCCATGCACCGTTTAGAATTGTCCATCATTCTTCTATCGCCGCTTAATTAATACCTGACAAGGGCCGCCACAGAGCAGCACTGTTTTTATCCATTGTCATATGCATTGGGTAGACGATGAAGGGTGATTCCCTGACGTCTGCTCATTGGAAGTAGAGTTGAGGTGGCCCAAAGAGGCCGAATCAGCAATTGTTTGCCACGAGACAGCCAATCACGAAATCGCTAGCTACTACAACAATTGACAATTCGGCTTCTTGACTACCTAATTTCCTCTCCGATTGGGTAGACGTTAGGAATCTTGGAATTCACCCTGTACACTAGTCAAATGGTGGCTGGAGAGAATGCGTTAGCCGATATGGTAGAGATCAGCGATATGACGAAACACACGGACATAAGTATACGCAGTGATATTATAGTAGCATGCAGGTACTACATCCTACATCCATACTGTGCGACGGCGGCGGCGGCGGCGGCTATACGGTAAGGCGATAACGATTTCTGCGCAATATCTTTGCATCAGCGCGTCCGCAATGGACCGAACGGCGCCTGGGCGTCGAGAGTCGAGAATCTTCCGGCTACTGCATCCCCGTGCGAAAACATTATTTATAGTTCTCCTTACGAGCAGATATAGAATAGGGGCCAGAATGAAAGTCTGCGAGAAATACGACATTGGTGCAATTCGACTAGTCTGGCCTCTGACGGCTGTGTCATAAGATGCGACCAAGGAGACGGGGATAAAATGAGTAACAATAAGATGCTAACTGAAACTAAACAGAGCCAACTTTTCATGCATCACTAATCAACCAATCAATGATAGGGTTTCGAAATTCTTCGACGGATTGATTTTTCATGCATGTATAATATGTATGTATAGTTCGGCCTATGCAAATGATTGATTTTTAAGTACCTGTTTTTTTTTTTTTGTTTATCGTAAATAAAAAATTCGCAAGTAACAATAACATCGCGATTATGATAAGAAAAGTTTTTGCTTCCTAGTCAAAAAAAAGTTGAGACTAAAGGTCGTGACAATGGCGTAGTGCGAATCCCAGCGTGTTTACCCCCTGCATTTAGTCGTCTGGCATGATATTGCGTTCCGCGAATATTTTTATAAACATCAAAATGGTCTTAGGTCTTGTATTTTATTAGCGTGTCAATCGCTGCTCGAATAATGTAAGCCTAACTTACCTTTTTCCAATTATAAGGGCTGCACAGTTCTTGACACGGAATATAGTTGAAGGGCTTAACTTCAGACCGGTGAATATTACATTAACTACGCGCAAGCGTTGTTTCACCACAGAAGACAGCTGACTGTCGACCAGCACTGCTAGCGGCGTAGCTCGGCGCGGTCGGTCGGTAAGACCGGGGTTTTGTGGAAAGCCATGTCGGCAGCTGGGCGCCACCTCACAGCGAGTTGTCTATCGATTTTGAATCATATTATCCGAAATTGTATCCTGATTAAATAAATGGTCGAGACAACTTTGAGTTTGCGGTAAAATAAAGTGCTCTATTGAATCGAATTCAATGAATAACACCAGAGTCATGCGGATGCAGATGGATTAAGCCTGACAACCGTTCGATTCAAAGAAAAATAAAGCTGTGCACGTGTATGCTTGGTAGCCTGTATGCAGGCGCAAGTACCAGATATAATAAGAATAATACCATACGCGATATGAATGTCATGCATAGCTTTATCGAGGTCGACAAAGGTCTCCCGCGTTTACAAGCACCGTTTTGACGTCGGAATATTATTAATTTAATTCTAGGTACAGCGATCATTATCGACGTATATGAACAGGACTTTGGACTAAACAAAGAGAAGATATAGTTTTGCTTACGCACGTATCTCTTAGGTGCATATATGGTCCGTGCAGATACAGATAAGGTTAGGAGGAGGCCTCTGCGTCGAGTTGAGTCATAAAAAGTTTATTTCTGTTTTTCGACCTCGTAGGAAATCGGCTTTTATCGGTTCCCCGGTGTCCTTTTCCCGGATTGTTCTTGCCTTAGTTCACCGAAGCTGCACAAGTTTCTATCTGAAAACTGTACATATATAAGACATCGGCGTTAAAAGTTATACGATCTATATTTACCCGCACTAGGCTAAAGTGCCGTAAGAAATTACGCTACCGTTCGAACGAACGCTTTTCGTTATTAAATACTCGCTGACAGACTTACTATCCGGTACATATGTTCACTCACGGCTATACACACGATTCTAGACTTGTAAATCGCCAATCTTCTTTGTCGGCACAGTATTCTTTTGTAATTGTCATTCTTACAGGGCATTATGTCCACCAGCATCCCTCGTGTCTTAGATTTCTTTCATTTCGACCCTTTACCGTGGCGATAAACTCTCGAGAAAATTGTGTCTCACATCAACTAGTAAACGTCTGACAACATTTCCTAATGATTTCTAATCTCACTCAACGAAACGCAACGATTAGTTATTTGTTTTTGGTTTCAGGATTACCAAATAGGAATAGAATTATATCATAGATCAGAATGACAAATTATATTTGAGTTAGTTTATAATATAAGGCGCCAAGATCAATTCCCCCTTTTTCACAATCACGATCAAGGTACAGGTCTGGACTCCTTCATATTTCAGGCATTCCATGGTAAATCACACAGTATCAAACCCGACCGAATCCAATCTGCTTAATATTTTTTCATATTATTGTTATCACTGAGACAAGGACATCTGCAATTTTTTTCAGATTTTTATTGCCAGTTGTTTTCATCAAAATTTTGGAAATCTTGACACGAATCGAAAAATCTGCAAAAATTCTGAAAAATCCTGCTTCGTTTATCAAAATTTCTAAGCCTTGACCCAGAGTGAGCAGACGTTCGCTTCTATGATGTTTAGAGTTTTTTTTTCCGAGAATGCAACGTTAAATAATATAAGAAGCAAACGTCTGCCCACTTTGGCTAAAGGCCCAAAAATTTCGAAAACTCATACAAGATTTTTGAGATTTTTTTCAAATTTTTCGATTCTGGCTATCGATGTGGTCATTTTCAAAAATCGTAGGTCAATCGGACGGTTTCCAAAAAATCTGAAAAAAATAGAGAGTGTTTTTTCGAAAAGGCGGAACCACATAAAAAATAATGATTCGAATCGAAAGGGGTGAGGGTCAAAAGTGGGTCAGTTTGGGGTGGCATTCCTCATATATATATCCTGCGGGATAAAACAGTCAAAGGCTCCTGAGATACATGCTTTTGAACAGAATTTATGGAACACATAGTATGTATGCATATAGTACATGGATTTATCTATCAAGGAATGGCTCAAAGTGAGTTGGCGCAATCACTGTTTCGGGGAAAACAGTTCAGCTAAAACGGCTTGGCTAAAGCGGCTTGGCTAAGGCTTAACACAATCCAACTTGAACGCTTTTGTCTGAAATACTTCGGCTACTCCAGATAATATGTATAACCATACCAGTAGAGTGGATTGAGGTAAACGGACATGCTAAGGATTTGCACCAGGATTGCATCCAAACAAATGCTAGGAAATATTGAGTACCCAGTGCGATATGAAGTATAAATGTACTTCAACCCGCTCTACATGGAATAAAATTTCTGTATGTTCGCCTTAGTTGGCAAAGATGAATATGAATATGAAGAAGCGAAAATGTTGTTTCTCATTGCCGGCTATGTAAAAGAGAGCGTTTCACAATACGTGCATGAAATGAGCCTTCTTTCATGCTTGTCGGGTGTGGGGAAAATCACGTGTTTCGAACGTGAGTCCGGAATATTCACTCAGCCGGAAGGAATGCACTTTACCTCCCGCCTCAACGGGAGTCTTTTTCCTCCCGCTCCGGCGAGAAAAAACGAACAGCGGGAGAAAAAGTACTTTCCCTCCCGCTGCGGCGCCATACTAAATCTGATCAATGCGCATCAAAGAAGGCCCATCTCGTGGCTTTATTATAAAAAATACAGTGCGCAAGTAGGGGGGATGGCCATTCCTCCCCCCCTAGTTGCACAAGATACTATTTCGTCCGAAGTGCATATGATAATATGACCTCGGGCTTCGTCTTGCTCACCTTTTCTCTTCCCTCGGGGGTCGGGTGAACGACTACCACACATATTTACGAGATAAGAATCATTGGCGAGTTCAGAGGGCCAGAAAAATATTTTACGCATCGAATATTGTTGCAGCTGATAAGGGCTCGCAGAATCCGCAGTGTACGTTACACCGTTTTATGCTAAGCAGGATAACTATCTCATTTGAACTCTCGAATTTTTCAATGTCATAAAGAAACGAAAAAAAAAAACACAAACACAAAACAAAAAACTAAGTTAAGGTGCTTCCTTACCTAATTCCACCAGACCTGAAAATATTGGGAAAAAAGGTGCTATTAAACGGAATATTTCTGCCTGCGGGCACCGAAATCAATGAAACAAAATACGTCGCGCAATTTTATGTGCGACTCCGAACACGTACGGCCCAAAATGTGTTTTTTTTTAAGCGAAAATAGAGAAGATATCCATGTAAAACGGTTTTGAAAACGTTTGATGCGTGCTCTAGGCGCCACTTCCGATTGGTACGCGCCTGCTAACAACTGACGGTCCGCTAAATCACCCAAATCACTGAGATGTAATCGAGGAATCATCCGGTAGTTGACACAGTAGTAGTTTACTGAGTTGGCTGAATGGGTCGAAGAGTCTGGTTGAAATTGTCATGTTGAAGGATTCTGAAAACTGTGAAAACTGACATTGACCAAATCCATAAAGGGAAATTCGTCGTCGCAAGTTTCTGAAATAAGCTCTCTCTTGTGAAGCTGAAGCCTGCATTTGGTAATTTGCTGACAATCCAAACGCCCCTCAATTGAGACAGTGAAGAATGTAACAGTTCAGTAGTGCAAAGAAAAACAAAATAAATAAGCCCATCCCAGTTGTGGAACGAGATACCAGTGAAGATACTGCGGAGAGGATTTCCGCCAAAGTTACTCGGCACTGCAGAGTACTACCAGTATACAGTCCGACTGTCCATATGTCCGTGAAGCAAGCCTTATTCATAAATCTGGTGGAGCCATGTTCAGTTCCTGGGATGTACAACTTTCGCAATATCTCTATTTACACTAAAGAGAAATGCAGCTAGGGTAAATGCGTTTCGTTGGAAGTGAGCTTCGCCGCATGGGCCGACGTTTTTTGTGCTTTTCTGCTAAAGGATTATGAGGCTGCAAAGCGCTGTGCTGAGGTACTTCGGGGATGAGGTAATAGCCACGGGATGATATTGCGCGAAAAAGAACAAATAACTATTTTTTCCAGTCAAAAGATTACGTACGAGGGGAGACTGGGGCGGAATGGACTACCGGGGCAGAACGGTCTCTAATTTTGGTCTTTAATTTCTCCAAACGGTGGTCTAATTTTGTCTGAAGGCCTATTATTGAGATAAAAAAATAATGAATTATTGAGACCTGAAAAATTTGATCACAAACGTTAGGCGGGCCGTTCCGCCCCGGTCTCCCCTACTTGTTGCTGCAGTCATGATGAAATCGCCTTAAATATCCGTAATGTGTTTGACTCAAAGATATCTGCATTCATTTCGATTTCGCTAGCGCGTTTTTTCTTTTTTTTTTTTCTTCGTCTTCTTTATTATGCTGTCGAGTGAAATTGTATTATCCTATTAATATGCGCTCGATGATTCAGGAACGGACGACAAACGCACGTTCTTATTTTTCGCGTCTTTTTATCATCCGGTTTTAATATGCGCTCCCCAAGTATTCAAGAGGTCGGACATCTATCTCTGGAACGGGGAACAACTAGGCCTAGCTAACGTTGAATAAATTCCATCACGTTCACAATATCGAACACATTTCTTCACCCGTCAATTTCTCCGCGCCTCCTGAACATGCCCGAAAACATCGCGCGGGGGCTGTACTCACTCTATCTCCTTCCCCCTATCTCTTGCTGTCTCTCTGTCTTTTCCTGCATCGTATAGTCCTGGGCTTAAATTGCGAATTCAGATAATAGAACCACGGGAAAAAAGTATACAGCAACCCTCTACCAACGAGTATAGAACTCCTCGCGGTCGCCAATCTTCCTAAGGGGGAGCATATGAGTAGACGGCGGAAAAAACAGATGAAGTTTGGAAATTATTATCTCAAAAACTATTTGTTCGATTTCATCCAGGTTTGTTTCATTCTAAAGTATACCGTGAATATTCGGTGAGACTACACGATCCCCTGCCTACGGCGAAACCAACACAGGTGTGCACCCCGTGCGTGAGGCTCGTTCAGGACGGAATGAGGTGCCAGTAGCATTGCATCCTCTCCCGAACGAGTCTCACGCACGCGGTGAGCGCCTGTGTTGGTTTTGCCGTACGTAGGGGATCGTGTAGTCTCACCGAATATTCTTGTAAAAAAATTGTTGGATCGACGTTTGAACTCTGCTATCCCGACAATACTATAGAGTTGTCTTCGCCATAGATTCACTAATCATGGACACAAGGCGAAACATAGTTGGATCGACGTTTGAACTTTGCTATCGCGACAATACTATAGAGTTGTCTTGTCAAGTACACAGTACCACCAACTTCTGTATCGTACATTGAACTATGCTGCTAGAAACTGCAACGATATGTGTATAGTAGGGTGCTTTTTTTGAAACGACTATTTTTTTTTTTCAACTCCCCATTGAAAATCTTGTAGTAGACGTCGAAAAAGGAATCCTGTCCAATTTTTAGCTCTCAATTCCAATTCTAAGTACTCGCACTTTTCTTTTTAAGTTTTCCCCTGCTAAAAGCATGTAAACATTACGAATTTTTCTTTCGCCGCGCACAACTCAGCCGAATTTCGATGGATTGTTCTCATCCAAGACTTATTTTACAGAGAATTTAGTGTTCTTCAGAAGTGCCTCAGGTAGTTTGGCTGTGGTTTCAACCAATGCATCTGTGTGAGCCTTCAAAGTCGATTTCATGCATAGTTCTTCTTTCTCACTGCGGGCGAATAAACAGTTGGACTTGAAGAAAAGAACTTTTTGGCAATTTCGTAGGAAATTTATTTCTCTACAAAAAAGTCCTATGAATAAAGTCTCTCAAACCAGTATTTCAAAAGATATAAGCACTTTGATTTTGTTAAATATAAAATTCTAACAAAATGTCAAGTTCAATATTTTCAAATCAATCAAACTATCATGAGCACTTTTGAAGAACATTAAATTGTCTGTCAAATGAGTCTTGGATGAGAACAATCCATTGAAATGCGGCTGAGTTGTGCGCGGCTAAAGAAAAAGTAGTAATATTTACATGCTTTTAGCATGGGAAAACTTAAAAAGAAAAGTGCGAGTTCTTAGAATTGGAATTACGAGCTAAAAATCGGACAGGATTTCTCATTCGACGTCTACTACAAGATTGTCAATGGGGAGTTGAAAAAAAAAAAATAGTCGTTCCAAAAAAAGCACCCTAGTGTATAGTCATATACATTACTTCGATATCTTCTCGTAAGGCGGCGACCACCGCTTTCTATATTCTCGCGAGTGCCACTTATAGGAGTTGGTAAGTATACCGTGCGATTATGTGGAAATTGCAAGTTCCAAGCGCGCAGGCGCTGATTTATTCGAATATTATGAGGGATGCCAATTTCAGACTTGCCACGAACATCTCTAGAGTCTGTCGGCTATTTGTTTCCGATTGTTATCAAACACAAATGGCGGCAGTAAGGAGCAGAAATAGGTTATGTTTGTCATGAATCTAGCAGACGACAGAACTAGGGATATTACTGAAAAGTTGGTGGAGTTGCAATGATATTCGAATGATTCAGCGCCTGCGCGCTTGGAACCTGTAATTTCCACATAATCGCACGGTATATAGAGTCCCAAGATCTCATCTATAAGCATCGTTTGATTCTTGTATATTGATAATGTGTTATTAATGTATATGTTGTCTATACTGGGTGATTCAGAATTCGTGACGAATCTCTTGAGGGGTTAATCCTGGTCAAAATTGGGAACAAAAGTTCCTTAGCCATTTTGTCGAAAAAGGTTTTTTTTCCTCTGAAAAATGCTTTCCGACCGACAACTTATTCTCTCAATTTTTTTTTTTTTTTCACAGCATTTGTCTTTGTCACCAATTTTAATAATGCCAATGAGTTTTTTTTTATTCAATATCAGGGAGATTTCTTAGTGAAAGTTTCTTATTCGGTGGAAGATGTTGTTTCAGATACAATGTACGATATAGAGAATAATAATGTGCAGGACACCGAGAACTATCCAGGCCCGACTGTTCCATTGCTCACTTGTTGACCACGTGACTCCCTCCCCCCCACCCAGTATCAAACCAATTTTTGTTTTTCACTTTGAATGGTTTTTTTTTCTAATTGATATCATTTCCACACACCCTATTTTATGGTAGATTTGTGGTTGTGTCAACCATATTTTTCTCTCAGTGTACTAGAAGGTTCAGTAAGCATAACTATAAAAATAGATTACGCAAAAAGTATCTAGATAATCAGTTCCAACATAAAGATTCGTTCAACGAACAAGAGACTTCATTTGCACAACCAAAGGCAATATAGTATCTCCAACTCAGATTCTATCGTAAAATGTGAAATGTAACGGTCACAATATCCGTATAGTAAACCATATTGCTTAACAGTATCATTTTTTATAGTCAACTGAACAATAATTATATCTGTTACTATCACTGGAATCCCATTGTTGTGCCTTTATTTCACCCATTTTTATTGTTGAATTATCATTACGGTAACTATAAATTTTTCTCAGTGTATTCTCTGCAAAATGAAAAGAAAATCGAAAAAAGAAAAATGAACCACGACAAAGTTCCATCAGCGAGAATGTCGAGAGTGAAATAGTTTTGTAAATAGGAATGAGTGAGAGTTTGACCAATCATGACTCACAGTCAGGCTCAATGGAGGGTTATCGGACGCACTGTCGCCGGACGCCACCGCTAGTTGTCGCGTCAATCACTCTCTGCTATAGTTAAGTCTTGTCATTGGTCAACCAAAACTTGTTCCCATTTGGAATCTATTAGACTCTTGACTCGTTCGCAGTGTTGCCGTTTCTATTACAATCGTACTTTTCCAGTACATTTCAACCGTTTTTAGTACGCTAGTACACTTCATGATTTCTCAGTACATTTAGGACTCGCTCATCCTAGGTTTGATGCACCCGCTCATTTCATTCTCTTGTATCTGAGGCGTCGAAAGGAGACACGCTGACTAGTGTCAAAAGTTTCCGAGGCTGCATTCAAGAATTTCACCCGATCAACGATCAGAAATATTACTCCATGATCAAGTATATCTATATTGAAGTCTCGAAACTGTATTTATACCAAGACAATTTTCGATAAACTGGTTGTGATGAAAGCACGACAATGAAAGCACGACCAAGCGGCACTAGTATATTGTGTACCAAGGGCGTAAAGTGGGCTTTTTTGGACCTTGTGTGGAATTTGCAGTACGAGTCAAAGGCGAGCTAGCACGAGTCGAAGACGAGTACCACACCCACACAAGGTCAAGAAGCTCACTTAGCCCTTGGTACCCACCATATTTTTTGTAACAGCACGATTTTCGCGTTTTTTATTCATTGGTGATAATTTTCTTGAAAATATTGAAAAATAATTTAGCGAGCGTTTTCAGTTTATTATTGCCCGATTATGCTCGACGTAGCGGGCAATAATAAACTGAAAACGCCCGCTGCTCGACGTAGCGGGCATTTTTATTTTTCTTTTGCCCGCTTGTCTGAAAACTGCCACTTTACGCCCGCTTAATGTGTCAAAAAAACGCGAAAATCGTGCATGTGTTACAAAAAGAAAATTACCGCACAATAGTTGAATCTCATTCAGCACATTCTACACTACCTATCTAGTACATTTTTTTTCATAGAGCTGCTACATTTTCAATTACCAGAGTGGCAACACTGCTCGTTCATCTATTCCTAAAACTTTGTCTCAAAATAGTTCTTCAGGGAGAATAGGAGCCTTACTTCCAGTAATTTTATTGTTCGTATTTTGGCCAATATCGATAATGGCAACAATTTTCAAGAGGATCCTATATCGTTTTCACATTCGATTGATGGCACCGTGTATGTATTTATACACTGAATTTATACGTAGGAATACATACGTGTAGCTTAGCCAACGCCACCGTCTAATGATGGAAATATTTTAACTAATCCGACACATCGTTAGCTTCTGGCAAGGTCATCATTCGTCAGGGTTTACCGGGCTTAGGTCGGACATAGGTGCTTGGGAAGTGTGCAGTCGAGGGTTAATTTTCTACAAACCGTACGAGGAAAGAAGGAAAAGTCAAAAAGAAGAGGAAAAAAAAATAAAGAAGAAGAGATAGAATATAAAAAGAATAAAAATAAAAGTAGAAAGAAGAAGAAGGAGGAGCAGGATCCACGCAGAGCGCATTTGCCGTATAAATTATTTCCCTGTATTTTAGTACAACGATTGAAGGGGACCCGGTCGTTTAGAATTTTCGAAAAATCGATTTTTTTCTTTTTTTGTTGTTGATATTTCGAAAGTATAGTCTTTCGAGAATATACTATTAAATTTTTGTAATGATATTTATCGTAACAAAAATGTTTTTGTATGCTTCTTGAGCATTATAATATACCTAAAAAATTCAAATATCGTTGTTCATTATTACCACCTTCAAAAAAAGTCCTAAAAATGCCTTAAATTCACGGGCGCTAGACCGCCGGGTCCTCTTAATTAACATTCCGTATAACGGATGAAGATATTCCACAGCTGTTGATTACGTATTCTCTGTACGTAGGCCTGCGGGGTCCCAGCAGCTACGTTAAGCTATAGTCGACTGCCGATGAGCGGGCGCAATTGACCGTCCATTGTGAACGGAGCCTACGATTTTATCCCGGGCGAGTGAACTTGCCACAAATTTAACTCACGCGAAAAATATCAGTCACGTTATCCAATCCAATGGAGTTATTGCTCGGGTGAATGTGCAGCAGGCGCCGAGGCGGACGACTGAGAGAGAAACTTGCAACCCTCAGAGAGACGGTGCTGAGAAAATAACGCCACTCCATTTTACCCCATTAGGATATTTTTTTTTTCACCATAATTATTAGCCGAAAGAGAATAGAATAGAATAGAATAGTTTATTGAAGCCCATGGGACAGGTTCCCTAGGGCAAGAAAGAAAGTAGTACAGGTGAGAGCCTAAAACACAGTAACTTAAGGTAACTGAAGGTAAATTGTAAATCGAGTACTCAACTTAGCCTACAAAGTCACGAATCAGCAAAGAGAATAGGAAGTATATAATAACAAACAAATTGGCACTAAAAGCTAGAAGAGCGAATAGATAAGATGGATCTCGACACTATAATCTACCTAGGTGACAAAGTAGCAAGTAATTAATACTAGCGGGGGTTCTGAGTAGCTAGATATAACAAGAAATACCAACTGATTGAATAATAACTAAGGACAGAGATGGAAAGAGAGAGAGAGAGAGATGGGAATAATATAGAAAATGAAGAAACGTAAAAATCAATTCATCGATTATACAGATGAACTCAAAAGAGTCATGAATCGATATACCGTGACAATTTGAGGATGCGGAACGCCACGGATACCAATCCAAAACTCGTGAGCAACAGTTTAGTAACTCACTAGATGTTTCTAGTAAAATCACTAGATTTTTACTGGACATCACTAGATTTTCAGTAATCTTACTAGGAAAATCTAGTAAGTTACTAAACTGCTGCTATAACGAGTTTTGGGTTGGTATCCGTGGCGTTCCGCATCCTCAAATTGTTACGGTATGTAACGAACTAAATAACACATCTATAACCGAGCTACGAGAAATTTCAAAATAAGTAGCCGAATAAATAAATAGATGATACCGATGAATAAGCAATCGAATGAATAAATAAATAAATATATAAGTAATAAGAAACAGAAGAAGTAAAGAGTGGAAAAAAAAAGAAAAAAGAAAATAAGGTGTACACTGCCAAGTGCGGGGTCACGTATAGAAGTGAGTTACTCAGTTCATCCGAGCAGTTCCCCTAGAATCATTTGTGTCGTTTTCCTCCCTGCAATCTCCACCTCTCATCTTCAGCTCTCCGCAGATAATATTTGTCGAGATATCAGCTTGAAATTTTGGCAAATTCTTTCGTCTTCACTCGAACGCACTCTCCAGAACCTCTTGTGAATTTAAAATGACTGAGTACCGCGCGGTTTTCAGTTTTTAAGTCACGGAGACAAACCACGTCGTATAACGGGCAGTCGGCCAATACATGGGTAACGTTGAAATGGCACATCTCGCTCGGTGCTTTTGTCTATCGTCTTTTGTACAGATGAAAGCTTGACCGAATTCAATCAACGGACCAAACTGACAATGAGTTCATTAGTTTGTTTCCGAAGTTTAGCGAAGCTAGGGCATTGAGAAAAGAGATGTTATTTTTTTAGTCCTTTTAGCCTTCGCGTCAAATTTTATGGAGCTTCAATGATTGTCGACGTTTTCAGATTATTCAGGGTGTCCAGGATTATTACGAAATCTTTTTTTCACCTCTCGAGTGAATTATCTCAACGATTTCCGATACTCTGGAAGTCTACAAATTTATACAGATTATATGAACAAAACTCGATTCTATATCAATACCACTAACTCACCGTTATACCTGTAGCTTTTTCACGAGCTTTTGCATGGCCTTAAAATTAACCACTTTTAACTATTTTTCGTACTTAGCGGAGTAAGAGAGGTGTCTATATTTTACCAGAATCTTGTCTCTGGAAATAGACTAATCTAACGCACATCCTCGTAACATATTCTGGAGCTTTATTCACCTACACAATAAACAATTTCATCGGGGGTTCGGAACCCCTACGAGGCTATAAACAAACGAATTTTGAAAGAAGCTCGTGTTTCGGCAATTTCAACTGTCGTACACGGATGTAACATTTTGGATAGATTTCATAACTTCTCGATTGAATAGATTTAACGATTTTTTTTGGACTTTGCTGAGTTAGTGCTGTACCCAAATTTTGTACTCGTGCCGTTTGAACCATGACACTTTGTTCTGGAGTCGGTAATCTCCAAGGTGGATAGTTTCAACGGTTTTTCAAACTCTATTTCGAAAAAGACATCGAAGTAATTCTTTCGTAGTGGACGACACCAACGCCGGAGCCAATATCTGAGTTTTATGTTTTTGGCTCTGATTCTCTCGGAACCCCAGTTTGCTCCTGTTTTAATTTCTGTCGTTTCAATTTCAACTTTTTGCGTTTTAACAACGCGCAAGTAAGCTGCCCGACTGTTTTCTAACCGGTGGGCGCCGGGACGGGAGCCAAAGCACAAGGCGTCATTCGGGGCTTTCGTATCGTCGCTATAGCGACGGAATCGAACACTCCTTACAACCTTTCGTAATATTAATCTTCGCAGTGTATTGTTGTAATTTATATGAGACTGCAGTATTTTTTCGACGATAAATCCCCAAGTTTAAAACATTTTTTCAAACACTTCATTTTCGTGATTTCAGCTTTGATTTCCTCAGGTCACTTATTCGGTGTTGTTCACAACGTCAGGATCATGAGAACAATGAGATGCAAAATAATGCCTCAGGGACGTAACGATGATGTTAAAATTCCCCAACAAAATAATCGACATTTGAATATTTGTCTTCACATTTGAATTGCACTTTGCGTAACGGAAGAATCAGGGAAGCTTCTCCAGTTGCTCGATTAACGTACGCGAGGCACTTCTACCCGTTGCTAGTTGGGGTTGGGCCGCAGTGAATGGGGTTGGTGCGTCCGCGTCGGGGTGGAATTCGCCCGTTCTCCCGCTCTTCCCGCTTTGCTCACCTCGCCTGCGCAGACCTCAGAGTCTTCCTTCCACCGTCGAGTTTTGAGCCAGCCAAGATCGGCCTCAGTTCACTCCCAAGTCCTGCCCGACGCTCGACGTTCGACAGTGGCATCGCGACGCCCTTATTTCCAAAAATTTTGTGCCGCATCCGTCGCTTCCGATACAAACAAAACGAATTTACCACCGCGTAAGGTATCTAGGCGGGTACCAAGTGCTCATTCGTTAAATTCTAACACAGAAGTTAACACAAATAAAATCCAGGATCGTGCTACCTCAATTTGACCACTATAACACATCGGTGTACCCTACACAGTGTCAAAACCAAATATTCCTCAGAAGACAATGGAGTGAAGTAGCGGACAGATGTGCACTAGGACCAGGATCTCTGCTATCCAACCTTTTCGCTTACCATTAAGACGACAGTGCACCTGCCTGGGATGATATTGTTCCTAAATCAGGCCGCTCCTTGAAGTGGTCTTTTCAGTCTTTTCTCATTGTTAATAAGAGATGATCGAGTCTTACGTGGTGATTTCCGTAGGGATGGATCTCTGATCGTCATCTTATAATCAAAGTAAGTATAACAACACCCACAGTGATTAAATGCGGTTAATTCGTTCGTCCATCCGTCAATGGGACTGGGAACTTGCGCAAAACATCGAGTGCAAGTATAATCCCACAACGAAGTTAGACGGATTCTGAAGGAAGCAGTTCTTTGGGCTGATTTTATTGCTGATTTCTTTGTTCTTTGTTCGTGGATCGCTGTGAAATCAAAAGTGGAGAAACAGAGAGAAAGAACGACAGAGAGAGAGAGAGAGAGAAAGAGAGATTGATTGATTGGCGTTTATTGATGCCCTGGATAATTCATGGGGCAAAATTCAAATTACAATGTATTATAAAGGTTAGAAGAGCAAATAGGTAGACAAGACAAAAACTTACAGAGAAAAGCTACTTGTGCTTGAAACAGGAGAATACATACAATAGAGCAAGCTACCACTAAAATTAAGCATAACTAAAAACTAGAAAAACACATGCGCGTTAGAAAATAAGCGAAATACGAGAATAAGCCTCAAAGACATTTTATAAATTTGCGTAGGTAGACCCCGTGTCCAAGTCAAAAAGATAATTGAAAAGCTTGGGCTTAAATGACCTTAAAGAGAAAGAGAGGGAGGGAGAGAGAAAGAGATTGGGCGTCGTGCTTTCACCGGGTATTTCTATATCTCAGTTTTCAGGAGAATTCGGTTATCACGAAACCGTGGATACCGCGGAACGCCAACCGTGAAGAGGAGTTGTTAATTATAAGACTCTCCAATTCCACAAGGATCAGAGATATTATTTCCAGGGTCGAGTGCGTTGAATAATCTCCGCGTACAACAAAGACCGCTTTAGGGTCCAGCAATTCTTCCTCAGGTCTTCGACATATTTACGAATTACAGTTACATATTGTCATCCTGATCCAATAGGACATTGAGATAACAAAATATCAAAGTACGTTCGTCAACGTAGTCAATCTACATGAAAAAAAAAAAACACTTTCAATTCAACCTCTCTCAATTTATATCTCCATGATCTTTTGGTCAGATACAACAACGTACGCTAGCCGAGACACTCGGAAACAATAATCGTCGGTTTTCATTGTGCAAATTCAACGCCACGATTAAATGTAATGTACACACGCGATTAGATGTATACAAGGAATCTAATACAAACAGCAATAACGCAGCTAATCCCAGGTACAATTAAGATTGCATTGAATTGCCGAATGTATTGAATTTCATTTGTCTTCTCGGTGCAGTTTGTGCAGGTATGTATATGTAATGTATACCTTCTCACGATCAGCGTCAGTGAAGAATCGTCGTTTACTGATTTAGATTCGTAGAATTGCGTCTGGTGTAACGAAATCGTGATATAACTAATAAGTATTCAGTATTCACACGGGACTTCGAGCAGTCCCCCCCGTTTCCTACTTCGTTCGTTTAAACCGATAAAGGGGCGTCAGATTTATGGCTAGTGCAACAGCAATGGGAAAATCTTCACTGATCGATGCACAAGAACCCCTAGCTAAACATCACGTATAGGTATGAACGTCTTATAGCGTCCCTAAAGCGTAGAACCCAAAAGATGAAAAAAAAATACAAAACCCAATCCCTTTTTCTTTTTCTTTTTCTTTTTCTCTTTCCCACGGAAGATATTTTTCATCTGCTCTTTATTACTGCGACAATATGTTGACAAGATTTCGAATCAGCTCAAGTATAACCATACACCCGTTTGCATAAAATGGCAATAATGAAGGAACTGAAAAAGTTAAGCGCAAAGATAGATGATTATAATTACACCCCTTATGGACGGATGCTTCTTGAAGTTGAAGAGGAGCTGAGATAAATGATGAGTTTCTTCACATCCGTGGACCACCGTGGAGTACTAGCAGGATCTCTTTAAATAATTCCTCGGCTTCGTCTTTGGTCGGTATAGATGGTCATTAGGGTGTCAATTTATGGTTTAATTTATATAACTGCATATCTACGTAGGTATACGGTGGAATTGGTTGGTTAAATTCTACTCCCCTCTTGACGGATTGAGTTCCTCAGATGATTTATACGCTCGGTTTAACGCAGTTCGAAAAATAGCTCAAACTAAGCAGATGCACCCTTTCGTCTCGTCACACGGTACGTTCCTCCTCCATTATATTGATTAACGTCAAGAAAGATTCATTCCCTCTCTGCCAGCGGGCCTCTGCTAACTCACCCTCCTCTTCCTAGTTCTCTTACTCTTCGCAGACGCAGTAACTGGCCACCTTTACGATATTGCCTTTTTACTCCGGCGGACTACTGACGCTTCTACGGCGAATAAATTTCATTCCCTTACCACCCCATGCGCCTCGTATCCTCGCCTTTCTTTTGTGGAGCGAGGACTCCCTCCCTTGACAGTTTCACCAGAGAAAAAGAGAGAGAGAGAGAGTAGGAAAAAAAAAACATAAGAAAACATATTTGATCGTCGTGGTGCTCCGTTAATTTTCAGCTAATAAAATTCTTACCAATGATTTGGTACTTTCAAATCAGTACCCCGTTTGTGGTTTGCTTTGTTATTCCTATAGCTTTGGAAGCCAAAGTGCCGACGGAAACCTGCCGTCTGTTTACTTCCCATCCCTATGTGTACTACATAAAATAAGTTTATCAGTCATGGCCTGTTAACAATAAATTCAACTTCAAATGGTTCATCAAAAGTTTAGATCTCTTTGGGCAGACAATTGTTTTTTTTTTTTTTCATGTTGTCTTTTATCTTCAATTATTGATATAATTGTAAATGCTGTTCATTTTTTATCATTAGAAAATGTGTTACATATGTGGAGAAAATAAAAAAGGCGGAAGTGAAAGCTCAGAGCTTATAGCCTTCGCCCGAACCCATTTCTTTTATTTTTCGTTTCGTACCGGTAATCGCCTCGTTGGAACTGTCGCTCGTTAATACATCCATCATTTTTTCGTGTTTTTTTTTTTTCTTCTTTTTTTTTTTTGATCGAAATAACGTGATATTTTATGTCACGTTATCGCCCGAGAGCAAATAGCTGGTAGTAAAGGCTATTTATAAAATGAAGTTGAGCCCCTGTGTGGCGTGGCGCTGAAGAGACATACAGTCGGATAGTTAGAGACAGAATCACAGTAAGAGATAGAGGAAAAGCGGCGGTCGCGGTGGCGTTCCTATTTTCAGAGATAGGGATCTCGTCGGTAACCCCTCGCCCGCGCGGTCTCCGTCATTTTCATTCCGAGGCTAACTGCTTCATCTGTACGCCGAATTGTTCATCGTCGGGTGCAGCTGTTTCCTCTTATTGCATCGCGCGTTGACAAAATCCCTCTCTCTCGCTTTCTCTTTATCTTTCTCTTTCTCTTTCTCTTCCTCTTTACACTATGCCTTGCCGTACCGCGCGGCTCTATAGCGAGCGGCACAGCTATTCCTTTGTAGCTCTTGCTCCCGGCGTGGTACGGCGCCTCCGTCCACTACCACCAAGAAGAAAAGCTATTCAATTAAGTTAATCTACCAACTTGTATACCACCGATCTTTTTTTTTTTTTTTTCTTTATCTCGCAAAACTCGACTCTTCCAGGTAATCTCGGCTTCTATTTCGAAAAACAGAAAAACTCAGAGGGCGAGTTCTCGGACGAAGAATCGATCGGCTCTGTTTCCAATTGGTATATATAACTTAAACTAACCTGAGATGAAATGATTTTATAAACCTTTGCAATCTCGAATTACTTCTCAGATTCATTCGGAAATTGAATCTTTGAGAGAAGAAGTAATCAGTTGTAACAAAACAAAAACTCGAACTTTTTCATCCAAATTTTTTCACCAGATTTAGCACTTTTGTTTACCGCCAGATGGCAGTGTCTTTGCTACATTTATCGCAATTATCATTCACCCAATCCGGACCCACATATCCAGCGAAGGTCGATATTTTAATTCGAATATTTGGCTTAGTCGTGGAATTCTTCAGCATTAAGTTTTGATTCAAATTAAAAGTAGATTGATATTGATTTGCAAAATTGAATGCTTGCAAAAGGTTTATAATAGAACGGTTGATATATCTGATCTTGCAATGTTCTGAACACATTTAGTTGTACGGATCTGGAACGGACGTTTCGTTAACCAACCTAAACTAACTGAAATCGTTAGCGGATTACAATGCTTCGGTTTATGAAATGTTTCTGAAACTTGTTCGTGAGCTGTTAGATATCCGAAACTCGAAAGCCGATCGATTCCGGTACGGTGAAGTGAGCGTTGATGATCTCTTTACATTCACATGGTTTTCCACCTTTCTGCGGCCGGGTAAACCTATAAAAGTATTTTGTATGTAGCTGCATACCAAACGGATTCCTAACTACCTCGCGATGAATTTTGGTCTATTCCAAGCCCAAACTTGCTCAGCGATCATCGCGATCTGAAACTCGATCTTGTTGTCAGCAGCTGGGTCGTCATGGTACGAGAATTGAATTTAAAGACGACAAAAAAAAAAAAAATCCGTTTTCCAAAGTCTTTAGTGGACGCTGAAAGATGTTGATGGAAGCGAGCGAGGTAATATTACAGAGCGAGACATCTCGCTCGTTGCCGCAATAATATCTGCAGGCGAAACGATTAACGACTATCAATTGTTCATTTTTCTGCCGCTAATTATTCATCCCTCTATTTCTCACTGTTTTACTTTAGTCCGGGTAAAAAGATGATCTGTTCAAATAAGGCACATAAATTAGGCTTGAAAGTGACAAGTATTATGAATATAGTTATAGCGGAAAAGAAGACAATGGGAAGCAATATGTAGAGGAGAAAAAACCATGACGATGCAGGAGTTAGTGCTTAAACACAGATCACCGCCACTCTTAACGGCGAACAAATAATACCCACCCATCGACGATGACTAGCTGAATACTCAAAGGGGTCGGAAATATTCTTGACACGAAGAGGATGGCTTAAGGTGCGATTATTGCAGCGTTGATTCCTCAAATTAAAGGAGGTTAGAGTATGTTCAACGTGGGACGGAACGAATTGTCAGCTGGGTGTCTGGGACGACGTTTTACGAAGAAAACAAGGCTTCGCGGAGCTTGATGTCGACGCAGGGTGACAGGGCGGGGTAAGGGCAAGAAATACGGGGGCGCAATGGGTCCCTTCGTTAACCAGGTTCTACCGAAAAACCGATCCCTTCCGGACGACCGACGTCACCTTGATCAATAGGACCCAGGGACGGTGCTGTGAAAGCCTACGACCCAGAAAATTGTTTTCGTATCTTAATGCGACTATTATATCAACAAGTGCTCGCAGCATATCATGATGCATTTGCAAACAACTAGGATACATGTTTCGACTTGTATTCCAAGTTTTTAATCCTTTTTTCGTTTCATGCTGAGGCAATTCACTGTTTCAGTTCTCAGAGGTTGTCCTTTATGATGATCTCTCACGAAATGAGTAACTTCATCTAACTCACTGCGATTTCGTCGCATTCATGGACAGTGAGTCGTGTCAACGCTACAAGATAATCAAAGATTAATACAGCGGTTAACCGTATCGAGGCGTTCGACTACAACCACCTGGGGGGCGCCAATCAATAGGCCGCATACCCCGCATCTACACGATTACAAATAATCACAGACCTTTTGCCACGACAGGTTCTTCTCTCACCCCTAACGAGAGAGGGCGAGAGAATGAGAGGAAAACAGAAGCCGACTCTGCATCGTTTTGGAATTTGAACCAAATGTAGGCCTCTCTCAACTACCCCCATCCAGCTCTCTGCCCACTTCCCTCGCCCCTAATATTTTCTAGTTACTCCGACGCCCGCCCGACGTTCGGGGCTTCCTCGCCCTGCCCGTGGTGCAAATAAATCGGGATTAGGCACTACCCGGGGTCGACCCATCTGAGTATGGTAGCTCGCCGAACAATGCAATGTAAAATATAACGAGTTGGTCGACTCCTTGCGTATACGCTATAGCATATCTACATACATATACTACGTCTACGTGTGTACCTGTAGGTATACATAATAGGATCGGATCCTCGGTTCACCGGAGAGTGGTCGACCTGGACCTACCTCGAGCCATGACTAGACCTAAACCTAAGGGTGCATCTGAATCATACAAGCATTGAAAATGTAGAATTGGTGTACTATTTTTGCAGTCATCATTTCCATAAAATTCACATGATCGAATCTCTGAGCTCGATGCAGTCATTCGAGTGTTTCTAGAAGATATGGTATACAGAGAGAATATCTAACGTCGAAGCACTCGTAACAGCGTTGAGGTGGCTACCAGGCAAAGTTGTCAATTGTTATATTGGTTTCGAGCCCTCTTATTCGTTGAAATTGGGAAACAATTGCCGGTGATAGATTCTCGGCCACTTTAACGCTGCTTCGAGTGTTTCGACGTTAGACTTTTACCCTGTATATGGCGCAGATATATATAGATGAAGCTTATTTTATGCTGGAGCACGGCTCCTTCAAGACTGCAGAAAAAAAGAAAATACATATAATTTTCACTGAAGTAAGTATGGTTGGTTGGTGATAAAAGAATAAGGCAATATTACATTGCATTATTAATAACAATTTAGAAAAATCATGAAGCACATTAACTTATATTCACTAGCATGAGACTACTGAGGCGAATATAATACATGTAGGAACCGATTTATGGACATTACTGTACATACAGACATGGCACAAATATGGATATATAAGATGACTCGAGAGTGTTTCTAAAAGATATGCATTATCGTACGGATATGTGAGATGAGTCGAGAGCGTTGCATTCCAGTGTAGTTTCCGTAGAATAGAAAAGCCGTCTATCCAAAATCTTCCATGAAATAGTCTTTATTCCAAATCCGCATCAAAACCAAAGTTAGATTCTTTCTTGAACATGAGTTTTTCGGCATGAATGATTATGTACGTAGTGTACGCATTGAATATGGATCGTAAAGTAATTCTCCTATTAAGGATGTTATGGCGTTAGTGTTCTAACGTTAGGAATACGAGGAAAATCCGACAAATTATTCATTTTTCTTATTTAAATACGTGTGTAAGGATTGCAGTTGATTGACTTACCGGTTCAATAGTTATTCAACATTCATCAATTTTGCATGAATTCTTATGGAGAAGCAGCACATTTTTGCATTACTCAACGGAATTAACCGAGAAGCAACAATGAGATTGTATTCGAACTTTTTGTGTGTGTAGATCCAATTCTTGGCAATATTTGTGGAAAAAAAATTTCTCCGTGATTCTAAGTCATTCTCGACAGTTTGATTCAGGTCAAATTCACGTCCAAGAGTTTTCTGTCGACCATCACAGAATGAGCGAAATTTACTAATTTCTTAATGTATGGAGTTGAAAAACATGTTTATTAACAATATTGTAGCATACTTTACCTTCGTAAATCAGAGAAGCTCATAGATTTCGAATTTTAGTAACTTTTGTCTGGAACTGTAGAGCCAGAACATCCTTAACTTCAAACCGTATCATATAATCCACAAATAAGTTATCAAGCATTTTCAAAAGACTCCATTGGCTGAATGTCTGCGGATTTTGTATCCATGATTCCAAATGAACCACGGACGGTTGATTTGAATTGAGTTATCAGAAAAAGAAAATAAAAAAATCATGAAGCTCGTGATGCATTAATAAACTAATTTCGGATTCACACAACTACTTCCGGTATCAGAATGGCTAACGTTCAAAATTTACAACAATTTATTCATAACTTTCGCATTCATTAAGATAAGACTACATAGTGACTTTGGAATAGAACTTTCTGCGATTCAGACACATTTTTCAGGATTTTTTCAATCGCACAAATTCTAAATAACTGCACTTGATGATAACTTTTCGTTCATTGAAAGCTTCATGAACAGCTTGATGAACTACATACCCTTCTAGCACTAACATTTCGAATATCCAGGGTCCACTTGACCTTGCCCCCCCCCCCCCCCCCCCCCCCCCCCACCCTCGCGATCAAACTATAAGTATAGGGCGACAACTCAACTAACCGATCTAAATATCACACAAATATAAACATATAGACATATTTGAGTTGACGTACGCGTGGCAGATTGCCTGTTGCGCAGGCGCGGTTTATCGACTGAACCGCGGTTCTCTGTTCTCTCGTCGTCACGGTCCTCGTCCCTCGTCCCACTTTATTCATCTTTCTCTCTCATCCTCCGTGTGGCTCTCTATTCTCTATCCTCTCTTACTCGCGGCTGCCATGTCTCTATCGCAATCGTTCGGTCGCTCGACGCACTAATAGATTTTACTTTATCGTAGCTGTAGTGTCTTCTGGTGCACATATACATGTAGTACATGTATACCTACATGTTTAGCACGCGTGATACGTTCGCGTCATAGGCATTTCGTACCCTAGGATACTTCAGTCGCAGGGGGAATGAAAAATAACAACTTTTTTATTCGAAAATCAACAACAATGCGATTCCTTTTATGCGACATATAAAAAAAAAAACAATTGAATATATTTATGTATTATATACAGTCGAACCTTGCTGACTCGAATCTCAGGGGCAGAGCGAATTTCTTCGAGTAGGAGAGGTTTAGTCTTATCGAAGTTTGCGACTTATGGAGGGTAACCAAAATAATATTCAACTTATAAAGGCTCGTAAAAAATTCACCAAATACATAGCTAGTGTAGTGCAGGTTCTGACATGTATTCTTTATGTCATTGCATGAAGCACTTCGAGTTGAAGAGGTCAGGGTATTGAAACTTCGAGTCATAGAGGTAGCCTTTGACTTATAGAAGTCGGGTATCTTCAAAATCGAGTTACAGAGACAAAATAATGGACTTTGAGACGTTCGGAAAATTTCGAGTGTCATTCTCTGTTTTTCTTTGAATTGCAGAGATTTTTGCAAGGGAACAGACTGAATCTCAGACTTATGGAGGTTTTCGAGTTAGCAAGGTCTGACTGTATATATATATATATATATTAGGCTGGTTCATTTTTTTTTTTTTTCTTGTTTTTCATGGGCACACGAATGGAGTTATGGGGAATCAAAAAAAAAAAACAACAAAAAATCTGTGTAAAAAGTGGACAACATTGGACAATATTTAGAGGTCGCTACCGAGGCAAAAAAAGAAACAACGATCATTTTTGATTCATCATCCATAAATTATTGAAAAGAGCGAAAAAAAAGCAAAAAGTAAAGAATAAAAAATAGAAATACTAGTACTCACTTGAAAGTACTCGTTCAATCGTCCGCGTGTGAGTAAAAGACATAGTGAATAATTCTAGGCCATATATTTGTCATGGAGAGTAAACTGAATGTATTCCATTTTTCCAATTAAATTATTTCAATTGCCGGTAGCGCGACCTCTAAATATTTTCCAATGTAGTCAAGTTTTTACACAGATTTGTCTTTTTTCAGGATGCTTCATAACTCTCTTCAAGTGCCTATGAGAAAAACGGAAAAAAAAAAAATGAACCACCCTGATCTATATATACAATATATATATACCATGAGTGTTCGTGCATGCGGGTCACTCCTAGTTCACTCGATTCAGCTCAACACGGATATTCGCATTGCCGTAGATATACCGAGACTTTTCGTGGAAATTACAGGTTCCAAGCGCGCAGGCGCTGATTTATTCGAATATCATTAGCCTAGTAACTACACCAACTTTTCAGTAATATCCCTAGTTCTGTCGTCTGCTAGATTCACAACAAACATAACCTATTCCTGCTACGATCTGTCGCATTCGTATTTGACAAGAATCGGAAACAAATAGCCGACAGACTCTAGGGATATTCGTGGCAAGTCCGAAATTGGCATCCCTCGTAATATTCGAATAAATCAGCGCCTGCGTATTTGGAACCTGTAATTTCCACATAATCGCACGGTACATCGTATGTATACGTGTATAAGGTAAAGAAAAGACTTCATCGTGTTACCCGTTTTCATTTTTTAACTCACTTCCGAAGCCACAGCAGCGACCGGATCCCATTTCACAAAAGCTTCCCATCTTAAGATTTCCGGTACTCGTCGAGGACTTGGGGTTACTTTGATGCCCACCCCGGCCCATTCTTCGCTCGGGTTTGCGCCAGAGCGAACAGGACTGTTTCGTGCATCCCCTCGCGCTGAGGAACGAATGATTACCCGCCTTGCTTCGACTAAAAATACACTCGGCTTTCGAGTCTAACAAGTCGGAAGGGACAATCTGATCCGATTTCAAAGGAGGGGTGGAAATAACCCGCATTTCTTTTACGGATCCACCTACGATATCTATACAACTTCCGCGGTTAACTTTATCTTGTCAGCAGTCAGATAAAACTATAGCACCATGAAAAACCCGCTGGGTTTTTCACCATTTATAATACATATCGTATGAAACTAGGATCTATGCGGCTACCCACTCAATTTCGGAAGATATAGACCGTAGAAGTCGTAGGTAACATTTAACAAGGCGGGGCATTCAATTACCGAACCCTCTTTCTATCGCCCTTTTGCTCCCTTTGCCCCCCCCCCCCCCCCCCCCCCATGCCCCTGCCTCACCCCCGTCAATTCTGAGCCCGCCAGTACTCGAGCCTTCTGCCCCGCAGCGGCCTCTTCCTCACAACCGAAAACCCCATTCCAGACCCGAAACTAAACTGAAGATGAGCCAAACTCATCCCTTACTCGGCTAACCACTGAACGACCAAATCCCCCCGTGCTTAGACCGACAGACTCGAGACCCTCGCGAACGCGTTCAAACAATCACTGTATAGATTGATCCGTCGAAACTTTGCCGGGATTAGTTAGTCCGATTAACGCAGTTGCTAACTTCTTTGTAATGGGGTTTATGTCTAGTTGTTTTGAATAATCATCAAACCTCGCCAATGATTCATTGAGAGATCATGTATAAAGCAGGAGTGATACTCACTTGACTGCAATGAATTGTGTAGAATATCAAATTTGCGATCTTTCATATCAGGGAAATTCCTATATGACGCTTCGTATCTTTTAATCCCTTGACGTTACGGTGATAAAGTTTCATAATTCGTCCATAATAAAAACTCTGCCACCCATTCTATTTCTACTTTGAACCTTATAGAAACTTGTGACTTATACGGAACCACTGTTTCAGCAGCAATAAAAATTCGCTTAACACCGTTGGGAGTATTGTAATAAAAATAGATACGTGCGGTCTTGTGGACATATATTTACGACCCCGTTCATATTTCCACTTGATTTTTTTTTTTTGTTTTTTTTTTTTATACTACAAAATAATTATTCAAGTTTGAAAATTGTTGGCCGGCTCCAACCCCTCACTAGGGTCGTCTGACTCGAGATAACTTTTATGGTTATCCCCGCCGCGTCTGAGGTTGCTCATTACATTCATTTACATACCTATAGAGGCTAATATCTCAGCCCTCCGTGTGAAATATACCTGGCTGATGAGACCGGGGCCAAGTTAACTATGGCCGCACGATTTTTACGGCCCAATCTCGGTAAATTTAGGTACAATTTGTTACCCGTTTCGGAGGCGTTACCACAAATATTCCATTTTATTACTCACCTTTTTATTACAACTCGCCCTTTATTACAACCGGTGAGAACTATTCACACCCTCTCGATCCACCTACATCGAAGAGAACAAAACCACCGGACTAACACCTGCCATCTAAACGCCGCGATCTAATCATTATTATATTTGATTTCAGACCCTCGAACGAAAGTAGTAACAAATAAACGTCGACCTAGGGGTTGAATATCGTTGATGGCTGATAGTTGACCCTTATGATAGTAGCAAGATTATCACGCATAGCTGCACGATTCTTTTATCATTATCGGTATGTGCGGAAACTTGTGCATTCGAAGCACGTATTCCACTAAAGTAACAGATACAGAACCTACCTTATACCTACAAAATTTTACTCTGCTGCATCTGAGTCCATGATAAAGCGATGAAAGGATGAAGGGCTGGAGAGTTGATTCATGCGGAAAAAGTACATTACACTCCAAAGTGAAAAACAAACCGTCGGTCGACTTGCGAACCAACTGATAAATAATTAAATACGTGGGTGGGGTACGTTTCTCGAAATAAAACAGGTTATACACCATTTTTTTCTGTTTTTTTTTTTTTGTTCCTGGAGGAAAAAAAAGTGAAAATTACATATGCCACGCATTTCCTACAAATGACACACACTAGAGTCGTCAGAGCCTACTTCATCCGTTTTTTTTTTTTTGTGTTTTTTTTTTTCTTGTAGCAGACTTGACCTATAGACGTGGAAGACAAAAGCTGTGAATCTGTGTATTATACGCGCCTACAGTTAGAGATCTCCACCATTTGTTACATACGTGGAAAGTTTATAGAAAAAAAGTGGGCGATATTCCCCGCACGTTCCGTCACCCTCGTTCCGTGTTAGGGAGGACTGTCGAGGATCTATATAAAAGAAAGAAAAAAAGGAGTCGAGTAGAAGAAAAAAAGGTTGAGGAATATGTATAAGTGCTTTTCTATGCCGCTGTTATAGACACACCGAGGTCGTCAGGGTAGTTTTAGTTCAAGATACATCAAAATTCGATTAAAGCACAAAAAGTGTTCGTCACGTTTTTCCTTCAGGCACGCGTTTAAACTGCGTCACGTCAACGGGAACAGGTATCAACCCTTGCGCGGATCGATATAACGAATTATCTACCTTCAAAGACTCTTTCCTCCGTAACAAAACTCTATTTTCTTATCAACTACAGAGCTACTGCTATACATGAATGTACACTTCGCGTATTATCATCGGTACCTGCAACGCTGGTACATATCTCAATTCGTTTAACAACAAAGAATTTGATTACGAAAAGGGAATCAGCAGAAATTAGAGGAGTAGTTTCACTCTAAATTGCTTTCAGCTGAATAGGAGGTATCGCTGTAAGCGTTCATCCATACTCTATAGACTACCCTCAGAGCTTAGAACTAGGACTAAGAAGGTGGCACGTGAACTACAACACAGCAGAGAAGGGCTGCAAATTAGTTTCCGTGAAACCAATTCCGGCCAAGGAATCGTGACACATACAATAATTGCCGTAGGTACGCTATTTTGCTGGGAAGTGGGTTTGGAATGACCCAGTCTCAAAATAAATCCGACTTACACATACGGAATTATTCATGACGACATCTGTGAGCGGGTAAATCTAAATAAGACACAAACCGACGCAGTGCATTGAAAATATTTGAAATTTGGCCTTTTTGAACTACCCTAAATGCTGTATGTATATATGCAGATGTATCAAATGGGTAATAAGATACGCGACACGCGAACAACAACGATGGCACCAACGATAACAACAATTACTATTCACCGCGCACCTCGCCTCTCATTCGAGGGGTCGCATCCCCAGGGTGCCAGTCGATACGGCGGGCCTCTATTAGCGTTACGATTAGGCGAATCCTTCGTTGCGTAGAGAATTGTCTCCTGGGTCTCCGGATACCGAGTGTACTACTGTATTTCGTAGTAGATAGTCTCCGGAGTCTGCACACGTTACGATTCTACCGTCGACTATAAATGTATGAGCACCCACACCTACGTCTACATTCCTACAAGCCAACTATTGTTATTTATAGTCGATCATTATGCCCGTAATGACAGGTGCACAATCGATAATAGATCTCTTATTATACCCTCCGGGATACCTGTAGTCATGTGACGATTATATACCTATACGTCGTTTTATTCCCACGGGAAATAATGTGGTGAAAAAGTCGCAGCCAAACTTGAGCTTTTACCACACTCATACTATAATATATTGCATATGTATAGTATGGGGTTTCGAAACAGCCTTAGCTGTTGACAAACAACTTGTTATCGCTTTATCAACGGTAGGTGGTAGGTGTACGTGTGTACAGCACACACAATATGCCCCATTGTTAAACTTCAGACTTTGGACAATTTGCCACGCGAAAAGTACAATGTCACGCGACTAGAAAGTAAAAGCATCAACCCTTACGGAGCCTCGGTTTGTTACGGTTTTTTACTTTCCGTTTGCTATGCTACGAACCCTCGCCTCAACGACCGAAATAAAATGGCGCCGATATCTTTCTAAATCGATCTTCAACTGATACGAGCGAGGATTTATATTACTCGTAGCGATAACGGTTATTCGATACGGGCTCTTGCACCGCTGCGCAGTTTATTTCAAATTACTCCCCTCTAACCTCTTTATGTATTCCGTGATAACGATGTTTTTAGGTTTTGTCGCACGCGGCTCTGATATACATGCAATGCTGGTAGCATTCGATTCGATCTGAGGCCATAGCTAATAAAGTAATAAGCGTATCTTAACGGGCGTATGTCGCGGTTTTATTTCGTTTCGATCGCAGTTCTTCACGAAGATGGTTTACCCTCGGTCTATCGATGATACTGCGGGAATCACGAGACTGTCGATATCAAACTACAACAGAGAACAATTCGTATCGCGGATGGTCACGTTAACGCCGAATTTGGTCAGCCCATTCGCTCAAAGCTTTATTTACAATGGTAAGGATAGGACAAACAATATATTGTGTGTTTAGGACTAACCGTCAAACAAGAGTTGTGGTAGTTGTCTAATGGAATGATCGCTCGACTTTGTGAAAGACTGTGTTTAGTCGTGTCAAAGAAAGTGGCTCGCCTGTACGCCGAGATAATCACATACCTCGGAACATTCTCTTTACTTAAAAAAAAAAAAAAACACCACCGCCTACATCTCTATATACATACAGAGCGATTCACTTTGCGCGCACCACCTGATAAGGGTAGATTCCTTGTAAAATTCTCAGACTAATTTTCCTTTACCAAAAAGTCCTGGGACTAATAGTTTTCGGGCTACAAAAGGTCTTAGTTGACCAATCACAGAACCTACACATGGCGAGGTTGATTCTGGCCCGGATTCAACTGTTTGGTATATGATTTAACACGCAAACCCGATCATCACTTCCGGGCCAGAATCAACCTCGCCGGGTATACAGCTGGTCAAGTTAGGGCCGGATCAAAAGTAATAAGACTATCAATGCTCGTGGCGGGTCGATTTTATTAAATGCCATATGGTGAAATAACAATGAATGATAAATTCTTTCACCAGATGGCATTTAAGTAATGTACCACCGCTGTAACCTTAAGAAAAGTGATCATTCATTTTGGGGTGGTCTCACATTGGCATCGAACTATAACGTCGAAAAGCTCATATTACAAAAAGAGGGCTTCGCAACCAATCGCTTGATCATAGTTTAAAAATACAGATCCTTCGTGTCCGAACTCATGTCGATAAACTGTCCGTTCCGTGATATACACACTTACTTCTTACCAGTGACCCCATCTGTGTGAAACTGCAGGCAACTGCAGAGAAATGCCCAATACACGTCTAGCGTCGAACTTGACTCAATTCAACTTGAGCCTGTCGGTGTGAAGCTAGCCTTATATGTATACATTGATCCACTATATTGCCACTCGACTAGTCTTTCGGCCGATAAATGCAAGAGATGGACGAAAGTAAACATGTTTGTTTGCTTCTTTGTTGCAGGGAACTGAGGGAGTTCATATGGAATGGCAGCTGAGTGGTGGGTGCTGCGGGCGCAGTTCGTGGCGGTAATGGTGGCCGTCATGACGGGTGTTAGTGGCCTTTGTCCGGCGCGTTGTAGGTGCGACGACGAGTTCTTACGCGTATCCTGCATCTCAGCTGGCCTTGACGTTGTTCCCATTCAGCTGAATCCGGAAATCCGGCACATCAACTTGGCTGGCAACAGAGTGGCCAGTCTTCATCTGACCTTTGGGTTTTACAGTAACCTTGAGACCCTTGATCTCAGCTCAAACCTCGTTCACACATTGGGCTCCGATAATTTCAATCTTCAGCAGAACTTGATTTCTCTGAACATCAGCTTTAATTCAGTCCAGGTGATTTCCAAGAACGCGTTTCACGGCCTCAACGCACTCAGGGAACTCGACCTGAGCGGTAACAATATTACGGAGATCGATGAGCAGGCTCTCAGGTTTACCAGCGAACTAGAATCGCTGAATCTGAGCAGAAACTCGCTCACAAGCCTCCCGAATGGCTTGCTGAAGAACCTCCACAAGATCCGCACCCTGGTGCTCAACAAAAACCCCCTTCTCGAAGCGCCAGCAAACAACCTGGTGCTCGCACCGAGCCTGGAGAATCTTAACCTGGCCGACAACCTCATCCAGGAACTCCACAGAGACTCTTTGTCCTCTCTTCCGTCCCTAGTCTACTTGGATCTCGCCAACAACGTGATAAGGAGCATCAGCGAGGACGCTTTTGACCGGCTACCGGGGCTCTTGCATCTCGATTTGTCTGGAAACAACCTGACCTCTGTACCCAGCGCGCCCTTAGCCAAACTCATTATGCTCTCAACTCTGATCCTCAGCCGTAATCCCCTCGGATCTCTTCGCAATATTGCCTTCCAGAATCTGTTCGAGCTTCGAAACCTTGAACTTGAGGAGTGCCTCATAGCAACAATCCACGCCAGAGCTTTCGCGGATAACATAAATCTCGAGCGAATATCACTCGACGGTAATACCGAGCTGGGGCAACTTCCAGGGCGGATTCTGTACGGAGCAAGATACCTGAAGGTCGTGTCACTGAGAAGATGTAGTCTATCAACACTGCAGCCTACGCAGTTCCCAGTCGACAGTCTCGTGTCCCTTCAGGCCGGCGGTAATCCCATCTTGTGCAATTGTTCCGTACAGTGGTTGTGGAATGTAATCAGATCTGAGGAACACCGGAACGAATCCAGGCTGAAGGTTGATTCCCTGGACATCGTGTGTGCCGATGAAGAGTTCAAGGGTAAAACGTTGATCTCACTTCCTGAGAGCTCACTCCGCTGCCACCTGAGCCCACTTTATCTTTCGCTATTTGCCGCGGGTTGCCTCATCACGACGGCCATGATCCTTGCCCTCATAGTTTACGTTACTAAGGCAAAGCGGAGGAAACAACCGGCGTACACTGTGCCTCGGCCAGAACTCCTCGTTTATGTTGGCCAGGGTAGTGAGCTCGACAAAAATACTGAGTCGTACAGCAGGCGGCTGATTGCCCAACTAGAGGAAGTTGGCTACAACGCCCCGGGGAAGATGCAATGGGACGTGCCGCCGCCACGGCCATCACGCGAACCGAAAGACTTCAACCTCTACGAGACGCCACAGTATGCACGCCCCAGCGTCCACGAGACTTTAACAGGAGTTCTGGTGAGGCCCCAAAGATCCGCCGACATTTTGGACCCGTATGCGAGGCAGGACGACGCTTACGCGGTGGCGGATGTAACGTCGCTGCAAGAAGAGGCCCCGGAAGTGCTCTCTCTCTACCACATGCAGAGCTCTAACAACAGAACGAACATTCCACCGGTCGTTGACTACGACGCGCCATTTCACTACCAGAAACAAAAGCCGCACGTTGTTTTTGTCTGATCGGAGTGAGATCCCAGAAACAATTATTGCAGAGGGTG
This sequence comes from Tenthredo notha, assembly GCA_914767705.2. Lineage (NCBI taxonomy): Eukaryota > Metazoa > Arthropoda > Insecta > Hymenoptera > Tenthredinidae > Tenthredo > Tenthredo notha. Next base: position 3,458,371 of record OU611916.1, read on the forward strand.
GTATAAAGAAGAGCGATAAGGAGCAGGAGGAGGAGGTACCAGGTCTCCGTCGAAAAGTTTTACCGCGTAAAGTCTTCTGAGAATGAAAATCTGTCAGCCATTTTAAAGCCTACCGTGAAAGGTCGTTCGAGATAGGCGAAGTCTGATTCGTTTTCCGGGTTTTGTGATTACCATGGAGATTCCCCCGGATTAAATATTTCCAGATTAACAAGGTCTCCGCGAGTCTGACCGTGGATGTCTATGGAGGGTAAAAGAAAACGAAGGCTTTCATACTGGCGCAACGTTTCGAGAAAAATAAGTAAAACCGTTAGGACAATACACTATACCGCGAAATTGAATTATACTTACGATTAGTAGGTGAATTTAAAGTGAATGTAAATGTAAAGGTAACTGCGGGATTCAAAAACCCACGTTATTGGGTTGTATAGAATAATTATACTTACTTTATTATGAATTCGCTGATCTCTCAAGACGCATAAATTTTGTAAATAAAGAAAAGAAAAAAAAACAAAACAAACAAACAATGTGGTCGATTATCGTGCTTATCAAAAAATTCAGATGCAGGGCAAAAGATGGTTCGTGTCACTGGATAATTTGCATTATAGGGACCCTCTAATACGGTGAAATATATGCGGGAAATTTTACTCAAGTGGACATCTTTAGTCTTCGTTCTTTACGGCTATAATTGTCTTGCTTAATGAGTCCAAGATGCTATTCAAAACGATTGTGTAATCGCGTTCATCAAACTTTTTCGCACTTACGTAAGAATTGCCACATGTATTTCACTGTGAATTATTATAATATTTGGACATGTTCCCGCAAGGAACAATCAGCAATAACCGCGTATTGACAAGTCTCACCTCTGTATGAGAGGGTTTCTGAGTCGCATTGTCGTTTAAATTGCTCATTTCTTAAGCCATTCTGTAAATATAAGGAAAGATTGAAATGGTGACGAAGTTATATTCTAAACGGCTTCTAGATCGTAGGTTAGCTTATCAATTAGCATAGTTATTGCAATTCATCAATTATATTAAGCCAATAACGATGAATGTAATATATGTATGTATGCCTACATACATTACAATATACAGAGGTAGGTATTGACACTGATATGGGATTGATACGTGATTGAACGCTATTCATGCGGATTTAACGCAGAGTTTTTGAGGATCGTTAAAAACTAGTTATGACTTAGGAATTATAAGGGTTATTATATGGTGCCAATTTTCATTGCATATACCAGCTACAGTAATGTATAGACGAACGGGAAATGGATGATCATCACGCGTGTTCCTCTTTCCAGCGTTTCAAATAATTTTTGTCGATTTTTCCTCTATCCGTGCTTTGTGCTATTCAAATATTCGTCCAACTCGATACTATACAGACGAACCTCGCTAACTCGAATCTCAGGGGCAGATCTAATTTCTTCGAGTAGCAGAGGTTTCGTCCTATCGAAGTTTTCGAGTTATTAAGAGTAACCAAAATAATATCTGACTTATAGAGGCTCGTAAAAATTCACCAAATACATAGCTCGTGGGATGCAGATTATGACATGTATTCTTTACGTCATTGTATAAAGCCCTAAAGGGTATTGAAACTTCGAGTCATAGAGCTCGGGTATCTTTAAACACGAGTTACAGGGACGAAATAATGGACCTTGACACGTTCGGAAAATTTCGAGTTCTTTGTTTTTTCTTCGAATTACAGAGGTTTTTGCAAGGAAACACACTGAATCTCAGACATATGGAGGTTTTCGAGTTAGCGAGGTTCGACAGTACTATATGTATAGCGTAGATTACGATTAGTGAGCAACCGTGTGGGTAGAATACCGTGCGGTACTCATTTAGCTTCAAAATCGGTCATCGTTTCATGCATCAGTTTATAAACGTGCCAAAACAAAGACCAAGGAACAGAAATATGAAATAACACGCGATGCAGCTCGGCGTAGTGGATTATTACGAGCCTTTTAATTTGCATATGGGTATTACGGCTCAACTCAACCCAGCATCGACGTTCATTTTGACGATTGTTCTCGGAAAAAAGTACGTAGTATGAGTAGCAGTACTTGAAAGAGTGAATTTTGACCGTTGAAGTCCGAATTTTGGATATGATTATGTTGAATTCTACATTTTTCGAATAATCGTAGTAAAGAGACCATACATAATTTTTATCAAATTTCATAGCATTGGAAAGAAAAAGTGAATTCTGTGTACGAAATTCATCGCGATCGATTGAAGCACTCTTGTAACGTGAAGGAATGTCAAAATTTCGTCACAATAAACTCGTCAAAATTGCAGAGAAAAACGGGTTTGCTTGTGACAAATTTTATCGCATCGAGAAACTGCAATTCCACAACATATTTTTTTCAAGAGAAATCAAATGGTCGAATCTTCCGTCAGACGGTCGTAATAATATCTGAAGACCCAACGAATAACTGATGCAGCGGCGCTGCAATCGATTAATCGTAGCAGATGAAACGAGATAGCCGGTCATAATTTGTATCTTCATATTGTCAATAAGAACTGCAGTATTTTTGAAGACAAATGAATAGGTAATTCAAATTATATCACTAATTCGTGTAATAAATCTGTGTAAGACGCATTCATACGTTACGTTGAACTTACATTTGAGGGCTCCATCTCGTCTGCCATTTTCTTAATTCGCACTACTGCCACCAGGTATCCGTCCCAATTTGGGGGCGGACAATGTATCATCACAGCTGATGGTGTGCGTGAGAATAAAGTATACCGTTGTAGCACTTCTTTATTTTTTTGTATGGTAATAATGATTCACAAACGTTCATCAAAGACACGCTAAAAAAAAAGAGGTCTAGACACGTATTTTAGATTTATATCTAGTTACATTATTCTTTGAAATTTTAGAGGCAGATTATACCGTGACAATTTGAGGATGCGGAACGCCATGGATACCAACGCAAAACTCGTGAGCAGCAGTTTAGTAACTCACTAGAGTTTCTAGTAAAATCACTAGATTTTTACTGGACATCACTAGATTTTCAGTGATCTTACTAGGAAAATCTAGTAAGTTACTAAACTGCTCCTAACGAGTTTTGGGTTGGTATCCGTGGCGTTTCGCATCCTCAAATTGTCACGGTATACAGTCGGGCCTCTCAATAAGAGGGTTCTCAATAAGAGCGCTTCCCCCTAATCCGTGACCGAGCAGTACCCCCACTACCGTGCTTGTTCTTATTGAGAGACCCGCTTATGTTCCGAGCGAGCGTGCTTTTGGGTAGAAAGTGGGGGGACCACACTTCTCGTAAATTCCTTCTTCTACAGCCCCGTAGCGCTCTTATTGAAAAGCCCGACTGTATAGTCAAAGAAATTAGCATACTTATACATATATTTACGCTGGGAACAGATACGTTGAGAATAAATAGTCTTCCGGTGGATACCGCGCACTTCTGGGTAGTGATTTAGAGGAATAAAATCGCTCGGCTGCAGAATATCTGCAGCGCAAAGTTTGCGAGAAAATGTGCATTTTACAGACCTTAAAGTAGCAATTGAAATCAAACTAGTATACCTACGTGCGAACCTGGGATGCTATACGATTTTGTATAATCCCACAGACAGGGTGTCTTGATTTATTGATCCCCTTCCACCGCAGCAGTTTGAAAGTTTTACGCTTCGGTGGAAATTAAATGACGATACCCTGTACGCATAGGCTGGAACGAAAATGGCAAGAGGAAATACGTCGATCGTGTTGAAAATTTGGATATTCTTCGTCCAAAAATACGGTGTCGATAATTATTTTTAAAACCAGTACAGTACTACCTCGTTATAAGAGACTGTTAGGGCGGTTAGGGGAATAGGATTCCAAGAAATTCGTCACCGAAGCGTTTTTCCACTACTGGGAAATCGCACTTCTCTGCCAGTGTGTCAGTGAGTACCTTATGTACACAGGTAGAGTGGGGTAAGCTATAAATCTCGATCAAGCGGAACAAAGGGGAAATTTTTTCATAACGAGGACTCTTATATCGAGGTAGTACTGTAATATCTTGTATAGTGCAAAACTGACATAAATATCAAAGATTAATCGATTAATAAAAAAACCGTCAATTAATCGTATAATCGGAATAATGATTAGTCGAATCGTTGATCAATTCGCATGGATGTTGGCAGAGTCTGAGTATTTTGTCAAACTCCGCATGAGGTGATATATTTCTGTCAAGTTTCATTTTCAGCTTTCATATTAAAATTTGGGACCACAAGATATTGTCCAATTTTGAAAATAATTTCCATACACACTTAAAATTATAGTATTTAAACCGGAGAACAATTATTTTTCACACTCGCATCGCGTGTAAAATAAAATGATTACTCCGTGACTTAAATTTCGTTCCATCCTACTGTATAATTATATGTATACAGGTTGCATAGGGGAAAATACATGCCGGTATGTTTAAAATTCGTACCTAGGGTCAGTGCCGTAACTAGGCAATTGGCAGCCCTGTGCAGACTATACAGATTGCGCCTCCTCACATGAAAATTCGGACTGATACCTGAACTGAAAGTTCGCTGGAGTCAAATTCACTGATCAGGAGAAGGAAAAAACCATTATTGAATCTTTTTCCACCTTATTCATGATTGCACAGTTGTTATCTTGCCCTGAAGCATAGAAGAGCAATCATTTATATCTCAAAGGTACATAAAATTCTTTGAAGCACAACTTTTATTTGTAATGATAAAATTAAAAAAGTTGTTATTATATCGAGGGCTAAGGATCAGAAAGGCGTAACCCACAAAAAAAAACTGCGGTTGTTGCCAGAAGGGCTCACGTGTTAAATTTTCAGATATACGCCCTTAGGGCAGCAAATTCAACAAAGTCGGCAAAAATGTGGGTTACGCCCTTCTGGTTCTTAGCCCTCGATATGACAAAAAATACCTTGAAAGATTACTCGTCTGGCCTTAGCATTTGCAAAATCATGTATTATATTTTTATAATCAATATATTATTTTATTTTTTTCACCCAAGATTTTAGGCGCCCTCCTGATTTTGCGCCCTGTGTAAGAGCACACTCTGCACATGCCTAGTTACGGCACTGCCTAGGGTTTTGAGCGAGCCTATTTGATAAACAACACTAGGTTAATTCCATAATATATATATTATATATATATTGCAAAAAGAATATATGTTATATTATATATATAACATAATATACTAATATATAAATAGTTACGCACTCGTTCGTTTACCTATACTGGCCGTTTAAAATATGTAAATTGAAGCAATAATAATTAAGATTATATCATATACATATATATCGATATATATATACTGAATATATTATATATTTATATATTTATTAATTTGTATGAAATAACAATGTTACGTTTTGGATATAAAATATACTGATACAGTATGAATAAACTTATGTTTCAATAATATAAACCGCCATGTTCGTGAAATTACGTCATCGCTGCTCCGCCACTGCACCCCCCAGTTGCATTAACCACGCGCCCCGTGAGTTTTTTTTTATTTTCTCTTTCTAGCTTTCTTTATATTTCTCATTCTCCTTCTTTTACCGAAAGCATGAATCACGCCTTAAACGAGATGAAACGAGCTTTTGAGTCCCAGTCCTCTGCGCAGCTGATCGTTAAAAATACGGCTTCTTTATATTATTCACTTCAGTCGCCATGCTTTCGCCCCTTCCGGCCACAGATGCGTATCTCCATGTAACAGAAATGATCAACAACATTTTCCACAGCTATCCTCCTAAGGATAGTTTATAATCACCCCTATTCCAAAATTCTGGAACTAGAGAATTTCAAGTCCTCGAGGGATCGTAAAGAATAAAATTTCGCCCATTCTCAGATTTGACCAACACCCGCTTGGTCATAATTTGTACAATTTATTTATTCTTTCTGCACTTCTGAGATAAGCGGTAAAATGCTGTTGTCTCACCATTGTGAAGCTTAAATTTTCAATGGTCTGTCAGTTTCCATTCTCGAACCGCAGAAAAAACTGAAGAACCATAAATTTGACTAAAAATTTAAACCTCATTGTTCATTCCGGAAACAACCGCTAGATGTCGCATGTTTCTCACAATAAAATTGTATAACGACATAGCCAAACTCTTTTAATCCTATATCTTCATGATCTTTAAGTTGCTATCCTATCCCACTGAGATCCGAAGCGATTGAAGAGAACCATTTCCTTGTTGATGCCTCATATAAACTGGATCAGTACAGTGCACACCCTATAGATTGCACGACCGTGTATTAAATACCAATACCAATACCACTATATGAATATATATATATTATCTATATACCAAAGTATATATGCGGCGCTAGGCTGTGGGTTTAATGCGATTTGGGCGTGTCGTGACGGCGCAGGCGGTTATTTTTGTACATACGTGTTATAATGCGTGTCTCTCTGTCACGTCCCTGTGTCTACGTCTGTCCATCTGTCTGTGTCTATGCTGTACATTAATCCCCGTCTATGTTCCTCCGTCGACCTCAGCGCCTCTTTGCGCAGGTCACATTTATGTAGTTCGCTATATACGCACTGGCACACATATTATTTTGCATGTAACATACATACATACATACATACATGCATACATACATACATACATGAATGCGAAACTTTGGATCTAGGTGGTATATCATAATAAGAATACATACTTGCAGACCGATCAGAATCAATTAAAGTTCTGTATATTCATCGCCATAGCTATAACTGATATGAAATAAACTAAAAATTGAAAATACATGTATTACATAGCATGGAATAATATACAGGGAAATTGAAAAGATTAAAAATGCGATAAAGAAATAGAGATAGAGAGAGAAGGCGACAGACTGCTCACTTGGATAAATTCGAGTATACACACCCGGTTTATAATAAATTCAAAGTTTCAAGTAAAGTTCCCAAGTCAAGTACGACAAGTACGGTGAAACTAACGTTCAGAGATAACTTGTCTGGCCAGGAAGTCGTCAGATGTTATTAGGAGTAGCTAAAGGGTAGAAAGGGGTTTTAAATACTGAAAAGGAACTTCACCTGCAGATAAAAGTTGTTATGTACTATTTAACATACGTGTGAACTATGGTTACAGAAATTCTGAATTTGGGAAGTTTTTTCAACGGGAGATTAAATACAGCTAATGATAATAACAATGGAGAGAAAGAAAGAAAGAAAAAAACTCTTCAAATTTTATTTAAAACATTTTTCACTCCATTTTGCGAGACTTATAAGGCCCATCCCTAGTCGCCCAGCTCCTTTCGGTTGAAATGTGTCACATTTCGATTATTATCCGAGCCCTGCAGGCGTCAAAAACGCAAAAAAGGTCAACGCTGGTCAAATTCAAATTCAATTCCGAACACATACGTCCAAAACAATGTTCGTTTCATGCGAAAATAGAGTCTACAGATGGTTTCTACATTATTCGAATGTCTTCGAATTCAATTTCCTCGGCGAATTAAGTAAAAACAATCTGTAGACTTGATTTTTGCACGAAACAAACATTTTTTTGGACGTACGTGTGCGGAATTGAATTTGAATTTGCACAGCGTTGGACTTTTTAGCGTTTTTGACGCCTGGGCTCGGATAATAATTGAAATGTGACACGTTTCGACCAAAATGAGGTGGGCGACTAGGGATGGACCTTAACTGCACCGCGGTGCAGGCTAGATATCTCACGGAGGTATAATGAACCTATATTTATACACTATATGAATGCATATAAGTATATACGATATTTTAAGTAAATGTGAAATTTCTTACATTGCATATAAAAATGTTCAATTAATATACCTAACGCTAAATTGAATAATAAAAGTATATTGTATATTGAGTAATCATACAGCGTCAGTTATTGAATTATCGTTATTTATATTATACGTTATTCACACTTTTTCTACGTATGTATATTGTATACATATATTAGGGTGTGTCCAAAAAAAAAAAAAAAACGTAATTCAAATTAATTTTTTTCACCTCTGAATGTGTGTATTCTCATCTCGAAATACACCTTGCGAACGGAATCCGGCAAGAAAAATTCTCACGGTGTACCAATCGATATTTACCTATAAAACTAGACATCGATTAAGCGACCTCTTATGGGGGTTTGTCCGCGCTTTCCTTTTGCATGGTGCATTTTGAGGGGTCAATCTAAGCTTCAAGCCTAGGGGAGGCGAAAAAACACAACCCGAATAATTTTTTTTTCCGCCATTGCTTTCTTTTAATTAATTTTTTATTTCTGTCCAATGTTGTGTTTCTTCTTCTCCCCAAGGTTTGAACCTCAGATTGACCCCTCAAAATGCACCATGCGAAAAGAGAGCGCGCATAAACCCCCCTAAGAGGTCGCTTAATCGATGTCTAGTTTTATCGGTAAATATCGATTAGCACACCGTGAGAACTTTTCTCGCCGGATTTCGTTCGCGAGGTGTATTTTGAGATTATAATACACACTTTCAGAGGTCAAAAAAATTAATTAAAAAATTTTTTTTTTTTTTTGACACACCCTAATATAAATATATATATCGAAATATATATGAATATTTTTGAATCGAAAATTCGGAAAACTGCTGGCTACTCTAAAAAATCGAAGATATCGCTGCAATAAAGGTCTCCGTGCAACGATTCGATTTTTTCTGACAATATAGTGGGGGGTGCGCGGAACGTTCAAAAATTCCATTTTTAGAGTTAATTTCACTGTATCACTGATAAACGGAAGCAGATCATTCCAAAAATTCTGATTTTTTATATAGGGTGCCCAGATATGTACTCTTTCAAACCCATATTCACGGAACATTGACAAATGGTTCTGGTATAATCTTCGAAAAAATTCTCTGAAAATCAATATTTTCACTATTTTTCAATTAATTATCATTAAATATTGATTTTTCTTCTTTTCAAACGTTTGTGTATCTCTTCCATCTTTTTTTTTTTCTTGTAAAACTCGGTATCAGTATTGTTCACAATGCAAGAATTGCTGAAAAATAAATCTTTATTTTGGAAATTTTCATATTTTATTGATTAAAATACTGAAAATATTGATTTTCAGAGTTTTTTTTTCGAAGATATGAACCATTTGTTAATGTTCCGTGAATATGAGTTTAAAAGAGTACATATCTGGGCAACTTGTGTTAAAAAATCAGAATTTTTGGAATGATCTGCTTCCGTTTATAAGTGATAAAATGAATCTAATCTTAAAAATGGCATTTTTGAACGTCCCGCGCGCCCCCTATATATTGTCGAAAAATCGGATCGTTGCACGGAGACCTTTATTTCAACGATATCTTTGATTTTTGAGGGTAGCCAACAGTTTTCACAATTTTTGATTCACCCTAATATAGATATACCTATATATATATACAGCGTGTCCCAGAATTCGAGACGAGGAATTAACAGAGTAAATTGTTATCAAAAACGGGATCGAAATTTCCTTAGCCGTTTTTTCCGGAAAGGCTTAGATTTCTCGTTATAATTATTTCAAATCCAGCCAATGACGCGTGGCTTATAAACGGACGTTCGTCGATGTGATTACCGCTCGGTTGTATGCGCGTCTCCCAGCCTATTGTCGCCGCGAAACAAAGTGCACACAACCAAGCGGCGAGCACACCGACAAGCGCCCGTTCTTAAATCGCACCTTATTGACTGAAATTGAAATAATTATAGCGAGAAATCTAAGCATTTCCGGAAAAAACGGCTCAGGAAATTTCAATCCCGTTTTTGATCAAGATTTACCCTGTGGATTCCTCGTCGCGAATTCTGGGACACCCTGTATATTACATACATACATACATACATACATAATTATACTATACTATACCTAATTATGGTGTGTCTATAGCCATTAATCTTTAATCATTATACACTATATTATCTACCTATATAATCTATATGTATATGTTCTTTGTAAAGTATATATATATATAGTCAATGTTCCTTTAATCCTAGTCCTCGTCAATCGTCTCTTTCATGTCTGTTCAGTGTTCGCAGTTTTCGTATCCACACACGTATACGTCCTTTGTTTCAGCGTCAGAAATCCGCTAGCTCTTTCCATCTACAATCTACAACCACAGAGGCTTTCTGTTTTCAATTAATTTCCGCAAATACTTGTAGCTTATAGTGCTCGAGGTCTACCGCCGCGCCTACGCTATAGTATATAGCTGCTGCATATAGGTACATGTATTATATATATATAGTATATATGTCGCAGCATACCACCAGTCTTGTTTCCTTTCAATTTTCATCGCACACTAAAACTCTGCAATACACATACCTCTACGTATACACATAAGTATGTCGTCGCTGCAAAGCTAGTTCAAAGACTCTTTAAGCTACACGCAAAGCGGCTATAACGATTCAGCAACTGCTACCGCAGAATTCAACCGCAATTTATTCAGTTACGCATCTCTAGAGTCTAAAGCTTATGCAGTAATACAGCAAGGATATAAAGTGCAGGGTTTTACTGGTTCAAATTCGAGACAGAGAAAGTCGGATATCCACTATCTCAATTTTTTCAGCCCAGTTAAAGTCGAAAAGTCGTTCAATCCACTAATTCTTAGTACAAGAGGTAAAGTTTTAGCCATTTTAAGTGCAAGTACGTCTGAGCGGTCGACCGTTCGACGCGGGCTATTCAACGCGGTATTCGACGCTATGTGTATATTCATGCAGAATCGCGTACGAATGAACTCTCGGGGATTAGTGCGAATGTCTCAATGGTTTTTCATCCCCTTTATAATCCTCAGGCGTGAATTTCTTTTTAGAAAACTTATATATTATACGAGGTTTTCTTTTCATAACATTGTGTGATAAGAACCGATCGGGTATACCCTGTAGAAATACCTATATATCCTAGTTATAATCCTTGGAGGTTTGAGATTCGTGCATGAAAAATTGGGGTGGCGATATGTATTTGCTAAGGATTTCTTATTTTTGGGGATTTAAACAGTCTGAAAAGCCTTAAAGCCAATTCTTCCGCATTGGGAATGCTCTGCGATCTCTTGGGATTCGAAACGTCAACATCGGAGCTCATTAGAGGCTACTATTAGCCTCATAGTTGCCTCGAAGCCTCGTGGCGGTGAATAAACACGACACTTGCACTAGCAGTATCTTAATTCCAGCGTTCTACTAGCCGAGAAAATTCTAACGGTTTTTCTGAGGAGTTAAACGGGTGACAAAGCGCCGCGACGAGACGTGTAGAAAGTTTCAGGGATTCAAAATAAAAATAAAAAAATAGAAAAAAAAAGGGGGATGTATATACCTATACCTACCTACACTCCGCGACACACAGAGCGCACGAGCTCTTACTAAATTGGTCAATTTTGAAACCATTAAGAGATGGTAATTCGGGCGTTTGCTCCGAAGAATTGTGAGACCATGTCGGATTTAAAGCGTGACAGGAACCGCCGGGACGTATTCATACATACATACATACATACATGTATACCTACTCATGTATATGCACACAGATATTTCTACGTAACGTGTTTTTCCTTCGCTTAATCGCCGAGCCTCTTAACCGAGATGAAATTATATACTTACTCCGACGAAGACTAATTGCCAATTACACACCACTCCTCACAATCAGAGCTTTTCAATCCCCGATATAAACTCGGGATCAACGATCTTATTGGTAATCGATTGTCTTTTGAAATATATTGCTCATTCCGCAAGCTTCCGGTATCAGAAAACTATGAAATTCGTATTGGATATGAAACAAAGAGATATGGTCAATTATTTTTGCACGTAACATTGATGTAAGTATTGTTATCTGGAGCAAAACTAAGATGGTTGTATTTGCAGTCCTCCTTTGAATTATATAAGTAATGCAAGTATGTCGGCCAGCAAAAAAAAGGTCAATTTCATTTTCGACCTTCATAACTTGCAGTAGGTACAGGTATATCTATAGTCGTGTTACCGTGAAATAACGTGGTCGCGTCACGGTGACAGTAAAAAATTTGGAGCACCAAATCGAAGACGCCGTTCAAACCACGGGTGCAAACATTGAATCGGTATAAGTTTTGTGTACAAAACTAATTACAGGTTAAAGTAAAATGGAAGTAGCGCGGGTCTGCTTGCTTAAATAATTATTAGCCAGCTGTCGATAATGGTTAGTCACACGGCGTATAAAAGTGCTGGAATATCTGAGGAGGAAGTTTGTACCTTGAGGCATCGAGGCCGGGTGTTCGATTCGAGTAACAAAGATTCGAAAAGAGAAAAACACAAGTTCAGATCTAGACATACGGAGAAATTAAAAATGACAAAGAAGATGAGCTGTGCGTGTATCCTCTTCACCCTCGCTATTCTCGTGGCATATGCAGTCGCTTTGGAAGAAGAATCATCAAAACAGGCGGCTATTGTCGATGGAAATAACAATGACAATGACTACTACGACGACGATGACTACGATTATTCTGTGCAAGATAAAAAAGGCCACAAGCATAAGCACAAGAACAAGCTATTCCTCTGTAAGTTACTGCGCGTAATACGTACGTGGTCATTATAGTTTACGAGTACGAAGTTTTATATCATGGAGTAATCACACATGTTTCGTTACGATTTGCAGCGAGGAACGCCGGCTTTAGTACGGTTCATGTGCATCCATGTAATTATTTTTTTATATACTGTCTCCTCGTAAATATACATCGCGTGTTTTTTTCACTATGCCAGGATCACAATATAACTATTATTAAGCTGTGCAGAGTAACGTGAACACAACACATTTTTACTGTCTGATACCATGGAATATTAAAATCTACAAACCAATCTCGTGGAAATATTGAATATCAACTGACACACTATTTATAATTCACATAGTCACATGTAAAAAAAAGCAAAAATACTCCAGCGTAATAGTCACCTTGTTTGGAAATATGCGTCTCTGACAAAAGTTTGATAAAGTATTCAAAATAATGTCTTAAAATTTAAAAAATATGCTTGTATTTTTTGTCTCGCAAGTCCCTAAAAGTTGTACAACTCGAATAATAAATTACAATATTTCGGATAGCCCTCCGTCAGTTTCGTGTTATCAATTATTTCGTCTACTGATTTGCTTGCAAGGCTGTACTTCGCGAAACACAAGTCAAAACGCCATCTATGGAGAGTAGTTCAATTAAAAATCTATGCTTGTTCAAATTTTCCTAATCGATTCTTCAAACTTTTTTTTCCAACACTTTTCTAGTGTGCACCAGAAAAATTTATACACCAGGGTATCTTCGAGCTCTAGTACTGTAATGCCGGGGGGGGGGGGGAGGGGGGGGAATGGGGGAATTTGAAGGAGGTACCCGATAATGCTCCAAGTTCCCCTCAAGTATACCTCGAGTTTTACATCACAAGTGTGACGTGGATTTTTATTACTTCTCGGATCTGGACCGGATAGCCAGCATCCGAGATTAATCCAGTCGACAATTAGCTACAACCTGGAAATTTAAACAAGATGTTGGGCGCCTGGCGGATAACCGCCTATTTCAAAAATCTAAACAAACTATACTGAAGCGTCGGCTAGCAACAGTACCGCGGAGAGGGGTCAGGATTAAATGAAGGATTAGCTGGGCGTTAATTAACGACTCGAAGTTTTGAATTTAATAACGAAAAATGGAATTTATTCAATGAACAAAATATGAAAAAAATATCAATAACAAATCGTGTACCCGGGGGTACTTCCCCGCGGGTATAAAACGATCACAAGTCGAGTATAGTCGACCTGGCCACGTTTGGCGAGTTTTACAATAACAATTAATCTAATAGCTTCCACGTGGGAGAGCAATAACAAGGACAAATCATGCAAAAATCTAGAACTCGTCAAATCAATTCCTCGAAGGATAATATTCTACTTAAATTACTAATGACTTTCCGCGCGGAGAATTCAAACTTACTACTACCAATTGTATAATAAAAAAAACTAATTATCGACTACGCAGTCTTACGCCTTTGTACGGCGACTAGCTCGTCTCCGGGAGGAGAAGCCTCCCGCTATGGAAGCGCTCAGCTGAGCGGATTATTTACAGAATATTTACAGATTTTTCTATAACTAGCTTAACCTAACTCTGCGAATATTGCAACAAATATTATTCCCTACGGATGCTAAATTATAAACCCTAAACTCTAGCTTGAAAATATAAATGACTCTCGGCTAAGCCTCGAGCTACGTCTCTCTCCACCGGAGGAAGAGAGAGAGCGACAGTGACCGACTAGCTATCTCTGTCGCACTCGTGTACGACGAATATCGACCCGATTAAGTCTCGATCGCACAATGATATTTAATAAAACAATGACTCGAACTCGAAATAATTTGCAGAGGGACACTGGTGACGGCCTACCCTTCGGAGATCGGCTTAATTCGAATCTCAAAAGACTAACTAGCCTCGTGGCTGAACAATGGCAAGATGGCAGACGGCCGTTGCCGAATTCGAATTAGTATAGGTGAGAATGGCTAACGCTTACCGTCTTCCAGCCAACGTAGAGGGATTTTCTCGTGATCTAGATCCCTAAGGGACTCTAGTCTCCTTCTTTTTTTGTATTCTCCTCGATGGATCGCCTCACTCACTCTCTACCTTATTTCTATATTCGACCCACGGGGCTCAAAGGACTCAACCAAATTGTTCTAATAATCGAAGAAAAGCAAAAGGCACTCGTGTGTTATCTTAACGCTCGTCTAACGCAGAGTGACTAGACCGCATGGCGCCGGTACTCAGCGCCCTCATTATGCGCCGAAATATTGATTTTTCTATCGAGCGCAAGATCCTTAACTATGGCGACCTGTTGTCGCTACGCGCGAATATTCGAAGTTTGCCACGGTGGTTGTAGCTCGCTACATTCGAGGATCACGGGTTGCAGGCTCTTCAGGGTGGCGGGAATCTCATCCACCACCGATATCCCACGTTGTAGAATGCCCTTGGCACTCCCCCGTGTCCTCTCGTGTGTTTCGTGGAGGTAGCCTGGCCAGTGCTATCCTCCTGAGCTTTTGGGTGGCGTTCCTCGTAGTGGATCTCACCGGTCGATTATTGGCGTCGTGCGTACGTATGTGGTGGGTCTCAGTCACTGTCTTTTAGCCGTCGGTTGGGCCTCGTCCCCCACATGTCAGAGAAAAGTCGGAAAAAAGAACAAAAGAATAAATAATACGTTCGATAGCTTTTAGTCGGTCACGGTCGCCTCTCGGATTTACTGTCGGACCTCGGGGTCACCCTACTCATTCACTCAGTCTCATGCACTCCGCTAAGGTCATCAAAGGGGTAAGGAGCGCCTTGCAACATGCAATGTTACAACTCCCCCCCCCTTAGACGGACCACTGGGGCGGAAGCGATAGCAAAACTGACCCATGGACCGAACTCCGAGTGGCGGCCGCACACCGCGTCTTACGTCTACAGATCTATCTGGATCTGATGGCTTAAACGTAATTCTTTATCAAACTAAACTTTCCCCCGGGGAGGGAAGAACAAAAAAAAAATTCCTAATTTTAAGAAAACCCGCGGTTCAATATTTAAGTCGTCACCCGCTACTCTCCTCCTGCGGAAGGCAGAAAGGCCACAAAGAAAGTGTAGGAAGGGTTCGACTTCCTGTAATCGTAGAGGAAAAAAAAAACAAAATCAAAATAATAGACTACTCTTAAAGCTCGAAATCTCAGGAACTGCAATACAAACACAACACCCCAAAAAAAAATATATAACAAAAATGACTATTTTAGTAAAACTACGGATTATTAAGACACAAAAAAAAACATGAGGAAGAACAAAACAAAAAAAAAACAAAAGGGAAGAAGAGCAATCGAAACAACAAAAAAAATACTGACGCGAAAAATTCTATCTCAGGCCTCGTCGGAAGACGGATCTTCCTCCTCGGATTCACTGAGACTTACATCTTCTTCCGGAGCAACGTATGGTTTGAAATCCTTGATGTGGTGTCGACCGAGTGTCCTACCCGTCTCGTCCTCTAGTTCGTACACGACCGGAGATACGACTCGCGTCACTATATACGGTCCCTCGAACTTGGGAGCTAATTTCGCGGCTACGAAATTCGCAGCTGAAGACAGGACTCGCTTACGCTTCCATACTCGATCTCCTACCTTATAATGGCCGTCTCGGTGACGTCGATTATAATATTGGGCCTGCCTAGTGCGCGCACGCTGTAAGTGTTGGGTCGCGAGGTCTCTTAGCTCTTGCAGTCGCGTCATTCGCTCGGCCCACTTTTCCGGACGCGGTTCCGGTATAGTCGCAGGGCCTTCTTCCGCTCGACGGAATTGGATTCTCGGCCGCGGTTCGCGACCTAGATTTAGAAACGCCGGGCTCACTTTAAGCGAACTATGGACTGCAGAGTTATACGCGAAACGGAACTCGTGTAGGTGAACATCCCAGTCGCGATGATCTTTTTCAATATAAGCCGTGATCATAGTCTTCAAGACCCGGTTTACCCTCTCGACAGGATTCGCCTGGGCGTGGTAAGGGGGTACGTGAGCGTGTACTATGTTGTACTCGGCGCACATTTCATCGACGGCTTTATTCGCGAATTCGGTGCCATTATCGGTGAGGAATACCTCCGGAGTACCCCACCTTGACAAAATTAAATCCTCAAACGCCGCGATAATATTTTTCCCATTCGCCTTACGCAACGGAAGGCACTCTACCCACTTTGTAAATAAATCTTCGAAGACTAATAAATATTCGAAGCCCGATCGGCTACGAGGAAACGGACCCATTATGTCAGCTGCGACAACGGCCCACGGTTGATCGACTACACGATCCCCCATTAGACCAGCTGGCGGAGCTTGTTCTACTTTGCACTGTTGGCACTGTTGACACCTACGAACCGCGACTACCACATCTCTAAACATTCCAGGCCAATAGTATTCTTCCCGGATCCTAGCATAGGTTTTCTCTACGCCTAGGTGTCCAGCCTGCGGGTCCTCGTGGGACTCGTTAAACGCTCGAGCTCGATGCTCAGCAGGTAGGACTAATTTCCACGGATTAAGTTCGTCTATTATCGGCTCGGTCACCGGATTAGGGCGGAAATAATATAGCCGACCTTCGAAGACCGACCACCCTCTATATTTCTTGGGCGCTTCCAATATCTCTTGTATTCTACGGGTGTACCACGGATCTTGGGCCTCATTAATCGCCGCTAAATGTACGGCCGCGAAGTCTTCCACCTCGTCTTCATACATTCGCGATAACGCATCGGGGACATGATGCATAGCTCCCTTCCGGTGTACGACCTCGAAGTCATACTCCAGGAGCTCTAATGCCCACCTTGCAAGACGACCGGTCGGATTATGTAAGTTATGCAACCAGCGGAGGCTACTATGATCCGTAATTACCGTAAAATGATACCCCTCGAGGTAGGCGCGAAACTTTTTAATCGCCCAGATTACGGCCAAACATTCCTTTTCAGTTACTGAATATTTTCTCTCGGCCTCCGAGAGAGTACGGCTCGCATAGGCGATGACTCGTTCGACCTCGTCGATGGTCTGAGTCAAGACGGTGCCTATTCCAAAATCGCTGGCATCCGTCTGCACTACGAAAGGTACGCGAAAATCAGGACACGATAATACTGGGGCGGTGGTTAACGCGGATTTGAGTTCGTTAAAAGCTTGTTCTTGTTCTTGACCCCATTCCCACCGTCTATCTTTGCGTAAAAGCCGCGTTAATGGCTCCGAAGAGCCTGCGAACGCTGGAATAAATCGGCGGTACCACGAAGCCATCCCTAAAAACCGTCGCAATTGTTTCAAGTTCCGGGGTGCCGGATAACTAACAATTGGTTCGATCTTGTCGGGATCGATTTGTAATCCCTCGCTGTTAACTCTAAACCCCAGGTATCTCACTTCTTCTCGACAAAACTCACATTTTTCTGGATTTAACGTCAATCCAGCTCTAGATATTTGGTCAAACACGCGTTTGAGCCAGTCTATATGCTTCACGAAATTGTCCGTAACTACTATAATATCGTCTAAATACGCGAAGACGTGCGGTTCCATATCCGGTGTGATTAATTTATCGACTAATCTTTGAAACGTCGCGGGGGCTCCGGTGAGTCCGTATGGCATCCTCGTGAAGTGAAATAAGCCTCTGCCCGGTGCAGTAAACGCAGTAACCTCACGACTGTCTGGGTGCAAGGGAATCTGATGATACGCTTGACTCAAATCAATTGTGGAAATATACCTCGCGGCACGTAATTTATCCAAGATCCCGTTAATATAAGGAATCGGATACGCATCTTTTTTCGTGACGCTATTCACTTTACGAAAATCTAAACAGAAACGATAACTTCCGTTCGGCTTTTTGACCATGACTATGGGGCTTGACCACGCGCTTTGTGAAGGTTCAATCACCCCCTCGGCTAACATACGATCTACTTCAGAATGAATCGCGGCTTGTACCACCGGAGATACTAAATAATATCTTTGTTTAATCGGAGAATTTCCCTGCGTATCCAAGGTGTGCTCAGCTAGACTCGTCAGTCCAAGTGGCCCCGTGACCGCGGGTAGTTCTCTTTCAAGAAACTGTTCCAGTACCGTCTTCTCTGCTGCTGTTAGCTCAGCTATGCCATAGCACGCGTCGGCTGACCCCGTGGTCGTTGTTATCGCCTCGCCAAACGAATTTACTCCGTCTGGTCCCTCTTTTAACCGCCACGTATCATCTCCGCCATACATTTCTAACCCGAACAACCTAATAAAATCCATGCCGAGGATGCACTCCCACGCTAAAGATGGAAGAATTCGAATCGCGAGCTCGTGGGTTATTCCGCCCAGTTCTATTGGTACGCTAAATTCCCCTAAGACGGCTTCGGTGTCGCCGTTCGCCAGTATGACCCTTTCAAAAGCTGGTTGACCTAATGGCCGACCATTTTCCTCGGCAATTCTTTTGCCTGAAGCTCCTAAAAAGCTTCTGGAAGACCCGGTGTCTATTAGCGCGCGAACTTGTGCTTCCCCAATTTTTACTGTTAAAAACCAACGTGGTTGTAATAGTCCAGTCGGAATGTACAGAAATTTCGCCTAGTTCTATTCTTGAATATGTCCGAGTTGGCAATTTTTTTACAGCTTCATCGGATACCCAGGAACATACCCTAAAAAACTCGGTGTATCGGAGGTCCGGGTTTGGGAGAAAAAAAATTATTAACAATTGAAAGTGCCTGATTTTGGCACAATCTTTTTATTTATCGAGTTTAGAGAAAAAAGTTTCGGACAAAAATTGTGGAACTCATTATTCTTTACAAAATTGGTCCCATAAAAAAATCACGTAGCGTTGATGGTTTGGCTGTAAATTGCAACGGACGACTAAGCACTCCTAAAACTCGGTTCTTTTGTTTATTGCATGCAGGTCAGTGAATTATCAACGCACACTATTGGAACTTATCGTCAATGTAGAACCATCTTTTCTTAAGAGAAGCGCGCCAAGTTTTCCCGGCTATGTCATAGAGTTTAGCAACAATGAATTTTCGCCTGAAATCCGCCCTTCCCCTATAGTGTCTAGCTGAATGACCCGACAGAGTGCAACAAAAATCGTGGGGGTACTTTTTACCACCATCTTTCGGGATCCGGTGAGAAAAACATTTTTGATCTGCAAAAAACGCCGTTAAAAAGGAAATAAATTTTTTTCTTATAAACAAATGGAAATAACTTCGTCGATTTTCAAGTTACCGGAACCATTCTTTAGGAATCTGATAGGTTTTTTTGAGACGCTTTTTTTAAAAAAAAAATCATCTCTTAATCTCCATTAGAACTGGAGATACAGAGAGGTTTACCTATTAATTCATAATTGTTGATCTAATCAACATTTTAAGACGATTCGACTTTTTGCGTATTCTGCAAACATTCGAGTATGATATGCAATTTTTCTTATATTCCCCGAATCATTCCTTTCATTGCAACGACTGATTCAATAGAGCGGCGCGGATGACATCGCACCGTCCGCCGAGTGAGTCCCACCGGGCCGCGCGGTGGGGAGCGACTCGACCAATCGCGTTCGACGTCGCGCCGTTTAGTTAACAATTGGAATATCTCCCTTGATAATTGTCGTACAAACTTAATTTTTTTTTCAATTCGGGCTACTTTTTTCTCACCATTCCGATTATGCTGTCCAAAATGAGCGTCGACCGATACTCGTCGAACAGTCACCGTTTTCTTTCAACTTTCCATTTGAAATTTGTTATAAACAATTTTTTTCTATGATAGCTCATCAATATTGTTAGTGTCAATTGAGCATTACTTACTTACATTACTCATTCATACCCTGTGTACCAACTTGGTATGCATGTTCTCAGAAAAAAATGTAATACTACGGTATACTTGGGCATCGCAGGTATACTCAGACTGGAGCAGGCCCGGATTAAGTAGTCGCGATACCTAAGGCTACTATGCAAAAAAGGCCGAATGTAGATCCAATAGAATATAGATGTAATTCAAAAAGCGGCGACGGAAAAATAAACTAAATTCAGGCACCTCTTTATAGATTACAATTGAAAGTTCACGGTATAATTTAAGAAAAATTAAATCCTGTTTTGAAAAATTGAAGGGCCGAAAATTTCGAGGGCCTAAAGCCTTATGGTTAATTCGGGCCTGGACAGGAGGAATTTAACCAGCGAACCCTAGCAGGCTAGAGTACGCTGCAGCTGGCCCCGCTGTTCTCGGAAGGGCACGGGGAGAAGGGGGGCCGTTGCTCAAGGCTCAGGCCACTCCGGTGCGTCATTTTCGGGTAAAACTCCGTGTGCAACAGTCATTCGTCTGTAAAGTGTTTGTGGTCTGTTTCGAAAACTTGCAGCACCTTCAAGCTCACTTCGTTAGGTAAGTCTCAATAATATTACTCAATTGAAATAGAAGTACATGCCAAGCAACAGAGTATATTCAATATCAAGTAAAATGTGAATAACCATAACAAAAATGCATTACAGAACGCCTGCCACACAGCAAACTGCGATTGCAGTGAACTATTGTATTTTCTTTTTTTGAATCTCTGGACGTCCACCATTTTCGTGAGTGAAAAGATTTACTGATTTGATAAAGCCTAATTTGAAATAACATAGTACCGTGACTATATTAAAAATAAATAAAAACTCCTATAATTATGTTTTACAGATTTTCGCCAACTAATACCTATTTCCCGGCATGCCCGTACGACAATGACGGACCTTTGAAAATGGACGCAAATATTTGTTTTATCTGTGGGAAAGTGTTTGAGGACGATGAAAACACGTATTCCGTACAGAAGAAAGGCGTTGCAAATTTAGTCTCTGCCAGCATTGCTAGACAAGACAAAAAATACTACAATTATAAATTAAATTCCAAGGATTGTGTGGTTCTACATGAAAAATGTTACAAATGGTATACGGACGCCAGAAGCATTGCAGCTAGCAATACGCTGAAAAAAGAAGCGGAAATTGGGAGCATGTCAACGCGCGCTAATCCCAACAATTTTGATTTTGAAAACAAATGTCTGTTCTGCGGCAAAGATGCGTCTGAGAAGTTTGTTAAAAATCAGGCAAAAAAGAAAAATGTGTCGAAGCGCCAACGTGTGACATATGTTAAGGCAGAAGAACTTAAAAATACTATTGTAGAGAGAGCACGTGTACGTTCAGATCAATGGGCCGGTGAAGTTTTGAGTTATATAGCTTCAGTGACGAGTTTGATTGATGTACAGGCTCGTTACCACGCTTTGTGCTATGTGCGTTTCTTCACTTCGGAATCAAACTCGGCTACTGACCAATTACCAGACGCCACTCCGCATATTATCGACCTGATCGAAAAATTTATAAAAGATCATCCGGACGAACAGAATTTTTCGCTGAAACAAATTGTCGATGCTTACGAAGGCGAAGCCGCGAGTAATCAATGGCTGAAAAAGAAACTGTATGAAAGGCTTGGCGATGATATAATAATCACCTCAAACAAGGGTTCAGAACCGATAATTTATTTACGGGACACCTGCAACAAAATTTTATTGAAAAATTTTAAAGACTCTGCAAACGAAGAGTCGGATCGGATTAAAATAGTTGCAGCAGCCGCGAAGATTATAATAGAAGATATTCGTGCCAAAGAATACGACGTACAAAATTATCCGTCTCCTTATTCATTTTTAGTAAACGTAGAGGAAGTTATACCCAACTCGTTGCGGATGTTCCTAGACAACGTAGTTTTAAACGATAAACGGGGAACAGAATCAGATAAATTCCTATCTAAAATAGTTGGCATTGCACATGCAATTATTAGTTGTGTCCGCCCGCGAAGTTTCTTATCCTCTCTCAAAATTGGTTTGGGTGCAGTATTGAACAAGAAATTCGGCTCCAAATCATTATTAAATATTTTGTCGTCGTTAGGATTCTGTTGCTCGTATGACGAAGCTCTGTTGTTTGAGGCATCGGTGGTCTCTGAGCCGAATAATGTTGCTATCGATCCCGAATCATTTTCCCAATTTATCTTCGACAACGCTGATCATAATGTTAATACCATCGATGGTTTACATACGTTTCACGCGATGGGTGGCATTGAATGCGTTACTCCAGCATCAGCTGTATCATGCGACTTCAAAGTTCCGAAATTAAAGGCAATTCCTACGCGAGATACCCTGGGTTCATATGGTACACTTCCTTTAAAAACATTTCATGGGTATAAGAAGGCAGGGCTTGGCAATGTCCCGATTGTGGATTTAAATCTTACGAATCCGGATTTTCGATATAATTTCGACATATCTTCCACTGACTTTTTATGGATTTATAATCACAAGGTATGTTCAATTGACGTGCAAGGCTGGAATGGATTTATGGAGAATTTAACTCAAGATATACCCTACACAAAATCACGTATTGTATGTCTTCCTTGTTTAAATCATCCCCCAAGCAATTACGATACCATTTACACGGTTCTTAGTCTTGCAGCAGAGAGAATTGAGAACAAAAAACAGAATATAGCGTTTGTAACGTTTGATCAGCCTCTGTATTGGAAGGCCAAAGAAATTATACATTCTACGGCAGATCCCAAACTGAAAAACGTTGTAGTGAGATTAGGAGGCTTCCATCTCATCATGTCATTCTTAGGCTCTATTGGTCAAATAATGGACGGTAGCGGACTGAAAGAACTGTTTTCCGTGTTTTACGCATCAGCGTCCGTTGATAAAATGTTAGCCGGACATGCTTATTCTAGAGCGGTGAGGGCCCACATTTTAGTACACTGCGCGCTTGTCCAAATCATCTTGTGTTCAACCAACTTCACAGATGAAGAAGTATCAAAGCTGAGAACAGTTTTGGAAGAGTCCAATAACATTTTCGAAACCATTGGTGTAGACGTAGAATTTAAAAATATCAAAGACAAATTTATTGAAACTGTGAACAATTTTTCGGGAAAAAGCGACACTACAAAACTATGGGTCCAGTACGTGCAAATGGTTTCGCTGTTAAAAATGTTCATTGAGGCAGAAAAAAGTGGCAATTGGCAGTTGCACCTTGATACAGTGCAAAAGATGTTGCCATTTTTCCACGCAAGTGGTCATTTTTTGTATGCAAAATCTGCGCACTTATATCTCCAGGACATGTACAATTTGAAAGAACGAATGAACGAAGCGGAATACGAACAGTTCGTGAACGGGGGTTTTACCATAAGGCGGACTGACAAATTCTGGAGCGGAATTTGGTCGGATATGACAGTCGAGCAATTCTTGATGAAAGCGCTCAAAGATATTGGTGGGCCAACCCGAGGTAGAGGAATGACCGATAGTGTTCTATCTAAATGGTTAATGTCAACGCCAGCCTTGGTAGACTTACTAGATGCTCTTACAGACTTTTGTAAAGTTTTTCTTGCCACGACCGAACAGCACGTTGATGCACGAGCTACGCGTATAGCGAGAGATATCGGGGATATCAGAAAAATTATGCAATGGTTCGCAGATCACAATCCTTTTCCAGAAACAGAAGGTCTCATTTCCCTGAGTACCGGTGTGAAATGTGGTAAAAACGATAATGTCAACTGCCACCAAGCTTTGGAGGTAGGGTTGCGGTGCATGGTTGAGATGATGAAGGCGGACTCAGATGGAACACAGAGGTGTTTCGGAAGCGTGAAATACAGACGTAAAAATAAAATTGTTCCGCTAAAGGCACTGGTTTCCACTGTTAAAGTTTTAGATACGCCTGTTACAATCGATCCGTGCTTATTATTCCAAAGACTCTGTATTCTCAAAAAATCTGACGAGGAATTGAGGGCGCACGTTACTCACGAAATGGCGCCGTTTCCTTTATCCATGTTCACTGAAAAGGGATTTAGAAAAAACGTGAAATCAAAGCTGTACGATTCTTTTACACCTATCGAGCCCCCAATAATAAGAGGCAATGTTACTTATGTGATTGACGGTGGATTTCTTTTGCACAAAGTCGTATGGCATCATAAGGAAATGTTCAGTGACATCTTGACTCGCTACCTTGATTACTTGTATAGAAATTATCCAAATAATTGTATCGTAGTTTTCGACGGATATCCAGAAGGGGGGGAGGGAAAATATACTAAGAGTGCAGAGCGTTCACGTAGGGCAACGATTGTTAGCGCCCCAGAAGTTGTCTGCGATACAAATCTCCCGTCTACCTTACCGCAGGACAAATTTTTGTCGAATGATAAAAATAAGCTCCATCTCATTGGCATTCTCTCAAATAGGTTGCGTGAGAAGGGATTCGTGGTTGAGCAAGCTGTTGAGGACGCAGATACCTTAATCATAGAAACGGCGATTGGGGTTTCAGATAATTACGAGTCGGTGTATGTCGTAGGCGAAGACGTTGATCTGCTTGTGATATTATCTCAAATAGCTAGGGATAGGAAGAATATTTATCTTTTGAAACCCAGCCGAGGAAATGTTGAGCAGAAAATCTATTCCGTCGATAGTTTTAAATATCCCGAGATACAACATCTTATCTGTTTTATTCATGCCTTTACCGGTTGCGACACAACTTCGGCGCTATACAGGCAGGGTAAATCAAAATTGATGCGGCTTTTGCAAAATAATTCGACTCTGAGGAGGCTTGCGGATGTTTTTAACGAAGAAAATGCTTTGAAACAGTTTCTGTGCGCAGCTGGGCAAAAAATCATTCTGTCTTTATACGGTGCCAAAGGTAAAGACGATGATTCTCTTGAAATCTTCAGGTACAAGTGTTTCGTAAAATCAAGCCTCAAAACTACTTTTGATTTGAGCACTCTGCCACCGACTGTTGATGCGTTGAACGAGCATTGTCTCAGGTCGTACCTACAAACGCGCGTCTGGCAGGGTGACCATTCTCGTGATCCAATGCAATGGGGGTGGAAAAAGTCTAACGACATTTTAGTACCGATCACTATGCGCAATGATCCAATACCACAAAGCCTGCTGGAGCTAATTTCATGCAGTTGCGACAAAAGTAATTGCACAGGTAGATGCTCGTGCCGTAAAGTTGGCTTAAAATGCACTGTGCTGTGCAAAACGTGTAACGGCCAGACTTGCTCTAACGTTCAAGAGCCGGACGTGATATTGACTGACGACGAAATTGATAATGATCTGCTCGAATTACACGAAGATAGCAACGACGATGGTGCGACTCCAAGCTGTTCATATGCACAGAGTCTGGACGAAAGTGAGCCGGTCGCGAAAAAACAAAGAAAAATGTAAATATAGGTTTATAAAAAGCGAATAAAAGGAGTGAATCGGAAACGGAAGCCGGTAGGGCGGAGTAGGCTAAGGAATAGTGGAAGAAAGAAAGTCAAAGTATCATAAGATAGTCGATAAGTAGAAAGAGGATAAGTTTTGGAAAATGAGTAGAGAGAGATGATGAGATGAGAGGCCACAGACTATAGAGACGAATTAAAGTAAGGGCAAAGAGAAATCGAGATAAAAAATGATGATATAGTTTATCAGCAA
The DNA here is from genome assembly GCA_914767705.2 of Tenthredo notha. Taxonomy (NCBI): domain Eukaryota; kingdom Metazoa; phylum Arthropoda; class Insecta; order Hymenoptera; family Tenthredinidae; genus Tenthredo; species Tenthredo notha. The sequence goes on from OU611916.1 coordinate 3,484,194, forward strand.
GATGAGATGAGGAGCACAAATATATAGGAAACGAATGGCATACGGAGTAAAGAGTAGAAAGACAGCAAGTAGCATAAGTGTAGCAAGTATAAGTGTAGTGTAAGTAGTCTAAGGTAGATTTAAAGAATTGTAAGAACGTACAGTAATGTTCATCGATAGTGTCTCCGTGGCTCACTATTTTTTCCAGACTTTTTTTGAATCAAATTTCTCTCCTAAAAATATTTTATTTGCCCATGACCAGTGGAACCTTCAGATTATTAGGAATATGACGAAGTAGGCCACTGGTCATGAGCAAATAAAATATTTGTAGAAGGGAAATTTGATTTGAAAAAAGACTAGGAAAAATAGTGAGCCACGGGGACACCATCGATGAACATTACTGTACGTATAAGAAATGTAATAGCAATCTAAAGTGGATCGGAAGTTATGTAACCCTAAGGGCAATCATTGAAAATACATGAATACATTTCAAGTTATATATATAACCCACTCAACATGTCTTTTCATGACCATCATCTTATTACGGAGAAAAAAACATCATTTAGTTCGACGAGTATCGGTCGACGCTCATTTTGGACGGCATAATCGGAATGGTGAGAAAAAAGTAGCCCGAATTGAAAAAAAAATTAAGTTTGTACGACAATTATCAAGGGAGATATTCCAATTGTTAACTAAACGGCGCGACGTCGAACGCGATTGGTCGAGTCGCTCCCCACCGCGCGGCCCGGTGGGACTCACTCGGCGGACGGTGCGATGTCATCCGCGCCGCTCTATTGAATCAGTCGTTGCAATGAAAGGAATGATTCGGGGAATATAAGAAAAATTGCATATCATACTCGAATGTTTGCAGAATACGCAAAAAGTCGAATCGTCTTAAAATGTTGATTAGATCAACAATTATGAATTAATAGGTAAACCTCTCTGTATCTCCAGTTCTAATGGAGATTAAGAGATGATTTTTTTTTTAAAAAAAGCGTCTCAAAAAAACCTATCAGATTCCTAAAGAATGGTTCCGGTAACTTGAAAATCGACGAAGTTATTTCCATTTGTTTATAAGAAAAAAATTTATTTCCTTTTTAACGGCGTTTTTTGCAGATCAAAAATGTTTTTCTCACCGGATCCCGAAAGATGGTGGTAAAAAGTACCCCCACGATTTTTGTTGCACTCTGTCGGGTCATTCAGCTAGACACTATAGGGGAAGGGCGGATTTCAGGCGAAAATTCATTGTTGCTAAACTCTATGACATAGCCGGGAAAACTTGGCGCGCTTCTCTTAAGAAAAGATGGTTCTACATTGACGATAAGTTCCAATAGTGTGCGTTGATAATTCACTGACCTGCATGCAATAAACAAAAGAACCGAGTTTTAGGAGTGCTTAGTCGTCCGTTGCAATTTACAGCCAAACCATCAACGCTACGTGATTTTTTTATGGGACCAATTTTGTAAAGAATAATGAGTTCCACAATTTTTGTCCGAAACTTTTTTCTCTAAACTCGATAAATAAAAAGATTGTGCCAAAATCAGGCACTTTCAATTGTTAATAATTTTTTTTCTCCCAAACCCGGACCTCCGATACACCGAGTTTTTTAGGGTATGTTCCTGGGTATCCGATGAAGCTGTAAAAAAATTGCCAACTCGGACATATTCAAGAATAGACCTTATGTACATTCCGACTGGACTATAACTCAAGAGTCTGCATCGGGAAACATTCTGTCTCTCGCTCGGCTGGATTGTTGGGACTCGGATCTATTGTCTTGGGGGACCCGTTGTCCCCGTTCGAGACTCCCCTTGCTCGTTTCCCGGATGGCAACGCGAACACGTTGTTGCAATTTCGCCCTTTTTACCGCAATGATAGCAAAAACGCACTTTTGGTGCCGGGCACTCTCTCCAGATGTGCCCTCTACGCTCGCAATTAAAGCAGGTGACCGTCGGTCCACCATCCATCGCTGGCATGGTGTTTAATCCCGACGAAGTCTGTGCGTTTACTAATCGCTCCGGAGCGTTTTGCCTATCTTGTTGAGGCTTGACCTTTTCTACCACGGTCGCTATTTTCTTCTCTAAGTTGGCTTGCAACAACTCTAACTGTTTTTTAATGGCCTCATCGAAGGCCATCCTCCCCCCCCCTTGACCTTTACCCCCTCCTATAGTCGAGGCCTTGCTAGTTGAAGCCTTCGGCGCTTCCTTCTTTTCGGCTACCTCATCTACCGCGGCTAGCGTTTGAGCTCGCTTTTGTTTGGCCTTAGCCTTGCACGCTAGCTCCGCCATAAACGAATCCTCGGGGGATGGGGGTGGTCTATAGGAACGGGATAACTCCAAATTCCTTTCCCTCGCAGTTGCCGCTCGGGCTAACTCGTGGAAACTTCGGATCCGGTTTCTATCTAACGTTTCCCGAATATTCGGTCTAAGGTTCTCGAACGCTAAATCTAACTGATCTTCTAATGCGTACGGCCGGGTCATACGGTGCAGCAAACCTCGGATACAGGTGAGATAATCCGTCACGGACTCATTCTCCCCCTGCGTACGCGACGCAGCTTGTTGACGGAATCGTTTGTTGACCGTCTCATCGCCGAACCAGCTTCTAAACGCTTGCTGGAAGTCTTCGTAGCTAGACCAGCTGTCTCGCTCGATTCTTAGCCACTCTGAGGCGATTCCCGTAAATATAATTGGTAGTGACTGAATTATTTCCCTGCCGGTTAAGGGAGTGAATCTTTTACAGTCGTCTAAGCGACTCAGGAAGTCTTCCGCGCTTTGTTCGCCCCCGCCACCGAATTTAACGTTCCATCTGCGCAAAGCTTCTACTACCTCCTTAGCCCTATCCCTACAATGTGAGCTCGCGGGTACCATTACGTCTTCCCAGCTGCGATGGGATGGCTCTAGCCCCCTGGTCGCGGATTCTCTATGTCGGGAGGGTGGGTGGGTAATTATTGGCGATGGGCTTCTGTCTCGCCTTCGGTCTGCTTCGCGGCGTGTGTGACCGGTCGTTGGCCATGTTTCCGCGCGTGATTGTCGCTCGAACTCATTTTGACCCCTCAGGATGCCTCTCGGCCGTGATTCCGGCGGTAGTCGCTCGCTGACATCGCTCAGTTCAATCAATTCGGGTGCTCGTGCCGCTCGTGTGGCAGCTAGTACCCCTTGTCTGAGGTATTCCCCCTCTACCTCTCGCTGTTCCGGCCTAATTTCTCGCACGGTTCGAGCTTGAGTCTCTCGTTGATGCCCGCGACCGTATTCGGCTAAGACTCGCGGGTGAGCCGTCGATCGGCGAGGCATCACTTCTGGGGTTTCCTCGTCTAGAACTTCGAGGAGTGCCGCGTAATCGTCATAAAAATGCCTATAAGCGTCGGGTGCGTCTACGGTGTCGCGTGTTGGAGCTGGTCTCGCCGGTGATTTCGGGGAACTACTCGCGGGCCTTGGTCCAGCTATCGTCGACATTCGCGGCTGGGCTATTGAGTACGTGATACTCGTAGTCACCGACGTCCGTGGGTGCGACTCGAAATTTGCAGCAAACGACACCCTGGAGGGTGGAGGGGTTGGTGGCCGTTCGTGGCTACCACCCGGTCGCATCCCGACGTTCGCGGTAAAAATCGGTTCGTCCCATAACGAGGTCGGTGCCCGTTCACCACTAGTACTCGGTCGTACGCGTTCCACGGGGTTGAAGATATTTTCATCTTCTGGTTCCCACGGGATCGTATATTCGCCCTGACGTCGTAGCCAGTGTCGCAGATATCTATCCCGCAGCTCCACAATTGAACCCGTGGTACTAACGTGTAGCGAGGTTAGTAATTGGGATAACTCCTCGTGAGTTAAATCCCACAAAACCCCTCCGAACGGGGTATCTATTCCGGCCATGACTCGACGAGGAATTTAAGACCCAGTCGACACCAACAAAGATCTTCCCGACGAGCGAACGCGCGTAAACGACGACCTAAAAAAAGATATTCCGAACCTCAACAAAATTTCCCGAACTAAAAAGTAAACCCAAAAAAAGTAAAAATAATTTCTCGAACCGCAACCCGCAAATTGAAAATTTCTCAAAACGCGAAAAAGAGAAATACCAAATCGAAAGGGAAAAGAAAGGAAGAGAAAACAAAACAAAAAAAAAATTTTATTCTCTACCGAAATCCCGAACGCAAGAAGGAAAAAAAAATATTTTATAGACTTTCTCCAATCGCGAAAATAAACAAAAACGAAAAGCCAAAAAAAAATGAAAACTCGAAAATGAATATTAACTCGAACTCGAACCCGAACGAAAAAAAGAAATAGATCTCAAAACATAATTATGGGGTCGTACGGTATTTTCCCGGCGAGTTTACTCGCCGCGGTCGCCTTGGGTTGATAACCACTGTGGTATATCGTGTAGTCCTCAGAACCCACACCTGAGCACCACTGCTATTTGCCAAATTCAAAATCCGAATATACGCGACATCTACTGCTCTCCAGTTGATTCTAGTAGTTGACGACACGTAGATATTCCCCTCGGGGTGGGGTAGACTATGAATCCGCTGTACTTTGGACTTCGTCCTTACACCGCCTGTACGATCTTTTCTCGAAACTCGAATTATAATATTTTCTCCCCGTGGAATACTGGACGTGAATCTCGCTAGTTAGCTATCTATAAGATTTCTTTGCGAACCTCAATGTGTGATTCGGCTCGTATTCTGGGCTGTGGCTTACAGCGGTATGTCGCTGTTCGATTCCCTATAGCACAAATTATCCACCACCACAATCCATGCACAGGAGAATATTACAAACAAAAAAAAACAACAAAGAAAAAAAACAATTTGATAGCAAGCAGATATAATAAAGATCAGTTCTTATTATTATAATTAGGGAACCGGGTCCAGTGTCCCGGTGCATACAACGTGCTTTCGCACGGCGAAAAGTTGGTACGACAATCTTAATTGTTAGAAAATGGGACATAAAAATACTAACTGGAAATAGACAAAAGATTCTACGCCGCACGGTGTCGGTACAATGTCGCTTCAAGCGCACGCGCCGCTGATCCTTCTCCGGTCGATAGAGAAAAACAAACCGGCGACCGCTCTCCCCTTAGCCACAGCGGAGCCGCTACCAATAACTACTAATAATGAATTACTAGAACCCTAATTTAAAATGGCAATTTTGAAAGGCCCCACGTTGGGCGCCAATTTGTGACGTGGATTTTTATTACTTCTCGGATCTGGACCGGATAGCCAGCATCCGAGATTAATCCAGTCGACAATTAGCTACAACCTGGAAATTTAAACAAGATGTTGGGCGCCTGGCGGATAACCGCCTATTTCAAAAATCTAAACAAACTATACTGAAGCGTCGGCTAGCAACAGTACCGCGGAGAGGGGTCAGGATTAAATGAAGGATTAGCTGGGCGTTAATTAACGACTCGAAGTTTTGAATTTAATAACGAAAAATGGAATTTATTCAATGAACAAAATATGAAAAAAATATCAATAACAAATCGTGTACCCGGGGGTACTTCCCCGCGGGTATAAAACGATCACAAGTCGAGTATAGTCGACCTGGCCACGTTTGGCGAGTTTTACAATAACAATTAATCTAATAGCTTCCACGTGGGAGAGCAATAACAAGGACAAATCATGCAAAAATCTAGAACTCGTCAAATCAATTCCTCGAAGGATAATATTCTACTTAAATTACTAATGACTTTCCGCGCGGAGAATTCAAACTTACTACTACCAATTGTATAATAAAAAAAACTAATTATCGACTACGCAGTCTTACGCCTTTGTACGGCGACTAGCTCGTCTCCGGGAGGAGAAGCCTCCCGCTATGGAAGCGCTCAGCTGAGCGGATTATTTACAGAATATTTACAGATTTTTCTATAACTAGCTTAACCTAACTCTGCGAATATTGCAACAAATATTATTCCCTACGGATGCTAAATTATAAACCCTAAACTCTAGCTTGAAAATATAAATGACTCTCGGCTAAGCCTCGAGCTACGTCTCTCTCCACCGGAGGAAGAGAGAGAGCGACAGTGACCGACTAGCTATCTCTGTCGCACTCGTGTACGACGAATATCGACCCGATTAAGTCTCGATCGCACAATGATATTTAATAAAACAATGACTCGAACTCGAAATAATTTGCAGAGGGACACTGGTGACGGCCTACCCTTCGGAGATCGGCTTAATTCGAATCTCAAAAGACTAACTAGCCTCGTGGCTGAACAATGGCAAGATGGCAGACGGCCGTTGCCGAATTCGAATTAGTATAGGTGAGAATGGCTAACGCTTACCGTCTTCCAGCCAACGTAGAGGGATTTTCTCGTGATCTAGATCCCTAAGGGACTCTAGTCTCCTTCTTTTTTTGTATTCTCCTCGATGGATCGCCTCACTCACTCTCTACCTTATTTCTATATTCGACCCACGGGGCTCAAAGGACTCAACCAAATTGTTCTAATAATCGAAGAAAAGCAAAAGGCACTCGTGTGTTATCTTAACGCTCGTCTAACGCAGAGTGACTAGACCGCATGGCGCCGGTACTCAGCGCCCTCATTATGCGCCGAAATATTGATTTTTCTATCGAGCGCAAGATCCTTAACTATGGCGACCTGTTGTCGCTACGCGCGAATATTCGAAGTTTGCCACGGTGGTTGTAGCTCGCTACATTCGAGGATCACGGGTTGCAGGCTCTTCAGGGTGGCGGGAATCTCATCCACCACCGATATCCCACGTTGTAGAATGCCCTTGGCACTCCCCCGTGTCCTCTCGTGTGTTTCGTGGAGGTAGCCTGGCCAGTGCTATCCTCCTGAGCTTTTGGGTGGCGTTCCTCGTAGTGGATCTCACCGGTCGATTATTGGCGTCGTGCGTACGTATGTGGTGGGTCTCAGTCACTGTCTTTTAGCCGTCGGTTGGGCCTCGTCCCCCACATGTCAGAGAAAAGTCGGAAAAAAGAACAAAAGAATAAATAATACGTTCGATAGCTTTTAGTCGGTCACGGTCGCCTCTCGGATTTACTGTCGGACCTCGGGGTCACCCTACTCATTCACTCAGTCTCATGCACTCCGCTAAGGTCATCAAAGGGGTAAGGAGCGCCTTGCAACATGCAATGTTACACAAGATATACATGTCGCTATTCAGTGAGATGAAGTCTTTTCTCTGAATATTTCAAAATAAGTCAGACAAAGTTTTACATTCTGATAGTCTGCTTATGTATGTAAAATCGAGACTAAACTTAAGACTATAAAGTCGACGTAATTTAAGTTCATGTAATTAGAAACAACAACAAAATTATATGAGTGTATGTTAAAATACAATTGTTGAAGTGTTTTCTGGTACAAATATCATGACAATTCCACAGTTGCTGGTGGCCTCAAGAGCTTGGCAGCTTTTATAGCGATAAAAGTGAAGATCATTCTAGTCGTCATCACGGTTATTGGAATCATTGGATTTACCCTGAAGGTCTTCGGAGCCCTTAAATATGCCGGATATATTGGCGGTGGCGGGCATGGTGGCGAATGCTCCGTTATACACGAGCCCGCTTATGGTTTAGGTACGTACTCCATAAACTATGCATTCTACACCCAGTTTATTTAGTTTATCATGTCCTGAAAATGTTCATGCTTTTTATTTTTATTTTTGGACTACGATTCCATTCGAATATCGTGTCTTTCATGCTTGTGTACTTTTGTTTGATACGGAGGCGTTGTGTTCTGTTTCATGTCTTACCGGAAGTTTTGGTGACAGCGAACGTGTTATATCTTCATAAGTATATGAAGAAGTTTTCTGTCAACTCGGCCACCCATTTCACTTGAGGTCTCCGAAAATACTGAAAAATTTGTATTCATCCCAATTTACATGTACAAATTTTTACGGAAATTTTTGGAAACCTCAAGTTAAATGGGTGGCTGAGTTGACAGATACTCCTTCATATAAGTATATATGCGCATGTGCGCGTATAGTCGAAGAATAATCACCGTAAGACAGTGTGATTTATAGTTCGAAAATAAATAAAAAAGAGAAAAGAAAAATAAACGATATCGTCGGTACCTACGTGAAGCAAGAGCTAGCGCTACAGCACGAAACAAATTGGTTGCTGCTAATTGCTAAGTAACATAGGGGAACGGAATTAATAGCACTTTGCTAACCCCCCGCGGTGGTAACGCGGCAGGCATTTAAACGCGGCAGTTTAAACGTCGTGGCAGACAAATAAGACTGCCACCTGTATTAATTACCAATAGACACCGGGATTCTTGTATACAACTGATTATTCTATCTATTCGACCTATTCGCAAACTCTAACAGCTGTATACCTGCGTTGCAGTAAGGCATTGACAAATGTGACCAAACATTCAGAATCTTCGAAACTCTAATTCCTAAGCGAACAATTTAAATGTTAATGATGTTTGAATGAAAAGTCAGAGTATAGGTATATAGTAGAATCTTATCCCAGCTATTCAAAAATCACAATAGTAATTACTATGAGAGATAATTGTTATAGCAAATACTATTGCTAAAGTGTTAACATTCGTCGTACGGATTGTTTGAGATATATTTCAGATTCTAAACATTTATATATGGCAACAAAATTGCTGCTATTAGTCGATAATCATCAATAGATCGAGATCGAGTCTTTGCAAATTATTGTTTCTTTTCCCCAAAGCTGACATTCGGGATCGTGAATTTGCTATGCTTCTTTATAAGATTACATAACGAGGCTTTTTACAAGAAAGTGATAATTTGTAGTCAACTACTACCATCAGTACTTATAATTGTTCACGTCAATTGTTACAGTCTTAGATAGTAGCTTCGAGAATTTTAGAGATTTGTGGTTCGTTAAATAATTGTGTAGGAGGTGGGTATTGCTCTCCAGTACCACATAAAATTCTCATTTATAATTCTCTACTGATATTTTGGGTCAACATACAGGGTGACCCAGAACCCACGGGCCACATTGAATGGACATATTCTTTGACAAATTCTGAGACGAAAGTTCCTTTACAAAAACTCTCTGAGGCCAACGGTTCTCGAGTTATCAGAAATCGCGATTGACCAATCAGAGTGTCTTTCTAGTCAACTGCTTCATAGTTTCAGCGGTCCACATTGTCCGCTCCATAGTTTTTGGCCGTTCAGGTCAACCGCTTCATAGTTTTAGCCGTCCGAGTCATTCGTTCCATAGTTATGAGCCGTCTAGGTCAATCGCTCCATTGTTTTAGCGGTCCAGGTCATTCGCTCTATAGTTACGGTCATAGAGAAACGCTCTGATAGGTCAATTGCGATTTTCAATAACTCGAAAACAGTTGGCCTTGGAGCGTTTTCGTATAGGAATTTTAGTCTTAGAATTCGACAGGAAATATGCCCATTCAAAGTGGCCCGTGGGTTCTGGGTCACCCTGTATAGTGGCGAAATAGCTTTCGAATAATAGTAAATTAGATTTTCATCCCTATTTAGGAATGACTAATCTACAGGTCCATAAATCGCACCTTCTAATGTTTAAGTATTATAGTTTCTTCCATCCTGCACTTATGTGTTTTACTTCAGCAGTATGAAAGTATCATGTTTAGTGATTTTTTCATTCTTTATTATTCACCCCTCTGTAATCGCGTGCTAGGATAACCAAGGCATGATTAATTCAACACATTAGAGCACCGCAGCGCCGCTTTTTATAAAACCTATTCACTCACATGCATTATACAGAGCGATTTTGTAGAAAATCACGCGCCTAAAAGGTAGGCTAACGGGAAACGCGTGAATTGAGCAGATCATCCTCTGACGATTGGGTTTTATTTCCTACGTAATAAATGAAACCCAATCGTCGATGTTTGATCTGCTCAATTCAGGCGTTTCCCGTTAGCCTACCTTTTAGGCGCGTGATTTTCCACAGAATCACTCTGTATATTCGATTTCATTCATTATGGAGTATCATATCACCGTTCCATGCCAATTAGAAATAAATTAAGGCAGACCTAGTAGAATTAGAATCCCTGCATCATTTTCTCGATGAAAACTATATTATGCAGTATTCATCGCACAAAGGATTAGCCACTCGTGAACTCTCGTATATTTCTCTCCGTGAAATTTTTTGATATACAAGCTACTGATATCTCATCAAATCTAACAAAGTCTTCTTCGTTCTTTTGAAATCATCTAAAACGTTTCAAAACGTCTCTGATCCAGCGAAATGTTTCATAATTTTGCGATATCATTTTAGATCCTTTGAAATTCACTAAAAGCAGTAATACCTTTCCAAATCTTGAAATTTAGTGTAGGTACACAAAAACTTATGAGTGGTTGACCCTTAACGCGAAACGATCTCATAATAGGCATAGACAGAGCCGTCTTAAGGTTGAATGCGGTTGAATGCATCTATGGGCTACCCTTAACGAAGCCCCCCCACCCATGACCCCTTATTTGAAAACAACGCAAAGTCGATGGTTGAGAAGGTTGAGGACTAAAATTAAACGATCGTGTAACAAACGCATATTGCACGCTTCCTGTTCCTTGAACCGCTAAACATGGATGATGGAGCATCAAATAGTTAATAACTGAATTTTCTGGCCTTTATTGCAGCAAAATTCCTGATTAATTTTTCGAATGAGATTTTCCAGCCATGTCGCAGTGGATTTTTACATCAGCCACAGTTGTATCTCACCAGAGCCTGAGGCTTGACGATCGGCGCCCCTTGGAGTCGAGTGCCCTGAGCGAGGGGCCATTCACTACTGAAATCATCTAATCACCTCAAATGAAATCACGAGCGAAATCATAAGAAATCACTCGAAATCATCCGTCATCGTCGATTTCAAAATATCCTGAAGAATGTTTGAAATCTTCTTGAAATCATATGAAATCACATGAAATCGTGTGCATTCATGAATTCTTTATTTTACCAATAATATTCATAATAGGCGCACGTGAAATCATGATTCGAATCATATGGTTTTTAACGAAATCACTAAAAATCGGAAACGATTCTTTGAAATCATGTACATTAAATTATAGAAATCATACACGAAATCACATGAAATCAACTATTCATTGAAATCATTGGTGCACATAAATAAAGAGTGAATGGCCCCTCGGCCCTGAGCTATAGCACCTCTAGCCCATGCCTTAAGCCGGCTCTGGGCATAGATGATATTTTTCGGAATATGAAATCAAGAATTTCGTTTCACTTCTAGGTACAGGATACTCAGCCACTCCACCACCATCAACAGCACACGGTGAAGAATATGGTGCCTGGGGCGGTAACAACGACTGGTCATCGACGGGTGGATACGCCCGCAGTTTAGTCGAGAACTACATAGACACCGAGTTCGTTTCTCACGCATTAAAAAAGTAAGTCAATCAATAACTCGATATAATTCATACTGTTATTCATTTTTTATCATTGCAATTGACAAAAAATAGAAGAGAGAAAATGACGATACTTAAATTGTATGATTAGCATGGACATGGCTGAGATGGTTTTTTCGACTCTGAATATGAACGACGATCAGTGTCGACGACGTTTAGTCTGCGAAATAGATGCTAAAGCTCGTCAACTCCCGTTACTAAGTTATGCGATGGATTTCTTTTCGTAAGTATACTAATTTTCATAGTAAATAGTTAGTCATATTTTTTAGAAATTTCAAAGAAACAATGAAACAAACAAGAAGAACCGAAGCTATATTATCACTACAACTTTCCAAAACCTATAGATATCGATTCAATTATATTTCGTTTCTTAATTTAATCAAATTCTTTCACTCCCGAATTTAGACATGGATTTGAAAAATACAGAACATCGGGCGAAAAGAAATTCAAGGAGTGTGCCAAGCTGTACTCCGATTGCGATGATCACAAAGAATCGCGAAGTAGTATGAGAAAAAAGAGGTCCGTTGATAAAGTTAGGCACAGAAACCACACTCCCACATGAATTCTTTGGCAATGAAAATGAGTTCGCAAAAGATATGTAATTTTCTAATTTAACAATATCACATAATGAAGAGAAGGGATAATCATCGTCAAGTTTTTATCCCGCTGTAAATAATCACCTAGCGTTATAATAATATACCTATGCGGTTATTGAAATTGTATTTAAATTTAATTATGTATTCTATTGTTCTACTTTATAATGGTTAATAAAGCTAGCCCGTAGATATTTATCGTATATTTAATATTTATTGATTAGTTTTACAATCGTGTTCAGACACGTTGATGATGTATGTAAATAATTGTGTAATATATTGACAATAAGTGAAGATCAAAACGTGTACCATTTATTCTGCACCTATACTTCATCTCTATGCAATCCTGGATGTTTCATGACTACTACCAGCTGCTCAATAGTATCTTATATTCAAATTCAACAATGACATATTCTGCACCTATACTTCATCTCTATGCAATCCTGGATGTTTCATGACTACTACCAGCTGCTCAATAGTATCTTATATTCAAATTCAACAATGACAAGACCACTTTGATGAACACATTTTAACAAATTCTGGCTCAATTTTATTGAAGTTCATTTATTTTCAATTAGATGATTCAGTATTCATAATTCACATGATTACTCACCTTATAGCTACATCATACCTATCAGGATATTCCATCTTCGATCAACGAAATCTCATCCCACACTTTATATCTTTCACCTCCATATTCTGGATTTGTGAAGAGGTTTGGCACAACCAACGCCACCTCTAGTATAAGATGTGATTGACATTACGCATTAAGACGGAAGTCGAAGCGCAAGAGGTAAGAATCAAACATATTAAATGACTGCCATCTCTCAGAATAAATATGAAACAACTAGTTCAGTCAGAAATAGACAAAAAAAAAAAATGGTGGTAAGTTTACCGATGCTTTTGACCTTTGACTTTAAATAAATTTTTTAGCAGACGTAGAATCAGTGGTAATTTTTGATATTTTATTTGTATTAGTGTACTCAAGACCTGTACCTGTTCATGAGTTCGAGATCACCTTTTTAAATTTCGATATCTCAGTGAGAAAAAATCGTAGAAAAAATGTCAGGAGTAGATCAAAGCTTGTACTTTACACTTTAAAATCCTTCTTCACACATAATTTCTAAAAAGTTGTACTTATGGGAATAAAAAATAAAAATAAAAGTAAAAAAAAAAACTTTACTGAATAACCAATGTTGAACTGTTCTTTTTTTTTTTTTTATGCATTTTAAAACAGGTTTTTAGAAATATTCAATCGTTTATTATCCGACGCATAGTAATAATTAGAAAAACCTCGTAGTTTGTATGTTATCGGTAAGTTTGATGAAGATTGCGAAATAAAAATTCTGAATAATGTCCATAGGGTGTCTTAATAATCGTAAAAAAAAAAATGGTGTCTACTTAATTCTGAAACGAAATTCAGCAATCGTTTGTACATTGAATAAGATTTTTATTTTATTAACCAACTTACCGGTTCTAAATAATCATTTGGAACAGTATTAAACCTTTTTTTCATTTTACCAAACTCAACACCTCGCAATCTTACAAATATAATTCAAAGTCGACTCTAGCCGCGCTGTAGAATTGGCCCTGCTGACCGGTTCGTCGTACCCAAGCCCCACTTTTGAAATATCCCTCTTTGGCCCAGGCCTGCATTTGCTCGGTTGTATGGGGGCCGTGAATCTCGGCAGTTTCATTTTGCGACCATTTCAACTCCCACGAAACAGTGTCGTTTTCAATATCCTTTTCTGCTTCTTCTGTACCATTAGTTTCCTTTCTTTTCTCGCTGTCAGCCACTGGCGGATCTTTATGAAAAAAAAAATCATCTATTAACTAACATTATTCAATTTCCATTATTGATTCCACCACCAAAATCTTTTTTCACACAATGTTTTAATGACTTCTTTCAAATCGCTGGCATACTTTGACAGATATACTCCATTCACTCAGTTGTTTCACAGCTTGTTCCTAGTATATTGAGACATAATTAGAAATAATTTGAGATTTTATGGCCTTTGTCATGCATATATTAAGTTAAAAAAAAAAACAATTTGACGCAGGATACAGGTCGTATCGTTGATCGGAACTTGAAAATGTCTAGGAGTCGTTGTAAAATAATATCATTTTGTGGTGAAGAACTACCGTATTCACGCGGAAATAAGCCGCACCATTTTTCGCTTTTTGAACCTTCCAAAACCCGGGTGGGACTTATATGGGGACACAAATGCCAAAAATCGCCTAAAAAAATGGTTACAAGACGCCTTTACATTGGAAACGGCGCGCGATGACTTAGAATAGATGTGAGGATAGATAAATTTAGTGACAATGATAGAAATGCAACATAAAATCTTTTTTATCACAACCATCACAATAATCAGTGTACTCAGTGTACACTTGTAACACTTGGAAATATTTTTATAGTTAGCACGCTACGTTAACTTTAGTATCGGTATCGGCATAAGACGAATTTTATTGGACTCAGTCATCGTTGTCATCCTCATCGTTGCAAGAAGTCGACTCGTTGTCTGCCAATGATGAATCAGGGTCACTTGACTCAACGGCGTCTTGGTCGTCTGCGTATTCTGGGTCATCTGGATCGTCTTGCCACAAAACATCATCTTCTGTGCCATCTAAGGCATTGCTAATGCAGCATTTTTTTAAGGATTTGTCATTAATTTCTTCCCTTACTGCGTCCCAAGCCGCCTTCACCCATCCTGCAACCACGAAAGGGTAGGCCCGCTTAATTTTTTTCGATGGAGTCAGCGGCAAGTTGTCTCTCTTAGCCAAGCGTCGTACTGGTTTCTGGACATGATCTTTGAATGGTTTGTTAATCGATACATCCAGGGGGTGCAGAACAGATGTCATACCAGCAGGGATGACTACCAGTACTGATTTCCCACGCTGGATGGTTGCCTTGACATCAGGTGTGAGGTGCCCATGGAAAGCAAGTGTCAAGATTGACGGCAAGTTCAGGAGTGCTCCTGGTCTTGGACCACACATGACCCTTAGCCAGTCAACCATCAAATCAGAGGCCATCCAGAATAGTTTTGAACCCCAGAATGAGCGCCATGTGCGTTCGCACTTGAACATTGGCATCTGTTGTGAACTCCAACGCCGAACCATACATTCATCCACACCAAACTCTCGGCTTGCACTCCTATTCCCGTGTGCTTCGGCATACCGTATCGTCTGTTTCTTCAGACGTGCCGGGTAGGATTGCCGTTTTTTGCCATTTTTTTTTTTGTCATTCACGTTCATCTTACGTGATTTTATACCCAGACTAAATTATCCGCGCATATTTTTTCACAAAACTCCTTTCACAAATTGTTAAAAATTATAAACAATAACAACGCTAAAGACGCTAAAGAATGCTGAAGAATGATGTAAAACAATGACGAGAAAAAAAATGAACCGGGAATTTGAAATCGCGCGATTGATTGCGCATGCGCAAATCTACGCAAATTTATGAATTTTAATACGCGCCATTCCGAGACCGCGGATAATACTAATGTTAAAACTTCACTGCGGCCTTTTATGCCAGTGTAAAACCGTTTTTTTTCAAACCAACCCCCCAAAAACGGGGTGCGGCTTATTTCCGCGTGAATACGGTAATCTATGTAAGGCAACGTTTATAGAATCTCGTATAATTTCGAACTATTACTTAAAATACAAATAATCATATGTGAACCAACCGAGTCAGTAAAATAGTCTTTCACAGTGTACCAGTGATTGAAAAAAACATTGTTTCCAAGCAGAATCTACCCCCTTGGAGCATCCAAAGTTTTATAAAAAATAAACGATGACTCACCATTAGGATCGACGTTATCGTCGAGCTTAGCTTTCTCCTTGACATCAAAATCGTCTGAATACATGTCTAATTCAGCTTCCTGTTTTAAAGGATGTGCTTGTTTCCCACTCAGCTCAATCTGCAGCGTCCCAAAAAATTATCTGAATTATAAAAACGCACGTTGCATACATCAGTGTTACATTAGTACGTCAAAAGATAAGATCAATCGGCCAGATAACGCCCCTTTAGAAATGTGTCAAATATAAATATACCTATTATCGTTTGAACAAAATGAACACTGAATAATAAGATCCAATCAAGAACGGTGTTGGAAAATAATCTATTCAAATTAACAGCAATGTTATACCTTTCTCTTTATCTGCTCGTAATTTTCCTGATATATGTCCATGTTTCCAGTTCGAGTCAACAGTTCATTAGCAAACTCTGTTAGCTGCATTATTTTATCAGCATTTTCATTATCCTCAACACCAGCCTGTGCTTCTTTCTTCTTTTTCCATCGTTCAGCAGTCGTCATTCGCTTTTTACCTTTACCTGCGGATTATCTACAGTTATTATTCACATCATTTCGAGAAACTTTGGTCAAAAGAAAACAACGACCAAATTTCCACTCTCTTCTCGCTCTGTTACTCTTACTTTTATTTTTACTCTACTGTTATACCTTCCTGCTATTCTGATGTGTTTTTTTGTCATAATCTTTTATGCTGTAGTTACATAACTTAGGGATCATTGCTCCAGGGCCAAATGAATTTTCTTTCTCTCTCTGCTCCTTTATTGTACCTATCTTTAGTTGGTTCTACCTATATCTAGTCTATACTACCTATATCTATCTCAATTCTCTGCTTTATTTTATGCTTTTCACCCCCATCTGCTCTTTTGCGTACTTTAGTTACCATTCACTAATTATAATTATCTTATCTTATCTTATACCAATTTTGTTATATCTTCATTTTCTCCAATGATGTCTGGGGCATATTAAATCCAATAAATCAATCAATCAATCTCTCTCTTTCACCTACCAAGTCTGCACAGTGCCTTTGAAACGGTTTCTCCTGGTTTTAAAAATTCAAGAATTTTCTTGTACAGAGGCGTACTGTCGAACATTATGTCTTGTCCGTCATCCTCGCTGTCGCTATCTGCCAATCCCTTCATTTCGTCGCTTCCTTTATTGCTTGTGCCTTCCTTTCCTCCAGATTTAATCTTGGAATAAGTTCAGAAATTATTGTTATTACAGTTGTAAAAAGTCGGGTGTTTGAAGAAGCCTAATTTTTCTAAAACTATGGCCTTGACAAAATCGGAGATCGAAGAATAATCCAACACAGATTCTCATGTATCCATGAATAAATAATACCTGCACCCAGTCTATGTTGTCCAGCCAGTTATCTCTTATCTGCTTTTCCTTCTTCCACAGGTAATGACCTTCCTTATCAAAGTGTCCCTCCTCCAACTCCTCCTTCATGTTGAATGCGGTAAAACCTACATCTGTCTCAGCCGCTACGGGACCATCTTCAGTTCCTGTGATGAACAACACATTAGTTTCACTTTCGTATATAACAATTTTGTTTGTTTCAGAAGAAAGAACTGCTTCTCGGCATTGTTTACTGTTAATGCCATATTTTATTGCACAATATTATCCAAGCAATAAGTGTAAGATTAAATCTTGCCGGACTAAAGTTGCGTATGTGTATAGCGTGTCTATTGATATATCATATGGAGATACCTTCGAATTCATCTTCGTGCATAATATTGTAGTTATCTTCATTAGCCTCTTCATCTTCCTCGTCGGAGTCGAGAGAGTTTTTTACGGCCGGCTCCACCTTGGTCTTGCTTTCCTTGAAATCTTCGGTAAGAACCTCGTCGAGTTTTCGTTTCGACATTGTTCCAGTATTATTTTGATATAACGTTAAATGTAGATAATTAAAGATCGGAGATAGCTACGTTGGTGAACACATTAATCAGCGAAAATAGCAATCGTCATTAGGTCACTGCCAGAGGATTGTTTGATCTTTTATCAAATTAGTCATCGTTCAAGGAATATTAATGTTCTGTATAGACATTTGAGGGGTTCCACTGCTTCAACAATAACTCATAACCGTTACTTCTTCACTTTATAGCGGTTAAATTCGGTTTTTTTAAATAAAGGTGATTTTAAGCTACGTAAAAATGCATAGAGAAACAAGAAACATCTACGTCGGAATGTAAACCACGGATCATAACAACCATAGACATACCGTGACAATCTGAGAATGCGGAACGCCAGGGATACCAACCCAAAACTTGTTAGCAGCAGTTTCGTAACTTTCTAGATTTTCCCAGTAAAATTTTAGTAGAAACGGTAGAGCATGGACTGCGCATTCCGGCCGAAAATCGCTCGGTCCGTAGAAAGAGACAGAAACGGACGCGGCCAAATCTGTTTCTTTCTAACCAACAACGTCGAATGCATAGAAAGAGACAGACATTGGTCGCGTGTGCTTTCTTCTTTATCACTTTGGGCGTTGGGCTATGCCACGGTGGAACGCAAACGCGAACGCAGTGATCTGACGCTTTTGATTGGCTCAGCTTTGGAGAAATTTTTTCAACAACCAATCAGGAGCGTCATCATTACTCACTCATTGACGCTACCGTCAACCCGAAAAATAAATAGAGTTGACACAAACGGTCACTCCTATTGAATTCGATGAGCTTTGTAGATATTTTTTGTCTAAAAATTCCCGTAAAAATGATGCCTGGTTTATGCAGCGCCCTAACTTGACTTAATTTAAGGATTGACCAATCAGGAGGCTCAATTCATCTGGCGCGTAGCTCAAGCAGCCTCCTGATTGGTCGATTCTTGAATTAAGTTAAGTTACGGCGCTGCATAAACCAGCCATGAATGAATGTCGAAATTCGAACACTACAACGAAGCTCGAATTGAACATACGACTAACGATAAGTCGAAATCGATAATTGATGTTCGAATGCCGGTTTCAAAAACGTACAACAGACAGAATAACTCAGGCATGTTCAATTGTTTGGCGCACGACTTCGTAACTAAAACTCTAAAGGTGCCAAAAGCAGGACCCTAAGATTTCTCATCTAGAAATATACCAAAAATTCGCATCTCGGCTTTCCACCAAAATTCACAATGGATCGTCCGAGTATGAGCGCATCATTAGGAAAAACTCTAACCTCACCAAGGAAAAGAATGTCATTAACGCAGTCGCTGAAGAAGAGTAATTCGTAAGATTTCACCACATCATCCTTCTGTTTATTCACCATTTTTTGGTATTCTCTATATTTTTCCGTTATTTATTTTTTCCAGAGTGATAAGTACCTCCGGTCGCTCGAATCAGTCTGTTCAAATAATATGCAAGACGGCTTGCCATGTTGTGGAAAGTTTCGGACCTTCTTTACCAGTCCTTGTTACAGAGGCGCTGACGTTTATTGACCGTAACGCGACTGTCAGTGTCAGCGTTTCTCTTGATGGTTGGGCTTGGCTGGTCTGTGGACGCAGGCTACTAGTCTGGCAGTGTAAAACTACTATTCACGATCCTAAACAGAGACGTACTTTCAACAGCCAGTGCCGCGAACTACTTCTTCCTCAAAGCGATCTTGCTCATAGAGCCGATTGCATTGCGGTCTGGCTCACTCCTGGCCATCAGGTTATAGTCAGAACTCTGAATAACAACGTCATATAGTACCGCTCTTAAGTAATCAATGAGAAGTTTGGTATATCGCCGGCTAATTAAAGCACACAACATTTTCAGACAAGAGTTTGTGCAAGTTTTCGTTCTGTCTGGTTTTGTTTTTCTGAGATCAATGAAAATATTGAAATAGGCGATATTCAGGGATTTTCATTCAACATACGCGAAGGTCTATTTTTCGGATGAATCATCGTATACGTTTTTAAAGGAGAGCAAAATTCACGATCCCTTAAATCCTACCTCGCAAATTTAACCAGACTGGAATTTTTTTTTTTTCCTCATGTCAATGATATGAGAGTTATTGGCAGTTGAAAGCTACAGTCGAGGAAACGAAAAAAAAAATTTAATCTAGATCGCAAAATAGCATTTGAGAGATTATGAATTTTGCCATTTTTGAAATCCATATACGATGACTTTTCGCAAAAGAGCAGCGCAGAGCTTCACAGATGTGATAAAAACAGCCAGAATTTTTTGAATATTTTTTAGAAATCGGTTTGAAGAAAATTACTGAAAATGCACTAGACAGAATGGAAGCTATTTATCTCCTCTTCAAGTTCTCGTCTTAAAGAGTTTTGTGATACGATTTCCGCTGAGATGTCAAATTTTTTCAAAATCACTGTTGATACTTTTGAGTATATCGGTAAATCTATGACCAATCAAATGTCCGAGACCCGCGTTTTCAATATTTACATTTCGAATTTCCTTCCAACTGAAAGGTTCCTAGCTGCATGGCCGTCTCTCCCGAAGGCGTGGTTCGTTATTGGTCCAGCGTCGCCCACGAGGGATCGTCTGTTGAAACCAGCGCAGAATTAGCGGGGCAGGAAGTAGACTGTTTAACTTATGTCCCAGGGCATGGTTGTATCTTGGCTACGACTACCTGCACAGTAGCGCTCTTACAGCCGCAGTTTACTGCTGGTAGAAACAGCATATCATGCAGAGTCCTTCGTACCAGTCAAGGCTGGCTGGGAGGTATCGGTCGGAAAATGTCGTCTCTGATATTCGGAGCCATGCCTCAGTCGCCGGTGACCGAAACGGTACGAAGTTTTCAAACTTTGGAAAGTTTTTGTCGAGAAATTAGGGCGAAATTGCATGATCGGCACATTTTGATCCCCTAATATTTTTTTCGAATTAACTCGACCCTCAAATAAGATGAACTTGATTCCACAGAAGCTTGTGAAGGTCACCTGTACTTTGCTGAACGACAAAGCATCCCGAGTCCTTATTCTAGCTGGATCGTCTCTGCAGTATTGGTCGTTCCCACATGGCGAAGCTGAGAAAATGGAATTTGACGAAGATATCGGCCACACGGTCTCGCAGACCTTTCAACGCCGATTTTGGGTACACACTTAGTTGTATAAAAAACAGGGAATTCAATTCCCCACGTCTGATTATACGAGGCCCTAAATTTACTCTATTTCATTAATTTTCACAGGAATCTAGCGCATGTATGCCACAAGGTATGGACACCTGGCTTATCGACATGCAGCCATGCGAAGAAGGAGTAGTAATCCTCATGGCAGCTAGCTGTACAGAATTATCGCCCGAGGTTCATTTCGCAATCGGTAATTCATCATACTTGAATAATTTTTTTTAAAAATCATTGGTACAATGTAAATAAATATTCTAATAATTCACACAAAGCGTTTTATTTTCAGGACTGATTCCCCTGGCTGGTACCACGTTGACTAATACACTGAAGTGGTTTATGCCTTTGAAAGTTGGTCCTGTACTCTACCGCGACGACGTAGAACCGACGATACTTTCTTACAGATTTATCTTGTCTGGTTGGGAAGCGATAATCTATAATCAACAGACGGTGCTTGTTGCTAACAGTGAGTAACACAAACTACTGCAAAAAAGAAAAACTTTTCAGTTTCATTCAGGGTCCATAATATTATTAACGGATGTTATTTTCACCGATGAAACCCTGATCCGTTTTATCAACAACTATTTAATTCTCGCAGGCATGTCTGAACACGATCAAGAAAAAATAGACCTGGTTAGAGGCGGTGAAGACAATATACTCGGCGGAGCTCTTTGCTCCGGTACTCCTGTTCTATTCACAAGAAATTTGGGACTCGTTACAATAATGCCGACCGATTTCAACGCTCAAGATTTCAGCACGTTAGTTATTCGATCGGTTTATCTCATTTCCTGTTTTCATTTCCTTCCAAAAACTTCAAGAGTCTCAGTTTCCTCTGAATATTAACAAACTTCTTTGTTCTTCTCATCTTAGGAGCTATGCGGAGCAAAATCTAAGCCTCGACTACACTAGTAATAGTTTTGCTTACGGAGGAGATAACTTCGCCTCTCAATTAAATGGGGACAATTTACGAGATATGACTTTCAGTTCTGATGGTGCAACGCAACTTAGCGCAGCATTTCTGTTCAGTCTTCGTCAAAACAAGGTAGTAATGATTATCGAAAATATTTCATCATTTGCTATAACTTTTTCTCTGAATTTTATACTTTCAGGCTCAATGCCAAGAGATTCTGTCCGAACTCTTTCCTGTACAAGAGGAACCAGTCATGGATATCGACGCTACTCTAGACACCCTAGTCCTAGCAGTAGCCAAAAATTTAATCGACGATTATCCTGCCAATGATCCTCGGTGGAGTGATCACAGGGATTTGTGTAAGCATTAACGCAACAGATTCAGAATGAGGGCATCCTACCAATTACAGATCAACAATAAGGAGCCAAAATTTTCATTTGAATATCATTTTTTTTTTTTTTATACTTCTAGCGTGCAAATCTGAAATCCTCAAGAAAAAATGCGTATCTTTCTGATAAAATTGTCGAAATAATTTCTAAGTTTGCAAAACATGTGAAAAAGCTGTATTCCTTTTTTTTTTAGGTTTTTCTCAATCAAAAAAATTCAATCTTGCGACATTTCTTGAAGATCAAAAGCACTTCACTTGAATGTCCATCCCGAATTATCCTGACTGACTAGAAGTGGTGAAAATTCGAGCTGAATCATAATTTTTCCCTTTTCATTGCGAATGAAGAAAATGCGATCATAGGATATAAGATTTCAACTCCAGTTACAATTCAGAGTTTATATCTTCAACAGTCTTCGCTCTCTTATCTCAAATTTGCGAATTTCACGAAAAAAATTTAACGGCAAAAAATTCTAAATATACTAAGAATCATACTGTCGGGATACGTACGAAAATTGAACTGAAAATCGATTTTTAACTGAAGTTCAAGCCTTGCTAATAATTCCCCTCAATGGTCTTCTGCTCGATTCAATCTTCATAGTCTATCTACTTGTCGTGACAAAATTTTAACGTGTTATTTATTTTTTTTAATTATCTTCAGCAACAACCCTCAACGCTGTTACATCGATGCAGATTCCCCACCAGTTAGAAGGAAAACAAAAAGCCTTGGACCTCTTCATCGCGTTTTTGAAAGAGTTTGGCTTATGGAACAGGGTGAGTCTTTCTACTTTGTTGAATAGACGCTCAGAAATTTTTTCATCCTCGTACACATTTCTCCATTGTTAGTTCTGCGCTGTTTCTTATCGAGGAATAATCATGGCGACAACACACGTTCTGGGTGAATATGCTGAGAAAATAGTAGCCGCTATATCTATTTACAATCTCCAAAATAGGTGGGAGCCTTGCGTTTTGCTTAAATTTCGATAACCCTAATCAAAACCATAGAATGTGACTCGAAATTCATGTATTAAATGATTATTACGAAAATTATTCAGAAACGGTGATATCATCGACCCCATTATGACTCAGGCATTGACCCCGGAGTCACAAATCTCGGAGGAATTAACTACCAGAGATATATTCTACAGGGAAGTTAGCAACGTTCATGTTTTCTTACCGATACTCGTTAACAGTGCTTGCGAAATTACTCAATCTGAAAGAGCGACCCATCAAGTAGCCCAGTACATTCTTCAAGTAAACTCTTTGCTGCTGGTGAGAAAAATGCCTTTCTTACCTTAAGACAGCCTAGCTTCACACAATCAAATATTTTCATTCAACATTACAGAGCATTTTACACGAGGTAATAAAATACCGACAACATAACGCGGAGAGATTTGTACCTGCTAGATGCTCTAGCGGGATAACCGAGTATCTACCATGGACTGCGGCAACGGGAAAACATGGGCTGCGTAACTGTCTGCAAACTATGGTATAGAAGCAGCCAATTTTTCAGTAAAAACAATCAATGAATTAGGAAACTATTTCTATAATCATTGCCGCTAACTCATGGAACTTGTTTTTCGCAGCAAAATATCACATTGAAATACGGTGTGACTGGTACAAATGAGACTTCGGTGAGAAACGAGCTATATGAGCAGCTAGTTAGTTTGGTCGATTTGATATTGGATGGCAAAAAATGCCATTTGGAAAGCATTCGTGGTACCGAAAAATTCGAGGTATTATTAAAGCAGTACGAAAATGAGCGAACAAATCTGATCCAACCATTAGGTGAGTTGGAGCTCTTCTTGAGGCTTGAGGCTTGAGGAGAAAAAAATACCTGGCTAACAACATGGCATAATTCTTGCTCTATTCCACAGTTAAGGAGGAACAATATGAGCATGCAGCTGTGTTGGCTGAAAAATACTGCGATTTTTCTTCCTTGGTACAAATATGCGAGATAACAAATAACCAGAATAGACTGGATTCATACATAGAAAGATTCGCTGGGCAGGATTTTGTCGGATTTCTATTTTCATGGTGAGAAATTAGCTTTTCATTTGGAGGATCAAACTTAATCTGTCAAATCAAGGGCCACAAAGGAAATTTTTTTTTTTTTTTTAAGTCACTGGCATGTGGAGAAATATTCTATTCACTCGGCTCTTCTGCACCAGATTACTACTACGCTTTGAGACATAGTTCAGAATTACATGGGATTTTACGGATTTGGCTTTGAATAGATTGATTCCACCAAAGAAAAAAGTTCCGTCGTACAATACAGGTGGCATCATACGTCGAAACTTCTTCAAAATTAAAGGCATTATTCGTACTCTAGGACGACCATTTTTTCTTCTGTTGACTCAATCTATATGAAGCAAAATCCATAAGATCTCAAATAATCTCTCATTATCTTTGAAATATCAGTAATTTAGAAGGAAATTATTTCCGAGCCGCATATCCCACATTAACAAATCGCATCTCTAGGTATGTCAAGGATGGGCGTCAGGGAAAATTGGTAGAAAGATGTAGGCGAGGCGGGGCAGTAGAGTTGACTGAAAAACTTTCCGAACATCCTTCCCTGTCTTGGGTGCAGGCTGCTTTATCTGACGAGTTGAGACTCGCTTCAAACACGCTTCACACATTAGCTGTGGAAGAAATTGAACTTGTGACTCGTAAAAAGGTGGAGTAACTTAGTCTCGCTGATTGCAAGTTCATTTCTTTTATCAAATATTACTTACCAATATTTCTTATTCACTACAGTCCATGCTTTCGCTATCAAAACTCGCTCTCCTTGCTTCTGAAGAGCCGGAGGATGAGATTGAAGAGTGTGTCAGGAGGATAGATAACGAGCTTGAATTGATTGCGCACCAAGAAGAATTGCCAGCTCCTGTGCTAGCCAGCTACGGCTACGATATAGACAAGCTGCGAGTGCTTTCACCCAGCGAACTCATTACAGTGCGTAAACTTTGAATCGAATATCTATTTATGTTAACAATTGCTTAGTGATTTCCATCCTGGCTTGGTGTGTGATCTCTAAAAGCTGAAAGTCCGACATGAGTCATGAGTTTCTTTTTCTCTACTGATTTGTTATTCTCCTAGTTGTACACTTGCGACGAAAACCTATTGGCGAGTGAATACGATTTCAAAAAGGCTCTAGATTTGCTAGATTTTGTTGAAGAACAAGAGGATAAATCGTCTCTAAGATTAAGGATTTGGGCTCGAGCTGCAAAACGAGATCGTTGGGATAGTGTTGGAAACAATCCTGAACAGCAGGCACAGGGTACAATATTCTTCAAGCTAGTTGATCTCGCACATTTCATGGGTAAGAGATTTGGATGCATTTTGCTGTGTTTCTTTCATTCAATGCAACTTTAGATGCAATGAGATGATGAAATAGAATCAGATTTAAGTCCCGAGTTCTCTTTGTTTCACAGGTGCTAAAATCCAGGACTTCCTTCCGCCACTAGAAGCAGTCTTGACTGAGCCAGAAATTGGCAGTCTAGCTGGATCCAGCAGCTTTCAGTTTCTTATTAAAATTGGATATGAATATGTCTATCGCAATTATCAGATAAGCAATGAATAGCGATAATTATTTGAATATATTCGTCACATGCTACTTCTACTTCTGTAAAAACAAACAAGATATAAAAAATGAGAAAAAAAAAGAAGAGAGAAAAAAGAAAACAAGACAAGATATTTTTTTACTCTATTTTTAATAAATATAATATAATTATTTTTTACTCTATTGAAATTTGCCAGACAATCATTTCACCTGAGAAAAATATCTAATATTCTCTAAATAACTTTAATACTACTTGAGAATATGATATAGTCAGTCCCGACTTACCACGTGATACTTTTCTGCAATTTCACAAATGACTCCGAAATAACGCGATATAAGATGACATGAAATGTATTTATTCCATCATTTATAAAGAATGAGTGCGATCTAGCACGCGGAATTTAAAGACCTCGAGAAAAATGTGCTCTTCACGGATTGTGAAGTGTGGGCACGTCATTTACTCTGAATATTATCAAACTCTATGCATGACTAAAGCGGAAAGATGAATCGCAACGCCATTCTATATGCAATGCTGAATATAGCTGTGTACGAATTTTTTCGTTTCACGCTGATATAGGGCCATGAAATGTATTCCTGTTATTGCCTGAAGCCATGTTCTTTGTCATCGCTTCGGCAACGCTCGCATCGGAATCCAGGCCGGTGACAATCACCGATCATCACTAATTACACGAATACAATAATGGGCTTCATTGTTGCGTGAATCAAAAAATTTTTTATACACCTTCAACTGTAGCTCTTTCGCTTCAACAATGCGTAGACTTTGATAATATTCAAATCGAATGGTACCCTCACACTTTCCGATGCATAAAAAATGACTTATCCTCAACTTTGGCAAGTTTCGCATGCTAGATTGAACCTATTCCTCATAATTCATCGAGTAAATCCATTTTATATAATTTTATATCGCTGTTTTGTAGTTATTCGCGATATTTCAGAACGTTAAAATGCAGTCGATGAAAACTGACTATAGCACCCTCTAAATAATACTCGAAAATCCGATTTATCGTTCTAGAGACCTCAGAGTGTGTTTTCAGATAACTCGAGTTTACTTTCATGAAATTATTACTTACATACAGCGTTAAATTATTATATTGATCGATGTATCAGTTCAGCATTTCCTTTCTCCTATTTTGTACATAATTAATAAAATGGAATCGATACTATCGTCACAATCAATTACGGACTCAAATACGGAAAAAAACTTTTAAAAAAATGAAGAAATGAGAAAATAAAATGAGAAATTTGGAGTTGGACGTCATGGCACGCGTTGAGCTGGTGTAGGTCAGGCTTTCGATACGCACTATGTAACGAACATCACTTGGCCTCCTGCAATCCATTTCTAAAACGAAAAATGGCTTTTTTTTAAAGCCTCGAAAGAAGCTAGGAAAACCTAATGAGCCAAAGAAATTATACGAACCGGCGCACTTTTGCAATGACGTTACGTTCTGAACTCTGTAATGCGTTCGGGGACAAGGATTACCCTTGCGACATTCAGCATAATCTATGATACTGATTTCATTGTGACCACTTAGATCCTGGCAATATAATCCATCCTTGGTTCCGACCTGTGGCCATTCATTCCACGAACACACTCGCATAGATCCGTAGCCAACGGTATGAAACTTAAACAGCAAAATTATAAGCGGTCCTCATTGATTAGAAAATTGAGTAAAGCTTACCCACCGTGACCTCGACTTTCTTAGTGTTGTTCCTCCACTGGGGATGCAGTTGGTACGTCACGCTTTCCTGAATCCCAATGTAATCTTCATATTGATTTTTCGATCCATATGTTACATTTGAATTTGATGGGGGTCTCAAGATTCTAGGCACTACGAAATGTAATATGATCGTTCTAAATTCAGTAGAATTATGTTTTTCATTGTTATAAAATATTCAAAATAACTTTCCAAGCTTGGTATTAGCCATTCAACTCACCGGTCATAAGGTAGCGGTTCATATCGTCGATCTTTAGGCTTCTAATTAGATAATCTTCCGCAGTCAAAACTAGGTTTTTTAAAGGATCTGAGTAAAATTCTGAACCATAATACAAAAACCGTACATCTGAAATGGACAGCAAATTAATTTAACTGACCAGATATTGTATTCAAGTTTCACCTTGATCGTTATTCACCTGGATGCCGAGCTTTTATTTGCCGTATCAACACTATGGCCGATTGCAGTTCTTCCTCACTTGGTACCGTTCGTGGCGCAAGTAATATAACGACCTGTCCAAGGCTCCCAATGACATGATTTTGGCTATTATTATTCCACACCCCGTTCAAGTAGGCATAAACTTGCTCAAATACTTTAGTACAGTTCAGCGTGGAGGGCCCTAAACCATTTCAATATTATGGAAACGACATTCAAACCGATGTATTCTCTCACCTAGTATTTCTACCTACATGTTATTTCATTGAAATTCGTCACTGCATGATAGATCGCCGTAGGACTATGCGTCACGTTGACCAACCACTCCCCAGTTGTTCCATGGAGCAGACCCATTCTTGATCCATACATCGAAATGTCCAAATCTTCGAGCATCACTCTTTAGCATTGGAATAGATTCAATGTAATTGTTAGGAAACGTTGACCAATTCAAAGATCCTCACTCCTGCTAAGCACTTTAATACTTACGAAATAAAGTCGGCTGTATAGTCTCTTGACCAAGCGCCATCGAATGCAACAAGAAACTCTAATTGTGGTCTTGGTTCTGGATCATGGCACTCAGATTCAGCGAATAAATAATTTTCGGCATAGGTTGAGAATGTTTCAACAGCGTAGTTCACCATTCTGAGTAAAGCTTCAGGCGTCATGTAGGCGACACTATTGCGATATGCCACAATTTGAGCTAAGGCATGAGTCTAATTTGAGAAATAAAATGCTTTGAATACCTTTGCATAAAATTTTTTGCTGAAAAGATTCTCTACTAGTTGTACCTGCTCTGCTATTAATGTTGGCGGCGCGACGTGCGGAAAATTTGACCCTCGTTGACAAGCCCTCATATTTTTATCAAATGCCATGCCTTCGTGGCTGTAATACATGTCCAATACTTGGCTCAAACGCAGACTGTGAAAACCGTCGATCCAGGTTTGCAAATTCTTCCCTATCACCAGACCTTATATCCAGAAGAGAAATTCATGTTATTTAGGCTCGTTGAACTGGAAATCAAGAGCTAGAATCATGTTCTACTTCATCGCCGATTTCACTCTCTCACCATCGATCCCACCGACTATCTCAGCCCGGGTGGCATCTAGATGTCCGTTACGATCTGATAGATAAAATATTCTGGGTTGCATGGTACTGTTCCAATAGCCAGTGGCTCCCATAGTCATCTTATCTCCGACAAGTGGTCCTTGATAAACTGCCATTTCTCCAATGTCTCCTTGATTTGAAATGAGAGTATTCAATCATCAGAAAATTCTTCGTAGCAAAGAGCTTCGCTGTTCAGAAATCGAAGTTTGCAGAAGGCTGTTTCGCGGACTAAGCTCAATAGAAGTGCTTTATCACTGATTATTGTAACTATTTCAACATTAAACACTCTCTCTTTCTTCCTTTTGAGACTTAACGCTCATGTGAGCATGTAGTCAAAAACATTAAACACTTAAGATACAAAATTCACACCTGCAAGCGTAGCTACCCATATGTTATCTAGCTTTGAGGTAGAATCCAACAGAGATTGAAACCACATGGATCTTCCGACGACGATCTGTCCCTTAGGCACAAATAGGTCAACTTCGTCGGCGTTGTAGTTCAACGATGATAATTCCGTGGTCACTGAGGCTGACAGAGTGAGATTATAAGCACTTAGTAGACGAGGAGTTGAATAATTTTCATTCCCTACAATAACACCTCATCATAAATTACATACCTCGTCTGTACATTTCCGGCTCAGCAATCAAGAGTTGAATAGCTACATTCTGGGGCTGAAGGGATGCTGCAACTGCTGCTATAACTGTGCCCGGAGCTATTGTTCCGTATGGTGTAAGAATGACGCCAGTTTCGATGGGGCATATTGAAGCGACGCCAGATTTCGATCTGCCTAAAAACATACAGATTAATATCCTTTCATTCCTGATGAAAACTTGAAGAATTATTATTCTTTTAAGACTTTTAAGTCTTCACCAGAAACTTTCTCACTCGGTGCGCTACACAATTTTTCCACGCTGGCTAAAGGATGTTCCCAAATTGTAGAGGAAATTGCACGATGTAAGACGCAACGTTCTACCAAGGTGAGACTGTCCGAAGGAAATGCCTCGAAATCACCAGGCACTAAATCCTCGATGATCTGATGCTTTGCACGCTGAGATCCTGTCCCACTGAATGGCAGAATTCCACTGTTAGTAGAAACTTTCTCTTCTTTTTCTATGCCATCGAATCGAAACCTAATAGAAGTGAAGAGACATGGTAGAATTAACATCGATTACACCATTATACTACTTTCCTGATGAAATCGGTGCAAACCTGTGAAGCAGAGAAGAGGCCATTTCTCTCATATCCAATGTAGAGTAAGAATAATGTTCTGCTTTTTGTATTAGGTCTATCAAAACCCGCATATTTGTCGGTATCTGAGCACCTTCCGCGCTTCCATTCTGATAGCATTCTTCCAATCTTTTTGGAATACTTGTCTGACAGTTGCAAAATATCGAGCCTGAGAAATGGTTACAACATTGGAAAACGACGGAAATTGAATATCTGTAGTTTAAATATTATGGACGCATTGGTTTTTAAGGATGTAAAATTCATCAAAAAACACTGGAGATTAAACTACATCCGACATCATGAAGTTAATGAACAGAGATTATCTGCACATGCTATTATCGTATTGTGAATTATGCATGGTTAAATACATGAGCTGCTTATAAAGTGTGGTTTCAGATAACGTACCGTAGCACAATACAAGCACTAATAAGAAATCAAAATTCATTGTGACAGTTTGAAGACATAACAGGAAATATCGTGCAATGTTAGCTCCATAGTATACCGTATCTGGAATATTGACTCACTCGTGGAAGGATTTAACAAGATAAGGCTCTCCCACCTATGATGATAAGATAACATGAATATTTGAAATAGTTAACTTGTTCTAATTACAATCTGATTGCATTTTCCCATGTAATAATTAACTGCCTCTGGAATATGTCAGGTATTACAGATTAGGAGTAAAAGACTTTGCCAAACTTAGGGTACAAGGATAGCCTATATTCGGTCAACACGTATCTATTCGATTTGCAAATGTACTAGAACTTTGATTCTGCAAATTACATGAAATTGATTTGCTACTGGTATGCTATGATGGTTCAGTCAAATATACAATAAGAATACATACATTTTTATAGTTAACAAGTTTGAATTATTGTATGCAATAGAATGATGTGCATCATCCATACCGCAGTTATATAGTCAATCAATCATAAAAATTCGGAGAACTATATATACTATAACTCTGAAACTATATTGACGCATAAAGGATATTGAGGAAGGACTAAAATTTGCTGAACGGTAATTAACGTCATATTAGAGTATCATCTTCTTATCACCTAATGATGAGACTAGATTTGGTATCTAGTCATAAAGGTGTGGTGCTAAAAATATTCAGTAGCAGAAATAGTTTGTAACAATAAACTCGAAACAAGACTTGCCTTATAGTCTGTATGCTGGGATTCCTACTGCTATAGTCACAAATATTAGTTTATGATGCATGGGTAAGTATTATTATTATCACAGTTACGCGCTCGTTGCGTTTCAAAACATTGTAATAATCACTTACGCATTGCACTGCAATATTTTCATATTCTGCCCATTATAACATATATCTTATATTTCCATTTCAGAAGCGAGAGAATGAAGATACTATTATTGTTATTGTTCCTGAGCATTGCTGGTGAGACATTGATATTTATATCTATACTCTGCTACATTCGATCACCTTAACTATTACTAGAACACGATTTTTATAAAGAACTCATGGGATAAAGTTTTATTTTTCATACCATTTTGTTTTCAATTTCAAATGAATATCATAGCAATAAATCAGTATGGTATTTAAATACAACTAATTCACATTCAAATGATCTGACTATTTGGAAATGTGAGATTGAGTAACCCTCTATAATCGGTACAGATGATTTTCCTTTTCATGTATTTTGGAAATGTGATTGTTTATTTCTCATCTTTCTTGGTTGGACGATGTAATGTATTTATGAGTTTGTTTATCACAGGAATATTTTCGCAGAAAAATGCTGGCCGATATATCCCTTCTTCACTCCTCGAGTGTTACAACACAACGCCTATGCTAATCAAGGACAATAGCCACCTGCACAATATACCCACGCTATCATTCGTAAGATCGAAAATACAACAGGACTCAATATGGATCTGCGTACTCTATCTGTGGCACTGCTCCACAGGTATTACAGTGAAACAGATAGATTTAGTTACAAAGAACAGAAGTACAAATCGTTCTTTGTTATCTTTGTTGCAATGAATCAATCGATTTCAGAATTTCGCTTCGTTCACTGTGTGAAAAGACTCTATAGACAAATAAGTACGACTTCAGCAGTGAATGGGCTTCTATAATACTAGGTTCCGGCAGGATGGTAACGAACTAGATCCAACTGTCCAAGTTCGAGAAGGAATAATCCCTTTTTCACCAAACGGATTTTCTTTTCCTCGGAATGCAGCAGTGCTCAGACTTATTGCGGGAAATGCTGTCTCATTTCCAAATAACAGTCTCACTGCTCTTGAGAGAGTAAGTCGATAGAACAAATGCAAAACCCTGTGCCAATTGCATGCTGGAACGGTTTTTACACCTTATGAGTAATTGATTTGATATTTCGTTTCTCTTTTGCTCATTAATGCTTAGCTTTTTATCTCTGGTCTACTTCAGTAAGCCGACATAATTTATTGACTTTTTTTTTTTATTTTTCCTTCTTTCGTTAATTATTATTCAATACACGACTGCAGATTTATCATCGTTAGTTTGTGTGATGATTTTTTATAATGAACCTCTAATATGAAATAATTTCCATTATCTGCGAGTTCAGAGTATAATTACCTCGTTGGTGTTAACTAGTTGCTCGGTATAAGGTAAAATACTTCCACACCTTCTTAATTTAGATAGTTTTTCATTACTTGCATTACGATTTATTTTCAAATTTTCAATCAGCGACTTGTGATTCTAAAAATAATTCCGATTCTTTCTGTGGCTCTTTTTTCGTGGGCATGGAAAGTCTCTATATTATGTTATAAACCATCGCCAAATTCATAAAAATATCAACATTTTATATTGATTATAATTTTACAATGACTTACTTACGTAGTGTACATTACACTACATGCTATCGAGCAGTGTTGAGATGCAGGAACGTGGGGATGAGAACACAGTTTGTAGCGCAGTATCACAAGTGGCTCAGTGCAGAGTGGAGCGAGACGCTGAAGAAGATACTACAGAATTTGAAACCGCTAAAGATGATATCGAAAACATTTACTCTTTGACTTCGAGCCTGCTAACTGCTAACAGAGAAAGCTCATGTCCCGTGGAAACCGGAGTTATAATGACACGCCTTGCAGATTCCTCTTCGATAAAGATGTATGTGATTGGAAATATCTTATGAGTAGACTACTGGATTTTTTTCAAATGCGTCAATGCAGGTGGGGTGCAGTATCTGCTGGTCCCATACTTTCCAGCATCGCCGCCGCTCTAGAACCACAGACAATACCTCTTACCATATTGATGAGCACAGATTTACAAAAAAAGGGATATGCTTCTGGCTCTGATTAATTTACAAAACAGGTGGAGCTCTACATTAGCGGGTACTGATAAGTAGTTTTTCGATGACCTAACTTTAGAAGTACGAAAATATTGAATACATTTTTACAATCTGAACGTCATAATAATATGTGAAAAAATGTAATCTATGTCATCGAACACACATTTTTATGTGGTTCAAGATGATTTAGCGGAAGTGGCTTTACGGAGAGGACCATTAGGTGCTATCGGTGTAGGTGCAATTCGGCTTCAATTCTACAGCCCTACCGAGATGGTATTTTTTAACATCTGCTGCCAATCTTGACATGACCACCGCGGAGATAAGAGGAGGTCTTGATGGGTTTGTTCTATCTGACAGCGCGGCCTCCTGGTACTCGAGTGTTTCTACTCTCAGACTTTCCCAGATTTTGGATATGTACTATAGTTCGCGTGAAGTGTTTATTTCAAGTATGCGTGCCTGTAATAGAAAAGACCTTCTTGATGCTGTACCTCCTTATACTACAATGGTAAATCAGGTGGGACAAAGAGAACGATGAGATACATTGATAAATTGATGAAGAAGCATTTGAAAAAGCATAAATTTCTTCCGTTTTTTCTTAATTTATTCTATACAAGAACTCAGGTTCACAAAAGCTTCCTTTTCAGGCATACAGTGCGGCGCTGCTTTTGTACGAGTCAGTAGAGTGGGTGCATATCGAAGCTGCATTGATACGGACCTTTGTGATTTCTGCTGCTGACAAACTGACCAGCTACATTCGTAGGTGACATCTTCTCATATAGAAAAGCTATACTATTCATTGCATATTTGGGAAATCTTGATAGCAGGAATTGCTTTCTAGCCACTTCAATGAACAATGATAAAGGGTATGGTGCCAATTCATAGTTGAAGTAGGTTCTAAGTTGTTCCTCTGACTTCTTCACAAGCAAAATTCGTTGAAATAACAGTACAGGATCCACTGATACATCTTCGTTGCTTATTTTGATTGACGTATTAATATTTGAAATTGATTTTACGCTAGAATTCCTGGAAAGTTTGATGTCTCCAAAATTCTTCCCAATCATCTTTTCCATCAAACCCAATCCGACTTCTTGAGCATTATAGCAATTTATGTTTGCAGTACCTTTCATTCCGGTGCTGAGTGACATAATTCCTGTAAACTCAGGAAAGGGATGATGTGTTAAGAACCAGTCCATGAATTTTTGTACATTTTCATCATCTCGTTGCATACGAGCTGATATTGGGTCTGAGTGTTATTCTGTAATACCAAAGTTTACCGATTTTATCTATCACCTCGATTATTGTAGGCATTCCAAGCACCCATTTTCCAAGTACACTGTCTGTGGTTCCTCGACCGTGTGTGAATCCTCCGAAACTTTTTGAATCTTTCATTAACGTTTGCTCTATCATCATATCCGTCCTAATGCCTGCCCAAAGTTTATCTGATCGTCTGATAGTGAAGAACCCTTGTTTGACAAATTGATCATACTCCAGCGGTAACAATTTCAATTCAAGTTGGAAAATATCTTGTAAATATAACTGGCATGATTTGGCATACAAAAAATGACCACTGGTATGAAAAAAAGGTAGCCTTTTTTGTATACACTCCAATATATACTATTATTTTTAAAATCGAAAACTCATTTAATTTCTGATGAATGTTTCATTCAGCTCCTCAATTAAGATTCTGTCTTGGACTAAACAGAATGTAATCATCATAATTAATTTAATAGACAAATTAATAAACAATAAATAAATGATCATTTTGTCAGACGCTCTTTTTTATTTATTCGCACAACAAAATACTGACTAGAAAAGAGAGAGATTACTTTTATGATAATGATGAGGATAAGTTAGAGAATGTGCTCTTCAATTCAATGATTCCAAGTTTCACTTCATTCATTCTCATAGTGCTTCTCAACTGTACAGTTTTTTATTCACAACCACTAATCATCAGTTATCCAATTCAATTATAACAGTTTCTTGCGCTCATTGAAGCTGAAAATTAAGATATGGTAAATGTAACATCACTGTTCTGATGGTTTCTATCGTTGCTAAGTAATAGAATGAAGCATCAGTACAAGCATACAGTTCATGTCTAAAAAATGCAGTATTTTCTTCTAAAAACAAAATGGAAGGTGTGATCAGATATTTACCAGGAAATATTGTAAAACGTTATAGGTATTTAACATGGTATACTACCCAGCGTACCGACTGACTCATGAAAAGATTTAACAAGATAAGGCTCTTCCACCTGTGATAAGATAACACACGCATTTGGAACAGGTAACATGCTCTAACTATCTCTTTAGTGAATGTTACTGATCGGAAATCTGTACGGTGTGTCAGTCTGAAGAATCTATAACATCTAGTCTCAGAGATTCCGAGAAGCTCTGAAATTATTTATCGGGTGAATATATATTAGAAATATGCAACAATCTTTGGAGGAGTGCGTAACATGATATATCTATGAACCCGTGTTGGTCAGTATAGAAAGGGAACCTGTTAGTCACGGCATATCATATCTTATCATCTGATAGTGATACTAGATTCCATATGTAGTCATAAAGGTGTGGTGCAGGGAATCAGAGACCCGGATCGATAGTTTATAACATTAAAATTAAGGAAAGTTTTCAATTTCAAGAGGTCTGCAGTGCTAGAATGCAGATTGATTAAGCTATATATAATAGTCTATGTTGTAATTCTAACTGGTATTACCATCATTGCTACGTGCCGGTCGCTTATCAAATCATAATTAACGGTATTTGAGCTTTAATTTACACATTTTGCGTGATCCTCAATGATGAACAACTGTAATATTGTATATTTCTATTGCAGAAGTGGGAAGATGAACATCCTCTTATGTTTCATGCTCTACAGCATCGCAGGTGAGATATTCATATTGCTATTGATACCGTGTCATGTTTGATCAGCGTGGCCATTACGCAGATATATGAATAATGGAAAAAAGCTAACATTATCGAAGTTGGTGCATTGAAATTACCATAAGTGATAGAGCTTGATTTATCGTGTAGTATTCTTCTTTTAATTCAGTTGAATATTAGTCATTCATCAATTGATGATGATTATTTGCAATTTTCATGCTGCTATAATTTAATCTTGAAGGTAACTATTAATGATTGATGATTGGGATAGTGTAGATACAGTAAGACTGAATTGAATAATCTGCTCATTTGAAAATGCAATATATTTTTGAGTTCATGTAACACAGGAATATTCGCACAAGAGAATGCATCCCGAAATATTCCTTCTTCGCTCCTTGAGTGTTATAATACGACGACTATGCAGATCAAGGACAATAGGCTTCCGCACAATATACCCACACTGATTGCTATCATTCGTAAGATAGAAAATACACCAGGAGTCAATATGGATCTGCGTACTTTGTCTGTAGCGCTTCTCCACAGGTATACCCAACATTCATTTTTCATAGTGAAATAGACAAATTCAGTTGTAAAGAATGGAGACATAATGTCAGTTCATTGTTATGTCTTCTGCAATGAATCAGTCGGTTCTGAAGTTTTAATCTATTCACTGTGTGAAAAAATATATTCACGAATTCAGAAATAAATGGTCTGCTGTAATACTAGATTCCGGCAAGACGGTATCCAGCTAAATCCAGATGTTCAAATCCAAGATGGAATAATCCCTTTTTCACCAAGCGGATTTACTTTCTTCCGAAACGCAGCTCTACTTAAACTTGTCCCGGGCAATGCTGTATCATTTCCAAATAGCAGTCTCACAGATGTTGAAAGAGTAAGTATAAATTGGAAGTGTACAATCGGATGATTGAACTAATGGGAATATTTGTGTTCTACATGAATTATCACTTTACAATGATTTATTTGCTCAGTGTACGTTGCATTACATGCTATCAAGCAGTTTTGAGATGGCACAACGTGGTGATGAAAATACAGTTTGTAGCTCAATATCCCAAACAGCTCAGTACAGAGCAGAGCGAGATGCCGTTGAAGAAGATGTGACAGAATCTGAGAGCGTCAAAGATGAGGTTGAGACGTTAACTCCACAAGAGTTGTAAGTGCTTGAAACATATGTCAGATGGTGAAATGAGGACCAGTCTATAAAATGATTGTAACATTATTGACTTGTGGATTATAATTTGTTCAGAGAATTAATGAAGCACAAAACCGGGGAAAACCCACCCAAATCGAGCACTGAGGACCCGAATTGGATGTATCCAGCATTTCCACCAAGTCATCCACTCAACGCACGCTTAACAGTCACTTTCACATCAAGCTCATGTCCTGTAGAAAACGGAGTCATAAGGACAAAGTAATTACCAATTAACAGAATATTAGCGCATGGTCGAATGCCACTGATTGTTATTCAGTAAAATAAAACGAGGATTCTTTCGAAACGTTTGGATTACTCTAATCGATATATTTCTCTGCAGTTGGGGTGCGGTCTCTGCAGGTTCTGTGCTTGCGGGTATTGCAGCCGCTCTACAACCGGAAACAGTTACTCTCGCTGAATTAATGAGCGCAGATTTACAACAAAAGGGATACACTTCTGGTTCCCCTTTACATAACAGGTGGATCGCTACATTAGCAGGTATGGATGAATAGGTTCACAGAAACGCGACGTCAGTAGTAAGAAAATAATTAATGTGTTTCGACAATAAGAAATTCTTCATGTTGTATAAAGAATTGTAGTTCATGACACTGAAATAACGTTTTTATATGTCTGAAGGTGATTTAGCGGAAGTAGCTTTACGCCAAGGACCATCGGTAAATGCTATTAGCATTGGTGCGATCGGAGGATTCAATTCAACGGCGTTGCCAAGATGGTATTTTTTAACAACCAGTGAAAATCTGGAAATGACTACCGCAGAGATACGAGGAGGTCTTGATGGATTGATTCTGGCTGATAGTATGGCATCTTGGTACTCGCATCTTTCTAGTCTAAGGCTTTCCCAGATTCTGGACATGTACTACAGCTCGCAAGGGGTTTTCAATTCTAGTATGCGTGCTTGTAATAGAAGAAGCCTTTTCACTACTGTAGCTGAAAGTTCTATAATGGTGGATCAGGTGAGAAGAGGATAACCATATAGAATAAAGTGTTACTGAGGAAGTACTTGAAAAGACAGAAATTGCATCACTTCTTTTTAAATTCATTCGATGGGCAGCAATGTTTACTGAGGCTTCATTTTCAGGCATACAGTGCAGCGCTGCTTCTGTACGAGTCAGTATCGAGAGTGCATATCAGTGCCGAATTGATACGAACCTTTGTGACTACCGCTACTAATGCACTCAGCAGCTACATTCGTAAGTGACATCTTGTTGTATTTGAAAGCACTACTATTTATTGCATAATTGGAATGTCTTGATAGCAGAAAGTACTTTTCAGCCGCTTCAATGAACAATGATCTAAGCTGTAAGTATACCCATATGGCCGACGATTTTAACAAGGCTTCCACTCACTTGAGTATCATCCTTGACACTTCGTGGCCGTTTGCAATAATTCAACCTTTCCTGGCGTATGTATATTTTTTCTATTCCATGACAGACACCTGTCAGTTCTAAAAAATCCTTGTTCTATTCAATGCAAAGAAATACTCGTACTGCAGTTAGAGAAAATCTGCTCAATTATTGGAAAAAATAATGAATGGCTTCTGAACTCCTAGAACTTTGCTGGAGGGCATCGAAGTTGGCATGTACAACAGTAATTTCACCATAATCAACGGCTATGATGGAAGTCTGATGATAAACAGCAGCAACACAATGTTGGATTTCTACAGCTTCAATTCAACCCAATATGCTAATTGTGCGTTTAATTCACCATGCAATTACATGAGCCATACAATTTTGTGTCAACAGCTAACGCCATGTTTAAATGACATTTCTAGTTACGACCGGTTTGGATTTGCCTAAGGCCATTGCAAGTCTCCGAATTCTACAGACTGAACGATTGAACAAAGAACAAAGCCAGAATATAGGTGGCAGTACCTCGGACGTAGTCCTGATTCTCTCTTACATTTCAACAATCTCAGACACTGACAGAGAATTCTGTCGGGAACAGTTGAGAATAATGAGAGAGGAAGTACCTGGTGAGTTTGAAAATACTGCAAGCATAAGTCACCCCATTGATTGTCATTTTCACATTTTTAGATGCGGAGGTTCTTTACTTGACTTATGGATCTAAGGACAGATGGTCCAGTCTAGCAGTCAACTCTACCACAGACACCTTTTCGATTACAACAACAAGCATTGTGGACACTTTAACGTCAATCAATCCAGTTATATCCCGAATCAAAACAAGTAAGGATGGATTTCTAGTGAACCAAATAATTATCCAAGTATGAACGGTGAAGCAATATCAGTGACCATTCATTTGCTAGAGACCAGAATAATGAACTTCATAATTAAATATGTCTGTTTATGGCCAAGAACCAAACAGCTGTAAGTTTTCAAACAGTCATTGTCCAGTTGAATAATCAAGAAACAGAATGTTGGGATTCAATTGCACTGAACCCCAGATTCCAGCACAGACAACGTGTAGAGTCGAATTCCATGCAACACAATTCTGAGAAATAACCGAGATCCATTTAGAATCGAGAAATGTAGTGTTCAAATCAAATGCTCGCTTATATCGCGGTATGCACTGGAACTCAGTTGAGCAAGTATCAGGCAAAAGAATAACAATATTATTCAAAGTCTAACTGCTTTGCGAATCAACTACCATGTTAAGACTATTCATTCCGCTGTTGCAGTTCCTAAGCGACTCATTAACTCTGCATGCGGAGCATCATTTTCCTCTTCTGGATCATCGGCCTCGTTTGTTGACTATGTAGAACCATCTGGCATTAATTATTACAGACTCCATCCCAACTATTTCTCGGCAGAAACAGCAACTGTAAAGGTAAAGTATTGACCAATATGTTTGACCACCATTCCTAAATACCCTGGTAGAAATCTCTACTTCTACGAATTTTTCACAAATTTTTAGGCAAATTGGAACAAAATTGTAGATATGCGTCGTTTCAAATAAGAAATTGTAGATTTTCTCAGCATTTTATGGAAAATTGTAGATTTCGGTGGACCATAATTAATATAATAAAAAATTGTAGATTCTCGTACCTCTCCGCGAAAATTCGTCGTTTTTGTCAATCATATTATGAAAAGACTACAATTTTTTATGAAATGCTACGAAACCTTCCAGTTTCCCTAATTGATCATGAATATTCGTAGAATCATCTCCAGCAGGGTAGCCCAAGAATACTGTTTTCTTGAGAATATTACTGCCTGAAAAATTCAGGTTCAGTCTTCATTGAACACAACCCTTGCGGAGCATTACCTCACAACTTGAATGATTTATAGGTCCAAGGAGCAGGCTGGGGATATCTGAACGTATGTACGTCACGTTCGGTTGTTAGACCAAATGAAACTTTCACTAGCGATGTGAGCTGCACAACAGTGACGACCAACACACACACCATAACTTTTTCCTGCGGTAATGCAGACGTGATAAGCTCTTGTGAACCTTTCTACCTGTCTGTGGCGACTAATACTTCAGATACAGCATCCTACCAGTGTGCAGGTAATGATATTCATAGCTGAGCAAGGGTGATTTGAATCTCTCAAATTTCAACGTGAATAGATCTAAGCTTGCTCTGTAATTTCCAATTTGTGTAATTCATGTGTATGAACATTTCAGATGCTACAGTTTGCCGTTACCCAGATATGCGTAAATATACGATATCCTATGAGAATCTTATATGCCGCAGCAGTGCCAGCACATTCTTTCTTGCTCCATTTATTCTGATCCTATCTGTCGTTTTCAATTCTTTACATTAGCTTGATAAATACAAAGCTAAACAATGACAGAATATACATCAAAGTTCAACATTTTTGAACAATTATTGTACAAGGGTGAACAAAAGACATTTGTTTCTAAGATTGTATCAATTTGAATTTCTCTGAATGCTTAAATTCAATTCAATTTGTTAACAGTATTTCTAATATGTAGCTCGAAAATATCAGTACCAATTCCAGCTAAGATTATAGGTACATAGGTATATAGATTTTAGTAGAATAATGTAGCTCGTTGATGGTAATTATATAGATATATTAAACTTAGATTTTTAACCAGTGATTACCTATCTCTAATTGACAATAATTGAAAACATGCTTCAAACTTGCATTGCATTAAGTTAACAGAAAAGAGCAGAATACTAATGAACTAAATCATCTCCGGTATTATGTTTAATTTGTATCAAATTTTTTTATTTTAGAATATCATCGACATACTTTATATTGTACAAGTTTACTAATAACCAAAGAACAAAACTGGTAATAAAGAAACAACTATTTCTTTGTCACAACTAGTCTTTTTTTCATTTCTATACCAAAATACTATAACTAGTTATAAATTAGTCCCAAAGAATAAATCAGGCTTTGGATCAATCCGCTCTAAACTGTACACACATAGCAGATCTTATAATCAATTCCTGCCTTATTAGAATTATACAAAATGTTCTTATATTATTTGAAAATATTGATAATCCAATAATCCCTGGCTTGTAAAAACCAACACAGGCGCGCACCGCGTGCGTGAGGCTCGTTGGGGAGGGGATGCAATGCTACTGGCACCTCATTTCGTCCCGAACGAGCCTCACGCACGCGGTGCGCGCCTGTGTTGGTATTGCCGTAGGAAGGGGATCGTGTAGTCTCATCGAATATTTCCGGTATACAGTGTGTTACCACTAACTATGTCACCTCGCCGGGTGGTGATGGGTGGGACCCTAACTAAAATTTTCGATACGGGAACCCATGGTTGGAAAGTTGACGTT
Source organism: Tenthredo notha (assembly GCA_914767705.2). Classification (NCBI taxonomy): domain Eukaryota; kingdom Metazoa; phylum Arthropoda; class Insecta; order Hymenoptera; family Tenthredinidae; genus Tenthredo; species Tenthredo notha. Next base: position 3,526,420 of record OU611916.1, read on the forward strand.
ACCCTGATAAGAGGGGTGCAAAGTTTTTAGAGAACGCCTGCAACGCTTGCCCGCAGGCACGGCGGAGTGGTCAAGGATTTAAAAATAATCTGAGTGTAATTCAAACCTTCACGACAGAACAAATTCTGAAGAATAAATAACAGTAACAGTGTTTAAAACATCACGGAAAATTGTTTTTTTCGCCGTTCAATTCGCAAAAAAAAAAACTGAGTTTGTATTGTTTTTTTTTTTTTTTAGTTTCATCGAGTCGAAGGAATGTTATGATATGACTTGCTTAGTTTCCTTCTGTTAACTTAAACGACGAAAAGATTCATTCTCTGTGATCTTTTCAATAATGTGACTGCTATTGAGACTTTCAAATTCGTTGCGTTGTGAATAGTTGATTTAGACTTGGATTATTTCTGAATCCTCGACAATTTCACATGTATCAAAAATGTTAGTTAGGGTCTCACCTATCACCACCCGCGAAGCGACATAATTAGTGGTAACACCCTGTATATCTGAAAAGAATAGAAATTTTCGGCATACAATTTTAAATAAAAGGCTTACACAATGCGACCACATGGTCAACGCCACAAGAAACCTTCTTCACTTGCGCACCTATTGCTACCTGGAATGTAAAATGAATTATCAGGTGATTAGCGGCACGAGATGTTATGACATACTGGAAGAGATTTGTTAGGTATATTTTATTCTGTGATACTAGTCAATTGTATACTAGCATACTTTTAGAGGAAAATACTGATCCTTTTCATGGCCGAGCCCAAGGGATCCGAATTTATTGCATCCCCACATATACAGATCACCGCTGTTGGTTACAGCTGCGAGTTGGCTTAGACCGCAGTATATTCGAGAAACCTACAAGAGAAAACACAAACAAGTAGCTGACATTCCTGAGAAGAGATAGAGAAATCTGTTATCTATCAGGATTTCATTATTTTTACCCTGGCTTGACTTTCATAAGCATTCTGACCAAACAGCGTAGAAGGAATCATTTCAGGCTTTTTCATTCTTTGAACTTCTGGACCAAGTCCGAGGATCCCGTATCCCCAGACAAAAACATTACCCTGGCCTAAATTCAGAGAAGATAATTAGTCGGAGAAATATATGTCTTCATGTATGAAACGAAGTAGTGAACTCTTACTGTTTAAAACCATGCAAAAACTCCCACCGGCAGCAATGTCAACTACATGCCCCAGGGAACGACACTCTTTGATTTCTGTTGCTATGTTTATTTGGTGGTTATCGACTAGCGATGGCAGCTGTCCATATTCAGAATTTCCCCATCCAAAAACCTGGCCTTTATCTGCCGGGATTATCAATAAACATTTAGCTGAACTGATACATGAGTGGAGAGGGGCCTGACTAATGTAACAAGTATGAGGCTTTGTATGGCGTACCACTAAGTGCCAGAACACAGTCTGCGACACAGGCGACCTTTATCACATTCTGTCCAGCTAAGTCTCCCTTAACTAAACTCGGCCTAAATTCATTTCGGTAATGAGCAAGCCCAGTTTGCCCGTCAGCACCCCATCCAAATGTATAAACCTGGCCAGCCTCTGTTAAAATAATACTGTAACAAGCAGTTAGTGTTCCATTACTGGTTCATCTATTATCTTTCATTAAAGGCAAAGAGACAAATATACAATGGCAAAGCAGATAAACACCTAATGATCCATAGTTATCCCAATAAGTACCTATGATCTTGACCGGCTGTTACAGAGGTGATTTGTTCGCCGTTGATATCTGGTATATGATGAACTATTTTATTGTTCTTATAATCTTCGTCTACTATTATTGGCCGGCCGCATTGGCCATAGCCGTTATTCCCAAGTGTGAAGAGACCTTCGTTTGTTAATATTAATGAATGAGCACGTCCAGCTGCTATTCCAGTTACTTTGCTAGACGGCCCTTTCAATGGTAGATGTATGGGCCGCGGAAGCATGACTAAATCTTGTGGCTTCTTTTCGTCAAACCCTGAGCAATGGGTAATGGAATTCAATTGAAACAATAAAGTGAAGCCGGTTTGATCATTCAGTTATTTTACCGAGCTGAGAATCTGTGTTGATCCCATTTCCCCAGAGGATGTTATTGTCCTTGTCACGAACAGCGTAGACTGTGAATCCATAGCCACAACCAACGTCCACTACTCTATGCTCTTCGGCAAATTTAAGTCTGCTAGGTTTGTGGGAAAACCAATCTCTCCTTGTCTGTAATGGTCGCGGCTCGATTCCTAGAGCCCCGTGTGCTGCTAGACCCCATGCATATACTCTGCGATCGCTATCCTCGCTTACTGGATACTGAAATACTATGAATAGAAAAGCAAGTAGAACAAAGAAATGGTTGAAAGTTATCAAGAGATTTTTCCTTAATTCTTGGCTGTAAAGGAATTATTCTTCGGTACGGTTCGGTTTCTTAGTGCCGCATTCATAGTCAGGTCTTATGTTCAAGATCGTCTTAAGAACAGCTCTTGGCCAATCAAGTCGAGTCTAGAGCTGACTTAAGACGATCTGGAACACAAGACCTGACTATTAATACCACCCTTAGATCATTAATTACTGCATTGATGATCAAATTATTGTGATTTTGTTTTGTATCTAATCTTCTCAATAGCAGGATTCGAGATTCTAACAACATCGGCTATTTATGAGCACTCATGATTCTAAAATTCTATAAATCTGTGCGGCGAAGTGATAGTGATCTTCTGAATCATGTACAATCATACTGTTTTGCTCCCTCAAAAGGTGCCTCATCACACTACGTTTTATAGTTGACTAAGAGATCCCTGTTGAAAATTTCTATAAGAATAATACATGAGGTATGTTCTAATATCAAGATACTTATAAGATTAGGGCAAAATGTACGCAATTTTACATAGTGGCCACTTTTACTCTGAAAAAATTCCCTGACTTTTCCCCGACTTTCCTTGCCCAAAATGCTTACTGTCTTCATTAGTGCTACGTATCAATACCCCCAATTCTTCATTCCATTTCAATGTAAATTCATTAACATTGGAAACAACTGTTTTTTGTTTTTCTTTAATGACGATTTTTGATTGACATTATTTTTCAATAATATAACACGTTGAGAAAAAAGTAAACTTTTGAATTTTCTGTCAGTCATTTATTAAATGTTCGGTCATCTCTTTTTTGCCCTGACCAATTTTTTTTTCCCCTGACATTTCTGGTTTACCCTGACCGTGGCCACCATGTTTTATATTGACACGTGATAAAAAGTCGTATGCTGGCACACATGACTTTATACCATTAGATGCATGATATTATACTTTTAAGATCGTATTAGTCTTTAATATGACTTATAGGATCATATGAGAACCTGATATGATTTTGATAAGCTCCACATGAAAATCTTCCATGGTTTGTACGAGATTCTCACATAAATTGTGCCTATATATCCTGTATGACTAAATATATCTTTTGGGGAACATGATTCATATAAGAATCGTCTCATACAAGACTGTTATTTGGAACATTTTTTAAATATCTTAGAAGATTCTTATAGAAATGTTTGACAATAATAATTTCTTCAAGGTTGGGGTAGAATTATCTGTTTGTTAATAAGCACAATAGTTGGTTTATAGAAGAACCTAAATGAAATTTGTGCTGTTGACATGGCGAGGTTGATTCGGGCCCAGAAGTGATCGGGTTATTGTGTTAGATCTTATACCAAATAATCACTTCTGAGCCAGAATCAACCTCGCCACATATACAACAAAATATAATCATTGCCAGAACTGTCGGTTGTTTTCTTGTCCAACAAAACGCTGTTATTGAATCACAAAATTTGTGAATCGAGACCAAAGAAGGCGTTGATTTGATATAGATATATTAATTGAAAGAAAGGATTCTCGGGGTACAGAAAAAGAAACTTTGTACTGAGTTGGTCAGAGGGTTCTTAATAATGAGCGATACGCGAAGTAATTCGCGTTTCAAGTTACCTGGCACTACATTGGCTTTTGGTTTTAGAAATTTTTGTGTTTTTGAGGTTAGTTTTTTGCCGGTTTTTCGTGATATTAATTTTGAATAATTTCTGACAAAACTAAACATGATTCAACCGTTGAGTATCACTCCAAATAATGGCCTGATATTTGTCGTTTATTGAATCATCGCGCGTCTTGATTAATATCTTTATTATTTATCACGATTTATTTACTGTCCAAGGCATAGTGTTCCACTGTGCCGTTGGGAAACCTTGCGCGCATGCGCGTAAAATCTTCATTGGCGCTAAAAACCTTCCATTACAAATTGATTGTATCCGAAAAAGATTAATATGAGTTTAGCCGACAAACGATCGATCTGATCTAATCTAATTAATGAAATCGTTTGCAGTTTGTCTGTAGATGATTGTAGTGCTGTTAGAATTGTTTGATAGTGAACCGATTTTTTTAAATCAAGTAATAAAAAATTCTACATGTGACTAGCCGACAATCATATATAAAGTTGAAATTTTCACTAAATTCCGTAACATATCGATAGAGAATCGTTTGTAGGGCAATAATTTATTGTTGAAATTGTTTGATAGTTAACTCCTTCCTTCTGATTTATTAAAATTATAAAATTGCAAAGTTGAGGTTTTGACGTCATCATTGGACAAAGACAACAATATGAGAGACAGCTGTTCTAGGCTGTAGCGGCGCCGTAACCCCCAAAAGGTATCTAAATGAATAACAAGGATTCATCGGAGGTAATGACTAATTACTTAGATAATACGTGTAGAAAAAGTATCAAAATTTAGGAAAATCCGACATTTGCTTGTCCAAAATCACCCATGTGATGTCACATAAGTCGTTGTGGCATGACATGTCCCAATTATTAATTTCGATGGATTTACGTATTTTTGGCATCACCGAAGCAAATAGAAAAATTTTGGAAATTATATATGACTTTTTGTTTTCAGCAAGACCAAAGACTAATGTCCTTATGGCATTATTCACATGATATTTTTATAATTTTTTATTTTCATTTTATAGATTTTACTAGTCAAAACACCAAAATGCCTCGACCAGCTAAAGTACCCAGAGACAAAGCAATAGCTATTCTTTTAGAATATTCGAATGATTTTAGTGGTGATCATCTACCTGCATATAAACATGAGATTTGGGACAAGCTATCTAAGAGAACAGAAAACCTATGGTCTTCTCATAATTGGTACGTGAGCGTTAAAAACGATAGACGAAATATACTTACAGAATTGAGAACGAAACTGGGGCTGGCAGAGCTGAATGCGTCTCTCAATGTAACTCCTCCTGTAGAAGACGAAAATAACAACTCAAAATCACTATCAGACATCGGTAATGATTCAGAACTTGAAGGTTTTGAGACTTGGTTTGATTTGGTATTGAGTGCAGAAGAATGGGAGCAAATAAAGCCACTTGAAGTGGAGAATAAACGGACAAATCACACTTTGAGGCCAGGGGTCTGGACAAACATCGTCAGTATTGCATTTTGGAAACAATTTCGACTGCCTTGTGCTTTTGTCTTCAAACGCGGAGAAGTAAATGTGTCAGAAAATCGGAAGTATTTTATAAAAATCAATGGAGTTTGTCGCAGTAAGGAATGTGGCAACCGTTTCTTAGGCTATTCTGATACTGAACCATCAACACTGGCTGGCGAACTTTTGATCCGTGTAAAAACGTGTGACACAGTAGGAGTACCGCACGAAAACATTAATCGTCCACTAAATGGTGAAAGGAGGAAACAAATTGGCAGGGCTGCGGCTGCGGAAGGTGCTAGTAATATCAATAAGCGGTTGGCTCGTGAACATCTTAAAAGAGGAGACCTCCATGGACCAAACAACCCAACACTTGATAATATACGGCATGCTAAGAAAGAAGCTATAGATGAAGAACTAGGCATGAATCGTGAAAAGAATGAAGATATGATTCAGGCGATTCATCGGATAAGTTTCGAGCAACCATACCTAGGGTCAATTTTGGATCAAGGTTACGCGCCTTTCTATGTATTTTATGGGACAAGTGAACAACGGAGTGTCTATAAACAATATCGTCATATGCACAGGAAGAACTCAGTCATTAGTATCGACGGTACTGGCAGTATTGTAAGAAATTTAATACGACCTTTAGGTTTAAAATCTGCGCACATTTTTCTTTACACCATTATGGTTCACTTTGGGAAAACCTCCATATCAGTATTTCAAATGCTCACTGAATCACAAGAAACCGAGAAAATCGAATTTTGGTTGAGAACCTGGCAACGTACAGTTGATTATCAAAGACCAAATGAGGTTGTTATTGACGGTGCTAAGGCATTGCGAGGAGCTTGCTGTAGAGCATTCAATGATGTCAGTATTGCTAATTATATATCAATTTGTTTTGAAGCTGTGTCGAGTGGGAAACCAGTATCAAGGAATTTAGTGTCAACTTTTATTCGCACAGATACTGCCCATTTTATTCAAGTTTGGTGTCGAATGGATTGTTTGAAGAATCACCCTCTGCGAACCATTCGAGATTTTTATGTCCGTCTTGTCGCCATCATGATGGATTGCCAAAAGTTTTGCGATTTTGTCGAAGTCCTCATTCTTGCGTGTGTTCTGTCCCTCCAAGAATTTGATGACTCATCTTTGGAATTGAAATCTGTTCAACAAAGAATCGAGACCACAAGAGACGCGCGAGAGAACTTGGAATCCATGATTGCGAAGCGCCCTGTAGACATTGATAACTTCTTAGAAATATTCGATTCTCCAGATGTAAGCCCAATTCCTGAGGTCCATGATACTGAAAACACTTCCTTACATGTACAAGATTTTTTTAAAAAATTGAAAATTGAAGCAGAATACGTTAAATCTAAAGGTAAAGTAACAAACTATTATTATCTTCCTGCATTCGCAAAGAAATTGATGGAATATGCAACTGAATTTCCTTTATGGACGGCTGTGTGCCTACCGTATTATGCTGACCATGCTACATCCAGCTATAATGAACGAGGATTTAAAGAAGTTAAACATGAGATGTGTAAGAATTATTCACGTCCACTAAATGTCGACAAGTTTCTCAAAATTCACATTCGCCATTTACTTGGAGGAACTCGCAATTTTGCTGCTTCCATGTTGGACTTCCGGATGCAAGGTCATAAAGTATCTGATCCAAAAATGAAAGAAACATTATCGAGTGAAAGAAATGAAAAATTCGGTTCACAAGAGAGTAATCACACTGATTCTGACTTACAATCTAAAGAAAACTGGCGTAATAAAGGTGAATGTTATACCAGATTAAAATGTCCTAATTTAGACGTGACCGAATATTCTCTGAAAGGTGCAGAGTCTTCGAGAGAAGAATGCGTGAGTGAAATTAATAACATCGAGAACAGCAATTACAACGAACGCATGGAAAGTGACATCATGAACACATCCTACTTACCTACTCCGCCTGTGTCTCCACTCTTGATATCCTTACAGTCGAGTATGGATCTATCAACAATGATACCTGAGACACCATCCCCTGTTTCCACAAAGTTGACTAATGAAAAAAGTGATGCTATATTGGCTCTAACAACAGGTGTCAAGAAACCTTCCCAAGCGAAATTTTTCAGTTCATGTCCAGAAGTAGTACTTAATCGTGTTGACAATGATATGATTGAGCTCAAACAACGTTCAAAGATATCGAACAAACGTCGAAATTTTTTGTTACGAAATGGACACCTCTGCGGGACATACAAAATTGATGGTAGTGTATATTTTATAAGGAATACATGCCCATTTGATTCCATCGCCAGTATTCTGGTAACCACGGCCTTGGATGATTCCAATTATTATCATTTTATGAAGGAAACCGAAAATGAACTTAGTCAATTTATCATGAAATTCATGGAAACTGGAACAACCTCAGAGTTGTACAAAGAGCGTTTCATCTTATTGAAACCTTTATATGAGAACACATGCGCTATCACTAGTTATGGCAATTTTGATTTCGTGATTTCCTATGATGCTACTGACAGTCCAGCAGATGTTTGGCGAAAATTTTTCGAATATGTGCCTAGCACATTCCAAACATCTGATTGTCAATATTGCAAGGATGAGATTGACTATGAGGTATCATTGCGCGTAAATCATAATATTATCGTGCGTAAAGGTTTTCAGGCACTTGAGAAAGGATTGAATTTTCATTCCATAATTTATAATAAAAAATGCAGTTGTGGAAATACATGCACTCAAACCAGTACGCCGAATCATCACATTTATGTAGAACTTGAGATCAGAGCAAATTTAACTGCAGCTGTGAAAACTGCGCAACTGAGAGAGATTCCAACTGAATTAATCCTCGATAAACAATACAGGTACGACTTTTTTGCTTCATAATTGAACTTTGACCGACATAAATTAAAATTATACATTATACATTACTAGATGCTCTCATCTATTTCGCAGACTCGTTGGTGTTATTTCTGGCGAAGGAGGACATTTTACTGCCTATTGTCGCAGGAAATCTAGAAATTGGCAAGAATATAACGATTTGAAAGCATCAGTTCGTCTCTGTCAACCCAGTGAAAAGGTTACGCCAATCGGTGCAATATATGTGCTCACTGACGTTTGTGATCCAGAAAAGCTGTAAATCAACTAGATTTGCATCACCAGTAACAATACTTTTCTATCACATTGAATATTATTTAGAACAAAAGAAGTTTTGTTAGATTGAATAGATGTAAGATATAATCTAAGTTGAAGAATTACTTAATAAGATAACTCGTATTATTACTTAATAAGATAACGCGTATGATGATTTATAATCATCAGTACGTCTCTATCAACCCAGTGCGGGTTACGCCGATTGGTCCAATATAGTATATAATACATATATGCTCATTAGAGTTTGTGATACAGAAAGCTTTAAATCGACCAGATTTGTATTACTAGCAACAATACTTTTCTATCACATTAAATATTATTTAGTAGGAAGAAAGGAGTTTTGTTAGATTTAATAAATGTAAGATATAATCTAAGTTGAAGTATTACCTAATAAGAATACTCGTATGATGATTTATAATCATTAGGACGTCTTTATCAACCCAGTGCGGGTATAGTATATGCATATGTGCTCATTACAGTTTGTGATATAAAAAAGCTTTAAATTGACCAGATTTGTATTAGTAATGATATTATCGTATCCCAATAAGTATTATTCAGAAGAAAAGAAGGTGTTTTGGTGGGTTGAATAAATGAACGACATAATTTAACTTACGAAATACTTTTATTACTATAATCCTTTTCACTTTCGAAAGAAAAATCAATCTACATTCATGATATCCTAGTTTTCTTTTGTAATAATAAATAGAGAATTCATGTTCTGTAAGAAATGAGTTATTGCCACCAAGTCTACGTTCACGTTCAGCCGATACTTACTTCAATGATTTAGTAAGTGATGCTGGCAGTCCACTAAGTCCTCTTTGTCCTGGAAAAGAACTCTGTTCAGCACTTTAGCCATAGCATGTACTTATCAGCTTATTATACTATGCTGTCTGATTGTCGTCAAATGAGTTTGCTTAAAATACTGTTTACTTTTCTGTGAACTTATTAATGACCTACTAAAACATGAATCTCATAATCTATTGATTCACCACCTGTCCTCATATTAGTGTCATCGATATTATATTATAATAATTTTTGATACAAAGTTAACACACGCAACCTGCAGTTGAATGATACCTTGGGCTTCATTATTCAAATTTTCGATCACGGGGCAAATTTTGCCCCGAGGGTTATCTGTCAAATGTTCCATAGCGATTGTATCCGCTCTATGGCAGCAGAACTATACACCGTGCGCTGCCAACGATGACGTCGAGGATTTCCTCATCAGAGCTATTGAACGAGGAAGATGATTCCGAAGATGATGACGATGCCAATGACGAAACGTCCGAGTCCATTGCTGATACCAATTAACCTCTATCAATAATTGTCGGACGCGTGAAAAATTGAACATAGGCGCAGTTCTGCTGCTATAGAGCGGATACAATTGCTATGAAACATTTGACAGATAACCCGGGGGCAAAATTTTCCCCGTGATCAAAGGGATCCCCACTTTTATGCAACCGTTGCGTGAAAAGTAAAAATATTTTGAAACTGTTTGAGAAATAACAGAGCACACATATTATCTGAGTAATTAGTAACTACCTCCGATGCATACTTGTCATTCACTTGGGTACTGTCTGCGATTAGCCAATTTATTCCTGCGCAATTTCCTGTCCCTCAGAGGTTGCATTTTCATTATCAGATTAGCCAGATGGTTGATGCATTACCTAGGGTCCTTGTTCGAGATTCAGAAGAGTTTTCTGCATCAGCATGCTCTGTGAATATAGAACAAAATTTTAATGGATAGTTTTTGGATTCTAGTTAGGAGTCTCATGAGAAAATGTAGAATAAAATGTAATTGGATTTAAAAAGGACTACTTCTTACTAGCGTGCTTCGTGAGTTACGTTTCTACTCTTAGGAACAGTCGATATATTGGTTGACATACCTGAAAGTGCTCCGATGTTGTGCTCCGATGTTGTACTCCTCAGTTTGTAATGATCCACAAAGCAAAATCGTTTCTTCATTATTGTAGGTCGACCCCTCTTAGTCGTTAAAAACATTAATTAAATCTAATGTCCAAGTACCCTAGAATGATATACTCAGCATTTGATTTCAATAGAGTGAGAAACTTAAAATGAAATTTATTTTAGGTTAGATCTGGAGTACTCACCTTCTCGGAAATGTCCGGTGATCTGAGAACTGATATTCACCCCAATATGCAACTGAATGTTTTTGTACTCAATTCAAGTTGCTCGTCCAGAAAAATTAGCTTATGTTATGCTTTTATTAAATTAATTACAAAATCGAATTCAATAGACACACGTGACAGTATGGGGTTACAGCGCCACTACAGCCTAGAACAGCTGTCTCTCATATTTGTTGTCTTTGTCCATGATGACGTCATAACCCTAATTTTGCAATTTTATAATTTTAATAAATCAGAAGGAAGGGGTTAACTATCAAACAATTTCAACAATAAATTATTGCCCTACAAACGATTCTCTATCGATATGTTACGGAATTTAGTGAAAATTTCAACTTTATATATGATTGTCGGCTAGTCACATGTAGAATTTTTTATTACTTGATTTAAAAAAATCGGTTCACTATCAAACAATTCTAACAGCACTACAATCATCTACAGACGAACTGCAAACGATTTCATTAATTAGATTAGATCAGATCGATCGTTTGTCGGCTAAACTCATATTAATCCGAAAAAGTCAGAAAAAAAACAGTTAGACACCGCGAACCCATTAATGAACATTACTCTACGGTGTATTTCCATATGTCGTACGGTCTGTTCCCGCTAGAGAGGGTTGGCAACGCTGGAGACACCTTTGAGACGTAAAATATTCAAAAGATGGCCGGTCTTACATATTCATAGTCTATGCCTGTATCGCTTTTATACAGCTGTAAAATTTTCAAATTGACATCCATCAAGGAAGAAGAAAATTTTCAAATCAGGTTTCTAGTTCCAATTGTATATGGTCTGGATAAACGTTCGCTTTATTATTTCATCCTTATATTGAACAAATATGCTTTTTAAAACTAACGACAGAAGTTTTAAATTCTTTCTAATGGATCTCTGCGAAAGTGAAGAAGCCGAAATATCTAACCTCATAACAGTAAGTACAATTTAAATTCGAAAATCTAAACGGCTTACGTTCACTCATTTAAAAGCCGTATTTATCTGTTTCTTACTCCTCCTAATATTTTTCACTGCAATCTAACTGAACAGAATCGAGCTAATCAATCAACGAAACCCAGTCGTCGCGAGTAGCGTCTCGTTCAACGGCGTGACATTGACATTGTAAACAAACTGCGCACCCTGTAAATGTTTCGTCCAATTATCCCCCAGACTTCGGATATTTTCTATCTCTTCTCACCTTCTCCCAGGCTGCTCCCACCTTCTCACTTGAAAACTCGATAACACTTTTCTGAACACATTGTTCTTGCTTTGCAATGAGTGTTATTGTATTCATCGCCAAACTATAGCGATGAGATACATGATTTATCTTCCTAGCATGTAGAAATGGCAGATGATTCATCTTTCTAGCATGTAGAAATCGCAGATGATTTATCTTTCTAGCGTGTAAACCTGAAGTCTGAGTTTCATCTGCTTTTTTCCTTGAATTCACTGCTGAATTCATTAGACAGACTCACCACGTATATCTCATAGTTGATAATATAGTCTGTCAGTTGAATTGAGGTGTTTAATTACCGATGGCAAAATGCAGAATATGCCCGGTACTGGGCTGCGCCATGCAATTTCAGGTGTTAGTTGTTTCACTTAAATATGATTGTAAATTAAATTGAATTTTGCAGGACAACGGAGGAGAGATATGTACCGCGGGACTGCCTCCGGTAATCATATTTTGCAATTTTAAGAGTTACTTTGGTAACGAACCAGTTTTTCACATCAATTACATACGTGAGTGTGTGAAGCATCGTCAACTTCTAGATCTTATAAATTTCAAGTAAGTTCAACAATGCAGATTGAGTCTTTTATCTGATAAGAACCTGTCTTCATTCAAATTCATTCTGTTCTTTTATTTTTGTCTGTGTTATGTATAGTATGTGTGGCTGACCAAATGAAAGTGAACACAGTTCTGCCCCAACCCTCACCCAATCGGTAGAGAATCCTTTTACTTATTTTATCCAATGACCATCTAAACCTTTCATCAGAATAATAAATAGTTATTTTCAATACTGATTTTTTTTTCATTTCATATTTTAAAGGTGAATTATTCTTTTCAAACCCCATCCGTTTGTGAATTATTTTTGAGGAGCAAAAACAAGTTTTTAGTTAGCATATACATTAGGCCCGTTTTTATCTACGAATATTTTTTTAATCCAATATCTCACATAAGTTCAAATAGTTAGTGGAACTTCAGTGCACTGTCAGACTTACTGTCTAAAATCTGGTTTATTGAATAGAATCGGAGCCAAGGGATACTATGGATGCATCATGAGCATGTTCGTCTATGGCGAAAACATGTGTTCATTGTGAGTATTCTTAAAATGTTTTGCTTCTTTGTTCATATGTACTTATTAGACTATTAAAGCGAGGCCACATACTCACGAATTGCTGCTGTATCAAACAGCACGTTTTTAACCCAGTGTTCTACTTTTTTTCATACCATCCTTTGGAACTTGATGTCTTGATCATTTCCATTCTGTTTCGAAATCTGTTTAGTGTTGAGGATACCGGTTCGTGTTGTTCGTCACGGAGTGTACAAAACAAGAAATTATTGCTCGCCGTCAATGACGACCATATTTACGCACAGGGAGATGTTACCATCGTAGAGACCTCTAATGCGGTAAGTTCAGTCTGACATGATGTGTTTCATAGAGAAAACTGCATATCTTTGAAAGTTAATGAAGAAAAGACATTGAACACTTCCTCTTCTATCATATGCCACAATTGAACAATACAATTGCTTTGTTTAATATTGAAAAATTGCCATTATCAGGGTACTATGGCATTTCATCAAGCTAGTTCAGTATTTTCTTCTTCATGGCAGGACTCGAATCCACGCGATTTGTACAGATATAACATGGACGGAAAGTTCGTGTGAATAATAACAGTGAAAATATTGAACAAATGCCGGGAACCGTTGGAGTAACACACCATTGTAGCTATACTTTGGTCTTGTTACTTTATTTTCTGGATGATAATCGCCATGTTTTAATTAGAATAGAGATTTTCATTTCTTCCAATATGAAAGTAGATCTGATTTGAGTCCACTGATCTTCATACTACACTGGATGGCGTATTCCAATGGGCAGCTTGTGCCTATTAGAAGCTATGTTGCTTGTTTTACTTTAGTCAATTTCAATATGGCGACACACATAAACTCGTGCTCGTAAAAATAATGTAAGACGTTCGTAGGTGTGAAATTATTCCTAGTACTAAGTGCAAATAGTGGCAATGGTCTTAATTCACTCATATTGCGGCAAAAAAGGTGAAGTGGAAGGCAGGACACTCGATAAGTAAGCATTATACTGAGATCTATGTGTACAGCTGAGAGGTTATATTTACTTCATTTTTGCCTATACAGTCCGACCTCGGGCACTATGAACAGCTGAGCCTCAGGCACTGTGAGTGAATCCGGCCAGGGCTGACTCAAATACCCAAAGGTGCGGAAAGATACCCGGGAATAGCTACGACTCTGGCGCTTTGCTCTCATTGCATGGAAGCGTGGGGAGTAACAGTGCTTGGGGTGCTTGGTCCCGATGGCTAACAGTGCCCGAGGTCGGACTGTACAATCAGAATACAGTTCCGCTAGTTCCTATAATTATCTATTATCAATGAACTCCTTCGCATCAATACTAATCTCTGAATTTTCCCTGACAATTTGATAATAGCACCCGGAACTTTGCACTGTGGGAACAGCAAGAAATGGTGGAGTATTTGATTGATAAGGAATTCATCAGTGATGCGAAGGGCAATCTGGTGTGGCAACAGATGCTTAAAGACGGGGTAAATACGCTAAATATTGCACATGTGTTTATTATGCAGTTTTCGTATGAAGATTATTTTCAATACACATTTCATTTACTAAAAATGGAATGACAACTTCACCCAAACGTTTGCAATACAGAATTCTTGTAGTAATATTTCATTTTCACCCACGTTACGTCGCTTTCAACAGAAATTTCTATATCGTTATTTGAATCTGCCGCTCAAATTGACAAATTTACTACAAGCAATATGGCTGCCACACAGCTTCAATTCGGCACAAGAATTTTATACTGACTACGCCATCCAGTGGAGTATAGAGATCAGTGTTTCAGTCTGAGAATACTTTTTAGACAATTAATATGAAGATGAAAACGTATTCCACATGCTTAGGTCCTTTGCTTACAAACTTTTTAGGGATTCTCCTAGTTATCACTAAGCTGTGCGTGCAGTTTTCATGTGATTGTCTCCCAGAGGTCGATAGACGTACTTTTGAGAAATTAGACCACTGCCTGTTGAGGATGATTTTTTTTAAAAACTAAGTAGGCATTGATATTTGTAAAACTTTCATGTCGTTAAAACATCCAGTGTCACATCCGAGGAGTCAACTACTCATAAGTTTGCTTGCTGTACACCAGATTTCGGGATTTCAAAGGATTTCAAATGATTTTAGAAAATTTCATGATCTCTTGTGGTTTCAAAGAGGCGTTTTCAAAAAATTTCAAGTCGATTCACGGGATTTGATGTAGGATCAAAAGATTTCACGTGGTTTCAAATATTTCAAATTCTCTTACATAACTCACATGATCTCAAGAATGGTTGTCCCCTCGGTTACATCGATGTCGTTTTTAGTCGTTCGCTTTCAATTGACTGCAGTGTTAACAAGGGAAATGGAATCCGAAGCCCTGTATTCAAGCAACCAAACATACAACTAGTTTTATGTAATTTTTTTCAAGTTGGCAGAAAATTAAAGCAACCTTTGCTCCACCGATATATCAGTGCTCTGCTCTGCGCGGGATAGGGGACTTTGTGTTCTTTTTTTTTCCAGAGAACGTCAATTATTATTATTATTATTACTATTATTATTATTTCATTTTTCAATAATTTATTCATAATTTTCAATCACTTGTGCATTCAAGAGGTGATGTGAATTGACGGTATCTGGAAAAAAAAACAACCAAGTCCCCTATCCCGCGCAGAGCAGAGATTACTTTAATTTTCTGCCAACTTGAAAAAAATTAAAACCAATTGTCTGTTCGGTTGCTCGAATACGGGGCTTCAGATTCCATTTCCTTGACTGTACATTAGGGCAGAGTGAAACCGGTCAATTTTCGCGGATCGTATTCTAATTCACGGGGTTTAAGTGGAGAAAAAACGTAAAACGCCGAGTTGGCACCAAAAAATTCATTTAAACCCCCTAAGTTGGTCGATTTCAGTCTCCTTACGCTTATTCCAAGCGGGAAAGAAGTAGCTTTCGTTTGACGTTTTGAAATTCGAAATAACGTACTTACTTTCGAAAATACGAGCGTTTAAAAATTGAGTTTTTTCGGGAAAAAAAATCAGGAGGAAAAATTAGCTTCCGTTTGACGCGTCGCGTTTATTTACAAATCAAACATATCTCTGCAACGCTTACACGCTTGAAGTACGAGATTGAGCATTTTTGATTCGTTTGTTTTTTATTTACAATTTTTTCTGTCAAAGTCATTTCTCAAACGCTTGTATTCCGATAAATGAAGAAGATTTTCACATGTCGAGAAACTGGATGGATGCTAATAATCTAAGATCCGGCATTAGGAATATACAGCGTGTCCCAGAATTCGCGACGAGGAATTAACAGAGTAAATCGTTATCAAAAACGGGATCGAAATTTCCTTAGCCGTTTTTTCCGGAAAGGCTTAGATTTCTCGTTATAATTATTTCAAATCCAGCCAATGATGCACGGCTTATAAACGGACGTTCGTCGATGTGATTACTGCTCGGTTTATGCGAGTCTCCCAGCCTATTGTCGCCGCGAAACAAAGTGCACACAACCAAGCGGCGAGCTCACCGACAAGCGCCCGTTCTTAAATCGCACCTTATTGACTGAAATTGAAATAATTATAGCGAGAAATCTAAGCATTTCCAGAAAAAACGGCTCAGGAAATTTCGATCCCGTTTTTGATCAAGATTTACCCTGTGAATTTCTCGTCGCGAATTCTGGGACACCCTGTATCCTATCCTTGAAAGTAGAAAAGATATTTTGAGTCTCAAAATGTCAAACAAAAACTACATTCTTCTCGCTTCGAATAAGCTTTTCACTCCGCCCTACTGTACATATTTATATGTATGTAAATAATTTACATTGCACGTGTTTAATCATGACCGGCATGAAGTTGGTCTCATAGTGTTCTGTCTTTTCCCTCTCTATACGGAGCGATTTTGTGGAAAATCGCGCGCCTAAAAGGTAGGCTAACGGGAAACGCCTGAATTGAGCAGATCAAACATCGAAGATTGGGTTTTATTTATTTCGTGGGAAATAAAACCCAATCGTCAACGTTTGATCCGCTCAATTCAGGCGTTTCCCGTTACCCAACTTTTAGGCGCGTGATTCTCCACAGAATTGCTGTGTATAACCATGAAGGAAAGAAGAAGACAGAGAACTGTGGTGCCAACTTCATACTGGTCATGATTAAACACACCAAGCGTACACTGAAATGTATATTTCACAATTCAGGTGTCACGGTCAGCTCTGGACTCCACGCCACAAGATTCAGAATTATTATCTCACCGATCTTCGCCAGATTCAGTATATCTACTTGACAGATCACCGCCAAATCCAGGATATCCACCTGACCGAGCGCCAGGAGGTTCCGAATGCCTTCCTGCCAGAGCACTAGGAGATTCAGAATTTGTACCGGCTGGCTCTCCGACAGATTCAGATTTCCTACCTGACGAGTCGCCACAGAATCCTGGGCTTCTACCTGGCGGAAATCCGCAAAATTCAGAACTGTTTCCTGCCGGATTGCCACGGGATTCGAAACTCCTACCTGCTGGATCGTCACTAGACCCAGAACTCGTAGCTGCTGGATCTCTGCCCGATTCCAAATTCTTACCTGTTGGATCGCCCCCAAATCCAAGATTTCCACCTGACGGAGCTACGCAAAATTCAGAACTTCTACCTGCTGGATCGCCACAAGACCGAGAATTCGTAGCTGCCAAGTCTCCGTCCGATTCGGAATTCCTACCTGACGGGCCACCGCAAAATTCAAAATTTCGATCCGACGAAGCTTCGCAAAATTCAAAACTCCGACCTGCTGGATCGCCACCAGACTCAGAATTCCTACCTGCTGGATCGCCACCAGACTCAGAATTCCTACCTGCTGGATCGCCACCAGACTCAGAATTCCTACCTGCTGGATCGCCACCAGACTCAGAATTCCTACCTGACGGATCACCACAAGATCCGGTACTCCCACCTGCTGGATCGCCACCAGACTCAGAATTCCTACCTGACCGATCGTCGCAAGATTCGGATTTCTTACTTGCTGGATCGCCACGAGACTCGGAATTCCTACCTGATGAATCGCCGCAAAGTCCGGAATCCCTACGTGACGGATCGCCGCGAGATTCAGAATTCCTCCCTGAAGAATCTCAGTCACCTATAAATGCGGTAGTGTTTGATTGTACAGAAGAGAGGTTTCCGAGAGGGACCGACATCGATTCTGCGCTAGAAATTCCAGAGCCGGCAAGGTTTGAGGAATCATTCCCTGGAGCGGATCAATCGCTGATTGAAGATCCAATTTTCTGTGGAAATTCGCCCGCAGCATCTTCTGACGATATTACAATCGTCCATATGCAGCTAGGAGACAAAAAAGATGCCAAGATCATTACAAAATCAGCTTATCCTCGCTTAAACGTGAATGAACTGTATCCTCTAAGTGCTGCAGAGGAGGAGGCTGTAGCTTGTGAGGATCTTCCAGTTAGTATAGAGCAGGATGATGAAGTATCGTTGAACGCTAGATTAAAACGGTTGCGGACCTCCGAACCGAAGACCACGGATCGTGCCATGTCGCCGATTTTTGAATCGAGAAAGATGAAGAGAAAATCACCTCCAAAAAAAACGTGTGTTGATGAACTGCCTGTTGCCGGGGGATCGAAAACTGCAGCCAGTCCTACAATATTGAGGGACGAGTCCAACCAGGTGAGGATCCTTGGAGGAATCAAAGCGTCGCTCAATAACATCGAGCAATTTCGACTCACCTCATCCGACTCTGATAATACGGATTACAATCCAACTACAACAGTATTCGATCGTGAGAGAAGGGAGTCTGTGGATCAGAACTCATTTTCTGGAGTACGAGAAGTTGATACTAAAAAGAAGGTATTAAAAAAACGCATAGAGATCCGAAATCCATTGCGAGAGAGTGATATTTCTGAAGATGAAGAGCAACCGGAAGTTCTAAATAATGACAAAAAAACTGTCAGACAGTCGAATTCAAAAAAAAAATTGGATGATAATTCGCGCACCTTAAACACTTCGGTTAATATATCCAGGGTTACGAATGATGAAAGAAATACTGTGGTCAGCTCAACCAGATCGTCCGATGATGTCATATCAATCAGTAATAGGTAAGTCTCATTGTGCTTGACAGTTTAAGTATAAATTGTAATCAAATCTCCACGTCCTCTAATGCTTGGAAGTTCAGTCAGTAATTCAAATAACTTGGATCCCTTATCTCAGAATTAAAACACACAGTATGTTTGTGAGTGTCAAGATTTTATTCAGTACTGTATAATGGTGACGAGCAAAGAAAAGTTTGCGGCGATTTTCTGTTTGTTTTCAATGATCGTGAACCTTTTTTTCGAGAGTCACTGCTGTAGAGTTAGTCTCTCAAAGGATACAAGCGACCAATACTTATGAGTTCTGCTTCTGATGAACGATTTGTTCGCAAGTTATTAAATTGTATCACTGCTTGAACTGAATCGAACATTAAGGGGGGGGGGGGGGGGGGGGGGGGCGTCTATTTTCTCGATTTTCTCCGAAACGGGGCTATCAACCGCTTTGTCTTTTTGGCAGCCGATGTTTGACGAGTAATGAGTTCGAACTGGTACGTTTGATCGGATGAAATTGGGATTTTTTTTTTTGATCGAAAAGTGTGGGCGTGCCATTTATTTCGACTTATACACGGGGAGACTTTTCCTAGTAATATTTCTTAAAATTCTTCCCAGAATTTACTATTTTCGATGCAATTTTGGGATATACCGGCATTTTTCCACTAACTACTAGTTTGCCTAGTAATGCTGTAAGTTACAATCATCATTGGAATATAACCTAAGACATTTGTACAAACTCTTTTTTCAAATGAGAAGGTTTACTAGTTGGATGGTAAATTCAGCAGTTGCTACACCCAATGGTAATAAGTATAGCGAACCTTATACTTATATCTAAAACGAGCAGTACCTCTTCCAAGTCCGTATGGTAAAGGTCGTGATCGCAGCGCAACAGAATTTACCGACTTACCAATTATTTTGGAAAAAATTTCATGTCAAAAATTAAAAAAAGCTAGAAGGAGGTGTTGGCTATTTGGCAGTTTCTGGATCTTACATCGTCTAGCTTTACTGGTTTACTCTAGGGGCTTCGCAATTGTTACGGGAATCTATGTCCTCCTAAACTCATAGCCTAACTTACCCTACTCAACATAACCTATGAAGTGCAAGTTAGCAGAAGATAGCCAGTAGAAAATAAGCGCGCGGGTCCCGCGCGCAGCGGTTTTCACACGCTACAGAAATTAAGTCTCTGACGATCGTCGTATGACATCGAAACGACTTTATCGAGGGTGTGCAAACGACCAAACTGGATATTCGTCAACCTTCTATTACCCAACTGAATAAATGATCTGAATAATTTGTTTAAACAACGATAATAGTAATTATAACCAAGTATAATTAAACGAAAGTTTGAAAAATATTTACCGGAACTAGGATTAATGCAATAAAAATGACAGATGTATAGTATTCAAATTCTTTGTTATTTGTATGAAATATAATAAGTCTGGAAACACTACAAATTACATTAATAGCATTTTCGACTGGGCTACACCGAGCTACGCTGGTGTAGTGTAGCTATCTTCATCCTCTTTCTTTTCTATGAGGAAGAGAGAGACAGAGATGGCTACACTACGCCAGTGTATCTCGATGCAGCCCTAGTCGAAAATGCTATAAGAGCATGTCCTAGTCTTACCTGTACCGACTTAAAAAAAAAGTAAAACATCGAAAGAACTCCGAAATGATGATTAAAAATGATATATAATGGATTTATTCGATGATTAGGTTCAATCCAGCACCCGAGATGCGTTGAAATCGAGAAAAATTAATTTTTTATGTTCGTCAAGTGTGTCCGTGTCACCTATTTTGGTTAATATCAAAGTCTACGCGTCAAAAACGCAAAAACCGGCAACGTACCCCTAGTCTACATGCAATGACGAACTTTTTTGTCTGAAAATTTTGTTGCTTCACGCAACAATGGGGCGAATGGATAAAAAGTAGAGCGATAGTAAAGATGTAAATAGTGTAAAATTGTCGATTTCTGACAGCTGAGACATGAGACGGTCCTCGGCCAACGAAACGCCCGACACTCGACAGATGGCTCTACGCGTAAATCATCGTGCGGGTAAAGATATATCATCGTCGCTGTGGCGTTGGCAGACCTGGTACCACGTGACACGACGACCACATACTTATAGCTCTGTCGACTGGGGCTACACCAAACTACACTGGTGCAGTGTAGCCATCTTTGTCTCTCTCCCCCTCAAAGAAAAGAAAGAGATGAAGATGGCTACACTACACCAGTGTAGCTTGGTGTAGTCCCAGTCGAAAGAGCTATTATAGGATAATTGATAATACTTGGCAAAAAATAATAAAAATATTATATTTTCAATATAATAATTATATTCTAATAGTAATTCTATTATTAGTTGCACTTACCGTAGTATTGAATACATCATTGCCAAGTATTATCAATCATCCTATAAGAATACGTTTTCGTATCTTTCGAATCACCTCTGCGTGGTCGTCGTGTCACGTGGTACCAAGTCTGTCAACGCCACAGCGACGATGATTTATCTTCACCCGTACGATGATTTACGCGTAAAGCTATCTGTCGGGCGCATCGTTAGCCGAGGACCGTCTTATATATGTCTCAGTTGTCAGAAATCGACAATTTTACACTATTTACATCTCTACTACCGCTCTACTTTCTATCCATTCGCCCCATTGTAGCGTGAAACAACAAAATTTTCAGACAAAAATGTTCGTCATTGCATGTAGACTATGGGTACGTTGCCGGTTTTTGCGTTTTTGACACGTAGACTTTGATATTAACCAAAATAGGTGACGCGGACACACTTGACGAACATAAAAAATTAATTTTTCTCGATTTCAACGGATCGCGGGTGCTGGATCGAACCTATTTGTCCCTAATCATCGAATAAATCCACTATATATCATTTTTAACCATCGTTTCGGAGTTTTTTAGATGTTTTACTTTTTTTCTAAGCCGGTAAAGGTAGGACTATGATATGCTCTTAATATATAACATCTTTGGCTTCATCACTAATATCACAGTAGTTACCTTGAAGATGCCTCTAAATGCCAATATTCATTACGGGCGTTTTCGGAAATCGTACACTGAGAGAAAAGTTCAGTAGCCACCATTTGCCACCATTTGAGACTCGGGTAGCTACTATCTGCCTCCGGCGAGTATGTACAGGTTCAGTTGTGGCTGCTTCGGTAGGCAAGTAGCTACTACTTGCCAATATAAACTAAGCTTGTTGCTACACATGGGGCAAGTTGTAGCAACCGAAAACTCCGGTAGCTACTACTTGCCTCTACAGCTGGCGTCACTTTCCACATGGGAAGTAACCATTACCCTGCTAACATCGGTAGTCTCTACTGAACTCTTCTCTCAGTATATCGTTCGCACTTACTCGCTGCTAATAGTGTATTTAACGAAGCGCAATATTCTGTAGTCGTTTCAAATCCCATCGGCGCTTGCAGTAATATTTTCAATTTTGGTATGTCGACATTGTGTTTCATCGTGCGTTGTGGACAATTATTCAGAGTTCTAAATTTTTTCCTTTTTCCAGTTGTTTTCTCCGCAGTTATTACTTTGCAGCCCTTCAGTTTGAGTAGTATTGTCACAATCCATTTTCTTACGGAATTCATGTGACTTTCCTCGAAAAATACATTCGAAGAACTATAGATTATGTATGCCCACATGCTCACATGGACACCACAGTTTCCGCTTACACCGTTCTCGGTTTTTTGATTCGGGACATCAGTAGGACAGAATAGTGTCCAGAGGGACCAGTTGAATGCAGGCAAACCTTCACCCTGGAAGACGTTGTCTATATGTATACATGCATACATTTTCTACCAAACCAGTTCTCGGTTTACCATGTAGAGAATCTATGTATACAAAACAATTGTGAGTAAAGATAACCAACAATAATGTCCAATGGGTGTCACTCGTATTCACCGGAATGAGCCACCAATCTCGCGTCCAAGCTTGTTCTAATTTAGAGTGTACGTAATATCCAACGTCACGTTCTTGTCTGAACATCAATGCTTCGATGAAGTATACATTGAAATGCAACGGACCCCCTTCGTATACGTTGGCTCAAACTGTAATGAATGCATTGATAATACCGTCGTTGACCCATCTACCTGGCCTCAAGCTCAAAAGCCCTTCATTATACACTTGCACATCGTATATAACAAATCTTTCAGAAGTGTCCCAGTCTTCGGGATATTGTAGAATGTTCCTCCACGGTAAGGAGTCTAAATATTTTTGTGGAAGAAGAGTAGACAGATCAGGACTTGGATCGGGATCATTGCTGGCATTCTTTACTTTCAATAAATCGGCATCATGGCGGTTCAGAACGTCAACGATGGCAGAATCTTCACTCATAAGAATAGAATCGTCAACTATAGAATTATTTACCGGCGTGATAGACTTGTCGCGTTGCGAGGCTTCATTTACATCGTCGACCTTTACTCTACAACCTTCGGTTGCTATGTGTTTTTATAGTTTTGCTTAATTTTGCAAAGCAGACATTTAGAGGAATGCATTTTTTTTCGGTTCCAATACTTTTCAGCTAAATCAATGTCCGATTCTATGTCTCTCGGCTTGGGACCATTCTTCTCCAAACCATTCGTAAAGGGTCGTACTTTATTGTCGCTGTTGCGTTTTCCGCGAGTTGCTCGCAAACCATATTTTCGAAGTTTCAACCTGCGCATAATATGTTTCTCCATGGTTTGAATAAAGTGAAGTATTGGTTGCTTCATTCTACCTTAGAAAATTAGGTGTTTTGTTATTTTGAACCAATTTTCTACTGAGGCATTAGAGTCTCTTCGTAAACCCAGGCGCTGCAAGACCACGGCTGACCATAATGGGAAATATGGCAGATATTCATTCAGCAAGTGGCATAGTATCTATTATGTTTCTCACATTTGTTGTCGTTCAAAAAATCAAGGGTCGTTTCATATTTCTCCTGGAAGTGGCGAAAGAAAGGCGAACGTTCACGGATGGTACTGATTTCTTCTAATAGGTGACGATTCTCACCGTCTATATCGAGCCTTCCGTCATCATCTTCGTGTATTCCATCGTTTTCACGACTTCCAGTTCAGATAATCTTGCAAACGCCTTCTCGAATCCGGTACATTTTGCGTCAACTCCAAACACTACTACTACGTCGTGAAAAGTTCCATCTGCATCGTTTAATGTTACTGCGTGGATCAATAATGTCATAGCACTTGTTAACAATTTTCTTGCGACAGGATCACTAGTCCACTTTTTGATTTGTAGATTTGCAGCATGTAGTAAGTGCGATGAGCATTTGTGAATAACTGTAATTGGCTGATGTTCACTGTTTGGATGAATTACCTCTTCCCACCTGTCATTGAGGTATTCTGTGAGCGTCTTGCCATGGAAAACTTTCGTTGAAGCCTAAATCAGCGCTTTACTGAAGTCCATTTCGATTTTTGATATCACTGGCTTTCTTTGATGACAGTATTATTTCAGTGCACCATAAAATGTGTTGAGGAACAGCTCTATATACGTTATGTTGTGCGTGCATAAAATAAATTCTGCTACTGGCATTGGTGAACATTCTGAGTTCCCTGGTATTAGTAATGCATAGTACATAGTACGGCCTTTTTCCCCCTAGTGAAGGAAGCTGTATGATGGACCCAGTCGAATCCAGATGGCAAAAAACATCCGTTGTTTTAGTATCGTGTAAAAGAGAAAGAAACCGTAGCTTTGGATGTAGCCAGAGAATATTTTACCTTGCAAGTCCTCCTTATGATCAAATTCTTTTTTCAATTTGCAAATAAACGCGTGGTGATCTGAATCCAGGTTATTCCTACACCGGTGTTCTGCAATTTTTCTTGTAATCATCGCACTTGGGTCATCATTTCTGTTTCCTTCAGCCAAAACATCTTCAGGGACAGACTCCAAGTCCTTCAATGCTTGTATACTCGGTGCCGTTGAGCCCATTCGAATCCCCGTTTCTTTTCGCTGTTCACCGCGTATTTGACGACGATGCACTTCATGTTCTGTATGATTATACTTACCATATTCAACATATTGAACGACAGTATCGCATGAATCATTCAGGTCAGTATCAACATGAAATTTAAAGGACATGTAAGCTGTCATTTTACATAGTGCTTGAGCATTGAATCTACAGTAATTCGTCTTGCGAAGTCCATAACTCAGTGCATGCCATTCAATTTTCAAATACGGATTTACTTTAGCGAATTCTTCAACAAAATGATGCGTCCAACCTTTTTTTAAAAGCTTAGCACCTTTAACCCAGTATCGTTTCCAAAAATATTGAGGCAATGTGAATGTATTGACTATTCTTCCGAATGCGTCTCGTGCATGCAAGTGACACTTGACAGTGTGAGTAATTAGGTCACCTTGTGATGACGGAGTATCACAACGGTCAAATGTAGAGATGTTTTCAATGTCTACGCCCAATTCTTGTGTCTCTTGATCTGCTTCGCCAGGTAAATGAGAGTCAAATTCATTGCAGAAAGTATTCGACAAATCGACACAAGATTGCTAGTCAATATAATTGTCATTTAAAATATCGCTTTCCAAAATACTTTGTTTACCTATAGGTAAACTAGCGTCCGTTTCTTTGGTGAAAATAGTTGTTGAAAACATCACGTCGGCTGTTCTGTTCAGCGGATATACTTCAGGAGTAGAAGTAGAATATCGATTAAATGACAGATTGGAACTGTTATCTTGATCATATTGGAAATCAGAATCACCAGCCATAGGTATATTTTCTTGAGATCGTCCTTCCGGTTGCTCAGTTTCCACGAAATTTTCAGGCGAATCAGGAATTTCTTCAAAGCAGAGAAAATTAACATCTTCATTTGCAGGATCTAGAAGAATGTTTTTGTCACACAAAATATCCCCCTGCTGTACAACATATGATTCAGAATTAGAACATGGTTCCACGTTAAGGGTTTGAACATTCAGCGTTGGAGTTTGTTTGCGTCAAATTTTAATTGTGTCTGTAGGCTCAGTGTGGTTATTACTGCGGGTTTTAATACTGGGTAAGCTTATATATTGAGTTTTTTCATCAATTAATTCAAAGCTATTCCTCCAATTTTTTTTTTTATAAATGTTGTTTAACTTATTTTGAGCTTATAAAAAAATTGACAATGTGATAGAATAACATTATCATTTATTTAAAAGCATATTAAAAAATTATGCAGATGCGTCTATTACTGTGGATATCAAAGTAGCTTGCTCCTATTACTGCGTGCCTATTGCTGCGGATGAGCCAATGACTGCAAATCTTTAGGATCGGATGAAAAATTAAATAAGACTAATTAAAAAGATAATTATTGATTTAATAATTTTATAAAATAACCTTAATTTATATTCATTTTTTAAAATAAATTCAAGGGGTTGGCCACCCAGGCCGCTCGGAAAATGAGTTTATTTTGAAAAAATGCACAAACTCGAAAGTATAAAACGAAATATTTGTATGTTTTAACACAGGGTGAAAAACGGCTTTGAGAATGCCCCAAATAACTATGACCAGTGGAACCTTCAGGTCATTAGGAATATGACAGATGCGAGGTGGAGCAGAGTCACGAAGTAAGCCACTGATCATGGGCGAATAAAATATTTGTAGGAGGGAAATTTGATTTAAAAAAAGGCTAGAAAAAATAGTGAGCCATGGGGACACCATCGATGAACATTACTGTACTGTTAGGATATTCGGGTGAATTATTAATCAAAAGTCCAAAGAGATCTAAATAACCAAAATCAGTTTATTCGGAACAAATTAAATAACACGTCCGTAGCGTATGCTCGTCAGGACTAGACTGATTAGACTTAAAGTCAGTCCCGGTACATAGAATGACAACAACAACAAAAAAAGTTAGTCGTCTGTTGACGAGGCTGAACCGTTTGCTGCTAACAATACGTTATATAGAACTTATATTCCCGGAAGGGGAATAGCCCATTTGCGCAATGAGCGGCAGACTGACGCCAACATGTTGAGACAGAGAAATATCTCTCTCTCCTTTCCTAATGTCCAGTCCCCTCTCCGCGTATACCCCTCGCCTAAATAGTACCGTGCGAAGATTGATAGGTTAGGGTTAGCCTAAAGTTGTAATCTATTATGTATCACAGAAATAGTTCAGTTATACATTTACTGACAACGGTTATAAATTAATATGCTAATAAAAATTATCATTCAAGCAAACAATCCGACAATAGTTATTCGTGGTTAACGTTATAGGTTAGGAATGACTACGCTGGGGAGGTGCGCGCCTACGCGGAAAGCAAGACGGCACGTTACGAAAGGAGAAAGAGATATATCTCTGTCTCAACATGTTGGTGTCAGCCCGACAGCTCGTATTCCCCTTCCAGGAATATAAGTTCTATGGTACGTTACTACACCTGGTACCACGTGACTCGACCTGCAGTCCGATTATCTCTGACTGAGAAGCTAAAAATTCGCGTGTAGCGACATCTCACGGGCGTTCTGGGAACTAACGCCATCACATTATCAGCCATTGCAGCTCCCAGCCGTGACCAATCACGAAAATTACCACAAAATCGTGGAATACGTTTTGCCTTTTCATCATGTCAAAAACAAAGATGTTTTTTCATGGCTGTGTTCGGAATTCCATATACCGTGCGATTATGAGGAAATTACAGGTTCCAAGCGCTGATTTATTCGAATATCATTGGCTGGCAAAATCACGCCCTACCACGGACTTATGGACTGAGCGCAAGCTAGGCTTGTCGGCGAGGGGTATGAATCTTGGGGGGGAGTACGTGAGGTAACGCGTCGGCCATATTGGCAGGATAAATTCATAAGTCCGTGAGGCAGTACCACAAACGCGTATGTGCACGTAGTATATCTATATCGAGCTGTATTTCGCTCAACAAGATGGCTGACGCCGCTGATTCCCCTTCCGTCGTTTGCTTCACCCCCGCAAGGGAAGACTCAGTCCATAAGTCCGTGAGCCCTACTAACTTTTCAGTAATATCCCTAGTTCTGTCGTCTGCTAGATTTACAACAAACATAATCTATTTCTGCTACTTACTGCCGCCATTTGTATTTGACAACAATCGGAAACAAATAGCTGACAAACTAAAGATATTCGTGGCAAGTCTGAAATCGGCATCCCTCGTAATATTCGGATAAATCAGCGCCTGCGCACTTGGAACCTGTAATTTCCACATAATCGCACGGTAGAATCGGGTTACAGAGGCCGTTTTTTCACTTTTGATACGTAGCACAGTGGGGGATTTCGACCGAATCGCGGCCATAATTCAGGAACACATTAGAACTGTACCAAATTTGGTATTCCGAGGTTTTTGGGGTCGCTGATTACGAATTTGGTATCGAAATTGTCAAAAACAAAATGGCGGCCGAGATATCGTTGTTCGGTCTCAGAAATACTGGTTGAAAATGGCTAAAAGTTGGCTAAGATACGTTTTCGGGTTCGCTGATTACGAATTTGGTATCGAAATTTTCAAAAACAAAATGGCGGCCGAGATATCGTTGTTCGGTCTTAGAAATACTGGTTGAAAATGGCTAAAAGTTGGCTAAGATACGTTTTCGGGTTCGCTGATTACGAATTTGGTATCGAAATTTTCAAAAACAAAATGGCGGCCGAGATATCGTCGTTCGGTTTCAGAAATACTGGTTGAAAATGGCTGAAAGTTGGCTAAGATACGTTTTTGGGGTCGCCAATTACGAATTTGGTATCAAAATTTTCAAAAACAAAATAGCGGCCGATATATCGTCGTTTGGTCTTAGAAATACTGGTTGGAAATGGCTGAAAGTTGTCTAGGATACGTTTTTGGGGTCGCTGAATACAAATTTGATGATGTAATTTCCAAAAACAAAATGGTGGCCGAGATATCGTCGTTCGGTCTTAGAAATACTGGTTGGAAATGGCTGAAAAATACTAAAGGAGTTTTTGGGTTGACTATGAAAAAATTTGAGACATTTTGGTGACGATTGATTATGATAATTACTTTTATTCAAAAAAATTGTATTGAAATTCAATCGGAGTCATACTCTTCGCTCTCGGATATGGATAGTTCCCCAGCTGAATCATCTTCTGCGTCGCTACAGGATATCAGCCGCAGAGCATCATTCGATAGTTTTTTGTGCTTCTTCGCTGGAAGTTCCCTTAAACTTGAGATGTATGGATCTGAGGATACCAGCAACCAGTTCAGGACATCCTGCATCGTCCTTTCTCGGGAGCATTTGCGAGAGAATCCCTCTCGATATTTTTTTATATCTTTATTTCGGGCTTCCTGGGCAGTTCATGCTCCAAACTTTCCAATTGAGAATCGAACTCGGATGACATGCAGTTACGCAGTATCGAAAATATTTTTTTCCGCGTCCAAACGACGACCTGATCCTGAGATCCTTTAAAAAAAAACGGATACATATAAAATTACAGTTATTTGCGATATTAAAATAACATCTATTATGGAGCTCTGTTTGCACACTACGTCATATATAGTTTTTTGATCAAGATTTGATTAGAGATGAACATAAGGTGTATTTATTCTTTATATTTTAATATTCTTTTGAATTTTCGAACGTGCCTTTGCGAGAAAATTTCACATGAACACATTTTTCAGAAAAGGACAGTCTTTTGTCATTCAAATGCTGAAATTATACGAACTGCCCCTCGGCCCCGAATAATCCGTTCCGAGAAGAGACACAATGTAGGTTCTAGCTGACCTGCAGCTGCGCGCCCGAGCAGGTAGGCAGGTAGCATGACGCGCGATGCACGCGGCGCCCGAGCCAGAGGCCTTTGCTGAGCGCACACGCTGATCTAATAAAATACATTACATCTAACCCGGTCAAAACTGGTCGCTAGCTCTTTCAGAATCATTTACTAATAGCTTATACTTTAAATTAATCCAAGAATGATCGCGGGATTCCGCGGGATTTGCTACTTTTCGTCTGTGTATCGTCAGTTTTCTTTCAAACAAATAGTCACTTTTTCGATGTATTGTTATATGTAATAAACAAACAGAGCGATAGTTTTTTAGAAAAAGTAAAATACCCATAATATTCTACATACCTTCAGGAACCTCAGCCATATTTTCAATATTTTTTTGTGATTATAACTTCGCGTAAATATGAATTCAAACTTTGTACTGAATTTCGTAGATGCGCGCGTCAAGCATGTGCCGTTGCAGAGGGTGAACTTTACACTGAAATATCTCGGCAACCCCAGGTCGTCGGGGGTTAGGTTTAACGGTTCTGAATAGAGGGGATATTCCTGAGAAAATCCCTACCAGTCATACATTGAAAAAAAAAAAATCACATTTTCGATTTTTGGCCGCGATTCGGTCGAAATCCCCCACTGTGCGTAGGCTGTGATATAAGTCGAAATAAATGGCACGCCCACACTTTTTGATAAAAACAAACATACTGATTCCATCCGATCAAACGTACCAGTTCGAACTTATGACTCGTCAAACATCGGCTGCTAGAAGGACAAGTCGATTGATAGCCCCGTTTCGGAGAAATTCGAGAAAATAGACGGAGTCGGTGAAAATCGACTAGACTTGCCCCCCCTTAAGAGCATGTCCTAGTCCTACCTTTACCGGCATACAAAAAAAGAAAAAAGTCGAAAAACTCCGAAACGATGGTCAAAAATGATATATAATAGATTTATTCCTTGATTCGGGACGAATAGGTTCGATTCAGCACGCGAGATGCGTGGAAATCAAGAAAATAGCATATTGTGTAACAAGGGATGAAACAAGGTGAATGCAAGCCATGGTGAAGTTGTCAGTCCGAAGCCGAAGGCGAGGGCTGACATCACCCTGACCTGCATTCATGTTTCATCCCGTGTCACACACTATGTTTTTCATAACATTTGCTTTGGAACTTCAACTGTCAATTTCAACAGTCTGACATTTGCATCAGGGCAGTTATTTCTCTTTGCAATCCCAAGGGATGTGAAAGACCAATTTTGCAATCCCAAGGGAGTGAAAAATACCAATTCACACCGCTGATTCATTGAATTTGATACTTGCGCATATTTGTGACAACTTTTCCCGGCATTAGCCTGAAATCAGCCTCTTTCAACTGACAGAACAGGCAACGAAAATTGCAGTTTCAGAGCAGATGTTATTAAAATTAATTATTTATGTTCGTCAAGTGTGGCCGTGTCACTTATTTTGGTTAATATAAAGTCCTACGCGTCCAAAACGCAAAAACCAGCAACGTACCCCTATTCTACATGCAATGCCGAACATTTTTATTTAAAATTTTTGTTGTTTCACGCAACAATGGGACCGAGGGATGTAAAGTAGAGCGGTATTATGCCCGGTTGCACGAACGTAGTTTACCCTTGGCTTAAAGTTATCCCTCGGATAAATTTATTCCTGGGATATCTCGCTTCAAAATAATTAATAGTGAATGTCATCATCTGGTTTTATCCTTGGCATGAAAATACCGAGAATATTCGGTGAGACTACACGATCCCTTTCCTACGGCAAAACCAACACCAGCGCTCACCGCGTGCGTGAGGCTCGTTCAGGACGGAAAAAGGTGTCAGTAGCATTGCATCCCCTCCCGAACGAGCCTTACGCACGCGGTGAGCGCCGGTGTCGGTTTTGCCGTAGGAGGGGGATCGTGTAGTCTCACCGAATATTCTCGGTATATCATCGTCGCTGTAGCGTTGGCACACTTAGTACCACTTGACACGACGACTACGCAGAGGTGATTCGAAAAATACGAAAACTTATACTTAGAGGATAATTGATAATACTTGGCAATGATGTATTCAATACTACGGTAAGTGCTACTAATAATTGAATTAGAATTAGAATATAATTATCATATTGAAAATATAATATTGAGTACGTCATTGCCAAGTATTATAAATTATCTTATAAGTATACGTTTTCGTATCTTTCGAATCACCTCTGCGTGGTCGTCGTGTCACGTGGTACCAAGTGTACCAACGCCACAGCGACGATGATATATCATTACTAGCACGATGATTTACGCGTAGAGCCATCTGTCGGGCGCTTCGTTAGCCGAGGACCGTCTTATGTCTTAGCTGTCAGAAATCGACAATTTTACACTACAGTCCGACCTGAGACACAATCAGGCATCGGGACCGAGCACCCCAGTACTGTTACTCCCCACGCTCTCTCTCGCGGGCCAATCAGAGCGAAGCGCTGGAGCCGTAGCTATTTCCGGGTATCTTAAATACTATGTATAAATTTGCTTTTCGCACCTCCAGGTGTTTGAGTCGGCCCTGGCCGGATTCACAGTGCCTGAGACTCAGCTGTTCACAGTGCCCGAGGTATAACAGTGCCTGAGTTAACAGTGTCTAAGGTCGGACTGTATTTACATCTTTAATACCGCTCTACTTTACATTCCTCGGTCCAATTGTTGCGTAAAACAACAACATTTTTGGACAGAAATGTTCGGCATTGCATGTAGAATAGGGATATGTTGCTGGTTTTTGCGTTTTTGACGCGTAGGATTTGATAGTAACCAAAATAAGTGACACGGCCACACTTGACGAACATAAATAATTAATTTTTCTCGATTTCCACGAATCTCGCGTGCTGAATCGAACCTATTCGTCCCTAATCATCGAATAAATCCTTTATATATCATTTTTAACCATCTTTTCTGAGTTTTTCGATTTTTTCCTTTTTTCTAATGCCGGTAAAGGTAGGACTAGGACATGCTCTCAAGATCAAACCTAAGGTTTGGTATATTTAGGTGCCACAGAACTGCCGTCAATTCACAGATTTTCGATAGATATATGTCATACCGAGACGTCAAATACGAGGAATTTCGTCGACAAATTGAGCCTTGTTTACGGGACGCAGATAGTTGAAATAAGTTTTCCTGAAACAAGTATGTATTTCTACAGAGCGCTTGCTCCCTGTATTGAGTGATAGACGTTTCAATCTCCTGGATGCGGCAAAAATACGACAAGTCGGTAATGGCCGGATTCTGATGCCGCCATGCTGGATATGTATAAACGACCTGTCATTTTTATTTATTCGGAATACACATTACTGGGTAATCTACGCTGAAAATCACTAAGCAAGCGCTCTTCAGATTAATTTAGGCTTCCATAAAAAAATAATTCCCAAGGAATTCGTTTCTCTGTTTGGGCTCAATTTGTCGACGAAATTCCTCGTATTTCACGATTCTGATGTCACAAAATATATATAGGACATGCCACTACTGTGGCACCTTAAACTGAGATTTCAACTTGGAAATAGAGCCAGGCACACTTCTGAACATCAATGCATTCACATTATTCGAAATTTATTTTTCAAATCTTGATCTTACACTTTACTTCATTTACATTTTGAGTTTTTATTTGGATACGCCATCCGCAGAAAAAATTTGCAATTGTACCCATGACAAAAACCATCTACAGATAATATCGATGGACTAATGCCAAACGGGCGTAAGCGGCAAAAAAAAAAATTCGTTTTTATAGTGCCAAAATCTTTTTCATGCAATGGAGACTCTTTTGGGCATAAGCGCAAAAAAAAAATTTTTTTGTCGCTTACGCCCCCATGGAATTAGTCCATCGATATGGATCATTCTTGCGTATAAGAATTCGAAGTCGTACCCAACTAATACTTGATAATTCATTTTATGTTTTTTTCAGTGATTCTGATCCGATGTCCGATGACGGAGTAGCAAGTTCTTCATCTAACAGAATCACCCGCTCTGCGAATTCGTTAGTAAAATTGATTTGAATTAATTGTTTTACTGAATGTCGCTAGCTTGTACATCGCGTAACAGAAGTTCCGTGATGAAGCAGCGAGTGTGAATGTCCGAGATTCATGAGATACCTTTTTAATATTATTATTATAGTCCAAAGGAATCGAAGATGCCGAATGCGGTTTCAGAGAAGGTTAAACGCTCGCAACCACTGTAAGTTGATTCATTTCAATAATGTTTGAAAAATTAAACGCAAGATGAGATGCATCTAGAAAAACTTTAATTAATAAATCAAGATTATTCATATCTTTGAGTGCTGCTTGCGGAAAAATTATACAGAGCGATTCTGTGCAAAGTTGGTTACCTACACGGAGAAAAAAGTATGGCTCTCGTAGTTATCTAACGGATAGCGAAGGTGGTATTGTGATTGGTACTAAACGGTTTCATGCTTATCACGATACTATATACCAATATGCTCTATACTAAATATCCTTACAATAGCTTTTTGAGGTATCGCTACTGTTACAATACATATGTTGATATACACGCAACTCCCAATACTTATTATCAAGATCCAACAGTATTGTGAATGTATCAATATGTATAGCGATCGCGAGCTAACGTTTCCTTACTATCGCGAAACGGATCGTGATAATCGCAATCCACGCTTTCAGCGCCACGACTCATAACCAAGTTCCCAAAACTAACCCTTGGTTTCCATGCAAGCGTTGCCATGCGGCAAAACGCGTGCGGCGAAACATTCAACCAATCCAAATCGCACCACCACGCTACTGATTGGTTGAACGCGCTGCCGCACGCGTTTTGCCGCCCGGCAACGCTTGCATGGAAACCAAGGGTAATACTCGCCTCGTGTATCGTACAGCAATGTTCATTAATGGCTTCGCGGTGTCTAACTGTTTTTTTCTGACTTTTTCGGATACCATTAAATAAAATAATGTTATATTATTTTTATAAGGGTTCATAATTATTATTATTATAATTTCGGCTATCGGCACATGAAATATGACTAGAATGGAGTCTCGTTTCCGAAAAAGTCAGAAAAAATAGTTAGCCACCGCGAAGCCATTAATGAACATTACTGTACAACATGCAGACAAGTGATGAAATAGTGATTGTTTATGAAAGGGGGAAACCACATTAGGTGGCTGATTTTCAGGCGTTTTCTTACAAATTTCTTCGAGCGTGAAAAATCAATTGGAATTTAATCTAATTTAGACATCATTCTATAGATATATTGAATTACTTTCACAAATTTTTGCGAGTCATTTTGGCCGAAAATGTCGATGTTATTGGCTGTTGGTCACCGAAGCTCGTCGTCCGATATAGCGTTTGGTCACAAAAGTATCGTGGTAATCACGATACCGTTTCGTCATGAAAGCCACACTTTTTTCTCCGTGTAATGAGTAGGCGATTCGGTAAATGCCTGCATACAGGCAACTCAAACATGAGCAATTAGGTTTCATTTCCCATACCGCGTGCCCATTGGCTACGCAGGAAATTAAACCTCATCGCTTGATATGTGATTGCCGGCATGCACTAAATTGCCTACCTATTTGCTGTGTGCATTTGGCTGGAGAGGATGGATGATACTATGACAGCGCCCATGGTGGCGGTAAATGGCGTTTACAGGGGACAAATCCGGCACCTGCATTGGCTAGTTTCAAATTGTGTATACGCGTCACGAAATTCTATCCAATAAGACCATATCCCGCCGTCCAGTTTTTGCCATTTTTCGTCACTTGTAGCGCTACATGTCAACATGCACATAGCGAATAGGGAAACAACTTTCCTCATAATCGCTCTACATGATGTCCCAGAATTAACTATACAAAATTACAAAGTGGTAGGAGTAATAGAGGCGGTCGAGCTGAGTAAATTAACCCGAAGAACATGTGGTCTGCAGAGTCGCATTCGCGAGATACGGCCGGTTAAAGAATCCCGCGCCGGCATGTGGGAAACCGAGTACTCAGAAATCATCGGTTAGGAGTCTTTTTGACAAGCGCGCGCGAACGCTGATGCGGAACATAACACTTTCAAATCTACGAATTTCAAATGAAAACACCTTTGGCATTGAATTTTTGCCAATTTGTGTAAAACGAACGAATCTAATAAGGCTAACCAATCGCAATATCTGAACTTGGCGATCACCAATGGAGTGAAGTATACCAATGGCGCTTTCTTTTAAATCAGGGAATTTAGCTATAGTAACGCCATCTAATTAATTCGATTTCGCGGACACTTTCTATACATGGAGAGAGTCCTCCTTACCTCTAACCTCCATAATATAGTCTTTGAGATTTGACACGGAATTCAGGTAGTTCCTGATCATTGGATATGAGATGCTAATCAAATGTTTCTTAGTTGATGGTAATATCAATCGAATAGGGAGGTTGCATAATTCCTGCTAGAGCTGTCCACGAGACGAGACGAGACGAGATTTTTGGTATTCTCGTCTCGGTCTCATTAGAAATCAAAATTTAGAGCCACGTCTCGGTCTCGGTACCAGTCTCGCCAGCAGTGTATCGTCTCGTCTCGATCTCGTTCCAGTCTCGGGTTAACTGGTCTTGTCTCGTTTCGTTTCGTCTAGTCTCGCGAAAATTGGAAGAAGCACACTTTCGAAAAGAAAACAAATACACTTGAAAATACTAGAAACTTATTTATTGTCAGATATTGCACATGTGCCTCAAAAAAATGTATAACATCGTGAAGTTAAGGGGCAACCGAACGATGGCCGCACTATAGTTCGACCAACACACGCTCGCGTTGCGTACGTGAGCTTCTGCTCATTGCTAGTGACTGCCAACTCGATTGGCCCGGCGCCTGAAAGATACTAAACTATAGTTAAGTATCCTTGAGCCTCGGTGACAGGCGTCGGGCGAATCGAGTTCGCAGTCACTGGCATATTTAACATTGAATATTACTTTGAGCCTAATAGTAGTTACGCTGAATATATAAAAATAAAAAATTACTCGTTTGTCGTGAAGAATCAGGAGCACCGTTGGATCGATTCTGGAATTTTTGGTCTTCAATTGTTCAGAATTGGTACCATTTTTCGTTTCGACGTCCGCCATATTGGATCCGCCATTCTGAATTCTGAAAATCCGATGCCGGATTCGTGATCAGCGACCCCGAAAACCCCGGTAGCACCTTGTCAGCCAAAAATCCTCGGCCGTTCGTTCTTCGCGAGCTATCGAATAGCGAAATCTGCGATTTTCAGGGTTTAATTATACCCCTTTAGGGTGGAATTCCGCAGATATAAAAAACGCCCGTTGAACGATTAACCGCCGTAATATTCAACAGCCCGTTGAATTGTTTTGTTTCTATTGTTACTATCGTATCAAGAGACTCGGTAGAGTCTCGCGCCAAGTACATTAAAAAAAAAAAAATTTCAAGCGCGAGATCAACGAGTCTATATACCCGAGAGGCAACTACCCTAACCTATACCGCGAATTAGTATCTTCGTTTTCTTTCACCTCACAATATACACGAATTGAAACTAATTTTATCCAAGATGTGGGCATGAAAAGCTTTCATTTGAGCCCTAAATCGATTAAATCGGTGTCCGGAGTGCTGAGATATAATTAATTAGAGATTCTGATACCTCGTTTCCTCGTACAATGTTTCTCTTTAGTCTTCTTCAGACCAAGATTCTGCCAACTCAAACCATTCCCATGAAATCACATTTCGTCGCTAAACGCAGGACGTATGTTCTACGCTTATACACAGAACATACGTCCTTACGAATCTGGGAACAGACATAGAAGGGAAACTCCACACAAAAATTCAGACCAAGATTCATCCCATTAAAACCATTCCCATAAAATCACATCGCGTCGCTAAACGCAGGACGTATGTCCTATGCTCATACACAGAACATACGTCCTTACGCATCTGGGAACATGACATAGAAGGGATAAATCCACACAAAAGTTGTATAGAGTGGCGTGAGTACGATAGTCACGACGTAGTCGGCGCTAGTTCGCAAACAAAAATCGTCTGCAACACTAGCAGACGCGTGTTGTCATTTCATGCTTTTAAATCCAAATAAAGGAAATAAAATAAAGTACGAGCAATGATTGATATAAAATTTGAAGGTACGAAAACTAGTGAATACCCACTAAAAGCACCTCAGGTACGAAAACCTTACGCCAAGTACAATAATGTGATAGTCACCAACAAAAATGTTTCGATAGGTTAATTTTGAATCCTACGATATTGAGCTTTTGAGGTTATTTATGAATGCAATTATCGGAGGAAACGGTTTTTTGGGGATTTAATTATTTAGCAAGTTACCGCCTGAGGAAGTCTGATGATAGAAAATCAAGAGCAAATGTTGAAGTCGAAAAATATCAGGATATCATGATTTGATATAAGGAACGGCAAGGAGCCAGACCAATAAAGCCGAGTTCAAGCGTTGGTTTGCAGCGAATTCCACTTCAAGCTCTATGTTAATTTCATCTCCGAAAGCCCGTCTGCTCAGACTCAAATTGTGAGTCGACGTTATACGTAGGATTCCGACGAGTTTTATGATCTATATCCTCTAGTCAAAATGAGACTGTAAGTCGACTTGTGTGTTAGACTCCGATAGGCTTTATTCTACACTCCACGTCCACCTAGTGCTTTGACCTTCGGTGGAGATAATTTTTAATCCATGTTTTACAAACAGCTTAGATTCTTTGTTCAGAGCGATCTCAAAGTCTGTATAAATATCTATGATTACATGTAAATTAATCGTACAAACTATATATTCATAATTTACTGTCAAATTTCAATACATAAATTTATTAGATTTTGGTATGCAACCTGTGTCTGTATGTTCAAGTCTCTTAAGCTTTCTTCAAATTCAGATTAGTGCTATCACGACAAATTGAATGAAAATACTTATTCGCTATGAAAGAAATGATCGATCGTCGCCCTCTTTGTCAGATGATAAAGATTCTTATCTATATTTATTTATTCGTTTTAGACTCGGAGTAATTTCATTTATGAATGTAATTATTGGAGAACATCTAGTCTTGCATCACAATAGGCTCAATTCTATATATTTCGATACCTTCGGTTCAGACCCGAAGTTGAAGTTGACGTTATGAGTACAGGACGCGTACATGTTCTTTTTGCAGAGGACCTAGCTGCATTAAAAAAAAAAAAAAATTCCCTAAGAATTGCAATACATATATCTAATATTTATATATATTTAATCATGAGCTGCAACTATAACCCTGCGTTTAAGTAACTCCGCCATTGCCGGTCCCAAGCCCAGATGAGACAGGAGGAGGGCTGCGCGCTGGGTTACACGTTGCAGGCATACAGAATTATACCGGATTCTAACGAAACAATTCGTAGAACTTAATGAAAGAACACATGTTTATTACGTCTGTCCACAGAAATTTAAGGCTTACAGAAAAGTATGAGCATACGTGTATATTATAACATTATTTTCATTCATTTAGAATTATACTACCACATTTAACATTGCTGCTTTTTGAGGGATTCGGATGATATAAAATGCATCACCGTACATGCATTGAGATGTTCATAGGAACAATTGGCAGAATGCTGACAGCTAAGTAAGCCTCGCAAGCGAGGATATAGGAAAACCCAATCGAGCGAGCGTAGCGAGCGAGCACAATTATTAGGTAGTCAAGCAAAATTGTACAAAAAGTGGTGATATCAACCCCAAAAAGCACCCCTGGTGCAAAAACTTTTCGCCAAGTACATTAATGTGATCACTACCCCCAAAAAAATTCACCAACAAAAATTCTTCCTTGACAAAAGTGGTACTATAGAAATGTCTACTTACAAAAGAATTGAAATCAGATACAAGTGCCAAGTACATGTCTTCTGTATAACAAAAGTTTACAACAGAAGAACAGAAAACTGAATAGTCTTGTGTGGTTCACTCGCTACGCTCGCTCACTCGATCGGCTCTTGATAATTACAGGGAAAAAATCAGGAAAAAAAATTTAGGAAGTGGTACTTGGCGGGCCATTATAGCAATATGTATCAAACAAATGATACATAGACCTAAGTAAATACTCTTGCACTTACTCATAAATGGCCCGCAAGTACCACGTACTAAATTTTTTTTCCTGATTTTTTCCCTGTAATTATCAAGAGCCGATCGAGTGAGCGAGCGTAGCGAGTGAACCACACAAGACTATTCAGTTTTCTGTTCTTCTGTTGTAAACTTTTGTTATACAGAAGACATGTACTTGGCACTTGTATCTGATTTCAATTCTTTTGTAAGTAGACATTTCTATAGTACCACTTTTGTCAAGGAAGAATTTTTGTTGGTGAATTTTTTTGGGGGTTGGAATTTTTAACCAGCGTAATAGCTATTACGGCCGGTTGAAAATGACTACCGCGGTTTCACAGCAATCGCGCGTCTTGCTAAGGGAGACGCACAAATAACGATAGCTTGTTGTCGTTATTACTTACCTCACACATCCCTGATAATAAGACACGCGGTTGCTCGGTAACCGCGACCGTCATTTTGAACCGGCCGTAATAGCTATTACGCTGGTTAAAAATTTCATACGATAGCGACAATAGAAATAAAACAATTTAACGGGCCGTTAAATATTACAACGGTTAAACGTTTAACGGACGTTGATGAATCCGGGCATAACACACGCAACGGCGCATGACGTACCTTATGACGTCAAACTAATGGCGTTTTGTCTACGTTCGCGCTCAAACTAACGCATTTTTCAAATCGTTTTCTCACAGTCTTTGAGAGACATTTCTCAAATCTTAAGCTTTTCATTGATGCGATTTTATTTACCAAAATCCACTTTTCACACAAACTTATGATTTTAACGAACTAGGCAAATCCCCTATTTTATGATCACTCATTTGTTTGTTCTTATGATTAGCAGTCGGAATTACCTGCCTTGGGAGCAGCGTGAAATGGTCAAGTATTTGATCGACAAGGGACTAATCTCTGAGGCGAAAGGGAACAGAGTTTGGAAGCAAATGATCGAAGATGGGGTAAATAGACACGTTTCATTAATTATTTCATCGTTGTATCCTTTGAATAATGGATTAAAAGATTTTGTTTTTGTTTCAGTACCTATCCCACAGGACTGTTTTCTCGCTGAATAACCATTTTCGCAAGTTCATATTACCTCACATTCATCGATTCCCAATGGAGAGTGAAAACTTGAGAAAATTCCGAAAGCTCCTCGAATAATGCTTTCTTTCGTGGAATGATTTCGAATAAAGAATTTTTTTTATCGTTGTTACATATCACTAATTTCTTTTTGTATATTAAGTTCGAAAATCTGTATCATTGCCAAATTATTGGAACTAATCTTTACTCTGGTAAAACCGATAACCATAAATTTAATCAATTACAATCCAAATAGCTAGTCATTCTTTGCGAATCAAGCAATTACTTATCCCAACAGAGTTTCTCGCCTGTCACTTATACACTTCCTTCGACGTGCTTCATTTAAGGGAAGCCTTCGGTGAAATATTGATAAAAACGATTTTTTCATGTTTTAAATTATTGAAAAAAATCCAATCGAAGTAGTTAGACAATGGGGGTTCTACCGCAATGACCGTCCCTAATTAGCGATAACCTGCCCACCCTAATCAATTATTTCGTAATTTTGTGGATAACGGGATCTACCTGCAAGGACCGCCGCTGACGCTAATCGATGATTTCGCAATTCCCCCTCCCCTCGATCATGTGCATGTCTCCCGACTAACGGTAATCGATGATTGCGCAATGGGATCTACCACGCAAGGGGTGGCGCTCCCCCCCCGATCACGTGCACAACTCTTGTCCGAATTTATGCGAGCCTCTGACGTGCGCTAGTCTGGTTGCAATCCCGACAGATGCTGGCTGATTTCCGAAATGATGCAATTCCGATAGATGCTGGCCGATTTCTGAAATGATGCGAGCCCGATAGACGCTAGCTTCGGATTTCTGAAAGATGCGTCGTCGTCGTCGTCGAGACCTACTTCACCCGTGAGCGCTCTTACCGATCGTCGATCGTGTGCGTGTGTCTCGTCTGTCCGATGAGAACATCACCCATCCCTCCACGATACCGATGATGTGTTTGGAACAATGCTTGTTTGAATATCCTGAAATTAAAATTCTACGAACTAAAAACTGAAAATCAAAATTCTACAAACTAGAAGTTTATAGAACTAAGGGGAAAATGATCAGAGTCGCGAAACACAAACACACACATACACACCTAAATTACCATTATAAAAATATTTTTTTTATTTTTTGAATTCAAATTTGTAAAAAATATAAAATACATATGGAAAAAATTGTTCGATTACTTCTTCTGTTTGATATGTTTTTTAATACGTAGAAAAATGATTATTTCGTCCTCTTCTTCGACTTCTGCTGTGTCTCCGCCACGTCGGTTGCCGGCGCAGCAGCAGCTCCTAGAAACAAAAATCGATGATAGTAATTAATAGAATGAACAAAAAAATACTTTTAAATTACAGAGTAGGTAAATTTAGTGTATGCTAATTAGTTCAGAGCTCTTACCTTGACCCTCTTCCGCACTCAGCGCCATTGCCACCGCTCTAGTCAAGCCGATGGGCGCTCCCATTTTTTGTCTTTCATTCGGATTTAATTCATCTTCGTCGTTGTTCGATTTCAGGTTATTCTCATCAACATCCTTCGATTTCAGTCTTTCATTCTCATCGTGATAATGCTGATGATCCCCCGTTAAATATAACCGAAATGCCGTAGCATTTATCCCAGTTCACTTTAAAGTAATCAGGCACGACAGGCACCGGTCATACGCTGCGCTGTGGAGGGAACAGACGGCTCGGGCAGTAACCCTGTCCGAGTCCGTAAAGCAGCTAGGATAGGAGAGGTTTTTTGTGTTAGCAGACCTAATAATTTTTGCCTAAGTTCGAGGGGTTCTAAACAAAAATTACTCACAATAACTCCGGATTCACGAGACCGCTGGTCTCTCGAAATCCGCTAAGTTACAATGTATACACGAAAAAGGTGTGTATCATATTGTATGTATATTGGATCAAGGGAATTTATTTGAGTACACAAAGTCATTTTTCACTAGAATCTTCTTTAATAGGTTGTTCTGTAATGATACACAGAAGAATATCACAGTTTGTACGTAATATCACAGTACGTCATAGAGCATACATAATATAATCAATTATTAACAACAATATAGAATATTAAAAAAAGCAATTAACGTTTCATAAAGGGATTTTTTTTTTATAGTGCGTCTCTTGCTTCTCCAGCGAGAGTCTCAATCTTTCTCAGAACTTGCAAATCTCCAGGCGTACAATTCTCGTGGTTTTCGTACCAT
Source organism: Tenthredo notha (assembly GCA_914767705.2). Classification (NCBI taxonomy): domain Eukaryota; kingdom Metazoa; phylum Arthropoda; class Insecta; order Hymenoptera; family Tenthredinidae; genus Tenthredo; species Tenthredo notha. The sequence goes on from OU611916.1 coordinate 3,569,521, forward strand.
GCGAGGATGTCGCTCATAGCTGAGACGATACTTTTCTGTTCTTTTTCTTCTACTTCTTCTTCTGAGAGTATTTCTTGTTCTATCTCCTGTGAAGAGATAGTCTTACCGCGGTCTCGTACGGCACGAATGATAGTCTCATCGCTCAAGGGTTCCCATCCAGGCAAATCAATATCCTCATTTATCCACGAGACAATTTCGGGCTCTGATACCTCGAGATCCGGTATCTGTGAGAAGATCGTACACGTATCAGAATCAGCCGCACGCTGCTGACGATCAACCATCTGGTCGATAGTAACTTCTCCATTGAGAGAATCGTATGGGCAAAAGGCTTTCCAAGCTTTCAACAAATTCGAGCTGGTTACATGGTTTCACGCATCGGAGATGAAATCGCAGTAGTCTTTGAGGTTTAATTTTTTGATAAAGTCTTCGACTTGACCCTCGTGTTCCAATAACAATTTGCGGGCAAGAGACTTGCGATATAGTTTTTTTTACAGTTTCGATGACACCCTGATCCATCGGCTGTATAATTGCTGTAACGTTCAGGGGCAAATACATTAGGAGACCGGGGCTAGAAGTTACAGGGGTAGGTTGTTACAGCGGTTATTATTTCGGAACTATGGTAGATGGCACCGTGGTTCAAACGAGAAGAACTTTGTTTCAATGTGACACACAATTGCTCGAAGTCAGTCGCGGCTGCGCCGCTGTAGTGAACAGTAGTGTGTATGGTGCTACAAAACTGACACGTAAGTAAATATTTATCAATGTTTTATTTTTGGTCTGCTGTCCATATTAACGGTGTCAGAAGTATGGTGATTGATTTTATTTCATCAAACAAGTGTCCAAAAGTAGTGTAAGCGATACTTTTGCTACATTTTGAAACATCACAAAGTTGCAAGTATATTATTGAATAAATAACTTCGGGGTCAAAAGTTACAGCAACTTGGGGTATGTTGTGACACTGTAACAACTTGCCCCGCTGATAGGAAAAAATTACTTCAATGTTTTTTTCTTGTTGTTCAAGGATGAGAACCTACAAAAGAAAGACGGACCGTGGGACTACGTCTATAGACGTGTACAAAGAAGCTGCAAAACTTGTGGTCGAAGGAGGAAAGTATGTAAGGAGTGCAGCAAAAATTTTTGAACTGTGTCATATGACTTTATCGAGATACATCAAAAATCTAAAAAAGGTGAATAATCCGGGAGTTGGATACAAAGCAACTCGCAAAGTTTTTGACGAAGAACAAGAAAAACAGCTGTCGGATTACCTGTTGAAATGTGCAAGCATTTACCATGGTCTTTTGCCTACCGAAGTGCGAAAGTTAGCATATGATTGTGCTGTCAAATTCAATATCGATCACATCCCCGAATCTTGGAAGCAACGCGGCATGGCGGGACCTGATTGGTTTACTTGCTTCCTGAAAAGAAACCCTGAACTTTCGATCAGAACCCCAGAAGCGACCAGTCTGAGCCGTGCAACGTCATTCAATAGGAAAAATGTCGGAGATTTCTTCTCGAAATTAGGCGAGGTATTATTAAAGCACGAAATACCAGCATCAAGGATTTGGAATGTGGATGAAACGGGGGTGACAACTGTGCAAAAACCTCAAAAGATTGTGGCTCAAAAAGGCATCAAACAAGTGGGATCCGTGACTTCAGGTGAGAGGGGAACACTTGTCACTGTAGAAATGACTGTAAGTGCTGCCGGAAATACCATACCCCCAATGTTTATATTTCCTCGGCTGAAATTCAAAGAATTATTCATCCAAAATGGTCCCCCAGAATGTATTGGTGCAGGGAACAAGTCTGGATGGATGACTGCGACAGAGTTCCTGTTATACATGGACCATTTCATAAAATTTGTAAAACCGACGCCATCTGAGCCTGTCCTATTATTGCTCGACAATCACGGGTCACATATTGATATCGGAGTTGTTGACAAAGCTAAGAAAAACGGTGTAATAATGCTGTCGTTTCCGCCACACTGCAGCCACCGTCTTCAGCCTTTAGACGTTGGCGTGTATGGTCCTTTCAAACACTACTGTGCGACTGCCCAAGACAACTGGATGCGTAACAACCCTGGGAAGACGATGTTCATCTACGAAATTCCAGCAATTGTGAAGACTGCTTGGCCATTAGCGTCGACACCGGTCAATATAAAGAACAGTTTCGAAAAAATCGGTATCTCTCCATTCAATCCAGAGATATTTCAAGACTCGGATTATGCACCGTCGTTCGTCACCGACCGTATTTTCACCGATTGTGAAAATCAAGAAGTCAGCGCTTCTGTTGAAGTTCAAGCTCGAAAAGAAAACGTGCCTCCTCCAAGTCCCCCAAATCCTTTCGGGGTAGTAGCAGGACCTTCAAATCTCAACGAGACTCTTCCAAAAACTTCGAATGGTAACGATGCAGCTGTGGGTCTTTCTAATAACAACTCACACAATGTTTCACAATTTTCACCAGAAGCTGTAAGGCCTTTGTCAAAAGCACCACCAAGAAAATCTGTTGCTTCCAAACGTAAGGTGAGAAAATCAGCAGTCTTGACTGATACGCCAGAGAAGAATGCTTTGGCTGAAGAACAAGCAGCAAAAAAAAGACGCCCAGCTGTGAAGAAAAGCTCTGAGAAAAAAAAAGGGAAAGGAAAGATGAAAAGTAAACCTAAATCGGCTATTAGAAAAGTTTTACAAACAATTGATAGCGAGGAAAGCGAAGAAGACGATGATGTAGAATATTATTGTCTATTGTGTTCAAAACCCTATTCTAAATCCAAATCTGGCGAATATTGGATCCAGTGTTTAGTGTGCAAGCGATGGGCACATGAGCATTGCATAAAAAGTAACAGCAAGTCTTCTTTCGTTTGCCAAAATTGTTACTCCGATGAATCCTCAGAGTCTTCGTAATCTGTATCGTCTTCATTCTATTTTACATATTGTGATAATGCAGAATGCTATTTTGTGATAATAAAAAGTAAGAAGCAATAAGTTTTGCTTTGTTTAACATAGAACGTCGAAATATATATTCTAAGCGCTGAAATTGTGTCACTCCTAATATAATTATGAAGTCAAATATTCATAATATGACTTATTTTGTGATAGTAAAAAAGTACTAAGTTTTGTTCCCTTTAGAATAAGGTATTGAAATGATCTAGTTCGTCACTTGTCTAAGAAAAAGACTGATTAGTCATGCTAAGACTTGTTTTGCAATAATAAAAGGTGCTAACCTTTGTTTTGTTTAAGGTGAATTTTATAATGTTTATGTTATGCGTACGAATTTTATTACTTTTAATAAATAAATACTAATATTCATAATTGTACTTGATACATTTTATTGTGAAAGTAAGAATAGAGTTTCCTTCCTCTTGAACCACAAGACACAAACTATGTAACAATTTGCCCCAGGGCTGTAACTTCTTGCCCCAAACCGGGGTAAGATGTGACAGTCCGTTTAGCTTGAAAAAAAAAATTATATGTCAAGAACGAATTCCGATATTCAATTGGTTCTTTCACAGAAATGATCTTCAATAATGAACCTAACAATACATTAACTACGGGACGAATCCGTATTTATACATTTTGCAAAATATCATTCTTTGTAAAAAGTGTAACTTCTAGCCCCGGTCTCTACGTCGAAATCATTGTCCACAGCGTTTAATACATTCAGTGGCGGATGTGATGGAGCATTATCTAGAAGTAGTAATACTTTGCCGTGATTTTGCCTTCTAGCTTTCTCGGCTTTGACTAGAGGAATGTACTCGTTAGTATACCTGTGATAAAGATTAAGAATCTATGAAAAGACAACGCTTTATTTTACATTGAGGTTGCCGAGTCCACTAGAAATCGTAAAATGGTCATGTAATCGCAGATTTTTGTGTTTTTCGAGTTACATACATATTGTTACCTTTTTATTTAGTTTTATACGCCAGGAGGACGAATAAAACTTTAGGCTGTCGTAGGAACGAGTCTGATAAGTATATGGAACTCCGCGAATTTGAAAATTAAATTATATCAAATTTTCACGAACTTGGATGGGGAACAAAGCCTCCAACAAAGTCGCACAGTGGGGAATTTTCACGAAAACGTGGCCATAATCCAGGGGATCATCGGAATTTTTCCGAATTTGGTATACCAACGTTTTTGGGGTCGCTGATTACGAATCTGGTATCCAAATTTGGAAAAACAAAATGGCGGCTCCAATATGGCCGATGAACACATTAATTTCGTGATAAACTCGATTGATTATACACTTTACCGATGTTTTCGGGGTCGCTGATCACGAATCTGATATCTGAATTTGGAAAAACAAAATGGCGGACTTGATATGGCCGAATCAGACATGAATTTCGTGAAAAACTCGATTGATTATACACTTTACCGATGGTTTCGGGGTCGCTGATTACGAATCTGGTATCCAAATTTAGAAAAACAAAATAGCGGCTCCAATATGGCCGATGAAAACATGAATTTCGTAAAAAACTCGATTGTTTATACACTTTATCGATGTTTTTGGGGTCGCTGTTTACGAATCTGATATTCAAATTTAGAAAAACAAAATGGTGAACTTAAAATATGTGTGTGGAGCGACTGCTATACTAGATTAGACAATAGATTCGGGAATTCCGGGGGAAAATAATCATTCTCTTGCAATATAGTAAACAGTCTTTATTGGCAGGAACTAAAAGTAATAATTCAATCCGAATCCGGATACAGATCTTCATGTGCGATAGTTGGGCTCGCTAATAGTGGAATGGCTTCTGACGAAAATTGCTTCAATTTTTTTTGAGGTAGTTTCCTCAGGCTTGTGATGAAGGGGTCGGATGAAACTAGTAGCCAATGTAAAATATCTTGCATAGTGTTTTCACGCGATGATTTACGAGAAAATCCATCTCTAAACTTCTTAATATCCTTGTTTCTTGCTTCCTGAGCCTCCTTTGATAATTGTCCAATACGTAAAATAGCCGAAGCTATTATTAAAGGACCATGGATCAATATTTTGTGGACGGTTGTTGGCATATAATACCATGAATATTCGCGCACGTACAGTTTCGCAGTATCCAACGCGTAATCTTTAAAGTTTTCCACGTTTATATCGTACCCACTGGAGATAACTTGTAGAATCATATGGAATCTTTTTATAAGTTCTTCTTTCAAGCCAGTTATCATTGATGTTACTTCGTGGTTCTCAAAAAAGCGAAGTGCAGTATTTCCATCATTGGTGCTCCCATACCCAGGCTTTGGACGATCTACTATCAACCCCAATTCAGACTTCAAAGATTTTTGAATCTGTGCTTTTCGATCATTAACCAGCTTTTTGTCATCTTCGGTTCGTGCCTGCCACTTTTTCAGATCGATTTTGTATGATAGATGCAAAAGGCATCGATCAAAATAAATCTATTATCTATTTTTGCATTATCGAAAAGATTTACCTTCGTTTGAAGGTAATAAGGGAAGTTCCAGAACCTAGAAAAAAAAAATAGTATTTCGTATTAATTATAAATGTCATTGTGATCCGAATGAGGATTAGACATACGCCTTTGTGCACTTGGTAACACAATTTTTCGAATACAATAACAAATTTCGAACAAATCCCTTCGCCTCTCGGAAACAAATTGTACGTAGGTATGCCAAATCAGGTATCAGAATGTCTATGAACAATATATTAATATTTAGAATCTATTGTCAGAGTAAACCAGTCGACCGAGTCCGCTTAGGGTGAGAAAGTTCCAAGTAAGCGAGCTACCTGCCCAGCTCGGCTGACTAGGCAGCGCACTGGCATGGAAACGTGCGCGGCGCGGCAAGCGAATGCCGCGCCGCCGGGGGCCTTCTCGGAATACGCATACGCTCACTAAAAATGCTCTGGACCAGCCCGCGCACGTTTGCGCACTCTGATTCACACTTCATTCGAAAGCTGATATCCTAAGCTTTAATTTAAAAAAAAAACGAAGGCGGGATGTCGTGGGACTCTCAACTAAAAGTCTACGGAAAGTCTATACTTATTTCCGATCGAAGGCACTTTACAGGATTATCGTTAGACTACATAAACAGGGACAATAAATATTATTTTTCAATTGTAAAATGGGCAAAATTTTCTACATACCTTGAGGAAGATCATCCATTTTGGTGAAATTGATTATCACTTTACACTGTTGAGTTAGAAGTGTTCAAAGTTAGAGCGAATATTATAGCAAAATTCAGGTACGCAACCGTCACGGACGAAGGTCAACTTTGAACTGAAATATCTAAGAGACTATGAGGGTTAAAGGGTTGGGACAAACGGGAGGTTACGCAGAAATTAGTTCTTAACCAATCCCCTTGGTCATTATACCTGCATAGGAAAGTTCGTTTTTCGAGTTTTGGCCACGTTTTCTTGAAAATTCCCCACTGTGAGTCGCCTTGCTAAATACGGATTCGAATGAGAGAATTTTCTGCATTAGAACCGCCTCCTACAGAACAGAATTATTTTCATGACCGTGTCTGCCTAACAGACTTGGGATCAGCTCTATCACCTAGACACGTATAGCTATTATCGCTCTATAAATGCTGTAGTGATAGATCTGATCCGAAGCTGTCCGTTATGATGTTTTCTTGTTGTTGTATTTCGGCTAAGAAGAAAGAAGGATACAAAAGGTGCAGGTATAGCAATAGTTTCCCTCTGGTTGTATGTTATTAGATTTAATTATGGTATTATTGTTTGGTTTGGTTGCAACCCTATTTACATAATATAAAAAAATAAACTTAATTTTCCTTAATATTTAATACAAAATTATATCAATTGAAAGTTTGTTTTTTTCTTTGGCTGGACTCTATTTTCTATATTTGAAAGACAATTTTAGATAATTCGTTTTTTAAGTGATTCTACTGAGATAACTCGGTTTTGGAAATTTCTCTGGTCTAATGATTTTATTTAGTGGATACGTCGAGCGCTTTGCTGCGAATCGTTCCGCGAGCGCCGAATTCACCTGGTTTATATACCCGTTGTGACGTCACATGCCGGTCTTGCTCGTTGCGCGGTTAGCGCTGCGCGGTCGGTTCTCTCGATGCGCTTCAATCCGTTACAATATATGTAGTATTTTTTGACACAGTTCAAAGTTCCAAATTTTGTAGGCGGTTAGGGGGTCGCCTTTAATTAGACTAATCTATCTAAATATCCAAAATAATGAGAAAAAAACAAATTGACTTCATATTTACATACCAATCGAAAAATACCGTTCGATCCATCCGCGGGCACTCGACTGCGCTTTGTAAGAAACAGGAAGACTCGTTACATTCTTGAAACATCTCGGTTTTTTGTACTTTCCGATGATCAGGATGGGAATCTTGTGTGAGCCGGAAGCATTGGCATAAAACATTGCAGTAACTCTATCTTTATTCACTTTGCGTCCCGGTGCCATATTTTCGTGACTGCAGACCAATGTTTTCCGGGGCAGAGATCTCCAATTGAGTCCAGACTCATCGGTGTTGTAGATGTTGCTCTTCTCATACTCATTTGCTTTGATGTATTGTTTAACCCTTTGAAGCATACATTTTTTGAATGATCGTATGATCGCGAAAATTGCTACTCGGGGGTTCTTGGGGTCGCTGATAACGAATCTGGAATCAGATTTTCGAAATTCAAAATGGCGGATCCAATATGGCGGACCAAAAAATTAAAAATATCGCTTGGGCTTTGAAATTTTGTACATTGGGGTTTTCGGGCCGCTGATAACGAATCTGGAATCAGAATTTTGAAATTCGAGATGGCGGATCAAGATGGCGGACGCCAAAACGTGACTGTATGAAAATTTTCAGCAACATTCTCGTGCAGTTACGTTTTGGCGTCCGCCATCTTGGTCCGCCATTTCGAATTTCGGAATTCTGATTCCATATTCGTTATCAGCGACACCGAAAACCCCAATATACAAAATCTCGAAGCTCGAGCGGTATTTTTAATTTTTTGGTCCGCCATATTGGATCCGTCATTTTGAATTTCGAAAATCTGATTCAAGACTCGTCATCAGCGACTCCAAAAACCCTGATGTATGAAATTTCGAGTTATTTCTTCGGATTGATTCTCCAAAAATGAATTTTTCCGAAAAAAACGTCATTTCGTTTAGTTTGTTCATTTATCAATCTTATATTATAAACAATCATGCTAATTGGACTGTATTTTTATGTTCTTTTATTACTCAAGTAACTGAAAAGTGCAAAAAACTGGATCTGAATACGTTAAAAAGTAAATAAATTAGAAAAATTCAAGAAAATCGAGGTGGTAACGTGGGTTACCACCATGCTTCTAAGGGTTAAAATCAACAACAAATTTTTCAGCTGAATCCTTATCGCTTGAAAGCCTCTCCCCTTGTAGCGACAAGTAATGAATACCATGTCGTCGCTTGAAGTTATTGAGCCATCCATGGCTCGCCTGGATAAAGATTCAAAAAATATAATTGTTATGACATAAAGCCAGCGCATAGTGTAAAAAAAATTACATTTTATAAATGCACGTGAGATTTAAGGTTTCATAAAACATGAATTTAATGATTTATTATTATACAGTGAAAAAACATATGTACATATACAGGGTGTCCCAGAATTCGTGACGAGGAATTCACAGGGTAAATCTTGAGCAAAAACGGGATCGAAATTTCCTGAACCGTTTCTTCCGGAAGTGCTTAGATTTCTCGTTATAATTATTTCAATTTCAGTCAATAAGGTGCGATGTAAAAACGGGCGCTTGTCGGTGTGCTCGCCGCTTGGTTGTGTGCACTTTGTTTCGGGGCGACAATAGGCTAGGAGACGCGCATACAACTGAGCGGTAATCACATCAACGAACTTCCGTTTATAAGCTGCGCGTCATTGGCTGGATTTGAAATAATTATAACGAGAAATCTAAGCGTTTCCGGAAAAAACGGCTAAGGAAATTTCGATCCCGTTTTTGATAACGATTTACTCTGTTAATTCCTCGTCGCGAATTCTGGAACACCCTGCATAGTTGCTTCTAGAATACCGTTGAGGAATGCGGTTTTTACATCAAATTGTTTTAATTTTAGGTTCATCGATGCCGCTAAGGCTAAGATTACCCTTATCGAATCTTATCTTGCTACCCGGCTAAACGTTTCGGTGTAGTCTGATCCTGGTTTCTGCTTACATTCTTTTACCACTAGTTTTGCTTTATTTTTATGTAGCGTCCTATCCGCATTCAGCTTTGTTTTGAAAATACAGTGATTCTTCAAAATCGTAGTATTTTGTGGTCGGTCCACAAGCTCCTATGTACAGTAATGTTCATCGATGGTGTCCCAGTGGCTCACTATTTTTCATGAGCTTGTATTTCTTCTGTCATAGCCTTCTTCCATTGTTTGGATTCTTCGCTTCTTACAGCTTCTTCAAAGTCTGATGGTTCACTGTAATTAGCTATGAATAGTTGGTCCACTTCAAAATCAGAAAAGCGTCTTGGTCTTTGTATATTGTCTCTGTTTCTCAGTTCATATCCATTATTTCTGGGTTGATCAGGGTTTTCGGAGTCGTCAGAGTTTGTTGATCGTGCTTCTTCTGAGCTAATCTCTCCATATTCTGATTGCTCTGATTCTTCAACTACTTCTTCATCTTCTTCTTCATCCTCTTCTTCATTCTCTTCTCCATCCTCTTCTCCATCCTCTTCTTCTCGTTGTTCTTGTACTCCTTGTTCATTTAGTTCTTCTTTCTCTTCTTCTTGTAGGTCTGTTATTTCTAATTGTTTCTCCCACTGATTTTCTGTTTCTGCACATGGTTCAGTTTTCGTTAGGCTTCGTTCGTCTTTGAAGATGAGGTGTATATTATGTGTTTCCACCTTCTTGTTGTTTGCGAAAAATACTTTGTAACCTTTTGTGTTCTCATCGTACCCTACAAATATTCCAGGTTTGGCTTTGGCATCCCAGTTCTTTCTTGTTTGCTTGGGAATATGCACGTATACTTCAGTTCCAAATATTTTGAAGAATTTTAGAATTTTAGAATTTTATCACATTTTTGATTTTTAATAATGGCCGTACATTTACACTATTTTCGAACACTTAATTCATAAATAATTTATTTATTCAATAGAGTTGAATTTTCGTGAGAAAAGTTGATAAAAACTGTACCGTATTTGGTAGGTTATGATACAGAAATAACAAATATAAAAAAATTGCATGTTTTCGCATGCGTCAAATTTAATCCAACCGAACCTCAGAAGAAAGAATTCCTAAAGAGCTCAAACTTCTGACTTCTTACGGAGTCAGAAAAATGACTTCTTGTAGGGCTCAAATTTTTGACGTCTTACGAAGTCAGAAAAAAGACTTCTTGCAGAGCTCATATTTTTGACGTCTTACGAAGTCAGTAAAAAGACTTCTTCCAGAGCTCATATTTTTGACGTCTCACGAAGTCAGAAAAAAGACTTCTTGAAGACTTTTTGACTGAGAGTTCTGAAAAATGAGGTCGTTAAGATGTCATATTCGGACTTCTTGAAGACGTCTTTAGAAAGACTTCTTCAGGAAATCTTTCTGACTTGTATGCTGTCTGGGATATCTGGTACTTCGACATCGCAGGTATGTAACTGAGACGTCGAAGTACCAAATATGTAGCTGGACTCTGGATGTGCGGACATTTCAGCATAGCCGTTACATCCTTGTTACATTACCTCTGTGATTGTTAGCCGGGGTACTCATTAAGTTTTGTGCTCTTTTTCCTTGTAGAGGCGAGTTTTTTTACATTATTTATACGGTATCTTCAATACAACGAACTATATTAACGTTAATTATTAGGTTTTGTACTATTTTCACTTATATAGAAAAGTTTATCACGTTATCTAGATAGTAAACTATATTATTATTGATTACAAAGTTTGATACTCTTTACTCTTTCTTTCAAGTTTTATACGTTATTTATGTAGTAACTCAAACGAACTAAACTGTACTAACATTAATTATACATTTTTGTCCTCTTCTCACTTTCAAAGATAAGTTCTCAACGTTGTCTATAAATTAACTGAGGTACAAGAGAGTAACTTAAATTACAAGTTAAAGTAACGTTATGTACTTCCCCCAAACATACTCCATTGCAAGAACCTTTGCCGGAATTATACCTGGAGGTTGAGTTACCATTCGTGCACCTGGAACTGTTGCAGCTGGAGCTGCCACTGGAGCTACAGCTACAATAAGAACTGGACGATTTTTCCTATTGCCCTCCCAATCCTTGGCATTGGTTAAGCACGACGAAAACGTGTGGTGGTACTTTTTTTCAGTGACCACCCCACCAGTTGGTCCCTTATGGAATCGGATTATGTCATTTGAAAAAAAGAGGATTTAGGATTTAAGTAAATATGCACGCTCACCAAAAATTAAGTCATAGAATTGAGTACCCTTGAGTAGAAATTTATCTTCGGATTTCCTGTATGCAGTGCACTGCATAGAAAGGACTCGGTGAAATTTTTTTTTAACAATACTTGTTTCTGGAGATCTGACTCCAATAAGCATTCCATTGCAATTTTCTGTAAAGAATATTATTAGCGTTACGTGAGGCTTCACATTATCCAAAATTTTCATATTCCAAGTTACCACAGATAAAAACCGTGGGAAGAATGTAGACATATAATACGAAAAAGAGGAAACATAATATTTCGATTTTCAAAACCCTCTCTGCCTAACAGTCACGAAGTCACGTCGAGTCCTAGTGATAGGAACCTAATAAATCCCAAAAAGCACCCCTGATGCAAAAACCTTCCGCCAAGTACATTAATGTAGTCACTACACCCAAAAAATCCACCAACGAAAATTCCTCCCTGACAAAAGTGGTGCTATAAAAATGTCTACTTACTGTAACTTTGCGTGGGTATCTCAGGCTCGGAAGCTGTAGAGATACCCGCAGTTAGTGTGAGTTCTTTACCAAAAGAATAATTATAAAAATTAGGGCTTTTCTTTGAGGTCGAAAGGCAGGGAAAAGGATGGGTACTCCACCAAAAGCCACCTATCTAACCTTATGATTTTAAATCTAACTCGGACTCGGATAGCGTCAACTTATCAAAGCCGTTATATTTTCTAACTAGTAGAGCCGGGAAATTAATCCAAGCCTACTTTTCCTAACTCAAAAGCTATCTTTCTCGGATCCGGGAATCGTGAAATTCCAAGACCGTGTCTCAGACTCGGAATCGATTTCCTTGGCCCTCGGACGCAGAGAAATTAATCCCAACGCCGTACGCTCTTGGTTACGATACAAAGCTGGTCCCTGTTGGCTTTTTAGGGAAGGAAATGATTTAGGATAGGAGTCAGAGCTGAAATGTCCGTTAAAGAACTAGCATATGTTTAAATGATATGAAAAAGCATTTAATTCTAGTGTTACAAATCTGTTCTACTCTATCCTTAATTTCTATAGCTCTCGTTTGTTTAGTATTTAGGTTTGATCTATGCTTGTTGACTCGATTCTTGAATTTATGTAAATATAATTACTAGACGCAATTATATTTCTCAAGTGAATTTATTTCTATTTTCTCCCGTTCTATTTCATCGATTATATGTTTTATGTCGAAGTGAAGCTTTATCTACTCCGCAAGAATTTTATGGTGAGACGACCGGCCTATTGCCCGTGTCGCTCGAATAATTGTGATTGTGAGTCGCACGGCCGTTTTGGCTCGAATACGCTGCCGTGCTCGAATTCGGCGCTTCTTATATAGTCGCTATCCCCTCCTTCTCGCGTGACGTCAGCGTATGGTCGAATGTAGAGGATTACTATAATCCTCTGCTCCTTTGTTCCTTATTTCAGCTGATATTCAAGCTGGTATGTTACATTACAAAAGGATTGAAATCAGATACAATTGCCAAGTACAATGTACATATACAGATAAATAGATGATAGAGCCAGTAGAGCTACCTAATCATGAATATTTAACACGATCGAACTTAGGGTTACTTAACCATGAAAAACTTAGCAGCAATCACATAGTTTAAAATAAAATACAAAGATATAATCAAAGAACACAAATGAATAGCAATAATGGCACTTAACTAACTTAACTACTTAATCGCAATACTCAGCTAATCATCGATGACTACTATTAGCAACAATCACATAATTTACAATAGCACATGAAAGAGTATGATTGGAGCAGAGTGCCAGCCTAAACTAAGAGTATAAATAACAAACAACTGAAACAAGTGCTGACAACGGTCAAAGTAGAATAGAACTAATACCTGATAAAGAAAAGCCCCAAGAAAAAGTGTGCGCCGATCCGCAACCGACGGCCAACCCAGCTTTAGACGGTATGGCGTGATATGAGCATCCCTTCTAACATTGAAAATAAATCTAATTCCCGAATTAATGAGCCTTTGGAGTTTAAGATTAGGATAACTTAAAAGGTCATAGTAGACCAGAGAGCAGTAATCCAAATGCGGAAAGATCAGCGCACGAACTAGCCGCGTCCTCACTATAGCGGCGAGAGGGCTGCGCTGTGAAATTTAAGCTTATGCAGCGATGCATGGACTTTCCTTGAGATTTGGGCTACGTGACCATTCCACGTTAGATCTGCGGACATGTAAATACAAGGTAAAAATTTTTGCGTCATTTTTAACATAAAGTCTTTGTGTTAAATATTTAACACTTTTTAGTGTCAATTTAACACAATACAATTGTGTTATTCGTTCTCATTTTTATTCAACACAAAAAAGTGTTATTTCGTATAAAAGTAACATTTAAAATGTGTTACTATAAAATCAACACAAAGTTGTCAACATAAATTTGTGTAATTTTTAACATAAAAGTGTGTTATTATTTTAACATAAAACGTTTATGTTGAAATAACACAAAAATTTGTGTTAAATTTTTTTTACACAAGATTTATGTTAAAAATGACGCAAAAATTTTCACTGTGTACCGAGGTTCCTGACTGAACTGACGTAAGGCACAGTATAGAACTTGGTAAGTAAGATCCCATGCATCGACTTATTAGAAAATGAGTCGAATAAATAATTATCTCTTGGTTGCGTAAATTGATTTTCCATTCGCTCGGGCTTCACCCTCACGTCACATTAGCATCAGTTAAGTATAATTGTAATATATTTTTGACAAAATTCTTACAAAATCTTTCACATAGTTTTCATTCTTCAATTGTTCGTCGAAAGCTTCAAAGTCAGCCACAGTCGACAGCTTTGCGAAATTGTACTTTTGTACAAAGCTGACGATTGAAATTTGATCTAGCCTCATCTTCGAGTTTCTTTCAATAGAAGAGCGCAAACCTTGTAAATCATTTACAACGTTAGTGACTCCTAGCGTCAGTTTTTTTTATAGCCAGGTATATCAATGCCGTGTCTGCAACAAATTTGTAACAGATAATGCATCACGCGTCTTATAGATTCGTTTTGAAGTAATCACTCGCTCAATCATCTAAATGACTTTCACAAAGCTAATTCGAATAATTTCTTTACAGTAATGACCCCTGATAAACTACTATATGAAACCGTGCACCTGCAGTACCTTTGGGAAAGTCTTTTACTATCTCTTGCAACACGGTTGGGGCGTCCGACAAAATGTTTTGTGTTGCAGCATTGTTATCCAAAAGCGAAGAAATTCCTTGCAGTGCACGGTTAGGATTGTCAGCTATAAAAATCATATTCACCTCTTTAGTTTCAGACTGTAGAATATATTCAACTGTATGAAAGACTGGAAACTATCTCTACCTTGTTTTTTGAGCGTCTCCAATGTATGTTCAGGTGCACCATTGTTTTTTGGAAGATTGTCTTTGCGTAGCCGTTTGTAATGTATAGGGGGCTTCCCACGCGAACTTAACCAGTGTTAAACCTCGACCATCTCAAAATCATCTCATTCTTTCTTCTAACCTTCTACACTGATAGAAAACATGTATCACACTTTACCACATATCGCCGACAAATTACTACTTTTCATGGCAAATTGACGTGGAGTCGGAAACCTAAGACAAGTAGCTATTTTTCATTCAATAGTTTGTAGCAGGACTGGGATACGTTACGTGCTACTCGGAACTAAAATTACAACTCGGCATTGTAATTATCGTTACTTGTAAAAATTACAACATATTTCATAAGTTTTCAGATTAAAGCGTGTTATTTTTACTATCTGCGATTGTAACGCAGTGGTTTCGCACCGCTTCGTAATACACTGTCAAAGGCGAACACATACTTTGTGGTATGCGAGATGGTAATTTTTACAACTTGAGATAGTAGAATACGTATCGCGTATAGGAAACCCTGAGTTTCTCGCAAGTGGTATCTTTCACCCAACGTAGTATATAAGCACGAAAATTTTCACTCTGATATCTCCGTTAGCGAAGTGTCCGCTAGAGCGTTAGGGTAGATCGTTGTTACCGACTGCGTTAATTATAATAAGGGAACTTATTTATAAGTGCGATAATAATATTCAGTTAAATATATGTATACGTTTGTTCGTCGGATATGTCATATGTAATCTACGTTACCAATCCACCCGTCCACTATCCACACCCCACTTCAACGATTCGGAATGCCTAGCTCAACCGAAAGGCGAAACATAATTAAATTACAGAAGGGCGCTGCGAACAACTTTTTTTTCGCCAGATTTCATTTTACTATCTGAGATAGAAAAAATTCGGACCCCACATAGGAATCACTACTGCGCGGGATGATAACATTCAGCACAGGCAAACTTGTACATCATACGATCGTGTCATGCTTCTTCATACAATCGAATGTAGTAAAATTTATTCTTCAAGTTGTAAACCATACCCTTCTTGAACAGTAATCTTTACCATTAGTAGAATTTACAAGGTGGATTTGTAATTCTTTCTACTGTGTGACCACATTTTACTACCGAAAAATAGCAATTTGTCGGCGATATGTGGTAAAGTGTGATACATGTTTTCTATCAGTGTACTCGGTGAAAAACGCGATCTGAATTTTTTTCAGATTTTTTCATCGAACCGTTCATTTTTTATGAATTTTTGTAGTCGATTGCGAATGCCCATTTTTTTAAATCTGAAAAAATTACCAAAAATCCAGAGAATGACACAAAGCACCCCCCGTTAAGGAAAACGTGGGCCGAATTTTTTTTCTAGTTTTTATCGCTCAATTCCGAATTTTTAAATTTTTAAACCCAAAATTAACACAGGAGCATATCGTAAGCGTCAAATAAGGGTCAATTTACTTGTAAATGTTCGGTTCCACCAATTCGACGATGCGCTACTCTAGTCAGTAAAAGATATCTACTACTACATCGAGAGAGTGTAGCGAATTTAATAATTTCATGATAATTTTCGATATTTGTTGGGTGCATGGACATAGAGCTTGGCGGCGTCCATGTTCGTAATTCCCAAGATTATTGATTACGTTGCCATATTTAAACTGTCCCACTCCGATTCAACAAAACCAGGAATTCGCTGCACGAACGCCACGAGTGGTGAAAATCGGAACTGTTTTTTGTAGAGTTTTCGCCCGCAGCCATCCCTATGTATTCAGCGCGGAGTGACGCCTACTCTCTACTCTTCATAGCGCAGTCCAATAGAAGGAATCGGAAGACGTTATTCACTTGAGAATGAAGTTTGCATCTTTTTGTTTAGGTTATGTAACTTTTCATTGCTGACAAACACGACAAACACATCTTAATCCATCTCCATCATGCAGCGCACAAACGTTCAGATCGTTGTTGCAATCCATTCGATATCGAAAATCACAGGAATAATAACGCATTACGACCATGTTCAGAAACTTTGTGTCAAATTTGGAACCTGACCACACGGGACTTTTTATGTTCAAACTGTCGGAAGAAATTATCACAAACGGTTCCAACACCCATTGTAAATGACGATGAACACCTCAGGGATAAGCATAATATTGATGATTGCGCAGAATGTGCAATTATCGATCAAAATGATTCCAATATGGAAGTTGAAGAAGTGGATAATATCGACGTAGATGAACCTTATTCCCAAGAACTTCCAAATTCGAATGAAGACAGCACAACAAAAAGTTTGCTCAGTCGATTGAGTAAATACATGACATTTCCATACCTTTTTCTTTTTATATTAGATTATTATCAATTCAATTTTGATTTTCACAATTCAGGTTCAGAAGTTAGTATTCTACAATCACAACAGAGTTGTTCATCTCAACTGAGTATCGATACTCGACTCCCTGTAATCAATGATGCCCTTGCAAGGTTGGATCAGTCTCCAATCCCTCCAAAAAAATTGAACGATGTACCATGGATTCATAAGAAGGTGAACAAAATATCCGGGAGTTTGAAATCATCCTTAGGAGTTGATTGCGATACCACACTCAACAGCGATACCCGTGATCTCCGAGATATCCTCGACAGATTAAAAATCAAATTTCATGATGAAGAGACTAGCAGATCCGAAAAAATTCAAATACTTACAGTGTTACCATTTCATTGGAGCACAAATAAAATGGCTGAAACGATGGATGCAACAAAATATGTAATGAAAAGAGCGAAGGAACTTGGCAAAGCTAAGGGGATATTGGCTATGCCAGATACAAAATTAGGTAAAACAAATACTACAACTGTAGGAATCGAAATATTGAATACACTTGCTTCATAATTATAATCATGATGATGCTCATAGGTCGCCCTCTACCTGAAGACACCATTAAAACTGTACAGTAATTTTACAATGACGATCAGGGCACTACACTTATGCCGGGGATGAAGGATTTTGTGTCCGTTAAAAATGACAAAAACGAACGAGTTCATATCCAAAAGCAGCTGACTCTGTCGAATTTAAAGAATTTTTCGTGGAGTTTCGACGAGAGCACCCAAATAGTATCGAGTTCTCGTCCTTTGCATCATTGAGACCTAAACATTGTGTTTTAGCAGGTAGTAGCGGCACACTTACTATTTGTGTATGTCCGATACATCAGAATGTGGAGCTCATGATGTTGGGTAATTACTACACCAATCATTCTCATTTTTCCCGATCGTCCGATAGTACAACCTCTCTCATCTTTTCGTGTATTAGGAGCAAATTTGAAGGCTTTATCCGCAGAATCACCTCAGCCTATTGATCATTATAGTGACTGTATTAAATTGGTGATATGTCCTAATCCATCCCCAAAATGCCACCTCGGAAATTGTCAATATTGTCCAGCGACTTCAGTACTGCACGACTTCCTCGGAACAATATTCGAGGAGAATGATACTTCCAATGTGATTTATAAAATTTGGATAGCCACCCCTCGTACTAGCTTAGAAGAATTCATTAAAAACCCCGACGACTTTGTGGACACATTTTGTGAAAAAATTGAAAATCTTGTGACACATGCTTTTATTGCTAAACAGCAGGTATCTTCCACGAAGGAGACCCGAGAGTCACTGGAAGAGAATGAATTCCTGGTTGTTTGCGATTTTTCGGAAAACTACGCATTTGTAGTGCAAGATGCAGCACCAGGATTTCATTGGAATAATGAGAAGGCCACAGTGTATCCCGTTGTCCTATACTTCAGGAAGAACGGTGTCATTGTGCACAGAAGTTTAGTCATTATATCGGATTGCTTAAGTCATGACTCAATTGCAGTATATGCACATCAAAAAATTGTCATAGATTTCATGAAAACAATCAACAAAGATGCCTCCAAGGTACATCATTTCTCGGACGGGGCACCGCAGCAATTCAAAAACTGGAAATATTTTGTGAATTTATATTACCACGAAGAAGATTTCGGAATTGATGTGGTCCATCATTATTTTCCCACTGCTTATTGCAAGGGATCTTGCGACGGACTTGGAGGAACTCTGAAGAGGGTAACAGCGCGAGCAAGCTTGCAGCTTCCACCTGACCGTCAGATAACAACCCCTGCAAAAATTATTCCATTGGGCTTCACAACCGGATCACCTACCAAATATAACTGTGAAGTATTCTTCGCAAGAAAATTATAATGAAGCAAAAGAGTTCCGGACAAGTCGATTCACATAGGGTAAAGCCATTCAAGGAATACAAAAAATACATTGTGTTATTCCGGATTTGAACGGTTGTCTAAGGATTAAACGTTATTCCTGCTCTGAGGATAGTGTTGTTGCGCGAATTCTGAAGACACGAGAATTAATAAAATTCAATTATTTCAGTACTAATCATTTGTTATAAACATTTTTGTATTGAAAAATTGTGTTGATTTCCGAATTAAATAGCGGCTATTCGTAATGTACGTAAAGGTAAAATAAAAAATTATGTCAAACGAGAAGTGATTCTAAAAGGTACTCTTTCTATAATTCCTCAATAATTAATAGATAATGAAATTCGCTGCACTGTCTCGGTATAATAGTAGATATCTTTTACGAACTAGAGTGGCGCATCATCGAATTGGTGAAACCGAACACTTACAAGTAAATTGACCTTTATTTGACGCTTACGATATGATCCTGTGTTAATTTTGGGTTTAATAATTTCAAAATTCGAAATTGAGCGATAAAAAAATAGAAAAAAAATTCGGCCGACGTTTTCCTTAACGGGGGGTGCTTTAATGTGTCATTTGCTGGATTTTTGGTAATTTGTTCAGATTTTAGAAAATGGGCATTCGCAATCGACTTCAAAAATTCATAAAAAATGAACGGTTTGATGAAAAAATCTGAAAAAAATTCAGGTCGTGTTTTTCACCGACTAGAATGTTAGAAAAAAAAATGAAATGATTTTGAGCTGGTCGGGGTTTAAAACTGGTCGAGTTCGCGTGGAAAGCCCCATAGGCATTTCTGTAGACTCAGTACATTGTTCGCGTTCACCAGAATTTCAGCATTTCGCTTTGGTACCAGTCAGACTTCGAGGCTTTCCTTGGCTTAGATTCCCTCGACGGAGTACTTTTTTTGATGTAATGACTTTGTAGTCTTGCGTAGATTTTTTCTAGGTTTATTAGAGGTTATGAATGTTTCATCTGAGCTCGTACCCTCAATGTAGTCTGCTGAAAGGAGTAAGTAAATCAGGTGAAAAATCGTATGGGTATTTGCCTAAACCTAATAAACTGAGGAACCATACTCACCATTGGGATCATCCTCATTTTCTGACAAATCAGAGTGCTCACTGATTTCTAAAATGTCCTCAACTGTTTTGCCAACTTGCTTACGTTGATTTTTGAAAATACCCGTCATCTCATCCGCTTTTTTCTTTGCATGGGTCTCCGAGTCTGTTGAGTATGCGAACGGCTTTCTGCCAAGCACCTTTGTCCTTTTAATAGCTCTATTGAAGTTATCTGAGGAGTAAGATGAACTTATAAAGTTCCACTGACAATTAAAAATCTTGCAAAAAAGTTTAACATTTGATCGATCACTTCTTCGAGAATTATAAAAGGTCATCAATTCCATTGATGACCGTAATCTTCACTCATTTCACTTTCTGCTTCTCCTTCTGTCTCTATCTGTACCCCTCTTCTCTTGTACTTTTGTGCGGCTCACATTCGGGCTCAATTGTAATGACTACTTTTCTTCTGACTACTCTTCTCCTGTCTTGTACCACTATCCGAGTCTTTTCAACTTGCCCAATATTTTCAAGGTAAATAATATAATTCTATTCCATTGTATTCTATTTTCTACACACTTAGTTAGTCCTACGATCATTTTTCTTATTCTGTCTATTATTCCTGGCCTTCGCCTAATTCTTTTACACAGTTAATGTCCTGCTTTCTTTCTCAATCCTTATCCTTATTCCTACAGTTATCATTATTCCTACTCTTGATATCATCTACTACTTTTGCTGACAATAAATAAGAATCAACGTGTGTAAATAGAAAAATGTCTTTATACATGTATATACGTTTATTATATTTTGATTATTATGAACATTTTTATATATTATCATTGCAGCCTTGGTATTTGCTGTGGCGCACGACGCATAGTAGCCTGATGTTTTTATTTATTTTACCACTTATTATGCAGCCTTCTATGAACTTTTTATATTAACGTGGCGCTTAATGCAGCCTCACATTAACCAGTTCATTCACGGTGGCACTTATTATGCAGCCTTTTCCGAATATTCCATATAGATTTAGCGCATGATGCAGCCTGATATTGATATGTCCACTTACTATGGCGCTATTATGCAGCCTTTCATGAATTTTCGAAATGAACGTGACGCATCATGCAGCCTGATTTCAAAATGTAAGGCATTATTTCATTCAAATTTTATCTCATTGGATGCGTTTAAAACCTGTGTGGCGCTCAGCACAGCCCTAATTCTCATCATCCATACTTGTTAATTGTATCATCCTGTTTCAACAGTGTTCAAAAATTACAACAACGATGGTCACATATTTTTACGTTCGTCAGATTGTGGTGATATTTTTTCTTTCTTCGTCAACTTTTTCATGTCAATCATTTATCATTTCTTTGCATACGATGATGTTTATATAATTTATTTTATTTTTTATTTCTATTTTGGTGCCATCCTTTGACCGACATCGTGAGAGTGCTACTCAGAGTTGTCCGTGTCCAAAAATCGGTCGATCGATGTACAGTCCAACCTGATCACAGCTCTGACCCTGCGACTTATTGATTGTCATAGCAAAGGCTAGACGGACAGGAAATTGCCGTCTGTGCAAGATGAATGGCATTTCCATGTCACCACTTGTATTGAATTTTATACGTGGAATTTCGACAACTTTTCCTCGCATCTCACCTGTTAAAAGAGAAGCGATAAGGATCCGCGAATGGATCGCCTGTACAATCATTCGTGTGCCATTGCAAAGCCCATCTGATACAGATAAATTACGCAACAACATTATAATTGATCCAATTTTTAATTGCAAATTGTGAGGTGGTAGACCCGAGGGCGTTAAGCTATTCAAATATTCGATTGGATAATGTAGTGTTGCCTCTTCATCTGGGTTTCATCTGCAGCATCAACACCTTGTAATGTCGCGTGGTCGATACTACGCGAATCAATGATATCTCCTTGCATGCGTCTCTGAACTTCCGCGTTGATCTTATCAACTTCTGCATTTTGTGGAGCAAGAATTGCTCGATTCATTATCTCATTATTTGATAAATTTACCAGATATAAATCGTCAACGAGATTGGTACTTGTCATTTCGATATCAGGAACAAATGATTCGATGGATCCATTTCCAATGTCAAGTAGCCATTTCGAAAATGCTTCCGCGTCTTTCTTAGCTCGCATATTTCGCTGTCAGCGCAACGGCACAAATGTGTTCCATAGCGGTGAACTTTTCAATGTTTCTGCCATGATTTCCTGTTTACCAGCGCGTTTAACGACTGGTAACACTTGTCTGAAGTCACCGCCTAATATAATGGTTTTTCCGCCAAACGGTGATGATATGCGGGTAATATCTCTGACTGTTCGGTTAATTATTTAAGATTATTAATGGTCATATCTGTACCATGCCGTTTCGAGTACTTATCGCGTCTTATCAGAGTGTGAAAACGTTTTTTCATACAATGAGCACTCCGAAAACGCAGTGCCCTTACCGTGGTTATATCACCTATATCTAAAACTTTCGGAATTCCCATGAATTTTCATGGAAACTCTCACTTTTTGTAGTTTTTTTGTGATAAGTTGTAATTTTTTTCAAAAGTTTGTTGTTTTTTCCAACAAAAACTACAAAAAAAAAAAACATAATTTCCTACGTATTTTTATAACTTTCATTTTTTCATATTTTGTTGAATAAATTATTTTCAATAATCAGAATTCAAAAGAACTGCTATTTTAAAGTTAAAAAAAAAAAAACAATTTTTAATAAAAATTAAGAATGGATACAACTTCGTACAAAAAAACAACAAGTTCATAGAAAAAACTACAAATAGTACGAATAGTATGAAATTCGAATCAATTTCGCAAGTTTTAGACATTTTAACCAAGGTATAATTACAATAAACCGATTTAAAATGTGATCGATCACTGCTGGAAAATTCAATATTCTGGTACCATGAATTACTATTGTATTCATGTTTCCGTTTCTTTCGATGAACAATTCGCAATGTCTGTTCTAAATCATGCCATAAATTACAAAAAAATTCAAGATCGAATTAAAAATGGGAAAAAACGCGATACCGCGGTACTTCTCAAGTGGTCAATCACGGGACTGGCGAGAACTCTGACTCTATTGAAAAGACTATGTAACGTGGCCAAACCACGATCCACATAAACATTAGGATCATATGGTATATAGCGTGTGCCGTCTGTCAACGGCGCGCGCCATCTGCCATCAGCGCGGTCAACTATAATAAGACGCCATCTACCACGGCGCAGTCAACTATCGCCCAGCGCCATTTTCCCCAAAATTTTTCTCGCTAACAAAGTAAGCATTCGATTTAATGAGCTAGCATCAAATATCGCTATTCAATGAGAGCAAGTCTCTCTGGGTATATTAAAGTGAGAAGCTAGGGAGGTTGTTTTGGCCTCCTTGCCTGTCCGACTATTTCGATATTTCCATTGCATTTTTATATACACAGACAGCCTTACTTTAGAAGTTTGGTGAAGCTACGGCCTCCTTGCCTGTCAGATGCTTGCTTCTTGCAAGCACAGCTGTTGAATTAATTATCAGTCGAGTCATTTCGGGATAAACAAACTTAATTTAAATTCAAAGAAAAATTCAATCAATAAATCCACGTGGTAAATAAATTCAAAACATTTATATTCGAGCTAACAACTCGTTCAAAGACCTAGCAGTCTAGGCAAAATTCACATCCACACGTCTATACACGTTATTAGCATTAAGTAAATTAGGGATAGTCACATACTCAGGAAAACTGAACCTTTAATATTAGATTTGAGCCAAAAACTCTTTTAAAGACCTAGCGCTCTAGGCAATTACTCTGTAAGTTGTTTTATAAAATTCACATTCACTACAGTTATACTGTGTTAGAGTTAAAATAATTAGATTTGGGAACACTGAATAATCACCTTCAATATTTAATATAATAAAATATTACAACTGATTATTATAAACCGTTTGAATTCAATCATCAACTACCATCCCTATTATAAAAACACAAGTAGGCCCGTGGAGAAAGTCCAAGCACCCTGAGATAAGAGACTACGTCGGCCTTTTGCCGATATAAAATAAATAGTAAAGAAAATTAGCACAACTATCAATAGAAGTCAGCATGGCTCAGAAAAAACTGGCAACGACCCAGAGACCATCGAGCAAGATGCAGCCGGTGAAACTTCCGAACCTACACATTCTGGATCTCTGATTCAATATGCCTACAGTTTTAGCCGTCGCAATGGGGTTTAGTTTCAAAATATTTTTCTAACATGTTTAATTTATTAATGCCTAATTCTATTTTTTTAGCTTCGAATTCTGTTTTCTGATTCATCAGTCCTTCTTTTGCTGCAAACTGTTCCCTTTGCAACCTTAGTTTAAAGTTCTGACGATTCTCCTGTAATGTTTCTTGAGCTTGTTGCTGAGTCAATTTTGATGCTGTTGCTTCTTGTATAATTATCTTCTTCAGTGCGAATTTTTCATTGTGTAGCTTCTGTTTCAACTCATATTTTTGTTTTTGCATTGCCATTTTATCATCGTGTCGTTTTTGTTGTCGATCGACTTCTGATATTCTTGTAGACTTACTTTTTTTTTTTTTTTTTCAGGAATGTTTAGGCTATCTTGTGATACAGCGCTATCTCGACCATCCATAGAAGCCATTGCGTGTGGACAGGACATGGAAGGCATATTTCCAATGACACATCGTGCATCACATCAAAAAACTGGAATCGCGATGGCGCGGTATCAGTGGCATTGTCACCATCCACACGCGTTTTATACGACCGCATTAAATTCTTCCACTTAGTGTGACACAACTCGGCTGTCACGTTATATTTGGCGCTTACCAAATCATTGGCTATATTTTGCCATGCGAACTTCCGTTTTTTTGGATGTTTGAACTCAAGTTTGTGTAGGTGATAACTGGAAATCAAAGCTTTGGTTTCATTATATTGCCAGTTGTGTTTATCATGTAGCTCATTTCCGAAATCTTGCGAAGCTTCATCTGCCGATTGCGAATTTTCGATTTCGGTAAGAATGAAGTGATACTCATCAACTTCTCTTACGTCTTCTTCCCAATGATAACAAATTTCTTGTTCTACATACCTGATTTTCTTATTATACAATTAAAAAATAGATCTATCAAAAAGACTTTTTGATTCAAGTTTTAGTTCTGTATCCATATTAAGGTGGTCATTATTTTGGTCACTTTTGAATTTTATTAGCCCCACCCCCCTAAAACCCTCTCAAATAAATGAAAGAAACCGCCTCCCAAGTTTAAAGCCTCAATATTAATATTAGACTGATCCCCAAGACGAGGAAAGTTTTAAATGGGAAATTGCATGTATTTTTCAGAGATCAACTTTGGATTTCTATAACTCCGATAATCAGTTGAGTTTCATATTCATCTTTCATATATTAATATTAATTAAGGGCTCAAACTTGGCAAGCGTTTTTTTTTTTCATTCATTTGGGAGGGTTTTAGGGGGTCTATTAAAATTACAAAATAACCGAAATAAGGACTACCCTAATCCATTTATTAATTTTAGGATATGCAACGTTTGTGTAATATCTTCCCAACTTCTGTTTCCTATTATATAATTTAAAAATGAATCGATCGAAAAGACTTTTT
Source organism: Tenthredo notha (assembly GCA_914767705.2). Taxonomy (NCBI): domain Eukaryota; kingdom Metazoa; phylum Arthropoda; class Insecta; order Hymenoptera; family Tenthredinidae; genus Tenthredo; species Tenthredo notha. The sequence goes on from OU611916.1 coordinate 3,595,071, forward strand.
GATCCAAGTTTTGGTTCTGCATCCATATATGCATTTTACAATACGCAACGTTCGTATCACATCGTTTCAACTTCTGTTTCCTATCAGATAATTTCAAAATGAATTGATAGGAAAGGCTTTTTGATTCAAGCTTTGGTTCTGTGTCCATATAATAGTTTTACGATACACCATGTTTGTATCACATTTTTCAACTTTCATTTTTTAATTGTAAAATTGACACGAGTGCTTGTCACTCCAGACTTTCTTCATTTATATTTAACGCAGTCTGAGCTGCTGCAATTCCCAGAGATTTCATTCATGTGCTGTCGGTATTATTTAATTTTATCAAATTGAACGCTTCGTATTATCTTTTGAATTATTCCCTGTTCTGATGTGAGTTCATGCGTTGATGCCGAAGCTGCTCGTTCACTTTGTTTTAATGGTTACGGAAATACCATTTCTTATTTATAACATTGCCAACCATGGTTTTTATTTTTATTTTTGTATGGGCTTCTGGTCAGCACAAAGGACGGGGAAAGGAATCTCAGAAGTACATCTAGAACACAAATTGGAAAAATTAAGCTACTTGTGTCCTAGACAATGCCAGGGTAATCCCTAAGGAAAGTCTAAGGTTGAGTGTTATCAGCGAGTTCTTAGCTTGGGTTGAAACCTCATCGGACGGAGTTGCACTTCTTGAGCGATATACTGCGTTCAGATCTTCCGAATGCTTGCATCAATAGTTCAACCACCGGTCTGCTATTTAACGTATTGCACTGCACTTGCACTTCCGGCCAGACCTCCCAAGCCCGAGATTGAACCGACCTACGCGCCGTTTTCAATAATGATAATGTCGTTCGGTTTCTTGCAGCCTGCTAGCCTCATAAGCGATAATCGGTAATTATTCGTGGAATCCGACACTTTATACACGTTTGAGCACTAGGAAATCACTACACATCAGATTAAGTAAACTGCCTAGATTATATATTTCACTTCAAATGAGTCTCAGGCCGGTATTCATAGTCAGTTATTAAGAACTTGCTTGTTCAAGACCATCTTAAGATAGCGTTATGTGGGTCCTGATTAGCTGACACTATGCTTAAGTCGTGTGCCGAGTCGACTCAAGACTGTCAAAATTCAAAAAAAGATATTTTAATCAAAAAGAGATACTGCGGAGTCAGCAAACAATACGTCTGACCGGTCTAGTAACCGAATTAGACCTCTTATTGTTATTATTATTATTATTATTATTATTATTATCGGTAAATACTGTTCGGAAATACTTACCTGCCCAAGGCGTTGCGTGTTCATGAATATGGCAGCTAGCGCTTAGATCTACTAGTAGTGGATATAGTACTACACGCAACGAAGTTCTTCTTCTTCTGATCCTCGGCTTAACTCCTGATGAGAATGTAGCCAACCCAACGAAGTTGATTATGGATCCCGAAAGTTGAATCCCTGCGGTTTTAGGTTTGAACAACTCTGGAATAAGGTCGGCAATGGTCTCGTAGTGTTCTACGCCGTACCACCAGGCGTTACCACTGTGTTGCCAACCTTATTCCACAGTCGTCCAAATCGCAGCTAAGGCCGGTATTCGTAATCAGTTCTTAAGGGGAAATGAAAGTCGCATGAAACGGCGCATTATTACACATTGTTGATTGCATTTTTACCCATTGTTGAGTTCCATGCGTCTTTCATTTCCCCTGAAGAACTTACTTGCTCAAGACCGTCTTCAGATAGTGTTATATGGGTTCTCTCTCTCTCTCTGCCTTTTGTGACTCCTCGCACTATTATATGGGTCCTGATTGGCTGGGATCATGCCTAAGTCGTGTGCCGTATCGACTTAAGACTGTCTAATTGTCCATCAATACCGGCCTAAGAATCAACTGAAGCTAGAAAATTCGAACTTAATTGTAGTCCTGTTTTAAACTCTGAAGGCCAAACCTATTCTAAACCGCCAACTGCCACAGCTACTGGGTGCGTATTCATTAATATGTTGTGGTTTCCAGAATGCGACGGATCACCAAACCTATTAATTAATTTTAGCGTGACTAGAGTGTCAAAAATGCAGTCACGTTTTAATAGTTAAAACATACTGACTTTCACCTTAAATCGAATATAAAACGTTTCATTAAATTGTAAATAAAAATACTCAACACCATGTGTACCCAGTGTACCTGATTTCCTAATTTATTGTAAAAATGTAAGAAATGAGGTTCACGAAATTTAAGAATTCATTCATCGGTAAACATTCTGTTGAACACATCCTGACGTCTATTCACAATGACATCGATTTCGTCAATATCGTCAGCATCTGCATCCAAGGGGTTCGGGATGTTATCTTCATCGTCAATATTCTGCAGCATCACGTTATGCAGGATACACGCTGCCATGATGCACTTGACAACAATATCAATTTGAATATTGTTGAACCTAAGTAGTCTTCGGAATCTTGTTCCTAATAAACCAAAGGCATGTTCTACAACAATTCGGTTAGAAGAGTGTTTGAAATTGAAGCTCTTCTGCTCTTGCGTCAAATTGCCGTAATCTTTAAAAAGTGGAACGATCCATGAGAGGTTTGGATATGCGGAATCTCCCAGTAAGAAACACCCATGCAAGAAATTAACATTTTCTGTTGCCCGTCTAAAAATCGGTGACCGTTGCAGAACTCTAGCGTCGTGTAGTGATCCTGCCTCGCCAATGTAAACATCGATAAATCTTTTTTCATAGTTGACTATACCTTGAAGTGCGATGCTGTGGTACTCTTTCCTATTAACGTACACTTCATCGTCCCTCGTTGGCCTTTTCATCTCAATATGGCATCCATCGATTGCACCAAGTATGCCGTCTATATCGTGATTCCTTTTAACATTTTTTCTAATGTTCTTTGATTCATTGATATTGGGCCATTGTATATACTTTTTAGATAATGAATTTATAAAATCAAGAGTCTTTTTCAAAATTCGGTGCGCAGAGCTGAAGGAGATATTGAAGCGATCTGAACACTGTCTGAAGGTTTCCATGTTGGCAAGATACCACGATGTCATCAGGAATGCAATTTCGTGTGTCAGTTTGATTGGTCCAGACGGATGAACTGGCAAGTACTGAGTGGTGGTAAACGACCCTGAATGAAAATAAGTAACTGAGTATATCTGGTTTACAATAACATATTGGCAAATTCATGGGCCTGCAATATGCATTGCAAATTACTAAATCTTACAAACTTCAAGTAGAACCTGATTCGAACACATTTTGAAAGTTTTCATCAGATCGTGATTATGCTATTAAGGTATGGTTCAGAATAAATGGAACACAATACTGTACAGTGTTATTATTACAAACATACACAAATAGAAATAGATGATGCATGTCAAGTTATTGAGCACGAAAAATGTTGACTGCTAATATATTGACCTATCTTTGGTAACACATACAGGATTGGATCTTTGATCTTCGACTACCTATCACATCCGTCGAAATGATGATAAATTAAAACTCACGTAGCAAACTATATGCCTCATCTTGACAAAGCCTGAAATGCCTTTGAAATTCCACAGAGGAGTAGGTGGGCACTGTGATTTCGATGAAATCTCTGATAGAGGTACGCCGTACTAGGATGCGTTCATCACTATCAGCTGATGTGTACGACGACGACGATGATGAAAATAACGACAATGACGAATCAACCATGGACGTTGAAGAATCAGAAGATTGAAATGATGAACCAGAGGAACTCGATTCCACCACTAAATCAGCAAAATTATCTTCTGTCATCAATTCCTACACAAAAATACGTATTACATACAATTATAAATTTGAATCAATTATTCATTGCTTGGTAATTTGAATATTACGTGCATGCAGTTTAAATCATGAATAAATCTACATGCTTATAAATAATATAATTGATTTTCATTTTCAACCATTAATTAACTCCGCGTGAAGTTTTGACACGATAACATAAAAAGATTGAACACGGAACCTGCCACTACCGTGTAAAACTTCTGTCGCGTTTCATTATCTGCATACTTTCGGGTAATTTTTCTTTTTTCGTTGTCGCAATAATCTTTTTTAACAAAATCACCTAACTGCTTAGCTTGCCCTTCTATGACAATGTAATCGTTCCGTGAGTTTTCGACGAAAGTAGCAAGTGAATGTAACCTCCAGTACTAAGGGGTACCCCCCCCCCCCCCCCCCCCCCCCCCCCGCACAAGAGTCGACCCGACTCTTGAGGTGAGTATAATAAAGAATATTAGTGTGTAAAATCATCATAAGGATTAACAAATATGTGTATTACTGTGAGCTGTTGCTCAATAAGTTGAAATGTTCCCCAAATTCTATCTGACATTCGTCTTAATCTCAAGGGAAACCACAGAAAACCTTGAGAAGATAATCTGGGCTAATCAAATCAAAGTGAACAGTGTAGTGTGTATAAAATTTCTTCGGATCTTGAGTAGAAGAATCAGGAAACAGGAACAAGGCGAAGAATTCCTTGGGTGATGCGAGGAAAGTCCTAAGTACTGGAATAGGAAGCGGTTCGGGGGGGTAAAAGGACCAATTATTCTGGAGGACTGTAGGATTCCTTGAAGGTCCGATTCTAAACTCTAAGGGGTCCAACCAGGGTTGCCACCTCAGGCCGACTACTGACCCGGAAATCTGGGCGGCGTATAAATGAATGATTTTCAAATATAATAAATTAATCAATTAAATTATGCTATTGGATAAATGCAATAAATATAAATTGGAACGATCTTATCTGAGGGGAAGTAGGGAAACCGGATTATTAGGTCAGGATGGGATGAATTAGGCTTCCGTCTTCTCGTCTCACAAAAGTCTTTTCGTTATTTTTAACCCTTAAAGGGAAAATGTTTCAATCTACTTCCAACTTTATATCCTACAGTATTTCTTCCTGCTCTTTCCAATGCCGGCCTCAGATTTATGGTATCTGACGCCATTTTCCAAATATGGCGGCTTAAAGGCCAAAAAGTGCCAAAAAATTTAATTTCTTTTTTATATAATCGTGAATTTCAGCATGAAAACAATGTCGTACGGTCCTGAATCTCTGGATCTGGTGGCATATTGTGTTCCTCTGGAAGATAGGCTGAATAGCTAGGCAAAATTCAATATGGCGGATCCAAGGTGGCCGCCAAAACGAGGGAAAAAAATGTTTTTTTCGAAAAATCAACTGAATTGCACCAAATTTGGTATATGGGGGTTTTCGGAGTCGCTGATCACGAATCCGTCACCAGATTTGTGAAATTCCAAGATGGAGCCCCAGTACCGCGCATGCGCACTAGGAAAATTGCTGGAACTTGTACCATTTGGCCTGAATTTCCTTACTTATAATAGCTTAATATAATTATAATAGGTTTTTAATTAGTTACTGAAATTGTCTGGTATTTTCCTATCAACTCGTTTGACAGAATCATAAATACCAGAACAAGCCGAGTTAGTTACAGCTTTGGCGTACAGCGGAAGAAGCGAACGACATTGGCGTAAAAACCTGTGTTCGAGGGCCAACCATTGGAAACCCGAGTCTGATAGGCAGTCTTGGTGTAACAACCCGGATCTGTAGTTAATCATCAAAATATTCAATAGCAGACGAGACAGGCTTGGTGCAAAAACCCGGCTCTGTAAGAGGGAATTCTGAATCTTCCATTCAGAAGCAATACGGCTTTGGTAATTAAAAACTACCCAAGTCCGTGAATTAGCGTAGATAAATAAAAATCTGTATGAGGTGGCTTTTTGCATGGTAGACCCATCCTTTTCCTCACCTCACAGTTTGAGGAGTCCATAAATTTGACAATTCATTGATTTTCAGAAATTAAAAATAATTCGAACCCGTAGCAATCGACTTTTACTACAACCAGAAGGTTCGTAAAAGCCGAAACGTTACAATATAGAGGCGGAAGATCTCATCTATAAGCGTCGCTTAATTCTTGTATTGATAATGTGTTATTCATATGTATGTTGTCTGTATACAGGTTGATTTATAATTCGTGACAAATCTCTTGAGGGGTTAATCCTCTTCAAAATTGGGATCGAAAGTTCCTCAGCCATTTTTCCAAAACATGATTTTTTTCCTTGGGAATTTTTTTTTCTTGGTTTTCATATCATTTGTCAATTTTGAATAATCTCAAATGATGCCAATGAGTTTTTTTTTCTCAATATTAGAGAGATTTCTCGGTAAGAGTTTCTTATTTGGTGGAAGATGTTGGAAAAATGAGTTATGGTCCAAAGGAAAAAAATCGTTTTTCGCAAAAATGGCAGAGGAACTTTCGATCCCAATTTGACAAGGGTTAACCCCTCAAGAGATTCTTCACGAATTCTGAATCAGCCTATATGTGTTTCCCCCCCTACTAATCAAAAGTTCTTATTTTTTACGTAAGAAAACTAATGAAAAATAGTCTGCTTTCGGTATTCAAATTTCAAGAACGCGCCATTTTGTCAATTAATTTTATTTTTCCTCCGGTCTCTGCCATAACTATACTCATATTGAATAATAATTTCTCTGTTTTTGGTTTTGCTAACAAGTGAAAGAGCCGAAACTCCAGCCACTGCCCAGGTCCATTTTTTTGAAGCGGTCATCTTCAGGGCCATTTTTAAAATGATTGAAATTTTTTTTCTATTGTGATAAAAATGTTTATGTATGCTTCTTGAGTATTATAATATACCTACCCAGAGAAAAGAGTTTATTTATGGTTAATGAACGTATATTTGTATGTAAGCAAATACATATTTATTCATACTTAACAAATATTAGTTGATCCAAATGATATTGGGTTGAGTGAACTAATATTTGTCAACTTTGAATAAATATCCATATGCTTACATACAAATATACGTTTATTAACTATAAATAAACTCTTTTCTCTGTGTACAAGGTTCAAATATCGTTGTTCATTATTTTTACCTTAAAAAAAAAACCCTAAAAATGCCTCAAATTCACGGCCGCTAGACTACCGGGTCCCCTTAAGGTCGTTCACTAGTGATAATGGGAGACAAAAGTTTTGTTCTTAACATCATTATGTCGTGTGACTAATGCCATAAGGTCGTGAGTGCCGGAAAAAAAAAAATTTCGCGGATATGCCCAAAAGATGTTATATTGCATGAAAAAGATTTTGCCACCAAAAAAACGATTTTTTTTTTTGTGCTCACGACCTTATGCCATCAGTCACGCGATGTATCATATATTAGTTTTTCGTCAAAATCTATAGAAAATTGTTACTGCTATGAATTAAAACGTCCCTGTAGCTCATGACTCGGCTATACCTTACACATCGAAACTCGAAACTTTAACAGTGAATATCTCTACTTTGGTACCGGCACGGTTCTCAACATTTTGCGAGTGCATTGTGGATACCGAAAATAGCGTGTGATCCAAATCTCAAGACAATCTATAGAAAATCGTTTCACTGGTGAACGTCCTTAAGATAAGATGACCAGTAATATGGTTATCGTAAATCGCAAGCTCGATTGGAATGTTTTAAATCGAGATTCCACCTGTGTGATATAATATATCAGCAGCCTCAATACCGGAAGCAGCCTAATATTTTCATCGGTATTATCTCGGTGTGCTCACTATCGACATAATATCTACGTTTGGGTTTACAACAGATTGAATAAACAGTGCCATATGATATCACATATTTGTTTAAATACAGTGAATATTTGTGGATGAGCGACATGCCTAAATGCGGAATACACCTAAACGTACGCAAAGATAGCAGTACACAGCTTGTCGTGAAGGCTCAGAGTAACAAAAGCTGTAGAATGTAGGTATGTATGTGTATATGTTTGCATATCGACGCCTGAGCGGAATAACATCCTATCTCAAATTTTGTTTGAAAACTAGCCTACGTCGAATTTCGATTGGAAACTAGCCTATCTCAAAATGCGTTTGGAAACTAGCCTATTTCAAATTGTGTTTGAAAACTAGCCTATCTCCATGGGTACGATTTCCAAACGCATTTTGAGATAGGCTAGTTTTCAATCGAAATTTGAGATAGGCTAGTTTCCAATCGTAATTCGACGTAGGCTAGTTTTCAAACAAAATTTCAGATAGGACTAGCGTACGTGTGTGCGAACGTTCGGGTATCTTAGGCATTCAGGCATGTCGCTCATCCACGAATATTCTCGGTATATGACGAGAAAAGATGAGATTTTTTTTAACAAATGTTTCAAACCTAATTGAGTATACATATAAACGCTGTATTATTCACTAAATGAATGTTATTTCGCTTCCTAATCAATTTTTCAAATTACGACATTCTTATACCAACTAAAAATATCTCATCCCGACTTGAAAATAAAAATAAAAAAAAAGTCTCGACTTGTTCAGCGTATTTTCGTACAACAGCTGTAGATTTAGATCGCACACTCGTGGATTTCACATATACAAAACCACCGTGTAATTAGGCATTGAGCGCTCGTGTATTATAACGGCCGATAAAGGCACCGATGTCATCAAGGTTAGCCGGAATCCGGAAGAAGATTCCCCCACTCGTCAGATCTCACCTCCTACCTGGATGGAAAATGAACTCCCCCACTTGTTGTACGGATTTGCGGTGTAACTTTTAACTTATAAGCAATTAATCGACCGCATAGGTGTCGAGATGTCTAAACAGGCAGTATTCCAGTGGTTGGCATTCTTTGGATCTCTTTGTTTGATTATTTTATTTGTCGAAACAAAGTACAGAAACCCATTGCAACATCAAATCCAACCGACATTGGCGACAGTGAAGATGTCTGCGAGGGTAAGTACGTTGTTTGCTTTGTAAATGAAATACATGAATCTATCGGACATTACAATCAATTCAAACTGTTCTTCTACACAGACCAGGTTAGCATTTTCCATTTTAAACGAATGAGCACAAAGATTAACTATTTGATGCATTCACTTATAGCGTTTTCGATTGGTTACACTGGTGCACACTGAGTGTACATTAGCTATACTAGGCAGCACTGCACCGGTGTGCACCTCGTGCAATAGTACATCCGGAAAGAGGGAGCTAGTGTTGGCTAGTGTAGCGCGGCAAACCTACGCGGTGTAACGTGTCATTTGAATCTTTCGGTAACGTATAGCGTGCTTGTCGGCTGTGAACGTACGTTAGAACCAACAAGTTTTCACAAGTAATAGTATCGCAATGTTCATACGCTATCGAATTAACGATGTGCTGGTGGAATTATATCCACCCTCAGACGATGAGGATCTCGTCAACAATTTGACAGGTAAGTCATAAAATTTTATTCGCTGGACGTGAAGTGGCAATAATAAAACTTTGTTTACGGTCCATATGTATGTTGAGTAGGGTGCTTTTTTTGGAACGACTATTTTTTTTTCGACTTCCCATTGAAAATCTTGTAGTAGACGTCGAAAAAGGAATCCTGTCCAATTTTTAGCTCTTAAGGCCCATCCTTCGTCGCCCACCTCCTTTCCGTACAATGTAAAGAAAACGGGGCCGGGGAGACACATTTCGATGATTATCCGAGCCCAGGCGTCGAAACCGCAAAAAAGCCCAACGTAGCGCGAATTCTATTTCAATTCCAAACACATACGTCCAAAAAAATTTTCGTTTCATGCGAAAATAGAGCCAGCGTTTGGTTATTTCTTTTTTCCATTGTCTAAATGGTTTTTCATTGTCCTTGGCTTTAGACAATGGAAAAAAGAAATAACCAAACGCTGGCTCTATTTTCGCATGAAACGAAAATTTTTTTGGACGCATGTGTTTGGAATTGAAATAGAATTCGCGCTACGTTGGCCTTTTTTGCGTTTTCGACGCCTGGGCTCGGATAATCATCGAAATGTGTCTCCCCGGCCCCGTTTTCGTTACATTGTACGGAAAGGAGGTGGGCGACTAAGGATGGGCCTTAAGGGGGGAGTAGGGTCTAGCAGGTGAAAAAAAAAAACCCTTTTTTTAGGAATTTTTTGAGAGATATGATTGAAGTAAATTTATCGTCATATTTTACACATTACAAAGCATCATTCCAAGAACATTTTGTGAATTTTTTGATGAAAAATATTTAAAAATGAGCTGGTGACGAAGCATTATTGAGGACGCCTATTCAAATAGATGATTTGCGGTGCCCACTGCAGTTTATCGCAGAATTATCCGAAATCAAAAAAGCAAAGAAATTTTATTGACTGTGACGTGGTATTTTCAATTCCTCGTCACAAGGCGATACTATCGGTGATACAACGATGCGTGGCGTAGACAGGGTCTCCAGGAAAAGGAAAAATTAGGGAAAAATGATTAGGATTAACTAACACTATTTTATTTTTTGTAAACTATGTAATCTCGAGCTCGATACTCCACGAGACGTCTGTCGTCGTGGGATCTACGGATGGAAAATCGACTATCGAACGTGAAACCTCCACTATCGTCAAGGACGAATCTGTCGGCGCGCAAACCTGGTTGGTCCAGTCGACTCGAAGGTCAGCGCCTCCACTCAGATGGAGAATCTACTACCTCCAAACTACCGGATTGACGGCGTACAGGGATGTACGAGAAGTACAACAAATCCTCCCGTCATCTGGAGAAGCTACCGCCTACCGGAAAATGCATTGCTGCTGTGAGGGTGGCGTACAGGGTTACGTGCAAGCGCACCCCAAAACCTCCCACCTGATGAGCAAGCAGTCAACGCAAATACTATCGACGCTGTCTCCAAAACTGTTATCGCGGCCGTGGTTGGTCCAGTCGACCCCCGGATCAGCGTTCCAACCTAGAGAATTCTTTCGTGGGTGAAGCTCTCGTATGCCGAAACACGAAACTACCACCAATCTCCTAGTGGATCGGCGAATGCGGCCAGGACCTAGGAGAAATATCGGGTAGCCGGACGAATGAGGCTCCATGGTAGCTTCATAATCTGGGGATTCAAAAGGAAGGCGGGAATAGGAGCGGTATTAGCAGCGGCAGGGGTGAGATAGATTTCTCCTATTTTACGTTCGACGAAACTGTCGTTACACGAACCAATTAGCGGACCGATATGTCACGTGATTACGCTAAACCTGAAGGATGGATTGAGGGAAGAAAATACCGACTATATAAGGTCGATACACGCGCTATTCGGCCTACTCTTCGCTCCAGTCTACGCCACATCTATCGTTCAACTATCGTTCGTCTATCGTTCACCTATCGTATCACCTATCGTATCACCTATCGTACCAGCTATCGTATCACCTATCGTTCATCTATCGTCATCAATAGTGTTATATCGAGTTTATTTTAAATAGTGTTGTGTTATATTCTGAAGCATCTTAAGGTAAGGTCTTAATTCTTTCTGTGAAGGCACGAGGTAGTTCGGATAAAAGTCTTGTTAATTAATTTGGTTATTGAGCTATGAAGCTCGTTTTTGTCTATTGAGCTATGAGGCTCGTCTTTTTGTCTTTGGTCTATTAATTTATCGAACAACCTCGAGTCTGGCTGAGTTACGTAGATCTTGAGTGCTTTTTAGCTATAATTTATTGCTTATGGCTTTGTTGCTGATTTAGTATGTTATATTTATCTTATGCATGAAATACTGTAGAAAATTACCTTTCCTGGAGTACCCTGAGCGAAGTTAGCCGCTACGGCTTAGGCCTGGCGTTACAGTTTAGTTTTATCGTTAAGTTTGTTAATAATTTGTTGATTGAGTTAAATATGGTCACTCTCGTATTATTTATCACCGTATGTGAAATCTAGTATGGTCTAGTAATGTTTAATATCGTCTTTGGATAATTTAGTATCGCGACTATCGTTATCATATCGTCAGAATTTAGTAAAAGATCAAGTAATATTATAATTTAGTCTGTTATCGTTGAACCTGTGATTCGCGTCTTTCGAATGCCCATGTGGTCTCTATTTTTTGATAGATCTCGAATTATTGTGAATCGTATGGCCAAGCGTGGCTAATCTTTCGTAGTTTGTTACCAATTTTTCTAAGTAAAATCTTGAGCTTCATACGTTGCTCTGAGTGTGTGTCACGAAGTATATTTTGCATTCGGGTACGATGTATCGCTCTGTGATACCGAGTCTGGAGTCTAATTAAATTGTTTTATATCGAGTCACCTCTGACACACGTCTTAGATTCAACTGTATCGTAATTGCATAGATTCTGTTCGATCAATTAGAAGATCGTTGGTAATAAACCGTTAGGTAAAATAATAAATTCTGTACTGATCTCGTTAAGTTATCTAATTGCGTAAATAAATAATTGATTGATGTGATCTCAAACATTCTCAAAGAAGTAAGCTTGTTTTATATGGTGTACCCTGCCCCTCTATCTAAGGCTTTGTTAACTGAGCAAGTCGAGTTATAGCTCGTCGCATTTCCGTTAGTTTTTGGTTTTATGTAATTTGTTCTGGTATCGTATGGAAACGACGCATCAGCGTCTGGCGCCCAACATTTTAGTAATTCAGTAAGTAACACGGAAAGGTGCCGAATTGTGAGCAGAATCTTCGGGTTTCCTCGCCTGATTGAAAACTGCGTTACATGACATATAAGTTTTTCTTACCCCCTACGTGGTTTTCTTTTTTTTTCCTATTTTCAATTTTCAATTTTTGGTGGCCATTCGAAGCAAAAACAGCGATTTTAGACGAAAAATTTCGCCATTTTGTGGCTGTAAAATCACTTTAATGTAAAAACAAAAAAAAAAAAAAAAACAACGTAGGGGGGAGGTATTTTATATGTAAAAGTGTGTACAAAATTTGTAACGAATCGGTGTAGCAGTTTTCGAGTGAAAGTGGGCACCGACTTCGAAAATGATAGTTTCGAGTAAAACGCGTTTAAAGTTTTAATCTTTAAAAAGTGAAGAATTTTTTTTCAACTTACACCGAATCATCGATCCCAGCTCCATAAGATAAATTGCCAGCAGTCGCTTCGTTGTCTTGGGCTTCTTTTATTTTGAGTCTACGTTTAATCCCGGCTTCTTTGGTCTGCTTCTGAGCCTCTATTTCGGCCTTGGCTACACGAGCTTCGTCCTCTAGCCGTGCGCATTCATGAGCGCTCGGTCCAACACTGACTCCCATATCATACAAAAAGGTTAGCAGAGCACCAATACCTTCATTGAAAGTGCATAGGGCTACATAGGCTGCAAATTCAACAAGATTTTTGCTACTTGACAATTTTTTTGGTGCTATTCTCCAAATTAGCTGATTCAGACTTTCATTATTATTTTGTGTAAAACCTCCAAGACACCTCTCCAGAAGTTCGTCCTTACTTAGATCCTCGTAAATAGGTTTTATTGCTTCTAAAACATCTTTTGGAAGTGGACTATAATTGTGCTGAAAATCTTCGACTCCTGTTGTGGCCGAAGCTTTTTGATGAGGGCATCTCGAGTTTGCGCCGCTCGGACACTTTTCGTGTTGCGGGTTTTCATCTGTTGATTGGATTTATAGTGACACAATTTTCTCGTTAGTACATACGTTGTGAAATTCGACTGCTGCCTGCTCCTTATCTTCAGGCATTCTTATCACATTCGGGGCAATATGCAGAAGATAATCCATTACTCGATTTATTTGATGAAAAGTTGTAGAACTTGCGACACCGAACCGATTTGAAACCTCTCGCAGCGTTGTTTTATTACCAGCAAACCTGGAATCACACAACTATAATGCAAGCGACTTATTTGTGAAAGAAAACAAAAAAAAACAAAAGTTTAATAACTTATCAAAAAAATGTCAGAAAATCGTGTTCCGCTGACAATGACTCGATGCCTCCATGGCTTTTGTCTGAAGGATACATCTGTGGCGCTTCATACCGCTCAATAATGGCATATGCTGTATTTCTTCCGAGTCGAAAATGTTGCCTGAACTACAATCAGAAGGAAGAATTGACATTATTAGCATTGTACACAAATCATTATTGACATAATACAATTTTGTTTTTCCATTGTTAGTAAATATCACTTACTTCTTGCTCCGAGAAATTTCGAATGGTTTCTAAGAAATTTATTATTTTTGCTTTTTTATTTCTATCTGTCAGTGCTGTTATTATTAATTCATCATCACTACTTGATGACGATAAAAGTTCAATTACCGCCAAAACTTGTATTTCTGGTCTCGCCATATTTACACCACAGCTCCACGAGCTCCCTACACTTTCCGCACTCAAAGTGAAAACTCTACACTGGTAAGCCAATAAAACACGCTACACTGAAATTGTGCAGACCAATCATGATACCAACAAAACAGGATTCACTACACTAGTGCACACTCAGTGTGCACCAGTGTAACCAATCGAAAACGCTATTAGTATCATGTATACACTTTTGCTTCAGAAAATTGAATCGATGAAAATTGACTCGACGGAAATTGATTCGACGAAAATTGAACCGACGAAACTTGAACCAACGAAAATTGAACCAACAAAACTCGAGCCTCCTCGAAACCAAAAACTAATATCGGTAAGCCATCTTCTGTATTCTAGAATTTTAGATCATAATATCTGAGTTCGCATGCATTTTATGTATACCATAAACGTGTTATAGGTGCCCTGCCTCAAAATGTCCGATAGGTTCCGGATAGGACTCGGAATCTTATCGGTCTTATCCGGAATGCAGGTGGTTTTTGATTCCGGTTTTTGTTCGGTCCTATGCAGGATTTGTTTTGCCATGCCCAATTTTTTTTTATCCGATTCTTATCCGGTCCAATCTGGAATGTGAACGACACGCGGTATCTGCTCGCATTCAGTCTCATCCGGAATGCAAGCGGTTTCTGTCCGGACCTATGCGGGATCGTTCTGCTATGCCCAAATGTTTTTCGTTAAATTCTTATCAGGTCCAATCTAAAATGGTAATGACACACGGTATCTGTTCCATTCCTATTTGACAGGCAGGACCCAGGCTGTTCGGGATCCAACTGGTAATGGGCATTCCGATTTTATGTCTAATTGCTCCGGTGTGCCCCAGGGCTCCCTCCTTGGACCTCTTCTTCTTTTGATTTTCATAAACCATATAGGCTCGGCCCTGCGGCACACCAGGCACAGATTTTTGCGGATGATCTGCTGATCTATTTGCATGCTGCTCCGTGTGATATTCAGCTGGCTATAAACGCCTTGAATGAAGATGCGTTGGCTGTTGCGAACTGGGCCGAGGGGGAATGGATCACGGTTAAATATTAGCAAGACCAAGGCTATCGTTATGAGTAGCTCTGCCTTTATCAGGCGGCTTGGAGAATCGGATCTGCCGCAAATCATTATTAATCATCAGCCGGTAGTATCATAGTGACTCACTACCGCGTCATATAAAATCTATGCTGGTCTCTGCCTTGGTGCTGCCGCACATTGATTATTGTAGTCTGGTATATCATGATCCAACTGAATATCTCAATCTCAAACTCCAGCGGCTAGTAATTCGATTTATCTTTGGCCTGAGATGGGACGTCCACGTTACGCCCTACCGTACGACGCTGAAGTGGCTGCCGGTTGGTGATCGGCGTCTTCTTCTCCTTGGCTCAGTTCTTCATCGGATTCTAGCTAGTTCATCTCCCGCTTACCTTCGCGAACTATTTGTCCAGATTGACCCGGACTCGCGTCGCTCAGCTAGGCTACTATTAGTCAACTGGAAAAGTTCGCTATTAGAAACAGTGTCGCGGTACGAATGTAGGCAGCACGGCAATCGAAAACACTTTTTTCGCGTATTTTGCTTCAGCGCTGTTTTTTATCAACAGAATTGCGTTCTAGCAAACGATCTGCACACATTGATCTACTGACTATTTAATGTTACCATCAGATTTTTAATACTTATGTATTATTCAGTGCTACTTCATCAACGTATAATGTTATGATTTGTAGCGCGATTTGAGCTAAATAGCTCAAGGTTAAGTTTCGATGTACGCTATAACCCTCGAAATAATACATATGGGGCATTCCCTGCCAAATCGACCTGGTCCTGACCCTCGACTTCTCAGATCTGGCCTGCGATGGTTTGTATGATCCTTCTGACTCTAAATAGCAATCAGAATTTTTTTCAGATTTAACAAAATAAATTCAAGCGCGTCATGAATTTTCAAAGTTTTTTTTTTCAACACCTCGATGGCCCTGATCGAACAATCTGAAAAAAATTCTCAAAAATTCTGTATTAGGAATTCAAATTTTTATAACCATTATTCATAATGTCTGGGTTTCTGCTCCTCCTTTGTTAAGTTTTTTAATCATAATTTTACATTGCTATTCTCGAAAAACATAAAACGTTTGAAAAAATCTGGAATATTTCCAAGAATTCTTGGCTATCGTTATAAATATTCAAGCAGCAGTCCACGGTGTATTGGTATCCACTTATATTTTTTTATGTTTTTTTCTCCGGAAAAAGATCAAAAAAACAGATTGAAGCAAAAGTCCAGACATTATGAATTTTGGTTCAAAAATTTTCATTTCTGACGCAGAATTTTTGAGAATTTTTCTAGATTTTTCGATCACGGCCATCGAGGTAATGAAAAAAAAACTTTGAAAATTCTTAACGTACTCAAATTTATTTTGAAAAATTTGAAAAAATTGTAATTCCTATTTAGAGTCAGAAGAATGATATAAAAAATCACATATCAGATCTGAGAGGTCGAGGGTTAGGAACAGGTCAATTTGGCATGGAATGCCCCATATATATGAGTGCACCAATTACCTTTGAACAATTCGTGGCGAAAGTTTCGATTTGTCTGCAATTTTGATATTTTATATAATAGTATATTGCATAGTATAATAGATATCCCGACAGGCGATATTATGTGTGCTGCGTTTGCACTTGCTATGTTATTGGTTCTATAACCCCGACAGGCCGTTATGAATATTTGATATGTTAAAGAAAAGAAATTAAAATTGGCTCTAAATAATCATCCGTCCAAGACGGACGGTATGATTTTACAAAAATTTGACTCTATCAATAATTGAGCGGTATTACCCCGACAGGCGATAATAACTGCTCAGCCGCTTGGCTACACCGAATTTATACCTGTCGTGCCGTCACAACGGCTTCCCCTTCTCCTGCGGCTTGGTGCGCGCGCTGTTCTGGCCCGTCGTCAGCTGATATGTTACAATATAGGGGAACACGGGGCGAAACGAGCACCAATCCAAAAAGAAATAATTTGGTCGGGAATAATTTTTTATAAAATACGGCGACGCATTTTGCATCAATAACGATAAAAATTTTTTTTTTTAATGAAAATGAATTTTTTTCGTTTCATTTTTAATGTTTTTTATTTTTTGTGTCATTAATAATCCAAAATACCTCGCCGTATTTTATAAAAGGTCATTTCCGACCACATTATTTTTTTTTTATTTGGTGCCCGTTTTGCCCCGTTCCCCTACTGTGATGTGAAAATCCCCCAATTTTCAGACCCCAAAGCTATTCACCATAGATATCGTTCACTGTTACATTCGAATTCTTATCGTGCCCGTATTATGCAAAAAAATTTATCCAAGATATTTTTTAAATGAAAAAAAAAAATTAATTTTTCAAAAAAGAATGGTAATCACCCCGTTAACATGAAAAAATAATATGAGCCGCGAGCCTAACGGAGCGCATTGCATTTCTAGGATACACATTGTATATAGCTGTAGTATAATGTCAGCGCGTCATAAGTCTGAAAATCGGAATTCAGAATTAGGCCACGTGGTGTTTTTTGTTGGTAGGAAATTTATCATTTTACCAACAGAATATTAAGATGATTCAAGCACACGGGTAAAATTTTTGACTATATCAATAGATGTTCTATCTTACCACCAATAATATAGATGGCAGCATTCGTTGTCACTATTATTTTGTGACATACTGCTATATGACTCCGAATTTTCTCAACTTGTCCAATCTGCATTCTGAGATTCATATGATACATATTTTTGACTTGAATATGAGTGTTTTATGCAAAACTTTTTTTAGTGAGTTCGTAGAGATTTTATCACTGAGTATAACAAACCCTGAAATTTTGAAATCGGATCAAGAATGGACAATTTTAACCATTTTCAGTACATAGTTGTAAAATGTTTGTACAACTTTTCATGATTGTTGGTATTTTCGAAATTCTGTCACTAAATTGAGAGTTTTTTTTATTCTCTGAGGTTGTGAAAATATCCGCACCTCGATATTATTCAATCATTTTCTGCATTAATATCATCCAAAATTATCAAATTCGGTTTTTGTCTGTCTTATTGTTTTGATGCCGAATGTACCACCAGAACATCCTTAACCAGTCTTAGAATTCTTTCGGGCTACATGCGATCATCGCGATTCAGGTCATTGACAAATATCATAAGATATTTCAAGGCAATTGATTCCGCAGGAAATGAGGGCGCCAAAACGAAAAGGGCCTATCTCCGAATTCTCCCGTACAAGTATTGTCCAATAAATTCAGTCAAAACAAAAGTCACTTGGACAATACTTGTACGGGAGAATTCGGAGATAGGCCCTTTTCGTTTTGGCGCCCTCAAATCCGGATAGACCCGGTCAAAAGTTATTGATGGTCCGATGCCGGATAAGATTCAGATAGGAGCGAGAGGGTTCTGATATCTCGAGTGAAATGGTTCCACAGGTAATCCGGATAGACCCGGTCAGAGGTCATTGACGGTTTGATGCCGGATAGGATTCAGACGTGAGCGGAGAGGTTTCGGCTTTTCGAGGTCAGTAATTTCGGGTGACTTCCGGACAATCCCAGATCAGACCCAGATAGTATTTTGTGACCGAACAGAGTGCGGATAGAGACAGTTAGGAACCAAGTCGGACTCTATTCAGAATTCTTTCCGGTTTTCTATTCATTCTTTTCAGAACCTATCTGACATTTTGAGCAGGCTGTATAAACTGTTTGCCAATCGGACAGCTGACCGTAAAATATACACATAAAACGAACGTTCGTGATATATCACGTGAAATACACGTGTTTCACACCAGCCTGTGGTTGTTGGGTAGTAGTGCAAATAGAAATTGCTATCAGCCGTACACTATACAAATATATGTTATTTCCTACCTGTTGATTGCATGCCATGTGGTCAATGTATATCTAATATTATATACAACTACCTGATCTGCCGATCCACACGCTGAGTCAGAATATGCTGCTTTGATATACAGTGAGTATTCGTGTATGCGGTCCGCTCCCGGTTCACTCGATTCAGCTCGACACAGATATTTGCATCTACGGCATTGCAAATATCTCTGTCGAGTCGAATCGAGTGAAACACGAGTGACCCGCATACACGAAAACGCATGGTATGCCTACTTTCAGATAGATGATCAGTTCCATGTTCCATTTGTCAAGTACATGCTTTTTAGGTTCCAAAAAATGTTGCACATATGAAAGATGTTGATGCCAGATTGACAGAAAAACTGACGAAAGTTGCTGATCTTGAACGAAAAATAATCCGTCATGATATGAAGGATTACCAATACCCCAATAGGAAATATGATATAAGTGCTGGGTAAGCGAATTGTGTTTGATAAATTTTTTTTATCCATTTTTTCATTCTGTTGTCAAACAGATTTCTAATCCTGTTACGTTAGTGTTCAGCTTCTGTATTTTGGAAAGTAAAGCCATATTGTTCTGCAGAAAACTTGAAGATTCATTGAGCGAAGAAAATGGAAAGCCGATGAGAAATGTTATTTTGACAACATGGCGTAGTGGGAGTACGTTCTTTAGTGACGTTATTAATGCACATCCCGCAACCTTTTTTCACCAGGAACCACTTCTAGATTTTGATATCGTTCAAATTAGAGGCCCTCCACTAGCCGCAGATGCGCTAAAGAGATTAAGGGCCCTATTTGACTGCGAATTTGCAGATCTCGGTAATGCCTTCATCAGTACTTCAAATACCTCCGAGGAATATCACAATACTTCGTTATGATTTGCTATTTCAATATTCCAGATTTTCGAAGACTATACTTATCAACGAACATACTATACTGCCACACGTTTGCATTATAGTCTGATAGTTAATAATTCTATAATATGGTATTACAGATGAATATATAGACTATTCGAAAGCCCACCCGTGGGCTCTCAATTATAATACGCACGTCTGGAAGCAATGCAAAGTTCATAAAGACTTATGCTACGACAAGAGGTTTCTCAGCACAATGTGTAAGCTCTTCCCAATCCAGTTAATGAAGCTTGTACGCCTCAGTTTAAATGTTGCACAAGAACTCCTCACCGATGAAAGGTTAGTAAACTACTAACACGTTAATGTAAAAAACAACCACCGCAGACCATATCACACCGACACAGCACAGGCAGTATCTCCATATTGCTTTTGGTGCCGTATCATACTATACATTTTTCTGTTGAGTAATTGAGCTTTCAACTGAGAAGTCAACGTTATTCGGGAACATAGTGGAACATTCGCTCAAATAAGTACAGAGCTCAGCTCACATCACTGCTTTGTTAGTATTTGCAAACTGTCTTGTAACTCCTCGACAAATAGACCGGGAGCCCACAACACTTTTTTCATGCATCATTTGTTACCACTCAGTAGTATATGAACCACCCAAATCCTACCTTTCACTACAGGAAGGTCACTTCGCCGAACATAAAACGTGGACCACAAGCTGGGGGCCGCGCCGGTGAAGTTGTATTGAAAAACCCGAGATTTGGAATCATTACTTACCGTTCGGCGTATGTCGCAAATTACTGCAATTGAAAAAAAACTTTGGGCGGACGGCATTGCCGAACGTGTAGGGTGGGTATTACGCGAGGTGGCGCATTTTTTTTGTTGTAAAAAATTGTTAATAGTTTAATACAACGGAACAATTATTTCTGGTTTCTTTTTTCGTTAGTTACATACAGAAGTTCCAATCATTTTGTTCGGGGATTACATTATGACGTCTATTATACTATTGTTAATCACGAAACACCATTGCCGAACGGTAACAAATGATATTGTTAACTGAAATTGCATTTTTAAGTCACGTAAGTCAATACCCAATTAATTTGTTCGGCATGTATTTTTTATACTTCCATTTTATGTGACAAATAATATAAAATCAATGCCGAACATTAATGTATGATACACGCATACTCTACACCCTTAAGACAAAAGTACGCGGGGGTGGCTGGCTCCCGATCCGACCAAAATATTCGGCGATCTTATTATCTCGAGTTTTAGTAAATAACTAGATGAATTAACAAAATGCCGAACAGTAACAAATGATAATTTTTTATTAACAATTTTTTACAACAAAAAAAATGCGCCACCTCGCGTAATACCCACCCTACACGTTCGGCAATGCCGTCCGCCCAAACTTTTTTTTCAATTGCAGTAATTTGCGACATACGCCGAACGGTAAGTAATGATTCCAAATCTCGGGTTTTTCAATACAACTTCACCGGCGCGGCCCCCAGCTTGTGGTCCACGTTTTATGTTCGGCGAAGTGACCTTCCTGTAGTGAAAGGTAGGATTTGGGTGGTTCATATACTACTGAGTGGTAACAAATGATGCATGAAAAAAGTGTTGTGGGCTCCCGGTCTAAAACTTGACTCGCGGTGATTGTTGGTTTTCAGACTAGCTGTGAGAATGGTTTTGTTAGTGAGGGATCCTCGAGGGACCCTTCAATCAAGGAAGCATCGCACATGGTGTCCTCCGAGTCGTGATTGCTCAGATCCAGCCTTACTTTGTGCGGACTTGGCGTCAGATTACAAAGTTGCGACAGAACTGCTACAGAAATACCCTACCAGATTCAAGTATGGTGTTCACCTACGCATTGCTACTATTTATAATAACAAAAGACTATACGCCTGTGGTATCCCGGGAAAAAATGATTTTGTATGATCATATTCGACGCCCGTTACGAACAACAGCAAATTTCAGATTCCGGGTGAAAAAGAGCACCCATGACATTCCGGGTGGAAAAAACACATTTCAGATTCCGGGTGGAAAAAAGCACGTTTCAGATTGAGAATAAAAAGAGCACATTTCAGGTTGACTCTAATACTAGCACGTTTCAGATTTACTCGAAAACTAACATAATTCAAGTCAAAGCGATTATTAGCAAGTGTCATGTACACCTAGTCAGGGCTAGTATTCAAGTCAACCTGAAATGTGCTTTTTTTCATTCTTAATCTGAAACGTGTTCTTTTCTACCCGGAATCTGAAAGGTGCTCCTTTCCAGCAGGAATCTAAAATGTGCCTCTTTCCACCCAGAATCTGAAACGTGCTCTTTTCCACCCGGAATTCGCAACGTGCTCTTTTTCACCCGCAATCTGAAATGTGCTGTTATTCGTATCGGGTGTTGATATAATCACTTATACCGTGAAGAATTCTTGATACTGCTGCGCCTAACTGCGCATGCGCTAAATAATTTAATTTTATTGGTCGGTGAGATGGTCCCCCGATAATATTTTGACGTATGAGGCAGGGGTGCCGACTTGCAAGAAATGAAGCAAGAGATGTCAAGCTTTCGCGCGTAGACTAGTCAGTTGAGGTCATGTTGTTATTTATTTTAATTTGACGTGAATTATCAAAATATTAGAAAACGATTTCGTTTCCCTTCTCACCTTTCTTCTCCTGATTGATGGTCCTGTCTTCTTTCTTCGCTTCTTTTGTCGACATTTCCTTTTTTTTTTTCTTTGGTGTTGGTATAATTTCCTTCCTCTGTAATTTATTGATGAAAATCACATCTCTGCTGAAAGTGATCTTATTCGTTTTTTAATCAAGCATTCTGTACCATTTGGATTCCTCCAAGTATCCAACGAATATCATCCGAATCGCTTTATCGTCTAATTTCTGACGTTTTTCTTTTGGTATATGAACATATCCTTTTGCACCGAATATTTATAGATTTTTTACATCTACCTTTCTGTCATTCCATAACTCATATGAAGTTGTTTCTGTAGCTTCAGTGGGCAGGATGTTTTGGATATAATTAGCTGTAATTACTGCCTCACCCCAATACTTCTTCTCCAATTTTGCGTCAATCAGCATCATCCGTGCCGCTTCCATTAACGTTCTATTTGTTCGTTCCGCGGTCTCATTCTGTTGTGGATTATACGGGACCGTATGTTGTACTTTTATACCTTCATCCAGATGAAACTGCTTGAGTTGTCCATTGACGTATTCTTTTCCATTGTCAGATCTTATGATCTTTGGTTTCCTGCCGAATTTGGTGGACACGTAGTTAATGTATTCTTTCATATATTTTGTTGCTTCTGACTCATTTCCTAGAAGATACACAATTGAAAATCTGCTGTAATCGCTGATTACTGTCATATAATATCTTTTACCTGCTGGGGTAGTATGATTCGCTGGTCCCCAGAAATCCGTATGCACCAAGTTGACTTATTTGATGTTTCTTTTGGAAATGGAGTTCTCGAGGATTTCCCTTCGACGCAGTATTCGCAGATTTCCTTCATGCCGCAGTTTTTCATCTCGATCCCGGTAGCCAGATTTTTCTTCTCTAATTGCTTATTTCTTTGATGTGGTGATGTCCCAGACGCCTATGCCAGGTATGCTGACACTGTTCTGTATACTCTGCTCTCAGTACCAACATCGCCTTCTCTTGATTCCGTAGTGCGTACAGATTGTTTGTCAACGTTGGGAAAGCTATTTCTTCATCACTTTTGTATATCCAACAACCTGTACCCTCAAATACCACTTTCAAGTCTTTTGTCGCTAGACGTTTTACAGACGTTAGATGTTCCTTTAGATCTGGTACATATACACGGAAAAACCCGTGGGAGGGCGCTTTCACTTAGCGTTGTATAACCGTTCTTACTCAGAACTTCTCATGCGAGTCTTTGATTCTGGGAGAATTTTTCGCCCTCGCGCGAAGAGATCACTTGACCGTTTTTTTTCACTTATTTTCGCTCGTGGCGGTTTTTTCTGTCAACAAAGTTCAACTGGTCTACGCTCAGGAAGAAAGTTTCTCCCAGAGTCCAGCGCAGCAGTTCTTCCCATCACTCACACGGAGAGAAAAATCGGGCTGTAGTGCCTTGGTAAGTTACAGCGCTAGTGTCGCTTGTCATCCATTCGCTACTAGCGCTCGCATGCAAGTCTGAAACATTCCAAACTGCTGAAGAGAGAAAAGCATACGACGCGTCTGTTTCCTAATAATAATAAAAACACTTGAGATAATCAACATCTTGCGAAAGATCATAGCATGCACGCGGAAGCAGACTACAACTGGGTCATATGTAAGCATCTTGCAAGAAATTTCGAAAACCATGTGACAGATGGTTACTAGGGTACTTGAAGAGGCTGATTCAGGCCCGGAAGTGATCGGGTTAGCGTGTTGAATCGTATACCAAACAATCACTTTCGGGCCAGAATCCACCTCACCATGTGTACAACTAACTTCCGACTTCCAAAGACTTCCATTGACTTCCAAGGACTTTCATTGACTACCAATGACTTGCAAAGACTTCCATTGACTACCAAAAACTTCCAAAGACTTCCGAGACCAGTGTGCATAGGACTTCCTAAGTGAATAGCCATTCGAACAAAATTATTCATGGAAAAAATTATAACTGATTATGATTATTGATATTTCAAAAGAGACTTTGTTTTTACTCTCTCCCGTGAAATTCATCATTTGTGGGTTACGACATTTGGAACTCAAGCCATCGATTTGTTGGCGTGTGTGGGATATCTCCGAAGTGAGCGATCAGTACAAAAAATAATTTGAGGATCCGGTAACGTATTTTTTGGGCATGTCCTGGAACTATGCGTTTCACGAAAAGAAAATTCTGCGACCGTCCCGGAAGTATATTGATATCCCCAAAGTAAACATTTTATACATGAATTTTCTAATTTTAGTCTTGGAATACAGCAAAAAACATATTTTTAATCATACATAATTATATATGATTAGACAAAATAATTTATTCCCGGGATTACAAAATGAACTGGCAAAAAGTATAAATGCTCAATGCTCCGCTGTTCGGTATGTCGGTAAATAAGGTAACAACAATTGCCATGATTACAGGGTGATACGATACGAAGATCTTGCTGCTGAGCCATATAAAGGCGTGCAGGAGGTATCCGAATTTTATGGCCTCGATTTTCACCACGATATGAAAGTATTTCTAGACACTCATACCAAAGGCGACAAAGGTGATGTATTTAGTACTTTCAGAGATTCAAAGAAAGCTCCGTTTCACTGGAGGACTGAGTTGGAATTCGAAGAAGTAAAAGAAATACAACAATCCTGCGGTATTGCGATGAAACACTGGGGCTACGTACCAGCATTGAATGCCACTCATCAGAGAGAATTTAATCCTATAACGAACTATGTTCTAAACTGATATCTCACATGCAATAAAAAATTCATAGACTGAGCAGGGTGAGCTACTGGCTTATTCACTGTATCATTTTCGTCTTTCCTGCATTACCCTTCGCCGCAGCCTCGGAATATTATGTCTCGACTTTTCAGAGATCTGACTAACAATGTAGTATTTTACTTCACTCAGTGTGATAATGGACGTTTCACCCACGCTTCGCGTGGGTGAAATCCCCATTTTTAGACCTTCCCTGGTAAAAATTCCGAGGTAGGACCTTGAAGGTCTTGCATGGAATATGTAGGTCCTGTGTGGGTACCTGTAGGAACCTATGATGGTATCATAGGGCGTTCGAATGACCTGCAAGGGAAGGTATAGGTCCTACAAATATACCGCAAAAATCCGCGTGGGTGCTTTACAGGACTAGACAGGACCTCTATAGGCATCCTACGTTGGCATACAGGACCCGTAAGGTCCGATATGTGTTCGCAATAACCTATGTAGGTGTTTTGTAGGCCCCAGTAGGACTCATATGGGTATTCTACGCTGATATACAGGACCCATGAGATTCGATAGGCTTCCGCAATAACCTATGTAGGTGTTTTTCAGGACCCAATAGGACCCACTGAGGTGTTCGTAGTTAGCGTACAGGACCCACGAGGTTCGATATGCTTCCGCAATAACCCATCTAGGTGTTTTTCAGAACCCAATAGGACCAAACAGAA
This sequence comes from Tenthredo notha, assembly GCA_914767705.2. Taxonomy (NCBI): domain Eukaryota; kingdom Metazoa; phylum Arthropoda; class Insecta; order Hymenoptera; family Tenthredinidae; genus Tenthredo; species Tenthredo notha. The sequence continues at coordinate 3,620,937 of OU611916.1, forward strand.
CAGCCATATGGTTTCTATCGTAATATGGGACTGGTTCCTGTGGGAGTCATATGGGGATACGGGTGGGTGAATATATAACCATCCGGAAACCCTACATAATATACCCAAGTCAAAATATACCCATACAGGTCCCAATCCCATATGGCTATCGTAATTTGGGACAGAGCTGTGTGATGATAGGAATATACCATATAGGTGAAGGACCTATGTAGGACCCATACCTATATAGGCGTGCCTACATACAGGTCCTATATAGGTTTTCCTCCTATATATACACACCCATATGGGTCTCAATCCTATATATACATATACCTGGATAGGTCCCGCTGCGCTATACCGACGTAGGTCCTATGTACTCCTTTAAGTTGTACTCCTATAGGAACCTGTCCCAAATTACGATACGTATGGTACCTATGTAGGTCCTGTGTAAGTTCCTATGTCGGAATTTTCACCAGGGTTATGAAGTAAAATTTTGTACTATTGCCTAACTGAGTGCGCAAAATAGTACATTTCCGCACTGGTGCGCAAAATGAATATGATTAAAACGGAACATCTTTTCTTTGTATGGTGTAACGTTGAATGAAAGAAGGAGAATTCAAAGTGCGGGGAGATAGAGCGGGTAAACGTAAATAAACACGATCGGCATTGTTACCAATCCTTCAAACCGGAGACTTCATCCATCTTATGTAGGGAAGACCGGGGACAGAAGTAACACGTCATGGGAGTAATAAGGCCTCCTACAACGCACACAATCAAATCTAGAAGTTGTGTTTTACATAATCATAATGGCAAGAGAGGTTATGGTATTAATGGAAGTTGTAACTTCTTCGTCTTACAGTAACGACGAAGTAATATGTGTGCTATCCCAAAAAAGTAAGAAGAATAGAGGACCGAGCTTCCTAGAAATTATTGATTAATTTTCGGAAGGAGAGGTATGTGACGGAAATTTTTGGTTTTCATCACACACACCAAAATTGTTCACAATAATAATGTGATTTATACCTGTCAGTTCAGATCACACTTCCGATTAAACTATACAGACGGCATATGCTATAATACGAAGATATGAGGATTCGGAGTTCTATCCATTGGATGTAACTCACGGTGGCACCCCACCGTTGTCAGCGGAGCAGGATTTTCTTACATTTTTGTGGTAAGTTAACCCTCAAACATCACACTGGGTTACGGTAACCCAGAGCCTCTAAAACCATGCATTATGCCCAAACGGGGCGAAGGGGAGGTGGTCGGTACTGGGGTGTAAAAAAACTTTGGGACCCCTACTACTAGCCCCACAGCATCATAGCTCTGATGCGTGCGCAACAGTTGGGATAGAGCGTCGCAAATTCAGTCTCTGGGTGAGCATCACCCAGTGTGGTTGGAGTCTCAGGAAATCTGTCAGACATCGAAGTATATAACCATGTAAAATATTATTCCGTTATCATACATAAGTACATAATCATATTAAATATTATTTCGTTGACTCATTTGTAATTGGTACACAGTATATACGACTTCAAAAGTCAATTTTCAACATCAAAGTTGCCATTTGCAACACAATACGCGTGGACGACGAACTTCGAAATTTCGCAGTCCCCAGCACTCGGGAGCTGGAAGCTTTGTTCAAAAAGGTATGTAACCTTTCAGTTTGTACGTTATAAATAAGTAAGAGAGGATAATGCAATAGTCACTGCGCTTTATTGTCATGATAGTAATGTTTTTTACTCTCACATCAACTCCTTGTTTGTGTAGATTACAATGAACACACGTTCTTGAAACAACTTCATCGTGTCCAATTCGTTCGTGGACAGATTTCGGAATGAAATGGATTCAAACCAATAGAAAAGTTGCCCCATCCGAATCTATGCGAAACCTCCTCCAGGGACCCCATGTTAAGTTCTTCGGAAGGAATTTATTGATATATTCTTTCAAAGTCAGTCAAAGATTACAAAAATTCAACTGAGTCTTGTTTGGAAAGGTTTTGTCATCCGTGAAAATTTTCGTCATTTTTTGTTTGTTAATTGATTAACCGAGGGTATTCCTTTAATCGGTTTGAAACACTCACCCATTTTCACATTACGCGTATTCACGGTTCCTGAACAGCCTTTTCTATCACACGGGCGTGCTTTCAAAGCTACACGATTTTGTATGATGTCGGCGAAGTCCAAGTCTTCGATCATTTTTAGCTCAAGTGTAGGAACCGCTAGAGGTTTCTCCTTTACGTAACATCCTGCGGTACTGCACTCCGAAATTTCCGTCAAGCTAGGTGAGCCATTCAGCAGAGATATTGCCAGAGCGCCAACGTTGACTCGACAATCTAACAGGAAGTTACCCTTTTCTGGTATATCCCTCCCGCCAGTAACATTTCGGTGCCTCTCCAATAATATATTGGTTCGCACACGGTATGTGTGAGCACTTATACCTTTTTTCGCGATGTTTATTACTAGATTTAAGAGTGGATTGTTGCATGCTTGCAATTTGCATTTTAAGTCGGGTCGATCAGTAATACAGGCGAGTACAATCTGTACTATGCTGTCGACTATCCTGACGGCCTGCAATTGTTTCAGCAAGGTCAGTTAAGTTTGCACAGTTGAAAGTAATGTAAGCAATGTAATCTAAGTTCAGCAACCAAAACAATATGAAATAGTTAAGGTGTTAAAGAGGAACCAGTATCCTCGAGTCGCTGCCGGATATCCGGTTACTATCCGGTATCCGGCCTATCCGGCTGGTCTGTCAGATACCACCAATATCCGGCCGGATGGCCGGCTAATACCAAATTACAATAAAGAATTAGACTACTGGTCGAGGTTGAAGAAATGAAAGAAAATTGAATAAGTAGTCCAACAGAAAATAAAAATCCTTGTCTTTACTTTTTGCATGATTGGCTCACTACTTTAATACACAAAATTCACTATTTTAATATTCTCCATGATAAAGAGCAGCATCTCCGCATTCTGTGGCAGCAAACGATTCTTATTCTCTGTATAGATTCTCCCTGCTGCACTAGAAAGTCTTTCGGAATTAACGGAAGAAGGGGGAGCACTCAGATACTTCACTGCTAGCGTTTTGAGTTTTGGGTATTCCTTGGCATGTAGTCTCCACCAAACTAAGGGACTTTCCTGTCTCGGTAACAACGATTCAGCCATATATTTATCAATTTCTGCATTAAGGTGCTTCCCTACGCAATTCCACCAGACCTGAAGATTTGGGAAAAAAGGTGTTATTAAACGGAATATCTCTGCCTGGGCACCGAAATCAATGAAACAAACTTCGTCGCGCAGTTCTATGTACGATTTCGAACACGTACGGCCAAAAAAATGTTTGTTTTACGCGAAAATGAAGAAGATATCCATGTAAAACGTTTTCAAATTTCAAGATTATTGAATAAACCTAAGAGGGAAGGGGATTCTGATGTTACAGAGTTTTCATATTTGAATTATGTCGAAAATGAATTTTTAATCATAAGTAGTAATCAAACTAAATACGAAACCGAACGTGACTTGAAATTGAGTCAAATATTGGAATTCGTGTGGAATGGATGGCCCAAGAAAGTTGACAATAATTTATTACCCGTATAAAAATCGTGCTAGAGAACTAACTGCCCTCACGGAAAAAACCCCGAGATTTACCCCGAAATTTACCCCGAAATTCAACCTCAAAATTACACCCAACCGGGATGGGGTAAATTCGTACCCCTTGATCGAGGGTTTACCTCCAAGTTCAGGGTTAACCCCCATTTTCAGGGTTCACCTCCAAGTTCAGGGTTAACCCCCGTTTTCAGGGTTCACCTCCAAGTTCAGGGTTAACCCCCGCATATAGGCTTTATACCTTCGAATAATAAATTAATAATAAATTTGCGTAAAAGCGAGCCGCTTTGGAGTAATCAAGCCTCAATCGCTGGACTGTTTAAAATAATATTGTTATTCATTTATAAATGCAGCAAAATTGACTTATATCACTCAAATAATCAATATTATCGACTTAAAAACAATAATCTGTAAATTTTTAACTAAATGTTGATTTAACAATATTATTAATCAACAATAAATAATAATAAATGATTAATTTTATCGAGCATCAATAAAAAAAAAACAGGTTTCCTTTTTTCAGATAATAAATGTACTAACATTCCTATCAAACCCTCGATCGCTGATGGTTAACCTTCAACTCATGGGGGTTACCCTCGATCGCTGAAGGTTAACCTTCAACTCATGGGGGTTACCCTCGATCGCTGAAGGTTAGCCTTCAACTCATGGGGGTTTACCCTCGATCGCTGAAGGTTAACCTTCAACTCTTGGGGGTTACCCTCGATCGCTGAGGGTTTACCTCAAACTTGAAGGGGTAAAATCCTCAAATTACGGGGTTCACCCTCAAACTTCAGTGTTTACCTTGAAATTTGACAGTAAACACCCAACTTTCAGGGTACACCCCCAATTTTTCGGGTTTTTTTTCCGTGAGGGTGTAGAAGGTGATTGTTTGATGTGGGGACACCGTGTAATAATTCCTATCATATTGAGGGAAAGAATGTTGTAGGAATTACATGATGCACATTTAGGAATAGTTCGCATGAAGTCTATTGCTAGATCCTATTTATGGTGGCCCGGTATTGACTTAGATATTGAAAATTTGGCGAAATCATGTAAATTATGTCTTGAAAGTTCTGATAATTCGCCTAGAGCAATATTACATGTTTGAAAGTGGCCGGAAGGGCCTAATCAAAGACTACATGCAGATTTCCTTGGACCGGTTAATGGTCAAATGTTTATCGTAATTGTCGATGCATTTTCGAAATGGATCGATATTAGAGCTATGCATGATATCACATCCAGATCAACGATATCTGAATTTAGTAATTATTTCGCATCTTGGGGTTTACCTCTCAAACTAGTGACAGATAATGGTCCGGCATTCATTTCACAAGAATTTAGTGAATTTCTGAAAAAGTATGGTGTGTTGCATATTCGTACAGCACCATACACCCAGCCTCAAACGGTTTAGCTGAAAACGCAGTCAAAACTTTTAAAAAGAAATATAAGATCTTATTAAAATCTGGATGAACCAAAGAAGTAGCTGTTGACAAGTACCTATTTCATTATAGAGCTTCGCCTCATGTAATAACAGGTAAGTCCAGCGGAATTATAAATTAATCGAGCTTTTAGAACACGCCTAGATTTAATTAGGCCTACCTTACGTACGAAGTAGAATCTTAAACAAGATGCACAAAACCAAAACTTTCATGGTAACCGTAGCATTCAATTCAAACCAAACGACTCTGTTATGGCGAAAGATTATCAATCGAAGTCGTGGCGTTCAGCTACAGTTATTAAGAAAAATAGTGCAGTAACATATGATGTAATCACAGATAATAACTTTATTTGGAAACGACATATCAACCAACTAAGACGTTAGTCGTAATATCAAATCAAAAACCGAACTGGAAGAATCTGTTATGCGTAACATGATAAAAACATTACCTATCGATACTTGTGAGCAAGAATCTAACATTGTGATAAATAATAACCCGGATAAGATGGAAGCAAATTTTCTGCGAAAAAAAGCTTATTCTTTGCGCCCAAGGTGAGCTATTATTTCAGATGTATACTCGATAATAATCAAAAAACAATCGTTATCGAATATGTTATGCAGTGTACCTAATGTCACCAATTATTTCAATGCAAAACAATAGGATTGCGAAATAAATTTTTCGACAAAATACCGAACAACTTCTGTCATGATCTTTTAATTGAACCAATACATCCAACGCAAAATTATACATATTATAAAAAAATCACATTTGTTCATACATACATACTTAACTAACTATAAGCGAAACCACAACGAATAAAGTGAAATTTCGAAAAACATCGAGAGTAATGAAAGTTATGATATGATTTTGACAATCCAGATCACAATCGAATCACAAATCTAAAAATCCATTCACTTTCCCAACTGTGAATTGCTTACGTCTTATTCACTAATTAGTTAATTTATTTATTTGCATGCACAATACAAACCTAATGGCTACAGGCATACAAAAGACTTTCTCCGTAACTCTCTTGCTAAAGTGTAGGAACAGACTTGAGAGTATGCTCACTTTTTCTTAAGTACAAGTATTTATATTATGATATTGACAAAGTACCCGAATATTAAACTAAACAAAACTATCATACAATACACAATTTAGAATATCACTCACATTCAGCCAGTTTGCATGGAATTAATTAATAAATAAATACCCTATTTCATTGATATAAACATTGTCATACGTTTGTATTCACGATTCATATAGAATAATGAGCAGCTTTTCAAAAAATGGCAGACTGTCGTACAAATTCAGACAGGAAAACCGTTGGAACCTACTTCACGAATATGCGAGGATCATTTTGTCGAGGAGGATGTTCTTCGCTTCTATGAAACGGTATACTGCCTGATGGGACCATCGATTTAATGAAAAGGGTAAGGCCTGATCTCAGAAAGGAAGCTATTCCCTCAATTTTTTCAGATCAGCCGCCTCAGTCACGTCAGTTAGCCTATGAAATACAAGCGTGTGTAGTCCTAGCCGCTTGTGACAGTTCTGATATAGCTACAGAATGTATGCACACTGACCAGGAGATTGGTGACAAAGAACTATCGCACCAATCGGACGAGACTACACAGAATCCAGTGCCAACGGACATATTCACTTTTGAAAAACTGAGCAATGGGATACAAAATGTGACCACACCGAACACTATGTGGACCGGTACTTTTTTACCTGTTGTTAAAGAAGTCATATTTGTTAAATGGAATCCGGTCAACTATAGTATTACTAAAAAACTAATCGTGACTGAAAGTTTGTCTGTGAAGGTAAAACTAGCTTTTGTAGTGCACTTTTGCTTATCAAAATAATCAACAATACAATGCGTTAACTTATACAATTATACCGTAATAGATTATATTCTACGATCAGTTAATCACGATCGACAGCATATCTTCAAAGTTATGCAATGTTGACGATTTGGTTGAAGCACTGTGCGTATTTGATAAACTGCATCTATGTCCAGGCTCATAGATGAAATGTCAAGCGACAAGGTACGTATAATTGAAAATGGTGAATCGCTGTTACTTACAGAGTCATGAGCTGTAACTTAATACTCTGCAAGGTCCGAACTCTGCCAGTTTCACTTGGAACTGCCTGAAAAGGGCCATCCAAGGTCCAGATGTAGAAACTGTCAATTAGAGCGTAAAAAACACTCAGACAACCTGCATCGCAAAGTTCTGAATGTATGGCAGAAGAAGCATGAAAAATGTAAAGGTCTCGTTCGGAGCGTTACGCAAAAAAACACGAGACTAAAGCGCAAGGCATGTTACCCTACACACAATATCCGTGAAATACCTAAATATCATGCATACATACGTTAAATATCCAATTATCAGTCATAATGGCGAGCGGTATCCTGTAGGTACTGCACTTGCAGGCAGAGATGGAGTCGGCGAAGCAAAAGTGCGCTGCTGTTGGTCAGGACGCCATAGAGAGTGCGATTGCTTCACTAACGAAGCCCCAGTAAGAAGCCCTACAAGAATGTTTTGCTGTATCTAAAGTAAAAAGTTCCACAGGCAGATGCTACACTACGAGCTGGGTGTATGAATGTTTACTTTTACGGATCAAAAGTCGTAAATTGTATGAGCATCTTCGCACACACGACATTTTGGCGTTACCCTGTACAGACAGGTTGGATAAGTATATCAGGCGAATGAACAGCTATTATGGATTACAACAAGAAACGTTCGACCTATTGAAAAAGAAAGCACAGTTATTAAAGCCAGAAGAAAGAAGGGGTGCAAATACTTTTTCAATACTTACGCTATACGGCACATCGCTCATCCAGAATCATAAAAATAAATAAGTATCGTAATGCAAACAAATTATGCAGGTACACTTTTGATCGATGAAATGAAGCTCACAGAAAAATTCACTTTTAATCGCCGCACGTTAACTCTGAATGGCTTTACCGATCTTGGGGACCATACACCTCGTCATCAGCAGTCAAAAAAGGGTGACCACGCATTAGTAATGCTTTTTCAGCCATTACGCGGAGCCTGGTTTCAGACGTTGGCAGCTTTTCTGAGTAGAGGTTGTGCCACATCAAGCGTTCTCCATCACCTTTTCATGGAATGCATAATACTGCTCGAAAAAGCGGGATTTCATGTTGATGTAGTTACTGCTGACGGTGCGACGTGGAATAGATCCATGTGGAAACTATTTGGCATCACGGAAACAAATATTAGTTGCGAACACGTTTTCGATGAGACGCGCAGACTTTGGTTTATTTCGGATTTTCTACATTCGATAAAAAACTTGAGGAATGCTATTGTCAAATATTGTACAACATGGGTGAATAATTGATGAATAACAATTTCAGCACTATCCAATCATGGTTTAGGCATACTTAACGATTACAAAATTCATCGTATTATTTTCCAGACCCCAGATGGTGATGTCAAATTAAAGCATTGGGATGCTGTGATAGCCAAAGATAATCCGATTGGATTTAACTTGAAAGTTTGCCCGAAACTAAGCAATCTAGATGTTCGACCAGTTGGCTATCAGAAATTGAGTGTTGCTCGGGCTTATCGAGTACGATCGATACTATACTGAATATGATATTTCTCATTCAATCGTTTTTACAGTTTTGCATAACAATATGTGATGACATTTTCAGTTCTTTGACCGCCAGATGGCTGTGGGCATGCTTCTATATCAGGCTGACCATGCTGACCTGGCTGATTGTGCTCCAAGTGTCGATTTGATAAACAATGTTCATAATCTCATTGTCGCTATGAGTTCTAGAAAGCCTTTGGATGCTTTGAGGATAAACAGCGATGGAATGACGGTACTGCTCAATTAATCATAAGTAAAACATGCCTCACTTGCACCATTGCACCGTGTCATTCTAATGATTTACAGCACATCAAGTCCTTTTTGGAATTCCTTGAAAAGTGAGAGGCAGGTGCTCGTGAAAAGGGCTACTCTTTCATATCAGACAGCACGTGTTACGGGCTAAAAATAACTCTCAGAGCGACAATGGAATTAACAGAGTACCTGACCTCGAAATTTAATTACAAATATGTCATGACAGCGAGACTGAATCAGGATGCCTTGGAGGTTATTTTTCGTTTATTTTCATAATACTTCAATTTCCTGCTAAAGCAGGAGACATAGAATTAAAGCGACATTCACATACTTCAATTAAGTAACTTTGGACATTTTCACAATGTACGAGTCTCACAATACGAATCGCCGATTCCTGCGCTGCGCTGTTACATTCACTTCATCCTACGAGGGTTTTACTATTTACTTATTTCCTGATACTATATTTCATATTATCTTATTTTATCTTATCTCATTTTATATGAATACTATCTAATGCTATTTTATGCTACCTTATACTTTCTAATGCTATTATAACATTAATTTAATGCAGAGATTTTTCGGAATGATGCGAGGAGCATGTGGGTCAAATGATCATTCTGATTCAACAGTATTCGCACAATTATTTCGCCTTGTCAGCACCTATTCCTTAGTAAAGCCACCTAAGGGCAGTAAATGTTACCGGAGGTGAAATGCTAACCTCGCTGTTGAATACTGAGGGTTTGACCGACAGTAGCGAACGGTTGAGTAGATTCCAAACTCATTTAGACACAATGATAGACAACTGTGCCACAGTACAAGACATTGCATTGGTTGCTGTAACACCATTAGACCATGATTATAATGTGTCGAGAAGTTCTGACTTTGCAACATCGTTCATCTCAGGCTACGTGGTAAGGTGGTTTTCAAGATTTACGCGATGTTCTGAATATTTAGCGTCCTTGAAGAGCAATCATTCGTTGCCGAGAGATAAAATGATAGACATTGCCAGTAAAGGATATTATATACTTCGACCGTCAGAATCGCTATTTCAACTAGGGGCAATGATGGAAGCAGCGGTGCTCAAAGTAGTATCAACTGGAGTACTTTGTTCGGATACCTTATTTCAAATCGCCCAGGAAATAGAAAACGAAAATAATATTTCTTTGATAGGCTGTGCAGAGCATAAGGACACACTTACAGAATCTATCACTCGACTCTATTTAATAACCCGAATGCATTTTCTTTGTAACTCCACAAATAGAATTGATAATATCAAGTCAGAAAAAGCAGAAAACACCGGAAATCTGCAAAACTGATGTAAATTATCAAACCTCATACAATCACTCAATGTGGTCCTGTCAGGACTTCATTTTGTCTACCATATCGAGTAACTGTATCACAGTCATCCAAGCTCCTAATTACAAATGTATTCTTGTCAGCAATCAAATTTCTTCTTACGAAAACCTGTACGTCCAGCGATTTTTGAATAACAACCTGTCGATCCTTATTATCATTCTCCTCTATGTGGAACCGCCGAAAGTTTTCATCACCTTCAACGATTCCCTAGTGTGGACTTGGTAGTCGGATCAAATGACGATGCATTTTTACAAATCCCAAATTGAACTCCATTACAGAATTATCACCGCATTACCTGATAATATAAATGATATTGACTGTATTTTACAGCAACATCCAAATTCTCAATCAAAGTACATTAACAGTGAACTACGAACACACCAATTAGATTCCTTCTGGATTAAAAATGCTTTTGTCCCTGGTTTCTTCAAGATGTATGATGTTGAAGGATCCAACTTTTGTGATAAAAAATTCACACTACCATTCTATATTATTCACTTCACTCATTTTGTTATGACAATCTATTTTTCGGTAGCATTTCAAGACAAAACGCCTGCAGTTGTTACAACTGTTCTCCGACAGCATTTATTTATAATAAGTTTGTTTTATGGACTGTTCTGTTGTTCTGACAATAGGATTTTTGTATGCCTAACACACGTAAGAGCCACAATAATATTTTGGATTTGGAATCAATCGATCAACTATTTACGATATTTTAAGAATATATTCATAATATATTCATACAATACATTAAATCGCAATCTTTGACAGGTGGAAGCTGCCAACGGCTGCCGGCAAAGGCGCCACGATCGGCTAATATTGATAGGTATATGTATATAGAGCGCGGAAAGTGGTAACGTTTCTTGTACACGGAGATCGGTCTCCTTCTTATAGTCTCCATACTCGTCTGCTAACAGCCGACCGGCGACCGTCAGCGCTCGCCGGACAGGTGGTAATGAGGTGAATCACCCCAGCGGAAAAATCGCCATTCCCACTCCGCGGACTGTATCTACCCCTCGTGTGTGAAAAAAAAAGTTAGCCGAGTGCGAGTTCGAGAGAGATAGATAGATAGATAGATGTGGTTCATTATGCCGTAGCCCAGAAGGGCCAAAGGGCAATCGAAACAAAACAATGACAAAAATGTGAAAGCGAAGAAAAGATAGTACATAGTTTAACAGAGATTAGAAAAATAAAGATAATACACGTAGCAATTAAGATTAAAACTAGGAACAAGAGTTTGAACTAGGAAGTAGTTTAAAAGTAAATAATAAATAATACTATGGTTTAACAAAGAATAGAAAAATATAAATGAATAAATAATACATTACTACACTAACACCCTAATTGACAGAAAGCAGAATAGTAGATTACGATACGAGTGCGCGAAGTACGTGATTCTCACACGAGTGTAGCTTGTCGCCCGAGCGAAGCGAGGGTGACAAAAACACGAGTGTGAGGATCACGTACGCGCACGTGTGTCGTATACTATTTTTTGTAACACTGCATGGAAGTTCGCACTTCGTGTACACAACACGCGGTGACGAACAGTGACGATGCCCCAACCTGAATGTTGCAGACAGTGATTGTAGCCACCACTTGTTTCGTTCAATGGCGTTAGTTACGCTCGTTTTGCTCGGATTAGCGTTAGGTAATAAATATTACCTAACAGTTTTACGACAAAACCTAACAGTTTTGGATTTGTTGGCGAATCGGCCGCTTCGCGCACTTTTTACGGGGCGCGAAGTCGAACTTCCCATGCAGGTGTTACAAAAAAATATAAAAATAAGTATAAATAGAACAGAGAGTATACACAAGTACGTAGCTAGAAGGCTAGAATCAACGGACTAACGCAAAAAACCAAACCTAACAGAGCCATCTAGGTTGCGAAACAAGCGGTACCGGAGTCAAGAGCAGTCATAGCTGCACTGGACGTCATAGGCGCATGCCCCAGGTTTGCTTTAGAAAGGTAGACAGCTAAATAAAGAATGACAGAAAAGTGCACACGATAATCAAGACTAAAAGAGAACCTTGCTTTAAACACGTCTAGCGAGGACGAGTCCCGTATTTGCTGGGGTAGGTTATTCCAGAGGTAGATGGCTTCAAGCGCAAACGAGTGCCGATAGCAAGCTGTTCTATGCTTCGGGACGGTAAATACTAAAGAGCGACCAGAATCAACAAGTCTAGAGGAGCAGCGTACATCGGGGTCCGGGCCCTGAAAAAGCTCTCGCAAGTAAGGAGGAACGGATGTACCCAAGACCTGATATAAGAAAGTACCCAGAAGGAACATCCGCCGATCCGCGACCGAGAGCCACTTTAACTTAAGACGATAGGGCGTGATATGCACGTCTCTCCTCAGGCCGAAAATGAACAGAATTCCGGAGTTCATAAGCCGCTGAAGCTTTACATTCAGCTAGTTCGATGAGTCACCGTAAACCAGACAACAATAGTCAAGATGAGGCAGAATCAGCGCATTGACAAGCGCAAGACAGTATATGTATGGGTCTTAGCCAATCATTGAATTTCCACAGCAGAAATGACCAATCAGTTGACAGATTTCCTAAATATACCTGATCACAACGTGCGTGTGTAGACTGGGCATAAGTTGAGTTTGTTTAGGCGCGCATTCACATTTTAGTTTCACATTGGCGTCTGCGCATCGGTAACCTAACCCAACTAAGGAACTTGCGTCTATTTTATGAATGCAGATATTGTATTTTATGTGTTTCATGAATACTTTAAATTTAATACTTACATGGGAAGATATTGTTCATTTCATCCCGGATTGAATAATCGTTACTTTTTGAACATATTTTGTTAGTGTTTTTAACTATCAATTCGGATCGCTGAAAAAGTCTCGATATTAGGCGAATATCGATATCAAGCATTCGATATTTTTATATCATCGATAACAACGTTTCGATATATCAGTTGATATTGATATCGATAGATTCATTTAAGTGCCCATCACTACCCTGCATCCACTGGCCCTCGACTCGACAGATTAGACTACCGGACAATTTACGACTCGTGCCTGTACTCGGATCTTCGCCGTCGCGTTGATCAAGATCGCCGTAACCGAGCCACGCTAGAGCGCCGTACAGTGAGGTATGATCCATCTGATCTTTAGTCTAGCACCCGTGGATCACCCTAAAACCCTAAAAGTCCTTTCAGTGAATTAAATTTTCTACGCGAGACGGGGATTGGGATTAATGTAGATGGCAAAACGCACGTTGTAAAGTTTCAACTTTTGATGTTAATAGGAGATAATCTAGGCTTGAACTCGTTATGCGGTTTTGTAGAGTCATTCACTACCAATTATTACTGCAGAAGTTGCAAAGTGACTGCAGAAGAAGCAGGTACTTGACTTTTTGAAAAAGCCTTGCGAGACTCGATGAATTACGAAGAAGACGTTAAAAAGGGCGATACTTCAGCTACTGGAATTAAAGAACCATGTACTTTCAATAGAGTTGAAGGTTGTCACGTAACTCAAAATAAAGCGATCGATGTGATGCATGACTTTTTAGAAGGCGTTTGTAAATACGTTTTTTCCTTTTTATTATTTACGTTAGGTTTTAAGGAAAAATATCTTACCATGCAAGTGTTGAATGCGAGGATCAAATCTTTCAATTATAGTGCTAGCGAAACCCTTACGGAAAAAAACACTCGACTTTTAAGTGTATATTCTCAAAAATGAGCGTTAACACTGAATTTTTGGTATAAATATCAGTTTTTAGGTGTTGACACTCGATTTTTGAGTGTATGTCATCAAAATTCAGCGTTAACACCAAATTTTTGATGTAAATATTCATTTTTGAGTCGATACACTCGATAAGCGTGTGTATACACTCAAAATCAGGTGTTGATCCTCAATTTTGACAGTATTAATTCTTAACGTTCAGAGTAAACCTTCAATCGTAAGATGTAAACACTTGTTCATTGAGTGTGAATACTCAAAGTTAAGTATCAACGCCGAAGATTCAGGATAAACCCCGAAAGTTGAGAATCAACTGTCAACTTCAAGTTCATATCTTGAACATTGAGAGTCAACACTCTCATATTGAGTGTCAGACCCTAATTGAACACTCAGATACTAAGTGTTAACTCTCAAAGTTGGGAATCAACACACTATGATAATATGACAAACGATCACTCTCAACATCAATTCAGTTTTGATCTACCAGGTGTTTATATTATATAGTAATAGATGTGACGTTTGATTAACTGTATTCATTTTCAACACAATAAATAGTGAGCTCACTCTACTATATATCGATTGGTGCATCCTGAATCTCCATAAGTGCTGATCAATATAAAACCCTTCCGGAACATTTTTAATCGTAGTCATATACGTAGTTATACTTCTTACTTATTATTCTCCGTGATGAGCCTAATTAATTGATTCTTTCATCAGTCATTGTGACTCGACGAACTTTCACACTTTCTATTTAATTCAACTGGTTCAAAATATAGTGTCAGTATCATGCAACTGTTCATTATTTCGTACGCTCAGGAGGATCGCGTGTCTTCTGGATTATTGCACGCTGATTGTATGTATGAAAAAAAAAAGGAGAATTTGAGAAGTAATTTTTCCAATCCACTGTTATACTTTTCATACTCAAATAAGAAAACATCAGACCAACATCCATAGGGTGGTTTGGCGTAGTAGGTAGAGTGCGCGACTAGTAATACAACGATTGCGAGCGGACTTCGGTTCAAATCCCGGTTTGGTCGTAAATAGGATGTCGTTCTTCTTAGCGAATTGGCGACGCTTGTCAATCTACATGTGGATACTTATAAAATGTGAATCAGAATATTCACATGTACGTAAGTTTTTTGGTTTTGTTTTTAACGATTGGTTATTTTTCCTTCATCAGGGCCTGGTGGAGAACTCTGGCCAGGGCCTGACCGTTGAATCTGGTCAGGGCCTGGCAAATACAGACTGATCAGATGATTCTAGAACGCTGCGTTACATTCTTAATCAGGGCCTCATCAGCGAGCCTGACGGCAGCCTGATCAGGCTACCAGGTAAGTCCGTACAGGGCCTGACCTGCGCCTGACATCAATTGCTACTCGGGTAGTGGTAGAGTGGGTGGATTCACCTTACTAGTTGAATAAAATATAAAACACCAGATATAAAATCCTTCAATGAAGTTCACGACCTCGTATATTGTTCTTGATAATTGTAAGGTAACAGACTTAGCGATAACAACTGAATCTAATATACTATGAGATATCAAAGTTATATTGAAATAATCATTGGAATACTAGTTGAGAATAATACTTGAAAGTGACGGTCGGAATAATTCGGAATAATAGTTTGAAATAATAATTTGGAATAATACTAAAGCAAATAATATTATATTATTAAGTCTGACTGCGACACAACGGTATAAAAAAAACGTAAACACGCCGGGGGTAGCTAGCGAGCGCCATAGAAGCGATATAATACAAACTAAACTACTTTCCAGGCTACGTATCCCCGAGCGATACGATACTCCTTAGCAAATTTTCTAATAGCGGCACGCTAACGTTATTAATTAATTATTCGGCGATATAAGAGCTCAATAAATAATTCAGATGAAGTCAAGATAGACGATAAATTGATTCAGTAAAGATAAATGCGAATATAGAACTTAGATATAACAAGTTACCATAGTAAATCGCTTAACCAGCCCGATTCAGAATCAATAAAAGATATTTCTTTTATGTAAGTACGGCTCGTTCAGGCCTGCCCTAGCTCCACGCCATACGGTCGTATCGGCGAAGCCAGGTGACTAGAATTCGAGTCGTATACTCTACTTTACAGCGAAAGGGCAAGCAAGATATGAGTCGATGAGATATAGCACAGAAATTGGACAAACTTATTATAGCACAATATATAAAAAATCAGCAAAATCAGAATATTACGGAAACAGATCAAATACAGGAACGAAATCAAATAGAACAAATTAATCAAATACATCAGATGGAACAAATGGAACAACTTAAAACTATGACTAACTATAAGCATGCAAAACCAGATGAAATTTTGGAGAGTGTAAAAAAAGTGGAAAGTGCTGGTCGTCGTGAAGTACATAAAAATTTAATGCAATACGAAGTTTTGCAGAACCAAATCCGCGATAGACAACTTTTGTTAACAAATGAAAAAGAGAGGTCAATATTTACTCAATGTTCAGCTGGGAAAGTAGTGACAAAATATAAAGGAATGCGCAGAATATCTCCTTTCGTATTAAATCATTCTATAAAAAAAGTATGAGAATTCTAAATGTATCAGATTTAAAGGTAGAAATACTAAAAAAAAATTGGCCAAAGATAAAATTGCTCAGAGTTTAAAAGTTCTCAGAACAAAATGAATATTCTTCAATAACTCCAGGGGTTAATAATACAATAACAAAGAATGTTGTTGAAGAAAGAAAGCGATATTTATGTGACTCGATGGATAACTTGTATTTGAAATTTAAAGAAGAAGAGGAGCTCAATATTTCACGTTCAACATTTTATGCAGTTAAGCCTTTTTGGATTTCACAAAGAAAAGTGACTGAGAGAGACACTTGTCTTTGCAAATCTCACGCCAATATGGATCTTCTCCTTCAAAAATTATTTCAATTTAAAATAATATCCAGCCTTTCTTCACTTCATTAGTGAAATCGCGAGTTTGTGATATGTTTAGTAAAGAATGTTTCTTTGGAGAGTGTAAAAAATGTCAGAATAAAAGTGTATTATCACAATCCACTGAAGAACCTACATGGTACTACAAATGGTCAACGCAGGAAATAAGCAGGCCTGGCGCGAAAGGGCTTACTTATAACGTTAAAATTACGTCAAAACTTAAAGTCGACTGCACAGTTAACTAATTGATGTCAGAGGTCAATTCGAAAATACCAGAGTTTTTGAAGCATGTTTCCTAATTACTACTCATCATCATAAAGCAATTAAATGCATAAATGAAAATTTAAAAGAAAATTAAGTATCTCTTGTAATCGACTATTCAGAGAATTATGTTTGTGAGTACCATGAAGAAATCCAAAGTGCACATTTCGAAGCACCAAAAAAGCAGTTGTCATTGCATACTGGAGCTTTCTTTTATAGAGACAAATCAACCAATTTGAACATTTGCAGATCTTTTTGTTCTATATCTTAGTGTCTCCGACATGATGCTGCATCAGTATGGGCGCATCTAGATCCTGTTTTTAAATTGATCAAAGATACTGTACCAGACGTAACAGCTGTGCACATCCAAAATGATGTCCCATCTACGCAGTACAAAAATAAGACAAATTTTTATTTATTCATGGAACATTGCCGTAATGAACAATTGCATCATGCCACTTGGAATTTTACGTCCGCCGGACATGGTAAAAGTGTTGCAGATGGAATAGGTGGGACAGTCAAAGGATTATGTGATCGAGTAGTTGCGCAAGGATCGGACATTACTACTGCCGAAGACATGGTCAATACCATCAATTCGAGCAACTCCAAAGTTCAAGCATTCCTAATATTAAAGTCCGATATTGAAAGTATTGATTCTCAAATTCCTCATTCTCTAAAACCAGCTCCTAATACTCTAAAGATTTTTCAAACCACATGGTCGAAAACTGACATGGACAAATTATTTTTGAATCAATTTTCATGCTCGTATTGCATAGCTAACAAATCATATGATCCGTCTTGTAAGCACTTTCCACTACAACCAAACAGTTGGAACTTTATAGATTCGGTCAACTCTCGAAAACGATCCAAAGTTACCACGAAGCAGAATGTAAGTAAAAAAAGTATTGCCACATTGAAAAAAAATACAACAAAAACAACTACTAAATGTGATGTATGTCGGTAAGAAAGTAAGTGATGGATTAGGGTATGGCTTAGGATTAATAGTTGGCACGACAGTTGTACATTGACCATGGTCGCGATCAGACCTATTTAAAATAAATCAGTTATCGTAATATCAATATATTCGTTATCTCACTTAAATCATCCCACACATCTCAACACTAAAGTAATGAAAGGTACTCGGAATGTTGATTCTAATAATAAAATAACAGAAAAGAAAAAATAATCAGCAAGTTCCAAAATGTTCAGTACGTAAGTTTATGATATAAAAAATATTTGTCTTCTTATTATTGTGAATGTTATAAAATAGTGACTAATAACTTTGTTTTTTCGTTAGGTATCATATAATAGGTATATGAATTTCATACCAATCATTGTATGTTACATTTACCGTTGTTGATAAATATGTTATCTTTGATTACAGGAGTTTTTCGTTGTTGACTGAAAGTTAATAGCAATGGTGATAAACTGTTATTATTGGAGGTAGGAGAGGGGATGGAGGGAGGGGGGGGGCACCCACCCACTTCCGCCCCCCTTACTTCAGGGGGTTACTTCGACTATATCCACTGCTCGAATGCTTATTCATTTCGACATTTCGGGCGCTAAAAATCTGCTCCCGTCCTCAGGATGGTAGTCTGGCGACTTCCCATGGCGGAGTGATCAAATTCCGTGCTCCCACCGGTATGTATAGGTTGGCTGTCGATGGCGCCAGCTATGACTGGTGGCGCCGCCCTGGCTTGCTCATGGCTTTCCTCACCTCATCCATGTACAAAGGTAACCGCAGTTTGTTAAGTTCTATGCTGGGTTGACTTACAGCATTTGGTGTGACTGCTATGGAGGCCGACTTCTTCAGCTTCCGTTTGATAGGATCGGATTCCTTCAACAAAATCCGGGCAACATCCCATTGGAAGTGGTGTTCATTCTCCCAGGGGTGATCGGCTAATCTCGATTTCGATCGTTCGCTCATTTTAACGTTTTTCCGGTGTTCCTGAATGCAAATGTTTAAGGGCCTTACAGTTTCGCCGATGTACACATCTTCAATATTCTTTCTGCCACTCCACCGGTAAATGGGAAGATATTGCACGAACGTACAAAGAAATAATAAGAGAAGCAAATAAAGTTGGACTGAAGATAGTTGCATCGATCTATGATCAAGGTGCAACTAATGTGAGGGCAGTAAAAAATATGATCGAAGCAAGTCAAAGAGAAGTTTTCCAAAAAGATGAGCCACTTCAACACGCTGTTATCATGGTTGATCATCAAATCATTGTTCCGCTATTTGATCCACCACACCTATTGAAATGCATCCGAAACAATCTTCTTACAAAAAATGTCACCTTTGAGATGGATGGAGTACAAAGAACAAGAAAATGGGAGCACATTAGGACGGCGTACGAGATTGATAAGAGTATAGTGGCCCCTTAAGATCTTTGCGGAAATTGACAGACTATCACATCGCACCCGAAAAAATGAAAAAAAAAATGAAAGTTAAACACTGTGCACAAGTCTTCAGTAATGCTGTAGCATCAGTCATGGATCTCATGAGTCGAAGTCAAACAAAAAGTGTCTGCGGTAAGATTAGTATGCCATAACAGGGTCACGATACGGCACTATTTATTCAATTTATAAATAATCTTCTTGATTCCGTTAATGTAAATTCTCACAATCACACAGATACTTTATCCACAAATGACGAATGGAACAAATATATTAAGATATTAAAGACTATGAAATTTGTTAGAAGAAGACA
This sequence comes from Tenthredo notha, assembly GCA_914767705.2. Lineage (NCBI taxonomy): Eukaryota > Metazoa > Arthropoda > Insecta > Hymenoptera > Tenthredinidae > Tenthredo > Tenthredo notha. The sequence goes on from OU611916.1 coordinate 3,640,763, forward strand.
AGGAGATCAGGAAAAGCCTCCCGTATTGCAAAATTGGATAAAAACCTTGGAATCATTTAAATATTTGAAATAATATATTTGCACGATCTTGGTTTCAAGAAATTCCTAACTAGGTCATTTAATCAAGACGCCTTAGAAAACTTTTTTGGTCAAATTAAGCAGCATGGAGTACGTAACGTTAAGCCTAACTGTGTAGCATTTACGAATCATTACAAAACCTCATTATTAAAACACTTTTCACAAAGAAATCATAGATCGAACTGCGAATCTGATAAGGCGTCAGATTTTTTGGTTGATCTAGAGAACCTTTTACTAAGTCCAGTTCAGCAAAATAGCTCTACGATTACATCTCTTCATGAAATAACCACGCATTCACTGTTATTACATCCTGTTCTCCATGATCTTGAAAGATGTATGGAAATGACACCAAAAACATTTCGGTGTGAACTTTGCGACACTAACTCAACTCACGTCGAAACTGAAATAAGTGTATATTTACTAGAGATCATAGATACCTTTCCAATATACCTGCGTCGCTTTATTCATATTGAGAATTTTGGGACGATTTTGATCACCCATTACGTAAGGAGGGTAAACTTGAATGAATGTAATCATAAGAAGGGTGCATTACAAAATTTTGTAAAGTCATTCGTTCTTGAAGGAACAAATAAATATTTAAAAATGATTCGAAGGATTTTATCAGGTGCTGAATCGGCAACACAAGATATTTCAGACGGCATAATAATGCAAGCCATCAAATATTATGAAAATAGGTCATGCCGTGTCCGTCGTGTTACAGGAACTAGTTTAATATAATAATTCATTGAGGTTATCGATTGTAGTTAATAATAATATTATTTTATTATACGCTATCATATCTTGTCATGTTATCACTATCAAATGTTTATGAAATATTTAATGTGAATAAACAAATTTGAAAACATTAATGATTTACTTTGAAAATGCATTCCAATAATCCCATATTGGTTAATTTTTTTATTATGTGTGGTTATATTCCCTTGTAGTAGGGGGCAAGCACTAATTGGTTAATTTATTGAAAAGTCAGCGGCTGATTCGGTTGACATTTATATTGGCTATTATTTGCACACCCTATATTTAGTCCATCGATAGTCAGTTGTTATTCGACACCCTATAGATAAATAGTTAGTTCAGATTCTGTCTTCCGGGATCGCTAGTGAGCTGTGCGGACATAGTTTAATCATAGACTTAAAATATAGACTGAGCAATCCCATAAGAGGCACTGAAGCTAACATTCAAAGGACAGAGATATGTCGGGAGTACTCCTATCTCTTTTCAATTGGCGTCATGGTTCACAAATGTTGATCGTCACATTATAATTCTAGGTGATCTTTCGAGTTCGGTAAAACGACACTTCAATATTCTAAAATCGTTTTCTGAATTTTCGGGAAATAACCGTTCTCATGACATATTGATAACATACATGCCTATTTACCAACGCTCTATTCAGATAGCTATGTAGGTAATGAGATAATCAATCATAACACTTCGCGTTAAAAACAACTGTTGAGGGACCATCCTGCAATAATTTCAAGTCGATAAATGTAGGGACTCACAAAAATTGACGTCACATCAGTAAGCGGCTGTTCAATTGTCCAGCTCGTAATAACTTCCGTACAGGATGAACAAATCATTAAGATCACCAATTACAATATAAAAGCTGTGCCTACTGATAAAATCTCATTTTTCCTAAAATTTTTTGAAGTAGATAGTAGTGCAATATTCCACGAAGGTCACAATATTCAAACGAGCCATTATACGTGCATGGTACGGAAGGAAAATTCTGCTTATGGCAGATCTGATCGCATTCAAAAATTTATTAGACAATTATAACGTTTTGCCGAAGTTGACAGTAGGTAACTATGAATACTCGTGCTAGTAATTCCGCCGTTGCGGGTTGAAAGTTAGGATCACCGAAAAAGTTTGTACGCAGGGTTGAATGTTGGGGACATATGCTTAGATGAAATTCATTAAAAGCAAAAATAAATATCAAAGCAACGGGGTACAAAAAGCAGTGAAATCCCCAAAAAGCACCTCGCGTGCAAAAACCGTGCGCCAAGTACATTGATGTGGTCATTACCTCAAAAAAAAAAAAAAAAAAAAACACCTCCTTCAAAAAAAGTATTGAAATCAGACACTACCGCCAAGCATCATCACATCAAAAACATAGCAAAATAAAAATAGAAAGATTTTTAAAAAAATTTGGAGGTAGTGGTACTTGGCGGGCCTTTTGTATAGACAAGTATGAGGAAACAGCAACTGAACTATGTTGATAATCCTGTAGTGATATAAAATATTGGCCCGCCAAGTACCACTACCTCCAAATTTTTTTTCAAATCTTTCTATTTTTATTTTGCTATGTTTTTGATGTGATGATGCTTGGCGGTAGTGTCTGATTTCAATACTTTTTTTGAAGCAGGTGTTTTTTTTTTTTTGAGGTAATGATATCTATTCACAGACGCAACGCGTGATTTCTCGTCATTCTCCTCTACTGCCTCAATCCCCACCACAAATATCGTCAGACAGACAGAGGAGTACTCCCGACATATCTCTGTCCATTTTTCTCTGTTATCTTATTTTATTCTATTCATCTAGGATCGATTTTTAATTATTTTAATTATTTTTATTTTTATTCCATTTTTATTATATTTTTATTTTTTCATTTTATACTTCTTTTTATCCATTTTATACTTCTATTTATTTTTGATTGATCCGTTTTTAGTTTTTATCGATTTGTAGCCTCATTTATTCTTAGGTTTAGTTCATTTTAGTTGTATACGTCTACTGCTATTTTTATTTTATATCTATTTTCTACTGATTTACATTTTTAAGTTAATCCTTCTGTATAATCTACTTCTAGTTTTACTTTATCATTGTATATTTTTTCTGTATTATGCCTACGGCCATAGGGAGCGCTGCTCCACGGTCGAATAAAATACCGCTCTCTCTCTCTCTCTCTCCTTCAAATGTTGGCTTCAAGCGGCCCATAAGACCGCTCAGTCTATCTTTTAAGTCTATGAGTTTCATACACGAGATTGTACCCCCTGATGGGAAGTCGCCAGACTACCATCCTCAGGACGGGAGCAGATTTTTAGCGCTCGATACGTCGAAATGAATAAACATTCGAAGGGCGTATTCTGCAATTATTTTTATCCCGGTGATAAGTGCTACATCACCTTAAGAGCATGTCCTAGTCCTACGTTTACCGGCTTTAAAAAAAAGCAAAACATCGAAGAAACTCCGAAACGATGGTTAAAAATGATATATAATGGATTTATTCGATAATTAGGGACGAATAGGTTCGATCCAGCACCCGAGATCCGTCGGAATCGAGAAAAATTAATTTTTTATGTTCGTCAAGTGTGTCCGTGTCACCTATTTTGGTTAATATCAAAATCTACGCGTCAAAAACGCAAAAACCGGCAACGTACCCATAGTCTACATGCAATGACGAACATTTTTGTCTAAAAATTTTGTTGTTTCACGCAAGAATGGGGCGGATGGACAGAAAGTAGAGCGGTAGTATAGATGTAAGTAATGTAAGTAGTGTAAAATTGTCGATTTCTGACAGCTGAGACATGAGACGGTCCTCGGTTAACGAAACGCCCGACAGATGGCTCTACGCGTAAATCATCGTACGGGTAAAGATATATCATCGTCGCTGTGGCGTTGGCACACTTGGTACCACGTGACACGACGACCACGCAGAGGTGATTCGAAAGATACGAAAACGTATACTTATAGGATAATTGATAATACTTGGCAAAAAATAATTAAAATATTATATTTTCAATATAATAATTATATTCCAATTGTAATTCAATTATTAGTTGCACTTACCGTAGTATTAAATACATTTTTGTCTGAAAATTTTGTTGTTTCACGCAAGAATGGGGCGAATGGATGGAAAGTAGAGCGGTAGTGAAGATGTAAATAGTGTAAAATTGTCGATTTCTGACAGCTGAGACATGAGACGGTCCTCGGTTAACGAAACGCCCGACAGATGGGTCTACACGTAAATCATCGTGCGGGTAAAGATATATCAACGTCGTTGTGGCGTTGGCACACTTGGTACCACGAGACACGACGACCACGCAGAGGTGATTCGAAAGATACGTAAAAATAAACTTCACATACGTCTGAATATGTATGATTTAAAAAAAAAAAATCCTGCTCATAGAAATGAGGTAATTGGAAAATGCAGTTTTCGCCTGTATTGCCCTTGCTTACAGTTCTTCTCCTTAATCTTACTTGTCTGCTCATTTTTTTTTTTTCTCAATTCTTCAATCGTGCAATAAGACACGAAACTAATTTCATGTGCTTTTTAAATGTAAAATACAAACAATTGGTGAGCAGCGTGGCGAATTGTCCGTCGACAGGCACATTTGAAGACAGTCATTCTCAAATTATAAGACAACTTTTTAGACCCTGAGAAGTGAAAAATTCGATCATCGAACATTTTTGAATACCTCTAGTATCCATGTTTATTAAACGGAATACCGCAGAAAAAATAGTACTTCTCGATACAAGTCCGAAAGTGTTGATTCTCGGACGAGTGTGGAGTTTTCGCTCGAGCGAAGCGAGGATGAGGATCACACGAGTCGAGAATCATCTTATGCACGTGTGTCGAACTTCATTTTTGAACACAACGCGCGTTAAGTTGAATTTTATGCATGCAAAGCGTGCGCAAAATCGAAGGTTGTGCACGGCGTGTGGAAAAAAGGTTTTACGCATACCCATAGTGCTAGCATATTGCACTGATTATATTTCGGAAAATGTTTCCTTCATTTCGCAAGCAATAACTGAAGTCGCTTGTCTCCAAAAATCAGGTAAAATAAGATTTTCGCATTGTCTGAAAGTTGACGGCAATACAGCAGTAGATTGCTATCTGAGCACAGATACGTATGATGTTCACTTAATATGCAAAATTTTGCCGCACATTTAATTTTGATCATTGGAATAATGAAAAAAGCTGGAAGAAACATACAATGCCTGTTGGGTTGCAGTGCCGAGGAGTTTGTCGGTAGTTGTAATGAAAGTAATGATTCGCTTATCGGAAAGAGTTTGAAAATTTGAATTCCAATGAATCCCGATTATTGATCCAACAATTGAAATTTAGACAATCAAATACGACGATCCATATACGGCAAAATGCTCAAAAATAGCGTTACCTATTACTTGAATGACGCCTAAAACTGTATTTTTATTTGTTGTTTTTTATTTTCTTATTTTTATATTTTTTCTCTATTATGAATCAATTATGAATGATGAATCGAAAATGAGCGTTGTTTTCATTATTCCTCGGTAGCGACCTCTAAATATTGTCCAATGTTGTCAAGTTTTTACACAGATTTTTTTTTAGGATTCCTCATAACTTTCTTCAAGTGCCCATGAAGAACAAAAAAAGGCAACCCTATCATACATCAAATATATTTTGTACTATATCTATATCTATACCAATTCACTTATTCTGCGGGCCCCTCCATCTCTTTCTCGTTTACTACTTTCCCTTTCTAGCCCGCGTGGTCTGCCCCCACTCATGGCGCGTGGCGCTCGCGTGTGAGAGGCCTAAGCAGAGGAGATTCCCACGCGCTTGACACTACGAAGGATTAACACCCCTCGTCGGCGCGGTGTTCACCGTTATTAAGGTGTGGGTACGATTATTTATACTCTCTATGCACCGTCTCACGCACCATAGTTAAACTGTTCGCACTTGAAGCACAACGCAAATCATCCGCGTTTTTATACATTTGCCACACAGGTATGGACATTGCCATAAATTTTTGGATTGTGTGTCCTTCTTTTCGGTTTTCGTAAGAACAAAGAATAACTCGTGCCTTTTATCTATCGCGGCAGTAAGGCCATTTCTCAGAATACACGGAGAGAAATGTACAGTAAATGTTACTATAGGCTTTCTGAAAAACATAGATGTTATGACTGTAGGAGCCAGGTAATAATTACTATGTATAGCACAGTATCGACAAATTCCGTCCGATATAACTTTGCGAGAATATCATCATAGCAAATCCAGCAAGGTAAATATTACCATGGTGCCTGCTTCAGTGCGTTTCGTCGAATATTCACATAACCTAAAACCGATACGCTCTGCTGTCTAGTCGCGCTCACATCGCTACAAGTTAGCATGAACTACCCAGCAAGGTAAATATTACTATGCTGCATGGATCTTTGCCAATACAATAGAAGTAAAAATTACTTGAAATTAGGTTTCGGGCAACACGGGACTAACAACACCAAAAGTAGTAGAATTTACCATGTGACATATTGATATTTCCAACGTTTTAATCTTCACGGACTGAATACTAGGTAGCAAGGTAGTATTTACCCTAGTTTTCTACGTGCTAAGTAATATTGACTGTACATTTTTCTCCGTGTAACATCTGAATGGCCACTTTTTTTGCAAAACCGGAAGATGTCAGGGACTTCTGAAACATCTCTATATTGTCCAGTGATCTTGGAAGTTCAAGAGGTCCTATAGTAACGTCCTGAAATTCATGACACCTTGGAAATAATCGAATTCTCATCGACTTTATTCTGTAAATGTTCGAATTTCATCGCTAATATCGCTATAATTGCACTCGGGATACGCTTGAATATCAGTCCAGAAAAATTTAAATCATTAAAGGATTTAATCTCTCATTTCTCTCCTGTTTTTCTTCCCAACGCATAAACTTTTAAGCTTTCAAAGGCCGTAAAATCATCTAATGAATGTGTGAATAAATAAATAAATAAATGATTAGATAAATAATCAAATGAATAAATAGTTGTATGACTGAATAATTAAATAAATAAATAATCAAATAAATAAATTAATGGCTTTGTGAAATCCATGCATCGTAAAAGCAATGCAGCTAACTGAAAATAATTAATCTAATTGATATTATTATTGATACAACCAAATTGTACTGAATAATTTTACTCTTTCAATATAATTTATTGTGATAACAATTGTTAATCGTTAATTGTTAACATTTATTTATTCATTTAATTATTTATTTAATTATTTATTCATTTATTTATTCAATCATTTTACGGCCTTTGAAAGTTTAAAATTAAAAAGGGGATGGCTAGCCTGCGAAAAACAGACGAAAATCTTGGGTGGTGCCGAGTCGGCGGTAACTGACTGCGATGTTTCACGGAAACCTCTTAGTATACGAATAATACAAATAATAATCATACACCGATCATTGCAATGTTTCGGGTGGCTATGGGTTGGAGCAAGCGGGTTCAGGGGCGCAGGGGGCGGGGGGAGCCCCCCCCCCCCTCCTAACTTGAAACAACTATTATTAAAAGTGAAATAGAAAAAAATTAATTTATGGCAGTATAATCGAAATTATCGTCTTGCATTCATTTTACATTATCATCATCAACAATTAACATAATAAATGATCGTTAATTACTTTTTTTCACTTCCATGGCTGCTTCTTGGATTTCAAATAGTATTTTTTAATGTAGTGTGTGGAAAATGCCTTACTAGATTGCATAGATTGATAATCAAAAAAAAAAAAAACTCCATTTCATAAAACCAAATCTATATTATGAGTACGTATTTTGATTCGGAATAAACTCAAAAAGTTTATTTTACATCGTAGGAAACGTGAAGTAATTTTTCAAAGATAGATAATACTTATCATCAGCTCTTATCAAAATATTATAAACTTTGTACGATATAACAAACATAGATCAGTCTTTGAAATATAAAAAGTTTCTATCAATAAAATTAAGCAGCTCAATCTATATTGCTTTAATCAGCCTTTGAAAAATGTAGAATATCCGCACATCGTTAATAAAGTAAGTGATACTCAAGGCCCATAGTCGTCCATCTCTTTTAGGTCGAAATGTGTCACATTTCTCCTATTATCCAAGCCCAGGCGTCAAAAACGCAGAAAAGGTCAACGCTGCGCGAATTCAAATTCAATTTTGAACACATACGTCAAAAAGAAATAGTCGTTTCATGCGAAAATAGAGACTAGAGATGGTTTTTACATTGTTGCGAAAAACTTTACATTACGAAAAATGTAAAAACCATCTGTAGACTCTATTTTTGCATGAAACGAACATTTTTTTTGGACGTATGAGTTTGGAATTGAATTTGAATTAGCGCAGCGTTGGCCTTTTTTGCGTTTTTGACGCCTGGGCTCGGATAATAATCGAAATGTGACACATTTCGACCAAAAGGAGGTGGGCGACTAGGGACGGGCCTTAACTATGTTGATTTTGAAACAATGTGGATGAAATGAAAAGTTACGTCCTCTCTTCGGTCCTCTGCCTAACTTAGGATGTAATAATGAGAATACAAAAAAAATAGTAAGACTTGCGATATTATGAACTATAACGACGGGTGAAGAAAGGACGCAAACCATAAAAACTTGAAGTTGTATCAACTTACGACTAAACTTTATTCTCAATAGTATGAAGAAACAGAAGGGTTCACAGTAGCACCCGCGCCTCGGTGCAATTTGGTGCAGGAATAGTCACCCTATACTGTTCAATACCAATATAACCATGACTTGATCCTTGCACAGCCATTTTTAGTAAAAGTAAACACCCTTTTCTGTCTACTTTGTACCATTGGCACATTACACCGACGGGTTTTGTGTTTCCCTTGACATTTGCAAACGTATTTGAATATTCAATTGCCCTTCAAGTTTTGCCCTCTGGGTGAGCAAAACCTAGAACAAGTCCAACTAAACATTTTTTACTCTTATCGTTAGTTTGTTGAAATGGGCACCAATCCCCTATATTGATCTCGTTCGACTTGACAACCGAGTCGGTTTTATCTATAAGGGGTCTGTTTCGTTTTCTTTCTAATTTAGATCCTTGGACTCGTTGTAATCTATCAGCACTTAATTTTGAATTTTTCGTGGAGAGAAACCAACATATCGAGGACTTTCTAACTACGTATTCTTGTCCTTTTAAATCTTTAACGATCGTGAAAGGGCTGTTAACGTTTAGCTGTAATTGTTTTCCTGAATGATCGGGTAATTCTAACTCGCTTGTAATTGTAAAAAAAACAGTCAAATGTTGTAGCAACTCTTCGGAATCACAATCTGATCTACCAAGTATTTCAGAATCGTCGTGTTCCGAATCGTTATCATTAACAGCTTCGTCTTCATGTAAAAAATTCTTCACGTTACTAATTTGAACTTTGTCAGCTTCTTGTACCCTAATTTTCATACCAAGTTTAGATGTTAAGTCAAACGTGTCCTCATTTGCTTTTTTGAGAATATTTTTGATCGATGGAATTCCTGGAAAATCGGAGTTATTGTATGAAGGAATAAGGGGGCGTCCACATATTACGTAACGCGATTTTAGGCCATTTTTGACCCCCCCCCTCCCCCATGTAACGGACCGTAACCAACGATCAACCCCCCCCCCCCCCCCCCCCCCCTACTTGTTACGTAACATTTCACAGTTTCGTTTTTTGGTGATAAATTCAAGTGTTTTCATTCCTGGGGGCTGAAAAGAAGATCCATACGTCCATCCATACAAGATCCGTGCAGTATCGGTACAGCGCCGACTTGCATAAAACTTGAACGTGCCGCGGCGCCAAAAATAGCTGTATTTTAAATGTTACGTAACAAAATTTCAGACCCCCCCTCCCCCCCACGTAACAGACCGTAACGGTCCATCAACCCCCCCCCCCCCTCCCCCAAAACGCGTTACGTAATATGTGGACGCCCCCTAAGAGGAATCGACACGTTTTCATTCTGTGGTGAAATTAGTTCCCAGAACGCCTGTGAGATGTCGCCGCGCTGTTACATTGCGACAGTGAAATAATCTATTCGCGGCGTTAAACACTTTTTGAGCTTTTTCGAGTCGAATTTTTACATGGCATTTTATTGTGATTTCGAATAAAAACCGTCCAAATTTTTATATCCCTCGTTTTTTGCTGCGCTTTTTGAATAACACTATCTGGAAAGTCGTTATTTCGTAGAGTTTTCCGTACTATTTCTAGTTCCTTCCTTAGGTCTTCCGGCGTCGTACTGATCTGGAACGCTCGATCCATATGACATTGCGCCACACCTTTCTTCGTGCTCCCTGAGTGGTTCGACTGGTAATCTAGATTTTTTTCCGTGTGCGTGGGTCCGGTAAACGCTTGTTTGTAAGGTATTTCCCCACCCTCTCTCTACTAGTGTATCCAGAAATGGGAGCGTATTGTTGTCTTCGACTTCCATTGTGAAATGGATCGACTCCCTCACGCTGTTTATCTGGTCTCTGAAAACCTGTAACTCTACTTTTCCATGCGGCTAGATCGCGAAGGTATCTTCAACATATCGGACCCACAGAGATGGTTGGAGTTTTGCCGTCCGTGGGGCCAGTTCTTTGAAATGTTCCATCTACAGATTCGCCATTACCGGCGACAGAGGGGAACCCATTGCCATACCTTCGTCTTGCCTGTAGAACTTGTCCGATACCTGAAAGTAGGTGGTGTTTAACACAGGCCGAGTAGTTCGATAATTGCACGCATCGGTAATTCAGATTACAATTTTTTCGAAACATGACCAATCCTCTGGCAGCGTCTACATTGGATTTTTTATTTTTTTTTGTAGCGACTTCCAGCTTACAGTCTGATGCATTAAGTTCTTTATCTTCAGTACTTTGCTAATGTTATTGCGTGCTGATAGGCTAACTAGAAATATGGGCAGGGCTCTATTCAATTTTTTTGCGTTGATTGTTACTAGATTCGTAACCCCAATGAACTCAAGCTCTTCATTTTCGAGTAGTTTTAATTCGGCTCGTATGTCTTTTGTCTCAAAGTCCGCGTCCAGACCTTTGAGAACAATTGTTCTGACCCTGTCTTCCTGAGGAATAAACGTGAAAAAATTAATCTCACGTCCCTCAGCCTTAAACATGTTTCCTTATGATCTCTTAAATCATTTATAAATAAGAGGTGTTTGTTATATCTAATGCGCTTTGTCGTTAAGCTTGTCATACCCATTGAGCATGTCATAAAATTATTTAAGACTAGCGCCGATTGATTAAGAATTATTATTGGTGGCGGTTTTGGTTTCTTTGACTTATCCGATGTCTCTTCGTCAGCTGTTGGCTGGCTCCTTGATTATCCGGTCTGCTGTTTACTCGTCTCGCCCGGCTGGCGATCGACCTGTTGTGATGTAGATGGATTATGAGTGTGTAACTCTGGCCAAGAATTAGATGGTTGACAATTTTGAAACTGCCAGTTGGTCAGTGTTGCTCACTAGGAACCTGTTTGACCAGTTTATCCTGCTTGTGCTTGGTTTGTTTATAATCAAGCTATTTGCCATGTATTGCTTCTTCTCACTTTCCGTTAAACTGTCCGGCTGAGCTTGGGGATTTAAATTCTGTGAGGCTGAATTTTTCCACACCTCTAGTTCTCCTCTTAGGTTTTCATTTCTCTTTTCCAGCTCTTGAATTTGTTTCAAAGCTCCGGTTAACTTTTTGTACACGTCGTTTTCCTTTACTGTATTCGTTTTTAGCGAATGTTTATCGACTGGTGTCGGTGTTGGATCTAATGTCGGTTGCTGTTGATCTGTAGGCGGCTCGATCTTCTTATTATGATCTGTGGCTTTTTTGCTTCTGGTGACTAGATTCGGCATAGGCGCTAATTTGGTGCTCTTGGCTTTTTATGCTGGTGGGTTTTTTTTTTCAACGATGTTGGAGACTTACTTATATCGGTGGTTTTTTCCGGTTTTTTTGTGGATGCCACTACACTGCGGGATTCTGAGGCCGCCGCTACAATTTTCTCCATTTCCGTGCAGGATAGGGAGTCACTGGACACCTCTGCTATTTTGCGTTTGTGTGTTCACAGGTGTTATCTTAGGCAGCGTAGTCTTCATGGTTTTTTTTTTTTTGACTCTGCATTAAAGGGATCGGTAACGCTGTAAAATCGCTAGACGGATGGTCGAGGTCTAGAACAGAAAAGCCTACCTTTAAACGGGTCGCAACCCAGGTGGCTCTAGGATTTCCCTATAGGCCGAGTAAGCCCGGGCCTAAGGCGGCAAAACTTAGGGAGATTTTTTTTGTTTTAGAAGTCGTGCCCTATGTAAACCCAAACGTCGAACATCTTAAACCTCGAAAATATGTCCATGGCACTTCGTACAAAAAATTTACCCGTATGGAGATTCCGATTGATCAAAGTTTGAAACATCGCGCAGGATCTTCGCTCACTAGGTTACTCCAAGTCCAAGCGCATCATTTTCATTTTGATCTACTACAGACTACAGATACTAGTACTGGGTTAACCGGTATTCTCGTTGCCACTGATATTAGTTTTTGTACACGGCAGAGAAGAGGAAGAATCGTTCCCGGGATTATACCTCAATAAATTTTTCGTGCTTTGTTGGCAGTGGGGGGCGGGAGGGGGGGGGGGGGGGGGGGGGGGGGGGGGGCAGTCTTCCGTAGGCCTAAGGCAGCTCAGGTATCAAATCCGCCCATGCATAGATTCAATCCCGGAACATTGGTACAGTAGACTCTTTAATAAAAAGAGCAGGTTCGGATCCAACTAGGCACTCGTGTTAGCCGACAACGCTTTCCACTTTAACCGCTTGTATACGTGTATAAGGACGGTATTGAAATAAATAACATACATTGCAAAATTTCTAATTTTCATTACACAGTACGAAGCTTCAAATATGGAGTCAGAGAAGAGTGTCGATTTTGTAATTTTTACGTACAAATTTACTGGTCACCCGTTGCATACACCTACAGAACTACTCTGGTATTAAACTTGCAGGTATATTTTATAGTATTATATCGCAGTTTATGGAAGGGACTGTCAGCTTTCAACTTTTTAAGTTCAACTTTTGGAGTTGATTATGTGACTCATTGAACTCTTGTATGTACTATTATTCATAGTTCTAGGTATAGGGTAAGTCCGGTATAGTTGCCCCACCTCATCAAAAAGTTGAATAGCAATTTTGATTATCAAGTATTCATATCTTTATATTTTTTTTTTTCATAAAATGGACATTTGAAATGTAGAAAAGTATTACATTCATGCAACAGTAATATAATTTGTGATTAAAATACAATAAAATATAAAGTTATAAACCATCACGCTGGGGCAACTATACCGGACTTACCCTAGATGCTATGGTATGATTACGTGCCGACCGGAAAATTTTGACGCTATTAGCTAGTCCACAAATATTTTTCAGATTACGTATATGTCTGTATACAAAGGTATGAATCATCGCAGAGAGAGATTGAGACATAAATTTATTCTTTTTCCAAGAATTGAGTCACTAGGGGATCGTGTCGTGTCTGTTACAAAAACTTTGGTCCCGTCAAACCTGTATGTCCGTGACTGTTAGACACCGGCTCGGATTTTCGAAAATTAATTGGAGAGGCTTCCGAGATTAGAGATTACGTATTTGTACAGGGTAAATATACCAGTGTAGAATTGCAACATGTGATACATTTTTATATAGTTGGCTTTTTCTCGACTCCTATATAAATGGCGTTTTTGGCTAATTAACTTTACTGGTAAGTCGAAATAGAAGCGATAGACCATCGTGTTTACGGACCCGCCGTCGAAAATAAAAAAGAAAAGAAGTCGAAAATATTACTGCATGTGCATTAGGCCGGAGTGAAAAAGGTCGATTTTCGCAGATCGTATTCTAATAGCGCGAGAAAATTGCGTCTTGGCATCACTAAAACCTGTGCCAAAGGAAAAATTTACAATCGATATTTTCTGTTCCGGCAAACGCCCTAAAGTTTTGAATTCTTTTAAATGGAGAAAAAACGCAAAAAGACTGTTTGGCACTAAAAAATTCATAAAAACTCACTGGGTCGATCGATTTCAGTCTTCGTACGCTCATTCGAAGCGGGAAGTATGTAGCTTTTATTTCACGTTTTAAAATTCAGAATATCTTACTTACTTTCGAAGATGGGCCATTCCGCGTGAAACGGATCAGTCACCTCTCAGATATTTTTTTAATTTTGCATGTCGATTGTCCTCGGGGAGTTAGATTTTTGTGTCAAAGGATTCTCTAATTAATGCAAGATTCTTTGAGTTCTTTGCATAAACAAATTCAAGCAAGGTTTTTTTCAAAAATTCATAACCCCGCCAAAAATGACACTGGACTCAATTTTTTTTTTTTCAATTACGCGGAAAGTGTCATAGCATGTATAAAAAAAATGTATTTTGAAAAAAGTTCGTTCATCCATTGTTTATTCAACAATTAAGTTTTAAAAGATTTTTAAAACACTCAGTGACATGATTTACATTTTTTTTCGAAATACTGACATATACTTTGCACTATACTACAGCCTGAGAATTGATTTTAAGGACGTGTTTTTTTTTTGTCTTCGAGTAAAAAATCATTGAAGCTGGCGGCACGTGCCAATTCCGAGTCGGCGCCGCTTCACTGAAGCAATCCATTTTGTTGAAAGACTTAGTAAATTCAACTACATTAGATGTTATATGAACTAATATCTAGTAACATGTACAAAATATAAAGTTCAATGTACAATCTTCTTTTCTCGAGGAAGTGTATTGCATTGAATAAATATTCTGTCGCTTGAAACGTGTAAAACAGATAAATAATAACAAAATTGTGACGTTGACTTTATACATGTGAACGAATTTATTCTATCAACATGATATGTTGTTCAACAATACCATGCGATTATGTGGAAACTAAAGGCTCCAAGCGCGCGAACTTTGATTTATTCGAATCTCATTGGTCGGCAGAATCGCGCTAGCAACTCCACCAACTTTTCAGTAATATCCCTAGCTCTGTCGTCTGCTGGATTCACAAGAAACATAACCTATTCCTGCCACGGTCTGTCGCCATTTGTATTTGACAACAATCGGAAACAAACAGCAGACGGACTCTAGGGATATTCGTGCAGAGTCTGAAATTGGTGTCCCTCGTAATAGTCGAATAAATCAGCGCCTGCGCGCTTGGAGCCTTTAGTTTCCACATAATTGCATGGTATATAATAGGATTCATTGAATTGTTTTTTCTATGATTATGCGGACTATTTCTCTGTGACTTATGTTCACGGTTGAACCGATTAAATGTAAGGGTTGTTTGGAATAATTTAAGTATTTCAAATTGCGTACACAAAAACATGGCTGAGTCTAAGCTGAATTTTATTCTTGAGAACTTATGAAACTCTAGAAAAGAAATTGAATTAAGAAGATATTTGGAATTCGGATGTTCAGTCAAGATATCTTAGCTGCATTAAAATGATATGATATCATCGAGACAGATCCCACATTCAAAATAAATACGAAAAAGGGATAACTCATTTCAATAAATAGTTTAGCGTAGTCGGTAGAGCGTGCGACTAGTAATGCGAGCGAATGTGTGCGTCCCGGATCGAATCCCGGCCGAAACAATGCGATGTTTTTCAAATATGAAAATCCTGACTTTGTAATTTCATTATCATATTCATTCAATAAAGCATTATGAGCGATGAACTCACTGTATGGCTGTCCCAACTAATAATTTCTTTATTGCAAGCACAGGTTTATGTTAACTTAGCTTGATAAAGTTCGGAGTCAATCAATGATTGTATTGAGATAATGATTCATTTTTTGTGAAATTTGACAAATGGAGGTAAAAATTTAAGTATAAGAATCATCTTCATTTATCTATTGTTATTATTATTTTATCTAGTTATACAATATTAATGGTAATCCGACAGTGTATTGATTGCCGCGCAAAAACTATTTCCATGGAATAGTTTTTGTTTACAAACACCGGGCGTAAAGTCGAACTCTACGCTCGCAAAACAAGGCCGAAAATGCGTACTCTACGCCTACTATGACGAAAAAGTTTTATTTTTCAGTCTGAGGATTGCGGCCATTTGCGATAGTGTAATTGTAGTTGAATGAAAGCAATACCCATATAAGTAATCGAGTACAGTTTATCATTAAATTGAAAAATGCTGTGCAGATTATCATGTAACCGAAGATTCGTCGCTCATTTAGAATACGTTGGTAACGTAACGCGATACATTTCTCGATCCGCCGTGCCGGAGCTGATTCAGAAAACCCGGAGTGCATTAATTAACCGAGTAACATAACTGAATTCATCCTCTTTTGAAGTTTAATCTCTAATGGAACGGTCGCTGCAATTAGGTGGTCTTATACTCTTATTTTGTTTGAATATGTCTATGCGCGGGGCAGTGGGGCGGACAGGGAGAAGGAAAAGGCTCGTGTTCGAACGCATTTGCGCCACGCGGCGGCACGCGTCTCGCATTGCGTCATCACAGTCGACAATTGTTTCCCCTGAAAATTATCAGCGCGCAATACAAGACCCACAGAACAGGCATAGGCTATGCAACTGGTTTTCTTTTTGATAGGTATTTCTCAAATATATGTCAGAAATCAATTTAGTCTATGCCTCTGATTTCAATTATTCTATTTAATTATAATTCGTGCAATAATTAAAATGCACTGACGAAAAGTTTACAAAGGATCTTTTGTTCAACAGTAGGCCAACTGTAGATCGTAGTTTTTTTAATTCTGTACCGAGTTTAGACAGAGAAGCTGGATAAGGCACTGATCCTGGCATTCCTAAATACGAAATTTGCGTTTCTGCACTATAAAGTTTGTATTCCCTGATGACATATTGGTTTTACGACGTTTTGTTGGAGGAACTAATTCTGTGGACATTTCCGGCTGTATGTTTTGTAACAAATCTTCGTTTTTTGTAGTGTCTTCCTTTACTTCAAGGTACAAAATGTGGATTTGATTGGATTATACAAAACTTTTCTAGAAAGTCAATGCTTACTGTTACTTACCGGAGATTCGTTTATTAGAGTTAATGGTTGATCAGGGCATTTTTTCATCAGCGTCGTATACCTGAAGAACGGGAACATTGAAAGATACCGTGCTTCCTGTTGCGAGCGCTTCAGAAAGATTTACATTAGAATTGTTCGGTTGTAAGTCAATCAACTACGTGGACGTCTTCTTTATTTTGCACGTCATCATCCTCATCAATATCTTATAGTCAATTATTTCTGTCTCGATGTTTACGTTGCAGAACGACACCTTTTCCGAACATCATCGACTGTAGCACGTCGTCCTTTTGGCATACCAACATAAGACACTCACGGATGGCTTCGCAATATCTGACGTCTTCTCGCTTTTTACAAATTTTATTAATTTACATCTTTCGCCGATCACACAAAATACTTTTCTTCTATTTTTTATATATCTTTAGCAATAACAGGCGCACGAAGTCAGGAACGTGAAGCGTCGTTAACAAACAAAAATACAAATAATATGGCGGACTAGCTTAATGGTGGCATCTGGAACTATACATAGTGTTAGAAATGGAAAATATTGTCAGGTGCTTGATGTGCTCAGTTATGTGTGTGTGTCAAATGACAATTTGATACGTCATATCGTTCGTTATCATCGGCTGGATCCCCAATTTCAAGTTCAATGCAAACATGATGGCTGTGGGGCGACTTTTCATGAGTGGAAATCTTTTCGTCAACATATTTGGAGAAATCATGGCAATGATAATCCAGCTGACGTTGGAAATTTCGAACGTGACATTTATTTTCCAGATGAAGATCATAACATGCGAGAAGAAGATGATCATCAGAATGATGATACAGGTGATTGTAATTCTCTTATATAACAAAAGAAAACAAATGAGAAGTAGAGCTAAGCAAATAATTAGTGTATGTTATTTCAATATCCATCAGGGGATGAACCAATTATGACGGGATTGGAGCAGCTTCAATGGCATGCAGCTAAATTCCTCTTGAATATGAGGGAAACTTGTAGAATATCTCAAACAGCAGTCGAGAGGGTGGTCGATGGCGTTCAACATTTGGTCTCAATTTATACCTCAATTGTTCGAATATTTCGGCGCCCGCTTGGGATGTTCTGGTAAAACGAATGAATTTTTTCTTCAAACTGCTATAATATCTTCGGAACCGATTTACATAATTGCAAGTTTCTGGTTTCATTTTGTGACGTTTTTGGAATTTCCTCGAAGCCCGTGAAGATTTTCAAAAATTAGCAATATGGCGTTTTTTTTCTTCTAAAAGTCGAGAAAACTAATTTTCTCAAGACTCCATTTTTTTTCTTTCTGCATTACACGCAGTATGCTGGGTGATATGCTTCATATATTCTATAAGTTTCATTGATGCTACGACACTCCTTCATATGAAAAAAACAAATTCATGTGTTCTTATGAAATTTTCCAATTCCTGTACTACTCTCAATATTTTCATATTAATACAGATCACTGTGAGTTTCTGATCCAGTAAAAAAGTGAAATTCATGGTGACGTCATTTATGGACGGCCCCAACGTAGAAGAAAAAAAAAATGGAGTTTTGAGAACATCATTTTCTTCTAGTTTTCCAAAAAAAGGACGCCATATTGCTAATTTCTGGAAATCTTCAAATTTCTTCACGGACTTTGAAAAAATGCTGATAACATTTTAAAACGAGATCAGAAACTTGCAATTAAGTTATTTAGTTCCGGAGATATAGTGACTTGAAAAAAAAATTCGTCCGTTTTACTAAAACATCTGTAGCGGGCGCGTAAATATTCGATCGGCCATCATTTCGTGGAATATTTTTTTTCAGTCAATCGCCAAAATACGGGTCTTTTTTTTTACCTCAGAAAACAACATATTCCACTTTCGATCAATTCTGCGGCATCATGATTTCCAGCCTGCCCGAACTGAGATGGATTCGGTTTATAACTGATTATGATTATTGATATTTTCAAAGATAATTCGTTTTCACTCACTCCCGTGAAACTCATTTCTGGGTTACGACATTTGGAACTGAGACCATCGATATATTTGATAGTTTCACGCGAAACTGAAATTTCGATTTCTTTGCACTTTGTTGATTATGAGCTGCGGGTTGCGGTCGACCGAGATTCAATCCAATTTGATTAATGTTTAATCAATTCCTAACCGGCGTGGGCGCTTCGTGGTGATCCATCCTAGTCCTCATTAGACATATGTCTTATCCGTAACTCATAATTTCATAGCTCGTCTCGACGCTGCCAATCCGAAGCCGAGACCCGCGCTGCGCCGCACTTAGCGCATCGATGTTATGACAATTATGAGTTTTCGTGCGTGTACCGAAGGGCACGTGCGTAAGTGCGCAAGGGTGAGGGACGTCGCGGCACGTGGCGCTGCGTGAGAACGTCGCTACTCACACGCGTCTCACCGTGTGTCCCCTGCACCCCAGCGAGGTACCCACACACGCATAGTTTTATTTCATCCATCGCATTGTCCGAACGAGTTCATGTTATAGGTATACATAGAACGTTTCTCCGCGAACAATACCCAACTCACACATACATGATATACAGGGAGTTCCATTTTGATCGATAAAGTCGATTATCTCCGTAGTTATATCGAAGATAGCAGAGAAATCTTCCGACGAAAGTTGCACGGTTTTAAAAGTGGAAGATTATTGTGCTAGGCTTGATTGATTTGTCCCTTCATCTTTAAGTTTTAGCGATGTTTAACGCGCCAACGGTTTTACGACACTTTATACTCTTATGAGTATAAAAGTTTCAGCAGAAATCCGGAGAAATCCAACGATATATCTAATAAAGTTGGAGTTTTCCGACCCGGTGATCGCAGATATTGAGTATTGAAGTATAAGAATAACCGAGTCTTCGGAATTCTACTTCATTTTCCATCGTTGAATCCGGCTTGTTGCCCTCGTCCGAACTTTGGCGGTATAAAAGAAGAGAAATTACGTTTCACCGAACGGCTAATGGTCAGAAATCTCAAGAACTGAAATATTGTTAAGCCGTTTACAACTGAACAACTTTTTTTGGATCAAATTCTTATGGCAATAATCGTTTCGTAGTCAATCGCATCGGCCATCCCAAATCAACTATAACCTATACCCTGTGTAGTTTATCTCAGAGACGCTTCAGGAATGTGGGTCTCGGATCGTCAGGCGATAGTCGAGCCGGTAAACACATGCCGCGAAATCATCGGTGTAAGGTTCACCGCTCGGCTATTATGTTTTATTTCTTTTATTGGAAACAACTGAGGACCACCCTCCCATGCCTACACCTACCTAATAGTCGAGTCGGTCGAGCGGCGATCTCATTGTGACACCGATGATTTCGCGGCATGTGTTTACCGGCCTGACAATCGCCTGACGATCCGAAACCCACATTCCCAAGGCGTCTCTGAGATAACACACGGTATACTAGATAAATCGTTGTTCACATAGTGAAGGAAAAACAGGAACTTATAGAGTGATATAATGAAATCATGCGTCACGTACTGGTTAGTTACGATAAATATTGTGCTTGCAGCCCGCGAGTCCATAGATATATTTATGTGCGCATCTTGACCTATACTAATGCAAGAGTTGGTACATACTTTTATCTATATGTATGTATGACTAAAACAAAAATATCGAGGATGGAGGATTATTTTGTAATTTCAAAGTGCCGCGAGTATCAGGAAAACAAGTTTCAAAGTTTATGGAACATCGGTATGACATATAGTATATGTGCACGTATACCTATGTATCGGTATGACGCCCTTGGATTTAGCTTGAAAACAAGCTGTTTGTTTTCTCGTATATTTGCCTAATTGTATGGACAGTAAACTTTTAGCTAAGAATAGATCGGAGTGGAATCCGGTACACGCTCGGACGTAGGTGTTACCACGTCAAGCAGGATAATTGATAGGAACGTGAATCGGTTCCGGTATAATATAATAGGTACAAAATGGCGAAACTTTTGGAATACCGAGAAAACTTAGGGATTAAGTACCTGTACAAAAGTGAAAGAAATATCAGCTATGCATTATTTATATTACCTACGAGAATGTTTACTGTACGAAGATTTTGATTCTTTGATTATCTTCTTTACAGAAAAGCTTGCAAATCTTTTTGAACCAAGTACATACCCTCTGCAGAGGATCGAAGGAATCTAAGATCGAATGATACACAGTCAATTTAGGTATAGAACTGAAGTAGGAAGGTGCCTTTGTGAAATGGTATCGTGAAATCGAAATTAGGTGGCCACCCTGTAACGACGAGGTATGGTTAAGTATTGATCGAATAACCTGGGCTCAAAACATTCCCTAATTGTTCAAGAATATAACAGCCTAGTAAAATAACGGATAATAAAAATTTGAATCGAATCCACCAAGTTTTATGTTCCTATACAGATTTTAGAACCGAAAGAGGATATGTGCGCGTTGCTTTGGTCGAGTTTGGGAGGTGAGGATTTATTTAATTCAGTCCTATGTATTTTTATTTTCTTTTCCGCTTAACTGCGCATTAGAATTTAGAAAGTTCTCACGGTAAAGAAATTTGATACCAAAATTCTTTACCAATTTGTTATCGTTACTGAAAAAAAAAAATTGGACCTACTTGTGTTCGAGATTTTGATACACGGAAAAAAAAAGGTTAACTTCAGCCAAGAAAATGATTTTAAGATCGGAAAATCTCCTTGGCGGAGTAAAAATTTTCTCGGGCCAAGAAAAGATTGAGAAAATTTTCGAGACTTGATCGCAGAAAATTTCGGTCTTCCTTCACAAACCGCAAAATTTTCTTGGCTCAAGTTAACCTTTTTACGCGTGTAGTAACTGTCTACATTCTGGCATTGAAAGCATAGCTTAAATCAATGATCTCAATTGAATTAAGGACTACATTCATGCCGTCAGCGAAGCATCCGTGTCCCAAAGGACCTGTACCATCGTCCACTGATCAAATCCTGACCCCTAGTCTCCCCATCTCCTGGGTACCACAGAATGTGTATACTTTCACTTATAAATATTACAATCTTTTATCCCTCCACCCCTCGCCGTCGATCTACCCCGTCGTTCCACTTCCTCTACCTTCGTTTCTGAGGGGTAAGAGTTTGATAAATCAGGGGAAAATAAGGGTGGGGAGAATTTATATATAGGAGCGATTGCGGGGTGAAGGCAGCACTCTGATGAGAGTCACCCTACCGAGCGCGTCGACGGTTTCAAGTTTTACCTTCGTGCCAGGGTTGGTTGAGGTAGAAGGTCAACACGGGGTTTCTGCGAAATCAATACTTACACTGACTTACCGCGTGTCTAACCAACAATAAGGTTCTGCGGCTGTACATAATTAGCCATAAAAGGTCGGCCGGTTAACACGAAGAAAACTCTAATCACTCTACTATAAGATCAGCCGTTGCAGTCTGCTGCAGGTGTCTGCAGTAATAGACAAAAAATGCTGAAAAAAGCGCTTAGTAAGTCTGGTCTCAGGATTTTGAAGGTAAGTGCTTCACGATTCTGATTGGCATTATTATTTTTAAACTTTTTCGTTACCATTTATCGATTTAACGATTAGTCAAAAGCAAAGCTCAAATATCGTCATCACATTTGTCACGGATTTCTAAATGTTTTCGTTTCATTTCACTTGATTCGCTTTTCTATTCTTCTATTATCTATCATTTAGATTCGTACAGTACGTGGTATTAGGATGCATTTTTGTTGAAGCCATTTAGTGTTTTTGTATTATATTTGATATACTCAGAAAATAAAATATTTCGCAGTAGTCATTGACAAGTTTTCACGTAATAGATTACAAAAATGTACGACTTAAACAAATTTGAAGGATTAAAAATTTTCTTATGGCTACTGCCGGGTGTGAATGTTTTCAAATCTCTTACAACAACTTTATGGCGTATCAAAAAATATTGTGGGGAGGTGTAAACCAGTTTTCAATAGTGTTTAAGCCCTTGCTTTCAAGCAAATGAGATATTTCGTATTTTTAATATTGCCTGCAATAATCATTTTATCAATTAATCAAAACGAGTAATTTCAGGCTTCCACGTATGTATATTTTCAGGCGATAAAGAAATTCTCAACGAAGACTAAAAGATCGGCGAAGAAGTCCGCGCAGACAACTGGCGGTACGAAAGTCTCATTGGGAACTAGTTCATGGCGTTCTACAGTACCGGACCACGAGGCAGTGTCGTTGTCTTGGTCATCAGCATCGCTGGACACGAAAAGCGTGGACACCTACCTAACGTTGGTAAGCGAAAGCGTACTGGACAGTCTGGCAGATTGTGAAAATGACGGAAAGAAATGCTGCTGCTGTTGCGCTGAGTACGAAGAGAACCAAAGGAACGAGAATAGGGAGAACGAAATGTTCGTGTAGCCTGTCTGTGTACACAGAAAAAACGATTAAATTGGTCCAAAAAAAATTATTTTGTCCCAAGAAAATTTTCTGCAATTCGCACTGTAAACCGAAATTTTCTTCAGTCAAGAAAAAAATTTGCTTGAGCCAAGAGAATTCTCTTGGTTGAGAAAATTTTGACTTGGCTCAGGAGATTTCTCGGTCTTCAATATAATTTTCTTAGCTCAAGTAAACCTTTTTTTCTATGTAGAAACAAAAACAAAACCAAAACCAAAACCAAAAAAAACTAAAAATTGTCAGAAATAATCATTCTTTTATCGAGGTTATTTCATCTTACCGAATTTAATCATCGTGTTACCGATATTTCCGGGCATAGCATCATGGTGTACCATATTATTATTAGGTTGGGTTCGTTTTCTTTCCTTGATTGATTCTTCATCTCCTGTTCGCCATCACTTATTTTAATCAATGCAATATTTTTTTTAATAAATCCAGCGATCCGCGAGTCACTCTCAGTTCCGGGTCTTTAATCTTACGAGTTATAAGTTCTAATAATTTCCGGCTCAAATTAGATTACCTAATTCAATCATTCATGTGTAGTTAATATCGTAGGTCATATTTGCTCAACATCAATAATGCTCACAGATACTATGCATATATAAATATAATGTATATTTATTTAGTAGCTCATTGACCACTGCAACTATGACTAAAGATGCCCGTCGGCTGGTAGTCAAAACTAGTACATGTTTTCAAGTTTTTTGCAAAACATGTTTCTCATTTTCAAGTTTTGTAAAACATGTATCTCATTTTTGTTTACCAACTATTGTAGGGATGTAGTGATGTGAAATTTTCGCGCTCAAAATAATGTGGAAATTACATTCTTTATACATTCAGGCCATCAAGGTATAGGCGGTTATCTCGGAGACACCTCGGGAATACGGGTCATGGACAGTCAGGCTGGTAAACACATGTCGCGAAATTATCAGTTTCACATAAGGTTTACCGCTTGGCTTTAATGTTTTATATGGTTTATTAAAAACAAATGAGGACCACCCTCCTGTACCTATATCTACATACGAGTCGAGCGGTGAACCTATTGCGACACTGATAATTTTGCGGCACGTGCTTACCGGCCTGACGGTCCGTTATTTGCATTCCCAAGGCGTCTTTGAGATAACACCCTGTGTAATGATAATTCATGGGATTTAGTAGAAATATTTTCGATTCGAAAATTAGATTCTAAACGTATCACTGATACCCAATTATTAGGTTCTACTTACCGAAACAAAATACCCCATAATATCAGTGATAAAAAAAAAATCATTAAAACGATGTGATTCAGGCAAAATTTAACTATTGTAAATAAAAGGTTTACATACTATTTGGTTGTCAGTAAAGCAGCTTCAGCAGTGCTATTTGAAACTGCACAAAACGTGGGACTGAACCATGCATATTGCATCGACGAAATGATACGAATATAATACCCAATTATTGTTTGAATTGTAAATAAAGATTTAATTACGTAGAAATAATCTGTATAGTCTCACTCGTATGAGTAATGTATAATTAAGGCTGTGAATTTGTAATATCCAATACTGCACAATTATGTAAATTATTATTAAATAATATAATTAAATAACGAGATTAATCTATTGGATTTAACGATTTCATTCTGTTATATTTTTGCTGCCCCAACACTTTTTGTTCCTATAAGTACAATCCGCAACACCACTCATTGTCAGTGATGAATTAATGAATTTTATTTATAAATTCGATGAGCGGAGATGCCGAGGAGTGTTTACCTGAATACTTGGTTCTACAGATGAAGTGCTTTTTCTTGTATGATTTATGATACGAAAGTTACATTTGTCTACGTCTGCTCTTTTGAACGGTCAATTTATTAGCTGACTCCATATGATCCATGGTAATCGTCAGATCTTCATCAATCGCAAGAACAGATAGGCAAGAATAAGTCCGTGCCGTAGACCCAGGCGATAATATCCCACACTGATCTCAAACCCCTATAATCACCCTTATACCATTCATATTGACGGTGGGGTTGACCATGAAAAATGCAGTTATAGTATATTTTCTAAGGTGGTCGTTAAATTATAAAACATAGTTGCGGCCTCTTGAATCGTTAAATAATGATTAAAAAAAAGCGTGTGCTCAACCCGAGATCTGTAGTTAATTGGAAGACGTGAGAACCTGCATTCGAAATTAAATATTTCTTTTTTTGGTTCCATTTTGTTTTTTCTTTTGAGAATGAAAGCAAGAAATCATTCTGTAGTCTGCGATGTTGCAGAAAACTATGCGTTTGTTATCGCGGTCCAGCCTTTCAACGAAAAAAAAAAAAAGTCGAATACAGGGTGACCCAAAACTCCCGCACCACCTTGCACGGGCAGGTTCCTTATCGAATTCTGAGACGAAAGTTCCTTTACGAAAACTCTCTAAGGCCAACTGTTCTAGAGATATTAAAAATCGCAATTGACCAATCAGAGCGTCTCTCCATGACCATAACTATGGAGCGAATGATCTGGACCGCTAAAACTATGGAGCGGTTGACCTAGACGGCCGATAACTATGGAGCGAATGACCTGGACGGCTAAAACTATGGAGCGGGTGACGTGAACGGCCAAAAACTATGGAGCGCACGACCTGGAACGCTGAAACTATCAAGCAGTTGACTAGAAAGACGCTCTGATTGGCCAATCGCGATTATTAATAACTCAAGAACCGTCGGTCTCAGAGAGTTTTCGTAAAGGAACTTTCGTCTCAGAATTCGATAAGGAACCTGCCTGTTCAAGGTGGTGCGGGAGTTCTGGGTCATCCTGTATACAGAATGAAATGAAATAAATAATTCCGTGGATTGATGGATTTGATGATTTCAAAGGTATAGCAGCCCCTCTGTATTCCTTGCAAGTAAAGCGAACAAACCTCGGTCACGGCGCGCGACGTCCCGCACGGATCAATCGCTTTTTAAATATAGTTTCCATCAGAGTTCCATCCTGAAACTCACAGATCTCCTAGAGAATGAATCAAGGAACACGCTCGTATTTTTTTTAGAATTTTCGAACGGTGTAATCATCACAAAAATCACGTTTGAAAAATATAATTGTTTATAACAAATAGAAAATTATTTATTCGATGAATTCGAAATTAATAGCGTGAAAGTTCAATTCAAGAGCTTCAAAATGAATTTTTGCCGATGTCTGTACGATGAAGGGAACCGGAAATATTAACGTTTAAAAGAGAGCGTGATTCCGATTTTTTGTGTATTTTCTCGAAGATTCAACCCCTTCTAGCTTCTAAGCCCTCCGAATAAAAAAAAAAAAAAAAAATATTTCATACATTTATTTTACCCAGAGAATATGTAAAAAAAATTACAAAAGAATCGGAAACATCGAGGAATATTTTTGGCCAAATCCGTCCCGCTTGACGTCGACTGACTCATAAATTCAAAAACAACGCCATGGTTTTGGGAACCTCACCAATCTTATTCTTACCAATTACTTGACGTGAAGATTTACCCCAACAATAATATAAGAAAAATCTGTCTGTGTTCGATTCTTCAGGTCTCAGAGCTTGATATTTACGGACTTCGTTATAAAATTCTGGGCCAATTATAAATGTTCGAGGATAATAATTTTTCGTATCGTTAATAGATACAATGAACCGATTGCCAGTGTCTCCGATATCTTGGGTTCTCATATTGAAAATTTCTGCACATCTTCATGCTCCTGCTCAGGTAGAAAATTTTATTAGTAGGACAAGTTTAGAACTTGCAGTTAGCTTAATTTAAGCTTAGCATCCAAGACTTTGGATTGTAATTAGCTTGTAAAATTAATTAGTTGCTAGGTTATTTTCCACCCATGTTTTGAGACTTGTACTTTACTTGAATTCTAGTCTCAATTTCAGCTAGGCATCCAAGCTGATTATAAGTCTCAAGAAAAGAGTGAAAAGTAAGCTAGTGACCAGATAAGTTTCCACGAATATTTTGAGATTTATCGTCGGCTTGGATACATGGTTAAATAAAGGTTACACATTCAAGCTGAGTACGAGCCTTAAAACGAACGTGGAAACTAAGTTAGCTGCTGGATAATTCTACAAGTTAACTTTTTATAGTATATTGTGTACCAAGGTGGCAAATTAAGTCTTTTAACGCCGAGCGTAAGTTTGCAATACGAGGTGTAGACGAGTCGAAGACAGTATTGCAAATACGCACGGCGTGAAAATACCTTTTTGCAACACCTACATCAGAAGTCCTGTTTTATGCACCGTCTATAGGCACTTAAAATGTCTTTTAAACACTAGTGCGAGAAAACTTTCTCGCACTAGTGTTTAAAAGCATACCAGTGTTTGAAAGACTTTTTCGATGCCCATAGACGGCATAAAACAGAACTCTCGATGTAGGTGTTGCAAAAAATAGTGTTCGACACGTGCTAAACACGGCAATGCCACTCGTGTGGAGGCCCACAGCACGAGCCCGTCCTACGCCTTCACACTCGGTGTCCGGCATTGCCGCCTTTATGCACTTGTATCGAAAAATACTATTGCCTCCATGGTGCACACGATATTTCATACGACAAAAGCATGTTTTACAAGTTCATGCTCGATCCGGTACACAAAGTGGACGGACTACATACAATATTTTCCTAAAGGCAGATTATTTATAGAAAACGCTCCTAAATTTAGCCTAACTCCATGGTATGATAAAGAAGAGATGACTAGACTACAGATCATAATAGCCAATAGAATAATGTCAGGGCATATGAAACTCAATGAACACCTATATAAAATAAAAGTAGTCGACAGCAGTTATTGTGAATGTGAGTTGGGGGAGGAGAACCTTAACCACATAATATGGGTTTGCCCCTTTTGGGAAAATCAAGACAGGGATAAGCTAATCAGTTTTTTGTCATTAAAGGGAATAAATAAATCGGTTAAATTTAGCATTAATTTTATAAGATTTCCTGAGATAAGGAGGAGGGTAATTAATTTCTTTCTGGAAAATAGGATAATATTATGAAGCTAGATCTCCAAATAAGGCGTATCACTAAGTAAGGATGGTAGAAATAAGGGCTCCTGGGTTATAGTAATATAATCAAATATGTTGGATGGCTTTCAGGATCTGTGCCGGGGGACGGGGTTGGGATGGATTGATCGGTCAATCTACATCCACAATCGGACTGCTCTCAAACACCAAGACGGGTGGGATTCTGGGCCGGGGGGGAGCGGAAGGTTTGACTGGAAA
Organism: Tenthredo notha; assembly: GCA_914767705.2. Taxonomy (NCBI): domain Eukaryota; kingdom Metazoa; phylum Arthropoda; class Insecta; order Hymenoptera; family Tenthredinidae; genus Tenthredo; species Tenthredo notha. Next base: position 3,669,145 of record OU611916.1, read on the forward strand.
AGATCACTACAGTCTTGAGAGTATTTAAAGAATGAATAACAATTAATAATAAAAGAGGAAAAAAAAAAAACACATAAAGAAGAAATATATAATAATAAGGAAAAAAAAAAAGAGAGAAATATAAAGAAGCTAATCTAACTAAGGATTTAAACCATAATAAAAAATAAATAAATAAATAAATACGCACTAATAAGACTTATAACGTTGTAACTAAACGTGTTTGATGTTGACCGGTATGAAGTTAGCCCAACAGTCTTCTGTCTCTTTCCTTCCCTCTGTAACCGCGCAGGATAGAAGGAGACAGAAGATTGTGGTGCCAACTTCATACCGGTCAACATCAAACACGCCAAGCTTACATGGATTCGACTACATGCCTTTATAGGCGATAAGTCGTAAATGGAGAGAGAGAGAGAGAGAGAGAGGACTACATACAATAACAACACGAGTCGAAAGCTACGGCGCATGCGCATTCGCAGACCCGCTCAGCTGTCGCTCAAACGCCTACTTTGTGTACCGAAATCGAGCATGAAAAACGCGTAAAACTTGCTTCCGTTGTGTGACAATTTTTATTACTTTCTGATATTGTTAGTAGTTACAACCTCATATCTAGCACGCTAATTATGCCTTAAATAAGTGACATTGAATAAGGACCGTGTTCAATGACATAACAGTGATTATTGGAATAACAAGTTTGAGGTTCAATGGGTAGTCGAAAGAGTAACAATGAGGACATAGAAGATGAAAAGGGGGATAATACATAGAAGAGAAATATTAATACACAGAAAAAAGATAAAAAAGAAAAACTTGAAAAACTAAAGGATGATAAAATTGGGAAAGGAAAAAAGAACGTTACAGAAAAGAAATCACGTGAAATAGAAGAGAATGAGGAAATAGATGATCACAGACGAATAAAGATATAATTATGGAGATATTAAGGAAAAAAACTGGAAATGTGAAGGAAAGAATTTGTCAATATCATATCTAATGTTAAATGCCTTATTATTTTCATGCCAGAGAAAAATATGAAATAAAACTTTTTTTTTTTGTAAAACAATATATTAAACTTGGAATATCAAATCTTTACGAGCTAGAAATAAGCTTTGTTTCCCATCTTGAAATTAGCTAAGTTGCCAATGTTTATGCAAGATGAAACGGTAAGCTTGCTGTTAGCGACTTGGAGCGTTACCGATCAACCTTGCACCAACGTTCGTTAGTAAGCTATAGTTCTTAGCTAACACTTACAAAACTAGCTTGGTGCAAGCTTATTTCCATGTTCACTTTCTACCTGAGTTGGCTCGAATTTTAGTACTACATTTTTGAAATATCTGACATAGGTCATTTTTCTTTGATCGTTATTATCAATGTATCCCCGTATTCGTTTTCGCCATGACCAACGCCATAGTGTGGTCACAATATTTCATGTTTCATTGAGAAACTAATTTAATGGTATGAAAACCGTGTATGTAGTTTCCCTTGTGAAAAGTTCCGATAGAGATGATAGAGAAATACATGAAAATGGGCTCAGGCGGATACATGAAACTGATCTAAAACTCCGTCACTACAGGATCGTATAAACTTTTTGTAGTTGGCTTCATTCTCCGTGTAAAATAACCGGTGAAAAAATATTCGGGAGGCCTATTCTGCAGTGCTAAGCACAGAGGAGGTAACTTACTTTTTTTTGTTGTCAAAAACGAGTTATGACTCTAAGATGATATAATAACAATCGATGAATATTTTCGTCATTTATTTTTTTTTAAATTTTTTCAAATGAAATTACTCTATTAAATTTGCTGTATCTTCGTTGTGGTTGTCCATTACTACAACAATTAGCCGTATTTTGTAACGTCCTGGCATAGCCACTCCGTTCCTCCACGGCTCCTTATCATTGCCTGTTTGCTTATCTCAGCACTTTTGCCTCCCCACCTTGATCAGAACCAATCATTGTTCATTATTCTATACTAATTTTACAACACTTCAAGGTCAATTCTCTAACCTTCCACACGACTTTTCTCCTTCCTCTTCCTTCGGCCGAACGTTATAACTCAATCTCAATTTATAAATCTTATCAATAAAAATACGAACTTTAAGTATCAATTAACAATTAACAATCAACAATCATCTATTACTCTTTACTTTCCAAACCTCCTGCTATCACCTTAGTTACTATTTAGGATGGTATTCATAGTCAGGACTTATGTTCAAGATCGTCTTAAGAACAGGTCTTGGCCAATCGAGTCGAGTCAAGAACTGACTTAAAACGATCTCGAACATAAGACCTGACTATGAATACCATCCTTAGTGTAAAACGAGTCGAACTTTAGATACAAACTCGCCCTTAGCAACCAAATAATACCGCACCAATAAAAATGAGAATTTCAATCTTTAAATTATTATAAAGTGACAGCAAAGCCAAGAAAAACAAAAAATCAACCACGACAGTCGGGTGAAGTCAAAATCCCGACGTCACAACTTATCATTAATATTACTATAACATTAACAAATAATATGACCTTTTATCTTTTTGATTCAAATCGAAATTGAATTTTTTTTTTTTAATATGAATATAATTCTTAGTGACTGTGAAAATTGAAAATCGAAAACTGTTAATATCTCAAGATGGCCAAAATACAGGTTAACACTTCTGTGCTTAACAGGGCATTATTGAAACGTTATTGAAATGAGGGTAACAGAAATGTGGTCCTATATACCTGCCTAATTGTGCAGCTGGTAATTACTGTAATGACCTTTATGCAAATTTTTCTTGATTGGCCGCGTGGCTAACAGTAGCCACGTGACAGGGATTCCCAGTTTTCGAAAATTATGTGAATACGTTTCACCGCTCTGAGCTCGCGTTCGAAAGAAACGATAGCTTACATACTTGTTGTTAGCCCTTAGTACTCAGCGCGGTAATGAGTACCGGTTTTCTCGTGCAGTTGGCGGAATATATTTCGGATTCTGCATGGATGATTTCCCAGCCTATACTTACCAGTGGCTAATGAGACTCATCGTCAAACAGGTTTCGAAACCATTTCAGGTACAACAGGCTGTGGAGCTTCTGTACACTATTTCCGCTTCCTAGGAAACTGCGTTTATTTACCATAAGAAACGGCAATAGAGTGCTCAATTTCGATCCACAGGGCTTGACAGATATCTGATGTGGTTTGCTGTCAGTAATGGCCGAAATTGTTCACGGGGTTTCGATAAAAATCTGGCATCAGCCGGTCGGATGTTTTCATCGCTACTGTCTTCGAGCTTCGTTGATGATGAAAGTTGGAGTCGAAACGACTCAGGACCATATTGCTGCACTGGCCATTAACCAATTGGTTTGGCGAATATGGCTGCAGGTTCACTTCAATCCAAAGTCATTTCGACTTTAGCGAAAGAGAACATAATCGATGGTAAAGTTGCGGAAAAGGCAACATACAGAATATAATGCCGGCAACAAACTTCAAGGTAGGGAATGGTAATGAAACACATGATCATTACAAGTTTTGTACGAAATTTTGTTTTATTATAAAATCGCATTGAGAAAATATTAAGGCGTTTTTCACACGTATACAAATATCGATATGCATTATTCGATTCTCATTTCTGCACGTGATATAATTGTACAGTAATGTTCATTAATGGGTTCGCGGTGGATAACTTTTTTTTCTGACTTTTTCGGAGACGAGACTCCATTCTAGTCGTATTTCATGTCCCGATGGCCGAAATCATAATAATAATAATTATAATTATGACCCCTTATAAAAATAATATAATATTATTTTATTTCATTGTATCCGAAAAAGTCCGAAAAAAACAGTTAGCCACCGCGAACCCATTAATGAACATTACTGTACCCTATGGACTACACGTTTGAACTCAGGCATAAATCACATTTTCTCAATGTTAATGCTTATAATACCTAATATTTAATACTCGATTGATGGTTGGTCGTTATTTACACTGTACACTTACCTAAAATATTTTCTATACATTGATCATCTACAACTAGACTAGCATAAATAAATATTATATTTGTATTTCAAGTTAGGTACTCGTATGACTATCATTTTATATCACTCACAGAGTATATATATATATAAATAGTTTTGGGGTTTTTGGTCGATTGGGTTCGTTTCGTTTTGTTCGATTCTGCATTTCTTACGTTTTGATATAAACATAAATATATATAAAAAGTTGATTTGCTGAAGAGGTCTTACATAGGTATATATGTAAATATACTTAGAGCCTATATATACAAATGGTGACGAGTTTAAGTTGACGTACGGCGATGGACTCCGAAAAACTACGTTTTTTAACTTTTCGGAAATCATAACGGTTTCCACGATTTTTTCACAGAAATTTGTGAATAACCATCAGACGCAGAAAACTTGGCACCTAACAATTTTTCCTGACTCGATGCTTTATCAAGTTTTCTGTAGAATCTATGATCACTCAAACAGAGGGGCCAAACCTTTTTGCACCGACAGTAGGCCCTGCGTCACTTTCGCTCTAAATAATCAGTCCAACGATGGGCTTAATTTCGGAAAAGTTGTGGCTGTACCCGCATCTATTCTTATCGGGGATAAGCCTCTCTCACAATCAGTAGGCCAGTTCCGCGCCCCAAGGTCGATAAGGTTTCCCATGTTGTTGCTGAGCGTATTGCCCCGGATACTGACCCCAGCCAAGGGCGCCGCTGCCTAAAAGGGGCGGCATGCTTCCAGGCGCGGGTGGCATCCCCACGGAAGAAGAACTTGATGGTTCGTAGCTTCCGGTAGTTGTGGCGGAGCTAACTGAGGAAGCAGAGGGCAACACGGTACCCGTCGTCGGAGGAAGTTCCCTGTGGAAACTCTGGAGGTGAGAGAGGAGCCTCAAACGGAGAGGATCCCTTTCGTCAAGACATTCCATAGTCACTAGGTATCGCCCAACCTCTGCTGCGCATTCTCCCCACCCAACGGCGTGATAATCCATCGCCAACTTGGTACTGTCATAACCTTCCGGCCCTGAAACGCAAAAAAACAGAAATTTTCTTCAAATTTTGCTTAATGATCGACCAGTCTTTTGAGTTTAATGCAGTAAAAAGGACCCAGCGAAATCCCAGTTTATAACACCTTAAGCGGGTCGGATACCGAAAATTTCACAACCTGAACCGCTTACTGTAGAGATTCGCTGAGTATTTCAAAAGTACAATGAATCGAGTACATTTGTTGATAATACCGTGATTTCTCTGATGATAACTGAATCTGCAAAGATTTTTTCAAACTTTTGAAAAAAAAATGAAATACTGAGGCACTTTATATACAAATGACGCAGTAATCCCCAAAGTTTCATTCTGATTGGCTGTGATATGAAAGAAACTACACGAAGAGAAAATGTACCACAAATGTTACTATAGTAACATTGAAGCCTATAGGCTTTTTGAAAAACATAAATGTTACGACTGTAGGAGCCAGGTAATAATAACTATGTAGCACAGTATCGAAAAATTCCGTCTAATAGAACTTTGCGAGAATGTCATCATAGCAATGCCAGCAAGGTAAATATTACCATGTTGCCTGCTTCAGTTCATTTCATCGAATATTCACATAACCTAAAACCGACACGCTCTGCTATCTGGTTGAGCTCACATCTGAATACTAGGTAGCCAGGTAATATTTACATTATATTTCTACGTGCAAAGTAATATTGACTGTACATTTCTCTCCGTGTACGAATGGCGTTCTCGAGGTGAGCCGAGAGTGTATCAAAGCCTCTCAAATACTCTTATAAAGTCACCATTATACCTAGGCGTAGGTGCAAATATATTAGCGGGTAGATGATAATAGCTTATTGTTAGTGTCAGGCACGAATTACCACAGAGTGGTAGCAGGTAGCGTGGGAATTATACTATGTACCAAACCCTTCGTGTTTGGCCCGGTGTTTCAGCTGCCCTACTGCTATACCTCAGCTAATGTTATGCATCGCTGTGAAAAGCCCTTCGGACCCTCTCCGACCCCCTGCGACCCCAAGTGACCTGCTTTAGCCCTAGTGTCACGCGGTATACTGTGTAGGGTTGTAGCGGTACTGCTCGTAATCTAATCACTTGTAAACGACCAGTGATACCTAATCATTCAATGCATAGGTAGTTATGTAGTTACATATGTGTCTATCTGGACAATGGAGTTTCTTTTTGCGATGATTGCCGTCATTGATAATCTCTTATTGATACGTCCATATCTTGTCATCTAGATGGCCCCTGGCTATACTTCTTCCCTGAATATTTATGTTTAGATTCCCTATATCTATGGAAATCTATATCTAATACTTTTTCAGTCATGGCTTGTATCACTTACGTACTGCTTCTGCCGGCTCTATCGATCATAGCTAGAGGTCAGAGTCTAAAGCGGAATTTGCAGTTGGGAAAAGTCTGAATCATATAAATTATGTGAAACTAAAAGTTGGTCATATAAACGGATGAGTAATACCTAATACGGTGCTTAACCTTGGCCAGAGAGTGGTCAATGTCATATTACACAACGTAACGTAATATAAGATAGCTTGGATCCCGGGAAAATAAAAATGGCAATGTTTTCTTCAATATAAATTCACCACCCTCCCACGGGCGATCAGTTCCATCCGTGAATACTAAACGGAGTACAATCACTATTCTACGCGGCTGGTTTCCCACACGAGGATCACATCTGCCCCACTGCCAAAGCGTTTCCCTAGCGCCCGGTTCTCTTCTATATGTGTATGTGTACACTTGTATATATTGCGGCGTGGTAGAGATTGGGGAGAGGCAGGCTGCGCCCCGCACCCTCCACCGTGGGAACTCCTCTAGGAAGAGTTGTTGACTTCCGTGCTTCCCACAGGATCTCGACCGAGTCCAGCACCTGCTCTAAGCTTGGTTGGAGCCCCGAGGTGGAAACGGCATCGGTCGTGAAGGGACTACGTATGCCTATACATTGCAGCGAGGATTATCAACCCCTGAGGTTTTCGCAAGTAAGAACCGAGTACTAAATCGTGGAGGAGAACTAATTAATTCAGCCAATTAACCACTTTTTCAAATTCATTGACACGAAATCGAAAATATCAGCTATGTAAATTGGAAAAGTCATTTGTTCAATTCTGTATCAACATTTGTTGAGCCCATAAAAGCAGCACTTCGTCACTGCTGAAAGATCGTTCACTAATGATTCATGCATCATGAGATTGAATCGTTTTACCCAAAACTAAAGTGATCACATTAGTAGTCAAGCCTGTGATGAATTTCGGATCAATTTTCTCCAAAGTGACAGTATTTAGTGATTTTTTTATATTCAATTGGTAATCTTTTCGATGATTCTTGCAATTATTTTTCAACAAACAATGAAATAACCGCTTAGGTCACGGCTGTTGACTGTCCGATTCTTCAAAAGGAAATCTGTGATAACAGCAGATGGCTGTTCGGTTTCGGTTGCGGAGTTACAGTTAGTTGAAACTCGGCATCGTAGTGGCAAAGGGCGGGTGGTCAACAGGTGTCTTCCGGTCTAGGCAAGCTGCCGATCGAACGAACGACTGAACGAAGGTCTTTCGTTCGAAAAAGATTGCAGAACAGGGTATACTTGGCGAGGTTGATTCTGGCCCGTAAGTGATCGGGTTAGCGTGTTAAATCGTATACCAAACAATCTTTTCCGGGCCAGAATCAACCTCGCCATGTGTACATACCTAAGATATACCTATAATCGTTTTGTTTTCTATTCTATTCTGTTCCCTTTCTTACTTCCGGTTAAGGATAACCGGTACAGCGTGCAATTTTCAAGGACGAATTCTATTCAGGTACAGCTATATATGCGCACACTCATGCGGTGAATGAAGAATAAAAAGCGAAACCTAGCTAAACAAGAATTGCGCTCTGGGCTTGGCATCTACGCAAGTACGCGTATAACGGCCCTTGCACCGCGTCACTTCCGGTAACTGAATCTGACCTCTTGCTATAGAAGGATTCTAGTTCTAATCTAATTCTATGTAGTATTTTATAGTTCGATCTATTGTCTCGGTGTTTTAAGGTTTAAGCTCACCTTTGTTTCTCAAGTTCCGTAGGTGCTCGACCGTCAGTTGTAATATTTCAGCTTTTTCTAGTTTCCCACTGTGTGGATCCCTCGCGGCGGCTGGTACTAGCCTCCGCAATTCTCCAAGAGAAGCATTTATCCTGTCACGTCTCTTTTTCTCTATCATTCCACGCCTACGTTTGCGGGATGCATGTTGACAGGAATCACCACCCGGCGAGTTACACCTATTGAAAAACACACAAAATGTTCCATATATCTGTTATTATAACTCACGAGAATTTTTTATTGAATACATTCAAAAGTTTGGCCCAATACGGTTTCGCTCTACTTGCAAATTCAATCTGAAACAGTATACCTTCATGTATCAATAATATACGTCTGTGAAAACATGTATGAATGTATGTAAAGAGTACACGACTTGCGCCATTACTACTGTATATAACTTCCCTGACATGTGTGCAATAGGTTTATGCAGACGGTATTCATACGGATGAATATTCATCATAACCAACCGAAACAATCATTACAGATTTGCATATATTGATCCGCATTAATTTATACTGAGGGATTAGTCACTGGTACGAACTAAGCATAGGAAAATATGAGAAAAAACTATGTACTTCGGCAATACTAATTGCTGCCTTATGCATGCAATGAGTATTCTGTACTTCTTTGAAATCAAATCTCCATATGAAGCCATCCGAATATTACATTTCACTTAAAGCATACTCGTTTTTTCATAGTAAAACTAAGTTTTCTGGACCGATTCATCCACATTTCAATCAGAAGATTCTTTACTTCCAACATTTCCAGCTCTCTGGAATATTTTGGGCTTCTGTTGATTCAAAAATAATAAAACGAACATCGTCTATAGATTTGGATTTCGTGTGTACGCGAAGCGTCGTTATTTAAATACAAAGAATCATCCCTCGGCCGTATCTCTTTCTGTAAATTTCACGGATATAGAATTCGACTCACGGTTCTTTTCCGCTCTCTTCCGAGAAAACATCATCACAATCAGAGTCGCTCATGGTCCTCTTCATACCCCTGGACTGCGGAACTTGTTGATTATCCTGAGTCCTGAGTTCTGTAACGTCGTGTTTGAGTTCCGGAAGTTCATGGCTAGGTCTGAGTTCGGTAAGATCAGTTCTCAATACGGGAATGTCGTGTCTTATTTCAGCCGGGTGTCTTAGCTCCGGCCTTTGCATGTCGTGTCTTATTTCTGGCCTCTGAAGTTCCCCGGAACCATGCCGCATCTCATGATGGTGACGTATCTCAGGGTGTTGCGGCTGGTACGACGGATGCGGTGGAGGCGGGTAACCCCAGTGGTGGTGACCCGGGGCAGCGGTACTCGCCGTTATCTCCGACGAAAGCAGCGTGCTGTTCTCATCAGACCTCGGTACTACGACGCGCCACATTACGGTTTAACTTTATCCCACAAAATATCACAAATTTAAGAAGAACTGCACCAGCAACGGAGCTCCGTCACAATTGGACGTCCGTTAACGGTCGACAAACCTCATTTGTCACATGTCCCGGGCAAAAGGTAAGTCCATGACAATGATTTCACTCACGAATATCATTCGAATAAATTGAGATCGTATAACAGTTGATATAAAAATCACTCGGTATAATATGACGAAAGATCAAAACAGTATTGAAAATTAATAAACTGTATGTTTTTCTTCTTTCCTTTCAATTCTGTTATGAACACCGTTTTGAATCTGCCTATTTTCCAGTTCTCAGTTTATTTCCTGGTCTAGGAATTTGCGGGCAATTATCGGAGAGACACTTGTTCGTTAGTGACGGTCGCGTTTCCTTCCGTTTGATACGACGGAGGACGTATAAAACGTCGCTCGTTCAATCCGTGTGGCGTGTGCGGTGGGACCGACGTGTGCACGGGTCGCGTGGCGGCGAGCGTATGTCGTGTGCGGGCGTCGATCGCGCCACACGACCTGGCAAGACCTGGCAAACGTGGAGGGTTTAAGGGGAGATGTACAGTGGTGGGGATTTGCTGGTGTTATACATCATGCTGCACCAGATCACCTATAGTACAGTAAAAGCTGCGCATAGTGGCCGGGGGCTGGGGCTGGGGCTGGGGCTGAGACGGGCAGAGGGTCAGGTCAGGGGTTATGCTGGAGAGGAGGAGGGTAACAGGGCGATTTCGTGGGAAAGCGTGTGGCGCGAAGTGCGTACCTACGCGCATGCATGCGTGCGTGCTGCACTCATGTATATGGAGATATTACGTCTGTATTGAATTGGAAATTGTATTCGGAGAAGAACGAAGATGAAATGAATGATAATCGTCTCCCTGCTGCATTGCCAGGGTGCAAACGAAGGTGCAATGATTTGGAAAACTGTAGAAAGACCTGGCGAAAATCTTGGGGACTTTTTTTTTTCTTCCATCAATGATTCATTACATGTGTCAATTACAAAGCGGAAGCTACAAAATCATTCCTATCGCCTATATATAAATTGAAGCGTCCGAATGCAGATTTAAAAAAATAAAATATTTCTAAAATCTCAAAAGTGACGTCAATGACATCAAAGTCATTGTTTGAAGTTGAAAAACTGAATAAATCTGGTGAACGGAACCACTATGGACTTCATAGAGTGTTCATTTTGGAGCGCCATGCTTCAGGAATAAAACGATTATCTTGTCTGATGTTTATGCTTTTTACATGAACTGAAATCTTGGTAACAGATAAAACAGGAGTAGTATCTTAGGTCCTTTGTGTGTAAAAACAGCATTTCTTGTGATGCGAATTCCCTCGACATTTGGTTCCCATATTTCTACTCTCATCATTAAATACGTATTTTATAGAGACCTCAGAAATTCAAGTCAATCGTTCGTTACAATTTTTATAAAGGACGCTATAACGAAAAAGATAGCCAAGAATTGCAGACCACATACAGGGTGAATGTCTAACGTCAAAACACTTGAAGCAACGTTGAGGTGGCCGAGAATCCAGCGCCGGAAATTGTTTGAAAAAGATGGAAATATTTGGTAGTTTGAAAATTCATAAAAGAATAATGGGTCAATCCAAAAATTGGACAGAATTCAGAAGACCGTTTTGGAGTTGGGACAATTGTAGAAATATTTTGAAGCAGATCGAAAATGGTGAGGGAAAAGCATTGGTCAGGTTAGTCATGTTGTATATTAAAAACGTTGAAAAAAAAAATAAAAGTAAAATTTGCGCCATCATGGACTTAGTAGCGTGATGTTCGTATCGTAGTAAACATGAGATTTTTGAGAATTTTTTGAGATTTTTAAAAACTGCCTAAATATTTGTTAGTTTGAAAATTCCTAAAAAAATGGGTCGATCAAAAAATCTGCAAAAATTCAGGGGACCGTTTCAGTACTTGGACGTTTGTAGAAATTTTTTTGAAGCCAGTCGAAGATGGTGAGGGAAATTTATTGGTCAAGTTGGCGTGGAATTCCCCATATGTATATGTGTACTCATACATCGATAATACATATTCGAATAATCGGTTTATTGATATTATTTACCTGCAATAAACTCCGATAACTACACTGAAAAAAATGCTATGATCAAAACAACTATAAGGTACATAGTTAAAGCATTTATAGTTGAAGTAAATGGAAAATATGGTTTACCCCACTATAAGACCGAAAATTTGAATGATTGGTTTAACTTCAAAAATATCGTGAGATAAATTAGTTATGATAACTATATTCTTCGTTGGTAACGGAGACTATGAGTTTATCGTTGGCCTGACACATGGCACCGCGTCGGACCTAACATATGTTGTAACTGGCTCACAAATATTGCAAAGTTGTCGCAACACATAGAATCCGGAATGTATATGAATAGTTACGTGTACGATAATTTCGCACGGATCGTCAACGTTATATTTTATAGTTGGGAGAACCAGCGTAGAAGAGTAACATGAACGAATCTTTGGTTCGGTCGACGATACGAATAGTTGTCGCAATTATGAAGAATAGATATGTCTCCTCTTCATACGGATAGCGTCAACGTTATAGCTTATAGTTGGACGAACCAGCACGGAGAGTAACGCGAACGAATCTTTGGTTCGGTCAACGATAGGAATAGTTGTCGCTGTTATGAAGAATAGATGTATTTCCTCTTCATACGGATAGCGTCAACCTTATAGCTTATAGTTGGCAGAACCAGCGCGAAGAGTAATGCGAACGAATCTTTGGTTCGGTCAACGATAGGAATAGTTGTCGCAGTTATGAAGAATAGATAAATCTCCTCTTCATACGGATGGCGTCAACGTTGTAGCTTATAGTTGGACGAACCAGCGCGGAGAGTAACGCGAACGAATCTTTGGTTCAGCCAACATAATGAGAATAGTTGTCGCTGTTATGAAGAATAGATATATCTCCTTTTCATACGGATAGCGTCAACGTTATAGCTTATAGTTGGACGAACCAGCGCGGAGAGTAACGCGAACGAATCTTTGGTTCGGCCAACATAATGAGAATAGTTGTCGCTGTTATGAAGAATAGATATATCTCCTCTTCATACGGATAGCGTCAACGTTGTAGCTTATAGTTGGACGAACCAGCGCGGAGAGTAACGCGAACGAATCTTTGGTTCGGTCAACGATAGGAATAGTTGTCGCTGTTATGAAGAATAGATCCATTTCCTCTTCATACGGATAACGTCAACCTTATAGCTTATAGTTGGCAGAACCAGCGCGAAGAGTAATGCGAACGAATCTTTGGTTCGGTCAACGATAGAAATAGTTGTCGCAGTTATGAAGAATAGATATATCTCCTCTTCATACGGATAGCGTCAACGTTATAGCTTATAGTTGGACGAACCAGCGCGGAGAGTAACGCGAACGAATCTTTGGTTCGGCCAACATAATGAGAATAGTTGTCGCTGTTATGAAGAATAGATATATCTCCTTTTCATACGGATAGCGTCAACGTTATAGCTTATAGTTGGACGAACCAGCGCGGAGAGTAACGCGAACGAATCTTTGGTTTTCTTCAACAATGAGAATAGTTGTCTTGATTATGAGAAATAGATGTATCTTCCTTCTCATATACGGAGCGTTAACATGAACTTTCATATGCCATGAGAGATGTATACTAATATCTGCAATGTGCAAGTTATTAGAGAGAGTTCGCTGACAGTTTTTGGTGGAGGCTATTTGGGTTAGGCTTGGTGGTCACGGAAAAACAGATTTTCCAAAGTTATTTATTTTCATATTAGAACGCTGCAAACATACATGGCCTGAAATTTCGCCAATGCGAGGAACAGCTATATTCAATTTCAATATACTGATATGAATTATTTCGGTCGTATTGGAGTTCGTGGATGAGCCATACCTTACAATTTCATTGTCAAACTCTCACAAAGTTTGTGAATACCAATATAATTCCATCACCCGCCTAATCAAGTAGTTGACGAGGGTGGTAACATTATAGGAAGTTTTCCTTAATATTAGTTATTTGTTCTCAGATGATTTTGTATAATGTCGGAATATTCAATATTGAAAATCATCAATAGACTACCTGTAATAAATGAATAAATAATTAAATAAATAACATACTGACTCATAATCAGATTCAACCTATTTCCGGTGAGTCATGTGCGAAGCTGCGCTGTGCGAATTTTTTCGATCGGCTGCGCATCACGTGACATACCATCATGTCCCGCGGGCCCGTAATTTTCGGCGTTGCCGAGCGCGTCACTTCCGTAAAATGCGTTAAGGCTCATTTTTGCTGCCATCATTTCCGCAGAATCTATGCACGACCTGCGCTATGCAAAATTTTTGCTCAACTGCGCATCACGTGACCTACCATGATGCCTCGCGGGTCCGCATTTTAGTTAACATCCGGTGACCGTGATTTCCGTTCAACCTCGATTGTTAGTTACTTCCGTCTTCTCTTCCGGCCGATCGCTGATGGGTGCACGTGTGCTTGCAACTCTACGTAAGATTCAATCTTTAAATCGGCTGTGGATACAGCCATCTCATATTTGTAAAGACTCACGATGGACGAGCTACTTCGGGCATGGAATCTTGAAGAATATATTCAGATATTTAAGGGTAAGTACGCTTTCTTGTACACACAAATATATATGTCTACTTGAAAAAACGTGGCCAATGTCGCGTCGCTTGTGTATCATCGTATATAAACGTATTAAGTTTTTCGCGGATGAAATGCTTCGAGTATGAAACAATGTTATTTATTTTCATACTTTTTCTCAATTATTGACGAAACCTAGTTTCTCATCAGAAAACAGCAGATTGATAGCTATCAAAAATTGATTAAGCTTCTGAAACGTGGTCACAATTAACATTATACTGCCGTACCTAAATCAGACGAAACGTTTATGAGTAGATGTCGATTGTAGATTTGGAAGTTATTATATCGGGGTCATCCTTGCAATAATATAGTCGATTAGATTTTCGGGATTTGGGCCTTGCTGGAATCGTGTAGAATTACTTTACGCTGACCAGCCTCCCCCCCCTGCCTGCTATACTTTTCAGTTTCCATTTTGATTCCTCCTCATAAGCATTTAACATACAAACGTTGATCTGTCTTCAAAGCAACCAACTCTATTTTTTACTCTATTGTACTACATTGTTTAGCACTGTACTCCCTTGACTTAAGGCTATATCTTCGCCACTGCCACGTCGCTTATATTTGATTTATAATTATGACCATGTTTTTTTATTTTTATTCTTCTTTTTAACTTCTTCGTTTCTTTGTTTCTTTTTTTATTCGACTTATCTCGGTAATGCGCGTGCATACGCCATTTCTTAGTCTCACTTGTGATACTTCTATATTATATTAGATTTCTTTATATGTACCTATATTTTCAGACACTCTTGTGTTCTTATTCTTTTGCTTATTATATCTAATTAGTTGTGATTTATTTTAAATTTTAGATTTAATGTTTATTTCGTATTATATTGTGCATTATTGTCTTGTATTCATGCCTACAGCCTTAGGGACCACAAGTTCTATGGCCAACTAAATAAATCACTCTATCTATCCATCTATTGAGTCTACTATCGGGGTTGCTACATTTTTTCTTTTCCCTCAAACTATAATTTGGTTGATGGGTACGAAGTAAACAATATTAAATTCAATTCCATAGTTTATAAAATAATCAGGTCAGTCCGAAAGCGTTTATGCTCGAATATAACTTCATAGCTGCGTCTATAATCATTTTTTATTGTTTTCTCAATTTTATGTATCTCAAATCAAAAGTGACGTTACACCCGCATCAGATGCTGTCGCCCCTTTGCCTGAAATAGTTACACTCGTTTCGTTGTAATTTAAAATTTATTTTGTATCGAGCCTTCAGCTCAATTTTTTTAAGTCAAGATTTTGCTTTTGGTATAGATGAAGAAATTGATGACAAGTTGATGCTCTTAATAACAGAGCATGATCTGGAAAAACTGATTCCAAAAGTAGGGCCAAGAGCACGCTTTTGCGCCTACCGGGAGCAGCATCGCCAATCACTCCACCAACAGTCTGCAGGGGTAAACGATATTTCTCTAATATAGTATACTCTGTCTGACTCGTCGCACCAATATTCAGAGCATTTTTCATATTCTTCATTGCCTAAATAGACAAGACTAAACCTCCATCCAAAAAATTGTGTTGGGAGATGATTTTGGATAAAAGTATTTTAGTTACAGAAAAAAATGATAGTTCGATCTATTATTGCAAATAGTTCATGTAAATTCTATCCGGCAAAATAATGTGAAAATGGCCGATTGATCTTATAACTGCATAACAGACATGGAACCAATAACATTCATATAAATGATGTGCCAGAACGAAAAACATCATTTCAATGGTTAATTGGAAAACAATATTGAACAGTTTGTTAAGGGGTTACATGATAGACGGGTGAAAGAATGCACCAAAATTATGAAATTTATTTAATTTGACTGTTGTATCGGGCACTTTAATTTTTCCTCTATTATTTGGTCATACATTTTTTAAGAAAGTGCAAACAAAATATAGCAATTCTGTTTTAACGCTGGCTGACGAGTTAATTTTATATATGCTTGTAACTGAATGTGTCATGCTACTGCTCCAATAAACGAGTATATATGGGGGCATTTCTAGATTTACCGTTCAATTTTCGGAAATAAAAATAAAAATATATTAGATCAAAGAAAATTTAAAAAATAATGAATTTTGTCAGTAGTTGCGTTCTAGCCACAATTACTTCATGGTTATAAGTAGTCCCATGGGTCATTTAACATCATAAAATGTCTGTAATTGTTATCATTCACAGCCTGGTGATCTTAAACATCTCCGCAAAACCAGCTACGAAGATAGCTCTGATGAGTTACTATCCGACACTGTAAGTAATATCTCCACGAGTACTACTGCAAGCGAGGTACCTAGTTGCAGCACTGAAGCTTCCGATTGTGACATCTCTGCAAGTATTCCAAATCGTTCTGAATCTGCAGGACAGGTATGTCATCGATAACATAATTTGATGTAGATTCGTACAGCACGTCTTAATTTCCACATGTTATCGGGTCTTGATGATGATGATGGCCATTACAAATTTTATGAAGCCTTCTTGTTTATTCAGGGCCATATCTTATGAATCGTCTTGAGAGAAAGTCTATTCGCTTCTGCAATTCAACTCCTGCGTTATAAGCCATTTCCAATAAACTTTTAATGATTTGTTTTCAATTTTTAAGAAACTGAGAGCGCTAATAAAAAAATCACCACTCCTGAAACCATTGTTGAAACAGACTCGGCTCTCTACGCTAGATCGAAAGCACTTGACAGACACCATAATTGATCATCTGTTACAGCAAAGCTTAACGTAAGTTTAACTGAAATTCGGTTTGTCACGTTGTATAATCTTTGTAAGTCTGGAAATTTAATTTATGAGGTACGTTTATATTAATGCAGATCCAAAATTTTCCATAGCCCGAGAAGAATTGTTTTCACTCGTTGAAACTATTTTTCACCGCCAATTATCTTGTGCACTTTCAGGATAAGACCAAAAATATTCGAGTTCTGGGCTGACGAAATCGTTGCTATATTCACTCGAGAAGAAAAAGGAATTTATTATGTGCCTTATATTTCTGGGTCTGACGGAAGACTCTCAGGTGGAAAACTGTGGCATCGATACTGCAATATAAATCGTTATATAAAAAAAAAAAATCTGCTTTGTAAAGAAAACACGATCATAGAAGAGCCTATTTCTGAAGATATTTTGGCCGAAAAAAACCGATATTATATGGATTTGAATACTGTCAGTCCAGACGACGAAGCTACTGTGAAGAGATTATGGGATCACACCTATAATTTTCGTATGGCTGATAAATTCAATATAACTGAGTACTACGAGAGATTTCCCATACTAGCCACTCCAATAGGATCTTCATTGGTAATGTTACAAAATCATTCAGTGAAACATTTTGAATCCCTTTATTCATTGCAACCCTCATATTTCAGTTGGTTCAAGATTTTGAAAAATCAAAAATATGTGACGTTACTCTGTTGATGAAGTGTTGGCCTGATATAGCTCCTGAAATCCTACGTGTTGTTGCCGAAAGAAAAGTACGACTTCCATTTGATGTTGGTATGTGACAATTGATTAAACGAGCATTGGTCATAATTCTAGCATTACACGTGACGCAGTGAATGATGTATCAAATTCTTCGTTTTATGGCAGTATTTAGACATTATATTTCGTGATATCGTTTTTCAGAAAACCTACTGTCTGAAACATCAGCATTATTAGCCCTCACACATTTACTGGCACCAGCAAACGTGAAAACTGGCAACAAAAAAAAGTGGAAGCCATCTGCACTCGAGCAAGGTTACGGATTTATCTTGCATATCAATGTGAGTTGTTACAGTTTATCATAAATATCGACTTTTAGGTTCATAAATTGAATTCTCATACATATCCAGTTTTACTTCTACTGAAAATATAGCATACAATTTGCCCCTATGATACCCCATGGAACACTAGAATGAGATCTGCTTAGGAGCAAAGTCCACTAAAAATATTTTATCAGCTTCATAATGCTACTGATTTTAATTATGGTACTATCATTGTAGGCAATGATAGACTTGGAACAAGAACTCGAAAGGATCAAGGAGCAGCTACTTTTGTACGGACTGACGCTTCAGCCACTCGTCGTTGCGGTTGGACCACCAACCAACTTTGATGGCATTTACGTGATTGTCAATGAAGTCAAATACACCGCAAGTACTCTTTTGTCAGCAGTTGATATGTGCTTTAAAGTACATTATGCACTTTCTGCAAAATACAATAGTCAATCAATGCAACTGTGGACATTCTTAGAAAAGTATGTGTACCGTATTAAAAGTAACAAGAGTTATAACAACGTTGAAATTTTATGGAGTGACATAATGTCTAAGTGATCACGACAAACAAAAAAAAGTAACAAGTCTCATAATGACACAAAATTTATAGATTATAACTGGTCATAATCTGGTCACGTAAACAAGGATTCTAAACAAATCTGCAAGAATTGCGTCTTATCACCCTGTGCATTAGTATTCTATCATACATTATGCTGATTGCATGTAGTATTTGCGCCAGTAAAGTTCCAATTAAAGATATGGTTTTGCATGTGAAGTTTGTACACCGTTATCAGAATATTACTAATATTTATAAATGTACACAATCAACTTGCCTTCGTACATTTTCTGGCATACGCTCATTTCGTCGTCATGTTGCAACGCATGATACTAAAAATAGTGAATATGTACAAACGGTTCACGAACCGGATCAATCTGCTCGAGATTCTGCAAGTTCAGATTGTGGAGAAGCTCTTGTATCAAATACATTTCTAAACTCTTCTACTACTAATTCAAATATAGATTTTGAAAAATTTAATACTACACTTGACAAAAATGATGTACATTTAACTTCGATCTTATCAATTGTAACACACTTATCTGGCGATCCCAGTATGTCACGTATTCAAGTGTCACGTATTGTAACGCACATCCACAATCTTCTGAATAATAGCTACATTGATAGAATAAAAAAACTCATAATTGGTTTCATACAAGAGCCTTCTTCAAAAGAAATCGCAGTCAGATGTTTTGATAATATCCAAAACTCAATGATCCCTGTAAATACGGAGCACAAACGAATGTGCATACTCAAATCGAAGGGTGTATACATTGAACCCCGGGAAATAGTTTTAGGATATATAGAAGTCCGTAATCAGTCTGGTGTCTTGCAAAACAAAAAGGCAACTGCTCAATATGTTCCTATCGGTGAAACACTTAGAGTCTTTTTGGAAATTCCAAATGTATTCAACACAATTCACGATTATTACAGGCATTTAATCAGCACAAGTAGCCATATTGTCAAGAACATAATTCAAACAGAATTCTGGAAATTAAAATTCACTTGTCCAAACACAATTATATTGCCACTGCTATTATATGAGGATGACTTCGAAACTGCGAATCCTCTCGGTTCTCATGCTGGAATTTATAAACTTTCCGGTCTGTATTGCACCATTGCATGTTTGCCACCAGAACATTCAGCTAAATTGTCAAATATATTTCTGATACAACTTAGCCATACTGATGATCTTAAATCATTCGATAACAAAATCATCTATGCACATGTAATACGCGATCTCAACTTGCTTTCAACAAATGGCGTTGATATAAATGTGAATGGAAAGAAATTCACTGTCCGTTTTCAAGTATTTGCGATGACTGGCGATAATTTAGGGCTTAACAGTGCTCTCGGATATGCACAGGGTTTTAACGCGCAATTCTTCTGCAGATTTTGTAAAGCTGTTAAAGCTATGACACGAAAAATGTGTGTTGAAGACAAATCTCTTCTAAGAACAGTTAGCAATTACGAGACTGACGTGGCATTGAATGACGTTTCTCTAACGGGTATCAGAGAGCCTTGCATCTGGAACACCTTAAATAACTTTCACTGCACAGAAAATTCTGCAGTTGACGCGATGCATGATGAGCTGGAGGGGAATTGTAAACGTGAATTAGCTCGTTGTCTGAAACATTTCATATGTAGCAAAAAATATTTCACGCTTTCAGTTTTGAATCATAAAATCAAATACTTCAAGTATGGATCAAAAGTTAATCAGCCACCATTAATATCCATGGATAACTTGAAAAGAGATACTCTGAAAATGTCTGCCGCCGAAGTTAAATGTTTCATGTCGTGTCTTGGGTTGATGATCGGTGATTTGATACCCGATGACGATGAATACTGGCAATTATTCCAATTATTAAGAAAAATTCTGTATGTAACATTACAAACGTCAGTATGTTCTGACACCGCAGATTTGCTAACCAACCTAATAGAAGAACATCACCGCATTTATATATCATTATTTGGTGAAACTTTGAAGCCAAAACATCATTTCTTGCTCCATTATCCTCGTGTCATGAGTAAATTTGGACCTATTCGACATTTGTGGTGCATGCGTTTCGAAGGGAATCACAGATCACTGAAAAGTGCTGCTACCGTTTCTGTCTGTCGCAAAAATGTATGCCGCACTGTCGCAATTAAAAATCAATTGCAGTTTGCGAATCTTGTTTTACAAGGTGATCCGTTTTTCCGAAAAATTTCTTTCAAACCAATGCATATTTCGCCAAAACTTCTACAACACAATGACGTAGAAAATCTACCCGACAAGTTTTTTAATTTCATACCTGTGAAATATCTCAATGTACAAAACTATACTTATAAGGCAGGAACCGTACTGCTGATAAATATTGCAGTATTACCTGTATTCGCCACTATCGAACAGATTTATTGTAACCAAACATATACTGCAAACCTGCAACCTACTATAGATAATTTTGCACTTATCATACGTCTATTTTCGACACAATTTCTAGATGAACATTTACAAGCCTTCAAGGTGGAAGATACTCATACCTTGACGTTCCTAACACTTGACTCTCAGAAGCAGTTATTTGATATTCAGACAGTGATCCGTAAATCCGACGGTATATACGTTTCCAATGATTTATAAACTATTTTGCTCCTAAATGAGACTTGTTACATTTTGATATGTCATTACCAAACAAAACATTCATACCGGTCAAAATATGATACAGACCAGAAAGTTTGCTAAGAATTTGTCACAGATTCCACATTGCATAATTTCTGTGTTCCAATCATTATTTTATCTCTATACTGACATGAGTACAAATTATTAAGTATTCCAATTATTTGGTTGTAGGATCTGTGATGCATAGATCCAGGTATCCTATATACTATTATACCCGTTAGATAACAATTGTACCAGCAGCAGCTGTTTAAAGTCACCTTGTGAGGTACTGAGTTTCAGTATTATCATTTTATTATTATACCTCGTATATTGCATGAAAAGTACAAGTGTTAAGATTGCCCATGTAACGGATGGTTATTTGGGAATCTTATTGCTAGTCTGCAGTTGATAATTTATCAAGTTACTTTATTATTACTTTTATTACATCTATAAGGAGTTACTGGCAATATTTGTTGTTGAGAGTCACTAGGTGACGAACTGAGTTTCAGTATTATTATTTCATTATTATATTTTGTATGAAAAGTACAAGTGTTGAGATTGCTCATGTAACGGATGGTTATTTGGGAATCTTATTGCGAGTTTGCATGTGATAATTTATCAAGTTACTTTGTTATTACTTTTATTACATCTATAAGGAGTTACTGGCAATATCTGTTGTTAAGAGTCACTAGGTGACGAACTGAGTTTCAGTATTATTATTTCATTATTATATTTTGTATGAAAAGTACAAGTGTTAAGATTGCCCATGTAACGGATGGTTATTTGGGAATCTTATTGCGAGTCTGCAGTTAATAATTTATCAAGTTACTTTGTTATTACTTTTATTACATCTATAAGGAGTTACTGGCAATATCTGTTGTTAAGAGTCACTAGGTGACGAACTGAGTTTCAGTATTATTATTTCATTATTATATTTTGTATGAAAAGTACAAGTGTTAAGATTGCCCATGTAACGGATGGTTATTTGGGAATCTTATTGCGAGTCTGCAGTTAATAATTTATCAAGTTACTTTATTATTACTTTTATTACATCTATAAGGAGTTACTGGCAATATCTGTTGTTAAGAGTCACTAGGTGACGAACTGAGTTTCAGTATTATTATTTCATTATGATATTTTGTATGAAAAGTATACAAGTGTTGAGATTGCTCATGTAGCTGATGGTTATTTGGGAGTATTATTGCGAGTCTGCATTTGATAATATAGCGTGTATTGATAGTATTACGTGTACAGCAATATACCAGCAGCAACCGTTTAAAGTCACCCTGTGAGCAACTAAGTTTTAGTATTATATGAAAAGCACAAATGTTTTCAGATCACTCATATGTAACAGATGGATATTTTTAAACCATTATTAACTGCTTTTCGCAATGTGATGGTGGTTTATGAATATCGGGGTGATTCAAAAGAAAATCGACTACATCTTAAAATTCACACATTCAATGTGGCGGTAAGGTGAAATACGATACCTGTTAAAATATGAGCCCTTAATAATTATAATAATAATAATAATGGGAGAAATTTTGTTTGTTTATCTGGATTTTATAACTCGCAAACGGGTGAACATACAGAAATTCCCAAGGCATATTGTTTGTCAGGTATTGAAAGCTCTACCAAAAAAATCCTCAAAAGTTATCTAACGTCAGAGTTGAATTTATTTACAATTTTACCTTTCTTTTTTCTATTTATCATATTACTACTGAGGATCTGTTTTGTAAAGCATTCAATTCCCCACAAAAACATGTCTTGGGTATTTCCGTATGTTTAACCGTTGGCAAGTTATAAAATTCAGAAGTGAGTAACAAACAAAATTTTTGCAATGTTAAATACATGGGAAATCGAAAATTGGGGTCAGGCCCCTCCAAATATGAATATTAAGGGCTGATATTTCAACGGGCATCTTATTTCACCTCACTGTAACTATCGAATGTGTGATTTTGAAAGACTAGAATTGTTCATTTTTTTTTTTAATCACCCTATTGAATATATTTTATTATATATATATATATCGTATAACAATTTTATATCCAATATTCTTTCTTTAGAATACAGTGTTCACTAATTAACTACATGTGTATTCTTCATTTTCCCTGTAGCCAACTAAATTCTCATTTATGCATGCTAGTATATTCCCGAGCATTATTCTATGTAATCAGAACAACTATATGCACTACAGTGAATTTACCTCTCCGGATTGTCAGTACTACTTCTGTACGCCAGTCGAATCAGCTATGACTCATAATCAAACCTACTATCTCAAGTCGTTGCCACATCTTTAGGAAATATTTGAAACAACTATGCAGTATTATAAAACTCACCTTTTCGAATTGTCAGTACTACTTCTGTACGCTAGTCGAAATAGCTAGGACTTATAATCAAACCTACTATCTCAAGTCGTTGCCACATCTTTAGGAAATATTTGAAACAACTATGCAGTATTATAAAACTCACCTTTTCGAATTGTCAGTACTACTTCTGTACGCTAGTCGAAATAGCTATGACTTATAATCAAACCTACTATCTCAAGTCGTTGCCACATCTTCAGGAAAGATTTGAAACAACTATGCAATATTATCAAACTCACCTTTCCGAATTGTCAGTACTACTTTTGTACGCTATTCGATCAAGCTATGCATTATAATCAGACTTACATTTTCAAGTGATTACTACAACCACTGAACATGCTAATGACAACTTCGTCATATTGTTGTACTAAATCGAATAAGGAGTTCGATTCGCATACGGAACAGTAAACTATACATTATTTCTAGACGAGTTAACGACAATAATAGTCGTCATAATGATATATTACGTGTCGTTTTACCATATGTAGTAGTGCGCACAAACATGATATAATGTAGTGTCAAATATTTGATGCTGTTATTCGAATTAGTTACTGTGGCTTGACCTAATCACAGTAAATGAGTTACGACAACCGAATTTTATAGTAAAACCGTGTATATTTAATTTAACTATATAATTATTGTTGGTAATATAGTACCACTAAGCATAAATAATAGTCGTAGTGATTATATTTTTTGTAGTTACTATAACAAAAAAATATGCAAGGTCCGTGAGAGCACTATATTTTATAGTTGTTTTATAGTAGCCTCAACTATAAATTTTTTTCAGTGTATATCTTCCCCTCCCGCGGATACCGTGGGACGAATTATCGCTTTTCCTTGATCTATCGACTTGGGACTCGCGCCACCATGAAATCACTTCCACTCCCCTTGATCGAGGGTGACTGAACCCACGTACATATGCGTGTATGTATAAGTAAAGTATAGATATATACCTATATCGTTTAGTACAGTGTGCTGGGGTTGTTGGTACTTTGATGTGTTACGTTCATATGTGTGTTGAAAGAGCGTATGGATCATACTGGGTGAACTCTATGGGGTGGGTGGATGTGGACGCACGGGTGGGGTCCTGGCCTTTGGGGGTGTACGGAATAAAATTCACACAGGAATTGGTAGTAGCACGCGTTCGCACGATTATCACCGAACGCATCGTAGTTTCTAATGCATGTGCCTGGGAAAGATGTGGAGAGGTTAGTGCACAACTACAGGTATAGTTGAAACTCTGGCTCTTGGATAAGCTCCCCCATGGAAATGAAATATATGTGAAAACATATTTTTCGATATACCAAACATAGATGTAAAATATATTTCAGATACATATTAAATATCGCAGATACATGTATGCAATATATATGGGAAATATATTATGAATATATTTGTGATCACCAAAAAGGACCTCACGTGCAAAAACCTGGCGCCAAGTACATTGATGTGGTCATTACCTCGAAAAAATAAACCTCCTTCAGAAAAAGGATTGAAATTAGACACTACCGCCAAGCATCATCACATCGAGAACATAGAAAGATAAAGATAAAAAGATTTAAATAAAAATTTGGAGGTAGTGGTACTTGGCGTGCCTTTTGTAGCCAAGTACGAGGAAACAGTAATTGAACTATGTCGATAATCCTGTAGTGATATAAAATATTCGCCAGCCAAGTACAACTACCTCCAAAATTTTTTTTAAATCTTTTTATTTTTCTATGTTTTCGATGTGATGATGCTTCGCGGTACTGTCTGATTTCAATCCTTTTTTTGAAGGAGGTCCATTTTTTTGAGGTATAATGACCACATCAATCTACTTGGCGCAATGTTTTTGCACGTGGGGTGCTTTTTGGGGATTTCACTACTTTTTGTACCGTGCCGTTTTGATATTCATTTTTGCTTTTAATGAATTTTATCTAGACGTATGTCCCCAACATTCAACCCTGCGTGCAAACCTTTTCTGTGATCCTAACTTTCGACCAGCAACGGCGGAATTACTAGCACGAGTATTCATACCTAGTTACCTACTATCAACTTCAGCAAAACGTTATAATTGTCTAGTAAATTTTTGAATGCGATCAGATCTACCGTCAGAAGAATATAGGTATACGCATCTCGAGCATTTCTCGGCCATTTCTGTTCCGTAACTGTATTGTCATCTACACGTTTCCAAGCCGAATTTTTCTTCCGTACCATGCACGTATAATGGCCCGTGTGAATATTGTGACCGTCGTGAAATATTGCACTATCTACTTCAAAAAGATTTAGGCAAAATAAGAGTTTATCAGTAGGCACAGCTTTTATATTGTAATTGGTGATCTTCATGATTTGTTCATCCTGTACGGAAGTTATTACGAGCCGGAAAGCCGGTTACTGATATGACGTCAATTTTTGTGAGTCTCTACATTTATCGACTTACAATCATTGCAGGATGGTCCCTCAACAGTTGTTTTTAACGCGAAGTTCTATGATTGATTATCTCATTACCTACATAGCTATCTGAATGGAGCGTTGGTAAATAGGCATGTATGTTATCAATATGTCATGAGAACCGTTATATCCCAAAAATTCCGAAAACGATTTTAGAATATTGAGGTGTCGTTTTACCGAACTCGAAAGATCACCTAGAACTATAATGACACGATCAACATTTGTGAATTAGTGTCGCATAAATTGAAGAAATATACAGGGTGACCCAAAACTCCCGCACCACCTTGCACGGGCAGGTTCCTTATCGAATTCTGAGACGAAAGTTCCTTTACGAAAACTCTCTAAGGCCAACTGTTCTAGAGATATTAAAAATCGCAATTGACCAATCAGAGCGTCTCTCCATGACCATAACTATAGAGCGAATGATCTGGACCGCTAAAACTATGGAGCGGTTGACCTAGACGGCCGATAACTATGGAGCGAATGACCTGGACGGCTAAAACTATGGAGCGGGTGACGTGAACGGCCAAAAACTATGGAGCGCACGACCTGGAACGCTGAAACTATCAAGCAGTTGACTAGAAAGACGCTCTGATTGGCCAATCGCGATTATTAATAACTCAAGAACCGTCGGTCTCAGAGAGTTTTCGTAAAGGAACTTTCGTCTCAGAATTCGATAAGGAACCTGCCTGTTCAAGGTGGTGCGGGAGTTCTGGCTCATCCTGTATTTCCAAGTAAATTCATTCGACATTTCAATGTGTAACATTTGAAATCATAGTTTTCTTAGGATTACAATTATTAACGTGCAGATATATGGCACGGGATTCTACCGAGTCTCTTGATAAACATAAACACCTATATATTATATTACAATTATCGATGTGACATATATAATTCACATAACCTCAAAATCTCTAGATCCTAAGAACGATTGAATAGATATATTGCTTATTATGATTTTCTCGTGGACGCTCGCGTTAAATTGAACAACTATTTATTTTCAAGTGTTGATCAATATTATGTCTAAATTCGTTTTATTAATTTCTGATACTCCTCATGTTTTTCTCATCTGTTCAATTGTCAGCTCAGCTGTCATAGCCTGGCGTCTGCGCAAGCGCAGCGAGACTGCGGAGCGAAAAATAGTCCTAACGAAAAGTCTTGAACGAAAAGTCTTCAAGAAAAAGTCTCAATCTGACGAAGTGAAACTCGCCACTTCGAAAATGAAAGAATGCATTACTCAACTTTCAGTGCACCGATCATGCTGATTTTAGGCTTAAATTAAGACATTTTCAATCGGCATTCTCAACATGATACATTAAATGCCGGTATAATATAGAAGACGGTAGTATTCATCAAATAAGATTTCACCACTCCGCCTACATTGGGTCCTTGCGGTAAAGAGACATGGTCGTCGAGCGCTCAAATTTCTTGAATGTACTTAGCGCGAGACTCTACCGAGTCTCTTGATATGTAACTTTTCGTCAAAAAATGTATCTCGAGATATATTTAGGACGTAGTCAAAATATATTGGAAATATAGTTAAATCATATTTTGACTATATTTAAAATATATTTCAACTTAATATGTATGCTGAGCATGGACGCTTAAATTCCAAACTGCAATAGTTCGAAAACGGAAAAAAACACGTTCCCAAAACCGAGGGGTTACGCACTCGGAAATCATAGAGACAACGTAACACGTTTTGCCCTATACTACATTGTACTGTGATTTTTCGTTATTTTTCGTTATTTGCCGCTATCGTATTACACTATAGTGCGTTAAGCGGTCTTTCGCCACAAAAGTTCAGCTTATTCTAACGTATTTTAACGAGAAAATCATGATTTCCGAGTGCGTAACCCCTCGCCCAAAACACAACGTATCGCTTATAGTTGCCATTGGGGAACTACAGTATTTTTTCAGATTTTTGAATCGTGTCCATCATTGTGAAAATGACTTCCGAATACCGCTGTCGAGAACAGCAGTCTAACGCACGCCATTACGTTCCACGCGGCTCCGACTCGGAATTGGCACGCGCCGCCAACGTCGATGATTTTTTACTCGAAAACAAAAAATGATACGTCCTCAAAATTGATTCCCAGGTTGTGGTATAATGCAAAATATACGACAGTATTTTGGGAAAAATTTTAAATCGTGTCACTGAGTGTTTTAAAAATCTTTTAAAACTTAATTGTTAAATAAACAATGGATGAACAATTTTTTTCGAAGTACATATTTTTTTACACATTCTTCGACACTTTCCGCGTAATTGAAAAAAAAAAAAAATTGAGTCCAGTGACATTTTTGGCGGAGTTATGAATTTTTGAAAAAAACCTTCGCGAATTTGTTTATGCGAATAACTCAACGAATTTTGCACTAATTAGAAAAACCTTTGGCACAAAAATCTAGCTCCCCGAGGACAATCGACAAGCAAAATTAAAAAAATATCTGAGAGGTGACTGATCTGTTTTAACTTTCACGCGGAATGGCCCATTTGGATTAATAATTTCTTTGTTCTTGGTTTTTCTGATAAGTGAAAGAGCCGAAACGCCACCCACCGCCCATGTCAATTTTTTCGAAGGGTTCATCTTCAGAGCCATTTTTGAAATGATTGAAATTATTTTTTTTAGTATAACAAAAATATTTTTGTATGCTGCTTGAGTACCTATCATAATATACCTACAAAGTTCAAATATCATTGTTCATTATTTTCACCTTCAAAAAAAAAATCCTAAAAATGCCTTAAATTCACGGGCGCTAGACCACCGGGTCCCCTTAATAGCACCTTCTG
Source organism: Tenthredo notha (assembly GCA_914767705.2). Classification (NCBI taxonomy): domain Eukaryota; kingdom Metazoa; phylum Arthropoda; class Insecta; order Hymenoptera; family Tenthredinidae; genus Tenthredo; species Tenthredo notha. The sequence continues at coordinate 3,697,764 of OU611916.1, forward strand.
CACGCGTTCAGCCCAATGTTTTCAGGTCAGGTGGAATTGGGTAGGGAATCACCTTCATGAACACCAAGATGATCAAACATTTTCAGAGTTGAAATAAACTTTTCATAACAGCGTTCGCAAAATTATATTCAAAAAAAATTTAATATAACTCACGTGATACGTCGATGATGCAGCCATTGTAAACAGGCCAGCCTCCTGGAAGCTCTTTTTTCGCCGTGTGCCACTCGATTAAATAACTTAGAGAATGGTCGATGTTATCGGAAAAAAAATTGTCAACATCAAAACCCTTAACCCATTAGACTGGAAAACTTGGTGTGTATGTTAATATTTATAATAGCATATAGGGGTACTCGGGGCAAAACGGGCACCAAATCAAAAAAAAAATAATTTGGTCGGAAATGATTTTTTATAAAATACGGCGACAAAATAAATGAATTTATTTCTTCACACAGAAAACACCTCTTCATTTTTGCTAAACAATTTGATTAGCACATTTGCACGAACAAGATTTGCGTAAACTGAGTACATGGACGAATAACGGCATTTCATTTACTTGGCGAAAAAGTGGTTTGTTTGGGTTTGATTATTTTTTGGTTGTTGCATGGGGATATCGCTCAAAAATTGATATTTAAAACTTCGACAACCATGAGTGGGGTCAAGTTTCACTCAGTCAACCCCATACTATCGCGTATAAAAAAAAAATACCTTCAATTTGATGTTAATTTCCTTCGAATAACAGATGAGAGTAAATCAACTACGTGAGCTCACCTCTTCAAATCTGTCAACCCGGTAATAGTGCCAAGAAAAAAACAGTCAACCTATTATTTTTTAGCTCCTTAAATCATATACTTTCAAATGGTATTTCATTTATTTAAATAAAAAATGAGAGTAGTAAGTCAAATAAAAAAAAAAAAATTTCAATTGAAGGGCATAGTGCCGGGATATGACTGGGCAACCGATGCCCGACTTATCAGTTAATAAAAAAATAAAAAAATAAATAATTGTGCCGCCATTAGACTGACCACTTTCCACAGAACATCTCTGTATGTTATCTTTTATATAAACTATGTTTCATTCGAATAACAGACGAGAGTATTGCAACGTTTGGGTTCTTTTTGGTTATTCTTAATTTACAAAATAGGACTGATGGTCGTGAGGTATTGCATAAATTTATATTTCGGGCCTTGGCGATCAATTCTAGTGAAAAGCTAAGCTTGACAGACTCGGTATGCCGCGTAGGGTCTACCGAGCTGATAATCCAGAGTTTAGAGTGTTCAAAGCAGCGAATATGGATTAAAAATCAGTATCGATGCGAGTGCACTTAAACCTGGTTTCCCTAATTTATGCCAGTGCGCCTAATCTGGAATGCTGTGTGTGGAAGGATCATGAAAGTTTTGGATTCATAAGATTTCGTCAGATGAACATTCAGAAGTTTAATCAAGAGAATTAAGCTATGAAAGAAATCATGCAAAAGGAAATGATGAAACTAGTCTTATTTCTAATTTTTGAACTCTAACGGTTCTCTCGAAGGTTCTATTTACAAAGTGTTGCTATGCTAATCGTAAGTTTGTTTTCTTTTTTCTATTCCGACAGGCAATAGTTCGACTCGACTTTTATGAAATTATGCCGCGTTTGGCCGTTGCTAATTGTAAGTTTTTATATTTTTAATTATAATGCGAAAATAAACCCGACAAGCATTTACCTCGATAATGACTCTAAAAGAAATAATGAAGCTAAGTAATCACCCAGTGAAGACCACTGGTGTGATTTTACAAAAGAATTAAAGCGAAGAGAAAATGAGCGAGATTACCCCGACAGGCGGCAAATTCTCTAAAGAATGATATGCGAGTGAGCGATATTACCCCGACAGGCGGCAAATGCTGGTGAGCTGACTGACAGTACCGAATTTATACCCGTGATGACGTCACGCTGGTCTTCGTTCGGTTGAGCTGCCAGTGCGCGCGCTGATCTGATCCGGAGACGGCTTGATATGTTACAGTATATATTCCTAATGCCGGATCCTGTACTACCCCGATCAAACGCGAAGAAAATCGCCGTGCTTGAGCAAAGTATACTACGCCATGATTTATTTTTCTTTTTTCAAGTTTATTTTTATTTTCAGTATAAATGTGGCCTGGAAATTCAATGGCACGCTGCACTCCGGATATAAGAAACACGCCGGAGGTTTGTTTCCTATTGCGAGAGGCTTATACAGAGCGATTCTGTGGAAAATCAGGAGCCTAAAAGGTAGGCTAACGGGAAACGCCTGAATTCAGCAGATCAAACATCGACGATTGGGTTTCATTTATCACGTGGGAAATATCTGTGTATTATTTTCCTTAATCGATATTTCATTAAGAATATTATTATACCTATATGTACGATGTTTAGAACTACCTATTTTAGTTACTAATTTTAGTTACTAAAATAGGCAGTTCTGAATATCAATATTAAGAGCTCATATTTGGATGAGATATTCTATTTGAGATACCCTACTGGAATGTTGATGTGCGTTTGAATTTTTTTCTCTGATAACTGCAGAGACGTGTTTCAGAATGCAGATAACAATTAACTTAGTACTATCCAGCATAGGGCCCAAAAAGATTTGCAGTAATATTATGATTTATTGAGGATTTTAGAAAAAAAAAATTAGCCAGGGGACTGCTACATGTAACAGAGGACTGTTTTTGTATAAAGGAAAATAAAGTTCGAATTGCACGTAAGAAAGTTTTTTTTTTCAATTTAAATTTAAATTCCAATAAAAATTGAATGCCAATGTCTATAAAACACATGAAAAAGTCAGTCCTTTGGTATTACAAGTGGCCCTCTGGCTTTTTTAAGAGCAGGGGACTGTTGCCAGGAAACTGTTGAATCGGGCTTGGTTTCAAAATATCGCGAAAACTACTAAAGTATCTACTTTTATCATCGTATACAATGTTGGATGTTCTTTGTTCCAATACAATAGAAAAAGTTATAATTAATTCTAATTATAAAAACCGAATAGGTATACATTTGTCGCACCAGGAGACTGTTGTTTGTGGTGGCCCTGACACAAGTTACTGTGGCAAAAGCTAACGTGGGGTTGAACAAAATAGCGACAGCGTGCCTCTGACTCCATGTAGACCAACTTTACACCGGCTATGTTTCGTTCAACTCAGGATCATCGTTTTATGTACCATAGACAACACTGGGCATCATTTAGAAATTGAGCCAGGGGACTGTTTTTCAAATTTCGAGACAATATTCAGCATAATTTTTACACCAATTGATATCAATTTTAAAATACGGAAGTAGGGAATTCACGAATAATTATTATTCTTCTTGAAAACAGTGGCGGTACATTTAAGATTTGGAATGTAGAATTTCTCAAATTAGATCCTCTGACAGGTATTCTGGTTTGGTGACCGACCAAGTAACTGTTTTTTTTTTTGTATTCAGATGAATATGGAAAAGTTACAGCGCTTTAATTGTAACTTTTTATAATATGCACGAATGGAATAACTTATAAATTGTCATGTTTGCTAATAATTCAAGCAAAAAGGCGTAATTTTGTAATGAAATCAGTGTGAGACACCTAATTTTCCTGTTTGCGGAGAAATACCCATATACAGAGCGATTCTGTGGAAAATAATTGGTTGTGACAGCTACCTCTCTCTCTCTTTCTCTCTCTTCCGTTAACGACTTATCTCTCTTGCGAGAATGTAGTCAAAGTGACAGCTACCGCTACGTCGTCTAAAGGTATCAGTCATAGACATATAAGATATCAGTAGATAGGTCGTCAGTTTATAAAAACAAACAAATGCCCCGCTATTGGACTGACTACTGTCCACAGAATCGCTCTGTATACACACGTCGGGCACACGGCAAAAAAAAAAAAACAAAAAAAAAATAAAAATACGTGAATATAATGGAACAAAAAAAGGAGTACGTAATTGATCACGTGCGTATTCGTTGTATCCTTGTTTCAAGGGGAAATTACAATAAATTCCCCCCAAAAAGACTCCTTTTTATATAATACACCTCCTTGTATTGTGTATAGTATAATTTTTTACAACTGAGGGTTCTTTATACGGAGCCACGTTCCCACAGAGTTTCTCCCTTCTCTGCCTCTGCCCCCTCTCCCAACCTTCTTAAATCCTCGCCCGGACCAGGACTAACCCGGGTCGAACTACAGGGGCCAAAGAGTGGGGCTCGACACACCCTTACTTTTTGGCGTGAGGACCAAAACCTGACCCTCGTCCTACTCCTTTGCGAAGCTGGCATCTGCAAAATACACAGATGCAAATACGGCACAATATAGGAAGCTGAGGAAGTTCGTATATTCTTGCAGAATTACCTATACCTTATGTACCCTTGTCCAGGTCGTTAACCGATTTAGCAACAGCTACGGCAGGATCGATGTAGCAAAGTCCAGGCGGAAATTAATCCCCCAAAAAGTAATCGCTAATTTTGAAAAGCAGAAAGATGACCGATTTTCAGTTTTCCAAATCTTATTATACCGCAATAGACATTTTTGTCACGAATTTGTAAATTAGATTTACGGAAGCTGTAAAATAAATAAACATTCATATACCTTAGGCCTGGCTAAAAAAAAAAAAATTGTTTTTTGATTTCGTCTTTCACAAGTCTGAACATTAGTCTCGGGTCTAATAATGACTCTGTCAAAATTTGGGCTTCGTCGGATAATTTTAAGAGGTCGCGAACATAACTTTCCACCGTTCAAAGCTGTTCTAGAAAATTCTAGGTGATCGATTTATTATTCTATAAAAAAATTATTCTTATCATTCTTAGATTTCATAATAAAATAAAAAAATAATGCAACGAGAAAATATGAATAAAAAAAAGCTTCTGTTAGAAAGAAAGAAAAAGTTTAGAAAATAGTAAAAAAAAAAGGAGGGATCAGTTAATCACTACGTCCTTGTCGTTGATTCTGGGTCAAGCTAAAAGTGGTTTCTACAACCTTGCTTTAAAAATTATTCAAATTTTCAATCAGGAAATCTGTTATTAAGATACGTTGCAAAAACGGAAATAGTGAAAAAGCGGCATTATTCAGAGGCTGGTAAATTACCGTATCAATTAATTTCCGAAAAAAACGAGACTTTTAATGTAAAATCATTAATACATACTTAATTTTCTCATATTAGGATCAAGAGGTCGATTGCATGTGCGTAGTCAAGTGTTCTACTCTGCTTTTCGTGAATTTGCGCGCTATGAATACAAAAACGGCCATAACTTGCGAAACCGATCAGCTAGGATTTTCAGCTTAGAATTTTTTTAATTTACAAACAATATAGAAACTTTCTGCGTTAGCCGATTTTGGATCCATTTTGGGTCCACTTTTCCCTGCTTGAGGAACACCGTGCATGGGTGTATACACATGTAATATATCATATGCATATGTATTCATATGCCGATGAGTCAGATATCCTGCCATTAACTTTCGTGCAGGTCATAATATTGATGAGGTAAATTTTCTAGCTTGTATATAATACACAATTCTTCGAAAGTGCCGCACTATACCACCATGGACTAAAGTGTCTGGGTGAGCATCCGGTCTGCACGCGACGTCGCCACGTGAAGTCGCGTGTCCTCGGCGTCGCTAATTTTTATAAAAAACGTGTGAGTAACGGTCTTTGGTTTGTTGTATCTAATCCTCGGAGCTAGGACTAGACTTTCATTTCCTTTGCTATATGGGCATATCCTTTTGCCATACGCGATCATCAGCGACGACCCTTAAAACTGATGATCAAGAGTCCGCAACCTGTCGATCAGAATTGAGCCCCCGGCTCATAAACTTGACGCCAATTTTTTGTCAAAATTTTTTGTAATTCATCATTCGATGAAAGTTGTTAACTAATTGAGTTATTAATGGTGAAAGTTTGGTTACTGACCGGACGGTTAAGGGAAATGCACCTTGTTTTTCAAGTCAGTAGGCAAGCTATCGCGGACGTACAAAAAGATTATACTATTAGGGTAAAAAGTCGTTGGTTTTTCTAAATTTTTCTATGAACTTGAATATAATTTTATCGATGTTATAGTTCTCAATCTTTTTAGCAAAAGAAATGGAAAATGATTTGTTTCTCAAAAAATACCATTTTTGCTTTTGTGACAAAAAAGAATTAGTGTAGTCAAGATGTTTATACTTTGTAAAAAAATTGACATGAAAGTATTCCGACGGCACCGACAGTTTATGAGTGAAAAAATTAGGTCCTCAGAAAATGTGAAAATGGTTTTGTTATTTTTTAAAATTATATTTCATTCGATTATTTTTCATAAAATTATTGGAGGTTTCGTAAACGATTATTGCATTGCAATCGCTTGCAATGCAATAATAATAATAATAATGAGCTCCTTCTCACATTTTTCGAGAATTGAATTTTTTTTACCCCAAACACTCTCTGCTGAAGTCGAAAACGCGATTTGTTATAGTTTCCCTTAGACCACATAAAAGATCAGAATGAACCTTTGGGAATTACTGTTGAATTTCAGCGGAAAGTCGCTGAGTACTTCGTTTTTTCTAAACTTTGAATTTTTTCTTTACGGATTCAGTTATCATAAAAAAAATCATGGAATTATTCACAGATTCTCTCGATTTATTTTAATTTTGAAATACTTGGCCACTCGGCGGCGGCAAACCACATACACGGAGAAAAAGTGTGGCTCTCATCACTGAACGGTATCGTGATTACCACGATACTCTTCGGAGAGCGTCAATTCACTGTTTCGCGATCATCACGACCCAGATGGATCTCGATAACGTACGTCTTTATGGCAATAGTAGCGATTCCGTTTCCATATAATAACTATCTATTGATTCATGCGTGTGACGATACTACAGAAAGCTGAATAATTTAAATATTGCTAAATATTATACCGTTCAAATTTGAGGTTAATATATGGATCAATTTTTATATCAAACTTTCAATCCAATGATATTTTAAGTGGCACCAAATTTTCTAGCTTCCACTCTATGAGTTTATTGGTCACCCAATCGTCTATTACGCTGCCAATTAATAAACAATCACTATTTCATTACTTGTCTGCATGTTGTACGATACACGAGACGAGTATTAGTTTTCAAAACTTGGTTACGAGTGATGGCGCTGAAGGCGTGGATCGCGAATATCATGTCGTGGCGATTTTTGTGAATGTCTACATGAAAATGATTAGTTGAAACATAAATGAGCCTGTAAAAAATAGTTCAGAAAAAATAAAAAATACTTACCTGTTTCGATTAGTATGGCGGGCTGTAAGCCCCACTACATGAGTATGGCATTTTGCTTTTGCCGGATTGTTTTTCATAAGCTACCGGAAAATGCAAGGTTCATTGTGTAAAAAATTCTTCAAAACTTGTAATTTATCCGACAAGTTCAATACTTCGTCCTGCAATTACGCCGCAACGGTCAGCGCTATGACCGTCATTTTTCTTTCATTAAACATGTAATTCGACCCCTGAAGGGGTGCGATACTTGTGAAAAATGAGTCGGGATTTGCCGTCACTATCTCCCGGTATAACAAGTTTTCAGAACTATCTCATTTCACTTGACACAGAAATGACTACTAGAAGCTGAGGAAATTCGAAGAATATCCATGGGGTCGAGAAAAAAAGTGGCTTGGTTGAAAAAGAGTCCCTCGTATCAATATTTTTCTAAGAATAAGGAAGAAAATGAAAAGCGGGTCAACGATGTTTGTCCGAAGTGTCTACTCGGAATTATTTCACTTGAAAATTCATGAAACGTGTGCAAGAGTCGAGTCATATACACAGGGGGATGCATGCCTTGATACGATACATATGCAAGATAAACATCGGAATAAATTAATCCCAGGGCTCTGTAAGCACGTGCGTATGTATACCTCTAACTGCAGGATACGCAATTTTAGTGTTTCCCACCGCCTTTCTTTGCAGTGAAAACATTCGCTTTGAGAGTGGAGTGCGATTGTCCGATGAATTGGCTGGTGGTAGAGTGACCAGTGGTCGATGGGTCGCTCACTCCCCTGCATCTCAACAGTTGGCTGGACATTCGACACAAGTCAAGCATTAATTGGCGCATTGTACGTGGTGCTACCATGATGGACCGACTCGCGGGATGGAATGAAACGATCGATTTGGTTCGCATAACGTGTTCATATACTGCACATGTGTACAACTCAAGTGCTTTACGATTTGTTGCGGCTTGACTTTGACTTCGATTCGAATATAATCGGGAATATGAATTTATCACCGGTCACGTTACTCCCCATACATCTACTTGGTCATGAATATACGCGATCGCATATCATATTGTTTGGCCTCGTAAATTCCAGATCATCCGAGGCGATCATTTTTCCCATTTCAAAATTATACTTCATGCGACCGTTCTGGATTTGGTATTAGGTAGGTGTACTCTATTTTCATGCGCTAATATCAGTAGCTTGGAGCGTTATCTACACTAGGGTGGCCCAAAAAAACAAATATTTTTTTTCTTTTCAATCTTTTACGAAAATATGTTAGTTTATCATGTTTTAAGAGCCCCCTCCAATCCACAGATGAAAAAAATTTTAAGAGGTCGCTCAAAATTTTTAAAAATTCCAAAAAAATCGTAAAAATTTAATACACAGTAAAATTAATACACAATAAAATACGCAGTAAAAATTTTTGCGTCATTTTTAACATAAATTTTGTGTAAAAAAAAATTTAACATAAATTTTTGTGTTATTTCAACATGAACGTTTCTTGTTTTTAAAAAAAAGATTTTTATGTTAAAAATTACACAAATTTATGCTGACAACTTTGTGTTGATTTTATAGTAACACGCTTTAAATGTTACTTCTATACGAAATAACACTTTTTTGTGTTGAATAAAAATGAGAACGAATAACACAATTGTATTGTGTTAAATTGACACTAAAAAGTGTTAAATATTTAACACAAAGACTTTATGTTAAAAATGACGCAAATTTTTTTATTGTGTAATCCACACCATAGAAAAGTTTTATTTTGAAAAGCTAGAACGTCTAAACAAAAAGTTTGGGCTAGGCATTCCACACCAATTCGATCCTCACATTTTTCTGAGTGGCCTAGAATGTTCCTATTGAAAGAATGTTAAACAATTTCCTAGCCGCATGTTCAATACCATTTTATCCACGCATTTATACTCGCAATATGATGTATACATATTATGGTGTGTCGAAAAAAAATAAACCTTTTTTTTTTTGTTTTTTTCGCTGCTGACGCTCAAACTGATGGATTTTTATCTGAAGTAGATTCTTTTAAAAGGAAAGATCGCTTGAACGAGATTCCTATTTTCCATATAATTGGCACAGTGAAAAAAAAAATTGAAACTTGGCTGAAAATTGGTATTTATACAAAATTAGCGGGCTTCAAGAGACAGCTTCAAATAATTCTGCAACCTGACCGATTCCTGATTTCAGGCCATCCCGTAGCTCATCAAGCTTCATCTTGAAGCCCAGTTATTGAAAAAAAATAAAAAAATACTTTAATCTTCACCCATCAAAATGAGCCCGAAACGAGGTCGATATCTCGATATTTAGTCAGATTATAATTCCTCGTAATCAAAATGTTTTTTTTTTGTTTCCTATGTCAATTATATGAGAAATAGGAATCCCGTATATGAGCGAGTACGTGAAAATTATTGAGCTACAGGCTCCTCCTGTCAGAAAGAGCCACTCCACATCGCAATCTATTATTCGAAATATCAAGAGTGAAAAAGTAAAACAAAAAGTTCCTTTTCGACCACCCTCGTATGGTAATTGGCGTATATGTATTTATATTATGTATAATGACTTTCAGCTTTGTGCAGTATAATTGGCGTCAATATCGGGCGGGAATAATCAATTGAAATCAAATCTATACGTCAGTCAGACAGTCTGGTGGCTAGAGGTTGTGGAACCGTACAGATCCTTTGTCTCCCAATCAAGCGATGCAGGGGTTTGTGGAGTCGCGTATTTTCTCAATTTCGTTGGTATACCCGGAAACGATTTGTCGGGCAGAACTTGCCGCGTCACGGAATCACTGCGGTCATCACTGCTGCAGGAAGGCACAAAGCGCGATCTTGCCATCTGTGGTCACAGATCCGTATGGGCCGTGTAAAAGCTCGTTAATGAACCCAAACGGGTACTGTTCATTCGATTAACTTTGAGTCTGAAATTAACCATGAACTACTCGCAGGTCGATGGCGGCGATTAAATGTAAGCGTTTGAATACTTTCTGGCGAAAGTAAAATGAAAACTGGACACCTAACAAAGAAAATATGAAAATTTTAGCGAATTTTATCCAACACCTGGAACTTTTTTGGACGAATGAAGAAGATTATCCACAGCACTTTTTAACTCGGGTATGGTTTTTAGTATCTATAGAATTGTTACAGAGGAAACTGATATTTGATCCCGGCAGATTTGCAGGAAAACCGATAGGATTCTACGATGTTAATTACAAGTTTTGTACAAAAGATAATGGATTGAAGTTGGTAGAACGAAAATATAGTAAATTAAAATTGTTTTAAAATTGAGGTAGTAGATGACTTTTGTTGCCCCATAATTTCTGGGCAATTCCCCCCGGCAGATATCGCCCTCGGGATTTGATTCTTGTTTGAAAGTAACACCCCAGTCGTATAATTTGGCGCGATTCGACACGGTCAGCATTCAAAATTCGAATGAAGACAAGTGTTGTGTTGTGGCGGGGTGTTCATTTGTAATTCCACCGCCCAAGCCGCATATTATGCAATTTTTTTGACTCTTGAATTTAAACTGACAGCTGTCAACGGTGTTTGACAGACCGGAACCAGAACATACGTTCGTTTCGATGATTCGGGAGCGGGACTCGTTTCACTTTAATCAAGATATTCATTAATTTTGCTGCGCATTTCATAACGCATTTTTATTTCCCGTTTAGTATATGCCTATGTGTATTCTACTGTAGTAGTCAACTCAAAACTGATTAAACGGAGTGTAGTTATATTCATGGCCATGTAAATATAGGTAGAATATCTGCACTGCATCGTGAGTGCACTTTCTCATCTGCGGTATTCAGTCTTTGGAGACCCAATTTCGACGGGTTACACTCGATCAATCATCCATTGCAATTTTACAATATCACCACGTATTGTTGGAATTACACCGATTGATTGATTACTTTTCAATCGCAACTAGTCATTGTTAACGTCCCGAGGGCACTGCATGTCCAACTGTCGTCTCGATTCCCAATTTTTATTCTGTATTGTACGACGTTCCACCTACACCGTTTTGTAAATATATCTATAGCTCTCACCAGGTTATCTTCGATCACTTTTAGCTTCATATCGGCGAAAATAATGCGTTGGATCGATACTTCTCATGACCTTTGTGATATAAGAAAAGTATTAGTTCCGGTCAAAATGGCCTTGGCTAATCTCAACGAATCTTCACGTTCTCGGGCCACTAGCATCCGAAAATAGTATATCCCCAAAAAGTACATTACGTGCAAAAATCTTGCGACAAGTACATTGATGTGGTCATTGCCCCAAAAAATAAACCTCCTTCAAAAAAGAAAAAGTATTGAAATCAGACACTACCGCCAAGCATTATCACAGAAAAATAAAATTGAAGGTAGTGGTACTTGGCGGGCCAATATTTAATATCACTGCAGGATTATTGACATGGTTCAAGTGCTGTTTCCTCGTACTTGTCTACAAAAGGCCTGCCAAGTGACACTACCCGTTTTTTTCGAAAAAAAAAAACATATTTTCTTGACGGTTTTCGAGAATCTAGCTTGAAACAAATTCGATATTCGGAAAGATCAGACATTATTACATGAAAAACACGTTCGATCAAATTCTCTTTTTTGCGATAGAGATGGGATAAAAATTCGAATGTAAAAGTCAATGTACTCAAATTGAAAGACTAATCAACGCATCTCACCTCAACGGTAAGGCTTAGAGGTCTAATACTTGGTGGATTTTTACATCTCAATACACACTATATGAGATATCGAAATTGCAGACAAATCGAAATTTTGACCCCGGATCGTTTACAAATAATTGGTGAACCTGCCCATATGTATTGTAACAGTAGCGATCCCTCGAAAGGCTATTGTAAGGATATTACACTGTTAAAAAAATTATTTGAAAGAAAAAAAAATTATTTGATGCAAGTAAATTAATTATTAGTATATTATCCAGTAATTCGTCATTAGGATGAGGTAAATATTTTTTTGATAGAAATATCATTGTTTTCTAAGAGCAAATATGAAATCATTTCAAACAATGCACAGTTACTATACGGGAATGTACGGGTTACTAAAACAAAAAATCGATTTACTTCAGTCAAATAAATGAAAATTTAAATAAAACTTTTGACTACGTGGTTCAAAAAATTGAACTGTTTCATCCAACTCAATAATTGTTTGTCCTCATACACGACATGCCTTAGATTAATCAAATACTTTTTTTGAAGTGATAACGAATTTTTTGTGTCATGTACGTTTCTATAGAAGTTAGAAAATGTTGTCTTTGAATCTAGAAAATGCTCATTTCAATGCAACATCCCGTCAGTTTCTTCAACACCCAAATCTATTGGTCCGAAAAAATATCGTTTCGGATCAATATGGGTTACTCAAATGCTTCGAGCAAATACTTGTATTGAAACAAAGACAAATTTCTTCAATCGATCAACTGAATCAATAATTGAGATAATATGTATGAATGGGCTCAAGTATAACCATTTAGGATTCAAATAAGCGTTTATTAGACCGAAAAATACCGATTCCTCTATTAGAAAAAACATATTTTTTGCAATTATAAGCATCATTTTTTGATTGGAGAGAAATCTGTTATTAGATTGGGTACATCTTTACTGCGAAGGATACGAAAAAATTTTACATGAAGTAATTCATTTCATGGTACCATTAAATTGATAGTCCGTGCAGCACAACACTTATCTTTCTGTATGAAATAGATTTTTGCCATTATAAATCGTCTACTACGATTATATATAGGGAAAGGTGTAGGGTAATGCGGCCTCCAGAGCACAATGATCTTCGAAAATAGACACGTGTGAAGCATCGTAGCCACATCGAAAATTCTGCATCTGTACTTGTTCACGCTTAAAAATTTGTTTCATTTTAAATTTCAACAATAATTATATACACGAGTGTAAAGATAGTATGTTCGTTGTTGAATAATTACTTTTCAGAACGACAATAATGTTTTCAGCGGCTCCTTCTACCTCATCACCAATCCGCAAATATTTTCGAAGACCTTATGCGAGTTAAAAATAATACAGTATAATTATTTTGTAACATTTTAAAACTTTTTTTATTCAGTCAGCAGTATTGTCTAAATTATTTGTAATAACACAATAACCATCACAGCATATTACTCACATATTAGTCGACTAGATGAGGTTTCACAGTCCTATTTTTATGGGGTATCCACACCTTTGAATGGGTCAAAATTCTGAGGAAGAGATTGATATTTTACAGTGTATTCAATAGTTGGATCAAATCCAAAAAAAAAATCATAAAGTTTACTTTGAGTCTAATAGTAGTTACGCTGCATATAGAAAAATACGAAATTATTCGATCGTCGTAAAGAATCAGGAGCACCGTTAGATCGATTCTGGAATTTTTGGTCTTCAATTGTTCAGAAGGGATGCCTCTATCAGATTAACATACAACTTTTTAATATCGCAAAAATTGCCTGATTCATTCAGTTTTTGTTGAGATTGTTCTAATTTTTCAGTTTTTTTCTTTACTTTTTCTATGATCTCAATCAAAAACGGTCATATCAAAAAATTGTATGTTCATCTGATAGAGGCATCATTTCTGAACAATTAAAGACCAAAAATTCCAGAATCGATCCAACGGTGCTCCTGATTCTTTACGACAACCGAATAATTTTGTATTTTTGTATATTCAGCATAACTACTCTTAGACTCAAAGTAATATTCAATGTTGAATATGGATAATGAGGGTCAATCCCTCCTCAAACTTCATGATTTTTTTGGAGTTGATCAGACTATCAAATTCGCTGTAAAATATCAATTTCTAGTTCCTTAGAATTTTGACACATTCAAACGTGTGGATACCCGACCGTTAAAGAACAAACAGGAAATAATAAAACTTAATTAGAATTAATGGAAGCACTGAATCCCATTGTATATGAAATTTATATCGTACGGGAAATCACCTGCGATATTTTATGTTTCTTTTTGAATATTTATAATAACATTTTTTTACAGATAAACAATATTAAAGATTTTTCATATTATCTTCTTACATACAGTACCACTTTTGAATGCCACCTTCCCATTCATCATGGGTAGTAACTTAAATACCATCAAACTACGCGACCAATCGCTTGTTCTTCTTAGGATTAAACTAAAAAAAAAAACATAATAAAGACAAAAATCCAATTACAAATAAGGGATACACTTAATCCCTTCGGATATCAAATATATAAGGCAAGGTGAATAATCTGCAATATTTTGATGCGCTACATATCCCCAGCGATTCGTTTCTAGTATTTCGAATGCTTGCAGATGATTATTCGCCGATACAGTTTTCAATTTTCTAAATAAGAAAAAAACACTTCTCGATTCTGTTATAATAATATGCTGAATTTTTCCAAACGAAGGTAAAAAATTATTATTTTTTAGCGCCACAACCATATTTGGTGCGTAATAAGTGCCATTTATCCTAACCCAAGATGCAGTCGTTTGTGTTTTAGTTACCGATTGTGGCAGAGTTTCTTTGAATTTATCATAATCAGGAGAAAGATTCAATTCTAATTCCGATTGAACACCAATATTCAAACGATCAGGAAATCCAGTTTGTGTTATAAACCTGTGACATACTTGCAACTGATTTTTTAATGCCAGGGTAAAACTAGGATTTTTTCGATTTGTCATGGTCTTCGCGAAATCTTTGAGCCTTTTATGTTTAGCCTCAAACCTCATACAAGAAAGATACTTTATTGGTCCTTGCAAAACCATAATTCGGGAATAATGGGTCAAAAAGTGATGTTTGGGCTTTAGAGTGTCATTAAAAACGCCCCTATACAATAAGTGATGTTTTTCAACCAAATTTGAGAAGTATTTTGGTGTTTCTTCAGTCAAGACAGGAGCCATTGCAATCGTAATGATTTCTCTAAGCATTTGATATAAATGCCAAAGTTTGTTATCTAATGGCACTTGATCGCCAATTATTAAGCCAAGATTACGAACTAAAAAAAACATCTCAGATGCTGAAATAATTAAATGTTCTTTTTTAATATTTTGACTGCTGAACGATGATGGACAATTAGCATCTTGCTTCTCATAATTGAAAAATTGCAATCTTGAATTAAACAACTCAAGAGTGAAATATTTATATTGATATATCAACCTGTTCAATATTTTCGGAATCTCATATCTACATATACCTTCTAACAGATCATGCATGGGATCTACGGACGGATTTTCTATCACATGATAGTTAGGCATGGTATTGAAAATGCATTCTTCAATAACACCGTACGTTTTTTCAGCACTATGTTTAGAGTAATTGTCCGTTGTCCGTAAAATGTCAACATTTTCAACTAATAGTTCTGTACAATCTGTTTTTGTTGCGAAACACATTCGACAATAATGCAAAGCCGAAAAACTGCGGGAAAATCCAAGAATTGAATTTAAACCCAAATTATCTCCCAATATTGCGGATACAGCAAAGTATACTTTTTTTTGTTCACCATTACAATTTACAAGAACACCTTCTTTTTCTAAATCGATCAGTTGTTCTTTGAGATTGTTGAAAATCAATTCGTTTCCTAATTGGGCATGATCTTTCGAGTTGTGTAGTTGCAGCAAAAATATATTCTCCAGCATGCTGGCATATTCGTTCGGAATACAAGGAATAGTACAATAAACTGCACCAAGCTTATGAATACTTTTGTGCGAACCCAGAGGATTATTTATTTCGAAATCATCATAATAAAAGAGAAGTGGCAACACGAATTTATTTTCGAATTTTTTTTCAGTCGTTTTCCATGCTGTGCCTTGCATTATGGAAATTATGGCTGGACTTTTTTTAATACTTTCGACATTAGAAACGATTAAATCAAAAACACGAGGTAACTCAAGAAATCTTTTGAATAATTTTTTAATAGGAATAACCTGTATCTTGATTTCTGCTAAACGAACTGTTGTTTGGTTTTTACTGCGACAAGGTGCCAAAGTAGCATGAACAGGGATCGATTCAGGTTTGATTAAGCAATTTAATTCTTCAAAAATGGAAAGTATTTGATGTTCGGTTTTAAAATGTTTAAAAGCGTTTTGCATTATATTAATCATTTTAGGGAGTGTATCATTATTACTATTCGGCAAAGATTCACACTTCTCCTTTATCACGTTGAAACAAGTTGAATTCAAGTATTCACTAAGAGTGTCAATGAACTCCTTCACGTGAGCTCTTGGTAAGATGGTCTTGCTATACAATTTACTTATAAGGCATGTAGCACTCTTTGTAACTGCATTTTCAAAATTTTGTAAATCATCGTTAATAGAAGTCTTCGTTCCATGAGAGCTGTTTTCTTGTGTGTTTGACGGTTCAGAATGGTTATCCAGCATATCATCCTGACTGGAAGACGAAGGAATATCTAATGGCTCGATATGAACAAGACCACTATGGTGTTGCTTTACAGTTTTTGGACAAACTTTGTGCGTACTGTTGCTTTGGAGAATATGTTTGGTAATCAAATGTTTTTTGTATGAATAAATGTTATTGAATTTGCCTGCACATAAGTACGGACAATGACACTCCATTAACATCTGAACCTTGTGTTTTAATCTGGCATGTCTCAAAAAATTGGTTGGGTCTCTTAAAGTAGACGCACAAAACGGGCACGGGTACATGTTCGTATAGTAAATAAAAAATAGTGTTGCAATGTTCGATATAAAAGTACTGCAAATTGGAACACGTGGAATACTTATTGTTAACAGTTATTTCGATACTTCGATTTGGTCTTGCGACAATTGTTGTTGGCGTTGCTGTTTCAGTAATCTGATAATATTGGCGATGTAGCTGATCTTAGTATCCCATTTCGTTTGGAAATTGTACAAACCGTTTTGCAGTAGTATCCATATATGCTCACTTTCACGAGGATATTGGATATTCAAAACTTGAAACGATTTGAAGCAAATGTCAATTGCTTCGAGTGTAGACCTTACTTTATATATCATGTCATCTATACATACGTAAGACTCTTTTATTTTTGTGAGTTCGGGACCAACAATAATGATCTGGGGCTGAAACGGCAAATTATTGTTCTGTAGCTGTTTTATTCTCTCGTCACGAGCATTTGCAACGTCTGATGAAAGCTGTAACATAATGTAAATATATATAAAACTTTGAATCAACTAGAAACAATTTTTCTGGGAATATACGGATAAAGAAGATATATATATATATACATATATAACTCACTCGAGCATGAACTATCAAGCTGTCTTTCGCATTGGCAATACTAGGTTTCCAGCATTTTGTTTTACTGCTTTTTATGACCATTCGAGGTGGAATCAAGTGAGGTAATAGTAGCAGTTGTATCGCTACCATTGAATCTGCAAGCGTCAAAACTCATCGTGTAAATATCATAGTAAATCCTATTCAACATCTTACAACATTATGTATCATTAATCGCACAAACCTTCGTTGATATCTTCGACTGACAACGATGTTTGAAGTTCTAATCCTGTCAAATCTTTTTTCTGTAATTGATATTCTGTTGATATAGTGATGAAAAATGTTTTCCACTTCTCGATATCAATTACATCTTCCGTAAGTTTAAGGGCAGAAAAATCTTCGTCAATTAATTCGTAACCCTTTGGGTGTTTGAGAGGTAACCAATTTGTGAAAAAATCGTCTATTTTGTCGATGTCACTCGTCAAAGCTTCTTGACGTCGGAGTGGAAAAGTTACTTTCCAATGTTGTAGCACAACATTCCAAGGTGAAATATTAACTTTGAGCCAATTTTTGCTTTCGAGAACTACATCATCAGCTGTAAGATCTTCATAAAGAAAATTGTATTAAAATATAAAAAGGTCAACAAATGTGGTATATCCATAAAAATCCATCAAGTATTAGACCTCTAAGCCTTACCGTTCAGGAGAGACACGTTGATTAGTCTCTCAACTTTGAGTACATTGACTTTTACATTTTAATTTTCATCCCATCTCTATCGCAAAAAAGAGAATTTGATCAAACGTGTTTTTAATGTGAAAACATGTCTGATCTCTCCGAATATGGAATTTGTTTCAAGCTATTTAACGTATTTTGTTGACGGTTTTCGAGAATCTAGCTTGAAACAAATCCAATATTCGGAAAGATCAGACATGTTTTCACATTAAAAATACGTTTGATCAAATTCTCTTTTTTGCGATAGAAATGGGATAAAAATTAAAATGTAAACTCAATAAAGTTGAGAGACTAATCAACGTGTCTCTCCTGAACGGTAAGGCTTAGAGGTCTAATACTTGATGGATTTTTACATATCAAAATTGCAGACAAACCGAAATTTTGACCCCAGATCGTTTACAGATAATTAGGGGGGTACATTAAGGGGGTACATACACCTTTGAAATAATTTTTTACAAATCACTGCTACGCCCTGAGAGAACATTCTAGTGACTCAGTTTTTTCTACAGTTGATTAGTGCTATTTTGATACATATTTCATGATTTTTCCCGATTTTATGTCCTCCGCTGAACATAAATTAGGTCTATCGAAGAAAAAGCAGTTGTCGTAGGGTACAGGCTGCTGCGTTGGATGAAATTCCTTCAACTTTTGAGGAAATATCCTGTATGAATGTAATTTAGGGCCAAACCATTATTATTTCATGAATTGGAGTTTTAGACATAGAAAATTTTGATTGTAAGACTTTATTTTTCCATAGTTTTGGAAAAAATGTTTCAAAAAGAAAAATTTCTATGTCTAAAAATTAAATTCATCAAATATCATTGGTTTGGCCCGAAATTACATTAATACAGAATATATCCTCCAAAGTTGAAAAAATTTCATCCAACGCAGCAACCTGTACCCTACGACAACTGCTTTTTCTTCGATGGACTGAATTTATGTTGAGCGGAGGACATCAAATCTGGAAAAATCATGAACCATGTATCAAAATAGCACTAATTAACTGTAGAAAAACTGAGTCACTAGAATGTTTTCTTAGATCGTAGCAGTGATTTGAAAAAAATTATTTCAAAGGTGTATGTACCCCTTAAGGAATGAAAACTATAAAATATTTTTGCCTGACCTTGATATTCATTATCTGAATCGTCGTTTAGTGAAGGTTCTTGCAATTTTTTCAAATCAACCAACGAGTTTCTATATCTATTCACAAGCCTCCCACGAGCAGGCATGGACTTATTGGTGCGCGATTTTCTTTTTTCGATTGCTTCAATGTAATAATTGTCGATATGTTCATTTGGAAAAATTTTTACTATTTCCGCAGCCAAATATGCAAAGTCATTGTTCCTGAGTCTGTAAATATATGTAATCATATTGATGTCATACTGTATGAAGTAAATATAATACAAGTAAATACGGACAGTTTCGACTAAAGTAATACCTCTTCGTTGTTGTATTCAAAATTGTTGATATGATATGATCCGTAATAATGTCTTGGTTTCTTTTGGACAATCTCGGTTTCGCACTTTTTCTGTATACCTCCAAGATTGTTGATGTCAGAATATTTTTCCTCAGAATCGATTCAACCGATGGCAACAGGCGGACATTGAAATATCCGTTTGCAGTGCAAGTTGCTGCATTAATTTCGCTTGAACTTGTCACCTAAGAGAAGAAAATTGTTTTAAGGAGGTATAGGACGTACTCTCATCTCCAAAAATTTCTAGCACGTGGGATTATGCTAACGCTTATGGCATGAAGAAAGAATTAACTTTTTACAATACTGTATTCAAAAATGAAGTTGATGAATACAAAATAAATATAAAACGAAAGTTTTCGTTCATTCCAATTTGCTGTGCTACCCTTGTCTTTGCATTCATATATAGGGACCGTGCATGAGCTGTAGAGAGCAGCACCAGCGCCGATGAGTGCGCTCTCTCGCGTCCAAATATGCAATTAGTGTGGTGATATTTTGGCTGTTAGCAATACGAAAATAAAACAATATTGCAAATAAAAATGTTAAAAGTAATAAAATATGGTTTTCGTCCTATAATTAATGATCGTGTGCGAGGACAAAATAATACGAAGGGAAAAAAGTTGTTCGATTCGGGTCACGTTTTAAGGCCCATCCTTAGTCGCCTACCTCCTTTCCATACAATGTAACGAAAACGGGGCCGGGGAGACACATTTCGATGATTATCCGAGCCCAGGCGTCGAAAACGCAAAAAAGGCCAACGTAGCGCAAATTCTATTTCAATTCCAAACACATACGTCCAAAAAAATTTTCGTTTCATGCGAAAATAGAGCCAGCGTTTGGTTATTTCTTTTTTCCATTGTCTAAAGCCAAGGACAATGAAAAACCAAACGCTGGCTCTATTTTCGCATGAAACGAAGATTTTTTTGGACGTATGTGTTTGGAATTGAAATAGAATTCGCGCTACGTTGGCCTTTTTTGCGTTTTCGACGCCTGGGCTCGGATAATCATCGAAATGTGTCTCCCCGGCCCCGTTTTCGTTACATTGTATGGAAAGGAGGTGGGCGACTAAGGATGGGCCTTAAATGTAATGGAAATTGAAAATACGAAAAGATGATACCGTCGTCACGGGCAAAGTTGTAGCTCATTTCTCACTGGTGGTTTAACGTTTCGAAGTCGAAATGGCGTGTTAGAACAGCCTCGAATGCAACAATATCGTCTTGATGAAGACATTACGAAAAAAAATATCTGTATTCCGTCAATTAATACAAAAATATGATAATTGCCATTTACACGCGTTGTTATTTTCACCACTCTAATGTTTGGATTGGTCGTTTGATAGCACTGCGAGCGCTACGCACGGTCCCTATTCTTCGAAACTACATTGTATCATTGGTTCCATTATTGTAAGAATGTAATTATCCCATTGTAATTATCCCATCCCAGTATTGAGCCATACACACATCAGAGTTTCTGATGTTGGCAGATTTAAATAATGAATTCCGTGAGTATGGAGCGAACTCACCGCTGTACTTTCAGCTACGTTAACCACTTCCCGGGGCCCAGCAGATTGGTTCTGAAACTTTTCCTTCCATTTTTTTATGCATACGGATTGTGGGCCGATAAGAGGTAGAAGGGTTTCAATCATTTTTTCGGTCAAATTCGGCATTACTTCTTC
Organism: Tenthredo notha; assembly: GCA_914767705.2. Taxonomy (NCBI): domain Eukaryota; kingdom Metazoa; phylum Arthropoda; class Insecta; order Hymenoptera; family Tenthredinidae; genus Tenthredo; species Tenthredo notha. Next base: position 3,719,052 of record OU611916.1, read on the forward strand.
GGTAATTTTGTTAGCTGTATGGTGAAAGTCTCGTATAAAATCCGTCGATTGATTAAAAGCACATAAAAAAAATACTTACCTGCAAATATTTCGATATAATCTGCCAGACCCCATTGTGTCAATAATTCTTTGACAAAATCGTCCGCCATGTCACTGATATATCAATAATATAAAACACACTACACTTAAAAAAAAACAGTTCCTATCACGGTACCACGTACCCAAGCAGTAACACGTGCAATTGCTTGCCGCCTCAGGGAAGCTGTTCTTGAATAGATGAGACCGATTCGTATGGGCGCCTTCGTACACGACTCCGACTGCAGTGTTGCCAACCTATTGAACGACTATTTCTTTAGATGGCGCCACAATAATCGAGACAATAATTATTTAAATTTCTTATTCAGATGGCACCACAATCATTCTTCAGATTTCTTATTTCAAAATTTCACTCAAAAATACTTTTGATATTAAATTTTATTATGGGAACAAGTAATGTTGTTGTGTTTGGCGAAAATTCGAAAGCAACTCTTCTTTTTTCCTCGGATGGACTCTAATTTCTTTATATCTAAAGAAATTTCTTAAAGGTTGGCAACACTGACTCCGAGTCGTATACGCTCGCGTCACTCGCGGCTATCAGCCGTCTACGGTGTACAGTTGGGCAATAAAGTTCTTGTAGGGTCGAAATTTAGGCTCATGCGTTCTAGCGTCGCGAATTTATTGACCTGATATGCAAGAAAATAATGAATATACAAATTTGCAATTTTCAGGGTTTATTCCGAACAGTATAAGCAACAACTGTGCCAAATCGCTGATTATTTCATCGATTTTCATCGGAGTTACAAAAAAAAAGTAACTGTTTGAAAAAATTACATAAAATAATACCTGCAAGAAATGAGGAATTTTCTGTAATTCAAAATTCAGTAGATCGCTGCTGAATCTGAATTGCGAATTTCAATCAGTTGGGCATCATATTTTGAGAAAACATTTTTTTATATTCATTAAATAAGTTATTCCTGTATAACATCAAAATCGAGTTCGAATTTAATTCTTTCTCACTAAAATAAAGAAGTTCGAACTCAGCTGACGATATATTCTATACGTATTTGTCATTATCATAAGTTAATATAGTGAATAATAATCGTGCTAATCTTTCGAAATGAATTGTTTTCCGCACATATGAGATCATATAAATGCTGTAAGGGATGAAGCAGACCATCGGGTCGATTATGCTCGTATCTTTCACCCACGATGGGATTCTTTTGAACTTCCAGAAGAAGATGATACCAATTCATTTTTGTTTTTCCATTCTAAAATACCGTATCATAACATAACATAATTTTTTCTCGTACCAAAAATATATACGGTTAAGGTAAAAAACTTAAATTACTTGCATCTAAAAATGTCGGTTGATTCAATCACAAATATTCCATATTGACGACTAATAAATCGAATTTGGATCGAATGAATAAAATATTACGCTCACATACATTAATTAATTGGAATAAATAAGTTAACTTAAAAAAAGAAAAAAATTCAATTTTAATAATGAATAATTTTTATTTGGCTTGATAAAATAGCAAGTTCCAATGGATCATCTTAAGTAGTTGAATCGAGTGATTGTTTTTTGTTATCCCAGAATACCAAATTTTTGCATCCAAGTATATTTTCTTGTACCAAAGAAAAACAAAATTGATGTGAAAAATGTAAATTACTTGTTTCCAGTATTTCTGGTTTATCGAATCAAAAACATCACATATTTGCAATTAAAAACTCCGATTGGTGCTAACCGCATCAAGTATTACGATCAAAAATATTATTTATTTCCAATTAATATTTCTGCCTTGTTGTTCGTAGAAATCGTGTATTCAATTGAAGTAACTGTAATTAGTATCAATGAATTGAATTATTTTAACCAAATAACTGCTTCCAAAAAAATGACTTACTGGGCGCAACATCTACTTTTATTCAATGCAAAGAATAATCAATTCGTCTCAAGTAAATAGCACTCAAATAATTTGATTTATTCGGATAAAATAAATTTTTTTAACAGTGTAAGTATAGAGCATATTGGTATATAGTATCGTGATGAACATGAAACCGTTTGGTACCAATCACAATACTACGTTCACTATCCGTTAGATAGCTACGGGAGCCACACATTTTTTTCCGTGTATCTGAAACGTGAAAGCCGTGACGTAACTGTGAAATTTCCCCAGCTGGCTGTCATGTTGCGGCCACCCTATTTTTGAACAAGCGCCGCTACTTGGGTTCTATTCTACCTTAAGGGGGTACATACACCCAGCGGCGCGGAAAACGCGATAAGAAAAGAAACCGTTTTTGGAAGGGATAATGATAGAAATTAATAAAATAAAAAATTACACATTGTTTATTGGTATTTCAACTTTGGAAAAATAAAATTTTTCTTTTTTTTTTTTCAAAAATTACAATATGAAAAACCACGTGACCCGAAGCACTATGGAAAAAAGTAGTTCCATGGTCGATATCATTTTTTCTTCAAATGTTGATGGATGTGCAAAATGCAAAATATTTATTGTAAAATGAAGGTGTAGTTATAGTCTGTCGAGCCGGGTTTTTGAATTTCGAAAAAATTTCAAAATTACAGCAGTTTGAAAAATAGCGTGCGTTTTTCGTCAAAAATTTCGCACTTGAATTGTTGATAAAAAAATTTGTAATTAAAAAATTAAAAATCCGGCTCGACAGACTATGACTACACCTTCATTTTACAAGAAAAATTTTTAATTTTGCAGATCCATCAACATTCGAAGAAAAAATGATGTCGACCATGGAACTACTTTTTTTTCATAGTGCTTCGGGCCACGTGGTTTTTCATATTGTAATTTTTGAAAAAAAAAAAAACAAATTATAAAGTTGAAATACCAATGAACAATGTGTAATGTTTTATTTTATTAATTTCTAATATTATCCCTTCCAAAAACGGTTTCTTTTTTTAGCACGTTTTCAGCGCCGCTGGGTGTATGTACCCCCTTAAGGTGCTTCCCTCCCCAATTTCGCCAGACCTGAAAACATTGGGATAAACGCGTGCAGAAGGTGTTATTAAACGGAACGAAAAACATTACATTACGAAAAATGTAAAAACCATCTGTAGACTCTATTTTCGCACGGAACGAACGTTTTTTTGGACGTATGTGTTCGGTATTGAATTTTAATTCGCGCAGCATTGGCCTTTTTTGCGTTTTTGACGCCTGGGCTCGGATAATAATCGAAATGTGTCACATCGTATCAAACGGAGGTGGGCGACTAAGGATGGGCCTTAATGCAGAATGTCGACGACAATGTAATTCTTTGATAAATTCTCTAGAGCGGTAAACTCGATTTAGCCACGAACACCGTCTAAAAAAGTAATCCGAGCACCTTTTCTGTTTTGCAACACCTGGTCGTGGTTTCTGATCTGAACTACAAAAACAAATATTTTTCCACAAATTCGTGATATTTCAGTCATCCGCTCTAGAATTATTGGAAATCAGCCCATTCCCAGAATAAATTTTCATTTTTTTCTGTAATTGTTGAATAAAGCGAAACTTTCGATACACGCTATTCCGGTCGGTCAAGTAGGACTGAAACCCGGCCTGAAGTATATATTTCATTCACACGGTATTCATTCGAGAAGAACTGCTGTGAAATATACTGCCGCGCAGGCGGTATGAGTTGCTTGACTCGTAGGTTGATTATGATTGTGGTCGGCCGACAACGGGTATTTGTAGTCAAGCCAACGTTACTTTACTTGCGAGCGTTGCCGCTCATCTACCGGCTTGGCAAGGTACTAAGGTAGGTGGCGACGCAATGTATGAACTGGGTAAATGCCAGGATACCGACATGGCCGTGTCAGCTTGCCCCACGTAAAAGCTATATGGCAATGCGAGGCAAAGCATTATTCCGCGAAGATCTAGAGCTGTTCACGGCAACAGTCGATTACAAGATATTTCCAGCCAAAGTAATATTATATACCTAATACCTATAGCCCAGGTAGCGAGTATGGCACTTTATATTACTCTAGAATGCAATGAAAAAATTATGATTGGACATTAATGAGAAAAAGCAACTATTCCTATCTTCAGTATAAACATTCTTGAAGATACTGAAAAAAGATCCGTAACTTTCAACAATTCGTTGACCAGAAATATTAATAAGTAAATATAGCGAAAATCAAAAAATTCGGCCGAACAAAGAATGATCAGGCATACGGGTCGTTGGTTGGGTGAAAAGCTCCATATACACACTTCGAGATCTCTAACATTTTGAAATAGAAACGACAGGTTTCTTTGTTTGTTCCCAGAAGGCTGAGGCCAGTTATCTGACCAGATACAATAGATGCGGATTGCTATACATATACTTGGATATTAGGGTGGTCCTTAAATACCAACTTGAGGAGTGAAGCATGGCAACGTTCAGACGAAAAATGAAAAAAAATTGTCCACAAATATTAGAGTTAAAAAAAATTCTAACAGGTGCCTGAACAGGCATGAAGGCTTCCGGTTTTTTTTTCCCCGATTTCCCTGCATTACTTGTGAAATTTTACTTCGGAAACGGCTTCCAGAACATAGAAAAAATCCCATCGTAAGGGTGATAATCGAAAATACTAATTATTCATCATGAAGATATCACTCGAACTGGGTAGTAATTTGAGAAGGAGCTCAATCAATCGAGTCGAGTCAATGGTTTTGTGTTGGCCTGACGTTTCGGCAGTGATATGCTGCCCTCATCAGAGGCTATTTATTAAAAATAAATAATTACAGAAAATTAATCAAATGCTCAGTGCATACAAAGTGTCAAAAGTTAAAACTTAAAAATTACAAAACATAGTCAAAACTAAAATGTATCGAAACAAACAATGAAAGAGAAGTCAAAACAAATACAATGGTAGTCAAAAAGATGATAACAAGGAAGACATAAAAAAATCAACTAAATCTGATATATCAAAAAGAACTTAGATTACCTTAATGTGATTAGTGTCACGTGAAAAAACTGGTGTCTATGAACACCATCACCTCACTGCAAGATGTACTAAGTGTCATCTTGCGACGGTAGAAGTGTTTAATAAAGCAGAGAGGTGTGACGACGTGCTTTATATACGTTGTCAGCTGAGGTAAACCAAATGAAAACAAAAATACTAATATTTTGGTGCAAAGTTGTGCAAAAAATCAGGCTTGGGGTCAACAACATAGACAGATCGACCGAACAATTTTCCTTGATTTTTCTCAATATAGTGATATATTTGAAAGCGAAATTGCCCCAACAATCGAATGTCGACAAAAAAAATCGCAAGATCTCATAATATTTAAACGGAAAGCTGCAAACTTCTTTAGGCACATGTTAGAATTTTTTTTCAAATCTCATATTTGGAGACAATATTTTTTGATTTTTTGTCTGAACGTTGCCATGCTTCACTCCTCAAGTTGGTATTTAGGGACCACCCTATTGGATATACAAAGTAGGGGGTCTGGAGAGAATGTCAAATTTTGATTTTTAAAACTCACATCCTTATAGGAAATTTGACTGCGCATCTTTTTTTTCGTTTGAGAAAAAGTTGTAGCTCTTGTCGTTTTTGGAATATTTGCAAACAACGTATTTTGGCCAAAGTGAAAAATTCCCTTTTTTTTTAACTTCAACTCGCTCTCGCTTACCCAATTTTTGCAGTTTTGAAACGAAATTTGCAGGAATCATATATTATAGTGTTTCAGGATTGATTGGCAAATGAAAAGCTCAATATTGTTGTTAACAAGAAAGTTATCGATTGTTTTCCGAGATATTGCGAAAAATCAGTTTATATAAAATCAGTAGGTATATATAAAAAGAGGTTGAGGTAGATGCTGAAAGGATCAAAATAGGGGATAAATTTTGACTTGGGCCGCTGCTCGACGTAGCGGGCGTTTATATTTATTTTTTGCCCGTTCGTCTGAAAACCGCCACTTTAGGCCCGCTTGATGGGTCCAAAAAACACGAAAATCATGCATGTGTGACAAAAATGTTTTTCAATACGTAACTAACTTAAGATTAGTTTTATAGACGGGCGAACCTGTGAATACCCGTATGAAAAAACTATATATATGGCAAAAATATATTGAGAAATATATAATAATTGTATTTTAATATATGAAATCATATATAAACTATATATGGCAAAAATATATACAGAAATATTTAATAATTGTATCTTGATACATGAAATCATACATTTAATGAATATATTTTGCTACCTATTTTATAAAAAATACTGTGAAGTATGATCAAATTGATCGATGAGTGCATTTTATTATTAACTTTTTTATTATTGTGTTACACTTTTTAATTATTTTGATGAGCTACCGCCCGTAACTTATTTTTTCGGCGTAGGTCAGTCAGCATGTTATTGATGGCGATACCGAACATCGTCGGTTTGAAGTCGTCTATGAATTTTTCTTTTACAGCTTCTGAATTAGTAAATTACACACATCATTTAATATATACGTTTCGAAACTATTAAACCATATATTATTATTGAAAAATTAACCCGCTGGGCTATACCTGGGTCACCAGTGACCCAGCGGCACCCTAAGAAAAGAGGCACCTTTTGAATAATTTCGCGCCTTCTCGTCTTCTTTTTGTAATTAACTTTTTATGTAATGGAGATATCATATTCGTTCTTGCATAGTCTTACTCGATATATTCCGACGATTCCATATCACTATAAAACTTGTAAAAACAAACATTCTGGATCACTTTTAAGGAAAAGTGGCATTTTCCCCTACTTCAACGTGACGACGGACAATGGTGTAGCCCAGCGAGTTAGGTAAGGAGTGAAACCCCACAGTTTGAATGGAAAAAAAAAAAAATTAGTCCCAAAATGAAGTTTCTTAAATGAAGTTAACACGTGCTGGTAAGGTCTCAAAGTTTCCCATTCAAAACACATGCTTTTTTACGGATCTCAATTCAAAAATGCACTGTGAGGGTAATTTTATTTCTAAAAATCCTGAACTATGTGAAGGTATCAGGTATGTGTACTACTACATGAGGAAAAATCGAGGATATCATACCGTTGAATCTGATCATGATTCTACTCCGAAAATCCTCGATTTTATATCTCATTTAATAGTACACATACCCGATACCTTCACACAGTTTAGGATATTTCTAAATAAAATTAGTCTCACAGTGCATTTTTAAATTGAGATCCGTAAAAATGCATGTGTTTTGAATTGGAAACTTTGAGACCTTACTGGCACGGGTTGACTTTATTCTAGAAACTTCTTTTTGTGGACAAAAATTGTTCTTTATTTTTCCTCTAAACTGTGGGGTTTCAATCCTCAAGATGCAATTCAACGTCCACCCTAGTGTATATATTACCAAATTGAGCATTAATCAGATACCTTCGATTGCAGTCATTATATTTTTATCTAATCCTGGACATCGAGCGGAATTTATATCAATTTTGCTTGCACCACCTCTTGAATTACTCTGAAGCAATACTTCAGGCGGAAATAATGCAAGCACCAGAGATCTTGCCATAGCCTGGTGTGATTTTTGGCTTTCAGCCGTTCGCCACTGGGCATATGTTACAAAAACGTTGCTTCCTTCATGTCCTATTTCAACCTAATGAGAATATTTTACAATCGGTACCGTAGAGAATGTATTACTATTTCATTTGTATATTGCATAATTGTCAATAAGATAGAATTTATATTAAACATTAAAAACGAAAATTTAATGGCAATATTTTTAATTAAGATTAAAATTTTGTTGATAAAGTGAAATAGACTCCAAGTAAATAATAAAATTTAATGTAAGTTTTTATGTATAAGAGCAAGTCCACCAATTCTAGACGTCGGATCCGGTCTCGTCTTCTCGGATCTTTTTGTAACTTTACCAGCTGAAAGTTCACATCGCAAAACGAGTCCCGATTTTTTTCAGAATTTAAAAAAAAAACAAGGCACGGACATTATCTTTATTCATTAGTGTAACTGCTGCGCCATTGTCAACGTCAAATTTGACAGTCTTACCGTTCACCTGAAGGGTGGCGTAGAATTTATCGCGTTGTTCTCCGTGTTCTATTTGCAAAATTTCCTCTACTTCTAGCTCGTCGGTTTCCTCCTCCACCTGATTGGTGGGGGCACGATTTTTGAAGCAAACCTTTGCTAAATGACCCTGTGTAACGCAGCTGTTGCACCGTATATCCTTACTCAGAGTGCACTTTGAAGCAAAGTGTGCTCTGTCGCATCTATAACAGGTGGTAAGTTTATTAGAATGAGTCTTATCAGAACTATTACTCTTTGGATTTTTGTTTCGTACAGTAATGTTCATTAATGGCTTCGCGGTGGCTAACTGTTTTTTTTTGGACTTTTTCGGATACAATCGAATAAAATAATATTATATTATTTGTTGAATTAATAAGTAGTTATGTTTTATTAGATTTATTTAAATTACGATCCGACGTACAACGCGGCCTCTCTTGATCTGAGCCAACAATTGTTGTTAAGGCCCATCCTTAGTCGCCCACCTCCTTTCCATACAATGTAACGAAAACGGGGCCGGGGAGACACATTTCGATGATTATCCGAGCCCAGGCGTCGAAAACGCAAAAACGCATGCGAAAATAAAGCCAGCGTTTGGTTATTTCTTTTTTCCATTGTCTAAAGCCAAGGACAATGAAAAACCATTTAGACAATGGAAAAAAGAAATAACCAAACGCTGGCTCTATTTTCGCATGAAACGAAATTTTTTTTGGACGTATGTGTTTGGAATTGAAATAGAATTCGCGCTACGTTGGCCTTTTTTGCGTTTTCGACGCCTAGGCTCGGATAATCATCGAAATGTGTCTCCCCGGCCCCGTTTTCGTTACATTGTATGGAAAGGAGGTGGGCGACTAAGGATGGGCCTTAACATACTAAGAGGTTTCCGTGAAACATCGCACTCAGTCACCGCCAACTCGGCACCACCCAAGATTTTCGTCTGTTTTTTGCAGGCTGGCCATCCCCTTTTCAATTTTAAACTTTTAAGGGCCGTAAAATGATTAAATAAATAAATATTCAGATGAATATTAAATAGATCAATGAATAAACAAATAAATGTTAACAATTAACAATTGTTATCACAATAAATTATATTGAAAGAGTAAAATTATTCAGTACAATTTGGTTGTATCAATAATAACGTTAATTAGATTAATAATTATTTTCACTTAGCTGCTTTGCTTTTACGATGCATGGATTTCACGGAGCCATTTATTCATTTATTTAATCATTCAGTCATACATCTATTTATTCATTTGATTATTCATTTAATTATTTATTCATCCATGCATCCATCCATCCATCCATCCACTTATTCATTTATTTATTCACACAATCATTTGATCATTTTACGGCCTTTGAAAGTTCAAAATTAAAAAGGGGATGGCTAGCCTGCGAAAAACAGACGAAAATCTTGGGTGGTACCTTGTTGGCGGTGACTGACTGCGATGTTTCACGGAAACCTGTTAGTATATGTAACAAAACAGATACTATTAACGAAAAAGCAAAACTAGCTTCTCACAAGTTCATTAAGATGCCGTTACAGGTAGGTTAATTCTAATATTTCAACATTATTTTTATAAGTGATCATAATTATTATTATTATTATAATTTCGGCCATTGGCACAAGAAATACGACTAGAATGGAGTCTCCTTTCCGAAAAAGTCAGAAAAAAAAGTTAGCCACCGCGAACCCATTAATGAACATTACTGTACAGTCTTTGTAGGTTCGTACAGTAATGTTCATCAATGGTGTTACAGTGGCTTACTATTTTTCCCAGCTTTTTTTTGAATCAAATTTCCCTTCTACAAATATTTTATTCGCCCATTACCAGTGTAACCTTCAGGTTATTAGGAATATGAAAGCTGCGAGGTGGAGCAGAGTCACGAAGTAAGCCAATTGCGTAGAAAAGCACCTTAAAGGCTACAAAGGTGAAATTTTCATTCAGTAATTCAGAACTTTTTTAAATTCTGTTTACAAGCACCGGAAATCGTGTAGTGTTTTTTCTCGATTACCAAGTTTATCGTTTGATTGATTTCGTTTGCCACCAAAGCCTTCTACGTTGGCAACTTTAAGTTCTTTAAGTTCTTCACACCTGGTGGCCCCACAAATACCAAAGATGAGAATAATCTTAAAATATGAAAATGAGGATAGAAATTAATCAATCAATTAAATAATTAATAAAAATGGCTATAAATACGTACTTTTGAGAGTAAATATACGTGGTCCGGCGCATCGTTTATAAATTTCATAACTTCATTCCACGTTAATGCGAAAGATTTCTTTGGCTTGTGACCTTTGGCATTATTTTTAATTAGGTTCTTCAATTTATAAAATTTACTAACGTCAATATTATCTTTGGTGTTCAACGTTGCTTTTAGCATAGAGTAGACACTCCACAGAGTAGACGGACTTGACCTTGTGCTTAAACCTTTGAAATATACAACTAGATTACTCTCTTCAGACTTTGATAAGGCATTTCCATTTTCTTCTTTCCATCTTTTATAGGTTTTGTACACAAGCATGTATCTGTCGCAGATTTTTTTGGTAAGGTGTCAATTTCTTCGTCAGGTGTAAATTTCTGTAAACTTCTTCTTCGTCCGTCGGTTCATCAGATGATGATGTTTCATTCATCTGGCATTTGTTCGTTCACATTCACAATTAATATCGTACTAATACGATATTAATATTAGTTATATTATTTATTTTAGGTGGCCGTTAACGCGCCGTGTATTGATTCTAATTTCCCAATATGAATAGGGATACGAAATCAAAGGTGTCCAGAGACCTGAGACATAAAACTCAGTATCGAATAGACAGGAGAATGAAAAGAAAGCAGCCCTTGAATAAAGTAGAGATTTGGGTTAATATTTCACGGTCGGCGAAAAACTGAAGAGTGCAGATGACCATAAAGTCGCAGTAAACAATGACATAGCGCATGGGCTCGAGACTTCGAACGTGCAAATCAAAAAATAAGGGTCTTGGAGGCAGAGGAAAGCTAACGGGTGCTCTGATCGATAAACTAACAATTTATTACGACCTTGCGATACGAAGAAATTGTGAATCCATCGAAAAAATGCGGAATGCAATCCAGGGTACATTGCTGCACATGAAATCAACGGATGAAAAACCGCAACACAAGTGGTGTCCAGAGGGAGCTGAATCGTGGTGTTTGTATCAAAAAGTTCCTGCACTCAAAGATCTAAAAAATTATCGCCACAAACCCCCTCTCCATCCAGACGTTGAGGCAGCTATTGGGCCAATTTATAAAGATCCAAGTGACTATGGATTATTAGAACCGTGCGTCGGAGGATTCACGCAAAACTCTAACGAAAGTTTTAATAACTTCATTTGGCGTATCGCACCAAAACATTTTAACACCGAATCAAGTGTCATAAATATTGCTGCCAACACTGCCGTATCCACTTTCAATGAAGGTACAAAGTCCCTACTTCGAATCATGGATCAATTAGGTATACGTGTTGGCAGAAACGTTGATCGTTACTGCGATAAAATTGACATGGAGCGTGTATCCACGGCAGACTTACGAGCGCAGCAAGCAACGTGTGAGGGGAGAATAGTTCGCAGACAGGCGCGATTTGGATAGGAAGATGCTGAAATTGCTACTGAAGGAGTCTTATATGGCCCAGAAATAGATGAGTGATGGTAAACAAAATTAATTCGTAATAAATGAACGATAATCCTTCACAAAAGCTACGTAAACTTCAAACGCGTTTTCTTCCAAACGCTGTTTTCAAAGTCTGTGGAGAAAAAAATTCGTAAATATCGACGTTAATCCACTGCGCCTAGACTGACCTGCCCCCTTAATCTCTATAGTGAGTATTACTTTCTGAATTATATTCACTGACAAACATTAGCCAGATCAACGAGGCCGTAACATCCCTCGAAACAAATGATCTGAGGACGATATTGCTGGTATCAACAGGCACATATCATTGCTGCCAAAAGTACCAGCTCATTGGTGTCGTCGTGACTCGACAAAGACGTATTTACAAGGCAATCTAGATAAAGGAACCGTGTATCGGCTGTATCAATCATATATGCTTCTTCTGAAAATTATGACTGCTTGCTTCGATATGGAGGCAATACTTTATTCGCCATGGACTTCAACCAAACAACTTTTCTACAAACGAAAATTGGCCACACACAATTTCACCATTTTTTCGATTAGAAAAAAACAAGGCAAATTCTTTTTGTTTATTCTTTCGTTACTTGTGTTTTGTTTCCTCTAAACTCACATATTACATCAATCGAATGATCAAAACTCTATCTTCAAATGAAAAATATTGAAAGGAGAGTGTATGCCGTGGTGTCAGCATTGTAAGATCAATTCGTTTAAAATGATGATTCATACCACAAGTTGGATTCAGAAAGAGTGAAATAAGAGTAATGAAAAATATATCGTATCTTTAATGTTATGAGTCCGAATTGAACAAGATAAAAAGTAAACAGTGATCACATCCTTCATCTTATCTATGCTGTGAAAAGCGAAGAGCAATATTTTTTCCAAAATTTCACACTACTGTATTGGTCAGGTGAGTGGGTACAGGTTCAGTTGTGGCTGCTTTGGTAGGAAAGTAGCTACTACTCACGGACTTGGGAATAGAGGGACGGAGCATAACGCTTGTGGGGTGAAGCGTAAGACGTAAGAGGGGAATTCACGCAGCGCCGTCTACTGTGAGCATGACCTATCCACCAAAACAATAAAAACCGCCCGTGTCGAGAGAACTTCTAACCTCTCTCAAAGGTTCAAAAATTATAAGCATCATTGCATATCGATGGCCTGAGTCTCAAATGTCGTAACCCACAAAATTTAGGAAATTGACTTTTTTGACTCTTTCGACATTTTTTTTACTTTTTGGACTTTTTTTTACTCTCTCTCGGAAAATTTTTCATTTGTGCGTTACGACATTTGAGAGCATGTCCTAGTCCTACCTATACCGGCATTAAAAAAAAGTAAAACATCAAAAAAACTCCGAAACGATGTTTAAAACTGATATATAATGGATTTATTCAATGACTAGGGACGAATAGGTTCGATCCAGCACCCGAGATCCGTTGAAATCGAGAAAAATTAATTTTTTATGTTCGTCAAGTGTGTCCGTGTTACCTATTTTGGTTAATATCAAAGCCTACGCGTCAAAAACGCAAAAACCGGCAACGTACCCCTAGTCTACAGGCAATGACGAACATCTTTGTCTAAAAATTTTGTTGTTTCACGCAACAATGGGGCGGATGGACAGAAAGTAGAGCGGTAGTAAAGATGTAAATAATGTAAGTAGTGTAAAATTGTCGATTTCTGACAGCTGAGACATGAGACGGTCCTCGGTTAACGAAACGCCCGACAGATGGCTCTACGCGTAAATCATCGTACGGGTAAAGATATATCATCGTCGCTGTGGCGTTCACACACTTGGTACCACGTGACACGACGACCACGCAGAGGTGATTCGAAAGATACGAAAACGTACACACTTATAGAATAATTGATAATACTTGGCAATAATGTATTCAATACTACGGTAAGTGCAACTAATAATTGAATTACAATTAGAATATAATTATTATATTGAAAATATAATATTTGTATTATTTTTTGTTATTTGTTGTGTTTATTTTTTTTGAATATCCCAATACAAAATGTACCATAACTTTCCAGAAGATACGATAATTTTTCCAGTCGAGTTCCGTCACTATACAACAACCATTTCATAACGTTGCTATAACCTCAAATCTGTCAGAATCTGTTGATGCGAATAAAATTTGTGGGCAGACAGTTTATTGTGAAACTTGCTTTTTGGATCTAGGAACGGATAAGAAGGACGAGGAGGGGATAATTTGTTTTAACGAATACAAACGTATGCAAATATTCAATATATGCAAATAGCATAATGTAATATGGTTTTTAATCATTGCTATTGTAAAGACCTGTTAATATTAATGGCATGACAAATTATGTTTCTGAGAATGATAACATAAGTAGTTTGAAAGAAGCACCAACCCGTTTATGGATTTCAGACTTATCGCTTGACGCACAATAACTGCGTACACAGAAATTTGACTGTCATCAAAGATTTTTCTTCCTATGGAAAGAGAAGATAAAACCCCGTTGAGCCAAAATGAAAGGAAGTGGAAGAAAATTCAAATACATGGAGCGGAATATATAATATGCAATTCCCCGATGAAGAATTCTTGGAAAATATTACTATCAAATCTTGTTGAAATCTGGACGGAGACTGTAACGATGGATGTTGCATTCGCACGATGTCAGGTAAAATTTATTCCAATTTCTTATACCCAATCTAGAGCTATAAAATTTTAACTTACTTCTTGCATTTTGCAGAGTGTGATTGCTTAATTACAATGGTATTCAAGCATATAGTTGAGTTATACATTGCAATTCCCAACTTATTCGTTTTTTTCAATATTTGTTCCATTTGCAAATGTATTTAATGATGTCACATATGCAGGGTAGAAATAAAGAGGATGCACTCGGCCTCTGATTTTCCAAGAGATATAGGTATACATTAGGATGTGTAAAAAAAAAAAAAAATTCAAAAGCACATCATCATTCCGGTAGAGCATCTCAAATAGAATATCTCAGCCAAATATGAGCACTTAATATTGATATTTAAAACTGCCTATTTTAGTACCTACAATTAGTAACTAAAATTAGTAATTAAAATAGGCAGTTCTAAATATCAATATTAAGAGCTCATATTTGGCTTAGATATTCTACTTGAGATGCTCTACCGGAATGTTGGTGCGCATTTGAATTTTTTTTTTGGCACACCCTAGTATTAGGGTGCTTTTTTGGAACGACTATTTTTATTTTTCAACTCCCCATTGAAAATCTTGTAGTAGACGTTGAATAAGGAATCCTGTCCAATTTTTAGCTCTTAATTCCAATTCTAAGTACTCGCACTCTTCTTTTTAAGTTTTCCCATGCCAAAAGCATATAAACATTACTACTTTTTCTTTAGCCGCGTACAACTCAGCCGCATTCCAATGGATTGTTCTCATCCAAGACTCATTTGACAGAGAATTTAATGTTCTTCAAAAGTGCCCATGATAGTTTGATTGATTTGAAAATATTGAACTTGACATTTTGTTAGAATTTTATATTCAAAAACATCAAAGTCCTCATATCTTTTGAAATACTGGTTTGAGAGACTTTATTTATTGGACTTTATGTAGAGAAATAAATTTTCTACAAAATTGTTTAAAAATTTTGTTCTGCAAGTTCAACTGTTTATTCGCCCACAGGGAGAAATAAGAATTATGCATAAAATCGACTTTGAAGGCTCACACAGGTGCAGCGGTTGAAACCACAGCCAAACTACCCGGGGCACTTTTGAAGAACACTAAATTCTCTGTAAAATGATTCTTGGATGAGAACAATCCATCGGAATGCGGCTGAGTTGTGCGCGGCGAAAGAAAAAGTCGTAATGTTTAGATGCTTTTAGCATGGGAAAACTTGAAAATAAGAGTGCGAGTACTAAGAATTGGAATTGGAAGTTAAAAATTGGACAGGATTCCTTTTCCGACGTCTACTACAAGATTTTCAATGGGGAGTTGAAAAAAAAAAAATAGTCGTTTCAAAAAAAGCACCCTACCTAGTATACATATTGTGTATATTGATATTACACTGCGTACTGTATAATCTGCTCGTTCGATTTGGTCTACACACAATTATCATATTGATAATTCTAGTGTGATATATCTGAGAAAATCAGATAAAGTACATAGTACAAGTACAAATACGGCTGTTTCTTCAATTTTCGAACACATCTGGCTCAGAATCTATTTCATTAAGCTTACAGTACTGTTCATCGATGGTGTCCCCGTGGCTCACTATTTTTTCTAGCCTTTTTTTAAATCAAATAGATCTTTTTTATATCTTTTTTTTTTTTTGTCTGAGCACTTAAATTCAATGGCCATTTATTAGTTATTGCAAGTAATGAAATGTTCAAATTTCATATACAGGGTGATCCAGAATGCGGTACTTTCCTGACACTGGTGGATTCCTTGTAAGAATCTAAGACCAAAATTATTAATCCTAAAAAGCCAAGAGCGAAGCCGTTTCCAGGTAGGAGCCGTTCAAAGTGAGCCAATACGAGAGTGGATATGAGACTGGCTCAGGGCCGCCACCGCCGGCCTGGCAGTTCTCGCGACGTGTTAGCGGCCACCGCGATCTTGCCAACTAACAAAATAACGTTGGCGGCCCTGAGCCAGTCTCGTATCTGCTCTCGTATTAGCTAAGTTTAAACGGCTCCTACCTGAAAACCTTTTGGTTTTAGATTTTTACAAGCAATCCACCGATGTAGGTGACGCAGTACCGAAAGTACCGCATTCTGGATCACCCTGTATATGAAATTTAAATATTTCATTACTTGAAATAAGTGATAAATAGCCAATGAATTTCAGTGCCGCAGACAAAAAAAAAAAGATCTAAAGGTGCATGAAACTCAATATTATATCTTTTGATAGGTAAAATTGAAAAAAAAATACAAAAGCCTTTTGCGGCATGGCATAATGTTAAAATTAAGAGCTCAAATTTTACAGTGATTTTTTTAAAATTATTCGTGATCGATTAGGGACGTGCAACGATTTAAATTCCACCAAGGCCTAAATAAGAACCACCCTAATATTTATACAGATTTTGAGATCGTTCTGAACGGAGAATCTGTGCTGTTTGTAAAACGTGGATTAAAAAATTATCTCCACCGAAGGTCAAGGCACTACGTTGACGTGGAGTGTAGAATAAAGCCTATCGGAGTCCAACACACAACGTCGACTGATAGTCTCGTTTTGACTAGATGATACCGAGATAGACCATAAAACTCGTCGGAATCCTACGCATAACGGTGACTCACAATATGAGTCTGAGCAGACGAGCCTTCGGAGATGAGCTTAACATAGAGCTTGAAGTAAAATTCGTTGCAATCCCACGTTTTAACTCAGCTTTATTGGTCTGGCTCCTTGCCGTTTCTTATATCAAATCATGCTATCTTCATATTTTTCAACTTCAACATTTTCTCTTGATTTTCTACTGTCAGACTTCCTCAGGCGGTAACTTGCTAAAGAATTGAACCCAAAAAACCGTTTCCTCCGATAATTGCCTGCATAAATGAAAATAAGCCAAATCTACAATGTATAGGTGAATAAAATTAAGAGGTAATAGTCAGTTAATAGTCATCTGACAGTCTTGTGTCATGCAAGATAAACCAAACCTAATTGTAAAGTTATCCGTTCACAATTGTTATTTTATTTATCAACATGAATTTTACACGTCAGTCGATTGGCATAACCTCAAAAGCTCGAGATCGTAGAATTTAAGATTAACCTATCGAAACATTTTTGTTGGTGACTATCACATCAATGTACTTGGCGTAAGGTTTTCGCACCTGAGGGGCTTTTGGTGGGTATTCACTAGTTTGTGTACCTTCAAATTTTGTATTAAGCATTGCTTGTACTTTCTTTCATTTCCTTTATTTGAATTTAAAAACATGAAGCGTCTGCTAGTGTTGCAGACGGTTTCTGTCTGCGATACCAGCGCTGACTGCGTCGTGACACTCGTACTTACGCCACTCTATACAACTTTTGTGTGGATTTATCCCTTCTATGCCATGTTCCCAGATGCGTAAAGACGTATGTTCTCTGTGAATAATAGGGTGGTCGTTAAAAAAAAAAATTCCGGGCCACCCCCCAAATCGACTCCAAATAAATCAAAACTCATGCTGTAATTCTTTTAGATTTTTATTTTATCGCTTGACCCTTGACCACAGAGGATGAACTCCTCCATTTGAAAAGCACGGCGTTTCGCGGTCTTTTCAGTTATTATTTCACTGTGGGTCCAATTATGGACATGAAAATCTGAAATTCTCACAGATTGGTCTACGGAAATGCTGCTCTGTGAAAAAAAATCGCCACCCCCTTTGCCCTCCAAATTTTGTATGAGTCATCCTATGCCAATGTGACAATTTTTCATTTTCCAATTCCATCAAATGTTGACCAAGGACATCGGAAAACATATATTTCCAATGTGTTTGATCAACATTTGATGAAATTCGGAAATGAAAAATTATCACATTGGCATAGGATGACCCATACAAAATCATGAACTATGTATTGTAACGGGTTTCCCCTGGGTTCGGGTAACCAAGGAAGATAAGCCGAATACAAACCGGGGGCCAACGGGTAGGTAGGGGATGCTGTTGGGCGCCAGACTTCCTCAGAAGTCCTCTCTCTCTCTCTCTGGGACCCTCCGACTAACTACTACGATAGAGGGATTTCGTAGGGGCGAGGAATAAAGACACCAGTATATATTGGATTTGAAAATATTTATTTATTTGAAAAAAAGAAAAAAAGAAAAGGTGGCGAATTTGGGTTACGCCCGCTACCTGGCGCTGGTATAAAATTAGAAAAATATTTACTTGGCTCTACTCTACTCTAAATTAAGTTATTAAATAAATTATCAAAAGAAAAAAAAGCAAAATGAACTGACTAGACTAAAAATACAAAAAAAAACTATGACTAGTAGTTGCACTACCGTGCTCTTGAGAGGGACGGTAGGGAGGACCAAGTCTACTCGACCTACGGTCTACCTCTCTCGCTCTGGCTACGGGACAGTCAGCTGTCTCCGTAGCGAGAGTGCGTGCCTCTCTCGACGTCTCTCGCTATACTGGCGCGGCGCGCGGTATAGCGGCGGCGGAGAAGTGGAGGGGCAGGCAGCGGTTCAGGAGAAGCGACAGAGCTCCGACACGCCGCAGCTGAGTGCGAGGCGTGACGTCAGCCGCTCTGTGGCCAATATGGCGTCGAACTGAATTCGGTCGCGATCGGCGCAGCGGTGACCAATCTTGGCACGGCTACGCGCAACGAAAACAGGCGTACCGGTGTGCTGTATTTTTGAATCCAACGGTTCGCGGGGAACGGTTGGGATTCAGACACGCGGTTTCGAGGCCTAGGGAATAATACGGGGTGCGGGTTGTACTATAGGGAGTATCGACTAGAGATCGGATTGATCCTACCTGGTGGTGACGGTCTCGCTGCCTCGGTTACGACGGTATTATTTCTTAAGACGGTCGGAGAGCCGGGTGGATGCAGGGGTCGTCAAAATCCAAAGCAGTAGTCTAAGTCCAAAAATCCAAATCGATAGTCCAAAAGCAAGCCGGGTCGATATATCACAGGACACACCAAAATCACTCCCAAAACTCTTCACCCACTCCGCTCCACTCTCTATACTCTCTCTCTCTCTCTCTCTCTCTCTCTCCAAAAACTTCCAAAATCACCTTTACAAAACTTCCAAAAACGCACGAGGTGTACTCTAAAGCTTTCCAAAGATGGAAGTGATTTCTCTTCCGTATTTAGTACCAACCGGCATCACCCGGCCTGCGGGCGCTGGCGGCGACCGCGTCGCCATATGCGAGGGTCTGCGGCCAATAGGCTCCGCAGGGAAGTCGGGCGGCGCGATTTAAATCGGGCGGCCGGACTTCGGCACGAGCGTAGTCCGGTTTAGCGGAGGTCTAAACGTTGCCACGTTACAGTATCAAAATAGCACTCATCAACTGTAAAAAAACTGAGTCACTAGAATGTTTTCTCCACCTTAAAGGGGTACATTGGGGTGCTTTTTTGAAACAAATATTTTTTTTTACAACTCCCCATTGAAAATCTTGTAGTAGACGTCGAAAAAGGAATCATGTCCAATTTTTAGCTCTTCATTGCAATTCTAAGTACTCGCACTTTTCTTTTTAGGTTTTCCCATGCTAAAAGCATGTACACATTACGACTTTTTCTTTCGCCGCGCACAACTGAGCCGCATTTCGATGGATTGTTCTCATCCAAGTATCATTTTACAGAGAATTTAGTGTTCTTCAAACTCAAGCACTCGATTTCGAGAGCTTCATCACAAAGCCGGGTTTTCCTTGGGTTCAATTGTTGATTTTCGGGCAGTTGCATGGCGACCTCCGTTTGTTGACACCCGAAAACCGAGCTTATGGACGCTACCGGGGGTGAACGGGTGTTAGCGGGGAAGCACATTGGCGTAGAATCGGGTAAAAAAGTTAGCACGGTCGCTATAGTCGCTATCGAGATCCAGAATCGCACCTCAGGTTTTTCGTCTGTTTATTGCAGGCCGGCCATCTGCATTTTTTCTCTGGTTGAATTGATTTGCTTTCGGAGGACATCGATTCGAAAAAAAAAAAAGAAGAAAAGCTGATGGTCAGCCTGCAATAAACAGACGAAAAACCTAGAGTGTGCCGAGTTGGCTGTGACTGAGTGGAAACCATACCCGTATCTTCCCTGTATACCGGGAATGTACGTGGAAACGCTTCATAGGGAAGTGAAAACGTCTGCACACAGACAACTCAGAAATCACTCAGAAGTCAAGCTATTAAGTTTTGTCTCCACGTAGCCAATAGGCACGCAATATGCGAAATAAAACCTAATCGCCTGAGTTCTGAGTGACTTCCGAGTTGCCTGTATGCAGACGTTTTCACTTTCCTATGAAGCGTTTCCATGTAGTCTCTTGATAGGCGAATGGTTCCGACGCGAGGATGATCGTTGATCCTGGATAGTCGGTCTCGCGTCGGAATCTTTCGCGTATCTTTTTTACTTCAAGAGATAAACGCACTGTTTTAACCGTATCCACTGTTGCAACTGTACCCAGTCTCCCCTATTGATAACACTTTAGGATAATATGACATCATCAAATACGTTTGTAAATAAAACATATGGGATGTTTTGCGTGAAACGGGTTACGGGAGGTCATCAAAAAAAGGCAGGCTGAAAATTTTGTCATTTTTTTGTGCCTCTTCGAAGTATTTTCGCTAACAATTCATATTCCCAAAGTTTCACATGCTTTAAACTACAAAATAATTCGAGTGCCACATATTTTAATAGAACTCATTTTATGTGCGTAGAATGCACTATGGGAAGTTATGATTTCATTCGTGCATAGCTGAGATACTTGGAGTTGAAAATGTGTCGAATTAAATTTTCGTTGGCTATATACAGGGTGAGTCTCTTCAAAGGTCTGAAATGGGTGGAGCGTACTTACGGCGAAGGCACGTATTCAGCCAATCAGATAAACAATTATCCGGGTGGGAATAGGGTAGTCATGCTTAATCAGGAATCACGGCGTGGATTTGTCACAAATGAGTCTTACCCATTTTAGACCTTTGAAGAGACTCACCCTGTATATTGCACCAATCATTTTCATGCTCTGTAACTTTTGGAGGCATTTCATGTAGTAAAAAAGAATCTGAATCTGCATTAGCGTTAAATTTAATGACCTCTGACCAAAAACCGATCCGTTTCACACACGGAGAGAATTTTATGGTAAATTTTCTCATACTCATATAGTACTTGCGTCATATACTTTCAATATGACGATGATTCCGATACATTATACACAATGTTCCATGAATGTAAGAAAGACATTCCTATATTCATGGTGACATTGGGTATAAAGTATAGGAACAATCATCATATTGAAAGTATATGACACAAGTACTATGTGAGTATAAGAAAATTTACCATAAATTTCCCTTCGTGCATGGATTACCCCATATATTCAAAACACCGCCGATATAGCGAATTATTAAAGCTCAAGTAAAAAAAAGCGAATTTTGAAATTCGAATACAAAAAGGCAACTGTTCGCTTCAATTGAATGACTTCGGGATTTGCTGTTTTTTTTTCTCAATTACTACCGTTTTAAAGCAAGGCAACAAATTTTTTTTTTTTCAATGACCATCCTAGTGTAACCATTTCAAAATCAAGGCGATACGGTTTTTTTTTGTCTGAAATATCAACAAGGTCCAATTGGCCAATAGTAGATTCAAATCGAATAAAATTTTTATTTGGTAATAACCGACAATCATTCAAGAGAAATTTTAATTTCATCCACTTTGTTCTTGTCAGTCGCTGAACCTCTTATTGGATCTCGACTCATTCGACATCAAAGAAACTCTTGATGCAATGTTAAATAACATACCGAAGCATGCAACCAACATATGTGTGGATGAGATTAAGCTCGAAACCTGCATAGATGATATAGCTTTTAAATTTACCATACATCTGACAAAAGGGAGTCCTGAACAGTTCTGGAACGAGATCACAAAACCCTTGTGCCAGTCCTCAACGGAATTACAACGGAGGCATCAGATTATATTAGATTTGATTAAAAAAAAGGACGAGGAAATTTCGACGTATAAATTGAGCGGCGCTCAATTAACTAGAAGTGAGTACATTCTAGTAGCATAAATATCTCTTACATAAAAAACGTTTGGGTAGACTCAAATCTGGAGACAAAGACTCTGAAACATATTGTATACTAATAATATTTAAGGCCCATCTCTAGTCGCCCACCTTCTTTTGATACAATGTGACACATTTCGATTATTATCCGAGCCCAGGCGTCAAAAACGCAAAAAAGGCCAATGCTGCGCGAATTCAAATTTAATACCGAACACATACGTCCAAAAAAATGTTCGTTTCGTGCGAAAATAGAGTCTACAGATGGTTTTTACATTGTTCCTAATGTAATGTTTTTCATAACAATGTAAAAACCATCTGTTATCTCTATTTTCGCATGAAACGAACATTTTTTTGGACGTATATGTTCGGAATTGAATTTTGATTCGCGCAGCGTTGGTCTTTTTTGCGTTTTTGACGCCGGGGCTCGGATAATAATCGAAATGTGTCACATTGTATCAAAAGGAGGTGGGCAACTATGGATGGGCCTTAAAAACATAATAGTATTTTATGTGGCATGCTCGTAAACCAAGTGTTTTTGGTGAGGATAATGATTTCAGTACGAGCCGAAGGCGAGCCGGAAGCGAGTTCTGAAATCATTATTCGAGTCAAAAACGGTTTACGGGCGCGCCCCATACGATATTTTTTTCGAAATAGGCATGAAAAGTCACTTTGACGCCTGTTGAGATTCGCACTTGATACAACGAAGAGTGAGGTTATGGCTGGCGCGATCTGTCGCGCACTTCGGCTGCGCACCAAAACTGCCATATAAAGACTTTATACGGCAGCTTGGATTGCGCACTTCGAACTGCGCATCAAAACTGCCATAAAAAGACTTTATATGGCAGTTCTGAAATGAGCCGTATAAAGTGCTACTTTACGGATCGAAAACAGGCGTCAAAAAGTGACTTTTCAATGCCTATGCCGAAAAAATATCTTTTATGGAATTATTGATATGGCATAAAAGTGCATATCAACCTGTTGTAGCCAAGTGGTTTATTTTTTTGCTGAAGTTGTTTTGTGCATGAAATAAAATAGTAAGAGTCCTTTAGAACGCGACTTCAATATTTGACAGCATTTGCTACTTGATGTGCCTCTTGAATCGTAAACTATAACATCTACTTCTTCAGAAAACATTGAAACATTACCTTACAATGAGGACATATTTGGAATCAAAGCGACCAATAGTAACTCAAACTCAGAGGACTGCATAGCCGCATTTCAATCCATGATAGACCTTCATAATAAGTTAGAAAATGGTAAATCGCTAGTAAATAGCGTTCATGAGCGTTTGCCGCAACGGTCTAGGTAAGTAGGAGCATTGTTAAGGGGGAATATACACCTGGAAACGCAAAAAAAAGTAACATTCGAGAATTTTTTTTAGGGAAACTTTTGGAATTATCGGATCGGAGTTTTTCTAGTTAAACATTTGAACTTTCAAGAATGTTCTGAATTTTTTTGATTTAAAAATGTTGCCAATTCGCGGAGTACTTGAGTCGCGTCTACGGAGTGCCGTAAAAAAATCTGCCATAGCGGTACGCGGTGGCGTTTCGTCAAAAATCATCAGAAACAAACAATTCAAATGGATACTATTATCCTGTACTTGTCATAGCAGATTGGAAAAATATCGATTTTTGAAAAAATGGCGGATGCTTGAACTCAACGTAGCGATTTTCAAGAAAAAATTCGTTCGTATTTGGCGAAAATAAAAAAAAATAATAAGAATCGGATAAAAATCCTATAACAAGTACTAGATAATCATGTATACAATAACCACAAAAAATTTCAAGTTAATCGGGTTCCGAGATATTTTGGGGACCAGTTTGAAGACCGTTGTTTTGAAAAAAAAAATGCGTTTGAAAATGTGTCGAGGATAAATCATGAAATTTCTTCAACTCACACATAGCTACCTGTGCGACCCGAAGTGTATCATTTTTTGGAATTTTTGGAATTTTCAAACTTCAAGAAAATGTAAAAATCGAACAATCGAATTTTCGGACTATGCTAGGTTTATATTCCCCCTTAATAAAAAAACTGCATTATTTTATTTTTACTCAATGTTCTTACACAGACTACGGAAATTGTTAGTAGCTAAATTTTCACAATCCACTACAATTATTTACACTGTTTACCACAGTATTGAAAACATCATGAAGTTGAAGTACGTAACGTTAACGTAACAGAATTTTCTGAAAAATTCACTATTTCATGACTCAAGTATTGTTAGAGTTGCTAGATAGACGAGGTATAAGGGGTGTTTTTACTCAAACCGGGAAATGATGCAGGTATTTTGCTATCTTTTCACTATTGAAGTCATGAAATTAAGAATTTTGTCCCATCAGTTTGTTGCGTTAACGTTACGAACTTCAACCTCATAAAACATCACCGCATTATCAACTATAAAGATAAAATTTGATTAGTAAAGGATGCCTTCCAATGTGTAAGATACACTGTACGTTTGTATGATTTTTAGGGATCCAAATCCTGTAGAACCTATCAGAGAGCCAAAACGTGAAGGTACGAGCACATCTGAAATGACTTTAATTGTTGATGTTAATAATAGCAACGACGAGCGTCTGTCTATAAGTAAGATAGAGGCCACAAGTGAATGCTCATCCCTTCTTGTGAATGAATCAATTGCCATTAAAAGTGAAGTAACTGAGCACCATGAAGAAGATCAAACGAGGCCGAGTGTCAGCAAGTCGAAAATTGGTTTGCGAACCGAGAAACAGCAGAAGAAACAGTCGACTATGAATAATGTGGCAAAGATGCCTTTGACTTCGATAGAACCACTAAGCAAAAAACCCAAAAGACTCAAAGCAACACCAAATATTTACGATTTTATTGCCTAGTTTTATAACCACAGAGGGATTCTGAATTTACGTTATTGTTATTTGAGAAAAGGAGAGGCGTGTGAAATAACAAACTAAAACCAAATTGTGCAGGCATAATCATTTTCACGCGATAGAACGTGCAAATGTTCATTAAGTTATTGTTCAAAAGTAATTTATGCAATTATTATAGTATACTATAATATAAATAGTTGATATGCATAACGTATGGGAGAGTGTGTTTTATTTAATTTTTTTTTTTTGGCATAGAAATAATAAGGCGTTTAACATTAAATATGATATTGAAAAAATTCTTCCTGTCACATTTTCAGTTCTTTTCTATAATTATATTTTATTCGTCTGTGACTTCATCTATTTCCTCATTCTCTTCTATTTCACGTGATTTCTTTTCTGTAACGTTCTTTTTTCCTTTCTTAATTTTATCACCATTAGTTTTTCAAGTTTTTCTTTTTTTTTCTTTTTTCTGTGTATTAATATTTCTCTTCTGTGTATTATCCCCCTTCTCATCTTCCATCTCTTCACTGTTACTTTCTCGACTACCCGTTTAACCTCAAATTTGTTATGCCCATGATCACTGTTATGTCATTGAACACGGTCCTTGTTTAATGTCACTTATTTAAGGTGGTGTGGCACTTATCACTGGGATGAAAATTGCAGAATACGCCTTCACTTAAAAATAGAAGCTTGGATCGAATTTTCGTTTGGTCATTCGACTCATCACACAGTTAGGTATTGTTGTACACGGTAAGAAATCGTATGAAGCTATCAACCATATGATTCTGATTGGCAAACTAGTGGTAATGCAAGCAGATTTCATTTATGGCATAACAAAGTCATTTGCTGCGTAAACAAAATGACATAATAACCTTGACTATACAAATATTGCTAAGCCAATATCGTTACTCCAATCATACGATATGAGGTGTAAGCTAATCGTATGCGTCGTTACATTAGCGTAAGTAGCTCTGATTCGATCAAGTTTTGTTTCGCTTATTTTGAAATCTGAGTGCTTATTCACTAACTTTTGCGTTATCATAATTGCAGAATAACTTCACAAAACAATGTCAATTCACGAAATCAGAGCAGCTGATTGGCAGCCGCCTATTGTTTTTCATCATTTAAGTGCTATTTTGCCGTAATTTCCGCAGTTACGAGTTACAAAATAAGCCCCCTGAACGTCACTACCCATAGAGGAAAGTACGACGGGCCCAAGCTTGGCCCAGGCTTGGCCCAACTCTGTATAACTCTGGGCCAAGCTTAAACCAGTCTTGGCCCAACCTTGGTAGAAGTCTGGAATGATAATCTCGGGCCAAGCTTGGTTGACAAGACTGGCCCAGTCTTCATTGTCAAGACTGGGCCATGCTTGGTTGCCAGAATTGGCCCAAATTTAAATGCCAAGAATTGGCCATCAATTAAATAATAATTAAGTAATGAAATAAATAATTATATCCATATATTGACATTGAATTTATTTTTTCATTAATCGTATATTGCATATTGTCATTATGCAATATTTATGTTACATAAAGTTTTTATAATACTTTGGAATTATTTTCTTAAATTATATTGGCTGTTTTTAAAATTATTATTAATTGTTGCTTACTTTAATTAGTCAAAAATGCAAACAGATGTTTAAATTTAAAATCTTATAACTAAAAATAAGAAAAAATATATAATTATAATATTATAATGAATGACAATAATATGTTAATAATTATAAACATCAAAGTATGATAATTTAAGGAGGTTGGCTACCCAAATGCATAGTAGAGAAATCTTTGAAAATTTTATCATCGAAGGATGGATGAATGAAATGCTTCCTGCCAAAATCTCAAGTCGATTCACCACCCCGTTTTTGATAAATTAATTTTTGAATTTTCTTCTTATACACGTAGAGGTATAGGGAGCCAGTAAGGTGAGTTAAAATCTTTAGTATCACTCGCGCGGTAAGAGTAGATTTCAACTAACCTTACTGGCTCCCTATACCTCTACGTGTATAAGAAGAAAATTAAAAAATTAATTTATCAAAAACGGGGTGGTGAATCGACTTGAGATTTTGGCAGGAAGCATTTCATTCATCCATCTTTCGATGATAAAATTTTCAAAGATTTCTCTACATATGCATTTGGGTAGCCAACCTCCTTAAAGTACGTGTTAGTTATACGCTAGTTGCGTACCGCCGGTGGCGCCGCCTATTTAGGATGCCGGTTCATTGGTGAGCTACAATACAGTCACAGACTACTGTTGTATTGTCTCACCAATATATAAAGGCATCCAAGTTTTGCGCCCGTCAGGTAGCGCGACGATCGAAAAAAGCGGTACGCAACAGGCGTATACTTAATCTAAAAATTAATCTTCTTTATTGCGTTGAGCTCGTCCACCGTCCCTGTCTTTTGCCCCCGATAAATAGGTACTCACTGCAGTCAATATCCCTGATTTTCCTTAAGTCGCGTGATATTTCGCCGCTAAAAATTCTAAAACAATAAAATTAAAAAAAAAAATAATAATAAATAAATTGAAAAAGTAAAATCATAATTAATATTTAAATAAAGCATAAACTTACTTTCCATTGCTGTAAAGGTCTCCGTATCCTTTAAACTTTTTTTTCCGACACCTTTAATTTTCTTACCGCACCCGCTGTACTGCAATTGTATATCTTTTTTTCTCATTATTCCCATTATCTTGGGGACATCTTCCTCACATTTGGTGCATCCGGCCGACACCATTTGAAAGATGTCAATCTGTGATAATAGGTAAATAATTTAATGATATGTAAATCACTTGTAAATAATATTTTAATAATTTGTAAGTAATATTTTAATAATTTGTGAATACCAGTGCATTTTGTTTCTCCTCACTATTTTTCAAAGATTCATCGAATGCGACAAATTTTTCAACATCTTCAAAAGGCAACTCTTCGCCAATGTCCTTCCACGCTTGATGTTTACGCGGTGGATCAGCTGAATATTGAAGAACTTTCATGACCTCCTGAAATTTCTGTCCTATGTGATAATTGAGGCTTTTTTTCACGCCTTTCATCTCAGCGTGAATAACACGTTGCATATATTTTGCAAGATCGTCGTAATTGTTGATTCCTAGAAATTGTACAATAATTAATCATGATAATATTATTATCCAAAATTGAAGATAACTTCTAATCACGCCGAGATTAATATTATTATCCAAAATTGAAGATAACTTCTAATCACGCCGAGATTAATTTTTATTCTTTTTGTATTTTCAATTAGACTCTTGACCACCATCAATCCTCTAATTACCTAATGTAATACACATTTATATATATAATTACGCTCAACAAATATAATAATAATAATGAAATAATAGTGATAATACGCGAGTACCAGGTGAAAGAGAATGGTCCGTCCGCCCAGACACCTTATATTTCGTATTTTCATGGGGATAGCCACTCGTTGCGCTGAAAAATCCCTAGGGTGATTTTGCCGCGCGGTCGATGCAACTCGGCAGCCATTGTTGATAGAAGCCGGCTGACTGTCAATACATCGCGGAAGGTAGACGTGTGGGGTTATGTTCGTTTATTTGAAGCAAATGATAAATGAAGTGAATAAAACCTACGTGAATAAGCTACGAATATTTATCAAAAATCGATCAATCAGTTTTGAATGATATCTTAATGCAATCAACGAATTAACCTCAGCTGTAACCGGAAATTAATTAGAATTAAAGAGTTCATCGAGAAGAACCAATTTAAACGAAATTATTAATTGTATCCTGGCGTTGAGGCTTCAATAAATTGAACTAGGTAAGGGAGAAAAACTTTATTGAAGCTGAGTAAAAGTTCATTCAATGCATAACAAGGATAATTGTCATGTTGTAATAAATTAGTCTTCGTTACAGTCATTTAAAACTGATTGATCAATTTTTGATAAATATTCATAGCTTATTCACATAGGTTATATTCACTTCATTTATCATTTGCTTCAAATAAACGAACATAACCACACATGTCTACCTTCCGCGATGTATTGGCGATGAACGGGCGCTTGTCGGTGTGCTCGTCGCTTGGTTGTGTGCACTTTGTTTCGCGGCGACAATAGGCTGGGAGACGCGCATACAACCGAGCGGTAATCACATCGACGAACGTCCGTTCATAAGCCGCGCGTCATTGGCTGGATTTGAAATAATTATAACGAGAAATCTAAGCGTTTCCGGATAAAACGGTTCAGGAAATTTCGATCCCGTTTTTGCTCAAGATGTACCCTGTGAATTCCTCGTCGCGAATTCGGGGACACCCTGTATATATAAATTATTAATATTTTCTTGTGTCGCGTAATTTTCTTGAACATTTAAGGTGCTTCCCTACCCAATTCCACCAGACCTGAAAATTTGGGAAAACAGGTTTTATTAAACGGAATATCTCTGCCTGGGCACTGAAATCAATGAAACAAACTTTGTCGCGCAATTCTATGTACGATTTCGAACACGTACGGCCAAAATAATTTTTTTTTTACGCGAAAATAGAGAAGATATCCAGTAAAAGACCCAACTTTGGCCATTCAATGGCGAGCCAAGATTTTGGTTTCGACGTTCGCCATATTGGATCCGCCATTTTGAATTTTGAAAATCTGATGCCAGATTCGTAATCAGCGACCCCGAAAACCCCCGGTAGCACCTTATGAGCCAAAAATCCTCGGCCGTTCGTTCTTCGCAAGCTATCGAATAGCAAAATCTGCGATTTTCAGGGGTTGATTACACCCCCTTGGGGTGGAATTCCGCAGATATAAAAAAATACATGTCGAATATTTTCACCCTCTCTACAATCTCCCAAAGTTTCCTTGAAATCGGAGGGGGACACTTGGCGGGGTTCCCTTGTTAATAAACCCTGCGTGCAACCCTCCTCCTTTCTCACCCGGGCCTGGGACCGGCAATGGCGGAGTTTCTGCACGCAAGGTTATAGTTGCTGCTCATTATTATCTGTTATATATATTTCAATGTTAATATCCGGCTGGGCGATTTGTGTACATCCCAGCGGTCACAATTTTCATCGGAAATCAATTTAAATTTTTTTTTTTTTATATAAGTGTTTCTTCTATTTGAACCACAATCCTCACAAAAAAATTGAAAATTAATATTTTTTTGAGGAATGTGAAAATTTGGTATGATTTTTTACCATTTTTGAGGTATTATATTTATTATATTTATTATATTTATTATATTTATTATATTTAATATCTATATTGTTTAAGATTGAGGTTCAAATAAAGCGTATTTATATAAAGAAACTATGTGCTGAGTTTGATAACGATTGATCAAAAACCGTAGAAGCTAGAGTGTACACAAATTCGGAAAAAAAAGTTTCGAGAAAAACGCGTTTGGAAATAAGAGTGGCAGTAAAGGTAAATTTAGGGCAGTAATAAATCAATTTAAACAACTTACTGGTTATTCAGCTATTCCAGCACCATATTGCAGTCCTTCGTCAGCTTCATATCCATCATTTTCGGCTTGCAGCTTTTCTTTTCGAGCTCTCCGAGCTTCCTTACTGTCCCTAGAGGCGCGTCGATTTTGTCGGGTTACTCGTCGACTATCTATTTCTTGGGCATGATTGAAGCTTCGGTTACCCACGATAATATCAAGCTCGTTCATATTTAATAAAATACTTCAACTTCTTTCATTGAATAAGCAAGCAGCCAAATATGCCGCAACCTCAATGATTTTTAAACCAGAATGTAAATGTTTCGGAGCCAATCGCCAAACAGTGGAATGGAAACTTTCGTTTGCATTTTGTGTATGACCGTCTAAACATATCTCGAGTAAATCATCTCTCGATAAATTTTTGTATATGGGTAGTATTTCCTTTTGAACATCAGGATGCAGTGGTTTCGGATGCGCTGGAGGCTCTGTTCCAAGAGCTTCAGCTTCTCTCCATTTACACCAGCTGTCTGCGCCCACTGGAAAATTGTCATGTTTTGGATCGTCATCGGTTGATATCATGTGGTCATACGTAGCCATTATTGCCTTTTTCATGTCTTCGACGCTATTAACATTTCTTCTAATCGCCAAACCGTAGTATCTACTTAATTTTTCCACTAAAGCTTCCGTCAACTTTCCTCTTTCTCCCAATTTTTTCTCCTAATTTAAATTTCAAAGCCGCGTTCCCATTCTTTTTTGCACGTGGCCAATGCATTCGCTTTTAACGACTGTCAATTCATCACCTTAAGGATTTAATTTAAGCACTGCCGAGAATGTTTTGAAATCATCGTCGCCTATGTAATTACCGTATTTCACTCCATACAATTGTTCTGATCTTGCAAAAATCTCTGTCATAGCATCAACTTCCATACTTCCCGCAGATCCTTCATGCGTTTTTGTACAATTTTCTCCAATATGATCTTCTTCCCAAGCTTGATACTCTGGTGAGTTTTTTGGTTTGTTCTTCCATATTGCACACGCATGACAGTAACTACTAAGAACTGTAAGATCAATGACTTTGCCACTAATACCCAATTAGAGTTGTGAGGCCAAATAAAGATTTGAATCCTCTTTTCTTCCAACTTCCATCACCAGATACTTTCAAATTAAGAAGAGGTCTTTCGTTTTTTCCATTTTCTATTTATTCTTCTTCTACAGATTTCTGACAGCAAAATTCGTACACTTTTTTCGTAGCGGTGCGGATATGACCATATATCACGTTATAAGTATCTTCGCATATACCAGCACTGATGTCTATATAATTAGAAAACAAATTCAAACCTTCTCGGCCAACCCCCAAGAGACGCATGACGAATAGTATTCGACGATTTATTTCAGATCCATTTTTAATAAAAGGACCTGACGGGATGTGTTGTGATCCGCACTTACAAGTGACAACCAGCTGGAACCCGAGGCCACCTATCCCTGTTTCAGCAAATTTTATGGCCTGCTTGCAATTCCGACATATAATTACTTCCGACAAAGCCGTGAAGACAGTGAAAAATTCGATGATTCTACAGGAATGTATAGGGTTTACAGTAACATTTTCACTCATGATATTCGAAAGTTTTTTTGCACTACTACTTTCTTCTTTATTTTCTCCACACTATTTGAATCACTATTTGTATGCTGATTTCCGTGAAATGATCTCTTACGAGATCTACTACTGCGAGTTAAAGTACCATGCTCGTTCTTCAGATACCCAGACATTTTATGTATAAACGAAACGTATGCAATGAAGATCGGTTTAAAACTGAAAAATAAAAGAATAAAAACTAAGAAGAAGAACATCTGCTAACGTTCTTTTTTCTTTCCAATACCTCTCAGATCGTTCATCGTTCATACATGCCAAGTGCTCCAACCGTTTGACCGAGGGACACTCACTCAAACGCTTATAACTTTTAAACGTCGTGGAATGTTGATGTGAAATTTTCAGAATATATTTTTGAATAGTTCTACTATCGATTTATGAAAAAAAAAAAAATTGAATTTTTTGAAGCCTCTACACCTATTTCTCCCCTTGAGACACGTATTTATGATATCGATGTACTAACAATCCGATTTTCGCAATAGTGTATGCAAAACTTATAGTCCTATTAGCGAGGGGCTAGCCACCCTCGAGTATCGCTCGAGTATCAAAACGTAATCAGAATAACAATTTGAAATAAATTCGAGTAAATAGAATAACAATGTATTAAGAAAACTGTAAAAATAAGGTTAATAGTTCTGTAACGTTTCTGTTATTACTTATATGAGTATTTAGTATTGGGGTAGAGAAGTACACGAGCACAAAAGAATACAACTACACGTATGTCACCGTTTGCTTGATAATGGACAGTTTATTAATAATATTACGGTTTTTCAAATGAAATCAACTTGAATCACCAAGGTTTTACATAAAGTACGAATCCTCTTGATCCTCTTGCTGCACAGTGTGGTCATATACAACCTTGATTACCTCAAGCGACGAATAGATAATCGAAAAGGAACAATTATAAAAGTAAATGCTTATATACGGCAAAGATATTAATATTCAAATACAGTCACATACAAGTTAGCCAGATATAAAATATAGCGAAACGTCAAAGCGTAAAGCGTAATATAGTCAGAATACAGGAACATGAGCTAAAGCATGGCAGAGCGAGAACACAAGAAATGTGAGATATAACGTACTATAATAAGCATAAAGAAAATATAAAAGCGTACTAGAACAAGATTATAACACAAGAAAATTTGATAGCAAAGATATAAATGGTAAATGATGCTCAATTCGCCAAGAGACCCTCTGATGCACATATATGGATATATTGATAAATTTAGACTACTTAACTCAGACAGGTGTCTCGTATACGAAAGTTCGGACGGAAGAGAGTGAGTATTCGACACCCGGACACCTAAGTGTCGGACGTGTCCGTCAATGTTCGGATATTGGCGTGTTTCGTTTACGCGCAATGTTCAAATATACCGCGAGGAACAGGTGAAACCGAATGGTCCGTCCGCCCAGACACCCAATATTCCGTATTTTTATGGGGATATCCACTCGTAAGTCGTAGCGCTGAAAATCCCGAGGGTGATTTTGGCGTGCGCTCGATGCAACTCGGCAGCCATTGTTGATAGAAGCCAGCTCACTGCCAATACATTGCGGAAGGTAGACATGTGTGGTTATGTTCGTTTATTTGAAGCAAATGATAAATAAAGTGAATATAACCTACGTGAATAATCTATGAATATTTATCAAAAATTGATCGTATGAAACTATATGAATAGAACCTCACCTTGTGGGACAAAAAGCTACCAGCGCTGGGCGAGCATCTTCCTCTCCAACTATCACTGCCGTTTGGAACTGTTGAAATTGGGCTAAGCGCTTGGGCGAATCCCTCACGAAATTTATGAGATCTTTGACGACTCCGATGGAATTCTTGACGGGGGAAACACTTTCCATTGCGTCTTGTACATTGAGATTCAAACGATGGGCATTGCAATGGACGAATACTGCACGACTTTGTTTCTCTTTGATCCGAGCTTGAAGACCCGAAATCCTCCCAGAGACATTGGATGCACCGTCATAGCATTGTCCACGCGATTTCTCAAATTTCAAACCACTCTCCTTGAAAACGTCTCCTACGATGGAAAACAGTTTTTCTGATTTCTCATCAGATGTTTTATAGAAACCAAGGAAGATTTCGCTGACGGACAAATCATCTGAAACGATTCTTATGGACATAGAAATTTGCTCTAAACGAGAAATATCTGACGTTTTATCCAAAGTCAACGAGAAGAAAGGTTCTGATCTAATTATTTCGAGAATTTTCTGCCGTACTCGTGAAGTCATCATATCCAGCATTTCATTTTGGATGTCGTGATGAACCCATTCGTGGCCTGGCCGGATCAGCCACTTTTTCAATTCAGGAACATCTTCTGCTCTTGTTTTCAAAAATTGCGTTGAATTTGAACGTTCGTCATTACCGCTGCCACTCAATGGTATACCTTTTACACCCATCATCTGTACTGTACTGAAGATTTCATGGAGTGCTGTACGATTATTGAACATTTCGGTCTCTTTGGCTGCAGAAATATGTTGCACTACGCTCGTAGCTTCTGAGCTGAGCTCACTTGTAATTCATGACAGACTCTGTGGAACTCACTCAATTCGTGTTGGGAAAGTGCTCTGTAAGCATTTGTCCAGCAATTGTAGCCTACAGTGACAAAGGCTTCTCGTGAGTTCTGATTATTTTCACCAATTGGTACGGGTAATCTCTTTCCCACTGCTTTTGAGCATATGGTGCAAATTACTTTGTTGTCAGAATTTAATTGGAGCCAGGCGTGATTGCTCCTCCAACGAGTAAGAGCGCGTCAGATGGAGGTTTAACCTTCGTTGAATCTAAAAATCCGAATATACGCTGGCTGAATCATGGAGGAGATTGAACTAAGAGTCTAACGTGAAATACATATTACATACCTGATGTTATGTTCTGATTTTTATCAGTAAAAATATTATTCGGATTAGACAGATCACAAACTCGATTTTTAGAGGTTATGTCTGTTTTCGGAAGGACTTTAGAAACAGGTGATGCTTTCCGGAATGGTGTACCATACACCCGGGACTCCCGTGTGTGGTGGATACCATACATACCACACACCTTTAAGGATTGTGAGAATATGAAAGAAGATTTGTATCGCGCACTTTTTTGAAAAAAACTCTACGACGAGTTAGGTCTCGGCGTTCCAAAATATCTCAAAAACATTTTAAGGTATAGTAACTTCGATAACCCAATTACACTCGTTCGCCGCAGTTACGAGCGCCGCAGTTGCAAGCTGCCACAGTTACGAGCACGCGTCGTGCCGCAGCTACGAGCTAAATCACCTTCTCTTCACCCCCACTTACCAACCGCATAGAGCACAGAACACTCATGCGACCGCATGTTTCGTCGCTCGCGCATACTTATGCGCAAGAACATTCACGAACACGCGCACGTATTCAACGATAGTCCTGAGAGTGGGGAGCCCCTGTCGCGCTCGTAAGAGCGGCACTCGGCGGTCCCGAACTGCTCGTAACTGTGGCGAACGAGTGTACCTTCAGAAACATCAACAACAAAGTGATATATGATGTCAAAACCTTCGCCAAATCCACGATGCTTGACGTGCTGACGGAAGAAGAAGTGATTGATATGAAAGATTACTACGGTATCTTTTATAAGAAACCTGCAAATTTCAAGTTTTCTCCTGGGGACATATCAGTCTTGCTCGATACGTCAGCGTTTGTCAAAAGCATGCCCATTGACAGGGCTGGATAAAATGCTTTATGAAACATATTTGAGATAGAAAATGTGAAATGCTTTAACCAATATATTTAAAATGAGAATTAGAAAATGGTTTTCAAAAAGCATTGAAAATACAAAATGTAAAATAGGTATTTGAAATGGTTCCTTAAATGGAAAATGGTTGATTAAAAATTTTCGTCTTCAGACTCCGGGAAAGATTCGTTTATTGTTGAATTCAGAATACAAACAATAGACAAAAATATCGAGCATATGAAGCATTCTTTGTGAACCGGGCCACTTTTGTTTTTCAACCCCTTCAATTTTCTTCAAAATCTGACAGTTTGAAATATTAGTCGAAAAAAACGTCTGTGATTTTTTTCAGATTTTTTCATGCATCCGTTCAGGATTTTCAATTTTTCATTACGAACACTGTATCTCAAAGAATATTCACCAACCAAAAAAAAACATGAGACTAAAAACTTTTATTTTCTTCCGCTTTATCGAAAAAAATCAAAATCATAATTTTTCTGCGTTGGGAAACCTGAAATTCGGCAGAAAAATGAGAATACATATTTTTGAAGCCCAATAACACACCTTCGATTTCGGTACAAATTTCACAGGATGTCTGTCATTGGGTGAAGAGTCTGCCAAAAAAATTTCAGAATGGTACCTACAATGGTGACGATGAAAAAAATGAAGACGAAAATAGTTGCTGCGTGTTATCGGTAAACATTTTGTGGGCATCATTAAAGAATATATTTGGAATAAAAATATATCAAGTACCCAGGAGAATTTATAAGGCGATTGGACAGGCAGAGAGGCCGAAGCGTTCCCTATAATAGCTGCAATCCTTATAACTTCTCCTCAAAGGGTCATGCTCTCTCTGATTTAGCTGGGCCGCCGGGCCGAGTATTCAATCAGGACTCGCTTCGCTTTACTTGCGATTAAGGTTTTCAAGAAGGCTCGCGAGTCGGCCACAGATAGCGTGCGCGATCGGCCTATCTACGGTTCAAATTAAAAATATAGGAATATTGAAACGGGCAACGTTACCGAATTAAAGAATTAAGACTCGGATACTCTGACAATAGTGAATGTTCGGTAAAAAGGAAACGTGTAAGACGCTGTGTTCAATTCCAGTCGATTCCTTTGGAATATTTTGCCAGTTTTATCAAAACTGTGATCGTGGATTGTATTAATAACCGTCAAACAAAACAAACGATGGTGTTCACTGATCGGTGCTGTAATCCATTTGGATTAAAGAAGCATCTTATAAAGTCCAATTTACGACAAGCTTCCGCTAATCACGTTAAGAAAATGGCATTCGTCAAAGGAGGCAAATTATGTGGCAACTGCAGACGGAAAATAATGAGCTTCAAACCTGCGTCTTACGACGTGCCAAACTTGGGAAATCTGCCTGAATGTTCTGAGCCGTAGTCTTCAAAGGAAACTGCTGCATTAACTATAAACGTGCCAATTTCAGAAACTGATATCGAGAATACATGTAGTCAAAATACTTGTACTAGTCAACAAACGTTCAGCAGTGAGGCAATGGTACCGAGCCAAACAAGCGACGTGTCATTTGTTCCTTCACCAAACATAAATAGCAAGAATACCGTGGTTGACAAAGACTGGTTACAGCTTGCTGAAGCAGGCGTAGAAATTCTGGAAAAGTTGAAGTTGAAGTTTCAAGAACCACCAAGTACGCGCTCCGAGAAAATCCGAATACTCACTCTAAAGCCGAGCAATTGGAGTATTAGAAAAACTGCGCGATTTTTTCGTGCACCTCGACGAATGATTCGAACAGTACCTCACATCACCTGATCCGAGACGAGGAAACACATTGGATGAATCAACCGTGGAAGCTATACGAACTTTCTACGAACACGATGCAAATAGTAAGCAGATGGCGGGTAAAAACGACTACGTTTCAGTAAAACAACCGGATGGCACCCGAAAACATGAGCAAAAACGCCTGGTGTACTGTAACTGTTAAAAGGAGTCGTGGTTGGGTAAATTAAAGTTCACTTTTTAGTATTAATGGCAAGAAAAGTTTATTATATTTTATACATTCAAATATGGCATGCTGCTCATGCTTAACTGCTTAGCGGGTATATACGGGCTGCCTAAGCTCGGTAATGCGCACGCGCTGTGCGGTTTGTCCGCACGTATATGTTGTACAGCACACACACTTACCTATATTCTAACAGTAACCTAAAGAAGCTCCACAAGCTTTACTTGCAGGCACACCCAGACTTCACTGTGAGCCTTTCGGTGTTTGCTAAGTTGAGGCCGCGGCACTGTATTTTAGCCGGTGCGAGTGGAATCCACAGCGTTTGTGTCTGCGTGTATCACGAGAACGTGAAATTAATGATCGATGCTGTTGATTTCTCTCGACTGACTGAGCGTTCGACATTTCATCTGAATACCTACGAAGATTTTATAAACGCGATTATCTGTGATGCACCGATCGCTGCATGCTACCTCGGTGAGTGTGATGCATGCCCGGGGTCAGCACACTTGGCCGAGTATCTCCAAAAGGTATTGGACGAAGCAGAAATTGAAAACCTTCAATTCCACAATTGGACTGAAACCGACCGAGCCACGTTTGAGATTCGGGTACTTCCATGTGATGCATTTGTCGATGAACTATGCACCAAAATTGAAAGGCTAAAGACTCATGCCTACATTGCTCGTCAACAATCACAATACTTGGACTATATCGCAAAGAGAATTTGAACGAAGGCGAGTTTATCATTCAATGTGACTTTGCTGAGAACTATGCATTTGTAGCGCAGAATGCAATCCAAGGCTTTCATTGGAACAATGACCAATGCACTATTCATCCTGTGGTCTATTATCACAAAGATGGATCAGAATTACGACATGGTTCAATGGCAATTTTTTCGAACGATTTGCGACATAATACCGTAGCAGTGTACTCATTGCAGCGCATTATAATTGATCATCTGAAGGCAAATTTCAACCCAAAGACGTTGATTTATGTTTCTGATGTAGCGGGCCAACAATACAAAAACAGATTCAACTTTGCCAATCTTCTGAACCTTTGCCGGCCAATGATATTTGAGCAAATCAAAGTTCGCGCGCTTGGAGCCTGTAGTTTCCACATAATCGCACGTACGTATGGTTTTTTAATATACAACATTAAATTGAATTATTTTTGGAAGGTTATGCTCTAAAATGTGTTTTGGGGCAGGTTGTCTCAGGTTGACGGGGGCTGGTAGTCACATGTGACAACCAACACCATACACGTCTGCTGCCTTTTTTCATTGACTTTTTGAGGTTTTTCTACACAAACGTTGATTTGTTTCAGAGCTAGTCATAAAAATGCCACGGCATCACAAGAGAAAGTCTACTCGAGGGCTTGTTTTACCAGAATTGATGCTGCGTGCTGCAAAAGAAGTTAAAAACCATGGAAAATCTATAAGGTCTGTCGCGAAGGATTTTAGTATTAATCTATCGCACTCTAACAAGATATTATAAAAAATTTACTACCGAAGAGATAAGCAGCACAGTCGGGTCACCATCATCTACAAAAGTAGGCTACCAAAAGAATCGACAGATTTTTACCGATGAACAGGCAGAAGAATTGGAAAAATATTTACTTTTAGCGTCAAGTATTTATTTTGGGTTGTCTCCTAAGAATATTCGAAAAATGGCGTTTGAACTTGCTATTTCCAATAACTTTAAAGTTCCAAATTCTTGGGAATCGAACAAGCTAGCTGGCCCCGATTGGTTTACGTCATTTATGAAGAGAAACCCTTGTCTGTCCATTAGAACACCTGAAGCCACCAGTTTGGCTCGAGTCACCAGTTTCAACCCACATAATGTACAGCATTTTTTTGAAAACCTTGAATCAGTAATTACACGATATAATATTCAATCACACGAAATATGGAACATGGACGAAACTGGGGTGACTACGGTTCAGAAACCGCAGAAAGTTGTTGCTAGAAAAGGATTTAAATAAGTTGGTGCTATTACCTCAGCTGAGAGAGGCACACTAGTCACCGTAGCTGCTGCTGTTTCGGGAAGTGGCAATTCAGTTCCACCATTTTTTATTTTTCTGCGGGTGCATTTTAAGGACCATTTCATCAGAGATGGGCCAATTGGCTGCAAAGGAGGAAGTAATCCTTCTGCTTGGATGACAGAAGAGCTATTTTTCGCTTTCTTGAAACATTTTCATGCCACGTGAAATCGACTAAAGAAAAACCATGTCTCTTGCTGTTAGACAATCACAGCTCTCACCTATCCATTCAAGGACTGAACTTTGCGAAGGAAAATGGCATAGTAATGCTGTCTTTTCCACCACATTGTACTCACCGCTGTACAACCGTTGGACAGGTCAGTTTATGGACCTTTGAAAAAATACATCAACAACGCGATGGATCAATGAATGGCAAATCATCCCGGAAAACCAATTCCCCACTTAATTTACTGTGTGACTACCTACCCCAGATACTGTGACAACCATCCCTGACACGGGGTTTAAAGTCACACTTTTCTTTTTTCACAAAAATTGTAATATTTCTTCAATAGATAAATGTTGGAGAAAAAGTCTCCATTCCCTTTTAAGCTAGAATAAATACACTAGCCATTGATACATACATGTCTATGCTGAACTAAAAACATGGGTATTATAAATGCAAAAAAAAAAAAAATGTGACAACCATACCCGGTCTCCCCTAATCATACTAGAACAAATTCTACACAAACCAGTGAACTTCGTGAAATTTTTGCGGAGGTAGAAAAGAAATTAGTGCATGAAAAATATTCATATCAAAAATAAAAAAGGGGTAAAAAATTTAAAATGGCATATTGCGTATTGTAGGTCCGAATCCTTCAGAATTTGGACTCTGGGAAAGTTTTCCCTATAGGTTCAGATATTCCTGCAGAACATAACGTTCACATCGTGCCCGAAGTAAGTAAAATATTTATGATACTTATTATTTTCATGAGAATAAAATGATTGAATGTTCGTTAATTTTGAAAGTAGTAAATTGCTATTTTTTAACTTCGGAATCTATTACTGGTTCAGTCAGGACGCGCAACCAGTCATAGTTTTGCACGCAGAAGCAACAAACGCACGAAGCAATTCTTTCAAATCGGTGAGTTTGAATTACCAAAATTAATGAGAAATGTGAAACAGTAGATGGATTTGGAGTTTGCGTGGATAGGAGATTAATATGATTATTGATAGCTTATGATATAAAGTAAATTCTATTTGTTTCTATTTCATTAAATGTATTTAACATCCGTTAAAGGATTTTATTGACTTCCTGAAGAAGGATTCCGACGCGAAGCTTGTTTTTGCACACTTTAAAGTCCACAAGTGCTCGGGCAAAGAAACTCGGAGGATTCTGACCCGTACAATAATAAGGAAATTTAACAACGAGGCCCTCAAAAATGTTCCGGCTGGAGAAAAACCTGATAATTTCTGGTAAGGGAGATACTTCATTAGGAAGGTAAAATAAATTTTTCCACACGGCGTGCGCAAAATTCGATTTTGCGCACGCTTCACAAAACT
Organism: Tenthredo notha; assembly: GCA_914767705.2. Lineage (NCBI taxonomy): Eukaryota > Metazoa > Arthropoda > Insecta > Hymenoptera > Tenthredinidae > Tenthredo > Tenthredo notha. The sequence goes on from OU611916.1 coordinate 3,760,458, forward strand.
TCACACTCGTAAGAGAATCGACACTTTCGCACTGGTATCGAAAAGTACTATTGATTCACTTGAAGTACTTGGATTAAACTAAACTTATTTCCATTTGGTTTTTAGTATTTCTGACAAGATATTAACTGCTATTTCAAAAGCAGTAGCGGAAACATTTTCTGAAGAAGATGCAACCATATTTTTTTCTCCTTATAAGTGTGACAATGGCATAACAAGTCAGAAAGGTGGAACACTCTGGGCACATCTGTGTTATTCAGAAGAACGTATGAGGGAAAAAGGGATTTTGAAAAAATTTGTACACGAAAAAAACCAATCAGGAAGATCCTGTCTTCATATGTGGGGGTAAGATTGTTTAACGTTTAAATTGATTCTCAAATTCCTCATTTTACTATTCATGTTGTAGATGAAAACTCAGCCAAGGCCCTTTACGACCTCGAAAATAACCTCAACGCCGATACTCTGATAAAAGATTGGGGACCGACTTATAATCAGAGAAAGAGCCTACTGACTATTAATAAAATACCGGTCAACGAGTAAATTCCGAAGTTTCCGTGTCTACAAACACAGGATGCAATAAAATTGGTATGATTCAAAACAATTTTGATTGAATTTATCTTAATCTCGGAAAGATAGTCGACTTTAAAATCATTATTTAAATTAATTGTCATCTCAAATGGTTGTGTAATAGTTCGAACTGGATTTCATCTCAGAAAAACCTATCAAAAGTGATCTACTGCGTACTAGATGGCCCATAATTAAAGTAGCTTTAATTCGACAACTCGAAGCAGTAGCACGGAAACTCGCAAAGAGAAAAAGGAACGCACTGAGTCTTGATGATCTGGTGTTGATTAAATTATTACCAACAGTGGAACCAGGTGTGTGAATAGAACAATCTTTATCTAAAATTGTATGATATTATATTCTGCATGTTAATAATTAATATATTGACTTTGCCAGAATCACAAGACGCAATCGTTTTGTACTTGCTGCAACTATTGATTGGAAATGGTGGACGCGTAGAAAAACGTAAAAGAGGCGAACCAGTTGAAATAATTTCGAAATATCAACCAACGGAAATACGATATTCTTTCATATACCGAGTAGAAGTGAGTTAAGTTGTCTCGAAGAGGTTCTTCACTTTATTTTTGAAATATTTTGTAGAAAACTGAGGATATCGACGCTAAGCTTGAAGATTTGAGACAAAAACTCTTTGCAAGGAAGGATACCTTGCAGCCCATGATTTTAGTGACTGGGCCTTTTGCAAAAGTGGAACAATCGTTCAGTCCCCTGTCGCACAGTCCCCTGTCTAAAATATGTTAGTTTTTTCCGATTTTATTGTTAATAAGTTATTTTTATGTGATGTTGATTTCAGAACTTGATTTTGTAACATGTTGATTTGATATAAGAAGAAAAATTGTTTTTAGTTGATTTAATTTTGATTATTTTTTCCAGAAATGCAAGAAAAGTTGTGGTTGGGGGGCAATATAAAGAGAAATATTGTTCTTATTTGATTTGATTTCGATTATTTTTTCCAAATATGCGAAAAAAGTGGTGGGAACAATTTTGGGTAGTTTTTCGCCCAGTTTGTGGAGAAACGCCCAACTATAAGTACAAAGTCCCTTCATGCCTGGATGCATTGGATTTCACATTTAAGATTTTTTTCGCTCTGGACTGCCGATATCCCAAAGCATCATCGAGACTATGGCAGTTTGTCCAGCACGTAGCATTTGATATCGTACTGCCGGGGGATTCACTGATTAAATCATTAAAAGAATTACTTAGCGTAACCAAGCAAACTCTACGCGAAGCTGAGATAGTAAAACTTTTCGAAAAATCACGATGATTGTCTGTGAGGAGTGTAAATTGACGTTCGAAAGTAATCCCATTTTCATACGGCACGTACATTTAACCCATTCGTGGGCAAAGAAACGAAACCTTTTTTATTCAAGGTGATGAGTGGTTTCTTAGTGTCCATGATAAAAATAATCCGATCGTAGCATTTGATTTGCTATTCAAGGTCTACTATATTCTCAATGCGAGCTATCCTACGAGCCTCCTGAATTTTTATAATTTAATGGAATGCTACGTCTACAATATTGGTTCCCAGTCACAAGGAGTTGTTTCTTCTGTTCACACCAACATTGCGAACGCTAAATTGAAGACCACTGAAAACTGCACTGACGATGGCGTTGTTATAGAGTAAGGTCCTGAAGTGACGCTTGAGAAAAGAGCATTCTTATTGTAATGTGGACTAGCCTATATCTGATAACCATAACCCTATCCCACATATACCTATAACATATTAATCTGTATAAGCTAATGAGGAAATAGAAACTGACAATTAAAATCTGGTTTTCTTCCCTATGGTATCCTCCTAAAAATAATAATAATAATAATAATAATTTTCACTAATTTGCTCAGTGAGCCATTATCACTAATTCAATCAGTGAGTCGATTTCACTCGATGAATCAGTGACTTTTCACTGATTCACAGTGGTATACTTATAACTGCAACCGTCAGTTACCATTCACTGATGATCAGTGATTCTTCACTGATTCAAATTTAGAGAGCACACTTTCGTTGTTCACTTAGTGCACACTTTAAGCACCCCGAGTAGAAATTCAACAAGGGTTACCTTGTGTTTACCTAGGATCTGATCGGGAAGTGTGATGGCGTGCCTTATTTCGGAACTGATTGATCAATTTTTTATAAATATTCATAGCTTATTCACGTAGGTTATATTCACTTTATTTATCATTTGCTTCAAATAAACGAATATAACCACACATGTCTACCTTCCGCGATGTATCGGCAGTCAGCCGGCGTCTATCAACAATGGCTGCCGAGTTGCATCGACCGCGCGCCAAAATCACCCTAGGGATTTCAGCGCTACGACTTACGAGTGGCTATCCCATTCGGTTTCACCTGTTCCTCGCGGTATATGTTGGATATCATTTTTTATGCTCCTTATTTTCATTAAACCTTGTTTGCGTGGCCGCAGACGGCACACAGACGCGGACCTTCCGTTGCATGTGTCGAGAAAAATAAAGTTCGATACACGAGCCCAATAGTCAGCATTCGCTTACTCGCGTGAAAGCGCCTCACTCGCTATCTCCGGCTCGCCTCCGGGCTCGTTCGGGGGCCTTCACACTCGTACGCGAATTGCTGCTTTAGCGCTCTTGTATCGAAAAGTACTATTTTTCTTGGATCTATTCTCGTCGAACTTGTTTCAACATTTCCGACAAATAAGGGCATAGATTTTGCAATACTTCAATTATTTCGAAAAAAAAAAATTGAAAAATGGTCAAAAAAAATTTCGACAGTTTTGATTTTATGACAATTAAATTCCTTGAAAAAAACAACTACATATATAAATTTGTCATCCCCGTAACACCACTACATCATGTAGCTGAAAAATTGGGTGTACCCTCCTCTTAACGTGTCTTGAACTAAATGTTTTTCACAATATGCCAACTATATTTTACATATTGCTCATAGCGAGGAAATGCTTATCGTTATGTTCACCTCACACTAATTGAATTTATACATTTAACACTGACTGATCATACTATTGGATTTCATAAACTTGTATGGCTTACATTATCGATTTGTAAAGAAGCACGCTAAGAGCTGTGTCCGCTCACAACTTCTTCAACTATTCACAAGGTAACTACTATAGTCGAGATTGCTAGTTGTGCAAATATCATAGAATTTAAATCTAAATTTCGACTGTTTTTTTTTTTTTTTGTTATTTGTGTGAATCACGAAGACTTTACTTTTATATACGGCTTTATTGTATTATTGCTTTTGTGAGTGACTGAATGGCATACATAAAATGGGAAAATATAGATGTGCTTATTATGAAAATTTGAATGCATAAAGTAGATAACTAACCGGTTTGCAAGGGTGAGTGAACATAGGGTGACAATTCTTGAACCTTCATTTGTCAATTTTTGGTCTTACCTCAAAGTGGGTAAGTGTTAAATATTCGAACATTTCAAAGAATACATTTCGCCTCCCTAATGCTATAAAGGCATACGCTGTATATAGATCTACACTAAGAGCCATAAAGGCATATCAATTATTTTTTTTCGCCCAATCGCTTCAGAATAACTTGAAATGGATATTGAGAAAAAAAAACTAAGACCAAAAACGCCTATAATTAAACATATGCCTTTTTGGTTTTAGGCGAAATGATAACTAACGCCAGAAAGGCATATAAACAAAAATAAATCACAATACAATACAACACGCAAATTCAAATTCAAACACATATTTATACTTTTCCAAGTTGTTCTGCAAATCGTGCAATGTCTTGCTTCGGGATAAGGTGTATCGCAGCCATCCGCAACCGTTAGCAGCGGTGTAGCGGCCTAGTGTACACATATAGTTCGTCTTATATCGAGGAGTCATGTATCGAGAATAATATAAATGATAGCGATAATAGTGATGACAATAACATTAGTGACAAAAATGATAACAGTGATAATAAGGATATTGAAGACTTATCTAATTCTCATGATGATGTTTCACCATCACCTCATTCAACATTGCAATCAGCTGAAGAGTCGAACCACCAATTAGAACACGAAATAAAACTGCCAAGCCATTGGAGTAGATAAAGAATAAAAGACGTGACGATAGAAATCGTGGATTCTCGTATGAGTCGGCGAAAGGTAAAATCCAGCCAGCCAAAAAAATTCTGGCATCATGCAACTGTAAACGGAATTGTAATTTGCTGCTCGATGCTGATGAGCGTCAACAAATATTTGATGAATACTGGAAAATCGGGAATATCAACCATCAAAGCAAGCACTGGCTAAATCATTAGTGATTCAACAGAACCTGAAAAATTCTTCTAATAAAGTAATAACTAATAAATCGGTGATTGATGAATGAATAATTAATTTATATTAATATTTGTATTTATTGCTCATTATTTTAATAGGATATTGTTATAATATGTGGCCTGAGACCGACGGTAAAAGGGGGTCGCAAGAAGTTGCAACGTACTTGGCAAATTTTATACGAAATGAAGTTGATAGCATTGTCAAAACTTCAAATTTATTTGCCAATAATTGTGCAGGTTATTTAATAATTTGAATTTGATTATTTATTTGTGTATCTCCGATATATTCAGTCTCTCCATAATTTTTAATTGTTAACATACAGGGCAAAATAAAAATTCCATTGTTGTCTCAATGCTGGGTGTCTTTATCCAAGCACATCCATCATTGAAGGAGATAAATTTAAAGTTTCTAGAGTAGGGTCATACTTATATGGAGTGTAATACAATGCATTCAGTCATTGAAAGAGCTTCACGTGATAGAGAATTAAAAATACCAGCCGAATGGATTGAAATTGTTCGACATGAAAAAAAAAATCTGAGAAATGATACACTGTAGCTTCATTAAGGTGCTTCCCTACGCAATTCCACCAGACCCGAAAACATTGGGAAAAAAGGTGTTATTGAGCGGAATATCTCTGCCTGGGCACTGAGCAATTTTGAGAAACTCCGATTCTGCTGAAGACATGAAGAAAGCTGTATGGGCAACGTTCTACCACCTGACCTCCACAGAAAAAAATCCATTTTTTTTTTATTCATTTTTATTTGATTATATTAGATTTGTTTTTTTACACAAAAGCTATATGCAGGTATGCGGGTAACGGGACGACAATAGAGATGTAAGACCGGTCAAGTTGACGCGTGGTTCACGGCGTACGGTCCGAGCACGCCCTTGACTATAATGTGCTATAGCTTCGGAAATATTTCATATTTCGGTCTAAAATTTTCACAGTATACTCTCAATATATTATACTTTTCAAATATGAAAAAAAAAGAAATAGATTTTTCGAAGCCCGAACACCTGACTACGTCCTTAAACTATACGAACTTTTCGAATTATAGAACTGTTAAAAATAAGGTATAAAACTCTATAACTCAATGCTGTTGAGTGCCTAATATTTTTCGAAATTGATTTGAAATAAATTCATTTTCGCGTTTTTTTTTATATTTTCAGTGTATACCATCCAATTTTCAATGCACAGATAATACAAAAGTTATTCGGAGGTCTGGCAAATGGTTTCAAATAAGGCGTCATCAAAATCGGTAGAGATATGTACACATTTGAGTCATCGATTTGTATTGTCATTTATTTATTTACTCTAATTTTTTTTTGGGATGTATATTTATTAAAAAGAATTACTGGGAACCGTTTAAGACAGCAATTTTTAACAGGGCTTTCAAGAACCAAAATATTGAACCTTTGTATGATCAGTCATTGGCAATATCAGCAGCCAAGTATAAATATTCAATCGCTCTTTGTTCCTCAGGAGTTATCCCATCAAGATACCACCAATATTACATCGCTGCGTGATAAGCGTCAGTAGTGGAGATGCGAGAGAAATAGAAATGTGCGAAGAGATCAGAAAAGAAGACGAAAACAGAACGGAGCTGATGGAAATGATGTTTGAAGAATGGATAAAAGAAACAAGAGCAGTGAAAAAAGAGGTGGAGAATCTAAGAAACGAAGTAAAGGATGCAAGAGTCGAAAAAAAAGCAATAGAAAAGCTGAAGAAGGAGATGGAGAAGCTGAAGAAAAGCGGCAGCAAAGAACAGGCACAGAGAGGAGAACAAATAAAGAGAGTAAAAGAGACGAGAGAGAGTGGAAAGCGAGAGAGCAGGAAGAACAGGAAGTAGAAAGAATCGCAAAAGAAAAAAGAAGAAAGAACTTGGTGATAAAATGAACAGGCAGTTTAAAGAAATGGAGAGAGGATATAAAGAGGATAGTCACCACGGCAGCGGGCAAGAGCGTTCAGATAGAGAAAGAATGGGAATGCGGTGGAGTAGACCTCTCGAAATTAGCAGGAACGGCGATAGTGAAGATGTGGAGCAAAGCCGAAAATCAGGAAGTGATGAAAGGCAAGATAAGAGCCGAAATAACGGAAAACGTAACAATAGAAGAAGATATAACATTTAAAGAGACGGAAAAGAGATAGAGGCAAAAAGCAAAAATAGCGGAGGAAAGATATAGAAAAAGCTGTGCGCTGAGGGAGGCGGCGGAGAAAGAAAGAAAGAAGAAAGAAATAAAAGCACAGGAAACAGAGGAAGAGAAAAGAGAAAATCCCAGCGAAGCAAAAAGAAAGGAGGAGAACGAAACAGCAAAAAACAACAATGATAAAAGTGAAGCGGAGGGAGGAAGAGAAAGCGAAAGCGAACGAAGAAAGAAAGAGCTGCTAGACAAGCTGGCAGAAGTTCTGTTTGAACTGAGAAAAGACGAGAGGAAGAAAGAAGGAAGAGAGAACGAAGAAAATAAGTAAAGAGAAGAAAAGAAAAAGAGGGAAAGAAGAAAGAACAAAAAGGCCACTGGAAAATATCCCAGAAACAAAAAGATCACTATGTAAATAAATACTACAGTTAGAATAATACAAAATAATATGGTATAATATAATATGAAATATTACAGATATAAAAGAAATGAGTCAGTAGCATAAGAAATGAAATAAAGTAGACAGAAACAGAGCTAAGTAAACCTAGGAGGGATACATATTAAGATACACACTAGCTGAAAATGTAAACATAGTAAGCTGAGACACAGCCAGAACTCATAGGAGCCAAGCGATAAAAATACAATGTAGAAGAAGTTGTAAGGTCGAAAGACAAACAATAAAAACCATATCTATCTACCACCAATATTACCAGAATTTACTCTTCAGTACCGGTGAATTTGATAAAATTCAATTTAATTATAAACAAGTCCAAGATAGTTTAATCGAGAGATTAATTATCGATTAAACAATTACTTTCTTTTTATAGATACCGATGACGATGTTGATGATTAAATGCAACATTTGTTGTTGAAATCAGAACACATCATTCCTTTTTCTCGGATTTTGATACTGATGTATCATTCAATTTGTTAATAAATATTCATAACAATTAATTTATTATTCCATTGATTTTTTTCTTGACCAAAACTAACTTTTTTTTTAAATCCTATGGCTTATCTCCTTAATGGAATGTAGCCTGCCAAAACTAACTCGATTAAGACCAAAAAGGCGTATGGGCAATTCCACCTCAAATCGGCCAATTTTGAGTGTTTTTGACCTGGCATTTTTTGAATCGATTCGAACTTTCTTTACGTAAAATCGACGTCAAAAAAGTAGACCCGTATTTTCTCGTTGGTCCAGAAACATTTTCCCACGCTAGTTATGAATTATCGCATTTTACTGTAAAAGTGGCGCGCGGGTGGCTTTGAAAATTTTGAAAATTAATATCTCGGGTCCCCTTCACCGTAGAAAGATGTTCCAAAACGCGTTCCAAAGGCGATGAGAGACACTTTTTGATAAAAATGTTCAAGTTTTCGAAAAATATAGTTTTGTTGTTTTTATGAGCAGTCAAAATGTTTATCGATTTTTTTCGCAATCTAAGGCCATTTTTTAAATTCTATAAAAAAAAATACGATCGCATTCCTTATTCAATTCTGAAGATGGCGAATTTTTTGAATTGATGGAGCGATTTTTCTAAATATTGTTTTTACAATTATTTATTCGGCGCTGTGTCAGGTTGCCGCGCCGCGCGCCTCGCTACTACTGCGTCATTCCGTGTATAGAAAGCCGTGCGCCACGCCATTGGCCGAGCCCCGTACGACGCGGTAGTAGCGAGGCGCGCGACACGGCAACCTGACGCAGCGCCTGACAAATAATTGTAAAAAAAATATTTGGGAAAATCGCTCCATCAATTTAAAAAATTCACCATCTTCACTACATAACCGAACATAACCACACATGTCTACCTTCCGCAATGTATTGGCAGTCAGCCAGCTTCTATCAACAATGGCTACCGAGTTGCATCGACCGCGCGCCAAAATCACCCCAGAGATTTTCAGCGCTACGAGTGGCTATCCCCATAAAAATACGAAATATTAGGTGTCTGGGCGGATGGACCATTCGGTTTCACCTGTTCCTCGCGGTATATCTCAACATATATGATTTTATATATGGCCGGTTCCATCACAAATCGCCCAGCAAGGTTGGGACAAAAATTCGAATGATTCGAAAAGTACATATCATTCTCCGGCGAATTTGGGTGGCTTGAAAAAAATTTGTGTCTCCTTATACGGATTTTACAATTCTCATAGCGAACACCTGTTTTCACAGATTCCGTAAACCTTTTTTTTCTTTAACGTGCTATAACTTTCGAACCAATCGACGGATTCAGATCATCTTGGTCCCAAAATGTGCGTATTTTATTCGCCTTTCAGGCGATTCCAAGTTCACGTAGATCGATTCAGAATTGCTACAGTTATCCAATACGACGTGAAATGGAGTGAACAAATTCAAGACCAATTTTCGGCGATTCCATATATTTTGTTTTTCTCGCTGATTTTTCCCCAAATAGTATTTGAAAAACTCCAACTTTCCGTGCAAGTTTTATCATCTTAGAATCGCCTGAAAGGCAAATAAGATACGCACATTTTGGGACCAAGATGATCCAAATCCATCGATTGGTTCGAAAGTTATCGCACTTTAAAGAAAAAGTGAATTTACCAAATCTGGGAAAACGAGTTTTCGCCAAGAAAATTGTAAACTCCGTATAGAGAGACCCAAATTTTTTTGAGGAAAATGAATGAAAAGAGGTCACCCAAATTCGCAAAAAAATTGATATATATTTTTTTCGAATCATTCGAATTTTTCGTCCGCATCTTGCTGGCCCGCACGGAAATATATATATGCGAAAAATATATGCCACATATATGTGACATATTTTTTTTTTGCGCCAAAACTTATTTTTATATATTTGATATAAATGTCTAGATATATGTGAACATAAATGTTGCGGCATGAATGTCGACATCTATGTCGCATATATGCGCATATATGCGACATAGATGTCGACATAGATGTCAACACTATGTAAAACTCATCAAACATATATGTATTAACATATATGTTATAACATATATGTTATACTATATGCGACATTTTTGTATTTTGCGCACTTATATGTTATATATGCGACATATATGTTGCATATATTTTTCGCATATATATATTTCCGTGCGGGGGGCGATTTGAGATGGAACAGGCTATGTGCTAGGATATATTCCATGCATACATCCTAATATATATATTTTTTTCGAGGGGGCGACACTCAACTCCGTACCGTCAACTCAACAACTATTTTGGAAACCTGCATTTGATTTTATTTCAGTTAGGCAATTTTCAGCTCAAGCCAATTCCCGAACATTCTTTTCTCGTATTCCAATAGTACATTACGATACAAGTGCGGTAAAACTTTTTCTGACGAGCGTGAGGTTGCAGCACGAGCTAAAGGCGAGTGTTGCAATCACACGAGATTAGAAGAAGTTTTTCCGTAGTGTATTGTACAAAATTTTACTTCCTAATGACTGAAAATAGGGATTTTACCCACGCGAAGCGTGGGTACAACATCCATCATCACACTGAGTGAAGTAAATGATCTTTTCGTCTGTTGTTAAAATTGCTTGATTTCGTAAAAAAAAAAAGTATTGCTATGTCTAATTTTTGCGAAGCATTCAATGCAGGGTTCGAAAAATAATATCGTTTTTTCGGTGTCATGTAAAATTACAATTTCTTGACTTGGCCGTTTTTGTCGCATTGTCTTTCATTCTGTGTACTATTTGAATACCGAATGCTAAATACACGCGTCGGGGTTATTCATATATCATATTGCAGCAAACATATTCCATCTCAAATTCAGTTGTCGTGTTGACGGACCATTTGTGACAAAGTCATCTCGAATTGTATCGTATATAGGCTCAAGTATTGAATTTGAATTTTACAAAATCATTGAACTATGTTGAAATGTATCCTATTTCCGTTACGATAATATACCATAAAACTAATTCACTCTGTGCGAACTAAACATTTTTCCATGAGGGTTGTCACTCATCGTCAAAAAATAGTATTCATCATCTGAATACGAATGAAGTGAAATAACAAAGAGATTGTAATCATTTGTGCACTTAGATGAATCTGGTGTTCGGCCCTGAATATCTATATGCGTAGACAGCGAAAGCTAGAATAACAACGGAAATATAAATTGTAATAGTGACTGCAATGTAGAATTCGTGTTTTGCAAATTTTCTTCTGCTCGTCCGTTGGTGATATTAAGAATATTGATTTTGAGCCAGGCGCATGCGCAGGTTGGATTCGCTGTCTGCGGGGGTGCGGTTGTTACCATGGATCCCAGTATACTTGCTACTATGGATAAAGACGCACTCAAGAAACAGATTGAAAACATGAAATATCAAGCAACAATGGAACGATGGCCTTTGTCTAAGAGTATCGCAGCGTAAGTTTTTTCTCTTTATCTTTTACGTAATTGTACTACAATAACTACTGTCGATAGGGCCCGTTGGAAGTCAAATATCGCGTATTATAAATAGAAACGAGAAATTGATTCACACGTAGCCTCGGGTATGTACAAAATTTTACGCGACGCGATCACTACATTCTCATATTATGCGTATCAACTTCTTCATTAACAAAATCCAGTACGTTTAATGTATGATGAGTACCTGTTAAGCTTTACTTCATATATGTAGAGTAACTGATACTCACGGAATACGAGTTGATTCCCGAAGCTGCTTCCGAAATACGTGACCGATAAGCAACATTATGCAATAATTTGATCTATGTATATTAAATATTATCGAATTCTTGGTCGGAATTTTTGAGTGAATATTTCTCAAAACAATGTTTTTTTGCTAAATTATATGATGCTAGGGTTGTGTTTGTCATGTCTAATCAGACGATCAATGAAGAGACTTAATTTCAATGATTGACTGTCTACATGTGATTTTGAATTTAAAAACCGTGCTGCAGTATTTCTTATTCAATAAATGTTGCAATTATACTCAAGATTACGATCAGTTATTCAACTATAATTATAATTTCATGGTAAAATTTCAAACTACATTATATCAATTTGTGAATGCATTATGATTCAAAACTGTAATACATAGCTTCGAATAGACTTCGTTTAGAACTTTCAGTCTTCAGGATTGCCTTATTCATTCCAATCACGTTCGATGGTTCAATAACTTGAAAGAATGAAAATCATATCAAATTTTTGTGTGACGAAATAACATTTAACTGTTTACCGGTCGGCATACTTTATCTAATTACAATCCTACAATTGGTTCTTGTATCAACCACTGGCGAATTTAACTCATAACACCCTCAATATAGACTGTAAGCTTCAATAATTGAATTCAATAATATGATGGAAACAGCCGAGTTGCTGACATCTTCACGCTACACGGATAGTAATTTATGCTCAATTCAACCGGAAAGTTCTTGTTACTTGTACAATGAAGGTATGATAGCTTGAATACAAACCGCAAATACCGTAGGATTCACAATAATCAGTATGAGAGCTTCTACTTATAGTAAGATCGGGTATACCGTTTAGTGCGTAGTGCTATATATTTTTCTCATCCCTCATATGAAGTACTGCAGGTTCATCGCAACGTTGTTAGAGAGCCAGAACTACCTTGTGTCGTAGAATTTACTGAACTCTGTTCCGAACTTACTATTATGATTATTGGAGACTATGCTCAAACAGTATTGTAAATAAGCGCGACTGCGTTGAAGGTTCCAAAATATCTTGCATAACAGTACCTACTGTAATGCTTATTGAATTTACTCAGTTTGAATAGTGGTATTGGAGCTTTCTCGATTTTTATTGAAGACTCCGCCATACAGTATCAAAGTTAGTATGATATGCATCGTTCTATTTATCACATCAGTTTCAAGTATAAGTTTCGAAATTTGCCTGCACATTGCAATAGGGAATGTGATTAAATCACAGAAATCGTAATTGATGTATTCCATTAAAAATCATAAATGTAAACAGAAGCGTTGTCAAGTTTTGATGGCACGTTATTGAATACGTGAATTTCAATTTCTGTGATTCGATCGAATTTCTACCACAAGATGCTGACAAATTCAAAAAATTATACTTGAGGTGATACTCTTTGGCGAACTCCCGAATGAGCGTCAGTAACGTGTATTCTCTAGCGCCTAACCCCAAGAAATGATACGAAAGCGTAGATTACTTTTGCCATCGCGAATATTGTACAAATGCAATATTGTGATATATCGATTTACTCCTCAATGTTTCTACAATGGTTGGAAAGTCCTTCTCATCGTGTACCATTGCACAAAAATGTGTGAGGTGCCAAAATAAGAGCACGTGTCACTGACCACAAAAAAAAAATAAAAAAATTGTGATGGTCGCAAAATGAGGGACGTTTCACCATTCTACATTACTCGAGAAATTCACTGTCAAAACTTGAATCGATTTCGTTCATAAGTTTATTAAACCCCATCCCTAGTCGCCCACCTCCTTTTGATACAATGTGACACATTTTGATTATTATCCGACCCCAGGAGTAAAAAACGCATAAAAGGCCAACGCTGCGCGAATTCAAATTCAATTCTGAACACATACGTCCAAAAAAATGTTCGTTTCATGCGAAAATAGTCTACAGATGGTTTTTACATTTTTCGAATTCGATTTCCTCGGCGAATAATGTAAAAACCATCTGCAGTCTCTATTTTCACATGAAACGAACATTTTTTTTGACGTATGTGTTCGCGCAACGATTTTTGCGTTTTTGACGCCTGGGCTCGGATAATAATCGAAATGTGTCACATTGTGTCACATTGTGAGGTGGGCGACTAGGGGTGGTAATGAAACAAAATATAAAAATCAGGTAATCGTGGTCGGTCAAGAAGGAGTACTGCATCACCTTAATACTGGCATAAACAATGAGACAATGAATAGCACATCAACTTCCATACTGTATAGCTGCAGAGTCTCTGAGAAGGAATGTTAAGAAAAATTAAAATCGTTTTTCAGGAATTCAGTAATTCAAATATCAATTCAATATAAAAGTATTAGTCTAAGATCCCGACCTGAAAACGATACCCTCATCGAGTTTTCTAATCAATTGTATATTTTATACAGTATAATGTATAAATCAACAAAACGTAGTAGGGTTGCTGCCCCATATCCTGGCCCAGCTATTTTTAATTGGAAATTATTTAATACAATTTTTTTCGATAGTTACCCTCACACAGAGAGACTTTTCATGGCAAAAAGTTCAATAATTGCTGGTAATTCACGGACATGTCTGCGTGTTTGGTAGTATTTCCCACGATAATAGAGAAAACTAATATCTTGGATGAAATATTCTACTATTTGAAAGAGCAACAAGTAAGAAACGGGTATTAAGGATTGCATTGGACCTGCAAATAGTAGAAATGAAAGTAGCAGTATATGACAGCCATAATAATAAGAGATGCCAAAATAACGTAGGAAGAATTTCCAATCTGAACAGGAATGTATAGTAGATGCTATACAGCTTGTACTGTTTCTGACCGATCCTAACACAAGTTAAGAACTTATATTACGAAATTTCCCAGCGAGAATAGTAAAACTGAGCCCGCGTCACAGAGATTTCCGTCTTATGAGTTTGCCGATAGGTGGATACCATGGTGGTGATTTTTCTCAGTAGTGGTCCAAAGTATCTCCGTGCAATATATAACAACCAGAATCTGCCTAGCATAATATGTATCTGCGATGCGTCCGGACTTGCGAGCGTATAGTCGAGATGAATTCAGATAGATTAAGGTTAGGTTAATGTTAAGTTAAGAAGATGGCGGTGAAATATAGACATAACCCTGTGACTGTATCAACCTGAAAGAAAATAATACCTGAGCCTGTGGAATACTCGTAACCTTGGGCCCTTGAACGTTCGAAACAATTAATAATTATATATACAACCGAACAAGCTCCCCTAGTAAAAACTTTTAACAATTTTATCCGAATATTTTTTCCTAAAGTGAATAGTAAAACTTGCAAAAATTATACCAATCTTTCCGAAGCAGTATAGCAATTCTCTCGTCGCGGCAATCACGATTTTACCATACTGTTTTAGAGATGTTGCTTGTCATTTTGGGTCTTGTTACCATTGAAAATAATACCGTCATCGGTATTTATTTTACCATACTCGCTGGTAAAGTTTAACACACCTCTAGGAACTAGCTATGGCCTCTATTGGTTGAATTCCTATTACAGCTAGTAATTTTGGGAATCAATACATAATCTAGGAATTCTTGCAACACTGCAGATATGTCCGTAGATTGGAAGAGAAAATGGTAATATCTGGTAGGAATTTTTAGAAAATTTGCCATTAAAAGTCTCTCCGTGTAGTATCAGTATTTCCGTAAGTGGAACCGCCGAGGTTGGGTAAAGGTCAACTCGGTTTTTTTGAATGGAATGACATATTTTTTTTCCAGAATCTGAAAGAATGTTAGATTCTGCACCAGAAGTACTCTCATACATATAGCCTAACATCAATGAGTAACGAGGTAGAGCCGGTCAAAACAGTACACATGCGTCCGCACCTCGTGGTCGCTGTGCAGTGCCCGCCAGTGTACCAATCCACAGATATCTTGTCGGTATTGTCAGGAGACTTAAGTAGCCATGTTTTGAGGGATATGAAGGGGTCAGATTATCTTCCACGTGAACTTGCTAAGGGTTAATAAAGTGCAACTAGTTGATTTTGATTTTGTTCCGTTTATTAATCAAACAACAAGTTTTTGTTCGGAATTATTTCATTGTGTTTTTTATTTTTCATTTTTCATTTTTACGTCGAATTTGTAATGTTTATTTCTGTTTTTTAATAATTCCGAACAAAAATTTGTCGTTTGGATAATAAACGAAACAAAATCAAAATCAACTAGTTGCACTTTATTTACCCTTAGCAACTCCACGTGGAAAATAATCTGACCCCTTCATATCCCTCAAAACATGGATACTCAAGTCTCCTCACGATACTGACAAGATATCTGTAGATTGGTACGCCGACGGGCGCTGCACCGCGTCTGCATGTGTATTGTTTTGACCGGCTCTACCTCGTTACTCATTGACCTTAGGCCATATAAAGAGATGTTCTGTGGAAAGTGGTCAGTCTAATGGTGGCACAATTATTTTTTTTCGCAAATGACAACGCTGCCGCTCGATCACAGACAAGCGATCTACTGATATTTTATATGTCTGTGACTGATAATAGACGACGTAGCGGTAGCTGTCACGTCGTAGGTTATAATGAACTGTCATATTACAATGTTGTCTAATTAAATTGTAATATCGTTCATAATACGACGGTATACGATACTATTTCATAAATAAGTAGTGATAAATTGTGAAATTGATTGCAGATGTCAATTTCTGTTTATTTCAAACATTGTTAGGTTTTAAATGACTGTCTTGATGAAATGTACACATCTGGTAGTAATGAAGTTGATAAAGCAATAGCAAACGACATCGATTCTTTATCAATTTATTTCAGGTGTGAAAATCTGGTTATTTGCTACATTATTTACAACCGTGCATTTCTTCGGTGACTGACTGACTCGTTGCATCTCTTCGACAAGTAGAGTTACGGACAAAGCGATGTGAATATCATTCATTGAGCAATATTGCCTTGATTCAGGCGAAAGTGAAAGTGTTTCATTCTACGAGGAATGTCTGCTAAATGAAACAATACTCTACATGTCTTCTCAGCCTAATCAGTACGAGAACAGTCCTGCATAAGTGATGTGTTGGTCCATCAATGCATGTTTAAGTTTCATCGAGTAATAAATGAATCAAAATTATTTTCCTCATTCTAAATCCATTCAATTGTGTATTCGATTACTGCATAGAATAAAGCGTTGCATGTTCGTTTAAAATATGAATGATATTCACATCGCTTTGTTCGTAACTCTACTTGTCGAAGAGATGCAACGAGTCAGTCAGTCACCGAAGAAATGCACGGTTGTCAATAATGTAGCAAATAAACAGATTTTCACACCTGAAATAAATTAATGAAGAATTGATGTCGTTTGCTATTGCTTTATCAACTTTATTACTACCAGATGTGTAAATTTCATCAAGAAAGTCATTTATAAACTAACAATGTTTGAAATAAACAGAAATTGACATCTGCAATCAATTTCACAATCCATTGCTACTTATTTATGAAATGGTATCGTATACCGTTGTATTATGAACGATATTACAATTTAATTACACAATATTGTAATATAAAAGTTCATTATAACCTACCACGTGACAGCTACCGCTTATACGTCGTCTTTTATCAGTCACAGACATATAAAATATCAGTAGATCGCTTGTCCGTGGTCGACCGGCAGCGTTGTCATTTGCGGAAAAAAAAATTGTGCCGCCATTAGACTGGCCACTTTCCACAGAACATCTCTGTATATACATCAAAATTTGAAAATTTAGTACACAATGAAGAACCATGCAATTAATGAAATCGATATATCTCTTGTACTTTTTTCTTTACAGACTTTTTGAAAAAAGTTACATTTTTCCCGTTGTAACAGTAGGGTACCCCCTTAATCGACACTATTATAGTTTTTCTTTTACATCTGTTGCGTACTTGTAGAGATTTTACTTGATATAAGTTTGCCAAGAGTGATCCATCCGTGAGCCCGGTGTTAAAAATCCGAATTTAAACTCTTTCTTTTTTGCTTGTTTGCTCGTTAAGGTGCTTCCCTACGCAATTCCACCAGACCTGAAAACATTGGGAAAAAAGGTGTTATTAAACGGAATATCTCTGCCTGGGTACCGAAATCAATGAAACAAACTTCGTCGCGCAATTCTATGTACGATTTCGAACACGTACGGCAAAAAAAATGTTTGTTTTACGCGAAAATAAAGAAGATATCCATTTAAAACGTTTTCAAAGTCGTTTTACATGGATATCTTCTCTATTAATAGATATTCCGTTTAATAACACATTTTTTCCCAAATCTTCAGGTCTGGTGGAACTGGGTAGGAAAGCACCTTAACCTGGTTTGAAATTTTACATACCTGAAAATGGGTACTTAATGTATAATATATTTGAAAATTATTTTTCTCATCCACACGGATATCATATTATCCCTATAGAGTACTGTTTTGTCCTGTTATGTCTTTCTTTATACATTGTTCTTCTAGACAACTTTTATATCATAACAGAAAAAAATTAGAGAATTGCTGATATTTCATAAATACTACAAGGCGTCTTGCTGCAACTTAATGATAAACATATTGTTCATGCCAGTGATTCAAAAAATAAAAAGGTTAAATTTAAATGTACTTTTTTGATAAATATGAAGACTGATTAAAAAATATTTTCTAACTTATGTCCATGAATAAATAAAAAAGATTCTCACGGTTATCTCAACTATTTTTGTGTTCTGATTTATTTTATCCTTGAACGTAGGAGTTTGTTTCCCAGTCCTTGTATAATTGGATCAAGTATTTTCCTCTTGCACCGTAAGTCAAGAAATTATGTTCGGTAACGAGGTATAAACGTTGCACGTATCATATTTAAAAATTAGGTATCAGTAGAGTCACTCTGACTTTAGAAATTATGTTTCTCGACTATGTCTGGTTGTTTGCGTTGATAAATTATGTTTGTAAAATTTTAGTTTCATACCTTATCGTTATAATCTCTTGTCTGCAAAGTGTGTGAATGAATTTCATAACTCTTGAATAGATAACAATATTTAATCTTTGGTAGCCTGTCAATAGTGTTTTTGTTACACGAACCCATCGCTTTCAGTAAAACAATAGTCCAGGAATGATTGGCTGCTGTGCGAAACATCAAAGGCTTTCGTTCATATAATTCACTTCCATCCTCCTCGCTTATCCCTCCGCCAGCTGATACTCCTTGAAAGCGGTTAAACAATCCACACATAATCTTGTCTCCCAACCATTTGTATTAGCTTATTGAAATTATATATCAAGAAACTCGG
Source organism: Tenthredo notha (assembly GCA_914767705.2). Lineage (NCBI taxonomy): Eukaryota > Metazoa > Arthropoda > Insecta > Hymenoptera > Tenthredinidae > Tenthredo > Tenthredo notha. The sequence continues at coordinate 3,779,326 of OU611916.1, forward strand.
TCGAGTCTCGCGCCAAGTACATTAAAAAGGAGCGCGTCGACGACAGAGTATCTTTACCGCGACGGCTGCTTTCTGGCGGAGTGGGGATAAAATGGCGATCTGAGTAATCGCATTTATCAATTATAGAAAATGATTTGCGCTTAATAATCGGAATGGGGATTCACTCAGCTTTCATTTAAGCCCAAAATCGACTCGATCGGTCCATGGAGAGCTGAGTTATGATCGTTTATTTATTTGGTCGACAAATTTACATTATAAAGTTTGGGTCCGAATTCACAATGGTCATCCAGCATGCCGTTCTATAAATAGCTTGAGTCAAAAGTTCCACGCCTTGCAGCTACTAGAGTGCCCTCTCGGTCAGATAAAACTACATAGAGAGTACTGTGCGAGGTACTGTGAGTCGTTCTACGCTTTCTTGACGAGTTTTTATTCTATGGCTTACGTTACTTCCCAGAACGCGCGTGAGATGTAGTCGCGCGCGCATTTTTAACATCTCAGCCATAGATGATTGGACTGCAGGTCGAGTCACGTGGTACCATGTGTATCAATGTAACAGCGCGGCGACATCTCACAGGCGTTCTGGGAACTAATTTCATCACATTAGCGGCTATGGCCGTTCCCAGCCGTTGACAATCGCAAAAATTACCACAAAATCGTAGATTAGATGTCGTTTCTTCACCGTTGTCGAAAACAAAGATGTTTTTCGATGGTTGTGTTCGGAATGCCATACAGAATCGGGCTCAGGAAGCCGACTTTGCATTTTTGATCCGTAGGCTTTGATATAAGTTGGAATAAATGGTACGCCCACACTTTACAATAAAATAAAATTAAAAAATTTCCGATTTCATCCGATCAAACGTACCATTTCGGACTCATCACTCGTCAAACATCGGCTGCCAAAAAGACAAGTCGATTGATAGCCCCGTTTCGGAGATATTCGAGAAAATAGACGGAGTCGGTAAAATTCGAGGATACCTCCCCCCCCCCCCCCCCCCCCCCCCCCCCCCCCCGCCCCTTAATACATTAAGGAGTCGCACTGCGTCTGCAGTTGGTTGCGTTGATGCTTCGTAGTGGCACATTTCGTTGTATTGCTCAAAGTGAGGCTCGAATATCTGTACTGCAACACCTTGGTATTCGGATTGCAACAGTATAATCTGTGGGCATAAAAATATCTCTTCCCCCCAATCGTCTTTCAATTAAGCTGTGAGTGGAGTCACACTGCATTTGTGTGTGATCTTTTTCAAGGTATTTTTGCTCAATTGTGATGTTGAATTGAGATGACAAGCGAAATAATGCATTGGACAAAATTTCAATTTCTGATTGACGAGTTCCGTGATATACTTGAAGATCTGCCACTGCAAACCCGAGCGGAAATGTTCTTCCAACAAGACGGTGCGCCTGCACATTATAGCCGCGTTGTGCGCGGTGGATAGGTCGCGGTGGTCCAGTCACATGGCCCCCACGGTCACCAGATTTAACCGCTTCAGATTTTTTTCCTGTGGGGCGCTTAAAAAAATTTGTATACCGTGAATCACCACGAAATTTGAAGGACCTAAATAGAAAGTTACACGAGGCTACCGCAACCTTGACGGACGATATGTTGGGTAGGATACCCGACCAAATGATTTTAAGAGTCAGGACATGCCTACTGGCAAACAGTGGCCATTTTGAACAGCAGCTGTAATTTGAACGTTACGTTACAGCTTGTTATATTCAGTTATAATAAAAATCTGTTGAGACTTCCTTATCACCTTAAATAAACAGCATGAATTGATTCAGTTTCCTAATTTTTTCACTATAGGCAAGCTTCTTTGATCATTTGAATCGCAGGTTATCTTCAATGATACCTGTAAGAATAAATTTCAGATGATCATCAGATAGCCGCTAGATCGAGAGCTATAAACGATCGAGCGACTCGCGGCGGGCTGCGATGAATTTTATTTTATTTCACAAAAGACGGGCGCGACCGTCTCGCTCGCAGTGATTGTGAGCGGAGTGTTTTCTCATTTAGTACTCATCTTTATTCATACGCTGAACTGGCTGCTGATTGGCTTATCTATGTATCGCTATTGCTGGAGAACTATTGCTCTGAAAAATATTTCGCTACGAGAAATCGTTTTATTAATGATTATATAATGTTAAATATTAATTAATATTAATATTAATATTAAATAATAAGACATCTGTCGCAATATTTTTCGATAAAGGTCGCGTTTGATCGTTTTGCGGCCCTGAGCTTTGCCTGAAACTGTCTCAGGTTCTCCTGAGCCACAGCCCCATAGCCGCCCAGCTCAATTATGGTGTTAGGCTCTCTTAGTTCAGCGTCCTCCACCATTTGTCGCATGGTAGCGACTTGCACCCAAGTCCTACCATGCGACGATTATGTTGTATGCCGCACAATGCGGCTGGAATTATTTCCACGCTGCTTCTTACGAAGCGCTCCAACTCCTCTTCGAGTTGTTGCGTGCTTTCAGCAACGGTGCATCTCGCCAGTGTGACGAATGCACAATATTAAGTTAATTAAATTTTCAGAGTGGGCCGGCGCTCGCTTCTATCTGTCATTTGCGATTTTCTGAAAAAAAAAGAAAAAAAAATAGACGCAAAAATCAGTTCACTGTGGGCAGTTAAAATAATCTTAGAAAATCCTGAAAAATCCGGAGTTCGTATCATAACATTCTAGCAACTGCTCACAGTGCACTGACCTTGGCGTTTAATTTTTGATTTTATTTTTTCCCATGATATCGCAGCTGACGGTAGAACCGAGCGCTGGCCCACTCTGGGCCACATACCGAAACTTCTGGACTCGAGTACAGGATTATCGAGAATTTTTTCAGATTTTTAAAAAATCTCCATCGATGTGATTCCTTCATCAAGTAATTTTATTTTTCTATCTAGAGAAATTTGATAGAAAAAATCTGAAAAAAATTCAGCGTGCTTTCGAAAGATAAAGCAACCATATGAAAAATTACGAACCAAATCCAAAGGGTCGAGGGTCAAACCCAAGTCGAGTTGGCGTGGAATGCCCCATATACAATCTGCCTGCTTACTCTGTACCTATGTACCCTCTCTCTCTCTCTACCTAGTTTTAAGTTAGTTTTTCTCCGCCTACCTTGCATACCGCAATGTGAATGCAAGGTAGGATTGTCCAATATTGCTATGGATAAATGAATAAATATCTATCTATCTATCTATTCCAATCAGCACATTAGTCTTCTACGAAGCGATTGACCGTTTTTCAACAAGTTAAAAGCACTGTTACACTTTCATTTCAAATTGAACCATTCCTTATCGCCTATCATTTCAACATTTTTTTCAAGACATTGTCAATTTATGCCTACCAAATTTTCCAAGGAGCGGGTGAATCGCTGTACTAAATAGTCACTCATATTATACATGAATGATGTATTCCAGCATTCATACAACGAGTGGTTTTATTGAAAATATGATTCTTTATTAGCTACATAATTGTGCATATGAAATAACACCGCTGTTTATTTTTGCAGAATGCGTGAATACGTCGAAGAGAACGAGAAGAATGATCCTCTGATCCACGCACCTGATAAGAAAAACAATCCATGGGCCGAGAAAGGAAAGTGTGTTATAATGTAATCGATAATGTAAACCGTTTTCAATCAAAAAAATTTCATTGCTATGGATAAAAATAACACTAAATTCATAAATCATAAGTCTGTTATATCGACTATAGAATTACAAAATACGGTTATTATATAAGTATGGCGCGACTTCGTAAGAATAGAAACATGGTTTGCTGTTTGAGACGCCCACAATGTGTCTTCAGTGGCGGTAATATGTATCTTCAGCCTATATATATCATCATTCAATCTGTAATTCACGTGTTTAATATTATATTCTAACGAGTTCATATTAAAATAATGTCTTGAAATAAACTGTTGTATCTAACTACGTTGTCTGTTCTGTAAATATTTTGATCACCCGATTAAGGTGCTTCCCTACGCATTTCCACCAGACCTGAAAACATTGGGAAAAAAGGTGCTATCAAATAGAATATCTCTGCCTGGGCACCGAAATCAATGAAACAAAATACGTCGCGCAATTTTATGTGCGACTCTAGACACGTATGGTCCAAAACGGTTTTTTTACGCGAAAATAGAGAAGATATCCATGTCAAACGGTTTTGAAAACGAAAAACTTCGGGAAACATATATTTCCAATTTTTTTGAGCAACATTCTATAAAATTGAGGAAAAAATAAAAAATCATCACATTGGCATGGGATGAACCATACAAAATTTTGAGGGCAGGGGAGTGACGATTTTTTTTTTCATAGAGAAGCATTATCGTGGACTAATTTGTGAGAATTTCAAATTTTTGGGCCCATTATTAGTGCCACAGTAACATAATAACTGAAAAGACCGCGAAACCGCGTGTATTTAAAGCGGAGAAGTTTATCCTGTGTGGTCAAGGGTCAAGCGTTAAAATAAAAATCTGGAAAAATTACAGCATAAGTTTTGATTTATTTGGTGTCGATTCGGGGATTGGGCCGGAATAGTTTATTACGTGGTGCGGCCCAGATTTTAATCAATTAATGATACCTAATCTTTTCTTTTACATGGCGCAATTTGAGAACCAAGGACTTGCCTTCAATTCTTCCGAAAATTCAACAAATCTGGCAACTTTCAGAATAGGCGGAGGCGCGTACTTATTTATGAAACTTCTGGTACCCTGAATAGCCTGTTGTTTAAAAGTAGATTTTAGGTCATAAGATGACAGCTCGTGAATATCCACATGAGGCTTACAACTGGCTAGTTTGGCCGCCTGATCGGCCAGTTCATTGCCTAGAATACCTTTACGGGCCGGAACCCATACAATTATGATATTTCTGTGATTTGGTTTTTCCGAGTGTATTTTATTTTTTATGAACGACGCATGCGTATTCATATTAGAATCCTGTTGTGATTTGCGTGGGTGGGTGTCGAGAGTTAAATAAAGAAATACAGTTGATATGTATTTGTCTTCTTTATTTTGAATGATTATTCTTGAATATAAACAAAAAAAGGCGCCTGCAACATTTGAAGAAAAGTTTATTGCACATGTTGCATGGCGTGATTTCCACATGGAAGTATATAATCCCATTTACATATTTGTTGGGTTTACATACCTTTTTATTGTTTCATCTGCTAGATGAAGTAATGCTTCTTATTTTATTATTCGACTGACTTATGGATTGTACAAGGTAAGGATGATTCAGACGGATTTATTTTCAGACGGCTTCCTTGCGGACTGACCATTTTTCAGTACCGGTTGTTCTGCACATGTTTCTGCACAACATGAGTACATCCTTTTCAAACAAGGCGCATTCACATCCTTACGCTATACAATCCCCAATCCTATTTTACATGAGTCTTATTTTGATACTTAAATTAATTAATCTCAACAAATTCAAACTTAAATGGGCCAGATTTAATACCGAGCTTTGGAGTCTGTATTTGCAAGAATGGTCCTTAAGCAATAGCCTGAATCTCAGTACTAAATATTGAGCTTTTCGGGTTTAAAGAGGTTTGGCTTGATAAGTGAGGGTAATCCTCTATTATAGTTGCGAACCCACACTGGTTCTTTTGGCTATTAAGGGATCCATCCGTGAAAATCTTGCGGAAGTTGGGGAATTTATCCGCGACTAACTGAGGGAATTTTTCTGGGTTCCCTTTCGGGGGCTTAACCTGAAGGCTTAACTTGAGTACTTGGTCTGAAAAGTAGGTAAAGTGCGATGCCTGATAATGTCTTTTAGAACCGGTTTAATTGCTTTCCATATCCGGAATAGGGAAGAGTCCTGAGGATGGTTTTCCCTTATGTGGGGTGCGTTTTTTGAGACTAGTAGTTTCTTTAGTTTATTTGAAATGGAGCTATAGGTACTACTATGCTGCTTAACTAAGAATCTCTTGGATAACTCCGCGATTCGGTCTGCTAAGGTCAGGCACCCACTGAGGTGGTGAAGAATATTTATCGGGGTCGATTTGAGGCATCCCGGCTCAATTCTGAACGCCCCATTTTAAATTATGTTGAGTTTGAGGAGTTTATCTTGATAAGAAGTCCCGAATAAGAAGCCTCCCCATTCTACCCCTGGCCTTATCAGCAATTTATATATTTGTATACAAGTGTTGGGATGAGCCCCCCATTTGAACTTGGAAATGCTAGACAGAATATTTAAAAGTTTACCAGCCTTTATTTTTATCTGGTTAATGTGGACGTCCCACTTCAATCCGCTGTCCCAAGTTACTCCGAAATACCTTGCTTGGGACACATTCTGGATAGTATTGTTCCGGACTTTGATTCTATATGAGCGTTCTTTGATAATTGACCTACCATTGTTGAATAGCATGAGTTGGATTTTAGGGAACGAAATATGGAGATCGTCTTGAGCCAAGGTTTCTTCAATAACTAATAAATTTCTTTTCATAGAAGATATAAATTGTATTTGTGTTTGAGCTAGAGAAGCTGATTCTAAGATCATCCGCGAGCGATGGAAAGGCTACAGATTGTTCCAATCTAGTGTTGATATTAAGGAGATATAAATTAAACAGCAGCGGGCTGAGAATGGACCCCTGAGGGAGACCCTTGTTTGTGATTTTGGTACCCAGATCAACACTGCCCGAGAAACCAGCCTATTCTCGATACGAGAATTCGTTAACCAGGGATTTTAACAATTTTGGGAGGGATGTTGAGTTCTCTCCACTTATGTGCTAATTTTCCAATGTTAATATTATCATAGGCGCCAGCAATGTCAATGAATACTACCCCTGTCTTCATTCCCTGAGTTCTAGCTATGTTTATGGGCCATTCTGCGTCAAACGGATCAGTCGGGGAGGGCCGAGCCTGATATTCAATTTTGTTAAAAATTAAAAATAAAAAAAAATTCAACAAAATACATGTTTTATTTCGTTTTACTTGCCGTGTCTCAATTGGTAAAGGCACACCCTCGTACATTTGCCCCGACAGCAGAGGTACATCTACGTATATATAGACTGGCCGTTAAAAAAAAAGTTTGCGCTTCAATCTGAAAAATATTGAGTTCACCTTGGAAAACGAAGATCCTTAAAATTTCAATGCTTTATCTCACTATTTTTTTTTTCTCTAAAATAAGATTTTATTTTTTTTCAGACCTTGATCTTTTCGAATCTTATAACGATTTGAAAAAATAAAACTGTAGACAAAGGAATCTGGGATTGAAACCACTTTTTACTTAAACATTATCAATTTTTCATGATGGAATGTTCAACATGATGTCCAAAAAAAATATAGCCTAGGAATTAGTCTAACAAAATTTCAAGGAAGCCTAGATATAAAATTAACAAATTAAATCAGTAACAAAAGATGAATCATAACTAGAAAAAATTAATGAATAAAAAATCAAAAAAATAAGAAAATAAGTCAAAAATTGTAAATATTAGAGTAAATATAGAATAGAATAGAATGTTTTATTCAAAAACTGAGATATCCTGGGGTAGTTTCAACTTCAGGTCATCCCACTCGCGTGACCCTGACTTTAATAAAGAGGAGAGAGCTCATCAAGCAATATTTTTGACTCTATCTATACCTCAAGTTGTATTAGATGAAGACTGTACTACGGTGATCATTTTCACAATGTGTGACCGTCAATTATTTGCTACCCAGGTAATCACGAGTATTTCCAGGAGACGCCACGAGGAGGCTAATTGACAATGTCTGCCACAAGGTTTCCTTTGCATCGACCTGCTCAGTCACCTCGTGAAGGAGATGTGAAACTGCGGTGAGTCAACCTGCTCAGTCACCTCGTCAAGGAGATGTGAAATTGCGACGAGTTGACCTGCTCAGTCACCTCGTCAAGGAGATGTGAAACTGCGACGAGTCGTTTGATCAGATCCGAAAAGCTGAAAACGAAGCAAAAAAAAAAAGAACAAACAATAATCTCACAGGAAGCTGTAGGTAGTCTGGTTCCATTGCAGTCAAGAGATGAGAAAAAGATAGTAATAGAATAGAATGTTATATTCAGAAAATGAGAGATCCGGGGTAGTTATTAATTAAGGGTCATCCCCCTCGCGTGACCCTGACTTCAATGAAGAGAATAGGAAAAGAATAGATGGAGACACAAAGAACTGGAGACAGTTTTCGTGGACCAGAACTACGAACTTGGAAAGGTGGACAATACTTTGCTCTGTATTATTTCCAAAAGATGATCTCTCAGTTTCATCACGTCCTTTGAGTATATAGCATGCGCAGGGTTCCCACCCAGTGCTACTGTAGTAGCGAACGCTGCTGCAAATACTCCACAGCTGGTACCGTCTGGCTGCTTCTAGACTGATGGAAACACAACATTTTTGGAGTTCAAGTTCGGATACCGTGACGAAATGAATTTTTTTGCCTCCACTCTCAATGACTGATAGCCGGCACAGCCTAAGCTGTAGTACACAAACAGTTGCGTTCCATCCAAATGGAGACATCGCCAATGCCCAAGTGCATTGCCACCGATAATGTGGATGTCTTGCGATGCACTGCATGAAGGTTTGATAAATCGCGGATGTGATAACCAAAGCGAGGTTGCCGTATTGAACTGGGACGTTTCCTTAACTACTGATAAAAACTGATCAATCGACGTATCATTCAGTAGTGAATTTTGTGCTAACACATTTATTCTGATCTCGTCAATTTCCACGTTTTTATTCACTAATTTCAGAACCTCAATTTCCGCCTGGGTAGGACTGTTAGTGACATGCTCGGCACATGTCACGACGACCCATGCAATCCCATCGTGGTGTTCCCTTGCAGCTTCAGCGGGCGCGGCGGCCACGATCCCCGGCGACTGTTGGTTCGAATGCGTCGAATGTTTCCCGACCTGGGGTAATACAACGCAATCATGTCCGTGATCAGAACTGCATTTACTCACTCTCATCGGCGGAACTCGTGATCTTTTCTTGGGTCGACGGATTTCTTCATCTGAAGATGCTACGAACCAAGACACTCCGCCTTTGGAAGTACGTTTACCTAGTACCGTAGGCATCTCTCCGGGTTCCTCTTCGGAAAAATTGGATCCCCCCTCGGTCATAGTCACGATCCAAGACTCTGGATCACTCGAGTCAGTTCTACTGAGCCTTAAACCTTAAAGGTGCAACTTTTTGAACTCGGTCGGATCTCGTCTCTTCTGATTCGCTTCCGGTGTCTGTGCTGAGCGCTTGTCGAAGTGGACCGTCCTTGTCAACTTTCCCAGTTGTTTCTATCGCTCTTGTACGCTGCGTGCTTTTCTTATAGCTTCTGATGCCTGAGGAGCCAGCTGGTTCTTCAGTTGCCTAGCTTCCAGAACATATTTGGGTTCACGGATGGGCATTCTACGAGTGTATCGTCCGTCTATGATCTCCGGCAATAAGCACTCCTTGTAAAACCGAGTTAGATACGGTTCCATTCGATCACTCCGGAATGCATCATCCCGTGGCACTTTGATGTACTTCAGACCCAATGCCGACCAAACAGCGAAGTAGCAAGTATTGGCGAGCGTTATGTGTAAATGTCCCTGCACCTGATAGTAATAATGATGCGACGTGTTCATCTTTGTCAGATCATTCTTGTCGAAGAACCCCCAGATTTTCGTGACGCGTTGTTGGATTGCGATTTCTGGATCGTATTTTTCAGCCGTTTTTGAACATTTTACTTCGACTATGGTGGTATCGTCGATGATACCATCTGGACTGACACCAAGGAATCCAAGTTTCGCATCAATGAACAATCCACACGGTTTGATCGTCACGGGATCGCCTTTCTTTGATAACTCCTGTTGCAGTTTTTCGATGGCTTTGGCTTCGTTTGTACGGCCCCAGACCATACCGGGTGTGCTTCTCACCGACGGGTACAGTATGGACTGCACGTTAGGCGAACACGATGTGTCATCTCGCATTCGACACACCCTACCGAAGTTCGAAGCAGTCAGTAGCTTTCTTCGCGTGGATTGCCAGAGAGCATTGTCGGCTTGCCCCCTTGTACTGCGTTCGATTTCTACGCGATTTTTTCGATTTTCCATCAGTCGGCTCTGATGTAGCTCCGCGAGATCGTCGTACACGTTATCAGGCAAATCTGGCTTCTGCGCGTTTGGTCCGTAATTTATGTCTAGGCCCCGATGCTTCCTGTTCTTGTTACCAGAGGAACTTGGTACTGTTTGCGCTCTTTTACGCACGGCATTATTGAGTATTTTGCGCTGGCGCCGTGTTTCTAAAGCAGTCATCGTACTAGGCGGCTTATTCCTCTCACTTAGGTGGAGTTTCGAGAGGACACTCTGCGTGTTGTGTTGCAGAACAGCGCCGGAAGCTCTGCCCTGGGAAGATCCCTTCAAGCCCCAGTTGATCCTTTTTCCACCTGTGAACTTGCACACTATGGCATTGAAGGATTCTGCGATGTTGTTAGTGGCGTCGTACAGTAAGCTGTTGGCATGCAAGCTCAAATGTTCTGAAGCCGCTTCCAGTTGCTGGAAGAGTCCTGCTTTTTTGAGCTCATCGACGGCAGTTTTTCCTTCGACGGTGGTCTCCTGCTGACAATATCCTCGCAGCTCGTTGCACCTAGTGTGGTCACCAAAAACGTGGTTCGGTGTGTTCTGCACATCGGATTTTAAGAGCTCAATTTTACTAGCAGTTGTAGAAGCTCCGACAGTTCAATGGCTTTCCTGAACTGCAGCACAGTCCCGCGTACCATCGTCTTCAGTCGGGAAATGTTTTGGCCTTTGGTATTGGCTACCTCGGTGATTTTTCTAGCCAAATTTCGATGGAGATGGTTGACGCATTCTTTCTTCTCCACGATCAAGCCGTACTCCGCATACGGGTCATTATCTAAAATCGATTTATAGACACTACTGTCCCCATCTGCGACCAAAGTCCTGTAAATTAGTCCGTGCATTTGCATACTCTTCTTGAAACCTTCTAATATCGCGTCGCTCTCCATCCCTGTAGATGCTTGGTCACGGCCCCAATTTTTTAAGCAGACGTGATCCTTGGGTGTTGTTTCATGCCGTGCAGCGATCTGACAAATACAGCAGTATTTGTTACGGACTCCGATGAATATTACCTTCTGGGTGTGCTGGTCGATGATCGCAGCAACACCAGAGAGGTAATCATATTTTCCCGTTTTGTACGACCGTTTCATCCATCCACAATCGGCCACAACGGTAATAAAGGGAATTTTGATGCTATTATGAACATAGGTCCCCGCGACAGCTCTTCGATTGATGTCCATCGCTTGGCCGTCATTACGATCTGTCCAAATGCTATCTTCAAAATTGCATACCTTGCACCGAAAGAAGATTTGCGTTTGCAAACCGATACGTCTAGAGTTTGTTTGTATGACGTCTCGAAACGTGCAAATTGAGAGCGGATTGTGATTGTCGAATTTTTCATGCAACTGCTCCAGCACGTATGTCATGTCAACGATGTATCGGCCTTCGAGCGCTACCTCTTCTCCGCAAATACTTTCGTTTAGGCTATCTTTCGATTGATGCGAGTGCGGCTCCACTTCTAACGCTCCTTTGAACGGAGGGTCTAATGCTTGATGCGGTTTCAAAGTTGGCTCATCCTGTGACCCTCCGTCAAACGGAGGGCCCGATTTCACCTGTGAAATAACGTTCACCGCTTCGACTGGTTGCGGGTTTAACTTTGCGCGGCTTCGTTGCCATCTATAATATGAATGATGTGTTGGTAATTAACACTGGTATGAATATTCTGATCATAGATTTACGATATTTCTGTGAACTTAATTATTCAGGAGAAGGCGGGACAAGGTGGACAAAAAGGTAAAAAATCCTAACCACCCTAACAGTCGCTTAAAGAGAGATAGTACTATATTCTTATTCTATGGATTATTATATAAATGCAGACCTTTTATGAAATTCTTTTTTAACGATTTGACGCCTGGGCTCGGATAATAATCGAAATGTGTCACATTGTATTAAGGCGAAGTGAAACGTTTCAAGGCCACGGCCGAGTGCCTTCCGCCGTGGTAAAACAGAGATACCCAGCGTTTGGTACCGCTCGGTTTACACGTATACTGGCTACAATGTCGGTACAGGTTGTGATCTCAACTGAATGTCGGTGTTTTAGTTTTGAGTAACGGAGAATCAACGATTCTCAGCCATTTCTTCATCAAATGGCACGGGATTAGGCTCAAAGTGTTTGGTATTTCATTGCGGAGTTGCTAATTATACGGAAAATGCGATTATCTACGGCGACAATGAATAATCTCGCAATTTATGTGGTCGGTAGGTCATTCTGTTAAAATTTTTGTCAAATTTTGGAAAAGTGAAATAATTAGCCACTTTCTGCCACAATTATGTGTGATCCCTCGAAGTTTCATCGCGATCGGTTCAGTAGTTTCGGAGGATTCTTGATTTTCGTTTTCGAGGTTCTGACAAACGTTTCACTTCACCTTAAAAGGAGGTGGGTGACTAAGGATGGGCCTCAAGTCGAAGGAAATGATACCGCAGAAGTATGTATTGCGCATGGCGTTGAAAATTTATTTGGGATTACAATTGGGATTGAAGTCGCGCAAGAAGGAAATTCCAAGGTCAGCCATGTACGTCCAAAGCAGCCGTATCAGGTTGTACGACTAGTCGCAAGCGAGCTTGCACGACGTTTAGTGGCAATCAGACCTCGGCACAGAAAAGTGATCGCGACGGCCAGATCGAGTGTCTAAAGATTGAGCGCCTCCAAACATTAATGGCAAATGATGAGATGCTTGCGAACCATCGGCGCAAGAGTGAAGAAAATCTTGCGAACCTTCGTGTTAAGTACGAGGAAGAATCAATCACGATTAAAAGGCAACACATGGAGGCAATTCAAGAACTAGAGTTGCATGAGGCCAAGGCAAAAACTGAACTAGCAGAACTGTAGTTGAGACTAATGCGTAAAGAACCAGAAATAAGACATTGTTGAGGTACAAATTAAAATTACAGTCCGATCTCTCTATAAGTCCTCCCAAGCCCCCGAAGGGAACAGTTTTTCCACGAAATGAGGTAAAGTGGGTACCCCCACTTTGCCTTCTTCGCTAGTCGCACCAATTGTATTCCGTCTCTCTTTTTTCTCGCTACGCTATGTCTTAATAGGTGGAGTGGGGGAACGCAGCGAGCGAGAAACTGGGGAAGCGGACCTATTGGGAACGGACTTAAGGAGAGATCGGACTGTGGTTAAGAAAAAAAATGGAATTAGAATTAGTAAATAATAATTGAATAATAATAATAATATCAAGAGATCTAACATTAATTCGACGAAGATCCTAGGTTTAAAATCTAAACAATAAGAATGTAAACAATAAAATGATTTACGATTGCCATATTTATTGTATTCACCTTACGTAAACGATTTTAACATATGATCACGAGCAGATAAATATATAATTTATAATATCTCGACTGTCTATGGATAGTACTGCCTGTTACCCTATGCATGGAACATTCGCTTAATAAAGGCCTCTCGCATAGCAAACCCTTCTCCTGGCTGCCATGCAACTAGATTGACTGGGATTGACCGCTGGATCATCCACGTCTGGCTCTTCGTCTTCTGACAAGATATTGTGGATGATGAGGCTAAGTTGTGCAATACTGCACATGCCACGATAATTGTTGTTGAGCAAATCTACTTGGTTCCCTAACCCTTCGACAAGCAGGGAAACTGACGCTTCCATACGCCGAATACTCTTTTAACGATACGTCTGGTTTTTCCTTGAATTTGGTTGTACCCGTGTTCAGCATCGGTGATAGGATTCGCGAGAGGTGTCAGTAGAAATGATAAGCAGAGATAACCGGCATCTCTAACGAGTGAGCCAGTTAGCAATTGTTCCATGTATCGCATATAAATCCGTGAATTTTTGGAATATACGGCTGTCGTGTTCACTGCCAGGCCATTTAGGAACAATATCCAAGAATTCCATACGAGGTCCAACGATAGCCTGTATCGAAATTTTACAAATTGACATGTAGGTATATCAATACTTATTAGAGCATATTATCAATTGGTTTCCCTGATAATGCCGTACTTGTACGTTGGGTGAGAAATATCCTTTAAGACTCCTGTATACTTCTTGTATTTGCTCAAAATTAGTATGAGTAAGGCGAATATGACTGCAGTCGATCGCCCTGTCAATTCCTGGTAGACCTATACCATTTATGTCCCTGCCCAGTTCTTTGAATAACCTACGATTTTCTGATTGAGTTTCTGGTGTAGATGGTATTTGGATGTACTGGCGGAGCAACGTCGCAAGCAGCATTGATACTTGATACACAATTCTTGAAACAATACACTGAGAAAATTTTTTAGTTACCGTAACGATAATTTAACAATAAAAATAGGCGAAATGAAGGCACACCAATCGGATTTTAGTTATAGTAACAGATATAATTATTGTTTAGTTAACTATAAAAAAATGATACTGTTAGCAATATGATTTGCTATGCGGACATTGTAACCGTTACATTTCACATGTTACGACAGAATCTGAGTTGGAGATACTATGTTGCCTTTGTTCGTGCAAATCAAGTCTCTTGTTCGTTGAACGATTCTTTATGTTGGAAATCATTATCTCGATACTTTTTACGTAATATATTTTTATAGTTATGGTTACTGAACCTTTTTGTACACTGAGACAAAAATATGGTTATAACAACCACAGTTCTACCATAAAATAGGGTGTGCGGAGGTGATATCAATTACGAAAAAGACAATGCAAAGTGAAATACAAAATGAGTTTGTTGAAGAAATGGTGCTATATTGATACGTATGAATAGAAGAAGCGAGGGCACATGAATTGATGATTGGTATCGAGTTTTGTATAGTTACTACATGCTACAGATTCACACAAATTATAAAAGGATGAACTCAAACTAGAGACCCATGCCAAGAAACATTCCAACATCCACCTGACAAAAGGCCATTTTGTTGTTCTTATTTGTATTTTCATAAATCCACAAAATATGCAGTTAATTTTGACGCATTATGTTTTCTGAACAGTTCGATATTTGCACTTGACTTTTGTTTCAGGTTATATAAATAGAAGTCCACTCACGTTTTAAGATCTTTCAAAATTTCAGTAATTACAATATCCAGAATCAATGCCCTAGACTCTCTTGTTAAAGTTTTGTTTTTTTTATAGGATTTTACGACAGCGCGGCCTTGCATGGAGCTTTCGAGAATTTATCGTACTTGGGGTCGGTTGCCCATCCTCAACATAGTAGACTCTCCCACGAAGCATCGCTGTCTCTTGAAGTGATTATAATTTGGTGAAATTTGTTCTTTGTCAGATTCTTGTGAATCAGAGTCAGTACTACTGGACTCATCAATGCTATATTTTTTTTTCTCCGTTGTAGTATGATGTGGCTGCAATATTTTTGTAGGAAATGAATATTTAGTACCAGATATGTACTCTTGGCACGTTTGATTCTGACCGATATGACGTTGGCATATTTCTGTATCCTTCTATCCCTCACGGTTACATAGAGAAGGAAAGAGACAGAAGACTGTGGTCCCAACTTCATATCGGTCAGAATCGAACATACTTGGAATACATGTATTTTCAAAGATCAAATTTTTTCTTTCAATATTCACTTCTGTTTCGTTGATAGTAGTGGAGCCCTCTTTAGTGTGCATTTCTTTCCAATAATCAAGAAACTTGATTCTAGGACCCAAATGTGGTATAAGTTCTCTAATTGAATCCCTCGATAATTTGTGGAGTGTTTGCCGATCGATACCATGCTCTGTATGGAGAAAAAGAACCATGCAATTGATATTGATAATTTCAACATTCGATTTATTTCGCAAGTAAATTGCGCCATTTACAAGTATTGTACGTATTGATGATGTAAAATGAATCCGTTTATTGCCACTAGAACTGCAGTTGAATCCACTGAATATGTTTTGGCTCCAAACAAATATTCAATGGATCAAGATTGTACTTCCGAAAAATTTATTGGAAAAGATCAAGCTTGTGAGATCAGGCAACAAAATAATTATTCAACGGGAACATAAACCAGTTGGGTCAAAATGATATTCGGTTAGATCAAACATGATCTAGAGACTGCCACGTGCTCAAAAGACAAAGAAATCCAAACTACTTTCGATTACGTTCCACCTAGAACCTTCCCGATGCGGCAGAAAGCTACTTTTTTCATTAAATCGATCACTCTTATTCATATGTTAACTTTCAATTAACAGCAAGATGCAATAGAAGCGAGATAACATGCATAGAATAGGATACTTAAACGTGATGACGGTGTTATAAAGAACCTCGCCATCTTGAATTGGAAAAATAGAATGGTAAAGGTACACTTGGCGTTGAAAGATTGTATGAGTCCCTGAAGCTCCTACTTCACTAAGTATTCTTTTACGTAATCATCTGCCATAATACGGCAGATGCAATTATGACTCGACTGCAAACAAATAAAAGGACACGCGTTCCCACGCAGTTAGTTCACGAACCTACTCGGGCCCAGCGTGCTGTTCTCTTGGTTTCTCGCCGTACTGTGCCGGATCATCTCGAGGACCCGCGGACAGCGCCATCTCGGCTTACCGCTAACAGCACCATCTCACGGATGAACACTCATATTTGAGTGAATCAAACATCACGTTATTTCAAATGACGATTTGTTGTACAGAATTCTAATCTATTACAGAGCGAACCATAACATTGATTCGAAGAACAAAGTAGTTGGTTGGCTGAAATGATATTTTATTGTACCGAGTGGATATTTGTTTCGTGTTAACCCGTGACAAAAATTCTAAAGAGTGTTCCAAATGATTAAGATGTTTGATGCAATACGGTGAAGTAATCATAGGGAGCATATATTAATTCTTCGGAAACGATGTTATAGGTGCACCCGAACATTCAGATATTTTAACGCTCTGCTCACTTCAATCAGTAATTATTTGGAGTGAACAATTTATTGTCTACAATAAATTTATCCTCATTCGACACAATTCATTATTTGTTTAAATTGTTCATTATTAAAAAAAAATTGCACTATATTTCAAACACACGTGTTTCTATAATTTAACTGAATAGTCGATTCATTTAATTACTGAGAATAGTTCGAAAAACTATGCCTACGAAACAACGATTGCAGTCGTCGTGGAAAAATATGGATACTTCTATCAACTGACCAACTCTTGTATCAATTGCATTCACAGTTATCTCAACTAATTGTTAAAAATTGCATTTGTCTTTCTTGTTGCGAATAAATTTGCAGTTGAATTGACTGAAACTCATTCGATACAACTGAATATCTATCGACCAAATCGGTTTGGTATATTCAACCAGTTTTTTTTCTCAGTGTAGGTATTTGTAGATGTAAAAATGATATGCTAGTACTGCTTTCTGTACATGCGTGATCGTGACTTTTATAGCAATTCACGGACTGCAATGCACATGTTTGATTTAAATTCGCAAGAGTAATTGCGCGAGTACATAAAAGCCATTACTGCTGATATTGCCGTTACGATTACACCAAATTCCGTACATCTGTGCTAATGTAACTCCAGCAGTATTATTTTTCTCCGTGTAGAAAAGTAGAATTTTGTTCGAAAAAGTAGGCTTGGATTAAGGGGGTATAGGACTTGGGAAATTTTCAAAAATCAATGTTTTTGTTATTGAATAAAATGATAGTCCTATCTTTCCAAATTTTACGGAAGCTACGCTGAAAAATTCAAACACATGTGCCGCACAGAAAGAAAGGTTAACTTGAGTTAATAAAATTATTTTGAAGACCGAAAATCTCATTGGCAAAGTCAAAATTTTCTCGAACCAAGGAAATTTTTTCGAACCAAGAAAAATTTTTTGGCTCGAGAAAATTTTGGACTTGATCTCAGAAAAATTCGGTCTTCCTCCCTAGACCACGAAATTATCTTGAATCAAGAATAACTTTCTTGGCTCAAGTTAATCTTTTTTTCTTTGCGGGTATACTTCTGTTTTCAAAATGTAGGGGATGGTAGGGCAAAATGGACTAGTGCTATTTCTCTTTATTCCAATGTTTTCTGTCATTATTTTAATTTTTCTTATGTTCTAGTTTTTTCTTCAATTTCACCTCGATTGTATAAATAAAGTTCAGTTTAATACTCAATTTTTGTAATCAGCTATTGTTTATTTCCGGTCCATTTTGCCCTACCCTCCCCTATAACTTCATATCTCGCGTTTCGATCGTGTTTCTTTTTTGTCTTGTTTGGTTCATAACCTTAAATACGACGCGCGCTTCTATAATTCGAATTTTGTGGAGTGAACATGGATGAAAAAAGATTGTCTTTAGATAGAAAAAGGAAAAAACGATCGTTAGGTGGTCCTGGGCGTCCTAAAAAACGTTTCTTCGCGGGAAATCAGTACTCAACCAAAGTTGACAGACTGCAAGTGCTTCATGTCAGAAATTATCAGCTCGTACAAAGTTCAAGCGAGCAATAAATGATGAATTTGGCTACAGAATTTTTAACTTTTTAACAGTATTCAGTACAATAAGTTCGTATGTAAAATGTAAGGCATGCGATAGTCCAGTTACGTTTTCGGAAACAAGTATGCGAGGATTGGGATTCAAAATAATTATCTCTTGCGCAAACTGTAGGAATAAGGGGATCTCGTCAAGTCCATTGATACGAGGTAATTTGTGTGAAATAAACCACCAAATAGTTTTTGCGGAATCATGGATTTACCTAAGACTTTGAGTCAAAAGTCATACGATAGAATCGTCAAATTCATACGGCAAGCAGCAGAAAAAATCGCGAAACGATCAATGTTCAGACGTGCAACAGAGAAATTGAATTTGACAAGAAAAATTGATAAAAATACTGAACCTGGAGGTATAAGTGTATGGGAGACGGGACTTGGCGAAAAAGAGGATTTTCTTCGCTCTATGGCGTTGCATCTATCATTGGAATATTATGCGGAAAAGTAATTGATGTGTGCATAAAATCTTCGTATCGCAAAATTTGCGAAATCTGGGAGAAACGAGTCGGAACAGAAGAGTACGTACAATGGTTAGACGGTTAGGTTGAAAATTGCAAGGCTAATCACGATGGGAGTTCAGCTAAAATGGAGATTGACGGAATGGTAGAAATCTTCAATAGATCCAAAGCTTTATACAATATGAAATATCTAAATTATATCGGAGACGGAGATCGCAATGAAGGAATTGTAGAATCTAGCCCGTACGGAGAAAATTTCTAAATTAAAAAAAAAAAATGCGCCAGACATGTGCAAAAAAGAATGGGCACGCGATTGCGCAATATAAAAAAGGCTAAGAAAGGTGTTGGAGGAAGAGGGAAATTAACTGCTAAACTGATAGATGAATTGAGCGTTTATTATGGGAATGCAATACGAGCGAATAGTAAATATTCTGATGCAATGATACAAGCAAATTGGGCCACATATTTTCACAAGTGTTCCACGGATGCAAATCCTCAACACGAATATTGTCCGGGAACTCGAGCTGGTGTTGTTGGCAGGAAGCTAAAGAAAAAGGAACTCGGAATGAATATCGGCATAAGCCGGCATTGCCACTTTTTGTACAGGAAGCAATTTATCCCATTTCTAAAGATCTGAGCAGTGACGAACTTATAGAAAGATGCGTTGGCGGCTTTACGCAAAATAACAATGGAAGTTTGAACGGAAAAATTTGGACATCGCTTAGCAAATGTGATATTTAGGGGCGGGGCTTACGTGGCCTCAATTCTGTGGACTTCCGGTCCCGAAGTGTCCGTAGAATCGAGGTCGGACTGTACAATACTACCTCACTATAAGCGACTCTTAGGGCGGTTAGGGGGATAGGATTCCAAGAAATTCGTCACCGAAGCGTTCCCCCACTACTGGGGGAAAAAATCGCATATGTGTCAGTGCGTCAGTGAATATCACCACTGAGCGTACCTTAAGTACACAGGTAGAGTGGGGGAAGCTATAAAGCTCGCTCAAGCGGGACGAAGGGGAAATTCGCTTACAACGAGGATGCTTATATTGAGGTAGTACTGTAGAAATAATTACAAGCCAAACAAGAATTCACGAGAACACTACTTACCTGAAAACTGGCAGTTGCATAAAATCGAAGACCGACTAATAACTGAACCACTGGAGTCACTGGTAACCCGCGATTATTGACTTTGAGTACACTGAAAAAATCTGTGTCGGCTGTACAGCAATACAGTTCTTGTTGGTCAATTATAGGCGCTATAATAAAAGACTTTTGCTGATGTAGAAAATCGAGTAGTTGAATCAGAAAACACTGATTGCTCTAAATTTCATACAAATATGGCTACTGGCGTCTTTCCAATACAGCTATATTATAGCAGTTGGAAGAAAGTCAGTTTTGTAAATGAAAGCAAACTGTGGCCTGCATGCATAGCGCATACACGTCTAGTTAACTCAACCATAGAGTATAGCTGGGAGCCATATCATTTTGGCGGGACAACTATACAATATAGTTCGCGAAACCATAACTGTGGTACCGAAGCATCTGGAAATCAGCGTTCACACATCTCGTTAATTCAACCATAGAGTATGGCTAGAAGTGTCCATCAGAGGCTTGAAAGCTGGTTGAATTACCTTGAACTAGTATAATGATCATGATTGGCAGTAAGATTCAAGCTAGGCTCCATTTTGACTGCGACGATTCACTTTTTTATCATTCTCATACAATTTTATTAATTTTACTGGCACGTTACCACAAATAGTGTATTTAGAGCTTGCTGTACCTGTGGAATATATGTTTTTCAGCATGATGACTAACATTTCAGTCGTGTCATACCAGATTCTAGCAAAGAAGACTCAATCTGATAAAGGAGAACAAAATATTATCATCCTGTCAAAATTTATCTACCACTGGATAATACTATTAAGTCAGGCTTGCCAAGAGAACGAAGGCCTTTGAGGTGGAATGAAATATGATGGGTTCCATTTTTTTTTGCCAAGAAAACACCCCCCTTAGTTTGAGCAGAACCCATGATCCGGAACCCTGATACTCTCCTTGTCAGTTCCTATTAATTCTGATGAATGTCCAAACTATCATTTCAATCACAGGCTCTGATCGCAACAAGTCTGTCCTACATGACGCCGTTAACGCAAAAATGGTGAACATCAAGGCAATTCTTGAACGGTCAGTGGAGGGAAGAGTGATCTTGAATACGAATGTCCGGTCTAGCGGTGCCCGATTAAGTGATAGACATCAGATTCTTCTAGACAAGACAATTGTTTCATTCGAAATACAAAATTCAGAAGACTATCTGTGAGAATTTATTTGAAATCTATAATTTTTCTGTAATATTGGTTAGAAAAATTATAACTCGGTATGCTATATCACACACAAGATATCAAGCCAACGCTTGATGCAATCGGCTGAGTCGATTACTGTCGCATTTCCAAAAGAAACAGCGCCAACCTAGTATGTGCCTTACAAACATAATAAAGTGACAAAGCTGAAAGTTTTAGCTAAAGGGAGGCTGTACGAACAATATTGTAAATATCGTTCTCTCTTACGTGAAACCGGAGCCATCGTCACAAATAGGAAAAATAGTAGCAGATTTCGAACCCCAGAACGGCTTGTGATTTTAGGTGTTCCGTGAGAACCTTCTGCCAGGCGGAGAAGGTAATTTTGATTTATCTGTATACTATGAGTGCAGAATGTATGACAAGATTATGCGAAAGTAAGGTAGTCATACCTATGAGGTAGAACGTATAAATATGTTTAAAAACGAACTATTCTATGTCACAGATAATAGCGAAGAGATTAATGAATAGCTGCAATGGCTCCAAAATTGGATAAAACCTTGGCCAACTGTAGAGCAGTATTGGAAATCGACGTCGCGGTTCCTTATTAACCAACTCATCTCTTTAAGCGAAATCTCATCGACACAATATTTGTCGATGTATAAATCTCTGGGACAGCCACTCGGATACAATTTGGTAATACTATATTACCATTGGTGATATTTCTAATAAGTCAGCCCTTGCTCATTAAGAGAATAATGCATTATTTAAAAGTTTTGGTGTTGTGGTTGAATTTCAGTTGAACATTGATTTCACGTCCATGTACCCTGAGAAAACGCTCCTGCTATTCTCTCAGTGGCCAGGTTTTGTTGGGGTACTACTGCGTTATTGTAGAGAATCTAGCAACACCGGGAAGCAAATTAAGAAACTCGTTGCAGAAATTGACGAATTCAGAAATGCTGCTCAAAATGAAGAGGTGGACACCGGCATAAGTGCCAAGATATCTGTGACTTTTCGAGAATTTGAATATCTGCTTTATATTGTTGCTTGAAACTTGTCCACTGTCTTTTGTATGTTAACCATTTGCTGTCCCTTCTTCAAGATGTGGTGAAGCTCATGACGTTGAGACTCCTTCCTCTGCTACTACCGTGTCCTTCAATCAAAATTTCGAAGAAACCTGCATGGAGACCAAGTAGAATAGAATCGTAAAATGGATTTTTCCTACTTGTTCCGGTGAGTTATATATTGAGTCATATATTCATGTGGAATTGTAAGAAAGTGATAACGAAAAACGCGCTCAAGGTATTTATTGTATTGTTTAGAGTGCCAGTCATCTTAAAACTGAGCTAAGAAGTCGCAAAGAAAAATTGGCCACATACGGGTTAACTGAGCAGCCACTTCCTGTTGCTGTTGGAGAATCCGTTACAAGACTCAATGCGTGGTACGTCTGCATCAATAATCTGCAGTACAAAGTGCACTCGCCGCTTGAAGCACTAGACATAGTATTCAAAAGTTTCTTTGCATTACAACTGCAGTATCCCAAAGAATCGGAAACAAGTTGGATGGTTTTGCAGGACAGAATCTATAATATCAAGGGTGAAGTAGACAAAATTTCACCGAACGTGGTCACACTCTTAGCAAACTTACAGCCATAACCTTGAGTCGTAACGTTGATAATACCTATTTGGAATTCCATCACGCTTATACTCACTCTTCACTGATCTATAGCTACTTGTGAGAATCTTGAGTCGTCGAAACTCCAAATTCGTCAGTCATTTCAACACTACATTTACTATATAACTTCTGAATTATTTGAACAATAAACCACCTAACAGTTCTATCATCAATATGGCAACCTGCTTTCTGTGCAAAAAAATTCACACTGATCTCAAATCTTTGTGGACGCATTTACAAATAGTTCACAAACTTCATGCAAAAAGTACATTTGAATGTGGGGAGTCCAATTGTTTACGAATGTTTGGAGATATCAAATCTTTCAAACGACACTGGCGATTAGTTCATAGTGAACACTCTCCGACTAAAGAACCTAGTCTGCAAACCAATATTCCCGACCATATTTCTTCATGGCTGTTCCATGATGATTGCAGTCAAATCATAAGCGATACGTGCAGTGATGACTCTGATATTCGTTTTCCTAATAGTACTGTAGGTACTGAAGATCCCTCTGGCAAATTTAAAACACTAATCCAACGGAATGCTTTGCAAATGATCGCTGAGCTTTATACTTCTGGTACTGTTCCGAGAAATTATATACAACATGTTGTGGAATCGACTCAGTTATTCTTGGATCAAGGCCTCAAAGCTCTGCGCTTTTGTTACCGCGGTTCGCTGCGGGAGAATGAAAACCAAAATACAGTAGGTGAATCAAGCTTAGTGCTAAAGATGATCGATACATTTGCATCTGCGTTTGCAGGCTGTTTGACAGAACGTCAGCGTATGCGTTATCTGGAGGCATCTGGTGATTATATTCCTGTCAAAGATTTTATTATAGGTAGTAGATGCAAACCACGAATTTAAAAAAAAAAAGTGGACACGTCGAGATGGTCCCTGTTCAAGTGACTGGTAAATATATCCCATTGAGGGAAGTTCTGAAAAAAGTGTTCGAAATGCCAAATGTATACGATAGAATCAGAAGTTATGAAACAAATCTAGAAAATGATACAGAGATTCTCAGCAATTTTGTTCAAGGGGATTTGTGAAAAAAAAAAAACTCGAACTGCAAAGGAAAAGAAGTTTTCCCTCTCTTTCTCTATTATGATGACTTCGAGACTGGAAATGCTTTGGGTTCGCATGCTGGTGCTCAAAAAGTTGGCGGAGTCTATGTTTCAGTACCTTGTTTTCCCCCAGAATATCAGTCACTTCTCTCTTCTATTTATGTTGCTTCATTAATAATTGCTAATGATCGAAAAGAATTTGGCAACAAAGCAATCTTCAAACCAATCATAGATGACCTGCAATTTTTGCAAGACAAGGGAATCGAAATTGACCTATCTGAAAATCGTAAACAAAGAATTTTCTTTAAACTTGGTCTAGTAATTGGAGATAATTTAGGATTGAATTCAATGTTAGGGTTTGTCCAAACTTTTAATAGCTCGTTCTCTTGTCTAATTTGCAAAATGAATAAGGAGGAGAGGACTCGAAGTAGTACTCAAAACGATGACCTGATGCGTAATTCGAATACTTACGCAGCTGATTTAGTTATTGATGATGTCAAATTAACAGGCATTAAAGAAGAATGCGTTTTTCATGATTTACCAGGTTTTCACACCACAGATAATTTGGCAGTCGACATTATGCATGACTTGTTAGAAGGAGTTTGCACTTTTGACATGATCGAGATAATCAAATACCTAACTGAAGTTGCACGACTATTCACCATAGATGATTTAAATAATCGTACATCCAATTATGATTTTGGATCATTGGAAGGCAATAAGCCAACCAGAATATCTAAAGATTATATAAACAATAATAAAATTAAAATGTCAGCATCTGAAATGTTGACGTTGGTAACCCATTTCGGACTCACGGTACGAGACCTCGTAGGCTAGGGAGATCTGGCAATGGGCAGAAAAGAGGTGTTTTTTTCTCTTCGCTTCATACATCGCATCCAAGGAGAACGTGGAGGCAGACGCACTATCACGTATCAAAAATATTGATACGGAATGGGAATTATGTGATGACGCATTCAACTTGGTTGAGAAGAAGCTGGGTCCTTACCAGGTTGACCTATTTCCTAATAATAACAATCGAAAAATAAGGAAATACTGCTCTCGGTTCCCAGACCCTGAAGCTTGGTTAATAGATGCGTTTACAATTAAATGGTCAGATGTTCACTTTTATGCCTTTCCACCTTTTGCGTTAGTGTTGAGATCTTTAGCCAAGATCAAGAAGGAACAAGCCTCGGATATCATTATAGTACCTAACTGGCCCAGCCAACCTTGGTACCCTCTCTTCTTATCATTAGTTGAGGAGAAGATTATGTTGAAACCAAGAGCTAATTTACTCTCATCCCCATGTAGATCCTCGACGCATCCAAGGGCAGGCAGCTTAGGCCTGATCGCAGCCCAGGTATCCGGGAGGCTTTTCTGAGACAGGATGTACCATCTGAAGCCGTTGACATTTTGACATCATCATTATCCGAGGCTACGATCATGTAATATGGTACTGCCCTAAGACTATGGCTGGAATTTTGTGCGGAGCGCAACCTGGATTGCTTCAGCCCCACGAGGGCATCAGTATTAAGTTTTTTTCACCATTAAATATAAGGTGGGTGCTAGTTATGGCACTCTCAACTCTGCGAGATCGGCTATCTCCCTTATTTCTAAAAATAAGATAGGCGACGATCCTTTAGTTTGTAGGTTTTTGCAGGGAGTTTTGAAGTTACAACCACCCAGGCCTAAATACTCCCACACTTGGGACGTGTCGTTAGTACTCCGGTACCTAGAAAAGCTTTACCCGTTGGATAAATTATCGTTATTAGAGTTAACTCACAAATCAGTTATGTTATTACTATTATGTACTGCTCATAGGGCGCAAACCATTGCCAATATTAGATAAAGTAACATTATACAATCAGCCGATGGCTTATTGGTTCATATAACCGATCTGATCAAGACATCAGCCCCAGGACATTGTCAATCCCTGTTGTCAATTCCTTTTTGCAGTCAAAACCCAAAGATTTGTGTGGCCTCCACAATTCAGAAATATATAGAGGTGACTAAAGGCTTACGCAAAGAGTCAGAAAAACTATTTATAGCTACAAAAAAGCCCTATAAGTTAAGGATGTATGTTCGCAAACAATTAGTAGATGGGCTAAATTAATATTAGGAAAGAGCGGAGTAGACGTATCAGTCTTCTTTGCGCACTCCACCCGACACGCGGCCACTTCAATGGCGTTGTCACAGGGTGTAGATTTGGACACCATCCGGCGAACAGCAGGATGGTCCGAATCATCTCAGGTATTCGTTAGATTTTACAGTAGGCCGATATTGCCTCTAGAATCTCATAAACTAGCCTTAGCCGTACTTAACAATAAGAATGGTTAAATCCTAAGATACAGTTGTACCTGATAATAAAACATTGTTGATTTGTATTCATGTTGTAAAATTGTTATCTCCAAATATCTACATGGTAATATTGAGAACGAGACGCAATATAATTGAACGATCAACCGAACTTTCCTGTACGTGAAGTTCGATCGTAATTATATAAAGTCTCGTTCGAAGATATTACCAATTCCCGCCCTAATAATTATGCAATTATTCCCATCCCCATGGCTTTACAATTTTACATAATTTCTGAAGACTATGAAGTTGGAGGTTCTGCTGGCGCTAGCAGTTCCCTTCCGGTCTTAGAGCATATATACCTGGAGGGAGCATCTTGGTCGAAAAGCGTGCAGACAGAGAGGGAAACAGTTAGCAGATAACCTCTCTCTTTCTACGCCAGGAGCGTAACATGACAAACCGGGTACCCTAAGGCTTATACTTAACAGATCAGAGGGAACTGGTGAAAATAAATGCACGGGGCACCGCGACTCTTTACTTACGGGTGTAGCTAGTTACGTGACTAAAATGTGACGACCAATCAGATCCTGCGCGACAAAGAGAGGTTGTATGCTTACTAATTCTGTCTCTGCTGCATTCGCCACTTATGGGAAAAGATACGACATGCTCCCTCCAGGTATATATGCTCTAAGCTTCCGGTTTTTGGCTTCGCTAAAGGTTGTGACATCGAGCGGCACGAAGGGGAACTACATGGTAATATCTTCGAACAAGACTTCATATAATTACGATCGAACTTTACGTACAGGTAAGTTCGTTTGATCGTTCAATTCTTTTTCCGTTCTCTAGTACCAACCAGCATCACCCGGCCTGCGGGCGCTGGCGGCGACCACTTTGCCATGTGCGAGGGTCTGCGGCCAATAGGCTTCGCAGGGTCGTCGGGCGGCACGATTTAAATCGTACGGCTGGGCCTAAGCACGTCCGCAGGCTGGCTAGGCGGAGGTCCAAACGTTGCCGTGTTACAAGTTATAAAAATGTTATACAATAAAAAAGTACAACACACTTGAAAACCTCTATACTAAATTTTATTCCTCGCTTCTTGTGTAAGATAAATAATGAACAGTACTATCTCATTACGGCCTTCCAAGTTCGGGGGGATTGATGATATATTTCGGCATAAAGTGACTAAATAATTGATCTTTTAGAACAACTCAGAGATTTTTAAATATATAAATGTTGGGTTGATTTGGTTAGAATGAAAAGATCTAGATGAGAAGATGAGACTGCAATTCAAATTAAGACTTATGACATCAAGAATCTCGGTAAGAATCTGATTTTACTAAAGTGCTTTCAACCCAATATGAAACTAAGCACATATACTAAAACAGCATTGCTTTTGTCAAAGGTGTGTTGACTCGGTTGACTCTGATGTCGCTTGGGCACTCTCACAACGAATAAATTTTTTAGCAGTGTGTTGTCTATAAAGGTCAGGATTCTTGTCACAACAGTTAACAGATGATATATTCATTCATGTTATATTAAAATTACCTCTGCACTTGTGTGACAGAAATCCTAGCCTCACATGATATTTCGCTACGGGATATAGAAAATTGCAATTAAGGGTCTGAAATAAAAGAACAACGAACAATTTTGATTATTGCATTTTTATTCATAATTTCTTAGTTGTAAATTAACTGCCGAACATGAATAAATATTATTATAATATTTGCTGTCGTAGCGCTAAACACCACTTGCGTTCCACCTGCTAACGATTGCACCTGGGTCTGGGAGCTTATTCTGTAACTCATGACTGCGGAAATAATGGAAAATAACGGCAAAATAGCACCGAATTCATGAAAAACAATAGGCGGCTGCCATTTCAATCTTCTTTGGGATATAGCGGATATGACTTGGAAAACTCCTTAGGGAGTTGCATCTAGGGAAATTCCCCACTCGCGATTTATAATTGACGCATTCAGGTTTTTAGATCTCCCAGGCAATCGGTGGACTACCATTCCTTTCGAATGCGTTTTTACTGACCACCAAACGATTACGCATCAATTAGGTCGCTAACGAGGTCAAACGGTGTGAAAAAAAAAATCGGCTGACTCGGTGCCATAATTTATTCATAATATATTAAATAAACTTTGAATAAGCTACCAATCATCACCAATCGATCACCAAAATTATTATTTACATATTAATTATTAAGAGAAGTATGAGTCTTTTGGAGCAACAAAATATTACGGAGTTCGAGAACTATCTACGACAGCCAACGCTCCCACGTACCGATGATCCATTGTTGTGGTGGAATTCACAGCGACGTAAATTTCCAACGCTTTCAAGGACTGCCAAAAAATATTTAGGCATACCAGCATCCAGCACACCATCTGAACGCGTTTTTTCCTCGGCAGGCAATATTATTTCCGCAAAAAGAAGTGCATTACTGCCAGAAAATGCCAACAATTTGATATTTTTATATCAAACCCGTGATTTAATAAATGATGAATAAAAATAAGTAAACTGAAAATGCATCAAATGCATTCAAAAATGTTGTACCAGTGATAATATGATTTAAAATAATATGAAGTTTATGCGAGATTATAATACACAAAGGTGTTCTATGCATAATATCAATGAACAACGGATTATCCACGACCTAAGCACAAGCGAAAGTCGTTAAATTCAGAAAGCTTAAATGAGATTTCAAGTATAAAAAACTCAGGCATACTTGACGATACTGTTGATTTGGATTCAGAGAGTCCTGTTGAATGTCATGGGAATAGAAATATTTATAATATAAATATATTAAAAACGATTATTGGAGTTCGAATATATTTATAGATAAAAGTATTCCCGTGTTCATAATTTCCTATCCATATAACGATATAATATAGATTATTTCTGAGAAATATATATTTTGTTAGGTGCAGTAATGAGAAGCTCACATTTAGCAAGACGACCAGCAATCATTATAAGTTCAGCCGTGGTGTTGTACGCTTCGGTTGCGCATTTGTTTATTCGCGCACAGTAAGAAAGATGAATTATGCATAAAATCAATTTTGAAGGCTCACACAGGTGCAGCGGTTAGAACCACAGCCAAACTACCAAAAGCACTTTTGAAGAACACTATATTCTCTGTGAAATGAGTTTCGGATCAGAACAATCCATTGAAATGCGGCTGAGTTGTGCGCGACTGAAGAAAAAGTCGTAATGTACACATGCTTTTAGCATGGAAAAACTTGATAAGAAGACTGCGAGTACTTAGAATTGGAATTACTAGCTAAAAATCGGACAGGATTCCTTTTTCGACGTCCACAACGAGATTTTCAATGGGGAGTCCATCACGTACGATACCGGATTATTCACGCACTTTATCACATTCACGATTCGCTCCACGAAATTGTATGAAATCATCGAAATACTACATATCCGGTGGAAACATGTCAGGGCTGAAGATAAAGGAACAGGGGGAACTCCCGTGATTCTGAAAGCGGCTGCGCATGCGCAAAGCAGTGTTGAGATTCGAATTTTGTCGCCGGCTTGTGCTATCTAGTCGGTGATTTCAGTACCGCGCGATCTCGCTACCCGCGGCTTATACGAGTGTAAAAACTTTTTTCCGCAAATGACCCTTCTAGAATCGGGGTACGGCTTATACGCGGGTGTGTTGGGCATGTTCAAAAGCGTATGGGTGCACGGTTACGTAAAGCAAAAAAGGAGAATGAAGGTATTGGTGGCAGAGGCGCTGGTAAACTCACTGATAAGGTTATCAATGAATTGTTACTATATTATGGTTTGGCTATTCGTCGAAATTCAAATTCAGTTGAAGATATGAATAGAGATGTGTGGGCAACCTACTTTCATAAAAGCTCAACCGACGAGAGTCCTCAACACATGAATTGTCCACCTGGTCTATCTTAGTGTATGTAAGTGGCAAAAAGCTGTAGCCGTCGGCACTATTGACGAATATGAACATGAAAATCCTCCCTTAAATGACAATGTTCTAGAAGTTATAAAACCAATTTATGAAAGCTTATCGACTGATACTTTATTGAAACGATGCTTGGGTTCAGAAACTCAAAATAACAACGAATCACTAAATTCACTGATATGGACTAAAAGATCGCCAACTGTCAAGCTCTCTTTTGCGTACTGTACGTCTGCAGAACATCAAGCAGAAGAATCTATTTTACAAAATCGATTTGAAATAGTAGATTTAATCATTAGGCCGTGAGGCACGGTTTCACGGACGAGTGTGAAGTTTGCCGCACGAGCCGAAGGCGAGTGCAGCAAACTCACACTCGTCGGGCACCGTGCCTGACGGCCAAATGACTAACACTAATTTTTGTCGGACGTGTCAAAAACGAGTGACTCACGGCCTAGTCGAGTGCCTCACGGCTGCCATGGGCCAGACGCTCTTGAAGCGCTTGCTTGCGGCCTACCAACAGGCCGTGAGACCGAGTTTTTGATACGTCCGCGTCCGTGACAAAAGAGCCTTGACAGTTCGTGGCACTCTGAAATTACATGCGGTCATTCCAATATTTCATAAACTCGTCAAAACAAAATTATTTTCCGCATCAGAAAAATTTGATTTCATAAAAATTATGAATAAATTTCAAAACAGAGGTGTCCTACTAAGTTTCATCGAGCGAATCATCGCTAAAAACATCGGCACTTCTCAGAGCCACTAAAATATTGCAAAAAATCGACCGCGCGGCGACGCACGACAAGACGTTTCATTTTTTTTCTCCGGCCCAGGTATTTTCTCCATGAATTTTTTTTTAGGGTTGAAGGGGAAGGATTCGGGTATCCAAAAAAATTTATCTTCATGAATTGCTGTGAGTCCCGCGGAAATGGCAGCGGAATTTAAAAAAAAAACCACAAAAAAAAATTGAAGGAATTTTTTTTTTTTTGTAAACAAAATTTTTTCTATGAAAGCGCATTCTTTTACGAGCAATATGATTGAAAGATCAGCCCGCTAGAGTGAATACTTTCGGAGATATGAATTTTCAAACATAGCGGTGCAACAGCGGTTTACAGAAATTCACATAGCTCTAACTCCGCCATTTTTCAAAATCCTTCAAGTTGTATTTTTTTTTCCACAGTACTATAGATATTTTGAATGGCGCAAAAATCCGTGATTTGACGGTTTTTTTTTGAGTGAAGTGACGTGGATCCGCTCATATGCACTTTGTCTGGGCCCATAACCTGTTGTTATATGGATGGTGTGCATGCAGGGTAAGGCAATAATCAGACACATTTGATATACGTGAACAATAGCAATACTTTATTTTCACAACGTGGTTATAGTAGCGCGACTAGTAACAAAACGGGAAGGAGACTAATAAAGGTGAAGGAAGTGACGCTGCAAATTACGCGAGACAGAGACGCCACTGACTACACCTAGCATAACTAATATAGAGCGCGGCTACATTTAAACCTTCGAAATTGACCTGCAACAAAAAATGACTAATTTTTTTATTGCATAAATGTGTCATACTTTATTTTAAACATGTCTAATCAAGGTGGCGACAATTTAGCGAAAATAAAATTCCCTGACTTTTCCCACACCCTGATATTCCCTGACCTCGATCGACAGAATATCCAAATTATGCTCAGCGGTTTTCAAGAATAAATATCTTTCATTTCAACATATCGTCGGCGACAGTGCAATATCGCGTAATTGATATTTGCAATACCGCGTAACTACATATTGCAATACTGCGTAAGTACAAGAATAACAAAAATGAGATTCGGTGTGCATTCTATATGTAAAAATAAAAAATACACGATATGGATACCAAATCTCATTTTTGCTATTTTTGTACTTACGCGGTATGCACTATCACCGACGATATGTTACACTAATATTTTTCATGTATTCATCTAATTGAAGTTAACAATATATAAGTTCAAAAATAACGAAAATGGAGAATAATTTAAAAATAACAGCGGTTTTCCTATGGACCGGCGTAATTCCCTGACTTTTCACTGACTTTGCCAGACTGACAAAATTCCCTGACTATATACCCGGTTTTCCCGGTTTTCCAAGTCTGTCGCCACCATGCTAATACATATAAAACATAATATTTGTGATATAAAAGCAAATTTGTTATACCATAAAATATATTAAAAACTACAACAAAAGCATTTCTGTACGCCGTCCAGCGCTGGACTTGTGCCCGAAATAGCGAACATTGCGGAAAAGCTGGAATCAGCAGGAGCGTGTTCGCAGCGTGCACGGCGGATCAGAAACCAAAACAATCGTTCGGAAAAAAATATCGATACCCACGTTCTAATATGTTGTATCCCACAAAATTTGAGAAATTGACTTTCTTTGAAAAATGGAATGATAATAATGTTTCGCAGCTTATGTTCAAGGTTTAGTCGTCAAATTGTTGATTTACTGTTTTTGAATTGATATTCCAATCCGACAAGTCCTATCCTTCAATGGTAATAGTGAACCGTTTTCATTGCCTGCTGAAAATTTTTCCAAATGTGGGTTACGACATATTAGAATGTGGGTATCGATATGTAATCATTAGACTTTTTCAAATGAAATAAAGTTTTTTTTTTTTTAATTTCCACCGATGAAGCATGTTCGGGGCGAATATAAGAAAGATCTTGCACCGAAGCAGGTGCAGAATAGTATATTGCGTACCAAGGGCGTAAAATGGGTTCTTATAGACTGAGTGTGGAGTTTGCAGTACGAGTCAGAGGCAAGGTAGCACGAGTCGAAGACCAGTGCATCTACAAGCCGAAGACGAGTACTGCAACCACACAAGGTCAAAAACCCCACTTACCCCTTGGTACACATCATATTTTTTGTAACAGCACGATTTCGCTTTTTTCTTCAATGGTGATAATTTTCTTGAAAATATTGAAAAATAATTTAGCGGGCGCTTTCGGACTATTATTGCCTGCTTATGCTCGAGTAGCGGGCAATAATAACCTGAAAACGCCCGCTGCTCGACGTTAGCGGGAATCAATAAACTAAAGACGCCCGCTGCTCGACGTTAGAGGGCAATAATAAACTGAAAACGCCCGCTGCTCGACGTGGCGGGCGTTTTTATTTATTTTTTTTGCCTGCTCGGCTGAAAACTGCCACTTCACGCCCGCCTAAGGTGAAGTGAAACGTTTCAAGGCCACGGCCGAGTGCCTTTCGCCGTGGTAAAACGGAGATACCCAGCGTTTGGTACCGCTCGGTTTACACGTATACTGGCTACAATGTCGGTACAGGTTGTGATCTCAACTAAATGTCGGTGTTTTAGTTTTGAGTAACGGAGAATCAACGATTCTCAGCCATTTCTTCATCAAATGGCACGGGATTAGGCTCAAAGTGTTTGGTATTTCATTGCGGAGTGGCTAATTATAATGAATATCGGAGAATTCTTGATTTTCGTTTTCGAGGTTCTGACAAACGTTTCACTTCACCTTAAAGGCGAACTTGTCCAATCTACTAACCTTATATCTGTGGCAAAACGTATTCCAGGATTTTGTGGTAATTTTTGCGATTGTCCACGGCTGAAAGCAGTAATGGCCGCTAATGTGATGAAAATTAGTTCCCAGAACGCCCGTGAGATGTCACCACGCGCTCGTTTTTAGCTTTTAGTCAGAGACACGGAGCACAAGCTAGTGATGTGAGGCGTTGGAGTGTGGCGCGGGATGGAAAGGGGGAATAACACACAGACAATACACAACCACGCACGGCAGCCATGCCCTGTGAGCAGTTCGCGCGCTATATTCAAAGATGTGTAAATGGGTGTCGAATTTTAACAATGTTTCGCTGCACATAGCAGCATTTTCTCTATTCTAATCGTAGATCAAATATGCAATGATGCAGTTACTTGTTTCGCGAATTTTCAGCAATTTTTGAACTTTGAGAGAGGTTAGAAGTTCTCTCGACACGGCGGTTTTTATTGTTTTGGTGGATAGTTCATGCTCACAGTAGACGGCACTGCGTGAATTCCCCCGCTACTTCTGACGCTTCACCCCACAAGCGTTATGCTCCGTCCCTCTATTCCTAAGTCCGTGGTCAGAGATGATTGGATTGCAGGTCGAGTCACGTGGTACCAGGTGTATCAACGTAACAGCGCGGCGACATCTCACCGGCGTTCTAGGAACTAATTGTCATCACTTCAGCGGCCATTGCCCCTTTCAGCCGTGGACAATCGCAAAAATTACCACAAAATCGTGGAATACGTTTTGCCCCTTCATCGTTGTCGGAAACAGAGATATTTTTGTCATACCACTTGGAATTCATTACTCGACAAACATTGACTGCCAAAAGGACAAGTCGATTGATAGCCCCGTTTCGGAGATATTCGAGAAAATAGAAAGGTCCGTAAAATCCATAAGAGCCAATGTTTTTCTGCCGGGGATTTCTAGACCGTCCGTTATACAGAGCGATTCTGTGGAAAATCACGCGCCTAAAAAGTAGGCTAACGGGAAACGCCTAAATTGAGCAGATCAAACATCGCCGATTGGGTTTCATTTCCCACGAAATAAATAAAACCTAATCGTCGATATTTGATCTGCTCAATTCAGGCGTTATCCGTTAGGGCCGGTTCCATCTCAAATCGCCCAGCAAGGTCAGGACGAAAAATTACACAGATCGTAAATTCACAATCATTTCAAACAGCTTATATCTTACCGGAAGTTAAAGCCGCGAGAATTCCCGACAAGTCAAGGAAATTCGAATTATGTGTACATATTTCCTTGTATGCTCACATTTATCACATAGCAAGAAACGATGCGGAAATAGTGGAAAATATAAGCTGCTTGATAATACCGAAAATTCGTGAGATTGAAAAATTCATAACTCCATCAAAAAAGCTTAGCCGCTGATGAAACTTGAACGAAAAGTTAGAATTTTTCAAATACTATTTGGGAAAAACTCAGCGAGAAAAACAAAATACATGCAATCGCCGAAAATTGTGCTTGAATTTGTTCGCTTTATTTCACGACGTATTGTATAACTGTAGCAATTCTGAATCGATCTACGTGAACTTAGAATCGCGTGAAGGGCGGATAGAATACGCACATTTTGGGACCAAGATAATCTAAATCCGTTGATTGGTTCGAAAATAATAGCACTTTCAAGAAAAAGTGGATTTACGAAATCTGTGAAAACGGGTTTTCGCCAAGAAAATTGTAAAATCCGTATAAAGAGACACACATTTTTTTAAGCAAAATGAATGAAAAGAGGTCACCCAAATTGACCTTGCTGGGCGATTTGAGATGGAACCGGCCTTAGCCTACCTTCTAGGCGCGTGATTTTCCACAGAATTGCTCGAATGGTGCAATTCTATTGGCTAAAATTTGGATGGGAAAAATAATCGATGCAATTAGAAATGAAAAAATTTCATCTGCTATTTAAATGGAAAATACTAAAAAGTGATGAGCCGCGTGGTGAATTGTTCGTCGGCAGGCACATTTAGAGACAGTCATCATCAAGTTATAAACTAACTTTTTAGACCCTGAGAAGTGAAAGAACCGAACATTGAAAAATTTTGAATAGCTCTAATATTCATATAGGACACTGTGACTTTGCCTACTTTCTAAAATTTTGATGCGCCATAACAGGCCTACCAATTTGAATTTCTGTATTCTGATTATAGATCCAGAATTAGTAACCCAAAAACTCACTTCTGAGTGAGTTTCAAAACGATTAGATGTCAGGTAAAATGAAGCCTCAACAAGTGAAATAAACATGGAGAAATGGCTCGCACTACCTTTTAGAGTTGAGACATATGGATCATCTTGTGGAAGGATTGGCTTTGTGTCAAAAACTAACATTTGGAATGATGGGAGTGGAAAAAATAAAATTGCGATTTTCGTTCAGATATGATATTATAAGCAACATTGGAGTCAATAATGAACATGTGAAATTAATTTCAAGAGCTAGATCATCATGAGACACAATAATTAGTACCTGTTGTAGTTATGGATTCCTTTGTTATCAATTCATCCACTGCTGAATTTTCAGAAGCGTAGCTGTTCACTCTGACACATTGCTTATGGACTTGTCAATCTATGTATCATAGGAAAGCACAGAAGCACAAACCAATGATAACCAACCCTGAAATACATGTCAGATCTCGTTTGACGTTCTGTACGCTGGAATCAGCTCCAGGTAGGCGATAGGTGGTACGCCACTCCACAGACCACAGAGGAATCATAACATGGAGAATGTCAGGAATCATGAAGCCCAAATCCCTAATCACCTGTTAATAATGTTTGTTTTCAGGCCGATGATTTATCATAACAAGATTCAAACAGATTTGCTAAATATTTGGAGTGGGTACCGTTTCTACAGATACTTTTCTACTTAATACGGTTCTACAGATTATATTTAGATTTGTTTCTACAGGACCCCACGTAAAATATAATCCACAGGTACGTTTCTACAGAAAAATTGTTCCACATGTTACAATTCCATAAAATATTTTTTGTAACACCTGCATGGGAAGTTCGACTTCGCGCACTGTAAAGGGTGCGCGAAATTGCCGATTGCCAAACCGGGCGGAGAGCGTGCAGTAATGTACGTTAGCGTTAGGTAATGACCATTGCCTAGCGCCATCGAACGAAACAAGTGGTGACTTCAATCACGCCCTCTGTCTGAAACATTCAGGTTAGGGTATCGTCACCGCGTGTTGTGTACACAAACTGCGAACTTCCATACAGTGTTACAAAAAATAGTATACGACACACGTGCGCGTACGTGATCCTCACACTCGTGTTTTTGTCATCCTCGCTTCTCTCGGGAATCACGTACTTCGCGCACTTGTATCGTAATCTACTATTTTGATACGTTCGTACAGGAAGTTGCTAGCGACGTTTCTGCAGCATGCCTTTGAAACATTGCTCCAGAAAAATTATTCTAGATATGACAGTTCAACAGAAAAATTAGTTAAACTTTTACAGTTCTACAGAATACCTTTCGACAGAACGCTCCCTGATACTTTGCTACAGAATACGTTTCTACAGAACGCTCCCTGATACGATTCAACAGACTACTTTTATACAGAACGCTCTCTGATACGGTGCTATATACAGGGTGTATCAGACCTCGCGACGAATATTTTATAGGGTAAATCTTGATGAAAAATGGTATCGAAAATTCCTCAGCCGATTTTTTCGAAAATGCATAGATTTTCTGTTATTATTATTTTGATTTCAGACAATGACGCTTGACTTATGAACGGCCGTTTGCCGGTGTGATCACCGCTCGATTGTGTGCGCGTCTCTCACTCTATTGTCACCACGAAAAAAAGGCACACAACCGAGCGGTAAGAACACCCACAAACGGCCGTTCGAAAGCCGCGCCTCATTGACTGAAATTAAAATAATTATAACAGAAAACATATGCATTTCAAATAAAAACGGCCGAGGAAATTTCGATCCCATTTTTTATGAAGATTGACTCTGTAAAATATTCGTCGCGAGGTCTGATACACCCGGTAGAATACTACGTTTCCACAGATCGCTTCCCGTTATCAAAAGACTCGGTAGAATCTCGCGCCGAATACATTAAAAAGAATTTTTAAGCGCGTGGCTTAAGGCTCGACCGAGTCTCCATACCCGCATGAGAGCTCTTCGGCCTATAAGACGATTATATTATCCTGATTTGATTTCGACTCGGGTGATACACGAGATTTAAATATTTATCTTAGAATATGGTTTCAAACAGCTTTCGTTTAAGCCTAACTTCTATGCAATCGGTGCACGGAGAGCTGAGATCTAATATTCCGATTTATAGAAATGCTCAGTTTGATCAAAAATTTTCTTGGTCGTCTCCCTCTCTACGATGACGTCACGCGGCAGTTATATGGGTATATAAATAACATAAAGAGGCCTCCTTCGTTTCTTGGGCCTACGGGAAATTAAGAGCGTTTGCCCGTCTAGCTGCGAACAATATAGTCCTATGGCAGGGTTGTGAAAATTGTAATTAAAAATGTAATTCCATTACATTTTCAATTACCATTACGTTACAAAAATGTTCAACTACATAATACGAATGTCATGAATAATCGAATCGGTTATCGTATTACTGAAGTAATTGATGGCTCACAACCCTGGTCTATGGCCATTATAGTGAACGCTTCGTCCTACCTACGATAACGGATAAAGCATACGGATCGTTTCCTTCTCATTTTCGAAGTTTCAGTTTCATAATTCTTATTTTGTTAGTTTTTTTTTTTTGCGTTCTTTTGCAACTATACATTTTTTTTCCAAAAATAGTTTTTTGTGTGAAAAAATCTCAGCGTTCCAAAAAAAATATTTTTTTCTCGTTCATGCTTGTGGCAATTTCTTAAAATTGAGCTCAAAATTTGAAAAGCTGTTCATTTGCCGCTGCCCAAATTTTGAAAAAAAATTTCATCTTTTTTTTTCCGCAATACTGGGAAAATTACACATCATACACGTGATTTTCAAAGTGGGATCTCGATAAACAGTTTTTTTTAATCTAATGCTTAGACTTTCTACATAATTATAACATACAATATAAATTTGAAATTTTCTTTAATCTCTGTTCCTTTATTCATTTCTTGAACAAGAGAGAGAGAGAGAGGAAAAAAAATAATCATCGAATGCATAAAATGAATTAAAAATGTTCTATAATTTTTGTTCATTAATTCATTGCTCGTGTGTTTATCGTGATCTCACTTTGAAAATTACGTGCACCATGTAAAATTTTCTCAGCTT
Organism: Tenthredo notha; assembly: GCA_914767705.2. Taxonomy (NCBI): domain Eukaryota; kingdom Metazoa; phylum Arthropoda; class Insecta; order Hymenoptera; family Tenthredinidae; genus Tenthredo; species Tenthredo notha. The sequence goes on from OU611916.1 coordinate 3,818,261, forward strand.
TTCGAAAAAAATATTGGAATTTGTTTAAAAATTCGGGCAGTGGCAGAAAAACAGCTTTTTAGATTTTAAGCTCAATTTTGGAAGCTTTTCACACGAATAAACGAGCAAAAAAAATTTTGTTTTGTAAAACTGAGATTTTTTTCACACAAAAAACCTATTTTTTGTGAAAAATTTTATAGTGGCAAAGGAACGCAAGAAAAAAATGAATAAAACAAGAATTAGAAAACTATATGGAATACTCCATACAATAACTTCGAAAATAGAAGGTAAAAAATCTAAAATAAGCCAATAGATAGTAGTAAAACACAATTAGTAAAGATTTAACTCTATATTACACATTTACAGTGGGAAATAATTCATACAATTCATTACAAACGAGAATGATTAGTTAATCAAATTCTACAAAAAGTAGTGAGATCCCCAAAAAGCATCTCTGGTGCAAAAACCTTTCGCCAAGTACATTGATGTGATATATATTTCCCAAAAAGCACCTTCCACGTATAAAAAAAATCCAAAATCAGTTCCTACTGCCAAGTACCTACATCACATTAACTTTTTCTCAAATTCATAATTCTGAATTATGAATTTGAGAAAAAGTTAATGTGACGTAGGTACTTGGCAGTAGGAACTGATTTTGGATTTTTTTATACGTGGAAGGTGCTTTTTGGGAAATATATATCACATCAATGTACTTGGCGAAAGGTTTTTGCACCAGAGGTTGTTTCTTGACATATCTTCGCAGAACGCTCTGAGATAAGTTTTTATATTACCTTACTCAGGTGGTTTTCAAGTTCATAGGTATGATTCAATTCATACATGGTAATTAATATATTTTTCACCACACCTGCACGGAAAGTACGACTTTCGGCCCCTCGCGTGAGCGTGGAGTCGTACTTTCCGATGCCAGGGGGTGGTGAAAAATAGTATACCTCACACGGGAGTGAAAAAGGCCATCCCAAACTGCGTTTTTAACACCCTCGCCTTCGGCTCGGGTATTAATCTCACACGCAGTTTGGGTTAGCCTACTTTCCCTCCCTAGGTGAGTAATATACTATTGTGGCATATCAACTTTTCGTCCCACAGAACACCAAAATGCACTGTGTCACGTGGGGGAAAATGGCGAAGAACCTGTCTGTTGCAACAATCTTATTCACCATAAAATTATTTTATACTCATTTGACTGAAAATCAGATAATCCTCTGTTGATGGATTATTTTAAGAATATTCGAGTTTTTATTGAATAGCATATAAACTAGGGTGCTTTTTTTGTAACGACTATTTTTTTTTTTTCAACTGCCCATTAAAAATCTTGTAGTAGACGTCGAATAAGGAATCCTGTCCAATTTTTAGCTCTTAATTCCAATTCTAAGTACTCGCACTCTTCTTTTTAAGTTTTCCCATGCTAAAAGCATGTAAATATTACTACTTTTTCTTTAGCCGCGCACAACTCAGCCGCATTTCAATGGATTGTTCTCATCCAAGACTCATTTGACAGAGAATTTAATGGTCTTCAAAAGTGCGTCAGATAGTTTGGCTGTGGTTTCAACCGCTGCACCCGTGTGGGCCTTCAAAGTCGATTTTATGCATAGTGCTTCGAAAAATCTGAAATTTGGCATACGTCTACCCTATATTCATAGGTATCCCACAAAAAATTCGGCGATTTTCAGCGATAAAAGTTTCAGAACGTAAGAATGGTGATTTTCGGCTCCGAAACACAAGTTTGACGTTCTGAAACTGCGAAACTTTTATCGCTGAAAATCGCATAATTTTTTGTGGAATAACTATGATCATAGGGTAGACGTATGCCAAATTTCAGATTTTTCGAAGCACTATTCGCGCAGGAAAAAAAAAATAATGCATTGAGCCAGAGTTCCTACGTAAATTGAATGAGAAAATTCACTGCCCTGTGGGTAGTACTTTGAGTTGACCTACAGACTTCAACTTTTGTGTACTTTTTTTTTATTCATTTGCAAACTTGTTCTGCCTTGTCCGTAGAAAATTTCAAAAACACCCTAAATAAGGACCACCCTACTGTACCCACATAAGACTGAAAGGGAAAGAATTTTCTAAAAAAATATCTGGATTATTGAAAAATAGTTGAAAAAAGTGACGTTGGCAGGAAAAGTGAAAAAAAAGTGAGTTCGTGAAAAAAACAGTGACTGAAAGTGAAAAAAATGACGCACTATGAGCCCCGTCAATATCTTACTTATATTTGCAGTACAGTGAATTTTGGTTCAATTGCATTTCAACTTCATGATTCACTCGAAGCCTTCGAAATTTAGACCAAGAGTTTTTGTTATCCTTAAAGGGGCGGCGGTAGAAAGCTTGGCCTAGGGGCGACAAATACCCGAGTCCGGCGTTGCATTCAATGTGGCCTGTGGGTTCTGGGTCACCCTGTTTACGTTCTCAGCTGAGGCCAGTCATGAGTCAAAGTGTTGACATACGTCACAGGTAGAAATGTCAACATCCAAACAGAGGCATTTTTTCGCGAGCCTCTGGTATAGGTACCAGAGTGTACCAGAATAACAGTGTGTGTCACTTAAACTAACCGCGAATATTTGGTGAGAGTGAACGATCCGAAGACGAACAAAACCAACATAGGAGCGCACCGCGTGCGTGAGGCTCGTTCGGGAGGAAATGAGGTGCCAGTAGCATTGCATCCCCTCCCGAACGAGTCTCACGCACGCGATGCTCGCCTGTGTTGCTTTTGCCGTAGGAACGGAATCGTTTACTCTCACCGAATATTCTCGGTATATTGTTACCCTTTGGTACCTATACCGCAAGTATCTTCATTTCCGGATTCACGGAAAGAAAAGTAGATTGACATTTTCTACTCTTGAAATTTTTATCGAACACAAAGCACAGCAATTCTCAATAATCTGCCACACTTATTATTTTGAAGTATTTTGTATAAAATATGAGGACTGTAGAACTGTACCGTGTAGAATAATTTTTCTGCAGAAATGTACCTGTGGGCACTGTGGCTTATTTGAAGTAGGATGCTGTAGAATCAATTCAAATACAAACTGTAGAAAAGTATCTGTAGAAACGATCCTCGCTCATATTTAAAGATGAACAGATTATGCAATACTGCTCAGACGATATTTTATGAATGATGACAAATTTACATGGAGATACGAGGAAATATTTTCATCTCGTCCAAAAGTACACCCTAAGAGTGAATACATAGGGGACATTCATTGCCAAATATTTGAAGTGCCCAATGTATGCACGAATAATCTATATTATTTCTTTTCTGTGGCCGTTATTGACCCTACGATCCCACTCAAGAATCAAATTTGATTATTATTGATAGGCGATTAATTGAAAAAAGATTAGTGTATCGGCAACACATTGTTATCAGATACCTTTCAACGTACAATTAATACCTCTTTTCCATAAAATATCTATGAGTTTGTCACACATTTTGCTTTGGTAGATAAACCTCATCATAAAGTTGGATTTCACCTACCTGATGCGCATACCCCTCTCCTTTAACAACATTGGTGATGAATTGGTCCCAACTACCAGCTAAAATATGCATAATTGCGATTGCAGCAACGAAGAATGCTTTCCTATGTGTGACTACATTTTGTACATCAGCCAGGTGAACGACGAAAATTGTTGATAATAATTCAGTCGCAGTAAAAAACAGTTGATGGTACCATTGAGAGTAAAAATCGTCGTTCCAGTAATTGATATACACCCACCATGAGTAGTAATGAGAAAACACTGCAGTGCTAAAGAGTACCAACATCCCAATTCTGAGTCGACCTTGCATGCCTAGCCAAGCTAGATGCTTCACGCTTTCGTAAAATGTGATAATACCAACAACTATCATGAACCATATTTTTATGGTGTTAACAGTGGCATTAAAGTACATATGTTTGTAAGATGCGACACCAGATTCGTAGGAACCTTAAAAAAAAAAAGAAACAACATATGTCTTACAACATTCTCAAGCACATGCGAATATCAATCAAAAATTCCCTGTTAATTTGCCTGCCAGGGAGTAATAAATAAAGCTCTATGATCCTTATCATCAAGATTTTCATCCTCTATACAGTTTCTCATGATTATATTGCCTGATATGTTCTGATCTGTTCTGTTTGCACAATCTCAAAGAAACAAATCTACAGAGTGATTCTTACCTTGCGGAAAAAAATTCACATGCCGATTCCTTATTCAAATCTATGAATAAAATTCATCATCAAAAACTTCGACGGACCAGTCGTTCCTGAGTTAGAGAAGATTTATTCCACCCAATCAGACAGCCGTAATATGATGTGTTTAGTCTTGTACTGCCGTGCTAAGCACAATGTGGTATCTCGCATTTTGGCCATCTTGAGATATTGACAGTTTTCAATTTTCAATTTTTATAGTCATTAAGAATTATATTCATAGTCGAACGATTTTAAAATTTGGTTTGAATGCAAAAGATAAAAGGTTATATCACTCGTTACTGTTGTATTAATATTATTGATAAATACGGTTAATTGTTCTAGTAATTGACAACTTTAACGAAGATACCGCAACTTTAATAGAGTGATTTTATTATGAAAAAATGGACTAGATCGGTTCGTAATATAATGAAAATATTTATTGATCGTTATTATACCATCTTGGAGTCATAACTCGTTTTTGACAAAAAAGTCAGTTACCACATGTGTGCTTAGCACGGCAGTGTAGCAATCCTGTAAAGTTAATGGTGCCTTCGTCGTACGGAGCTTGCCTGGAATTTCGATTTCTTAACGTCTTTCTGGGTCACCTCCACCTCGTTCATAATTTTTAGTCTTTACGTGGTTCAATCAGTTATTCTCGTGCCCTACCTCGTTGGCCCCGTAGTTGACGTTATCCAGATGGTCAAACTGGTCACTTACGTTTCCCGGGTCTTCTTCTTCGTAGCAAAAGACCTGGGGAACGTGAGTCACTAGTTTGACCACCTGGACAACGTCAACTACGGGGCGAAAGTCCTGGAGGACGGGAATCACTAGCCTGTTGACAACGAGAGCGAAAACTACGAGGCAAAAGACCTGGGGAAGGTAAGTCACCAGTTTGACCACCTGGACAACGTCAACTACGGTGCAAACGACGTTGGGAACGAGAATGATCGATCGGACGACGTGAAGAGTAAAAATTACAAACGAGGCGGAGATAACCCAGAAAGACGTTAAGAAATCGAAATTTCAGGCAAAGTTCGTACGATGAGGGCACCATTAATTTTACAGGATTGCTATGAGACTGAACACTTCACGTTACGGCTGTCTGATTGGATGGACTAAACCTTCTCTAACTCGGGAACGACGGGTCCGTCAAAGTTTTTGATGAGGAACTTTATTCTCAGATTCGGATAAGGAATCCTCATGTGAATTTTTTCCGCGAGGTATATGGTAGTCTATACTAGTTTAAAGGTCTCTTTTGAACCAGCTCACTTGCGTGTACCCAAAGGGTGAATCACTTGTCAATTTTGATGTATGCTTGACTTGTTTGATTGTGACCGGTATGAAGTTGGCACCACAGTCTTCTGTCTTCGTCTATCCTTCATGGTTACATAGAGAAAGAAAGAGGTAGAAGAAGACTGTGGAGCCAATTTCATACCAGTAAGAATCAAACACGTTTGGTATACATCAGATTTCGAGATTTATAGATTTTACAGATTTCAAAACATTGCAAAAGATTTGAGAAGTTGCAGGAAATTTCAAATTTTCATGAGATGTAATTTTATTAGCAAGTTTCATGTCAAGATTTAAAATGATTCAACAAGATTTTGAATGATTTCGGAGATTTCAAAGATTTAAAATGATTTAAAAAGATTTCGTATGATTTCACAAAATTGCAAATGATTTCATGAGATTCCAGAAAATTCGCAGAGGGGTGTATACTAGATTTGATAAGTGATTTATCGTCTATCCTATACATGGACTATCGCCGCAATGCAAAATAATTGTAGATGGGATCTAGCTAAAATCAGGAGTACCTGATAAATAATCGTTCGAATGAACAAAGTGTGTTATTAGCTGGAAAAATAAGGAAGAAAAATTAACTTAATTTGTTTCATATAACGCAAGCATGTTTTACGCGTTTTTCATGCTCGATTTTGGTACACAGAGTGTCTGTTTTAGCGACAGCCTAGCAGGTTTGCGAATGCTCATGCGCAGAGTTTACTTTTGGCTCCTAGGAGTAAAATAAAGCTACTTCTCATGTCCTAAGAGTTAAAAGTGGTTTCTGACGTCCGCGTTGTTATGCGTTGCTATGCGTGTATGTAGTCCGTCCGCTTCGTATACCGAATCAAGCATGAACTTGTAAAACATGCTTTTGTTGTATAAAGTATCGTGTGCACTATGAAGGCAAAGGTCTTCTACTCCGAGCATCTTTGCAATCGAAGACTCGTCTACGACTCGTATTGCAAACGTACGCTCGGCGTTGAAAGACCTATTTTGCCTCCTTGATACACAATATACTATTAGCCAGCACATTGTCTCCTATGCTGTGAATTTAGTCTTGTAATTTGCAAGCCAATAACTCATACTCAGTCCTATGGGGACTCGTTTTTTCTAGATACCAGATTCAGTTCAATCCCACTTATAAATCTGCTGGTGGAAAAAATCACGCTGATATTCAAATAACCCAGAATTATATTAATAATTCTGAGAAAACAGAATACAAAATGAATCTATTCTTTTAATTTCTGACTCCCTCCAAGAGCGTATTACCTTTGGTCAACAAGAAGTGGTTTCTTTCATCATTGAGTACGGAAAAGATATGTTTGCAAGCAAATTACAGTAAGACATTACAGTTCTGAGTATGATTCAAACTTCCATCATAGCCTATTTTGACAGCACTGGGTTTTTGTAGTTCGAATAAGAAATTTATGGACCATTATGCTGAAATCATTCTTGTTACTCACCCTTGAATACAGTGTCCCAGCAAGAACAGGAACAGTAATGCTTATCAACGTCACGCGAGAACTCTGGCCAAAAATAGTAAAGCACAGCTATATGTGCAGGCGGGATGGTTAAGGGTGCTAAGATACCTGCAGCTTTTGAACTACAGGTAACTAAACTTGGAAATATTCGATTGGCCAACATTTTCACGTGCTTCTTCCAGTCCCAATCAACATACGCTGTGTAAATTCCACGTTTGGTCAGCTATTAATAGATGAGCTATTGACCATTCTCTCCTGAGAATAAAATTAAGAATTATTTAATGAAGCAAAACACTTAAACTTCTCTACTTACTTACAAATCCTCTTCGCTATTCATTTCTAGAGATAGTCCACTGTTTAATTTAGTCATTCTAATTCAGGAAACTCAGATTCCACATTCAGCTGAAGAACTTTAGAAATGCGACAAACAGTCGTTGATTTTTCCTCCTCCAAATCGAGTGTGGCGAACATACATGAGCGGCATTTATTCGTGTAGAATTACGTCATGGTAATTTAAAGCCATTAGGCCGAATTAAAGGCCAGATATACTCGCGAGCACCACCGGCCGGTGCCTCGCAAGTATAGTTTTCAATTGCCACACCATAATTATAATAAATCAATAATAACATCCGTGTAGGAATTGTTATTACTTATAATAAACATATATAGACCGAGATGATATACCTATGTAGAGAAAAGCCAACCATTTAGCCGTGGCAACCATATTTGTTTATTCGTTAATATTTAAAATGGCGATTGACGACAGCCTGCCGCGTGGTCTAGATATAGGCCGTGTTCCGATATTAGCTGGAAGCGCTGAAAATCTAGAGGGAGAGAGACAGAGCTTAGAGATAATCAAGGAGTGTGACAGAGACACAAGATTACTGACAGCGCTTCAAGCTATTATCGGAACGCACCCTAAAGGCCGGTCTACATGGGACGTTGACGTTCCCGTTCCCGTATCAGCTAGGTATTCGATTAATGCATTTGGCGTGGTTACGTCTACGTTGTAACGGCGTTTCGATGTAGACCTAACCACGCTAAATGCATACATGATCGAATTCCTAGCGAATACGGGAAAGGGAACGTAAACGTGCTATGTAGACCGGCCCTAAGAATAGAGTACGGGAGTCAGCGGAGCAACCAAGGCTACATTCCGAACAGGAGATATGCCAGCGACACAGACTTTTCGTGTCCCGTGTTCGGCCTCACTTATGTATAGGCGCCACGATCGGTCACACATTGACGTGATTGGCCTTGGCCGGCGCTGCGTGTAGCGACTGTACACTAAACGTAATGGATTCTGAGCCGGATGTGTTTGATAATTCTAGAAACAGCCAATCGGCGCTCTGGATTACAAAAATGCAAAGCGCCGATTGGCTGTTTCGTCAATTGTCGAACACATCCGGCTCAGAATCCATTACGTTTAGTGTACACTTGCCGAGGTTGATTCGGGCCCGGAAGTGATTCTTGGACAAATGAATTAGGTTGGTATCGTAGAAATAGTTGTGCTCGCCACTAACTCGATCGTAATCAAATGGCCACAAAACCATGACGAAATTATTAAAATTTGCAATGGCTTTCATTCGAAAACCGATATTCCAGGTATTTTAGGTGCTATTGATTCGACCCACATTCGCATTGAAAAGCCTTCAGAAAACGACATAGACTACTGTAACCGTGAAAAATATCATGCAATCAATTTACTAGCGGTTGTTGATTCGAGAAAGCGATTTACCAATGTGTATTGTGGTGAGCCAGGTTCTCTACATGATGCTCGTGTGCTTAGAAGATCACCTCTGTATGAAGCAGCCACTGAAAATTTAGAAATGCTATTCCCAAATGATACATTTATCATTGGTGATTCAGCATATCCATCATTGCCTTGGCTCGTTCCTCCTTTTTGTGATAACGGTTGATCAACTCCTCAGGAACAAGAGTATAATTATTTGCATTCATCCACCCGAATGGCCATTGAAAAAGCATTTGATGCACTCAAAGGACGGTATTGACGAATAAAATTTTTCTCAAAATACAGAAGTACGAGTTTTATTATACCGATAGTGTAATTGCAGCGTGTATTTTAGACAATTATTGCATTAATCAGAATGATATATTTGATAACATTGAAGATATCGGTCAAGAAAATAAACAATACCACGTGCAGAAAAGAGAATAACTTTGATGATTCAGAGGTTGATGATAGAAATATTGATAACAGAAACAAACGTCATCGCAGGCCATCATTATTTAGACACTTGTTTCCGGATATAAGTATATCGCAAGTGTGATGGTATAAGGTCGTATGTGCCCTTTTTTTCAATTTAATTTGTCATTTTTTTTATCATACGATGTTTTACCACCAAAATCCGACCATTAGGAACTTGATATGCATAGCAAATTTTGACTATATGTTTATTTTTTTAAAGAAAGAAAAAGCTACTTACGAGCTACATAACGACATTATAATAATGTATAATGAAATTAGATACTTGTTCATGTGTGCCGAATGTATCATATGTATTATATTTATAAAATATCTTTAGTAACAAAAAAATTAACGGAACTATTCCATCCTTTGTGGTGCAATTTGAGCTATAAAATAGAATAGTGACTCTTCAAATCTGGAAGATTACTGTCTATCAATCTGATTGTTGAGTAGTTGGCATTTTAATTTTTCAATTTCTAAGGTTTCATCATGTCTTTTGTCTTTATATTTCATTTCTTTGTTCGCTAATGATTTTTTAAGTTCTATCTCCGTCTCACGTATATCTATTTGTCTTTTTTTCAATTGTAGAGCATCTGTTTTCACCTTCACTAATTTCTCATATCTTTCTTGACGGACCTTCCGGTTTTCGTTCAATTCTCTCAAGTGTTGTGCAAATTGATCTTCCAAGTCTGCTTTGACTTTCGCCCTTGCAGATGATAATTTTAATAATTGCGTGGCTAAATATCGTATTACTTCATTAGCCCAATATCTGGCGATCGAATAAGTCCAGTTCCAGTAGTGGCGGAAAATAGTAATAATTCAACACATATCTATGCTGCCATATGCTAGTGGAGGAGCAAGAGATCGCAGTAATCCCAGTGTGTTTCATCACAATAATTTTCAACAACAGCATATCTTGGCGATGTACCCTGAAACGAAGATAAGGTATGCATTACATAGAATCACTAGTAATTAATCTAATCTCACCTAATTATTAAATGCTGATTCCTATGCAGAAGTTTTTACTCAAATTTGAAATGAAATCAATAGATAGATAAAATGAAATAAAAGTGAAATTGAAATATAAAGGTGAAATGTAAAATTGATCCAGCGAAAACTTGTTTGCCTCTTATTTGAACGTTTTTGGTATGCCGTATTGGCCTGAATATAAGTCGAGGTTTTTGGTAACCGATTTTACCCTCAAAAACCGTACTCGACCTATATTCAGGCTCGACTTACATTCGGGACTTTTTAGATTTTGCAATATCGACTGGATACCGTAATATTTCAGCAATGCAATGCATATTCGAAAATTCGAAAATTTGAGGATTAAGGGTCAACTTATATTCAGGCCAATACGGTACTTAAATTTTATACGCTTGGAAAATGTCGGCCAATAAAATAATGAATTTGTTTGCGGTGCCAAAAGCAAATGTGAAACTTGTCTATTCGGTACAAATACTCAGTAAAAGTTGGAACTATCTTCAATTGGTTCGAGGCCTGCGCACAGTAATGCAGAAACGAAGTGAACTAAAGCCAAAAACTATTTTATTGTAATAGAAACAAAAGCAAACGCATTTCCATAAACTTTAGGTATGATAATTATTGGTTACCTTTACTTTCACAGGTATTGTTGCGGTGTTTTTCAAAAGGTAGTAACGGTCGGATGCTCCTCTTGGTACTCTCGGAGTTGATTGCTGCTACCTGAAAAATAAATAAAGATAATAATTGATTGTATAATTGTATAATACGTTTACAATACAACCTAACCTATGAGAGAATAAAAACAAACGCCCACCTGTATCGTTGACACTGCCTGTTGCCGGGGTTAGGGTTCGTTGCTCCGTTTCATATGAGCGTTTCAATAATCGCGCTGATCCTAACCTAGTAACAAACGATTGCTCGTCGATTGAAGAAAGATTAGATCCAAACACGGAATCATATGTTGTAAACAACTAGCGTCAGCCGTCCACTTCAACCGGCTAGGTTCACGCCGGATTAGGACTGGCAGGTGCTTGTCCCCCGGCCGATGGAATGTTTCTTTTGATTTCCGTGTGGTCAGCACTCCAATGTATTATAGCGTTTTTAGCTGGTCACAAAAGTGTACACTGGGTGTACACGCTAACACTGAGCAAGTTTTCAGTGCACACCATCGGTATTCCGGCGCGGTGCAGGTGCGCAGCTTTGACTCTATACTTTTAGTCATTAGTATGTTCTAGTAGTATACTTTCTACGTTGTGGCTATTCGCAAGGTAGAGTGACTCTAATAGAGTCACGCAAGAGTCACGCAAGAGTCACGCAAAAATTTTCGGAGAATTGGAGTGACCGAATTTTTAATTTTTTTTTCATAATATGAAACGAGACTGGGGCCCTTACAAAAAAAATGTATGAATTCCGTCCGAGAATCCGCCCACTAGGTGGTATGGGGCGAGAGGGATGATTTTCCTTAATTGTGAGCCTGGGTCACGACGCGAAGCGGCGTGACCCATGCGAGCCACTCACCCGGTGGTTCAGCAGTCCAAAAAAAGCAGTACAAAATTTTTGCGTGACTCTTGCGTGACTCTATTAGAGTCACTCTACCTTGCGAATAGCCACAGCGTACTTTCTACGTCCATGGTTCTAGTGGTAGCAGCCATACTTTTGTGCCGGCAGCGACCAGGGGCGTAACTATGCTAATGCAACCAATGCGGCCACGGGGGAGCCCTGACTCAAGGAGGCCCTAGCTGAGCGCACGCGACTCGAACTATAAAACTTTTTACGTTGGATGTGAATTCAACAATATTTTATATTGTAATTAATCGAATTTCATCAATCTTCAGGTCAGTCAATGTCTCGTTTTCTACATATCGTTTTATTTTTATATGGCGATTCTTTATAGCATTGGGGCCCGTAAAGTTCAATTACGCCACTGGCAACAACGTCATCTTGTAAACATTTTACACTAGACCTGCACGAGCTCGCCACACTTTCTGCACCGAGTGTAAAAGTTATGAAGTCTAGATGTTAGGAGAACGAACTGAGTCCTCCCCTCCCCAGAAAAACGTCCCCGTTTATTGCGCTAATCGAGCTATAGTAACTGCCGTTTGACTATAGCAAAATATAAACTATCATACGACGCGCCTCTAGTGGCGCTGAGCAAAAGCCTTGGTCCCCATGGCAACCGTGGGTTGAACATAGTGTGTTTAGTGTTTGACGCTACCGGTAGAGGCGCGTCGTATGATAGTTTATATTTTGCTATAGTATACTGAGCGCAGCAACTCGGACCACTTCTGTGATACGGAGATCGTTCTCCTAACATCTAGACTCCATAGTAAAAGTGTTGCACTGCCGTGCGAGTAGAACATACTACACTAACAATGTGCTGATGAATCGTAGTACGAGCTGAACACGCGCTTCACTGCGCGAGTGCACACTCATTGTCAGTGTACACTTTAGTGACCAGCTGAAAACACTATTAGAGTTGGCGCCCCCTGCAGAGTCCTCCTTATCTCTACCCTCCATAATAGAAAGGGTCGCGAAAATGGCGAAGACCCAGCTGTCTGCGAAAATTGGTCCGTCAATATTAAACGCAGATTTGGCAGATTTATACAATGAATCTCAGCGTTTATTGGATAGTGGAGCTGATTATCTACACCTCGATGTAATGGATGGTCATTTCGTTCCTAACCTTACATTTGGTCATCCGTTGGTCAAATGTCTCCGGAATAAAATAAAAGACGCGTTCTTTGAGACACATATGATGGTTTCAGAACCCCAACAGGTAACTTATGTTCGAATAAGCAAGAAGACATTTTAGTAATACAAAACTATACTAGTCGATCAAAACTAAGTAGGGCTAATACCAAAACTAACGTGTCAAAGAGAGGAAGAGATAATTCTACCTCTGTCTCTGTCAGACACATTGGTTCTGAAGTCAATTCTGTTTTGCTAGTGTCGCACTATGGGATGTGTGTACGAAACCACACTGTAGATGAGTTAGAAAAAATCCAGATCGACAAACGTCTAATGCGTTTGACACACCGGAAATCAAAACTTCTTATTGTTTTCAGTGGATTGAACCCATGTCTGATGCTGGTGTAGATCAATATACCTTTCATGTTGAACCTGTAAATGATGTACCCTTGGTTTGTAGAAAAATAAAAGAAGCGGGAATGAAGGTTTGTATCAACCAAAGGTAACCAGTCAGAGAATCGCATGTAATTAAATTACGTGATTCAATTATATCTTTGATTGAAGCATTATTCCTCAAAAATTCATTCTTTGGATTCGTATAGCCTGGAAAATTGCAATCAGTTTTTGCTCTTACATAAACCGTAAGAGACCCTATGATAAAATTTCTTCCTTTGAAAAGGTAGGAGTAGCCCTGAAGCCTGGAACACCGGTCAATATTGTAGTCGATTATGTAGAACTGGCAGACATGGTACTCGTCATGACCGTCGAGCCAGGATTTGGAGGTCAGAAGTTTATGGAGCCAATGATGGACAAAGTTAGATGGCTAAGAGAAAATTATCCCACTTTGGATATTGAAGTTGACGGAGGGGTTGGGTTGAATACCATACACTCTTGTGCAGAGGTAGGTTTGTATTACTATTCAGGGTAATTACAAAACCAGTTACCATACAGACTGCGGAAGACTGAATTTTCTTGACAAAGTTGGAAGCAATACCCTACTGAAAATGATTATGTGATAAGTCACATGATGTTATGAATGAAATTGGTATGTATTTTATCATTCATACATCACAAGTCACATGGTAAATCATAAAATACAAGTTATAAGGTAAAATACATCACAAATAACATACCGAGACTTATGATTCGTCATATGATTTGTTACATATTTTATCTTAAAATCTGTATTTTATGAGTTATCATGTGATTTGTTATGTATAAGTCGTAATCACATGTTGAATTACATGATGAAATACATGCCAATTTCGCTCATAACATCATGTGATTTATCACATAATCATTTTCAGTAGGGTAGGTAAAAGTGGCTTCAATTATTCCTTTTGGAATGGCTTGGATCATCTGTTAGTTTGGTTGTAATGTCCTTTTCAAGCACAGTACAGTACTACCTCGAGATAAGCTCCCTCGGTGTAAGCGAATTTCCTATTCGTTCCGCTTGAGCGAGCTTTATAGCTTCCCCCACTCTACCTGTGTACGTAAGGTACTCCCAGTAGTGACTCTCACTGACGCACTGACACATGTGCGATTTTGCAGTAGTAGGGGAACGCTTCGTTGACAAATTTCTTGGAATCCTATTCCCTTAACAGCTCTAACAGTCGCTTATAGAGAGGTAGTACTGTAATATAGTATACTAGGGTGGTCCTCATTTGGGGGTCGGTGGAATTTTGTCTGTGCCGTCCCCTCAAAAGATTCGAAATAATTAAAAAGAAATCCCCTCAAAATTGCAGCTCTCTATTTTGATCCTAAAACCCCCTCGAAGAGCCTTATTTTTTGCCATAAGAATAACACAGGATTTTCATGAAAATTTTGAATCTATTTTTCTTTCTTTCTAGTATATCGCTAAAAAATTTTTAATCATCATTAATTACTGAGTAAATGAACTATCTTTCACAGAAACTTTTGGTTTTTTGTTCACATTATACAATAGTGCCATTATTTCTAAATGAAGATCAATGAAAATTCACTCTTCAATGGTTTTTCGTGAATGATAGTTTTTTATATAGAATGAGCACTCCTAAGAGTAGGGAATGGTTATTTTTATTTTTAATAAAAAAAAAAAAAGCCGCAATTTTGAGGGGTTTTCTTTTCAATTATTTCGAATCTTTCGAGGGGGCGGTACAGACAAAATTCCACCGACCCCCAAAGAAGGACCACCCTAATAGTATATAGTACTACACAACGGTATGATATTACCAGTTGCTTGAAAGCTTCCAAAATGGTATCTGTTTTAGTTCTATTCCGAGAGATTTATTTTTCGACATGAGTGCCAACATTGTTTTCTACATAAGATGTAAATTGATATTTCTCAGAGTTTAAAACTTTTTGATTTACCATTTCAACTAAAATGATGTTAATGTTCTAGGCTGGTGCTAATATGATAGTTTCTGGAACTGCGGTGACAGGAGCTAAAGATCCTACCAAAGTAATTGCAGCTTTGAAAGATACAGTGACTGCTGTGTTAGTTAAACATTGAAATGGGTCAGCACATTCCTCTCATCGAATATGCTTTTGGTTTAGGATAAATGATTATTCCATGATTTTTATGTGTGATTTTTTTATATTTTCTTATACTGTTGAATATACTTGTACATAATAAAGATTGATTATTCTGAGAAATAGTTACCGCCGTATTCATCAACATCCATGAAGCGTTTAGCCGCCGTAATAGATAACAATCCGTTGAAATCTTCTGTTTCATATGTATCAAATATATCGATACAGATATAGTCAGATAGGTCAGATAGTCAGGATAGTGGTCAGTTTAATGGCGGGGCATTTCTTTAATTTTCGAAACTGATAACCGATCTACTGATATATTATATGGAGCGATTCTGTGGAAAATCACACGCCTCAAAGGTAGGCTAACGGGAAACGCCTGAATTGAGCAGATCAAACATCGAGGATTGGGTTTTATTTATTTCGTGGGAAATGAAACCCAATCGTCGATGTTTGATCTGCTCAATTCAGCAGTTTCCCGCTAGCCTACCTTTTAGGCGTGTGATTTTCCACAGAATCGCTCTATTTATCTATGACCGATACCTTCAGACGTGATAGCTACCGCTACGGCATCTAAAGGTATCAGTCATAGCCATATAATGTATCAGTAGATCGGTTGTCATTTCCGAAAATTAAAGAAATGCCCCGCCATTAGACTGACTACTATCCACAGAATCGCTCTGTATATACATTAAACAAAAGATTTTAATGGATTTTATCGATGTTACGGCGGTTAATCGTTTAACAGAATTTCATGAATACGGGGGTTATTTATGTATCACTTTTTGAGTTCTTGCTATATCTAATAACCCTTGGAGTATTCGTTTTCCTGCGAACATCTACATTGAAGAATCGCTTGAAGCTGATGTATGAACCTGCTGTGTTTTAGTCTCAGTCTCTTTCTCGCCCACCGAATAATCCGTTGCACATTGAACTGCGCTCTGAAATTGAGGAGTCTGCAAGGGTGGATTGTTTGGTAGTAATTTAGTCCTCAATTCACCTAACGAAATTAAAATTGCTTCCTCAGTTCTAATTGTTCTAGACCCTTGCAACGGACATATGTTCAGATATTTATCGAAGAGTAAAGATGGATCGTCCTCGTTTAAGTGGGGATCAGCCTCCAGAGCTGCTTCTAATCCCGTCAAGCCACCAAAAACTATCAACACGTGGTCATATTCCAGGCTATTCGGAGCAGCGTCATCGATAGAAGTTCCTTTATCCGACGTCCCGATGGTCAAGTCATAACCTTCTTTATAAGGACTTTTGGTGATAACTTCCGTTAAGTTGTTGGCAACTCGCACCGTGTAGCCCCAATATATTCCAGTTTCTGATCTGGGCAAACCTGGAGGAACTACGATGCCTTCAAGTTTCTTTGGGTTTTTTTGTTGCAAGGGTATTTTGACCGTAACTCTAAGACCGGTTGTTAAAACTTTATCAACCGTAACATCATTTAATAGTCCAACATTGACTTGCGATCCTTTTCCAACTTTTATTGGTTTGTTTGTAACAACGCCTTCGCGAAACAAGGCCTCGTCGCGCTGTCTCAAATGGTGCGGAGCATCCAGAGGATTCAAAACTCCAGCATATTGAAGATCTTTATGAATAGGAAAGAAATATTTTCTCAAATACTGCGGACACTCTAGATATTGTAATATCCTTGCAAGCTGTAAACATCCGACTCTAACTTCTCCAAATACTTCGTCCTGCCTTAATTTCTTTTTTTCTTCTTCTAAAACTTCACCCAGATCATCGAATACGATCACTTCATCAATTTTATAGATGCAGGCAGCCCTCGCGATTTGACCAGCTAAATAGGTTCTCAATTCAGGTGATTGAGCGTTATCCAAAATTGATCCGGGCACAGCAATGCTTACGGTAGATATATTCCTCTTTATAATTTTTTCGGACTCGTTCAATTTCTCAACTTTTTCAGCATGATCTTCGCTATCTTGTTTTTTTATTTTCTTTATCAACCTTTCCTCTCTCCATTTTTTCCGTTCCTCTTTATGTATGCGGTTATGCTCTTTCCAACTTTTACCCCGTGGTAGGACTGGTTCCATGATGCTTTTTACTTGGAAAATTACTTAAGTCGTCGAAGCAAGAAGAAGAAGGAGACTTGGAAATCTACTTCAACAAGTCCCTATTTTATTACAAAGAAATCTTCGGCCAGATTTTAGGTTAACTTTAGCATTTATGCCCATAGAGATATAACGGTGGGTTCAGATGGACGCGGAGGCGCGGTGGCGCGTAACCCAATCAGAGATACCGTGAAAATGCGCGAAGCAGATTTCAAGCATTTCTATTGGGTATTGCGTCACCGCGCTCCGCGTCCATCTGAACCCACCGTAAGAATCAGTTAGGGATGCGCGATACTTTGCGATTAATCGAAAGTACCCATGTTTCTTCCGATTAATCGATTATATTTCTTAGATGTTTTTACTTTTCGATTAATCGATGTCTGATTCTTCTCACGAAACATCGGCATTCGGCTCTTCATTTGAATTTCGTCGGTTTACGGACTAATGCCCGGTTTCTTCACCAGGGTTATCTGGCGGATAAAGTTATAAATTTATCCGCCAGATAACCCTGGTGAAGAAACCGGGCATAAGTATATAGTGTCACCCGTTCAGCCTGTAGTCGAATAGGCTGACTATACATGACGTCAACATAGAAGAATACACAGGTATTGTATCACGTGATACAATACCTAGGTAGCAAAGCGTCGGTGTGATGTTAGCAAAAGTATAAAAGGTGAGCTGCTCAAGCCAGAGTGGCGGACTTGTGCCAAAGCGGCCGACCGACTCACTAGATAGATTCAACCTCAAAAATTCAATTCCTAACCTAGAATCGAACCTAAATTCAAATTACCTAAAATAGCACTTTGATTAGAAACAATAAAAATAAAAATCGTTCTTGCCAAAGCGGCAATAAGAAAACAAAAGAAATCAAACAAAAATTGTATTTAGCGGTATTTAGCTAAAATAGCATTTCAATGTAAAAGAAAATCAAACAAATAAAAAAATTATCTAGATAAACTTAGATCAAACAAAAGCAAACACAAAGTACGGCCATTGAGCCAAAAACTCGAATAGAATTAAGTTGAAATTAAAAAAATCATTCGCTCCCATCATTCATTCATAAATTCACTGAATCATTCACTCATAATTATTATTTTATGTTTCGCATTATCTCTTATAATTTTGTAAATAGCGTTCACAGGAACAAAAGCAAGAGAATAAAAACCAGAAAATGATTGTGTAATCATTGATTAATCAGGAATCTGATCTTCTCTTTCATTTTCTAACTTAACCACAATTTCATCATTTCTTTCAGAAAAGCACTTCGCTTAACTTCAACAAAACTTGAAATCATTCATAGCTAAAAGGCAGCTTCGGTGAGTGTGTTGGACAGCTACGGTATAGCTATAATTGGTACCCTAGTCTGAGAACACACACATCCCAAGTCTGTAAAAAGGCAGCTTCGGTGAGCTAGACTCTGGACAGCTACGGTAGAGCTATAATTGCCATCCTAGTCTATTGAGTCTAGCATATCCCAAGTCTGTAGGGAGTCTGTTTCAATTGATCTGTATGTCTCTTCCACAAGCGACCATCCTCCGTGCGAACGGTATAAGTTACTGGTCCTACTTGTTCTACTACTTCAGTTTTTTTCCAATTATTATTTGAGTAGTCCTTAGCCATTGCAACTTCTTTGTTCTCAAAATCAATTGTTCTATTTCCCTTGAAAAATCTTTTTTGCTCCTCTTGTTTTTGTAATACTCTTTCCTTCACTTGTACTTTCAACAAATCCCATCTGGTTCTAAATTTTCGATTCATTTGTAATTCAGCTGGGCTCACACCCGTCGTGCAATGAGGCATAGATCTCCAGTAGAAGAGATATTTGCACAGTGCTTCATGAGTCAACAATCCTTCCTTAAGTATTAACTTAAATTTAGCTTTAAACATTTTAACTGCATTCTCCGCAGCCCCATCAGAGGCTGGGTGATAGGGAGCCATTCCAACATGGTGGACTCCGTTACGTTCTATGAAACTTTCGAACTCTTTTGAGCAGAAACTGGTTCCATTGTCTGTTACTAACATGTGTGGTAAACCCCATGTGCAGAAGTACTCCCTGAACGCTTGCACAGTTTTCTCAGTTATGATTTTAATCATCAACTTAACGTCTACCCACTTTGAGAACGCGTTTACTATGATTAGATACATTTTTCCATCGATTGGTCCCAAAAAGTCTGCGTGGACTTTCATGTTTGGTTCTTCTGGGTACTCCCAGACGTACAACACAGCTTTTTTGGGTTAGTGGCATTCTCAAGGTAGAGTTTACATGGTTTGCAAATTCTTTCAATGTCACTATCGATCTTAGGCCACCATATATATGATCGTGCTAGTGCCTTCATTCTAACAACGCCTGTGTGTAAACTATGTAATTCGTTTTGTAATTCATTACGCAAGCTTTTTGGGATGACAATCCCATGACCCTACATAAGATAGTTCTCTTTTATAGTTAATTTCAGCTCACGTCTTTTAAAAAGTAATAAATCAACTCGGGTTTCTTTCGGCCAACCATTTAGGATATAGTCGCGAACTTCGCTTAAGATAAAGTCTTTGTCAGTCTTGTTACTAATTGTTTTAGCACTTATAGGTACGTTTTCGTTTACAAAGTTTAAGTACGCGTACCCTTCTAGACTTTCTTTGGCGTCGTCGTTTTTTACTTTTAATGGGAATCCCGATAATTAGTTGGCATTATCGTTATCCACTCCGCTTATGTGTTTTATTTTGAAGTTATATCCTGATAAGAACACAGCCCACCTTTGAACACGGTTAGCCGCCATTTGTGGTAACCCTTTTTTATCCCCAAAGATAAAGGTAAGAGGCTTATGATCTGTCTCGAGTATGAACTTCCTACCGTACATAAATTGGTGGAACGCTTTGACTCCCTCATACAAGGCAAGCGCTTCTTTATCTAATTGAGAGTAGCCCTTTTCGGTTTAAGATAGGGTGCGTGACATGAATGCTATCGGCTTTACTACATCTTTGTCAAAGATATGTGATAGGACTGCGCCAATCCCCACTGGTGACGTATCGCAAGTAATTTTTATTGGGACTTGAGTATCGTAATGTGTTAAGACTTCGTGCGATACTAAACTCTGTTTAGCATTTTGAAAAGCTTTTTTACATTCTTCTGACCAAACCCATTCAGTATCATTGTTTAGCAGCCTATACAATGGATTGACTATGTCAGCAAAGTTTTTAATAAATCTGGAGTAGTAATTCATTTTCCCAAAAAATTTCTGTAAGTCTTTGACATTCTCAGAAGTCTCGTTTTTAAGAATCGCTTCAATTTTCTATTTTGAGATGTAACTACCCCTTTCGTCTAGTACGTAGCCCAGAAAATGTACTTTTGCTTGCGCGAATTCACACTTTTCCCTTTTTAGTTTGAGACCGGCCTCTTGCAAACGTTTTAGTACTTCTGTGAGGTGCTTATCGTGTTCCTCTACCGTCTTACCGCTAATTAAAATATCGTCAAAATAAACCACTACTCCTTCAACGTTTTGAAGTAATCTTTCCATTTCCCTTTGGAACAGCCCCGGGGCTGAAGCTATTCCGTAACTTAGTCTACTGTAGTTAAATGGTCCCTTGTGTGTCGAGATTGTCGTCAGTCGTCAGTCGTCTTGAGTCTACGTTGAGTTCCACTTGTTGGTAAGCGTGGGCCAAATCTAACTTTGAATAAGTTTTACCCCTTTCAAGATTTACTAGCAACCCAGACAGCACTATATCTTAAAGATAACGAAAAGGTATCTTCTTGAAGCCGTCTTTTCGGCATGCCGAACAGACATCTAATAGAAGTCTTTCAGAAGACGACTAATCATAGTTGACTAAAAGATGTCTATTCGCGGATTTGTCTTGCAGACAAATACAACACGGCGTGTCGCCATGGCGACATAATATATTGTAACTTTTTTTCGTTGTTTGAGATATTGAAGATATCTCAAACTCCGTAGTTATTGTGAGTGTCTTTGCTCGGTAATAATTTTGAGACCTCTCTATCTAAATTATAATAAGCCTGACTGCGAACCTTAAGTGTAAAACACTTGCAGCCGCCTCCCCGTTGCACGGACCTTAATAAACGCAAGCGTTTGCAGCCGTATTCCAACCTATCACCGGACCTTGTACGCAGAGCGTACGCAGCCGTATCCCACCTCCTCACGGACCTTGTACGCTTAGCGTACGCAGCCGTATCCTAGCTAGATTTATATTGAATTTACTAGGACCTGGAATTGGCGGAAAAGGGAGTTTGCATCAATCCAGTACTAGCGTCATAACCTAAAAACATAAATTTATTCCTCAAAAACTAGGTTGCAATCAACTAAAACTATTTTTACAATATTGATTTAATTGCTAATATCTGGTTTGGTTCGTATGATTTGATTTGCTTTGATTTGAAATGTTTTAATTTAGCTTGAAATATCAAGAAAGATAAATTTATAAATGTGAAATCTTATTGCTGAATTTATATGAAATTTGAATCTAGTCTAATGTAAGGTGCTATGCCTATGACATTAGTTAATATAGCTATGATGTGAGTCAACCGTGTTCTATACAACGAATTGCTGCTGAGACGCGTTGAGTCAACTAGGCGCTATGCCATAGATTGCTGCTGAGCTGAGTGTCGTCGCGGCTTATATACCATCCGTGACGTCACTCAGCTCGTCGCTGCCGTCGAACGTTCTCGATCGTTCGAACTGTTCTGTGTTGTTGTGACAGTTTGCAACGGCTGGCTGTTTCAAATCGTAACCTCTCAGGCCTGGGTAGCCTGATACGTTACAATATAATATGCGTATTGGATCGGTATTGTCCGCCGTTGCTAGGCCTGCACTCAAATCGTTGGATGCGATGTTGGCCCAGTATTCGGCCGATTGTGAAACTCTACTATGGTGGTTATCCCTTCGACTAGAAGACCGTGCATCGAGTCTAAATAGACGATACATTTCTGCTGGAAAACTATCAAATACAGTGTCCAGTGATTACCGTGAGAGTGTGCAGGTAGTAGCCACATGTCGTAAGTCCATGCTTGTTCGCTATATGCCCATTGGCGGAAACTATCTCTTATCCCACTTGATCCTCTAATTGATTGTAGGAAGAATATATAAGAAATCAGGGGATTGTATTCATCATTGAATTTTTTCGCTGTCTCTAGGAGAAATGCTTTGACGATGCTGTCGTCAAACCATAGATTCGGCCTAAGAGACTTGAGAGCCGAATCTTAGACATCGTATCCAGCAACACAAATACTTTTTTTTGTCAACAAATTTTGTGGGTATTCTAAATGAGGCTACCATGGTGCCTCGTTTTCTATGCTACTCGAAGACATTACAACTGCTGTAGAATATGCATCTGAAAGGACATGGTTCTCCGAAATAGTTGTACCGACAGAATTTGTAGAGCTTACTTGCAATAAATTGGCTTCTCGACAATTCCTTTTCCTGATACAGACTTTGGAAAGTGGGTGAAATAATTTCCTTCAACAGCGTCTTCTTTGCGTCGCCAAAATTCTTCCAAGAGGTCAATATATGTATCATTTTGTTTGTGGTTTCTTGAGTTTTTGGAATATGCTTTTCCTAGCTTCTTTCGAGACGGGCTCTCTCTATCATTCTTTTTTCGTAATTGAATTTGAACGAGTTTACGCTTGTGTTGGTTGTCGGTACAAGACAATCTTTTCAATTTGTTTGCACTTCTAATTTTCTTACCTTTGCGAATTTTCCGTACAGCACATTTCCGGATACTCTGTTTAGTAGTTTTCACCCCGTACGTTTTTTCTTTGAATCTTGCCAACAGCAGAGATTCCATTTTGACAATAAAACGAGGAATTACTTGTTTCATCTCTTTGTTGAAAATGAAATGTTTCACGATCTTAAACCAGTTCTCTGCTGGAGCATTCGAGTCGCGATGAATACCAAAGCGTCGGATTATTATCGATGACCATATTAGAAAAAACGGAAGCAGCTCATTCAGAAGGTACAACATGAACGATGAATTGTGGAACGGATTTTTATGCCGACCGCTCGTTGATGTTATAGTTTTTTCAAAGATGCTGTGAAAATGCAAGTGAAAATGAGACTCGTCCGGAGAGAGTGGCATTTCTATGATTTCTTCATTGTCTTTGGCACCTAAATTACTACCCAACAGATTTTCCGATTCCTCCGCAGATTTCTTATAAGATTTACTTGATTTAGCGGCAACAAGTTGTTTTAATTCACTAACAACCTCTACGTACTGACTACATTTTCTCTCCAATAGTACGGTCTTTTTGGATTTTCAGGTGCTTCTTGGATTACAGATCCTGTTGCGTCCATGTATGCGAAAACGTCCGTGTTTTCCGACAATTTAATTAAATAATAAATTTGCATTTGTGTGGAGCATACGGTATAGAATGGGTACGCAGAGTAGCTTTGTACATAACCTTTCATTATTTTTCCAATCCACTCTGGTGTGACAATGAATTTTCGATCCCCGTTTTCGAGGAAGAGATCAAAAAAACCTTGCACACCGAGGCTCTGATATTAAAGAATTTAGACTAGCTGGATTCGTTGAGCGCCACCACGTGTTTTCGGCCACGAGGAGCCGGTGAGTTCGTCAGGCGAATAAGGAGGTCCTCGATACCTCGTTCTAAATGAATGAGGATTTCTTCCCCTAAATAACTTATTATTAGAAGTTTCTTAGGCGTATACTAAGCTGGTAGTAGAAGAAATTCCTGGTGAAGCTGCGGTGTAGACAATAAGGTTGAAGACGATCCGATGAATTTGCTTGAACACTCTTTATTTACACCTTCAGTTTTACAATATTTTTAATCACCACTATGGCTTGTATGAAATATGTGAATAGGTACAATTTTTATTATAGGCTATCAGCCGAACGATACCACTACCTTGGGCTCTGTCTCGTTCCCTACTGCCTACTTCGCAGCGCAAAGTTCGGTTTTTGGCCAACTTGGCGCTGCCAATTTAGCCGTAGTTAGAGGCGGCAGTTACATTTTTTGAAATTCAAATCGTATCCGCACGGCGGAGTTCCATATGGACAGGCTATGTTACATTTTCCCCCGCTAGCCGAAGGTTACCGGTAAAGAATTTTAGTGGCAACTGCCGACTCAGTAGAGTCCTTATCGGTGATTCGGTTTGGAACCTAATACTAAACTGATGAAATATAGAGTTAATCTCGTACACAAAAGATACGGAAATCAAAAACATTAACATTTGTGGAATAGCCATCCTGGCAAAAAAAAAAGAAAATCATAAATGGTTGTGTTGTTTTGTATATGACATTAACTCACTAGGTGATTCTTAATTTTAGTTAATATATTATCGTTAGAGTGTTAAACATAATGTGTTCATAAGGTAGGTTAGTTAGTTGCTTAATAATATTGTCCGACAACGGTCGGTGAAATGACCTGTCGATAAGACATTGGACGGTGCCAATAGTATAGGGTTTCTATATATGTGGGAAATCCCGGTTCCCTTTTTACTTATGATCTATAGAGTATTAATGAATAGAGGTAGACAATGTCTGCAGAAAGAACAAAATTTTGAGAATAATGTGATTAACTTGGATCCTCGGCCTAATGCCGATTAGATATCTTAATCTAGGGTTGGTCTTATATATTATGGTGACCTGTTTAGTCTATCAGTCTAAGTTATAATGAACTCAGTCAAAGTAGGTTAAAGTATATGGTATAATAAGAACATCGAAATAAAGGTACGTGTAGATATCTTTTGGTCAGTGTTTTTTTTTTTTTTTTTTTTTTTTTTTTTGTACTGGTTAGCGTGGCGAAGTTACGGCTTATCACTCGTAGTTAGTCTTTCGCGTCGCGAACCCTCGGGGGTAGTCGGTGTCGTAAGTCGCGGTTCCGACCGAGTGGACGGGTATCTTCGGTTTTTGGTACACGGTTCCGAGAGGTTTCCTCATCTCCGGGGTATAGTTCCCCCAATGGTGTACGCCAACGGTCTGGTAGGCCAGTCAGCTGTCGATTGGCTGAGGTCATGTCCCGGTTTTGAGTTTGCGTAGAGGTGGAGGCCGAGGTTGCCTCCTGGTGTGGAAGGGTTCCTTTGTAGTTGTTTCTCCAGGCGTGTTGCTCTGGGAATCTCTCTTGGCAGGTTGTACAATTTACGTTCAACAGTCGGATGTCAGTTCCGCACTTGTGACAGCGACCTTTCATTATTTCGTTTTCCCAGCCATGAGGGAACGGGCAGGTAGCTGAGTGGAACCCATCGGCTCCACATACGTGGCAGAATCCGCTTCTGTATGGCGATCGGCAGTTTTGAAAGTGGTGATCCCTCGCTCTGCAGTTTATGCACCCTTTAGTTAAGATCTTTGGGCGGTGTGTTAGAAAAGTGTTGGTGCCGCTGTTTCTCAATTCAGCGCGTACGCCTACTTGTGATTGGTCGCGTACGTATTCATCAATAGTGCGTTGCCAAGTGTCAAGAGTTATGGCTCGGGGTGTCATATTGGCGAACCCAATGATTATAGTGTCGTTGTTCATTCGAGTGGCGATAGGTGCGGCCAGGAGGCGCTCTATCAGTGGTGTTTTCCTTTGTGGAGGTGAGAACTGGGGACCCAGTAAGACTGAGGCATAGCTGGTGAAAGTGCAAGTCTTAGAGATGATGTGTGGGTCGACACTTCTAATTTCATTCGGCGTGGCGTCCCATTCCTTAATTAGCCGTGTGCGGTTAATATGAATAGGTCCGGGTCTCGGGAGATCTTCAGGTTTTTCTTCTTCAAGGGAAGGGAAGAAAGGTTCTTGTTCTCTTTTTGGTGATATAATTGTGTGTTTCTTTTCTTCCTTTATTATCGGTTTACGATTGTCTTCTGGTTCATCTTCGCTGGAGGTTTCTGAGCTGGAGGATTTCACGTTAATTGTTCGTGATGTCGTGATAGTATCGGTTGTTGAGCTGGAGGAGGTTGAAGATCGTCGTCTCTTTAGAGAGTCGAGTCGGAGTAGTGGTGGAGGTCCCGGTGGAGTAATGGGGCGTTTCGCTGTGCTACATCCGGGTGTTGAATGGTTCTTGGTCAAGTCCAGTGGTTTGTCTAGTTCTGGTTCGGGCGCGGTTGCCGGAGTCGTCGACGGTTTTCGACTCAACGGGCTGTTAGTTTGACGCGGGGTCACATCGCGAACCGAGTTTTGTGACCTAAAGTTCGTAAGGCGAGATAAAAGGTGCGCGGCGTCTACGTCGGAGTCGGTAAGCCGTAACAAGCGCACGACCGGTATCATTTGCTGCGCAGTGTTGCTTGGTCGAGTTCTTTTCCTGGAGGTTTGCATGTTTGTTCTTTTTTTGTTCCCCATGGGATGACACTCAAGGTTTCTGTGGGGTTAACAATAGTTTAGTTAGTGGGGTGTCGGGTGCTACGACGTGGAAATTTCAAGTCTTGTATGTCGTATTTCCCTATATAAGTCTTATCTTTATGAGTTATTTCTACTGTAGTAGGTGGGTAATATTTATGTACGTACGCTGGTCCGTCGTACTTGGGTGCTAGTTTGGCACTATACTGGTCACTCTTTTTACTTAAGCGTTTTCGTGGGTAATAAACTTCATCACCTATTTTGATGTCTGGGGGTGCGGACGGAATCCTAGCGTTGTGTTTTGATACCTGTCTAAATTGAGTTTTTAAGAGGTGTTTTTCGGCTAGATGCCGGACAGAGTCTAATAAAGCCATTCTCCGAGCCCAAGGCTCTTGTTGCTCCAACTGAGTTGTGTCGGGGGGGTGTCTTGGATCGTAGCTTGCACGGGTTTCACGACCGAAATTTAGGAAATGAGGTGTGTAATTAGAAGCCGAACTCTTGGAAGAATTGCAAGCGTATTGCAAATCTGATACATAATGAGACCAGTCGGTCTGTTTTGGCGATGTGAAGGCAGCTAGCATGGGTTTGATTGTTCGATTTAGTCGTTCCACTGGATTTGCGCAAGGATGTGCTAATGAAGTGGTCTGGTGTTTTACCTGGAATTCAGCATTTAACCGCTTGACGTGTTGATTTATGAATTCGGTTCCGTTATCTGTGATTATACTACTAGGAGTACCCCATCGGTTATAAATTCGCCTTAACTCGCGTGCCACTAGACTTCCGGTTTGGGTGCGCAGTGGGATTAATTCAATGTATTTGGAGTAGAGATCCTGGACTACTAGTATATATTGCATTCCTTCGGTGGAACGGGTCAAGGGTCCTACTGTGTCTGCTGAAATAACAGCCCAAGGCGCTATAGGAGGTCTTATGTTCATCTGATGTTGAACTTTATGTTGGTTAAACTTAACGAGGCGGCATGTTTTACAGTTAGCGACGTATTGTTGGATACTTTCGTGTATTCCCGGCCAGTAATATTGCTGTCGCACGCGGTCGCAAGTTTTGTTGGTTCCTAGGTGTCCTGCTTGGGTTGAATCATGATTTGTTCGTATGATGTTAGTTAATTCTGAATATTTGGGGACGAGTTTCCAAGCATTCTCGTCACCGATATCCTGTTTTCCCGGGTCGGGTCGGTAGTGATATAGTTTCTCGTCTTCTATCTTCCAATCTACTAAGATATTCGCGTGTTTGCGCGTGGTTTGATACTTCTTTTGATACCATAGATCGTAAGTATTCGGGGGTTCCGCGTTTACGTTTTCCACTACACTTATGCAATCGGGTTTGGTTGGCTCGTCATGTAGTCGTGAAAGGGCGTCCGGTGCCTCATTCTCTGAACCTTTGCGGTAGATGACGGTTATGTCATGTGCTAGCAGCTTCATGGACCAACGAGCGAGTCGACTTGTCGGGTCCTTATGTGAGTATAGCCAGGTTAGCGCGGAGTGATCAGTTACGACCGTGAAGGGTGCGCCTTCTAGGTAGCAGCGGAGTTTTTCTACGGCCCAGACGATCGCGAGACATTCTTTTTCCGATGTGGTGTAGTTCTTTTCGGCCGGTAGTAAGGGTCTACTAAGGCATTGGATAAAGTATTCCTGATTGTCATTAGTTTTGTCTATTTGGGTAAGTACTGCGCCTAACCCGGTGTCACTAGCGTCTGTGTACAACATGTATGGTAGGTTAGGGTTAGGGGTGTGAAGGAGGGGTGCCTCTAGTACTCGCTGTTTGGTTTCTAGGAAAGCCTTTTCTTCTATTTCTGTCCATTTCCACGGGGTGTTTGGACTGGTTAGTTTATTTAGCGGTCCTTGTACCCTAGCGATGTTTTTCATGTGGCGATGGTACCAATTTACTAATCCGTTAAAGCTCCTTAGTTGTTTACGAGTGGTAGGACGTTTGAAGTCGCGAATAGCTTGTAGTTTTTCTGGGTCGGGGCGAAGACCATCTTTATCGATTAGGTGTCCGAGGAATTTAACTTCGGATCTGGCGAATTTGCTTTTCTCGCGGTTTATCGTGAGACCTGCTTCGCGGATTACTTCGAATATTAGTGTCAGCAATTTTAAGTGGTCTTCGAAGGTTTTGGAAACGACTACCCAATCGTCGAGATAAGCGAACGCACAATTCTCCCAATGACGTGGTAATTGATTGTCTCTTAGTTTGATTACGAGCTGGCGTTTGAGAGCGTCCATCAACATTTGGAATGTACTGGGTGCTCCGGTTAAGCCGAAGGGCATTCGTTCCCATTGATACAATCCGCCATCTTCCAGGACGAAAGTGGTATATTCTTTACTAGTTTCCTCCATCGGAATCTGGTGGAATGCCTCACTAAGGTCGATGGTTGATATGAAACATGCCTCGTGTAAGGCTGAGAGTATTCGGTTCATGTTAGGTAATGGATACGCGGGTTTCGCGGTCTGTTTATTTAATCGGCGATAATCAATGCAAAACCGATATTTGCCGTTTGGCTTTAAAACTAATACTGGGGGACTGGCCCAGGTACTACCTTCGCTCACTGTAACATACCCTTTGGCGATGAGCCTTTCTACTTCAGTTTTCATCAATTGATTTATGGTGGGACTACGCCTATAAGGTTTAAGTCGTACCGGGGTTGTATCTATCAGATCGATTTTATGTGTTATCAGTTGGGTACAGCCCGATGTAGTTTCTTTTTCTTTTTGGAATTCGCGATCTAAAAAATTGTCTAATTCTAATTTTTCGGTTGTGGTCACGTCGTGGAGTGAGAATAGAGTGTAGGTAGAACTACGGGGTTCACAGCGTTTGATTTTTATAGGATAGGTCATATTACTGCCTGTCATACGCCAGACACGATTCTCGATATCGACGTTTACCATGAAATTTATCCAGAAATCCATTCCGAGTAAAATATCGGTGGATAGACCACTTAATACCGTAAGCCATTGTTCACCGTATTTGTCTCCTACATCTATTAAGAATGGAGCTCCAAATTTTGTTTTCAGTGTTGTGCCATCTGCTAATCTAACTCCGGTGGTCGCGGTGTTATCTGGACGAGGAGTATCAAGGCAAAAATCACGTATACGCTCGAAAGTGGATTCGCTAATATAAGAACGTTCGCTCCCGCTATCAATTATGCCAGTCAAGTTTTCTCCATAGATCCATACGGTTACTGGTAGCTTGGCTGTTTTCTCAGGAGGTGCGTTTCCCGTTCCCGCGGTATATACGCGTCTCTGCTCCATACGGTCCTGAATTTCGGGGTCGTCCAGACGGGCCCGTAATCGGTTGGGTACGTGATATTTACGGATTAATGCGCGAGAGATGTCGCTATTTTGGGTCGAAGCAAGGGGCGCGTTTTCTCTGTCGGACACTATATATAATTCGCTAGTGGAATATTCTGAATTGATTTCGCTTGGTATCGGTTCTGAGATCGCGTTAGTATAACCGGGATCTGTGGTTAATTGCGTTTCTAAAAGGAGGTCAATGAGACTGTCCGACTCTTCTTCGGAGTTATAAAATTCTAATTCTTCAACAGGGGTAGAGTCGCCCTCTGGTTCCTCTTCTGCTTGAAAATCGGATATTTCGTTAATTGTGGTGGTATGTGTTTTATTTGTTCTAGCAGCGTCGCGAGCAAGGTTTTGTATCTTGACGGTGTTAGGACCGTTAAGGGATTGGTTCGATGTTGAGGGTTTATTTCCTACATCTGGGATATTCACGCGTGGGCATTCAGTATTTGTGTGTCCTATCGCGCGACAAACACAACATACTGTTCGACGAGCTTTTATGCAGGTGCGTGGAATGTGCCCGTATCCTCCACAGTTCATGCAGAACGCGGTTGTCATGTCTTTATTCGCGTATACTATGGGGTTAGGGTTAGACCCGGTATTTGGTTTTGTCTTTTTGTTGTTACTCTCTATCGTTCGTTTTATGGTGCCACTATTGACATTGGGTTTATTATGAGGTTCCTTATGATTCTTAAAACTTCGTAATTGTTCCGTTAATTCTTTTATAGTATTAATTAATGACGTGTTAGTGTCGGTTTGGTTTATTGCTTGGCAATTGGTTGTTTCGTTTTCAGGGTATGAGTCTAGGGATTGGTCGCTATCCCCATCGTCTGTTTGGTTAGTTGGATTGATAGCTGCTATACGCGATTTCCGCGAAGGTATTGCCGAGTATTGATATTAGTGGCCTTGGTCGATATCGATCCACTCTAAGGCGATCTTTGAATACTGTCGGTAAGTAAGGAATTTACTGTCCTAGAGTTATATCTTACTCGCATGTTGACACGACTATTATTTATTTTCTACTTATTCGTATAATCGGTGAATTCGAGATTATTTTCTCCTCCTTCTAGAGGTATCTTTGTTGAATTTACCGATTTTGATTTCTCTTCTTATTGTTTGGGAAGAAATTCTCATTATATTCGGGTTTGACAAGGAGACGTTAGAATAGCTGTTGCTACGTGGTGTGACGTCACGTGGTGATGCCGTATTATTGTGCTGTCTACTTTGTGTGTGTTCGTAAACATACGCTGTTCTGTGAAGCGTTGGGTGTTTGTTTTGATGTCGAATTTCGAAGCAAATAATAAGGTTATTCTGTTGGGATGGTTCTCGAACTTTCTTTGTTCGATCTAACCGTCCTGGCTAGATTTTGAATATTTTCTATGACTACTTTTGACTAATTCTACGTTAAAATCTTTCTTTTCTATGGGGTTTTGTTTCGCCATGCCCCACGTTGGGCGCCAAGAATGTGACAATGAATTTTCGATCCCCGTTTTCGAGGAAGAGATCAAAAAAACCTTGCACACCGAGGCTCTGATATTAAAGAATTTAGACTAGCTGGATTCGTTGAGCGCCACCACGTGTTTTCGGCCACGAGGAGCCGGTGAGTTCGTCAGGCGAATAAGGAGGTCCTCGATACCTCGTTCTAAATGAATGAGGATTTCTTCCCCTAAATAACTTATTATTAGAAGTTTCTTAGGCGTATACTAAGCTGGTAGTAGAAGAAATTCCTGGTGAAGCTGCGGTGTAGACAATAAGGTTGAAGACGATCCGATGAATTTGCTTGAACACTCTTTATTTACACCTTCAGTTTTACAATATTTTTAATCACCACTATGGCTTGTATGAAATATGTGAATAGGTACAATTTTTATTATAGGCTATCAGCCGAACGATACCACTACCTTGGGCTCTGTCTCGTTCCCTACTGCCTACTTCGCAGCGCAAAGTTCGGTTTTTGGCCAACTTGGCGCTGCCAATTTAGCCGTAGTTAGAGGCGGCAGTTACATTTTTTGAAATTCAAATCGTATCCGCACGGCGGAGTTCCATATGGACAGGCTATGTTACACTGGTTTTTCCTTCTGAGATTTCATCAAATCCATCATGAATTTGTGGAAATCAGGATCCAGATCATTTTTCATGCGATCGTTGCTTTTCATTTTTTGGAGAATTATTTTACTGGGTGCGTCATTCCGATTTCCAGCAGAAAAGTACAACAACCGGCTTGGATGAAAGATGACGACATGAGCACAGATATGGTCTTCTTCTCAGTTAACGAAGACCAAATCACCTATGACGAGGCGGTATCTGGAAGGAATAGTGAGAAGTGGAAAGAAGCGGTGAAGAAGGAATTAAAAGTGTTACGTGAAAATAATACGTGGGAAGAAGTGCCATGGCCGGTTGATAAAAAGGTGATAGAAAGTAAATGGATGTTTGAAAGAAAGGGTGATAACGAGTTCGAAGCTAGGCTGGTCGCTCAAGGATTCCAGCAAGAATCTGATGACAGTTTATATGACATTTATGCACCGGTAGCTAAGCTAACGAAGTTTAGAATCTTGCTCATTGTTGCAAATAAATTACAAAAACCAATTTATCAAATGGATGTTAGGAGTGCCTTTCTCTACGGAGAAATCACCGACGAGGTATACATGACATTGCCAGATAGCAAAAAACAAAATGATAGTACAAGTATGTGAACTCAATAAATCAATTTATGGGTTAAAAAAATCTCCAAATTGTTGGAATGATAAGTTCGACAATTGAATGATGAAGGAAAGGTTTGTTAGATCAGAAAATGGTCATTATCTATATTCAAAATGTAGCGAAAACAGTCAGCTCTACGTCCTGCTTCATGTCGATGATTTATTTATTCTTGGAACGGATTTACCAGAAGTCGAAAGACTTAAAAAGACCTTGAATAGTAAGTTTTGTATGAAACATGTGAGCATGATTAAACAGTATTTGGGAATCGATGTAAAACAAGATTTGAAAGAGGGATATACTGAGTTAAGTCAAAAAACCTATTTGGAAATGGTGCTCCAAAAATTCGGTATGCAAAACTGCAAGCCGATGAACACACTTGTTGATGTCAATAACCTCTATGAGTCTCTTAGAGGAGATGAAAATGACCATAACATGCAAAATCTCTGTGAACAACTTATTGGGAGCTAGATGTATGCTGTACAGGGCACGAGGCCCGACCTTTGTGAGAGCGTAAGCATACTCAGTAGATTTCAAGATAAAGCTAATAACAATCTACTAACAGCCCTGAAGCGAGTTCTGAGATATGTAAAGGGATCAATTAATTATAAATTATTGTTGAAACCTGAAGGTAATAATAATGCTCTATGTGGATATGAAGACTCCGACTGGGGGGAGACATTTGTGACAGAAAATCCACAATAGGGTACGTTTTCAAACTGCTTAATTGCACAATATCTTGGGAAAGTAGAAAAACAGCACAGTGTCTCAATATCATCCACTAAATCTGAGACAATAGCGTTACCCGGATAACAATCGGGCGTCGCACTGTATCAGCACGCCGTGCGAGCAAAAATGCAGCAATTTCGCTCGCACTCGCCCTAACGACGTGAGGAATGTCTCAGTGCGAAGGCAATGCGTCCTACTACGCCATCATGCCTGCAAGCATGCAGTGTTGAGCAAATGCGACGCACGAATCACGATGGCAGGCATGTGGCAGTATCCAATATAAAAGTCTTCAATATCATTCTTTAATGAAGATTATGCGAATTTTTACAAATGTTATTCATACGAAGATCAACCGAAAGAATAAGATCAAAAATTTAATGAAAATAACGGATGTAATGAATTCGGAT
The DNA here is from genome assembly GCA_914767705.2 of Tenthredo notha. Lineage (NCBI taxonomy): Eukaryota > Metazoa > Arthropoda > Insecta > Hymenoptera > Tenthredinidae > Tenthredo > Tenthredo notha. The sequence goes on from OU611916.1 coordinate 3,852,065, forward strand.
GAGCACAACATTTATTCTGAAATTAAATAATCTCAGTGGTTACCGAGTCCTCGATTGGTTGTAGCCATTAAAACGATTGCCGATTTCCACTCGCGGCCGCCTCAACAGACCGGACCGGACCGTACGAATTCACCTTGTAAGGGAGACCGGAGCGGAACGGCCCGCCCAACGTTTGTGAGCAAATTTTTGTAGGTCTCAATAATTCATTATGTTTTATCTTCATAATAGATCTCCAGAGGAAATTAGACCACTGAGACCGGTCTGCCTCGGTAGTCGATTCCGCCCCGGTCTCCCCTATATTAAATTCAGCATCTTCCAATAAAATATTCTTTATGGGCAATCACATGTTCTTATTATTAGACATATTTTCAATAGTCTCTCAAATACATCCTGCGTGCATGGAAGTCCCATTTCACCATCACGTGCGCGACCTTCGTGACGTGCGAGCGATATGCTTCGCATATGCGGACACATCTGTCTGGTGATCTGCGTGCACGCAGTGCGGATCATTCCGCACGCGTGCCAGCGGCTGCCTACAATCTTGCAGGCATTTTGTTACCTGGGTAAGCGTAACTGCTAGCGAAGTATGTTGGCTGAAAAAGATTGTTAGCGAATTTGGTGTTAATAATGAAGCTCCGATAGTCATGTATGAGGACAATCAGTCTGCGATCAGGATCGCACATAATCCAGAAAACAGCAGAAGATTGAAACATGTTGACATGCGCCTCCACTTCGTTAAAGAGAAAATTGACAAAGGTTTAGTCCGTATAGTACACATTATAACTGAAGACTAACTTGCTGACATATTCACCAAGTCACTGGCCAAAATAAAATTTGAAAAATTCAGAAAAGGTTCGGGTCTCATGAAAAATTTAATCTGCGTTGGTTGCTTAAAATAAGTTTCTTTATGTATCAGTTGAAAGAAAATAATGTTATTGAGGGGGAGTGTAAGAAAAGGTAATAAAATCAAGCCACGATAGGGGCTGCAGTGGGACGATACAATAGTATCCAGCGTAGTTAGTTCCCATAGTAGGCGCTCTGGCAGCGCTCTCCTAGTTAAGTTAGTTCCTCAGAAGATACGCATGTAAGAGGTTGAAGAAGAAGATGTAATAAAGAAAAGAAGAAAACTATAACGATCTTCCGATTTATTCATTTAATCAAAAAACAAACAATATTTTCCTTTGCTACTCGTTCATTGACATCTATTTGATATATTCCACAAGACCTTACAACGATAGAGCAATTTTTCAAGCTGCGATATAAGATCAAATTAACGAAGAGCGATGTTCCTATGTTAATCAAATGGGAAAAATACTTTTTTTTTCACACATAACCGGGTAGGCCGATTTCCTTACCCGCTGAACGATAGGGAACACGAGTTTTACTGACCAGGGGAGTTTGCCTCCCTGGGGAGGAAAGACCGTAAATAAGGAATTTTCCTACCAGTCTGCTACGTGTTTTCGGTAACAGCGCCATCGGACGGCACGAAATAATAGAGGAAAAAAACGCGCGTCATTCATGATCGTGCGTGGTCGTTCATTTGTTTGTTGCGAAGCAGAAAGTAAAATAATAAAAAGCAAAATAGCATGACTTCCTTGTCTCTCAACCCAAAAATCACATGCGTCGTTCCGCGTTTCTGATCGTGCGTAGTCATGACTCTCTGCGGATAGGGAAATCGGCCTTCCGTCCATGTGTGAAAAAAAAATATCGCTCCCTCGGTGTGAACAGCCGCCCTCGCGATCGGGTGAGTCCTCCGGACAGGTTCGGACGGCTACCCACACGCTCGGGAGCGGAATCCCACTTTTTTCCGTTGATGCACAATGTACTATTGCAATGGGCCACGCTAAACAAAATCGCACCGTGGTCATATTGATAGGTACTAATATTGATCTCATACACTCACATTTTGAGGGGAGCGAGGGCAAATTAAAAAACATGGACCACAAAATGATTTGCCCTAATGTATAGTCATTGAGTAAAGTAAATTAATTTCTTGACTCTATCTCCTACCAGAAATAATCGTTAAAGCATTTGTAAAGTAGCGTATACAAAAAGTCATGTAAAAATTACGAAACATATTATTCCATTATAACTAAGTATAAATATAAACACAATATTAAGAAAGTTAGAAAAATACAGGTAATTGAATGAAATTCTTTGGCATTTATACATTTTATGATCATGAAACTAATGAACAGTGTGGTTATAAATATATTTACGAAAATAAAATAAAAAATCGGCTTGCGACAAAGTATACATGGAGAATTTCATTTCAACTCGACCCATTAAAAAGCCTGACCTTCTTCGAAAATTCTCAAACTTTATGATAATCAGCCATTGGTCGGTACAAGTATCGGTAAATTTTTTTTAGATTTTTTGGGGCAACCGTTTTCAAAATGGTTGACCCTCTTGTGTCTCAGAATTAAAATTTTCGTCCTTTTGAACGAGAATATCTTGGAAACTGTTTGTCATAGAAGAATCTCTATCAAACAAAAGAAATTGATTTCGATGTGGCGGTCTGAAAATAATTTTTTGAAAATTTCAAAATCAACCGAAGTTCCTTTTTTTTTTTTTTTTTTTTTTTTACAAAAGATAGTGCTTATTCGCTTCTTTGGCAAGTAGAGCCATGAGGGGCAAGAGTGCGCAGCGCGTAAGTGTACGCAGACTCATTCATTTCAGATTCGAAATAATGAATTTGCGCACTCTAACTCGTTGCGAACACTTGCCCCACATAACTCTATGCCATGATCGATTTTGCTGAAATTTTCAAAATTATTAACCAAAAACGAATTTACCCTCAAATTCAAGTCGGCGGCTGACGCAGAAGGGTAAGTCTCCAAAAATCTGGATTGCTACTACCAATACCCTCGCAATAATTGAAAAAAAATTCTGGCATTCGCCTAATGCAATTCAAAATCGTATAGTGACTGGACTATCTTCTTAACAAGATTCTGAATGATGAAAGAACATTTTGTGAAAATTTCGGCAGAATCGATCATGGCATACTTGCCGAAAAAAAGAATAAGAACTATAAAAAAAGGAACTTTGATTGATTTTAAAATTTTCAAAAAATTATTTCCAGACCACCACATCGAAATCAATTTTTTTTCGTTCGCTAGAGATTCTTCTACGACGAACAGTTTCCGAGATATTCTTGTTTAAGTGGACAAAATGTTAATTCAGAGTCAGAATCGAGGGCCATCCATTTTGAAAACGGTTGCCCCGAAAAATCTAAAAACAAAAAAACACCGATACTCGTACGGACCAATAGTTAATTATTATAAAGTTTAAGAATTTTCGGAGAACGTCAGGCTTTTCGATGGGTCGAGTTGAGATGGAATGCCCCATAATACATCTACATGAGCGAGGTACACTAAACGTTTCGGATGTTGACCGGTTCAAGGCCACGCATATTTTTGACAATCTGGATGAGAGCCGCTTGATTCGTCAGTAGCGCCCCTAGTGGCCTCTGAGGGAATCTTGTCCTGATAAATATATCGATAGCTGTTTTTCTTTTTTTAGCTGAATTTATCGATGTCTAGTCCTTTAAAATCAATGTCGATAAAACAACGAGTCGAAATACCCTCCGAGGCCACTACGGGCGCTACCGATGAATCAAGCGGTTCTCATCTAGATTCGCATTTATCGAATAATGCGTGGCCTTGAACCGGTCAATATTCAACACATTTAGTGTACCATAGATGGAATCTTCACAACGGAGTACTAGTAGCAAGTACATCCAATATGAAAAAGCAAATATTCAGATGAATGTAAATTATTAGTTTACAAAGGATTGTTCTGAGCTGAACTTAAATTTCAATTTTAATGATAGACATTCTTGGCTAGGTATCTATAATTTATTGAGAAATATAGATTTACTTTGAACTTATTAGCAGTCCTGTAGCCATTAGCACGTCATTGTTTGTCAATCATTACATTTTATTTGTAACATTTGTGTTGAAATTTGATTTTAATATTATTTCTTGAAATAATGGCGAGGAAATCATCGAATCATGATACCTCGCTTGTATTTTCATGGTTATGTTATGGAAAGTGCAGTCTTGTTTGTGTATTAGATGATGGCTGCAGTGCACTAGTCGAACAGGACCGGTTCAAGGTGTCGTGGGTTGCGAATTGCTGTTGCCTGTGTCGATACCGCTCAGGTCATCACTGGGTCCTCCCTGTGGCATGCAACAGACCAACATTCTCTATTACTCAACTACATTGCAAACAATACTTATTTCTTTTCATGCATCAGGTCTTCAACATGCTTTCAACGAATTCATCCACTCAACTATTTGGAGGATACTCAACATTTCATTTGTGAGCTTAATTTAGTTTTATCATTTCATAATCAGATGAAAAAAAACGTGCAGAAGAATTTTCATGATTCTGGCACATCCTTATTATCGCTCATCAATAATATTTACTCCATTCTGATTATATTCTAGTCAACATTCACCATAAGTATAATAAAAAAAAAATTCTGTGAAAAGAGGATTAACACATTCATTAATACATTAATGTTCCTCACCTCTACCTAACATACCTTGCACTCTATTTGAAGATACAGATTCACTCATTAGATTCACGACGACTGCTAGAAATTGTTAGCTATGAAAATCTTCCATTCAGTACGTGCAACATGCATTGGATTACAGAGAAAAACTTGATCGATGAATGCTAGAAAATCAGATTGAGGGTTCAAATATAAAAATTAGTACTTAACAATAACTTGGATACTGGTAACTTTATTTCCATTAGTAGTTCTTCTCTTATCAGAATTTTAATGCTATCACATATGTTACAATTTTATTTACAGGGACATCATCGATATACATTATATGTATCCCGTACTTGCATATTGTGTCAAATATCAACGATATAACAAGAGACAAATGATTAAAAATAAGTACAGTACTACCTCGATATAAGCGTCCTCGTTGTAAGCGATTTTCCCCTTCGCTCCGCTTGAGCGAGCTTCATAGCTTTCCCCACTCTACCTGTGTACGTAAGGTACTCCCAGTGGTGATGCTCACTGACGCACTGACACATGTGCGATTTTCCAGTAGTGGGGCAACGCTTCGGTGACAAATTTCTTGGAATCGTATTCCCCTAACCGCCCTAACAGTCGCTTATAGTGAGGTAGTACTGTAACGGAAATTGAACTTCTAGCTACAATAAAATACAATGATAATTGAAATAAGTTAATATATTTTGTAAAAACAGGGTATTGATAGATGCGATCTACAGGCACCATCACTAAGACACTATTTATACTAGTCAGGTGTAGGATAATTGAGACACATAATTATGAAAGCAAATTTCAATATAATTCACTATCAAAACAATGTATCATAGGCTCTATCAATTCAAAGAATAGTTATTGCATTGTATTGTGAAAACGAAATCGATTCACAGATATATAGGTAGATTGAGGCAATTATTTACAGAACTCCTGCGAATTATTGAGCGCTGCAGATCATTGATACACGTTATTATGTACAGTAATGTTCATTAATGGGTTCGCAGTGGCTAACTTTTTTTCTTACTTTTTCGGAAACGAGACTCCATTCTAGTCGTATTTCATGTGCCCATGGCCGAAATAATAATAAAAATAATTATGACACCTTATAAAAATAATATAATATTATTTTATCTGATTATATACGAAAAAGTCAGAGAAAAACAGTTAGCCACCGCGAACCCATTGATGAACATTACTGTACCCTATATTGATAGTGGTTTCACATTCACTACCTTTGTTACAATAACATTTCGAGTACTTCTATTATCGAATACATTACGTGGGTCAAAAACAGTTTCATGTTTCAAGGCATGAAACACTGCAACAATTTTATGGATTCTCAGTCACTCTAAAATTTTCTCAATACTAGGCTAATGTAAATCGAAGAATCAGTTCCAAAAAAAGTAACAAACTCTAGTTCAACACATTCACAGATATATTGTCCGGACTAAAGAAATGAGGACATTTCCGTTGCAACTCATGGTCGTGTGACTGTTCCGAAATAAAAGATGTAGATTCCTTCACAATCTGGAGGTAATAGAAAAGTTGCTAAGGCCCAAATGTTTGCCTATTTAAGGTGTGCCTGTGGAGCATGTATATTACTGAGACTCATCTTTTAAGAATTTTTCAGTACCTTTAGAATTAACCCTTCGTGGTCACACCTCCGATTTCAATAAAGCTGGTCACACCGGATCAAATTGACCCGAGCCGTTTTCAAACGGTTGCCGCGTGAAAACCATCAGTCCGATCGGCACCGGAAAAATACTGAAAAATACTTTGAACATTCTAGAAGATGTAGCAAAAGTCGGTATATCAAAATTCAATTGGCAACATGTTCAAAAAAAATCGTCAAGAAGTCAATGTATTTTGGGTTTTTTATTTTGTTATTTCTTTATTTTTTTTCCTTTGCATTCTTCGGCCACGGACTTGCCGGGACTTACCTTCAAAGTTTATGCTCGGGTCATTTTGACCCGTGGTGACTAGGAAGGGTTGATCAAAATCTATATCACCTGTTTCGAAACGTCTACTGCAGTGAGTTCTAAACGAAATTTCCTTGTTTCTGACACCACAGTATCATGTCTGTGTATGGGTTGGAATCGACTGTTCTACCGCTCCAAAATATAAGTTCGAACATAACTATTCAAGTACAAACTACTATCGGGCGTTTTATGGTTCTCTGAAATGTTCCGTACGAATATACACCTTAAAGTCTAGATTCATACGAATACGAAGGATAGTATTATTTATTAAAGGTATAATAAATTGGAATGAAAATGCATCGCACTCACAATCTACTATGAAAAGGTCAGCGTCGTACTTTACTTATTACAATAAGATCCTGGAGTTATTGGGTTACTAGGATTGATCGGATAGTACTGCAACAAAGTAAAATATGTATACGTACATTAGGGTGCTTCATTTCCTGCGATTTTTTTCTTTTTTTCGCTCCATCGACGAAATATTGTTGTATGTCATCGAAAAGAAACCCCCACCAAGTTTCAGCTCTTAATTCCAATACGAAGACCGATCTAAAACGTTTTGAAATTTTCCCCATTTGAAAAGCGTGTAAATTTTCCAACTTTTTTTTTCAATTATCTAATGCTCAGCTGAGTTTCGTGATATCGTCTTCTAGGCCAGTAACCAGAGCAAGAAAAGCGGGTTCATAATACAATCTTCTACAGAATTGATTTTCTTGTTGGAAGATGTTCAGGGGTGCCCCCTGCGTCTATACCCAAGTTGGCAGAACGGGGTAGTTGAGCTTCAGCCGCCATCTTGGAAAACACGTTTTATCAAATCGCTTGTGAACCATGCATCGTGAAACGAGAGCAGTAGGGATCGTTTTCGTAGATAATAAAATTCTTCACAACTTTTATTCGAAACTTTTTTTCTTTAGAGTGTATAGGTTTTTATTTATAGCGCGCCAAACTTTTTTCTACTGTTTCGTCAACCATTAACTATACAGGGTGACCCAGAACTCACGGGCGACATCGAATGGGTAGTTCCTCGTCGAATTCCAAGACTAAAATTCCTTTACGAAAGCTGTCTGAGGCCAACGGTTCTCGAATTAATGAAAATCATAATTGACCAATCAGAGCGTCTCTCTATGACCGTAACTATGGAGCGAATGAGCGAAATCATTATTCGAGTCAAAAACGGTTTACGGGTGCGCCCCATACTTTATTTTTTTCGAAATAGGCATGGAAAGTCATTTTGACGCCAGTTGAGATCCACAGACGTATAGTGAGGTTATCGTGCAATCTGTCGCGCACTTCGAACTGCGCATCGAAACTGCAATATAAAGACTTTATACGGCAGCTTTGGAATGCGCACTTCGGACTCCGCATCCAGACTGCCGTATAAAGACTTTGTACGGCAGTTCTGAAATGAGCCGTATAAAGTGCTACTTTGTGGATCGAAAACAGACGTCATAAAGTGACTTTTCAATGCCTATGCCGAAAAAAACAACATATTTATAAAGGCAGGCATCTGAAATCGAGTTTGGAATCCTTTTTTCTACCTTATATTAAATTTTGGTGCGGATCGGAATGAGCACGCTCTGCTTGCCTAAGCACCTGTGTGTGAAATTTCATCTCGATCGCGATGGGCACAAAAATCGTTTTAAAAATACAACTTTTGAAATTTTTTGTACACAAACGCGATTTCATATTGTATACTGACAAAGCTATTTTTGCTAATTTTTCCAGCCGGGATGAAATCAGCCCGATAAAAGTGTCGCTAGCTCTCGGCCTATTAGCAATAGCCATGTTGGGAAAAGTTTGCCGCGCTGTAAATAAAAATCTATGCACCAGGGTTGTGAAAATTGTAATTAAAAATGTAATTCCATTACATTTTCAATTACCATTACTTTATAAAAATGTTCAACTACATAATACGAATGTCATGAATAATCGAATCGGTTGCCGTATTATTGAAGTAATTGATGGCTCACAACCCTATTATGCACTATACAGAAAAGTTCGGTAGAAAAGTTGTCGTACACATGGCGAGGTTGATTCTGGCCCGGAAGTGACTGTTTGGTATTTGATTTAACACGCTAACCCGATCACTTGCGGGCCAGAATCAACCTGGCCGGGTATACGATGCACGGTACGCGAGATATTTTATAAAACGTATTTCTATCAAGATGGCGGCTAAAGCTCAATAAATATTCAAGTTTATCTATCTTCTAAACTATGAGTTCTAGGCGATGAAGCAATAGGGCTTTTCTGTAGAGAATTGAATTTCCCATAAATTTGTTTTTCACATATTTTTTCCAGCTTCACGCTGTTTTCCAGATATCAACGAAAATACGTGAGTTATGCTGAAAAAAAGAATTTGAGGTTGAAACAGGTGAACCAACTCGAGTTACACGAGAATCACAGCAGACACTTCCGAAGAATGATCAATTCTCTACGTGCACATCGCCATTTGAAGGCGATATCACGAGACGCAGCTGAGCATTAGATAATTGAAAATTAAAGTCGGAAGATTTACATGCTCTTCAAATGGGAAAAAATAAAACGTTTTAAATCGGTCTTAGAATTGGAATTAAGGGCTCGAACTTGGTGGGGGTTTCTCTTTGAGGACACACAACAATATTTCGTCGATAAAGCGGGAAAAAATATTCGCGGGAAATGAAGCACCCTAATGTACACTAAATGTAATGGATTCTGAGCCGGATGTGTCTGACAATTCTAGAAACAGCCTATCGGCGCTCTGAATTACAAAAATGCAGAGCGCCGATTGGCTGTTTCTTCAATTGTTGAACACATCCGGCTCAGAATCCATTTCATTAAGCTTACATGATATGAAACTTACACTACCCATCTAATTTAATCTCATTTGTATTATCGTGACATAAAATGATGTTTTTTTTTTTATTCTTACACTAAGAAAAAAATTCGTTGAATCTAACATACGGATTCTGTTTAAGAAATGGTTGCTTTAACCATCATTTTGTATTAATGAATAAGCCGTAATTACCATAACAAATCTTGGCCATTTGAATCAAACAAATGAGTTATTCGGAACAGATAGTCAATTTGACTATGTTTTCTATCCAAACAACTATATATTAGTTGTTTCGATTAAAACCATTCAGTTGAAGTGGAGAGGCAATGTGTTTGGAGCCATGTATTCGGATTAACCACATACTTTGTTGTCTTGAATAAATATAGTGATTGAATCAACCAAATTCGAAATACTTGAAACAATCTATATGCATCGTTCGATAAAACAAGTGGTTTGATAGAATCAAGTCATCCGTGTTTATTCAATTCAAACTTATAACTTTGTCAACTCTGTCAAATGCGCTGGGTTGATTTGACTAAATGTTACTTTAGATTGAAACTTGTGATGATTGTGTCGAACAAATTGAATCGTTCGGCCAAACCGATTGTGCGTTTGGAACGGATTTTACAAATCGCTTTTTTCATTCCTAATACGAGTGAAATTTATGTCACAGAGTTTTATTATTCTATATGTTTCATATGAAATCACTTCATTAGCGATGTCGCATCAATCTGTACGCGTTATGCTCATATTTTTTACAACATTTTCCAGGTGAGATGTCGCCTTGACACTGATCAATCTTGATACTGATCGTTGAGATTGACATGTCTATCAGCTTTCAATTCAAAACCTTGATCATAAGTTTCGATGAATAGGAAAATATGAGACCAGTTACCATAGGGTGGTTTGGCGTAGTAGATAGAGTGTGCGGTTAGTAATATAGCGAATGCGAGTGGACGTGGGTTCAAATCCCGGAGATGTTTGTCGATCTACATGTCAATAGTTATGAAATGTGATAACGAATATTCACACGCACGTTAATTTTTTTTTTTGTCTCACTATTTATATGTAATGCTTATGAAGTTTACCGGACTGATCAGTGGCGGTTCCAAGAAAAATATTTAGTTACATTGAAAGATGTTCAGTCGAACAGACAGAACATCACTTTGCTCTGTTCAAAAGTTTGTTCAGTTCAAAAAGGCCACATTTTGACTAAAAAGAATTTTTTTTCACATCAACGAAACGGTACACGTCAGTAGAGAAAATTTTATTTTTACACGAGTTTATCATTTTTTGAATTAACTATGCATTCGTTCAATTGAACAAGTTTCGATTTAGTTCAAGCAACCAATATTTTGTCACATTTACATAATATTTATTTTGCCGCCCGTTTTGTTGGGCTAAACAAGGTTTTTTTGTTTCAACGAATTTTTTCTCTCAGTGTACAGTCGCTAAGATCTGCGTGAAATAAATATAATTTATGAAATGTATGCATTAGAATTCGTCATGAATACCAAGTCCATGCAGCAATAAAAAGTGAGAGAATCTTGTTGAGATTTTTTCTTGATTGTAAAAGATTTGTATAGAATCAACAAACTTTGACACGTTCGAAAAGTTCCCAACGCTATACATAAAGTAAAGATAAATAACAAATTTCAAATTGAATATAGATTATTATGTGAAACATGATAATACTAAAAGGATTATTTAATGGTCTGATTGCGAACTAGAGAATACCCGCATGCATTCATTTTAGTTGGTTTATGAAACTCAGTTCAGAATTAAAACCTATTGATGGTGTTATGTTTATCCGAAATCCATTTTCAATCTTTTTACAAAACGAATTCTTGAATCTCATAAAGTTTTCAAATTATGACAAGGAAGGATTCATAATGGTGATGGGTAAAAGTTACGTATAACCGTAAACACATACTTCTTGATTGTTTTTGTTGTCGCAGTTCACATATTCCCGTTCTCTTTATATTTATAGGTACAGTCGGACCCCCCGTATGTTGGGTGGTATCATAGATTTTTTTACACTGATTTCAAATCAGTTTCAAAAATTTCTCTAGGTGGTCTACTTCTTGAGAAAATAAATGTTAAAGTTGAAAAGAACTCGTAAATTGTAAACTCATAATATAATCATTTCTATTGAACGAATTCAATAATAGACTTGGAATATTACCCGATCCCAATCTTTGGAATCCCCGGATATACTAAATTGAGCACGAAGGTCGCTTGTAGATCGCACTTGCGTTACATAAAGTATCGTGTGCATCACGGAGGCTATGGTCTTCCAACACCTCGCGTGTTTGCAGTATTCATCTTCGACACGCGAACGTCTACGACTCATACTACAAACATCATGCTTGGCGTATAAAGACCACCTTAGCCTCCTTGATACACAATGTACTATTACGCACCTGCATTCGTAAAAAATCATTTTTCTCCATCCTCCGGCCGAAAGTACGTAGTTCCCGGAGCTAAACCAAGCCGGGAACCACATACTTTCGGCCGGAGGATGAAGAAAATAATATTTAATAATAATAATGATAATATTTAAAAATAATAATAATATTTAGCCTTCGATAAATGATTATCACCCAAACGCCTCAGCGTACCCAAATTCTTAATTCTATTATTATTGTTACATTGCAGTGAACGAGATAGTGGTAGTGGGGCGAACCCAATTTTTGAATAATTGCAGTCGCCGCTGGCAGGGGTACCACTACAAAATTTTCAAAGCGAAATGGTTTTGTGAGATGGGCTTTTCTTCACGGTTTTTCTGAGACAGGCACTTCTTCCGCCCAGCCATCGATATACCGGACACAACTTTCAGAACTTTAAATAATCAATCAAGAAAACATTGGAAAAATAAATAATTGACAAAATATTTGAATAATTTTTCATTAAGGGGGGCGGGGTATCGTTAATTCGGTGAAAAAAATACACTTTTTTGAACATTTTTTTGCAAGATACAGTCAATGTATTTTAAATTAACTGATTACAGTATTGTAGAGTAATATTTCAAGAATATTTTCTGGAAATTTTATTGGAAAATTTCAAAAACCAAGCCGTTGGCAGCAAATCTCCGGAGACATCTAAAAAAAAAGTTGTTTTGCGGTGACGGTTGTAACTCATCACTGGATCATCTGAAATCAAAAAATCAAATTGATTTTATTAGTTTATGAGTTTCCCCAGGTAGCACTGTCGAGTTTTTTTTTTAATTTGTTATTTTTTATTTCAAAATAACAAGTTTGACGGTTTTTTTGGCGCAAATCGCGTTTTTGACTTTCCAGTGTTACCAAAAGTTGAAAAATAGGTAAAAAAAAGAAACTCGACAGCGTTACCTGGGAAAACTCATAAACTAGTCAAATCAATTTGATTTTGTGATTTCAGATGATCCAGTGATGAGTTACAACCGTCACCGCAAAACAACTTTTTTGTTTGAGACGTCTCCGGAGATTTGCTGCCAACAGCTTAGCTTTTAATATTCTCCACTAAAATTTTCAGAAAATATTCTTGAAATGTTACTCTACAATACTCAGTTAATTTGAAATACATTGCCTGTATTTAGAAAAAAAAAACGCTTAAAAAAGTGTCTTTTTTCACTGAATTCAATTTGATAACCCCCCCCCCCCCCCCCCCAAAGAAGCTATACTCATCGCTGTTAACTCGAAGTAGTGGCGGATCAAGCTGCGGTGCGATATACAGGGTGATTTAGGTTGGATGGATACAACATTTCAGGTAGGTGTATTCCTCCTGAAAATCTAAGACTAAAGTTCCTGTACCAAAACTTCGAGGGACTCACAGTTTCGGAGCTACAGTAGATCTTAGTCAACCAATTAAAGGGCTTACAAGTGACCAAAACAGGGCCGATTCAAGAGTGTAAGTTGTAGACCCCCACTCCTTACGCAGTGTGAGAAGGAAAGAATATCTCCGGCACTATTGCTGTTCTTCTATATCGGATTGCTAAGAAGGCGTAGACCGTCACTTTGAATCGACGGAAACAAAAATGACCGCGGAACATTCTTGTATATGGGGCATTCTTTATGAACTCAGTCGCTTTTTTCCAAATACCTCTTAGATAATTTTCCTACTTTGCGAGCTTCCTATTCTTGCCTTAGAAGAACTTATGAAAAAATTGCTTTGTAGGGACATAGAAAATCGTTGCTTCCACGGAATATTTAAAATATTCACGTCTGCCGGAGAGGGAAGATTTAAGATTTCATCGTTAGATTAAAAAAAAAAAAATTATGAGTTTTTCTTCGAAAAGTTTTATCAATTTATTTTTCGAAAAATGTTATTAATTTAATTCACGAAAATTTTAGCCAACAACTGCGCAAAAGTGTTTAGAATTACGAGAGGAATATGGCAAGGAGAACTACGATATTAGAGGTGAGAATCTCTACTGCAGGATCTGCAATGTGAGTCTGTCGAATCTGACCCGGTACCAGATGTAAGGACACGAAAAATCGGTTCAACACAATCAGGTAGTCGCAATAAAACGTTCATCCGAGCATCGCCAAGTCCAATCGCATTTAGCGATGCATTGTGCTCGGCTATGATTGCGGCTGACATTCCGTTATGGAAGCTACAGAATCAAGAATTTAAAAAATTCTTGGAAAAATACACTGGAAATAAAATTTCGGACGAGATTACGTTACGTAAAAATTATGTGCAAAAAGTCTATGAGAAAACGATGGCATCTATTCGCGAAGCAATTGGCAATCATTCTATTTGGATCAGCATCGACGAGACCACCGATGTCACCGGAAGATTCGTTGCAAATGTAATTGTTGGCAGTCTCGAGAACGGAAAACCTGGGAAGCATTTCCTACTAACATCGGAAAAGCTCGAGAAAAATAATCATGCCACTATTGTAGAGATATTCCGTTTAGCTCTGAAATTGCTATGGCTTTTTGGTTTTAATGAACAAAAAGTTTTACTGTTCCTCAGTGATGCTGCGCCATACATGAAGAATGCTGGTAAAGAGTTAATGAAGTCTTTCTCGAAAATGATTCACGTGACGTGTCTCGCACATGGTTTACATCGGATCGCCGAGCAAGTTCGAGATGAACATTCAAATGTCGATACTTTAATATCATGCGGCAAGAAAGTATTCTTGAAAGCTCCATCCGGAGTACATATTTTTCGAGAAATGGCTCCGGATGTACCGTTACCACCCCAACCGATAATAACGCGATGGGGCACGTGATTAAAGGTGGCAGTTTATTACAGCCAAAACTTCGATACCATCCAACAAGTCGTAGAGGAATTATCGTCTGAAGCAGCCTCTATTACCAATATATGAAAAGGTGTTTTCAACATACACAACTCAGAAGTGAGCTAAAAAAAATAGAAGAAAGATACAATTGTCTAGTTTATGGAATTGAAAAACTGGAAACTGTAGGCTCGTCGTTGAAAGACGCATTGATGGAAATCCAAACAATCAGCAGCAACCTAAATAAGAACGCGGATGAAAAAGTACGGGAAAAGGCTACAAAAGTTCTAAATAATAACGAAGGTTATAAAGCATTTTGTAGCAATCTACGGCATCTTTGAGTCTGAAAACAAATGTCTTCCTGATACTTTGAAGAATCTGGAGCTTGGGGATATTCCTTCTTTTTCGAGGAATCGTGTATTATAAAGTAGCGCTGACTGATAAATTAGTATGAACTCAATTCGATTGATTCTTGATGAAATTCTGTTACGCGGAAAAAATAAATTTAGATTGTAATAATGAATTTATGACAATCTATGATGCGTTGAGCAACACCTACTATTTATAATCAATCGCATATTGATACAAGGCAAGGATTTACAGATTAGAAAAACACCGCATTATTTTGGCTGGGATTCGATCCGGGGACGCACGCATTCGCTCGAATTACTAGTCGCACGCTCTACCGACTACGCTGAACTATTTATTGAAATAAATTAATCACTCTTTCCTATTTATTTAGAAATTGGCATCTGTCTCAATGATATCAAAGTTTTGATGTAGCTAAGATATCTTAACTAAACATCTGTTTCTTAAAGTTCCAAAAGTTCTCATTTAATATAACGCTTACAGTAAGTATGTAATAATATCTATAAAAATCTAGTGTCTGTCACTCGCGATTAACTTTGTTCAGTGAAAGTGAAAAATTATGACCAGACTAGAGATGGTTTTTACATTGTTACGAAAAACATTACATTACGAAAAATGTAAAAACAATCTGTAGACTCTATTTTCGCACGAAAAGAACATTTTTTCAGACGTATGAGTTCGGTATTGAATTTGAAATCGCGCAGCGTTGGCCTTTTTTGCGTTTTTGACGCCTGGGCTCGGATAATAATCGAAATGTGTTACATTGTATCAAAAGGAGGTGGGAGACTAGGGATCGGCCTTAAGTTGAATTTTATGCACGCAAAGCGTGCGCAAAATCGAACTTTGCGCACGCAGTGTGGAAAAGTAAGAACTTTCCATACAGTGTTACAAAAAATAATATAATCATTAGGGTGGTCCACTTTTGAACTTTTTTTTTTGATTTCGCGGGGCACCTCTGAATATTGTTCCAAATTATGTAGAAAAAATCTGTCTAAAACATGGATCTATTCGGAAAATATTTAGAGGTCGCTACCGGCAGCGAGGTTTTTCAAATTAGCATGGTATTTTTTCATTTTTGTTAAATTTTTTTTTTGTTTTTAAAATTTTTTTTTTTTTTTTCGCTCATAAGTCAATCATGAATGTTAGATCGAAAATGATTGTTGTTTTTTTCATTCCTCGGTAGCGACCTCTAAATATTTTCCGAATAGATCCATGTTTTAGACAGATTTTTTCTACATAATTTGGAACAATATTCAGAGGTGCCCCGCGAAATCAAAAAAAAAAGTTCAAAAGTGGACCACCCTAATAATCATTCATTTAAAAACATTTAAAAAAATTATGCAGATGCGTCTATTACTGCGTGCCTATTACTGCGGATAAGCCAATGACTGCAAATCTTTGGGATCGGATAAAAAAATTAAATAAGACTGCCGATTGGCTGTTTCTAGAATTGTCAAACACATCCGGCTCAGAATCCATTACGTTTAGTGTACATACGGAAATGTTCTGTGAATAGTGATCGGTCTAATGGCGGCGCATTAATTTTTTTTCGCAAATGACAACGGTGTCGGTCGACCGCGGACAAGCGATCTACTGATATTTTATATGTCTGTGACTGATATCTACAGACGACGTAGCGGTAGCAATCACATCGTAGGTTATAATGAACTGTCATATTAAGGTAGTACTGTCGCAAAACGATTTACCGTACAGATATCGATGAAATTTAATATGCTCGTAGATGTTGGCCCAAAAGTGACTCAGTTAAATTTTTGCAAAGATCAGGAGCCCGACAGAAAAGTTCTGAGCATTTTCATTTTCACTTGTTTAACACGTAGTCTTATGGAGAATCACGCTTTTGGCAATTTCAATCTAAGATTATGTAATGACTACCGTTCAGATTCGAATGAAATTGTCCAGAATGATAGTTCAATATCTGCTAAACATTTCAGATGCTTGAAAACACAGTTTAGGAGCGTGTGATAAGAAAGATAAGCAGTTGAAAATTGAAAACTGCGAATAGCTGACAATGATGTATCGTATGTGGCAACGCCGTACGGCATAAAAGAGATTGGGACGCGCGCGGTCTAAAATGCTACAGGCTGGGTACTTGAGTGAATCTTAACACAGGTTCCATAGTTCCGTATTTTTGTTTTCCAATTTGGCAAGTGATGTTGAATATGAACGAAAATCATGTTATTCTGCTTGAGTGTAGTGAAAACATCATGCGACGTTGCCACATCTAAATACTAACCGACTCAAATCAGAGCCAGAATGAACTTGACTAGCTATGTACCGACAGTACTACCTTAAAATATTGTGTAATTGAATTGAATATCGTTCATAATACAACGGTATACAATACCATTTCATAAATAAGTAGTGATGAATTGTGAAATTGATTGCAGATGTTAATTTCTGTTTATTTTAAACATTATTAGATTATAAATAACTGTCTTGATGAAATTTACACATCTGGGGTGCGATTCTGTAACTTTTGCGCTAACTTAGCGCTCGTGCTAACTTTTTTCCCCGATTCTACGCCAATGTGCTTCCCCGCTAACACCCGTTCACCCCCGATAGCGTCCATATGCTCGGTTTTTCGGGTGTCAACAAGCGGAGGTCGCCATGCAACTGCCCGAGAATCAACAATTGAACCCAAGGAAAACCCGGCTCTGTGATAAAGCTCTCGCGATCGAGTGCTATCTTTACGGATTTTTATCACTTGCCGTAACGACACTCATACGGCCCGTGCTATCGCGGGCTATCTAAACGAATTCTCAGCGCCTGCCGTTAATGAGACTCTATAATATATCCCTTATTTTTCATCGAGTATGTATACTCTGAAAATGTTATAATTTCTTATTAAATTAATGTTTCAACTACTTTTCCCAGAATTTTTGACCCGGCGATGTAGATGAAAATTGAAATTACAAATAACGAATAAATAATCAAATGGATGCTATCGAAAATAGTAGAAGACAAATTTTTATCGAGATTACGTGTATCCTGTAACTCCCCACGTGGATAACGTACTTTCTAAATTAATGTTCGTGTAAGTTATGAGCATACGTATGGGGCATTCTACGCTGAATCTTTTATGGTGGTAGATATTCTATCTCTGAAACAACCTCATGATTTTGATGGAGTGGTTTTTTGAATAATTTTTGCGTTATACATATTTTTTCATTCGAATATCATTTTGGTACGTGCGTCGCGCAACTAGACACGAATTGTCATTCTCTATGCTGAGTGTTTTGATCTTTGAATAATTTGGGCGCACCGCTTTTGAAGATATATATTGCTGACAAGTAATGACCAAACCTTTTGAGGTAAGTGTCGATTCTTTATTACCCACAAATGTTTAAATAGGTATTTAGTAAATAAACGTAGATTCTACGTAGAGGGAAAAACCGGCTACAATGACTTATCTCTTATCGCTCTGTCGGGCATGTAGTCGAAATGCCTACAATGCTCTCTCTCTCTCTTTCCTCTAACGACTTATCGCCTTTTCAGGCATGTAGTCGAAATTGTCTACAATGCTTCTTCTTCTTCTTCCTTTGTAAACACGTAAACAGGTAAACACATTTTTCTTCTCTTTTTACTTAGGCTTTTACCCCAGAGGGTAAGTAGAGCGACACACGTATCAGCGCTTTCTTAGCGCCCATCTAATATGCAAACTATCTACGGACGTGTCATCTTACAATTAATAGGCGTAACTC
Organism: Tenthredo notha; assembly: GCA_914767705.2. Lineage (NCBI taxonomy): Eukaryota > Metazoa > Arthropoda > Insecta > Hymenoptera > Tenthredinidae > Tenthredo > Tenthredo notha. Next base: position 3,870,699 of record OU611916.1, read on the forward strand.
TAGACACTTCCTAACGTCGGGGTCCCCGCCAAAAAGCCGAGAGCGTCGCTTTCTTTGCATAGCTCTCGATACGATTGCACGTTTGGAAAGTACTCGCTGCTAATAAAAATCAGTCAAAAATCGTTTTGAGTTGAAATATAATACTTTTATTATATATATATTCTTCATCCGAGTTCGGCTTTAACTATATAATTATATAATTCGACATTGTAATAGTTGTGATTATAATATATAATTATTTAATTTCAGAGTTTGTACGTATTATAAGGTTAGTTGATTTTTTTTTTTTTTTTTTTTTTTTTTTTTTACGGCTTTAACTATAATTTTATAAATTGACATTGTAATAGTTGTGAGAATAACATATAATTATTTAATTTTAGAGTTTGTACGTATTATAAGCTTAGTTGATATATTTTTTTTTTTTATTTATTTTAAGTTTAGGGTATAAGTTAGCATTCAAATATATCGTGTCCTTCTACGTGTGTGGGTCAATTGTCAGCAGTGTTGCCACCGAATTCGAATTATCAAGGTAAGTCTCGTTACGCATTTCTACGTACTAAGTATACATAATGTGTTGTTTCGTAGTAATTTCTGTCATGCGCTTTTGGTGGAAATGGAATACAATAAGTCTTGAAAATAATATTCAATAATATTTTTTATTTTTTTACTTTTTTATTTTTAAAATTTTAGAAATTAATACTTGAACGGTCCCATATCTCACAAAAAACACCTTTCTTGTCTTCAACCATAATGAGACTTGCTTGCCCCTTGCGTATGTAAATTGTAAGGATTCAATCCATGATTGAAATGTATTACTTGTACTGCTTTACGCGGATCGATTAACTTTCAGATGGCTATGGGGTGGTTCGGCGAAGTCGCGTTGGATGCTGAGGAGGAAGCAAACGCGTTGGCTGAGCTCCGGGTGAACCGAAGGCGTCTCCGCGACGAGCAGGACCCATTTGATTTACCCGAGGTGCAGTTCCGCGATTTGTTTCGTGTCTCAAGGGAACTGGCCAGGGATCTTGCGAACGAGCTTCGCTTGATACTAGAGCGTGACAGAGCCAGTGGGTTATCCGTCGAGTGCCAAGTGAGCATGATTTGTAGACAATCAATTGACATCGCCATATAATGAGTATAAATAATATTTGTGGCAAAGGGATCGAACACTTCTATTGGAAGTATAGAAGTATATTATTGGCAGATATTACAAAATTGTGTTCCCTAGGTTTTATGTGCAATAAGATTTTATGCCGTCGGCTCCTATCAGCGGGCCGTCGGGCAAGATTTTATGGTGGCGATTAGCCAGACTTCGGTGAGTCGCTGCCTGAAATCTGTAACCGACGCGATCAACGATCACTTGTTCCCGGACTGGGTCAAGTTTCCTGCAACGCCGGATGAGCGAGAGGCAGTTCGCAGGAAATTCGAACGCGCGCCTCAGCCTTTTGCTGGAGCGATTGGTGCCATTGACTGCACACACGTGGCAATCGTTGCCCCAACGGTCCACGAAGAAGTGTATGTCAATCATCATGGCTTCCATTCTTTGAATGTCCAGATGGTTAGTCAAAATTCAGCTATCCTCCGACAAACTAAATACTTTCAACGCTTTAACTCTTCATCACTACCATATTTTTAGGCATGTGATACCGATCTACGTATCTTGAACGTAGACGCCAGATTCCCTGGATCACGACACGACGCTGCTATATGGATGTTGTCACCTGTAAGAGCTCTTATGGAGGAGTGGTACCGTGTTGGGGAACGTGGAACGTGGCTGCTGGGTAAATATAGATACAGACAGACAGCTAGAAATACATTATTTTTTGGTACGCGCTAGCCGATCCAATGAAATTGTAGGAGAATGATAAAAAAGCAAATTCGAGCCATCCTGATTAAGCCTTTGGATAGAATCAAATCTAGTGGCAAATCAAGATATTTAAACTAGTTTGAGGTAGTTACACGATTAGATTCAATCTTTTATCATTCAATAATGACTATATATCAGAGACAAATTGTACCAAAGTTTTGAATAAACTCTCACAGTTTAAAGATCCATGGTCAACATAGGGATTCTTTTGAAACCAACGACATGAGTACCGAAGGCTATTTCAATGTGGCGGAGCACCATTTTCAGGCTTGTCAAAACTGGTTAAACTATATCGAACTGGCATAACGAACTTGATTTGATAGTGACATTCTAACGAAACGCTCCATTAGGACGGCTCCAATTTGTTTTCTCAATCATTCTCATACAATTCAATTAATTTTGCTAGTGCGTACACACATTTCTGTAATGTTACACAATATTCTAATAAAGCAAAGTTAATCCACATTCCTCAACTATTGTCTCGTTCTCACATAAACAGGAGACTCTGGCTATCCACTAGAGCCGTGGATCATGACGCCGATCCTCAATGCTCCTGTTGGAACTCCGGAGTATGCCTACACCACAGCACACTGCAAAGCACGTTCTGTAATTGAACGGTGTTACGCAGTATTAAAGTCAGTCTGGAGATGCCTGCTCCAGGTCGGTTCCATGTTTGTTTGTTTGTTTCATAACGATTTGTAGCAAGTTTTGTATTTGTTGGTTTATCAATAGATTCACAACAGAACGATTAGCAATTGATATTGCCACTTTGCCTAATGTAAGTCTTCTTTTGTCATAAAATAGCAACGTGTGCTCATGTATGAACCCGAATCTGCTGCTAAGATCGTCAACGCATGTGTCACGCTACACAATATGCGTTTGCACTATCGTGTAGTAGATGAAGTTGAGGTTGATGTGGTAGAACCCGGGCAATTACACGAGCCTGCAGAGCCATTGGAAGCAAGAGAACGTCTAGCAGAAGCCCGCCGTATCCGTGATGGAATTGTCCGCAACCAGTTTGCAGGATAATTTTTAATTAACATTCATTCATTCATTCATTCCTTCATTCATTCATTCATTCATTCCTTCATTCATTCATTTTTTAATTTAATTTTTTAATTTTTTTTTTTTTTAATTTTTGTATCGGATTGGATAAAATTCATTCATTCATCCATTCATTCATTCCAAACTCATCATCATACACACCTCTCCTGAAGGAAAAACAGGTTGACCTAAAATTTCATGGTGGATTAGGCCTACAGGGGATACCACGTTAAAAAAAGCGCGCCGTGATATTTATCTCGTTAGATGGTGTGGAAACAATATCGCTTTATTAAGGCACTACACCACGGTTCGAATTAAAAGAAAGGATCAGCTAGGATTTCGATTGAAATAGATTTTTAATGTACAATCGACTGCCAACAAAACCCCGCTTTCTTCAAAACCCCTGTTTATCCTTCAGACGAGGTGTGCATAATTTTCAATAAGGCAGAAGAAAATATTCTAAAAAAAAGATAAGTAATAAGTGGTTAAGTGATTGATTTTTTATCTTTAATAGGTTATGTTCTCTTTTTTTCACTTATAATTTTTTGTTTGCCAAATAATTCAAAAGATCTCCCAGCCTTTCGCTTAATTTCTCTTCTACGGCTAATTTTCTCTTCTTTACTTCTAAAACCTCCCTAGCAATTTCAATCTTCTCCTTCTCATTAGCAGTTGCAAGCTGTATGGTCTTTGACATGGTCTGTGAACAAACAAATTTTAATTCAAAACATATGGAAACACGCAAGTAGAGTAAAGGTTGGTTCCCACTAGAGCACAGCGAAGCAGGGCGCAGCACCGAAAACAGTGGTGCATCGTCTTTTTCCTGTGGTTTCTTATAAAAGTGTGCATGATTTTCATTATAAAATACGATGCACCACTGTTTTCGGTGGGCTCCAACCTTAATAAAAGTATTATATGATTTTTATGATTGTTACATCGAGAATTTCATTTTGTTTTTCTTGTAAGATCCGAAAAGTTGCCGCCCTCTCATCTGCAATGCTTCGTTTTGAGCCTCTGCGCTTCGATATGTTTTGTCCGGAGTGATGGGTGAGTGAATGTGAATCGCGTGTGATTATGAGTGGTTTGTCGTTTAATGGCGTGTCTATTGGGGGTGTGCGTCTGGACAGTGTGTGAGTGATGGATTCGGGTGAGGAGTGGGTTTGAGATTGAGGACTGGGAGTGCGGGGTGCATGTGCGAGAGGCGATAGTGTGGCATGTGTGTTGATGAGTGCTTTGTTTGTTGAGGGAGTCTGAGTTAGGGATGTGCGTCTGGCCTGTGTGTGTGTGACTGATTCGTGTGAGAAGTGAGTTTGTGATTGAGGACTGCGAGTACGAGGTGCATGTGTGAGGGGTGATAGTATGGCTTCTGTGTTCATGAGCGAATCGTAGGTTGAGGAAGTGTGAGTTGATGGTGTGTGTATGGGGTGAGTATGAGTTGTGTGATGGTGGGTTGGAGTGTCATCTTCTGTTTGTAAAGAACATAAATTTTATTTTCAGGTAACATCAACAGAGTCTAGAGTTCGTGTAATACAGATCAATGGAATTACGTTTGGAATTAATTTGAAGGCTGAGATGAGTATAGTGATATTGATGGACTTTGATGAAAATTCAAGTCCAACGTACATGGTCATGTAACAGGATCAAATGTTCAGCTTGCTTACCAATCGCAGGTGATGTCGCCGTGATCCCATATATGTCAAAAACGCGGATACTTTTGGATGGATTTTTTAGTGATCTGTTATCGCCAGCCATTAGTTGACGCAGCTCATGCTTCCAGAGAAAACCATAAATATTATTATTTTCATATTCTTGTTAGTAGAAATTACTATTGAAAGGAATCCAACCACAAAAAAGGTAAAAATAATAATGATATATGTAATATCAGTTAATTCGAAAACAATTACTATCGATTCCGGCAAATTCGTTTTAACGCCCTTTATTCCCTCGACTGCATCGGAGCCGATGACGGAAAGGACTTGCTTGTCCATTTCTGTCAACGGCTCCGCATCGTTGGGTAAATTCCCTGTTCGTCGGTGCTGCATTTTTATCGCATTAACTTTCAATTTCGATCTGTTTTTTAAATCTTGCCAAACCTGCAAATATATTATATAAAAACTGAATAATTGTTAATAAAAACTGAATTCATGATTGAATTCTTCATGAAATGCAGTAACTGAGATTGTAAGTCAATCAATACTAACTTTTTGCCATTGGGCCGTAGTTTTATGTGGGCCTTTTTTATTCAGGTCCTCGGTTAGCGACTCCCACCTCTTCTTGGCGCTTGCAGCCCCCATGAGGCCATCGAATTTTCCCGCCGCAAAATTTGCATGGGCCAACATGTAACTCGCCAAGTCGGCCTTTTGCTCGGCGTTGACTCGCGGCCCTCGCGGTCCTCGCTTCTTATCGCCAGAAACGCTACGTCGATTATAAAACATTTTTAGACGAACATATATAAATGTTTTATGAAGTGTATATCCGACTGTGTATCATTAATGCATGCGATTTATATTAAACATTTACTTTTATTAATAATTTTGTAATTTATTATCCATCATATTTATTTGAGACGGTAATCGAAAAATTAAAATTGTTCGTACTAAAAATTGATTCAAATTTGTATATTCAAAGAATCATTACTTACCTCATTTTTTATGTTTAATTTTATACCTCGGTAATTAGTAATATAATATATATTTTATATTTTATTACATTATAATAAAAGACGCGGCGGAAAATTATTTGAAAAGAAATACGCTCACCATGGGTACGGGTATACCGCTCCGACTGCTCGACCCACTACACTGGCTTCACAGATTTTTATCTTAATAAATTCATGACCAAAAAAATATTCGCGCTTTTTCACGGTGAACTTTTCGATCAAAATTATGAAAGTATTATTTTTACATTTTTTATATAGTATATATTTCTTTTTTCTTTATAAAAAACCAATTGAGATTGAGGTATGAAACCCGACAGGATCTTAGGATTAGTAGGTATACCTACTATCTTGTGGATATCTTGTGGATAGTAGGTATACCTACTCATCCACAAAATATTATTATGATATTCGCAACAGGCATGAAAAGATTCAGTATTATAAGTCTTTTTCTTTTTATCACCCTGCTGATCCCCCTGCTTCTGGCTTCTGTATATTATTGACATTTTTATACTAAACTAATAGAAATCGCACTATTTTTTGAGATTTGTATTTTATTCCTTTCTTCTACCCGTTTTTTGAAGTACAAAATGAAATCCATGATACATCAAGTTAGAATCTTCGCAGATGTGTCCCTTACTAGAAGCCTAGAAGGAGAACTCGGCCCATCGTGGGACTTGCATAAAAAAAATTAGATTATTGAATACGGAGGAGATCGAGGCAAAAAGAGCCATCTAAGAACCGCAGTTACGTGGCCGAATGAGACACTATTTTTTTTTGATATAGAAGCAGTTTTCAAACATTTAGTAGCATATTGTGCAACTAGGGGGGGGAATAGCCATTTCGATCGAGGGTGAGACGTTTAGAAAAAAAACGTCTTACCCAAGGTAGAAATGGCCATCCCCCCTACTTGCACACTGTATTTTTGATAATAAGGGCACGAAATGGGCCTTCTTTGATGCGCGTCGATCGGATTGAGAATGGCACTGGAGCGGGAGGGAATGTTTTTTACTCCCGCTCTTCGTTTTCTCTCGCCGGAGCGGGAGGGAAAGTGCAGTCCCTCCCGCTGAGTGAATACCCCGGACTCACGTTCGAAACACGTATTTCCCCCACGCCCGACAAGCATGAAAGAACACAGTGAAATTTCGACTACATGCCCAACCGGGCGATAAGTCGTTAAAGGAAGAAGAAGAAGGCATTGTAGACAATTTTAAAAAATTAAAAAGAGCGATAAGTTAATAAAGTAAAAAAGAGAGAGATTGTAATCTACGTTAACTTACTAAATACCTATTTAAACATTTGTGGGTAATAAAAAATCGACACTTACCTCAAAAGGTTTGGTCATTGTCAGCAATATATATCTTCAAAAGCGGTGCGCCCAAATTATTCAAAGATCAAAACACTCAGCATAGCCCTGCAAAAAATTTCCGATAAGAACGATAGAATCCGGGTATAAAAACCGTATATGGTATACGGTCTTTATAGGATCCGGATACAAAAACCGTATACCATATACGGTTTTTATACCCGGATTCTATCGTTCTATCGGAAATTTTTTACAGGGAGATAATGACAATTCGTGTCTAGTTGCGCGACGCACGTACCAAAATGATATTCGAATGAAAAAATATGTATAACGCAAAAATTATTCAAAAAACCACTCCATCAAAATCATGAGGTTGTTTCAGAGATAGAATATCTACCACCATAAAAGATTCAGCGTAGAATGCCCCATACGTATGCTCATAACTTACACGAACATTAATTTAGAAAGTACGTTATCCACGTGGGGAGTTACAGGATACATGTAATCTCGATAAAAATTTGTCTTCTACTATTTTCGATAGCATCCATTTGATTATTTATTCGTTATTTGTAATTTCAATTTTCATCTACATCGCCGGGTCAAAAATTCTGGGAAAAGTAGTTGAAACATTAATTTAATAAGAAATTATAACATTTTCAGAGTATACATACTCGATGAAAAATAAGGGATATATTATAGAGTCTCATTAACGGCAGGCGCTGAGAATTCGTTTAGATAGCCCGCGATAGCACGGGCCGTATGAGTGTCGTTACGGCAAGTGATAAAAATCCGTAAAGATAGCACTCGATCGCGAGAGCTTTATCACAGAGCCGGGTTTTCCTTGGGTTCAATTGTTGATTCTCGGGCAGTTTCATGGCAACATCCGCTCGTTGACATCCGAAAACCGAGCATATGGATGCTACCGGGGGTGAACGGGTGCTATCGGGAAAAAAAAAATTAGCACGAGCGCTAAGTTAGCGCAAAAGTTACAGAATCGCACTCCTGGTAGTAATGAAGTTAATAAGGCAATAGCATAGGATATCGATTCTTCATCAATTCATTTCAGGTGTGAAAATCTGTTTATTCGCTACATTATTTACAACCGTGCATTTCTTCGGTGACTGACTGACTCGTTGCATCACTTCGACAAGTAGGGTTACGAACGAGGCGATGTGAATATCATTCATATTTTGAACGAACATGCCACACTCCACAGATAATATAATAAAATAGATGCTTCATTCCTATGTTGAGGGAGGGATGTCTATTTGGCCAAACAGCGTCACCTAGGGAGCCCTCGTATAACTAAAATTCTCCGCAGTCCGCGCAGACCGCTCGCCCTTCGACGATTAGCGCGGCGATTTATATAATAGAAATGGATTGACGAATATTTTTGGAGACTCGATATGAAACTGAAGTTGTTAATAAAGTAAAAATTAGTCATACGTCTCGTTTTAATATCGAATCTAGAAAAACGTAGTTCGCCGATCCATTCCACTCCTGAATATAGTGCTATCGTGATATATCTGAGCCAGAGAACATTACTCAAGCGAACAGTTTTCTGCTTGAAATAACATTTATCACCACAGGAAATTCTATGAACATGTTACATCATGTTTTAATTCTTTTCAGAGATTATGAACAGTATCCGAAAAACGGTTAATAGAGATTGCGCTAGTTTCACAATCGGATTCATTGGAGGAATGGTTTAGAAATGGTGAGTCAAATTATTTGAAAATGCTTCGTAAAAATGTGATTCATTATTCTCAGTCAGCTAGGTAAGGCGTTGCTGTTTCCGCTTACTTCGGGCGTAAGAAGACTGATATTTTTTTTTAGCCTCGGAGATAAGTGCATTCTCAACCCGTTGTCTGGTATCTCGGCCAGTCAAGATTCTATTGATGAGAATGGTCTAATGAAATATATGTATACTCTGACCATCAAGAAACGAAATTTCTTCGCCACGATATTTCTATGGTCATTGCATGCCAACCATTCAAAGTCCATATGTTCAGCAAGTTTTTGCCTCAACCTCGCACCTAACTTTGTTTTGAAACATTCCCGAGGAAGAGTTCGTCTGAGAATAATGACGGCGCCAACGAAACCTCTTTCGAAAAAATCTAAATTCGCATAATTATGCGAGTGATTGCTTACTTTTGTTGAATTCTCTCAGTCGAATAGCCTCATACTCAATTGTATTATTATTATTTTTGTCAACCAGTAAGCTATTCCTGCACGATGCGCAGTTCTCAATTTTCTTAACACACCTCAACAGCTTTCTAGCCAACCATCCCGCACTGTACATTCTAGTTGCATTGACCAGAACAGTGACTTGCTCGTATCTTTGAGGAATCTCGGGCAAATCTGGATGCTGCACGTCGAGATCTAGTTGTTTCTCAGATTCGCAGGCTGCATTTTTGAACAGCGTTTCGACCGATGTGAGTACGAAATCTCCGTCATCCTTTTCGCAATTTGCTCCAATCAAATGCTGCGATGAAAGATTAGTGACAAGCAAACTCTTGAATAATCCATCAAAGTGCCAGCAAGTTGGAGAGTTGTACCGCTGCCCGTGACTGCGAATCGTTCCGAAGAAATTTTTTAGCGGGTCCTGGTTTATCATTCGCGGTTTCAGGTATTTGAAGCCAATCGTTTTCATTCGCGTCAACGATTTCTGCAGTCTATCCATAGTTACCACCCAGTTGCGCAATGATGGAACAGAAGCAGGCTTTTTCGTTTTAACATCGATGAACTGCATTTTACTTAGTAATTTTCCGAGCTTCGTTCCAGAAATCAACATGCCAGCTTTTGTCATTAAGGACCACACGGTACGCCGTCTCTGGTTTCAACGAGTCCTATACGAGTGGATGTACCGTGAACATGCAACGCTTTATTCTATGCATTTTGATTCATTTATCTCTCGATGAAACTTAAACACGCATTAATGGACCAACACATCACTTATGCAGGACTGTTCACGTATTTATTAGGCTGAGAAGACACGTAGAGTATTGTTTTATTTAGCAAAGATGCCTCGTAGAATGAAATACTTTCACTGAATCGAGGCGATATTGGTCAATGAATGATATTCACATCGCTTTGTTCGTAACCCTACTTATCGAAGAGATGCAACGAGTCAGTCAGTCACCGAAGAAATGCAGGGTTGTAAATAATGTAGCAAATAAACAGATTTTCACACCTGAAATGAATTGATAAAGAATCGATATCGTATGCTATTGCCTTTATTAAATTTATTACTACCAGATGTGTGAATTCCATCAAGACGGTAATTATAACCTAATAATGCTTGAAATGAACAGAAATTGACATCTGCAATCAATTTCACAATTCATCACTACTTATTTATGAAATGGTATCGTATACCGTTGTATTATGAATGATATTACACTTTAATTGCACAATATTGTAATATGACAATTCATTATAACCTACGATGTGACAGCTACCGCTACGTCATCTGTAGATATCAGTCACAGACATATAAAATATCAATAGATCGCTCGTCCGTGGTTGACCGACACCGTTGGCATTTGCAAAAAAAAATTAATGCGCCGCCATTAGACTGATCACTATCCACAGAACATCGCTGTATGCATGAAACTAGAAACGCTCTACCTACTGCGGTTTATTGAAAAAACCGCAGTAATACACACACACTTGATTTATTGGTGTCAATTACTGCGTCAGTAAAAAAAAAATAATCATGAATCAAACTTCGATTTGTGTTGAATTTTTGATGCAATAAATATGCATATTGAGCCATTGATTTATGGAAAAAAGACTTCTTAGTATCAGCTCTTTTCACGCACAAACTCACCAAACAGACATAATGTTCTTTTCCCATAACCTGTCATTTTTTAATAATCAATAACAAATTAAATGATTATTTTAAATGGAAAATGATTATACCGTTATTTTCTTTGAATTTTAAATTACTAGTCATATTTTTCTCAAATCATAAAAACGTGTATAAACGTGTTTGATTCTGACCAGTATGAAGTTGTCCCCAGAGTCTTCTGTCTCTTACCGTCTCTATGTAACCACAAAGGATAGAAGGAGACAGAAGACTGTGGTGCCAACTTCATACCGGTCAGAATCAAACACGTTAAGCTTACATAGTTGATTTATAACATTATTTAAAAAATCCGCAGTAAGACCCACACTTACCCTAAAAATACAAACATTATGAAACCTTGGCGAAAGTGGTATTTTCATTAGTTCAAAAGTTATGAATTTTTTGATATCGTGGGTGCCTGCAGCTCTGAAATCACGGGTTCTCTGGAGACGTGGTCAACCTTCAACGAGGGTGATATCTTCATCATTTCAAAGTTATACAGGATGATTCTTACCTCGCGGCGAAAAATTCACATGCAGATTCCTTATCGGGACCCAAGAGAGAAGTTCATTATGAAAACCTTCGAGGGACCGGTCGTTCCTGAATTAGAGAAGATTTATTTCATCCAATTAGGCGACCGTATCGTGACGTCCTCAGTCTCGTTGCAAGCCTGTAAAATTAATGGTGCATGCGTCGTATGGACTTTGCCTGATATTTCGATTTCTTAATGTCTTTCGTTCTCGTCAGGCAGGTAATTTCCGTCCTCTAGGACTTTCGCCTCGAGGTTGATGTTGTCCAGGTGGTCAAACTGGTGACTGATGTTAGAAATAAGAAAGAAATTAGTTCTTAACCAATCCTTCCGGTAGTTATACCTGCATGGAAAAGTTCGTTTTTTGAATTTCGGCCACGTTTTCGTGAAAATTCCCCACTGTGCGACGAGACTGAGAACGTCACGATACGGTCGCCTAATTGGATGGACTAAATCTTCTCTAATTCAGGAACGACCGGTCCCTCGAAGGTTTCGATAAGGAATCTGCATGTGATTTTTTCTCCGCGAGGTGAGAAGCACGCTGTATAACTTTGAAACTGATGAAGATATCACTCTGGTTGAAGATTGACCACGTCTCCAGAGAACCCGTGATCTCAGAGCTGCAGACACCCACAATATCAAATAATTCATAACTTTTGAACTAATGAATATACCACTTTCGTTAGGATCTCAAAATTCTCGTATTTGAACACATCATTTTCTGTATTTTTTTTTTCATCATTTTAAAAGAAGCCGCATTTTTTGTTTTTGCAATGATGTGTAACTTTAAAATGGTAAAAAATAAAAAAAAGAATAAAAATTTTGGGTAAGTTTATCTGATAGTACTACAAGGTACTAGAGTTACGACGAAATCGGAAATGGTGATGGTCCGAGCCTGTGTAAAAACACACGGAATTCCCAGTATACACCGACACATACAACGTTCCGTTCCGTCATTCTGGATTCCGGCGATTCGGTCCTACATGGGACGGCAGCCTAATTTTCCTTTATCAAAAATTCGTGGGACTAATGCTTTTCGGGCTACAGAAGGTCTTGATTGACCAATCACAGAGCCTACAGCTGATCAATTCAGGACCGGGTCATAAGTATATAAAACTAACATTGCCCGTGGCGGTTCGATTTCCAGTGGAATAAGCATGAATGATTAAATTTAGTGATACATTTTTTCACGATATGGCATTCAAGTTACAGTTATTGATGAGTGTCAACGGTCTCGTCGCCAGAAGTTGTCTTCGTACAACATACGCTTTTGTTATCTGCGAGCAGGACCACCGCTAGGTCGGCTTCGTCCCCCATGTCGACCGCTTTGTAGTTCTCGTCCTCCAGGATCACCGCTACGTAGTTTTTGTCCTCCAAGTCCACCGAACCGTAGTTTTCGTATAAAAGGAAGACGAAAACTAGGTAGCGGTGGACCTGGTCACAGATAACGAAAGCGTATGTTGTACGAAGACAACTCCTAGCGACTCCTGGCGAAAATAACTACACTTAGCGACAAAATTAACAGGCCACCCAAGTTTCCCAGAAAAAAACACCGTTTTTCAAAACGGTATTATTCGATGTAAAAATGTTCGTAAAAAATGGTCAAGACATCATTTTCCAAGTTGAAACATCGTCTTCAAGCGCGTTTTAGAAAATTTCACCAGCGATTGTTTTCTACCTATTTGTGCAGATTTAAATAAAGAGCTGCATAATAAAGAAAAATCCAACATTTCCAAACTTGGCTGCGGGGGTGAAAAAGATTCCTCAAATCTTTCACGATAATGGTTGTGTAGCTTGAGGTCTGCTCTTCAAAACTGTTCTCAAAATTTTTATCTGATTTTTCTTCACCGAGTTATTCGATTATTAGTGACTATAGACCGTTTTGGCGTTACCCAGGACGCACCCACTGAACTCTCATAATACTGGAACACACGCCGGCTATGTTCTTCCATAGAGAAGAGGCAAGCCGAGAGGGGAAACGACTTGACGTGGTTTTCTCTCTGTCTTATCGCGTCTCGCATGCGCACTTCCAACTATAGTATAGCAATTGCAAAAAGTGTCATCTGTCAAGAATACGGCGGGTTGTGGGTATTTCTCGTTCACTTGAAATAACTTTTTGTACGGACAAGGACAGAACTACATTAAGTCGCTATCTCTCTCGGCTTGCGACAGAGACGTCGGAGCGCGTTTCAGTATTATTAGAGTTCAGTGGACGCACCATGTCGAGGTACGGTCTTCAAGCACCCCATGCGTTCGTATATGGGGAATTCCACCCCAACGCGACCTTCGTCTGACCCTCACCCCTTCCGATTAGAGTCACGGATCTTTGCGCCATTCAAAATATCTTCAGTACTATGGAAAAAAATACAACTTCAAGGATTTTGAAAATTATTTAACAATGGCGGAGTTATTAGAGCTATGTGAATTTTTGTAAACCACTGTTGCACCGCTATGTTTGAAAATTCATATCTCCGAAAGTATTCATCGGAGCGGACTGATCCTGGAATCAGTTTGTTCGTGAAGAAATATGCGCTTTCATACAAAAAATATCGGATTTCTCTATTCATTTCGCAGCTCTTCATTCGAACCTGCGCCAACAGGTGAAAAACAATCGCAGGTGAAATTTATGAAAACGAGCTTGAGGATGATGTTTTAACCTGTAAAATGCTTTCTTGACCATTTTTCACGAACATTTTTTCATCGAATAATAACGTTTTGAAAGACGGTGTTTTTTCCGGGAAACTTGAATGGCCCGTTAATTTTGTCGCTGAGTGTATAACTTAAATGCCACATGTTGAGAAAATGTATCACTAAATTGATTCATTTAATTTTATTTCACTAGAAATCGACTCGCCACGGGCACTGCTAGTCTTATACTTTTGACCCGGCCCTTACTTGAGCAGCTGTAGGCTCTGTGATTGGTCAACTAAAACCTTCCGTAGCCTGAAAACCATGAGTTCCACGACTTTTTGGTAAAGAAAAATTAGTCTTATAATTTCCCAAGGAATCTACCCTTAGTAAATGGTGCGCGCAAAGAGAATCATCCTGTACACTATATAGGTGGGTTTTAACCACTTCGAAATTGACCATTATTTATCATAGGCATCCATTATAAGATTAAATATTATTAAAAATCTAACGCTGCTATATATTTTTTAGTTTTCTCTTTATTTCGAATCAACTTTCGAATAAATAACGAAGATCGTACTTACAGGGAGATAGTATTGAATCAATAAGTGTAGAACCAGCATTCTAGTATAACGAAAAATAGGAAGAACAAAAAAAATATACAATTTCATTAGAGGATTTAACTATCACTCACAGTTATTGATAACTGACATTCCAGATGTTCTCATCAATGATTGGAGTATCAATTTCTGACGGTGCTTTCAGATAAACATAATCCTCGATTCAATCGTTCATCACAGTTGATAGATAGTTATCTATATCAGAGGTTCGAGAATGGACAAACACACACCTCAATGATCCCTTCAAATTTAAATTGGGATGATGCCCTTGCACCGGTAATATTTGAAAGTTATTCTGTCTAGATTTCGTATTTTTAAGGTCAAAAAATGACTCGTGATGTCGTTAAATGTCAAATTAAATTCAAATAAAAGTTCGTCAAACAACTTGTAGGCAACTAGACCCATGTCGACATTTTTATTTTATTTCTTCATCCAAAATCACTCATGATATTTATTCTGAGTACAGCACCGTTTTTTTTTTTTTTTCGAAGGATGTTTTTTCTCCATTCTCGGCTCCGCAATCAGTCAGTTTTTGTTCAACAATTGATTAATGTGGCTGTCTATATGTATGGGAATAATTCTAAGAAACACATGCTGATAGTACACCCATTACCCGTCAACCAATGTTACTCCCACAATCTTGGCCATTTAGTAAATTACGATTGTAAATGGCAGCCCTGTAACTATACCTATTCGTGGGTAGCCGGTCAGGAACAGGTGGTGGTACCAGCGCTACGTCAGAATTAACTAGGCTTCCAGCCCCTTCGTCAACCTCCCCGATACTACTCTCGACTAAGGAAGGCTCGACGTCCGTAAATGCCAATCGGGATCTAAGCAAGTATGCGTACGTCTTATATCTCTTCAACTGAAAATAATAGTAATATTATATTACCGATTATATGAAAGAGAAGACTTAAGTAGGTTTAGTCAGTATTGACATGGAATTAGGAATACATTATATTACCTCGTAATGTAAATATGCATCTTTTTCTTTATAATTCTGTATAGTTAAAGCCTTGGCATTTCTTTCTGGAGGATGCTTTCTGTGTTCATCCAGCTCTGCCTCAAGTCTACTGACAATATCTTCATGATCTCGCAACTGTTCTCTCTATGGAGTTCATACTAATTATTTATTTACATGCCATAATTGATTATAAATTCAAGATTAATTGTAGAAATTTATCGTGAGCTTTTACTACTCTGTCACTAGTACTGTCAAACATTCCGCGAGATCAGATTTATTATAGATTCTGCAATAATAGATAGCTGTATTCATGTGAAATAAAAGATGGAGATCAATTATAATCTTTAACGGGATGTGATAGGCCGAGGTCGATAAAGTAGGGGGTGTCTTTACCATTTTTTTTATTTTTTTTATTTTTACTCGGCATTTCGCAATGAAGGCACAGAATGGATTTACGCACAGGCATTCGACGTATTATATGGTGAAGTATTGCCGTAGAAGAAGAAACGTATTGAAATCGAAAAAAAGTTTGCTTTCGTAAATTGCGATCTGTAAAATAGGGTAAAAAAATGGCCGCTCGGGGCTCGACTCTCATATGCTGACCTTATTGTTCAAGTTCGCGTGGTATCTAGCACTGAAATGTAGGCCTGCGTCAATTCTATGACATCGCACCAAGCGAACGATACGTTTATTCATGAGTATTCCGTTAAAATGAAAGCGTGAGCAGTAATTCTACATTTCGTCGACTTCAACCGTGTCAAAACCCAAGGAAAGAGACAGCAGACTGTGGGGCCAACTTCATACCGGTCAACATCCAACACGTTTAGTGTAAGTTACTGTCATGAATCGCTTCGGCACGGTTGAAGTCGACGACATGCAGGGTTACTGCTCACGCTTTCATTTTCACGGAATAGGCATAAATAAATGTATCGTTCGCTTTGTGCGATGTCATAGAATTAACGCAGACCTACATTTCAGTGCTGGATACCACGAAAACTTGAACAATAAGGTCATCATATGAAAGTCGAGCCCTGAGCGGCCATTTTTCTAAACTATTTTACATGTTACGTCCTGACATACTCTGTAAATTTGAATCAGTGGAAATCCACTGATTGCAGTTATAAGAATACCACTGATTGGTATCAGTGGCATACTTATAACTGCAAAACAGTGATTCACTGATTGTCAGTAGTTTTCACTGATTTAGATTTGGAGAGTAGCCATTCCTCACCTTTCCGACTATTCTCTCACAGTTCCTCGTCTATCAGACGCTACCCAACACCTGACTTCCTGAGTCCACTCTTCTCCTCAAAATCATATCACAACTGCATCTGCACTTTTACTTCCCCACCTCGCTTAGAATAACCGACCTTTCCTCATTATTCTATTCTGTTGCTAACTTACTCTTTAGTCAACCTCCTAACCCTCACATCTCTCCTTTTTCTATCCCTACCTCCTCCGTCATATCCAACTGCTACTCATTCTAATTTCAAACTACCTACTTCGTAACTAATTACTAAACAAACGACTTCTCATACTAATCTCAAAACACCAACTCCATAACTGACTATCTACGAATCGAATTCATCTTATTATCACCAAACAATCGAACTCATATAAATGATCTTGGTATAAACCATCTTCTGTACATTCGTCGTTTTCTTCAAGATTCAACTACCGACTATTTAATAAAGGCAGTACTCTGATAAACCAATTACGCCTCAGTGAATATCATATGGAGCCAGCTACAGCATCTTCCATCACCTATCTTCTCCTACTTCAAGTGTAATAACTATCCAAACATCTATCGACGACTATCTATTACTCTGTTGTGACATAACATACAGATCGCAATTTACGAAAACAAACTGTTTTTCGATTTCAATATGGTTCTTCGTCTACGGCAATACTTCACCATATAATACGTCGAATGCCTGGGCGAAAATCTATTCTGTGCCTTCGTCGCGAAATACCGGGTAAAACAAAAAAAAATTAGTAAAAATACCCCCTACTTTATTGACCTCGGCCTATCACATCCCGTTAAGCATGTTCAGACACATAAATTATCAGAAACCCGAAAAATAAATGGTTGATTTTTTTTTAGACATTCTACTACACATGAGCTATTCTACGTCAGACCAGACAAAATAAATCAAAAATTGACCTCGATGTTACCGATTACGCTATAATTTTTTTTACGGGTTCTCTGGAACAAATAAATTTATCAAACAATTTTTAAAAAAATTTGTTGGCCCCCATTTTCCAAGTTACACGGAGGTGAAATTCAGAAAAAAGAGCCGAAAATCGAAAACATACTACCCTTCAAACGGTCATATCATTGATTGTATTCATCCTAGAGACTTCATTCAAGAACCATTTGAAAGTTATTGAATGACTCTATTATTATATATTTATTTAAGGGGTCACCCCCGTGTAACTCGGAAAATAGGGGCCAAAAAAAAAAAATTGTTTGATGAATTTATTTGTTCCAGAGAACTCGTAAAAAAAATTATAGCGAAATCGGTAACATCGAGGTCAGAAAGCTGTCCGGTTTGACGTGGAATTACTCACATGCGTTATGACAATATTGTTTCAATGGTAATATATTATTTTGTTATCTGGTTTGTATTTATTTTGTGATGAGATAACCAATCTCAATGTGTGTAAATTGTAAGTCATTTACCGGAGGTAGTTTCGTGTGACTACATGGAAGCAGAGGTCTTTGAAATTTGCGTTGGGATCCAACTGCTCCTGCAAGTGGTTGGCAGGAAAAACTGGCGCACACAAAATTGATCGTGTCTATCCATGATTGTAGTTCTTTAGAATCACTGTAACAATTAAGTTTAACATTTAAGGGCTTTTGGGCGCTCGTGTGTTTTACCGACGGAGTACGCATTTTCGGCCAGTCATCACAACCGCTATCTAGTCCACGGATCACGTCTCTATTCCTCTACTGATCAGTCTCAGATTTCGTAAGGGTGATCCTCAGATTATCAACTACCGCGCGCTGCTTTCCGAAAAGTAATCGAATGAAATTCCAATTAATAATTTATTTATTTATACGAAGCTGTGAAATCAGCTGACCCTTATACAAGGCCGATTCACAGAGACAGGGTAATATAATAACATTATTTTCTGCACTTTATCTGGAAAACCGGTGCTGGGTCGCCCAGCGCGCCGTACAGGCTCTCGTTGGCGATCTTTTGATATTATTCCGCAGTAAATTAGAGCAGCAGGAGCAGTAACAGACGTGGACTGAAATCCGAAGTGACAGACTAGCGTCGATACGAACACATGCAAGAGCTGCCCCATACAGAGCGATTCTGAGGAAAGTGGTTTTCCTGATAGTAAAGCAGTTTGTTGTTTTCTTCAAACTGACGACCTATCTACTGATATCTCATATGTCCATGACTGATATCTACAGGCGACGTAGCTGTATTGGCGTAGCTGTGGTTACATGCGATTACGCAATAAACCGAAGGAAAAACAAGTATTGGCGTAGCTGTCAGATATCAGTCAAAGACATGTAATATATCAGTAGATAGGTCATCAGTTCAAAGAAAAAAAACGAACTGCCTCACCATCAGGAAAACCACTTCGCTCAGAATCGCTCTGTAGAAGTACTTATTTCAATAGGGTTCTTGAGCTGGGCGCTAGAGGCGCTCTCCTGATTGAGAAGTTGTCGGGGCTCGCTCAAAAGCCCTCAAGGGGACCAATACAGCTTGAATTTTCAGAAGAATTGGTTTCTCGTTTTTCGCAGTCTATGTTACCTAACGGTCTTCTCCTTAGACCATACAGGAATGGACCGACCATTGCCTATAACGGAGTATAGGGAAGTCTGCTGCCGAGTAATGAGAAAAGGACGGGAGATACTAAATGGTTTGTAACAGAAGGAAGAAGTGCTCCCGTTAGGGAGCAAACGTTGCCAGGTCCAATAGCAGCATTGCCACGCTTGTGCCCCATACCGTGTGTGCAATAACCTTAAACGCCTTACAGCCCCTACTCGAGTTTGAGCGTTAGCATGAACGAGGCTTATTTGGGTGCATATGGGGCATTCCAGCTCAACTCAACCAGGTATCGACACTCATGTCTTCGTTTTTTCTTCGAAAAGACATATGTTAAAGTTCGGGTAAGAAGACAATGTTTCTGTGAGTTAGAGGTCTTGTATCTAATTTTTGACGGTCACAGATCTTTTCATAAATGTAGGCGTCAGATGATTCAATTTTTGATCGAATGTAAATATAGAATCTAAGAGGAAAATGTTAGATACACAAAACAACCGCTATCCCACCAATTTTAACTGCGATTAATTGCTGAATTTTCGAATCATTCTTCAACCCAAAAATAAAAATCTTGGCATTTATATTTCGGGAGATCTATCGTGGAACGGTCAGGTTGCCCAAGTTTCGAAAAAGGTTCATGCCTCCTTGTATAGGCTTAAGCGTCACTGTACAGTCCTGTTACCGCAAGTGAAAGCCATGCTCATCAACGCGTAAATCTCTCCTCACCTTGATTATTGCTATTTGGTCTATACGGATGTTTCGGGCAACCTTAATTTGAAGCTCCAGCGGCTCATGAATTCTGGGATTCGGTTTATTTTTGGGTTGAAGAGAGACGTCCACATCACGCCTTACCGTCGCAAACTGAAATGGCTCGCGGTACCAGACCGGCGGTTTTTCCTGCTGGGTAGTTTTCTTTATCAGGTCTTGGCTACATCCTCCCCTCCGTACCTGCGGGAGTTATTCCATGAACCCCCTTTTTACGTCACTCTTATAGACTTGCTGACTCGGGCCTTGCCCCAGTGTTTGTCGTCCCTAATCACCGTACAGCATGTTACCGTAATTCGTTTGCACTCACGGCCATTTATTTCTGGAATAATCTGCCGCCGGAAATTCGGGAATTGTCCCCTCATTAAGTGTGTTGAGGGCCAGGTTGTTACAGCACCTATCGTCCGCGGAGGCTACCTGTGCGGCTGAGAAGATTAGTCCGCGACTATAACTCACGGACGCATTCTAAAATCACTCTCAATTCGCTGTCTGGCGCGTGTTGCTGCGGAAATCAATTCGTAACTAGTATAAGCTAATATCAAGTTAATCTGTGGAAGTTAAGCTGCGGAAGTCAATCCTAACTAGTGTAAGCTAATATTAAGTTAATTTAGTATTGAACTGTGGCGTTTGCCCTAGTAGTTAGTGTACCGACTAGTGCACTAACTTTTAGCACCTAATTTCAATCTCAAATATCAGTTAGCGCGCCGGTTAGCGCACTAACATACATTTTTATTTTTATTGTAATTACAGTCCTAAATACTCGCAGTCCTAAATTCTGCAACATGGGGGTGTACTATTTACCTGTAGTCTTCGATTGTCACTTCTGTATGCATTATTAGCTCAACGTGTAATGCGTTGCTATAGATCTATCTATTTATTGCCTTTGATTTATGATTAGTCATGTATGTGCACTCTAGTTTTCCATGCCCTCTAGGTATGCGCTACTTGAAGTTAATTATTCTTCGTCTGTAATATTGTAATACTGTCATATTATCGATTGCTCTTTGGCCTATACGTAGACCACGGCATAATAAATCACATCTACATCTACATCTACCCAGTTTTGGCTGATATAAGTCGAAAATCGCGACTTTCTCAAATGTCGCCATGACCGACATGTATGAATGTTTTACACAAAATACTGCATCAAAAAAAAAAATTTTCAAGACCTTAAGCAAAGAGGCCTGGACTTCCGATTCCAAAGATATGAATTTTACAAAAACCAATATTGATTAAATCAATTGAAAACGCATAAGGGGTGAATTGGAAAAATATTTAAACTGCTATATATAAAGTATTGTTATCACTATAATGCTTTTGGGGATATATTTTACTGAAAATTAATGTTTCATTCCAGGCTAATTAGGTGAACAATCGAACATTTACTTGTCAATTCAGTCATATATGGGCCATTCCGCGTGAAACGGATCAGTCACCTCTCAGATATTTTTTTCATTTTGCATGTCAATTGTCCTCGGGGGGTTAGATTTTTGTGCCGAAGCATTTCCCAATTAGTGAAAAATTCGTTGAGTTATTTGCATAAACAAATTCGAGCAAGGTTTTTTTCAAAAATTCATAACTCCGCCAAAAATGACACTAGACTTAATTTTTTTTTCCCGTTTACGCGAAAAGTGTCATAGAATGTATGAAAAAATATGTACTTTGAAAAAAGTTTGTTCATCCATTGTTTATTTAACAATTGAGTTTTCAAAGATTTTTAAAACACACAGTGACACGACTTAAATTTTTTTTTTAAATACTGAGATATACTTTGCACTATACTACAGCCTGAGAATTAATTTTAAAGACGTGTTATTATTTGTTTTCCAGTAAAAAATCATTGAAGTTGGCGGCGCGCGCCAATTCCGAGTCGACGCCGCGTGGAACGTAGTGGCGTACGTTAGACTGCTGTTCGCCGCTACTGTTCGACACGTAGTAGCGGTATTCGAGAGTCATTTTCAGAATGATGGACACGATTAAAAAATCTGAAAAAAATACTGTGGTTTCCCAATGGCAACTATAAGTGATACGTTGCGTTTCGAGAACGTGTTTCTTTCCATTTATATGTATTTTTTCAGATTTTTTAATCATGTCCATCATTGTGAAAATGACTCTCGAATACCGCTGCTACGTGTCGAACAGTAGCGGCGAACAGCAGTCTAACGTACGCCACTACGTTCCACGCGGCGTCGACTTGGAAATGGCGCGCGCCGCCAACTTCGATAATTTTTTACTCGGAAACAAAAAATAACACGTCCTGAAAATTAATTCTCAGGCTGAAGTATAGTGCAAAGTATATATCAAAAAAAAATTTTAAGTCGTGTCACTGAGTGTTTTAAAAATCTTTGAAACTTAATTGTTGAATAAACAATGGATTAACTAACTTTTTTCAAAGTACATATTTTTTTATACATTCTATGACACTTTTCGCGTAAACGGAAAAAAAAAATTAAGTCTAGTGTCATTTTTGGCGGAGTTATGAATTTTTGAAAAAAACCTTGCTCGAATTTGTTTATGCAAATAACTGAACGAATTTTTCACTAATTGGAAAATCCTTCGGCACAAAAATCTAACTCCCCGAGGACAATCGACATGCAAAATTGAAGAAATATTGAAAAAATTCATATCTCTGGAACCGGAGGTCCAGGCATCCTGGCTAAGGTCTTAACAATTTTGTTTTTTGATGCAGTATTTTGTGTGGAAAATCCATGCAAATCGGTCATGGCGACATTTGAAAAAGTCGAGATTTTCGACTTTTATCGACCAAAATTGGGTCAAAGAATGATTCGAAAAATCTGTAATTAATCTCAGTCGAAATTGGTAGACTAACGGTTGTTTTGTGTATCTAACATTTTCCTCTAAGATTCTATATTCGCATTCGATAGAAAATTGAATTTTTGGCCGCCTACACTTATTGAAAAATGTGTGACTGTCAAAAATCCAATGCAAGACCTCTAACTCACCGAAACGTTGTCTTTTTACTCGAACTTCCACATATGTTTTTTCGAAGAAAAAACGAAGACATGAGGGTCGATGGTTGGTTGAGTTGAGTCGGAATGCCCCACGTATATATCGCTAAGGCTATCCTTGTATTATTACTCGGCAGCACCCCCACCACTCAAGTGCTCGGTCCATTCCTGTATGGTCTAAGGTCTTCTCCATCTGTGAAAAAATTGAGTTTGACGAAATCGTCAAGGTCTCGAAGTTACCGCCAAAAAATCGTCATTTGCCTATCACGATCTGGCGCAAGTGGCGCTGACGCTTGATTTCGATATTGATTACATGGTGTATAATCGCCAGCTATGCCGTGTCTCAATCGGTACGAAGTACACACTTTTGGTACTTGCCTCGAACATCTGTTCTAAGGCTGGTATTCGTAGTCAGGTCTTAAGAACTTTCTTGTTCAAGACCATCTTAAGATAGCGTTATATGGGTCCTGATGGGCCGAGACCATGCTCAACTTAACTTGTAATTAGAAAAAATTCAATTACTATTTACTATACCAAGTCATATATACCCCGTAAAGACGGTATATACTGGGATATACCCGAATTTGTTGATACATAGTCGTGTATATACCCATTAGACTGTGTTGAGGTAACAACGATTTTTTCGTTCACTCTCGGCGTGCCCCAAAAACTTGAAAATATAGTCAGACTAGATGAATGGTGAGATTTGGGGCCTCTAGACCGATGTTAAGGGGTATCGTCTCAACGGTCTTTTCGAATTCCCATCTAAATAACACGGTAAAATTTTCTTCCAAGTGGTTGCATAGTACCTCCTCGTATGGTACACCACCCACAGGGTGAATTACTCGCGATCTGAGTTCTTTCAGGTTGGAATGAAGTGAGAAAAATCGAAATTTTGAAATCGAATTGCAAATTTTATTTGCATTGAAAACATGATTTTCGAATTTTATTCTCTCCATTGTTTTGCCCCATATGACCGAAGGGTGAAATTTCGATTTTTCTCAGCTCGATTCAACCTTGCAGAACTCAGATTGCGAGCGATGAACCCTGTGGGTGATGTACAGTTAAGGAAAATGAACCTGAAGCGCCGTGATTGATGAGATCGAGCAACCGTACATACACGTTGTTTTTAATTGTCTTCAAGTTGGTATGAAATTTAGACATCTGCTCAGGCGATGAATCAGTTTCGTTTGTTTTTTTTTTTCAGAGAGCGTCAATTCACTAACCTAACAGGTGATTAATAAAATCGTCACTTCGAATAACCCCAAAATGCGCGAGTGTTTTTCCGAATCAGGTAGCTCCTAAAATAACCTAGTTCTCGTGAAGTGTTTAAAGGGTTAGAGGAGGGCCCCAATGAAACTTACTGATATATTCCCTCACCAAATCAGATCGATTTTTAATCCTTCTCAAGTGTTAGTTGAAACCATTTGAAACTAATAAGATCAGCACCTGAAATTTTTAACTCAAGCGTAGATACAGGAGTTACGGGCCAATGATGTTCGTCAGCGACCATTCGAAGTGGTGCACGTTAACCACCTCGGTCCGTTGATCACCACCGGACGTCGAAATAAACACATTTTTGCGCTAATTGATAATCTGACGCGTCACGTTATTCTCAAGGCCGTAGAGGATACGAAGGCACAAAACGTGGTGAGAGTACTCGAAGGCTTCGTCCTGAACTACGGCGCTCCTGTCAGGATGATCTCTGACCGGGGAAGTTGTTTCTTTTCGGATCAGGTTAAGGCGTTTTGCAGTCGACATGGTATACGCCACACCTTAAACTCTCCACGACACCCGCAAGCAAACGGAATGGTGGAACGGATGAACGCCACCCTCTTACCAACAATCATGACACGTCTAGAGGACCACGAAGGCAGAGCTTGGGACTTGAAACTGAAATTTGCTCAGCGGGATCTTAACGAATCGAGAAACGCTACCACGGGCAAGAGTCCGTTCGAATTACTGTATGACTACATTCCTCGGCATGACGAGGGTGAACTACGTACTCTGACGTTAGAAGACTCTACCACATATACACTCCCAGCAGCCCTTCAAGGCGAAGCGAGAGCGCATTTGAGCGAAAAACAAACGAAATATAAGGCCCGATTCAGACCATGTAGGACAATGTGTGCAAGTTTCAATGTAGGGGATATCATCTTCATGAAAGTCGCACCTGTGGCGACAGGTGAATCAATGGAACTCCAACCTAGATTTAGAGGACCCTTGGTAATCACCCGAGTTCTACCAAGCGACACTTATGCCATCACCGAGCTGCATGGTGATAAGTCAGGACGCACGTATACTTCGACAGCTCACGCGAGTCAATTAAAAATATGGCGACCACCCAACGACCAAACCACGGTCGTATACACAGGTCCGGAAACTCCCGTGGTGGGAGTGGGTCTCTTAATGGAGCCGAATGTGTTTTCGCGACTTGCCACGGGTGCTGAGGCGCTGCGATCGGGTGGTTCGTGGTTGTCAATAGTGAACAAACTCATAACCTATTTTCTGCACAATCGAAGTGACAGTTTTCCAAATTTGTTATTGACAAATTAAATTGAGTACCGTTGGAAATTGAATTAATTCAAAACAACAATTGACATCGATTAGTTCCAAACGATGTGTAATCGTTCAGCCAAAACAATACTTCTCCGTTAAATAGTATGATATATCTAATAGTTATGAGGCAAATGTATCGAATGGTATCAAGTCAAGAAAGCATTTGTTAGTTCATCGTCCAGGGGCCAGGGTATAAGCGTAAGAAGGACTCGACGAAAAACTTCTTCTGCAAACAGGGTGCTCGGACCAATTGAGACACGGCAATAGACTTATGATCGGCATCACTTGTCCAATATTTTTCAAGGTTGCGTGAGCGTTTCCGTGATTTTCAGTGTTTCGGAATTGAAAAACTACTCCTACGCCTGTATTGTTATAATTGGTGTACATTATGTTTTTTAAAATACAGTTTACTCAAACAAGTAGCATTACCTATGAATTTTGTAAAAACTCCAGAATGTATGGTTGCTCAATAAAAAATTCCAACGATTTCTTCAATTCAAGCTGTACTGGTCCCCTTAAAATCCTTCTAACTACAGATATAATCTACTTGAGATTGTATTAAGATATTCCAACACGTACAAGTTCGACCATTTGAGCTCAAAATTCAAATATAGAATGTGGCAGCATGACATTATCAATGAAATGTTCGCTCATAGCAATGATATTCAAGAATCTACGATATTGCAATATATCGCTGGGAAAGGGCCTAATCCATTTAAATCATATATTCCGATGGAAAATAGATGCTTTCAGTTTATATAGAATTATTGAAAACAATCAACGTTGAAAAAATGTGTTTCAGTGACCATGAAAAACGATGGAAAATTGATCAGTTCGAGCATGAACATTGACAAAATGCCATTGTTCTGATGGCGCAAGGTAAAGTCGTACGCTGTTGCATTGTTGAACTCTGTTACAGGCATCTTGACTCGCTCAGCTGAATCGACGATTTAAAGCAACAAACAAATCATTTTAAAACTTCTTTGTTTTTAATTTTGTGACAATCAATTTGATGCGACTGATTTTTCATTATTCCTTACTACTAAATTCAAGGAAGAACATGAAAATAAAAAAAAGTTATGCAACCTTTTTACTGATGCCAGAATGCACAAGTTCAATCGGTGGACTTTTTCCAAATTGTGAGATGTGAAACAAAGTTTATTGTATCAGGAATCAAAGATTCGTTACCTTGTTTGAAAGAGATACTCAGCTTGATCGGCAGTTTGAAGTCTGAAGACATGCTGTTTTTTCGTATAGTCAGCAGCCTTTGTTGCTAAAGCGTGATGTATTCTGATAGCATTGTGTAAACTATCGCTACGAAAACTGTGTTCATCTTTATGCAGGTACAATACCAGCTCTCGCAATGTACAATAGTACATTTTCCAGCCTCGTTTACCAAACGGTGCTAAACATAAAATAGATTATTAGTTGTTTCTGACCTGCATTTGAAAACTGAATATACATGAGAAATACTATTTTAACCCGACTACAATAAAATGACCATATTCCATCCCTGCAACGCGGGCGGAAAGTAATCGATTTTGGACCAGAGGGAAAAAGAGTGAATTTTGCGGGCGAAAAAGTTAATAAGCTGGCAAAAAAGTAAATTTGTGGGCTGAAATAGTATGTTGTGCATCCTCGCACTCGGCAAAAATCACGCACTTTCCTCCCTAGTAGCATAATAAACTATTACCCCTAGCCTGGGACCTTCTCTATTCCGAATTCCGTAAAGAGAGAGAGAGAGAGAGAGAGATTTATACTTATATCATTGAAGATCGATTGCTTGCAGCAATTGTCTAGTTCAAAAGCTATGAAGTATTTGATATCATTCGGATTACATTCATCCGGATAGGTGAAAACTGATAGAATGATGATATATAAATTTGAAACTACCCACTTTTCTTTCCGTTTGCATCGTAACAACATTTCCTCATTACATATCCTTTCTTGAATTCTGTAGCACCTGTTACATTTGGAACATCCAAAAATGGATTGCCACTTCCTGATAATGCTGGGCCGTCGCCCTGCTGCATTACTTGGGACGCCGCATCATCTCCTTCATCATCTCTGGATAAAGGAACTTCATCAAGCATGTATACAAATAAATGTACACGAATCAATAATAAAGGCACGTGTATCCAAATGGCGCGATGTTAATCAGTGATATTTAATGTTACTAAAAAGGTAAAAGTTTCAACTGATTTATATGACAATGTTCTACTCACAGAGCCCATTCCAGAGGGAATGACTTGATAGCATTGTAAAGTTGCTTGAGCACCTCTCTAGGAAAATTGTCACCGTCGTTAAGTTCAGATAAATTTTCAATAAATTCCGAACATGACATCTTACGACCAATATTTTGACCATGCAGATCAGTGTTGAGCAGCATTATGGCACACGTTAACGTGTGAACAGCATCTATGCAAAAATGAGTCGATTTTTTTGTCAAACATTATCTTAATTTTGAAATACTATCCATTAGCTGAGATGGTATTCTTAACATATTTGGTATGAACACGCTACACGTTTCGGCATTCAATGTATAATTTGACCGATGAAAAAAAAATTAGAAAAGCGGAAGATACTGTTAAATGTTATGCATGTGGAAAACAGAAAATAGTGGTGAACGCCTACCTTGTGAATTGAATGTACCAGGGTTGCAGTCAAGAAACCTTTTGGAGAAATGTACGAGGACTCGTTCTCTCTCCTGAGTTTCACCAGTCAATGAAAACTGGGCAAGGAACTTTCTAAGAGCCACGTCCAGCGTGTCCTGCTCAAAATTAAAATACCTCAAGTATTCCTCAGCCACAGCTCGACTGAAGTCATTACTGGAATGAATTGACCGATACAGTAGATTACAATTACGAGTTTAACAATGAAGTTGGTATTATAACAACTTGTTTATGTTTCGACAAGAAAATATTGATATTTCGTCATCAAACACATTATAAATGTGGATCTATTGAGTTGAAACAAATCATTTCTTCACTTTCTTGTATGAACTATAACTTGGCTTTATTAGGCGACGGTATATAGAATATGAGTATATACTTTTTACTAAGATGTCTGGAAACATCAGACTTTTTGAAGCCATCAAGGGAGTACAATCTTTTAGCTAATCTTATAGCAGATGGAAGATCGACAGCTTTCGGGCTATAATGAAAGCTGTGTAAACTCTCAATATCACTTTCTTCATCTGCAGATTGTGGGGGTGATGAACCTTTGCCAGGATATTGTTGCTCTTCGTAATCACCCATATGTGATACCTCTCTCTCATCCTCGCTTTCTTTCAGCTCCTGATTTGAGGTAACGGAAGATTAGGTTGTCAATAAGTGTTTTCATCATGTGTTATTGCACCTGAATGCCTTTTATGTACTATTGAAATACAGTAGAACCTCGATTCTCCGAACCTCGATCATCCGAGCCCTCAATTATCCGAACGATGACTTAGTTTATCCGAACGTTGGCGCGAAAGATACATTGTTGCTCGCTGCCACCAGCGTGATTTTATAAAAAAAATATAAAAAAAAGCATTCGACTTTTTTCAGGTGTTTAAAATACATATATATTTATATATAGGGTGAGTTTCTTCAAAGGTCCAAAATGGGTGGGACTTATTCACGGCGAAGGCACGCATTCAGTCAATCAGGTAAATAATTATCCGGGTCGGAATAGGTTGGTAATGCTTAATCACGAATCACGGCGTGCCTTTTCCGCAAGTAAGTCCCACCCATTTTGGACCTTTGAAGAGACTCACCCTGTATACAGGGTGTAAATCCTAACTCTGTAAATACGCATAGGGTGTATTGGGGATGCCAATACAAGCATTTTGAGGTATGACACCCATGGTCGGAAACTCATCCTAACCACTGTGGAGGGCTTTGAAGGATATGGTACCGCGCGCTTGATCCTAGTGTAATGAATCAGATGTGATCTGCACCTTCGACTCAGAATACCATCAAGCCGTAGATAACGCTACAAAGTTTTTGTATGAAATCAATAAAACGATAAACTTGGTAATCAAAAAAAAAAACTACACGATTTCCGGTGCTTGTAAACAGAATTTAAAAAAGTTCTGAATTGCTGAATAAAAATTTCACCTCTGTAGCCTTTAAGGCGCTTCCCTACGCAATTCCACCAGACCTGAAAACATTGGGAAAAAAAGTGTTCTTAAACGGAATATCTCTGTCTGGGCACCGAAAGCAATGAAACAAACTACGTCGCGCAATTCTATGCATGATTTCGAACACGTACGGCCAAAAAAATGTTTTTTTCACGCGAAAATAGAGAAGATATCCATGTAAAATAGCTTTGAAAACAGCTTTGAAAACGTTTTACATGAATATCTTCTCTATTTTCGCGTAAAAAAAACATTTTTTTGGCCGTACGTGTTCGAAATCATGCATAGAATTGCGCGACGTAGTTTGTTTCATTGCTTTCGGTGCCCAGACAGAGATATTCCGTTTAAGAACACCTTTTTTCCCAATGTTTTTAGGTCTGGTGGAATTGCGTAGGGAAGCACCTTAAAGGATGCAAAGGTGAAATTTTTATTCAGCAATTCAGAACTTTCTCAAATTCTGTTTACAAGCACCGGAAATCGTGTAGTTTTTTTTCTTGATTACCAAGTTTATCGTTTTATTAATTTTATACAAAAACTTTGTAGTGTTATCTACGGCTTGATGAAATTTTGAGTCGAAGGTGCAGATCACATCTGATTCATTACACTAGGATCAAGCGCGCGATACCATATCCTTCAAAGCCCTCCACAGTGCAGGTTAGGATGAGTTTCCGACCATGGGTGTCATACCTCAAAATGCTTGTATTGGCATCCCCTATACACCCTATGCGTATGTACAGAGTTAGGATTTACATCCTGTATATGTATGTACTGTTTTTATGTAAAAAGATCTTGTTTATGATCTCGTCCCAAAAAACCCACGTTTCGAATATCCGAACTTTTGGTTATCCGAACTAGTCTCGGTCCCAATTGGTTCGGATAATCGAGTTTCTACTGTAACATTACTTCTTATTATATTTGACTGTGCTTTTTTGCATTTTGTTTGCCATTGCAAATAGCAAGGTGTCCTTGTAGGAATAGAGAAAGATATGTCGATCATCTGCTATACATATTATTTTTTATACATTGAGCGGCAGCATTAGTGATAAGCCCACTGTGAATGGGCTGATAGTGGTTTTTCTACTTTATTCAGAACTGATTGAGTACATTATGTCTTGTGTGGACCTCATTATTTATATGAACTGCACCTCGAAAAAGCACGAAAATGAGTACACGAAAAGAGGATCACAGTCCGCTACTCTAATTGGCTACATCTCTCTGGTTCGTAGCCAATTCCAGGTAAGCCCTTAGTTATAAGTGTGCAGTTAAAAAGAAAAAATATCCGTTCCCAAAATACAATAATAGATGTGAAACAATGAACACGGCTCGCTGCTTGCGGTAAGAACACAATAATAGCACGTTAACTTCCGATTTATCTGGCATAAATAAGTGTGCGATGATGTAATTGTACTTAACAGTCTTGTGTGTAAGTGTAATTATTTGAATACCTGATAGCCGACCAATTCTGGCGTAACGTTGCCGGAGCTCACGGTGGACTGCGACCTTTGGGCGTTCTGTGGAAGAGGAAGCAGTTCCGATGTGTTAGTAGTGTTGCTTCGTCGCCGGGGTTGGCGGGGGCTGTTTCTATTGTTCGCGGGTTCCTTGTCGGGTCCCTTGACTTGAATAACTATCCTATGCTCACTACCGTCTTGATTAGTTCCGTAACTGGGGTTTTTGAGTCTCCTCTGAGGAGGTTCACTCGCTAGTATCGTGGAATCACTGTCACTTGGGTCACTAACCATCATAATATCACGCGCACTAAGTATATCCATAGTTTCTTCGTCATTATAGTCCGGGCTAGACATGTTGCTGATGGCCTCGGACTGGCTGAGATCACCATTTGTTGGATGAAAGCATCCGCCTCCCCCTGGGACGCCGCCAACGCCGCCACCAGACGGTGTGCCGTCACCTGCTGGGCCTGGAGGTGCACCCGAAGTAGTCGTTGGCAAAGGGAACCTACGAGAGCCAGAATTCGAGGACATAACGGAGGAAGATACAGAGGTCGGCGAGGCGGGGGATAGGGATCGCTGAGGACTTGTCCCTTCAGTCGATGAACGAGAGCTACTCGAAGACTGGGACGAACTGCCGTTTTGGCAACAAGACGTCCGCTCGGACGCGGAAGGTGAACTAACGGGGGCGTTGTACGTCCAGACGATTCGCTCGCTAGATATCCCCTGGCCACTGTCAGGCCGGGTGTCCAATAGCGTGTTAAGACTCGACGTGACGTCGTCGTCAATGTCAATGTCCACCGCGCTCATTGACGGGTCCTTTTGGAATTGCAAATGATCTTCAGACCTGGACGTCCGTACAAAACTACTTGAGTAACCAAAGTTTGAGTTGGATTTGTTATCGCCACCAGGGCCCTGTCCAGCCTCGCGCCTGCTGTTGATACCGACGGGTGAGGTGCTGGCCGAATTCGAGCCAGCCCCGCCCTTGTGCATTCGGTGGCTCAGCATTTCGTTGGGACTCGTGGGTACCGAGTTATGATGATGGTGATTGTGGTGATTGTGATGATGGTAAATGTGGTGATTGTTGTACCTCAAGGAATCCACTTTTTTCTGATATTTCGGGAGGAGCCCAGTGCTTTGCTGCGTCCTGGATAGGTTCAACATCAGATCTCCGGTCATCATGTAGGCCTCAAACCTGAAGCGCAACAAGAGACAAACTGATTATACAATTGAACCGCAGTCCCCGTATACGTGAAGTCGTGTCTTGGTATTGTACCTGGTACGTATGACGGGTAGGTACTATATAAGAAAAAATATTCTCTATTTATTATTAAATGAGTGACATTAACCTGGGGGGATTTTTCTGGCGATTAAATTTATCGACGGAAAGTGGCTCCCACTGAGCGCGTTCTTCTTCTTTGAAGCTGTCGACCTGTGGGAGAAGAGCTTCAAGCTCCGAGGAACACGAGGCGTCGCTGTATGATCCGTTGGTACGGGGCGCATAATGAGCGCCGATTAGAGCCTGTGGTGACCCTACCGCCACTTCCGGTGACCCCAGCTTACGATGGTCCTTCCCCTCGTGATTACCTGAAGACTTCTCTTGAGGATTCGTGTCAGAGGCGGACTGGGCCACGTCGAATTCCTCGCAGGCTGGATGCCCGGGTGAGAGAAGTCGGCGGACTCGGGCTTTTATGGCGGGATCTGACAGGAAAGCATAGAATACTTTGTTAGAAAATCAATTTCAACAAATTAGGACTAGTTCAAACTCAAGGTTTGAAATGTGTATTGTGGCAAAAATGCACTTTCGTTAAACTACGGCGGCGCATAGTAATCTGAACATGAGCATGAAACGTACAGTAGCAACACGATTTCAAAATTGGCATCTACAGTGACAATTTGAGGATACGGAACGCCAGGTATACCAACCCAAAACTCGTTAGCAGCAGTTTAGTAACTTACTAGATTTTCCTAGTAAAATCACTGAAAATCTAGTGATGTCCAGTAAAAATCTAGTGATTTCTAGTCATTTTACAAGAAACATCTAGTGAGTTACTAAACTGCTGCTAACGAGTTTTGGGTTGGTATCCCTGGCGTTCCGCATCCTCAGATTGTCACGGTATAGATTGGTACACTAATTGTAGTCACATATCATGTTCATAATTATAGGATTATCGTAGTTACAATATGGGGGGGGGGGGGGGGGGGGGGGGTCGCAGCAGCGGGTCAAGGTACTTGAGAAATACTTCTAAATTTTTACAGATTTTTGAAACTTAGTTCAGACAAACGGTGACGAGTTTAAGTTGACGTACGGCGATGGACTCCGAAAAACGACGTTTTTTAACTTTTCGGAGATTATAACGGTTTCCACGATTTGCACACAGAAATTTGTGAATAACCATCAGACGCAGAAAACTTGGCGCTTTACAATTTTTCCAGACTTGATGCTCGATCAATTTTTCTGTAGAAGTTATGATCACTCAAACAGAGGGGCCAAACCTTTTTGCGCCGACAGTAGACTAATTAAGGGGCCCTCTTTCATAGATAAGTAATGCTGTCAATAATGTAGGAGACCAAATATGATTTATATGGATTATCTTAATTCGCTACAAACTAACACAACCTCACATCTATAATAGACTTTCTATGCCAGGGGGTGGTGAAAAGTAGTATACGTCACTCGGGAGTGAAAAAGGCCATCCCAAACTGCGTTTTTTCCACCCTCGCCTTCGGCTCGGGTGTCAACCTCACACGCAGTTTGGCATAGCCTACTTTCCCTCCCTAGATTCGTAATATACTATTTCGGTTCGCTACACTGGGCTACACTCGGTGTAGCCGAAGATTCCGATCAGTTCCGAAATTTTTTGATAATTGCCCAAGCTCCGAATTTTATTATGCTGCGCTGTACTATACGCAGAAAACAAGAGGCGCGCTATTTTTTTTTTAATAAAATTCGGAGACTCGGCAATTATCTGAAAATTTCGGAGCTGACCGGGAATGTTCGACTACACCGAGTGAAGCCCGGTGTAGCGAACCGAAAACGTCATAATATTCACGAAAAACTGTAAATGTGTACAAACTACTTTAATAAAATGAAAAAGGATAATTTGGGATCAAATCACTACTTGCGTTATTATGTCAAGGAAGAAACACGATTCCTTGGTTCACACGCGGTAAAAAGTAAAAAAAAAAATAGGAGTTATGAATATCATAACCTATGAATTGGTCAGTGCTTGTCAAAATTTGTCCAAGTTTATAAATTTTGAAAAATTCATTGTGTTTGGATGGGTTGAGACAAAAATCTGAAAAAATTCCGGTACAGAAAAATATAAAATTTTCAACAAAATCAAAAATGGTCGGTTTCGTATGGAATTCCCCATATATACAGAGCGATTCTGTGGATGACAACACGCCTAAAAGGAAAGCAAACAGGAAACGCCTGCATTGAGCAGCTCAAACATCGACGATTGGTTTTTATTTCCCACTTAATAAATCGAACCCAATCGTCGATGTTTGATCTGCTCAATGCAGATGTTTCCCGTTTGCCTACCTTTTATACACGTTATTATCCACAGAATCACTCTGTATACCGCGAGGAAGATGTGAAACCGAATGGCCCATCCGCCCAGACACCTAATATTTCGTATTTTCACGGGGATAGCCACTCGTTGCGCTGAAAAATCCCTAGGGTATTTTGGCGCGCGGTCGATGCAACTCAGCAGCCATTGTTGACAAAAGCCGGCTGACTGTCAATACATTGCAGAAGGTAGACGTGTGGGGTTATGTTCGTTTATTTGAAGCAAATGATAAATGAAGTGAATAAAACCCACGTGAACAAGCTATGAATATTTATCAAAAATCGATCAATCAGTTTTGAATGATATCTATCAACGAATTAACCTCAGCTGTAACTGGAAATTAATTAGAAATTAGAATTAAAGAGTTCATCGAGAAGAAACAATTTAAACGAAATTATTGATTGTATCTTGCGGTTGAGGCTTCAATAAATCGAACTAGGTAAGGGAGAAAAACTTTATTGAAGCTGAGTAAAAGTTCATTCAATACATAACAAGGATAATTGTCATGTTGTAATAAATTCGTCTTCGTTACAGTCATTTGAAACTGATTGATCAATATTTGATAAATATTCATAGCTTATGCACGTAGGTTATATTCACTTTATTTATCATTTGCTTCAAATAAACGAAAATAACCACACATGTCTACCTTCCGCGATCTATTGGCAGTCAGCCAGCTTCTATCAACAATGGCTGCCGAGTTGCATCGACCGCGCGCCAAAATCACCCTAGGGATTTTCAGCGCTAAGACTCACAAGTGGCGATACCCATAAATATACGAAATATTGGGTGTCTGGGCGGACGGACCATTCGGTTTCACCTGTTCCTCGCGGTATATATTAGGGTGGTGCTTAAATACCAACCTGAGGAGTGAAGCATGGCAACGTTCAGACAAAAAATCAAAAAAAAATTGTCCCCAAATATAAGATTTGAAAAAAAATTCCAACGGGTGCCTGAAATTCTAACGAGTTTGTCAAATTTGAATAAAAATTAATACACACAGCGTCAAATATTCGAATTCATCTAACATCGACAGTCTTCTGGCTCACTAGAACCCGAGGCCCTGGGCTCGGGCCCACCAGGCCCGTGCTTAAAGTCGGCACTGCGCAAAATCAACAAAGAATCTTGTTTTTCAGGCACAGCGTAACTTGCATTACCTAATTTAATTGTATTTTTATAAAATCATCTTACGACATCATCAACGAGTTATTTTCCTCGCGGTATTCTTAGGTTAGTCCCCCGCGGTATTATCAGGTTAGATCCGACTGTCATGAGTTATGTGATATTTAGTGAGATTGACTAAGCTTCGCGATCAGCCCTCTATGTGGCGCTGTGTGTTTATTTTGTGTTGCCAACATAACTGACTTGTCCAGAAAACTGGCCGGCTCATTATCCGTGACCCCAAGTGTACAGTAATGTTCATTGATGGGTTCGCGGTGGCTAACTTTTTTTTTCTGTCTTTTTCAGAAACGAGACTCCATTTTGGTCGTATTTCATGTGCCGATGGCCGAAATTATAATAATAATAATTATGACCTCTTATAAAATTAATATAACATTATTTTATTTATCCCAGGTAGAAATATGACTAGTTGTAGACTAGCGCCTAGTAGGGAAAATCCGCGTCGTTGGCACTTGCCCCAGCTTTCGCTATAACGGGGATAAAGCCAGAAGGAAAAAGAAGAAGAAAATTCGGGCGTTCCAAGTTAGGGGAATTTATCGTGGCTCCAGCATGGCGCAGGCTAGCCAATCTAGAGTTTAATATAGGCATGCGCGAACAGAACCTAGTCAGAGAATCTGGTAGTATCAAGCTAGGACCTTTCTCCGGCCAATCCCGGCCGCGTATTAGGACAATTCGACAGAATGTCCTTTCAACACTCGGAACGCTGGTGATTGAGACTGGAGTGGAAAACTACAGATATTGGTTCAGATCGAAAATACGAAATTATATTTTTTTCAGATAGCATCGGTTTGCAATATTAACCAGATACGAATGAGATATTTTTGTGTGTGATGACTGATGAGTAAGAATTTTTATTCTTTCAACAATCGTCACTGATTATCTGCACGAAATATCTAATTTGTAATTTACTTATACTCCAGACTGATACTACATCGTATCTGAAAAATAATTCAAGTTCGAATTTTTGATATTCGAAATTACGTACGCAAACGCTGATTTTATTGATAGAATATTACGATGATTGGCTGGAAGTGAAATTTTTTCAGTCCTTGATCCAAATTTAAAGAAAAAATCCCGAATCTAAGCCGAGTACGGAGTTTGGGGAAAAAATCGGTTATTAAAAATCTCGAAATAAGTAAAATTTTGGAATGTTCAATTCTTTCAAATAATGGTAACAATATTTTCGGTTGACGGAACTACATTATCTATCGTAGATTGACTAACTGTTTAACTTCACTCATGTGTTTAAATGGACTTGATTATTATACGTTCTTATATCAACTATTATTTAAAAGTCAATTTGCTTACTCACGGAAAACAGTAACAGAGACTAGATTTTTATATAGATATAGGTAATGTTAATTGGGTAGGTTGAGGTTTTTTTTGACACGGTCTAACAAACAATTTTGGGTTTCTGTAATTAGAGATTTATTCATTCAAATATAATACTTATAAATCCTACTTATTATATTTTTCTACCTGTAATTAGAGAAACGACATTAAAGTTTATTTTTCAGTGTCATTCTCTTCTTATTGTTCTTTAGTTATTCTCCTCGAACTTATCGCCATGTGGATCTTACTTGCATACTCCCGTTGTCTATCGGTTCCTACTTATAGTACTGTTTCCTCATAATGGCCGTTGTAAGTGAGCGGCCAATTCGATTTAAGGAAAGGAAGTGCGCTTGCACTTTCTTTACATCTCCCCACCTAGGGAAGAAAACTTCCCAGAGAATCTTTTGTTCGTCTTCATTTTCATGTTGTTCTAAGACCGGGTTCCTGCTTAGAGAGTCAGCCTCTAAATTATATTTCCCTGGGGAGTATTTTATCTGGAAGTCATATTGCGATAGATAGTAGACTAAGTCTCCTGATTCTTCATCTGTTCTCGCTTTTATGTTCATGTTTTCCAGCGGCTTATGGTCAGAAAAAACTGTAAATTGTTTTCCAATAAGCCAGTATTTCCAGTATCTTATGGTCTCTTTAAATATATTATGGTCCCTATAAATATGCTACTGGCTTCTCTTCTCCATTGGCTTGTTCTTGTTTTAACACTTGATCCTCCTATACCGTGTAAGCTTGCGTCTGTATAGATGCGTATTGGTAGCTTTGGATCAAATATTTCTAACACCGGTATCGCAATTTTGACAAGGGTTAACCCCTCAAGAGATTTGTCACGGATTCTGAATCACCCTGTATTCCAGAAATCTCCCAGTAATATGTGGATATCGCGTGGATGAACAGTGGAAATGAGAAATGGAAACTGAAAAACAAAATACGATTTCCAATATTTCCGCTGTCAGATATCACTATTTTAGGTTAATTGTACCTATATCAAATCACCTATATTAAGAAAAACGCATTCTGAGTTTGTCGTGTTCATTTCCAAATCCTGACCGGAGTTTGAACCGGTGCACTCACCGGTGTTCGCATTACTAATTTCACGCCTTAACCATTACGCTATGACCGCCACCTAGCATGTGTTACAAATTTTTCCTGTACATTATTTCCTCCAGAACAATGAAGAGATTAAGTTGAAATATCACTTTTTACAATTTTTTTAATGTTGACCATTTTTTTCTTGTTAATGTTCAGATCTACATTATTCAGTAATCAATTCTGACATGAATTTTTGAGTTATATTAATGAAACTACACATTGGACCCCGCACATTTCTTATGGGAACTGGCGTTCCGATGGATTTGACTGAAAATTTCTGGTTTCGTAGCTCATGCAATGCTGATCAAAAGTTAACATTGCTACAACTTCCAAAAGTGAATCGTTCGACTTTGGTAAGCGGTTGAAGTGTAAAATCAATCCATTTCGTGTAGTATCGGTTGCAACCCAAAAGTGCAGGTATTTTGCAGTCAAGAATTTCCGTTCAGTGTATTTTCCAACCTTTAACCCGGATCTGACTATCAAATAGCTCAAGTACGAAGTGATAAGTCGAAATACCGATACTGAAAAAATCACCTAACGGTAAAAGCGAGGGGCTATTCAGAGATCAATGAAAACGCGAGTACAAGCGATTCTAGCGTCATATCAAGCGATTTCATGCGATTCCAAAGCGATTTCGAACTATTTCAATAAGTGCGATTTCAAGCGATTTCGAGGGTCAAAGCAATTCCGTGGTTCTCTTATATTATATTGTTGATCATGAATTATAGAATGTCGATGAGATGTCATCCGCACGGAATTTTATTGTTATCTACTTGACTTCGAAATACATTTTAATACTATTGAATACTTATACAATCACACTTATCTGTTGCTGAAAATAATGTTTCATCAATATCCTGTTTCGTTAATAAAGACCTAATGACCGTCTGCACCCACGAAGCTATTATTTGCCTTCCCCCATTGATAAAGGAGTATTTTTCTATAAGCGGAATTCTTGATTCAAGAAAACCGAACTTGTTGCAATACGCTGATTTTTCATACATTTATAGGCATTCATGAAGGTAGAAAAACGAGTTTTCAGAAGAGTGAAATATTTACATCTAATCGACATTCTATAATCCATGATCGACAATATAGCAAAAAAGAACCACAGAATCGTTTTTACCCTTCAAATCGCTTGAAATCGCTCGAAATCGCTTTGGAATCCCAGGAAATCGCTTGAAATCACGCGAAAATCGCTTGTACTCACGTTTTCCTTGATCTGTGAATGAATAGCCTGTCACTTTGACCATTAGGTGATTTTTTCAGTATATGTATTTCGACTCATCACTTCGTACTTGAGCTATTTGATAGTCAGACTTGAGTTAAAAGTTGGAAAATATACTGAACGGAAATTATTGACTGCAAAATACCTGCACTTTTGGGTTAGAATTGATACTACACGAAATGGATCGATTTTAAACTTCAACCGCTTACCAAGGTCAAACGGTTCACATTTGGAAGTTGTGGCAATGTTAACTTTTGATCAGCATTGTATGAACTACGAAACCTGAAAATTCCAGCCAAATCAATCGGACAGCCAGTCCTCATAAGAAATGTGCGGGGTCTTTTATAAAAATAAATGTTAGCGCAAGAAACAAGTATGTCACGTACCGTGACAATCTGAGGATGCGGAACGCCACGGGTACCAACCGAAAAAGGGAGCTATTCTTGGGAAGTAAGCCATGCAGTGAACTGCTGCAGCAGTTTAGTAACTTACTAGATGTTTCTAGTAAAATTACTGAAAATCTTGTGATGTCCAGTAAAAATCTAGTGATTTTACTAGAAATATCTAATAAGTTACTAAACTGCTGCAGCAGTTCACTGCATGGCTTACTTCCCAAGAATAGCTCCCTTTTTCGGTTGGTACCCGTGGCGTTCCGCATCCTCAGATTGTCACGGTATTCTTGCATATATTTTTCGCATATACCGTGACAATCTGAGGATGCGGACGGAAGGTGTGGACCTGGCGGACGGAAACTACGGTGCGGTGGACCTAGAGGACGGAAACTAGGACGTGGTCACAGATAACGAAAGCGCATGTTGTACAAAAACAACTCCCGGCGACGACGTCGTCAACATTCATGATTAACTGTAACTCAAATACCTTAATGCACACTTTCACCAAATGGTGAAAAAATTTATCACTGGATTTAATCTTCTAATTTTATTCCACTGAAAATCGACCCGCCATGGGCACTGCTAGTCTTATTACTTTTGACCCGGCCCTAACTTGAGCAGCTGTAGGCTTTGTGATTGGTCAACCAACACCTTCTGTAGCCCGAAAACTATTCGTCCCAGAACTTTTTGGTAAAGAAAAATAAGTCTCAGAATTTCACAAGGAATCAAGCCTTATCAGGTGGTGCGTGCGAAGTGAATCGCCCTGTATAGAGGCGAAAAATATCACCTATAAGCGTCGCTCAATTTCTGTATTGGTTATGAGTTATCAATTTGTATGTCGTCAATATATGTTGCTTTCCCTAAAGCACTGATCCTTTGAAAAAAAAGCACTGATCCTATGTTATTAATTGATGTAATTTACAGATACGGTATCGTACTTTGTAAAAATAAGCTTCAATCAGCGACGACATCTCACGCGCGTTCTGGGAATTTAACGTCATCACATTAGCGGCAATGGCCGCTCCCAGCCGTTGACAATCGCAAAAATTACCACAAAATCCTAGATGAGATGTCGTTTCTTCATCGTTGCCGTAAACAAAGATGTTTTTGAATGGTTGTGATCGGAATGCCATACAGAATCGGACTCAGGAAGCCGATTTTACATTTTTGATCTGTAGGCTTTGATATAAGTTGGAATAAATGGTACGCCCACACTTTACGTAAAACTTTTTTTTTCAAATTCCAATTTCATCCGATCAAACGTACCAATTCGAACTCATTACTCGTCAAACATCGGCTGCCAAAAGGACAAGTCGATTGATAGCCCCGTTTCGGAGATATTCGAGAAAATAGACGGAGTCGGTAAAATTCGAGCGTTATACCCCCCCCCCCCCCCCCCCCCCCCTCCCCCAAAACATTGATATCATTGAGACAGATGCCAAGTTCAAAATAAATAGACAAAAGTGATTGCTTATTTCAATGAATTGTTTAGCGTAGTCGGTAGAAAGTGCGACTACTAGTTCCAAAATTCCTTACGTCTATCAATATGCGGTTCATTACAAATGTAGGTGTTGCTCAACGCATCATACCGCGAGGACCAGGTGAAAGAGAATGGTCCGTCCGCCCAGACACCTTATATTTCGTATTTTCATGGGGATAGCCACTCGTTGCACTGAAAAATCCCTAGGGTGATTTTGGCGCGCGGTCGATGCAACTCGGCAGCCATTGTTGATAGAAGCCGGCTGACTGTCAATACATCGCGGAAGGTAGACGTGTGGGGTTATGTTCGTTTATTTGAAGCAAATGATAAATGAAGTAAATAAAACCTTCGTGAACAAGCTATGAATATTTATCAAAAATCGATCAATCAGTTTTGAATGATATCTATCAACGAATTAACCTCAGCTGTAACCGGAAATTAATTAGAATTAAAGAGTTTATCGAGAAGAACCAATTTAAACGAAATTATTAATTGTATCCTAGGGTTGAGGCTTCAATAAATTGAACCAGGTAAGGGAAAAAAAACTTTATTGAAGCTGAGTAAAAGTTCATTCAATGCATAACAAGGATAATTGTCATGTTGTAATAAATTAGTCTTCGTTACAGTCATTTGAAACTGATTGATCAATTTTTGATAAATATTCATAGCTTATTCACATAGGTTATATTCACTTTATTTATCATTTGCTTCAAATAAACGAACATAACCACACATGTCTACCTTCCGCGATGTATTGGCAGTCAGCCAGCTTCCATCAACAATGGTTGCCGAGTTGCATCACCCTACACGGAGAAAAATATACCCTAATGGTTACTGTTCTCACCGCAATCGGTATTATTAAAACCAAAAAAGGCACGAAACACGAATAAATGCGGAGAAAATAGGGATGCTCATGTTTCTCACTGCTTTCGTTACGGTCTTGCACAGTAACCGAAAGGACCGTAACCATTACGCTTCTGATAGCGATCGTTTCGGTGTGGACCGCCGGTAACGCTGCGCGCATAGTTGCCATTACGTTAGCGCTCCAGGAGTCAAATAAGCAATAAACGAAACGTCATTTCGTGCGCTTTGCTTATGTTAATTAACTAATTTACGTGAAAATATTCAACAAATATTCAAAATCAGTCAGGTCAAGATACAATAGTTTCCTCTTGAGAATTTATTATTACAACAATACATGTCTGATAACTAAACTTAAAAAAGATTCTCCGGTGATTTCGGGACACCGTGTTTATTATTTGCAGATATACGTAATAATTTATTGGATTATAATAATTATTTTTCATACAATTTTTAAATTTAATAATCAGTAGCTCTTATGAGGTCTCGATTGTTCAGAATAAAGAAATATAAAACTTTGTCAAATAAGACGAAAAATTCATCAATTTATTCAATAATGTTCACTTCGTTCATAACTAAAAATTGATTTGTACCGCATAACATAAATTATGCGCACGCTTATTCTTTTCCAATATTAGTACTGCGTTCATTGTGGTCCACTTATGCACATATAATGGTCGATACGGTACGCGCTGCATTAGGAGCTGCCATAGAACTTGGCAATCGCTGTCAAAACTGTAATAGTTACGGTCCCGAGCCGTAACTATTATGGTTTTAACCTTTACTGTGACAAACTGTAATAGGCGCGGCGAGAACCGTAATCATTCAGGTCCTCTCAGCTTTCAACGCCATTAGACGCAATTTTGTTTCTCTAAATGCGCTGAACGCGGTCAGAACAGTGACTATTACGGTGAGAACGTGAAACGTTGTGGTATTTTTTTCTCCGTGTAGGGATTTTCAGGGCTACGACTTACGGGTGGCTATCCCCATGAAAATACGAAAAATTAGGTGTCTGGGCGGACGGACCATTCTCTTTCACCTGGTCCTCGTGGTACATTGTGATAAATTCATTATAACGATCTTTATTTATTTTTCCTAATTTTAGTTGGGGGAACTATACCGTGAATATTCGGTGAAACTACACAATCCCCGTCCTACGGCAAAACCAACACAGGCGCGCACCGCGTGCGTGAGGCTCCT
Organism: Tenthredo notha; assembly: GCA_914767705.2. Classification (NCBI taxonomy): domain Eukaryota; kingdom Metazoa; phylum Arthropoda; class Insecta; order Hymenoptera; family Tenthredinidae; genus Tenthredo; species Tenthredo notha. The sequence goes on from OU611916.1 coordinate 3,914,148, forward strand.
TCGGACGGGACAGGCGGCCAGTGGTGCTTCTACCGAATCTTCCGCGCTAGGTCGAATCCGTATAGCCCATCCGGGCTAATTCAATGAATACTTAACTTGAAAAGCAATCACCACACTGAACACGGAAAAGAATGAACGCGAATCAAATGAATTCGCCTGATGTGAACATTTATTTTCAAAATTTATCAACGAATCACAACTAAATGTCTATCAATAAGATATGATTATTAATTATCAGTGTTTATGAGCGATATTTAAGACAAAGTAGAGCGGGTAAGTGGAGAATAAATTATTGAAGACAACATTCTCAAACATTGGTTTATTTATTCATTTATTTTCAGAACTCGACTTTATTCGAAACATTTAGTATTCAATCTAATGAAAATAAAGAATTCGTGAGAAAGTTTCCAGTGTTTTTGTCAACTTTAGTTCAATAATAACATAATGAATCATTTAATCAGAGTACAATGCAGAGAATGAAGTCATCGAGGATAAGGCTGCCACCCACCGGCCACGTCATTAGATCTGAAACAGAAAAACGAAATTTATCAACGATTATTGGTTCATCGAGGGATCCATTGCTGTTGAATTATGGTGTACGCACAAACTTATTAGAGATTGAATGCTTGGGAATCGAAGAAAGGCTATCAATGAGCCACTGTCGAACGTCGTATACTTTAATTTAACAGCAATGGATCCCTCAATGAACCAATAATCGTTGATAAATTTCGTTTTTCTGTTTCAGCTCTAAGGACGTGGCCTGTGGGGGGCAGCCTTATCCTCGATGACTTCATTCTCTGCATTGTACTCTGATTAAATGATTCATTATGTTATTATTGAACTAAAGTTGACACAAACACCGGAAACTCTCTCACGAATTGTTAATTTTCATTAGATTGAATACTAGATGTTTCAAATAAAATCGAGTTCTGAAAATAAATGAATAAATAAACCAATGTTTGAGAATGTTGTCTTCAATAGTTTATTCTCCACTTACCCGCTCTACTTTGTCTTAAATATCGCTCATAAACACTGATAATTAATAATCATATCTTATTGATAGACATTTAGTTGTGATTCGTTGATAAATTTTGAAAATAAATGTTCACATCAGGCGAATTCATTTGATTCGCGTTCATTCTTTTCCGTGTTCAGTGTGGTGATTGCTTTTCAAGTTAAGTATTCATTGAATTAGCGTGGATGGGCTATACGGATTCGACCTAGCGCGGAAGATTCGGTAGAAGCACCACTGGCCGCCTGTTCCGTCCGAAGGAGCCTCACGCACGCGGTGCGCCGCCTGTGTTCGTTTTGCCGTAGGAAGGGGATCGTGTAGTCTCACCGAATATTCACGGTATATTTCTATCAGTGTACGCTAGCGTTCCGACCGTTTAAAATCCGGCTAGGCTCTGCACAATTTTGGCATACAGCGCCTGGAAATAAACTAGGCAAGCTAGACAGTACCTTGCCTGGGCCAATTCATAATTTCTACCTGGGAATATGACGTTTCATTGGAATAAACATAGTCAAGTAAGTTTCAAATACGTTCACACATTACAAAACAAATAGTCATTTGTTACATTAGAAGACGCAATCAATTGATCAGTTTCAATTAATCAAGATTAATCAATTAATAATCATTAATAAATAATAGCTGTGAAAATATGAGTGAGTCAACTAGCCCACTGACTCCGCCATATCTAGTTGAAACAGTAACGGTCGGAAAGCAAAATTTCAAACAACGGATCGCATAATAGTACATTATGTCAGTAGGCTGAAAACCGAAGGTTTTTCGGACCGTGTGAGGTTTGCAGCGCAAGGCATGGTCCGAGGGTTCAGTAAATAACCATTTAAATTGTGTCAGACAAGTTAGTGATTAATGGGAAAAAGAAATAAAACTAAATACTCCAGTTCAGTCAGAATTTCGAGCGGAACCTATCTCTCTCGCGCAATCTGTTGCATTTACGCGGCACCGATAGCCCGTTCACGATGAAATATGTTACTATATGACCTCAAATGTAGACGAAAGAATAAATTATATCGATCAGGTACCTAAATTCCTCAATTAATGCCGTGCCCAAGTTATTTTGTCGCGTGCCATTAATGGCACGCGTGCCAATGGTTCGCCACCCCTGATCTAGACCGTAAAGTGAAAATTGCGATTATCTCGGAAACTAAATTCGACAAAGTGATCCCTTTTCATGTGGATTTCCACATATATTGCCTCAAGTACAGAAGCAAATGCTTTTACTGGATTTTAATATAAAGTGAACAACGCCTTGAGAGAAGTGTGCGAAAATATTTCGTATTTAGTCAAGTAAACCTTTTACTTTATTAATATTTTTCTCCTCCACAAGCCTTCACTTTAATTCTGGATCATCTATAGATTCCGAAAATTGAACGCACGGTGAACTCAAGTAAAAACACAATTGTTTCGGTTTATTTGGTATAAGAGTAGATTATTTCTGAAGTAATATACTCAAGCAAAGCAAATATTAGTACTACTTACCCCTTCGAAGTTTTAAGGTGACTGGATCTGACGAGAGCCGCAGACATTTTAGTACTGAAACAGATATAGAAATGTTTGCGAGGGAATAAGCAGCGTAAGAGTACAATTGTGAATATTGGTTCGAATGACTTCGAATTTGAATGTTAGTTGGTTCAGCAGCAGGTTAATCGTATTATAGTTCATGCAGTGCCTATGTCAGAACTAAACTCTCAAAAAATTGTGAGTTGTGGGAGGTCGTGGAAGGTTATCATTGTCCTACGTGTAATGTTAATCGATTGGAATTTTTCAAGTCGACGCAATAACGGTCAAGTAGTGAAAAATACTCTACACGTGTCTATGCGCAAATGTTTGCTTTCGGGATAGATAAGAGATTATCGGTTGCCCTTTATCGCGTTGTTGGGGAAAACATGCGAAATCAAGTAGGGATTGACGTCAGCCTATTTCTGATACATACCCATAATACTGTGACGATAATAATTAAATCCCTTGATAGAATCGATAATAGCATAACCGTTAACGTGAAAATGTGTGAATTTTTTTGAGAAAAGTTACTCGATTCTAGCTGAGATCACTTTCTCAGTCGAGGATTCTGAAACTTTGGAAATTCCGTTTGTTTTATCAGTCTCTCGTTAACGACGGTAAACATATTTCACCTCTCACTACAGCTCGCCCTAGTCTTGCTACCAATTTTATCGCTGAGCTATGAAATCTTCCGGGAAGCTTTAAATAGTTTTTCACTTCCTTCGTTTCGAAATGAAAGAAAATGTTCCATAAAAACAATTTTCGCATCCCTAAAAGTTCCAACTCATCCACGATCGTGGAGTCAAAGTCTATTAATATTATTGCAATAGACATGAGCGGATTTTGCATAGTGTAATAAATTTATCGTAAAAAGAAACGATTTTTTGATTTTTTTTTCACCGTAACTTTTAGAGGGATCAATAAGAATGAGTAACGCGAGTATATTCTTCACTTATAGTCTACAAGCAACATGTCTGAAAAGGTTTGAGAAGTGTGCTTCAAAATAAAAAATCAAGTTATACTTTTAAAAAAAATCAACGGTTCCGTGGATTTCCTCATATACCAGAGAAATCCTCCAGTAATACAGGGTGATTCAGAATTCCTGACGAATCTCTCGTGGGGTTAAGTGGGTACATACACCTTCAAAATGATTTTTTTTAAATGACTGGTACACGGTCATAAAACATTTTGTTGACTTAATTTTTATACTGCAGATTACTAGTATTTTGAACTATAATTGAGGCATATGAAAGAATATCTGGATTTCGTCGTTAAAGTTCTGGTCCACCGATGAAAAAGCAGTTGTCGTAGCATACAGGTCGCATCGTTGATTGAATCTTTTCGAAATTCAGAGGGAGTATTCTACATTGATGTAATTTCGGACCAAACCAATAATATTCCATAAATTTTAATTTTAAACCTGGAATTTTTTTATTTTAAGACATTTTTTCGAAAAAGATGAAAAAGAAGTGTGTTAGCTAGTTAGAATGATAGAAGACAGATCTTTTTTCTATATATTATTGGTTTGGTCCGAAATTACGTCATTGCAGAAAATTCTCACCTAATTTCAGAAAGTTTCGATGAACGATGCGACCTGTACTCTACGACAACGACCAGAGAATGTAGTTAGCGGGGAATCAAGTTTTAAGATTTTGCTTATGATTAATACGCTGATTCTGCAGCTGCTCTCGTATCGATATGTTATGAGAAGAGCCTAGACACATGTGCAAGGTGAAGGTTGGTAGTGATTATAGACCTGTTCTGTCCAACAACAGTGTCCGGTAGTGCTGTTAGAAGAAAAATCTGATCAACATTTTTCGAAACATAAAATTTCTTTAGAATTCTTAATTTTCAATATTTTTGAGATTCAGAAGATGCTGGCACAATTCTTGTCAATATTCCGAAAATTCTTTCATCTCTCATCAATCATACCTGTTTTCTTATAATATTCATCAAACTTTCGCAATTAATATATTATAGAAATACTCATCTTTTTAGAAATCTGAATGTGTATTCCCCTGGTATCGATTTCAAACGTACTTTTTGATCGATCATCTTCTTTCGATTCCGAAGTCTTATCTGAGACATATATACTTTGTGTTGGTTCAATAATGAAAATTACTATTAGTTTGAATTCGTGATGAAAACACGACAATTTACAAATAATTGGACACCTAACCTCGAAATAATGTAGATCGCAGCCATGTGTTCTGTCAATGAGCACAATTGAAAAGAACTTTGAAAATTAAATATGTGTAAAAATGATGATTACAAAAATTGAAAAATCACAAAATCAAATTCAAAATCAAATTGTATAAAAACGTCAAAAAAGTAAGACAGTGGTGTTGGCGGTGTCATACAATATTCATGACACCAACATGAATGTCCGCGCGTCGCGCCGCGGCGTTTTTTTGCAATTTGGCACTGTCATGGCTGTCACTTTTCAAATCCTCTAGATTTTCTGACGCCGATTTAGTGGCAGGTAGAATAGGTCAATAGCATTCCAAATAAATTATAATAAAAAAAACGATTTTTTGAAAATTCAAAGGTGTATGTACCCCCTCAATCCTTTTCAAAATTGGGATCGAAAGTTCCTCAGCCATTTTTCAAAAAAATGATTTTTTTTCCGAAAAACGATTTTTTTTCAACAATTTTTTTTTCTGGTTTTCATATCATTTTTCAATTTTAAAGAATCTCAAATGATGCCAATGAGTTTTTTTTTGTCAATATTAGAGAGATGTGTCGGTGAAAGTGTCTTATTTGATGGAAGATGTTGGAAAAATGTGTTATGGTCCGAAGGAAAAAAATCGTTTTTTATAAAAATTATTACGAATCGGTATTGAGATTTTTGAAATCGACTTGATATATCGATAAGTAAAATGTAGAACATGGACTCAGGAAATGGAATTCCCAATCTTCTACACAAAGTGCCGCACTCAGTCAAATCCAGAGACACGAACGTGGACGTGGCAGTTCTTGTCTCCATTGGTTGTTTTTTTTTTTTGAATTTTTTTCGATTTTTGTTTATTTAATGATTTTTTCGATTTTTGAAATTCTGAGCTCAGATTCGTCATCAGCGACCCCAAAAACCCCCGAGTGCCCGTTTTCACTTTCATCAAGCAACTTTTTGTACTTTTGTCCGCCATTTTGGATTCGCCATTTTGAAATTTGAAATTCTGAGCTCAGATTCGTCATCAGCGACCCCAAAAACCCCCGGGTGACAAATTTCAAGCCAATCGAACGCAAGGAAAAATGTGTGCCGCAAAGGGTTAAGAAATGAAAAACTATTTTTTTCCAAATTTCAGTATAGCCTCCCCCCCCCCCCCCCCCCCTCCCCAAGCCCCGTTTACGGGGATATGAAAGCTGAATTATACACCTCGAATTTTCGCCAGCCCGTTTCCCAGCTGAAACACATCCGATCGATGTGAAATTGATATCAGTGACGCAGAAAAAGTGCACGGAGGGCATGATGCTTTTGGATTTCCAAAAAGCGAAAATGTTCCGAATGTTTTCATATTGATCAAGTACAACGTCAGCAACAACGATCATTCGTTACAGAGCACCCTTGATGAAAATGTGTGCATTTTATTTTCATTATTTGGAAATCCAAGAGCATCATGCCCTCCGTGCACTTTTTCTACGTCACTGATATCAATTTCACATCGATCGGATGTGTTTCAGCTGGGAAACGGGCTGCTAAAAATTCGAGGTGTATAATTCACCTTTCATATCCCCTTAAGACTATTTTTCGCTCCACAGTTTCATTGCGCATGCGCCAGCATTAGGACTAATGTTTCGCTTTGCAGTCCCGCTGCGCTTGCGCATACGCCAAGCTATGACAGCTGAGCTGACAACTGAACAGATGAGAAAACCATGAGGAGTATCGAAAATTAATAAAACGAATTGAGACATAATATTGATCAACACTTGAAATAAATAGTTGTTCAATTTAAAGGTGCAAAAAAAATGAGGTTGAAAAATTATTTACAGCCGACGCATTTATTCCCTTGTTATGTTTATCGTTGTAGTTGGCGTTGGCGCTGTGGCGGATTACTGCACAGGTGCATCAAATCAAATTATATCAAATTACATCTTCGCCTGATACCCACAACTCATGTAGCTCTCGTCTCTTCCGGTTGTCAAGGGGACTCCCAAGCTTCATTTCTAGCTATATGAAGTAACGGTGTCACATGTTTGAAAAATGTATACTGGGGGGGGGGGGGGGGCGTAGTATTCAACCATCAACATATTTTTCGCTGTGAAATATTGGTTTTTCGTACAATACAAAGCCCATACGGATATTCCATTCTTTAGTTGTCATCGCTATTGACAGAATGTTGTCACATACCGTTCATGCATGTGGGACATTCCATACCGTATTCACCTGGGTCTGACCCTCGACCCTTCGGATTCGGCTCACGATTTTTTATGCTGCTGTCTCAACTCTCAAAATGACTCAGATTTTGTTTCAAATTTTTCAAAAATTGTCTGATTCATTTATTATTTTTGAAAATTAACACATCGTTAACCATCATTGTAAAATCAACGGGAAAAATTATGAAAACTCTTGTGTTGAATATCAAAATGTTTGAGCCCAGACCCCAGAAGTGAGCAAGCGGCTGATTCATTCTGTTTTTGGACTATTTCGACAAAATAATTTGAAAAAAATTGAACGCACAGGCCAGATTAGTACGGAATGTTACAAGAATATTCGTATAGTATACGGCGGGGTTTAATAGGCCTATCGGGTGTATAGACCGGGAGCCAGCAACAAAAACCACTAGTCACAAGTAGAATGCTAATGCTTTTCGAGAAGTTAGCTACACGGAAAGAAATCCTTCGGGCCTGTTAGGAATACCATTCTGGTCCAGAAATATGGTAAAGGTGAAGAGAAATTCTGCTTCGATTAAATGAATGAACAGTACCATTAGAAGGCCTGGGTTGCTGGATGCCCCGTATAAATATAGTTATTTGTATTTAGCTAAACCATGCATTTGAATACAAATGTTAGACAACTGTGGCTCAGTTATCCTGGCTAGATACACATATGCCAGAAGAAAATCACAAGTATGTGAGCACTATTATTCTGAGGCTCGTCAGCTTCACAATTTGGTAATGCTGCATCACTAAACCTTGATTTTTGCTCCTCCATTAATAACTATGCCGAAGATCTGACTTTACTAGTATAGTTGATCAACTCATAATGCATCCTAGCAGTTAGGATCCACCGAAGCCAATATCACGAATGAATACATTATAGGGTTTGCAGATTTAACCCGTACACGAAGAAAAAAGTGTGGCTCTCATCACCAAATGGTATCGTGATTACCACGATACTCTTGTGACTATACGCTATATACGGAGAGCGTCAATAGGGTCGTCCACGAATTTTTTTTCATTTCATATTCCAGTAGCATGGGGAAAAATAATTAGGACGTATTTTTTCTTTTTTCGTTTAAACAAAAATTGCAGTATATATAACGAATTGAAAACTACTAGTTTATGACGTCACCCATGTTAAGGTATATCTATATATATCAAAATCAGTGAACTTCAATTGCTTATAACATTCGCAATTTTCATCGGAAAAAAAAACAAAAAAATGTTGCCACTATTTTGAGTTATTTTCTACTTGATGCGCCCCAAAAAGTGAAACAAATTTTTTTTCTGGACGACCCCATTCACTGTTTCGCGATTATCACAATCCAGATGGATCCCGATATCGTACGTCTGTATTGCAATGGTAGCGATTCCGTTTCCCCATAATAACTATCTATTGATTCATGCGTGTGACGATACCACAGAAACCTGAATAATTTTAATATTGTTAAATATTATACCGTCAAAATTTGAGGTTAATATGAATTAATTTCTAAATCAAACTTTCAATCCAATAATATTTTAAGTGGCACCAACTTTTCTAGCTTCCACTCTATGAGTTTATTGGTCACTCAATCGTCCATTACGCTACCAATTAATGAACAATCACTATTTCATGACTTGTCTGCATGTTGTACGATACACGAGGCGAGTATTAGTTTTGAGAACTTGGTTATGAGTGGCGGCGCTGAAGGCGTGGATCGCGATTATCACGATCCGTTTCGCGATATAGTAAGGGAACGCTAGCTTGAGATCGCTATACATATTGATACATTCACGATACTGTTGGATCTTGATAATAAGTATATAGAGTTTCGTGTCTATCAATATATGTATTGCAACAGTAGCGATACCTCGAAAGGCTATTGTAAGGATATTAAGTATATATAGCATATTGGTATATAGTATCGTGATAAACATGAAACCGTTTATTACCAATCACAATACTACGTTCACTATCCGTTAGATAGCACACTTTTGTCTCCATGTACATAACTACAGGATTGTTGAGAGGTTTTTCAGTTCCTTTTTTTTCTTGAATTATTCTCATCGAAATAGTTAATAAATAGTTCATTCATTACTTCAAATTTTTTGTAGTCCCGAACATGTTGAACACTTTACTGACTTCCCATCTGGGGCCTCCAAGTACTTCAACCCGCCACTGCATTGACGTTATTGAATAGCGGTACGGGATGAACCGTCACGAGTGACAAAGCCGCATGCGGTTCGTTGTGTTCGAACTTTATACATAGCCAAATAACGCCAGAGTACGTACCTTCTTTTGTGCTGAACCTGTTAACGTCAACTTCATTCACCCTGAGAATAACGTCGCCAGCTTCGACCTGAAAAATGAAGGATAATAGTCTTGAGACAACGAATTAACGATGATTCATCCATGAAAAGACCCATCGCACGGCTATCCATTGCAGGGCTTCGACTGCTTGATATGCTCAGGAATAGTGGCTTTAGTGGCATGCTCGTACAAAATAGTAAGTTGCATGAATAGTGGTGATCTACAGCAAAATGAATTCATATTTCCAAGGTTTGAATCAATGGATCTCCAAATTTTTTCCAAAAAACCATACGTAACGATAGCCTAACCGATGTTGAGTGTTAAACGCCCTGTTACCTGAAAAGTTAAAAATTTGTGGGTAAAATGAGCACCCCCACAATTTTTCGAAATTTTCCAAAAGCGAAAAATATTTTAAACTTACTTTCGTATTTACTTTAAAATACGTTTTACTTTTTTTGGAATTTTTTATTTCCTATTTTGCCCGCCTCTCCCTAAGTGGTCAAAGTTTGAAGTTTGCTAGAGCAATGTAAATAATGAAATTTAAAACATATTTTCAATTTTGAAAAAGTACGATAAATTTGGGGGGTGGAGGGGGGGGGTTGCCCATTTTGCCCTCCTCTCCCCTATATCAAGTTTATACTCCAATGAAATGAAGGGTTTATGACACTGATAATATACAGAGCGATTCTGTGGATAGTGGTCAGTCTAATGGCGGAGCATTTCTTTATTTTTCGAAACTGACAACCGATCTACTGATATATTATGTCTATGACTGATACCTTTAGACGACGTAGCGGTAGCTGTCGCGTCACAAAAAAAATTCACATTATCATACGGGTCAATCTAGACGAATTGCACAGCCTTTGACCCTCTGACGAGATTGTTTGGTCTCCCACCACCACGCCAGCTGGAGCCGTGAGCGAGCCGCTGTGAGAGTGGGGAGCGGAGCCCAGGGCCGAAAGATTCACGTGTTTACAGGTATTGTGCTACGTCTCTGGTTTGCCACGAGTGGGGGCATGATTCCGTGACGTAGCGCACACACAACACACAACTCTCGAGCACGGTTGGTTGTTCCCCCACTCACCTCACACCGACAGGGATTGGTAGGACTTTCTCGTCAAAGGGTTAATTGAAGAAACAAGTCAGATTAAAGGGTATACAATTCGTCTAGATTGACCGGTATGATAATGTGAATTTTTTCTTAAATAGTATCACCAATGAACACTAAACCTTGCAGTTACAGTTTTTTTTGAAAACTTTTACTCTTGAATAAAATATATCCTGCGAATATGGCCGAAACACGTATATTACAAATGGGGAAATCCACCCTCTTGGCGGGAGGGGTTAAAGTCTAGATAAAAATCAGAAAAAATTAGGGTATTGTTTTCGAATTATTTGGAGTCGATTTCGGGGGCGTCTGATAAAAAATTCGTCCGAGTCCTAAATAAGGACCACCCTATTGGACACGTACAAAGAAATACTTCGAAGATCTTTATGTCTAGAAAGTTCAATATCATTGTCAAGTTTCTGACTATTAAAAAGAAACTCGCATTATGGTCTCCATTCGTTTTATACATTTAAGCAACCCATGAGGAGGCGGTAAAGGAAGTCGCAGGTGTAAAGATAAACCAGTTCGCGTTTTCGACTGACAACGAAGAACATGCCAGAGAAAGATCTGTGGCTGAGAAAAAAAAGTACCTGAAACGGAAAGCTGCTATTGACGAGGATGAAGTAAGCGATTTGATGAAAGTTCCACCACTGGCACACGATAAACACGACATCCGCATAATATCAAATCAACGTGATTGAAGTCTATGTTTTGTAAATGAGGGGAATATTTTTTCAATTCTGATTCAACTTAATTCTAGGTTCAACTCCAAGTTCTGATGAATTCCAAGCGAGCAAGTCTACGTCGCCGACATTATCGTACAGAGAGCGATGGAAGTGAATGTAAATTGTCGTCACTCATTATTATGAATCAGCAGCGCCGGCGTTAGCAGAACTGGCGCCCCGGGCAAGATTTAAGTGTAGCGCCCACTTATGGGCACGAATATCAATCAGCAACTTTCTGCTTGATGGATCTCAATGGGTAAAACTGATTATAAGCGCATATGACTATGAAAATTCTGAATTCTACCAACTTTGCTTTAGCTTTACCCAGAGTCCACGACGTGGACGTAGAAAGTTTTGTGGTTTTTGTATCTTAGGGGAGACCGGAGCTAGAATTAACAGGGGTAAGTATTGACACTCAATATATGATAGCCCGGTTCGTTTTCGACGCGCTTCTGTTGACTTTATTTGTATATTATAATACTATGCATAAGCTGAGCACATGCAGTGTTTAGTTGGACGACTTTGTGGAAGGTTGTGCGTGCACGCTGGATTTCAGTCAGGTATATAATGTAATATTTCAACACATGTCAATTTTGAATTCTATCAATATTTATGGTCATTTTGTCCTTCAATTCGTTCCGTATGACTCTTATAATAATTACTTTTTAGTTGCACATGTTATTTTGAACAAAAATTAACTCATTTTTTTTTTTTTTCTGATGCAATTAAATTATGAAACAGTGTGATGGGGCAAGTATTAACAATTGACTGGGGCAAGTTTTAACAATTGACTGGGGCAAGTTTTAACAATTGACTGGGGCAAGTTTTAACATTGTCAATACTTACCCCGGAGATAAGTTGATATGTGTATAAAACCTTCTGTGGTTTTTGTTTTCAGGATGAGAAATTATAAACGAAAAACAGACAGGGGAACAAAAAGTATAGAAGTTTACGAACTATAGCTGCAAAAAAAGTTTTAGAAGATAAACTCAGCTTACGCAAAGTCGCAGAGGAATTGAATCTTTGTCAACGCTACATTGCATAAATTCTTAAAAAAGAAAAAAACTGCTGATGTTCGTGTTGGCTATACGAAACCAAGAATCGTTTTTTCAACAGAGCAAGAGGCAAAAATGACTGATTACTTGTTAAAATGCGCCAGTATATATTTTGGTTTGCTTCCGATTGAAGTCAGAAAATTAGCCTATCAGTGTGCTATATTCCTGAAAATTACTACAATTCCTCCTTCATGTCACGAAAATAATATGGCTGGACCAGATTGGTTCACAAAATTCCTTGAATGAAATCCCAGATTGGCTATCAGGACCAAAGCCAACATCATTAAGCCGGGCCACGTCATTCAATAAAACTAATGTTCGTGAATTTTTTGAGAAATATAATGTGGATGAAACCGGAATAACAACGGTTCAAAAACCCAAAAAAATAGCCGCGTAACGTTGTCGAAAACAAGAGGGGGCGATTACATCTGCAGAAAGAGGAACCCTCGTGACTTCAACTGTGGCAGTAAACGCAACCGGAAATTCGATCCCCCCCAATGTTCATTTTTCCTAGGATCAGATACACACAACTTTTCATCCAAAATGGACCGCCGGATTCTATTGGTGCTGGAAATAGTTCAGGCTGGATGCAGGAGAAAGAGTTTTTAATATTTCTAGACCATTTCATCAAGCACGTAAAGCCTACGAAAGAAGAGCTCGTCATACTTATGCTAGATAATCACAGCTCCCACGTTAATCTGCAGGTGGTAAATAAAGCGAAGAATAACAAAGTAATTATGCTCTCTTTCCCCCCACACTGCTCCCACCGCTTGCAACCGCTTGATGTGCATGTCTATGGACCGTTTAAAAATTACATGAACAGATATCAGACTGTATGGATGCAAAACAATCCAGGAAAGACCATGACAATCTACGATTTGCCTGGGATTGTGAAAGACTCGTTATCCCTAGCCTTAAATCTATCAAATATCATGAGCGGCTTCTGGAAGTGCGGCATTTGGCATTCGAACGAAGATATATTTCACGAAAGCGACTTTGCGCCATCTTTTGTAACTAGTCGCCCAAATCCAATGTCAAATGATGATGTACTAGTCGCAGAATCATCTGAAACGTCTGTGGGCAACGAGGGAGACGATATCAGCGATCTGACGTTGAATCTAGAAACTCCAGAGGTTTTGCAAACCATGCCTGAATTAGACATCAGTGTTACTGAAGTTATTAATCAGATGACGTGTGACGAACCAGTCTCGGGACCTTCTGGAATTCAAAATGTCCAAGATTTTTCTCCATCAAAAATTAGACCCTTACCAAAGGCTCCACCACGTGTATCACTGTGAATCAATTTTTTTTTAAAACAAGAATTTGATTTTTCCATGTATCACAGTATCTGTTCGATCTGCGAGTACCGACAGAACTATCGTGAAAAGGACAGTACTCGAATCGAGCAAAAAATATCAAATATCCACCACAGGGACGCATGAACAGGCGGTTATTTCTTCATTAAAGAATGGGAAAGCACCGTCGCATGACTTACATAAATAGCAAACTTCAGTACTTCAGTATGTCTCAAATTCAGCTTATCACACTCTCTCTGAGCTTTTAACTTCAAAGAAAACTGCGCCTGTAGTTGATGTATCTGCGGTGAGCACTTTGCCTAAGCCTTCGACATCATGAACTACTTCGATACAGAGTTCGAAATACCCGGCAGAACTGTTGATAGCCGACAAAGACGGTGGGTAATGTTGTACTATACATCTTGAACCATTTCTATAGCCTCTATATTACTTGTGGACTGTAAAAACCACGCTCATAAAGGTGTACATGAGTCTAGCAAAGCAGAGCTCACAAATAAACTCTACAGTTCAGACATTAGAAAATTTATCGCTTTCGATCGAAGAAAGACTCAATCTGACTCATCCTGAAACAACACCGCTGGAACGTCATGAATCAGTGGCTGAAAAACTCGAATTGGTCTTGCGATTGCAAGATCAAACAGAGTTTGATCGATTAGGAAGTGCCTTAGAAGCACCTGATTTGAAAAATAAGCTGGTGATTCATGAAACCATATCAATTTCAATTTCTCTGAGAATATATCTTCAATTATTGAGTTTTAATCAATTTTAATTTTAATATCTTCCAGACAAAAGAAATGAGTTATTTGTTCGATCCGCGCACTCCACTAAACGCAGTATGACTAATATAATAAGGAAATATATTGGAAGGAATCTTCTAAGGGGTCATACTGCTGTGAAAAAGACAGGAAAAGAAAAAGTTTTCAAAGCTACAAGGTTCTCTGTATGCATGCAAGGTGATATCATGTTCTATTATTTACAAAAACGTCAAAGCGTTTCAATGACACATGTTACATTTCAGAACTTGTAACGTCAGAATATGCGAAGAATCCCAAAAATTCGCCTATAACTGGTAGAAAATTTGGGGACGCTTTGGGATCGGTCATTAACAGCGCAAAGGACTGGAAGGGGCATCGCCTATTGAGACCAGCTAAAAAGCCCCAGAATCCGGTTGAATTTTGTCAACATTATTATCTTATCCATAGTATAGTTTGGAGCAGCCTAATAATGTAGCACGCCCAGATTGGCCATTGAAAAATAATATATTATGATACAAGTGCGGAAAGTAGGCAATATCCGACGAGTGTCGTTTGCAGGGCCTGATGAACAAGCCTGGCATGGGCCTGACCACCGAATCTGATCAGGGCCTGGTGAACGACCCTGGCCAGGACCTAACTAACCATCGAATCTGATCAGAGCCTGGCAAATACCGCCTAATCAGGTGATTCTAGAATGCTGCGTTACAAGCTTGACCAGGGCCCCATCCGGCAGCCTCATGTCAGTATGATCAGGCGGCCCGGCAAGCCTGCACAGGGCCTGGCCTGCGCCTGACGTCAATTTCCACTCGGGTTGCTACATCCAAAGTACAATAAACTATACCAGTTCTATATGTGTGAGCCTTCATTCATAGAAGAAGAATAGATGCAATAAAGAAACCATGAAGTTTCACTAGCTTGCTGCCATGTAGCGGCCACCTGATTTGTGAATGATTGCAATATGATTGTTGGTTTAATGGTCAGTTATTATTAGTTTGATAGTTCTGCAGCCATACTGAGGATGATGCCGATTCGCAGTTATATATATCTAGAATCGATTTAGATGTATCATATGCGGTTTCATAGGCAAACCAAGTAGCTGCCAGGTTGATACCGCCTAAAAGGGCCAAATACTCTCTGATTATGAGAATGAAAAGTATCGTTTCCACTCCACCAAAAGTATAAATTTATATCACACCGCCTTAATTACAGAATACTGTTGTGATACATACTGCCGGGTAGACGGTGTGAGTGAGGCTACCAGATCTGAACGAGTGCAATGCAGGACACCGCCATTACTACTTTTTTAATCGGCATGTCAAAAGGAGATAAAGAAGCGTAGGCGAATAATGCCACCAAAAAATCTCCAAATGAGGTTGGTATCACAAAAAAGCAAATTCATTAAATACCTACCCTCGTATACTACGATGAATTGATCAAGTTCGATGTTTTAAAGCTTAATTATTTTTCTGTATTAATAATAACAATATGTTTAGTGTACGATTCGTTGTTTAATTGATTTTTATAGGAAAACACAATACGTGTCACGCTCTGGTAAAGTCATCGGAGAAGAAATTTTCAAGAAAGTAACGTATTGCTGTAGACAAGAATGTTTTCGGAAAATTGAAGTAGGACCGCAACAAAAAAAAAGCACACGATGACCTCTGGGGTTTTGGCGACTATCAGTGTGGAAACGTTTTCTTGAGTGTGATATTGAAGAAAGTTAGCGCTGTTACGGTGATCGGAAATCTTACAAGAAAAACCCCACAATCATGGAACTACGTCTTTCCTACCGAATCTGGGGGCGTTAATGTATGCAAGCGATTCTTAATCAGTGTATTCAATATAAGCGAAAGCAGGATAAAAACAATTGAAAAAAAAAAATCATTTATCAAGAGCCCTTAGCCGACAGACGCGCGCATCATGATAATCATGTCACAAAATTAACTGACGACATCAAGAAACTTATTCAGTTGCACTGTGAAAGCCCACCACATTCAGAGTCTCAGTATTCTAGAGAAGATACTAAGTTAAATTATTTTCATGATTCAAGTATAACTCTGACGCGTTTGTATGATTTGTTTTTGGAAAACTACACTTTAGTCACAGGGAATTCGGAAATTCCGATTGGTGAGTCGGCGTACTCAAAATTTTTCAATCATAATGTCGATTTTTCTTTCTCTTTTGCAATCTGTGTCACGAATATAAAAATCTGGGCAAAAGAGGAGATGTTTACGAGAAACATCATAACGCGATACAAAATTATAAAATAGTGAAGGAAAAAATGATCCAAGAAAAAGATGGAGTTATGCACTGCGTATTCGATTCTGCACAAAATTTGCCATTACCAAAGCTTCCGGTCAACTGCCAATTTTATTGTCGTTTGTTCTGGCTTCAGATATTTAACGTACATATTTTTGATTCTGATGAAAGCTACATGTTTCATTTTATAGAAGGCACATTGAAAAAAGCCGCAATCACTGCAGTTTGCAATTTGCAGAAAAAATGTTGCAACAAAATTTTTTTGTATTCTGATGCTGCAGGCACCTAGAACAGAAACTATTTGATGGTTCTTGTATTGTCAATGTTGTCACAGAAACATGAGCCTTTCACATCTTTATCCAGTTCGTGGCCGTTCATATTGTGAATGCGATCGAAATTTTGGTAGATATGGGCGCGAAAAGAAAATGCGAGAAGTGATTGAAACCCCGGAAGAATATCTTGAAATCATAAAGCATTCGAGGAATCCTCCTTTTACAATAATCGATGCTTTGCAATGTAAAGTGAAAGATTTTGAAACTGTTTTACAGAAAAACAAAGAAATTTTACAAATAAAAATAAGTTCCGCCGTCAATGTAGTTTACTTTCCAAATGGCGAAATCAATTTTCATTATCAGTATCAAGGAGTACCGACAGAAGTATTTTTTGCAACACCTGCTTCGAAAGTTTGATTTTCGAGGCCTGTGTTGCGAGCGCAAAATACCTTATTTCCGAGGAGTGAAGAAAAGAAGAGTTAGCGCATGCGCACACCGCAAATAATCTACTTTCCGCACTAATGCTTTTGTCGACTCTACTTCATGCACTAGTGCTTTTTTCGCGCACTGTCTCATGGCGGCGGACAGTCGCGATGTGAGGTTATATTTATTAATTAATCTGTCTCTCAAATCAAACTTTCTTCGCAGAGAGTTACAAAAAATATCGTGTGATACACGTGCGGATAGGCAATATCTGTCTCGTGTCATTACGGCACTTGCCTTCGGCTCGTACTGCAAACGACACTCGTCGGATATTGCCTACTTTCCGCACTTGTGTCACAATATACTATATCAAGTTACCCGTTTCATTTAACGATTTGAAAAATGCAGCATCGGCTGCTGGAGTGGGAATCTCAAGTGAAAAAGTGAAAGACCTAAAACGTTTGCAACCTTTCTTGAGTTCAAAAAAGCAAATATTTTATCAACATTTTTTCAAGACCACTGCCATACGCACACCAAAAAGAGTTGATGTTAAAACTGAAAGTCCAAAAAATGAAATAATATATATCGCAAAGAATGTGAAGAAAAAAATAACAAAAAATGAGGAGAAACAGATCGTGGAGAATGAGAAGAAAAAGGTCATAATAAATGTGGAGAAAAAAATCGTGAAGAATGAAAGGAAAAAAATTACTAAAAATGAAAAGAAAAACATCAGTTAAAAAAATTACTATAGTTTTGTTATATTTGATGTCTGATTTAATCAAATTGTAATTAGTTTGGCGAATTGTCATTTTTAAATATTGAAGATATTATTATTCATCATATTAAAGAATTTTATTCTAATAAATAAATTACGTTTTAATGTAATGTCGCTCAGGCCCTCGCATTTGCCTTCAACTTTCTGGAATGTTTTTTAATTGTGCTTAAATTTTTTTTTTATTCATTTTTTGTTTTTTTTCTTCTTTACTTTAAGGGGGTACATACACCTTCAAGATAATTTTTTTCAAATTGCTGCTACGCTCTGGGAAAACATTCTAGTGACTCAGTTTTTCTACAGTTGATTAATGTTATTTTGATACATTAGTTCATGATTTTTCCAGATTTTATGTCCTCCGCTGAACATAAATTCAGTCCATCGAAGAGAAACCAGTTGTCGTAGAGTACAGATTGCTGCGTTGGATGAAATTTCTTCAACTTTTAAGGAAATATTCTGTATGAATGTAATTTCGGACCAAACCAATAATATTTGATAAATTCAATTTTTAGACATAGAAATTTTTGGTTTCAAAACATTTTTTCCAGAACGATGGAAAAAAATTCTTACAATCAAAAATTTCTATGTCTAAAACTTAAATTCATGATGTATTATTGGTTTGGTCCAAAATTACATTCATACAGAATATTTCCTTAAAAGTTGAAGAACGAAGCTTGCCGGTATAGAATTAAAAATAATCGAACGGTTGGCTAACAAATGACGAGAATCAGGATCAGAACAAATTCAAGGGAACCTTGGTGGAGAATCGTTTCAGTTGGATGGGATCACTTTGGCATAACTAGCATTAAAAATGATGAGCCAACATGAAGCTGATATGCAAATCAAGTCATTCGTGCCACCTCCTTGCAGAGTGGATAAAAAATGGGTCAAGTCGAATCACGTCAGTATAGGCAAGCAAATAAAGTTTCGTTGCGACTTTTCATCGACCCAGATGAAGGTTATGCTGGCCAGAGGATGGGTTCAGGTAAACTGACAAATCCAATAAATAAAACTTCCACTCGGTGGTTGAATGAGTGAATTAAATGCCTTGGGCTGATCAAGTACCAATCAATGAACCGACAATTACTCTTATCTAATAATTACGTTATCAATACCCCACGGGATTGAATAAGCCTCGTTTCCGGCATCCATCTGGATGTGAATTTATTTCTATAAACCAACACGGATCGGAATCTCACAATTACCGAATGACAGCCAGTACCGATTCACGGGCAAAAACCGGGTAGCTTGTGACTTATTTAATAATAAAGTGATCATGGATGGACAAATTTTATATTTCAATAAGTAATGGCCAACATTGCTTGTCACATGTTGCTGTGAGTTATACAAATTTTCTGCGACATGATAAAATGCATTCGCAGGTCGAGGGTGGCGACGAGGATACCGCTGACTGGAATTTGTGGTGGTGTGAGATAAACGAGGTTCGATTTGCCCTTGATGGTAAGCCCGACGGAAGCCAGAAGATACCGCACTTTTGTAACCATTACGAACTAACGCGGAAGAACTACCTCTGTCGAAATCTGAAGCGATATAAAAAGCTTCTGATTAAAGACGGCAAAACGGTAGAGGCAAGGCTGTGCGAATGCATGCCTGTCACCTTTGAGTTGCCAAATGAGTATCATATGCTTGTGGAGGAATACCATCGACGGGGAGGAACCTGGATAGTAAAACCAGCAGCGGGGTCCCAGGGAAAGGGGATATTCCTCTTCCAAAAACTCAAGGATCTTGTCGACTGGAAACACAAAGAGTCTGATCATCGAGTTGCTGGAGACAACGGCAGCCCGGAGACTTTTGTTGTTCAAAAGTATATTGATGATCCGTATCTCTTGGCGGGAAGGAAGTTTGACCTGCGCATTTATGTTTTGGTGACTTCTTTCAACCCATTGAAAGTGTGGCTGGCACGCGAGGGGTTCGCTCGATTATCTGGCGAACTTTTCTCCCTGGAGAAAATTGACGATAGCAGAGTTCATCTGACTAACATGTCCATTCAGTTGAAGACGGAGTCCAACGGGAGCTCAGAGCGGCCAAGTGACTTTCAGGTCAAGCAAGGATGTAAATGGGATCTCCACAGGGTAAGGGAATACCTTACGGCCAGACATGGCGTGAAAGTGATGGACAAACTGTTGCAACGCATTGCTGGTAATTTTTAGTTAATTTACATCACTGCAGGCGAGATAGAATGAATTTCACACAGTTGGGGATGAATGCGGTATCGTAAGGCAATCGGGGAAAACAAAAATATGGTCACATGTAATACCACAATAGCTTCAAAATTATCGTCGACGTTTGATCTGCTCAACTCAGGCGTGTCCCGTTAGCCTATACCTTTTAGGCGCGTAATTTTACACAGAATCGCTCTGTATAGCTAAACATGGCGAGGGTGATTCTGGCCCGGAAGTGATCGGGATAGCGTGTTCAATCATATACCAAACAATCACTTCCGGGCCAGAATCAACCTCGCCATGTGTACATTAGGCTGACAGTTATTTTGCTTATCGACGATTTTTCTCGCTCTGAGTACATGAATGGGTTCCGAATAAATAAAAAAAAAAAAAGACTCGCCAAATTTTAGCCCATAATTTTAATATTAAGGGGTGCCGACAGCCCCTTACTTTTTCCCATTTATATAACATGGGCTTTTCGACTGTTTTAATCAATTTTTTTCTCGAAGGCGCAATCATTCGTCAAAAAGTCCAAGATTGAGCAACAATGTTGATGATGACACACCCTTCCAGTGAAACAAAATTTGTCAACATCCATTAGGAATTTCATGTGGTTTATTTCATTGTTCGGAGTCTAACAATAAGATTTGAGGGATGAGAACCAAGATGAAATTCTTAATGGATGTTGCCAAACTTTGTTTGACTGGAAGGGAGTATCATCACCGACATTGTTGCTCAATTTTAGATTTTTTAACGAATGATTGGGCCTTCGAGAAAAAAATTGATTAAAACAGTCGAAAAGCCCATGTTATTCGAATGGGAAAAAGTAAGGGGTGTCAGCCTCCCTTGATATCGAGATGAGGGGTAAAATTTGATTTGATTTGGAAATCACACGTGAAATCACCAGTGAAATTATCACACGTGAAATTATCAAAATTATCAGTTAAATATCGTACAGGCTATGCAAAATAACGTCGAATGGTGCAATTCTATTGGCTGAAATTTTGATGGGAAAAATAACCACAGGTATTCAACGATTTCCTTCAAGAAACTTTAACAAAGATTTGTTCAATTATTGCATTTAAATGCTATTGTGTTTCTTTTGGAACGGAGCAGATTGAATTTTTGTTTTGAATAAATGATGAGCGCCTTTGCCAAATTATTCCGGTAAGTCGCGTCGATAAGAAGAATTCAAAATTAATTCACAATTAGTGTTCAATTGTGGCAAATGGAAGTGTGGATTCCTAGTCGACTAAATGTGCTCCTAAAGACTTCTAGGGGAGCTCGCGAAAACTGGCTAGTGCTGGGCGATACAATATCGATACTCTCGATATTTTGTATCGATACTTCAAGTAACGATATATCGAGATATCGATACACGGAGGCTAATTTTGGTATTCGATACACGCCGTAGTATAAACAATACAAAGTATATAAATAATATAAAAGACATTGTACCCTAATTATTAGAAAAAGAATACAAAGTGTATAAATGACATAAAAAATATCGTATCCTGATTATTAAAAAATTACAAAGTCTATAAATGATATAAAAAATATTGTACTGTGATTATTCAAAAAAATACAAAGCGTATAATAATTTGTAAAATGTTGTATCCCAATTATTTAAAAAAAAAATGCACAGTGCATAAACTTGAGTAATTTTTGCCATGTATACAGTTTGTAAAAATAGATATAATACCTATATCGATACTTCAGACCTGTATCGCTCAACACTAGTTAGAGCTCTCGAGTAAGCGTCGCTAAGTATTCTAGAAGAAGTCCAAGAGACCTCTTATGCAATCTTTTTTGACTCTTGTACGAAGCTCTCCAAAGCCTCGGGAAGAACTCTTTCAGGACACGAATTCAGAGCTCCAAAATACGACGTCTTTTAGAAGTCGGTTATAAGTACGTTTTTCGAACCCGTTCATAACTATTCTACGAGATTTATCAAGAGACTTGGTAGAGTCTCGCGCCAAGTACACTTAAAACGAGCGCGTTGATGACAGAGTATCTTTACCGCGATGGCTGCTTTCTGGCGGAGTGGGGATAAAAGGGCGATCTGAGTAATCGAATTTATCAATTGTATAAAATGATTTGCGCTTCATACTCGAAATGAGAATTCACTCAACCTTCATTTGAGGGAGGGGGGGGTGGGTATCCCCGAATTTTACCGACTCCGTCTACTTTCTCGAATACCTCCCAAACGGGGCTACCAATTGACTTGTCCTTTTGGCAGCCGATGTTCGACGAGTAATGAGTTCGACCGATTACTGGTTTTATATGTAGATTACACAAAGTGTTATTAAAAATGATCTACAAATCGATAAGATGTAGATGTGGTTCGTTGATCAAAGACACAAGTCGAAAAATCCGTAGCCCGGATATAATATGAAAAATTCAATCTGCTCTTTGACTCAGACCTAGCTGCGAAGAATTATTTTGCAGTTATATGATCTCAAAGTGCGATATGACTGCTGCGGAAAAACGAACAATTTCATAGTTGTTGTGTAGCAATTAGCGTTATATACTTTTATATGTGTCTCATAAGGGGCTATGCTGGTAGTGTTGGTCTGAGTCGTTATACCAAGAGGCTCTGTTGAAAGCTCGCGGTCAGTCACAGCCAACTTGACACTACCCAAGTTTTTCGTCGGTTTCTCACAGGCTGGCCATCCCCATTTTAATTTTAAACTGTCAAAGGCCGTAACATGATTTAATAAATGACCTGCTCTTCATTTTATTGCATCTAATTATTAAAATTGGGAGGCAATGGCCCACAAATTCAGACTGCCAGACTCCTTATGAGAAGTGGTCGCAAGACGTGTAGAAGTAATGATCAAGATTAATAAAATTTGTCAAAGATATGCCGCGCGATTGGAAAAAGGAAACTAAATATCGCTGCTTGTTGCAGGCGTGATAATGTCCAGTCTGCAGTCCGTAAAAATGGTAATTATGCAGAGAAAAAGTTCATTTGAGCTGTACGGCTACGACATATTGTTGGACGAACATTTGACGCCATGGTTACTAGAGGTAAATGCGTCGCCAACCCTTACACCGACCGACAGCAAGGATTATAGGTTGAAGTTTGACTTGTTGGACGACGTACTGACAATCCTAGACTTCGAGAGAATTCTGACCGGCCATGAGACCAGGGTCGGCGGATTCGACCTTCTGTGGGATGACGGACCTATTTGGACGAGTCACCCGAGTATGATACCTCGCGGCTCAAAAACTCTCAGCCAATTTCCAGAATTAAAAAGGCTCAACATATTCCTCGGAAGCTACAACGACAGGGTATCACAGTTACGGCAGTTGCATGGAGAGCTTGAATCCAAGCTTAAGAAACGCGCGCAATTCAATGAACAGGAGTAGAAAAAAATAGAGGAACAACTCTCATGAGATTTTTCAGAAATATACGATAATGAATATTTGTGGCAATACTGAGTTTTAATTCATCACATCTGAAGTCTTTCAGGCTGACTCCTTACCAGTTTACATACAGAGAGAATGAAGCAATACTTTTCACTCAGTCACAGCCAACTCGGCAGACTCTAGGTTTTTCGTCTGTTTATTGCAGGTTGGCCATCCACTTGTTTTTTTTTTTTTTTTCGAGTCGATGTTTTCCGACAGCAACTCGATTCATCCGGAGAAAAAATGCAGATGGCCAGCCTGCAATAAACAGATGAAAAACCTGGAGTGTGCCGAGATGGCTTTGACTGAGTGGAAACGATTGCTTTAACCCATTGCGGCACCAAGTCACGAAACGTATCTGTGCGAGGTAAGTGGGGGGTCCGTCAGCGTATTAGTGTGCCATAAAAAATACACGGCAGCCGATGTTTGACGAGTAATGAGTCCGAACTGGTACGTTTTATCGGATGAAATCGGGATTTTTTTTTTATTGAAAATTCTGGACGTGTCATTTATTTTGACTTATATCACAGCCTACGCATCAAAAATGCAAAATCGGCCTCTGTAGCCCAATTCTGTATGGAGTTCCGAACATAACGATCCAAAAACATCTTTGTTTCCGACAACGATGAAGGGGCAAAACATATTCCACGATTTTGTAGTAATTTTTGGGATTGTCCACGGCTGAAAGCGGTAATGGCCGCTAATGTGATGAAAATTAGTTCCCAGTTTTCGAAAATTTATAACTTTGACAAATTTAAAGCTGGACAAACAATCTTGCGGGATATGATAGATAATAATATGTCGTTCGACTGTACCCAAGATGGTTTGTGTCCGATGTGTAGTTATTGCACAATCGCGTTATAAACAATTTGAGGGCTTATCTTGTGAAATGCACGATTTTAAGGAAAATTGTCGTATTCGAATTTTATAAACGGCATCTGAAAGTAGAGATAAAAATCTTCAATTTGTATATTTTGGATTTTCACCTGGGATGTGGGAAATGTGTTCAAAACGTCCATGAAAGTTGCTCCACACGCTCGAAAGTGCGCTCGAGGCAGAGTCGGGTACCGGTAGTGGGGGAACAAGCTAGCGGAGGAGAGTGTATTAACGCGACGGGTTGCCATCTAATGCGGCGCTGTTTCGCAGAGCGAATACTTACTTCATGAGTCAATTTTTGTCCATAGGTTTTTCTGGTAATGTTTTTTATCAACTATAATGTTTTTTTATCGACTATTACAATGTGAAATCGTTTAGGTATAGAATTGGAAGGTGAGTATGTGTATTTTTATTTGATATGATTAATAAGTTTTCTCACAACTCTACCGTGCGATTATGTGGAAATTACAGGTTCCAAGTGCGCAGGCGCTGATTTATTCGAATATCATTGGCCGGCAGAATCGCGCTAGCAACTCCACCAACTTTTCAGTAATATCCCTAGTTCTGTCGTCTGCTAGATTCACAGCAAACATAACCTATTCCTGCTACGGCCTGCTGCCATTTGTATTCGACATCAATCGGAAGCAAATAGCAGACAGACTCTAGGGATATTCGTGGCAAGTCTGAAATTGGCATCCCTCGTAATATTCGGATAAATCACCGCCTGCGCACTTAGAACCTGTAATTTCCACATAATCGCACGGTATTACGTACTTTTTTCATGTGATACATATTTATAACTTTTGGTTATTTATAACAAAATGCGCAAACCGTTTTTTTTTTCTTCTGATATACAGAGCGTTTCTGTGGAAAACCATGCGCCTGAAAGGTATTTATTACGTGGGAAATAAAACCCAATCGTCGATGTCTGATCTGATCAATTCAGGCGTTTCCCGTTAGCCTACCTTTTAGGCGCGTGATTTTCCACAGAATCGCTCTGTATGTGTAAATATTTGATACTGTGTAAAAATCAAGACAAAATCATCAATAGTTCTGACGCAATTTTTTTCTATGGAAAACTACTTAAAACAAAATTTCGTGAGTACTGATAGTTCTATTTCTTATAGTTCTATAAAAATGTAAATAAATCCTTGAGATACTGTCCATGCCTCTTTCTATTAATATAAGCATACTATACGCTGTACTGCATTTTAATTTAAAGGGTTAGGTATACTTAGAACGCAAAAAAAAACGCTTTTTTTCTGATTTTTTTTACAATGACGGAATTTATTCACAACAAATCTATATTACTTAATTCGAATTAGTTATATTTCAAGTAATGACCAAAAAAATTTTACACAAAAAAAAGTGAAAATTAAGTCAGTTATGGTCAATTTTGTATAGGTCCAAAAAAAAAAGAGGTGCCCGTGCGGTGAACCATCTGCAGCTTGAACGGCTTATCTGAAACAAAAAATATTTATAAGTTAGTTAGAAAACAACATTCTTAAGTACTTGGCGGGCGAGTTTTTTCAATTTAATGCATTATTTTTGTTTTTATATCGAAAAATGAGTCATTTTTTTTTTTTTTTCATCCGCCATTTTGGTAAAAATTTTGATGTTGAAAAGACTCGCCCGTCAAATTCGTAAGAATGTTGTTTTCTAACTAACTTATAAATATTTTTTGTTTCAGACAAGCCGTTCAAGCTGCAGATGGTTCACCGCACGGGCACCTCTTTTTTTTGGACCTTTACAAAATTGACCATAAGTGACTTAATTTTCACTTTTTTTGTATGAATTTTTTTTTGTAATTACTTGAAATATACACTCTAAGTACGAATCAGTTGAAAATTCACTTATTGAATCAGTGATTTAGTATCCCACTGCAGAATCAGTCATTTCGGTCAACATACACTGCATAATTAGTTGATTTATTCGAAACAGTGAATGACGACTGACAAACCAGTGTCTTCTTGTATTGTTTAGCCAGTGATTCTTTATTTGCACTGATACAGCAGTGTAGTATTACGGTTTACGACTATCCCGCGCATGTCGCGTCGGTCTTGGCTGGTCTTGACTCTTGTAAAACTCGTGCGTTAGCCAAGTAAAAGGAAAAGAAGAAGAAGAAGAAAACTTATGCGTCGACTGTGCGTGCTGATAAGGTAAGTTAATATTCACAACTAATAAATACTGAATAACTGAATAATAAGTTATTATGTCTGAAAATCTTGCTGATCTTCCGAAATATCAATCTCAATCGGTTTTTTCGTGGAAACTGATAGCGGTTATGTTAACTCCGTACGTTCTTCATGTGCGCTGTATTATCTATGAGGCCATGGTTACATGGCCATTATAACTATATTTCTGATGTGCTGATGACTATCCCATCGAAAAGTACAAAGCCGGTTTTGGTTAGGAAACAAACAGGAGCGCTTAGAAGCCTATAATGTCTTAAATATTCGTATTCTGGTTACTAATTCTATATGACAATATCGCTTTCCTCAGGAACATCATTTTAATAACATCGCTAAGAGAGGTTTTATTGAATATCAGTTATGGACGATGCGAAAGAATATTTCTCCTTCGAAGAAAAAATATCAGGGTATCGCTTGTATATGAATAAAACTTGGAGAAAATATTTTCAAATTTTGAAGTTTGAATAGAGGACTGGGTTACCGTAACCCAGTATGGTGTTTAAGGGTTAAGTAATGAGGATAGTAACGTGACGTGGCTTGAAAATTATTGTAATTATTTATTTATTAACCCCTGTTACCTCAATGAAATATTCATCAATGATATTAATCAATTCCTGAGTCAAAATATCATTTTTCATCTAGTGGGTACCCGGGTACCCGGCCGGGTGTGCCCTCTAAGCACATGTACTTTAACGCAGGGCTGCCGGTGAGCAACTAATGAATTTTCCTACTATTTTTTTGCATCTGCTACTATTTCCCCCTATTTGCAATAAATTGCCGCTAATTGCTCCTATTTTAATGCTCCATGCGGAAATACATTTTTTTTACCGTCAATGTGTGTCTCAGAATGTAAGGTTAACTATTTGGAAAGCTATGATAAATCACGTGATGCTTGTATGGTAACTAATTCAAATTACCGACCAACTGGAACATTGTGATTTGTGCGCGATCGGTAAAGTGACTCACCGCTTGGTGACAATGAGATGATTTTGTAGCTACGTGTTCTGACAGTGAAATTACGTTAAATTACGGTAAGTAATTCTCGATATACCTAATTTCTGGGAATATACGTGACGTCGCAAATTGAAGAATTCGAGGGGCGGGAAGCAATTAATTTTTTTCCCAAGAGCCGAGTTTGAAATGATACGTACAAATTTGAGAGGTTAGGTTTCGTTTAACAGAACTATGTTTTTATGTTTTTTCACACAGTTGAAGTATAATGAGTCAAAAATACAGATTCAATCGAAGTTGGCTATCTCGACAAGATGCTTTGGGCTACGAAGCATCTAGATGGTGTAATAGAAATAATGCTATTGCGGATGAATTATTCTATCAGATCTGGCTCACATCATTCTCCTAGGTGGCTAAAGGCTATGGGGCTATTATTCAGCATTCCAAGAGTGTTAAGCACAACCAGCATGCTCGGACAAAGCTTCCAAATAAGCAATTGAAATTAGAAGGACGTGGTGAAACAGGGGGTTGTTCTATAAGACAGCTGAAGCCAATGCAATTACGCAATAATACAGATGCAAATACAAAAGCTGAAATTATTTGGACGATTAAGAATATTCATAGCAATATGTCTGCAGCTTCGTGCGATGATCTGAAAGAAATATTTCAGAGTATGTTTCCTGGACCCATTGCCGACAATTTTAGTCTTGGTCGTACTAAACTCAGTTATCTTGTCACCGATGCTTTGGGTCCATATTTCATGAGAATTGTGACTGACGATATGCTGAATTTCTCAACAAAGCCATCGATAAGACTGATATCCCTAAAACAAAGCTAATTATTCTAATTGGTTCTGACGGTCCAAATGTCAATCAAAAAGTATGGTCGATTCTTAATTTGGAAGCAGTTGAACTCCGTGGCCGAGGATTATTCAATATTGGATCACGGAACATTCATATCATTCATAATGCATTCTGGAAGGGACTAGGAGAGCTTGGTGGCGAAGCAAGTGACTTCATTCTCCAAGTTTATTATTTCTTCCACGGATGGCCTGCACGATGTGAAGACTTTGAGCAGATTCAGCTTCAGCAGCAGCTCCCAACACATCGTTTTCTCAAACATATGAATGGCTAGATGGTTAACTTTGCAGCCAAGTGCAGAACGAGTTTCAGAATAATGGAAAGCACTAGAAAAATACTTCCTCAATTTTATTCCCAACCAAAAGAATTTTAAGACCGTCATAACTTCACAGAAGTACCTTGCGATATGTAAGTACTCGCGTCAAAAAGCTATGAAAGCTGAATTAGATTTTATTGTGGACAGTGCTGTATTGTTTACTAAATTTACTTTTCGATTCCAAAAAGATGAACCGTTGATTCATCTATTGTTTGATGAGCTTCGATTATTACTGCTAACGCCCGCAGGTCGGGTTTGTAAAGTAGAAGGTCTCAAAAGCTACAATGATAAAAAACTAAAAGAAGAAAATTTGTTCGCAGCAACTAATCTATTTCCGATAAAATCTGTGGTTGTTCCTAAGTTAGTAGAAGATTATTTAGGCAATGATGGACTGACGGAAAGAGACAGACTTTCTTTCTTACAGTGTGCTCAGAGCCATTTTAAAGTAGCTGCAATCCATGTCATGAAAAAATTTTCTTTAGAAGCATATTCAGATTCCAATATGATTTATTGGTGCCGCTGTCTACAGCCAGACCGGATTAAAAAAATATTAGCTGTGCGGATATTGTCAAAGTTGCACAAGCGTTGCCATTCGTTGAGGATATTTCATTAACTGCGCTGGCAGATGGATGGGGATTATTGCAACTTGAAACCTTGTCAGAATTTACGTGAGAGCGAGTAGATCATTATTGGCAAAAAAATGTATTCAGTTCAAAAAATGCGAGCAGCGATCCAAAATACCCAATAATTTCTCTGGTAGTGAAGGCATGTATTTGTTTGTCCCATGGAAGTGCCGATGTGGAAAGAGGATTTTCAGTATCTAAAAGAATACTATCTGACGACAAGGCAGCAATGTCTGAAAAAACATTGAATGCACCAAGAAATTAAAAAATAAGCTGCATCTTGTACCTAGTATACAAGACTTGCTCACCAAGGAGCGATTGGCATATCAAAGCTATAAGGCTTACTTGGAGGCTTAGACGAGCAAAAATAAGGAAGCAGCTGAAGTTGTACAGAATGAAAAACTCAGACTCGAGCTGGGAAAATAAAATTTGTCAGAAATTAAAACGAGGAACGAAAATATTAAACAACTAGAAACCAAACTTGAGGTCACATTGAAACAACATAAGTTGAAAACACAGAGTGCTGATAAACTATCGACAGAAGCGAATAAACGTCTGCAGAAAGCGTTGGAAAAACAAAACATACAAGACATACAGATGGCATAAGGATTAATTCCAGGTGCTGAAACGTTGGGAGGACAAGAACGAGAGCAAGAGAATATCGCGTTCATACTAACTAGGGAAGTTGAAAAGAGGAAGAGTAAACTGATATCTGATTTCATCAGCGACAGCAAGAAACGAGGAAAATAAAGAACTTCCATCAATTACTCACTACAATGCAATATGTAACTGATTTCTAGTCTAGATATAAGATCGACGAAAAATGTAGTATTACATCACTATTACAATATTCCGTGAATGTTATTATAATATATATAACTTATTTAATATATGTCCCAAAAATTCTAGTAATTCAAGTCTTTTGTAAGTCGCATAGATACTGGAGAACAACTGATCTTGCAACTAGATATAAGATTGTCAATGTCATGATGAAAAAATGAATATTTTCTAAGTTTGATACATCAAAATATATTGTTTCCTAGGCTTAAGTGATGGTTACTTCCAGAGATGTGAAATACTCCGATTTTGAATCCGATTTTAATTTCTATTATAATCAAGTAATGTGATATAAACTTATTGATACCTACTACTACTACTACTACTACTACACATGTTCCTGATTAATACTTGTCATAATTAAAATAAAATAATATCATATTATTTTTATAAGGGTTCATAATTATTATGATTATAATTTCGGCCATGGGCACATGAAATACGACTAGAATGGAGTTTCGTTTTCGAACAAGTCAGAAAAAAAATTTAGCCACCGCAGACTCATTAATTAACATTACTGTACATTAGGGTGGTCCTTAAATACCAACTTGAGGAGTGAAGCATGGCAACGTTCAGACAAAAAATAAAAAAAAATTGTCCCCATATATTAGATTTAAAAAAAAAGTTCTAATAGGTGCTTGAAAAGGCCTGAAGGTTTCCGTTTTTTTTATTTTTTTTATCTTTTCGATTTACCTGCATTACTCGTGAAATGTTACTTAGGAAACGGCTTCCAGAACATAGAAAAAATCCCATCGTAAGGGTGATAATCGAAAATTCTAATATTTTGGTGCAAAGTTGTGCAAAAAATCAGGCTTGGGGTCAACAACACAGACAGATCGACCGAAAAATTTTCTTTGATTTTTCTCAATATAGTGGTATATTTGATAGCGAAATTGCCGTAACAATCGAATGTCGGACATAAAAAAAATCGCAAGATCCCATGATATTTAAACGGAAAACTTTACACTTCTTTAGGTACGTGTTAGAATTCTTTTTTAAATCTAATATTTAGAGACAATATTTTTTGATTTTTTGTCTGAAGGTTGCCATGCTTCACTACTCCTCAAGTTGGTATTTAAGGACCACCCTACTATATACATATAACTACAATATTGTAATATAGATATCACATGTTCGATTCCCTGTATCTAATTCTGAAAATATACTTTTTCAGACCCATATGATAAAGGACTTTTTTGTTTGTTTATATGTCGAAAATACATTCCGATTTTGTGAATATTTTTTTTTTTCGGCATTTTTCAACTTCACCTTTCCCCGTAATCAAACCTCCATCTTCTAATAGTGCTCAAAAATTTTGTAATATTTAATTAGATTTTCCTGAACTTATTCAGATTTCAGAATATAGGTGTTTTTTTTTTTTCACTTCGATAATCGTATCTCAGATACGGACGCTTGGAAAAATCTGTAAAAAATTGTGTATGCATTTTTTGACAAATAGTTTGAAATAATAAATTATTAAGCAGATCTAAAATTTCACCGCCAGATCTTGATCGAGATGTCATGGAATGCCCCTTATACTGTCCGACCTCTCAATAGTTCCGCTTCCCCAGTTTGATGTGTGAACTGCTTCCCCCCACTACTCAGACGAGTAACCGTGGACTCGGATTTCGTATACCTACCTCTCAATAGTTCCGTCAGCCGAAACTCCATTTCATACGAATTTCGGAGCATAAGAAAACGAAAAGTCTATACGCCGGCTTACATTGTCATAAAGCGAATGTGTAAAGCGATCGGAACTATTGAGAGGTAAGTGCAAAAGTCTCGCTGGCAAGGTACATGGCGGGGGTATACCGATTCGTGGAAAAACTCTTGCCCTCTCATCCCTGCCCGGAACTATTGAGGCGTCTGACTGTATTCAACTATATTCATACAAATTTTTGTTAAAAAAGATCAGAAATTGACAAAGTTATTGACATAAATGTAATAACATAATAAAAAAATGACTCCCCCTGGTGGCATCGATACATAGTGGTGACGAATCATCTGAAATGAAATGATGAATTTTTTTTTTAAATCTACACAATAGTTGCTATTGTTAAGGGGGTATTCACACCTTTGAATGGGTCAAAATTCTGAGGCAGAGATTGATATTTTACAGCGAATTTGATAGTCTGATCAAATCCAAAAAAATCATGAACTTTGAGGAGGGATTGACGCCCATTATCCATATTCAACATTGAATATTACTTTGAGTCTAATAGTAGTTACGCTGAATATAGAAAAATACGAAATTACTCGGTTGTCGTAAAGAATCAGGAGCACCGTTGGATCGATTCTGGAATTTTAGGTCTTCAATTGTTCAGAAGGGATCCCTCTATCAGATAAACATACAAATTTTTGATATGACAATTTTTGATTGAGATAATAGAAAAAGTAGAGAAAAAAAACTTAAAAATTAGAAAAATCTCAGTAAAAACTAAAGGAATCAAGCAATTTTTGCGATATCAAAAAGTTGTATGTTCATCTGATAGAGGCATCCCTTCTGAACAATTGAAGACCAGAAATTCAAAAATCGATCGAACGGTGCTCCTGATTCTTTACGACAACCGAGTAATTTTGTATTTTTCTATATTCAGCGTAATTACTATTAGATTCAAAGTAATATTCAATGTTGAATATGGATAACGAGGGTTAATCCCTCCTCAAACTTCATGATTTTTCTGAATTTGATCAGACTATCAAATTCGCTGTAAAATATCAATCTCTTCCTCAGACTTTTAACCCATTCAAAGGCTCCGGAAATCCCCTTAACAATAGCAACTATTGTGTAGATTTGAAAAAAAAATTCATTTTTTTATTTCAGATGATTCGTCACCACTGTATCGATGCCATCAGATGGAGTCATTCTTTTATTATGTTATTACATTTATGTAGATAACTTTGCCAAAGTCTGATATTTTTCAATAAAAATTTGTATGAATATAGTTAAATATGTACTTAATGAATTGTTTTTTGTCCGATCCCCAAATAATCATTCCTACCTACAAAACAAAATTCCCGAAAATTGTCAACGTTCGTTGACCAAGTTTTAGGTGACACCGTAATAGGTTGATACATAATTCTGTTTCTGAAAATAAGTGTAGTGATTAACCCAAAACAGGTGAATTGCTGTGTTGAGCGAATCATTGTGTAAGATGTTTTGAGAATGTCAGTACGTGTAAAAACAGTGTCGTCGAATTCTCGCAGACACTGCCTTCCACCGCTATAACGACGCGCGTGGCGTGATATTAGTCATAGCGGCAATCATAACTCGTAATAATCATTGATAGTGAGTGTCGTTTGATGGGGACGGAGACCTGCGTGCACACGCAGTTAGGAAGAGAGAGAGAGAGAGAAACCTATGGAAATGCGTTTACTTCAGAGTTTACTTTGATTATACAACGGGGGCGTACGACTAGCCATTTAATAACAACAAAACAAAAGTGAGAATTAATATTGAACAGAAAAGCGTCGTATCTAACAATTAGTGCAGGTCACTTTGCTGCTAGTATTCCAAATGCAACAGGATTTAATAATTTATGATATTTTATTCGAAATAATCATCGAAAATGAAACGGACAAAAGACGTGACGTCGACGCACGTTGTTAGGTTGGCAGGTTCACGGCGCAGTCACTATTTTCCGTAATCAATCTCGTGGTACTAAAAAAACGTAATTCAAGTGACGATTCATTCATTTGTTAATAATTGAGTAGTAACCTTAGTCGCTGTTTATGTTTATGGAAGAGAAGATTCTTCGACGATACGAAAATTGGTATAATTGTGAAAAGTAGGTAGAGCCAGAGATGAAGTATCCGCGCAACGGAAACCGTGCCAAGTTTGATTGGACGACTTTGACAACGAGCGAATTATCATTGAGTTTTTACAAAAAAAATTAAATAAAGAATTAGATTCTTAACGGGCGGAGAGGCATGAGACGAAGGGCAGTCTTCTCAGGTAGCAAGGCACCCCGCCGAAAGACAGACAGACAGACAGACAGGCAGGCAGGCAGATAGACAGACAGATTGGAATGTGGCCGTTAATATTCCAATCCCGCCCGTCGATCTCGCGCAAACATCACAAACCCGCAACAACTACCTCTACAGCTTGTTGTGGGCACGGGGCGTAGGGGAGAACACAGGAATCGGGGGTGGACGAAAGATGGAATTATTGTTTGATATGAAATGATGATTTGGTAACTTACCCTGCCGCTTTCAGCCGCTGGCGAATTCTCGACGATGTCATAAACGATGTGTGGAAGACCCGCCGTGCCGAGCAACGAAAAACCAAATCCTGACGTGTCGCTCCGGTTTAAGGTAACCAGTAACTCCTCAGCCATGTTTTAGCCACATTGATTTCACCACTGCCATTTGCCGCACACCACACGTAAACTAACACCGATGAAACTTGAAGAAAAAAAACCTCTATCTCACACTCGTTACTTCGAACCGTAACACCGCAACTTTACTCGACCATCAACAGATGACGGAATGTAGCAAAACGCCACTCCTGCATACAACTGACACTCAACACGCATAGCACACACGCGCCACAGTGACAGCTCTCAACAGCACGGCACACGGCAGCGCTGGCGCCGGCGATTCGGTGACTTCAGGCTGGTGCTGCCATCTCGACAGCATCTCAACAAACCTCCGGGGTCCTTCACCTTTCAACGGCGCTAATCAGCTTGCAACTTCTTGCTTTTTCAGTCCTCGAAACGAGTTCAATCCGTTACTTGGTTTATAAATATCTCTGATATAGTGTTAGAATTTCCTTGTCCGTTAGATCTAACTAGATTATACAGTTTCCATTCACTGTGTATTATTGATTTTAACCATGCCCCGATTGCCGCTGTAATTGTAATACAATTTTTATACGCTTACATGTACAGAAATGTATGTGATTAGTTTTTAAATTAGTATATACGAGTAGAAACGAAAATATTATTATCGAAATAAAAACAAACTGCTATTCTGAATAGTTTCAAGCGAATTATCTCATTTTTAATAACTCGGATTCTTTAGTGAAGTTCTGCACCTCCACTAAAATAAGACATACATATTTCGTGATATTTACAGACAATGGGTTTGCGAACCGCTCGTTACTTTTGCCTGTGAAAAAAAAAAACGCCAGAAATTCGAATGAGAAAAGTATAAACAAACTATAATTTCGCGGGTTGTTGTGGTTTATGTTGTTCTTCAGTTGGTGGCGCTCAAGTGCCGATCACCCACCAATAAAATTTGAATTGAGCTTCAAAATTTATATAAATTTCAAAATATGGTATATATCTCGATGTTATAAATGAAGAATTGGTTTCTGATGGAAAGATGCATTATTTTCACTTATTAAAAACCTGCCAAATATTTTTATCACTGGTAATACAGTATTTCACTTGACGTCAGTGATCGGACCATGATAACAGTACACACATAATAAGATTTTCTACGTGTGTGAGTAGTCAAATGAAACATGGAGCCCATCGCACATCTCGTCAAGGTTTCGGTTCCCAATTATTTGGCAGAACTACCGATTCCGAATTCGATCGGAGGATGGTTTCGGCTTGGAGGTATTTAGAAAATTGCCCATTATCATTTACAAGTAAATATAGATCAATGTATTTACTACAAGACATAGATATTATTTATCAGAAAATTGATTTGCTTCAATTAGGCTAACAAGTGTTTGCGTTGTCTTGCGGGAAATATGAAAGTTGGAAATAATTGTTTTTTCGTTTCAGTACGAGATTGGCTATCGTTGATACCGCCTACTGCCTTGCTGGCCGGTGTTGGCTTCGTATCTTATAAGGCATTATATCAATACGCAAAACCTCCGGTAAGTAAAATGGTAAAAATATCATTGAATGCGTATGAAACACCAGCCAATAGTTGGGCAATCTTCCATTCTCTTATTTCTTCTTATTCTTGTTATGTAACCTCGACCATATTACTTTCTAATGTCTACACAGAACGTTTCCGTTTCAGCCTCCGAATCACATAAATCCTATAATAAAAAAGGACTGCAATAAGGTCGTAGATTCAATCGATGTAGAAGATATTACTGAAAAAGCTGTATTCTGCCGTTGTTGGAGGAGTGAGACGGTTAGTAAAATATATCAATTA
Source organism: Tenthredo notha (assembly GCA_914767705.2). Lineage (NCBI taxonomy): Eukaryota > Metazoa > Arthropoda > Insecta > Hymenoptera > Tenthredinidae > Tenthredo > Tenthredo notha. Next base: position 3,950,399 of record OU611916.1, read on the forward strand.
AGTATTCCTACTGATAGTTACTGTTCAAAGACTTGAACCACCGCTTGTGCTTTTTATGACTGATCAGTAAATCATCATTGTTGGTGAACATTAGACGACAGAATCTATTAATAATGAAAACTAGACCAGAAAAATAATGACAACACCTTTGGTGATTGTTTCGTACTATGAAAGTTTGGTTCTGTAATAAATAAACATCACAGATTAATAGAATTCCTGATGCTGAAATGTTGAACTCAATTAGCGTCCATAAATATGCAAAGGAGGGTTTTATCCTATTGAACTTAAAAATGTGGCATCTCATTTGTTCTCATTTTTATTATCTGATTTCACAATTTTAAGTAACTTTGAATTGGCTACATGCGTGGTACGTGATAAGCCCTATAAGGATAAAAAAAAAGCAGTAACTTTGAATTCTAAGCCTGCTACTGATAAAAGTTATAAAACTGAATCATTTTCATTCTCTGAGCAAACATTCATAGATTCGAATATCGAGCTATTTGGCAGGTTGGCGAACGAACTAAATTTATTCCATACAAAAAACAAAGAGTCGACCCCGAATATAAGTCAAGTACGGTTTTTGAGGGTAAAATCGGTTACAAAAAATCTCGACTTATATTCAGGCCAACCCGGTAAATTCTAACTGAGATGTTTCATGATACTTCTTCTATTAAATTAATCAATTAATGTTGCCCAGAAATCATTTTGTCATGGAGTGCATATTGTAGCTAATACCATTGTTAATATAAAATTTTGCTGTTCATCAAAGTGTTAGGCAGCGGTACTAAGCGAAAATAGAGCATTCCGATCAGTTTACGAATTAGTTTGTAGTTATTTTCAATTTAACAAATTTTCCCTTAAGCTCTCAATCCGTGACCCGAAACATCTTTACATATATAACGTTCATAAAAATCGTTTCACCTTACTGCAAAATAAATTACGAGCGTATCAGATGGTCTCAATGTTGGCAATAGTATGTATGACAATTTATTGTTCATGGAAGAGTAAGCATATTCTATGCATCAAAAGTTTCAACTAGTGAGTGCCTGTTAGGCTTGCGTACAGGTATATTATTCTTACATCTGATACTTACTCTTACTTAACTTTTTCTGAATCGTTTTTATAGTGGCCTTACTGCGATGGAGCTCACGGGCAACACAACAAGGCGACTGGTGACAATGTTGGACCTATCGTCGTGAAGAGAAATAAATAAATAATTTTTATGAGGTATGGAAAAGGCAGACTCATTGCGTATAAGAAGGAACAGGATTGTAGTATAGTTAGCGCAATATTCAGAATCATACTTCTTACCTCTCTTACACACCATATGCTATGTATATTGACTCATTTATTGCAAGGGATTAGCTATTTATGTATCAAGTCCGAAGAGTGTCACTTTTCGGTATAAGTATATTTCTAATATCATCCGATCGCGTGGGGATTTATTACCCGGGCGCAGCGAGACACAACGCACTCAGAGGCGAATTTTGGAAATTAACCATACCAGATTTGACACTTCTCGGACTTGGCGCATACAATATTTCATGCGATCCGTTGTTTGAAGGTTCACTTTTTGTAAAATCGGTGTTATACTCACTTCAGTTTCTAAAATTACTGGTGTTATTACGTTTTTCTGTATCAACAAATTTTGACTCAGACGTTTGACATTTTCAGACATTTTGTTTTCTAATGTGTGAATGTTGTCAAAACTAACTTGACTATGTTTATTTTAATAAAACATATTCATACTGTCCGATAATATTTCATTATGGGCTCCTGTCCTATAATATTTCACTATATTTCAGTGACCTGAAATTGGTCACTTTGCGGCCTAAATCCAATGGTCAAAAAGTGAACTTTCAAACAACGTATCGCATAAAGTATAATAATTAACTAGAATTCGAAATAGACGATTGCTATATGTATTGGCGTTTATTATTGAAGGGGGCCCTGAGTCACTAGAAGTGGTAAAAATTACAGCCAAATCGAAATCGAAATTTCGCCCTCGGATTCTTGACTTGTATTGGGTGGAGTTGCCAATGTATAGTTTATATAGTGACTGTTATATTTTTTGTGGTAAGAATATTCTGCGGGCAGATTTATTGTGGATCGAGAATCGAATATTGTGTCAACTGCATGTATACTTATATATAGATAAATAATAAATATTAATTGATGTAATGACACTTGGTGATGAAATTTCTTGTGCTAAAAACATCACTTACTCGAAGTCCAATATTAATGTCTGTAAGTTCTTGATATCGATTATTGTTTGATATTTCTGGTATAAATGATCTTTGTAAAATACTATGTATATTGTATATATGTGAAAAAAATTAGATTATATGCAAAGGGTCGAAGGTTACACAATGAAAAATAATCAATTATAAAATTATCCTATTGCTTTATTATTAAACCTAATTATATACACTGACTTTGCTTTACGTTGTAAGAGAATAATTACATTAAACTTTAATGATTCCATGTCTCGATGAGAGTTTAACAGCAATGTTTGATTGCATAGAAGATTTTCTTACATCTGATATGATGATGCCAGTGGCATAGCTATGCCAATGCAACCAATGCGGCCGAGGAGATCTTCTGACTCGAGGGGGCCTCAACTGAGCCAACGCGACTTGAACTATAAAACTTTTGACGTCGAATATGAATTTAACAATATTTTATATTGGAATAAACCGAATTTCATCAACCTTTAGGTCAGTCAATGTCTCATTTTTTACAGATCAATATTTTGTATGGCGATTTTTCTCAGCATTCTGGCCCGTAAAGTTTAGTTACGCCACTGGATGATGCAGTATGTATATTAGACTGGGCCAAAAAAATTGACTATTTTTGTTTTTGATAAATATATCGAGAATATTATTCAGAATGACAAGAAAAAATTTTCGTGAAAGTTTGAGCCCTTAATATTAATTTTAAGATGTCTATCATCGCTATTTTTGATTTTTAGTCATCATTTGATGTTTTACGTCAGAACTGTCAAAACATTGAAGCGAAAGAATTTATTTTCGCTTATTCCTATGTAAAATTAAATTCCCTACAAAAGAGGTCTGATCATAGATTTTCGTCAGACAAGCCGTTTCCGAGTAATTAAGCTTAATAAATTGATATGTTTTTTCGATTTGACTTATTTAATTTGGAATTTTGTAACTAACAAATAAATGAATATCTGAAAGAGATCACGACGGATTCTTGAAGGAAATTTAATGTTCTACAAAAAAGATCTCTTAGTATTTTTGCCTAAATTCAATTCTTCAAAAGTTATTCTTAATTAAAATCGAAGAAATTAAGAATTTTAATTGAGAATAACTCTCGAAGAATTGAATTTAGGCAAAAATACTAAGAGATCTTTTTTGTAGAACATTAAATTTCCTTCAAGAATCCGTCGTGATCTCTTTCAGATATTCATTTATTTGTTAGTTACAAAATTCCAAATTAAATAAGTCAAATCGAAAAAACATATCAATTTATTAAGCTTAATTACTCGGAAACGGCTTGTCTGACGAAAATCTATGATCAGACCTCTTTTGTAGGGAATTTAATTTTACATAGGAATAAGCGAAAATAAATTCTTTCGCTTCAATGTTTTGACAGTTCTGACGTAAAACATCAAATGATGACTAAAAATCAAAAATAGCGATGATAGACCTCTTAAAATTAATATTAAGGGCTCAAACTTTCACGAAAATTTTTTCTTGTCATTCTGAATAATATTCTCGATATATTTTTCAAAAACAAAAATAGTCAATTTTTTTGGCCCAGTCTAATGTATATCACTGAACCTGCGTTCTTGGTTAATGTGCATGGGCTCGAATATAACTTTTGTAATCTGTATGCATTCAAGATCGACTATATAAATCTGTAAGAATTCCAAGATCGTTTATACAACGATCACTCTTCCATGTAGCTGCCCATTAGATATAATGCTACATTTTGTTATCTATAATGTTGAAGCAATTGATGATCTGCTCAAGGGGAGGAATAGGTTTAGGACTCCGTTTTTTTTTTTGAGTGATTCGCATAGATTTTTTTGGCAAAAAAAAATGCATATAATCCATTGAAACTTTGAGAACATTTTATACATACCGAGAATATTCGGTGAGACTTGACGACCCCTTTCCTACGGCAAAACCAACACAGGCGCGCATGTCTCACCGAATATTCTCGGTATATTCAAATAAATATTGTAACTTTTTTTCAAGTATTTACTCGGAAAATATAGAAGATATCAGCTGCCACACATCAAGGGTCACCATCTATTTGTGTACATTCTGGAGACCACAGTTTTCGTCTGAAATCAATAGGGGTTCTAATGTACTTTAAGATCTCTTTCTTCTATATGAACCTAACTTTGGAGTAATGTCATTGTTTAAAGTATTTCTTTATTGCAAAAAAAGTTATAAAAAATGGCAAAAAGTTATGCTCTTTTGTGGGGGGGGGGGGGGGGGGGGGGGGGGGGGGGGGTAGGGTCTTGAAATTTCAAATTTTTCATTTTTTTTTTATTTGCTCATGTGAAAGTATAGACATTAAAGAATAGTGTGTAAAATTTTCAAAGCGATCGGAGCAAAATTATGAGAGTTGTGATTTTTACAGCGGAGCGCTCTGTTCGGTGCCGGCCTGAGTCGGCAGGTAAGCCGAGGGACAGCTGCTCCGCCTCTATCGTTTATGTTCTGGAACTTTTACCTTGTACCTGTATACAATTTGGCTCGTGTTATATATGTATATAAACATATTATAGATGTATATATATTATATATATATATATACTCCTACCTGAAAACATCCGGCTTCTAGTTCAGTTCAGTTTGCAGTTACTGTTCTGCCGAGCAGTTGTATTCAAACTCTCGAAGTAATAAGTTCGTTGTCTGTTTGAAAATGCCGAAAACGTCCAGGCAATCTCAGCAAGAAGGTGGCAGTAGGCCTAATCGACCCAGGAAAAGAAAACCACCAACAAAACGCGAGAGGAAAGAATCTAGCAGTAGTCCTTCAGCTAAGAAAATCAAGCTGAATGTATCTCAAAGCGTGGAAACAGATTCGGAAAGACACTACCGAATTGTGGATTTTTTGCTCGTGTTTTCGCATATTTCGAGCCTGGTGAAGTGTGTTCAATGCGATGGCAAAATTAACTTTCAGTCTTGGAAGAGAGAAGGCCTTGGATTCACCATCAAAGTCACATGTGATAATTGCAAAGAGCCTCGCTTCATTCCATCGAGCAAAAAAATTGATTCTCGTTCTTATGAGATTAATACGCGATTCGTTTTCGTTATGCGGGTGTTAGGATTAGGTTTAATTGGCTGTGATAAGTTTTGTGGTCTGATGGACTTATCGTGTTCGTTCGTGAGTACATCGACATACAATTTGAAAATCAAGAAAATCTGTTCGAGTGTTGTTGATGTTGCGAAGAGATATTTCTTGACAGCTTTGAAAGAAGAAAGGGAAGCTACTTCGAAAGAGAATAATTTGGAGGATACGTCTGAATTGACTGTATCCAGTGATGGTACCTGGAAGAAACGAGGATTTTCTTCTCTGTACGGTGTGGCCTCTCTAATTGGATACTACTCAGGAAAAGTATTGGATCTTTGCGTAAAAAGCCTGTATTGCCATGAATGTAAGACCTGGGAAAACAAATTGGATTCTGCTGAATATGAAGAGTGGCACAAAACTCATGTCGATGAAGGAAAATGCAAAGCAAATCATATTGGAGCATCGGGTAACATGGAAGTCGATGCTATAAAAGAAATGTTTCAGCGCTCAACCACCCACGGAATAAAGTATAAAAACTACATCGGCGATGGGGATTCGAAAACATACGGTGGAATTGTGAATTCTAAACCTTACGGCGACGATTATATAATCCATAAAAAGGAGTGCGTCGGTCATGTCCAAAAACGCATGGGCAGACGTCTTAGAGATCTAGTAAAAAATCATACCGAGGAAGTGACTAAGGCTGGAAAGAAAATTAAAAGGAAAACTCTGGGTGGTAAAGGCAATTTAACAGCCAAGATAATCGATAAATTGACAGTGTACTACGGCCTGGCTATTCGCCGGAATCATGAATCTGTGGAAAAAATGTACACAGCAATCTGGGCAACGTACTTTCATTATAGTTCAACAGACGCAAATCCACAGCATGACAAGTGTCCGCAAGGCGAATCCACATGGTGCGAATGGCAAAAAGCAAACGCTACTGGAGAGCTTTCTACTTTCAAGCACAGTTATACTGCACTGCCGGATAATGTTCTTCAAGCCATGAAGCCGATTTATGAAGATCTCAGCAAAGAAGAACTGTTGAAAAGATGTGTTGGAGGTTTTACTCAGAATAATAATGAGAGTTTCAATCAGTTAATTTGGAAAATAACTCCAAAATACCTGAGTGGAACGTCTACACTCGTTGAAATTGCAGCTCACTTGGCAGCATGCACGTTCAATGAAGGGAATTATGCTTTGCTCAACATCATGCAAGAAATTGGAATTGGAGTCGGAACGAGTGCGTGCGAATGGGCGAGCGCGGCTGACGATCTTCGAGTCAATAGAGCGGACGAAAGAACAGAAATGCAAACTCGAGAAAACCGAGTTTTACGTCGGCAGCAGCAACAAGATGCTCTAGACATACAATCAAACAGTTCTTTACTGTATGGACCTGGCATCGATGACTCTGTGTAAGTATGCAACATGAAAAACTCGATTATTGATGTTCAAGTCTCGAAATTCGAGCGCTCAACGCTTTGAAAACTTTAAACGCGTTTATCTCGAAACTACCTTTTTCTAAGTCCGTTGCCGCGATATCTCGAAATCTAATGAACCGATCCTTATAAAAATTTAACCCCATATTCTTGATCTACTTTTTCAGACATTGACATCGAGTTTTTTCAAAATTTACAATAAATATTGATTTGACAATAACAATTAGACCTTTTTTTCCGCCGAAAATCGCTGTTTTAACTTCAAAGTGCTGCCAAAAATTAAGAAAAAATCCTAGAAAAAATTCCGTGCCGTCAATTTCAGGGGAAATTCATATAGTTTTCAAAATTTCTTGGTTTTTTGATTTCAGATGATCCAGTAAGGAGTTATCAGGGCAACGGGAAGCCCACTTTTTGTCGCGGCGTCTTTGGAAATCTGCTGCCAATCATTCATTTTTTAATATTTTGACTAAAAAAAAATACCACTTATTGATAACATGTTACTTTATCCGGAGCCGTTTATAAAAATAAATAATATTCAGCTATTCGCCGCACGGAGAAAAAAATATCGCTCTCAGAACTATCTAATAGATAGCTCTTCGTAGATCGCTACTGTAGCGATACGTTTTCGTATGGTAACAACACGATATCGCTATTCCAGCTATCTGTTAGACAGCTGAAATTGCTATACTACATTTTTCAACAGCCTTCTTACAGCGCCCTCTCATTTCTGCGCCAATTCGAGTGTCGTGCTGTTGTTTTAGACGCTTCTAGTTGAAATAATGTTATAAATAATTATATCAATTGAATATGGATTTGTGGGTGCATAATATTTTGGTAGAGTGGGGTCTTATTGGTTATCTTGATACATTCACAAATTTTGGAGGTTATAAAATATGTCAACGCGCAACACGACAGCGAAGTGTATAGCTCTTCTAACGATCCCGTATAGCTATTTTAGCTATCTAACGTATCGCTCTCAGAGCTATCTACTAGATAGCTACAGTAACGATCTGATAGATAGTCAACTGCGTATAGTTACTGTAGCTATACAATATAGCTCTGAGAGCGATACTTTTTTCTCCGTGCGGAAAAAAAATGATAAAAAATGGTAATTTTTTCAGCCTACAGACCCTACCCCCCCCCCCCCCCTTAAACACCTCTAAAAAATATAATTTTCAATTTTTTTTTTTGGGAAGTTAGGTTCATATATGGAAGAAAGATATATCCTTAAAGTACATTTGAAACATTATTGATTTCAAACGAAAACTGTGACCTCCAGTATGTACACAAACAGCTATGTACGTCTGATGCTGACCTCTGATGCGTGGCAGCTGATATCTTCCAGATTTTCCGAGAAAATACTTCAACAAAATTACAATATTTATTCAGTTTTGATAAATTATATAAATTTCTTTCTTGCCAAAAAAATAAGTCCTAAACCTATCTTCCCTTTTAACCCTTATAAGCATGGTGGTAACCCACGTTACCACCTCGATTTTCTTGAATTTTTCTAATTTATTTACTTTTTAACGTATTCAGATGCGGTTTTTTGCATTTTTCAGTTACTTGAGTAATAAAAGAACATAAAAATGCAGTCCAATTAGCATGATTGTTTATAATATAAGATTGATAAATGAACAAACTAAACGAAATGACGTTTTTTTTCGGAAAAATTAATTTTGGGAGAATCAATCCGAAGAAATTACTTGAAATTTCATACATCAGGGTTTTTGGGGTCGCTGATGACAAATCTGGAATCAGATTTTCGAAATTCAAAATGGCGGATCCAATATGGTGGACCAAAAAATTAAAAATATCGCTCGAGCTTTGAAATTTTGTACATTGGGGTTTTCGGGGTCGCTGATAACGAATATGGAATCAGAATTCCGAAATTCGAAATGGCGGACCAAGATGGCGGACGCCAAAACGTAACTGCACGAGAATGTTGCTGAAAATTTTCGTACAGTCTGATTATGAACAACTTACGAAAGGACATCTTTCCGGATGCACTTCGGAATTTCAAAATTGTTCGTTATAATTCAGAGAAGGTTTTGGGATAAATACATATTTCAATGACAGAAAATACGTTATCTTTCAATTGCAATAGATAAATGAGTGTGAACTGATAAGGTGACAAAATTTCACTTTATATAATGACAGTCCATGCATCATTTTCGATCGGGTTGCAAGTTTATCTTATCCTGGCACATCGTATCACATAGGTATACATTAGGGTGGCAATATTTTTTTAATTTTTTTTTCTCAAGCTCACATGAAAATTTGTTAGTTTGGTCAATTTAAGAGCCCTCTCCGAATTTTAGCTAAATTCAAAATTTCGTAGAGGTCGCTAAAGAATTTTGAAAATGTCAAAATTCGACGAAATTGATTTTTTTTATTTTTATATTCATCACTTGCTTACTAATCCAATATTTCCTAGGTGGATTGTAGAGAAACACACTGGATTTTCATGTAAAAATTTTATTATTTAAAGGTCGCTCAAGAATTGAACAAAAAAATTCTAATAAACTTTCAATGGTCGCGAGCGACCCCTAAATCTCAATATTAAGACTTGATCTTGAATTTGTAGTAAAATGATTAAATTTTGATAGTGAGCATCATTGAAATCAAAATAATAAATACTCACAAATTACATTTTTCTTGAAGTTTTTTTTTTAAATTCTTCACTTGCTCACTAATTCAATCTTTTCTAGGTGGGTTGTAGAGAAAAATACTGAAATTTCAAGTAAGAGTATTATTATTTAGACACCGCACAGTGGGACGAAACCCCGAAAACGTGGCCAAAAGTCTGTGAGCGCCGTATTCAAAATTTAGGATATACCTGCTCAGGCGGCGCTAGGTGCGACAATAAGCTAACAGTCTAACGAGAGGTCTCAAGCATTACAGATGTAAATAAGTTGTACACAGAGTGAGAATAAAGATAAGACCTGATTTGAGCATCTAATTCACTATACACTGTTAGAAATTTTTGTATGAAATTTCATAAAAATGTGTGTGAAGCAATTAACATATACTTTTACTACATTAAAATTCAGAGTTTATAACGAATGAATATTAAGACGTATAGTTTCGAAAAATTAGATTTCTTATGAATTTTCATACTGAAAATATATTAAATTTCACACATTAAAAGTTTTGAAATTTAATTCATAGTCATTGTATATGAAATTTCAGATAGAAATTATATTAAATTCTATACACATAGTGTATGAAATTTATGCAGTTCATTGAGAATTCTTACTTCTCGTATATGAAAATTGATATAAATTATGTATCAGAATTAAGGATCATTGTAAAAATTTGCATAAATGTATTGACAAATTTAAAGGTATGGGTACATTAAAATTCAGACACGTAATTGAAATTTATAAATCTTTTTAATAATATTCAATATCGTTTTACAATTGCGTTATACATATATATTGCTTATGACTTATACACGAACTTCGACTGATGGATAAAGACTAGAAAAATCACTTGAGAAATAAAGTATGCACAGTAATTATTCCTCACGTGTGAACACCCTGAAAAGAATAAATATGATAATATTGAAAAGTAATTATTATACACTTAGAATTAATAAGATCACGTATTGGTCCGAATATAAGTCGCTTGGGTGGTATGCATCGCTATTATATCTGGGCAGTAATACTTGCTAAAATAGATAATCCATGTTATTACGTACCTGTCGTATGGCTTCGATGAACTGTCGACACAATTTGTTTCGATACTGCTGACGCGGATCTCGAAGTATACACAATTCACGAATATACGCGACTCAGATCTTATAGAATCGTATTCCTCCACGCGTCCGCCATCACCAAAAGGAACTTACGGAAGTATAGGCATGGCTGAACGGAAATGGACGGGTAGCTATGCGCAGAGTGTACTGCGCAACCAAATCTTATTTCCGTATAATACCGTAAAATTTAATATCAGGTTATTTCAATTTTTATAAAACATTCTTCTGAATTTTAGTATGGCATGATGTAATTCTCAATTGAAACGATGAAATTTACAACATGGTCACTGAAAATTCATTCAGATCAACATGCATTTTGAATATTCAAGAGAGTTTTGTGAATTTTCAAAACAGTCTCGTAAATTTCATACAACCAATTTAATATTTTGAAATAGTAATTGAATTTTTAGTTTTGTTCATTAAGGGGGGCCTATACAGATGATTTAATCAAAAACATAAAATAAATCGATTTTTTGTTTTTTGTCTTAAATAATACTTCAAAAAGTTCCGCAACTTTTGGTGAAGTGATTTGCCCGTCTGATCATTTTTGGAGGTTTAGCAGCGCTATCTATGCCGGCATATGCAAACCGCGCCATCAACTTTACGCACACATGTTAGCAGACGACAAATCACATCAAACGACAATTGCTTTGACGCTTGGCTTACGGAAGATCAAAACTTTGCCTGTGCACACTTTTTTCTTGAGTTTGAAAACCTGTTCTTATTAGAACACTTTATTACTATATCTAAAAAGCTTCATTTAAAAAAATACCTGTTCTTATCAGAACAATACTGTTGTTTATACGTTTGTTTTTATTCTAGCCTGTTTGCGAATATTTTTATGTGGCCACAGCTTCGGAGCTTGGAGCTCGGAGCTCCTGAGTAGTATTCATTTTCACAGGAATCTGACGGACTCGTATTTTTCAGAACAAAATCTGAGAGTAGTGTCAACAAGTGCGTCTGTGTAACTTTATGTAAAATACTAGTATCTGCATTTAGAGGTTAGTTTTCGATTGTGTTTCAGTTTGCTACTTGATACAGGTAAGTCATGGATAAATTTTTTGGTCGTTGGCGGCCCCTAAAGAAAAGGTCCATCCAGACTACAACGAGCATTGCCACTCCCTATGGATGTCCCGGAGCGACCATCATCAGCCACTGATAGAAAGTTCAGTGCTTTTCAGGTACCAATGTCCCCGAGTAATGCAATCTATGATCCGGATTATATTTTGATACATTGCAAAGCGATGCAAGATTTAATGAAAAATTTGTCGTGTAGTGACTGCGGTGAAAAGGCTATTCGGGTCCAGATGAGAAACAGGAAAGGGTTCGCTGTCAAATTAGTTTTGGAATGCAAGTGCTGCGACCTCTGATATGGTGAAGCTTACAGCAGTCCACATACAGATTAAAAAAGTAACAAGTCTCCATTTCAGGCCAACCGAAGAATAGTGGATTCATTTATTGGTATCGAACAGGACACGCTGCGATGGAAAATTTCTGCATGACTATGGGGATCAATTTGATAACTCCTAAAACACATAACGCACACTTGAAGATGCTGGCAACGATAGCCAAAGCTACAGACAAGGAAATTATTTTTACAGTCAATATTTGTTACCTTGTGTTTTTGTAATTTATTTTTAATTCAATGTATATGATGCAAATTGACCTTGTTGTAGAATATTAAACTATCTTGACATCCTGAAATTATAATGGTATTTCATAATAATATCCAACTGTATCCTAACTGACTCGACAAGTAATGACGAGACGACCACGCATCGAGCAGACCCTTGGAGGAAAGGGGGAAGTGGGTGGCCCCCCCTTCCTCCACTTTTCCATCACTTCCTGAACCATCCAGAAGTTATTCAAACATGCAGAACTAAATATTTTTCAAGTTTTCACAAAAGTGCTGTTATCTCAAAACTACATTTTTACTTCTTGAAAAAGTCCCTTGCGTTACAACTTGAGTCTGATTGACTTGGAATTTGGTGAGCACATTCACAGATGCCTTACCCACAAAATAACGTAGGGTTTTTACTCTAGAGCGAGAGAAACTGGAACTGTAGTCTATTTTTCGCACAAAATTGACCAAATCCCTGAGAAAATGAATATAAAAAAAAAAAAATTGTGTACTATGACTAATAGTAATCGGATTTCAAAAACCCTACGTTATTTTCTTGAGGTAGTGTCCATCAATAAGCCAAGGAAGTTTGAATTGGATAACTTCATATTTGTAACGCAAGGAGCATTTTGAAATTTGGTATTCTTCGCTCGATAAATATGAGTAAGCCAGCGTAACTTTGGCATTATCATTTGGAATGAGTTTATATTTGGTACAATATTTCCGATTACAATAGTGAACATTCTGTGTAAATAGCAATTCATTTGAATTAGAATTGTAGAAGTTTTCGTTTTCAGTATAGGCCCCCCTTAATATTAATAGACAAATATGGTATTTCAAGATTTTCTGTATGAATTTCATTTCAACCACCAGGGTTACTAAATTTCATTATTTTTAGTATATGAAATTTCTAACTATTTCTAACAGTGTACGCACTACCCACCACCTCCTGAAAAAGAGCCTTACAGTCTCAGAAGTGGGATAATAATTCAAAAATAGCCCTAACCGTGATCGTGGCCGTGAAATTGTGTGGTACAGGAGAACTTGTGGTGTCGGGAAGTGGAAAATGTCGTTCGTAGGTTCGTAACAGTTAGCAATACGTGTTGAATCGAGGGGATCATAACGAAACGAGTAGAGTGTTCGCGAGAGTTCGTCTATGATACCGATCGACCGTGTTAGCATACCGAAAGGCATTATTTTGCTACCCTAAACCTGGGAAAGCGGAACCATCTCGACGGCAGGGACCGTGAGATAGATCAGCTAACGGATTGAGAATTCAAAATTGAGACAACTGCTGGTTGTCGCAAGACAATAGGGTCAAAGTGCGAACGTTAAGCGAGAGACCTCGCTATAAATATTGACGAGTGAAGTGGACCGAGTGCGTGTTTACGTTCAGTCGCCGTCCTTGTTGGACTTGAGCGCGATTTGACGTTGACAACGAGAGTGGCCGTGAGTTAGGCTGACAGAGATAAGATGAGAGAACCATCGGACTTTACGGTTGCAGAGTTAAAAGTGAAGCTTCAGCAGATGGGTTTACCCTCTACTGGGGCGAAAATGGAGTTAATTACGAGACTACAGAATGCAGATCCAACCGAGGGATGGAGGTATGATGAACCTCAAATTAACAATGACCAGGTAAACGGGGTGCGGCAGCCCAACCAGGATGACCGGGCTGCAGCTCAGCAGCTGGATCAGGCCATTTTGCAGCGAGAACGTGATCTTATTGAAAGAGAAAGAGAGCTTATGCAGAGAGAATTAGAACTAGCAAGGAGAGAGATAGAAATACTTATGGCCGGTTGCATAAACGTGGGTTACCCCAAGGGTTAAAATAACCCGTAGGTTACCCCGCAGATACTATACCCGTTCAACCTATATCAACTGCTGCCACAAGGGCATTGTGCGCAGTCGTATGTGCGAACAAATACGTTGGATTATAGCTTACTGATCAAAATTGATTTATCAAACCAGTGATCATTAGCTGTAGTCATAACATAGCTATTAGCCATAAGTTTTCAAATATCCATTCATACCTACACAAATAATCAATTAAACATTTCCCAGTTTGTTCCGGTACTTACCTCAAACTTTTAGTTTGACGAGCATATAACCATTTGAGATCTAAATAAAAAGATAATTAGCTGATTAAAATTAACAATTAACACACAATTTACGCGAATATGTGTGGAATGTTAATATTAGGAGGTTAGCAGCGATTCATGATAGCTGTCAGATGATTGATGCGTGATCGTAGAGATAGCCATGAAGCTTCAACAGCTCATAAAGGTTGAACGGGTAGTATCTGCGGGGTAACCTACGGGTTATTTTAACCATGGGGTAACCCACGTTTATGCAACCGGCCATTAGAGGGGCGCACCGCCCACCAGATGGAAACGCTGCAGGCCAGTCCACGGTAAACATCAGAGCCCTCGCGGATTTACTGAGCGATTTCAGCGGAGTTGGTGACACGTTCTGGAAGTGGGAAAGACAACTGCAGCTACTCAAAGCCACCTATAATTTAGATGACAATTCAACTCGTATCTTGGCGGGCTCAAAGTTGAAAGGAAGCGCCTCGGATTGGTTCCATTCCAAGCCGGAGCACATTGAGATGGACCTGGCGCAGCTCCTGGAAGAGATGAAAACGATGTTCGACCACCGTCCTAATAAGTTGGCCCTGAGAAGACAGTTTGAAGGGAGGCTTTGGAAAGCAGGCGAAACCTTCAGCGAGTATTACCACGAGAAAACCGTTTTTGCAAACCGTGTTCCTATACCTGACGAAGAGATGGTGGATTATGTAATCGAAGGGATTCCCGACGCACAGTTACGGAATCAGGCGCGGATTCAGAGCTTCGACACGAAAGATTCACTACTAAGAGCTTTCGAGAAGATCTCTCTTCGGGATTATAAGAGCGAGGCAAGGAATACGGGCAGACGTGAGTACAGTAAACCGGGCGGCAAGCCACTGCCTAACAAGCCAGGAGTTCCATCAGACTCCCGATCCCGGAGGAGTTGTTTTCGGTGCAACAAGGAGGGGCACGTAATATCCCAGTGCCCAGAACCATGCAAGGACACCTGTTACCACTGTGGAAGGATAGGACACAGGGCGAGAGAGTGCCCTACGAAAGCGACCCAGGTCAACAAAGTCGAGCCAGCCCCGACCGATGACGATGAGTACCTTAGACGAGTAACATATGTTATGAATTGTGACGAAGGTCAATGTTGTAGTAAAGAGTTAGAGTCATTGTTGGACACTGGAAGTCCTGTTAGTTTTGTTAAATTACGTTTTGTCCCTAGCGAATTAATAGATAGCGCAGAAGATTATGGCGACAAGTTTCGCGGAATTAACGGTAGCGGTTTGATAGTATTAGGAACCGTAAACTTAGAGATAAGAATGAATGTAAAATGTTTGAGAAGCATGCGGCTGATGGTCGTGCCAGATCATACAATGGCTTCACCAGTAGTTTTGGGTAGAGATGTTTTGAAAGGGTTCGGTCTTGGCTTGAGAGAGGGAATGAGTGAGAACACCAGTGACGTACCCGAAATAATGAACATTGATACGAGCGGGTCAAGAGAGGACGAGGTGGAAGCGTTGACAGTGAACCCCGCGTTGCCAATCGAGATACAAAGATCGGTTAGTAAGTTATTTCACGAAAAATACGTAAAGCCAGCGCGCCCGGCCGAACCGCGTGTCAAATCAGAGGTAAAGTTAACCCTGAGCGAGCATCAATCCTTTCATTTTCAACCACGCAGATTATCATATGTGGAAAAGGAACAGGTCCGGGAGATACTCGATAGATTATTGGAAAAGGGAACTATTAGACAGAGCCAATCCGAGTACGCGTCTCCTATTGTTCTAGTTAAAAAGAAGAATGGAGAAGCGCGAATGTGTGTCGATTACCGCACGTTGAATTAGTACTTTTCGATACTAGTGCGAAAGTGTTGATTCTTGGACGAGTGTGAAGTTATTCGCCCGAGCGAAGCGAGGGTGACAATCACACGAGTCGAGAATCATCTTTCGCACGTGTATCGAACTCCATTTTTCAACACAGCGCGCGTTGAGTTGGTTTTTATGCACGCGAAGCGTGCGCAAAATCGAACTTTGCGCACGCCGTGTGGAAAAAATTGTTGTGTCGCGATAATTACCCTTTACCGTTAATAGAGGATCAGCTTAACGTTTTAAATGGCAAACGGTATTTCAGTATTCTGGACCTGAAAGACGGGTTCCATCACATAAGCGTGGCCGAAGAGTCGATCAAGTACACCGCGTTTGTCACGCCACTAGGGCAGTACGAGTACGTTAAGATGCCATTCGGCTTGAAGGTCGCCCCACCCGTTTTTCAGCGGTGGATTAACGAGATTCTTCGAGAATTCATCGAAAGAGGAATATGGTCGCGTATATGGATGACTTCCTTATCGCGACGGAGACGCTGGAAGAACAATTGCGGGTACTAGAGGAAGTTTTCGCGGTGCTAGTCGCGAACCGACTTGAAATTAGGATAGATAATGGTCGATTCTTGTTCACGGAGATAGAGTATCTGGGGTATCGGGTCTCACGTGAGGGGGTCCGCCCAACGGAAGAAGGCATCGCGGCCATAGCGCGATATCCTGCTCCCCAAGATGCTCGAGGGGTGAAACGGTTTCTAGGCATGTGCTCATACTTCCGGAAATTTATTGAGGGGTTTTTAGAAGAAAAACAATCTTAATTATTATTAAAATTAGAACAAGAAGTTCACAGATTTCCTGAGAAAATATGGTTTGAAGGAAACTCACTCGGACCCCTGCGTTTTCACAAACGAAGAAAGCGAAATTACTATAATACTATAGGCATATACATAGATGATGGACTAATAGCATCTAAAGATGAGAAACTGGCTGGAAGCCTTATCAAGAAACTAGGTGAGCAATTTGAAATTACCTTAAGTAATACTGAACAGTTTTTAGGTTTTCAGATAAATAGACAGGCAGATGGTACAATCTTTATGCATCAAACTAGCTATGCGAACAAGTTACTAGACAGGTTCAATATGAAGGAAGCTAACCCTGTGGCTATACCGGCAGATAAGAATCATGAGCTTAATCCAGCGATGCATGAGAGCAATCAGCCAGCTGGAAATGTTCCAGATAGGGAGGCTGTAGGAAGCCTTATGTATCTCGCAATAGGAACTAGGCCGGATATTGCTTATGCATTAAGTTCTGTTAGCCAGTATTTATCAGAACCGTCAAAGACACATTGGAACGCTGTTAAACGTAGGTATACTAAAATACCTAAAAGGTACTGTCAATTATGGTTTAAAATTTAATAAACAAGATAATCTATTGTTAATAGGATACAGCGACTCAGATTACGCTGGCGATACTGCAACTAGGCGATCAACCAGTGGTTATATACCGTGACAATTTGAGGATGCGGAACGCCATGGATACCAACCCAAAACTCGTTAGCAGCAGTTTAGTAACTTATGCCCGGTTGCACGAACGTAGTTTATCCTTGGCATAAAGTTATCCCTCGGATAAATTTATCCCTGGGATATCTCGCTTCAAAATAAATGATAGCGAATTTCATCGTCTGGTTTTATCCTTGGCATGAAGTTATCCCTCGGCAGCACATCTGCGCCTATGTTAGTGCGTTTGACAATCGCCGCGCGAAATTCGATGATTTTAAATCGCTGTTGCAATCGCATTTGTCAATAAATAATTGTCAGTACAATAACTTGGTACGGGAAATGGATTCGGACGCTTCAACAGTATCACTCACGTCATCGTCATCATCTTCGTCGTCGTCTTCTTCTGAGGATTCATCTGCGAGCTCAAATGAAGAAGCTATGGACGTCATAGAAGAGGAGCCCATCCCACATCGAAGGCCGCGGGTTAACATAGGCGCAGATGTGCTGCCGAGGGATAACTTCATGCCAAGGATAAAACCAGACGATGAAATTCGCTATCATTTATTTTGAAGCGAGATATCCCAGGGATAAATTTATCCGAGGGATAACTTTATGCCAAGGATAAACTACGTTCGTGCAACCGGGCATTACTAGATTTTCCTGGTAAGATCACTGAAAATCTAGTAATGTCCAGTAAAAATCTAGTGATTTTACTAAAAACATCTAGTGAGTTACTAAACTGCTGCTCACGAGTTTTGGGTTGGTATCCGTGGCGTTCCGCATCCTCAAATTGTCACGGTATACAAAATGGGAGAAAATGTAATAGCTTGGAGTTCTCAAAAACAGAAAGTGCAGGTGGCTTTGTCAACAACGGAAGCAGAATTCATTGCAGCTGCACAGGCCATAAAGGAATTAATTTGGTTGGAGCGTTTGAAAAAGGAAATCGTGGGTGAGATTGATGAAAAACCCAAATTGTTTTTAGATAATCAGAGTGCTATACGTTTGTTAAAGAACCCTGAATTTCACAAACGATCTAAGCACATTGATATAAAATATCATTTTGCTCGGGAAAAATTCCAAGAAGGTTTATTCGAACTTGAATAATATAGTTACTACACAGCAACAAGCTGACTTGTTGACAAAACCATTGCCAAGAGAACAGTTCAATTATTTACGAAATAAGATAGGATTAAGTGAAATAAATAAGGAATAAATAAACAAAAAGGATTAGTCATTGAGAGGGAGTGTTAAGAGTCAATGAATAGTCTATACAAATTCAAATGTACGCGCCATTGTTAAGCTAGTCACGCATTAGGCGACATATAGGAAATTACCATTAGAGTAGTATACTTTAGTTAGGCTAAGTACTTCCTGTTATAGTTCTATATCGATCAGACATGTAATCACTAAGAGTTATTCTGTTAAATAAATATCCTTATATTTTCGAGACATCATTCTAAAGAGTTATTCTAAATATTACCACGCCTCTTAACAATGCAAAACATGGGAAGATCGGAAGGATACACCGGAATACGAAGACTGGATCGGAGCACATCACGAAAAATGCAAAGCCAATCACTCTGAAAGCGCCGGAAAGATGGAACCCGACTCCGTGGTGAAGATGTTTGAACGGTCCGAGGAGAATTATGGCGTACGGTATGGCACTTACATCGGAGATGGCGATTCGAAAACATACATCGCCATCAAAAACGCGAAACCATACGGTGACGGATTGTTGGTGGAAAAAAAAGAATGTGTCGGCCACGTGGAGAAGACGATGCTAATGTAATAACTTTAGTTCCCAGAACGCCCGTGAGATGTCGTCGCGCGTGCATTCTTGTGGCGACCGCGTCACGCACACAACGCCCCTACAGAACCCGAAAAGAACCTCACCATGCGTATCCAACGCCCCTATTGGAATAAAATAAAACTAGTCAGAGTCTTCCATTTTCCCGCCACAGCTTTGGCGTCATTATAATTACTTACATGTTCCTATTTCATTATTAACTAAACTAATAAAGTGCAATACGTTTAATAAGAGTTCAGCCTATTGATTTATTTGTGTGGGTAATCATAGCACCTATCCCCACAATTCTGGTGACCCCGACGTGATTGAAGAAAACATAACTGAACTCGACATAGAACATAACCTCCAACACGGCCATGGCGCACTCACTAAACACAACCAACGATGACTACACACTTCCAAAGGATCCTCTCCAAAACTACCCACGCGATGAGTCACAACAAAACTCCACAGACCTAAACCCAGATAGCAATGCACCGTCGCATGAGATCGTTTATACCGTCAACAGACCTCAACTACCCGGATTTTTCAAAGACCAACCGGACATTTGGTTCATGATAGCCGAAGCAGAGTTTGCCTCAGCACGAACCCGGAGCGATGACGTTAAGTTCAACACCATCGTCAGAGCTTTAGATGTCGACACACTACGCC
The DNA here is from genome assembly GCA_914767705.2 of Tenthredo notha. Lineage (NCBI taxonomy): Eukaryota > Metazoa > Arthropoda > Insecta > Hymenoptera > Tenthredinidae > Tenthredo > Tenthredo notha. Next base: position 3,970,323 of record OU611916.1, read on the forward strand.
AAGTCACCGACATCCTAAATAACCCACCTACAGGAGCTAAGTATCAAACGTTAAAACAAGCACTCATCCAGCGTGTTTCAGTTTCGAGACAAAAACAACTACACAAACTACTCAAAGAGATGGTCTTGGGTGACCGAAAACCTTCACAACTCCTACGAGAGATGCGAAACCTAGCCGCAGGTGCACTCGGTGACGAAATTCTTCAACAACTCTGGCTCGACCGACTGCCGATGCACATCAAGCCACTTCTCGTAACCTCAAACAACGTTGACCTCACTACCTTAGCTGAACTGGCCGACCGTGTCATTGAAGCATCAAACAGTTCATTTGTCATGGCCACCTCAAACAACGTAAGCAACGTAAACAGAGTAGACACAGGAAACACCACCCACAGTCTTGAGAAAAAAATAGATGACATGCAACAGATGCTTGCCTACTGCCTCAAAGAAATCAAGGAACTAAAACAAGCACAAAGACAGCCACAAACGAACACCCGCTCAAGATCAAGATCTCACACGCCCGACCGAAAAGGAATTTGTTTCTACCATCACAAATTTGGCGCGCTAGCAAACCGCTGTACAACACCTTGCAACTATGTCAAACCGGCTCCGGAAAACTAGCTCCGCTGTCATCGATCCAGGCGGTTGGTGACAGCAACAACAACCTACCGCCACAAGAACTCCGTCTACTCGTTTTCGACAGAAAAACAAACCAGAAATTTTTAATAGATTCTGGATCTGTTGTTTCCATAATACCAGCCGTTAAATTTCGACTTGGCAGTTCACCAAGCGACCTTACGCTGTACGCTGCAAACAATACGCAAATACACACCTACGGTACAAGAACACTCGATTTGGATCTCAACCTTCGGAGAAACTTCTCTTGGTCTTTTATTGTTGCAGACATACAAACAGCAATAATTGGGGCTGACTTCCTCACTCACTACAGTTTACTCATCGACCTTAAGAATCAGCAACTAATTGATTCTATCACAACTCTCACTTCAAAAGGCGAAATACTGAAAACACTGCAGTACAGTATCTCCACGGTAAACTCTGAGATGCCATACTCCGACCTTCTGCAAGAATTCATCGAAATTACAAAACCATCTACCACACCAACTCTCAACAAATCTGATTTTGCTCACAGAATCATAACGACCGGACCTCCTGTCACTGAGAGATGTCGTAAGCTCGCTGGCGCAAAAGCAGCAGCTGCTAAAACGGAAATCAAGAAATTACTCGACAGTGGTATCATCAGATTGTCAAGCAGTCCCTGGGCAAGCCCTATCCACATGGTACAAAAGAAAAACGAAGACTGGAGACTGTGTGGCGACTACAGAAAACTCAATGCTGACACTGTACCCGATAAGTATCCACCACCCATGATCCAAAACCTCTTTCCATTGCTACACGACAAAAACACCTTCTCCACACTAGACTTGGCCAGAGCTTATCACCAAGTACCCATGCACGATGACGACATCAAAAAAACAGCCGTCATAACGCCATGGGGCCTCTATGAGTACGTTGTGATGCCTTTTGGTTTAAAAAACGCCACTCAAACATTCCAAAGATACATCGACTCAATTTTCCGAGACCTCGACTTCGTCTTTGTCTACATTGATGACATTCTGGTAATGTCAGAAAATGAACAACAGCACAGAGAACACCTTCGACAAGTTTTTCAAAAACTCAAAGAACACTCACTAACAGTCAACATCACCAAGTGCATACTTGGCCAACAGGAAGTCAACTTCTTGGGTTACTCAATCAACGCTCAAGGTTTTGCCCCCACCGCGGAACGACTAAACAAAATTCACGACTACGCAAAACCTGAAACAGTTTCGGAACTTCGACGATTTCTGGGAATGATCAACTATTATAGAAGATGCATTCCTGAAGCAGCCCGACTACAAGTACCTCTCAACCACTTCCTCAGAAACTCAAAGAAAAAGGACAAAACAAAGATAAACTGGACGGACGAGACGAATGCAGCCTTTGAAGCATGTAAAAACAGCTTAAACTCTGCAGTCAGAATGGTTTTTCCATCGCCAACTTCACCTTTAACTCTTTCGACAGACGCTTCTTCCACCGGCATTGGAGCAACTTTAGAACAACTCACAAACGAGGTTTGGCAACCAATTGGACATTTTTCCAGAAAGCTTAGCGACACGGAACGTAAATACAGCACTTACGACCGTGAACTCCTTGGCATTTTTTCCTCGATCAAACACTTCCAACACTTACTGGATGGCCGGCACTTCATCATTAAAACTGACCACAAACCGCTAACCTACGCATTCAAACAAAAACTTGAAAAGGCTTCTGAACGCCAACTTCGACAACTTGACTACATTTCACAATTTTCCACGGATATCGTCTACGTCAAAGGTGACGAGAACGTCGTCGCAGACGCCTTGTCGCGCATAAACACAATAGAGATGCCAACAACGCTCAGCTCAGCAACCATACAACAAGCACAGCGAGACGACGAAGAACTACAAGATCTAATCTGCAATTCGACATCATTGCGACTACAGAAGCTAACCATCGAACCCGATGTCAAAATCTACTGTGACATCTCATCTGGAATCGTTAGACCGTACATTCCACAATCTCTCCGGAAAACTACGTTCAACACAATTCATGGCTTATCACACCCCAGTGCAAGAAACACCTCTCGTCAACTAAGGGAAAAATTCATTTGGCCAGGAATACGCAAAGATGCCATCAAATGGTCTCGTGAATGCCTAGCATGCCAAAGAGCCAAAATACATCGTCACAACAAGGTACAACCCAATCACATAGATGTTCCAGACAGCAGATTCAATCACATCCATCTCGACATCATCATGCTACCCAACGTCAGAGGATATCAATATTGCCTCACAATTATTGACCGTTTCTCTAGATGGCCAGTAGCCGTCCCACTCCAAAATATCACTGCCGAAACAATCACCACTGCATTATTCGACCACTGGATCGCTCACTACGGAACTCCCATCACCATCACTTCTGACCAAGGTTCACAGTTTGAGTCTACACTTTTCCAAGCTCTAGCAAAATTCATTGGAGCAAAAAAGAACAGAACAACACCATATCATCCCCAGTCAAATGGCATTGTAGAAAGATGGCACAGGACTCTAAAATCCGCTCTCATGTGTTCACCCAAGCCGTGGATGGATATACTACCTACCGTACTATTAGGATTACGCACCTGTTTCAAAGAAGACATTCAATCCACTCCAGCCGAGATGCTCTACGGAACCAGTCTCAGAATACCTGGTGAATTTTTCGTTTCACAAGAAATGCCTGCTGATCCACAAATATTCATCGAGAAACATCGAGAATACATGCGTGCTCTTCGACCTACACCTACTGCTCACCACTCTCAATCTCGTGTCTTCATCTTAAAAAATCTGGACACATGTTCACATGTTTTCCTACGATGTGACCACGTGAAAGCACCGCTGGAAGCACCCTACACTGGACCCTACAAAATAACGGAAAGAATCTCAGACAGACTGTACAAAATCAATATCAATGGCACGGAGAAAAACATCTCCGTAGACAGACTAAAACCAGCCTACGTGAACAAATCTGACACGAACATCAACACAACTCCAAAAAGTTCAACCTTACAGACTCCGTTGCAGATGCATCATTGGGATTCGTCTATGGACAAACCAACAAAAACCTACCAAAGAAAAATCACTTTCAAAACTCCCGCTGAAAGTCACTCAGGGGGGAGTGGATGTGGCGACCGCGTCACGCACACAACGCCCCTACAGAACCCGAAAAGAACCTCACCATGCGTATCCAACGCCCCTATTGGAATAAAATAAAACTAGTCAGAGCCAAAAAGCACCTCACGTGCAAAAACCTTGCGTCAAGTACATTGCTGTGGTCATTACCTCAAAAACATAGACCTCATTCAAACAAAGGATTCCCTTCTAAAAATAATCGATTGAGCACGATTCAGAACGATTCCGAACGGTGAGAAGTTGAATCGTTTTGAATTGTTGGCAATCGGGGCAAGCTTTCGTTAATCGTGCCGAATCGTCATAAAGCGTGTTTTAAGTTGAAATCAGCATATTCTATTGTTCCTAATCAGGTGTACTCACTGCTATTTTAATCGGCTTTGTAATCGGGATTTGCAAAACCCAGGTTACGCTGAGTTCTGGTAAATTGACAGAGTAAAGGCCCATTAGAGAGAGTTATTCAGCGGGTAATTAATATTTTGGCTCAAGGAATCACCCCTATAAGTTTGGTCAAGATCGATGATCCGGAGGTGCGATACTCTCCGAGTAAATTCAAGAACCCGATTAGGACCCGTGTAGAAATTTTCTGTGGCATTCCCTAATATCAACATGGGCCATATCGGGCGGATTTGTGTCTTTCCAGACTTGCATCGCTACCCAGGGCCTTAAAGTGGCCCTGTTGTGGCGTGCCTTGATATCAAAATCGGCATGACCAGGCAGATGTCGTATTGCTAGTCGAAAAATCAGGATAGGCATCAGGAGCTCAGATTGGCCATCGTTCCATTTATACTGCAACATTGGGATAGATATGGAAATTATATCATGGGGGACGAGTCACATGGCGTTTCTATAAGGTCAGCAGAAGACTACAAATTACATATGGGTAAGAATGGCGTATACGCCGGTGACTCTAGGATCAACGGTGAAGGAGCTACGGTTTGCTAAAGCTTGAATTCAGCGAAAACTATGATCGAAGAAAAAAAAAAATCGAAAAATGGATCGATAAAAAAAAATGCGAAAATTCCGCATCCAGATAATTAGATGAAAAACAAAAAACGTCGTTTGAAGTTTACTCTAGGGTGAACGGTGAAGGAGCTACGGTTTGCTAAAGCTTAAATTCAGCGAAAACTAGAATCGAAAAAAAAAAAATCAAAAAATGGATCGAAAAAAAAAATGCGAAAATTCCGTATCTAGATAATTGAATGAGGAACAAAAAACGTCGTTAAAAGTTTAATCTAGGGACAACGGTGAAGGAGCTACGGTTTGCTAAAGTTTAAATCGTGGCGCGAATGGGGTGCGAGTTTGGCAGCCTAACTAGCCCCCGGCCTGGCGCGGTATCTAAAACGGGAACATCCAGCGGGGTCCCTAACAGGCTGCCACAGCTTAGCCTAACCTGGGCCTCATTTGCACTATGGCATGCCTTATTAGGACCCTGCCAGCACCACAGCACAATTTCTACACGGGGAACGATTGCGGACGCAAGAAGACGCAATCGTACCCAATCGTGTAAACACGATTAAGAAACACGATCAAAATCCATTGAGTTTTTCATTCTATCGTTCTGAATCGTGTTTAATCGGTTATTTTTAGAAGGGTTGAAATCAGACACTACCGGCCAAGCATCATCACATCGAAAACATAGAAAAATAAAAATAAAAACATTTAATAAAAAATTTGGAGGTAGTGGTACTTGGCGGGCCAATATTTTATATCACTTGTAACATTGCATTTTGCAACGCGTGTTACAAGTGACTTCCGAACCCTTAGACGACCAGAGTTACGTAGGGTGGATGCATAAAAGAAGCACGAATGCGTTAGGTTAGCCTCGAGGCTAGAAACTGTCCGAAAGGCGACCATGACCGATCTAAGACTGTCGAATTTAGTTCTAATTCTTTTGTTTTCTCTTACGCATTTTCTCTATTATGTGGGAGACGAGGCCGATACGAGGGCCAAAACCAAGACTGATACGCCACTCGACGGACGCACGACGCCAGATATCGGGTGTTTGGATCCTTTTCGACGAACACCACCTAAAAAGCTCCGGAGGATAGTACTGGCCAGGCTATCTCCAACATCGAGAGAGAGGACTGTTGGATTTGAGGTAGTGGATCGGTTATTTAATGCGATGTATATAGATATAAATTAACGTTCTTTATTGTAATTCACTTTTGTATGCGAGCGGTTACATCGGTTCACTACCTCAAATCCAACAGGTTATGGGCCCAGGGATCTTTTTCACGCGATTATATTTAAATAGTTCTTTCTAAAATGTTCACGCGAATCGATTATTTTTCTATATGTTCAAAATTGAGGTTATGTTACCTCATGGTGTAAATTCTGTGACTCGTGTACAATCTTTTTTGTTAACTGATCTAATATTGTGGAACACAATAAATAATCAGAAAACTTGAAACATAAAGATGAGTGCCGCACAAAACACAAACATTGCGAACATTATGACTACGAGCACGCCAAACATGTTTGGAGGTGGTGGTCACACGTTTGAAAAACTTGCCGGGACTAATAATTATAATAATTGGAAGTTTTCAATGAGAATGTCACTCATTATGGATGGACTTTGGAACTGTATACTTGGAACCGATGTGGATCCAACTAGAGACCAAAAGGCATTAGCCAAGATTTGTCTGTCAGTTCAACCAATATGCTTCGCACACGTGAGAGAAGCGGACACATCCAAGAAGGCATGGGATAATTTACAGGCAGCATTTGAAGATAAAGGACTGTGTCGACGACTAAGCCTTTTACGACGCTTGCTTAGAACCAAATACGAAGACTATACATCAATGAGCGATTACGTTGGCGGACTTGTCTCCATAGTACAGCAATTGGCTGATATCGGTCATAGAATGGATGACGAGGAAGTCGCTGTACTCTTGTTAGGAGGTCTTCCTATGGAATTCGATCCATTAGTAATGGGTATCGAAGCCACAAATACGAAACTCTCTAGTGAAATGGTCAAATCTCGTTTATTACAAGAAGACCATCGACGAACGGATGCTGAATTGACTGGATCAAGTGATACTGCACTCACCACCAAAGGTTCTTCGAAAAATGCAAACCAAAAAAAGAACATAGTTTGTCATCACTGTAACAAAGAAGGACATATCAGACCGAAATGTCCACAGCTTAGAAAAGAAAAAAAAGCGAAGGCGAATTCAACTCACACAAAGAAGGATGATTCCCTGATGCTGACGACTGCTTTCAGTGCTGCTGCGTTCAACAGAGAAGACTGGTTCATAGACTCGGGCTGCACGACTCATATGAACATGCGAAAAGATTGGATAGTTAATTATTCTAATTCAAAATTAAAAGAAATTACTGTCGCGAACAATCAAAAGCTAAATGGTAAAGGTGCTGGTGATGTCAAAGTTAACTTGAAAGGTAATATCCAAAAGACTATAGTAGATGTAACTTACGTGCCTGATATAGCTGCGAACTTACTTTCTGTTAGTAAAATGACAGAAAAAGGCTTAACGGTGGTATTTGATCATAACAAATGCCGCATATACAATGACACTGAATGTAAAATTGTAGGAAGTCATAGGGTTTCAGCAACTAACGTCGGCGGAATCTACAAATTGGATCAATCCGGTCAATCACATACAGAGATGCAAGGAGATTCAGCTGCGATAACGACAGGAGAAATCTACGCCGAAGACGAGGGCTTGGCGTTGTCAACGACTCAAGTATCGGAAGAAATATGGCATCGACGTCTAGGACACTTGAGCACAAAGAGTATGATCATGTTAAGGAATGGACTGGCTACAGGAATAAGCTTTCAAGACAACCAACAGGTAATTGACTGCATTCCTTGTATAGAAGGTAAACAGAGGAGAAATGCCTTTCCTAAAGGAGAAGCTAAACGAGCTAAGGAAAGACTTGAACTTATTCACTCTGACCTATGTGGTCCTATGTCTGAAACCACCTGGGGTGGATCCCGCTACTTGTTAACATTCACAGATGATTTCTCTAGAAAAACCTTCGGTTACTTATTAAAGTCTAAAAATGAAACGCTGGAAATGTTTATTGAATTTAAGAAAATGGTAGAAAACCAAACAGATTTAAAGATCAAGAAACTAAGGACAGATAATGGCCTAGAATATTGTAATAATGCATTTGAAAAGTTTTTAAAGGGAAATGGCATCGTTCATGAAACGACTGTGCCGTATACCCCGGAACAAAACGGCGTCTCAGAGAGACTTAACCGAACAATAATAGAGAAGGCGAGATCAATGCTACAGGACTCTGGACTTTCGAAACGATATTGGGGAGAAGCGGTGTGTACCGCGATATACTTGAAGAATCGAAGCCCGACGATTGCAGTTCCTGAAGCAACACCAGAAGAAAAATGGACAGGATCTAAGGTAAATTTAAGCAACCTACGCGTGTTTGGATGCAGGGCGTACAACCTTATACCAAAGTGAACACTTACTTCCTTCTTCGTGAACCGATGTAACCGCTCGCATACAAAAGTGAATTACAATAAAGAACGTTAATTTATATCTATATACATCGCATTAAATAACCGATCCACTACCTCAAATCCAACAAGGACACGGGTGAATGCCGAGGGCATTCTACAGCGTGGGATATCGGTGGTGGAAGAGATTCCCGCCACCCAGAAGAGCCTGCAACCCATGATCCTCCGATTTAAGGAGTTTCTAACACCGCACAGTGGGACGAAACCCCGAAAACGTGGCGAAAAGTCCGAAAAACGAAAATTCGATTCGGGGTATTTTGACCAGTGGATTGGGTAGAGAAATGATTGGTGCATTCAAACCTCGAAGGGTAGGGTCGTCCCTTATATACCTGGCTTGGGACGTTAGTTCAAAGTCAGCCTTGGTTGAGAGCACACGCGGTGAGCGAAAACACAAGGAAAAACGGTGATCTTTGAAAATCTATAACTCGAAAGTGATTCAACCGATTTTAATTTTTCAAAATGGATTCTACTGCTGCAGTCAGCCTGCTAAAAAATGACCGCTCATTGCCATTTTGACTGTAGACGGTCCTACAAAGTTCCTTTTTTTTAATGTAGGTAAATGAATGAGTTAAGAAAGTTTCCAAAAAATTAGCCCAGGAAAATCATTTTTTTTTTGCGTTATTAAATACTAAACTGGTCAATTTGTTAAATAACTTTTTCATTGCTGAAAAATGCATACTTTTGTTGCAAAAAAATCATTTTGACATACAGAGATGTTCTATCGAAAGTGGCCAGTCTCATGGTGGCACAGTTATTTTTTTTTTGCAAATGACAACGCTGAAATGAAAAGAATTTCATAATAAATAATAATATTATTATTATTTTCGATTGTTAGCACATCGATGCCCTTTATGCACAGTATTTCTAACGCCAAAGTGAACTAATGTAGACTATGATAAAGAACTGATGGCATTGCGCAGAATTGTGGCATATGATTATGTCGGTCGTGACAAGTATGTCCCAAAAGCTCGGGACACACGTTCTATAATTTATTCTGAGGGTGGAAGACTCGGCACATCATTAGATCGAATGATTTAACATTCTGTATGATTAGCTGAGGCCACCTGAATTTTATACGGTTTTTTTGAAGCTGCGCACAAGTTCTACAATCGGCAGAATGAATAAATCATACGTTAGACATACGTTAAGACATACGTTGCTTAGGAACACTTTGCGTCTTTTCAGAAGACGCTGTAACGTAACGTAGAATTTATGATGAAAAGTTATTTGCCGGGTATATTACAGTCATATGTAACAGCTCATGCTATAGGAATTCGAGGGACCGAAAAATGACATTCTCACTGGAAACGCCCATATATTATGACAGACCTCCTTCAGACAAATCTGACGACGGATAAGAGTATCATTTGGTTAACGTTGAGTGGAGGAATTAAATAAAATCCGGGAGAAAAGTATGTGTTATACTGCGTGGCAAGGTGAAATTCCTGAATTCACTACTGCGAAGATATTGAATGAAATTCAGTTACAAATGACGATTAAATGGACCTACAGTTGCATATTTTGAGAGGTGCACTCATTGTCAGCGAGGTTTATTTTGTTCGGGGGAGTTCGACATAACTTAAATAAGATACGATTTCAACGTTATTCCAATAGTTTCTGAAATCCAACCCGACAGAATGAACGTCGGTGACAATCGCACATGAAAGGTAGATGAGGAAAAAAAAAAAAGGCAGACGGAGAGAGGTTTATCAAAAATACATGTTCGATCATGCCGATTTAAGTCGAGGTGTAGTTGAATTCAACCTTCTGCAAAATCCTTAAGGCCGTGAATGTCTAAATTTCACCTTGCTTTTGAAATTTCTAACGCATTGTTTTTCGAATAGCTCACATCGAATTTTCCACATTATGTAAACCAACAAAGCTAAAAAGCTGTTTAAGGTGCCACAGTAGTGGCATGTCCTATATATATTCTGTGACGTCAGAATCGTGAAATACGAGGAATTTCGTCGACAAATTGAGCCCAAACAAAGAAACGAATTTCATGGGAATTATTTTTTTATGGAAGCCTAAATTAATCTATACTGCGCTTGCTTAGTGATTTTCAGCGTGGATTACCCAGTAATGTGTATTGCGAATAAATAAAAGTGACGGGTCGTTTATACATATCCAACATGGCGGCGTCAGAATCCCTGCAATTACCGACTTGTCGTATTATGATCGCATCTGGGAGATGAGAACATTTATCACTGAATCCAGGGAGCAAGCGCAGTGTAGAAATACACACACTTTTCAGGAAAACTCATTTCAACCGTCTGCGTCCCGTAAATAAGGCTCAATTTGTCGACGAAATTCCTCGTATTTGACGCTTCTGACGTCAGAAAATATATATATAGGACATGCCACTTCTGTGGCACCTTAATAAGGATGATGAAATTAACATATGAAAAAACGAAGAAGAGCTTGATGTTTTTTAATAAAGGTCATCACTAAAGGGTGTCCGACTAGGTTGAGTTAAAAAAATCAGTACGAAGCAGCGCTAGTTGATCTCCTCGGATACAATTATCAATAAACATGAAAATCAGCTGTCTGTACTAAAACCCTGTGCATGTATGATGTGCATATACCGGTGTATACATATAATTTGTATATATATTAAATCTTACATAGAGTTTACACGTTATTCAGGCTTTGCAGTGATATAAACTATAAAGGTTAATATTTAAATATCTCTCTTTATCATATTCTTAAAAAAACTCTCAATACAATATAATTTACTCCTTTCGATTGCTCATATATTAGAATAGCGTTATGTGCTGTTCAGGGATAAAAAGTAAAGCTACAAAATGCATGCTTGATCAATATAATCACCATTATTTTTCAGAAAGCAGCTATAACTTCTACGATATACATATTGATCCGTCTAATTTTTCGGTTCTACCTTTAAGGCATGCGAAATTCCACCCATTATGTGTGATATTGAAATTGAGTGAGTATATCGTGTGCTGGCATGATCTCAAATGCGAGAACAAGTGGAGTCGAATCATTTCAAGCTAGCAGGTAAAACGGAATGTATTGAATACATTTTTATTTCCTCAAGTCGACCATTTTTATGACTGCTGTTGAATCCAGTTTGCAGTGGTTTGCTGACTGCAACATTCATTGAAAGTAGAAAAAAGGAATCATAATCATAGGAATACGTGATGAGTGATTGTTGAATTACAATCTATAGTCGATAGATGATAATAAAAAAATTGTAAAACGTACCAAAGTGGAATTGAGAATCAAATTTTTTTTTTTTGTTCCGTCTTTTATTAGAGACTGGCACGTTTTTCAATTATGCTATGAATCTGAGGGCCTGCACACACGTCTTTACTAATAATATCCAACGATGTGAGGGGTCAAAGCTACAGGGTGTAATTAACGACCACCCAAGATTGCTGACATACATATAGTATATTTTGAATGCCGTGACGATATCACGCTATAAAGTTTGATTTTTCTAAAGCAAGACAGCTTGATTTTCTAATGAATTATGCTCATAACTAGGAAATCGAAAAAAAGAAAATAATGAATAATGAAATCGCACAGTACGCTTTGGATTCTCATCTTTTTGAACTGTAAAAATCAAGAATCTCCGAGTGTATATGAGCACAAAATCAACTACATAATAGGTAGGATGTTAACAGCAAAATAACAATACTAAATATTAGGGTGCTTTTTTTGAAACGACTATTATTTTTTTTTCAACTCCCCATTGAAAATCTTGTAGTAGACGTCGAAAGAGGAATCCTGTCCAATTTTTAGCTCTTAATTCCAATTCTAAGTACTCGCACTTTTCTTTTTAAGTTTTCCCATGCTAAAAGCATGTAAACATTATGAATTTTTCTTTCGCCGCGCACAACTCAGCCGCATTTCGATGGATTGTTCTCATTCAAGACTCATTTTACAGAGAATTTAGTGTTCTTCAGAAGCGCCTCAGGTAGTTTGGCTGTGGTTTCAACCGCTGCACCTGTGTGAGCCTTCAAAGTCGATTTTATGCATAATTTTTTTTTCTCACTGTGGGCGAATAAACAGTTGGACTTGAAGAGAAAACTTTTTGACAATTTTGTAGGAAATTTATTTCCCTACAAAAAAGTCCTATGAATAAAGTCTCTCAAACCAGTATTTCAAAAGATATAAGGACTTTGATTTTTCGAAATATAAAATTCTAACAAAATGTCAAGTTCAATATTTTCAAATCAATCAAACTATCATGGGCACTTTCGAAGAACATCAAATTCTCTGTCACATGAGTCTTGGATGAGAACAATCCATTAGCATGCGGCTGAGTCGTGCGCGGCCAAAGAAAAAGTAGTAATATTTACATGCTTTTAGCATGGGAAAACTTAAAAAGAAGAGTGCGAGTTCTTAGAATTGCAATTAAAAGCTAAAAATTGGACAGGATTCCTTATTCGACGTCTACTACAAGATTTTCAATGGGGAGTTGAAAAAAAAAAATAGTCGTTCCAAAAAAAGCACCCTACTAAATATACTATGTCACGGAATCATCTGACAGTTGAATAAATGTTATGTTGTCCAAAATCATGATTCATGACGATGGAATAGGACTTTGAATCATGACTTTAACCAATTTCGCTATTTCGTCGTCCAAAATTCCACCATCAGAAATTAGAGAAAAAAAAATATGAGAAATTCTGGCCCCAGGTACAATTTCAGAAGTTTTAGGATCGTTGAAAAAAATTATTTTTCCGGTCTCTATCAGGGTGTCTAAAGAAAGACTGACTTTTTATTTTTCCCACACCCACCACTCGAAATGTTAGTTTTCGAAACCAAAAAAATCGTTTCACAAGATGAGCTCTTATACATCTGAACTCTAAAAGCTGACCCAAGCCATTTTTTATGTTTATTCAACTTTTTGAAGCCTACATTTTTTCTGACATCCGATGTTTTTGAAACTCACTTAGAGGGGTCTGGTCGGATCGCTGATTACATATGGGGTATTCCATGCCAATTCGACCAACTCATGACACCCTCAGATTTTATACTCAATTTTTTATATGATTCTCCGGTCTTCAAAATGCGATGTCAATTTTTTGAACAGGACAGGACTGAGCCAAGGGAAAACGTCCAAGTCGAATACTGTCTTTTTTTTTTCAGACGTCAATTTTTGTGCTTAAAATAGTACCGCATAGTTGAAATTGAAATTCTTTGCTTTTTACCGTTTCTTATTTTGTTTCATTGTCTAAATATTCGTTTCTCAAAAACCCAGTTCGCTATGTTGTGGGGCATATTCGACTGTTCATTAACAAAAAAAAATTAGGTCGCTCAGTTGATTCATAATGATGTGGTAACAATTTTCCTCATATCACTTACACGAAATGCCAAATGTGGGGAAACTCACTATGAACAAATGGGTTAATTGAACAAATGCGGTGCGTCGGTATTGTCGGTAATATCTTTGTGCTGACTTAAATACGGCTTTTGAGTAAAAAATGGGCAATTGATATTAGGAAAATTGTTACCACATCCTTATGAATCGACTGAGCGACCTAATTTTTTTTTTTTGCATGAACAGTTGAATATGCCCCACAACATAGCGAACTGGGTTTTTAAGAAACGAATATTTGGACAATGAAACAAAATAAGAAACGGTAAAAAGCAAAGAATTTCAATTTCAACTATTCGGTACTATTTTAAGCACAAAAATTGACGTCTGAAAAAAAAAAGATACTATTCGACTTGGACTTTTTGCTTTGGCTTAGTCCTGTCCCGGGTGTCCCCCCCGAGAACACCACCGTGAAATTAAATTGGAGAAAAATGTCTTCTTTTTTAGAATTTTTTGATTTTTTTCAGATTTTTAAAACGTGGCGTTTGTTTTTTAGCTTTGGAAATTACTAAAAAAAAAACCAGCAATAGGAAAAATCTGAAAAAAAATTAGCGTTGCATTTTGAAGACCGGAGAATTATATAAAAATTTGATTACAAAATCTGAGGGGGTCAGGGTAATGGGTTGGTCGAATTGGCATAGAATACCCCATATATAAATTGAAAATATCACCAAATTCAGATTGATGGATACTAAAAGGCCTGATCAATTTTTATGCAACTCATGTCAGCCTACTTTCTACAAATTCGGTCCAACATTTTGAATTTTCGCATCTTAACTTTAGATTGAAAACAAGCGATCCCAAAAACCGTTGAGTACTAATTTTGGAATAAATGAGTCTCTTTCTATAATTTTGCTCCGCCATATTCAGTTCACCATTTTCAATTTCTGGGTTTTGACTTCAAAGCCGAAATGAGCAGCCGAAAAAACCCCTTCATAAGGTTGAATCAACATAAAAAAATAACTTGCGCCACTTCTCAGAGTTGAGATGTAGGTACAGTTCATTTTATGGGAGGATTCGTTTCGTGTCGAAAACTAACGTTCAGAATGGTGGAAGTGAAAAAGAAGATTCTCTTTTTTCTCAATCTTCTTGAGTGAGCAATACATTGAAAAATTCCATGTTCACCAGTTTTTTTTCCATAAAAATCGATATATCTCAGAGAATATTGAGAGTAGAGTTTTTTTTATTGATTTCCCTGAATTGCTTGAGAAATTTTACTTCAGAAATGATATTCAAATCATCATAGAATTTCCATCCGCACGATACTTACTAAAAATGAGAATTTTGGGCCGTGAAAGTGATAAAGAGAATTTTAGTTTGAAGTGGAATCATGATCACATTCAACCGTATGATATCCCCGATTCTTCTCCATGTAGTAGTACACATGATACTTTCACATAGTTTAGGATTTTTTGAATTAAAATTAGCCACACAGTGCACTTTTGAATTGAGATCCGTAAAAATGCATGTGTTTTAAATGGAAAGCTTTGAGACCTTACCGGCACGAGTTGACTTCATTTTAAAAACTTCGCTTTGGGACCAAAATTTTTCTTTTTTTTTTTGTCTATAAACTGTGGGGCTTCACTCCTCAAGATGGTATTTAACGTACACCCTAGTGTATAAACCCCTTGAATATTGTCTTATTTCGAAAAAATTTATTTCTCAAGGCTCGCAAGGTGCAGCTGCCCTCAGGACAAGATTTGGTGTCAACTGTTGATAGCGTACACAAACGATATCTGCTAATTGAAATATAAGTACAGTCGGACCCCGCTTATTTCAACTTCACTCATTTCGAGTTTCACGTATATCAAGATTCTGCCTTCTCCTAACCCCCCACCATTACACGGATTTCCACGAATCCAAGATAGTATCCGCCCGTTTCGGTGCGCAGTGGATAACGTGCGTCAGTGCCACGAAGGAGAGGGGCCCCCTCGTTTCTTTATATAATAGCGTTTTCAGCTAGTCACAAAAGTGTACACTGGGTGTACACGCTAGCACTGACATGAGCAAGTTTTCAGTGCACACCATTGGTATTCCGGCACGGTGCAGGTGCGCAGCTTTGACTCTATACTTTCAGTCATTAGTGTGTTCTAGTATACTTTCTACGTCCATGGTTCTAGTGGTAGCAGCCATACTTTTGTGCCGGCAGCGACCAGTGGCGTAACTATGCCAATGCAACCAATGTGGCCACGGGGGAGCTCTGACTCAAGGAGGCCCCAGCTGAGCCCACGCGACTCGAACTATAAAACTTTTTACGTTGGATGTGAATTCAACAATATTTTATATTGTAATAAATCGAATTTCATCAACCTTCAGGTCAGTCAATGTCTCGTTTTCTACATAACGTTTTTTTTTTTTATATGGCGATTCTTTATAGCATTGGGGCCCGTAAAGTTCAGTTACGCCACTGGCAACGACGTCATCTTGTAAACATTTTACACTAGACCTGCACGAGCTCGCCACACTTTCTGCACCGGGTGTAAAAGTGTTGCACTGCCGTGCGAGTGGAACATACTACACCAAAAATGTGCTGATGAATCGTAGTACGAGCTGAACACGCTTCACTGCGCGAGTGTACACTCAGTGTACACTTTTGTGACCAGCTG
This sequence comes from Tenthredo notha, assembly GCA_914767705.2. Classification (NCBI taxonomy): domain Eukaryota; kingdom Metazoa; phylum Arthropoda; class Insecta; order Hymenoptera; family Tenthredinidae; genus Tenthredo; species Tenthredo notha. The sequence continues at coordinate 3,986,540 of OU611916.1, forward strand.
AAAACGCTATAAGTGAAGCAGCTCGGTCCCGACGATTTTATATAAGCGGGGTCCATCTGTATCTCTTCTCAGGATGTACATACCGAGTAAAGGGGCGGTTGTGTTGGATGTGGATGAAATCCAGCTGTTCTACAATTGGCTATAAAATCCAACCCATAATCTGGCGTTAGGGTGTAAAATCCAGTGCTGTAAAGTCGAAATAAATGGATGAAAATTGCGAACAAAAATTAGTGGCAGAGTATTCTTTTGAATTTTAAATATCAATACATAATTGTTCATGATTTACACCTACTCTTGGTACTTTGGTGCACATACAACAGCTATTGCTTCAGGCATCATCAGTTGGTAGGAACAATGAGTGTGAAGGTCTACGCTGGATAAAAATGCTGTCTGCGTAGGATGTGTCTGAAACGCGAATCGTATATGTACAGAGAAATAGTAGCATTCTGACAAGAATTGTCATGTGAGAATAAAAGATTTAATTGACTCACATGAATCCATCCAAGAGTAATAAGATTATGCTGGTCTTGATAGTCGAAGATATCCTCTTCGTTGTGCGTTATGCAAGAATCTGGAGATCCGGTCTGTTGAGGAACCAATAAATGGGTGACAAGTAACTTGTTGCGCTCTAGCCTACCCGCCAAAACTCCGCAAGTTTCTTTATTTTGCATTGTGTTACGGGAAGCCAGTAACAAGAATTCGGACATTGTTTGATTGGGCAATACTACATCCCGCAAGTCATGTTTATCTAGTAGCTGAGGTTTTGTTGAACGATCAACTTCCGGTATTTCTCTGCAAATAGGCATTCTATTAGAAGAGATGTTAAACTGTTTCATTATTATTACAGGATCTCCCGCTAGTCCCGGTGGCAATCTTGTCATATCACTAAACATCCGGACATATGTTGGTTTCACTTATTTCAGCTAGCAATTTCGGTGACCATCAATAATCTGCTTACTTTTCTTCGATACCATAAGGTTTCGTATCCTTGACTGGGGATTTAGGTCTGATGGGTGTTGTATGTTTTGGTAAAATATCTTGATTAGACACAGATGCAATCGTGTTTGGTGGAACTTTAGCAGATTTAGCAGCCGCCCGAGCTGCTAATTGATTCTTTTTATGCTCTTCCTCTTTCAGTCTGTCAACGATATCGCATTGTTAATTTATTACGCAGCTATGGGCTGATTAATGGGATTACAATGGCATATCAATATTTGCAATATATGGAACAAAATTATTGAGTCGATTAAAGTTTCCATGAAATAAGCTAGCTTGTTTTTCGTTGCTGAAATGGAATACTCAAAACTTTATCATACTTATGCCCGAATTTATCAACGTCCGTTAAACGTTTAACCGGAGATATATTTTAAACGCTCCGTTAAATTCTTTTGTTTCATATGTATCGAGTATATCTATATACAGAGCGATTCTGTGGATGGTAGTCAGTCTAATGGCGGGGCATTTCTCTTGCCGTGTCTCATTTGGTAAGGTAAGTGTACTTAATTCTTTCTTCTTCTTCCTTGATGGATATCGGCACCTTACGGTGCTATGTACCACACTTGCCCTCGGTTCAACCACTGATCTATATCTATATATATCTATATATATATAGATATATCTCTGCCGTAAGGGCAAGTGTACGAGGGTGTATCTTTACCAAATGAGACACGGCATCTGTTTCTCGAAATTGACGACCTATCTACTGATATCTTATATGTCTATGACTGATACCTTCAGACGACGTAGCGGTAGCTGTCAAGTCTGAAGGTATCAGTCATAGACTTATAAGATATCAATAGATAGGTTGTCAGTTTCTGAAAACAAAGAAATGCCTTGCCATTAGACTGACTACTATCCACAGAATCGCTCTGTATATAGATATACTCGATACATATTAAACAAAACATTTCAACGGATTTTTTCGATATCATGACGGTTAAACGTATAAGGTGCTTCCTTACCCAATTCCACCAAAGCTGAAAAAATTCGATAAAAAAGTGCTATCAAACGGAATATCTGTCTGGGCACCGAAATTAATGAAACAAAATACGTCGCGCAATTCCATGTGCGAATCCGAACACTTACGGCCCAAAACATGTTTTTTTTACGTGAAAATAGAGAAGATATCCATGAAAAACGTTTTTGAAACCGTATTACATGGATATCTTCTCTATTTTTGCGTGCTTCAATTCGGATCGACACTTTGTATCGGCATCATCACGCAGTAAAAACAGTATAAAAGCCCCTTAAAGATTTTTGAAGCAGTTATCGATTCAGGTAAATAGTAGTATGTGAGTTGCAGCTTCACCTTTGCTGTTCTTCTCGTTTCAATCTTTCAATTTCATTATGTTCCCGTTTTTTTGCGTCTTCCAGATATTTGGCCTGCTCTATTTTGTATTGAGCAAGCAATTGTGTTTTCAATGCTTCAGCTTTTGGGAGGATCTCCCTCAACTTTTGTTGATTTATTGCCCGATCATTCGGCGACACTGTGTTATACAGTGGATGATTTCTTATTCTTTCCAAAAATATACTGAAAAAATATTGACTCTTGAAAGTTAAAATTTTCTATCGTCGTAATTTTTGGCTAGCATTGAGTATATTCACCACTGATTAATAATCATACATCTTGGTAAGGTTTGACATCTGTAGTCAAATCTTACCCAGTCGAAGCAATGACATGGAAAAAATTTACCGAGAGTTTTCTGTAATACCGGACACTCCCTATTTACGGTAAAACCAACACAGGTACGTGTCGCGTGCGTGGGGGTAGAGCGGAAGAGGATAGACTGTAAGTAGCATTGTCTATCCCGTCTCAACCGAGCCTCACAGACGCTGCATGTACTTGTATTAGTTTTGCCGAAAGAAGGGGGTGTCCAGTGTTACAGAAAACTCTCGGTAGATATAAAAAAAATGTAATGAAGAATTATAAAATTGATAAAATAGATTTATCTTAAGTGCCTATTTAGCAAAATCCCTTGTCAATAGATAGCATTGATTCTGTAATTCCTATTCAATCTTATACGTGACCATTAGGGTGATCCTTATTTGGAGCTCGGACGAATTTTTTAAGAGGCACCCCCCAAATCGACTCCAAAAAATTCCAAAACAATTCCCTAATTTCTTTTAGATTTATATCTCAACTCTTACCCCTAACGCTAAGAAGGTAGATTATCCCATTTACAATACACGTGTCTCGGCTATATTCCCAGTATATATTTTATTGTAAGGGTGATAATAATCAAAAAAATCTGTAACTGCGAGATTTTACTGGGCATTGGTGCTAGTATAGGAAGAATAAAAATATGAAGCATTGATCATTTTCATATTCATGTACTAGATTTTGTTAATTAAAAGAAAAAGTCAGATCTAGAGGGTATGCAATTCGTCTAGATTGCGTGGTATAACGATGTGAATTTTTTGTCAGATAGTAGCACCAGCGCCCATTGAAATCTCGCACTTACAGATTTTTTTCGCGAATCATTACTCTTACAATAAAATATATACTGAGAATACAACTGAAACGCTTATATTTCCAATAGGTGGGAGGAGTTAGAGTTGAGATAAGAATCTGAAAAAACTAGGGAATTATTTTTGAATTATTTGGAGCAGATTTGGGAGGTGCCTGTTGAAAAATTCGTCCAAGCCCCAAATGAGGAACAGCCTAATGACCATAAGCTTTAATGATTACATTGTAAATCTCGTATCTTACGTCATGAATTTCATGAATAAAATATAAGCATTTTCTAAGCTGCCCTCTTCCATGTATACATTGGCCATTCTGATCATCTCGACTCCGGAGCGATAGTACCTAAAACATTGAATACACAGATATATGAGATTATCAATCTGCACATGAAATATTCACTTCTTGGACATTTATAGCTCTGTCTCCAGTAGCCTGGGATGAGTCAAAATCAATGACAAAAAATATTGATGACTCTAAGCTTTAATAATCCAAAATATTGTTGATGGCAATTAATGATTTAGCGATTATTGAAAAAAGTGTTGTACCTTCGAGGTGGAATGTTGTGGTCAATATCAACAGCAGTGCCATAATCTGCAAGTGCTTTGAGACGTTCATCCGGGTCAATTATACCCATGTCTTTGGGAACAGTGTATTTGACAGGCTTGTAGTCTACCTTGCCATTATCCTTATCCTTATCCATTGTATTCATTTATAGGTTATGATTATACGCCGAAAGTAATTTCTGACCCAAGTTATCTTTTACGCACACTTACGCATCGATGTTGTCACTAACATTTTTTTTTTCCTATAAAAGTAGAAGACGTTTGTACCTTTTTTTAACTTTGTTACACCTGGTCAGTTAATTGAGTTGAAACATAGGTATACCGTATCGTATACCGTACTACTACATTCAAGTTACTAATAGTGAATTCCAAAGCAGTGGTGCCAAATACTCCCTGCGATATACCCCTAGACTCAGTTCCGTTTCCCCCTAGAAATTCCCTGGTTTACAAGCGCACGCCATTTTAGAAACAGTTCTAAAGCGTCAGCGTAGTACCCCTAGGTATTCGTCCAAGATCATGTGCAACTTTATTTATAATAATAATAAAAATTATCACTCGCCAAATAGAGAGAATGCCCGTACAAATATATCAGTTTAAATAGCCCGCCATAAAGTTTAGTGTCTTGAGCAAACTACATAGGCGCGCGCGAAGTGCCATTAGCGCCCCTTTAGGTGGTTTAAATGACTAGAATACCCTCACGCCTCCCCTTATAGAGTTGCCGGGCCCTGAGTTTGAGCGACCCAAAGTTCTTTGACATAACCTCACCACCTAATTTTTTTCAGTAATCTAGGAGAAATTCTTGAAAAATCGAATCAAAAGTCCACAATTTGAAAGGCTTTCATTATTTGGTATTATTACTGTTATCGTGTGTTGTTGTTTCTATTTTTTTTTTCTCTCATTAGGTTTCCGTTTTGCCCTGTTTTGTAATTTCGATGGCAATCATAAAAATTTCAGAATCTTGTTGAATAATGAACCCATCCACTTTATCATCATCTACATTAGTTTCGCCAAACCAGAGCGAATCGCAAGACTTGGAACTTACGTCAAGTAGCTCTGTAACGTGCAAGATCTTGAGCCACATTAAATCTGATATTGACGTTCAAAAACAGCAAAAAAGACTTGCCAAGGACTTACACCTTAAACGAGTACAAACATTACGCAAAGAACTTGATTATCTGAAAGCCACAGAGTGGAGATATCATTGTCCTGCTGAAAGGTATAACAACAGATCATTCAAACATTCCTTGGTAATAGGAATCTTTGGTACAACTATACATATTTGTAGGCTTTAGTGCCAGAGTACCCCGAACCACAGAACTAAAAAGAAGCTTACATGAGGTTCACATTGTATAATTTATGGGGCTTTCCATGCCTATTTACCAACCACTTGCCTGACCATTTTTCATTTGACCGAATTTATTGAATCTCACTGCCTGTTGACAGTAACTTTTTTGAATTATTTCAAAAATGCCTACAACTCAGTGAAAAATAATTAAATTCAGTAGGATTTAAATTTGTGTTTGGATTTATTTGGCGTATATATACAGAGCGATTTTGTGAAAAATCACGTGCCCAAAAGGTAGGCTAACGGTTAACGCCTAAATTGAGCAAATCAGACATCGACGATTGGATTTCATTTCCCACGAAATAATTATCCCGTGTTAAAAAATTCAAAACTTTAGGGCGTTTGCCGGAACAGAAGATTTTTTTCCTCTGGCACAGTTTTTAGTGATGCCGAGACGCAACTTTCCCACGCTATTAGAATCCAATCCGCGAAAATCGATCTTTTTCACTCCGGCCTAGTATGCGTGTATAAACTTATGGTACATAGGCGTGAAAGCCCCTCATACAAACTTGATATGCAGTTTCTTTCTAGTTCTGTCTGCTTCTACTAATCTGGCACAGATCCCTTCCTTCTTCAGATTTCAGTTCAATAGTTACAAATATCTATGCTGTTCTATGCTAGAACACACGAAATATAGAACATCTTTATGAGGTGGTACATGAGATATTCTACCTCTACTCGGTGTGTCTCCAGGCCTTGACAATTCCAGTATTGCAATAGTGTTTTTCCATACAAGAGCGTAAAGTAGCAATCTGCGCACGAGTGTGAAGGCCCAAACGAGCCGGCAGGCGCCGAAGGCAGCGAGTGAGGCATCTTCATACGAGTAAGGATTGTTGCCTAGGGCTCGCGCATCGAACTCTATTTTTCTTAACAAATACAACGAAAGGTCCTTGTCTGTGTGCCCTCTGCAAGCACGAAAGCAGGTTTAAGCGTACCTGTGTGGGGAAAACTTTCGCGCTCTGCTAGCGGTGTGCGAAATTTTTCTCACACACGGGTGCGCGCAAGTCTGCTTTTGGTTCCTGTAGACGGTATGTGTTGTGAAATTTTTTTTTTTTCACATGGTACCGAAAAATGCAACTACTCATACCATCCCGTTTGGTGATTAGTCTTATCAATTCAATAGGGAAGAATATGGAAATTTGAAAGTGTTCGATAACAAGATGTTTTCGAATGCATATAATTTGAAATCTGTCAGTCTAGTTGGAAAAGTCAATACAACGAAACTTCTTGTTCTTTGAATGTACTATTGAAAATAGTTTATCCAAAATCGTTCAACCCCTGTATTTGGCGTGATTTGCAAATAAAAATTGAAAAGATTTTCGAAGAATAGATCATATTCGAGTATATTGAAATCTCTTTAAACTGTTCACAACTCTTGCGAATGCATACAGAAACTGACGATTTGGGAATGTAGATTTTTAGTTTCCCCGAGTTTTGCGTTCATTGACAGAGCTCGTGCATTATTTATTTCGACTCTTAACGTTTTACACGTTGAATTCGTGAGTGAGACGCCCCTCGGCAATTCTTGAATGACTGCAATTGCAATTCCTGAAACAAGAGTCTTGCCATCTGTCACAAGGTCTCGAAACTTACATAAGTTTTTGTAGAATATTGTGTAGAAAGTATGCGTTTTGATTGTATGCTTTTGAAAACTTCTAGCCAATGAAAACTTCGAATTTTCAATCTTCTGTCCCTTCCGAGCAATTGCATCAATTGGCAAAAGGTATGGGTCAGTAGTCGGATTTTTCGATATTACCTGTATAATTGGCGCTGTTAATTCTGGCACGGGAATGATCGGGTTACCGTGTTAAGTCGTATACCAAACAATCACTTCCGGGCCAGAATCAACCTTGCCATGTGTACATGGAAAATGAGTAACATTGTAATTGCTAGGGCCTGGCGGCACATTGAGTTGCGGTGGAGTATTCTACATGGGATGATCCGTCGCGAAGTGACCTGACTGCGAGTTTCACTATTTTAAATTTTCATTCACAACTAATTAGTGTTACTTATCTCCAAAAAAAAAAAAAACTTCTCAGAAAGTTTGAAATTCGATGAAGAATTGAATTGTCACTTTCACTTAAAGACTAGAAATTTTGTTCGACCGACTAGATCTTGATGATATTTGGAGAACAACTTGACGGCTGAGCGAGACAACATCGTATCTCAGAATTTGGTTCAACAATATCGAATCTCAAGATTTGTTTCAAAAACATCGTATCTCAGAATTTGCTCCACAAACATCGTATCTCGAGATTTGGGTCAAGAAATCGTATCTATCGTAAGAAACGAGCGGACATACGATGTTTTTAAAACAAATTCTGAGATATGATGTTTTTAAACCGAATTCTGAAATATGCTGTTGTTGAACCAAATTCTGACATACGATGTTGTTCTGTTCAGCCGTTGAACTGTGCTCAACATTTTTTAGCTATGAGCAATCGTCGGTGGAACTCTAATTTGAGAAAAACAGGTAAATGAATTTTTTCGCATGTTTGGAAAACTTTTTTCTGAACATTACTCTTCAACAAAATATTCACTTTCTAAAAAAATATTAGAAACAAAAGTATCATTACTTTATCAAAAAGTAATTTTTAACCCTTCAAGTACGGCGTCCATGCCTGGTGTGGACCCTTTCCATGAATCGTTAAAATTAATTTTCGCTGTGCTGATGGCTCGAAAATATTGTTTTCTCACACAGATTTGACTTTCCAAATTTCACAAGAATGCAATTGGTCGGACAGTATTTTCAGTTTCCGAGCGACACCAACTAGACCAATTCATTTTCTAAACTCTAACTTTGTGTAGAGGGTCCTTTCATGAAGGCCAAGAACATACTCGTGAAAAAGAACTAAAAATAGTGAGAGTCACGTTGGAAGGGACCGCTCCATATACAATGATAGCCCGGCAAAGCTACTATACTACAATTGACTGACATAAATTTAAGAGAATCTGATTTCATCCATAGTTTCCAAGGCTCATTGGGCGCTACCGATGAATATAGGGCTGTTATTTGGGATCTATATGTATGCGGACTTATAACTTCTATGAGATTACGAGTGAATTGTAATTGCAGGAACTAAGAGAAAATGGTATCTTTACTGTACAATGTCTTCAAGCGAGTACTCAATTCATCTGAGCAGCCAGAACCTGATTTGGCTGAGGTAATACGTTGCTTGGAAGATCACGAAGATTCTAATCAAAAAACCTGTGCACAGTCTGAGAATACCTTAGAATCCGAGGGATGTTTTCACAAAACTGGTACAGTGACAAACATAGAATATGAATACGTGATGATCGACACTAAATACCCATGTAAAAAAATAAATGCCCCAATGGCCGATCTCAAAGTTGGAGTGAGAGTCCACTACTTGGCATTCCAGAGAACAAAAGATGAGGAAGTCAAGATACGCAAAATATTATCCATTGTTGACGATGAGTGGGAAACTGAAGCACAGGCATCGGTCCAAGAGACAGTAAGAAGCGAAATACTAAAGCGAGTTGTTGTAGGGAAGGTGATGCGCAGAGAGCAAAGAACAGTTTATGTCGAACCCGGGCAGGTTTCGTTCAGCCTGGACGAGGTAACCTCAGACTTTGTACCCCTGGTTGGGGATTGGCTGAGACTTGAATCCCTAGTAGAAGTTGACGATAACTTCGTCGATTTTAGCGGCGCTGTTCTTCAAGTTGAGAAGGTCTTTCCTCTCAGATCGAAACTCTCTACTGGAGTCGTAACTAATTATAATATTAAGTCTGGCATTGGTGACATTGAAAGCAACATTCTCTTCAGCAAAACTAGGTGTGAGCCTGGATACATACCCTGTGTCGGGGACAGAGTTATAACAGATATCATCGAAAGCGACCAAGGGAAACATATCTGGAGGTCATTGTCAGTCGTGCCGCTTACGCAACAGGTAAAATATAAGGAATAAATCGCACAGATTCAGTGACTACTATCGTAATCTACGACTGTTATATGTAACTATACAGGATGACCCAAAACCCACGGGCCACATTGAATGGGCATATTCTTTGTCGAATTCTGAGACAAAAGTTCCTTTACGAAAACACTCTGAGGCCAACGGTTCTCGAGTTATCAGAAATCGCGATTGACCAATTAGAACGTCTCTCTAGTCAACTGCTTCATAGTTTCAGTGGTCCAGGTTGTCCGCTCCATAGTTTTTGGCCGTTCACGTCAACCGTTTCATAGTTTTAGCCGTCCGGGTCATTCGCTCCATAGATATGGGCCATCTATGTCAATCGCTCCATAGTTATGGTCATAGAGAAACGCTCTGATAGGTCAATTGCGATTTTCAATAACTCGAGAACAGTTGGCCTTAGAGAGTTTTCGTGAAGGAATTTTAGTCTTAGAATTCGACAAGGAATATGCCCATTCAATGTGGCCCGTGGGTTCTGGGTCACCCTGTATAACGATTCCTAACTTTATCCAATTGAAAATGCAATGGCTACGGTCCTTAATAGAAAATAAGCCAAAGGTTAAAAAAAAAAAAAATTGGAAATTCAATCATTTTTTATAGTTCTCAAGGCGTCCTTTTGATTCCAGAAACCACAAAGGCAACTTTTGGATACTCAAGCGCAAGCAAGAGCTGAAAATAACGAGCGGAAAGTATCAGAAGAGGAGAATTATGGAGTAACGATCACGTCCGATTTAACTTATGATTTGCAGCTGATGGAGAAGAGAAATCTCGTTGTAGAGATAAAAAATACGGGAAAATACATGCAGACTTTACTGAAGGGATGTTTTTTGTCAAAGAAATCAATGTCCCAATTAACTCTGTTGAAGCCAAATATTGGGGACATGTGTGTCTTGCATCCCGGGGACACAGTATTATACACATTCAGGTGCCACGCCAGATTTGTCGGTGTTTCTGAAGAGATGTTCCTCTTCATTTTCAAACACTTCAAAGTTCGCCGCACATTTCGGTTTGTGGTCGGTTTAGCAAACTCACAAAGCCATAATAATTCACATAATTACGACAACAACAGGAATAACAGATTGTACAGGCAAAATGAATTCGATCAATCAAATTACGTGACTGGAATCAGACCTTGCCAGGCACCAAAGTTCATTGCCGTCAGGCCTGGAATATTTAAAATACCACAATACTTATGGGATATAGTATTGCGTCTGGAAAATGAGAAGGTGCCTTTCGTCGACTCTACAATAGCACTGGAAGAAGCGATGCCTATTTTATCCAGCGATTTAACTTTTAAAAATTATAAAGATCGATTTCACGCATTGTTATACTTGGAAAGTATCGCCGATGCAATAGCTATGCAACGATACGACATAAGCAGCACAATATTGCGATTTTGTGGAGAATTTCTCGCACTGGAAGTACCGGGCCTGGCTGAAAAACGACCATCCCTTCTAATTGGAGACAAAGCTATCGTTTCCTTTAACTGGGATGCTAGCCAAGGCAAGTGAATAACAATGCTGAGAAATCCTAGAGCTTCATCTGGATTAGAACTCTCTGAATTTTCAGAAATAGTAATAATAAATTCTTATTTGCCCAGGTGAGATAAAATACGAAGGATGTATTCATCGCGTGAAGAATTCAGAGGTGCTTCTGAAGTTCAATCCAAGTTTCCATGAAAAATATAACGGCGAGAGATGCGAAGTTACATTTAAATGCTCCCAAACTCCCTCAAGTCGGTGTCATAATGCAATAAACTTGTCGATAAATCATTTGGGACCAGAATTCTTATTCCCTTGCCGAGTTGTGAAAAAACCACCACAGCTAAATTTAATAGAGTTAAGCAACGATGACGAAGAACTCACAATTCCTCGGAAAAAGAGTATTGTCTCTTCAGATACGCAAGACAACGCAGCTAACACTAATCTTGCAGAGAAATCAGAAATGAACTCAAAGACACCAGTGAATAGTGAAATCCTAGACACAGAGTCATGTGTTTTCCAATTGAATAAACGCAAGTTAGTCTGGTTCAACAAGAAGTTGAACTATTACCAAAAACAAGCAGTCCGTAATGTGCTACAGAGCCCGGCACGCCCCTTGCCTTATGTCATATTCGGACCGCCTGGTACAGGTAAAACAATAACCCTCTGCGAAACAATTTTACAAACATTCAGGACCATACCCGAGAGCAGACTGCTGGTTGCAACACCTTCAAACAGCTCTGCCAATCTAATTTCTGAAAGGCTTTTAGATAGTGGAGCGTTAAGCCCCGGTGATTTGGTGAGACTTGTAGGCTTTCACTGCACAACCGACGGCTCAATTCCAGAGAAACTCATTCCATATTGTGCCGTGGGTGACCTGGCTCAAGAAGGGACTAGAAAGGGCCCTGACCATTTTGGCAATGGCATGAAACCAAGCTGTAGTGCTAGCGTTTTGGGACGGCATAGAATCACAGTCGGTACTTGTATCTCTTTGGGCTTGATGCACAGCATGGGCTTCCCACGAGGACATTTCTCCCATGTCTTTGTTGACGAAGCTGGACAAGCAACTGAACCAGAAATTCTGGTACCGTTGAATTTCATCCATACCGATCATGGACAGGTCGTTTTGGCCGGAGACCCCATGCAACTAGGACCTGTTGTGCAAAGTAAACTCGCTACACATTTCGGACTTGGGTCGTCATTCCTATCTAGATTGCTTCGATGCTTTCCTTACCAAAGAGATGTGCTAGGCTTTGAGAGTGGATATGACACAAGACTCGTCACCAAACTCATTATAAACTATCGCAGCTTGCCTGAAATACTTCAACTTCCAAATTCACTGTTCTATGATTCTGAACTTGAAGCGCAAGTAATTGTTCAATTTTGTAATTATTTTTAAGAATGAAAAATAATTGGATATAGGACAATGAAACTAACAATAGATAATTTGTAAAAATTCCAGATTACGAGGCAAGGAAAAGAAGGCGACTTGTTAAGATTGGTTGCAAACGATTTGCCTGAACGATCTGACTGTCCTCCAGCAATAGTTTTCCATGGTGTTCTAGGTCAAAATTATCAAGATCCAGATAGTCCTAGCTGGTATAATCCCGAAGAAGCTGCTCAGGCTTATTTTTATGTAATCAAAATGTACAATCACGGACTTAAGCCGGACGACATTGGAATTATAACACCTTATACGAAACAGGTAAAAATTGTCTACAGAATACGTCTTCATTAAATGAGATCTGTAATTCCATGCGTTCATTTTGTATTGGGAACCTTAAAACCTCGATTCACCAACCAGTGACCGGAAAAAGAACTGCTCAAAGTAGGCAGCAGTTTCAAGGCTACGTCTATTCCAAGGTTCCCAATAGTTCAGTAATAAGCAAACTAAGAAGAATATTTTCTGTTTACTAGGTTCGCCATATTCGGGACTTGTTATCAGAGATGAATACGACATTGCCAAAAGTGGGTAGCGTGGAAGAATTCCAAGGGCAAGAGCGAAATTTAATTATTCTTTCTGCAGTGAGATCGAAAAGTCACCTTGTTCAGGAAGACGTAAAACGTTGTCTTGGTTTTGTTGCATCACCTCGTCGCCTAAATGTCGCAATCACCAGGGCTCGTGCTTTGCTCATTATTCTAGGAAATCCAAATTTACTCTCGCAAGATCCGTACTGGAGAACGGTGATTACATATTGCATCGAACAAAATTCTTACACAGGCTGTGACTTCTTGTCTTCCGAATAATCGTTCACTCATTGAATGCTTTCGTTATAAACTATCTCAAATAAAATTGCAACGTATTATTTTATAAGTGAGCAAGTATATTTACAATTTACATAGTATATACCTGAAGGTGGTCCTTATTTCGATGAGCTTCGAAAAAAATTCGGCACGCCCCTTGGATACCTTCCAAATATATAGAAAAAAATCCCCCTAAAATTTTAGCTCCTAATTTTAACATTAACACGGGGCCCAAAATTCGGAAAATACAAATGTATTTTTTTCAACCAGTTACTTTTTTTTCTTGTAACTCCGATAAAAATCGATGAAATAATTTGACATTTGGCCCGGTTGTTGCTAATACTGTTAGGAAGAAACCCTGAAAATTACAAATTCTCATATTCATTATTTCCTTACATATCAGGTGAATAAATATTTTCGTAATATTACTCTAGATATTATATACAGCGTGAATTCCTATCTATTAGACAGGTGAACTTGAGCTGAATTGATCTGAGTTTTCAATTGCGCATCGAGCGCAGGCAAATTTGTTGTGCGGCTAACTTCATTTATTACTGACAGATAGCTGTGATGGGTATAACTCCCCAATATTTTGACAGTTCGGCTTGGTCGGAAGTTGGCCGCACTGAAAATTTGCAAAATTTGCGTGCGCTCGGAACTTGTTCGGAAATTTGGCTCAAGTTCACCTGTCTAATAGATAGGAATTCACGCTGTATATGCGAAGCATACCGCTCGCACGTTATGAAGGTCGCACACGTGATGGTGAAATGCGACTTCCATGCACGCAGGATTTATTTGAGAGACTATTGAAAATATGTCTAATAATAAGAACATGTGATTTCTCATAAAGAATATTTTATGAGAAGATGCTGAATCTAATATACAGGGTGAATTCGTAACGTCCGAATGGTCAGAGTCCTGTTGAGGCGGCCGCGAGTCGGAATCGGCAATCGTTTTAGTGGCTACAGCCAATCGAGGGCTCGGTAACTACTAAGATTATCCAATTTCAGAATAAAAGTTGTGCTCATCCAAGTTCATTACATCCGTTATTTTCAAACGTGCAACAAACAAAAATGTGTGATCTTATTCTTTCGGTCGATCTTTGTATGAGTATCATCTGTAAAAATTCGCATAATCGTCGTTAAATTATGAGGTGGAGGCTTTTATATTGGATACTGCCACAAGCCTACGATCGTGATTCATGCGTCGCATATGCTCAACACTGCGTGCTTGCAGGCATGATCGCGTAGTGGAACGCATTGCCCTTGCACTGAGACATCCCTCACGTCGTTAGGGCGAGTGCGGGTGAAATTGCTGCATTTTTGCTCGCACCGCGTGCGGATACCATGCGACAAAAAATGCAAATGCAGACAACAAATCGACAGCTTTCGTTTCATAAGGTTCAAAGAAGTGACTCAAAAAACGCAACCTATGCTATAAAATTTTATATTCAATAAAATGTGTTTTCCAAGATGGCGGCTGAAGCTCACCCCCTCCCGTTCCGCCAACTTGGGTTTACACTATATGTTATTATTGTTATATATTACATTATATGTTATACTTATATATTATACCAATTTTCGTTTCGACGTTCGCCATATTGGATCCGCCATTTTGAATTTTGAAAATCTGATGCCAGATTCGTAATCAGCGACCCCGAAAACCCCCGGTAGCACCTTATGAGCCAAAAATCCTCGGCCGTTCGTTCTTCGCGAGCTATCGAATAGCAAAATCTGCGATTTTCAGGGGTTGATTACACCCCCTTAGGGTGGAATTCTGCAAATATAAAAAAATACGTGTCGAATATTTTCACCCCCTCTACAATCTCCCAAAGTTTCGTTGAAATCGGAGGGGAACACTTGGCGGGATTCTCTTGTTAGCCCGATCAGAAGTGGGGCGCTAGTCGTGTGCTGGTCAGGCTATTTTCTATCAGAATTTCTGATCGGGTACTGGTCGGAATGGTTTTGATTTACTAAAAAACCTTACTGGGTATTAAACGGGGGTTGATTGGGGTATTTTTTCCTGCCACCTTGGTGGGTACTAGTCAGACTCTGGCCGGACTATCTTCGACCGAAACTTAATTTCGGTCACTAACATCGGATGATGTTCATATCGGCCACTTTGATTTTCTGACTATCCTACGAGACGCATGCGCATCGACGTCTCAGTTATCGGGTGCGGCTATATTTGCCGATTTTTAACTTCAATCTAATTGGCAGTTCTACAATATTATTGAGGCTTATATAGTATATTGCTATGGATCTTCCGCGTAGGTTCAGGGATACAAATCGGCGTACTAGGAAACGTCGATTCATGTCAACGAAGTTAGTGGAGCCGGGTTATTGTGCAGATGAATCCTATTCTGATGAAAGTTTTGAAGTCGAAGAACCCGCATGCATTTCTGACGGTATGTACTACGCGTATTTTCGTGAACAGTTTCGTAATAATAATCTTTATTCGAATTCACACTGAGTCCATTCAAATGCGTTGAAAACCAATCAAGAAATACGATAGATGTTTAATCCACTGTTTATGCATCACAGTTCAGCTGCATATATTACCAAAGTTCTGAACTACCGTGAGGAAACGTAGAAATAGATGGTTCCAAGCGCACAGGCGCTGATTTATTCCAATATCGTTGGTCGGCAGAATCGCGCTAGCAACGCCACCAACTTTTCAATAATATCCCTAGTTCTATCGTCTGCTAGATTCACAACAAACGTTACCTATTCCTGCTACGGTCTGCCGCCATTTGTATCTGACAACAATTGGAAACAAATAGCAGACGGACTCTAGGGATATTCGTGGCAAGTATGAAATTGGCGGCCCTGGTAATATTTGAATAAATCAGCGCCTGCGCGTTTGGAATGATCTCTTTCCACGTTTCCTCACGGTATGTGAGTATTTTAAACGTTCATGATGTAACGTTTTTCATTTACACTTATACTGAATTTACACCGAATTTCTGTATAGAATGCGTATCTTATACCATTCGTGGTTTATTGGGCTAGTACAGGCAATAGGGAAGCCCGGCACTCTTGTGCGCTTTGCACTAAATTACACGATTTATTTTACGCCCGCAAAACAAGACGTCAAATCGAGTTTGACGCGAACTACATCAAAAACAAATTTTTCGATTTTTTTGTATCAGTGAACTTTTCAAACAATTGAGCCCCCGGATCATAAAAGGGATCGCGCGGCCGAAAACACATAGAAGTATTGTCACTTCTGAACATATGCCGATCGGAAAAAAAAAAAAAAAAAAAGTTCATGAATTAAAAAATAGTCACTACTTTTTAATTGACTTTTTTTTTTTCTTTTTTCCCGATCGGCATATGTTCAAAAGTGACAATACTTCTATGTGATTTCGTCCGCGCGATCCCTTTTATGATCCGGGGGCTCAATTACGAAAACGTTGGTTCGCTTAGAAAGAGTCAGTCTCCATTTCACAAGGTCAATTTTTCATTGATTTCTGATGAGTAATCAAAAATTTCTAGCCCGGTATTATTTGGTTTGAATGTTGAATGGAAAAAAAAAATTAAGAGTAATTGTTGTGATACAATCAAAAGAGGCCTCCCAAGTTTCATTTGTCGACAATGGAAAAAAAATCGACTCGTTTAAATGAAAATTAGCTTTTTCTACTGAAACCATCGTTCTTGTTTTTGAAAAAAAAAACCCACCGTCACAAACGAGTAGAGAAATTTCCTTCATTTTTTTTCAAAAAGTACGGTCTAAGACAAATCATATTATGATTTAATTACTTCTGTCGATTCACTCAAAGCAGTCATGGTTATTAACAATTGAAATGTTGGGATATTAAACATTTGCGAATATTCAAAAATTCCTATTTCTAAATCGTAGCTGTATGAACACTTTGACATTGAGACGACTTTATGTAATTATATTTTTGGCAAATTTGGGACTGAAATATTACCGGCGAGTAGGTTGTTACATTATATGATATGGAATTTTTCATTGTGAACTTATTTCTACAGTTTCAGTTGATTCATGCGGTGAAATCGATTATCATAATTCATTACAAAAATCAAGGCTACATATAAATTTATTGTGAAGTAAGTTTCAATCAGCAAGATTTGTTATTCACTAGAATTCAGTATAAATAATAAATGAATAAAACTTGCACCACACCTTTGAAGTGATTTACATTTCTGACACTCAGTCAGCAAAAAATAATGTACGATAATGATAATGAATTTTACAGTAGTAAGTTATGAAAACGTATATAAATACAGAATACTTGATAGTCTTTCATATTCTGAAACAACTCGCTTAACATAGGCTTTTGAATGGTCTGGTTATTTTGTTCCCTTTGCCTTCAGTCTTGGATCTCGCAAAAAAGGTTCATGCAATGTTGTGTGTAAGCGTATAGCCTTGTGGAGTCCAAATCCCGGGCATAGGCCTAGCGCATCACTAGAAGCTTTCACGATTTTATCCATGGAGCCAAACGTCGTCAGTAGAGTCATCGCATCGGTCTTATTCACCGATCGCACCGAGGTCAGCGCACTTATAAGCTAGAAACAAGAAGTTATCAGAAGAATTCGGGAGGGAGCACTGTACAAAGATGATTTGAATATCGCAAAATAACTCTGTATCGCTTACTTTCTCATGTGGCAATATATCTCCTCGTTCCATAATCATGTCTGGAGGTTTGTTCTCATAGATTTTGTAAGTTTCAATAATTTTTCCAGCGTCTTCCGCATTCCAGGCTAGCATTAATGTCAGATCAGCTAAAATGCATATCCGTGTCAAATGCTTTAAGGAATGATGAGGCTCAGCAACATCAACCTGTTAAAAAAATTATTGATAAATATTAATCATTCTGTCCGATTGTAATATTAAACTCGCCGTTGCTCCTAATTTTTTACGGAAATATGAAAGTTAATTTCCTTAGATGCAAATGGGCCCTGCATCTCATAGGCTATTGCTTCAATTCCTGCAATAAAATCGTCGTTCCAAAGCACTGTTATTCATTTCTTAAGTGAAACTATGTAGCCAGTAGGGTGTGCCAAAAAAAAAAAAAATTCAAACGCGCATGTAGATTCCGGTAGAGCATTTTAAATAGAATATCTCAGCCAAATATGACCTCTTAATATTGATATTCGGAACTGCCTATTTTAGTAACTAAAATTAGTAAGTAAAAAGGGCAATTCTAAATATCAATATTAGGAGCGCATATTTGGCTGAGATATTCTATTTGAGATGCTCTACCAGAATGTTGAAGCGCGTTTGAATTTTTTTTTTTTTTCGCACTCCCTAGTAGCTAGCGTAAGTATATTCTGCACATTCTAGTAATGCTTTGTCTGCGAATTGATTTCACTAACCGAAAGTTAAAGTTGTTATTGACTTTCATCCAACAAATTTTGGGATTGGCTTCTAACTTGCTTTTGAATCTTGGACAATTTTCACACATTCTGATATAATGAAGAGCTCTTGAATTTCTGCAGATATTTTGTTCATCAATATTTCCATGTACACATGGCGAGATTGATTCTGGCCTGGAAGTGATTGTTTGGTATAGAATTTAACACGCTAACTCGATCACTTCCGGGCCAGAATCAACATGGACAAGTATACAGTAATGTTCATCGATGGGCTCCCTGTGTCTCACTATTTTTCCTAGCCTTTTTTCAAATTGAGTTTTCCTTTTACAGATAGTTTATTCGCCCATGACCGATGAAGAAACCAAGAAAATTTGGGGCATAATCTATCAGACAAACTGTAGATAAGTAGTCAGAGGCATAAAATCGGTAAATTCAAATGGTATTGATTGTGGCTAGCAACGACCAGTGTACTTTTCCTTTTCCAATTCCTATTTCAAGCACAATAAAAATGTTTGTCAAGTTATTACAGACTCGTGACTTAGTCATGATGCACATGGCGATAACTAGACTCTGTGCAGATGTCTTAATGACTTAACTCTTGCAGATGTGGCACAGTTTGAGGATAATTCAATCGGCAGTTATTTGATATTGTATCAAGTGATAAGTTGCCTGGAATATTACCTGAGCCAAGAGAACTCTGAGATCGTATGCCTTGCCCAATAACTTTAGCCGATCATGAATGTAGTCTGGATTTAGTTGATGGTACCTTATCGAGAGGAATAGGGCGCACGTTCCCCTCCCCATAACATAGTCTGGAACTATATCGTCAAACTCCCAAGGGACGCTAGTTATGGACTTCAGTAACGGATTTCCTTTCTGAAAATTATCACATATTTTCAAGCACCTTGTATGTACAATCGGGATGTTGGATGCAATAAGAGCATATAGTAAATTGTGATTTGAGATAATTGAAGAAAATGCACGATTCACTGAGTTTCTTGTTAAGAACTTCGTATATAGACGGATAGAATGTGCAGAAAACGCTAAACCGACAGATAGAAATGGATGGAAACGGATACGCGAGTTATCCGTTACTATAGCGTTTTCTGCGATTATATCCGTCTCTATACGAAATTTTGAGCAGGGTTATAGATATTTTTGAGCGACCTTTTTTTCAGGCATGCTCCGTTATGATACCAACTAGACCTTATGTTGAAAGCAAATATCTTGGAATTGAGCGAAATAAATTGTTGAAATATGAGCTATATGCTCTCATTGTGAATTATTGCATGAAAATAAATCATTTGTAGTGTACAGTAGAATCCCGGTTTTGCGTAATCCCGATAGAGTGAAAATCTCGGTAATTCGTAGTCATCAGTCGGTCCCTCAAAAAAATCGCCCTTAATGAAAAATACCGATAATTCGTAAATTCTGGTAATTCGGAATATTGGTCAGGTCCCTTGAGAGTACGAATTACCGGGATTCTACTGTATATGAGGTAGTCCACCCCAACTTGGCGGCATTCTACCCTGACCCTCTACGAATACGGAAAATAAGAATATGAGTCATTACGAGTGGAGAAGGAATAGCGGCAGAATAAGAGGAGTCTCGACTCGTCGCTGTGAGTCGCAGTGAAATAAAGCGACCGAGTAGTATTCTGCGCGCACGCGCATAGAGATGTTACAGAACACGTGTTTACCAACAATATACATTGTAAGATTTCAAGTCAGTGTAGTTCGTGAAAATAAGATCGAATAAAAAGCGAGTATAGGATGAAGTACCGCCGAGTAGACTGCAGTAGTCGAGTATTTCAGGCGCTAGCGTTGAAATACTTGGCAAATACTGTGAAATATTGCAGAGTCTCAACTTTTTCTTATTCACAGTATTTTAAAGCCCGAAATCTACCACCTGCTTATTTGAGAATAAATAACTGATAAAATACTTTGAATGTATTTCATATATTTCATATCTTCAGAATAGACTCGAGAGTGAATAGCCCCTCGCTCAGTGTATATAGTTGTAAAGAATATGTGGTTCAAATTTCATGAGGATCGGTTCAGTAGTTTCGAAGATTTTATCAACAAGCCGTCGAGAAACGTTGTTCCGAAAAAACGCGTTTAAAGTTTTTTTCAATGAAAAATCGCGTGAAAATCTTACCTGTGTTTAATCAGCGATGCCTGCAGCATAGTCTGCCTTCTATTTCTTCATAATATTCATGTGTCCTTTCGAAAAATGTAATAAAAGAAAAATCCATTTTTAGAAAATTGTAAAGTGAGAACATAAGGTAGCTTATCAGATACGGCTAAAGTCGTTAAGGCCCATCCGTACACGGAGAGAATTTTTCTAGGAGAGATTCCCATACTTGCTGGTAACTCAGGTAGGGAAGACGGGTCCTAGTTGTCACAATAATCACATCAAGCTATCTGGCAGTACTAAATGAAACAAATCTGGTATTTTTTTTGCACGAATTATTTATTTCATCCTTTGGCTTTTAGTTATTGCACAGTAATCAAACAAACGACGTATTTATCTTGAAAAAATATTCAAATAAAGAAATAAAACAGAGTGTGACAACTAACCCTGTAGCTGAGGTTAGTTGTCTCATCCATCAGTTGAATAATCATATCTCAGCTCTCCGTTCACCGATTTCATCGAACTTTGGCTTAAATCGAAGCTTTTCTTGGCTACATACTATGATAAATATTTTAATTCCGTGTCTATTTCGTGGTGTAAGAAATTAGGAAAATTCTGTCTCCCCACCACGCCGTTTAGCCCTCGTTCGAGTAAATAGACTCGGTCGATTCTCGCGCGGTAAATAGTGAAAACATTTTTTTTTTCATGTACTTGGCGCGAGATTCTGCCGAGTTAACACTTTTTTAAAGTTTTTTATTATTTACCATTCCTGAGATATTGATGATGGGACAACTAGTACTTGTGACAACGAGGACACCTTTCCCCTATATACTAGACATTGCACGAAATTTGATACAAAGTATAGGAAAAGGTCTCACCGAGTATTGAAAACGGTAATATATTTAATGGTATGTCAACGATTTTCCTTCTACTTTTTCCTATACTTTGTATCAAATTTCGTGCAATGTCTAGTATATATCTGAGTCACCAGCAAGTATGGGAATCTCTCCCAGAAAAATTCTCTCCGTGTAGTAGTCGCCGACTTCCTTTTGATACAATGTGACACATTTCGATTATTATCCGAGCCCAGGCGTCAAAAACGCAAAAACGGCCAACGCTGCGCGAATTCAAGTTCGATACCGAACACATACGTCCAAAAAAATGTTCGTTTCGTGCGAAAATAGAGTCTACAGATGGTTTTTACAGTTTTCGTAATGTAATGTTTTTCGTAAGAATGTGAAAACCATCTCTAGTCTCTATTTTCGCATGAAACGAACATTTTTTTGGACGTATGTGTTCGGTATTGAATTTGAATTCGCGCAGCGTTGGCCTTTTTTGCGTTTTTGACACCTGGGCTCGGATAATGGAAAAAGGAGGTGGGCGACGAGGGATGGGCCTTAAGCTGTCATCTTGGTATAAACAATCTTCTGTACATTCGTCGTTGTCTTCAAGATTCAACTACCGACTATACCGTGCGATTATGTGGAAACTAAAAGCTCCAAACGCGCGAACTTTGATTTGCTCGAATATCATTGGCCGGCAAAATCGCGCCAGCAACTCTACCAACTTTTCAGTAATATCCCTAGCTCTGTCGTCTGCTGGATTCACAAGAAACATATCGCGTGACTAATGGAAAAAGGTCGTAAGCGACACTCATACGCCCTTCTGTAATTCTTAAAAGCAGAAGGGCGTATAAAATTTTTTCTTCACGTCATTCGACTAGAAAACCTCTGAAACGGACAAAAACGTCGATATTGAAAAATGAAAAAAGTTAAAAGCAAAAGGACGTAAACACCGGAGATAGGCCCCTAGTTGTTCAAAAAAATTAGATGAACTAATGCCAAAAGGACGTATCCGCCAAAAATGTTGAATTATTTTTCAAACTTCAATTTTGGCCGATACGTCCTTTTGGCATTAAGTTCACGAAAAAAATCATGTCAGCTAATGCCAGAAGGGCGTATTCGCCAAAAAATGTCCAATTCTTCTTCAAACTTTAATTTTGGCCGATACGCCCTTCTGGCATTAGCTGACACGATTTTTTCCGTGAGGCTAATGCGAAAAGGACGTATTGGCCAAAATTAAAGTTTGAAAAAAAATTGAACATTTTTTGGCGAATACGCCCCTCTGGCATTAGCTAACATGATTTTTTACGTAAAGTTAATGCCAAAAGGACGTATCGGCCAAAATTAAAGTTTGAAAAAGAATTGAACATTTTTGGCGGATACGCCCCTCTGGCATTAGTTGACCTGATTCTTTCCGTGAAGTTAATGCCAAAAGGGCTTATCGACCACAAATATTCAATTCTTTGTTAAACTTTAATTTTGGTCGATACGTCCTTTTGGCATTAGTCCGAAAATTGGTTAATGGCAGAAGAGCGTATCGGCGACGCTTACGCCCTTCTGCCTTTAAGTTTTTGGCTCGAAAAAAAACAGCGGCTTTCTTCGTTTTGACAGTTTTCCTATCGAATGGCGAGAAAAAAAAAAAATATACGCCCTTTTGCCACTTAAATCACCCTTTTCGTCGCTTACGACCTTTTGCCATTAGTCACGCGATATAGCTCTTTCGACTGGGGCTACACCAAGCTACACTGGTGTAGTGTAGCCACCTTGTCTCTCTCTCCCTTAAAGAAAAGAAAGAGATGAAGATGGCTACACTACACCAGAGTAGCTTGGTGTAGTCCCAGTCGAAAGAGCTAATAACCTATTCCTGTCACGGTCTATCGCCATTTGTATTTGACAACAATCGGAAACAACCAGCAGACGGACTCTAGGGATATTCGTGCAGTCTGAAATTGGTGTCCCTCGTAATAGTCGAATAAATCAGCGTCTACGCGCTTGGACCCTGTAATTTCCACATAATCGCATGGTATAATAAAGGCAGGACTCTGATAAACCAATTACGCCTCACTGAATATCATACCGAACCAGCTATAGCATCTTTCATCACCTATCTCCTCCTACTTCAAGTACAATAACCATCCAAACATCTATCGACGACCATCTATTACTCTGTTGTGACATAACAAGGAGCGTTTTGTTTTTTAAAAAGCGAGGTTTATTCTTTTTTTTTTTCTTTTTTTTCGAAAGAACGGCTGGTCCGAACGATCGGAAAAAAATTGAGAGTAAGTTTTTCTTTAGGTTGAATATGATAAAAAATAATGAAACAGATCGTAGACGGTCAGGGTGAAATGCCGCTGGATTGGGGTGGACTACCTCATATACATTAGAAATTCATAGAACTGCTACTGTTTACAGAGAACAGTTCATCTCAGATCTCAACACTGGCATGTCTTGAATTTGAGAATGAGATTTTGTGAGATCTTTCTATCAATAGAACTCGTGAATGAGGTGCAGAATAAATACTGTGTAAAACTTGGGGGATTATTTGTTTCAATATTGTTAATTAAAACTTGCTTTTGCACGAATACCTTTTCTGGATGAGATTTTTTTTTTCTAATTTCTCTTAAACGATGTTTCTACATCTGCAACTAGTAGGTCACAGAAATTTTCTTTCAGTCTTTTATGTATCTTCATATTTTTTACGCTAATGGATTCAATTGTTTAGTGCACCTGTTTCAGACTGACTAGAACAGCATTCAGTTTCGATGCACCTTTCGACTTTGATGGCCCAGCTGCAGTCTGTCCTGGCAAATCCTTTGAGAATTCTGAATTCTTCTGGCTGCTAGATACAACTACCAAGGAGGAAAAAGATAATATAGTTAATTTGAAAATTGAATGGTTGCTGATGTATTTCAAACAGTGATATAAAGAAAACCTTAATCGGCTAAGATTCAACTCTACACAGAAAAAACAAGATGAAAATAATTATACATATATTTGATACATTTGTAGTCGGAATCGGAGACTCATAAGCAGGAGAGTAAAAAAATAAAAAAATACAACAGTTTTCAAAGTTCAATAAATTTTGAACATGTGGAGTGATCATGTCGTTTTTCTACTTTTCATTTTGAATCTAAAGAAGTCCCGTTTCGTTATGAAGAATCAAACGGTCGCAAGAAGAGTTTCAAATTATGTGACGAAACAGAAATTTTGCACCAGGAGTTCAATTCTAAGGAGTCCGTCAATCCAGTACCCGGATTCTGTAACTTTTCGTTAACGTAACGATCGTATCGACTTGTTTTGTATTATTTTCTATTGGGTAGATTTGTCTTTCCTGAAACCTCATTGGTCGCTGATGTTGTTGTGTCAGCAAACGACAGCGATAATTCTCGATAACGGGTTACAGAATCCGGGTACTGGAGGCTTACTAAAGTTCGATACTACTTGAAAAACAAGGGATATGAATGTATACCGGTACCGTGAAGAGTGGACCCGACTTTTGGATGTTTTGGGGGTGAAACAGTGTCATCTTCGCCTCCATCACCTCGCTCCATAGCATTGATTAAAGGATTCGAAGTGTAGTAAGTACTTTTTGAACGTGTGTAACAAATTTACGTTGTAAAATAAGCACGTGGTTACGACTGACTCAACTTCGACCACGGACTCAGTGTTGCCAACCTGAAAGATGGCGCTGATCGTATCAGGGGTGTAAAATTATCGTACCCAAGCAGGTAGCATTCTGTCGCAAGTGCATGTCACGGCCATCTATGGGACCCATGCATGACTCTACCAGCAGGCCACTGTCTGGTTTCCACCGCTAAAGCGCGCGGACAAAACTAACTCTAACCCAACTGTGACTCTCTCTCTCTCTCTCCTTTCACGAATTATCGCCTTTGCAGGCATGTAGTCGATAAACCCAACTGTGACTCGATTCTAACCATAAAGATATAAGAATAGAGTACAGGACATAGACATAAAGCATGGACTGCGCATTCCCTATACTTATACTGCCTGTGGTAACGCTAAAAGTAAGAGAGAAGAAAGCACACGCGACAATATCTGTCTCTTTCTATGCATTTGACGTTGTTGGTTAGAAAGAAACAGATTTGGCCGCGTTCGCTTCTGTCTCTTTCTACGCAAGTCCGGCGACTGACGACATTGCCGGTATGGAAAAATATTTTCAGAAGCACGACGGCAAATAAGGAAACCATTAGGTTTATTTCGATTTTCGGCTTGGTAGACCTTTCATCCTACTAATAAAATTCCGTTTAAAAACTACGTTTTTTGCATACATTGAACGATAACTTCCCTCTTGATTTTCATGCAACACTGGTCTTTGGTTGATCCAACGGGGAATGGAACAAGCTTGAAAATGATTCGTATCCAAAGGCTGTCTGATTTTTTCTCACTTAGATGTCGTCTGTCAAACCCACGTGTCCCGATTTTACGGCCCGATAGTAGGTCGTTTGTAGTGATAATTCCAGTAGATAAACTCTAGATTTGTCCACAAACGCCCATTCGACGTCACACATGGGCGGATCGCGCCAACTAGCGGCATGTTATGAAAACAGAAAAATCAGAATTTCGAAGTAGGTTCGCACTCTGGCTTATGCCGCGATGATTTATGGTAATTTTGCTGGTTTCCCCATTCTTTCATCCCTGTCCGCTTTATTTTATCCGCGTATTTTCGACTTACGATAATTCGACGGACGGTTTGATAATGGCGAAGTTTGATTTGACGGCTCGTATAGGTCAATATCTTGACCGGCACTTGGTGTTTCCACTTCTGGAGTTTTTATCCGCGAAAGAGGTGAGCTTCTAGATAATTTGGACTGTCACTTGTTCAGCATGGTAGTTTTGAGGTTACGGCCCCATAATATCTTTTTTTATTCAGATTTACGATGAAAATGAACTTCTCCAAGCTAAGCTGGACATTCTCAGCAAAACCAACATGATTGATTACGCTATTGATATCAGAAAACAACTTTATCCAAATTTCGAAGTGCCCGAGGTGAGTGGCTAATCTAATCTATCGTAAGGTAACTCAATCTAATTCCATTATTTAGGTGCGAACGGTTACTTATTCTCGAAATCTGGTGCACAGTTCTTCATGAAATTTCATTATATTTTTCTGAGTCGTATCATTTCCTTGAAGTAGACAAAGTATTATGAAATCTCATAAATCAGTTGAATTATTGAAATCTGGGATACACATGAACTCAATATTATTTATTTCACTCCGTGTGATATTGGACGTTTTATAAAACCTCCATCTTCACACCTTATAAAGTATAATTTTGTACAATACTCAACGGTAAAACTTCTTCTGATCTCGTGTGTTGTCAAAACTCGCTTTCGGCTCGTGTTGCAACCTCATACTCGTCAGAAAAAGTTTTACTGGACTCGTATTGTAATGTACTATTGACACTGCAATCAGGTGGTTTAATAACTGGCAAATCGCGCGATATTCTAGTACTTTTCGATATAAGAGCGCAAAAGCAGCAACTTGCGTACGAGTGTGAAGGCCCGAACGAGTCCGAAGGTGAGCCGAAGATAGCGAGTGAGGCGCCTTCACACAAGTAAGCGATTGCTGCCTATTGGGCTCCTGTATCAGACTTTATTCTTCTCGACAACTGCAACCGAAGGTACTTGTCTATGTGCTGTCTTCGGGCATGCAAGCAGGTTCTAGCGTACCAGTGGGTAAAAGTCTACTTTGGGTGCCTGTAAACGGTGCTCAAATGGAGACTTTGGGTGCATGTGTTAAGCAAAATTGATTTTCGATTTTTTTTTCTGTATTGAACCCTTCGTGTCATCAAATTTTTGAATAGCAGGGCTCATAGCGCGTCATTTTTCTCACTGATGGTCACTTTCTTTGTCACTTTTTTCAACTAATTTTCAACAATCCGGACATTGCTGTGCCCGAGTCAAAACCGGGTACCCGAATCCGGAGTTGAATCCTGCTATAAACAAAGAGTCAGGCATGAAATGTGCAATGAAATGTAAATTAACTTTTATAAATCGAAAAAAAAGAAAATGAAGAAAATTCAAATATTTAATCCAAGTTAGTTATAAATTCAATAAACAATATGTTTTTTTAATAAAGTTAACTCAGAATTTGGATTTCTTCTTAGTAATCCAATTATTTGATCAAATGGTGTCTAGACCTTTGATTTTGTTATTGTTGGTATACTGTTTTTTTTTTTAATTTATAAAAGTTAATTTTTTTGATATTTACTTTTTTCAGAGTTGATTATTTTTCTAGGGAATGAAATATCTGAAAAAATTTACATGAACAATCAATTTAAGTTAATTCGTCGAAAGTAAGTAGTGATCAAATGTAAATATGACTTTGAAACCACTGTAACTTGTTAACGGTTCAATTGAGCAACTCGGACATCGGACCATTTTTGTAGATCATAAAATTCTCTACAAGACCGTATACTTACTTTATTCTTATCAGTTAAATAAAGAGAGTTATAAGAATACAAATAAATTAAAAAAATTTTGGCATTTGAAATACATGGGAAATCTTATTTTCAAAGGCGCTAATTCTGTGCCCAAGCTACTTAGCTGAGCTTTGGGGACATCTTTCTTTATATTAAGCCCTAACTATTTTCGAAAGGCCCCGCACAAAAAGATGTCGGTTTTTTTTCACAGTCTAGTACATATGCATGAAACTAGAGACGCTCCAATTACTGTGGTTTATTGAAAAACCACAGTGATACACACTTATTTGATTTATTGGTGCCAATTACTGCGTCAGTAAATAAACAATAATAATCGATCAAAATTCGATTTATGTTGAATTTTTGATAGTAAAAAATTGTTATCTTACTTCTACATGCAATAAATATACATATTGAGCCATTGATTTATGAAAATAAGACTTTTTAGTATCAGCTCTTTTCACACACAAACTCACCAAAAAGACATAATTTCCTCTTTCCATAACCTGTCAATTTCCAATAATCAATAACAAATTAAATCCTTATTTTAAATTACTAGTCATATTTTTCTCAAATCATAAAAACTTGTACATAGTTGATTTATAACAATATTTAAAAAAATCCGGAGTAATACCCACACTTACCCTATTAACAAATTTTCAATTTCACATTCGCGTTTCTGTGGTCAAGTTCGAAATCGATGCGGTAGCATAAAATAGTATTTGCACTAATCTATTTTTCTCAGATATCTAAACACAAATAGCACTCAGAATTGCCTCATGAGGGAAGTTTTAATGAAAAGCTATAAAAGAAATTGCTGCTCCATTAAGCTTCCAAGATTTGCTTTGTTCAGACCTGCGTGGTGCTCAATGTATATCACCCACAAATTTTCTTCCGAAAGATGAAATTTATTTTCTTCTTGACCTAAATATATTCCATGTTCTATCAATAAGTAAATTAAATATGTTTCCAGGAATTGAACGAGCGGCGTAATCGTGTGTTGCAAGAGCTGGGCGATTTGGAAGACAATGTATCTGTCATTTTGAAACTGATGAGCGATGATGACACCATGGAGACGATGGAAAAAATGAGGGACTCTAAGGCCCTCAATAATTTTCTTACTAAAGAATCAGATGTAAAACCTTATTCTTTACTTCATAGATATAGGCGTGTTTCTAGCTTACCCAAAAAAGCCAAAGTTATTTGACCTATTTGCAAGAGACTTGTTATTTTATAAGAAAAAGTTTTCTTCTTATTAGAAATATGATCTGTTTTATTAATTACAAATAGTAGCATATAAAAAAAAAAATCAAAATCGATCAATATATTCTAAAGTTCCTTACTATTTTTAGCATGCTGCTTCATTGAATGTCAAAATTCATTTAAACCCTATGGGGCACAAATTTTTGCAATTACACGTCTTAGTTACCCAAATTGACGAAAACTTCAGGCTACAGCGAAAAATTGGCGATGAAATTCACGTTGGTAAATATGCGTGTGATACTATGATTACAGTTCAAAGTGGAGATGATGGAGAGTTTGGTAAAATTGGCCAAGTATCGTTACGAGTGCGGCACCTACTCCGTTTCCACATCGTACTTGTATTTCTACATGCTTGTCATGCCCCCAACTGATAAGGTAATTGTTATGGAGAATGTGAATAATCCATTAGAAAATTATACTCTTCTTGTCATACATTTGGAAAAATACGGAAAATTCTTATTCCACTCTACACAATATCAATATTTTCCTAGTGTTTTTTTACCTTCAGGAAAGCTTGATAAAAGATTCCGAATAGTATTTTCATATCTCAATGGGAAGATAACAAACTGTGATTATATGCATGTTTGTTTACCATACAGAACTATTTGAATGTCCTCTGGGGTAAATTGGCGTCAGAAATTTTGGTCCAGAACTGGGAGACTGCTCTAGAGGATGTAAACAAGCTCAGAGAGTACATAGACGGCAATACTCTTGGTAATTCTCTCCAAGTGCTTCAACAGCGTACCTGGCTCATCCATTGGAGTCTATTTGTCTTCTTCAATCACGTCAAGGGCAGGGATCTTATCATCGAAATGTTCTTGTATAGACCACAGTGAGTGCCTGAAACATCAATAATAGTACGTTACGATACGAGTGCGGTAAAACTTTTTCTGACGAGTTTTGCAATCACACGAGATCAGAAGAAGTTTTTTTCGTTGAGTATAGTACAAAATTTTACTCCATAAGGTCTGAAAATGGAGATTTTACCGACGCGAGGCGTGGGTAAAACGTCCATTATCATATTGAGTATACTGAATACGTACTGAAAATGTTCAATAGTATTTACAGAGCGACACTGTGGATAGTAACGCGCCTAAAAGTAGGCAAACCGGAAACGCCTGCACTGAGCAGCTCAAACATCGACAATTGGTTTTTATTTCCCACGTAATAAATAAAACCCAATCGTCGATAATTGATCTGCTCAATGCACCCTTTTAGGCGCGTTACTATCCACAGAATCGCTTTGTATACAGTAGTCTACACACTGAAAATATTATTCTTGCCGTGATTTGCCCCAGCTGCCGGCAACATACCGAGAATTTTCTGTAACATCGGACACCCCCTTGCTACGGCCAAGCCAAGACAGGTACGCTTGGCGTGTTTGATGTTAATCAGTATGAAGTTGGCACCACAATCTTCTGTCTCCTTCTATCCTACGTGGTTATATAGGAAAGGAAATAGACAGAAGTCTGTTGGGCCAACTTCATACCGGTCAATATCAAACACGTGAGTGTACATGCCGCGTCCGTGAGGCTCGGTCGGGACGGGTTAAGCCATGCTACTTACAGTCTATCCACTTCAGCCCGAGCCTCACGGACGCGGCATGTACCTGTGTTGGTTTGGCCGTAGGAAGGGCGTGTCCGGTGTTACAGAAAATTCTCGGTATTTATGAGTCCTGACTGACATACTGTAACCTCATAGAAATTAGATTATTCCGTAAATTTTCGAAAAAGCGTGGGTAGATCTAGGACTTGGGAATCTCCCTCTGCTTATGATAGGTACACAAATTTTCCTATCTCTGGAACTGGGTGTTTGATCACACCGTCTGACATGGATCATAATTATTGCTCAATTAAGCCGTTTCCTGAGTGTAGGTAATATAACAGGGTGGCCACTCTCTGGAAAACCGGGAAAAGTCAGGGAATTTTGCTGATCAGGGAAAAGTCAGAGAAATGTCAGGGAACAGTCAGGGAAATCTGGTGAAAGTCAGGGATTCTTATGAAGAAAAATTGAAACCGATCAACATTCTTAATTACCTACTTAGTTCAAAGTTTTTGAACAAATTATTTAGTAACTACGATGTAAGTGAATCTTGCAAGTTATTGGAGTAATGTTTTGATGTTTCCTGATGTTTTCTTTGTAATAAATGTTCATAAAATAAATAGTTGTAATGTTTATTTTCATTTGAAATCGCTCGTTCAGTCAATGGGAAAAATCGTAGCGGAAATATTCCCATTGAATCAGTGTAACTAAAGTCAGAGAAAACCTCCAATATCACATTGAAAACCGGGAAAAGTCAGGGAAATTGGCTCTGTAAAATGTAAAGTGGCAGTTTTCAGACGAGCGGGCAGAGAGAAAATAAAAACGCCCGCTACGTCGTGCAGCGAACGTTTTCAGTTTATTATTGCCCGCTACTCGAGCATAACCAACTTTTTTTCGTGGTGAAAATAGGGTGAGAGACGCGCACACAACAGAGCGGTGATCACACGGACAAACGGCCGTTCATAAACCGCGCGTAATTGGCTGAAATTAAAATAATTATAACGGAAAATCTAGCTTTTCCGAAAAAATCGATTGAGGAAATTTCGATCTCATTTTTGATCAAGATTTATCCTGTAAAATATTCGTCGCGAGGTCTGATACACCCTGTATACATTCGTCTATGTTCATATGTACATCATTGAATGCCCCAAATGAAATACAAGATCATTTACTTTTTTTTGTAACAGTTACTTGAACGCGATTCAGACAATGTGTCCTCATATACTTCGCTATTTGGCCACAGCTGTCATCATCAATCGATCCAGACGTTCTACGCTCAAGGATCTTGTGAAAGTTATTCAGCAGGTATGCCTTCCCAGACTTTTGTTGTCTGTAACGTTTGTCAATCTTTAATGCATCATGTTTCATATGTGATTAGGAATCGTACACATACCGGGATCCGATTACCGAATTTTTGGAGCATCTGTATGTCAATTTTGACTTTGATGGTGCTCGTCAAAAGCTGCAGGAATGTCAGACAGTTGTTTTCAACGATTTCTTCCTCATCGCTCTGCTCAACGAATTCGTTGAAAATGCTCGACTAATGATATTCGAAACTTTTTGCAGAATTCACCAGTGTATCAGTATTGAGTGAGTATTATCTTAAACAAGTTTGGCTAAAGATCTTATATACAGGGCGATTCTGGGCAAAGTAACGTGCCTGATAGCTTGGTAACCGCGAAAACGCCTGCATGGAGCAACTCAATCATCGACGATTGGATTTTATTTCCCACGTAGCCAACGGGCACACGATTTGCGAAATGAAATACAATCGCTTGATGTTTAGGTTGTCTCTATGCCGGTGAGGCGCTTTACTTTGCCCAGAATCGCTCTGTATGTATAATTCTAGACTCCAAGACTCAAATGTAGTTGTTTTTACTACAAGTCACATAAATCAGGAATTTTTGATGCAATAAAAATGATTCCAGTGATCTTATTGATATTTTAGATATGTTTCAAAATAAATAACAAAAGCTTTTCCATTCTTTAAGCATGTTAGCTGAGAAACTGAACATGAAGGCAGACGTAGCGGAATGTTGGATAGTAAATCTTATTCGTAACGCAAGATTGGATGCAAAGATCGATAGTAAACTAGGACATGTAGTTATGGGTGGGCAGCCGGCTTCGCCCTATCAGCAGCTAGTTGAAAAGATTGAGACATTGAGCGTACGAAGCGAAGCGCTGGAAAATCTCATCGAGCGAAAACTGAAGGCAAAGAATCAGGACTCCGGTAGCATAGTTTGGAACTAGCAAAGGTCAGTGTGCAGTCATTTTTATCTTTCACTAGATATATCTTGTACCAAGCGTGTTTTATTCTGACTGGTATGTAGTTGGCCCTACAGTCTTCTGTCTCTTTTCTTCTCTATGTAATCCTGAAGGATAGAAGGTGACAGAAGACTGTAGTGCCAATTTCATATCGGTCAGAATCAAACACGACAAGTGTATATTAAGGTGCTTTGTTTTGGGCGAATTTTTTTTTTTTCGCTCCATCGACGAAACATTGTTGTTTGTACAGTAATGTTCATTAATGGGTTCGCGGTGGCTAACTGTTTTTTTTTCGGACTTTTTCGGATGCAATCAAATAAAATAATATTTTATTATTTCTGTAAGGAGTCATTCTTCTTCTTCTTTCTTTCTTAATCGACTTATCCCTCTTTCGAGGATGTAGTCAGCTATGAAGAGTCATAATTCTTATTATTATAATTTCGACTATCGGCACATACGACTAGAATGGAGTCTTGTTTCCGAAAAAGTCAGAAAAAAAGTTAGCCACCGCGAACCCATTAATGAACATTGCTGTACTCGGAAAGGAATTGGCTTCAAATTTGAGCCCTTAATCCCAATTTTAAGACCAATCTGAACCGTTTTGGAATTTTCCCATTTAAAAAGCATGTACACTTGCCGAGGATGATTCTGGCCTGAAAGTGTTTGTTGGACAAATCATTTAGGTTGGTACCGTAACAATAGCTGTGCGCGCTACTGCCGGGTGAACGTGGAACTAGCTAGTTTTTATTTTGGCGATTTTTTTCTTTTTTTGTGACGGTAAAGGTAGGACTAGGACATGCTCTTAATAAAAATAACTGAAATGTGTACTTTGCAATGAGCACTGATTACAACTTTACAACATTACAATTTTATTGTCATTAAGAATCATCTATTTGGATTCAATCAATTGTTAAAGCTCATTGAGGAGAGTCCCTTCCCAAGCGGCCGAAACCTTTGAAAAACACTCGTTTTTCTATCTTTTTTCTATTTTGTCCTAGAAGCCAATTAACTCAACTCACACTAATTACAACACTAAGAAGTTGTTATGGTATGGTAAAAAAAATTTTTAATCCATTTCTTTAGGTCCAATGGATGAAAAATATGAAAATATTTTCAAAATCGCACAATCGGATGGTACTGCGAAAGAGACCCAAACGAAGGATGCAAAGATGTTACCGATGGTTGCTGTAAACTTCATTAAATATATGTTTATATACAGTTTCATAAGAATACGGTGTCAAGAATAATGAGAAAAATAAACTGAGGTCATTCTGAAAGTGAATGTTCGTTTTGTTGCTATAATTACTCAGTCGCCTGTTCCAAAGTTTTCTTTAAGGTTGTTAGCTTGTTATAGTCACACTCAAAAGTTCATTTCAGTTGATGATAGTTTTGAAATGACTACAGTAATATATAGGTCATAAAATCAAATACACACTATTAATTACATACTATGATATGCAACCGTAGCAAAAAAATTTGATAGTTGAACAAGTTTTTTTGCTATTTTTAGTAATTTTTGAAAACGGCCAAGTTTCCAAACTTTTGTGAAGGTACAGTTCAGATTCCTTCAGGGATAAGCCCATGCACATTAAGTCGAAGTTATAATAAATCGTGGCAACATAACGAAAGCGTGCATATAACGAAAGAATCGCTATGGCCGTCCGTTCAAACTATGTAAGCGTGACATTTTTCAACATTTTTTAAATCGTTTCACAGCGGTTTCCCAAATACTAAGAAGGAAGATGAGGTGATAGAAATTTTTGAATTTTTATTTCTTATTTTCAACGAAGAATTTCTTTTTTCTTCGAGACCAATCCAAAAAGCTTGTATTCACTAGTCGAAATTTCTTGCCGCACTAAAAGTTATAAAACTGAGTCAAAAATAAAGATACGCCAATTTTCCAAGCGGCAGTTTAAAGTGGACAAATTCACCTCCATTTTGCTTCTTCAGAAATTTTTTTACGACTATTTTCAGACCCAGTACGCATTTTCGATTAGAAACCTCGAAAAATCTATGCTTTTTTTATGGGAAAAAAGTAAAGCTTTCTAGGGGTGGGTAAATATGGACGAAAAAAATTGAAAAAAATTTGACCAGTTTTAAAAATTATTCCGAACCACTTTGAGGGGTGGCCCCATCAAAATTCGATTTTATCCTTCTTAAGAACAGGTCCAGTGCTCATCTCCTCATGCTCATTTAATGACTCGTTCAAAAGTACTGCCGGAGCGCGAAAAAAAAAATCACGTTCAAAACCAATTGCTGATCAATTTTGATATCTACCGCGAGGAACAGGTGAAACCGAATGGTCCATCCGCCCAGACACCTAATATTTCGTATTTTCATGGGGATAGCCACTCGTTGCGCTGAAAAATCTCTAGGGTGATTTTGGCGCGCGGTCGATGCAACTCGGCAGCCATTGGTAATAGAAGCCGGCTGACTGTCAATACATCGCGGAAGGTAGACGTGTGGGGTTATGTTCGTTTATTTGAAGCAAATGATAAATACTTTACTTACACCGGTGGATTCCTTGTGAAAATCTAAGACTAGAATTATTCATCATAAAATGTCGAAAGCCAAGCTGTTTTCAGGTAGGAGCCATTTAAAGTAAGCCAATACGAGAGCAGATACAAGAATGGCTTGCCGTCGCTATTGTCGGCCTACCGGTTCTCGCGATGCCTCACCCGCCGCCACGATCTCGCCAACTGGAAAAACGAATGTAATACTATGCATGAATATGGAATCAGCATTCTTCTGTTTCCATTGCCTGATCGTCGTTCTCTAATACATTCATTAGAAAAAAAAGATGCTATAATGGTCGATATGGGTTTCTTGATAGACGATATTTGCAAAGACCATGATATCAAATTATTCAGGCCTCCTTTTTTGAGAAATCGAGTTTAATTTTCGCAGTCAGATGCACTCCTTACTGCTAGCATTGCCAAAGCTCGAGTGCATATTGAACGCTCCAACCAAAGATTACAAGTTTTTAAAATCATGAGTAGTATGATGCCAGTTGCACTTGCCAAAAAAAGTGAACAAATTTTCAGAATTCTGTCTGCTGTGGTGAACTTGAGTTCGCCTATTTTGAAAGCTAACAAATTTATCGAAGACTGAATAACTACTTACTCTAAGGGTGTAATATAATTATATACAAAATAATAAATTAAATATGGAAGGATGCAATTAAGGTTCATTTGCAATTTTGCCAAGTGTATTTTATTTGATACGTGGGGTATACAATAAAAAATTGGAATCTATAACAATCACAGTTTTTCTTTTAAACAAACCTGATGCAACATTTCTTTGAAGTACAAGACTTTTAAGGAAGGAAGCAATTTTGAAACAAAAGTTTCATCCAAATCTACAGATACAATCATGATGTTAGATATAGGTCAATCTAATTGTCATTTTGTAATGTAAATATGTATCTAGAATATATCTAGTTCATGAGCGTTCCGCTATTTTCCTGTCTTCGTATGACGAGACATCCGTTTCCTTCTTCTCGTTCGGTTCATGGCTGAAGCCACACGTAAAAATAAAATGTGACTGCTAAAAACCTGAAAGAATCGTTGTTATTAATGGCCATCCTATCCCTGAAAAACTTAAACTCTAACATATGATAGTATTATCAAATGGTGCATAAAATAACGAAATCAGTTTGTTGTGGATTTAGAACTGCCATACGGAATTGAATTTGGCCATAATACTTGTGCTTTTTTTTCAAAGTACTATTTTCATCTTTCATCGTTAAAAATCTTTAATCTTCGAGAGTTTCTCTAATACTACTTGTTTTTCCAGAAAATGGACATTTTATTCAATTCCGAACACATACGTCCAAAAAAATGTTCGTTTCATGCGAAAATAGAGCCTACAGATGGTTTTTACGTGATTCGCCAAGGAAATCAAATTCGAAAACATTTGAATAATGTAAAAACCATCTGGAGACTCTATTTTCGCATGAATCGAATATTTTTTTGGACGTATGTGTTCGGAATTGCATTCGAATTCGCGCAGCGTTGGCCTTTTTTGCGTTTTTGACGCCTGGGCTCGGATAATAATGGAAATGTGACATATTTCGACCATATGGAGGTGGGCGACTAGGGATGGGCCTTAAAGCATTCGTGATCCATCAAAAATAAAGGATCGTAAGGAGATTCCAAAGATTGTTTCTGACATGAACTCTAAAGACATTTTTAGATATAGATTTGCTCGGTTCTATATTTTTTTTTGTCAGACACCCACGCAAAGTTATTTTGTACATTGTAGTACAATTGAACAGGAACTGGATCCTACATTCTATTAATAAAATAGAAAAATAAATGAGCGTTAGTAAAATGAGTGGCGCTAAGCGCCGTAAATTAACGAAAGAAAAATTCCGCGAATTCACAATTTTTTTATACATGACGAAACAATTAAAACGACGATGCGAGCATCAAGTTCTACTACAACTGGATGTTCGGGCAAGGTAAATATCGACGCACCCTGATAATTGAATATATGTTTTCCACACGGCGTGCGCAAAGTTCGATTTTGCGCACGCTTCGCGTGCATAAAATTCAACTTAACGCGCGCTGTGTTGAAATATGAAGTTCGATACATGTGCGAAAGATGATTCTCGACTCGTGTGATTGTCACGCTTGCTTCGCTCGGGCGAAAAACTTCACACTCGTCTGAGAATCAACACTTTCGCACTAGTATCGAAAAGTACTATTTCTGCATTACCATATCCTGCAATTCCTCTCCCCATTCTCCCGATTTCAGAAAATATTGCGTTCGCATGTAAATTCTACTGTCGGAAATGAAGAGGAGGAGAAAATAGTCGACGAAGTCACGAATGCAACAGCTTCTGCAGCTGAAATCCGTGATCATGATGATGAAGCATATTCTCAGATCGTAGTCTTGAATTCTACCGATCCCGTATCTGGAGATTTTTCGGACCCTGGTCTGTGGCCAGCACGGAATTCTGAAATGATTGATTTCATTATACGAAATCCGACGAAGCAACAGGATCCTAGAACGAATGATTTTACGGCTTTGAAACGTCTCTATAGTTCTAAAAAAAGATACTGAACTGCACAAATGTTTTTCCAAAAAACACCAAATCGATGGCCTAAGTCTCAAATGTCGTAACCCACAAATGAAAAATTTTCCCAGAAAGAGTAAAAAAAAGTCAAAGAAGTCAAAAAAAGTCGAAAGAGCCAAAAAAGTCAATTTCCGAAATTTTGTGGGTTACGACATTTGAGACTTAGGCCATCGAAATGGTGAAATGCACCGACGAGAATGGATAGCATATTCCCTCTCGAAAGGTTGCGTATATTGCATACCTTGTAAGCTATTCTCGACATCGGTAAACCCGTTTACAGAAGGCTTCAACGACTGAAAGAATGATGTGCGAATAGCAAAACACGAGAGAAGTCTTGGTCATAGGGAAAATACACGGAAGCTTGTGATGCGAGGAAATATGTTGAGTAAGATTGACAGCAAGTTGCATATGCAATATATTCAAGAATGTAATTACTGGCGACAAGTACTGACTCGCGTTATAATTGCAATGAAGATTCTTGCATCTCGAGGCTTAGCTTTTCGAGGAACAGACGAGAAATTTGGATCGGTCAGCAATTATGGCAATCATTTGGGTATTCTCGAATTGATGGCTCGAAACGATCCGTTTCTCCAAAATCATATTGATCGATTCGGAAATCCAGGAAAAGGAAACGTATTCTATTTTTCTAGAGATATTTGCGAAGAGTTTATTGTGATGATTTACGATGAACTTCTCAAAAATTTGATTTTGGAAATGAAGGCCTCTAAATATTATGCAATAAGTGTAGATTCGACGCCTGATATTTCGCATTCGGATCAGTTAACGTTTATTATCCGGTACGTATGCGAGAACGGAGAGCCTACTGAACGTTTCTTACAATTTATACCTATCGAAGGTCACAACGCAACTGCGATAGAACAGGCGATCATGAAGGTATTGTTTGATAAAGATATCGACATAATGGATTGCCGCGGACAATCATACGACAATGCCAGCAATATATCGGACTGTTACGGTGGGGTACAAGCCAAAATTATTGAACGTAATCCTTTGGCGATTTACGTCCCGTGCGCAGCGCATTCCCTCAGTTTTGTAGATCTTTTGCCCTGTAGTATTTAAGTTCTCTTTGTAAAAGTTTTTCTTTTCTCGATGTTCATTTGCATTTGTTATTTTTAAGTTTTTTTTCTTTGTAAAATTTTGTACTGATCAATTGCCTTTCGACCCTTGGTGGTTATGGCATAATAAACTTGTTATCAATCAATCAATTTAGTGGGCCAAGCAGCTGCTGAATGCTGTTTGAATGCAACCAAATTTTTTATGTTCGTGCAACACGTTTATACATTCCTGAGTGCATCCACGTCCAGATGGGCAAGAGTGAAATCGAAGGTCGTGAATCAGCCTGGAATGTTGTTGCCAAAAAGTTTGTCCGGCACACGATGGTCAGCTAGAGCGGAAGCGTGCCGAGCACTTGTGAAATCGTGGGAGAGTTGACGAGATGCTCTTGACAATATCACAGATAATGCTTCAGAAAAGCTATCCACAAAAGCCGAAGCCGAAGGGTTGTCACAACAATTTGGATTGCTTGAGACTGCGATAATGGTTGTGACTTGGAACGATATCTTGGAGCGTTTCGAAAAAACAAACAAAAGTCTTCAACGAATTAACATTGATTTGACAACAGTTGTACAACTGTATGATGTGCTGCGAGCATATGTTGTCGGTTTGCGTGATCGTTTCGATCACTACGAAGCCGAAGCAAAAGAGCTATTCCAATGCAACGAATATGTGCATGAAAATCGGGGACGCAGAAGGAGGACCGTTCAGTTCGACGAGGTAAACGATAATGAAGCGATATTAGATGGGAAAAAAAATATGCGTATAAATACGTTTCTCGTCATACCCGACCGATTGTCAGGCGAATTAGAGAGAAGAAGTGTAGCATATAAAAATGTTAACGCTCGCTTTGGCTTTCTCAGCCGTTTGTCGTTACTCACGGATGCAGAGATAACTACCCGGTGCGAAGAATTACAGACGACATACTCTACCGATCTCGATAAAGATTTTGGAAAAGAATGTTTACACTTCCGGAATTTTATCCAGGAAATTGAGTTGACGGAGGATGACACCAATGTTCGGAATTTTTTGATGATTATTCGCGAGAAGAATATTGTTGCGACATTCCCGAACATGGATATCGTTCTTCGAATGTACCTTACTCTTTTCTCGAGTAATGCTACCGGGGAACGTTCATTTTCGACGGTGAAAAGAGTCAAAACTTATTTACGGAATACGATGGGTCAGAGCCGTCTCTACAGTCTTGCCTTTTTATCTTTGAATGCAGAACTTTGAAAACGTTTTACATGGATATCTTCTCTATTTTGGCGTAAAAAAAAAAAATTCTGGCCGTTCGTGTTCGAAATCGTACATAGAATTGCGCGACGAAGTTTGTTTCATTGGTGCCCAGGCAGAGATATTCCGTTTAATAACACCTTTTTTCCCAATGTTTTCAGGTCTGATGGAATTGCGCAGGGAAGCACCTTAAAATCATCGGATGATTTAAAGGTCGGTGTTACTAACGATTTCAGTTATCGTATAGTACATCTTTTCACTGCATTGAACATTATATCCACGTTGTGAAAAAGTTCTAATCGATTCGTGTCCTATGTTGACAATGCATACGAAATAAATCGTCGGATCGTATTCAGTATGCGTCTTCTTGGCGTCGGTTTGAATGGCCTGAAGAAATTTTGTGCATTTATGGAC
Source organism: Tenthredo notha (assembly GCA_914767705.2). NCBI lineage: Eukaryota > Metazoa > Arthropoda > Insecta > Hymenoptera > Tenthredinidae > Tenthredo > Tenthredo notha. Next base: position 4,027,208 of record OU611916.1, read on the forward strand.
CTACCCCGCGCCCCATATTCCAGTCTTTCTACGATCGAGTCATAAATTCGATTTCGATTGCTACTAGAGCGGTGAGCACAATGAGTAAAAAAAAGGCTGCACTTGAGGAGCAGAGAATTTCGTTGGAAAATGGGGTGGCGGACGAAATTATCGTGTCAGGCGAAGGATCGTGGCGAAAGCGCGGTTTCAGCTCGCTTTTCGGTATAACATCGCTAATCGGCTGGCACACTAAAAAAGTGATCGACGTTATGGTTAAATCGAAATACTGCAAAGCTTGCGAGCATTGGGAAAAAAAAAGAAAACACCGCGGAGTACTGGGAATGGTAAAGTACCCACGACAATGAGTGCCAGGCGAACCATAGCGGCTCCTCCGGAAAAATGGAAGTCGACGCAGCTATCGAAATGTTTCAACGGTCTGAAGAGCTCTATGGCATAAAATATAAATATTATATTGGTGACGGCGATTCTAAAACGTTTCTGGGCATATCGAATAGCGATCCATACGACGGTTTCGAGATAAAAAAAAAAGAGTGCATCGATCATGTCCAAAAACGTATGGGGATGCGCCTCCGCGGAATCGTGAAAAAACAAAAAAGGATTGTCTGGCAGAGGAAAGCTCACCGGAAAATTGATTGACGAGTTGAGCACATATTACGGCTTGGCTATTCGGAGGAACAGCGATGATGTTGCCAAAATGAGGAGGGCAATTTGGGTAACTATCAAACATAAAATGTCCACAGACAGTGAGCCACAACATAACGATTGCCCGGAGGGAGCCAAGTCGTGGTGTTCGTGGCAGCGCCCGGTCGCAAATAGTGATATTTCTGAATATCGCCATAAGCCGCCTCTTCCTCAGGAAATATTGGAGGCAATTCTGCCAATATTCGAAAATTTGAGCAGGGACGATTTGCTGCAGCGTTGTTTGGGCGGCTCTACGCAAAACAATAACGAAAGCTACAATAAATCAGTTTGGGCGATAACCCTCGAGTCCCAGTCCGGAGGCAAAATAATCGTTGATATTGCAACTGATATCGCGGTATTAGTGTTCAATGATGGCCTGAAAAGCCTCATGAAAGTTCTGGAGACGTTGGGGATAATCATCGGTCCAAATTGTTTCAACTTTTGCGTTGAGACCGACGCAGCGCAGATCCAGCTGGCGGAGCGCTCGCTCACAGACGCTGCAAAAGAAGCAAGAAAAGCCTCGACAAGTTCGAGGAAACATACAGGAGACAATGATTTGCTTCTTGAAGGCCAGCTATATGGTGCCGGCATCGCTGATTGAAGGTACATAATTTTTTTTTCAATTCATAACCTAAATTAACAAACCTAAAACTTTGAACGCGTTTTTCTCGAAACCACTTTTTTGAGTGCGGCCCGCAGCAAAACTCGAGCAATTTTTATCCGATCGACTTCAAATTTTGACTGTATTAATGAAAATAGATTATCTAATGTATTACATAGGATGTTTTCGATATCTCAATAATAATAGAATTTATAGCCTATTTTCGACGAGAAATTTTGCTCAAAAATCATTCTTTAATTTCAAAAGCGTGCCTATTTTTTAAAAATCAATTTTTTTCCAAATCCCTACGTACTACACTTCAAAATATCATATTATTAACGAAAATACTGGGTATTTTTTTTCAGATCGACGTTGAAGAGAGTTTTTCTGCGTGCCGCGAACCACTGCGTAGACAACAGCACCTGACGCGGGAGCTTCCCCAGCGCCACCATGCGGCGTGAAAAATGTGTAAAAAATGTTTTTTGAAGAATTAATAAACAAGAAAAAAAAACCCAAAAAAAATTTTTCGAATACGTTGAAAAAACGTAACGACGAAAAAAATACGTTGTTGATGCTCCGTGAAAACAAAAGTTTTTCCGTCGAGTATTGTACAACATTTTACTTTAGGAGGTGTGAAAATGGGGGTTTTAGCTACGCGAAGCGTGGGTAAAACGTCCAAAATCACACTAAGTGAAGTAAAGTATATTAATTTAACGTAATATTTTCACGAGATAACGTGAGGGCATGTAACTACGCCTCAAGCTGTGAACTTTGAGGTAACTTTAGAGAAGACATAATTGATAGGAGATTTTTTCCGATTTATCCTCGTTTTAATCTTGTTTTGGGGCCATTTGTGGACATTGGTTTTCGAATTTAACAAATTTTCTAACTCAATCATGGAGGACAGTACAGCTATTCAAAAATTTGTTCGCGTTTCCGTTACCACGTCACCTTGTATACGATTACGATGCCATCTTCAATCTGCAAAAACTTGGCTTTCGAAAGAATAAGTTTGACTGTGATTGATTTAATGATTATTTTGCAGGTGGCACCATATCGCCCTCCGATCGCCCAGTTACGTACGGTTCACTTGCGAATAATGGACAATGTACATTCGATCTCCATTTCTCATATCAAAATTATACTATGCTGTTCTACAGAATTTATTTTTGTGAACTTTATCAAATAATCTGATAAAACTCGCAGGGTATCGCAGCGATGTACGTATTGTGCAATGCGCGTACGCGAGCCCTGTACACCCAAATCTTTGAGAGGCTGAGCGAGTTGGTTCCTGGAATCGCTGGCAGCCTTGGATTCATAATGGGCGATTATGAGAGGGCTGCCATGAGTGCGTTACGCGAAGCCTTCCCAAACGCCACTCTCCACGGGTGTTGGTTTCATTTTAATCAGGCAAAGCATCCGTTATACAGTGACAATTTGAGGATGCGGAACGCCACGGATACCAACCCAGAACTCGTGAGCAGCAGTTTAGTAACTCACTAGATGTTTCTAGTAAAATACCAGATTTTTACTGGACATCACTAGATTTTGAATGATCTTACTAGGAAAATCCAGTAAGTTACTCAACTGCTGCTAACGAGTTTCGGGTTGGTATCCGTGGCGTTCCGCATCCTCAAATTGTCACGGTATATATCAAGCATGTTTAAATGAAATCGACCAGTCGTTCACTCTGACCATTCTGATTTGGAACATCATACTTTACCCCATCATCCCGACTTTTGCCTATGTTCTACAAATTTCGCGTAGACACATGTTATTGGCGAACTATAATCACTTTGGACCACGTCTAGGACGCCCGAGTTCAAACTCAATACTGTTATGCGGGATTACTTTCACAATATACTGTATGTTCATATTAAACATCACAGCTGAATGTCATAGGTTTCAACTATGTGAATAATTCTTTGATAATTATTCGTACTGTATCAGGCCCTTGTCCGACGATAGAGAGATCTGGGTCTCACCAGATCGAGAGCACCCACAGCGGTCTTAGCGATGGCAATGGCCTTGCCGTTAGCACCCTCCGACCGATTCGAGGGAGGGCTTGGACTCTTGGCTACCGAGGTGGATGGAATAGCAGCGAACCATCCGCAGATCCTGCGATTTATATTTTACCTCCGCGCCCAATGGAGCCCGCTCGCGGAGGTTGTCAGCGTTTATGGGTGTCCCTACCGAACTAACAATTTAGTGGAGTCCGTCCATAATGAAGCTAAGCGAAAATTGGGAGGGCTACATCCAACTATTTGGAAATTTCTTCGTACCTCGTCTTTTGTACCCAATGTGCGTCATTCGTGTGAATATTTTCCCATCAGCAAAGCTTCTGTAATTTATTCTTTTTTTGGATCTACAGAACATTTATCCGAGATGATCGCAAATCAAGGGCAAGATCTAGCTCGTATTCAGGCTGGGGAACGAGCTAGGCGACCACGCACTCGACGAAACATGGCTAGAGACGTCTTGATCAGAGACGCTCAGCACGACTTCAACGTCGGCAGGTAATGTAATCGCCAACGTCGCATTAGTGCGCCTTGAAAATCAGTACCTTGTTTTATTTCCCCGCACACGATTAATACAGGTTGAACGTTGTAGAATAAAGCATGTCCTAAAGTATAATAGAGTTCAGCGCATGGCACATAGTAGAGCAACGGTTCTTGCAAATTTTGTAATATATAATTTGTATACTTTTCAGATACACTTTGAACGAGTTCGACAGGCGCTGTGCAGTCAGGACTGGGGACTTCAACATCGTCCACGGCTTGGCAGAAGTAGAAGGTTATTTGTGTATAGATGCTTCATTGGGACAGCCCTCATTATTTGGATTTTTATTACAATGGCATAACCAATCACATTTTGGAAATACAGCGCAAGTGATAGACGAGCTCGATTTAGTGGAGCCACGGTTCATGGCTGCTGAAGAACCTGCAAGACCAGATGAGCCAGGTAAAGAGCAATTATTTGCACCATCGTCGATTCAAACCTTAAAGGTCGCTTATTGGGTGCCAAATTCTAGCAAACTCATTGCTTAAGACGATATTCTTTCGTAGCACGTCGTGGCGCAAGGAGAGGTCGTGGCGCTCGACCCAGAGCACGAGCCATTCGTGGTCGACGGGCCGCAGTTGCAGAAAACAGAGTTGCGGCAGAAATTCCTGGGCCTATTGCACAGCAACTCAATCCAGACGTTGGGCAGCAGCTAGTTGAACCACGCAAGCAGCCAATTATCATCGTAAAAGTTCATCATTATTTTGACACAATATGCGAAACTGACTGTACTTGGAAAAACTTGCAGAATCAAGTGAAAGTTGAAACGATGCGAATAAAAACTGTCTTTTCGAACTCGACGCATACTTGCATAAAAAAAAAAAAATTCTCATTATTTGGACATTTAAAACACGAAGACGTCGCTGCTGTGCCGGAAGAGGCCGATTATCTCCCAGCCGTAGATGAGGGGCTTCAGGAAGTTGTCGAACAGTTACGGGATGATGATGACGAAGATATCTTCAATATTCCCGTATTCCATCCCGTAGATCCGGTGCCACTTCATGTCATCGAACCGATCATCCTCGACGACCCAGTACACCGTGACGGTGACATGGATAATGATGAAGATATCTTTCATATTCCGGAAGATGATTATCCTGTATTCCTTCCACCCGCAGATCCGGTGCCATTCCATGTCATTGGACCGATCGTCCGCGACGACGCAGTACGCCGTCCAGGAATGTGCTTCCTGTGTTTATTTCAGCCTGCTACGCATACGTTTATTCCTTGTGGGCATCGGTATAGCTGCGCGGCTTGCGTAGAAGAAGTTGGCGACCGTTGTCCTATGTGTCGGTCGGTAATAACGGGAGTCCTGAGGGTCATACTGGACGGTTAAATTAGAAAAAAAGCCAACATCGTCAACATTTGGGCAGGTCCACCAATTATCTGTAAACGATCCGGGGTCAAAATTTCGATTTGTCTGCAGTTTTGATATTTCATAGTATGTGTTGAGATGCAAAAATCCACCAAGTATTAGACCCCTAAGCATTACCGTTCAGGAGAGACGCGTTGATTAGTCTTTCAACTTTGAGTACATTGACTTTTACATTCGAATGTTTATCCCATCTCTAACGCAAAAAAAAGAATTTCATCAAACGTGTTTTTCGTGTAAAAATGTCTGATCTTTCTGAATATGGAATTTATTTCAATTTGTTTTATTGAATTTGTTTAAACAAATGAGAAAGCAGACTGTTTATTTTTTTTTTTTTTGAGATAATTATTTCATCATCAGTTTATAATAAAATGTTATAACGATTAATGGATCGTTGTGTATTCAACAAAGATTGATAAATTTTTATTATTATTCAAGATTTGGTGATTCGATAGTGATTAGACATTAATTATTGTACCACTTAGGTCCATTTCAGTATCAATAAAATATATTAAAATAAAATAAAATTCTGCATCACTGCGTTTTACCTCTCAGAAAAACAGTAGAATAAAGCAGTAATTTTGTGTTATAGAGTATAAAGGCAGTAAATCACATGTTACTGCTATTCGAATTACAACGATTAAAGGCAGTACGTCACTTATTTTAGGCATTTTGATTAATCATGATCTGAAATCACACTTAAATGACTTTTCATAAAGTCGTGTAATATATTATTAGTCATTCAATAATTATTAGGAAAAATAACATCATTAATTTAGTTTGAAAATATCAGAAATTTAGATTTCAGTTTTCTCTTATTTCACTTTTTGCACTTTACTGCCTTTTACCTAAGCACGGCAGTATTGTACTTGTGGTGTACGCAGCGCTCTATTCAGAGAGATTAGAGCAATGGTTTCCACTCAGTCAAAGCCAACTCGACACACTCCAGGTTTTTCGTCTGTTTATTGCAGGCCGGTCATCTGCATTTTTTCTCTGGTTGAATTGATTTGCTTTCGGAAGACATCGATTCGAGAAAAAAAAAGTGGATAGCCGGCCTCCAATAAGCAGACGAAAAACCTGGAGTTTGCCGAGTTGGCCTTGACGGAGAGAAAACCATTGCTTCAATCTCTCTGTATGTGAATAATCTCATTGTTAGATTGATTCTGTAGAACATAGCGATGCAACATGATTTTTCTGTAGAAACAAACTTCCGAGTACGAATTCTGTAGAAACGAACTTTCGAGTACACATTCTGTAGGAACGAACCTCCAAGTACGAATTCTGTAGAAACAAACATCCACGTTCGAATTCTGTAGAAACGACCATCCGTGTCCTGATTCTGTAGAAACGAACATCCGCGTTCAAATTCTGTAGAAACGACCATCCGTGTCCTGACTCTGTAGAAACGAACATCCACGTCCGAATTCTGTAGAAACGACCATCCGTGTCCTGATTCTGTAGAAACGAACATCCACGTTCAAATTCTGTAGAAACGACCATCCGTGTCCTGATTCTGTAGAAACGAACATCCGCGTTCAAATTCTGTAGAAACGACCATCCGTGTCCTGATTCTGTAGAAATGAACATCCACGTTCGAATTCTGTAGAAACGACCATCCGTGTCCTGATTCTGTAGAAACGAACATCCACGTCCGAATTCTGTAGAAACGACCACCCATGTCCTGATTCTGTAGAAATGAACATCCACGTTCGAATTCTGTAGAAACGACCATCCGTGTCCTGATTCTGTAGAAACGAACATCCGCGTTCAAATTCTGTAGAAACGACCATCCGTGTCCTGATTCTGTAGAAATGAACATCCACGTTCGAATTCTGTAGAAACGACCATCCGTGTCCTGATTCTGTAGAAACGAACATCCGCGTTCAAATTCTGTAGAAACGACCATCCGTGTCCTGATTCTGTAGAAACGAACATCCACGTTCGAATTCTGTAGAAACGACCATCCGTATCCTGACTCTGTAGAAACGAACATCCGCGTTCAAATTCTGTAGAAACGACCATCCGTGTCCTGACTCTGTAGAAACGAACATCCACGTCCGAATTCTGTAGAAACGACCACCCGGGTCCTGATTCTGTAGAAACGACCATCCGTGTCCTGACTCTGTAGAAACGAACATCCACGTTCGAATTCTGTAGAAACGACCATCCGTGTCCTGATTCTGTAGAAACGAACATCCGCGTTCAAATTCTGTAGAAACGACCATCCGTGTCCTGATTCTGTAGAAACGAACATCCACGTCCGAATTCTGTAGAAACGACCATCCGTGTCCTGACTCTGTAGAAACGAACATCCACGTTCGAATTCTGTAGAAACGACCATCCGTGTCCTGATTCTGTAGAAACGAACATCCGCGTTCAAATTCTGTAGAAACGACCATCCGTGTCCTGATTCTGTAGAAACGAACATCCACGTTCGAATTCTGTAGAAACGACCATCCGTGTCCTGACTCTGTAGAAACGAACATCCACGTCCGAATTCTGTAGAAACGACCACCCGGGTCCTGATTCTGTAGAAACGACCATCCGTGTCCTGACTCTGTAGAAACGAACATCCACGTTCGAATTCTGTAGAAACGACCATCCGTGTCCTGATTCTGTAGAAACGAACATCCGCGTTCAAATTCTGTAGAAACGACCATCCGTGTCCTGATTCTGTAGAAACGAACATCCACGTCCGAATTCTGTAGAAACGACCATCCGTGTCCTGACTCTGTAGAAACGAACATCCGCGTTCAAATTCTGTAGAAACGACCATCCGTGTCCTGACTCTGTAGAAACGAACATCCACGTCCGAATTCTGTAGAAACGACCACCCGGGTCCTGATTCTGTAGAAACGACCATCCGTGTCCTGACTCTGTAGAAACGAACATCCACGTTCGAATTCTGTAGAAACGACCATCCGTGTCCTGATTCTGTAGAAACGAACATCCGCGTTCAAATTCTGTAGAAACGACCATCCGTGTCCTGATTCTGTAGAAACGAACATCCACGTCCGAATTCTGTAGAAACGACCATCCGTGTCCTGACTCTGTAGAAACGAACATCCACGTTCGAATTCTGTAGAAACGACCATCCGTGTCCTGATTCTGTAGAAACGAACATCCGCGTTCAAATTCTGTAGAAACGACCATCCGTGTCCTGATTCTGTAGAAACGAACATCCACGTTCGAATTCTGTAGAAACGACCATCCGTGTCCTGACTCTGTAGAAACGAACATCCACGTCCGAATTCTGTAGAAACGACCACCCGGGTCCTGATTCTGTAGAAACGACCATCCGTGTCCTGACTCTGTAGAAACGAACATCCACGTTCGAATTCTGTAGAAACGACCATCCGTGTCCTGATTCTGTAGAAACGAACATCCGCGTTCAAATTCTGTAGAAACGACCATCCGTGTCCTGATTCTGTAGAAACGAACATCCACGTCCGAATTCTGTAGAAACGACCACCCATGTCCTGATTCTGTAGAAATGAACATCCACGTTCGAATTCTGTAGAAACGACCATCCGTGTCCTGATTCTGTAGAAACGAACATCCGCGTTCAAATTCTGTAGAAACGACCATCCGTGTCCTGATTCTGTAGAAACGAACATCCACGTCTGAATTCTGTAGAAACGACCATCCGTGTCCTGATTCTGTAGAAACGACCAGCCGTGTCCTGACTCTGTTGAACCGAACATCCACGTCCGAATTCTGTAGAAACGACCATCCGTGTCCTGATTCTGTAGAAACGAACAATTTGAAATAATTTCTCTGTATAAACGAACCTCCGAGATAGTTGTGTAGAATCGATCTGAAAATAATTCTGTAGAAACGAACTTTGTAGGAACGAACTCTGTAGAAGCGGTACTCTGTAGAAACGGTCCGTCTCGTTCTCCGTGCACCGATTGCATAGAAGTTTGGTTCAAATGAAAGCTGTTTGAAACCATGGTCTGAGATAAATATTTGAATCTTGTGTATAACCTGATTCGGAATAAAATCAGGATAATATAATTGCATTATAGGCCGAAGAGCTCTCATACGCCTAAAAATTCTTTTTAATGTACTTGGCGCGAGACTCTACCGAGTCTCTTGATATTTTATTAACGCGTTGAAAGTTTTGTTTCATGAAAAATCGTAAAAAAATCTAACTTACGTCTAATGAGCGATGTTTGCACCATACAATATCCCTTCTGTAATTTGAAAATTGGCATTTTCTTCCAGTCTTTCATGAAAAAAAAAAAATCAATTTTTTCAAATTGAGAAAGCGGGTAGACCCCTTAAGGTGCCACAGTAGTGGCATGTCCTATATATATTTTTTGACGTCTGAATCGTGAAATACGAGAAATTTCGTCGACAAATTGAGCCCAAACAAAGAAACGAATTTCATGGGAATTATTTTTTTATGGAAGCCTAAATTAATCTGTACTGCGCTTGCTTAGTGATTTTCAGCGTAAATTACCCAGTAATGGGTATTGCGAATAAATAAAAGTGACAGGTCGTTTATATATATCCAGCATGGCGGCATCAGAATCCCTGCAATTACCGACTTGTCGTATTATGATCGCATCTGGGAGATGAGAACATTTATCACTGAATCTAGGGAGCAAGCGTAGTGTAGAAATACACACACTTTTCAGGAAAACTCATTTCTACCGTCTGCGTCCCGTAAATAAGGCTCAATTTGTCGACGAAATTCCTCGTATTTCACGATTCTGACGTCACAAAATATATATAGAACATGCCACTACTGTGGCACCTTAAATTACGCGAAATATTAGCAATCAGCTGTTTTCCATCTGCATATATGGCTACCGAGTTTCATAGTTTCATGGAGTAAATTATCGGCCGACGTGCACGCTAACTCTATGAAGATTTTTATTTTTTTTTCCTTCTCTATACATATACAGGGTGTCCCCGAATTCGCGACAAGGAATTCACAGGGTAAATCTTGAGCAAAAACGGGATCGAAATTTCCTGAACCGTTTTATCCGGAAACGCTTAGATTTCTCGTTATAATTATTTCAAATCCAGCCAATGACGCGCGGCTTATGAACGGACGTTCGTCAATGTGATTACCGCTCGGTTGTATGCGCGTCTCCCAGCCTATTGTCGCCGCGAAACAAAGTGCACACAACCAAGCGGCGAGCACACCGACAAGCGCCCCGTTCATATATCGCACCTTATTGACTGAAATTGAAATAATTATAACGAGAAATCTAAGCATTTCCGGAAAAAACGGTTCAGGGAATTTCGATCCCGTTTTTGCTCAAGATTTACCCTGTGAATTCCTCGTCGCGAATTCGGGGACACCCTGTATAACCACGCAGGAAAGAAAAAAACAGAACATTGTGGTGCCAAATTCATACTGATCATGATTAAATACGTCAAGTGTACCTGGCACGAGACTCGACCGAGTCTCTAGATATCTGACGATCGATCTCCCATCAGAATTCTAAAATAAATATCAGTTTGCGTAAATTGTATAGGGGTTTTATTCCGTCAGCTCTTCCGATCCTCAATAATATTGAATACATTTTAAATTTATTGACAAAAATATATTTTCTTTTATTACATGTTGTATAGCTAAATACAGTCGGACTTCTCAATAAGAGCGCTACGGGGCTGTAGGAGAAGGAATTTCCGAGAAGTGTGGTACCCCTACTCTCTACCGAAAAGCACGCTCGCTCGGAACGTAAGCGGGTCTCTCAATTAGAACAAGCACGGTAGTGGGGGTACTGCTCAGTCATGGATTAGGGAAAGCGCTCTTATTGAGAAGCCCGACTGCATAATATAAGATTGTCAGACAGAAAAAATCAGAGTTACAATCTATACAAGCCCATTATAGATATATGAAGGTATCTTATGGCGCATAAAATATGATATCACGAAAAATGAAATATCTTGATGTACTGTAATGTTCAGCAATGGGGTTCCCGTGGCTCACTTTTTTTCCTCGCCTTTTTTCAATTGAGGTTTCCCTTCTACAAATATTTTATTTGCCCATGGCTAGTGGAGCAGCCACGACTCTGCTTAACCTCGCAGCTATCATATTCTTTTTCTTCTTCTTCTAATCCTTATGCTTATACCCTATTGAAGGGAAGTAGCCAACTGTCATATTATTTTATTTTTTTCAATCCTTATAGGGCTTATTGCGTAACACGCATGTAGCCAGAAACTGTTATATTATTAATAACCCGGAAGTTTCACTAATCATGGGCAAATAAAATATTAGAAGGAAAACTTGATTTAAAAAAAGGCTAGGAAATATAGTGAGCCACGGGAATCCCATCGATGACCATTACTGTACTTCCTTCATTAGAGAAACAAAATACCAGTTTTCGTGTAAAAATGCAGGAATCGAGAGCAGTCAGCTAGCATAGATACAATAACGGTAATTTCTGTTCAGATTATATTGGTAATATAGTTCTTAACAGTGCGTACAAATATACAACGCGCGAATATCATAGCGTTTTCGATTTGCTTGCTCTAGTCTGCTCTAGTGTGCACTGAGAGCACTTTCATCCTCTTCTATCTCCTATATCAGAGTGCGATAGAAGTACACTCAGAGCGCTCCAGAGCAACAAATCGAAAACGCTATCAGTGTCTATGACTAATTCCATGCCAAACGGGAGACCTTTTCAACATCAATTTTTGCGATCGGACATTGAACATCGCAGTTGGAGATTCAATTATTTATAACCAGCAGGGATTTCAGTTTCCGTCGAAGATATTAGAAGAAAGGCATATGCAAATAGGTAGATTCGTTCTTTTTAATCTATAGACCCTGTAGGAAAAGAAACTCATAAACCGAAATCACGAAACAAAATTTTTCATCGATTTCGATCCGCTTAGCGTAGAATTACTTATTTCGGGGTGTGACAATTCAGGAAAACTGCTGTTTTTTCTTGTGTTGTGAAGAGCACCCACCTTTTTCCGATATTTGTGTAGAGAATTCAATTCTCTACACACTGGTTGTTTACAATAAAGTTTTCATTTAGAATCATTTCTTTTTCTTAGTTCTTCTTTTCTAGGTGAATTTTCACATGAGACGAACTTCAGATGCCCACCACTTTGGGATTATTGAATTCATCGAATCAGCACGAAAAACCTTTGCTATGGAGATCTCGAAATACCATGTCCCGCAGAGTGCTACACGAATAAATTCGGTCAAGTCATATAAACATTTGTAGAAAGTTGGTAATTTTGTATGTTAATCAAATGAAAAACGTTATGATTTATTGAGTTCGCGGTACTTCTTTGTATTAAATGTCAACGTTTTCTTTTCGCCAGGATTTCGCTTCCGCCTTATTTCAAATGTATTTCAAGGCAAAACAAACACGAGACAAAATTAACCCTGAGATAGCACACCTTAGTCCGTACGGACATATCGAGATATGAACGAGTGGTACTGACTTATGTGCTCTACCAATGATCAAGTTGATTTAACAACTGAAAGAGATCAACCATTTGCGAAGGAATGGGTAAGCACTTATAATGAAACAGTTTTATTTTAAATACTAACTGGCTGTTCTAATTTGAATATAATTCTTGCATTGCTGGAATAGTAATTTCATTTGAGAAGAGTCTCAATCAATCGAGTCGAGTCAATTTTCCAAGTTTGTTGGCCTGAAGTTTCGGCAGTGATGTGCTGCCCTCATCAGAGAATTATTATAATTGGTGTTGTGTGAAAAAACATGTCCACCAATGTCCCACTACAAGATGACATACTGCCCATCTTGCAGTGGGACATTGGTGGACTAGTGACACCATGTTTTTTCACACAACACCAATTATAAGAAGTCTCTGATGAGAGCAGCACATCACTGCCGAAACGTCAGGCCAACAAACTTGGGAAATTGACTCGAGTCGATTGATTGAGACCCTTCTCAAATAATTATCTAGTTTGCGTGATACCTTCACGACGAATAATAGTAATTATACATTGGATTCTTATAAATTAAACAGAAAAAAATGTAACATTCATCTTCGCAATTTATAATACCAGTGAACAAATCGTAATGAATGATACTCTCATACTTATAACTATTTAACTTCATAGACTATGTGTTTGCTTGATTTTACATAGAATCCTGCTCATCAATCAAAGGTGGCTGGTTATTAGCAATGACACAACACATATGCATGATTGCATCTATATAAGGTAGCAGCTCTACTGAAATATGGCTTAAGATACAAAAGTCTTTAATACGCTCAATTGCGTTCTTAACATGAGTCCTCACTGACGATGAAGGAATATCGCACTTCTCGTCAATTTCGTCTTTAGTGACTTGTAAATCAAAATCGGATGGGAGAACGACTAACGTGGCATTACGTTTAGATAATTCTAATTCAATCTGGGGAAAATTCTTGTCTGCAAAAACGAGATCGCCAGGCTGCATCAATTTCAAAAAACCACTGTCATTCGTTATAAAGCCATCCGTCGACCTTCCACCATAAGCCTTAGATACTTTGCAGATATAACCATCAGGGGTAATAACCATCAAGCATTTCACAGTGAATCGACTGCTATAATTTGAGTACATGAGTACTCTTTGCTCCACAGTCGGCGGCGTGTCAGTCGGCATTTCTGGATAATCTATAATGCATCTGCAGTTCGGATAATTGTGAAATATTGAAGGGAGATTCCTCTTCACACTTTCTTTGGAAGGCCAAAAAATCCAACTTTTAGTCTTGGTCGTTAAATTTTGCAAAACTTCGAGAAAAATGTTCGATGCTGTGGTACTGTGTATCCGGAAAAAACAACTAAGAGCACAAAAAGAAATTCCTAACTTCAGCTTCATCAAAAAAAGTAACAGTCTATTCTCTTTCCCTATCGACTGGAAGCTCCTTGGCAGTCTATCTCTGCCTGGATCCATCAATTTCAAAAGAACAAAGAAAAAATCGCGAGACACGCCAGCGAGCTGCTGCATTGCTTGATCGTTTTCAATGTTAGGTAAACCGAAAAATCCTGAAGTTATTCTAACACCCGACGCACAACTGCTATTTTTTGTAGTGACCTGCTCGTTGTTAGCAACCATTCTCTTCTGACGTCGTGGCAGCTTCTGGGTGAATATTTGCGTCTGAGTAGAAGCATCATTTTCTCCATTCCAACAAAACAAAACTGACGTCTTGTTCATGTCAACTTCCATGTATGGGTCTGTTTGACACCCTATTGTTGCCGTTTCGAACTGCTGTTCCACCTTAATATGGCCTGCAATCATTTCCACAAAATAATTAATTTCATTGATCCCATAACGTAAAATGTTCTGATCAAAGGAATAACAGTTGTATTGGAAATGGTAACTACAGACGTGAATAAAAACAATCATGGGCCGAAATGTGAGTTGTTTCCAAATATGAAAGAGCGAAAAAATGTTGAAATAAAGTTTTGGTTTGCTTAAGTAATAATTTTTGTTTAATTTTTTTGGTGGAAGTAAGATAAAGATTTTTTTCTGTTATACTGTATAGTCCCAAAATAGATTTCATCTTTTTCAATTAGTGCCTGTGCTTGAGATAATAGTAGACAATAGGTGACACAAGAGTATCTCCGTCTCTACAGGGTGTCCCAGAATTAACTATACAAAATGATCGTAGTAATAGAGGGGGTCGAGCTGAGTAAATTAACCCAAGGAACATGTGGTCTGCGGAGTCGCGTTCGGGAGATACGGCCGGTTAAAAAATCCCGCTAAGCGCTGGCATGTAGGCAACCAAGTACACAGGAATCATCGGTTAGAAGTCTTGTTGACTAGCGCGCGCGAACGCTGATGCGGAACATAACACTTTCAAATCTACGAATTTCAAATGAAAACACTTTTGGCATTAGATTTTCGCCATTTCATTTTGAGGTTTGGCGAAAATTCACTGTTGTATGAAAATCAGGAGGGAAGTTATCGTTGAATGTATGTAAAAAAACGTAATTCTTACACATTTCTTTCCATAGCTTAACCCTCAAACACCACACTTCCGGAGCCAACCGTAACTACCACCCTGGGTGAGCGTAACCCAGCGTTTTGTCTTGCAAATATCTCGGCATCCAATACATCGTTTTTGATTTCTTTTTTCTTCGAGTATGATGGAAGGGAGGGCGAAAAATGGACGTCTTAATTATTTCAGATGTTTTGGACCCCCGGTTCAGAAGTTGACTTTTTTTCAGGCAGTCCCGTATTTGGAAATCCGTCAGTCGTACGAAAAAATCATCCAGATGAAAGAGTTTGCCAATAATACGAGGTGACAGAAACTCATTTTTTCAGAATTTTTCAATATATTCGTGGATGCTGTTTTTTCGATAAAACACTCTTAATTTGGGATTTCCACTGCGTTAGCCGTTATCGATTTTTGTGAAATTTTCACCATAAATTCTTTGCGAAAATACGAAAATTTTGAGACTATGCCGAAAGTGGTACTAGCTTTGTGGTGGTGAAAGTGGTGTATACTAGCTCTGGTTCAGATACTAAAATTCAATGAATATTGGGACAATTGGTCATCTTTATTTATTTATTTCTTTAATTTTTTTTCTGTTAAGTTGTTTCATGGTGTGGAAATGTATGGTACCATACAAATACAAAGACCTTGTTCATTCCATACATCAAACATAGCTCGAATCGTTTTAGCAGTGCGTCCACTTCACTCGTATTCCTGCCAAGTACCACTTCCTAAATTTTTTTTCCTGATTCTTTCCCTGTAATTATCAAGAGCCGATCGAGTGAGCGGGCGTAGCAAGTGAACGATACAAGACTATTCAGTTTGCTGTTCTTCTGTTGTAAACTTTTGTCATACAGAAGACATGTACTTGGCAATTGTACCTGATTTCAATCCTTTTGCAAGTAGACATTTTAATAATACCACTTTTGCTAAGGAGGAATTTTTGTTGGTGGATTTTTTTTGGGGGTAGTGACCACATTAACGTACTTAGCGAAAGGTTTTTGCACCAGGAGTGCTTTTTGGGGTAGATATCAACACTTTTTGTACAATTTTGCTTGATTAATGTGACGAATCGTATAAGTTACATAGCGAGTGGCAACTAGGAGCCGAGGTCCTGTTGCACTTTTGTTCAATTAATCAAATAAATGATAAATGCATTCCATAGATGGAAGCACAGTAATACCAATTTAATATCTTCACCACTAGATGGTTATATATCTTGCGATAAAAGTAATTATGTTATTTTAATATAAGGAGCTAAGTTTAAGTCATTGCCGTGCGCCATACACCATTTCAAGAGATCTCTAAGGCATCGCGGATCGTACCTCGGTCTTTCTGCCTGTCCTTAGTCTTTTCTTATAATATGGGAGAACAGGTTGGCTAGCATCGCGGATCGTACTTCGGTCTTTCTGCCTGTCTAGTTCTCCATTTTACTAAATGTTATGATTAGATCTTATTTATCACAATAAACTCATGTACAATATTATCATAGGAAAAGTTTCTTTAATTCACCAAAAAGGAACATACGTATAAAAGCCATTAAAACATTATCTTAATTTAAACCTTTATAATTCATATAATCTCATTCGTTATCATTTAAATAAATTGATATGTTATTTAATTGAAATGTCCGAATGTCCTTATTTTCTCTAGAGTATATTGAAAAAATCCTTCAGAGATTCAGGTATCGAATAGTTTTTTATTTACTATTCGTTCACCCTCGTAATTTTTCCTTCATTTGATCAGCCCAGAGAATTCTCAACGCCCTGATTTTACAAGTCTACATATCATATATCATTTGATTGGCGCCCAACATATTCATTTACAAATTTATATTCAAAGACCAATAAAAGAGCAAAATTAGCTTCACTATCTAATAATTGTGCTCGCTCGCTACGCTTGCTCGATTGGGTTTTCCTATATCCTCGCTTGCAAGGCTTGCTCAGTTGTCAGCATTCTGCCAATTGTTCCTATGAACATCTCAATGCATGTACGGTGATGCATTTTGTATCATCCGAATTCCTCAAAAAGCAACAATGTTAAATGTGGTAGTCTAATTTTAAATGAATGACAATAATGTTATAATCTACATGTATGCTCATACTTTTCTGTGAGCCTTAAATTTCTGTGGATAGACGTAATATGTGTTCTTTTATTACGTTCTACGAATTATTTCGTTAGAATCCGGTACAATTCTAGAAGGTATCGAAATATATAGAATTGAACCTATTGATGCGAGACTAATTTAGAGCATAAAATGGAAGTTTTTGAAGTCAAACACTTGCATTCTGCTCTATTCGTCTGACTCTACCCGTTTCTTGTATCGAATCACACTATCTCGATATCTTACAACTTCAGCGTTCTCTCTCAACATCCTCTCTTTTCAAACGACGACCCGCTACAAAAATGAACAATCCATAAAAAAGGTTTTTCTCCAATAATTACATACATAAATGAAATTACGCCGAGTCTCAAACGAATAAATAAATATGGATGAGAATCTCTATCATCTGAGAAAGAGGGAGTCGATCGATCATTTCTTCAATAGTGAATAAGTATTTTCATTCTAACTATTTGTCGTGATAGCACTAATCTGAATTTGAGAAAAGTTCAAGAAAAAGGAACATACGAACACAAGTCGCATACCAAAATCTAACAAATTTATGTACAGTAGACTCTCTATAATTCGCCGCCTGACGGAAAGTAGGACCGAGAAATTCTTGGCAGTGGCGAATTACCGAGAGTCCCCACTCCGGTGCTGCGCCACCACAAGTATGAATAGGGAGCGCGATGGCACGCGCACATCAGGACGCGCGGATTAAGTTCAGTACCGGTGGCGGGGCGCAGTCAGTTGTGTAAGTCTGTGTCTGTGTCCAAAACTTACCCGCCGCTGCAGCAATTTACCGATCGGCGAGTTATAGAGAGTCGACTTGAAATTTGACATTAAATTATGAAGATATAATTTTTACTATTAATTTACATGTATAAATCATAGATATTTATACAGACTTTGATATCGTTCTAAGCGGAGAATCTGAGCTGTTTGTAAAAGATGAATTAAAAAATTATCTCGACCGAAGGTCAAAGCACTACGTTGACATCGAGTGTAGAATAAAGCCTATCGGAGTTCAACACACAATGTCGACTTACAATCTTGTTTTGACTAGATGATACCGAGATAGATTATACTAGAACTCGTCGGAATCTAACGGACAACGTTGACTCACAATTTGCGTCTGAACAGACGAGCCTAACATAGAGCTTAAAATGGAATTCGTTGCAATCCAACGCTTGAACTCGGCTTCATTGGTCTGGCTCCTTGCCGTTTCTTATATCAAATTCCCAAAAAGCACCTCACGTGCAGAAACCTTGCGCCAAGTACATTGAAAAAATTTGGAGGTAGTGGTACTTGGCGGGCCTTTTGTAGACAAGTACGAGGAAACAGCAACTGAACTATGTCGATAATCCTATAGTGATATAAAATATTGGCCTGCCAAATATAATTGTTTTGTAAATTTTTGAATGCGATCAGATCTGCCATAAGCAGAGTTTTCCTTTCGTACCATGCACGTATAATGTGCCGTTTAAATATTGTGACCATCGTGGAATATCGCACTACTATCTACTTCAAAAAATTCTAGGCAAAATAAGATTTTATCAGTAGGCACAGCTTTTATATTGTAATTGGTGATATGACGTCAATGTTTGTGAGTCCCTACATTTATCGACTTACAATTATTGCAGGATGGTCCTTCAACAGTTGTTTTTAACGCGAAGTGTTATGATTGACTATCTCATTACCTACATAGCTATATGAATGGAGCGTTGGTAAATAGGCATGTATGTTATCAATATGTCATGAGAACCGTTATATCCCAAAAATTCAGAAAACGATTTTAGAATATTGAGGTATCGTTTTACCGAACTCTAAAGATCACCTAGAACTATAATGTGACGATCAACATTTGTGAATTAGTGTCGCATAAATTGAAGAAATATATTTTCAAGTAAATTCATTCGATATTTCAATGTGTAACATTTTAGATCATAGTATTCTTGGGATTACAATTGTTAACGTGATGTATGGCACGAGATTCTACTGAGTCTCTTGATAAACATAAACACCTATATATTATACTACAATTATCGATGTGACATATATAATTCACATGACCTCAAAATCTCTAGATCCTAAGATGAACGATTGAATAGATATATTGCTTATTATGATTTTCTCGTGGAAGCTCGCGTTAAATTGAACAACTATTTATTTTCAAGTGTTGATCAATATTATGTCTAAATTCGTTTCATTATTTTCGATACTCCTCATGTTTTTCTCATCTGTTCAGTTGTCAGCTCAGCTGTTATAGCCTGGCGTATGCGCAAGCGCAGCGGGACTGCAGAGGGAAACATTAGTCCTGATACTGGCGCATGCGCAATGAAACTGTGGAGCGAAAAATAGTCTATTCGACGAAGTGAAACTCGCTACTTTGAAAATAAAAAAATGCATAACTCAGCTTTCAGTGCACCGATCATGCTGATTTTAGGCTCAAATTAAGGCATTTTTAATCAGCATTCTCAACACGTTTATTAAATACCGGTATAATAAAGAAGACAGTAGTATTCATCAAATAAGATTCCCCCACTCCGCCTACATTGGGTCCTTGCGGTAAAGAGACACGGTCGTCGAGCGCTCACATTTCTTGAATGTACTTGGCGCGAGACTCTACCGAGTCTCTTGATAGATGACCGACTTTTTCGATCTTCGGATCCGGACGAATTCAGGTTGGGACCTTATAAGATCCACACAAAATTGATGAGGAGGATAAAATGCGGATAGAAATGAACCAAATCAGATCGAAGCCTGCAGGGAACGCTATCCGAAGCCCTATTCGGTTCTATAAATTCTTTTTTAGTAGAATGCTGAGTCGTGTTTCAGAAGTCAGAGAATAAACATATCGCACACCTAGATCTAAGCTAGGACAAGTCAAAAAACCTGAATATTGAGTTATTATTTTTGCATACCCCGATTCCATACGCAACTAACCACAAGAACAGATTCAACTTAATGTTCATAATCATGAGGACAGATTGCGCTAACTTGGTTCTGCTGAATTAATAAATATTTAATAATAATTATATAATAATATTAATTATAATAATTAATATTATTATGTAATCATATTCATTATTAATTAATTATCCAAAGGCATAATTGGAGGAAAACGTTTTTTCCTCATACTGAAAAATGAGATTTTTTGACTTGTACTAGTTCAGATCTAGGTGGGCGATATTATATCTGGCAATCCAACTAATACGCAGTAATTTCAAACCTGATACTTTTCCCAAGCCTAATCCTGGACAATTTACCACAATTGTTAACATCTTATCAATCAATACTTCTGTTTCAAACCCCATATATAAAATAGAACGTCACAGTGCATAATTAATCTTATAAATTCTTACTTATATCAATTTCGTCTTGATGATCTTCAGTCAAAGTCACTTCGACGAATTCTGTACGTTCGAACTGCCGCTCACTCGCTCTCGTATATGGATTTCTTTTGCATTTCACGCTGGAGAATATCGATGGAATGTACGCTTCACTATTTGCATTGTCTGATTTTTTCCCACCCACAAAATGAACGCTGCAAACGCGAGAGTTTGAAGTAGGATTCCAAAGCGGATTCATGTAAGGTCTGAAATCAAAATAATAAATTTCATAAATTTTCTTGTCGCAAGACTTTCAAACATGATTTGAGGGTGCACAAGTCAAATCTATGGTTGTTGCTTGTAATGATAGGAACAAACCCTGGAAATTTCCAATTTTTAATAATTAACACAATATTACGAGAATATCTCATATAGATAAAATAGCATCATTTTTAGCAAGTTTATAGTATGTAAGGAAATAATTATTAAAAATTTGAATTTTTAGGGCTTGTTCACACATGATATCGGTATCTGTCCGTATGAAGTTAGCACCGAAGTCTTTTGTCTCCGTCTATCCTTCGTGGTTACGTAGGGGAAAAAAGATAAAGAAGACTTGTGGGGACAATTTCATACGGACAGATACCGATATCATGTGTGTTGCTATCAATATAAGCAATAACTGTCCCCAAATTTCGAATTATTTCATCAATTTTGATCGGAGGTATAAAAAAAAAATTAACTGTTAACAAAAATTAAATGTATTTTCCATTTGAACCTTGCGGAATTTTGGGGCGCGTGCTAAGGGAAAATGAAACACGATTAGGAATTTTGGAATTTTCAAACTCCAAGAAAATGTAAAAATTGAACAATCGATTTTTCGGACCATGCTAGGTGTATATTCCCACTTAAGGCCCATCCGTAGTCGCCCACCTCCTTTTGATACAATGTGACACATTTCGATTATTATCCGAGCCCAGGCGTCAAAAACGCAAAAAAGGCCAACGCTGCGCGAATTCAAATTGAATACCGAACACATACGTGCAAAAAAATGTTCGTTTCGTGCGAAAAGACTTCGGCTTCCGGCGCCGCCTGCAAATAAACAAACCTACCTTGGTAGATCTGTAAACGAAGAGTAGTCTCCCGGACCAATTTAAAGGGTGTCAGAAAATATCGTGTTCGTGGCGATCGCATTCGCTAGTCTTAATTGTTGTTTAAAAGCACTGGTGGCAGGAACATTACGCGTCGAATTCGAAATATTAGCACTTAACTTGGAAGCTTTGTGATTGGCTTCAAATCTCATACACTACAAGTTTACTAAAGGACCAGATGCTTCCAATATTCGCGGTTAATGAATCATGTGATGGGCTTTCGGTTTTAAATGTTTTTTGAATAACCGTATATTTAGAGTATGATGTTCCTGAATTAATGTTGTGAGTAATCTCGTAAATTCTATTTGAATCGAAGTGCATGTGAGAAGCGCAATTATCCGGCGAAGTAACAAATAAAACTCCCACACAGGGTCATCTTCAGGTACTAGATCTCCGCATAGCAAACCGAAATGACGTACAAACGTCCACATTTCCGAAGCTGTCATGCGAATCGAATTAACTCGAAGATGTTTTATGGACAATATAGGCGGCCTATTTCGACTCTCTTAAACCCCATAGTCGTAGCTCATCAAACGGGAATTTAGATCTTCTAGCGTGAAATAACATGCTACCTCAGTAAGATAAGTTATTATGTTAATCATGTCGAAGTCACACACACCTTCCAACATATCGTGCATCATGTCTACTATCAGATTGTTATATGGGTGAAAGGGTGAAAGTCCTTAAGTGAAAGAAAAACACATTTTTCCTTGATTCCAGAAAGTGAAACGTCATTCAACAAAAGGTCATTACCATAGGACTCAACATTTCTTAGAAGGTTTACATTTTTAACACAAGCCGTGGCTCTTGCAGCTTTATCCATTTTGTAGAACTGGCAAGCGAAATTGGCGACAGAACTTTCAACTAGACCAAGCATCGAATGAAATTCGAGATTGTCTCCGATTAATAATCCTGATTTGAAGTAAACCAAGTTTTTCCTTGAGCTAAGTCGAGTTCCATTCCTTCGTGCTCCAGAAAATTCAATTCATCTATTATTATTCTAAAGACTGCAGCATTTCCAAATTCATTTCGATCCTTTGAATAAAAAAGTAGAGCATGGTATATAGAATTTAGGGTAGACTGATACTCAGGTGGAAAACAAGGAATAGTTACATACACACTCCCTTGTTTGTTAGCGCCCGCGTGACTGCCTAAGGGTTTCCCTGTTTCATAATCATCGAAAAAAATGAAAAGCGGCAATATCTCTTTGCCTGACATATTTCGTATCTTGTTTTGCCACAAACTACCTTGCACAAAGTTATATATAACGTTTTTTTCATTTTTTAATTTATCCATATACACACGAATGCTGTTATAAACTTTAGATAACTCAAGGATGCTTTTAAATATTTTTCTCAAAGGAAAGAACTGTGCTTTAATTTGGATAGGACTCATCTGAACGTTCCCATCAGCGTTTGATTCTACTCGTTTAAATCTTTGTCCTGTAACGTATGGGACTGGGAGATGAAGCCACTCTTTGTCCTTCAAGACCTGCAATCGCTTATATTCGGTATCTACTGTATCGAAGGCATTTTCAAAAGACTGAATGGTGTCAAGCGCTTCTGACGTAACGTTCATCGGCACGCCAAGATTGTCGAGCTTTTCTTTAACGTGGCTATGCAACCGTTCCATGTTCTCTCTCACGAATGATTGCATTAAACTGATGATGGCCTGTACGTTACTCCTTGGTAGAGACGGCATATTGTACAATTGTCCAATCATTCGCATTACATCGTTTTTCAACACTAATTCCACGCTTCTCACGTTCGAAAAGGTTGATTCGTCCTGATTTACTAGCGGCCCTTCATTATTCGAGATATTATTGTTGTTTTCAACAGTTAGCTTTCGGGTTTGTTTTGTTGAAGAAAGCGTACTGGCCTCTACTTCACATACACCCGAAAATTCTCTTGATGCTAAGCCATAATTATTGTTATGGCTTGAAAGCCAATGTCTACGATACCCCTTAATATTATTGGAGACTCGAGCACAACCATTTTCGATATATGCACACAGTTCATGGGAAAATTTAAAATGTTTCGAGATACCTCGAATGGAAGGGAGATTCTTATGACATTTAAAACACGTTGGCACTGTGACACTTCGAGTTTCCAGGAACACCGAGGTAGCTTTGATGAAGATTCCATAACGTTTAAGCTTTTGGCGCATACCGCTCGAGGTCTGACATTAATGTGATTTCTGCAGGTAAGATACGATCCTCTTCTCCGCTGATTTTGAATAAGTGCTTCTGTATCACAAGCCAGGGGTATGCAGCTTCGCGAGGATACTCTAATTGCACAGCGTAGAAGCTCTTAAACACTGTATCAAGTGCAGCCAGTGGACTATCCAAACGATATTTTATACCGTTAACGCACATATAGCAACCTTCAATGTGCTTTAAGGACGAGGCAATGACAACTGGAAGCGGTTGATCAGATAACCCATGTAGCACAAGTTTTCTTCTGCGTACCGCCAACTCTGTGTCCAGTTCAGTGATGCTCTTAAAAGATAACTATTTTGTCAATTTGCCCTTACTAATATCCATTCTGGCTTTTACAACAAAATAATCGTGGCATAAGACACATACCGTCACATGCAAGAAGTAGGAGTTTTGTATTTTGGCTCGTGATACCCTCCAGAGCGAGCGCTTTGTTTTTAGTCTCGCTTTGTGGGCAAGGCAACAATAAGGGTAGGATTCTCAATACGATTGCAGCACGACCTTAGAATAAAAGGTAAAAAGAAATCATGCCAAAATCATTACCTTTCGTTTATTCTTCTACCATATCTAACGATAATTCACGAACCAACTTTTTCAAAAGATCTTTTTATTCAAAGAGTTATATATGTAATCTCTACCTTGTGCAAAGTGGCTTATATTGTTGGCAGCATTTTCAGTTTTTTCTGTTGAGGCGTCTATTTCAGAAATTAGAGATAATAGTGCATTCACAGCAGTATCCTTCTTTTTTTTTTTGTCTTTCGCAAATTGGATTACTTCTTTTTCGGATCTACACCATTTCCCATAGAGTAATAGTGATTTATCAGGGTACATTAACGAAAAATCAATATGGATCTGAAAATGGTGACATTCGTGAAGATTGGAATTCTGAAAATTGTATATGGACTATTTCGCGTGAACCGGATCCAGTCAACTCTCAGATATTATTTCAATTTTGCAGGTTGATTGTCTAGGGGAAGTTAGAATTTTTTGCCAAACCAAAGATCCGATACTGCAAAATTCAATTTTCAATTTACAATAACAAATTAGGGCAAGGTTTTTTTTTCAGAAATTTATAACTTTGCCAAAAATAATGCTAGACTCAATTTTCTTTGGCACAAAATTCTAGCTAATTCTATTCTAATTCTGTACCAAATTGTATCCAGAAGGCTGCTCCAAAACGTTATAAGTGTCAAAGAATTGAATTGAAATGAATTGGTCGGATGATAATAAATTTTCCAGTCTTGATTTCGACGTGTCACGCCAATATAATTCTACCGTCGTCCATGGCTCCAGGCTATTTTTTAACCACTCCAATTGTTCATTGGAACCTTCACTCTCCGCTACAGAAATATGAATTAAATGAGATAGTAACCCATGGTGTAACCCATATTTGATAGTAATGAATAGCGGAATACTGCCGCGCTAAGCACAGAACTGGTAACTTGCATTTTGGCCATCTTGAGATATTGACAGTTTTCAATTTTCAATTTTCACAGTCATTAAGAATGGGTATAGGTATGGGTATATAACTAACCGATAGATCTTAGGTTTTCGCGCCAACAAAGATTACTACCTATACCGGACCTTACTCATCTTTTTTCGCATACAGACAATAATCATGTTTACTTCTTTCAAATTTTAACTCGCTCATAAATTTATGGAAACACTTTTACCAAGATCTGGGACTTTCCGTAAGCCCATATAGTGACTTACATAACTCGTACACTTTGTCTGTACCATCCTGATATCCTAAGGGTTGATTTACGTACACCTCTGACCTAATTGTTCCATTTAAAAAAGCTGTCTCTACGTCCATCTGTTGAATTTTCAATTCATTCTGACAACAATACGCTAATAATATTTTTGTAACACATGCACGATTTCTGCGTTTTTCCGACCTAAAAATAGGGCCTAAAGTAGCCGTTTATTGACCATTTGAAAAGAGCGGTACAAAAAGAATCCTTTTTGTACCGCCGGTACAAAATGAATTCTTTTTGTACCGGCGGTACAAAATGGATTCTTTTTGTACCGCTTAATATATATGTATATATATATATATATATATATATACATTTATTTTATCATATTATTTACTTTTTCCAGTTACCTACTACCTTACTTTTTCCTGTCGAAAAAATGCAATCCAATTGTAACATAGCTGTGAGATGCCATGTCAAAAAAAGGACACCTTAGTGCCGCAGAAATCAATACATGCGTTACAAAAAATATGATGTGTACCAAGGGCTAAGCGGGCTTTTTGACCTCGTGTGGTTGCAGTACTCGTCTTCGGCTCGCGGATGCACTCGTCTTCGACTCGTGCACCCTCGCCTGCGACTAGTACTGCAAACTCCACACTCGGTCTAAAAAAGCCCGCTTTACGCCCTTGGTACACAATATACTATTTCAACGTTTCTATTTTTGCAACTGGTGAATAAGTATTTTCTATTTGTTCTTTTTGTTGATAACCCCTGACTACTAATCTAGCCTTATAAACGTCCCCTGATTTCTTTTTATAAAGCCATCTAACATCAATAACTTCCTTCTCCTTTGATTTATCCACTAGAATCCATGTTTTGTTTTTTTCAATACTACTTATCTCATTGTTCATTGCTTTTTGCCAATTCGCAGATTCAGCACTCTCAATCGCCTCTTCAAACGTATTAGGATCATTAACATTGCAATAATTTACATAAACGCAATAAGTTACAAAATCATTGTTATATTTTGTGCCTGGCTTTTTCTGTCTTGTAGACCTCTTCAATGGAGTCTCATTCACAATTTCATCTCTATTTTCGTCCACTAACTCAGCAGACTCGTAATCTGATTCAATTTTATTTTCAGCATTAATATCATCATTCAAACTTTTATTACCTAGCTCATTGTTCATTTCAGCACTTGAATTACTATTGAAACCAACATATTTGATCTCATTATCAACTATATCGACATGTCTGGCTACGATGATTCTGTTATTAATTAATATACGATATACCCTACTTCAGTATAACCCAGTAATATTCCCAATTTAGCCTTGTCTTCCCATTTGTTTTTTTCTTTGTGACTCAGGTGTTTTAACAAAAACTCGACTGCCATACAAACGTATAGATATTTTGCATTGGGTTTTTCATTAAATAATAGACGCTTTTCGGTCATTCTTCTATCATTGTTACCAGATAATTGACTATTATTCACTTGTTTTACTTTCTCAAATTTCTTAATATAACTCGTCAATCTATAAATGTTATTTACTTTTCGTGCAATCGCTATCAATTGTTCGAATGGATTACAGTAGACTCTCTATAATTGGCTGATCGGTCAATCGCCGCAGCAACGGGTGAGTTTGGACACAGACACAGCCCAACACAACTGACTGTTCCCCACTACAACTGACTGCGCCCCACCACCGCTAATAAACTCGATCCGCGCGGCCTGATGTGCGCGTGGTGGCGCAGCACCGGAGTGGGGGCTCTCGCTACTCGCCACTTCCAAGAATTTCGCGCTCCTACTGTCCGTCAGGCGGCGAATTATAGAGAGTCCACTGTATATATTTCCGAAATTTCCTCATAGGAAATTATTGCATTCTTATCTGTGACTTCAGCGTGACTCAACAAGTTTTGTTTCATCTCCCTAACGTAAAAGACATTATTTTCATGTTATTTGAATCTCGTTGGCATCGACTTTAAACAAGGAATTTACTCGACCAATTTTCGTGGCTTCCATTACTCGATCATCTCCTAATTTTACATCAACAGATTTTTTCAAAATTATACATTCATCGAATAATCTATCATCTTATTTTCGTATCTGTTACTCTCATTATTTACCTCTATTCTGTTAACCTGTGTTATGAAAGCATTTGAATAGCTTTGTGACTCTTGTTGATACTCTTGATGACTCGGTGTTTGGTTTCCACTTCTTCGATAGCTTCTTCTCTGTTGTCCCCTGTAATTGTGTCTTCCTCGTGAATACTCATGACCTCTGTAGCTGCTTCTTTCTCTTTGGTAGTCGTTACCTCTACCTCTCGTCTAGCCTCGACTCTGTCCTCCTCTGCCTCGTTCATTTGTTCCTCTACAATTTCTTTGCAGATGCCCAAGTTTACCACAATTGTAGCATGTTGGTCTGTATTGCGTCTGCGTGTTAAACGCACTTGAATTCGTTAAATTGCCATCACTTTTATTTTTGTCTCTCTTTTCTTGCGTGGACTTTATCTTAATTTTACTTTTTAGGTACTCGACTGTTCTTTCTTCCTCGGGTAATACATCGATCAGATCTCCAATGTGGCTATATTCTGGGGGAAGAGCCTTCAACATGTAATTTAGCACCTCCTGATCATATATTGTGGCTCCTGCTGTTTTTAACTCATTTACTGCTTTTTCGAACTCATCAAAGAATTTGTCTGTAGTTACGAAATCATTTAACTTAATACTCTCCAAATTATTTCTCTGTATTATTTGTAGTGGTGTAGATTCTTTTAAATACATCTGATCAAATTCTCTTATTATTTCGTAGGCTGATGGAAGATGTTTCACATATTCAAATTGCTCATTGTTAACGGACCCGCAGATATAATTCATTGCCTTAACATCCTTCTTTTCTCATTCAGCAGCATTATCTCCACCTGTACCAATTCTCTGGGGTCTTTCTACTACTTCTTTACATTCTTTCATTCTTAGACATAGTAGAATTCTTGCTCTCCAACTGGGATAGTCGGTTCCATCAAACACCGGAATGCGTATATCGTCTTTTCCATCACCGGCCATTTTTCTTCAACTTTAACGGTCTTTTGTTTCACCGCGTGTTCTCAAATGTTCACTTTCACAATTTCTTTTAGTCCTGTCTTATCCACTTCTAAACTCTTCTTGTGAACTCGCAATCTCAGAAATCACGGTCTGCTACCATGTTAAAGTTAATCAAGTTAGGTAAGAATAATTAAGAACGTTTATTATACATATATTACAACAGTGCCACAATTCCTTATGGTACTCTCAGTACGACAATATTATAATATTCGGTAGTGACCTCTAAATGTCTTCTGAATGGATTCATGTTTTACACAGATTTTTTTCTACGTGATTGGGAACAATATTCAGGGGTGCCCCGCAAAATCCCGAAAAAAAGTTCAAAAGTGGACCACCCTAACGCACATATACTACTTTAAAAATAAGTGTGTAGTGTGTATACGTTAAGCATGAAAAAGTGCCGAGCATGATCTTAGATAGCGCTGACAGTATGCATGAAATGTTACTCACTGATAGTTAAATAGCATTAGTATTTTTGTGCGCCCGGCCAATAATATCCTCGTGACAGCTGGCACACGGATACACACACTGACACAGTAAACATGGCCGCCGCGTGAGACGAGTGATATTAGATTTTGGCGATATAATGATTTCTTACACTCGACGTGTACTGAGCACTATTTCACCCACAACAATATTACAGTAGAAATAGTTCAATCACCATCCTAAGTTGTAAAGCTATCCACATTCGGAGAATTTAGCGTACGAAAATTTCGAGTCAATAGATGGCGCCACTATTGGCTCATTGACTCAAGCCAACTCAAGCCGTCAGGACCCATCGCCGAATACACATTTCCGAGGGCCCCGTCTGTTTCACTCACACAATCACACATATTTCCATCTTATACAAAACGCATACTATGGCGACTCGAAACAGTGAGCTACGTGAATGTCCTACAGATTGGCATTCGTTTGACAGTTGTTAGCTCAGAAATCACTAACAAATCGCTTTTTCGTTTTTGCCAGAAAAGTACTCCAAAGGCCTTTTCCCGCTTTGTGAGAAATATTCAAGGCCCTCAGAATTTTTTTCGGTTGATGGGCAGCTGATTCTGTAAATAAAGTCAATGAATAATTTTTTTTTCTTTTCCTAACAAACCCCTAAAATCTCATAAAACTATTGGGAACACGATCAAATGTGAGTTTCATGAAGTATCAAGTCAAGGTGTAAACCACGTGACCAGACGTATCGGTACTTCAGTACTCCCAAATGCAATGAAAAGCTTGAGCACTCAAGAGGTGAAATTTTTTTCTAAAGCTTCTTCCTTTTTTCTATGAGACAGTTATGAGGGAAACATAAATGTACCTGAATTAAAAAAGTCATTATTGATAGGCTAAAAACTTGTCAGTCCACCGATCAACAATCCGCAATAATTGAGCATAAATGATTTCAAATGAATCAAAATGTTTAAGTTTTCAGTTGCTGTAGGGTCTTTCTTTGATGGTAAACACGGATGATCAGACCAAATATTCAGGATAAGTACCAATGGTAGTAGGCATATTCGAATCGTAGGTATAATTAGCTGCCAGTTCAAAATGTATAAAAGATTTGGTCAATATTCCAAGTCATGTGTTTGGCAAACACAAGAAGTGCGCCGAATTGGGCTACTTTTGTGGTGGTACTCAAAAAGATCAAGAAGAAAATGCAGTGCCAATATTGATCGAGTTGGATCTATACAACAAAATCTGCGATGCCATCACCCAACTAAGTTGGAGAGCCGAGAGCCTGTTGTTCAATGTCAGAAGCAACACCGTTGAAAAGTATAATGCTATCGTCAGCAAATTCATCGGTGGCAAACGTGTTCACTTTGGTATAAGAAACTCTCACAACGCCCGAGTTGCTGGCTCCGTTGTGCAATTCAACTCACAGGAGTCCTATCAGAAGTTGAGTGCTGCGATGGGTAAGTTGCCAACTGCAATGGTCCATGAGTTGCAAAAAAAAAAGGAAAGAACGTGACCTCAAACGGCTGACGATAGCCAACAACAAGAAGAAACAACCTAGACTAACATGTTCGTCTCCGGAGTCCTCTGGCGTGAAGTCCAACTCGAACCCGGACTATAGTCAGAATTGCAACAGGCCAGATCTTCACGAGGATGAATATAAAGTGCAAGTCGAGTTGCACTTTCAGAAACTGGCCGAGCAGCAGGCAGAATGAGACCTCATCAAAGCGCGCACGAGAGGTCAAAGTGAAAAATGTCAGTTGAGTGAAAATTTTTCATGATCATAATAATTCAAAAGTATAAAAATATGTCTGACAAAAGTAAATCTGTTTCGAGTGTTGCGTGCTAGCTGCTGTCCAATAGAGCTTTATAGATATGGTCATTGATTACGTATGTATACTAGAGTGGTCGTTGAAAAAAAAGTTATCTTGGATGGCGTTCAATGGGCTCCAAATGTGAAAAAAATAATTCTCTAATTTTTTCAGATTTTTATTTTGACTCCCTATGGGCCCTATTTTCATATGAACTTCATTTAATTCGTAAAAATCCTAATTCGAGTTGGGTCTAATTCAAATCAGCGAGATTGCATCGGATATCTTTTATTGTTATATATTACACACAGCTCGAGTGAAAAATTCAAAACTATTATTCTACATATTTTGATATATCGATTAATTCATCATTTTCTATTGATTTTTCTCCTGTTAAGGCCGATCCTTAGTCGCCCACCTCCTTTCCATACAATGTAACGGAAACGGGGCCGGGGAGACACATTTCGATGATTATCCGAGCCCAGGCGTCGAAAACGCAAAAAAGGCCAACGTAGCGCGAATTCTATTTCAATTCCAAACACATACGTCCAAAAAAATTTTCGTTTCATGCGAAAATAGAGCCAGCGTTTGGTTATTTCTTTTTTCCATTGTCTAAAGCCAAGGACAATGAAAAACCATTTAGACAATGGAAAAAAGAAATAACCAAACGCTGGCTTTATTTTCGCATGAAACGAAAATTTTTTTGGACGTATGTGTTTGGAATTGAAATAGAATTCGCGCTACGTTGGCCTTTTTTGCGTTTTCGACGCCTGGGCTCGGATAATCATCGAAATGTGTCTCCCCGGCCCCGTTTTCGTTACATTGTATGGAAAGGAGGTGGGCGACTAAGGATGGGCCTTAAAGATATAATTTTTCATTTTATCATTTATTGATACAGCTCATTTTCTTGTATAGGTAATCTTGATGTTACAATGGGCCTCCGTTTCAGGCGTTTCACATAAGTGCTTGATATTTTAATGCCACAGTTCTGCAGCTGATTCTGTAATTAATTTTTCTTGTAAGTAGTTTGAAATTCTTGCAAAAAAAAAAAAAAAACCCATCGGCAGAGATTCAATTAACGTGTATTATGTTGTACTCGAATTGATATTGTGCTATTCAAATATAGCCTTCTTAGCGCTAAGCTTATATAGTTATATTACTAAAAGAAATGGATTGAAAATATGCAACTGAATTAAAACACCTATGACTTGCATGAAATAACCCATATACGATTTTCGAGTATGTTTCACAGAAATATGAATACGATCGTTCATTATTCGATTCAGGTTTGTTGATCAGATTTTTAATCTAAAAATGACTGGAATTAGGATCTTTACGAATTAAATAAAGTTTATGTGAAAATTGGGCCCATAGGGATTCAAAATAAAAATCTAAAAAAATTAGAGAATTATTTTTTCCACATTTGGAGCCGATTGAAAGCCATCCAAGATAACTTTTTTTCAACGACCACCCTAATGTATACGCATGTAGCAATGGGATTATTAATGAGTATACGTTCAAACTGCAGCAATCTATATCCGATAATTAATGAGTTATGCTCCTGTTACAGAAAGAGAAAAAGGTTGATGATACCATGACTCAACCGGACCACAAGAGGGATTGCAAATAGTAGTCTACAGCAGAGCAGAACCACGGAGAGCAACGAGATTGCCATATTATTCAAGATTGCTTGTGCCGCTAAGTAAGTGTAGTGGACTTTTAAGTAGTCATGCATTTGAAAAACAATTGCAATAGCTGTTTTTACAATTATTGCACCAGTCTTGTCAAGAAGAACTGGGTCGATTTTATGAAATTGAAAATAAACCCAGGCACCAATATATGAATTGATCGCATGGAAAGCTACACGAATTGACTTCGCCAAAACTAATTTAAATATGTTTTTTACACAGATATCTGTCGATACCAGACGACCTGATTTGTGCTGACGAAGGATTATGAGATCAACCCTGAAGCAATCATACTATTTATTAATTAATTCGTATGGTTAGGCGTATTAAATATTAGAATCAATTGAGATGACTATAATTATATTCAAACTAGGAACTCAGTCGACTTATCTTCGTAAGGGGATCTGCGACTAATATTTTTACAAGAACCATTTCATTTTTTGTAAATTAATAAAAAAAGATTCACTAGAGAAATGCTTTCTACAATTTTTAGATGGCATTATAAATCTATTCAATTATAGGAGTAATTACGAAAACATACCCTACAGCAAATATTAAACCCAACTTTTCCAGTACTTGATTGTTTAAAAGTGAAGTTTTCAATGATTAAAGCTGTTAAAATACTTATGTACCGTTTGTGGCCAGGTCTTGATTTACATGGTAATGGGTATGGCCACAAATGGAGCAAGTGATGACCACAAACGGTACTAAGGTGGCCAAAACCGGTATGTCTACCCTATACGTATTGAAACATAAATTTCAATTATCTACAATGCAATTGTATGCGCAGGGAACCTTTCACACAAGATCTTCTATGTATTTCTGCGAAGGTTCCCTGCGCTGAAATTTCATCGCAGACGGTTGAATTATTTTTTTGCTATACAAATACACCATAAAGTAAGAATTGTAGTGAGTGTTTTCTCATTCAACCTTTTATAATCACTTGCAAAAATAGAAAATGTTATCGAAGTTTCATTTATCGGAATGAAGATATCAAACATGCCTATGTTACATCAAATTAGAAATCAAACTGACAACGCAGTTCTCTGTTGTATGCATCAGCATTCATGTTTTAGCCTTTCAGAATTCAATTCATTATTATAATACGATGCAATACTGATGGCACAGCGATCAGAGCGAGAGAATAGCAACTATAATGTGAATTAGACTGTTGCCGCGAGTTATTCTGTTTTCCCTGACGTGATTTATGAGAGAAAATGTCTATCACGCTCAATCGTTGTTCCAAAAGTGTAGAAATAAATTTTACTACTTATTGATTGTTGCGACGAGAAAGTATATTGATACGGAGTCGGGTATTTTAACATTACTGCTTATCGAGGAATTTAGATGATCTAGAATACTTCATCCTACCTGCATTGAGATACTCGTAGCAATAATCGATAGAATGCTGACAATCGAGCGAGCCTAGCTAGCGAGGATTTGGGAGAACCTAATCTAGCGAGCGTAGCAGGCAAGCACATTCGTCTATCTCTACTAATATTTTCAGATAATTGATACCAAGAAAAGAGATTATTTTTATCATTACTAGTATACCAAGATTCATAGGTAAATGCTTAGATATTAGTAATCATTCTCGTTTATAATGACTTCGAAGACAATAAGTACTATCTCCTACATTATAATTTCTACACAGTAGTTTTCTCAAGTAGAAACTAGCTTTTGGCTCGAATTTTTATTTGACTCAATAAGCTGTGAAAATATTACATTCCTTAAATTCATGTAGAACTAATTTTGAAATTTTCTACGACCGATTAATTTACTACACCGAGTGTAGCCCGGTGTAGCGAACCGAAAACGTCATTATTCTTTTAAATTGTGCAAAGAATGAGAAGAATGTATTTCGCAATGATTCTGTGATGGTCACCCAGAAAGCCCAGGACAATTTTAAATGAAATCAGCTTATACTAACATGATCCAAGTTTTTGGGAAGGAATTTATGAGTTAGTTGTTTGTAATTTTCAATCCGAGACAATGATTTTCATTGAAATTTCACCGGGTCTCCTCTAAAAGAGATGTATTTATGTGAAAAATGGTTGGGTACGAGATTGTTAATTACAGGAAGCTACAATGACAATTTCTTCATCAATTTATGCAGCATTGACAAGTTTTCATTGAATCGGTTTGTATCAGTCTTTGGCTCTGTGGCCTGAATCTGAGGTGTCATGTTATTAAAATCACGTATCGTTATAGTTGGGAACATTGAAATTCTATAAATAGCTCATAGAAGAGCAATCAAGATCTAAGCTATGCCAAAGTATGTGGACTACAAGGCAAGATACCATACTTTATATGATAGTCTGTATGAAAGAAAACAAAGGAATAAAGTTTTCATCTCTAAAAATTCCATACCTGTAACGAGGCAAAATATGCTGGCAGTATAATCGGCTATAGAATTTCTCTAAACAAAAATAGGTGATTTGTAATTTATTATCCTAATAAAATAATACAGCATGAAAAATTATTGATCAGCGACTGTATTTTAATGTCATGTAAGCTGAGCTGAGCTGAGCTGAGCTAAGCTAACTTAACCTAACCTAAAATAAGATAACACAACATAACCTAATATAACCCAACCTGACCTAACCTTCCTCATTTAAAATACAATAAAGAAATTCAACCAGCATTTGTGTGTTGCAAACCATAGAATTGTGCAATGATACGTGTTGCGTTTACATACAGCTATCTCTCTCTCTCTCTTTTCCTTTATTGTCTTATCGCTCTCTCGAGCATGTAGTCGATAAATTTTACATACAGCTGTATCTGGAATGATCATTGCTGAACCACAAGTTGCATTTTCACACGTCACAACAGTGAACGGTCTACGAGATATGAGCAATGAAGGTCACGGTGCGTGTGCAAAATCAACGAAAAGTGAAATTTTCAAACGGTTACGCATGTCAAATGGCATCAATGCAATTCAAAATACAGAGTGTTTGACAAAACTTTAGGCAGTTTTCAACATCGAGCACTGAGCCTCAATTTAGGCATATTTTCGCGACCCACTGGTATAGGTACCAAAGGGTAACAATATATAGTTTGAGTGACACACACTATTATTCTGGTACACTCTGGTACCTATGCCAGAGGCTCGCGAAGAAATGCCTTTTAAACTCTATAACAAGACAATGAAAGTGGAAATTTTTACATAACCTCCAAAGCTGCATAATGTATTTTCGAGTATTCCTCATAATTGTTATTGATACTCTATCGTAATATCAACGAAGTGAAATTTCATGATTTTGAGCCACCTCTGGACCTTGAAAAAATTACTTTATGTTTATACTTGTGTAAAAGCACATGTCTACTCACACACGTTTGATGACATCAATCCACTGTTGCTTCCTTTCTGTTTCCCACTTTTTTCCAGGGAATCGGTAAAAGGATAAATAAGGGTTTTTAGCTTCGCTGTGGGAACAAGTAACGACACAGCAACTTCGTTTCGAACGAACGATTTTGTCAAAATTTGAAGCCATAATCAAGCTTAAGTACTTAACCCGACAGCTGATGGAATGCTTTTACCCCAACAACGCTTGATTATACCGCTAAAACAGCGCCACCTGAGTTATGTGGCTTGCGTTATAGTGGGTTCAGATGCACGCGGTCGCGCGTAACCCAATCAGAGATACCGTGATATTGCACTGAGCAGATTTCGTGCATTTTTATTGGGTACGGTCTACCGCGCTTCGCGCCTTCGCCGCCATTTGAATCCACCATTAAGTTGCCACACTAGTTGAATGTCCTATATATATTTTGTGACGTCAGAATCGTGAAATACGAGGAATTTCGTCGACAACTTGAGCCTAAACGAGGAAAAGAGTTCCATGGGAATTATTGTTTTATAGAAATCTAAATTAATCTGTACGGGCGTGCTTAGCAAGCGCCCTGTAGAAATACACACTTGTTTTGGGAAAACTTATTTCACCCATCTGCGTCCCATGAATAAGGCTCAATTTGTCGACCAAATTCCTCGTATTTGACGCTTCTGACGTCACAAAATATATATAGGACATGCCACTACTGTGGTATGCACCTTAAGGTGCCTTTTCATTCGACGCTTGGCGCTAGAAAACGCGTCTCTCCTGTCATCACATGACGTCAATCAGGACCTCAATATTTGACGCCAGCGTTATTGTTGTTGGTCACATTGAGGTCACGTGATGACAAAAGAAACACGTTTTCTAGCATCAAACGTCGAACGAAAAGGCACCTTTACACGAAAATGGGTAGAAAAGTTTCCTCGCTGTATAATCGTATAAGTATGTAGATATTGAGATTGTAATGGAATTATTTTACTGCCTTTTCAAATATATCGTAAATCGCAATACGAAAGTTTTAATTGTTGAAGAGATTAAAAAAATTGGAGTAATTTGACTAATTTTTATTTCGTCGTAGCATATACAATATGATTTCAGAAGAACATTGTTACATATTTAATATATACCGTGTGGATAAAAAAGTACAAATATTTACAAAATTACTAATAAAAAATAATGTAGATTTCGAATATCACTGGAATATGATGAACATTGTACAGATGAATTTGCTGTTTCATTTTCTTGTCATCATTTGACTAGACACAGAGTTATGATGAACGAGTTATCTAAAAAACCTCTAATTTACAATAAACAAAGAATGTGCCAAAAATCGACTCGCTATTGCCGCAACTCAATCGTTTTAAATGAAACAAATTCAAGAATCAGATACACAGTAATACAATTTCATTCTTCAGACACTTTATCATATTAATCTTCAGTCACATAATACTACATTACGATACGAGTGCGGTAAAACTTTTTCTGACGAGTATTGCAATCACACAAGATCAGAAGAAGTTTTTCCGTCGAGTATTGTACCAAATTTTACTTCATTAGGTGTGAAAATGGGGTTCTTATGCACGCAAAGCGTGCGTATAACGTCCATTATCACACTGGTGCCTGGTTGCATAAACGTGGGTTTAAATAACCCATAGGTTACCCCGCAGATACTACCCGTTCAACCTTTTTTCATCTGGCAGCTGTCATGAATCGCTGTTGACCCCCAACAGTCCATGAAGGTTGAACGGGTAGTATCTGGGGGCTAACCTACGGGTTATTTAAACCCATGGGGTAACCCACGTTTATGCAACCGGGCATGAGTCCAGTAATAGTATATTGTGTAATAAGGGATGAAACAAGGTGAATGCAGGCCAGGGTGAAGTTGACATCACCCGGGCAGGCCAGGGTGAAGTGACATCACCCGTGCCTGCACTTATGTTTCATCCCGTGTCACACACTATGTTCTTTCCGGCATACTTGAGTCGCATTATTCTTTCTTTTTTTTTATCTCAACTACAATACCGAATTTACTGAGGCTCAAATGGTAATGATAGTAAATCTCGATACAGTATATAATTGGATCGAATCACAAATTAATACACTAAAAGCTCGACGGTACAAAAAAAAAAAAAAAACACGCTGGTTTTTGAGTTACAGAGAAAGCAGGTCATGTGTTACAGTCTCACACATAATGTAATAAACAATGATCATTGATTACTTTAGTTCATGAAGCTTATAGGTGATGAGTTGATGAATATTATTGGCAGTGTTTGTATGTATATTTCATGGATTATATGTATAGTTAGTACTCAATAAATAAGCTGCAAAACACTTTGCACGACGCTCAATCGCAGGAAGTCGAACCGTTCATAAGGGTATGAATTATTTAGCATTAGTTTTTGTTTTCAACTGTCTTACAGAGTTGCAAATTTGTTGAACATTTTTTCACCGTGTTTCATGATTCGAGTCTTCTGAAAGCTGACAATTTTGCTCGCTATTTAATTACAAGAATGAAATATGGATAAGCGAATGATTTCGACTTTTCAACGTCAAAAACTATAATGATACACGAACCCTTCTTGTTCGATTTAACTCCCTGCGGTGGAATGGTATCATAATTATATATCTGATGCATTTTTATTTGAAGAGAAAACTCTCCTGTGATCGTTTCGATATTAAGCAGTAAAAAATTTCTACGTGCCTCGCTCAAACCTGAATTAATAGGTAGTCTTAAGGTGCTTCCTTACCCAATTCCACCAGACCTGAAAACATTGGGATAAACGCGTGCAGAAGGTGCTATTAAACGGAATATCTCTGCCTGGGCACCGAAATCAATGAAACAAAATACGTCGCGCAATTCTATGAGCGACTCCAACACGTACGACCTACAACATGTTTGTTTTACGACCAAATGTAACTTTTTTGATGTACGTGTTTGAAGTCGCACATAGAATTGCGCGACGATTTTTGTTTCATTGATTTCGGTGCCCAGGCAGAGATATCCCGTTTAATCGCACGTTCTGCACGCGTTTATCCCAATGTTTTCAGGTCTGGTGAAATTGGGTAGGAAAGCACCTTAAGCGCACCCATATGACTACTTAACGCGTAAGTGTACTAATCATAATTATTATGCAGTACATTGTATATATGGAGCGTGTTTTCTCCCAAAGCGACCCAGCCAAAACCCTTAGTATTTTTATTTTTTTCCAACTAGTATGTTGTTAGTCATCACAAACAAGCCTCCGGCACCAAGTTTTAGATTTTTTCAAAAATTGGTCCAGTTGTTATCATTTCGAAAACATTCAAATAATGTAAAAACCATCTGTATAATATTTTCGAACGAAACCAACATTTTTTCGTACGCATGTGTTCGGAATTGAATTTTAATTTGCGCAGCGTTGGCCTTTTTTGCGTTCTTGACGCCTGGGCTCAGATGATAATCGAAATGTGACACATTTCGACTAAAAGGAGGCCGGCGACTAGGGATGGGCCTCAAGGTTCGAGCCGAACGAATTGTAAATGTACGAGAAAAAAAATATATATCAAAATACAAAAAAAAAAAAAATTCCCTGTATCTTCCAAACCAGATCCACGCCCATCTTCGCTAATGGCTGAAAATTTTTGTTTTCTCACAGTGATTCAGCTCTCAAAATCTCATCCAAATCGGATTTGTCGAACGATGTTTTGCAGTTCTAAATGATAACGACCAAATCAATTTTCCAAAAAATCTCAAGCTTGATGTGGCGAGCTTGTTTGTAATGACTAATAACATACTAGTTGAAAAAAACAATTAAGAATAGTGAGGGTTTTTGCCACGTCACTTTGAGAAGGAATGCCCCATATATATAAATCGTGAGTTCTCTGCAACTGGAATCACATATTTTTCTAGTAAGCACTGTATCTCGCCACGGCTGGCCCCGAGCCCGACCTCAACGATTGTTTGTTAAGATACTCTGAATATAAGATTATTTTCACAAATAGTCGATTAGGTTGAGGGTGGCCTTGGCGAGATACGGTGGT
This sequence comes from Tenthredo notha, assembly GCA_914767705.2. Taxonomy (NCBI): domain Eukaryota; kingdom Metazoa; phylum Arthropoda; class Insecta; order Hymenoptera; family Tenthredinidae; genus Tenthredo; species Tenthredo notha. Next base: position 4,067,235 of record OU611916.1, read on the forward strand.
CACTTGAAAATGATGTAATTCCAGTTGCTTGCCCATGATCGTATGGATCAACCCGCCTTTAGGAAGACTCACGGTATATAATACAGGGTAATTCAGTTTGACCGGGCCACTTTGACAGGGTGGATTCTTCAATAAATTCTATAACCAGAAGTCCTTCACCAAAAATCCGTAGGACCTCTATAGTTTCCAAGATACGGACGATCTCGTAGAACCAATCCCAGAGCTCATACGTGACTAGGACAGGGCCATGTCAATTTTCACCTGATATTTTGATAAGATTATTTCTTCCGGAGTCAGTCTGCGTAACTTGTTAATAAAATGTTTACGATTTTCTGCAATTGCTTCAATTTTGGCGGCGCCTTCGTCGTCCAGGTCGTCCGCATCATAGCTTTCGTCGCCCAGGTCGTTAGCGTCGTAGTTTTATTAATCCAGGTCGTTCGCTTCGTAGTTGTCGTTGTCCAGGTCCTTCGCATCGTAGTTTTCGTCGTCCAGATCGTAACCTTCATAGTTTTCGTCGTCCAGGTTGTAAGCCTCGTAGTTTCCGTCGTCCAGGTTGGTAACTTCGCAGTTTTCGTCGCGAAAAAAAAACCACAAATCTAACAACCTGGATGACGAAAACTACGATGCGGACGACCTGAACAACGAAGACAACGCTAAAATTGAAGCTATTACATAAAATCGTGAACATTTTAGTAAAGTTATGCAGAATGACTCCGGAAGAGATAATCCTATCAAAATATCAATTGAAAATGGGGACGGCCCCATCCTAGTCACGTATTAGCTCTGGGATTGGTCCTACGAGATCTTTCATAGGTCGAAAACTAGAGGTCTAACGGATTTTTGATAAAGGGCTTTAGGTCTTAGAGTTTATTGAAGAATCCACCCTGTATTTGAGGGTGTCGTTAATTTCCAACATTTATGCTTGCCACCCCTTGAATCAATAGATAATGACGCAAAAACAGTGTTTGAATTTCTTCAGAATTTTAGCTTGATTGGAAAGGGTGCCGAAATCAATTTATTCCAGTGAAAAATTGCGGGCTTTCGGATGAAAATATCAAATTTGAAAAAAAAAATTGGGGAACGTTGGAAAAACACGTTTTTTTTGCGAAAATTTTATTTTACAACTTTTCCAATTTCAAATTGATTTCGGCACCCTTTCCAATCAAGCCCAAAATCTGGAAAAATTCAGACACTGTTCCTGCGTCATTATCTATCAATTCAAGGGGTGGTGGGTATAGAATGTGAATGTCTAATGTCCGAATACTTGGAGCAGCATTGAGGTGAGCACCAGGCAAAGTTGTCAATTGTTATATTGGTTTCGGGTTTTCTTATTCATTGAAATTGAAAAACATCTCGTCCACCGCAACACTTCTCTGAGTGTTCGTACGTTAGACTTTCACCCTGTATGTTAGAAATTACCGACCACCCTAACATACACAAGTATAATGTATATACTAATTACTACATAATATGTAACTGGGCATTTTACTTAAGCTTACAATTATACATTATGAAATAAATTATATTTACACGAAATAGCCTCTAGTAAGGCCATAGAATTAATCATCGATAACTTAAAACAAATTTAAGTAAGATCTTACTATTACCAAACACACTACAGAAAAAAAGGAAAGCTCGCCAAGTTGGTTGGGGTTTCTAAGAAGCTCGATGCATTCGAGAGACTCAAAACGACTTGAACTAATGAGCCAATACATTTAAAAATCGTTGTTCTACTATTATTATTATCATATTATACAAGGCGTATAATTGAAGGTAAAAAAAAGTGTATATCACACGCTTCTTGTTATAACAGAGAAATTCGGCCTGTATGAGTATTAAATAAATGCTACCTTCGAGCCGGGAAAACGAATGATAAAAAAAAAATAGGAAAGAAATAATAGTAGAAATATTTAGTGTTGCGTAAGTTGGAATATTTCCAAATCGATCTTGGAGTATTCAGAGTGTAAAATCGAGAACGAAATAAAATGAACGTCAAATTGCTTGAAATATGGACATGTAAGATTTTTCTTTATCTTCTAGATCATTTTAGCGGACGCAGTAATTCAGAATTCAATTGGGCGAGCCGAAGTAACTGTGCCTTGCTAATATGCCCAACCATCGTCTTTATCCATAGAAATGGCAACGTTCTTCATTCGGTATTTACAAGGCCGGTTATGATTTATTAGTTCACAGAAATGATGAGTTGTTCTACTCATCATACCGATGTCAAATGTTGACCAATATATCCTACCATTTTTTCTTCTTAAATATACTATAGTCATTAAATTTGAGGTGTAGAAATTCAATTCGTGGACGTTAACTTTTTGTTCACGTTTGATATGGTTCCGTTACTTTCTTATCATAGTATAGACAACGGGTTGAATTCAGTAGTATTAGATTATAAATATTATATCTTATGATTATTCGATGTGAGATGAATCTGTCTTAGGGCTAGCGTCGACACTGATTATAAAATATGTATCATGTATATACCTTTTTGTAGTAATATTATTATTATTATTATTAATATTATTATTATTGTTATTATTAATATTATTATTATTATTAATATTATTATTATTATTATTATTATTAATATTATTATTATTAATATTATTATTATTAATATTATTATTATTATTATTATTATTATAATTATTATTATTATGATCATTATTATTCTGATTATAGTTTTCGTGCGATTTATTATTTAAACTTCATGCTGATGAACTTGAATTTAATGGGGCAGTAGTAGTCCAGGCGCGCCAGATATTCACTTCGGGATACGCAGATCCTGCATGGATTTTGATGAAACTTTGGCAATCCCTTCGAAATCAAATTAGAATCAAACTTTACCCCCTGAGAACACTTGCTTTTTTTTGATTCTTTGAATTTCATGTAGATAAATGTGCATATTTTAGAATATAAAACTCTGAAATAATTCATAGTTGTAGAATAGATCAAAACTGACGAAGAACCCTGATAACTTTCCATCCTGTCAGGAATGTTATATTCTAAAATATGCACATTTTTCTGCATGGAATTTAAAGCTTAAAAAGCAAGTGTTCTCAAGGGTTACACTTCGATTCGCAGGGATTGCCAAAGTTTCCTCAAAATTCATGCAGGATCCGCGTAGTCCGAGATTTCGTCTAGCGCGCCTGGACTAAAGTATCTATTTGAAATAAATATTCTATCCTTAGAGAGCTAATGGACGATTTCAAATACTGCAACTACACTAATTCATAAGAAACAAGGTCCAGTTGTTGTTCTTAATTTTTAAGGTTTTAGCTAACCACGGGGCATTTGTGATTTATTGCCTCAAATTCGAATCATAGTAAAAAATTGTATGACATTTACACGCTTACACAGAGTAAGCTATTAATTTCACTGAAATTTTTTCAGAATCTTTTACTTGGATGAATTTACATACGAAATTGACTGATTCTTCGGGTCACATTTTTCAATTGTTGTTATTTTTATTTTATTTATTTATTTTTAATTTGTTTTCAAGGTATCTTGTTATTTGCGGAATTAACAAAGATTACGAAAGGATCTTCGAATATAACGAAAATTGCCAAATTATCATTGACACATTGAAGATTCACTGATTTTTCGTTCAAATTTTCATAAAAGTATTTTGTTTCCACGTAATATTCGGGCGAAAAAGAACTGTTCTACGATTCGTTATAGTTTTCGTGTCTGAAAATTGACAATCTTTTAGTAATTTTTTGCTCAATTTTGTTATATTGCTCACTGACACGCTTGTCATGAAAATAATCCCATTGCAAACTGATCTCGTTCGAAGATCTAATCACTTCGTAAAGAACCGTGATCGATGATGAATTGTTAATTGTATAAGAGATACAGAGTGATTCAACAGCCACCTTCTTCTTCACGCCTTTGCAACTGACCAATATAAAGCCAGAGTGAAACAAAAAGATCACGAAAAAGTTTTTCCCACAACTGAAACCCATCGTTCGCGAGTTACAGTATTTTAATTGAAAATTTCCTTCGTCTGGATGCCCTACGTCGAGAGGCAGCTATCTAAAACAATTTCGCCTAATTTAGTTACGACTTCGTCAAAAGTGGGTCGCTCCCTGGGGTCATTGGCCCAGCATGTTGCTTGCAGTTCTTGTAGAGCCGGGGGCGCTGCTTTGTGAGCTTTCCATCCCAAGGCTTGGACCTTCAACTGTGTAAGCACAGAGTCATCGTTCAGTTTATAAAACGGTATCTCGCCCTGGTGGAACATCTCCCAAACTAGGCAGGAGAACGAGTAAACATCGCTTTTAGTCGAGTATTCGTCCTCGTATACTGCTTCATACGGCAGCCACCTGAGAGGTATGACCTGATTACGGTGCTTCATATACTCCTGATGATATGGCTCCTTCGTCATGCATGGAAAGGATATTTTGATCGAGAAATTGCTCGATATCATGCAGTTACGAGCAGCTATGTCCTTATGTACCAGCCGGTTGTCGGCGAGGTGTTTGAGGCCTTTAGCCGCCTGGATGGACAGGGAGAGAATCTGGGCAACGGAAAGCTGCGGAGCACGTTTTTTTGAATCATGGGTAGGGCTGGAGGCGCTGTCCTTTCTTGAGGCGATTAAAAACTGCTTTAAATCGCCCCAGTCTGTGTATTCAAGGAACATATAATGCGGTTCCTCTTCTCTGCAGAGGCCAATTAATTTTGCAACATTCTCGTGGTTTAACTTCTGCAACAGGTCCAACTCACGTTTGAATTCTTGCAATGCGTTCTCGTCCTTCGTACTTGTGAGGCTTTTTATCATCACGAGAGTTTCTTTTTCACCGTCAAGCTGATACTTTGAACCAAATACGTCACCGAACTCACCGCGACCCAGCGGTTTCAAGTCCTTCAGATTGTTCCGGGAGACAGCGATCTTGTCGTAGCTAGATTTTGATTTCTTTGAATGGTTGCTGCTCTGGCTTTGCGCCGTCTCTGCACCGTCACTACGATGGGAATCACGATTTTCGGCCTTTTTCACTGTGGTAGTCTTGTGGCTTGTCTCCTTAAGCTCAGTCTGCTCCTCCTGTACGTCTCCATTCTCCAGTTTTTCTACAATATCCCAAGAATAATTATAAATTAAAATCATATTAGTTGATCACATATTGTTTTGCGTAGACAGCAACGTAGAACAATGTCATACACTGAATAATCAGAATCAATCAATATAGTAGTGACTGTTTTCATGTTTTCACCATGGACGTGTATAAATATTTACCTTCTGCTTGCTCCTGCAAATACTGTTGCTTTCTGCGCCTACGCCTGTAACGGCAGTAAAGCATCAATCCGACTACCAAAACCATGTACGCTGCAGCTGCACTGAGTGTAATTGTAACAGTCTTCGTCATCATTGAGCCATCCTCTGCATTGTCCAGGTCCATATCTGACCGATAACCGTCTCCAGCTGACAATGAAATGTGAAGAAGAAGCATATGAGATCATGTTCATGTGTGAGTCCTGAAAATGGGTTGAGTTTAATTTTGGATGGCTAGATCGAGTTTCGTCCAAATTTCTGGATTCGTCCATCTATGAAAAGAAAGTGTAATGGAGATGACACTGATTCCGAGGCCGTTTACCACCTAGATGAAAGTATGAAAAGTTGCAATAGGTAACGCAAAGATGAATATGAATGTTAGGGTGTCAGTTTTTTTTTTTTTTCGGGCCTCAACCCCTTAGTATCTCATACTGTATGCCATATTGATGTGGTATGAATATGGGATATGTCTGATTTTTTTTAAAGGTTCCTCATCGAGTTTTTCTGTTTTCCGTTCATGTAACATAGGTAATTTGGCGACCTTGGACACGATTCCCCATATCTCTTGAGTTTTTCTTCTTAATTGCGGCCACTATGAGAGGGATTATTCAGATATATATTAGGGTGCTTTTTTTGAAACGACTATTTTTTTTCTCAACTCTCCCTCGAAAATCTTGTTGTAGACGTCGAAAAAGAAATCCTGTCCAATTTTTAGCTCTCAATTTTCATTCCAAAAAATTTCAAAATTTATAAAAAAAATTCTGATTTAATTGTAGTTGATTAAAAATGAAAGAATAAACAAATTTTCTTTCTCGATATATTGTTTTAGACTTCATAATTCCCAAATAGAGCCCCTCCACTCATCAGCGTCCCGACCGAAAATAGATAGAGTGATAGAGATAGAATGATAGAGCATCTGAGCATGAAGTCAGGAAAAATCATAAAGCGCCAAGTTTTTTGCGTCTGATGGTTATTCACATATTTCTGTGTCAAGATCGTGAAAACTGTTATTATCTCCGAAAAGTTGAAAAACGTAGTTTTTTCAGAGTCCATCGTCATAAGTCAAGTTTAACTTGTCCCTGTTTGTCTAAACTAGGTGTAAAAAATCTGTGAAAATTCAAAAATATTTCCTGAACATTAACGGACATGATAGCGTTTGCTAATTCCAAAAATATTCAAAAACCTGGACGCCAGGTGCGAAAAGGTCCAATAGTGCGATTTGCGGAACGGGTTAGTACCGGCGAACCTGAGCTAGCTCAGAATTTTCGTCAAGATATACACTTTTTGATTCCGTAATCAGTTTTTAGTTCGCAGGAGTCAATTTCCAGTAATCGAAGTCAACAATTTTTCAAATTGTGGAATGTAGCTTTTGGAAGATTAGACAATGCCTTGAGTTAATTAACTATAAATATTCGGAGGATTGAAATCCTGATGAATTTTTTTTTATTTAAAAATTCGATGGAATAGTACCTCGAACGATCAGTTCAACTTCTTCTCTCTTGAACCCTCCACTGTTTCCTGCTGTACATCCATACTTCCCCTGATCGTCAAGGTAGACCTCACGGATGTAGAGACTCCCGTTCGGCAATACTTTGAATCGAGGGCTTTCCAAGTTGTTCATGCGCGAATTCTTGTCCCATTGAATTGTCGGCTTTGGAACTCCTTTGGCGGAGCAATGAATCATAACTGAGTACCCCTCGATCGCTTCTGTTAGATTCTGAGGCCAAACGGTAAACTGGGGTGCAGCTATGAGAAAAAATTTTACAAAATATGCAACAGCAGATAAAGAATTTCAATTTACGAGGGCGGGAAAAGAATCCCGATGTTATAGTTTTACTTTCTGACTACCCAGACTTCCTACCATTAAGGATAATATTTTTCTTTTTTCCGATTCGCGAATATTTTTTTATTCCAAACATTTTATCAGTTCGGTATTCCATCCTGTTTATTTTATAGAAAATGTTTAGAATATTGTGAGTAGTTCTGCTAATTATTGCCAATTAACTAATTTTGCGGTCACACCATGATGTTCAAACTTCTTCTAACATGTCGTTTAACTAGACATTTTTCATTTAACCCTGGGATCCTACACATGGGTACCTCTAGCGCCAGAGAATTAGTGAGAAATGCTCAAATCATTTTTCTTACTTTGTTCAATCGCATTTTTCACGGCGAAAAATTCATATTAGGTTTTTCTCGCATATACTATTCCATTCGTCATTCTTTCGGCATTCGAATAGAAAAAAGCAGAACTCTCTACGACAAACAGTCCGTTAGCAGCGTTGATTTGAAGTGCTGGGGTGAGCATAACCCATGTGTGGGTTATTCGTTTTGTACAGATAGCGTAGGGTCCCAGGGTTAACTCACAAGTAGCCCGAAAAATATCTTTTCTCGAATTTTTTGAATCCCTCATGTAATGCTCATTTAAATACGTAATATTAGTGACTTTTTCGAAATCCAACTGCTTTCATGGTTCTTAATTTATTTTTCAAAAATTCGGTTTTCTAAAATGTACAGATTCTTGTAATAAGGTGAAGTAAAACGTTTCAAGGCCACGGCCGGGTGTCTTTCAGCGTTTGGTACCCCTCGTTTACACGTATACTGGCTACAATGTCGGTACAGGTTGTGATCTCAACTGAATATCGGTGTTTTAGTTATGAGTAACTGAGAATCGTCAATTCTCAGCCATTTCTCTATCAAATGACACGTGATTAGGCTCAAAGTGTGTGGTTTTTCATTGCGGAGTGGCTGATTATCGGAAAAGTGCGATTATCTACGGCAACAGTGAATAATCTCGCGATTTATGTAGTCGGTAAGTCAATCTGTGAAAATTTTTGTCAAATTTTCAAAAAGTGAAATAATCAGCCACTTTCTGCCACAATTATGTGTAATCCCTCAAAGTTTCATTGCAATTGATTCAGTAGTTTCGGATAATTCACGATTCCCGTTTTCGAGGTTCTGACAAACGTTTCACTTGTCACCAAATGTTGGCTTCAAACTGGAGAAATTAGGGAGAAAATGTCACTACATTTGACTGTCAGTTCGGAAGATTTCATGATCTTATCCTTGTGAAGTTAAATTTAGAGACTATAAGCTAATGGTAAAGCTAGATAGATGGATGATTGAATTAAAAAAAATATGAATATACTTTAGTTAATTCGTATGCGTCACAACAATTTCTGTCGCCGCTTTATGAATTTCATCTATTGGATCTATATTCGACCTTTTTTGCAGAGTAGCCTTAGGTATCGCAAATACTTAATCCGTCCCTGAACACAGATGTTTTATACATTTTTAATTTATTTAAAAAAAATCATTGATCATTCACTATAGAACCTTATTGAGTTTGCCATTCGAAGACCACATGTTCTTAGTATTCTGACCCAGTGCATCTTCTTATCTAAAGTTAGTCGCAACTATTCTTTCGTTTTCTCTATTCTAAGAAAACCCTTTTAGAAATTATTTAGCATCAAAATTAGGTACTTACTAACTACGTCGATGGTTATAGTGTGCTTTATGGTGCCTTGGGTGTTCGTGGCCTCGCAAGTGTATCGTCCTTTATCATCTTCGGCGACACCGTTGAAGTGCAAGGTACCGTTAATATCTTGAATGTGCTGAGGAAACTCGCCGTCGTAGCCTTCTTTTACCCATTTAACAATCGGATGGGTGACACCCTGCGCCTTGCAGTGAACTTTGGCCGTCGAGCCAAGCTCGAGTCGTTTGTTGACAGGGGGTGGCGAGAACTTGAGCTTTTCCTCAACAACAAGGTCTGCGTGTTCGGAAAATATTGAGGGGAAACCCTTGGTGGAGATCTCGCACTTATAGCTGCCCTTGTCGGATAACTCGACGCTTTTCAGTAACAGGGTCACATTGCCGCGGTTATCCGTAACTTGGTGCCTTGTCGGACCTCCGCTTTCCCGTAACGGCTCACCATCCCTAAGCCAGTGCACGCGCGTGATCGGAGATTCGATACCAATATACGAACAAGACAACGTGGCGGGATTTCCTTCAACAACGGTTATCGATTCTGGTGAACTCATCAAGCTCGGCGCAACTGAAACGGATAAAAGGTAAAAGGTCATAAACCCGCACCAGGTATAGGTTTATGACAGTCGTTATGTCAGGAAGGAAAACCAAACTTTATCGAGCTCAGACGAGTGGTCGAAAAAATTTTCACAACTTTTCAAAAGATCTTATCTCCATATCTGTACTCACTAGATATTACGACTTGAACGGTCATCTCAGTTTCTCCGGCTAAATTTTCAGCCATACAAGTATAGTTTCCATCATCTTCATTCAAGCGCGCTTTTGAAATTATCAGCGTGTTATCCTGTATCCTGACCACACCGGAGTCACTTATGATATGTCCGGTCGGATGTTTCCAATAGACTTTCGGTGGCGGAAGACCTGATGGTTCTATACAGCTTATCTGTAGCTCTTGTTGCTCACCAACTACCGCCAGCTGGTTAGGAAGCGCTGGCTCGAAAGAAGCCATGGACAGATTTCGTAAATCTGAAAATTACGAACACGTTGATAATATGTAAAGAATATTTTTCTTTCTAAATAATAGACTGTTGAACATAAGGCTTTTGTCGTAAATTAACACCCCATACGTGACCCTAAGAATACCATATGAAACGTGAAATCTTGTCTTTTGGAATGGATGATCTTTAGACTGGGTAGCCTTTTAAACCAGGGATTTGTATACAAATTGGTAAAATCCTGGGAAAGTTAAAATGTATGTGTTGCTGTTTATACTTACAAGCTATTTGCAGCTCCGCAGAATACACTTGCAATGTTTCACCTCTGATTCCGTGACAAAAGTACATTCCCTGATCTCGATGCTCAGTGGCCTGAACCACAAGGGTACCATTTTCGTAGATAATTTTCTCGTCGTCCGATTCCAGGGGTCCATTATTGTCAAAAAACCATTGCACTGAATCAGCGTCATCGTACGAGCAGTGAAAAAAGGCAGGTTCTCCACGTTTCGCGATCACACTCAAGGGAACAGTCTTTATCATCGCTGTCTCGTTGCTTGGTATCGTCAAGGCAAAACTGTCGCCCAAAGGTGAAGTCCCAACGTCGTTACGAGCCCGGCACGTATAAACTCCGTTGTCCTCGGGACCCGATTTATGAATGTGCAGCTTCTTCTTTTTGATCTCGACCCGGTCACTCTTTGATACACGGTCAGCGTTTCTGAAAATCATCATTATTCAATTTCAATTTACACACAGATAGCCAGGTAGTGTCGTGCTGTGAATTCCATTACTCTTGTAAAATACTTTACAATCAATCTTCTATTCAATCTATCGGTATTTTCAGTCCATTTCTATAATGTAGGATGAAACCAGTCTTGTGAAAATTATAATTAAATTTTTTTTTAGTTACTCATCCACTTTCGTAATGGGTAATGGAATTTTTATTTGACTAGGTACCAATTACATCTGAAATATGTATTTAAATTGAGTTTAATTACCAATTAGATTTGTAACGTGTGATTGAATGGAGTTTGATTACACATTACCAAAGTCATGGGTAATCAAATCGAGTTCAATTACAGATTACTAAAGTAAATTTCCAAAGGAATGTGTAATTGAATGAATTTTAATTACTCATTACTTCAGTGATAAAACTTGATTTAATTACACATTACCAAATAATGGGTCATATTGGATAAAAATTTAATTATACGTTGCAATCATTACATGTATACCTATACATCATTCACACATACTCACGCCGTTGCTTAACGTAAGCTGAAACCGTTTTTCGAGAGATCCATCGCGTATAACAGTAGTTTAATCAAAATCTATTTGGAATACTGGTTTACCTAGGTAATGTGAAATTAAATTATACAAATGATGTGTAATTAAAGTCGACTTGGGCCATCGTTTTTAGGATTTGCAAATATTCTCAATGTATGATTATTTTGGTAATTTACTTCAATTACCCATTACTTCGGTAATGTGTAATTAGATTTGATTTAATTACCATTACCGAAGTAGTGTGTAATTAAATGGGTAATTCCATTAAAAATGTAATTAGTGGTTCGAAACACTGTATGGAACTAGTACCAAAGTTACAATGGGATTGAAATACTTTATCGGAAAGAACAAAAAAACAAAAAAACAGACTCACTTGAACCATTCGTAGCGCATATCTCCCGACCCCTCGACGTGGCATCGCAACTCAACCTCCGCACCGGCTTTCAGAAGTATTGGCAATTTTGGTAGTTGTAGTTGAACGTCGGCTTTAGTGATCCCTGCATAACAAGACAAAATATCTCGTTTTAGCTGCGATGATTAAATTTTTCAGGAACGTTACTATGTAATTGAAGAATTTAAGTATGCACAAAGCCACTACTTATTTTCACAAGTATCAGGTCTCGCTAAAAACTCCGAGGCGTAGGAACTGTAATGACTAACGAAATGTACCTGGAAGGCTCAATTTTCATAGAAAATATCAATACAGTCTATTATATACAGGGTGATTCGATTTGACCCGGCCACTTTGACGGGGTGGATTCTTCAATAAATTCTAGGACCAAACGTCTTTTGGCAAAAATTCGTTGGACCTCTAGTTTTCGAGCTACGGAAGATCTCGTAGAACGAATCTCAGAGCTCACACGTGACTAGGACAGGGCCGTCTCAATTTTCAATTCATATTTTGATAAGATTATTTCTTCGGGAGTCATTCTGCATAACTTGTTGCTGAAATGTTTACGATTTTTTGGAATTGCATCAATTTTGGCGTCGTGTTCGTCATCCAGATCGTCCGCATCGAAGCTTTCATCGCCCAAGTCGCGAATTTCGTAGCTTTCGTCGTCCAGATCGTGAGCTTCGTAGTTTTCGTCGACCAGGTCGTAAGCTTCGCAGTTTTCGTCAAAAACAGAAACCCACGAAGATAACAATCTGGACGACGAAAGACGCGATACTTTTTTTTCCAGTGCATTTGCATATTGTTTATTATGTAACGAATCTGTTTCCATTTACATACTAATATTATGTACAGATATTTTCTAATCCATTAATAAAATTTCAAGGTTGACGATACTATTAACTTAAAATAGACACTTGTTTTGACATAATTAATTTCAGTAGTACGCAAAATGAGATTTTAGGCAGCCATAACCCATTTACTACCAATATGAACGAGCGTGATTCTTCATTATTTCATGTTGTCTTCTGTACTGGCGTTAGTCTCTTCTCTTTTAATTCTGAGTATTTAATAAAGGTAAAAAACCGCGCGCGTGGCCATTTGACGCCAGTGAAGGGTCCAAGGTACGCATTAGACTCAAAGAGGAATCTGGCGAAGTGAATTTGCGGTAAAAGAGTGGAAGACAATGGTACAATAAATAGTAAATAGCGTGAAAGCTCGCAAGGTAGCAGCAAGGGAGGGGACCGCAATTGCGGAAGCGCCGCATCCCGGGTAGCGCAACAGCCTGTAACTTACTTTACACACTTACTTTACTTTGCGTACTCCCGGGCTGCAATCCTTCGTAGGTGGCGCGCCGGTGCAGCCGCTTTGCAGGATGGTTTTACAACCCGCTTTGATACCGGCCACTCGACTTGCTTTCTTTCGAAGCCCCGACTATACTCGGAAAGCCGTGTTTAAACGCACAAACGACGTCAGAGATCAAAGAAGCCGCCCACAACGTCGCGGAGCGAGGAGAGAGAGCAGCGTTTATTATTATCATCTCCCGCGCAAGATTAACTTTCGTGTAAATACGACCGTAGCGAAGGAAAACGGGAAAAGGGGATCCAGACTTGGACAACGACGATAACGCACCAACGGGAAATCCCCGTCACGTTTGACAACGATGTAGTAACCGTCAGCGCAAGCACTTGTGCAGGAAAAGTTACAAATGAATCAAGCTACTTTGACACCACTGCCACGCGATAGGCTATACTGAGCTCTTAGGCCGGTGGGTATAATTGTCACAAGTCACGAAGATGCGATGTATGGCATTTATAGTGGTCGTCGCTTGTCAAAGGAGCATCGACTCCATCATCGGCTGAGGTGAGAACGAGGGTGAGGCGTCGAAACCAAAATAGAAAGAGGGAAGAAGCGCAAGAGATATTAGGGAACGTGCCGAAAGAGGAGGAGGAGGAGGAGAGAAATTCTCAACTTGTGTGCCGCTATACTCAACTTGACGTCGTATCATTGGCATTTTTACTATATGAAAAGCATTTGCATTAATGGTCTCGATACTTTGAAAATAGACATTACTGCAATGTAAAAGTTGAAAAACTTTCAAGTTTCCCGCACGGAAATATATATATGCGAAAAATATATGCCACATATATGTGACATATTTTTTTTTTGCGCCAAAACTTATTTTTATATATTTGATATAAATGTCTAGATATATGTGAACATAAATGTTGCGGCATGTATGTCGACATATATGCGACATAGATGTCGACATAGATGTCAACACTATGTAAAACTCATCAAACATATATGTATTATGCGTACATATATGTGAACTATATGCGACATTTTTGTATTTTGCGCACTTATATGTTATATATGCGACATATATGTTGCATATATTTTTCGCATATATATATTTCCGTGCGGGTTATTGAACAAATCTTATCACGAGGCTGTTATACTATTACTTGTAACGACAAAATTTACACCACGACTTCTTATTCGGCTGCAAAAATGGTTCCGATGTTCTAATGTGAGAAAATCCACCCCGATTCTTGGAGGAGCCAACCTGATCCAGGACTTAATTTATTTAGAGAAATAATTTCTTATGACTGTAATCGATAATCTCTCGAGTGCGCCGGGATACCTCATGAGTTGGACTACTTCCATCGAACTAAAATTCAAATTTGGACCAGAATTTCATTATTTAAGAGCTCTGTGTATCGGTTTTGAAAAAAATCTTGCTAAATGCTCTTTGAAAACCAACTTGCAGCACATTTTTCAGAACCGAATAGTTATCAATTGATTTGATTTATGATCAAATAATTTTAAGAACGTTTAAACTCATAGTTCAAGAATATCCGCGAGAACCCGAAAAATGCTGGGATATATTAAGATGTAGCTTAACATATAATGTTTCCGTGGTCACTGGATAGTGCAAAATAATATGTGGATGAAGATAATAGGTTCATATGGAGAGGTCATAATCCAGTGACTACAGAAACCGAAATCGATAACGTTGCCATACTGTTCTACTGTGGCCATGCGGAGCGGCCAACTTTACGGTCGATTTTATCGAAAACGTTCGAGTAACAGATCATTTAGCATGCGCGTTTTAGGTAATTACTCCGATACTCAGCCTCCCGCAATTAAAAAAAATCGGTGATCCGAAGATCGCGCACCCCCTCGTAGGCATTATTAGCTCACATCGTTTACCAGTGGTGGTTGTGTTATTCCACGTCTAGGACCCCCCAAGAAAACTTTGCAGTATTTGCTTATCCCCCGAACTAGGGAGAGAGTAAGCGAGACGCGAATAAGAAAAAGAGGGCCAGAAGGATGGAGAAGGAGCTGAATAAGGTTAAAAGCCGAAAGGTTCTTGGCATTCATTTCATCACTTTAGGGTCTGAGCCCGAAGCTAAGGCCCTTCATCATTATAGAGATATCTCTGTGCAAATATGCTCGTATGCTGGAGTAGCTCGGCTGGTACATTCGACTTCAGTTGTTAAAAACAACTAGAAGCACCAAGATTCTCTCCGTAAAAGGGGAAGAGAAAAAAAAGGCAAAGAGAAAAAGAGATGAAGAGAGGGAGAAAGGATGAGAAAGGGATGCTATAATGTAAACGCGTTTAGGGAAGCAACGGAAGCAGCGGTCGCTGCAGCGAGCCGCGAAAAGACGGACTTGAAAGAAGACCGCTACAACATGGAGACAGAGATCGCCTGGGTTTGGGGTGGGTGGTCCAAGGAGGCGGCAGGCGGCAGGCGCTACTATTTATCCTAGGCGAGCAAACAAACGATGCAGCGCGGGTCTCGAGGCACAAGCTGCGTCAAATGCCGTCACAAGGCTAACGCCGCAGCAGCCACGGTTTCACTAGTCGCGCGATTAACAGTTCAACATCAACACGGGACGCCTGTTACTCTCAAAATCTTTTGTTCAGATGCGCTTCACGCGGACATTAATGGCAAAAAAGCAAGCAAGGTCCAAGATGAAGCCAACATGTACCGAAGCGCGAGCCCTTGGCAATTGCTTGGTCACACTGAACGCGAAACAACACGGCACTACAAGCGCAAGTTGAGAAACTTTATAGATAATATTCTTAATCAATATAATTTCAAGGCAAGGCGTGATATCAAAGTCATATTCTAAGCTTGAATGATATTAGAAGAAGAAGCGTTAACCACAATATGCTACCAGCTCTTCACGAAAATCAGGCAAGTGTTGAGAAGTTTCAGCACATAGACTGAGATTCGCATGCCAGCCTAAGCTCGGAAACCTAAAGTATGATCTGCTATTTTATTTCAAACCTCCGATACCGTTGAGAGATTTTTGGAGTAAACCCTGTTTGGTGTGAAATGAAACACTATTTCACCTCATACGAAATCGAAAAGGTATCACCTATGTCAATAACACCATCTAATGTGTGCTTTAAAGTCAGTGGTCATTAAATATCAGACAGCTATCGAGAGATTTTTCAGAGTTATGTTTGATAAGTTGCAATGATCTGGAGTCGACTGATGCGAAATAAATCTTTAATATATATAAAAAAAAACCTAATTATTGGGCGGAAATTCCAGCAAATTTAACAAGGTAGGGAAAAGCAAGTTGTTCGATTTTTTCTTTCCCCACTACGATTCGTTGTGTTATTTGAATTCATTGTCATTTCGAATAAATTTAATTTTGAATACGTGTGTTTACAACGATTGTCGATTGATATAAACCCTGTAGCCCACTGATTTGTTTTTAAAAATTGTTTCATCAATTTCCTAAATATATTTATCACTTATTACAACTCCACATCATCACAACCCTAAGAAAAACTTTTGACAACCATCAACCAAATGTAATGACAGCCACAGCAGACCTGAAGTAAATTTATGAAATTGTTATCAATCTAGGAATATTCTTAGCGTATTGGCTCCTCATAAAAACTCAAAAAAGCTAGCACCATTATCGTTTCACCTGACCTGCTTCACGAGACGCTCTGGGTACATGTATAAGTCACATAATCAGTGCGAGGTCAGATTCTTTCTTCTTTCACTTCTCTAGTTCCGGTTGCAGGAAGTACGGAGAGTCAAAAGTACCGTACTAGTGGTCTGATCCATACATAGACATGTATACCTACATACATTTAACCCGGTAACGTCGAGGGGCAGCCAATTGGCGTTCGGATTCAAGGGAAAGTGGAGATGCACGCGGCCGCAGTCGAGGAGCAGCCAGTGACGGCGTTGCCACGGCAACGAAAGGCTGGGGCGACGCGGTTGTGGGGTGAACGCGGCAAGGGAAGAGCAGGGAAGGAAAGAGAAGGGAAGGAAGGTACGGTCGATGCAAACCCACCATAAACTTGTATGGGCCTGGCTCTCGGTAGTCGGCCCTCCAGACTGTACACCTAGCTGCTGGTACGACCACGCCGCTATCCTGTCCGCCTGCCCTAGCACGTCGTCTGTCTACACTCGGTGCACTGAGCCCTCTTCTTCCTCTCTCTCTCTATGTATGCATACGTACGTACATATATGCCTATATAGCATCTGGTACATAGGTATGCGGGTTTCCAACTTGGCGAGGTTCGTAGGAAGGAGATGGTGACGGGAGATGCTGGAGAGACTCGCAGATACGGAAAACAGCAGTGGGATCATGAGGCTTTTGACGGAAGTCAAGAACCTGAAAATCAAGCTGGATCCCCCCAAATTTAGGTTGAGCTAGGCTGCACGGTTAGGGTGGCAAGTACCTATCTACGAGCTACGAAGTTATCAAGCCACGAAGCTTTGCTGCCGAAGGAGACCGGAGAATCCAAGGCACCCAACGCGGCTCTACCAAGGGCTTCTCGCAGGGTACAAAACGCGGTGAACGAAGGCCCATACGAAACCGGAGATGCGAGGGTGCAGCGCGTGGCCTCGCCGATCGACGGCTACTCGAGAATCGAGGTAACGCTATGACTTGACGATGTGAAAGACAATTACCTGTTTCAGGTCTGGAAAGGATTCACATGCTGTATAAATCTACTTCCGCAGGACATTGCCCTGACGTCGTAAGTCATCATGTGTATTGTGTACTGAGGCAAGAGCGCGATCGCTATGGAAAATATCCATCCATTTCTTTTCAAGCTTCGATCATTCTTCTTCCACACACGAAATTTAATGACTTACATAAATGAAATCCTACACGTAATGTCAGACTAGGCAATTTATCCTGTGGCTAATTGTGAGTTAAATTGTTTTTTAAAGATACCTGATTCCAAAATACTCTGCGCCCGATACAAGATCAGCATGAACATATTCAAGTTCAATTTATCCTACACTCATTTTGATCTTTTCCGACTTACATAGAGAGTCACTAAAGGTGATTAGTGAGTGTACGTGCAGTCCAGCACATGTGTATGAACGATGTATTAACATGATCCTTGACTAGCTAGAGTTGATTGGTAGACGAATAGGGTTCCCTATTATTGACCCGACCCATCTAAGTTAACTACGACTCGACTTGACTTGACATGATATGCCTTCATTCGTTTAGTGAAAAACTAGTCTAGCAAATATTTTTTTTTCCTTAACAAAATCAGTCTTGTTGAGGAAAGTGTTACTGAATGCTGTATACTTACAGCAAACTGCATCAGTGAACAAAATATTACACCTGTTTCATATGGCAAATACAGATCTAGGGATACAATGTCGTCGTTAATGCTGATGGAATTTTCATATAAAATAAATTTTTTAATAGAAGTTCAATCTTTGTAATCATAACACGAATGTAATTTGAAGATTTATAGAGAGAAGACCGGAAGAAAAAGAAACATGAACTTAGGCATTATGCAAAGTCTGGTCAAATCATAAGATAGTAACAGTCATTGGTGACCATACTACTATAGCTTTGTCTCATATAGAAGCAATTGTTCATGAGAACTTGGTATGCTTTCTATTCGAAACCCCAAAAACGTCAATTGCTGACTTGAAGACTAATATTCAATGATTAGTCGCCAATAATACTTCAATTTTTTTTTTCAGATGAGAATTTGCTATAGTTACAACCCCTGCTGCAGCCCCGGTCTGGTGTCTTCTATTGCTACTGATGATAATAATTACAACGCCCTGACGAGTTTCGTATTCCAAGAGGTGGTCGCTGGAATCCGTATGCCACGCACGTTCTTGATATCTGGCTCACCAAGGGTCGGAATCCCCTTCTCCTTGAATTAGGAGGTCACGCGCCGAAAAGACAGTGTGAAGATGTGCACCCCAGAGTGCGAGCTCATGTTGATACTATTTATCTTTCACGAAAGCAGCGGCCTGTTCGATCTACAGATCTTTAATTCCCATTCAAATCTTGTTAAAAGTATTTATATGAGATAAATGATGTCCGAAGATCATTAGTAAATCCTAGGACACATGATGAATATATTTATAAATACTTGTCGTAAACTAAACGTATTCTTCTGGAATCTTATAAGAGACTGCTATCCGAGATCACCAAAAATCTATGCACCGTGTCAATATTTACCGAAATTTATCATAAGTCATTCTTAGTGGGCCAGGACGGATACCAATAATTACCATAAACTATTCTCGAAACAATAGTTTATAGCCTCCGTTGACTATCAACTACTGTGCTGTCAATGTGACCTAGCATCTCTTCATAACAGGTACATGATCATCTCATTACACAGCTTCTCCACAGTTTATTTTATAACGTGCTTCTTGCATTATACCACGCCGATCGGTTGGAGAATCCAGAACATCCAATATTCTAAAGGTCATAGACTATGTTAGCATAATAACACTTCCATAAGATATCTATGTGTTACCCAACCCCGGATTAAGAATTTTGAGGCCGGAGGCTACAGTAACCTCCTACATGGGTTTATTTCGTAAAACTAGCATACACGGAACAAAATAATTATTCCTAACCAAATAAATTTACTTTGCTTCAAGTAAATGAATTACTTGTCTATTACCAAATGAATGTGTATTAAGATCAAATAAATATCTTATACTAGATCGAAATATTTCTTCATAATATAAGCAAACGCACAATAATGTGTGGCAAGTAGGAGATATTCAACTCAAGAAATTAAATTGTTATCAACAAAAAAAAAGATGACGTATGTGTCTCGGTTCTTCCATCCAAAGCAACCACTTCTAGTACAGGCAATAGGTAATATCGCTTTACACTAAATTACAGAAGTAATTTACTATTATAATAATAATTTATAAATAAATCTTAAGTCGTGAACGGTAAGTGATAAGAAAAAAATTATTTCACAAAAAAGATAGAAAATTCAATTACATACAAGAAAGGTCATCACAATTTTTGGCCTAAAGTGCACGATGGCGGAGATATAGGCAGATACAGTTTTTCTCAAAATGGCGGCACTTCCGGGGTCGAAATTTGTAAGGATTTTGTTCATTTATATTTAGTACGGTTAGTCATAATTGTTCCATCGCGGTTCTATATCCATTTTCTATAAATGATAATTTAAAAAAATTTCTTTCACCTCCGCAATTTGATGAAGTGCAAAAATATGTTTCTTTTCATGTCAATTTTTTGTCAGACATATGGCTAACGGTATTTCATTTCTTCGAGATTAAAATGGTATTGATGAATTTTTCAACATTATTTTCCCATTCATAGAATAAAATTTATTGAACACGACGGACCGATTTTTATTACTTGTCTCCCAACTGGGAAGAGATTCTTTCTCTTATTGAGCGTGCGATTCCCAGAAAGACCGAACAAAACGGAAAGTGCCTCATAATTTATTTTGATAAGTGTATTATAATTATTTTCCCATATTATCAACGTGCCGAGAGCGGGCCCCTCAAATTTGGGCGCCCGGGGGCTACAGCCCCGTCCCCCCCCCCCAATCCGGCGTTGTGTTATCTTTATCTTCGGCCCCATTGTATCTTTTTTCAGGATCTCTGACAAGCTTTTGATATAAGTATGAACCTCAATGAATAGAAGTAGATAGGTCGCACCTCACTAATTAAATGTAACCATCATATCGTATAGAAAACTGATTACTTCAGAGATCCCGTATTTGACTTATTGATAAAAACAAATTTACAGCTGTGTTAATCACTGACGAATACAACGTTTTGATTTACGAAGAGCTAATTAGCAGTTTTCGCTCTCGTGATTTTCCACGTCGTTCAACGCTGATCAATCGATGCACGTCCGGTATCCTGGTATGTCTTGCTTCAACGGGGTTCTGGATTGAGTGAACGCATTCTGAGTAGGAAAGTCTCCTTAGGAGCACTATTGTACAGAAAACCTCATTGCGCAGTGCTCATGCAGCCGTTCCAGTCCACGTATTTACTTTCGCGAGTAATAACTCCGCAGATGATTTGCTGCGGCATCTTAGGCCAAATGTGTATTCATGATGTATGCACATATACACGGTGGATGAAAAAAGATGGTGAAATCCAAAGAAAAAAAAAACCCTGATCCTTTGTATCTAGAGAAGACGAAAATGAAGTTTTTCATTGACATGAGATGCGCGAAACGAAATCATCCTGTCCACCACTTCCTGTGTTCAACATTTTAGTATGTAGTGTCACTTCGTTGATGCTCAAAGACTGTGACTCGCTTTCTTCACTAATTGATTTCGTAGTAACGGGTGTAGTTCGGGATCGAGTAATATATGATTGAACATATGCGAGAAAAGTGTTGTAGCGTAACCCACATTAATTCAAACATATTTTATAATAAGGGAGAATCAAGAAGAAAAAATATACTCCCACTATTTTGGCTGATATTCATGCAGGGCAGACTCTCTTTTTCGTTCTACTGTCATTTTTCCGTCACCCTGTATATATACGTGCCGCAGCAATACGAAGATGAAAGCAGCTTTGCGGTTTGCACCGTGCGCCCATGGATAGAGAGTCGTTCGAAAATGCTGCACATCAAACTAAACGAGCACGCGGTTTCAAATAAATCATTTCCAACAGAGTTCATGCAGTCGCTGGCCTCTCACTCTCCGAATCCCGATCCATACTGCGCGAACGCGTTCCCAGAACAGCTCATCCCCGAGCGATGAGAATCACGATCAAACAATTGCCCATTTTCAGAGTGGCGCCTCTTTTCGCTTTTTCCATTCTTGATTCCACTTCAGCTTCGTTGAACCAATGGTAGATGAAACTTTCGAATTGCAATCGATCGCCATAAATTAAATAAGATAATCAATTCAGAAATATAAATCTATAAGGTCCAAATATCTTGCGGTACATGAACTTGTGGACCTCCGGACGGGTGGTGCATTTGTCAAACGGACAATCTTTAGTGTTCAATCATGACGTGATCCACATCACCCGCCCTGCGGTAATTGTAGAGATGCGAAAGTGCCAAATTCATAGGGTTCTGCCAATTTTATTGAGGGGCTATGGATTTACGTAGAAAGCCACTCGTATGGTTGTATCGGAAGTTGTTTCAAGTCATTGGTTCGGGAATTGTTCATGTGACAGAGATTATATGGTCATCTCAGACGATGGTGTTCACAAGCCTCCATAAAGAACAAAGTTTATGCGGAGTTTAGTTATACTGAACTTCATTGCCCCTCTATTCCGTATAAAGCAACAAGACGTATAAAGCAAAGAGACTTCTACAGTATTGAAACTATTTCTGGCGGAAGTCATATGCTTTGGGGCTATACTTGCAAGACATGCTGAAACATTTATGCAATCGAAAGTCGCCATAAGTTATTTTGAGTCACCCAAAGTCAAGGAAGTGCGAAAGTCACTTAAAATCTCTTGGAGTCCACAGCAATTAGTTAAAAATCATAGAAGAATCATAGAAGAATCCAGAAGTCACTAAAGGTCTCGGAAGTTCCTACCTCAGAGTCATTCGAAGTCGTCAAATGGGGTTTGAGGCCCCCACCCTGTTCAAAATGCTCAATATACACGATACAGATTCATATAGATTCGTATACGATCCGGAATCAAAAACCGTATATGTACACGGCTTTTGATTCCGGATCATATACGAATTTATATGAATCTGTATCGTGCATATCCGGCATTCCATGCAGGGCAGAACTCACCGAATCTCAAATTATTTCATCAAACCACGAAATAATTGGTTTTATGAGGAAAAATGATCTGACTTTGAAAAACCAACGTAAATATTTTCACATTATACCTTCAAATTAATCATAATAGTTCGAATTGAACAATTTTGATATTTCTGACACAAGGAGCATTTTGAAGTCTGATCGTCTTGGCTAATTTCAAAGAAGAAACCATGAAGGAATAATTTAAAAAAATGTACGTTGGGTTTTTGAAGTCACATAATGTTTTATCATAACGCCAACCATTTTGTAATTCTTATGAGATAAACCAGTTCCATGGTTTCGGTGCCGTTCGGTCTTTGATTTCTGTTACCATTACAGTTTCAATCACCTTACGGACGGCAGCAATAGCCATGAGTGATCAATAGTTGTGACATTCCTCGACTCAGATAATACATCGGAAGATCAGTTTATGGGAGAGTGAAAATAATTGGTTTCAGTTTCTTAAAAAAATTGAATAGAGATTCGGTTTCGGTCGCGATTCCATGCAGATTTTTCAATCGGCTTTTTATATCAGTTTGGTTATCGGTTTCCGTCGTCCTTCCTTAATAAAATGGCGTTTCGGATCGTTTAGAATTCAAGTCATGAAGTGTCTGCTACTTCTCTTGAACTTTTTTCTGCAAATGAAAAATATTGAGCGAGAGCCCACCGCTTACGGATCAGAGTTCTTGGGATACGATCAACTGGTCCTGCATCGGCAAACGCAGTACTTGGGCGTGAGGAGCGGCGCTCTTTGACGTTGTGATTTACGTCGTATTGGGCGTCTCCGATTGCATTGCAAGCCGTGATCGTTGCACGCTGAATACATTCGCCATGGTCGTGAATTGCTGTCGGACAAAGAGATCGCTGTTACAACTTACAGGATGCAACTAAAACTGCGCATATATAGTACAACGGGCGAAGTACATACGAGCGCGTATGATCACTCCCCATCTCTTCACCCTGACGCGACGCCTCCTCTTCCGCTACAGCTAAACGAGAGTCAGGAAGACAAAGGACGGCGTGCATAAACAATAAACTATCGAGATAAAAATCCGAGAGACAAAAAATGCGTCAACGGTGTGAGTCGAACGACGAGTGACTACTTTTTTTCGCTGAATATAAACACGTGCTAGTTGTCAGACTCACAATCAAGCACAGATGACTTCCACAGAGGTTTCGACTCAAGTTGCGATTACTGATCCCTTTTTGCGGATTTTCGTCCCAGAAATATACCAGATTTTCAGTTTTTTCCAGTGCACCGACGTTGCGAATGACATACCTTAACACGAACACGTGAGCATTGAATATGAAAATCCTTCATCATGGCTCAAGATGAGGGAGAACGATGAACTCCCAGTACGATTACGTCGGAAGCGTTAAAAAAGATTTGGGGGCCAAAAATTCATCCTACTTATAGCAGTCACGCGGAAAATGACGCGACGTCATACAGACTGACGGACGGATACTTGCAGGTTACTCGCTCTTGATTCCCGAAATGAGTCGCGTCGGGCGTACAGCATTTGTAATTAGAATACGTCTATCTCCTCATCTATCTCCGTTAGCGGAGGGTACGTACTACGTATCTTTGCACGCATATACACGTAACTATGTATACATACGCCATCCGCATGAGTACCTAGGTATATAATACCCATAACCAAAGCTATATGCGACCGCATGTGCTCGCAGATCTCTAATACATCTACACCCTACACGCAATGCAGTTCATATAAGTCAGAAATGTGTGCTTTCACAGGGTTGCTCTAATATGTTTTTTACTCCAACTTTGGAAGTGAAAATGCATTTGCAGCAATAGAATTGCATTGCTTTTTCATAAAGACGGAAATAGGCTAAATGAACGAAGTCATCCCACAATGGATCAATTTCGAGAGAAAAATTCCCAACTTTTGAAATAGTAACGAATTATTTTTTAATTCACTTAAGGGGATACATACACCTTCAAAATAATTTTTTTCAATGTCATAGAACATTTTATTGACTCAACTTTTATACAGCAGATTACTAGTATTTTGAACTATAATTAGGGATATATCTATTTAATCGTTCATCTTAGGATCTCGAGATTTTGAGGTTATGTGAATTATACAGAGCGATTCTGTGGAAAATCATGTGCCTAAAAGGTATAAGGCTAACGGGAAACGCCTGAATTGAGGAGATCAAACATCGACGATTGGGTTTAATTTATTACGTGGGAAATAAAACCCAATCGTCGATGTTTGATGGCCTTTTAGGCATCATTTGAAGCATCCATTGTTGAAAATAAAACCACTCGAAACCTTCGTCACTATTCTCGTTCACGGGCATTCGATAAGAAAATAATTTTTTTTTTTGCTACTCGTTCAGTGACATCCATTCGATATATTCCACAAGGCCGTGCAAGAATTCAGCAATTTTTCAAGCTGCGATATGAGATCAAATTGAAAAAGAACGATGTTCCCATGTTAATCAAATGGGAAAAATACTTTTGCAATGGGCCACGCTAAAGAAAAAAAAATCGCTCCGTGGTCATATTGATATGTACTGATACTGACCTCATACACTCACATTATGAGGGGTGCGAGGGCAAATTAAAAAATATGACCCCACAATGATTAGCCCTAATATTTATATTAGGGTGGTTGTACATTTCTAACATATACTTTTTGTCACCCCTTAAATCGACAGTTGATTACCCAAAAACACCGTGTAATTTTTTTCAAAATTGTAGCATGATCGCAAAAGGTGCCGATATTCAGTTGAAGTTGAAAAAATTAAAAAATTAAAAAAATAAATCCCTAATTTTCGAATAAAAAATAAGAAAACTAATGTTCATTTCAGTAATATCATATGATGAACCCAAAACAGTGATTGACCCATGGTTTGATCAGAAAAAACGCGGGAAACCAATGTAGAATGACAAAAGACGAAATCTTTTTGCCAAAAAAATTTATTCTATGGTAATCTTATCATATTATAACGTTACGTGGACTACGATTTTTTTTTTACATCGATTTCTCATCCATAGTGTTATCGTTATATTTGAAGTTAAAAAAAAAAATTCTACTTTAAATATAACTTCAAAAAACTTAAATTTTTTTTCAAACTTCAAATATAACATCAACACCATGTAATAAATATAGTATACATAACATTGTAATATGATAAGATGACAATAAAATACATTTTCTTTTCGAAAAGATTTCGTTTTTTGCCATTCTACATTGGTTTCGCACTTTTTTTCGGACCAAACTATTGAGGTTTGGTTTATTAAGTTTTGGGTCATTATCTATCGATTCAAGGGGTGGAAAGTATATGTTAGAAATTAACGACCACCCTAATTTATATACTATATACCGAGAGTATTCGGTGACACTGGACGGTCCCCTTCCTACGGTAAAACCAACACTGGCGCGCACGGCGTGCGTGAGGCTCGTTCGGGAGGGAATGCAATGCTACTGGAACCTTATACATACTTCCAACATACTTTTATTCGATTGCATAGAAACATTTTTTTCCGGTAAAATTCGATGAAAGTGTTAGAAATACTGCAGGCAGCAAAAAAGCCTATATTATGTATGCTGGTAAACCAACGACCGGATGCCGGTAGAAAAGGGCCAGAGTTGCCAATGCTGGGCCATTAAGATACAGATGCAGGTGTTTTTGAAAACGGCACATGATGGCAACTCGGTTGCAGCAAGATGCAAAATGCCCTGCAGGAAATCAGTACTTGGTAACCAGCACCGTTTCATCAATGGTTGGATACTGGTGAAACTTCATCGAAATACCGCTATAGTAGAACCCCTA
Source organism: Tenthredo notha (assembly GCA_914767705.2). Lineage (NCBI taxonomy): Eukaryota > Metazoa > Arthropoda > Insecta > Hymenoptera > Tenthredinidae > Tenthredo > Tenthredo notha. The sequence continues at coordinate 4,093,499 of OU611916.1, forward strand.
TATATTCGAAGCTACAGGGCGAGAATTTTAAGAATTAGAATTTACGAGTTACCCTCTCCATCAGAATATTTACTGTCTGCGCATGCTCTATGTATTACACGGTAAAGTAGGCGCGTTGAGAGAGGTAAAGGGTAGGGGAGAAACTTCCCCTCCAAAATAGGGGAAATCGAATTTAAGTACTTCGAATGTATAGGAGTTCTACTGTATCTTACATGTACTGGCGCCGCAAAGGCTAGCCTAGACCAGCACATTGCCAGCACTGCCAGTGCTGGGATATTATGATTTCGGCAGTTCTGTGTTTGCTGGGATAATATCAAGAAGACAGTATAGTTTTATAAGCAAGTCGGAAACTAAGGATGCTCTAAATTACTCAACTAACCTAATCTATGAAAAGCTTGATACGATTACGAGTCGATTACGAGTACACCGATTGCAGCTACATTTTTAGACTTGGCGAAAGCGTTCGATACTTTTAATCGCAAAATATTACTAGACAAATTGTACAATTATGAAATAAGAGGTAATGCTTATCCGCTTATTACTCCTTATTTACATAACAGATCGCAGCGAGTTAAAGTCAATGGGGTTGCAAGTGAATACTGTGAAGTACAATCGGGTGTCCCGCAAGGTACTGTCTTGGGCCCACTGATATTTATTATATACAGGGTGACCCAGAACTCATGGGTTACATTGAATGGGCATATTGCTTGTCGAATTCTAAGACTAAAATTCCTTTACGAAAACTCTCTAAGGCTAACTGTTATCGAGTTATTAAAAATCGCAATTGACCAATCAGAGTGCCTCTCCGTGACCGTAACTATGGAGCGAATGACCTTGATCGCTAAAACTATGGAGCGGTTGACGTGAACGGTCAAAAACTATGGAGCGGACAACCTGGACCGCTAAAACTACGAAGCGGTTGACTAGAGAGACGCTCTGATTGGTCAATCGCAATTTTCAATAACTCGAGAACAGTTGGCCCTAGAGAGTTTTCGTGAAGGAACTTTAATCTCAGAATTTGACTAGGAATATGCCCATCCAATGTGGCCCGTGGGTTCTGGGTCACCCTGTATTAGACTGACAGTTATTTTGGTTATCGACGAAATTTTAGGCTCCGAGTACATGAATGGGTTCCGAATAAATAAAAAAAAAAAGCCTCGCCAAATTTTAGCCCTCAATTTTAATATTAAGGCGTGCCGACAGCCCCTCACTTTTTCCTATTTGAATAACATGGGCTTTTCGACTGTTTGGTCCAATTTTTTTCTTGCAGGCCCAATTATTGTCAAAAAATCTGAGATTCAACACCAATGTCGGTAATGATACTCTCTCTTTCAATAAAACTAAATTTGTCCACATCCATTTGGAATTCCATGTTGGTTTTTATCCCTTAAATCTTATGTTAGACTCCGAGCAATGAAATAAAACAAAATGGAATTCCGAATAGATGTGGAAAAATTTTGTTTTACTGGAAGAGAGTATCATCACCGACATTGTTGCTGAATCTAAGATTTTTTAACGAATAATTGGACCTTCGAGAAAAAAATTCATTAAAACAGTCGAAAAAGCTCATGTTATTCGAATTGGGAAAAGTAAGGGGTTGTCGGCACCCCTTAATATTAAAATTAAGGGCTAAAATTTGGCGAGGTTTTTTTTTTAGTCAATCGGAACACATTAATGTACTCGGAGCGAAAAATTTTCTTGAATATCAAAATAGCTGTCAGTCCATCATACAGGGTGTAAATTCTCCACGGTCTGATCTGGAAGGAGCTTCGACGTGCCAAAGCTCCGCCTTCTTCTATTCATACTCGTTTGCTTCAGAATAATAGTGTGCTATTATCAAGCAGATACCCTTATCTCTGAATTTGTTTACATCCACACGTATAGCACACGAATAGAAGAAGACGGATCTTCGGCACGTCGAAGCTCCTCCCAGATCAGAGCCCGGAAAATGTACACCCTGTATATGTTGATGATTTGCTAAAAGCGATGCCAGAGGACTTTATTTTGTCATTTCCTGACGACACAGCTCTCATATCCATTTGCAAAAATTGAACTGAAGTAGAAACCAAAATGAATAATCACCTCCGTGATGTAAGTAACTGGTTGGCCATAAATCCGCTGTCATTAAACTTAGAAAAAATTGTCTATATGACTTGTGGTAATTACTGCAATAGTAGAATCCGATCATCGATAAGACATTGCTGAAAATTATCGCATAGACTACAGGTTTCGTGAAAACTATTTTTTTTTTGTGACAAAAACGACACTATGAATAATCAACTAGCTATTTCGACACCGTGTTTTTTTTTTTATAACTACCCTAATACATAGCCATTTTGAAACTGCACAATTGTTTTTTGGTCAGTCTGTACGTCTTCTTGATGCAGAATTTGACTTGGAACGACCTGTACATGCTTGCACAATGCATGCACTGAGTATAACACGAGGTACGTCCTCGTGTGCATACGTATAAGTACGTGTAGTGTTTTAAAAATGGAGAAGCTTGAGGCAGACTCAACGATTAGCTCACTCGCGTCGAACCCGTGCGAAACCTCCAGCTCCGGCGCAAAAACTGCGGAGGCGAGACAATGAAAATGCAAACCCTTACGAATTCAGTTCCGCACGCTACCCGGGACCCCATGTACGATTCTACAGTCAACGCACCCCCAGAGCACCTACCCACCCTATGCATCAATTTGCAATCTGCAATTTGTGACTCCATTCTAACTTTCCACTTGCAGAAACTACTCGGATGAACGAAAATTTTTTATGAGAATGCATTCTTAAACAAATATCTCAGCTACTCGACTCCCATTGGGAATGAAGACAGCATCAAAATATCCGTAAATGTAATCCTACAAAGAACAGACTATGTTTGTGTTGGTTTCTGTCTAGCAAACTAGTCTGTTTTCGATCACACTGATGTTTCGAAGAAGTCTGAAAGTGAGTTGAATGTTTTTTGGAAATTTTCTCACGACATTTTCTCTTGATGAAGTGTAGAAATATTTTATACAAAGAGTGTAACATTTTGAATGTTCTGGGTTTGCCATGAAGTTCAAATCCTTCTTCAGTGGCAAAGTGAATATGGGGGATTCCAGCTCATCTTGACCACCTTCCAGACCTGACGCCCTTTTTTTTTTGCTTCACTCAAGGTCCAAATTGAAACCTCATTTTTTTTCAGAATTCTTAGAGTCCCTATCTCGGTGCCATAAAGAGTAGAAATTTGCCATTTCTGCAATCCCAGAATTTTTGAACGATGATATCTTGGGATTGGAGAGTCATGTCAATAGAAACAGGGTAGTCAATAGATACGTCTTGAATTCAACTTTCCGGAAAAAAATATTCCCGAAAAATAATGAAATAGCCGATGAGACGGGTATTTGTCGCTTGAAATTCTCAGTTTCGCACACTTTTAGAAACTGAAAGAATCAAACAATACGGATTAGGAGAGACGAATGAAAATCTTGACTCGTGTGAAAGACGTGAAAAAATAGCACCGTTATATTACGCAAAATTGCAACCCCATCTTCCATTTGCCGCTAAGTTGCTACGCGCGCTAGTACGAGATGATATAGGCTTTATATAATGTACACTGCACGTACGTGTGCAGAAGTAAAAAATAATATACACATATACAGAGCGATTCTGTGGAAAATCATGCGCCTAAAAGGTAGACTAACGGGAAACGCCTGAATTGAGTAGATCAAACATCGACGATTGGGTTTAACTTATTTCGTGGGAAATGAAACGCAATCGTCGATGTTTGATCTGCTCAATTCAGGCGTTTCCTGTTAGCCTATCTTTTAGGCGCGGGATTTTCCACAGAATCGCTCTGTATATGTGTATATTATTTTTTACTTCTTGTTTTCTCTTCTGCCTCTTGCCATTTTTCTTTCTACTTATTCATTTTTCCTCCCTACCGACTCCCTCCTGCTCTCTTCCTTGCTTTTATTTTTTTTGTTATTTTTCATTTATTTATTTTTGTTTGCTTCCATACTATTTCTACCACACAAAAGTCTCTCTCACGTTATTACCCTCCTGGCAGATAACATTCTTTTCATCATATCAGAATTAGCCATTGCAAATAGAGGGCGGCATTTTTATTTTCCCCATGTCCTATGTTTCCTTTCTACCATCAGGGTTCTCTATATTATATCAAACTAGCCAGTTCCAATTGTAACTTTTTATAATATGCACGAATGGAATAACTTGTAAATTTTCATGTTTGCTAATAATTTAAGCAAAAAGGTGTAATTTTGTAATGAAATCGGTGTGAGACACCGAATTTCCCTGTTTTGTGGAGAAATACCCATTTATAATTCATAAATAGTTACAAATTTCGGTACTTCCAATCTGATTATTGAAAAATTGCTATGCCTATGTTTTTTTCATTCTTTACATTTGATTTGTTAATTTAGTTCTCATCCCTCATACTCTTTCTCCTTCGCCGTCTCCTACTTTACTTATACAAATACGCATCAAGGCGCAAGCTCGTGTCAGTCCTGCAGCCCCTAAAGGCGAGACGGAGACGACATGGGGGCTGATATTATTCTCTTCGTTGCAGTTGCTACACCCTGGCGGAGCGTGAAACGAGATTTTTTATACGACACGTGATAAGCGGGACGAAAACGAGCATATTACGTCGTGCGACATTTTCAATATCGTGGTGAATAACTTCACAGTTGTAATTATTATGTAGGGTTCTCTGTTTCTCATTTTCTCATCAAAAGAATAAAGATCCGGTCTATTTCAACGATAATTTAAAAATGATGAAGAATCGTCTCTATATTTCCCAATTTCCTAATTTCTTGGTTCAAATGAGATTCCAACCATTCTCAGATGAGTTCAAAAGAAGAAGTACAACAGATCTTGAAACTTGGTAAATTTAGTAGTTTCACCTCACTTTACCTGTCTAATGGTCTGCCATGTTGTTTCGTGATGTTATTTTCATAAAACACACGTCTTTTGCTGGTGTAATTATTATGATAGGAAAACTATCCTATACAATTCCCTCGCAGTAAATACAATCTGAAATTGTTACAATTTGGTACTAGTAGGTATTATGAAATAATGTCGTCATGGATCTACGGAATTTCCAAGGTGTTCAGCAATGTATCATTGATTTCTGCCAATTTGGGAAACTTGGCTCACACATTTTGCACTCTAGACACCCATAAGGAAAAAACATGTGAAGTTCCGACGAATTTTATCCACGCTTATCGGAAGTCACGTAAATCTCACTCATTCACAAACAGTGAAACTTCATCATCGACCAAAAACATGGATTGTTCTTTCGAAATTTCGTTATCTAAAATGTGGGTCTTATTGAAGTATAAAAATGAAGTAGTCTCATGTGTATTGTAAATTATTCAAATTTTCAATCATTTAGATATAGTATTCTCTTGGACGGAGCTGATTTTTTGAATCTCAGGTGAAACCTAGGCCTCAAAGAGATGTATGTACTCTCAGCTTACTTCCACTATGATTTCATTGACAATGATCATGAGATACGGAGGTGTTCAGTGTCTTTCAACGTTCAGTGAAACCTTTGGTGCACACCGACAAAGAGCCAGGTAGTGGCAATTGCTTTGGCGGTCAAAGATCACAGGAACAAATTTCTTAGTGAGCAAAAAAGGCGCCGCTGTTCATGAGCCTGTAGGAGTGCCAAGCGTTTGCAGATTATGTTATGATTTTATGAAGCGTGTCTCTTCAAGGGTTCCGGCTGCCTGGGCTGGCTTGGTGCTTTCACTCATTACTGAGTTTCCGAACTAACTACGACCCAGCACAATAGCTAGACATTCACTTAATTACGCCGCGTAAATGAACTCCCAAATATTACTCGACAGCCGACTGAAGATTGAAAATAATTCAAAAGAATCCAGATCGATCTTTCTAGCGGTCCTAGCATTTATCTAGAGTTTAGTAAGCTTTGAAATGAATCCAATCCGATTTCTCAACTTGATTCAGTATAGATTATCACAAATTTGGACGAATAGGCCCCTTGCGTAACATACAGACATGTTACTAGTGTGCGTGAGAGCTAAGTACATACACGGCCGACAGCGCCACCTAGCTTGGATATCTGCCGAAGCATGGCGATCTCTTCACGTGAAGTCAAAATGTATTGACATTTTTCGGAATACGGATTCATAAATTTTGGTATGAATCCTTCTATGTCTCTTCGCGTCACTTTTTAGACCATTTTCGTAATCCAGGTTATTCTCTTCCCGGAATATCAACAATTACGAAACAAGGTGCTAGGTGCCTCAGAATTTTCCTCACCTTTCCAAAGTTATAACGCTTTAAACTCCTGAAGCATTCACTCATCACTGAAACGACGTCTCGTTAAATATTTTACGTCACGGACTTGTTCAGCGCTACAAGTGATCAATTAAAATACAGCTATATTCGGTTTACGCTTGCAAACCTTGGCAAGTTTTCGCCGACTCATAAGTCCGCTGCCCCGCCATCTCAAAAGGGGGAAACTCAACATTCTTATACATAAGCGCATGATGTGGTGAAATATAATTCATTCCAATTATTACACTTATCATTATTTTTATTTTTGGTAATTAAACATAACCGATTTCAATACACAAACGTACAGAGTGGATATTGTGCATCAACGTAATAATAATAATGAAAACATACTAGGGCGGAAAATTCGGCTCCGAGGTGTATAAGGGAATTTTATTCCTCTACTTGATTGACCATACATGACCATGAGCTAACTTTTCAGAATGGTGTTTGGTCATAAAAAAATACGATTGTTCCAGGTGAAAGAAAGAACTTAAAAAAAAGAAAAAAATCCTGTTCCACTTTTCTTACATTCTGGAAACCGAGTTAGTAATAATTTGAGGCGGGCCACTCTGTAGTACTTCGTATAGTATGCACCAAGCCTAGGTGGTATACAGGTAGGTGTTGTGGTGGTTGGGGGCGATGCAGGTGGCGAAGGTGAAGTGCCGGGTGTAGTAATAATAATTATGAAACGATACATGATAACGAGGCGTCGGGGCGCTAACGACGCCCCGCGACGTCTCTTCGCGTAATAATAATATGTTTTTCTCGTAATATTTTCATTACTTATTTCTGAAGCTCATGCAGCTATAGGCTGGTGGATACACGCCTATTTCTCGGGTCGAAGAAAAAAAATGAAAATAAAATAAAACAAATGAAAAAAAGAAAAACGTTTCCCGCAGTTTTTATCACCTTTTCGCCCCGATACGACACCGTGCGATTCGGTTTTGCTGGGGAACTGCGGCCGCTACGCTGTTCACGAGATCATTAATATCGTTTTTTTTTTTCATGTGTATACCTATGGAATACATATGCACGGAAAAATCCAATTTCCTCATGCTTTGCTCTGTTTCTCGCCTTGAAGTACTCAAGGTACAGGGCCAATGCGGTCCCTTTAACGACGCATCACGAGTCAAGGCCCAAAGGCAACGGTTATTCAATGGGGAAATGTCTGCGGTTTTTATCTCTGATTGAGATTATCAGAGAGAAGGGGTTTCGCGGATTTCCCATTTTCCATCCCCTAGTACGACGCGACATTTATTCTCATAACGATCACGCGAAAACATTTTTTAATTACTGCAGGATTTTATAATATTATACACATAGGTATCCCTGTTTTTCTTGATTCACTAATTATTCACGGACTGAATAACACGTTGCACTTATTTCTAGACTCATTCAAATAACTCATCGCGAACGAGATATCATCCAGATCAGTCAATCTCGGAATCCGATTTTCTTTCAGCGGGTGTAGAAGTTTCCCTAATTTTTAGCATCGATTGTCCATTAAAGTCCGTGATAAATAATTCCCAATACCTAGACTGACTCATGAAATGCTTTTATTTCGATCTCCAGACCAGACTTTTTCAATCTTCCAGAATGAAGATGAATTGAAACCGGGTTTCTCACATGACTCTGTACCGCAACACAATGTAAAGCTTTTTTCCATTACAGGCGTTCCAAATAAATTAGCTTTCTATACTTACTTTTTGTGCTACAGGATTTATGAGAAAAATGTACCGGAAACCAGCAGAATTACAGTCTAATCGGACACAATGGGTACTTCGCTGTGAAGGGCACTCCGCGTTTTTTATCCTCTCAAATGAACCACTTATTGTTCGTACAAAGTAGTTATAATATTGCTACTATTTTTCGGGACATTGTTTCACGCATATACAAGGTGTCACAGAATTCGTGACGAATATTTCACAGGGTAAATCTTGATCAAAAATGGGATCGAAATTTCCTCAGTCGATTTTTTCGGAAATGCATAGACTTGTCGTTATAATTATTTTCATTTCAGTCAATGACGCGTGACTTATGAACGGCCGTTGGTCGGTGTGATTGCTGCTTGATTGTGTGCGCGTCTCTCACCCTATTCTCACCGCGGAAAAAAAAATACACGCAACTAAGCAGTAAGCACACCAAAGAACGGCCGCTCATAAGCCCCGCGTCATTGACTGAAATTGGAATAATTATAACAGGAAACCTATGCATTTTTGGAAAAAACCGTAAGTATTCAGTTTTTGATTCAACCTTTTATCAAAAGATTCAACAGTTATAAAGCTAAATACTTACATTGGACGTTAATGGTCGCCGGGGAGCTCTCGATGGAAAGACCGGTACGACGATGGGTTGCTTTGCAGACAAAGCTTCCACTGTCAGAGGTACGATGGACTCTAGTGATGACGAGGTCGCTCATGACCTGATGCCTTCGAGGGTTAGGAGCGAGAGACTTGCCATCGAGGCTCCAAGAGTAAGCGACATCGTCCTCGGGGTCAACCTTGCATCTCAGCCTGACGGGTGTCCCCTCAGCCGCCGTGTGATCTTTGGGACTCACGGTAAACGATAATCCAGGATCCGTTACCTGGGCAGCGGTTGGGTCCACTGAAAAAAATTATATAAATAAAGACTGAGACCGCTTCAATTCTTCAGTGCAATGGAACTATTTTTGCCTAGTTGAAAAACAACTAAAGTCATTCTAAATTTGTTAATTTTTTTATTTTTACTGTTTTTTTTTTCTTAAAGACACCAAAAGATGCAATATCTTGGCACTACCCATAAATTAATTAATGGAAGTCTGACAGATCCGGCGAAATGAATTACGAAGTAAATGATAATAGTTAGTTCCAAAGCGAGCAATTACTCTAATGGAATTACTCGGGCTGGATGCTATATTACGAAATCATAATTCAATCTGTTTTGAATGAGGAAAAAAATTGTTAATAGTCCATCATAATAATAATAATTATGACCCGTTATAAAAATAATATAATATTATTTTATTTGATTGTATCCGAAAAAGTCCGAAACAAACAGTTAGCCACTGCGAACCCATTATTGAACATTACTGTACTAATACTAATACAAAAGTAGTTTAGGAATAGAAACATGCTGCCAGGTATAGCTTAAATATGCCAATGTTCTAGTGGCAGTGAATTCAAGAATATTAACATTTGCAAATGTTCGCTGGTCAATCTATTTCGCAGGTCAGTCATCACAAGTCCTGCCAGTGAGAATAAACGTTCGGATGAAAGTGAGCTTGCCGTGATAAACAAATATCTCCTCGCCAGTTTATACAGTTTCGATTGCTGTACTGGTTCCAAAATTCGACCGGCTTATTGTGCCTCTCAATTGGATCCTGACTAAGATAGTATCTAAAGTCTTTTGGCATACCGGTTTGACCATGCGCTTCAGCGTTTCTAGATTTATTTATATAAACCAAATTGTCATGGAATGACCAAAAACCACCAGTTGCAGTTGAAGTATCTTCAACTCTGTTACTTTGTCCAGGCAACGATTGTTCGATAGAAGTAGTATTGAGCATTTTTGTTATTTTGGAGACGGCGTTGGATCAGTGTAAAATATTTTCGAAATGAATTTTGCGGAATCGTGGGTCTAAAATAGTTGCTACGGCTAAAAGCATAATCTGTTCGATATTCTCGAATCTCTTGGTGAATTCTTCAAGGAGAAGATTCTGCAAACGAAGCCCTGATGCAGTGTTTGTTACATGCACGTCTAAATTATGTTTCAATGATTTCACTATTGGTATAATTTGACTCGCTGTAACATACCTCTCCCCTGAAACTAGTCAAGTTGCTTTTTTGAACGGATTTAATGAATCTCTGACTGTCCGAAGTTCTGATGCTGTTAGCATTTCTGGAGAATGAACAAACTCTAGAAGTATGACACTGATTTTGTTTGCTAATTCTTCAAATCTGGCCAACATGTCATGGGAACTATTCTAGCGTGTGTCAATGCCAATGCCAATATATTTGATTATTCTTAGCACCCGGATTTTGGCCAATCAGAGCGTGGCATTTGATCACCTGAAGTACATCCCGATTCGTTATCATACTGATTATTTTTTCCATCCAAATTTGAGCCAATTGAATTGCACTATTCGACGTTATTTTGCATACCCTACACCAGGTATGGCGAAACAATGGTACACGAAATGATTTGGGCACGACATTAATTGAGGAATTTATGTACCTAATCGGAATAATTTATATTTTTGTCTACATTTGAGGTCATAGTAGGCACATATCATTGCTACCTTGAACATTTCTTAGAAAAAAATAGCACGTGGATGTATAAAGGTTCGCCATTCCTGCACACTGAGAGAAAAATATATAGTATATGGTGAAATTTTGTGTACCTAAATTTTATTAGTTCACTCAACCATATTCATGTCTAATCCAACCTTTTTTTTCTTCGAAGCTGCTATAAATATGTGATTGAAATAACCAAATAGAATAGTTATTCTCGATGGCCAAAAATATAGTCAATTTCACCATATAAATTGCTAATCAGACTACCATACGTTTATTGTTCAAGTCACAATTCTTAAACGGTTCGGTGAACTATATAATAGCGGTGAGTCTGACAATCGTTCTAGTAAAAACTCTCCTACTCCTCTTTATGTGAAATTAACTGCACAAATGTTCGATTTAGACTCTTGATGCATGTTCGATTGACTAGAAACTGTAGTTGATCATACTACGATTCATTGATACCACCCGTGCGTCAATTTGGTTGAGGCTGCGACTAGGCCCTGATCAATTTTCTCTAATTCACTTAGGGCCCTAGCCTGGAAGCCCAATTCGGCGCCTGAAAGGACGGTCACGCTTTTTCAACTAGGACCTTAGAAAGTTACCAAATTAGGGAGTTTGCAACCGCCTCACGTCTGCCATGTTGAAACAACTATATTGATTGAATCATTTTTTGACAAATATTTATAGTTCGTGGAAACATTCCATGGGTATTTATAACATTATAATAAAAAAAACAAAAATATCATATAAGGTAACATATCGAGAATATTCGGTGAGACTACACGATCCCCTTCCTACGGCAAAACCAACACAGGCTCGCACCGCGTGCGTGAGGCTCGGTCAGGACGGAATGAGGTGCCGGTAGCATTGCATCCCCTTCCGAGCGAGCCTCACGCACACGGTGAGCGCCTGTGTTGGTTTTGCCATAGGAAGGGGATCGTGTAGTCTCATCGAATATTCTCGGTATATCTATAAACTCCGCGTGAGTCTCAACGAGTCTATATACCCGAACGGGAGCTAACCGGCGTGTGGGGGAACAGTATTTTCCTAATTTCTTCCGTTTCGCGATATCCCGGGGATTGAAATGATTATCTCAGAATGTAGGCACAAAGAGCCCTTCACTTGAGTGCAACTTCAATCGAATCAGTGCACGGAAAGCTGAGATATGATTAGCTTAAGTTTCTGAGTACCCGTTTCGTCTGAAAAATTTTTCGTCTCCTTCTTCAGACCAAATATCCACTAAACCTATGCGGATGACAATTAGGAAAGAGTGGCCACCAATAGACACCAGAAATATACTAATTACACGACATCAGTTGCCAGGTGGCGCTCTTGTCGACGCTGTGAGGTATGAGAGAGAATTGATTGCCCAAGACCACGGACAGACGGACTTTCGAGACAGAGCTGTCAGTTCTAGTCATATTCGTACATCTGAACATTTTGCAAATTCCATTCTCTTTTGTGCTTCCTCTACTTATTTATTATCATAAAATTCACATTCAAAATGAAGGATGAAATTATAACAATCTCCCATAAAATGACGAAACGCGCAATTTTGAGGTTGGGTTATAGGTACGGTCGTTGGACCGCATGAAGTTTAGTCTACAACATGAATTAATAAGTGACAAAGCTTTCATTCAAAGTAGCAGGTGTTCAATATATCATTATTCATTTCAAAATATTTTCGTATATTCAATATATATTTAATGGGCCAAATATATCATATTTAGTACATGCACGCAAGAACATATCTTCACAGTGCTTGGAAAGCAACGAATGATAGCGTGTGTCATTATTTCATGCCTCTGTGCTTTCAACGTATTTATATTATACTACCACATTCAACATTACTGCTTATCGAGGGATTCAGATGATATAAAATGCATTACCCTGCCGTACATGCATTGAAATACTCATAGAAAGAATTGGCAGAATGCTGACAACTAAGCGAGCCTAGCAAGCTAGGATATAGAAAACCCAATCGAGCGAGCGGGCACAATTATCAGGTAGTCAGACAAAATTTAAAAAAAAGTATTTATATTATTCTACCACATTCAACATTACTGCTTATCAAAGGATTCAGATGGTATGAAATGTATCATAGTACATGCATTGAGATGTTCATAGGAACAATTGGTAGAATGCTGACAACTGAGCGAGCCTTGCGAGCGAGGAGGTAGGAAAACTCAATCGAGCGAGCGTAGCGAGCGAGCCTAATGATTAGGTGGTCAAGCAAAATTGTACAAAAAGTGGTGATTTCAACCCCAAAAAGCACCTCTGGTGCAAAAACCTTCCGCCCAGTACAATAATGTGGGCACTACCCCCAAAAACATCCACCAACGAAAATTCCTCATTCGCAAAAGTGGTACCTCAAAAATGCCTACTTGCAAAAGTATTGAAATTGTATACAATTGCCAATTACGTGTCTTCTGTATAACAAAAGTCTACAACAGAAGAACAGAAAATTGAATAGTCTTTTACTCGTTCACTCGCTACGCTCGCTCACAGGATTGGCTTCTGATAATTACAGGGAAAGAATCAGAAAAAAAAAATTTTACGTGGTACGTGGTACTTGCGGGCCAGGTATGAGTAAGTAAAAGAGTATTGACTTAGAGTATTATTCATAGTCAGGTCTTATGTTCAAGATCGTCTTAAGAACAGCTCTTGGCCAATCAAGTCGAGTCTCGATCTGACTTAAGACGATCTTGAACATAAGACCTGACTATGAATAATACTCTAAGTCAATACTCTTTTACTTACTCATACCTGGCCCGCAAGTACCACGTACCACGTAAAATTTTTTTTTTCTGATTCTTTCCCTGTAATTATCAGAAGCCAATCCTGTGAGCGAGCGTAGCGAGTGAACGAGTACAAGACTATTCAATTTTCTGTTCTTCTGTTGTAAACTTTTGTTATACAGAAGACACGTACTTGGCAATTGTAGCTGATTTTAATACTTTTGTAAGTAGACATTTTTGAGATACAGTCGAGCTTCTCAAAACAAGGGGTTTCAATAAGAGCGCTTCCCCCTGATTCGTGACCGAGCAGTAACCCCACTTCCGTGCTTGTTTTGAATGCCACCGGACTCATATCAAGGCTTCTCAATAAGAGCGTTCGATGTACCTATGAATGTCACGTATGAAACAAACGTTTGAGGGCTATATGAACGAGGAAAATCGAAGAGAGTCGAAGCGCTTTTATTGAGAGACCCGCTTACGTTCCGAGCAAGCGAGCTTTTCGGTAGAGAGTGGTTGTATCACACTTCTCGGAAATTCCTTCTCCTACAGCCCCGTAGCGCTCTTATTAAGAAGCCCGACTGTACCACTTTTGTTAAGGAGGAATTTTTGTTGGTAGATTTTTTTGGGGGTGGTGCCCACATTAGTGTACTTGGCGAAAGGTTTTTGCACCAGAGGTTACATATACACCAATAATCCTAGACAGTACTTATTGATAAAGTTATTAGTTCGTAAACCCAGTTACGTTTGTTCCATCATTAACAATCCCTCTGTTATACTCTAGTATTTAAAACAGGGGACAAGACCCCAATTCAGACATAACATGCTCATAAGGTTTTTCAATTTCCAAAAACCTTCTAGAATAGATTCAGAAATAATCAGAGACAAGTTTCATAATCTATTTAGAATCTGTCAAGTTCTTGATATCATTAACCGGCTAATTTGAAATTTTGTCGACTCATGATAGAATGCGTGACAATTTCTTTTTCATAAAATCTGCTATGAAACTACAATTTTCGTTGCCTGTTTTGTCAGTTGAAAGACAGACGGGTGATGTCAGCCCTTGCCTTTAGCTTTGGGCAGACAACTTCACCCTGGCCTGCATTCACCTTGTTTCATCCCTTGTTACACAATACAATATTTTATCGTCTATGATTTCATGTTCTCTTACGACAAGTCTGGACATCAAACAATTTCCGTATTTCATTTCATTGGGAAGGAGATATTGACGCCGGCATTGGCGGTATTTTATAATGGTAGACCCTGCGTTACATTGACTTAAATTATACAAGTATATCCACTAATTTTTTCTTTCTCTCCTATAATCTGACTTGTTCCTTTCTCTTTTTCTCTCCCTCTCTTCAGAGCAACAGATACACAATCGATCCTATGGGCCGAAGCATCTGTGCCGTGTCATAAATCGTTCTGAACGGCCCCTCGCCCTTTTATCTGAACTGATGCACGTCTCCGTGGCTTCAGGCCCTCCACGAATCATAACTGCCCCGGACGACTGTTCAGGTAAATGGTCTGCTCTCCCCCCGTACCGCCGGTCCCCTATTCACCTTTTCATATCGTTTCGCTCTTGTCTAACTGCTACGATGCGCCAGTTGAACGACTGGGATCTACGAAACGCCGATCTCTGATCTTGGCTTGCCTGTTTCTCGCCATTCGCTATTGACACGGTGACGAATTTCGATACTATAATATCCGTATGCGGTTTCTTTGTAGTGTTTACAGAACATACAGTATCAGGAGGTAATCAGAGGCATGAAGAAATTTTACAAAATGAAATGTTGAAGTCTGATTTTTACATCAAGCCGAAAATCGTTTGATATCCAATTTCATGTTCGAAATCTTTTGAGTCTGTATCACTGTTGGCACATGAATTTCATCTAAGTCGCAAAATTTCATAGGTGGAGGCAACAAGCCGATTTTAGACTAGCGATAAGAGTTTGGAAACATAATCGTAGAGGCGAAGATTCCGTGCAGTTTTTGCCTTGCAAATCATCACGATTTCATTGCAAAAATGATAATTCAACCTAAACGAATTTGGAGAAAATCTGAAGATGAGGGAAATACTTCAACAATAATTTACACTATTGTTCTTTGTCACTTAAAAAAAGTTGTTTTATTTATAAGATTCAGTATGAACTAAGTTCTTAATATGGTTCCATTCAGTTCTTAAGTTCGGAATTGCAGATCATAGAGCCCACGGTGCCCGGAGGATCGAACACAGAGCACATAGTTGGCTTCGAAAATGTTAGCAAGTCGTAAGGTCTTGTGATGTTACTCTTTAACTTGGATCTCAGATTCCTCGAATATTGACTTCAAAGTAAAATTGTAGAAACAAACTTCGTCAATTGTTTTCGAGGAATTGCCACGAGTTTAACTTCTCTGGAAAATTATTATTCCTGTATTCAAACCATATCTACTACGTCCATAATTTATCAACTTCATTTAAAATCTTTGAGGTCCAACGGTGGAAAAAGAAAAGAACACACACAGAATTGTGAATATTACAGAGTCAAAAAGACGCCGATGAGTTTTTTTTTTTCACGATCTCGACCTCGCATCATTCATTGAGTTACGAGGAACGATTGCAAAAGTAAATATACAGTGAAACTATAACATATGAGTATGAGTATAATAATTGTGCATACGCGTAATTATATTTTTCCTCAAACTAGTTCGTGGTTTATGAACTTTATTAATTATTTTCTTTGAAAATTGATGCGATCTCATAATTCTACATTTTGCATATCATTCTGGAATAATTATTTCCATAATAATTGAATTTTGTTATCCAGTTTTTCCCAACATTCATCGGTTTATAAGCACTGGGGTAGGCTGTCTGTTCGTCTTCCTAGCTATCTTTCAGGATTTCATGCATCTCCATTGCGTCTCTACTGCTTGTAATAACTAACTGTCTTAGATAAAAGTTTGGGTCTCTGACGAGCGACGACAGCGATCTTTGAGAGCCCTGCAGTCCCTGGAGCAAAGTCGTAAAAGACTTGGCTCGAGTGCAGCTTATATGGCCGGTGTTTACTTCGCGGGTGGATTTTAACGAGCGCCACTGACGATTATCAGCCCCACGCATTTTTGGACCAACTCAACGTGTACTTAGCGGTATTTCATGTTCTACGAGCCGATGACTGACACGGGGCCGACCGAGCGAGACCAGTACCACTGCTGCAGTTGGACGTCTGCCGAACTCTTTTATCTTCTATCTTGCACTCTGTACACCCTTTCTCTTTTTCCCTGCACTCTTTCTTTCTTCTATCTGTCTTCCAAACGCTTTACTACTCGGCAGCTCGCGATTACCACAAAGAAAATTTATTGGTGCCATGAGCGGCATTTTCCGACGCAATTCCTGACCAGAGACACCGGCAAGAAGCATTCTCGGTTCTATTACTTTGTCTTGAAGGTAGGGGTTGGGCTGCCTTTGAGATATTGTTGTGACTTTGTGTGATGGTGACGATTAGAAAGAATGTAAATCAAAAAAACGCCTTAATTCCGAAGACGTTTCGCCCAGGAGAATAACAGGGTGCTTTGATCTTCAGCTTCTTTCTTTGCTGACACTCTGCAGCAGCACAGGATCACGAAAGTCATTTCTTTCTGCTCGTTCAATCTGCCCTTGGATTCAATGAATTGACGACGATGAGGACCACCGGCGTTAACGAATGACAACACAATCGGGAGCCTTCCTCCAATTATTTTTTCCACAAGAGCGAGTGCTTCGACGGAGGCTGAACGTATTTACAATGTGTTGTTTTTCATTTTTATAACGGGTCTAAAGTTCGAAATGAGGATTAAAGTGACAGAATGTAAAGACAAAATATAACCTTTAACCCTTAACAGACACTGGGGGTCCACTGGACCCCAGACAAAGTTTGACATTGTGAAAATCTACTTTAAATCTAGTTTTATTTGATATGTTTTCACCTACTTAAAATTAATTTTTGGCGGATGCAACCTTTATTCTTGAAGGTTTGAAGTATGCTTACAAATTTTTTCTACCCCAATACGTCTTACAGTTTCGTCACAATAAGCATCTAAAGTTGTAGGGTCTATAAGACCCCATGTGTCTTCTATGATCGAGACGGGAGGTGTGTCTGCTAAGGGTTAAATTCAATTTAGATTTCATACTAGAAATAATGCGACTACTGTCGGTGCAAAAAGGTTTAGCCCCTGTGTTTGAGTGATCATAACTTCTACAGGAAAATTGACGGAGCATCGAGTCAGGAGGAATTGTAAAGCGCCAAATTTTCTACGTCTGATGGTTATTCCCAAATTTCTGTGTAAAAATCGTGGAAACCGTTATGATCTCCGAAAAGTTGAAAAACATAGTTTTTCGAAGTCCATCGCCGTACGTCAACTTAAACTCGTCACCGTTTGTCTGAACTAAGTTTCAAAAATCTGTAAAAATTAAGAAATATTCCCTGAACATTAACGGACATGATAGCGTTTGGTAATTTCAAAAATGTTCGAAAATCTGGACACCAGGTGCAAAAAAGTCCAATGGTACTGCGATTTGCGGAACGGATTGGTACCGGCGAACCTGAGCTAGCTCAAAATTTTCGTCAAGATATACACTTTTTGATTCCATAATCAGTTTTTACACATTCATTATAATAATTTTGGAGGTTCCTGACGATTCCCAGTGGAAGTCTACGAATTACTGAATGAATTCACCTACGTAGTTCCACTAGAAATCTCTCTCAATTGTCTGATAAATTCGCATCTGATTCTAAACTTCGTTAATTGCTGAGAAAAAAAAATCTCTGACCTAATCATGAAATTCTGAACAAAATTTTTAATATAATTGAATCCCCAAGAAGCACTTCCCACGTAAAAAAAAGTCCAAAATCAGTTCCTACTGCCAAGTACCTACATCACATTAACTTTTTCTCAATTTCGTGATTCGGCCTTCCATTGCAAAAATGAAAATGAAAAGAACTACCACTACCTCCAAAGTTTTTTTTTGTTTTTTTCATCTTTTCATTTTCATTTTTGCAATGGAAGGCCGAATTATGAATTTGAGAAAAAGTTAATGTGATGTAGGTACTTGGCAGTAGGAACTGATTTTGGATTTTTTTTTACGTGAGAGGTGCTTTTTGGGCGATATATATCACATCAATGTACTTGGCAAAAGGTTTTTGCATCAGAGGTGCTTTTTGGGGATCTCACTACTTTTTGTAGAATTTGATTAACTAATCATTCTCGTTCGTAATGAATTGTATAAATTATTTCCTCACTGTAAATGTGTAATAGCGAGTTGAATCTTTACTAATTGTGTTTTACTATCATCTATTGGCTTGATTGTCAACAGTACGCGATCTCTTAACTATATGTTAGTTCATGGAAAAACAGCATTCCAAATTTCTTCAGATTTTTTACCTTCTATTTTCGAAGTTATTGTATGGGGTATTCCATATAGTTTTATACTTCTTGTTTTATTCATTTTTTTTCTTGCTTTCTTTTGCCACTATAAATTGTTTTACAAAAAATAGGTTTCTTGTGTGAAAAAATCTCAGCTTTCCAAAAAAAAGATTTTTTTTTCGTTCATTCGCGTGAAAATCTCTCAAAATTGAGCTTAAAATCTAATGAGCTGTTTTTTTGCCACTTTTATAAACAAATTTCAATATTTTTTTCGAAAAGCTGAGAAAATTTTACATGGTGCACGTAATTTTCAAAGTAAGACGTCGATAGACACACGATAAATGAATTAATGAACAAAAATTGAAGAAAATTTTTAATTCATTTTATGCATTCAATAATTATTTTTTTTCCTCTCTCGCTCTTTCTCTTTCTAATAAACTATTTTTCTATTTCTCTCTCTCTCTCGTGCAAGAAATAAATAAAAGAATAGAGGTTGAAGCAAATTTCAAATTTATTTCATATATTGTATGTTATAATCATGTAGAAAGTACGAGAATCAGATCAAAAAACTGTTTATCGAGATCCCACTTTGAAAATTATGTGAATAATGTGAAATTTTCCCACTTTTGCGAAAAAAAAAATCAAGAAATTTCTTTCAAAATTTGGGCAACGGCAATGAACAGCTTTTCAAATTTCTAGCTCAATGTCAAGAGATTTCTACAAGCATGAATGAGAAAGAAATATTTTTTTTGGAACGCTGAGATTTTTTTACACAAAAGATCTATTTTTGGAAAGAAAACTTATAGTAGCAAAAAAAAAAAATTAATAAAACAAGGATTATGAAACTATAACTTCGAAAATAAAACAGAAAAAGTCCGTATGCTTAATCCGTTATCGGAGGTAGGAGGAAGCGTTCACTAACGGCCATAGACTATATTGTTCGCAGCTAGACGGGCAAACGCTTTCAATTTCCCGTCCGCCTAGCCCGAGTCCTCCCGTGGGCCCAAAAAACGAAGGGACGCCTCTCTATGTTATTCATGTACCCATACAACTGCCCCGTGACGTCATCGTGGAGACGGAGACAACCAAGAAAATTCTTGATCAAACTGAGCATTTCTATAAAGCGGAATATTAGATCTCAGCTCTCCGTGCACCGATTGCATAGAAGTTGGACTCAAATGAAAGCTGTTTGAAACCATATTCTAAGATAAATATTTGAAACTCGTGTATAACCTGAGTCGGAATAAAATCAGGATAATATAATCGTCGTACAGGCCGAAGAGCTCTCATGCGGGTATAGAGACTCGGTCGAGCCTCGCGCCGCGCGCTTAAAAATTCTTTCAAATGTACTTGGCGCGAGACTCTACCGAGTCTCTTGATTTGTCTCTGATCGAACAGCGCTTTCATATTTCAAGGATGAATAGCTTAATTTAACGATAATATCTGCAACGTACAACATTACAGAATATAAATAAAAATTATTAACCGAATTAAAAACTTTCTTCGGTACAAACCAAAAGTCAAGTTCATCGTAATTCATATACGTTCAATGCTTTTCACCAAATTCAATGTAGCTACGTGAATCGTGCTCTGCCACCTGAATTCTGTAGTTGAAATAAAGAAAAATGCGTAATTTACAGTATTTTTAATGTTGGGAACACTATATATTCAGACTCAATTACACAAGAGATTAATTATCATTAAAAGAAACTCAGTTCTTTCAAATGAGCATACAGAACCATCCTTTTCTCTCTTCGCGTTTGTGAGTTATAATAACCATTTGAGAACTGACCAATTCTTTTCCGCGCCTATATTAAACGTATATGTACTACGTATGTACATATACCTACATACTGTAGATATAGATATGTATGCTTATTGTATGACGTGTCTATAAAATTTCCTCCGAAGCTATATAGTCTACACGCAACGAACAAAGAGGGTTTTAGTACCAAACATGTAAAAAATGTGGGGCCATTGAAAGGAAGACGGCCTGAACCCTCGTCGGTAACCGGAGACGTGTAATTAGGACCACCGAACCAAGATGAATAGCGGAGTGAGTGGCTTGCCCGAGTACAGGGATATGGTATACTCGCCCCGCACCGTCGAGGCCTGTCTCAGCCTCAGTGCCGCATCAAGTCTCAACAAGTCTCGTAGCATTTTAAAACAAACAAAAAATAAATTCATCAGACATACGTCCGTACAGATCGACAGTAATTCTTAGCTCATTTTTTCCGATTGGAAATGATATTCTCGTTTGTCAATTTTCTTCCTGTACACCTGTTTCATGTCAGTTCGTGAAAACAAACAGAAGCCAGTGACTTATGAAAATTCCATTCCTTTCCGAACTCTAAAGAAATTGTTTTTTTTTTCTTTTTTCTTCCACGTGGTGCCCCCTGGGAAACTCTTTTTTAATCCGGTACTGGGCATTCAGTACCCCACTGGTGCGCATCCACCTATCTTCACCTTCTCAGCGGAGCTCACAGGGCGCTTGCTCGTCGCGAATATTAGGTGGATAGCGGATATAATATGCGGATACCCCATCCCTCTCTCTCCCTCTCTCTCTCTGCACGGAGTTACCTACATCGCTTGGTCATCTTCTATTCGCTCGGAAGTCTCGAAGGATCGTTCAACCGGTTTCTTAACTAGGGATACATAGTAGGCACATACATACATACGCTCGAGGCTATACCTTGGAATTTTCTGATCCGCACAACCCCAGTGTACGTCTACATATCGGTAAAACACTGGCCCTTATATGAACAAAGCGAATGAACAGCATATGTGCGCTTTTACACACTGGGATATACCGAATGAATTTATTCCATAGACGGCGAGAAACGAGAGGTTGACACTTCCTTATAACTGAAAGGATTCCGAACGAACAAACAGATCCGAAGAACGAAATAATTAATTTTTAACCACCCGACTATTCGCCCGATACTTTCACAGATTTTTTTTCTCCCCATTAAGCATCTGTTGTATACATGTTTGAGGCGATTTTTTTTTCACCTATCAGACGCATTTCGTAAACGAATTTTGACGTTCATGATGTTTTCGAAGAATTTAGATTAAATTTAAAGAAAGACTGAAAAAAGATTATCATTGAATATCAGCAGAAGCATTGAGAAAAAACAATTTAATCAAAAGCCAAAATTTCATAGCTCGAAAAAATGTTGATTAGCGGTACTATCATAGGATCTCTATAGCTTATCGTTATACAACCTCTTGCGATCTTTTCCGAACATGTCAATGTTTAAAATATAAATAACGTAAATATCCATCTACGACACTATATTTTTACTGTGCGGATTTTTCGAAGCATTGAGTCAATTGCAAAGAATTAATAAAACGTCATTGTTGTCGTTGTTATTGTTATCGCTGCAAAGAAGAGGAAATGTCGAAAATCAGACCTTGAATGAAGAGCTGATGGCCTACTAGCCATTTGCAAAAATACATCTTGTATTTTTCTGAAATTACATTAGTATACATGAAATTAGAGAAACAGTATCGAATTCAAAACGCGGAAAGTAGATGTTACGAGCCTTTAAATAATATCGTGGATTAATTTGGTATTTGTGGCCCTTAATCTTTATTGTTATGACTCACGAACCGGCGTTAATAGTCGTGATAAAACGTTATATACACATGAAAGGAGGATGATTTGATAAATAAGGGTGGTCGTTCATTTTCGAAACACGCATGTAAATGTGGATGTAGCGAGATCGGGTAATGCTCTGGGGCCCTTCGGTTTAGCGATGAAAGGAGCGACGTACTCATCTACTCACTTAGTATCATAATTATTAATTACTCTGGTTGCTAGCATAGCAGATAAGCGACGCTGTCCGGTGAAATTTTGAAGGCGTCTGACTAATAGCACCACCGCCAACCAATTAACTAATTGCCACACATTACCATCGCGAATTACCTTGCAATTAAGCAAAAGACTCGAGTACAAACCCTATGCGGATTGCTACATGCAGTACATGCACATATGTACTGAGGAGCGAAAAAAAATATTGCAGCGTTAATTGGCGAGGGAGTCGAGAAAAAGAGGCTCAACGCTACGTAGCTACAACCAGGACTACGGGACTTCAAGTTTGCAGGAGGGAGGTTTCTGGCTTGGGCTCTGGCTCTGGTTCTTTCCCGTAGTTACGTATACGCGAACCATGATTCATCCCTTGTTCGACCGTGCGTAGCGGCGAGCGAGGAAATTACACCGTGCGGGTGGGAAGGAGAGAGAATTACTTACACAGGACGCAGACTGAGAGTAGAATGAAGCGAAACCACATTGTACACTGTTTACGAGAAAAATAACGAATAATTACGGAACACCGAGAACCGTTTCTTCAGCTTTTAATTCAACGTTTTTTTCGTTATTATCTTCCATCAAATCGCTCACGTAGTTGTTATCTCACACCGGGCAATTCAAAATACTAGACTAATATCCAGTATTTAACTATAAGCCGGCCGGCTCTAACGGAACGACGCGCGGCACTGCGACTAGACGCCCCAAGCCGAGAGAACGAGACAACGCCGTCTGGTGGCTCATCCGCGAGAATTACCGGTTCGATGCACTTTACTCCCCTGCGCTAATCGCGCTACGCTAACCTTCGTGATCTAATTTCAAACCACAACGAGCAAGGATAACGAAGGGCGCTGCGCATCAGTGGTCTGAAGATAACCCGACAAAGTTAAATATTTTACGTTACCGTCTAAGGTCCGTCGAAGGTCAATGCGATAGGGTAGAACTTGATAGGATCGCATACCCCAAGTTGATTTCGAAGCATCACCAACCCTACGGTACCATCGAATGGTAAAAAGATAAATCAGAACCCTGCCTTCACGTTGGACGTTATCATGATCAGGTAAATCATAACCCGATAGGCTCGAGTAGGTTGAAATTGAAGTGTTTTGTGTCACCGTCAGAAGGTAGCTTAAACTCCGCTGCATTGATAAGCGATTTGAGATCTGACAGGGCAACGACAATCTACCTGTATTGTGTAATGGACTACCATTAGTTGATAGAATTGAGATTGTTCGACGTTATCGAGGCTTGCAAATAGCAGTGGATAATTAAGTTTTGAAAATAATATATGGGAAGATAATGTTTAGTGTTATGGGGACTCGGTGGTCTACAGTTTTCGAAAAATCGATTTTTTTTTTTTTTTGATGATATTTCGAAAGTATAGTCTTTCGAGAATATACTGTTAAATTTTTCCAATGATTTTGACGGTATTCCAGGTTCTACAGCCTTTATAGCAGGTAGCGAACGCTAGTCTTGCTCCATGAGTGGATGCATTAAAACTTTGAACTTTAAACTTTAAACTGATTTATCTCGAAACTACATTTTTCTGCACGATGGGTGATAAAAAAAAATTAAAACTATTCAACCGAATCATCTCAAATTTTAATATGTTATTCAGTACACCAGTGCTTATCGCAGGGACCGGCGAAATTTTTTTATTTTGTAAACTTCTTATTTTCTACATGAGAAATTTAATAAAAAATAGTTTGTTTTCGGTTTTTAAATTTCAATTACGCGCCATTTTGTCAATTAATTTTTTTTTTTCTTCTGTTCCGGTCCCTGCCATAACGATACTCATCATATTGATTAATAATTTCTTTGGTTTTGGTTTCTTTGATAAGTAAAAGTGCCGAAACTCCACCCACCGCCCAGGTTCATTTTTTTTAAGGGGTCATCTTCAGAGCCATTTTTAAAATGATTGAAATTTTTTTTCTAGTGTAACAAAAATGTTTTTGTATGCTTCTTGAGTATTATAATATACCTACAAAGTTCAAATACCGTTGTTCATTATTTTCACCTTCAAAAAAAAAAAATCCTAAAAATGCCTTAAATTCTCGGGCGTTAGACCACCGGGTCCCCTTAAGGCGCTTCCCTACCCAATTCTACCAGACCTGAAAATATTGGGATAAACGCGTGAAAAAGGTGCTATTAAACGGAATATCTCTACCTGGGCACCGAAGTCAATGAAACAAAATACGTCGCGCAATTCTATGTGCGACTCCGAACACGTACGGCCCGAAACATGTTTTTTTTACGCGAAAATAGAGAAGATATCCATGTAAAACGGTTTTGAAAACGTTTGACATGGATATTTTCTCTATTTTCGCGTTAAAAAAAAACATATTTTTGCCCGTACGTATTTTGTTTCATTGATTTCGGTGCCCAGGCAGGGATATTCCGTTTAATGACATTTCCTGCACGTGTTTATCTCAATGTTTTCAGGTCCGGTGGAATTGGGTAGGAAAGTACCTTAACTAACGAATAATGAATAGCAAACTTAACGATAGAACGTTTAGTACGACAAATACAATTTAAATTTGATATATTATTTCATACATGTCATGACATATGTACGTCGTTGTATGCACTTGATGACGTAGTTATTATCTTCATCGTCACCATCATTATTATTATTTATTATTAACAATCTAAACAGTCACATACTTACATGATACCAATACTTTTTTTTTTTTTTAGCTTTACTTTAGTTTTTTTTTTTAGTATTTTTTAACATTCTTGTTATGTATCTATTTTTTTCGACTCATTTGATCCATCATCAGTGACAGTGAAATAAATAAGAACAAATTATTGATTTCTAGCAATTTCTAATAACGTATGGATTCATTTATTTATTTCATTATTTCTTGTTGTCAGAATGATGGTAGATGAATGATGGATTCGATGAATGCATCTCTTATCTGCCGATTCGACATTAATACTCTATTAAACCAGTACATATCAGAAGTCTTAACAGTGTATGTAGGAAATGAAAAAGATTTCATTCAAAATTTCATCGTTGAATTAATTGGTCGAAAAATATTTGTCAATGTATATCAATGTAACGATCGGTAGGTACGAGAGCTAACTTCCTGTATACGCACTTCTTTAATAAAAGCTAATCACTTTACAGAGAGGATTTTCATTTTAAAATCTAAATCAACTACCTTATCTGAATCACGATAATAATAATAATGATAATAATAATAATAATAATAATAATAATATCAATAATAATAATAATAATTAATATAATATGTATAATATGTATGTACATTAATCTGTCATTTATACGTATATTTTTATTTATTTATTTATTTATTTTTTCATTCCTTTTTTATTTTTTTTATTTTTTGGCTACGCCCTTGAGTTACATCCGTCACTATGTTATTAGATCTCTTTATTTATTTCGTAATGACACTTTGTGATGAATCAAAATATGATTGACGAGTTCGCTAGGTGCTCGTATGGCGAATAAAAACGCTTTCTAATTTGGCGATATGTTTCATTTCGTCCCGGCTGCGTTTTTTTTTTTTTTTTTGAGTTCACATTTATTGTTCTTATATTATCAACATCGTGGTGATTGTATTATACTTGGCGGCTCACGTTTTTCAAAATATTCCAAATAACTCTTATTCTTGACTGGATGAAGGATGCCGAAGTTCCTATTGTCGTTGATATGTATCTAGGCTTTCAACACCGGAATTCACTTCCGGTCTCCCCAACCGGCGCTGTTGTAAAACCACGACGAGGCACTCTCGTCTCTCGTTTTGCTCCAGGTAGTGTCTAGCCCGCTGCCCCCACCGTCCTGTAAATAAAACCACTTCTCGTTAATATTTCACGAATAATAAAACAGCGAAATTTTAGTCCAGAATAAACTAATACATATTCTCGAGTTTGCAAGTGAAAAGGAGGCTAATACACGTACCACTACATTTAGTTGGTGTGGCGCTGGGGACAGGTAATCCATATTCGTGTAGTAGGATGAGTAGTTTTGGTAACATTGCTGCTGACTCGCTGTCGTGGTCCAAGCTAATCTCTGATGATCTCCGGGAAAACCACCCCCGCCTTCCGTCACGGCTGGACTCCAAATACTGCTGCTACTTCCGCCACTACTGTACACGGTTCCCCCCAACTGTAATTAGAAATTTAATGAAATAACAGTTTGTGAGAAGATCAAGATCTGCTTATAGCTTTTAGAAAATGTTCTTTAGTATGGTCGAGAATATCGTTCGTTCGCTTGAATAAATCATACAGGAATTCTCTGAATATTCACCCTATACCGAAAATTTTTGTTGATACTATTTCTTACTTTCACGTATATTTCAATTGCTACAAATTAACTTCGATTATAGGCAGGGCTGGATAACATTTGAAATAGTTTCATTTAAAACAGGCATTTGAAATGCAAAATGGCATTTCGCATTTTCATTTCAAATGGTATTTTCCAGAGCATTTCCATTTTATATTTAAAATGGTAAATTCAACCCATTTAGCCATTTATAAAATGCTAAATAGTTTTTCCGCATGGGTCTAAAAAAACTTTCTGCCGACATTTTGCATCGATTCTTTGTGACTATACTTCGCAGCAGTACAGCACTACGTTGATTTTATCCGCATCGGCGTGTCTTTTCCTGTCAGCTGTATAAAGTGTGTAGGGTAACACGGGGCAAAACGGGCACGAGATCAAAAAACAAAATAAAAAATTGTCGCAAATGATTTTTATGATACGACGACGTATTTTGGATTATTAATGACGTTATTAATGACGTTCGTTGAGAACAAATCGTTTGGACTAAGATTAGATGTCCAGTAATGTCATCTGGTGCAATTTTTGACTTGAAATAAAAAGGGGAATCATCAACCCCACACTCAGCAAATATTATTGGAGAGATTCCCATACTACGTATAGTAATTTTGTGATATACTTCCAATATGCCGATCGTTCCTATACTTTATACCAAATGTCACCAGAAACATAGATAATTTTCAATGAATATAAGAAAGACATTCCTATATTTATGGTGACATTTGGTATAAATTATAGGAACGATCGGCATATTGGAAGTATATCACAAATCGACCCCTTAGTGGTAAAACATGCTATCCCAGAATAAGCTGGGAAAACATGCTAACCGAGAATAAGCTAGCAAAACATGCTACCCGAGAATAAGCTGGCAAAACATGCTACCCGAGAATAAGCTGGCAAAACATGCTACCCCAGAATAAGCTCGCAAAACATGCTACCCGGGAATAAGCTGGCAAAACATGCTACCCGAGAATAAGCTGGCAAAACATGCTAGCCGAAAATGAGTTTCAAGAATATACTATCTCGCATCAGAAATTTTTTGGAGCAAAATTTGGTTGGTAACACTGCTGCTCGCATAAAGACGAACGAAACGATCTTCATTCTAATTCTTACACAGAAATTCATTTGTCGCAGCAAAAACGTTCACATATAGTTAGTGTAAAAACTATTCGTACAGTCTAAGTGAAAAAAAAAAATAAAATAAAAAAAAAGAAGAAACGATTTTCGATCGATTAAATTATCTTTGAAATTCTTTAGCGACCTTTCTAAATTGTTCAATCACGCCCCAATTTTGAAAGACTTACTTAAATACTCAAAACTACGAAATTTTGGGGTTAGACCCAAAACTTTGAACTCTAGATCACAACGTTGTCACCCTACTGTATATGTTGTGTGACTATTTTTTCTGTGTAGAAATTGAAATGAAGATCGTTTTGTTCGTCTTCATGCGAGCAGCAGTGTTACCAACCAAATTTTGCTCCAAAAAATTTCTGACGCGGGATAGTATGTTCTTGAAACTCATTTTCGGCTAGCATGTTTTGCCAGCTTATTCTCGGATAGCATGTTTTGCCAGCTTATTCCCGGGTAGCATGTTTTGCGAGCTTATTCTGGGGTAGCATGTTTTGCCAGCTTATTCTCGGGTAGCATGTTTTGCCAGCTTATTCTCGGGTAGCATGTTGTGCCAGCTTATTCTCGGCTAGCATGTTTTCCCAGCTTATTCTGGGATAGCATGTTTTACCACTAAGGGGTCGAAATCTACTATACGTAGTATAGGAATTTCTCCAATCAAATTTACCACTAACGCGACCAGAAGTGTCATTGTTGATGACAGTCGCAAACACTAAATCTTATGGACGAGACGATACTGTAGTTACAGTAATATAAATACCCCTGATAAGTAGTGAGGACTACAGTATTAACAAAGTATATCCTCTGCCTGTAAGAGCGCTAAACGATACATATGTTACCTAGAGACAACAGAAGAACTGGCGGTGGTAGACCACGAATATAGAAATTGCCTACAAATGAAGGAGGCGAACCTGGGGAGTGGGGACCTGTAAACGACTAGGTGAGCATTATTTATGTGACTCAAGACGCCCCACGAATGCGATAGGAATAGGTTCACCCTGCGAAATTGCAATCCTTTCGAAACTAGACGTAGAGCTCTCGAAATGCCCAAAAAGAGTTGTTAGGGTAAATAAGGCAATAGTTTTAGTTCTGCAGAGACCAAGCACCTGCTTATACGTAGCTCCAGATGCCGAGGTAATCACAGTAGCTTGTGAAGGTTTGCCTGCGGCGCGTGAAGCTCTATTAGGCACTGGCACATTAGCTCTCAACGAGAAATGCGCTGTTACTGCAAGAAATTTCCGCATGGAGACGCTACGGCAATACCAAAGTAAGCAAGAATTTAGCTACCTGCTGCCGTATAACCTAAGTTTACACGAAATGGACTGGATGGCATTATGGCAATTCCTAAGTCCGACGATAAGGGTGTCAGTGTAGTACTTAAGAGCGACCTGCGGGACGCAAACGAACTAAACTTCTTGGGAACTAGCTTTCAGAACCTGCATAAGGAATTAGATGATAAGCAGAGTAGTCACAGGCGGCACCTGCCGTATGTGGCGCCATTGTACCCAATAAGTGGACTAGTACTAGAAGGCATGATAGATTACATAATCTATAAATTCGCATCTCCGCGGGAACGGGCTTCGAGGTTTTCGAAGTTTTCAAAGCCGTTTTACATGGATATTTTCTCTACTTTCGCGTAAAAAAAACACTTTTTTGGCCGTACGTGTTCGAAATCGTACATAGAATTCCGCGACGTATTTTGTTTTATTGATTTCGGTGCCCAGGCAGAGATATTCCGTTTAATAACACCTTTTTTCACAATGTTTTCAGGTCTGGTGGAATTGCGTAGGGAAGCACCTTAAGAAATTTCGCTAGGACATCTAGTTTTCGAGAAAAAAAATGTTAAAGTTTAAATGTAAATGTTTAAGTCAATGAATGTTAGACGGAATTGAATGAGAAAAATGACAGAATCTAGTTGAAGGATTATTCTATCCGATCAAATAAACCTCATTTAACTGCGTAGCGTAATTATGCGGAAAAAAAATAAATAAAAATCATTGTTGAAGTGAAGAATCGGAAGTTGATGATTTATATGATTTTTTTTTCCAGCATAATTACGCCACGCAGTTGAATGAGGTTTATTTGATCGGATGAAATAATTCTCACTCTAGATTCTGTCATTTTTCTCATTCAATACCGTCTAACATTCATTGATTTAGAATTGTTTGAAAAATGCCATTTTTAAACGATTACGTAACTTTAACATTTTCTTTTCTCGAAAACTAGATGTCGTAGCAAAATTTCCTAAACACTGTTGGATTTAGCGTGACAAAATCTATCGAATGGCGTAAGTTTCATTGCTCGCCCTAAACTTGACCTGAATTTTTAGAACCGTGGAATTATTGATGAATAAAAAGAAAATTTTGTTTGTTGGAGAAAAAAAAAAAACGAACCAAAAACTTTGTACTTTTCGTAAATAATGAACTAATTTAATTCACTTTGAAACTTGATACACGACAGTCGGGGGGCTTCGCCGCCTGCACCCCTGCTGACCCCCAGCTGGATTGGGTTAGTCGAAGAATTCAGATATTTTTTGAAGCAATCAGTTCATAAAATATTCCTGAATATTATCAAAACCTGATAAGTGCGGAATCTATAACACAGTTGCTATAGTTTTGTAACGTTTTCTAATCTTTTAGTGACAAAGATAATCGATCCGATTTTAGTACTCCATTATTATTTACCGATTTCCCCTCTATCTCCACGTGACAGAAGTCAAGTCAAGACTAATAATTTCATGATTACCAACAGAGTCAAAATGACTTGATAAGAAAAATGGATAAGACAGGGTAAGTGACAGACACCATCGAATATATTCTCAGTGCAGATACTTGTTACCTATGTATGGTACATCTATTGATCTGTACCTAGTGAAAGAAATTTTCAATAACTTGAAGTAAATTCAAGTCCACTGGACTCTTGTGGTAACTTACACTCGGCGGAGTTGTGCTTGCTGCTAACAGCAGGCTAGTGGCACCCCCTGCAGGTTTGTATTGTGGTGAGTCCCTCAAAAGTGCTGGTGAACTGGCTGCGGAGCCACTCGTACCTCCGCTTCTGCAATGCGAAATTGTAATCAAGAACGATTTAAGACCGTAGAGAGGATGACTGTTGCCAATCGCAAAAAAAAAAAAAAAAAAAAGGTTATTGAATTTCCGGAATAGAATGCAGGTTTCTCAGTTATTCATTGTCAGAGTAAAAGTGAGAATGGGTGTGACCATAAATCTATAAAAAAAAAATAGGTTTACTCACAGTGGTGTTGTGGCTGGAACTACGGCGGCAGGGGCAGGCGTGGTGGCAGCTATCGAAGGGCTTTTACCAGACGGAGGGTTGTTGCCGGAATTAGCTGAGGGTTTTTTTGACCTGGGCGTCTTCTCCTGTTGTTGTTGCTGCTGTTTTTGTTGTTGCCTGCATTTAGCTCTGCGGTTCTTGAACCACACCTAAAAAGCGGTACGATTCATTATCGTTATGCTGTAGTGGCAGAAGACCCACTTTTTCTATTTTTCTCATTTTCATGTTTCATTTGAACTAATTTTGATACATATTGATAAACGAGATATCAGAAATTGAGATCCTCGAACAGGCAATATCGATCTTTGATTATTTTGTTTGACACCCCATTCAGTAGTTTTACGACAGGTTTCAGCCTTGGAAATGAGTAAATAATGGAGTTTTGCCAGAATTTTGAACTACAGAACACAAAAATTTCAGATCTTTTCATTTTACATATTTTTCCGAATAGTTTGCATCCATCAAACGACTAGGTATGAGGATGCTTCGTACAACGGCCTGCGAAATCTACCCGGCGGTATTGTCGAAATAATTTTCCAATAATTATAATACTGTTATAAACTCAATTTCCCATCTGTACAATATACAATGTATATTATACATACATTTCGATACCCACGTTCTAATATGTCGTAACCCACATTTGGAAAAAATTTCAGCAGGCGATGAAAACGGTTCACTATTACCATTGAGAAGATAGGATTTTGCGGATTGGAATATTTATTTAAAAATAGTAAATCAACAATTTGACCGCTAGAACCTAAACATAAGCTGCGACACATTATTATCATTCCATTTTTCAAAAAAAGTCAATTTATCAAATTGTGTGGGATACAACATATTAGAACGTGTGCATCGATTTGTAACTGGTGAATGATAATCAGCAAAAAAAAAATTGCTTTTAGAACTAAGAAAGCTCTTTGTTGCTCTTTAGTTTTGCAGAACAACTTCATTCAGGTTTCTCAAAGGCTAGCACACCGCTTAAGGTACACGAATGAAAGATCGAAGGTCCTGATATAAGGCGAGCTGATCAAGATCCGTTTTGTTTCGGGGAAATCGTGCTGCACAAAGTAATGCGCTTACAGCTGGATTCGGAAGCTCGTTTTGATCTATCATGAGGTCTAAATGACATTTTGAATCTCGTTAATTTTGAAGATTAGTGAGCCTACGGATCAAATTGGCAGTCAATGGACATTCCTGGTTCTAGATTTTCAAATTAAAGTTGAGAACGTAGGTCGGTTTTATCAGGACCGCAGACAGAGAGCCGCTGCGAAGCCCCGTGCGATCAATGTTACGCGGAGGTGAGCTTAGGTTTCTCGGGATTTTCTGTCGCTGGGGAACGATGACACGGCCTCGGCGTTCTTCCACTATCGCGAAGCTACCCAACTCCGTCCTCTACCCCGTGTCCACGGTTGGTAAATTTAAATGAAGGGAAAACAGCTGAGCTTAACATAGCGAGAAGCAGCACTCATCGTTCCACACAATCCACGTTCAACAAATTTCGAACTAACAAATTTCAGTTTCATCGTGCATTTCTGTTTAACAGTATGCGTTATTCGGCTCATAGGAGTTAAATAATTTGTTCGACAATAGTTATTCAAGAATATGTTTCAAGCAATAGTTTCATGGTGTAAAGGAATACAAATGAAACATCGAATGGGGAATTCGCAATGGGGATTTAAAAAATGAGAGTAATATCTTAGTATTTCGACTAATACGTACGCTGATAAAATCCCATTTCATATCTCGTCTTTCTACCGCTATACCATTCACGTTTTGTATTGAATACTTTTACCTCTGACTGTCAACATACGAATTACTCAACTGTCATTAGTCACAATGTATACATTGCACGTGTACTAAACTGAGTGAGATATGAGTCATTTCACGTTAGGGACACAATTACTCTGTGCATGACAATCGACAGTCTATTTAGCAAGCGAGACAGTTAAGTACAAGACTCTTAAAAGTTATTAAATACTATCAGGATAAATTTGAAAGAAAAACTCCCAAGAGCCAGAAAAGCGCCGAGCAACTGAAATGAGTTCTAATCAGCTACGAGCAGAAGCTAGAAAATTAAGAAAAAAAAAAAAAACTACAGAGAAAAGCGAAGAGATGAAAAGGATCCTATTCCTGACTTTCGCCTTGGGCTGGATAGTTACAGATGTCGTAGCGACGCGCTTATGGGTACCGAGACCGAGCGCAGCATAGGACTCGTGTCGTTGCATATTGTGGGCTCATCAGTTGCAACCGAGAGACTAGGGACCTCCTTACCTCTTCCCTGCACCTGGCCTTTGTGTTCATGGTGGAAGTCGAACAGAGACCATCGTGCTATAGATTTCGGCACGTAGCGTAGGAATGAGCTACCTTTTTTTTCTACCAAAAGTTGCCTTTTGCTGGCCTTTCTCTGTGACGGATAATGGATCCTAACTTGGTACCGAGGTTTCCCTGCAGAACACATTTCGAAATTTTCAATTCAATGTCTGCGGAAAATTGCGAGAGGCCTGCGAATCAGAAGAGAAAAAAAAAAAAAAAATACTGGAACTTTTCACTTGTTTAATAAAAAATCCGAAAGCCAATAACTAATTGCGTCCGCGTTACAGAAAACCTATACAAACATGAAACGGCGTGCATATTAGCTCAAAACAGATGACCTACGTATCGAGCTGGTATCAGACTGAATAGAATAGATAATTTATTTTAAGTGGCCGAAAACGTAATGCTGGTGAACAAAAAAACGAAGGAGACTCATAAATTATACGTTGACAAAGATTGTTCGCCCCTTATTGACCGTCGCGTGGTTGGTATTCTTCTAACGCGACCTAACAGGATAATCGAGTTAGCTCGTCAAAGACTGGGAATGGCGAATCGATGAGTGCCACGTGCTGTTATACACACATGGCTGCGATGCCCCTATACAGAGATTTATACGGGGTGTCGTCTTGATGTAATCTCTCCGGGTAAATATCTTTTCCATTTTTAAAAATCCTGAAGCAATTCTGAGTGAAAAGTCCTGCGGTTTTGAATGGGATGTCTACTAAACAGGTATTCGATAAATCCTGATTCGTCCAAGGTCTCTAAACCATCGCCTGGTTATGATTGATTCAAACTTGTACCCGAGAGCGTACCGGATCCAACTACATCCAATAAAGTCTCATTACGTTACAGTGCCCCAAATTATTGGCTTCTTAATTGCAAGATAAAATTCACGGGTGGCGCTGAAGACTTTTTTTTACTGTCTGTGTGAGTAAACAGCAATTCAACTTTGAAACTACGATAGCCGTGCCTCGTAGATTGATCAATAAGACAGGCAGCTCTGCGAACATTGCTTCAGGATTTGGCTTTGTCTTTTCTAAAAGTTTTTTTTTGGAATCTAATAGTGGCCGTAGTATTTTATGTGTATGATGAATTCTTTAAAGGTGGAACATGAACCTGCACTCGTGATTCGGGAAGGTTGATCTTGAGCGCGACCTCCTCACGCATGAAGATGTCCGGGTACCTTGTCTTCGAAAACAGACCCTCCAGTACGTCTAGCTGAGCTCTGGTGAACGTTGTTCGCTCCCGTCGCTGCTTTCGCGGGTTACCTTCAAAAGCGAATCATGAATGATTGTAAGCCCATAGATAAGCCTGATTATCGACTGCAAAAGTCTCACATATTAATCAAATACATTCATTTTTTGAATATAAAATAATGCTTGGCTCGACTACACACACTTACAATTATATAACAATTGGTCCATTTACCCGACAGCCGATCATCAAAACTCGAAGAAAAAGTCGTAAGGGCGAAAGCATAAAATCGTATAATTTTTCAATGAATCTATTCTTGATGGCGGTTTGGTACAAGATTTAAAACATTAAGTAAAAAACTCCTGGGGTCCATTACTAATGTGGGTCTATGTGCCCACTTACAACGACGCACGACGACAATCAGATAAAATCAGCTAATCGCAGTTAACGACCGTTTAGGATAAAGGCTAGGGTGATGGGTACATGTTTATATAATTTGTCGAGTCCCGCACCTGTCGTTATCTGCTACAGTGATGATCAGCTATCAGGGAAATACTACAATGCCCAACAGTAAAATAGAGTGATTATATCGAATTAGATGCTATATTATAGTATATTTGAAATGCGGCACTCACAGTAGTAGGACTCACCGGCGGTTGTGCAACCGGGATAGCCGATGCTGGTATGAAGAGCCTCGATTGGAGGCATTCCCAAACTGACGTAAGGGTTTGTCTTCAGGCCACCGTAGGGGCCCGCTGCTGAAGCCCCGAAACCCGCTGGTCCAAATAAGTCGGTCGCTGAGGCAGTGGAGGACGCTAGTCCACCTAGGTCCGCGCCGCCCCCGCCCCCGGCGCAACCCGTCCCCCCGCCGAGGCTGTTCGGCCACATCACCAGCGCCACTTCCGGTCCCCGTTGTCTGCCTTGTTACAGAGATGTCAATGACTTGGACGTCCCACCCTGGAACTGCAAAATCCACTTCTATCAGATAAGCTGGTAAGTACGATGGAGAGTTTTCAGAGTTTTTGAGTTATAGAAATGTTTTTTTGACTTTTGGGTGCGTCCGTGAAACGATTGAGTAACGCTCACGCGGGCAGTTGGTTGTCGTCGGCACGAATGGCAGCTGCGATGCCCGCCATAGGATAATCCCTGACTGCAACACGATTCCTCTTTGGCATGGTGGATGCAGGCACCCCGCACCCGGGCTTCCCCTGGACGCGCTTGATCCCAGAGCTTGATCCTCTCCGGTTACGCAGTCAAAACGCTATTTTTCATACATAGATATTCACTCGGCACGGATCTTCGATGGACGTCACATAGCTCGCATGTATTGGGCCCATCGTGCATCTGCTTAAGTGCGACATCGGAGGAGGAAGCAAGAAAATTTACTCGTTTATGATGCGGGCCGACTTCAGGTACGAGTATATTAGCTACATGAACATACGCGTGACACATAGTGTTTCTGGTATGTCTCGCACATCTGTGGAGCAGACTTCTGCTAAGTTTTTCAACGTCACACATGTGTTTCGGATCAAGTTATTAATTCTCATTTACATTCGCACCGTCTTGATCAACACTCGGTGCATTCCAACATTAATCTACATTCAACAAGTCTTCACCTGATATAACTATCGATGTATTACTTCTCAACGCTTTTGGGGCTTCGAAGAGATGGGCAAAATGAAATATTGTAGTTAGCTGTTTCTTGATGTCCTACGGGACCTCGGTCAGCAAAAAAATGGTGGGCTTAAGTCTAATGATTCAAGATTGTGTTACTACGTGCTTATCATGCTGAATTCCATATCGATGCATCGCTTCTTAGTTTTTCTGCTATTTTATGAACAAAAGTCTTTAGATTGAATAAATTTTTTTATATTCTGTCGAGACTTCGCTCCAACACGAATGATTTCAAAGAATGTGCGACCCCCTAACTAGAAATGAGACAAACAGCGTTTGGATTAGTAATCACAAGCGTATGATTATTATACTTGAGCGAAAATCCCAACAATTTCTCACAACATTAACTGGATCAATTTTTTGCTCTCATGAAACACTAACACAAGACGAAAAATGCTAATTGAGTTATGTCATGGTAAGACATCTCACAGAAAGGTAAATTTTTGTTATGTAAATTCTGTGGTACCGCATACATTTTCATATAAAAATACTGCAAACATACCCACTCAATTTTCTCGACAGGGCGATTTTCAGACGTTTTCATGTGCAGATATTCGAGTATTAATCGATTTCCATGTTGCGATTTTCGAAGAAAGAGGTTGCGGATATAACTTGTTAGTCTCGTGTAAATGTGTTGCATTTTTGAGTGAAAGCAAACAGCACAGAGAAATTAGATATCGAAAAAAAAAAATATATATAATTACAATATCGTATTAGCAGAAAGTTCGATATCGAAGCATCGATACTGAATATTATAGTGTAAATCTAAGGTTTTGTCAGTCTATTTTTAACTAAGAAGTAGCAAAAACATCGATGAGGACTCAGATATCGCGTCATACAAAAGTTCGAAAATCGCCTTACCGAGACAATTTCATCATCGATGTGGCAGTACTTATATTATCGGAATTATAAATTGATTAATAATTGAGGCCCATCCCTAGTCGCCCACCTCCTTTTGGTCGAAATGTGTCACATTGATGGGGTGGATGACTGAGAATGGGCCTTAAATATCTTGAATTCACCTATTTTATTAACTCACTCTGATGTATTGGTCATAAATACTGGTAATTGGTATTTTTCGTTGCTATAATCTTTATGCAAAAAGGCTGCTTTCTCGTGTCATTAATCTTTGAGGTGCACTCATACCTTCTGTAGAATCTATCAAGCATTTACCAATGTGACTAACAGATGGGTTTACAAATGGGTGAGTAACAAATCGTTTAGCGTAAGAGTAAAAGCTTGTGGAATCAACAAATCATGGAAATCGTGTCTTTACATATTGATTTTCTGATCATATAGTTCAAAAAGCCTCCTGAATCACTGGACCCGTCGGAATGTTCCGAAGGTCGACTGCTATGTTGATTCGACACGTATCTATGTGGAAACTGTGTCATCTGGATGAATAGTTATCAGAGTACGCTGCAATTTCGAATATAGTTCAGTACGGGGAGCTGATACGAAATCATCATTATGATAGAAGTGTGAAACTCACTATTCGTCGCCTTAGTATTTGTTTGCCCTACAGTCTATTTTTGGCTGAATTTTAGCCTATATCCAATGTCTCTTACTGAAACTGCCCTACATCCATGTCAAAATATGGTAAAATTGACAAATAAATGGCTTGACAAATGAAATCGTACTATTGGCAATTACAAAAATGACCTGTAGTAAGTTAATGTCGCATTAAACCACTTCAATTGATATATGAATGAAGTTGATGGATGAAATGGTTTTTCAAACTTCAAACGCGTTCATCTCCGTTTGAACCATATATGGCTGTGGGGTAAAAAAATACTAAGGCGACGTACTGTCTTCTATGATAATTTAAGGATTGAACAGTGAATGGATAGAGTAGCCGAAGATGGAGTGAAATGTCAGCTAAGTTCACGAATCATAGTGAATATTACTCAATCCTCAGATGTCACTCCACATACAAAGTAATAAAAAAGTGAAATGTTCAAATTGTAGAAGAGTTGTGCCTTGTTATAGAAGAGAGATGTAAACGAACCCCCGTAGAAAATATATTCACTACAAAGGGTGTAAATAATGTTTGGAGTAGAGCTGCTTTATGAGTCAAATAGTACAGATTGTCGAGTTGATTTCTGGTCTTTCTGTTGCTTATCGACTACCAAGTGATTTCGATGAAGGGTGACGTTATGAAGGGGCTAGTAGGAAGTATAAGCTGGTAGGAGAAGAGATGGAGATGCGTACACCTACGCGTACATGGCGTAGATTGAGTAATAAATCACGCATGATTTGTTTTCTATAACATGCAGGTACCTATGAATCGGAAAGTCGCAGAGCCCCTTTTAATAAAGTATTGTTCTTCGGATACTTGTAGTACCACGACGGTGGGTGGGTCTCTTTGCCTTTGCCTCTGCCTTTGCCTTTGCGGTTATATTAAAAACTCGACAGAAGGAATTAGAGAACGCGCGGGCAGGAAGTGGTGCTTCAGGGTTCTTGTGCGGTAACCGTGAAATCGGCGAGGCGCGAGGCCCTTTATTTTTGTGCGTCGCAGTTCACCCACCAAACCCCCGTTTCGTTCTCTCATTCTCTGGTCCTCCTCTTGCACTTGCTACAAGGAACCGCGAGGGCGTTCCTCGAGGATTGGTCCTCGAGAATCCTCTCGGGGTTCCCCCCACGCTCCTGGACCCTCGCCAGGTCGGTTCGCGAGTACCCCTCGCCGATCAATCGATTCCACTTTCAACCGTCGAACCCCCATCGCGAACCCACCGCAAACACTTTCTGTTGCCAATGAGTACGTCGAGTGTATCTGGACCACCCGGCTAACGACTCCTAAATCTCTATTATTGCGTTCAGCTTTTCTAACCCGAAGATATCACGCTTTGGTACCCATGAGATTTCATGCAACACATTTCAACCCCAACTAACGGGTCATGAGCGAAAAATCGATCATCGCCTTTTGCTCATAATATCCAAAAGTAGTATTTAATTGTAGTTGTCGAACTATTTCACTCAGCTCCTGATATTTGACATCGATTAATACCCATATACAGGTAGATTAGCAAGACGTATTAGGTATATTTGCCTCTGAGAACTACTAGGCTATAGGACTCGCATTGTTTTCAAGAGTGTTTGCTCACGAGTGCATTGTTGCTCGAGGACGCTTGAGGGTCGGGTCGAGCTGCACCGTGCGCCCGTATAAGCTACCCTACCTTCGTATTATATCATGCGTGGGTGTAGGCAGGCGTAGATGTAGGTGTAGGTATGCGTATACAGGGTGATCACTCGAAGTACGACACTATTAGTATCTGGATCTCCAAGGCTTATTATGCGATATGTATGAAGAAATCTGATGCAAAAACCTTTCGCTAAGTAATTTAATGTAATATATATTCTCCAAAAAGCACATCCCACGTGAACAAAAATAATCCAAATTATTTTTTCCAAAAAAACTAAGGAAATTTCAGCCATCACACGTAATTTTCAAGGTGCTAAAGATAACTAAATTGTTTACGGAGATCTCACCTTGAAAATTACGTCTGCGATGTAAAATTTTCTCAGCTTTCTGAACAAAAATATTTAAAAAATGTTTCAAAATTTGGGCAACAGCAAAAAAACAGCTTTTCAATTTTGAGCTCAATTTAAGAGCTTTCTAGACTATATTGTTCGCAGCTAGACAGGCAAACGCTCTTAATTTCCCGTCCGCCTAGCCTAAGTCTTTTCGTGGGCCCAAGAAAAGAAGGGACGCCTATCTATGTTATTTATATACCCATATAACTGCGTAGAGGACGGAGACGACCAAGAAAATTCTTGATCAAACTGAGCATTTCTATAAATCGGAATATTAGAAGTTGGGTCTTGGGTCGAAATTATGAAACGCTAGTTCCGTTGTATAGAGACAAAAGATTTTTCGAACCAACTAGATTTATTCAACTGAGAAAAATCTGGCGATCAAATATCAAAGACTAATAGCCGGTTTCTCCAACGACAAATAACTTTTATTCGTCGATTAACTTTATTCACTGATTTAGGAATTGCATTTTTACATTGAAAACATAGTTTTATAGGGCTAGTTATATTATAGAACGTTATTTTTATCTATGGAATAACTTAATTTGTGAAATGAAACGACATTTTCGATGTGAAAATGCAATACTATCTAAATCAGAGAATAAAGTTGATCGACGAATGAAAGTTATTTATCGCTGGTGAAACCGCCCATAAATGTTGCAAGATTCAATAAAATTGGGGTGAGTACCAAAGAGATAATGATATAGAGTGATGTTATTACGTAAACGTAATCCACTCAACTCAAATGAAAAATACTTGCTCTCATCTAAATACGTTTGATTAATTCAACAAATCTTTCATGTCCATGTGAAGACGAAGCATGATCATTGTTAGATGATATTACGGAACCTTAGAAAATATGTTCTCGAAAGTTTGTGCCTTTCCGTCATTATTTAGTATCATTAGAATTTCGGTATGTATGTAGGGTAAGTCCGGGGTAAATGACCATATTTTTGTTGGAACCTTATGGTTGGCAAACTATGATGATTGAAACAATATGTTTGACTTTACCGCAAACTTTGAAGATATTTTTATTATAAAACTACCACATATATAATTTTTGATCGATATTACATTGACAAAAAAAAAACAGTTTCAAAAAAACTTACGATTGTGCCATGTGGTTTATACTCTCCCTCTACCTTTACCCACGGCTTTTTTTTTTTTTATTTGTTTTTTGCTTTCGCTCACAAACTGAGCATAAATCATCAAATTCTGTGCAATTTTCGTGCACTCATAGTGGGAAAATTTAAATCCTGTTCAAAAACAATCGCAATGCTCTACGAACTGGAATGCAATTGTTTTTACATCATCAATGCCAAGGGAATCCACTTTCTTGCATTGCCTTACTATGATCGGCAATTTTTCTGTCATTACATAAACCGATGAAATTAAAATGAAGCAGAACCAAAGAAATAACGGTTTTGGCCATCTCTCCCAAATGTCTGGGCTAGATGGCCATATCAATTATTCAAACAAATCGGAAGTAACCTTTTAATGATTTTACGCTAGAATACAACAAAGGTCTCTAATGATACCATCAGAGTTATAAAAATGTGTAATTATTCAAAGTTAATATAGTGAGCACGTAAACAGTGAACGTGTTCAACAAATTCCCAGCAGTCAAAATCCAATAAGGAATATTTTACTCACTTTTTAATATTTTTTCGCGACACTTTAGAACTTTTACTTATTCGTACGCACGGTACGAAGTGATTTACTCTATATGCAGTGCCATATATCGAGTAACATGATAAAAATATTAACGCTGTCCATCTCTGCCGTACGGCTATCTCCCCCGGTTTTACCCTAGGTACTGCCAGAGAAAGTGCATGTGTCATTTCAGTAAATTTGTTGTAGATCTTTCACCGTACGAATGTTGTAAAATAGAGCACTCGAGTGTATTTTCAAAGATTGTCCTTGCAAATTTTGACTCTCTACCGTAGGGTCTCTTTTCGAAATAGTGAGTGCATCTTTTATTCTGATAAATTTCCAGAGGGTGTTTCTTACAAGCACGATTAGACAATTCGAGTTTGAGGCATATATGTGAATTGATTTTTCGCTCTAACAATAATGTACATAATACAATTCTTAGACTTATATCCGAGCCTATTTTTTCGCGCTGACAGCCCGACGGACAGACGGAGAGACGAGGGAATAGTGAGCTTTTTAACAGACCGTGTAACCTATTCTCATCCCGTCCGGTGAAATCCCTACCATTCTTTATTCCCTGCGGGAATTGAATGCAATTTAAACTACGCTGTTGTTGCGGATCTATTGAGCGTGAAACTTAATTCCCATGGAAATGGCAGTATGTACTGTTGTATATAATATATCACATAATATACCCTATAAACATCCAGTCTAATACGTATATTATACCTATATATATACGGCGAATCCTTACGGTCGTATCCCGAATCATGCGTACAGGACTTTGTAATTCTACGGAGCCAATTTTGAAAAGGTTTTGTTGGCACGCAAACGAGGATGAAACGATGATGAACTCAACCTCGTATCGTCCACGGACTGGGTGGTCCAGTCAGTTAGGTCTAGCAAAGCCTTCTTCATGTTCCATTCGAAAGCATCCACGCGAGATATAGGATCGCGCCTCTCGGCACTCTGTTCATCTAAAGAAATCGTCTGCTACTAGTAGTCACCGTGCATCTCATAACCATAGACTATTCAAATTCCAAAACTATGAACCCTCAAATCCCAACTTTTGAGTGCAGGAGTGAGAAGTGCAACTTTTTCATAGTTTCACCATATTCTTCACATTTATGATGAAATTCTCCATATATTTCCATCGATATGCGTTCTGCTTGTAGCATGTTATGAAGTATTCTTCGCTGGCATTATTAGAGACTGATATCTGCTCATCAAGTTGTGTATCATTGAATATAAAGGGATCTGGGTCCAGTAATGGTATGAGACTGCACGGTGACCTAGGACATCAGGTCGCTAGACGAAAGGAGGCCCAGTCCAGCAGCAGCAAGAGGCAGGGCACGTAGCAGGGGCAATCCAAGAAGATTACCGTAAGCAGATTATTCTGCCGGATAGCGCCGAGTCCTGCCTCCGCGTTGCTCGGCTGCTGCAAGCACGTAATTCGCGCGCGAGCTGCCGCGACGCAGTCATCTCTCGCCATCAACCAGGAGGCTGCGGAGCCTACCTGGAACTCATCCCCGGGGAACGGATACATCAACCACCTTCCGCGTACAGATCAGCTATAGATACAAGTTATACCCGACTAACTCTCACTGCAGATGTATTTTTATCGAAAAGTGTGCAGCACCGTTGTTGGACTTTGAGTGCGAATCGTTAATTGAGAGTGTATATAGCTACATTATAGTTGTTAAATTCTTTTTACAAAAGAAAAGAATCTCGTGATCAGTAAATGTTCCCTGTATTTTCGAAGCCGCGAAACAGATAATGTCGGAACAAACTTTTTCCAATTCATTGTTTTTCTTTTTTGTTGACGGAAGTTGGATTCGCAGGCTGATGAAAAAAGCACTACTCACCCACCTGCGATTGATCTCCGTGGGCAAACAGCTTCTTAGGGGTGCTGAGAGTCTGATGAATGTGAACTCTTGGGTAATCCTGTGACGTGGGATATCCAGGTGGACGGAAGACACCTGCACTCTCGTGAAGAACGATGGACCCCAAGGTGATATCGATGTGGTTAAGATTTGACGAATTATGAAATAAACGATGAGTGCACACGAGCACAAATAAACCGTAGAACCGTAAGATTATAAAACTGTCGACAATCGTAGATCCTGCACAGCCAATTATTGGAGATAATGATCAGACCTGTGTAGGTGCAGGTAGTCTTTATTCCTTTGCTTTACTTAATCCTGGCTCCTACCCCGCGGTACGTACGAGCCAGGCACGGGCGAACGCGCGAACGGGCGAACAACACACGGAAAGACGGACAAACGGACGAGAGACAGAGCTGCTATAATAGCAGTAGGGCGTAGAAGCAGCTCAACTTTTCACGAGAAGTTTAGTTTGTTACGGTACGCTCTCTTCGGAGGGTTGTTTGGGGCGTGGGGGCTCTAACGGCGTCGGCTTCTGGATCAGGGCGTAGCAAAAGGGCACGGCCTACGCCTGCGCTGCGCACGGTGGGGCACCAATCAGATGTTAGAACTTTCGTTGTTACCGCGCAATCCAAACTGCGCGCAACTGCGCAGAACTGTTCGCGGTATAGTCCGCATCAGGTAACATTGGCCCGAGAAAAAGGCAGCCCGGGAGCACAGCGGCATCACGCTACAAGTAAGTCACAAAGCGAAAGAGACAGAAAACTCGTTAGGCTTCCTGGTACTTCGACGCCTACGTATGCGCTGCCATACCGCCTACACGACAGCGGTCAGATCCAAATGCAGCACGTACTTTCTGTCTGTTACCTGACACCCCCTCGATCATGTCGAACAAAGAATAGATACGATCGACTTCAGTATAAATAGTCACTAAGAATATCTCGGTATGACTTATGAGTTCGAACCACGAAATGTTATTCTTTAGTTATTTCCGAAGAATCTAAACCGAATTTGTAACTCTTGATGCTACGCATCTTCAATGTATTATAATACTTTTTGATAAATCTAGCGGGTTTCATGAAAAACTATG
Source organism: Tenthredo notha (assembly GCA_914767705.2). Classification (NCBI taxonomy): domain Eukaryota; kingdom Metazoa; phylum Arthropoda; class Insecta; order Hymenoptera; family Tenthredinidae; genus Tenthredo; species Tenthredo notha. The sequence goes on from OU611916.1 coordinate 4,138,061, forward strand.
ATGAATCTTCGCAGACGTTTAATATACGTTTAATAACGAAAATATTATAGAATCAGATATGAGCCTTATCAAACACTACAATTCGTGTCGGAGATGTTCCTTCCGAATCGTTATAAGTCCACCGAGATATTTGAGAAAGAATAATTCAGTCTTATGCCTTTTACCACTAGAGCTGTAAAATCATTTCTGTGGTGACACCGTGTACACTGTGAGAGCTAGATGCGAGTAGAAACGTGGAGGATATATGTATAGCCATAGAGGTGCATGTCACATTATACGTGGCAGTCACCTATACATACTCGAAACACTTTAATTTGCTCACGTGCCAGAGCGCGGCTAATGCTCTTACAGGATTCCGAAAAGATCAGCCAGCATTACTATGCTATTAGCGTAGCTAAGACCGGCTTGCTTCTATAAACCTACATACACCGGCGTTATACTTTGCACCCATTCACCGACTCGGCCAATTTAGCCAGCTATTGACTGGAACACGGGAGACTGGAAACGATTGGATGATCAACGCCCCGCTATCCGGTCGTGACTCTATATATTCTGACACTAGGTGTCACCAATAGTAATAATCTCAGATGAAGTGTTTTCACATTTGTTACCGCAAGATTGTAAAGACTTTGGTGGGTACCGGATCCCTTCGAATTACATGAAATCTGGTAATATCAAATTGGATCGTTTTTAATTGGTTGTAAGTTCGGAACAGAAAAGATACGCATGCTATTCTGTGATTATTCGAAATATAAAAGTTTCTGGTTCAATGTCAACGGTGCCAGACTCACAATTCGAGATATGGAGGAGATCAGTCTGAAGATCGAAACTGCAATTTTTCTGATAATAAAAAAGCCATCTTTGTTTGGAAGTTGAAGCCATTGCGAAGCTTTATTGTACACTGAACTTTGGACTATATCATTTACTTTTAGATAGATTTTACCTCTCCTGAGGCCAGGGACCAGTCTGACAATGGACTGCTAGATCAAAACATCAATGTGTAATATCGTGCAGGACGTCATTCTGAACTGAATGTGTGCTTTCTTCTTCTATGACGTGGGACAAAACTTGGTTGGGATACAACAATTATTTTTGTCGACGAACTTCTCTTACAATTGGCGATTGTGGTTTCTGAAAGATCATTCAACAGAAGTTAGCTAGCCAAAGAGGTTGAAAGACATAAGCGTATGGGTTGGTACTTGGATGGTCATGCGCCCCCAAAAGTAAATAGAAAACCGGCTAATGCGAACCACGCGACTACGTTTCATACCAAATGTAGTTCAGCTCGAAGATCAGCGAGGCTCAGCCGTTCGACAAACTGTTCGAACAAAAAGCAGCGAAAAAAGGCCGCCACTGCAAATAACCTTCAGTCGCCCCAACCACCCTACACTCTTTTTATCTCTCCGTCTCTTTTTCTCTTTTTCTGTATAGATATACAGGGTGTACTGTATTCCAATATGCGAAGATGGATACCCATTTGATCGTCGCAAATAAAGCAAAATTTACAACTTAAGGGTTGCTAAGGAAATGAACAGATGACTTTGAAATCGGGTTAAACGTGACGGCGAAACGTCTGATGAAAACTAGTCTGTTTCTCCACACGATAATTATTTGAAGTCAGCTCAAAGTCTAAATAGGGAAGTCGTTCGTCGAGGCAGGACACGGAAAATCAGACACCCTGTACATGAAGTATTCCGACTTCTCCGGTATAAGTGACAGTGAAGACGAAAAGGTTTTCTCGGTGATCGTCGACGAGAAGTAAATCTGAAACTGAGGCAAGCCGCTTACACAAGCCTTACCGAGTAAGGTAAATCACCGAGTCACCGAGTCACTGGGGTCGAATGGACGCGTGAGTTTTCGGACGATACGCACTGGCAAACCATCCCTATCGACCTTTCGTTGTACGTATGATGGTGGCTCGGAGCTAACACGAAAGCGGTTGCTTGGGTTCAACCATGATATTTATGCTTTAGAGCTACAGACTGTAACAGTCGTATTTTCTATAGCACAGTGAAAGGGAAGGTTTTTTACTATGAATTGTAGAGCGGTCTTCTACTCATACAGCTATTTCCGTCAATTCACGGAAAAAAATGTTTACTGGGATACAACAATAATTCTGGTCATATTAGCTAGAATGTTTTGCTAGTATGGCCACAGCCAGAAATATAGCTGCAATACCTATATACGATTGCCGTTTCAAAAATGTATTACTTGCAATGCCCATAATTTTCGATACCGTTACCATACGCTCAGTCGTTTTAAAAATATTTTCTTCCAACTTCAGCAAGAAATCGCAACCAGAAATATATTGCTGTCCAACCATAGCAATTTTTTTCCGTGTTGGTATATGAGTCAGTGCAAAGATTGCAGTGAACGATAGATATATCAGTATTGGAGTTCTTTCAAGTATAAAACAGTCTGAAATGAATTGAGAAAATCGAAAAAATTATTTTTAATAATCTGAAAAATGCTTATCGCCTGGAAGGATCTAACGAATTCGGATTCAAATAAATAGAATCAGAAGTTTTACAGTTTGAAAAGGATCGGAAGGAGTTAAAAAACAGTCTGATGTACTATGAATCAGTTTAAAGTATCTTAAATGCGAAGGGTTCTGAAGGAATCTGGGAATTACATACAATGTATGATTGGAATTTGAAATAAGATTATTGTGATTAACAAATAATTTACAATGTAGTGTAAGGAAGTTGCGAATAGTTTATGGATCAGCCTGAAATTATCTCTACAGTTATCTCAAGGAGTCTAAGGATCAGTGTCAATACTATTAGATAATATAAACTCGAGCTTGTGAAATTCTAAACAATTATTGTCATCTGCAAAATCTGTAACGCAGCTTTTGCAATCTTGGAATAACCCAAACTAGTCTAAAATAGTCCAATAGAGCCGCGAGTCGTTCAAATGAGCCCAACCCAGTCCAGCAAAATGTGTTTCGATACGATCATAAGATCTGAACCGGATGTTGTTATTTTTTTTTTACAAATTATCACAACCTACCTATATCGGTAAACAAAGAGTCCAAACGCTTTGTGAAAGCGGTAATTTTCTGTTTGTTTTTCATAAGACGTCGACAGTAATTGAGTCAGACTTGTTCGAAACTTGAAAATAGTTCATTGCTGCACAATAATCTGAGTAAAACGCAGCATTATTGTTGCCATTCAATTGCTTTTGAGTAGAGCGATCGATTATCAGTAAACAGACGAATTTTGTACAGAATTAACGATCGCGAGTGTACCTCTGGAGTCAATTAAAGGTAGGAGGATAGGCTGAGGATGGCCACGCCCTCGGTAGATTTTCCTCTTCTCCGGGAGGGCGGCGAAGCGGTAGCGTCGCCGTCGATGCGGGGGCGCTGGCGTAGGCGAATTCAATCGCGTGGTTGTTTTACAGCTTGAAAAACAACGATCGGATCACAAACGGACCGAGCCGACCTCGCTGTCAATTAGGATAGATAGACATACCGGTTCTGATATTGGAAATACGACTAAATTCGGAATAAAAATGTGCGATAGTAACCTGCCGCAATTATTCGGCCGTTTGAAATATTTTTTACATCCGAATCTCACCCTTCCCTGATTTTTAGAACGAGAGATGAAAGCTCTGATTTCTTGTTTCCAATTTTATATAAAAGAGAAGGAAAAAAAAAAGAATTCGGAAACAATTTTTGCTACTAGAAGTAAAGACAGATATATAGCTTCTTCGGCAGGATACTGAGGATGTGTCATACGGTCGTGTTTATTGATATAATGATTATGATTGATCGGGCCTCTGCAGATAAAATCATTGGGAATATATAAAAAGAAAAAATATAATAGTAAAATAAAAATATATCTATATATATTCGGGATGAAAACGGAGCGCAGGCGTGTCACAATGGCGCTCCTAGAATTTTTTTACACCCTTATTCTGCCGGTCATCTTCGTTGGGTCTACTCCGGGGCACGTCGAGTCACAACACCGATCTATGTCTACCTACAGGTGTCCAACAGCAACGACAATCCCTTTTGGGAATATACATTTACTATCCAGAATCACAAAGACTCAACTGAAAGTGGTTTCTTGTCTTCGAAAAGTTTGGGAAAACATAATTATGGAATGGATGATCGGCAACGGCCAAAATTCAACTTTTAACTTACCTTCAGTAATGCAGGGATCGGTATGCAATTCTATGATCATAATAAGTTTTCATTTAAGTTTCAAGTACTCTGCATCTTCTACGAAAAATGATCAATGATTGTCCTGGCTTGTGGCCGTTTGGTTCTGGGAGAAGAAGATCGTCGAAGACTTCGAGATGAACGCATAGATCCCGGTCGAATCGTTAGGCCCGTTGCGATGCGCACGTACCTAATTTTACTTAAATCCCAGACAATGCCTAGGGGAGTCTTTCTCGGCGAGCCCCTGTGGCGGGCCCAATCCCGGACCCATTCAGAACATTCTGCACCGTAATACTCGCGGGGACCGGAAGATATCGATCGCGAGAGCGACGCGATTGTCACGAGAGCTGTACCAGCAGCCTACACCCAGAAGCATGACCCATGGGCTCTTAAGATGGCGCAAACTTTTTTCAGGAATTTTTTATATCTCGCTGGTGGAAAAAAATTGTGGGAAACATATAATGCGATTTTGCATCTCATGGTCAGTTTTATGCAGGTCAATATACCGATGCCTTTTCTATTAAAACCACTCGAATATCTTCATAACCATATGGATTATATTCAAGCGCGTCGCTCGTCGTCCACGAATTAAAACTGAATTGATTGACTCGTGGATAACCCGGGAAAAATATTTTTGTACACATAGTTCGGAATGAATATATGCATATATATATAGACTTTAATGTACGCCTTCGTCATTTTGATATAAACGCAACCTAATCATTCCCTGTTTGATAAAAGAGAGTTATTCCCAGGTTAACACATGGGTTAGTTAACCCTAGGTTGAATTTAACCCTTGGGTTATCCTTTTGTCAGTTTTATAAAACAATGTATACCTAATTTACTCTACAAGATAACAGGCAGAGCGGATGCAGCTGCGCCTATGTGAATGCGTTTAAAAAAAATGAAGGCACGAACGAGAATTCAACAAATGAAATACGAAATTATTTTATTTTGATATTTTTTCGAGGAATATTGCAAACTATCCCAGACGCTAGGGATAACGTTGGGGTAACCCAAGCAATTCGGTGGGTTAAGTTTGACACTATCACGGAGAGAAAAGAATAGTAATATTCACGACGTAACATAGTAACTATTACTATGCTACATGGTAACGTAGATTTTTATACGGCGAGAGTCACTTGACAGAGTAAATTCTCCAATTTTAAATGGTAACGTTAGCCATGCTAACATATAGTAATGATTACCATGTTACATTGCGGAGAGTACTATGTGACTGGAACTGATTCCTATTCTACATAGCTCAGTTTATTATGTTTTATCTCTATATATTATTTCGTAAGTGAGGTTAGGAATAAATGGATAAATGAGGTTATTCAAGATATATGTATAAACATAAAACATAAAACATAAACATGAAACAAATTAATTAAAAAAATTAGAACAGTATCAAAAATTAATATAAACAATTTTTCAATTTATTTGGTGCAATTACAACTTTATAATACGTTTAAAGAAAATAATATACTTAAATTAGAATATGAAAAACAATTTTTCATTATTCATTAGAACAGTATAGAATAGTTTAAGTATAATATTTTCTAAATCCATCGCTTCGGTATATATTTTTTACCGTTAGCAGCAATGACAATTCTGGTCAATGAATGACTTGTTGATAAATCAGAATATAGTAAACAATGCCATTTATCACTAAATTTTCCAAATTCATAAGACTGGTAATGATCGTCGAAGTCACATCCTTCAATTATATCAATTGCACTTTTAGCCAACTACACTGTTGTCAAGATTAAGGTTATGTTCGTGACTTATTTGGCTGCTTGGCCGCATGGAGTATCGCAGCGCGCATGTAATGAGAGCTATGTGGCATAGGACTGAGTACCATTCTATATAGCTTTCATTCCTATACAGAATAGCGATATTTACCATTTGCTTAGTTACCATGTAGCATAGTAAATATTACCAGAAAAATAGTAATGAATTCTATTTCAACATGGTATGATTCATGATTTTAGAACAACATAAGTCTGGTTACTATGTAGAATGGTAAATTTTACTATTCTCTTCTCTCCGTGAGGGTAACCAACGGTTAACCCGTGTGACGTCATTGACCTATGTTTATAAAACGCCATTTGATAGCATCCGTTCAGTAGCCCACGGGTTTGTTTTAACCTAGAAATAACTCTCTGATATAAAACCGAGCATAAAACATACAAGAAAAACTCGTACAATTAGTTGAGACAATCTTATTGATTATAAGTACACAATTTAAGGAATGAGAATGCAGACCAGAGGCTTATGGCCATGACGGGCGAGTTAAAGAGATAGCTATATTTCCCGGCACAAAATCATGTTCCTTTATTCAATAGTATGGTTGGAAGAAATCCTCTATGAATAGGTATTGCTTGGGGATCTGAACCGATCGTCAGCAGAGCAAGTATTTACGCTTTTGTTCACATCTGATAATCATTTCGCTTGATAGATAAGGAATCATCGCATTTGGAGAACAGGATTGATCGTTTTGCTAGTGCAATATGAGGCCGGTATCCTACAGTGGCAAAGATTTTCCTGTTCGAAGAACGCCTTTCATAACACTCAGCTAAATATTCTAGATATTTAAATCCAGACGGAAGTACATACTTAATACTTGCAAAAGCGAATGAGGCTGAGAAAGAATGATTTATAATTCACATATAAATCGAATTATGAAGTTGGAAAGGTTTTCTACTGTCTGTCTTAAGGGCGGCTTACATTGATGATTTCATAAAAATTGCAAAACGACTTGTTTATTACGGAGAAAAATAATCGCATTCCAAAAATACTGCGAAAATCTCTTTAATTCACATCAATGCAAGTCAGCAGTTGAAAGTTTTTCGTTCAAAAGCTTGATATCTTCGACACAGGCAGAATTTTTTGGCACTATATCTTGGCTGGCAAATATGCGAGAAATATCAGATTGAAAAATGCTTCTTGTATTCGTGACCAACAATAGCAGTTCAAAGCATTTTCGAACCCCATTATGCTCACCTGCTGTGGGTTTGATTCAATAAAGACTATTCCAGGAAGTCATTTTTCAATTCTAGGTGAACTCGTTTATCGATATAAGCTGCAGTTCTGGAAGCTCTTTACACTGACAATGAAGATGTCGTTAACTGAATGTCAACATTATATTCATATAGATTAATGTGTTATTTAAATCTGAAGAATGTACTTTTTGTAACACCTGCATGGGAAGTTCGACTTCGCGCCCCGTAAAAAGTGCGCGAAGCGGCCGATTCGCCAACAAATCCAAAACTGTTAGGTAATGTCGTAAAACTGTTAGGTAATATTTATTACCAAACGCTAATCCGAGCAAAACGAGCGTAACTAACGCCATTGAACGAAACAAGTGGTGGCTACAATCACTGTCTGCAACATTCAGGTTGGGGCATCGTCACTGTTCGTCACCGCGTGTTGTGTACACGAAGTGCGAACTTCCATGCAGTGTTACAAAAAATAGTATACGACACACGTGCGCGTACGTGATCCTCACACTCGTGTTTTTGTCACCCTCGCTTCGCTCGGGCGACAAGCTACACTCGTGTGAGAATCACGTACTTCGCGCACTCGTATCGTAATCTACTATTTCCACACTGCGTGCGCAAAGTTCAATTCTGCGCACGCTTCGCGTGCATAAAATTCCACTTAACGAGCGTTGTGTTGAAAAATAGAGTTCGATACACGTGCGAAAGATGATTCTCGACTCGTGTGATTGTCACGAAAAACCTCACACTCGTCCCAGAATCAACACAACCGCACTAGTATCGAAAAGTACTATCACCTCCTGAGACTGTTTCACAGACTACCTCCATCAATGTGAAATAAGATTAAACAAATATCGGTAGTGCGAAAAGTACCTTGTTCGCTACCCGTACGGATCAATACTGAATACCATAACTCATCCTCGAGTATGATTAAATCACATCGAAAGCAAGCCGTAACAGCCAACAGGTCACTGACCCGAAGTCTGTGATACTAGGGAATAGTACCTGCAATGTAAATCTACTACAATACATGACTATTCGTTATTAGGCATCAGTGACACAACAATCTGCATCATTAAGCCCAAATGCAATATGCAGGAAATAGCAGAAATGATGGATGTAAACATCAATACCTTTGCAGGCCTTATTCACCACTGGTCCAGCTCTGCACTTGTATTCGAGACAAATATCCTGTAAGAAATGCACTCAGTCAGTATCAATGGAGTATCTTTTGATTATTTTTTTGCTCTAAAATATCTGCTCCGCTCTTCACCGAGGAGCACAGGATGATCTTGATTTTATTAAATATCAAAGAAACAAAAAAACCTAATGAGTAGGTACACGGAGAGAATTTTCCTAGAAAAGATTCCCATACTTGCTGGTGAATCAGTTATATACTAGACATTGTACGAAATTTGATACAAAGTATAGGAAAAGGACTCACCGAGTATCGAAAACAGTAATATTTTTTTTGGTATGCCAACAATTTATTTCTTCTACCTTTTCCTTTACTTTGTAACAAATTTCGTGTAATGTCTAGTATAAAGGGTAAAGTGCGGAGAGATGCCGCACTTTTTGAAGAAAATTCATAACTTCTACAAAAATAGATATTAACAAACGTCTTTAATAGTGACCATTCTTCAAACTATGTACTACAATGTGGCGAAAACGAAAAATTGATAAACTCTTATGTTCATATAAAATATATATCAACAAAAAACCGTGAAAAGTGGCATTTCTCCCACATTCTATGGGAGAGATGCCATATGGTTTCAAATGCCTTTTTCGGGCATCTAGTCTTCCGCAATTGTTGCACAACTGTCCGTGCAGCGTGCAATTCTTGTGCAGCGAATATTGCACTTTTTACATCTGATCCAGTCGTCGATTTTCTGTATTTTATAAAAAAAATGTCTAACATTCGCCATAGGCATCTTGTCTCGCATCTTGTGACTCTGTTACTTGTTTCCTGGATTTACTGGATGAAAAAGAAGGAGAAGGAAAAAAAAAATGAGAAGGTATATGCGGCATTCATCCCGAATCGCAGAAAGAGACGCCGTGGTCAATTGTTTGATAATAATACTGATTTCGCTTCGCGAATGAAACGTACATCTCAAATTGGGCTGTAGGAACTCACTAAAACCATAACATTTATGAAAACTGTAACGAGGATAGCGATACTTGCATAAATCGACTCCCCGCGTGAAATTTCAACGAGCAAAATTCGTACGTACCGTCTTCTGTCCGTCACTACTTTCTTCTTTGTGCGAATTCTATCGCAATATCAATTTTTGTCTGCTTCATTACTCTAACACTAAACATAAATCACCATTGCAACACCATTCGACGGCAAATCTCAGATATATAAGAAATGCAGCATCTCTCCGCACTTTACCCTACCTGATTCACTAGCAAGTATGGGAATATCTCCTAGAAAAATTCTCTCCGTGTATAATAAATCGCATAAGATGGCAAGGAAGTTCCTGTTGGGCTGACGTGTCCGGTGCTCCCACATTTATTATGTTACTTCGAACGGCACGGGACTGAGAGATGAAGGCCGGAGTTGACCTGCTAACGAGTATTTAATCGGTGCCGGTCTGCGCCGAGCGTAGGGAGCAAGACCCCAGGTCTCTCACTCCTCAGTGCTACCTGCCTGCACACCATTGTGCTAGTAATATGACTTTCTGGGTCCATTCTTCCGGCGGAATCTCGTCCAGTCCTTCTCTCACACGCTTCCCGCACCTCCTGTGTTCCGCCGGATACGTGGGAGACTTTTCTATAAGGGATGTGACCAGCTACCTGTCGCCCTGGACCGTAACTAACCTGTCCACGTATAACATGTGCCGGTCTATTTGGACGTGCAACTCGTGTGACGCCGCTTACCTGCACAGTTCCGGTCAATGTAACCTTCACAGGAAATAAAAGACGGTTCAAACCACACGGTCAATCATGTCCCATGAGAAGAAGAAATACTATATTGGAGCATAGAATGGTTGGAGCGAACTATTCGCACATTCTTAATGCCGGTGTTGAATGTCGACTATTATCTACCAGAGCCAATAATCATCAGCCTGACAATTAAATGTAGTATTTCTCCATGCCGACTGGGTAGTTAAGACACAGTGGACCTAAGGAAAAGTCAGGCAGCGGATTTACTTACATACTTTTCGCATGTATGATGCTGAAGAAAATGATGGCTTCTGTTTCATTGATAATTGCGATGATACTGTGACTTGACCTAACACGTTGAAAGACTAAATTGAAAGACTTACCAAGTTTGTGGTCGATGGAGAAGCAACTGATACAACCAGGCAGTTGTGAGAACTTATCTGTGGTACAGATGAGTAAGATTTTTTTATTTACAGTCGTGGAAAGTTGGCTTTCGAAAATAATCAAACCACTAAAAAGATATTCATTTGAGAAAATCAAGGACTGACGTATCCAACGTAACCAGAAGAATGGATCCCGCGCACGCGTGTGCGCAGACGCATAGGTGAGGAGGCTGTGACTGAGAAAGCCTCAGAAAAGCATGATAGGGTGGATAGGGTAGGATGGTAGTGGGGGGCTTTTATCAGTTGGCAAAAGGAGCCGTCCGAAAAGCTGCGTTGGAAGTAGGTACCCACGTAGATTTCCCCAGGGGAAGGGAATACGCTATTAGCGATCACAAATAGGCTATTACGAGACCATTAATGCACGAGTTGGGTAAGGCTCGGTTATATGTACTGCTGGATGGGTCAGGTTAGACGAGCCGCCACGTGGGCCACCCGCTGACGGCGTCCTTCGGTGTAGAATTTCCGTCGACCCCAGAGACTGCTGGAAACCCGAGATTCACTTTATATCTTGTTCGCCTCCCCGACGTTCCACTCACACTGCCACGTAGCAGCCTATATAGTACATACTCAATATATAAGTATGTTAGGGGTGTTCAGAAAAAGTAGCTTCCCGTGCGTCAAGTTGCCAGGGCAGCCCTACCGTGAGTCGGGGCCTTGAAGGGCTTAAACGTGGATGCCCTATCATAAATTGCCATAACACCGCCAGATTAGGCCCCGACAGGGCAATGCCAAGGTCGCCAAGCTTATTCAAGATATAGCTGACATAACGCAACCCTTTGAGGACCTAATTGGGCTTCACTGGGGCAGCCCACATTCAAAGGAATTGGAAAATTACAACTAAACCAAGTCGGGTCCAAATGGGGCCAAAGTATTGGAACCTGGATTCAGCGCCGGATCTACAATTTTGACGACAGGGGCAGAGCTAAATCCCCCCCCCCCCCCCCCCCCCATTGGAAAAACTTCAAGACATTCATTTTACAATTAGGACATTTATTCTAAGTTAAAGTATAGTCTCAATAATTGTAAAACATATATCATGAACGGACTATATCGACATTTTTAATTCCTTTTGCTTCCCCACTTTTGCTTCCAACCAACCTTTTCTCAATATTCTATTCTAATTGCCAACTCACTCTTCAGTCAACCTTCAATCTCTTCACTTCTTCTGTCCTTCTTCTATCTCTACATCTTCCTTCATAACTCAAATAGTCAATCTCTAACCTCTTCAATCCTTCTCATTCAATCTTCCAATTATCTAGTTCTAATTCAACAATCAAGACAATAAACTCAGTATAACTATAATTTGACTGTTCATGCAATCCCCCCTAACAACATCGCTTCCCTTGCTGGTTTTCAACCAACATCTCCCGACTCTTAATTTAGCGCCTATTTTAATACTCGTAGCATCCAACCCAACCGCTTTTGACCCTACCTTAACCTCAACCTCCTATTTTGTACCTCCAGGTCCTCTAAAGTTAAAATTTAGCACCTATACTTCAATACTCATAACTTCCAGGTCAACCTCTTCAAACGCTGTTCGTTCTCAAGCTACTACTTTGAACCTGCAAGTCCTCTGGAATCACAATTCAGCTCCTGCTTCTATACTCATTGCGCCTAGACCAGTGTTGTAAATGAAATAATTAATAACAGTTAACAAATATTATTATTATTAACAATAATACTAATGATAATAATTATTTTAAGTATTATTAGCACTGGGACGAAGACCGATATACTACTGATGCCCGATCATTCTGAAGTTTCCAACTGGGCATGTTGATATTTTTTTCGCATTAGCTTCAGACACAGAAAAAACGGTAAGAAAATGAAAATAATGTAATGGGAAAAAATAAGAAAAATCTTTTGAAATTACGAATGAATGTTGAAAACATCATTCAGGAAAAAACGACGCAAAACACCCTCCTGAAAAAATAATCGGGTCCCTTTAGTACACGCAGATCTACGTGCAGTTCAATTTGTATAAAAAAAAAAAGTTATGCCTTCTTATTGCCAGTCTGAAAACAAAAAATACCCTGCAAAAATCGTGAAATTTCAAGTCTCATACGGCATGAAAGGTAGAAGTTTACTGACACTCGAGTACGCGTTGATAATATTTTTCGGATCCCCAAAGCCGAAGATATGTACGTCCGAAAATCATCAGATGCCGTCAAGAACTGATTTTTTCATATTTTGCAAATCCAACAACTTCTGAAGCAGTTGGTTTCGGGGTATTTGACTCTAGATTTGTTGTTGGGCGTTGGCCAAGAAAAAAAATCTCCCGTAGCACCAAAATCGGGGACCCATACGCGAAAAAGTTTCCCAGATAAGTGAGATAATACCCCATATACCACCATAAAGTAATACTTAATGGTTTGATTTGACTGGTAGCAGTGCCTCGCAGCTTTTGCTGGAATCAAATCGGTTGAAATCTGCAAGTATTTTACATGAAGAGCAGTTGACTGGTAAAGGCAGTGGGTACATCGGCAATTGGAAGTTAATCCTGGATAATCAAACAGGGGAACCCCTGCAGTCGCCACGTGGCGCAGGCGCGTCCCAGTTAGCATAGCGCGCGTGGTGTCGATCTGCATATCCAAACCTTCGACCGAACGCTAAGCCGATCCTGCAGCGCTCGGGTGTACGTCCTATTTGCCCACAGCGCGTTAGATTTGTAAGTCAATTGTTTCCGGCGATAATATATAGGTAGCTAAGTGTTACACTTCAGCCACTTTGCGTCGAAATGCGCGTCCCCCAAAATACTTTGTTTGCATTCTAATTGTCAACCTCCGACCTCGTGTCGAAACGCGTCTTAAAACGTAAGATACGACTGTCGGCCTTTTTTACGGCGGCATATTCTGCGGCATTTCGTTTGAATTAAGGAACCTGCGTCGTGTTAGATTTGAGATTGTTTCCAGGATTGAGTATTGACAATAATGAGTCTTCATGTCAACTAGCGGATTTTGGGCTCTTTGGCTAGCTTAATAATAATAACAATGATAATAATAATAACAACAGTAACAACAGTAACAATAATAACAACAACAAGAATATCGTGGAAAAACTACGAAGCGCGACTCCTGGACATCTTGATCTCCGAGACAAATTGGACAGATGAGACATTTCCTGCAAATTTTCGGGAACAGATGGAACGGACGGTACAGACGATTTTCGTACTTCACTGTAATGATTTTTCTTTTCTTTGACAGAAGTATTAACAAACTTTTCCACTATTGACTTCTACACTTGTAACAAATTCGAAATCGATCGAAAGGATCACAGGTAGGGATCGGCACGGCTAGTTACTTTTTCGAAGATTATTCTTCTGATATCTTCGTCGGTCATCATTATTCTGCAATCCCAATTCAAGAAATCTGCAGCCTATTGTCTTACCCTTTAGTACCAAACGAAGAAAGACTGATTTCGGTTCGAACAAGGATGAAAGAGCTCAAAAGATTGAAAGTAATTGGCAAAAGTAATTAGCTAAATACTTTTCGTAATTACTTTCGATCTCCTGGCTTTTTTCATATTTTTTCGAACAAAAATCAATCTTTTTTCGTTTAGTACTAAAGGTTAAGACAATAGGGTACAGATTTTTCGATTTGTGATTGCAGAATAATGATTACCGACGAAGATATCAGAGAAATAATCAAACGATGACTTTGGAAAGTAATTAGACGTGCCGATCTCTGATAGTAGCCGGTTACGTACATACATAACAATTCAAGATTCTGTTGGTTCTTTTTGAAAACAATTAAAATCCATATTTACATTGCAAATCTTGTCAACCCTTTTCATTCGACATTTGTAAGGGTTTCTCATCATAAATTACTTACACTTACTTACTTACTTGAAATGTGCTCGGAATTACCGAAAAATAAAAAAAATTAAGTAATAGCAAATTAAGGTAGTTGTGTGCCGCGACAGTACGTCCCAAAATGAATTTTGCCGGGAAAAAAATGTTTCATCTTAATGTTTACTGGTGCATGCAAGCACGAGATTTTTTAAATGCAAATAACAAGGAAATTTCGATCCCGTTTTTGATCAAGATTTACCCTCTTAATTCCTCGTCACGAATTCTGGGTCACCGTGTATATAGATATACAACTCTGTACTCTGACGGTCCGCTACCCAAATCACTGTGATGTAAGCAAGGAATCACCCGGAAGTATAGGCTACGTGCCGGAAACTTTTGTCTGGGATTGCGGTCGCAGCACTCTCACAGAGAGAATAGAGGTATCTATTTGTCGTATCGTATCGATACACGCACACTATGACTGATTGTTTCCTGTATTGTTTTTTTTTTTTTTTTATTGTTTACTGCAAGTATAACCGAATATATTTATAACTATGTATTTTATACCGCTATGTGTACACGTACACGGTTGTTAAGCCTCACCGTATTGTCCCACCACTCAGTCCGTCCATGCAGAATTTTAGTTAAAATTAAATTACTTTGATTGATATATTGTATCATTATGGAAAAAAAAAAAGAACCAGAAATAATTCACTTTCAAACTTGATAAACGACAGTTGGGGTTCTTCGCCGCCTGCAATCCTGCGGACCCCCAGCTGGATTCGGATAGTCGAAGAATTCAGAATTTTTGAAGCAATCAGTTCATAAAATATTCCCGAATATCATCAAAACCTGATATCAATAAAACCATGTACGAGTTCTACATATTCGAAAACTGGGCCATTTACGGTATCTCAGCAAAACTATGCGGTCGATCAATCTGATTTTTTTAAAAATAATAATCATGAAATATTGTTGTACCATATGCTTGATTGTTGTAATGATAATTAGAACCGTTTGGATACTAAAATTGAAAATATGCGGTTTTCATATACCCAACATAGGCGACACGTGTAAAAAGTATAAACTGCGAATGCAATTATCCCGCGTTTCAGACGGTCGAAAATTATAAAAAAAAATCGTTGAGGTAGATATCAAGAGACTCGGTAGAGTCTCGCACCAAGTACATTGAAAAGAATTTTTAAGCGCACGGCGTGAGGCTCGACCGAGTCTCTATACCCGCATGAGAGCTCTTCGGCCTATACGGCGGTCATATTTATTATCCTGATTTTATTCCGACTCAGGTTATACACGAGATTCAAATATTTATCTTAGAATATGGTTTCAAACATCTTTCATTTGAGCCCAACTTCTATGCAATTGGTGCACGGAGAGCTGAGATCTAATATTCTGATTTATTGAGATGCTCAGTTTGATCAAGAAGTTTCTTGGTCGTCTCCGTCCCCACGATGACGGCACGAGGCAGTTGTATGGGTACATGAATAACATAGAGAGGCGTCCCTTCGTTTCTTGGGCCCACGAAAAGACTCAGGCTAAGCGGGCGGGAAATTAAGAGCGTTTGCCCGTCTAGCTGCGAACAATATAGTCTATGACCGTTAGTGAACGCTTCGTCCTACCTCCGATAACGGATTAAGCATACGGATCTTTCCCTTTTGATTTTGGAAGGTATAGTTTTAGAAAATTTCACATCATACACATAATTTTCGAAGTGGGATCTCGATAAACAGTTTTTTAATCTAATTCTCATACTTTCTACATAATTATAACATAAAATATATGGAATAAATTTGAAATTTTCTTCAATCTTTGTTCTTTTATTCATTTCTTGAACAAGGGAGAGAGAGAAAAAAAAATAGTTTATTAGGAAGCGAGAAAGAAAGAGGAAAAAGAATAATTATTGAATGCATAAAATGAATTAAAAATTTTCTTCAATTTTTGTTCAATAATTCATTTCTCGTGTGTTTATCGACATGTCACTTTGAAAATTACGTGCATCATGTAAAATTTTCTCAGCTTTTCGAAAAGTGCCACTAGCTCCAAAGTTTTTTTTTTTTTTTCCATCTCTTTATTTTCAATCTTGCAATGGAAGGCCGAATTATGAATTTGAGAAGAAGTTAATGTGATGTAGGTACTTGGCAGTAGCAACTGATTTTGGATTTCGTTTTACGTGGGAGATGCTTTTTGGGGATATATATCACATCAATGTACTTGGCGAAAGGTTTTTGCACCAGAGGTGATTTTTGGGGATTACGTTAATAAAACTATAGTCAAAAATTCAAATGATTCTTTATTGTCAGATTAGAGAGGCTGGCAAGAGTGCCGTGAGCAATCGATGTTAATGATATTCCCTATTACTGAAAGGTACGTTATTTCCCTTTATTCTCATGTGTGAAAGATTTAAAAAAGTTGAAAAACACTCGAGTTATCGAGGAGCAAAGCTAAGGTTGCGATTTTCGCTTGCCTGCATTTATCACAATATTGCGTTAAAGTCCTTTGCCTAAAATACAAAATCAACATATCTGTATACTGAGCACACTTGTAGGTATACCCTGAATTAGGATTATGTTTGTATTGGCTTTATTTTGAAAAAAATTACTTTTCAAACCCAGTTTTCGAATTTTGGCCTATTTTCATGACTTTTTTGGGCTACAAGTCCGAAAGTATAGTTTGGAAGTTGGCGTTTCTAGTCCAGAATAAAGCCACATATCAGGAGAGAATGTGTGCCGAAGGGCAAGTAAATCGTACGACCGGTTTAGAAAATATCTTCTAATAAATTTCGAAAAAAGTAGTTTCGAGATAAAGACTTTGGATCCGTTTGGCAATTATACAAATATTCATTTTTGAATGAAATTGGGCTCAAAATATTCGGAGAGGATGGGGCTTTCAAATTTCATCGTAAACAAAATAGTAGTTTCCGTATCAACGGCGTAAAGTTGTACTTTACGCCCGCAGGCAATCAAACGTGCTTGAGGGCCGGCGAAGCAGGCCCGAGGGTTGCGTGATTGCCTAAGAGTGTAAAGTTTTACGCCCGTGGTGCGAACAACATTGTTCGTCATAGTAGGGGAGAGTATGCTCGAATGTGTACCTTTTGGGGCAAATTCGAACGTACTTTACGTCGACTATGACGAAAAATCGATTTTTCAAACATTTTAAGGGCTACAGGTCCCCTTAAGTAGTATTGCCTGTTTTCTTGTTGTTTTTATACACGTTTCATACTCGCAATTTATGGTTTTTCGAATTCCAGTTCGACTATCAACTAGCCACCCACACTGATATCCCTGAGTTTTTCTCGGAAGAAACGTGTATCAACGTGGTATCTATAGACGTTATAGATAAAAATCTAGTCCTGTGAGTTGAAACCGTCACTTTCTCGATTCACGAAAATCTGAATGTCTGAAAATTAGAATCTTCGTCATTTGAATTTTCCAAACTATTTCTAACTGTGAATGAAAGAGATGACATCTTGAGGACAGTAATCTCTTTAAGCTCGTTTCATGTCACGTGTAATTCGTCACGTCAATATATGGGACATTCCGACGCAGAGTCGCCCAACTTGTGACTCTGACCATTTGACACTTCTTCTATTTTTTTTTTTTTCTATGTGATGATTCTTGCACCAAGAACCACCAAAAAATTTGAGACAAGAAATTATCGATCTTTTTTGTCTTTAAATTAATTGAAACCACAATTTTGATGGGACACGATGATCTTAAGACCAAAATTAGAGTGGGATATTGTTTTTTCTATATTTTCAGAGAGATTCAATGATTCGTCTCAATAATTTCAACATAAATCGAAAATTTTAGTTCGCGGCAACCTTTCGCGCTTCAACTTTGCCAAACAAATGATCACGTGACCTTGGTAAAATTGTTCAATATTGTTCGATCGCGCCTCGATGAATTATTGTAATTACGAATTATTGCAGTAATCAAAGATTACGATTTTTTTATTGCACGTATAATGCGTCAGAACTTGTGATTTTTATAACTATACATGGAAAATGACGCCCAAAGGGATATTTGACACGGGCTTACAAGCTATTTTTTTCTAATTCTCAATGCCTTATCAAAGTTTTGAGAAAATCATACGCTTTGTATGAATTCGGAAATCGAATAGCTAAGTCAACATAGATGGACTCTCCTTCATACATCGTTTACGACGTTCTATTTTTGCAAAAAATTTGAATCTGAGAAAGAACTAACAAAGGACGATAGATATTAGAAAAAGATACAAATTGTATACTATTTTTCGTCTGCCGTGCTTGTTTTCTAATTCATAAGATCTCCATATTTTAGGATTTCCAAAGAATCGGCACAATCAAAATTTATGAAAAAAAAAAATCGGTTATCACCTTTACGAATCCATCCCAACACAGTAAATAAAAATTAATCTAGTTTTACCCCACGACCGCGTCGTCGCATTGCGATACACGATACAAAATTCCAGCGAGAAACCCTGTAAACGAGAGGGAGGACTGCAGCCTGACCGAAATCAATTAGCGACCTGCTTCCACGCGCGCGTGCGTGCGTTCCGCACGGAGCGCTGCAGAGCGCGTAGCACGTCGCACGTAGCACGTAGGGCGTAGGGCGTAAAATGTATAAAGTAAAACGTAGCGCGCAGCGCGTACCAGCGCCCGCGAGGGACCCCTCACCGTGTGCCCGCGAAGGGGATGACGGGGAGAGTTAAGCCGCTTATGCCCGCCTGGCGCAGACCGTAGACCGGAGTGCGGCAGAGGCTTGCTAATTATTTATAGGACCACGTCCCACCCCTCGTTCCTTTTGCTGTTCACCGGTCCCTAGCCGAGCGATCCACTCTGTAGCTCCTCACGGAGTCATGCCACCGCCCCCGCATCCCCACTCTCTTTCCTCCTTCGCGTTTTTTTCTTTTTTTTATATCAAGATCTCTTTCGTCCGGATGCTCTGAATATTGTACTTCTTTCTAGTTCACCTGGATGACGAAGGTATACGGCACAATAATAATAACAAGGTTTCGATGCGACTGACTACGCAGCGCAACAATAATATCGGACAAAAAAAATGTCTGCACACATTAAAGACTTCTCTGCTCGATTGATGTTGATCTATAATAGAATAACGTCAAGTACTTATTCTTCCGGATCGTTTTGACCCGCCAAAAAGGCCAATTAATTCCAGCATCCCTTAGAAAAATTTATAGCTCGATCTGGTAGATATTTTTTCAAATATTTTTAGGCCGGTTTTTACGTGCTCTAAAGTTTTTGGACCGTGGAACCGCATCGAGATCAGAGACCCCGCCAGGAAGTCAAGGGGCGCGCGAGCGCATTGTTCGCATCCCTCTATCCAAACATACCCCCCTGTTTTCTCTGTGACGCTCCCCCCCCCCCCGCCACCCCAACCTGGATCTGTCTATTCGACGCGGCTCTACGTAATCCTAAAAAATGGACCGACGACTTCCGCTTATACTGGAAAACACACGTGGCTTCGTACGCTGTGAGGTACCGACACGATGCTCAGGAATAGGCAAGGTAAATTGAACTTGGCTTATCACACTCGAACGTTGCGCATCTGATCATAGTACACTGATTTCGGAACCGCATATATCTTGAGACGTGATCTAATTCAACATTTTTGGACTTATAGTAAATGGCTTCGAACACGTGTGAAAGGAGAACCAAGTTGATCAGAATAGCGCGCAGAAAATGAGGCTTTGTATTCTCCTTCCATTTTTGGTATTATTTTACCATATGTAAGCCGAAAGAAAAGACTGATGACGTTTGGCACAAGAAAAATTCCAGCATGCTATATACCAATATGCATTCAGGGCACTTTTCTACCGCACTATTATATTTCAGAAAAAAAATATGCTCTAGCGTAAACACAGTTCGAAAATGAGAATTGAGATTCTACCTTCAATCTTACGATAACAAAAATTTATGCTTACATATACTAAAAAAAAAAGTTTTAGTTACAGTTTTAGTTATTGATCAATTTGATTAAGTTTTGGCAATTACTAAATAGTTATACGTACTATAATCATTAGCACTAGAAATTAATTTCAGATAGTTGACTTTTTTTGCAGGAACGTGAGTGGCGAATAAGTCAGGTCAGATGTTTTACACAGATTGAAAAAGAAAAAGAAAACACAAATCATTAAAATCAAAGTATTCGACATTTCATGAACTTTCTACAAGCAGTAGGTGAAATACTTTTGAAAAACTGTTGGGAAAATATATTGCAAAAATAGAGTTCAAAAGGGTTTGTGATCAGATGTAGAGTGAATTTTATGTTTGTCAGCAAATATAACAAGGAAAACAAGGTAGAGAAGACAGTTGTTTACGGTCTTTTTCACCGCCCAGAAAAACCCATGTAATTGCCGAAATTACTATCGAGTCAGAACGGAATATGGGATGACATCCAAAAATTAAATACCGATTTTTTTTTTCGTAGAAGCAGCCGTTCAAATTGAAAAAAATCCAAGTGCTTTTGCCAAAGATATTATAAAGCTGTTTGACATGAGTTTAACACTATTTTGTTCGTTGGTGTCAATTCAATCATATTAATGTCAAATTCGTGAAACATGAAATTTATGATTTCGATGAGCATTATACAGCGCCATGCCTAGACGATTTCGCGCCCTTGGCAGTATGAAAACAAATGCAAGATTATAAATGTGGCGTGGCAAAGTAAGCTGCTGAGCTTGTTCTATAAATTTACTAATAAATTCTTGATTTTACTGAATTTTCATAGGAAAAACACGAAATTGTATTCGAATTCGCTAGATTGTTTAGTAAAATTGAAGTATTTTTGAATTAATTCTAAGGAAATACATTGTAAATTGACCACTCATGTTTGCGAATAAAACTTCCAATACAATATTGGAAGTTCACAATAAAAATTTTAAACAGTGCACATCAATCCGAAATACAGAGCAGAATAAGAATTGCAAAAAAAGACAGATAGCTACGTGATCCTGGGTTCTCGTGTCACCGCGAATCGCGGTTCTGTAAAACGAAGCTCTGAGATCAAAGGGAAGACGAGGGAGGATCGCGGAGTGTCAGCACCCCGTTGAATTTGATTTTTCAATCGAATTGTTAACGCCGTCTCGACCTTGCGCTCCCCGGGTTATTCGATTCGGCCGGTTAAATCACCCGCTTTTAAATTATTAAGCAATCGGGAAAATTGAGGCCGAAATCCATTTAGCCAGATCGACTTGGCGCTTTGATCAGCCCGCTTTGTTACCGAAATTGGCAATCCGAGCAGACCGAAACTAGTCACGCGACATTCCTTATTCTTATTGTTTAAAGTAATCGCCCAAAATTTTTCCCACCGTTGATATAATCAGTGCAAATACTGGTGCAAAATTCCATATGTGTCAGAACCTCTCGCTGAAGCTACCATGCTTCTTATTTAATGCAAAAAAAATGTCAAAATTAGCCAAAATAAAAATGATAATGGGGTGACGTTGCGGCAAATGGAACTACGTATCAGCAATAGAACAGGTATACTTCATTGCAAATGAATCTCTGCTACATTGACCTTGAACCTGACCTGGTCTCATGCGGATGGCGGCGGGAGAAGCAGACGAAGAGTTGAAATCGGCTTGCGCTTAGCCGGATCCCATTATAACAACACTGAGCTTCCGTAAGCTGCGACGCGTTGCCGTTCACTGTGTCAGCGGGCCAAGCCGCGAACTTCCGTGTCTGATGCAGGACACATATAGTCGCAGATGTCGACTGTTTAAATCTTTTCTTAACTGCACAAATTATGTTACTACACGATGGGGATAATAAACCTGTAAAACGTCATCAAAGTCAGTTACAAAAACAAATGATGAGATTTCATATTACAAAAAATTGTGCTGACTTCAAAACACGTCAATGAAGATTTTCTTTTTCGGTCATTTTTGTGTTTTAAATATCTCTTCATATGACAATGAATATAGTATTGCAGTGTGAATCATGTAAAATTTAAGTGTGAGCAATCAGTTGATACAGTGGTGAAAAATTGTGCATGAATTAAAAAACTATTTTTTCCTCTTGTGAACGAAGTTGTAAAAAAGACATGCGAACGTGCATAACAATGACAACAGCGATATGACAATAAATCTTCGTTTATTTCAACCTGGAAGCTGCTTCCAGAAATGTTTCGTGCTTCGTAGAAATGATTACAATTTGTGTTATTTCTGTGATTAAGTCATGTCAGTAGGCCAGCAATGTGCCGTAATGATGTGAAATAATAATTGATCATAATCAGTGACTACATCACGGACGGTAGAATAACCCGGACTATACCATGATAAAAAGTGCCGATTGAAAAGCCCCAATGTTCCCTAATTTCAGCTATGCAGTGCCGCCTTGGTATAACAAAATGTTCAAACTAATTAGATAATTTCATTACTAAGGTAACCGGCTGATTAGATCGCCAATCGTCAAAAGGACGGGCATCCATTTACCAGGGCAATTAGCAGGATGAGGGAGTGAATGCTGAGTAGTACTCGGTTATTATTCGCTGCCCCGCAGGGGGCTTTTATCCTTTGTTGCCAGGCCAGGACCGTTTTGATGCGCCAAAATAGATCCCAAACTTCAGGATCACCCCTAACCCGCGCACCTGTGCTGGGGTAATGATCCGACGAAAGACTTTCATAATATAGATAAGCGGACTAATGATCTTATGTCTGTCGCCAACTGCCCTTTCATCATCAAATCGTTATCTCTGATCACTCAACGGCTCCCGAATATGGAAAGGAGGCATCTGCTGGCGAACCATCGGTAAGAATCTATTTTAATGGTCTTTCCGAGTACAACAAAAACTGTGAATCTAGTTTCTCTGTGTGTACGGATGTACCCTTATGGAAAAATACTATTGAGGAACTCAGTAGTCGATGAAAGAAGTATTGAGGAAGTCAGTAGTTTCTCGTAACTTCCAGTAGTTTGAGTAGTTGTTCGAAAGTTCTGTCAGTAGTGACTATGCAGTAACTATTAGACCTGTGTAGTTTGAAGGATCTATTTAAGACGATTACTATTGGTTCCAATAATCGTTCTAATAGTCAACGTATATCATAAATACTACTATTGCAGGAATAGTTTCCACGAGTAGTATTGATCAATCGTTTTGATACCAGAACTATTGCACAATATGACTAGTGAAAACTATTAAACAGTACTACTCGTAGCAACTATTGAACAGTACTACTTGTGAAAACTATTGAGCAGTACTACTCGTAGAAACTATTGGACAAGTGGCGAAGCTACTCAATAGTTTTTCCAGTAGTGTGGTCCAATTTACTATTCAGCAACTACTCAGCATTCACTACACTAATGGCCGATAGTTCTTCAGTAGTTCTTTAATAGTTTTTAAACAGTTTTCTCAATACTTTATCAATAGTTTCAGAAGAGTCTATTCAATAGTTTTGTGAGTATTCGCAATAGTTTTTTTTCCATAATGGCAGAGAAAACCGAGAACTACATTAACGACCAGAAGCGAAAGCTATTTTCCAACGCGTGCCTCGCCGCACTAGATGCCATACTCCACACGGACTCTGCGGTCCCCCGGGACGCGGCCCTTCCTATAATCCAGGAAGCCCCAGGGAGCTCGAGGTTTTATTAATAGATAATAATAGGAAACCAATAGCTCGTGAAACGTCGGATCTGAACGAAATTAGAGACTACGATGAATATCTGAAGGAAGACTTGAGAAGCGTAAACTACGACTATTGTTTTGAAAACAATAATAGTAATCAGAATAACAATTTTAGGTATGTCGGAACCAATTTTTTTCACTTTTAATCATCTGGGTTGATGATGATATAATAAAAGTAATGACTTCAGTCGAAAATAAGGTTCGCTAATTTTAATGGACCTTTGTGTTTCCTGGCCTTTAACATCCGAAAAATAAAATCTCGTCGAATGATCTCGAAAACGGCTGGATAAATAAATCTGAAATCCACAGAGTTGCACATTGAGATGATGGGCATTGAATATATTGCGATATCTCGTTTAATTTCAGCAGTAGCTTTCACGAAAAACAAACGCGACTTTCAATTTTTTGGGCCGGTTCGAAGTTCCGAATTTTCAAAGCTCCGAACGGTCAAATTTCCGTATTTTGATGTAACGAACGCACAGTTTTGAGAAAGGGTATTTCACCGAAAGTCTATCTAACCGATTTCAAAAATTCCAACTCGCAACATACCAAAGGTTCAAAATTCCGAAAGCTGAAGATCCGAAAGGTCAAAACTCCGAAAGCTTAAGATCCGAAAGGCCAAAACTCCGAAACTTGAACATCAAGCCGTCGCGCGTCGTTTAGTCGACACGTTATGAACACGTTCGGTCTTTCGGAATTTTAGACTTTCGGAATTTTGGACTATCGGAAAATCGGACTTAGGGAGCATTGAGCTATCTATATTTCGAGCATTCGAAATTTTAATTTTCTAAACTTTACTCTTTCTGAAAATTTCGAAATCGTTTAGCATAAATTCGGAAATTTGACTGTTCGGAGCTTTGAAAATTCGGAATTCTGAACCAGCTCCTTGAATATCTCGGTAAAAAAAAAATCGTAGCCAAATGATCAAGGTAGCACTTGAAAGTGAAAAGAAGCAGCTTCAGTTTGCTTCTGTCTTCTATATGTTCCGCGATTTTTCCCGCACTCGCTAGATAATGTTGAACATGACTGTTTTTTCGCAATTTTCATATTTTCATAAATTCGCGTGTAATTTTGTAGGAAATAGATATAGAAACTTTTTTCTAATTGGACTTCGAAAGAGGCGAGATGAGGAGCTGTAGGACGGTTTTTCGAGAAAGAATCTGCGATTTCTTTTCGTGAAGTTATTCAACTTTTTGTGCGGAAAGTCAGTTTTTATAAAATGCGTCGTAACTCGAGGACTGTGGGGTGTCAGATAAAATGTCAAGATATAAAAAATGTGTATTTTTGAATTTTTAATTCGTTCAATTTTTTTTAGAATTTGTTTTTTCCATGTTATCATTTGACCGATAAAATTTCATGATCAACACATGTTAACTTTTTATTTCATCTCTAATAGCCCATTGAGTAAGTAAATTTATGACACGACTCGCGAATTTTCGACCAAAAATTGACTAGTTTTCCATATTCCAGTACTTTTGAATTAAATCAACTAAAGCATTTGATAATTGCTGATTAAGTAGAGCGCCATTATTATCGTAACCCGATATGGAGTTTGTCCCACAGTCTTCTATTATTTTCCTTGTCATTTTCCACGAACGATACACATACCTAAGCCGAATAATAATTATTATACAATTTTTTTTTTATCCCCTTGTTTTATATATATTACCAAAAACCCGTGTCATTTTCGTGCTGGTTATATCTAAACCACAGGGAATTCCATCATCGGTAATCAAAATTCAAAGCCAACAGCACCCGGGGAGTATATTTGACGTTATGTGTAATTGACTTTCGCATTATATTAACATCATTCTTGTGACTATTGATATTTCAATTATTCCAAATAAGTTTCAGCATTTTCGGTATTTGATTCATTGGTTAATATGAGGTTCCTGGAATAAAACACGTATAAAATAGTCACCACAGCGAATGAGTGGGATTAATTTGAGTAGTTGGGAATTTTCGCAAATTTCTCTGTGTTGGGTATCTGTGGTAAATTTCGGAATACTTCTTTCTTCAATATTCGTCAAGTTCCGTTACTTTGACTAGCCTATTTTTGGTTGGAAATTCACGAGTCGTCTCATCAATTTCCTTACTCAACGGGCTACCAGAGATGAAATGAAAAGTTAACATGTATTGATCATGAAATTTTATCGGTCAAATGATAACATGGAAAAATAAAAAAAATTCTAACAAAATTTTAACGAGTTAATAATTCGAAAATACACATTTTTCATATCTTGAGATTTTATCTAAAACCTCACAGTTCTCGAGTTACAACGCATTTTATAATTCCACACAAAAAGTCGAATAACTTGATGAAAAACAATCGTAATTTTTTTTTCAAAAAAACCAACTTACAGGTTCAACGCTCAGTTGTGTGCGCGTCTCTCACCCTATTGTCACCACGAAAGAAGGTGCACACAACCGAGCGGTAAGCACACTGACGCGCGGCCGTTCGAAAGCCGCTCGTCATTGACTAAAATTAAAATAATCATAACTGAAAACATATGCATTTAAAATAAAAACGGCTGAGGAAATTTCGATCCTATTTTTGATCAGGATTTACTATGTAAAATATTCGTCGCGAGGTCTGATACACCCTGTATAAAACGTGTCAAACAATTAAGGGCAGTTTCCGGATTTCGGATCTATAAATGCCACTGCAAATACCACACGGAGAGAATTTTATGATAGCGTGTACGATACTAGAATGTTACACTGAAAAAAAGTATAAGTCCTATACGCATACTCGATATCGCTGTAGGACTTATATTTTTCCGTACGATACTATAGCAAGCCACCAGTGAGTATAGTGAAAAAGTTCCCGCGTATCTCTACCACAGATTTATGGACTTATATTATAACTTTATTACTTACATTGTAGTTATTAATCTTAAAATGAATTAAATTAGTTATTTAAATTATATAATCGTCAATAAATATAGATTAATACATAAAACCATTGAAATCGGTTGTAGTGTTCTTACAATAATGCGATAGTAGTATTTGCCATAAAATTCTCTCCGTGCAGATGTAGTCACGCACTTCGGGTGGCCAAAATGGAAAGTAATTAAAAAACTTTCAACAAACGTATACCTTTCGCAGAGGACTCATATCAGCCACGTCCCTTCGGGATATCCTGGAAGCAAAGGCGGATATTTTGCCCCCAGCGAAAACCACAGCTTCGAGAGGCCCTCGGAATAGATCCCATGCACGCGTAACGCGTTGCTAAGGTATCAAAGAGAAACGCCAGGGGCGGGACAATTAATTAATTTCATATACCTACTCTCATCCACCTATCTCGAGTATGAAGTTAATGGAATGGCGTCCCGTTGGATTGTTGGATACCTGCAGAATTTCACTGTCATGAAGAACCAGTTACAAGAGAGAGAAAAATAAAAATAAAAATTCTTTGACAGGCAGAAGATGAGAAACACGTGTCGGAGACACGGTTTAGGCATTTATATGATCGATTCTTATGTTTACTAATAATGTGAGTCACTAATTTCAAAATATTCCAGATCATTATATAATTAATTTCATGAGTACTATTATTTCTAGTGCTGATATGAAAATCAAAGAGGAAACTGAATGATCTGGGGGCGCAGAATAAGATGGATGTCCAGGGCGAAACGATTCATTCCCTGAGGATTTACTCGATTAGTGTGTCAATCACTTGTTATTCCCAGAGCTGACGGTAGCGATGAGAAACCAAAGGCGGATAAAGATAATTGAAAACAAAATATGGCATTTCGTGGTGAAATCTAAGAACCAGAATGCTGAAGATATATAGGGTAAGTCCGGGAGAGATGGCCGTAAGGTACAGATGGCCAACTGAAAAAAATTCTACTTATAACTTATGTCTATGGCCAACTACCCCGGACTTACCCTAAATGTTCGCTATTTGGATTTTTAGGAAAAGAATAATTGAGGAAGGAAACTCCAATAACTCGAAAAAATCTGATACAAAAAATAATTCACAAAATCTTCTCTCACATCAGGTAACACACTCGAATTATTTCATAATTTTCGGAGACATGGAAAACGTGGGTGGCTCACTTGACAAGGAATTCCTCGAATGTGGGATTCTCGGCTATTTCGTCTCAGCCGTGAACCCTGACTATTTCTAATTTTCATTTTCGGTCAATACGCTATAAGGGGTCGTAAAAAAGACTCGATTCGCGAAGTTTGAAACTCAAACCAAAAGTAGTTTGCTAGTAATCGATAGAATGCCGAAATGACGCAGTGAGACATAACCGATTTCGTTAGAATCCACACAGTGAATTCCTTTTATAAGGATAACAAAATTTTGACCAGAACGCGGATGGGCGTGAATTCCGTTTGAAAGATACAAGCAAATCGATTGAAATATTTTGATGTTTTCTTCCACAAGGCCCTCATGAATCATTCTGAATGTAATATTGTGAATAATACGATGAAAATTGTAGGATAATATTGAAAAGGCGATAATAATGTATAAGTCGACTTTCTTTTTAAAATGATCAGCTTATATTGTATCTCCTGAACCGAATCCATCCCTATCCGCGCTTTACACTCAATTTTTGTATTTTTACAACGAATTTATCATGTGAATTCAACTCAAGATCATTCATGGCTGACTGAGTCATTTCTATAATCGAGCGATTACTAGCAAACTAGGTACTTTTGGTCTATTTCGCGTATGGTGTTTTTTTTTTTGCAACATATACTGACGGTGATGGGTCACAAAAATTAGCAACATTCAAGATCACGACGCAATCGAAATCGCCAGGAACGCCACATACGTACTCCCTCAAATAATTGCAATAACAATATGTTTGGTATTGAAGACTGACGTCCCTGTAAGAAATTCGGTTAATTTGACCTCAGTACTTTTCTGTTACAAACGAAACTCGGTGGTACTCCAGCTGTAAAAAGTCGTGTGGAAATCCATAAGGGTCGGGTTAAAAAATGTCATCTTTTCTCACATTTTATCATGAAATCCCTGATAAAAATTTCTACTACTAATAATTTCTACGAATTTTTTTTAATGGAAATTGGAACGTTCATGGTATTCCATTTAACAAAAATTGTACTTTGTAACGTAATTTTTTCAAAAAAATCTTTGTTTTTGTCAACAAAACAAGAGAAAAAAAAAACTACGATTTCTTATGAAAAATTGCGAAAACTTCGAATTTCCTTCATAAATCGTGAAAATTCAGAGAATTATGTCCACCAGAGATACCCCGTATATATATTCAGACAATGTTATCAACATTTTGGGACTGGCTCTGAAAAAATTTTCTGTCTTTTTTCACAGCTCACCGGAATTGTTTAGACTTTACCTTCGAAAAATAGTGAAAACTACTTTCACCGCCAGGGACTGAGTTACATAGATACAACTTTGATCTCGATTCGTGTAAAATATCTGAATACTATTATTTTTCTGGCAAATAAAATCTGACTATTCTCAGAAATACTCTGAAGAATTATCAAAGTTGATTATCTTTTCAAAACTTTATTGTTACTCTCTGTAAATGTACAAAATTTTTCTGCAAAATCTCATTGTTACGAACAAAGAATTGGCAACGGATCAGGTTGAACGATTGAACATAAGGAAAGGTGTGATAAGGATAAGGAATTAAATGAAACGCGTGAAGTCGTTAATTATCCTTATTATTAATATGCGATGTTTTATTTTTCTCACGAAGAAATATTAATTTATATGTTTTTGTTTTTCGTATTTGTATTTTGTTTTTCAAAATGATGATGATCATTTTTTTTTTTTTTTTTTTCACATCATACCGTAAAACAGTGATGCTTAAATAATATACGTTATATATAATATCTTACACGTACGTAACACTATTTACAATGGCATGTGTGGTCGTATTTTAATATAATATATATATATACCTATATGGAAATCTTATTATTATTACAAAGTTGCTGACGTCTAACGTCCGCTGATCGCCGTGACAATTATTCAATCTTCTGCAGTAATAAGTGTAATCAATATAAACTTTTGCACTAATCACTAAAATATCTCTCAATAATTCCCTTCAGCATAGAAAAAAAAAAAAAAAAAAATAATAAAAAAAAAACACATTTTTTTCATTATAGGTATCTTTTGTATTACATCAATTAAATAAACATCGTCGAGAAAAATAATGTATATTTGCAACGTAAATTAAAACGCTGATCAATATATATACATATACCCCCGGCCCCCTTTCCATATATGATATACACACGTGTACTCACGCCCGTACTATATTATTGTTATTCTGCAGGTTGAGGAAAAAATGTCAAATCATTTTCTTTCACGGTCCCGAAATGCTCTCTTCAAATTCACGGGCTGCATTACGGAGAACGAGTTCGCTGGTCCTCGTTACTCCGTCATGCAGACTATCTATAGAATTTCAACTATTCATCGATTATTTGTATTACCACGTTCACGTAAATCATTTGCATTCGACGTCGATCAGAAACTATAAGATAATAATAATAATTTTAATAATAGTAATGATAATAATTCCAATAATAATAATAATAATAATAATAATAATAATAATAATAATAATAATGATAATAATGATATTAATAATATTAACCAATATAATGTTAAATATAGGCCGGGAGGCAAGCTTCACTCTTGCACTTACTTCTTTCTTTCTTGCTTTCTTTATATTTATTTATTTATTTATTTATTTATTTATTTATTTATTTATATTTAATTTTTTGTTCTTTTTTATTTTTATATTATTTACAAGTCAGCTAGTGTAGGTAGGTTGGTAGGTACTATAATGTCGGCT
Source organism: Tenthredo notha (assembly GCA_914767705.2). Taxonomy (NCBI): domain Eukaryota; kingdom Metazoa; phylum Arthropoda; class Insecta; order Hymenoptera; family Tenthredinidae; genus Tenthredo; species Tenthredo notha. The sequence continues at coordinate 4,168,782 of OU611916.1, forward strand.
AGCCCTTGTACTGGCCGATTCTGATATGAATATTCGATGATGATAATAATAATAATAATATATTCTTATAATAATTTCAATAATATTCGTTATCAATTTTATTAATAATAATTATACGATAATAGTTAGCTGCGAATAATTTCTTGACAATAAATTATAATACATAGATTTTGATCTTGAACGCTGATATACAAAGGGAGGAAGACGTTTTTCTGTTGCGGCGCTACCAGACTACAAAATAATCCCTATCGATAAACCGCAACATATGTTATACATGTACAAGGCGACTCTGGACATAAAAAAAAAGCTTTTTCTTCTCTTTTATCGGAATTTATTTTCAGGTTCGACATCGGCGTCTGTGAATTCGTAAAAAAAGTGTCATCTTGGTAAACCCGCATAAGCATTAAAAGATAAGAATCATAAAATGGAAATCTTGCTTTGTTGAACCTAACCTAATAAACTTTCCCGCCTTTTTTTTTTATGCTTCGTTTTAACGCTGCAATCTAGAGTCGCCATGTACTCGTAGTACACTAGCCGGGTTGTGAGCGTGCGTCTGCGCAGTTTTGCCAAACGTGAATTCCTTATTTTTCACGATTTCTTCTGACAGATATTTTTATTTTCCAGCGCTGCCAACTCTCACTCTTGTGATATTATTATGAACGTAGGGACCGCGTTGACGCTGATGATCAAGAGATAGGGAACGACAACGGGATTTGAAAATATAAAAAAAATGTAGCACGTAGTCTGAGACGCTGTTGATCGTTGAACGAGTGTCCGAATTCCTCTTTTGAGAAGTAAAATAAATAGAGAAACAATAGAATGAAATATAAATTTCTACGCGTGTTCTCGTCTTCCTCTCCCAATAATCATGGGATCATTAAATCTCACTGAATCCACTTTATACTACGTAGTCAGTTGTCATCTGTAATCACCGCCTCTAGATCGTCAAGGGTTATCTTCGCAGTCGGACGTAGAACCTGACTTTCGGCGCGGGGCTAGACCATCGCTTGATACTTTTGATCGGGCAGAATGTACTCCGTCGACGCTGTTACACCATGATGTTCGTTTCCCGTTGGCCCAGGGTTGAGGTGAGGACCACCACCGATGTGGGACATCGACGATGTGAGAGACATGTTATGGTGATACTGTGGATGGTGATGATGATGATGGTAGTTCGATTGCGGGCTATGGTGCATTTGGGATATCTGCGATATCTGAGTCTGGTGGTAATAATCTGAGGGTGCGTAAGGGTTCTGGTAAGTATTGTACGGTGTTTGACCTGCGTAACATTGCCCTGCGTTCACTGAACCGGGAGAGGCCGAGCTCCATGGAAATCCGTAGTCCCCATGATGAATCTGGTTCATCGGAGGCGGATATGAGGATGGTGGAAGTTGACTCGATCCCGGTGTCAGGGGAGGTGATGGTGTCGTCAGAGCACTGCTGGCGCCGCTTCCTCCAGTCGGAGTAGCACCGAGCCTAGGATACGACGAGGTGTTTGTGAGCAGTGGAGAGTTTGGAGCTGGAGCCTCTTTTCCGCGAGGTGGAGAGGCCGGTGACGCCCGACGATTGGATACCGCAACGCTGGAGGATAATTTACTTCCAGTGTTCTGCGATGACGATTGTGTCGTACGAGGCGATCCCTTAGGTGGAGTTGTTTGTTGCTGTTGCTGCTGAAGCTGCTGCCTGCACTTGGCTCTACGGTTCTTGAACCACACCTATAATCAAAAATTGAATTGCCAATGAGCACCCGTGTATACGTATACATCAAATCAACGGGACTTCCGTAACGGAATATTTTGTTTCAACGCCGCGAAGGAAAGACACCATAAATTTTGATTCAATAGATACTTTGAGAAACGAATCAAAATCTCTTACAAAGGAAGCGGACCAACTCCAGTCACGTAGATGCTTGTGAGTAAATGTACCAATGTATTCTACGATGTACTTGCGAGTCAAATATTATCAACTAATTTTTAAACTATTGTCAATTGACTGAATCGCTCAAGGTAGTACTCTCGGTCTGAGAATCACTGATTGGACTCTTGTAAAATTGTGAATTTGTTTGCAGTCGTAATAACGAATTTCCGGGAGATCTATTTCGAAGATTAGTTACAAGTCTAGATGTTCAAAAATTTCCATTTCAAAAGTAAAAATCGAAAAAGTGTCCCAAGGTACAACACTTTTCTCTACTACCTTAAAGAATTAGTGAAGTAATGCGGGCTCCAGACATTTAGCATTAGCTAAACTATCAACTGGCGAAATCTAACGACTGCACATGGCGAGATAACGTTCCTATATTACATGGCATTTGTCTTAACGGGAGATCAGAGAATTAGATTTGGCTGCATGGAACCCTCGCCGACAAGTGGAACCAGCTAGCAGATGAAATGATCTAGTAATTCTTATAGTGGCCACTATACACATAAATCTAGGACGATGCAGTATTTTGATACTTTTCTTGTATGTCTGTATTATAGATACATTTGTAAAGTGTATTTCCTGAAACTGTCTGGTGTATAGTATGTATATAGGTATAATGTAATGTATATATCCGGTGATGGTCCCGAGGGATCAGTTCGCGGTGGGCCATGAGTTGGGGTATACTGCCTCTGTTAATCGAGGCAATGAAAAAGTAATCGGGTCCGGGCGGGCGTAACATTTCATTAAATCTCAACAATAACAAGTTCTGGGAATAGGACGTTGCGCCAAGGGTGATTTCGGGCTGCTGCCCTTCAGGGAAGGGATGCGCACGCCCCGCTAGGGGACGGAGTACCATAGATGTGGCCGACTGTAACAACAAACACGAAAGAGAAGGCAGACTGAAGGCTGAAGGCTGAGGGCTGAAGGCTGAAGGCTGAAGGCTGAAAGCCGAACTCTGAAGGCTGAAGGCTCGTCGGGGTTCCCCCTGGAAGGCCGCAACCCTCGGTGCGCCCAAGCACGCCTCGATAATCCCCGCACAATGTGGCCAGGGGTCTTCCTCTGGCTCTATGAATCTCTATACGCACGTATATCTTTTATATATATTACATAGATTGATGTACATATACACGCGCGTCTATATTCGTTCGTCCAGCTACGTGAACGGTACCCTATATACCTGTCTACATGGCCATCGCACGCCCCTTGTGCCTCCTTTAACGGCAAATCCTGCTGTTGTTGTCCCTGCGTTGTTGTTGCATTGTAACAGTTATTTCTCGCTATTGCCCGTGTATATGTATTTATAGATATGGAGCTATTCTATCGTCTCACATATATATATATGTGTATATTTTAAGCACAACTATACGCAGATAAAGTTCTCGCCTGTCAACTCCCGTCGCTCTGATCCCCCTTTTGGAAACTATAAAATACACGCCAATTTTCACCGATTTTTAGGCAACGATTTCAGCCCAGGATTTTCATTCTTGTTTGTCAGAAAATTTCGCCAAGTTTTTGAAGGGCTGGAACTCATTGTTTTTAAAATTGAAGAAATTCAATTGAACTCCATGTTACAGAATGTTCAACTTGTTCTCGTCTCTTTGAAAGCTGAATGATGTGTTCGAAGCGAAAAATTCAATAAAATATTACATTTTGTTGAGAAACCGTATACCTAAATAAAGTTCTCGACTGTCGAGTTCCATCGGTTTTATCCTATATTTGTGAGTATGAAAGATATATCTATGACCACCTTTACATCATGTATTTGTAACTTCGCACACATGAACATGAATATATCTATATCCATGTATAAGCTACGAACCGCAAGAACGACGAAGAGAAGCAAGAGTGGGGCCATTAGCACCCCGTTTGCCCCCGTGTTTACTCAGTGACACCCCTAGTTCAAATTGAAAGGCATAGCCGTCCCCAATCGACCCCAGGGCGTCCCCCGCCTGTCCTTACCGCGAGGGCCCCGTCAGGAAGCTGTGTTTGCACGCGGAGGTGCAAATTGCACCACCATCTGGTTTACATTCAGCAAACGATCCGAGCTAGCCCATACCCTAGGTACAACCGCATCTTATATATATATATATATACATGTGCGTGTGTGTGCTTTCTGAACACTAAACATCGTTGCCTGCCCAGAAATGTTGGGCGTGAAGCAGCTGCGCTCTAGTAGCATATTTCATTAGCATACTTCGGCATATCATTATCAGCTATGAACATTGTTCCACTTAGAACCAGCATTTGTTTCCATCAATTTTTGATTATTTGTATTATTTTGTTGCATTTCATTTTTTTACCTCTATTCTGCTTCATGTGGCATTCTGGATTTCCAAATAATCAAATAGCAGGAGTGCTCCGCGCTAAAACTTAATGCAGAAATGTCTGCCCTTTGAAATGCTCATCTATTCAAACCTTGGCCGTTTTTCTTTCCTTTTCGATTGAACTTACTCGATCTTAGAAATTGGTAGTACTCTTCCCCTATGTGCTAAACTAATCATGAAAACGCAGAGGCTTCATAAAACGACACTTCCGAATTTCGATTCTGAAACGCGATGGACCCGTTTATATTCATTCGACCGTGTCACGCAGCTGCACCGTTCTCGCGTTTACGGGGCCACCGACGACACCGGAGATCGTAATCTGCGAATGAAATTGGCACTACATATACACCTTAGTCACACACACGCGTACCTATGTATCTAATAACGTTCCAGACAAACTGAGGGAGGTATACAAAACGCGTAGCGTCGTTTTATAATTATTCAGACTCCAGAGCCGTATAACTATGTAGGTGAATTGATAATTTGTAATAGTGTCGTTCGGCACAATCTTATAACATTTTATCAAAAAGTCAAGTAAACCTCGGGGCATTCATAGTTCCATTAACCGAGATGGCCTCAATCCCATTAGCGATTAGAAGTGTTCTTTTTTTATAACAATTTACTTTGTACATCCCAATATACACTGTCTTAGAACTTGCGCGCCTAATTCACCAACACCAATGTTCTCGAAAAATTTACATGGGAGCGCCAATTCTATATCTAAGTTGCACACATGATTTCTATACAAAAATATAGATGCAGTAGCTCTCTGGGGTGTAATAAAAGCAGCGATGACAGGAGCGTCAATATATTATAACAAAAGTATATACCGCAATCGTGTATATACATACCATATGTATACGTGTTGGTAGGTATATTTTTGATACCCGTATGGATTTATTTCGGGATTGTGTCGCCGAGAGGTAACTATGACAATGGTAGCAGTGGTGACAATGACAGTGACAAAAGGGGGAGCGGCGTCGTGTAAATACCTTAAATCTCGGGGAAGGTTGCGGAAGCACGAAACGACGCGATACTTGGCACCGCTTTTGCAGGGCGTCATGGTATTGAGATACCCATTTACGCGGGTGAGATTACTGACCGCGAAAGAAATGAATTACTAAATTGATCTGCACGGGGACATCGAGAATGGACACAATGAATTCATGCTAAGCGAAAAAAGTTTTCCAATATCACATCCTTCTTGAATCTCAGTAATAACTTCAATATCCGTCACCTATGAACCAGACTGGAACTGCAACCGTGGTCCTTTCTGATAGCTCAGTAAAAGAATAGTATAAAAATATTTTCTGAAAATTTTTAAGAACCTAGTTTTATTTCATACCATCAAACGGACCTTTATAGAATTTCAAACATGATACAATGTCGAGCAGAGTGGCACATCCTTGCGAAATTAATTGTTTTTGAAAGTGAAAACGATTCCAATGATGACCTATTGATGATGGTTTGAAAGAACCACCTTCGAGAGACATGCCATATTAAAAAAAAAAAAGTAGATATGTGACGGCTGTTATCGGTGCATCAAGTATCATAAGATGACTGTATAATGATAATTACCTGAACTCTAGACTCGGGGAGACTGATCTTGACGGCGACTTCCTCGCGCATGAAGATGTCCGGGTATCTCGTTCTCGCAAACAGGTCTTCCAAGACGTCAAGCTGAGCTCTGGTAAAGGTGGTTCTCTCCCGTCGCTGCTTTCGCTGATTCATTCCTGAAACATCATCAAAATAAACCACTGTTAATCGTACTGAAATAATGTTCAGCAATAAAGGATCTGAACTACAAGGATATAGAAACATGCACCTTTGTCGAAATAAAAATCATGTAAAATCAGGCTGCTACGATGTTTTTGAAGGGACATAAAGGCAGAGAAAATAACAAAAGGAATAAGAAAATAGATTCAAGAGTAGCTCCGTATGGCCGAGAAATATTTAATGCTGGAAAGACGACTAGGTCGTTTGGACATCGTCGGGAACGAGTGGTTTTCATGAGAGAAGGACTTGGTGGATGGCTACGGTGGGTGGCAGATGGGAGGTGAAGAGGAAGAGAGGCAGAAGGGGATTGTGGATAGGGGAGGCTGGTTCGGGAGCGTTGCGAGTCCGCGATAGCGTAATTTTGAGCAGCCCTCTTCTCGTGCCATCAAGCCTCGCTTGGCTCGTTTCAGGACCAACGTAATCCGCTTACCCGGGACGGGCGGGGGACAGCGCGGGGGGAGGGGCGGGGGGGTGAAAGGGGGAAGAGGGACGCTTGGAATACATGGCCATCCAGAGAAAGCGTCGCAACGATGCGATGCCAGGCAAAGCGAACCGAACCGATCCGGTTTCAGCTGTCTTTCGATGCAACAATGCTACAGCACGGTGACGTGTGCGATACTAAAAAAACCGTAAAACTCGTCGCATAGATAGACACGGACACGATCCCGATTCGCAGTCTAGTATTCCTATCTAATCTACTCTTTACGCCATGTTCAAACGCACTTCAAGATAGTGGATTTATCTTTTCTTCGGACCTTTCGGTTAGACGCGTGCTGAGTTTAGACAAATATTCTGAATCAAACATGAACAAAAGATATCAATGATACGAAATCTTTACGTTTCGATTTTGATATTGTTGATTATATTCTACAAGCGTCGATAAAATCTTTACAAAACCGATGTCGCAGAGGCTAGAAAGTACCGCGTTCAATTCCAACCGGCACCACGGTCATTCCAGTATCCGAAAATCAAAACTCGTCATTTGAGGACCTATCAAAACCGTCGGAAATTCAGTATTACCGAATCTTATGAATCGAGTATCCAAAATGACAGCTTTGACAAAAGTCAGGTCTTAACAGTACGACACTGGAAAATTCAATTTGCTGCCTATGTAGCACAACCGTAACGATGACAATGCGTCTGAGCCAAATCGAGTGATGTCGCAGAGATGTAGGATACATGATTAGATGAAGAAATCAACATGTTCATTCCGTTGCTGAACCTAAAATTTCAAACTGACAACGATAGATTCTGAAATTGGGAAACTAGTATTCGACAAAAGAGGTACGTATATCCTCCGAGGGAGGGCGAGTCCGAGGGAGCTAGAGAGCTGAGTCGAATCGATGTCGGCCATGTTGGTGCTGATGCTGGCTGCCACTGTTGATGCGAGTGGCTCCTCGCTTACGCCGTGACTCGTGAGTCGTGAAACGTTAGACAGAGAAGAAAGTTAAACTAGAAGAGGAGTGGCGGAGGTCCGACAGCTATAAGGTGGAGATGTCATCTCGAACCTCCTTTTCGGGATCGGACGACAATCGCCGCTCGCGCCTAACGAACTGGTCGAGTAACCTCCGTCCGATCGCTACGGATAACCCCTACTGTCCAATCCTCTCCGATCCTCTCAGATACCGACCAAAAGAGAGAGAGAGAGAAACACGTTTATTTATCTTCTAGGATCTAGAGGAATCTCTAGAGTGTCAGAAAGAGACAGAAAGCGTGGCGTTGCGTTGATGTGCGTTACCACACGCGGGCTGCTATCGGCGGCTGGGAGAGTGGCTGAACGTAAATCTGTGTACAGATATTGGTAGGTATATAATATGGCGGGTGTATATATATGTAATATATATATATAAGGAACGCGGTTCAGAGTACGGCGCGGGCGCCGCGTCATTGATCTACGATCCAACTGGGTCTGCTGCACCTTCCTGCGTTCTTCTCTCTCGTTCTTTGTGGCCCTCTCTAGCCCTCTTCATCGTGCGGTTGATTGCGTACGTGGTGGGCGTCGGTGCTGTTGCTAACGACGCCTTTACCAGCTACCGGATTCCCGAGCCGAGGTCGAGCAGAGCGCCTTAGGCAGCCTAACCTAACTTAACCCCATTTTTGAGATAGACGCCAAACACTTGCGGAATTTACGCGAAGGTATTTCAAACATGTATTGAATTCTCTGCCCATTGCGATCAAAAGCCACACGATACTGGCTACAAATTTTGCACATATGTGTTCGTAGCACTCGCATCGTTATTGAAATATCAATTTTATTGTGGCATGGTCCAATCATCAGTGATCATAGAAATGGAACCAGTGAACATTTCAAAAGTCAAAGATTCTCGGGTTTCAATAATTCTTACGTTTCGATACTCTCCTGTCATTTCATCCAACTGGCAATGTTATCAGAATTTTTTACAGCGGATCTTTCTGTAGTGAAATGAAACTATATGTCAGAGTTCCATCTCACGATTTTGCCATAATGCGACACCCATACATCCATGACGCAATAAGCAATGAATATATAAATTCAGGAGTCGGAGATGTTGGGGTGTCTCCATCGCCATCAAACTATAACACGGGTTGGGAGTTATACCAGCCGGGGGAATTAAAGCTTTTGCGCCTCGTGGCACGCAGTGCGGCTAAACAGCCGTAATGGGTCGGCAAACACCCGCTGGGCTGCCAAGTATCATTCGATTTATTATCTCGGCTCTTGGGGTTACCGGCAGTTACGCTGCCCCCATCTACTAGTGGCTGCAGGGTATCTCAGCTCGGCCACCCCCGCACTAGGCACTTCACGTAGTACTATCACATATTTATGTATCGATTTGCACCTTGAAGTGTTAGGTTTAAGATACATAATCGGAAATTGTAGGTCACATTGACTTCGGTTTCAGAAATTAAGAGACAAGGCAGATTCAAGTAGACATACTGAAAGTCAAAAAAGGTTAATTCCATCCGACGAAGAATAAGAAATATATAACTCAGTGTTACCTAAAATAAAAACCCGAAATCTTTAAAATCATTTCTGAAATCGTTCGAAATCTGCCAATGAAACAAATTTGAAATTTCTGCTATCGATCCGAGACTAGATTTGATGTTAGAAGAAAATAATTCGTTTGCCTTTATTCAAATGGAATCAAATAAATAGATTTAATTGTAATTGGGCCATAAAATCGGTGGATTCATCTATTTTTTTATTAAACGTGGTATTTGGCGAAGACGAATTCTCCATGATAAAAGCTAGCGAACATAGAAGAACATAATTCTACTAGTGTTAATAATTAGACTGAAGACCGATTATCGATAACTACACGCCCATGTAAACACCCGAAAAGGGAGTATTTTTGACGGCCGACGTGTCCCAAAAGAAGTATTCAATGACCTAGCATTTTTCATCAAAGTTGGAGTATAATAACCAGATAACGGTTAGAATTCGTGAGTCATCACCTCTCATATTTATATGGTATTATAGATTAGTATGAGAGTTATCTTAAAGGTTCAGATCAGATGTTTCGTCTCGAAAATAAAAAAATGATGAGCAAATAAAAGTCAGTTAATTCAAAAAGTTTGGTAGGAAAAAAATCCACCACCCAGAAATTTTTTAAATTATATATAAGTATTAGGGTGGTCCCTATTTTGGTCATTTTGAAATCTTAATAGACCAGCCCCCTAAAACCCATTTACATAAAAAAATACCTGCCAAGTTTGAGCCGTTAATCTTAATATTAACCCAACTCCCAAGACGAGGAAAGTTTTGAATGGGAAATTGCATGTATTTTTCAAAACACAACTTTGAATTTTCATAACTCTGATGATTAGTGATGAAAAAATCTGAAATTTGGTATAGTTATTTGTACTTATACGAAGTACAAACTTGTGCATCAATAACATTTTTAGATAATTATATTCTTACCTTTCAATGTGACGAATTTTTCTTTTTTTTCAAAGATTACGCATCTCAAGGTAAGAATATAATCATCCAAAAATTGTTCCGATACAACATTTTGTACACTGTACAATTACAAATAACTATACCAAATTTCAGATTTTTTTGTCAATAATTATCGGAGTCATAAAAATTCAAAGTTTAGTTTCAGAAAATACATGCAATTTCCCATTTAAAACCTTCGTCGTCTTGGGGATCGGGTTAATGTTAATATTAAGGTCTCGAACTTGGCAGGACTTTTTTTTTTCAGTCATTTGGAAGGGTTGCAGAGGGTGGATCTATTAAAATTTCAAAATTACCAAAATAAGGACCACCCTAATAAGTATGTATGTATTTTATTATGTAGAATGAGTATTGGATTTCAATACACCGTTTTGTCGTTGTCACTCTACCCGACGCACCGGCATTTACACGGCTCGTTTGATCAGCTTTTTCTCCCACTGCACCGGTTGAGTCTGCAACCCTCTAGCAGACTCTGTAAGGGTGTATAGACGGAGTGAGTATTTGCCGTCTCTATATGGCCGGAGTGTCATCGCTAAAGAATTGCGTTAGCCGCCCATTAACTTCTGCATGGCGCGAGGGTGCGGGGTTTTAGGGGTGCTTCGGGCCGCCGTGAAATCCAATAAACGAAAAAACGAATTTGCCATTAGCGAGGAACGGCGCTAACGTCGCCTGATTTCATCCGACTCGCGATTCGAGGCCGGGGATCACCGCAGTACGAATCTACATAGGGCGTCAGAAAATAAATCAAGCCTCAAATTGACAGGGCAAATTAATCGTCCGAGGCAGTGAAAATCTAGCGAAAATAACTAACGATTAACGCTAATAAATAAAACTAGATCTGAGGTGGCTAATATTATACGAAACAATATTTCAGACTCTGTTTTGTCCGTTTTTGTTGAAACTGATGGCTTTTTTATTTTATAAGTCTAAATTTCAGTCTTATAATTCGAGTAAAACTTTTTTAAAGCATTGGCGTTTGAAAAAATCAAAATAAATAATAAACTCCGGTGTTCATGAAAGAAACATACGAGTTCAGAGCTTTTTAGAAAATCGACATATCTTATAGTTAGCATTTATGGGTCTTCTGATTTTTCCTAAATCTCAAAAGTACCGAATTTTGGGTTTTTCCCGAACTTGTCATCACAAAGTTGTCATTAGCGACTGGTCGAGGTTACTTTATTTTTTACAAGGTTTTTACTGATCCGTCGGATACTGGCTCGCAGAGGGATCAACGAAACTGTTATGAACAATCGAACACCCAAGGTTAATTGTGTATGTATCACCAAAGTGAAAGAAAAATGATGATAAAAGATGTCACGAAAATTTTACAACGGAAACAAGGATAACAAAAGGTAAACAAAGCAGCAATAACTTTCTTCGTAAATCCAAAACAGATATGAACCGAAAATTGAACTAGTCTAGGTATTCAATAAAACAGACAAAGACGAGCAAACAACAAATAACAGAATAAGAAACTTAGGAAATGTGTGACCATTTCTAGTATGTTTCAATTTCTCCAAAGTTCAGACTCCAACGTATGATTGGAATTCAAAAAACCATTGCACACTTAAGTACGTCATTTTCAGAAGAAAAGGCAATTATTCCTGCAAACTAAGCTTTCAGGTGCAACGAAATAATTCTCGGTTCCTAAAGAACCAAATTCCAAATTAGTTGAACAACTTTTATCTTGAGGTGTCACACTTATTCCAAACTCGCTTGTGCGTATGTAGGTATATGTATATCGAAGATGAATCCGTGCTACCGCGTGCCGCCGCCTGCTTTAATATTCATAGAATTCTAGTTGTCGGCAGTGTAGTTGAGGACACTGAGGAGTAGAGCGTGACAAGGACATGACGAGACTCCCGCGTGCCAGCCGAAGCCTTGGGGAATTGAAAATTAATTAAAAGCTAAAATGTGCATAGGCAAGAAAAGCGGCGGGGACGCGAGATAAAGATTATGCCTCGAGCGAGAGCGTGGGACGGTAGCACGTGCCGCTTTCCTGCAGAGACTCGAAGAGCTGTGAAGAGAAAAGAGAAGACCCACCCGGGAGAGTAGAAAGGTGGCGGCGTTTCAAAAGGCCATCAGCTACGAAAACATTTGACCAACTCTGTCCTCGAGCGCCCTTAGCAAATGGCTACATTGCACCTCATCAGGGCAGAAAGAAAAAGTAGAAGAGAACTAGTTTCAGGCTTCTTAACGAATTTTCAATTATCTGCTACCAGTGATATTATCGGTGTAACTAAACAAAAATGCGACAATGTCTCTTGAAGCTGTTGCGTCATAGCCCTGACGTTAGTCGTCACTGCTGAAATCGACTTCCGCACTTTTGTTTTGCAGATAAATCACACTGCCGAAATTCTGCTCCAAGATCTTGTGAACAACAAAGGTGATGAAGGCCAGTTCTGCACTTCTATGAATCGAATTACTGAAACAACCTCAGGCCTATAGCCTCCAGCACTCTTAATAATACTAGATCAAAGTTCATCACGATTGTTCGCTCGGTTTTCGAAGTACCTATGTAATCAGATAAAATTCAGGATTTATGAGCCATCGCCTCTGAGAGTTACAGTCAAAGTAAGAGTGATTCTTAAACATAACTGTTCAAATAAATCGAGCCCGTATCAAAATAACAGATGCATTTGTTTTAGAGAATTGAAGAACAAGTAATTAGAGAAGGTCTTGCCAATTCTGAACTTTATAAGTATAACTCATTCAAGTCATTTTTTGCAGTATCATAAAGTTGTCCGTACATCTGATGAAGGTTTTTTTCTGAGCAGTTTGAAACTAACTTACCAAATAATTGCAAAATTTATTTTGAAAATGTCTGGTTCTGATTTTACATGAATGAATAAAAAAAAAGATATCTGTTTTTTATTCCACATAAGATGAAATTGCCTATCTTTGATTATGCAATATGATGCCAGTATATCAATAATTTTTTTCACTATGAGAGGTATAAAAAAAAAATATATGTTTCCTTCTAATCAAATAAAATCGAATAGATAGACTCAATCGCGCTTAGACCATAAAATCACTTGATTTGTCCGTTCTTCATCAGTCATCGAATTCTTCAGTATTTGCTAAAAAATATAGTGAGCAATTTACGACTAAATCTAACATCAAAATCATATCTCACTCGATAAGATGTATCGAAATTATAGAAAAAGCGAACTGTTTTTTTGTTTTATAAAAAGCGTGTTTCTATACTTTTGATCTTTTACTCGTCATTTGCATATCGAGAGAAACGATGGCTCGAAATCCTGACTTCTACCTGATCATAATTCGAAAAACCATAGCGAAGTCTTGTAGTGAGACTGACAAGAAAAGTCTCAGACCATCCGATCATGGATTTTGCTCAAACTTCTAAAGGTGTTTCTTTGTGTCAAAATATGGAACCCATAATGTGTTATTCCATTTAATGAGCCGTTCTTCGTTACGCCACAATTCGTCATATTATTGAGCAATTTGTTGGTACTGCACTATTGCGCCAGCATAATCCGATTACTGCACTTGGCTCTATGGAAGCCTATCACCGAAACTTCATCAATTGACAATAAGAATGAATATATTTCAGGCATTATCTCAGCGTATTCAACGTTTCTCGCCGCATTGAATTCATCAACCTGCTAATATGATGAATGACGAATGTAGTGAAGAAAGGCTGACGAGATTGAATTACACATCATGGGCTTTAGATTTTCGCCCAGGTAAACACCGCTAGAAATTTGAGCAGAACCCATCATCAGGGGGGCTGATACTTACCTCGTGAGTGATTATAATATTCTTTCAAATGTACATCTCATGGTGGACATTTCAAGGTGTACATCTCAAACCATGTTGATAATGATTTACTGATAGTACCCCCCACCGCAGTTAGTTGGCATCTGACCTTGATGGAGTGTACAGAGGAATCCACAGTTGTGTGTCGGCTAACTAACCTAGTGACAAAATGAGCCTACTAGTCGTAAGTGGGTAACAGAATACCGGCAGGCAGTTGAGGCTGTACAACTACTCATACCTATACGCGAGCGTAATCGGCTCAAGAGGATGGCGTCAAGTTACAGTGTGCTGGGACAGCGACGTCGGCGTCGTAGTTGGCGTTGGCCACCCTAGAATTTCGACTCCATATTGTATATCCTTGGATGGATCCTCAACATTGAAACGCGACTATTCACTCAACTCTGAGTGTTTATCCTACAATTAGGTTGGGATTTATCGGGCGTGCACTCAATTTCCCGGACTGCCACGCGGCTCGGCTTTCAATTCGGCCACCACCTCGATATCTCCAGCTTCCTTACCCTCCTCTTACTCTAGAGACCCCAGGGTCTACTTCCAATCGCGGTTCCGCGGTCACTCGAGTTCGAGTCGCGTGCCACTGCACGTGACCATCTACTTGACGCCTAATTGAGTGATTGGTACGCGCTCGATCTGACGGGGTTATATCGGCTATTGTCACAGGGCGGGCTTATCTACACTGTACAGTGTATAGAAAAGAATTCCACCCCATATCTACAGCTCATCCACACCCCGGGCGAACAAAACATGCCGGAAATTGGGGAGAACCCGAAACTTTCAATCAAATTATTTCTTTCCATTATCAATATTGGGTCTATTTAATTTTCATTTTTTTTTCTTCTTTCTTTCTTTCGACCTATGAGACGAATCTGTGACACTGAGATTGAAACGTCTCGAAAATCTCCAACCTCTGGTCTGACCATTCTTGATCAATATTTCCGAACGTCTGGTGAAAAATCTATTGATGGCATTTGGCTTTTTCTAAGAATTCGTGAGATTATTCAACAATTATATAACATCAACGTGCATCTACTTAGTATATGTATATATGTATATTCTTGCGTAGTAGATACGAAGTGCAAGTGTACATTGCGTGGTTGAGTGGCAATTCGCAGCAACAACAAACATGGCATAGTGCGTGGCGGAAGGGACCGAACCGCACCACACCGAAACGGTAAAAGGTGTGCGGAATCAAAACTACGCCAAGTGCGGGAAATCCCACGAACCACGATCCCCTAGGCGGACTATGCGCTGGGATTCCCTAACAGTCGCGTCACGCGCTGCTGTCTCAATAAAATAAACATCGCGGCTCTAACGCTCCGGTACAACACGACGACACTACAACCCCTGCACAACAGGACAGGGATACGTCCTCAGAGTGCACGCGGCACTCCCTCACCCCCAGTCATATATAGGGGAAAATCTCAGAAACCTGGAATTTTTCTAAGGAGTTTTTTTTTATTTTCAATTCTTGCGAAAGGTATATTTTGAAAAAAACATCTTACGGTTAAAATTCTAAACTTCAAGGTAGGTATTTGTTTCCGATAATTTTTCACCGAGTTATAATGTTTTGAAAACTGCAATATTTTTGGCCCAATCCCGGTTCCATAAATTCATCAAGTTTTTTTCCTCCGTAGACGTTCCAATCATCTACAGTTATCGAATCGCATAGTATATCCGCTCGATTTCCGCGGCCATGTTTTCTCACAGTCAGAATATCCGGACGAGGGCCTCTTCGTCAGGAATATATATCTACCTACATTGATATCCAAAACCTTGAAGAGCGGAAGAACGAGGAACGCCGCCTGAGACACTCGAGTACCTTATACTATAAGGGTAACTTCAGCGGCTGGGGGTGGAGGCGGCCCGGATTTATAGACGCTTGACGGCGACGACCGTTTCCATGGAAACCCGCACCGTTGAGACGGACGTATAAACGAGAACCAGCGCCGCCGTCGGCTATGTACACCCTGCCTATATACCTATCCATGTACCCGATATATCTACCTATCTACACTACACCCGTGTATGTATGTATTATATATCTATGTAGTAACTTTTACATAGCTGATTCGCCACCCCCATAAGCGGCTTAGGTCCTCCCTGAGTTCTTCGCTCGTCTTCGGAGCCCCGAGAGGGTGCTTCGCGGAACGGAGACCCTCCGGAGTCCTCCGAGATCTACGCCTTGCCTCAGCTTCAAGAGATGGTAGAAAAGGTTTATTACTAGCAGGAGGAATTCCCGAGGAAAGTTATAGAAACGCACTTGGATTGGACATGTCTTCGAATTGGGTTGATGCCCCGTCTCATTTTTCACGTTTTTTTTTTTTTTTTATCAAGAATTTTAACCAATATTATCAATCGATGCGGATCTTATTCTCATGCCTGGTTACAAATTTTGAATAATCCGACAACTAGACCGGAAAATAAGCTTTCGAGTTATGCCTATCTTTTGAATTCTATGATATGATTGCCATTACCAGCATATCATACGCACTCTTATCTATTACCGCTAGTCTTTCCTACTCGTTCACCGTTTGCTATTACCACTATTACACACTCATTTATCCATTTATTGATTGTATAGTTGTTCTAACTTGACGAACACAATGGATATTTGGTAATAAATATCTGTCTGTATATTTACCTATATCTATGTCAAAGACAATAATAATGCATATAAACAAAAGATCGCCCGATGTATTCATCAAATCTACATGCTTCACATAATATTGGATATTTTGTTGACGGCAAAAATATATTACCGCGTTTCATCGTATGAAAACATAACAATCTGTGAAGCTTCAGGTCCGAAACTATAAAATTCCTCCGAGAATCACGTTATTGAGTGTCTCGATTCGTACAAAGTTGCATATTTTACGGTCACGAATCATGAACCGTAAAACTGTAAGAAAAAATATAGCAAAGTACAGTTTTTGGTCAAGAATTTCCCAAATTTTCGATGAATTGTATTATTTTCAACGACACTCATCACCAACAAATAAAAAAATGTAGTTAAAACAATAACAAAAGAAGAAAAAAAAATATCACCGCCTTTTTATTAGACGGAGTGTAGGAATAAAACTTCTTTCGTTCCTTCCAGATAACACATCCGAAGAAAAAACCCTGAAGAAATCGAAGCGAAATCTCAATGGGATCGTCGAAAATCGAGTAGACAATATCCATAACAGCTGAATAAAAACAAAAGGACATTATCATTTTGTTTCTTCTGATCACTTTTTTTCTTTCACGTTTCGCAACAGTTATAGTAACAACCGTTGGTCGAAGGTTTTAAACTACCGGAGATCTGAAACTTCGCATATCGTTGTATTTTCATACTGACAATAAGTTAGGATTATAGGTATGTAGTAAGCCATATGGTATCGATATTGAATCAGATTCGTGCAGCTTAATGCTTTCATGTATTCCCATGAAGTAACAAACAAAAAGACGGTCTAATTTTAAACCTGAATAAAATCGTAACACGTTTAGCGATGTTGAACATTTTTATCTGGTTGTAAAACTAGAAGAATGAGCCTTTTATTTTGCGGTATAAAATCGAAAAAATCATCATGTGTTGCAGGAATACACACGCTTGAAAAACGAGTTTTCAGAAAGTCGCTGAAAGGTTGGATAAAAGAAAAAAAATCATAATTCGTATCATACTCGACTTGATTTTCATGTTTACTTGTGATTCGAAGACTCGTTCATTTCGTTTTAATATCTGATTTCCGAATTTTAAGTATAATATCGAGAATTGCTACTATACACAAAAATTCTCGATCTTTTATATGCTTTAGCTCGACTTATTGTTTTCTTATTTTTTCACAAAACGGAATTTGATAGTTGAGAAAAAAAATTCTATTATCATATTCTCTACGAGTCATTTAGTCAACATACTCATGTATTTTAATTTTTATTTAAATCGTAGAGTGAAACCTTGGGCGAGATAATTTTGCCTACGCTGCCAAGAACGTGAGGCTCTGTATCAGTACCGACTTTACACTCTGCAATACCTCGGTAGTACACAGGGAAGCCCCGAGGTTACGAGCTTCTCTATGGCTTCAGTCGATGCATCGATTTGCCCGAGCTGATCAATACATCGCAGGTAAATAGATATATGTGTATGCGTATGTGTAGCGTATTAGTCGTGCGATGCTAACTGAATTTACCGAACTGAAGAAATTCCGTACCGTTGTGAAAAAAAAAAGAAAAAATTACCAAAGTGTTCGTCAATATTTATCAAACCCAAACGAATACTAACATTTTTTTTATCATATAACGAAGAGCGAGACCGAAAGTTGGATTTCAAATTTTGATATGAAAGTGAAACGGAGATCAGGAAACCTGCGGTTTAAATTTTCTTAGAATCTCTGAATGATAAAATCTGAACCCAAAACTTTATTCACCATCGCCTTTCATTGTAAGACCATGTATAAAAAATGTACTTATTCTTTTATTTGGAATCAAACAGAAAAAAGACTAACGTCGAGGTAATTGGGGATACAGTTGCAGTGAACAAATATGAGTTATCAGAGTGGCCATAAAAATGGAGGTATGAGGTATGAAGTTTCGTGACTTTCCTAGGTTTTCGGAATTTCACAGTTCTATTTTTTTCTGCTGGTCATTTTGTTGTTAAAATTGCACAAAATTGACGAAATACAGGCATTCACAGTCTTCAGCTTAATGTGACTACCATCAATAAGTCAGTCTAATTGCATTGAAATGTTTGCAGCTAATTGTCAAATAAATTGAGTCTCGGAAGAAAAAAAAAAAAAAAAATAGCTTTCTGGAATCAGCGTCAGAACTACGGGTTCGATTCCACGTAGTACAAAACGTCACAAGCGGGCATAAAATAATCGGTGCATAAACTTGCCGGTTAAATGCACTGTTTAACACGTCACGCCCAATGATTTTGTTGAAGTTTATGGAAATAATGGTTAATATTTGTACCTCAATTTACGCTCACTGGGACTCATTTATTTCAATGCTGTAATCGTTTCCAGTAAATCGTTATTTTTTCTTTTGTTCAAACGAATTCATTCCAAATGGCAACATCGTTGCCGGAAAAAATTTGTTGGGTATTTCGTAACAGACGAAAGGTTTTCTTCTTTGAGTTGAAAAATGTGAGAAGTTTCAGATTGTAGGTTCGAGTCTTTACTATAGATTCGTATTAAATTTACTTCAAAATGTTTAACCAAAATCTTGTTTTCATTATTTTGCTAAACTTCAGGGCAATTAAATTCGGCAAAATAAGCTCGTTAAATACGAAAGCTCCACTTATTTTAAACAATTATAGTCCAAAATTTTAGGATACAGAATTCTCCGAAAATTCTACATCACTATTTTGGTTCCGGCATTAATCCTGCTCTATAAATTATTTGCATTAAATATCTTTCAATTCTTCATGAGAGTGAAAAAAAAAAGTGGAAATTTGCTCATCGGGCTTTACCAAGGTCGTAAAATAATTTGTACTTCAAGAAAGCCACGCAAATCTCTTTAAACCATGCCATCCTACAAATGAGCTATAAAAGTTTGAATTAAAGAATATAAAATTTGTGACGCATGAAGGGCTTTTTGAAACCTCGACATTTGGAATGTAATCAAAACGCTCCTTACATCACAGATATTCGGTTTTTCAACTCAAACTTGTTCAGCTAATTGATAGATATAATTCGAAGAGATTCACGCAGCTTTTTTAAATTCAGAAGCTTCATTTCCATAGCACAAATTATTTTGCTATTTTGGTCTAATATCATCTGTATTAGATGAACACTTCAAGGCGATGCAACAGTCAATATAGAACTCCGGAACGAACGTCGATAACGCGCAGTTACAGTTTTTTTTCTTCTTCGAAAACTAATAAATGACCGTTTCTTGCTTTGGGTTTAACTAAAAGACACATTAAAGATTAGTACAAAGTTCATTGTTCAAAGAAAGCCAAGAAACAAAAGACTGCACGAACTAAAAGTCGGCGGTTCGATAGCAAATAGTCTCGAAAAATAATGGAAAATCGTAATACAGTTTTCCCGTTATAAATATTGTACAGAAGCAATGTTGTGGCGTATCGTTTTACTGGTTAATATTTCTAGAACGGTGGAAGGTCTCAAAAGATATGTAAGGGGCGGAAGAAGAAGCACGGGTCACTGACCGTATGAAAAAGGAAATTTTTTTTTCTTGTCATCGTCATAACGTCAGGGACTCTCCACCATTATATAGTACTCAAACAATGCAGTATCAACGTTTGGATCGATTTCGTTTGTTAGTTTATCAATGAAACTGAACAAAACCTCATAAGATAAGATCATCTCGTTCGAAGGCTGTTGCATCGTATTAAGAGTGGCACGATTTTCACCCCTGGATTTGAGCTCCAGAAAATTGCCAGTTGGACATAAAAAAAAAAAAACGATCACTTTTGACTCAAATGACTATAATGACTCACCTTGAGGGAAGGCCGCTGCAAGTCCATGGTCCAGGGGATGAGGATGTGGATGCGGATGCGGTGCAAGAGCGAAGGGGTGAGGTGCTCCGGGGTGTGGATGACCTCCCATTCCAGGGTGTCCGTGGGGATGGTACTGGGGGCTTCCGGTAGGGGCGCAAGTCGCCCCCGCCGCCTTCAGGTAGCCCGCCATGTAGCCCGCAAGGCACGCCAGGTCCCCCGCCACCGCTGCAGCGCCCCTGTCGAGCCGTTCCTCGGTGCAGCTTCTTATCTGTTCCTGATCCCCGTCGGCGTTTGTGTCTTTGCGATGTTCGCTGAGCCACCACCCGCTTCGATCCCTGCAGTTACCGAACGCGTCGAGACCGTCTTCCACAGAACGTCGTGATCCCGTAGTGCAAGACACGTCGGCGTCGATGTCGTCGCCGTCGGTACCTCCGCCTTTCGTCCCAACGTACCTCTCGTACTGCTCCACCTATGAGACAGGCGACAATCAGTTTTTAAATTATTTGTATGCAATCGAAGCACAAAAATATGTTGAAACTTGCATCCTTTTACATCTTCTCAAGAGATGAATTATATAGCCGCGTTTCTGAAGAACCGACTCATTTGATTGGATTCGGAAAATAAATAAACAACTTAAATGAATAATATCTCGAAAACTATTAACACGAATAATCGTTCAATATGTAGAACAAGTCAGACGCATTGGAAATATATCCTGATGATTCACCAAAGATTTTTGTTTATTTGTTCATTTATTTATTAGTTAATCCATTTACCATTGAATAAACTGGAGCATATTCGTCATAGCTCCGTCAAATTATCGAATTATTATTTTCTCAATTAAACCTTTAGATTTTTGAATTAAGTGAAAGATATATGAGGATCAAGGAACCCTCCAATTATCGAGAAATTATTTTTTTTAATAAATTTATGCCTTCCACAGATGAACATTCATAACTAAAACGAAAAAAATGTCAGCATTACTGCGCTTACGTATCATCTACGGAATATCTGCTCGATAAATGAAAATCGGTTTGATACGACTGGCTATAGTATATTATGTTCCGAGGGCGGAAGGGGTCTTTTTTCCGAGTGTAGAGCTTGTATTGCAGTACGAGCCGAAGGCGAGTGCATATTGCGAGTCAGCGACGAGTATGCAAACACACTCGGGAAACAAGCCCCCGCCCTAGTGCATACTATATTTTTTGTAACACGTGTGAGGGTTTGTTCGTCACACGGGCTACCCATTCAATTTAAGGTCTTCAAAAATTCCGTAATAATTCGTGAATGCTATTGAGGATGAAAAACAGTTTTGGCAATATTTTCAGATTTTTTGGTCAAATAAAAACGCGAAATATCGTGCATGTGTTACAAAATAGTATATTATGTATCTATGGAGGGAAAGTAGTCTATGCCAAACTGCGTGCGAGATTGACACCCGAGCCGAAGGCGAGGGTGGTAAAAACGCAGTTTGGGATGGCCTTTTTCACTCCTGTGTAACGTATACTATTTTTCACCACCCCCTGGCATCGGAAAGTATGTCTTCCCGCTCACGCGAGGGGCCGAAAGTCGTACTTTCCGTGCAGGTGTGGTGAAAATCTATTGACTACAGATTCCTTCCATTGTTAATCTTTGAACGTACAAAGATTCGAAACAATACGAATATCCGGTAGTTTTAACTGAAAAAAAACGCGATTTCACTAATTTCTTTTTTTAGAAAACAACAAAATATTTCCCTATGTCTTTTCTAAGAATTCTGTTACGTGATTTTCCTTTCTCACATCTTAAATTAGCTTAAAATTATTTCTCGAGGTGGAAAACAAGATGAAAAAACTGATTCGACATCAGACGTTGAGGTACTTCGGTCATTTATGAAGATTGTAACATTATATCTGTTGTTCAATTACCGATTGATCGATTATTTCAATTCAAGGTATTCAAGGTTTACTGAATAATTCAAACTCTCATTGAGATCGATTATTTTATGGGTTGACAATATTTTAATTTCATACTCTTGTTTCTTTTTATTTTGTTTTTCATTCAATTCTTTTTTTTTTGTTGTGTATTTCAGTCGAAAGTATTATTCTGTATTTCAGTGACCGCAGAGCTAGATAGAGAACCCATTCGATAATATTGACAATGACATTTTCAAATTACTCGTCTGGTGTTTTCCAGTGAATTTATTACCGCTAAACCGTCAACTCTGCATCCGCAGTAGCAATTATTATTTATGAGTAGTTACCTATATACATTGTGCGGTATCAAATTGGGGGAATGAATTCGCCACAATGGAGTGGCTCGGTGTCAGCCGCGAAATTGATTTTAGTTGATTATATTTATTATCAAAAATGAAAAAACGAAGAAAAAAAAAAAACAACGCGATCGATGATTATATATTGATAGAACAATGCAATTTGATGGTAGGTCGCACGATTCTTTTATACCGCCCCTTCGAATTCAAACAGGAATAATAAAACCGTAGAGTTTTTTGAATGAAGTAAAGAGCGCGGAACGTTCGTTGGTAATTATAATAGGTATGTGTTGAAATTTTTGCGGTAGAGCAGGGTTTAAACTGTAAATATTAACAATTATTCAATCACATAGTACCCGCAGAAAAAAAAGTTATTTTTCATGACCGTACAGGTAAACCACACGCGTCGCCGCACGAATGACCGCAATAACAAAAATACAAAAAATCAAATCAAAAATAAAGAAACAATTGCGGTAATTATAATAACCTTTTCTTTCCTTTTTTGAATCGAAATCGCCGACTGTTTGAATACAGAATGTTATTGCCACAGATTCACAGCGGTATTTTCCAATTTATTATAATATTGATAAACAATAGATGTTAACCCTTCGCAGTCACACCAGATAGAATCGACCGTCGATAATTTCGGCTCAAATGTCGAACACCTAATTTTCACCTTTTTCTGAATTTTTTTTAACACGTTGCTGTTTTTTTTTTTAAATTATTTTTTATAAAACAATTTCTGGGCACATCATCCTGACTGTTCAAAGCATGTACAGTAATTTTTTGAACCAATTCATAATATAATCGTTTTTTGAAAACTGACTGGGTAGAATCGACCCAGTATGACTGTCCCGATATTTTTTGGTAGTGTGACTGTGAAGGGAGGATCGTCAAGATTTTATAAGAAGTGTGCAATAAACACAGTTCGTACAATATACACTTCGCTAGGTAAATATTAAATGTGCAGTAAGCACTAAGCAAGTGCTACATAATGAACTACCACGTATAAATCCCCGCTAATAAGTTGCCAATCGCCTTTATCACTTCATAAACTTCTCCGTATCAAGAACTGACTAAGTCTACTCATTACTTGTCAGGTTTTATTTCGGACTTATTCATAATATAGCTGTGTACATAACTCAATTTTCGAAAAAAAAAAAAAAAAAAAGTCATAGTAACCAAATGAGTATTGAAGAAAATCTTGACGTCAGTCACTGTCGCTTTCACAAAGTCAATTAGAATTTCATTACGGGCAAGCATGTAGTATCTTTTTTTTTCTCTTTCTGTTTCTTCTTTCTTTTTCTCTCTTTCTGTTTATTCTTTAATTTTCTTTTGCAAAAATTTAATCATACTGGTAAATATTTATTTCCTGTTTCGTGGGAAAGCGTGAATTCAATATCAAGCCTCGGCTTTAAGCTGAAACTACAATTTAGTCGATTCTTTACCTCCATAGAAGAAAGACGATTGTTAGTCCGACGGAACGTGAGATTTTAAACGTAACGCTTTCCACAGACTATAAGAAAATTAGCATTATTTTTCCTCTAGCCGACCTTACCAAAACTGGGAATACAAAACAAGAAAGAAACCCGTCGACAACCCGCGATGGACCTTATTGTCGGCAATGACCGAAAATTTTTCTTACTATATCTATATAAACCCGCACGTTTCTCACATTTTTCAATCTATTAATCCGAGTCCCGAAAATCTTTACAGACAAACCGATTTTCATCTACGAATCTCTTAACGATCATATTTCCTCAATGTCGGTTTGATTTCCAAAAAACAATTACCTATCTTTGAGATATATTATTACGTTGATCGATCTTAGGCACCGATCACAGCCTGACCGATTTGACAGATTTTATATTCCACCGATCTCGAAGATCATTCGCATGATTGATTAAATATAATAATACAAGCCTAGGTTATAATTAACATACCGATATTTCATAGGGCAGAAAAAAACTTACCAGTTAACGGTCAGACCGGTAAGGCATTTATATATTCCTTGATCGACTACTGGTACACTGTTGATCGTATCACTTCGAGTAATGACTAGTAATAGCAGTCTGAACGCAGTCGTAGTGAAGACAAACTAATCGCACGCACACTAACTAATTTAACGAACAAAACGGTACTAAACGATTGTTCACAAACCAAAATCGGCATCAGTCACTAAATAAACTGTTGATTTTCAAGCGACATTTCCTATTCAAAACTTGCTCGTTTTAACACCGGTTTGAAAGTAACAACAAACAAACGGCGAACCGGGCACCGCACTAAAGGTTGGAAATTTGATCTAGCGTCGAAACACCTTGCGCTCGATGGCTCAGGGGCAAACTGCTAGTTCCCCCCACCGCGTGGGCCCTAATAAGCTCTTCGGGCCCTTCGCCCTCCTCCGGAGGCCGGCCAAAGTGGGGATTTTCAACACGAGGTGGGGGGTTAACCTGAATGGCCGACTGGCCCCGCAGCAGGCGCCGGTGTTCCCAGAAATCCTACGCTACAACTGCTCTCATATAGAATCAATCAGACGCCTTGAAGTTGATACTGGCTACGTGAAACGGACACATGGATATACGTGAGCTCTTCTTCGGTAGTATAATGTTTTATTCGGTTTCATCTTTCATCAGACTACCCTTTCATTTAGACTTCCCTCAAATTTTTACTCAAAACTATCGAAGGTTGGGATCAAGTTGCTACAAAAAAAATTATAGATGTTAGAAATTCTACATGGCTTGAGAATACATTTTGAAATAGTGAGAAAGAAGATTTATAGGAAACGACAGTAGTTCAGAAGTATGGAGTTGTACTTCACAAGACAAAGGTTTCATCGTTTGACAAAATTTTGTATCGCTTTTGTGCAGCAATAAAACTTTCAGAAGCGTTTTTTTCCAAAAATTGCCTCAATAGCTGGCCCGTTAACCGATAAACATACGAACCGCAAGAGAACTGATCGGCGCAGACTCGAAAATCGAGAGTTCAATTGAAATTATGGCGGGAAAGAAGCGTTGCACCAAAGTGTTTTATGCTGGAGTACTTAAGCCGGACGCGAAGTCTTTAAAAAGGGCTTATCCGTGAAATAAAACGTGGCGCCTGCATCTGTGGGCAGGACAGGGCAGGCAGGGGACGCATAAGGTGCTAAACGGCTAAATAAACTAGCTACCATACTATTAGGCGAGTAGTTTAGAGCCTGTGTAGTCCAACCTACGAGAAAGGTGCAGGAACAGAAAAAGACGCGGTGTTTACACGCGCGGGGGCATTACTAGGTCGGATCTTGTTTGGCCAGTGTATATTGGTACACGGCGTGTACAGTCAGGATCCGTTAAAAGGTCAGTCGACTCACTCGATCCGCTTATAACGGATGAGGCTCAAATTGAGCGATTGATTTCCCCCACTCAAGTCCTAAACGATTCATACAAAGTCCTCCGGGTTAAGAGGGCATACGAGATGCATGCGTATACCTAACCCTACAAAAGCACTTTTGGTGCAAAAACCTTTCGCCAAGTACATTAATGCGGTTATTACCGACAAAATATATTTTCAAGCCAAGAACATATGCAGTTCTCTTATAAAAAAATACAAAAATTCATTCATGTTCAACAATCGGCAAATTATTTCCCTGCAAATAGTACATTATGGGTGGGCCTATGCATTCACGGTGATAGTTCTGCAGTTTCAAAATGGTATATTGCCTACTTGCAATTCTCACAGAGTTGTATATCAATATCGTTCGATAATTATTCTTGCTTGTAATGAATTATATAAACAGAAAACATGGAAAGATAAAAATAAAGATTACGAAAATAATTTGGAGTACGTGGTACTTGGCGGGTTAATATTTCATATCACTATAGGATTATTGACATGGTTCAATCGATATTTTCTCGTGCTTGTCTACCTCGATTTTTCTTTTAATCTTTTTATTTTTATGTTCTCTCGTTACACCAATAAGAGCGTCAATTGGCTATCGCTATATTTATGGTTGAACGTAGCAAGACAAGGAGACTACACTGACAGAAAGGTTTAGTTATTTTTAACAAATCCATTTGGTTGGACAGTTTTTGGCGATTCATTCCTCTGAAATATGGATTCGTTAACTATATCAACACAAATCACATTTCACATGAATACGAGCAAATTTTCATAATATTTCGCTAGACTCCATATTCTTTTTCAATTAAATGAATACTCATTTCGAATAATACAACTGAGTGCTCACCTTGGTACACACGAGTCCATCCAAAATAGGATCACTGGTTAACGCAGTATCTCAAGACGTTTTATGCAAACGAGCATTCGTTAATAGTTAACGAATCGTGATCACCGCAACGCGCCATCCATTTGATGCGAGTGACAGTTCTAGTACATCAGCCATAGGACCCGATTTCGTTTTCAGCGCCAACTCCTCATTTTCAACAAATGATTGTTATTTATAGGAAATAACCAGCATAGATTGCATCAACTAGCAGTTCGGTAACTATTAACGAATGGTACATTTCCCTCAACATTTATCCCTCAACTGAATCATTCGTTAACTGTTAACGAATATTCATTTGTTCGTATTCAAATCTGCCATTCGTTAATAATAACTAAACCTTTCTATCAGTGTATGGAAAACATGTTATGGAAGGTCTAATTATTAATTTAAGAAAGAGTAGATGTGATGTTAGGGACTTGGCACTAGCATCTGATTTTAGATCTTTTTTTTTTTTTTTTTTATTACAAGGAAGGAATTTTTGTATAAAATAATAATTTTAGGTATTTTTTGGCATAAGAATATATTCTTTATAGATAATAATCACATTAATGTACTTGGCGCAAGGTTTTTGCATCTGATGTGGTTTGTGGGGGGATTTCACTACTATTTGTAACGTTTCTTTGGAATTTATCAGCTGTTACCTCACTCAGTACGCTCTTTCAGAGGCTTTTGCATTGATTTTCACACGCTCACTATATAATAATCATTCAAACACAACAAACGATGAAATTCAACCGTTTATTTTTCTCTTTTCGGGGATATGGAAATCAATTAAGCTAATCAAACTCTTTAAACTGACTAAAAGTGAAAATGTTTATTGGAACTTACTTAAAGTATACTTGAACGATTATAATGAATGTATTGACTAAAATTCATGGGACCGCAACCCTATCGAACATCGGGTAAGGTAAAGTAAGAATCACTTTCGTTGCGACTAGATATCGACAAAGTTTAAAACAAACTGACCGTAGTTCATTATTGCAATATATGAAAACAGAAGACGTAAATTCTAGTATACATTAACATGTTGCTGTACTGTAGCATTGACTAGAGAGTAGTCTTTAGTCAGTACTAACAAAACTTGGTGAGTCACGCCTGGAAAAAAACTTTACTCTAATGTACTTGGCGCAAGACTTTACAGAGTCTCTTGATGCATCTGGAAGTGATGATCCTTTAGTCAATTTACATGCGGCTACATATAATAGGTATACTTATCTTCGAATTAATAATTATAAGCTTTGGATATATTTTAGTACACCGGTCGTGTTAGCAGTTAGGTGCACCCGAACTTTGTGATACCTGCTAAAAGGATACCCGACCGTTTGGTGTACCTACGTCATAACCGTCCCGTCCAGCTGCAGGACAATTATTTTTTATTATCCCATTGGATAGACGATGATAATTGATGTCCATTTCGATGTAATTCGAGCTAATATCTTATCGCTTAGGCATACCGATTAGCATGACTTTTTATACAGATGAATATATAAGCGGCCCTATTGAAAGAGAAACATTTCAAAGGTTTAGTGATCATTAGGCTATTCAGAAACTGGGTCGATTGACCGCGTAGCTCGATCGATCATGAGCCCCGCTTCTCGTGAATGCATTTTCGTGATTTTCTAATCATGAAATCAAATTTTCAAAATATCAAATACTTTTATTAACATGGAAAGAAAAAAGGGGTGATACATATGTTCCAATAAATACGGTCGGAATTTAAACCTCCTAATTCCAATAAGAGAAACTTAGTACACAGAAAAAAAGGTTAACTTGAGTCAAGAAAATTATTCTTGATCCAAGATAAGCGAGTTTATATTATGTTGTTCTTACAAGTACAAAGATTATGAAAAAAACAAGTTGAATATTCTTTTAAATTAGTGGAATTGTGGAGGCTGAAAATTCCTATTTTTATTAATGCTTAACACGATTCCACCAAAACGGCGAGCTTGAAACGGAAATACTTGGTGGACTGTGAAACTCATAGACATTATATCTACGATGTGATGAAGCAGATTTATTGAAGAAAAAAAATTACGGATTTGAACCACAAGAAAAAAAACACACCAAATTCTCTTTTGTTTTACAATATAATTCATTATTGATATCCGCTTGACCAAATTTCTGATCAAAAATCCGTTCCATCATTTGTTGGGAAATACCTAGTATAGCTAAATGAAAAGACCAGAAAACGAGAATCAATTTTTCAAAAATTTCAAAACCCATCATTTCCCTCAATGTGCAAGAAACTCCGACTCGAGTGTGTCGCTAAAATGTCTTTAAATATCTTCCATGTTAACTGGGATGTTTTATCGCCTGAATATCGATTTTGCATAATGAGCAACTATTTCGAATAATTATTCCCAGACTTTAGGAACCTTGTAGTGACCAAATATCACATTATGTCCAATGTACAAATTGAAGTGCAGCTGATTTTACTGCAACATTAAAACGCGAATAGTCCTTCGTGCACTGTGCTGATTATCCTTACCTGGCTTTTTAACAACCCGGTTAAAAAATAAGTTAATTTTTGCACACGGCTTGGCCGTCATGATCATGCAGTATTATATTATAGCTATTAAATGGTGCCAATTTCTAAATGGGGTATTCAGGACTGAGTAGTGGTAATGATAGACCTTACCTACCTAACTAACTAGCTACCTAGCTACTCAGTTTAGTTAATAACAAGCTAATCACTTTCACGGTATGGTGTACCGGAAGCCATAAAACCGAACCAACACCGCACGCACTTTGAATACTCGCATATACCCGAAAAGGACAATGATTAAAAAATTAATAACGCTTTATGGTTGTGCCTTTCATCCGCAGAGGCATTGTTTGCCGTTGGTGGGCCTCTTTTGAAACACAATGGTAACGCGGGGGGTCCCGTGCACGGTTCTTAGTTAGTTGTCCCCAGGGAACCGGTGCAGGGGAAAACCCCAGAGCTAGCCTCCTGGAGTACAGTACCGCTCAGGCATCACATCGCCACTTTTCATTGTCGCACCATAGCCCAGGTCTTCGTGGTATTAAGTAACCTTGAGTAGGTAAACACCGGCGGTATGCCCGAACGGATTACCTCCACTGTTCTTCTCGGCTACTGCCCAACCATATACTTACTCACAATCTTTGCAATTATCGTTTTGCAGACCATTTCAAGACATGGAAAACTAGGTTTAGCCTCAATTCGAAAACCGCACTCTTCTCGCAAAGATCCGATAACAGAGAGATATTAAAACTCATCATTGTCTATTTACTGCAAACAGTCCCACAACTTTTATCAATGTAATTTGATCATTCAATGCTTTTCCAAGGTTTGAAGACACTTTTCTTACTGCTTCACAAAAGTGCTGCTGTTTTTGTGATAAAAGTTACATTTTTATTTCGGCATTCAAAAAGGTCCTTGTGTTCCCATAAATTGTGATATTTTTTTTTTTTTTTTATCAAAAAACATCTACGAATTTTTTTTTTTTTTTTTCTCAATATCACTGATCATACTTTCAAAGAATTACAATTCGGATAGTCTGGTCAGAATACTTTCGAAGAAAATATGAGGAATTTTTTTTAGAAAATAATCAATGAATATACATACAGAGCGATTCTGTGGAAAGTCACGCGCCTGAAAGGTAGGCTAACGGGAAACGCCTGAATTGAGCAGATCAAACATCGACGATTGGGTTTCATTTATTTCGTGGGAAATAAAACCTAATCGTCTATGTTTGATCTACTCAATTCAGGCGTTTCCCGTTAGCCTACCTTTTAGGCGCATGATTTTCCACAGAATCGCTCTGTATATGCTCACAGTTAAGTTGCGGAGCCCAACAATTTCTTTCATTATATTTCATGGAAGTTTTACTTCTCGAGGGTGAAATATCTCCTCAAGTACGTGTACCTATACTCTCCGTCGGATATCGAAAGCTACCCTTTTTTCTCTCAGCTTCCCTCATCATCAACAAAATTGCGCAAGTCCCTATCAGGAGAGCGAATGACTTATGGCCAGTGAGATCAGGGCGCATGCGTGTTGAAAAAATCCATATAAAAGCTGCGCGCGTTGCTTTGCGTTGCCTAGTTGAGCCCCGCCCGAGGTTAATTCCTCGTCTTATACACAGCGCGCCTTTCCCTACGAGCATCCGATGCCCCGCCCCATTCTCTTGGGCCTCGGAGTACAGCGAGGGTCTTATCGACCGGCGGTCGCATCCTGCCTCGTGAGACCACGGTATGCGCAACTATAATCAACGTACACGGAGAGACCGTTTTGGTAGTGGTTACTATCTTGGTTTAGTATTTTATCGAATTTCTGAGAAATCGACTTTATATTAGTATAATCTTCGATCCATTGCAGACAAGATCAGTAACCATTCCTCACATGCATAGCATTGAAATATATTCAGAATCATTCCCCTCCTGATATGGTCGAATTATCTCACAACGGATGGAGTTCTAGGTATTCTACTTACGAAAGCATTGAGTAGTACGCAACGTTTTCTTCCATCCAAAATATAGTGATTAGAGAACGACATTGCGTATAGCAATGATTCCTAGCAAAACAAAGCTTTGATCTCTATAGAGTATGTGTGTGAACTATTCCTACTCTCGCAACAAATCTTTCGTACATGCATAGCTCAATCGTTATAAACTGTGCATAGCATTGTGTTGTTTTTTCCCATAATTGACTGCTACGCACTTATCCCTAAACGCGCGTAGCAAAGGCTGGCCTCATATGTAGTAACAGTTCCTGATACTCGACGGCAATGGAACCAAACTCAAACTTCGACGTTGTTTGTCTGTTGCCATGCAGATATCTACACCTTTTACACCTCCGCTTTTGTTTGGACAGTTATTATAGCTGCCATCATTTCGCGGTTGAATTCTGCAGCCACGAAGTCCCAAAGAGAATAAGCCCCCAGAAATAAGTAGTTCAATTGACCGAGTGCGTGTTTTCCAGTGACCCACTACAAAGCCACAGGGCCATGGAGGTAATTTGTCTAACAACGCATTTTACGCATGCAAAAATGTATTCGTGCATCATATATCACCACGATGTGGCTTGGTAGATGTAAGCTTCGTGTATTTGATTCTGACCGGTATGAAGCTGGCACCACAGTCTTCTGTCTCCTTCTATCCTTCATGGTTGCATAGAGAAGGAAAAAGACAGAGGACTGTGGGTCCAACTTCATACCGGCGAGAACCAAACACATTTGGTGTTAGAATAATCCTTAATTTTCTAGCACCTCATGCAATCCTACTCCATTGCTCCTAGAATTGGATTATCAGGAACGGCGGTTACAGGTATTGCTCGGAAAAATTGCTTCTCTCACTGACTTCCATATTATTTCGATGCGTTCTTTCTATGAAAATAAATCCTAATATCGTGTAACCTTCTATTTCGATGTCATATCACAGTTCATTACTTTTGGCTGCCGATTTCGTATGAATTTTTATACATAAATTTATCGTAGTTAGGGCGAGAAATTATTTGCAAGTGTAGTTCGTGAATGTAAAATTCCGTTTTCCATTATGATTTTTTGAATTTCTTTCAAAGTGAGTATATACTGATCTAGATGACAAAGGGGATGAGGAACGTAATTCTTCCGAAGAGCTATATACCTTGACGGAACTCTTGAACCCATTTATTTCACAACGCACCTATCATTCGGATGTGACTTCGGTCGACTCAAACCCAAATATAGTAGCAAGTAACGTCTACAATTCGGCGACTGAGATCGATAGTGGAAAATTAAGAGTCACATCTACTATATCGTCATATACGCAAGGCACTTCTAGCGTGGATATAACTGCTGAACAGCCTACAGCTTATTGCAAATCAGTGAGAGTCGCGGACAAATCGATCGTGCTTGACGATACTACCGTGAGTTCATTAGGTTGCTAAAAATTGCTGATCTCGCTGAATTACATTTTTCATTGGTAGACATATGACGTTCTTCAATTCCTTAAAAACGATCCAAACGGAAGACTCGTACTGCTCACTTATGAAAACTGTGAAAAATTGACTCCGCATATGCGACAGGTTCTGGTGCACATTTTAATTGACAGGGAGAAGGATCTGACTTTTCAGCAGAGTTGCAGTGATACACGAATAAACGCGTTTAAGTGAGTCACAGAACTACTCATATTTTGCGACATGGAAAGGTGCCAATGTAGTATTCAATTATATACTCAAATATCCACAGAATCTCGACCGAAAAGTTCTTGCACATTGCAAGAGAAATTTGTCGAATATTTCCTAAAGAACGTCCTGGAACCTACTATTCAAAATCTTGTACCGTGTCAAAAGTAAGAATATCACCGTCAGGGAAATTGTATGACCGATTCACCTACATCAAAGGTATACTCAAAGAAAGTAAAATCCTGGTGGAGAATAGGGAAGCGATTGCAAATCAGACGCAGAGCACCATCGATGCTGTGAAATCTCTTAATGGTAATGACGAACTGGCTTTTTTCCTTTGCCGTATTAGAAATAAACTCAAATTTCGTTTTTCTGGTAGATGATCAAGTACATCAACTCGAATGGCTAGGGGTAAATGTTTTTCCTTGGATTAAGGTTACGGATTTTTGGGAGAAAACATTCACCGCTCGTAGGGCGAAGTTTACAGCCGAAAATACTACTGTTTCACAGTATTATCAGCAGTATCGATGTTTAACTCAGGAGCTTGGAAGTGAATTAGTGAGTCTTTATTACTTCACATAAATATTCGTCCAGATTTTCGTAGCGATTTCTGAGGATAAAAATTTGGTCTCTTCAGCTGAAGGCAGATTTCTCAAAATTACACCCAGGGAAGGATTCAGCGTTATTAACCAGGTGGAGCAGTATCCGAAACAGTATTTTAAATATTGTAAAATCGTCACAGCTGAAAAACATCGATGCTAAAGTCCTCTTCAGCAAATTAAAAGATCTGACGCCAGGTGGTAGGTTACTTGAGTTGGGAACCAAGACAGAGAGATGGAGAGACTTATACTTTGACTGATTTGGGTGATTTATTATATTATAGACGAACAAGATGCTCTGCTCCTGTATATTTTGCCACACATCATAAAACCGACTCAAATAAGATACGAGCCTCCTGCCAAGATTCGAAAAGTATCTCGAAAAATATGCACTGAGCAGGATCAAAGTGAAGAATGTGCTACAACTTCGAATAAAAAAAACAAGAGACCCACAATAGTCGAAAGCCAAGAAGCTTTCATTCTACATATTGAGGTAATGGCACAATAATTTTTATTTCACTGAGTGTGATATTTTCACACCTTATGAAGTAAAATTTTATACAATACTCGATGGAAAAACTTCTTCTGATCTCGTGTGATTGCAAAACTCGCCTTCGGTTCGTGCTGCAACCTGACATTCGTCAGAAAAAGTTTCACCGGACTCGTATTGTAATGTACTATTACGCATTTCTGTATGTATTGAGACATCTGGTGAAAGCAAATTATTATATGCCAGAATGCAACGGACGTAGAAGAAGCTGTGAGGATAAAGAGGCAAGAAACAGAAAAGCGGAACGTTCCTCTACAACCCTTCATCATCCTTGTCGGTCCGCTAGCAAAAGTGGAATCATCCTTCGTTTACATTTGCGGAACCAGATATAAAGTACAGTCACCCCTGTATGCACTAGACCTAGCTTTTAAGTCTTTCTTTGCACTGGAGTGTCGATATCCTCCAGAATGCTTCCAATTGTGGTTGTTCATTCAGAAAGTTGGTTATGACATTGAAAGTCCCGGTGATAAGTTTGGCATTGGATTGAACAATATTATCGGTCAAGTTTTGGGAGATTTATCAGAGTCGTCCAAGAAAGCTTGAAGATGTTTTCATGTTTTGTGTGTGGGTTGGGTTGTGATACCAACAAGTTATTAATTCAGCATATTTTAAGATTTCATCCTTCACTGAAAAAATACCGATGTAGTGAATCATCGTGCGGTCGAACTTTTGCGTTGATAAATTCATTTAGGAAGCATAGATGTTCAGTACATGAGCTCCGCTCGCAGCATGAAGATGATATAAAGGTAGATCGCGGTAGTTCAGTAAATAAGAATGATGTAAGTATTGATATGAACGAGTTAAACCGATGTGATAGTAATGCTAGTAACGATAATATTTACATGGATAATTCGAGTCCTGAGAAAATGGAATGTGAAATGGTGCATTCTATCAAACCGCATGAAAGTCTTCAAATCAATGTGAATGATGAAATACCGGATATCAGTACAAAATTTACGTCTAGAGATATTTCCCAAACCCTTGAAATAGATGCTTTACATGTCGTTGCCGAATTATATGATTTCTCCGATATGCCTAGAAGCAGGGTGCAAAGTATAATTGATATTATTACCAAATTATTCAATGGATCAGCTATTTGTACAATAATAGACAAAGTCATGTATCGTTTGGAGCAGTTGGGAGAGTCGGAAGAAGAGTTGTCTCAATTCACAAAAATTTTTGATAGTTTGAAAACACCGTTTGCCCGTCTTGAAACGGAGAAACAAAGATTCAAACAGTTCCGCATTTCTGGATGCCTTGTACGTCCAGAACAAATCATTTTAGGCGAGAGAGATGAGTTACGATCGAAAGACGGGCATCAAGAACTAGTTCATGTTCCAGTGAGCGCGGAATTCATCCCCATCAGACGTGTATTATCAAAATTTTTTACATTGCCAGGGGTTTTTAAAGAAACAATGAAATACATCAATTATTTAGAGAATAATTCAGAAATATGCATTAACTTCATTCAAGCTGCATTTTGGAGAGCACAAAAACCGTCATTTTCCACAAAGACTGTTCTCCCGTTAGTAATGTATTTCGATGACTATGAAAACAACAACCCATTGGGGAGTCATGCGGGAATTGCGAAATGTGGAGCTGTGTATCTTAGTATTCCATGCCTACCTCCAGATTATCAATCAAAACTAGAAAATATATTCCTGTTCACATTATTCAACACTCTCGATCGAAAAACTTTCAAAAATCCAGCTATTTTTGCCAAAATTGTCGAGGAACTCAATTTTCTCGCCACAAACGGTATCACTATCAAAGTTGACAATCAAGAGAAACAAATTTATTTCAAGTTACAATTAATTGTGGGTGATAACCTCGGAATGCATTCAATCCTTGGTTTTGTTGAGGGTTTCTCGGCATGTCATCCCTGCAGATTCTGTATGATCCACCGAGATGATATCAATAATACTTTTCACGAGAGTTCTTGTGCGCTTCGAAATGAGAGTAACTATCAATCACATTTGAAAGACGGTGATGTTAGGCGCACGGGTATCAAAGAACCCTGTTATTTTCATAAATTGGAAGGCTATCATGTCACCAAAAATATAGCAGCCGATGCTATGCATGATCTGTTAGAAGGCATTTGTCAGTATGACTATGGAAACATACTTCATTATTATGTGTATGTCGCTAAATTATTTTCAATTGATCATTTAAATTCAAAAATTAATGGCTTCCAATATGGAATTAACGAAAAACAAAACAAACCTGCCAATATTGATGAGCATCGTTTGAAGAAAAAGCATGTATCTATGTCATCCGCGGAAATGCTGTGTTTAGCAAGATACCTTCCATTAATTATCGGAGACATGGTGCCGGAAAAGAATCCACACTGGCAGCTGATTATTTTGTTGAAAAAAATTATTGAAATCGTAATTGCGCCAGGACATATATCACCAGAACATTGTGATTTGTTACAGACGTTGATTGAGGAGTACTTATCTTTACTTTCAAAATTATTTCCTAATAGTCTAAAACCAAAACACCACTATCTCATACACTACCCTCGAATTATGTACCTCATGGGACCATTGTGGAAATTAGCTTCGATGAGATTTGAAAGTAAGCATCAGGAAGCAAAAAAAACATCTAAGGTTTCGAATAGCCGAGTGAATATTTGTCATACGATTGCATTAAAGCATCAATTGAAAATGAATTACCGATTTATGTGCCATAGAATATCTTACCCAATATTCGAATGTGGCCCATCTATTAAAACTTGTACAGAGAGTCTTTTAGACTTAGAATACTTTTTGGCAAGACTGCCAAAAAGCATTTCACTCACTACTTGGGTTAAACTCAGTGGTTATAAGCTTGTAAAAGGAACGATTATTGTGTTACCTTCCTCTAGTCCTAAGTTTTTCATAGTCCATCGGATCATCTTGGCGGGTGAATTATATGTGTTAGCCAAACAATTCCGAACAGTAAACTACAATCCACACTTTGAAGCCTTCGAGGTTTCTATTTGCGAAACAGATTTCAGATTGTTAAATCTCAGGGAATTGCTAGTCTGTATTCCGACCTTCATGGTGAAATTATCCGATACTCGAATATGTATTGCCAAAAAATGGATATGAATTTCCCTTAATAAAACGTACTAAAATAGACAAATAACTGTGTGATTATTTTTGAATGTAAAGACATGAGTAAGACTATAATAAGAATATCGATAGAATGAAGGTATTATTTCTTGACAATGATATTCGTAATGGTCCTTCAACCACCAATTGTTGCATTGAATGGCTCCCAAGCTGATTTCAATATTAATAGTGTTCAATGCTCACCATTGGAGTAGAGACTGATCTCCAGCTCGGTAGTAATGAATGCTTATCATTAGAGTAGTGACTAACCTTCAGCTCGGTAGTAGTAAATGCCAACCATTGGAGTAGTAACTGATCTCCAACTCGGTAGTAATGAATGCTTATCATTAGAGTAGTGACTGACCTTCAACTCGATAGTAGTAAATGCCAACCATTGGAGTAGTAACTGATCTCCAACTCGGTAGTAATGAATGCTCATCATTAGAGTAGTGACTGACCTTCAACTCGGTAGTAGTAAATGCCAACCATTGGAGTAGTAACTGATCTCCAACTCGGTAGTAATGAATGCTTATCATTAGAGTAGTGAATGACCTTAAACTCGGTAGTAGTGAATGCTGACCACCTTCTGTATGGCTCCTATCTTCAGCCAAGACGGATTGGCAATCATTCCTAAACATCGCTGGAAGCCATAACAATGGCTAAGTGTGAAGCATTACTAAAAATGCTCATGTGTCACCAATTTGCTAATTTTTCTGGTAATGACTACCAACTTTCTGAGCAGCCGTTATCAAGACGGTCTCTCCGTGTATATATAGAGACTTGGTCCACTCTTGGCGTGACTGCTGGAAAGAGGCTACAGGGAGTCGTGCGCGGTAACCCGGCGCAACGTTTCATATTCAAATCGACCACGGAAAATGAATAATAAAACCTGGATCGCGCTGTAGATCGGCTAAGTAGAAGATTATTTTTATGAAATTATATAACAGCGACGGTCATGAAACTCGGTATAGGTAATTTGTGACATCATGCCATAGTAGGGATTTGTTTTTTTGTCTGAAACTTGTTGAAGGAATTGAACAAAAAAATAATTTTTATTTTTGTCAATTGTCGACAATTATGATGCTATTTTATTCCAAAACATCGTTTGGAAAGTCTGACAAAGTTTACGAATTGAGACATATTTTTTTCTCCATATTTCTTGAAATGTTTGAAGTTTCGATTCAGGATGTGGACCCCGCTGATTAAACCTTGCAAAAAAATGCGCGTCAAAAAGTAAACGAGAAGAGAGGCTATATGAACTTCAATGTTTGATTAATAGTGTTTCTCGTCCACCTTTTAGAACCAAAAAAAAAATACATAAACAATGATGGAAGTATTTCATTTGGCTCATAAGACTCATACAACAGTTCGTCTCTTTGCAACGAGCTTTTCGAGAATTAAACAATAGTCAGGAACCCAATTTTTCAAGTATGTGCGATAAAGTTGAGCCTATCCAGAGTCTGGAAATTTCGTCTTCTATAAAAGAAAGCTCTGAAAATCTCCTCAATTTAAGATCCAGAAATTTTTACCATATTAGACAAATTTTCATTGACAAATATCCACCGTGTTACCCGATAACTATGGATATACCAGTAGTCGACAGATATATTTGGTATGTGCAGTCAGCGGTATGTGTCTAATCAGAGGAACGACCCTCTGACCCTTACCTGAATATAGGCATGTAGTGAATGTTGCATTTGGTAGGTATATATGTTACCTACCTACCAACCTAACGAATGATTCGAATTAATATACATATAAATATTAAAAATAGTGGTGTACGTGTGTACTTATATAAGCACACATCAACCTATACTCACGGCGGCATAGCGCGGGAGGCATGGGGTCAGGGTAAGAGGCTATGGAAAGAGGGGTAAGCGGTATTCTAGGGGGCGGCAGGGGGTAGGGTATAGCCGGGTGACGGACGAATTTATAGCGTAGAAATTAGGAGGCTTATAGAAAGCGGTGCGCGGTAGCGGACCGTAGATCATCATTAGAGGGCCAACAGGACTGGTTGCAATATATGTATATAGTGTCCAATGTTGCCGCATGTATAATATACGCACATGCGTTATACTTACATACACATGCACACTTCTGTCTGTGGTGTTAATACAACGTACATATATGTGTAAAGATATGCGTACAAGGATAAGGGAATTCTGTTCACCACTGCAGGTATTACACCAATGTGTACGTTTCTCCATGGTGCAGCTACCTACCGATTTCTGCGCACACAGCTTCTGCCAGAAACGAATATGAGGTTTGACTATAACCGGGATCAGGAGGTAGCCGAATGTTTGGGCAGTGGCTATAACAGCCGAACCATGAGAGTGTGAAAAAGGAAAAGAAACGTACCCGAAGCAACCGACCCGTGAGACACCCGACTACACCACGATCTGAATTATTCGTTGTCACCTTCGGAACGAGTCGCGCTCCGGCTCGCAGCGGCTATAACAGTATATCTCACAGCGTCGGCGAAGACAGTGGTAAAGGTATACCTGTATCATGGAGTCTGAATTACCAAAAATGGGCTTGGGATAAAAATGAGACGAAAAAATATACGGGTTACTTGAAATTAATCAATGAGAATAAACGAGATGCACGGCATTGGGAGGTATAAATGTCTACAACGAAACTGGCTATCTTATGTATTCAGTGAACGATGATTCGAATCCGTATTATTCATCCCGTTTTCGAGATGAAGTTGG
Organism: Tenthredo notha; assembly: GCA_914767705.2. NCBI lineage: Eukaryota > Metazoa > Arthropoda > Insecta > Hymenoptera > Tenthredinidae > Tenthredo > Tenthredo notha. The sequence continues at coordinate 4,208,558 of OU611916.1, forward strand.
AAGGCCGATTTCTGATAAGATTTATTCCATGTCCAGATGACATGTCATTACTGTTGGATACCGGTTACCCGCTCATTGAATGTTGCCAACTATTGCCAGGATTACGTTCCAATCAACGAAATGAAGCTTTGTAGAAAACTTTAAGTGCAAATCTTAAAGAGACTTCTAAACACCATGAAACACCACGGATTTGTATTGTGTAGATCCATAGTGCAATTACACAATCGCCTGGCCTGTGGTCAGTTTTGTGTATGCGAAGGTACCGGATACTTCCGAAATTTACGACACTATGCAAGGGAACCTCTGGGGTGAACCTGGAGGCGGTCATGGGCGTGGATCATCGCTAGCAAATTGCCTTCACACTACCTCATCCACTCCAGTTAAATTATAAAGCACAAGAGACTGCACCGCAAGGCTCGCGTGTATTTTGGCCTAAATATGCTAGCGTAAGCACCGAGATTTCCGGGGCGGTTACCGTGTTTCAGAAAGAGTTTCAGTCAGCTCTTCAACGTCTCATGCAGGCGTAACCTTCTCGACTTTGCCTAACTCTAACCTTATACCTACTTATTGTTGGAACCACAGCTCAACTTGTCTCCCCGTTTCCGGCTTCTACGTTTCATACCATTCGGGGTGGAAAGACGAACCAGTCACGTATTAATGGTTGTACATCTTTGATCAGAATCTCAAATCCCAGCCATATATGATTATTTTAATTATACACGTACATGTAGCTGTTGAGATAATGTCGTCATATAACAAAAATCCGTGTCAGAATATGCGTGTAGCTGACAAACCACGAGGTCCCAAGTTCTACCTGCGTAGCAATTTGAGTCCATGTTGAAAGAGTTCATACTATTATGCGTTTCTTTCAATTGTTGTAATCTTGAATTGTGTGCCTATTATGGGTATTGAGAAATATGCTTTAAGCTACCGGATTGGAGCTTCTTTGCATTGATCTTCGGATCACTTTCTCCTACTGCATACAATTAGTACATCTGTTTGATAAACTTATGTATATAGAGGTTAGGTATAACAGAAACTCCCACTTGCAAAAACAACTACGCCGAGTTATTGCAACAGTGTAGTAGGTAATTCCGCATTCTGTCCTGGACTTTTACCTGCAGACATTTCCGAAGCCGATGGAAACAGTTAAATCTAATGGCACTCGGTGCAAACACCATCAGCGCTTTAAGCCACAAATCCTGGCTTAACCCAAGCTTAATAGTTAAATTGGTTAATCTGGCGTTCAACGACGAGCTCTATGAGTTTGTGTATCTACTATGACGCACAGTTAAATTCTGCAGCTATCTGTTCATGTACCTCTCTGTAGATTTTAATGTACAAATCATTTAAACCTGTACCGACACACTGCATTACAATGCACCGAGATACTTCCGCTCTTCTAGGGATGCCGCAGATTTGGATTAGCCTCGTTATAAGCGTCTACTGTAGCCTTGCATAGGTGATGGTCACGGGCTCTAAGACTGCTTTCTTGTACACCTACTTAACGCATTACACTAGTACCTACTTATCGCAGCAAAGGAACCGGGCGACAAGCCACGCGAGCAGCAACGGGTCAATGAGTGCATTCAAAATTTCCAATAATTTCTAACTCTTCAATGGCTTCAGAATTCTCGCAAACGATACTTATAATTCGTACTAATACCATAGCACGCTATTGGGTACTAAACTAGGTACTTTCCGAGACATTTTATCTGGATCATAGTACATTCTTATTTGGTTATAAACGATCTGTACTATTTTTCGGATCATTTAGCTCTTTTCAGAGCGAACAAACGTCAGAGTAATGGCAGCCATTATGACATTGGGGGGGTTTGGTACATCGGTTTTGCCGGATAGGTTAGGAGAAAAAGAAATGATGACATCGGATTTCGTCTACTTCGCGACTTTAGAGGATGTTGGACGCTGGATTATACTTCTTTGATGTGAAATACGAATTTCTGCGGATTCTGTGGTTCTGGCATGCCTGAAAAAGTCAGTAAACAAGGTATAACTGCAAGAGGGGAAACTGCAGACGCGAAGTTCTCGATAAAAAAGGGCGCAGAGTGTAGCGCAATAGCGAAGACGGTTATACCGCATCGCCCGATGTGCCCTAAACAAACGCGGTGCGTGCCTCGTCGATCATAGGTCCCTGGATAAACACGGGTTACAACCTCGAGGTGAAAGAGAGTACCATGGGGAGCAAATAAAATGGCAAACTGTAGCAAACTGATCTATAACTAAATTACACGCTCTCGTCGGAGGCTCACTGCCACCGTAGCAGCTATATAAACACGTCAGCACCGCCATTGTTGGTCTCGCCAGGGCCTCCCCGTTCTCCTATATACCCCATTGTGCTGAATGCTATACCAGGCCCATTCTTAGCTTCCCATTATTCGTGGAAAGCTCGACAAATTTGGCTTCCGGGGATACCGACAAGACGATCGGGATTCGGGACCCAGGACCCGGGATCCGGGCAGACAAGCAAGCCCGATATAGTCTTCTTTCAGTTTTTTCTTATTTTTTTTTTTTTTCTTTTTCCTCGACATTTCTTTTCTGAATTCGCTTCCATCGTTATAAGTATACCTACCCGTTTTATACAACCAATCGAAATATCTACCTTTACTTACCTTTATGAACCAGACTGGCTTGCAAAGTTCTTTTACCCGCGAGAAACGCCTGCTGCGATCTCACGTTAAAATCTATTTCAGCCTGTGAGCGCGGGAAGAGTCAAATGTCAAAAATTTTACCCTGGATTAGGACGCGTTTTAAAATATTCGCAAAAAACAGTTTCAGACCTGATCTTATATTTCGTGTTTTCATATCAGTATTCGAAACTTTTGAAATGCATCAAAACTGTTGATGTGTGTGTGCGTGTGCAAAAAAAAAAAGACAAATGCTGTAAGTAAAGGGAAGGGTAGGGTAAAACAGTCCGCTTTCCCGTACCCTCCCGTCTGAATAAAAATAAAGTAAAAATGATTTAATAATATGAACTTTCAACTGACATTGTTGTGGACAGATTTTTCCACATCTTTTTACGATGTTAAAACAGTATGACAGTGACCTTCATAAATACATTACAAACGATGCTTTAGTCTTTATCCAGAAAGTTTTTACAAAAATGAGTAACACGAACGAAAAATCGCATTGAAATAAACGACCGTCTCAGTATCCGTAGCTCGTCGGTATTTTTTATTTTTATTTTTTCTCTAGAACGAGTAATGTTCGCGGATAAATTTCATCGGACTTTCAATGTGTGATCAGACCACACCAGTGTCAAACCGTAATAAGTATCGACACTAGAAATGACACTGAATAAATCAGGGTGCTTGTTAAGCTGTAGCAGATAACTAGAACCACATTCGAGTCGATACAAAGCCATTAGTAGATAAGCATTTGATCTGAATTATTATTGTGAAACTATTATATGATATGTATAAAGATATAAGGAAATTAATCGACCAATAATTCATCCAAAGAAGAAGAGAAATGAAACTTCATATGGATTATAGATAAAAATTCTTCGATAAATATTTAATACCGTTTCCAAAGTGAGGGAAAAGAAAGAAAAAAATCGTCTGATGTTAGTAATCATGTTTCACATATTTTTTTGAATAATTTTTCTCTCTTTTTAATACGCTATACAATTCATCAAACATTTCTTTCTCTAAACGTCAATCTACAGGCTTACGGGACTTTTTTTTTTTTAAGTGGTTTCAATTCCGACAAACAAATAAAATACCTCAAAACAAATGGAAGGAAAAAGATATATTTTTGTCTCTTTTACTCCAACAGAACGTATCGAAATATTAAATTTTTTCTAAAATAAGTTCACCCAAATGGTTAGACGTCAGTTAATTTTGCTAATTATCGTATACATAGAATTGGGCGTTAAGTCGAGGGTCTAAAAGGCTCTTGCGGTCCTGAGAATCGCGTCAATCACTACTGTCATCCATGGTACGACACCTGCGACCGTTTCCTCTATATCGTTCACTGGGATTGTGAAAGTCTCGAGGATAAAACTCCTGAGGATCCACAGGTGCGAGGACGACAGGCGACAGAAGACAGTCGAGACAACGGGACGCCCTGGCTTACGCTTACTACTATACCTACTGTTCCAGCAGGACTAGGGCTACGCGATCCTGTTATATACTAGGCTGCACTACAGGCAAAGACGAATCCGATTCGATGCCGCGTCAAACGGCCCCTAATCTTGGGTCCTTCTCACCCCACTTCAGCCAATAACAACGGGGGACCATCCGCCTTGCGTGCAGTAGAGATAACTTCCGTGCATCACACCGCGATAATCGCAAATCCTTGACCCCTTCGACAAGGGGGAGTAGCAGGAAATCGCATTATGAAGTTAAATCGACTAATTCACTATCGATGCTATAATATGAAGCGCACATAAAGCAGCCCGCTTCCATCTCCCGGAGAGAAAATATTCAAAGTGTAGATCATTCCACTTCGCTGATGAAAAATTGTAAACTTGTTGGTAGTCGATTTATCAAAGTTTTTGATGACATTCTTCCTGCACTGGGAAAAAAAATGCTTGTTCTGTTCTGATTTCTGGATTCTCGATAATTTTTTTTTCCAAACTCGTCGTTTCGTATTCAAAAGGAAAATATATTATAAAGAATTAGAAGAAGAAGATTCTACGCTGAAGACCCCGCACAAATCATTCTGCAGTTGAGGTCATGCTGATCACAAGTTAGTAATATCAAAAGATGATCATACCCGCAGTTTTGGTTCTATGGGTGATCAAAGTTGAAAAATATCCCATTATCGATTAGATTAAAACGAGGAGTAAGCCATTCCATATCATCCTGCGTACCGTGTATTGTGTAATATTATATACAGCAGGTGAAAATCTGTAGCTGATAACCGTAGCAGGGTCATCCTACCATCCTAACCCAAGAGTATTCTCACATGTTTATAGAATTGGTCCTAAAAGGAACAAGTTAAAAAGTCGGCGCTGACGTTTCGATTGACAAGCCGAAGATTTGAAACGCGATATTCCTAAGATATCCGAGTTACCTGCGTCAGCCAAGCCGTTAATATAAAGGTCCGCACGACCCAACCTCCTGTTGCCACATACAAATATAGGTACCTATACAGACGTCACTATCCTCATCCACCCACGCACACATATATATCCATACGTACAGGGTGGGCCGTTCTACAATATTCTAAATCTCTTCGATCGCTGTCAAAAATGGTTTTTGAAGTTTCGAACCTTTCAAAAGAATTACAAGCGTTTGATTCTGAGCAGAATGTATTAAAGTGGTCTGTTTTTTTTTCTTCCTTTTTGTTTCATTCTTAGATTAATCATTTTCAAAAAAGTATTTCTTCAGTCTGCATTGTTCTCCTCCCAACATCAGATACTTCAATAAAATGAAATCACCGAAACAAGACACCCTGTATGTACATTAGGGCGTAGTACCTACCCATAAAAATGCTTTTACCATTTGACATCGTGCAGAGTAGACTGCAGGGCACGTTAAATATTGTAGGTATATAATAGTATGGGAGTAGGTATAGACGGGAGAATAGGTTTAGCGGGTCTATGACAGATTCAATCTCACGTCAACCTGTCGAGCCTCGACTTCAGACTTCGATATCTGAGGTTCTGTCTGCCCGTAATACTGTTTTCGGACATGTATTATTAGGAGAAAAGAATCAGTCTGGCAGGCATTTTCTTCAGGAGTGCGCACGTCATATACTTTGATAGACTTACAATTTTTCAACTTCTCTATACTGTTTGACGTTCAACTTGAAGAATTCATTCAAACGGCAAGTAATTTAGAAAAAAAAAAAAACAAGTTAAATTTAGTTTTCTCAACCCTATAAACCCGTCCGTTTAAGGCCCATCCTTAGTCGCCCACCTCCTTTCCGTACAATGTAACGAAAACGGGGCCGGGGAGACACATTTCGATGATTATCCGAGCCCAGGCGTCGAAAACGCAAAAAAGGCCAACGCTGCGCGAATTCTATTTCAATTCCAAACACATACGTCCAAAAAAATTTTCGTTTCATGCGAAAATTTTTTTGGACGTATGTGTTTGGAATTGAAATAGAATTCGCGCAACGTTGGCCTTTTTTGCGTTTTCGACGCCTGGGCTCGGATAATCATCGAAATGTGTCTCCCCGGCCCCTTTTTCGTTACATTGTACGGAAAGGAGGTGGGCGACTAAGGATGGGCCTTAAGCTACGTAAACGTTGTTGCCACATCTATCACATCGTCATCTGATTCACACGCAGAAATCGAAAAGATACTTGAGTTTAACTAATAATATCTTTTTTGTAACAGATGCACGATTTTCGCGTATTTATGACCCATTGAGCGAGCGTAAAGTGGCAGTTTTCAGACGAGCGGGCTGAAAAAAAAAAAAAACGCCCGCTTCGTCTAGCAGCGGGCGTTGTCAGGTTATTATTGCCTGCCACTCGAGCATAAGCGGGCAATAATAAACTAAAAACGCCAGCTAAATTATTTTTCAATATTTTCAAAAAAATTATCACCAATGAACAAAAAACGCGAAAATCGTGCTGTTACAAAAAATATGGTGTGTACCAAGGGCTAAGTGGGCTTTTTGACATTGTGTGGTTGCAGTTCTCGGTCTAAAAAAGCCCACTTTACGCCCTTGGTACACAATATACTATTATCACTAATATGTGGTCAAATTCAATGAACTTCGTCTCATTTTGTAGAACTTGTTTCAAGCTATCCACCAATAAAATTTCACACAAATCTGTCGACAACCGCTTTTACTAGCTAACAACCTTAAACAGGGTTGATCATTAAAAAAAACTACGTACAATTCAAGACTAATAATTTGATGTCCTCACTTTCAAGGGTTCACACTGAGAAAAAAGATTTCGTTGAGGATACTATAATATAATATAGTTAACAGTAAAGAGTAGAAGCAACTCATTTTTATAGTGACGTTAACTAAAAAATGGTTCGCCGTACCACATGACGATAGGGAGATGAACAAAATAGACATGTTGGCAGAGAAGTACAATATTTATATGACTGCAAACCATAATTTTTGTTGAGAAAAGTACTAAAATATTGTAGTTGAGGTAAGATTGTTTATTTGTTATCACAATAGTGGTAATGGTTCAACGTACTAAGCCATCTAGTTTGTGGTACTACATATGTAATGTTCATTCAGACAAGTCACACTTCAGTTGCATACAACCCTCCCTTCGGTTGCTACTACAGCATTCGAGGTTTAAGAAACTCGAACGTCCAGTTGTCCAAACCATTCCCCAATAGTAATTTGTACTACTTTCGCCATACTTGAATCAAAAATATCCTTGGCTTTCCACTATAGCGAACAATAATTGTCGCATGATTTTGGCCGCTTATCATGCATAAACTAAAAAGTATAGGTAGATACCGTCTGAAACATTTTGGTAGTATTATTTGGAGAAGAAATGTAAATTATGAAAATAGTAACAGAGACTAGATTGTTATAGATAATATGACATATTTATTCTAAGCGTTACAATGAGTGAAAACTTTTGGAACTCCAGGAAAGAAATTAAGTTGAGAAGATATTTGGTAGTCGGATGTTTAGTTACGATATATTAACTGGATTAAAACGCTGATATCATTAGGACAGATACCAAGTTCAAAATGAATATGACAAAGCCATGTATTATTACAATAAATAGTTTAGCGTAGTTGGTAGAGCGTGCGACTAGTAATGCGAGCGAATGCGTGTCCCGGATCGATTCCCGGCCAAATAATGCGATGTTTTTCTAATCTAAAAATTCCTACTTTGTAGCATATACGGTTCATTACAATGAGTAAGTATTGCTCAACGCATCATACAATGTAATAAATTCATTGTAACGAGTTGAATGTATTTTTTCCGCACACCAGGGGCCTTATTCAAACATTTGGGTTGGTTCTTTACATAGTACCACTATAGTACATCGTCCTGTTAGGATTGGTAAGTACAACTTACATAATATGGTAAGGCTAACCTTACTTTTTTCAAATAGTTGCGCGAATGGTACTCTCAACTGTCGATTTTAGTTACGGTAACTCTATTCTAATAGGTTACGTTTACTATAAATTATTTTAGGTCCGCTTATCTACCTCATTTTATAATTAAAAAATGATTACGGCAACAATCTAAATATTGGGACCCGTATTATGAGTATAAATATTCAGAAATTCATATATTTTGATAGATAAACTAGTTAGAAAAATACTGAAAACTTCTCATTACTCATTCCATACAGAAAAAAAAAACGAAAAAATCATCGTTGATGTGAAAATTATAACGCCCCCTGTATCAAATTCTATAAAATTCAATTGTTATCATTGTCGAAATCAAAGTATCAAACCGTATAATATGGGTTTCCTATTCAGTGTGCTTCTATTATTATATATAGCGTTGGTTTATGGAGTATCGTACTCTCAGATTAGCACCCCCGGCGAGATTATGAGGGATGTTGGAATTCGATAGCATCCGCACGCGTCTGGAGGGAGAATTTGCTAGCTCTCCGGCGTCATACCAGTTTAGGGTAGCATCCCCATCCTCAACAAGCCCTTGTCTGCTGTGGGTAATAACCAGCTAACTAGGCATTTATTGCTTTATGTACCTACCCGAAGATAATTCGAAGACCAGCGGCGATCCTAATCGCAGCCAATTCTAGGTCGTTTGATATTATTAAATCAATTTTCAAAAGGATTCAAAACTTTCGGGGTAAAAACAAACAGAGACTAGATTTACTACTTATAATGACAATGGCAATTACAAAGTCGTCGAGATTTGTAAATTAGCCAAGATGATCCGTTTTTTCCCAAAGCATAAAAAAAAGTGCCTAGTTATCCATCTCCTTTTGATCTTCCAATCCTCATGCATTACATAACTGCTGGTTCAATGAACTTTTTATAAGTATGAAAAAGTTTAGCGAAAAAATCCCCCACTTCATAGTATAGATAGAATGACAACGGAGACCATGAAGAGATTTCTCATGACAAGAATGGAAAATGGGTCTAGCGGAGTAAAAGGGGAAAAGAAGAAGAGGAAGCTGAACGTATAAGCTCTCATACCTTAAAATACCGACGCCAAACAACGTCCGCTCGTCTGTATCCTGTAGGACTGCACTAGGCACGGATGATTCTAAAATCGTAGGATTTATAGAGGAAAGTTATGAATGGAGGCCGGCCGACTATATGTATATATATATATGTGTGTGCTTCTAGTTTGTATAATACTATGTGCTGTGAGGGATCGTCGCCCCCATAACGGCAACCCCTAACACGACTCCGTGTTGGGATCCAAGCTATTATATATACGAAATTAATTTATATTTCCTGCCTCAAGGGATCGACGCCTGCAGTCGGGACTTCGATTTCACTACTATACGGTTACAATTAGTCAAGTCTGTCAAGTTCGGCTGCAGATTTTCAAAGATCATTTTGAACAGACCGCACATAGGTTATCTAAAAAAAATTGCATTAGTGAATGGTTTACCAGCTGACGACACTCCTTTGAAGACAGATTTCAGCGCTCTTCCCATAAAGCTCCGTCTAAAATTTTGAGTCAAGTTTGATCTGATCGAAATTTTTAGTCAAGACCAGATATGCAGATTTCTTACATTTTTTTTTTTTTTCTTTGTTACAAACCTGTTTACGAATTTCAATATCATAATTATAACGTATATGGGCGAAGAAATAGTTTATTTCGCCATATTCGATCACAGATTTTACCCCAGTCAAGTATATTTTTTTTTTCATTCAAGTAATCCTTTTTCAGTGTGTACCATTAGCTGACAAATAGCGAAGGATCAAAGGCAAACGAATCCACTTTTGCTTAGAGAAATGAAGAAAAAAAAAAAAACGAAATAAGATTATTTCGGTTGATTGAAAACTAAGACGGCTTATAATACTTGTGATTATAAGTAGTAGATCTAGTATACCTTGGATGGTAAAAATGTCAAATTTCTTAAATCGGTAGATTTGAAATGATCGTAAAAACTATTTTTTAGTGTCCGACCGAAACACGATTTTCAGCCGAAACCGAAACCGAAATTTATGTAGTTAAGGCCCTCGTTAAGGCCCATCCTTAGTCGTCCACCTCCTTTTGGTCGAAATGTGTCACATTTCGATTATTATCTGAGCCCAGGCGTCAAAAATGCAAAAAAGGCCAACGCTGCGCGAATTCAAATTCAATTCCGAACACATACGTCCAAAAAAATGTTCGTTTCATGCGGAAATAGAGTCTACAGATGGTTTTTACGTAATTCGTCGAGGAAATCGAATTCTAAAACATTTGAATAATAATCGCCAACTTTCGTCCCTAGTAATGCAATATACTATATTTTTTTACTTTTTTATTACGCAATATGACTTTAGTATGTCGGTATTTCTCTATTTATGAGATTAGTTCAGTCAGTATGTCGCTCAGAAAAGGGAAATCTACATGCGATAACGTGATTTGTGTAATAGTATGATTTGTTAAAGGGGTTTATTCTGCATTAACTACAAAAGTATTGTTAGTAGAGATAAAAGTTTCAGACAAAAGATGTAGATAATTAAATGATCTATAAGTTTGATACTTGGTAAAATTCAATAAAGGTGAACGGTTAGGGAGATAAAGGCAAAAAAAAAATACGAAAATATGAAAGTTTGTGCATTTCGAACAAAATAACTCGGAGAATATTGATGCTAGGAAAATAAGTTAATAAGAAATTTAGTTTGTAAGAGAAAAGGTCTCCAGAGTTTCTTGTATAAAATGAACCGTTCTCGAGATATCGAATTAAACGCGTTACCCGCGATAGTGGCGCCAATAACACTCGGTCAACACCGTAAATCCGGCATTACCCTTAGACTAGAATACACTCGTTTAACAAATCATACTATCATACAAATTACGTTATCGTATTTAGATTGATTCACGTACTGGCTGGACTAGATGTATAAAATAGAATTTCTACGTTGTCAATCAAATAGAATTGAGCCCCCGGATCATAAAAGGAATCGCGCGGACGAAATCACAGACAAGTATTGTCGTTTCTGAAATTATGCCGATGAAAAAAAAAGAACAAGAAAGGTAAATTAGAAAATAGTGACTACGTAAAACGGTATTACATGGATATCTTCTCTATCTCCGCGTAAAAAAAAAACATGTTTTGGGCCGTACGTGTTCGGAGTCGCACATAGAATTGCGTGACGTATTTTGTTCCATTGATTTCGGTGCCCAGGCAGAGATATTTCGTTTAATAGCACCTTCTGCACGCGTTTATCCAAATGTTTTCAGGTCTGGTAGAATTGGGTAGGGAAGCACCTTAAATGGACGAACATATTTTGCATTACTTTCATAAACACGAAAAAAGACACTGTGAGATTCTCCAATTCGAGCTACGTGTAGAGATTTATGTTTTATCCAGCTAATTGTGTTTAGATTAAATAATGGCGAAATAACCTTTTTTCACCCACCATGTAAGTGGATATTGACCACAAATATCGGCGAATATTTATGTATAAGTGAAGAAGGTGTGTGTGAACTTCTGGGTACAAATATCAGTGAAGTAACCTTCACAGAGAAAGATAGAGAGAGAGAGAGAGAAAGAGAGAGTGACAGAGAGGGAGAAATAGACGATAGAGAGTATAGGAAAGAAAAGGGAAATAGTTATCGCATGATTGCGGCGGGGAATGACACAGCTATCGCCGACCACATCTCCCTGCTGCAGGCTTAGTCACGCCTATGTGTGATATACCCACCCAGGTAGTTGCCTGGGTATAGGTAATACCGCTCATCGTTTATATGCCTCTGCACAACGTACACATCGGTGAAAAATACACACAGCTATCGCAAGCTCGAGTCCCCAGTTGGGAATACGAAGGGTATGGAGGGAAGCGGTGCCGAAGGGGTAGGGAAAAAAATGAAAAGAAAAAACGAAGATGAAAATAACAAAAAATAGACGCACACATATATATAGTAGCAGTAAAAGGAGAGGAGGCGGTCTGAATGGATCCGGTCATTCGTAATCGCTATAAGCGCGCGGAACCGAGAGAGACACTTACAAAGGACATCTGGGCCCTCCTTCATCGAGTGCTACTGCAGCAGTATGTGCTGCAACGTGCTGCACGGAATATACTATACGAATGTATGTGTGGATACGAGCATGTGGAACTGAACACTATACATTCATACGAGGCAGTTGTAGCGTCCCAGTCGAGGGGGCTGTACTGTTCAGATTATAACCGAGCTTTCGAACAACTCTGATTCATGCGTATATTTGCCACCAGTCGACGCACATTTGCATTTCGACTGTTCGGAAACATGTAGAAAATAAATTTTGCCTCTAAAATGAAATGCGTGGTTGCTTATCTTCTGTATTATGGTGCACAAATGATATGGGGGATAGAAATATATGAGAAAATGATATTCAGTAGCCGTATATGCACGGACTTCAAATACTCATAGATTTATTCAGAATTTAATGCAAATGAGTATCACGGAAAAATCGATATGTAAACTGTTTATTTATTACTCCGAATGTTATTCGCTCGTTGTACAATAAGAAGATTAGTGGTCAGAACAAAGGACACGATGAAAACTATTGTGTCGGTGACTCTACCGGAACATTTTTATCAATATGTATGTCATGCATTCAGGTATAAACACCTGTATACGGTGATAGCGAACAGCCAGAGACACTAGTCATTGTATTCCTGTCTTGAAAATCACGCTTTTGGCATTCATCTTCACATGACTAAGAGTTCATGCTTGTGCAATGTAAACGATAATGTATGATGTTTCAGTTCTCGACATAGAGTGGACTTTATTTTCACTAGAAGTGAGTAGATGTCCGCCGGAAAATCCGTCTTCGATAGTTATCATTATACAATTTCAGTCGTGCCCTTGGTCAAATGGTTTACTAAAATCATCAGTGTGTATCCCATACCGTGGTGTAATATGGGTTGATTACTTTCCACGAATAGATGGAACTGGAATGCCATACCATACAGTGTTTTCGATACAGAATTTATCCACTCCCTTCAGCCATCAAACTTAAATCATCATTTGATTTCCCGAATCAGAGGAGCACCGCGGGCTGTGATTGACTTGTATCAATAACACGATGACCCCAGAATGATCCCACTAAATCGTATGCATATTGAAACATCATCAACTAAGATGTCAGGTTTCTGGAGTGAGAGATAATCAATTAGTCAAGCCTCTGACGAACGGTTTTTACTCTCTGTTGCATAACAATGCCTGGTTCTACCATCTCGAAACAATAGCTAATTCATTTTTTTGGATTCTCTGTGATCTGTAGCGAAAACCCACCTATCCTTATATCCTTATTTCGTCCCTGCACACGGACTAACACCTCGTAATAATACAGTGCCAGTAATTTGGCTGGGGTCGTGAAATCTTCATCGCGATAAGTCAGATCACAATCTGCACTTCAGGCAAGCCGCAATCCGCCCCATCAGAAAAAGTTTGGTACTAAAATTTGCGGGTAAAACCGCGGATGAATGGCTACTCGGGTTACCGTCACCAACATAGCTGATTCGATTCTCCCTATAGCGAACTCGAGTACTGCGAGAATTTTCCAGATTACAGAAGTTTTTGCGGCTTTTAGTGTCGCCTGCGTAACCTTCTTCTCAGAGAAGGAGCTGAAAGAGGGAACCAATGTGCGCAGGGTACGGAGGAGATCGGATCTCTATGTCCGTCGTGTATCGGTGCTTGACGTTCGTCGCTCCGGGTGTGAGAAAACTACCTACTTAGAGCCACCGACCGGGGCCCCATGCAGCAAGCAAGCAACCTCTTGCCCAGTAACCCGCCATCCTCTCCCGACAGACTACTATATCTTTTTTCTACTTTACATCAGTTCACGGGCCGGTGAACTTTTTCAGTAAATGTCCTTTCCCGAAATTTACCTTGTAGGGATGTACATACCTATATAATGCCCGGATCCCACCGCAGACTTAACGCTGCACCGAGTACTGGGCATAGAGTTGCGCCTACCTGCCCGGTACGAATCCATGCACAAACACAACAAACATCAGACCATGAAATTACTGTTACTGTGGCTGTGAGGACAGGCTGAGGCTTGCTTCTATCGATGGGGGTTCGTAAATCCTGGCTATATAAGTATACTTCACCTAGCCTCGTGTTTCGAGTGACAAAACAGAAAATCATTTACTGGACCCAAAACGGATCGAATAACTTTCGAATATCTTTATACCTGCTGTGCCCGTCGCTGTCAAAACTTGAAATTCGATTATTATCGTTCACTGTATCTAGGAATTTAATTCGCTAGTATACGTATACTAGATCGCATGGTATCCCACGAAAAATGACTCTTCGGCTTTTAGGATGAGTCATGGTAACGGCTGTGATGTATTGTGTGAAATGTTTCAGGCCGTCTTATATTGAGCTCGTTTATTCCTGAGACATTATTCTGCACTAGCTTGCTTTTCGGAATATCAAAGATACTATTGCAGCGTGTTTCTGGAATCAAAATCTACCAAAATGCGTTCATTCGGTAAAGATGATCATCTTAGGTTTGAAAGAATTAGAAATGTTTGAATGAACATTTTGATTATATGTCCGTTAGATTTATATTTAGAATAAATAGGATGAAGCTTTTAGGAGTGTTACAACCCGTTCTATAAAAAAATCCACCGATATGATAATATACCTATCAATTATTTTCGGCTACTCAACATCCCTGCAAAGTATCATTGAAATCGGAGGCGAAGGTATCGTAGCTGTTCCTTGTAAGTATACGGGAATGAAATATTTATAGGCATCGAATTACTTCAGGGACTTGTTCAAGCCTCGTCGAACATATTTCCGAGCGAGGAGAATTCGCCCCTGCCCTTCGAGTTCCCTCTGCAGAATATCGAGACTCTCACGCCCAACTGATCCGAAGAGCAGTCCGTACAAAACCCCGTGGCGCGGTGAACCGGAGTGAACCGATCTGCGAAGAACCACTCGCGCCGTTACTGATTGGTAATTCCTGATTCTTGCTTCGTGATACGCAACTCGTTGAGGGGTGAGTTCAGGACTTCAACCCCTAAGGCGGTGTAGCTCCGCCCGACAAAATACCGATGCTTAAGATGCCGAGTGAACAGACCGAGACTTGTTTCAATTTACTCGACGACATTATCCGTTGTAGGTGTGCACGAAGAGCATGATGAACACTCTTCAGGGACGCGCTGCACAGTCGGCACCTTTTCTCATGGGGGTTATTTTTTTCGGATTGTCTGCAGGCCTCGCCGCACCAAACCTCGAACCTTTTAGAGAGCATTAGCAGAGCTTCACGGCCCTGTGCTCACTGTCGTTTCGCGTTACAAGGTCTCTCGTCACGTGTGCTATACTAGCAAATTTTTTACCAATTGTATTTATTTCCTGATTTTTGCTCGGCCAATGTACCCGGCACGTGGATGAAGCTCTAAAAATGCTAATTCAGAATTAGGGCACGAACCATAATGTTGCGTCGAGCAAGCTCTTCACTAAAGCTATATGTGTCTGCTGAACTAATCACTATCTGACCCACTCAATGTTCCCACCAAATCGTACTGGCTTCCGAATATTGCACGCCGAATATAAATAAGAACAAAACTGTTGATGTGTAAATAAAATATGTTTCTGCTCTTTCCTCAGCTTCATCAGGATCTGCGCAGAATAATTGAGTTTTAACACACACGCCTCAAAAAAATCTTCTCTAAACCTTATATAAAACCTTTATAATTGGGTGAAAAAATATCGACAAAAGTTAGAAATAAAAAAACGGATCTGGAAGTATGAAATTTGAAGATTTTTGATTGAAGATGGTGCTGTTTAAATCTTTTTGTAATCACTGTTGACTTAGTTGTCCCAGTTTGAATAGAGTTGTAAAATCTCACTGAAAAACAGTTTTTGACATTTCTTTGTGGTGTATAAAAATCAAAAACTATAACGTGACAATTTTTTGATTCTTTATCTAACTATGCTGAAAAGTTTTCGCTGAATAAATATTTTTCGCACTCTTTGAGTCTAGACCCTAGATTCTTTTTTGAATGTAAAAGACAGGCGAGCCGCTCGCGCGGTTGGGTTCGATACACCAGGACACCTGCGCATCGTGTCAAGATACTTCCACATTATATTATGAATATACATTTACTTATAGCGTGTAAGAGAGAAAAAGAGAGGGATAGATAGATAGATTTTATTTATGTCTATTACAATGTTAGTCAAGTGAAGCAAAGAAGCATAGAGCATTAGAAAAAAGGTTGCCCTGTGAACTTACGCGAGATAGTCAGTACAGGTAATTTGAGAACTACGATAGATATAAAAACCTACTCAAATACAAGAATTGCCTACTGGAAAATAGGAAGACGAGACTAGGAGTAGAAGTAAACAAAAAATAGAATCAGTTTAATTTACCTCCACGCGATAGGAAAAACAACCGAGGAAAAGATACAAGAAATAGAAAGGAAGAAAAATCTTAGCACCGCGAAGAAAGAGAGAGAGAGAGAAAGAGAGAGAAGAGGTAGGGAGAGGTTCGGTGGCACAATCGTTAATTAAGGGGTGAAGCGAAGCCCGCGGGTCACAAACTACACCCATAAATATCTCGGAGAAAAAAGGCCAAAAAGAGAGAGACCTCCTCTACTGAGGGCTGAGGTGAAGGCGTCTGCATCAGGAGTCTAATGCCGCGGAACGGTAGATCGACTATATATATATGCGGTACATACCTTGTAGCTATGAATATACGTATAATATATACAGGGTGTCCCAAGCAATTCAACAAATCATCGGAAGACCATTCGATCATTAGTCCTGGAATTTATTTCAACTTTTCTCAAGATTTTAGACAAACGGTTTTCCGGAAAACCAATGCAAATAATAAGGGCTTCAATTTCAACAGGTTTCATTAACTAGGCTGAATCACACCAAACAAGCAGAATCACGCAACAGAATGAAAAAAAACAAATATGCCTTGATTATAATTAGACAAAGTACAATGTAATAGTAGTAGGTATTATTATACTTGTAATTATTAGTACTAAATCTAGTCTCTGGTGAATGACAGAAATTTCCAATGCTTTTTGTAACTAGTTTTGAAATGATTTTCAGGAGTATTTTCGAGATGTCTGAATCTGAATTTACATAACATTCAGTTATCTGTTTTTCATTCTACATAAGATGAAACTCTCGTCTTTTGATTACGCAATATGGCTTCGGTCTGTTAACATTTTTATTATAAAACACAAAAAAATTAGTTTGCTTACATTTGACTAGAATCAGATGAAGAGATTGAATTGCATTTAGACCATGAAATCGGTGAACCTCAGTCTATTCTTGATAAAATAATGTATTTTTTATACATGTTCTTTTCTTTTTTTTTTTTTTTAATATCTTCTGCAATTTCTGACAAAGTCCGGCATCATTATCGGATTTCCTCTACATGAAATCTATCGGAAATAGAAAAAAAAAAAACATTTCGATGGCCTCAGTTCCAATTGTCGTACCCACTAATTATAGATTTCACTCACTCCCGTGAAACTCATTTGTGGGTTACGACATTTGGAACAATTAGGCCATCGATTTTTGTAAAAAAGTCGATTTGTCTGCTTTTTGTGCTCCGTACTCCTAACATGCAGAATTTTATTCGAAACCCTTTCGAAAAATACACGAATTTTAACTTTGTTCTTTGAAACAAAGAGCATAATCTATACAATTCATGTTTCAAATAATCATTGTAATTCTAAAACACTCGAGTTATGCTCTAATTACAGCCAGTTCTTCAATGCCGTGTCTGTTCACCTTGAAATCAAGATAAACTTGTATAAGAAATTCTAGAACTAACTAACAAGTAACTACCACGAAAAAAAGATTAACTTGATTCAAGATAATTTTGCGGTCCAAGAAGAAAGACCGAAATTTTGTGAAATCAAGTCAAACATTTTCTTGAATCAAGAAAATGTTCTTAATTTTCTTGGTTCGAGAAAATTTCTGACTTGATCTCAGAAAATTTCGGTCTTCCTTCTTAGACCGCAAAATTATCTTGAATCAAGAATAATTTCCTTGCCTCAAGTTAACCTTTTTTTTCTGTGCAGTATTAGTCCTTATTTCAGCATTAATTTTCCTCTCTCGAAGTTGCCAGTCCTTACCAAAGAAAAAGTACCCGTCTACAATGTCGACAATGTCCGGGATTAAAATTTCTTCAATCAAAGTCGACCGCCGAGTAATGTATTCTACCATTCGGTATTCTATCGACTGAATTTCATCTCCAAAATTATCTTCGAACTTCATATTCGTTTTCAAATATCAAATGCGACACTCGGTACACTAAACTCGAAGTAAATTTTCGGCGGATAGTGTAAAAGAGAAAAGAGGAGAGATAGAGGCAGAGATAGAGAGAGAGTAAGAGATTGATTGATTGATTGATTGATTTAATATGCCCAAGCCAAGGCCGAAGGGCAAAATTTCGATACATCTCAGTATAGCATATTCAGTAACATATAACAGAATTAAAGTAATATGGTAAGAATAAAATAATAAAAATAGACTAAGAATAATGTTGCAATTCAAGAACCTGCCGAAACATTATAACAATAATAAATATATGTACGAGCAGCTTAAAGCTCTTGTATCATACAGAACTATTGACCGCGCGCAGTTAACCATTTTGAAGATTTCTGCCCATATGGACAGTACCAACGCCAGCAGTTTGTGCATCTGCATGCGCTCAGACGCATGCAGATGCGAATACAGCATACTCTTAAAATATTCTAAACATGAAGCCGAAGTGATGTTGCTGGGAAGGGAATGCCTGAAATATAAGGCCAAAAGGCGAAATGAATTTCTGTAGGTAGTGGTCCGATGGGGTGGAATGTTGAACATGTGAGACGGTGCGGCAAACCGATCAGATCTGCGTATAGTAATGGATAAAGAAAGATGAAAAGTTCACGCAGATAAGACGCAGAGTCCAAGCGCAAAATACGATAGACCTGGATACCTAAAAACTATAGCCTCCGATTTCTCACTGACAAACAAGTAAGACGATGTCTGTATGGTGAAACGTGCTCGCCTCATCAAAGGTCAAAAATGAATCGTATGCAGCAGTTAACCAGCCTTTGTAGCATGGTGTCGAGTTCATCGCTGAGGCCATGATAAACAAGGCAACAGTAATCAATATGAGGCAATATCTAAGTTAGCACTAGTTTTGATCCAAGCGCGATCGAGAGAGAGTTTTTGTGAAATTTCAATTTGTGCAGAGCGAAATGCACTTTTCGAGCCACATGCGAGATATGCTTCTCCCACGAGAGAGTGAGACAGACAGATAGAGAGAGAGAGAGAAAAAGAATGTATAATATAAACCTGAAATAGATAACGCAATATGAGAAAAAAGCATGTTGAATCTCCGGTGGGACAAACGTGCGTAAAATTCCATCGTTGATTCGAATCAGCCTCGGGCGTAGAGCTACGCAGTTAGGAGGAAAGATGACACATGAGTTGGAGCTGGTAGCTGTAAGTTGGAGCTGTAGTTCAGTCCCGCAACGCCAGTTGGGATTTTCTGATCCGATGAGACCGCCGCGCGGTACCGTGCCGCTCTTTGGCTGCGAGAAAGGAAGGCATCGCAAGCAGGCAAGCAAGCAGGCAAGCAGGCACAGTAGCGACGGACGGCCATAAACATAAAATATGCCCGTCTTTTCACCCTTAACTGGCCCACAGACGCACCCACACGAGAGCAGCGCCCCAGGGACGCGGACGGTTCCAGTAATATATCGACAGTTATAACCTGGATCGCGCGGGTACGTGCCGCGTTGCTGCACTACACGGTTAGCTAACGATCAGGCCTCACCGCGCGCACGGCTCAACACCTTTGTGTCCGGCATTCCTCGACACTCGTTTATTCTAGGAGCAACTCTGCGCTTACGCTTCCTGCATAAACGCTTGTCGGTGACCAGGTTACCTCTTGCCTACCGTATGGAAGAGAAAAGCATCCAGAAATGGAGATAAATATTAAGTACAACATGAAATAGGAAAACTTGGAAATAAAAACATTATTTTTTTGTTTTTTTTTTCTCAATATGGAAAATGAACATTTGTTTTCTGTAATCTTAAAACTTAGAGAGCAAAGCTATGGGTCTATTTCGGAATATTTTTATATGAAGGGCCAAATACAGGAATTTAGCGAAAATAAATAAAATAAATTGAGCTTGTCGTAAATTATTACAGATACTTCGAGCTTGTAGGAAATGGTCGTTTTCATATACATCATGTAACCAATAGACTGCGTACAGAATAAAACTCTACTAATTAATTCATTACGTTTATGATTATCGATTTTAGGTGCCCAAGAAATGAGATTTATATCACTGCAGTGATGATTTCTCGGTGGAGTAATATACGTCTGCGACTGTGTAACTTAATGATTGAAACGGAGCATATCTCAGGTGCAATTTTTTTCATTTTTTATTTGTTGTAAAGTTGTTGACACCCTGATCTCATATCGACATAAATCAGTCGGAATTATATAAGAAGTGTCGCAACAAACGCCTATGTATCAATTTCAAATTGTAAAAATCGATTTTTTATTTTATTTTTTTCATCCCAATTGGTTGCTGTATATCAAATCGCAATGACATATTTTGGCAAAAAAATATTAATGTTAAAAATCATTGAAAAATTACCTGAACATGTAATGGCCATTAAAATTTAGATCTTTGGATCGTATGTTTCGATCAGAAACTTACATTTCCATATCAAATTTAGTAATAAGTTATACAGGACGTTGGAGTTCAATAAACCAAATGATAAGTATGGTAAAGTGGTCAAACAATGTGGAAAAATCGAATCGTCCGGTTCTGTTCCGACCCTCCAGTTATCTATTATATCGACTATTTATTTAGCTTTTTTTTATCACTTCTTGTCCAACTATTATTTGCCCAAAAATTCAAACTTGGAGTCAGTCAATTGTAGCCAAATGAGAACTTGTAATTAATTACAATTCCATCACAAATTACGACCATGATTTAAAATTCTGACCAAATCAATTACAAAAATACATGAGTCATTTGTAATCGAGCCCAGACCAATTGAAAAACACATTCATGACTTGTAATTAAAATGAAACCAATTACAAATTACATTGATCGTGATTTATAATTGAACTGAAACCAATCAAAAAACACAATAGAAAAAGTTGTTAACTATACATTCGATAGTTGAAATTCGTTCAAATGTATTAATCATCTATTACGTTTGTCCCTAACACGGATTGTATACCTACAGAATATAGAAAAAGAGCTTGATTGAGTTGAAAAAAAAAATAGGCTAACCTAACCTAACCTAACTTTTATCCGATTCTAGTTATATATATACACGCTACTGCACAGGGCGAGTGGGTTCAGGTTGCCTGGTTACATTAGTCCGTTAGAAAGTTTTGGATCAATTAAAGCGCGCGAGAATCATGGAGCAGCCGCTCTAGCACGACTGGTGACTCCTTGTCCCTGTCTCCCTTCTCACGTCTCCCTCGCTCGACGATATTGTCCGGCTAATTTCATTCCTTCACCCTCGACGCGACGCTCGGTCCAAAAAGACTTCTCGAGGCACGCCGTGCAGTCAGTGACACGCCGGTGGGACCTGTTATATTATATTTGGACCCTGTACCAGTACAGCGGAGCAGCTACAGCGTGCGGGAGGACAAACTAAACGAAACCTAAACTAAACGAAACGAGATGAAACGGAGCGAGGAACGAGGAACGAAGAACGAATGAAACCCGTTCTTATTATTCATATTCACATTCAGCCTGCGCGAGAATCTTCGTCTCCGTCTCCGTCTCCGCGGTATAGATATAGCGGTATAAAAATCTCTATAAAAAGTTGAAAAGTGCCGCCGCCGGAGTTGAGGAGCGACAATGGATGAAATATGCCGCCCTGCGTTTCAGGGCCCTACTGGAACTTGGGCCTTGGCTTCGACCGGGGCTGGGGCTAGGGGGACTTGGGGCCTCATACACCTGCGGTGTCCGAGTGGAGAGCCACGGAGACACCTCTTCTTATGTGCTCCCGCGCCAACTACTCCCAAACGCCTCTCTCACTTCTACGATATACCGTACACACATATATACATAACTGTGCTATACAGTGTATGTCTAACCACGGGAATGGATCGCATCCACATGTAGAAGCCGAGCAAGGATCAGCCTAGCCTCGGAATAACGATAATAAGATTTCTATGAATTTTTTTTTTTTTTATCTCTAGAAACGAATACTTGGTTTCATCTTCAATATCTACAAATTGTATCTAATCGACCGAGAAATTACTAACAAATTTTTGGATCGCTCTTAAACCACTACAATCTTCGATTGCGAGTACGTAGGAGGATCGTTATAGGCTTCTTCGAAAGACCGATGATTTTCCCACAAAATTCACCTCTTATCTGATCTCGTTATTTTCTCCTAATCGTTATAGCCACTTGAAAAATCGTCGCATGAAATTATTATGAAATACTAAAGACTGCAGTAGGTAAGTTTTTTCGGACAGTAATAGGCATCGAGTAATAACTGATATAGGACCTTATGTCTTATAATAGTACTTTTCGATACTAGTGCGAAAATCGAGCAATTCTATGTGCGACGGATTTGGTTTTTTTGATTTCGGTGCCCAGGCAGAGATATTCCGTTTAATAGCACGTTCTGCCCAATGTTTTCAGGTCAGGTGGAATTGGGTAGGGAATCATCTTAACCCAAAATGCTTGGTAGTAGATGCAACTACTCGAAGCATTAGCATGTACTTCGTTTTATGCATACCAGCCATTGTGAATTCACTACTCATGTATGCAAATAAAGCTTCCACTACAAAGAAGGAAGTATTAAAATTTTTATTGGCATACATGAGTAATGAATTTACAATACGTTTTTTGTAAAATTAATCCACAAATACTTCAAATTTACTAACAATTTAGTGAATTCGAACACAATCTTGTATTTTTCCTATAAAAGTTCAGTAAAAATCAAGAATTTATTTTGAAATTTCAAGAAAAAGCTTAGCAATTCACTTTGCTACACCACAATTCGTAATTTTGCAAAACTTTTATACATAAAATGTTTGTGAATTCACAATCATTTTCAACAGTGTTTACCGATTGTAACAAATTATATTGACTTTCACTTGATTATATTCAAAAATAACGTAGTGAACTTTGGCGATTAAAATGACGGGATTATTTATTTAGATTGTGAAGAAAATTAATAAATTAACTGGATATTACCAAATACTATAAATTTTTCAAAGTGATTCTATGTATCTTGATTCTGTATATCTACTTCTGAAAGTACACCGCTTGATTGAGGCGTAGATATGATACTACATGCACATAATTATATTTATAAATGAATATACGTACACCGTTCTGGATATGGAGCACTGAGCTTACGCTGGATACGTAGAAATATATAAATTGTTATGAAATATTGCGTTTATAAAATTCCACTAGAAAATTATGCGTATATAACAGCCGCCTACCGGATATACATATGCATATGTATGTATAGAATTTATAAGCGTGCGGGCAGCAGAGACAGGCTAGAGTTACAGACAGGTGAGAATGCGGTCGACCGTAATTTAACGAGAAGGAGAAAATTGGGTTTTAACAAAATAAAACGCACCAATGTCGAATATTCAACTTGAGGTATACACCTATTCAAGACCGATGTGAATTTGGTAGAAAAAATAATTACTACAGGTGTAATATGATTGTACCTGATCGAAGCATGAAAATGTGTGATCATTTTTCGAAAACTATTTTTAGTTAATTTAGTTAATAAGTCAATAAGTCAATAAACAACACGAATGTCCGATAAAGCTTTATCTCAGAGTCCAGTGGTTACATCTACATCAAAGGGGGCCGTGAATTTGAGAGATGATATACTTTTATTCGGCAACTGCTTTGTATCGTGGAACAAATTTTTTCGATATAGTCTGCGAAATATTTAACGGTCCTTCTGAATCTCTCCAATAAAATACCTGCTTTTGAAACGTTACGATCACTTTTGACTTAGCTGTGCAGGTTTTTTTGAAAAGTTGCAAAATATATAGCAAAAGAAAAAATTCAAACTTTTCTGCGGCACACAAAAGAAGAAGTCGATAAGTTTTTTGTAATAATAATTTAGAGGCTCGAAGTTTCTTCTTTAGAATGCTGATTTTCAAAATGATCTGATTTGTTTTTTCCAAAAAATTATTCGACCGAGAGGAGACTCTCACACCTTAAATACGAGTCACGATACTCAAGATCGGATATCTCGGTGAAAAAATACCGGAAAATAATTTCGGACACGGTATGTTGAAGAAGAAACTCCAAGCTTCAAATCAATTACATCTAAAATAATCCTGTTTTCTTTTTTTTTTTTTTTGTACACCGCAACAAAGTTTGAAAGACGTTTTTTTTTTTCCGTTGCAACTTTGTAGTCAAACCTGTACAACTAAGCTAAAAATGATTGCAAACAAAATTTAGGAAGAAGAAAACCATCTCAAGCTCAAAGTTTTTCAGTTCAAAATACCTTTTTCTTGTAAAAATTTCGACAACGTTTTAGAGAAAGGCCGTTAATAATTTTGCTATGAGTGTATCCAAATATGTGCAATAGGGCAAAACAGCCGCCCACGTGTATATACTGTCTGGTTAAACAGTTCGCCATCGAGATAATTTTCTCAGGTAAACGGCGTACCTTTCCTTTTTCAGGTAAGACTAGGCACAGGTTTGTCTTCACCTGAATAAAACCTACTTACTGCATACCGACTCCTAGTGAGTTTCCTGAACTTGCTAATTGGGGGTGAGTTTACACGCGTTGGCGTCGCTGTGCGCTGAGGGTGGCCCATGCCGAAAGATGAAAGCTGTTTTCCAGGGTGACAATGCGGCTCGTTATTAGCCACGGCGGGGGTCTCTGTTGTGGTATACGCATCGTTTCGTTCTAGAGGCGTCCCCACCCTCTTCCTCCACAACCCCTCCCCGTTTAGCCCTGCATTGAGGAACGCTGACCAAAAACGTCTGTCTGTCTATCTGTCAGTCAGTCTGTTCCTCTAGCAGATAACTATGTCATTCGAATGCTGAGCCTCATCATTAAAACGAACACTGTCAATATATTGACCATCCATATTACATATTTTATCATTTATATGGGGCATGTCGCTTCGGGACATCCGATGATTTATTCGGTCTATACTGTATAGTAGTGTGTGGTATATTTATACCTATACTTTATTTTATTGATAAATGGCCATGGATTGCAGCGCAGGTAGATCAATCGGACTCTACCTGCAGTTGTGTATAGGAAAAAATAAACAATAAACTGATCGAAAATATTGACAAGACGCCGAGACATTATTGGGAATACTTTGAAAAAAAATGTTTACTGCTTGCAATATGACAATAGTTGTTACTGGCTCGATTTTTTTTTGATATTTTGTGGCATCGATTAAAATAAATTGGATTAATTATGGAACTTTTTTGAAGAAATATTTCAATTTTTTCACTTTTTATGTATCATTTTGTCGTACTTCTATGGAATCACAACTGTTTATAGATGAGTAGTTGAGGGGTTATTTTGCTGTACAATCATATTCAATGACACTAATATTGGAGTCTTTATGGGAATTTCGATCGAGCCTTGAAAATCTAATCAAATTACCGTGGTATTATTTGAATCATATACAGAAATTGGCTTTAGAGTATTTGGAAATTACCTTCAATCGCCTGGGTCTCATCTCATGTTATGTCTCTTGGCTTGTGTAGATCCTATCACTGGTGCAGAAGAATCGGTGTGAATAATGTCTTGCAGTTAGTATCGGTCCAAAGACTGAAAGTTTGATTCGTAGACTCACCACGTTTGATTAATTGGTTTAGCTCTTCATAATGAAATGAGTAACCATAACTTTGGGGCTTTTTATTCCCAGTCGATTATAAATAAATATAATACATAACAAAAATAATGCATAAATATGCATTGTCGAGGTATTGAGACCTTTTTTTCTTGATGAATCGTTTCATTCGAATTATTATTGTTTATTTGAACTAATCGTAAATTTTGCCAAATAAACAGAAATCGAGATCTGCTATTATTTCACTAATTGATCATAACTTCTTTACGAATTGATGTCTAATTCCGTTGTCTTATTAACTTTATTACAAGCAAACTCAAATATCTAACGACATCACAACTATGTACCACGTACTACGTCGTCTGTTTTTTTTTTTCTTTTCTTCTTTTTTACAGTTCCGAAAGAAACCAAAACTGCTTACCTTTGGAGTTCCAAATTTACTCAGAATCTCTATGTGGAAGTGATTTATGATTTTTTCTAACCTGATCATGACTTCACACTCACTTCAAGAAATTGGGGAAGATCATTCAAGTGATGGTTATTCGGAAGAACTCACGAAGGATTCTTTGTAATGGAAATAAATATACCATATCTTACGATTTTGGTTTGTGATAAATAAATTTATATCCTTTTTATAACATCATGTCATTTGAAATAAAGTCAATTTGAATGGCGAACTGCTATTTTATTGTCAGATTTTGTCAACCCTTAGCATCTTTAGTCAACGATATTGTTTTATGGAACTCTTTTATTATTTGTTGAACGCGAAAGGGTAAAATTACGGTTTTGTAATCTACAATTTATTAGGAAGTAGCAGTTTTTCACAAGCCAGAATGTTTCCTCATTTGATAAATTTTTTACTGGTTTTTCTATGCGAAACAAACTTTTAACCGCATTATTCTTGAAACGTTGACTTGAGTTATGGGCTTCTTTTTCGGAATGGCGTCAATTGTAAATAACGATAGTCGTAAATAATGGCTCTGTGTATAAATTAGGGTGATCTAAAAAAAATCGATCATTTTTTTTTCCAAAGTCACACATTCAATAGTTGCAGTAAGGTGAAATAAAATGTCTATCAAAATATGAGCCCTTAATAATCATATTGAGAGGTTCTTCATCCTAATTGTCCATTTTCCATGCATTCAATATTGGAAAAATTCTATTGGTTACTTCTGAATTTTAGAACTCGCCAACGGTTGAACATACATACATTTCCAAGACATATTTTTGCACGGAATTGAACGCTCTTCAAAAAAGATCAACTCGTTCAAAATTTATTCAATGTCAAAGTTAAGTTTATATGAAATTTTCCCTTTTGTTTTTCTATTTATCATATGACAACCAAAAACAACTATAGTCTCGAAATAAAGTAGAATAGAAAGGTTCAGCAACAATTAATCAACAATTTCAATATCCACGGTTAAGATTTGTTTCTTCATCCATGTTCCACTGCAGTGACAAGACCTATTATATTCACTGCCTAGGTGACTTTTATCTCGTATTATGTGGAATAATTTCTATTGTTTTCTGGAAAATTTCCGAACATTGTCGACGAATTCTAAAAATCTACGAAAATTTTCCACGATTTTTTCCTAAAATTTCAATAAAACTCTCTAATTATACTAATAAAGTTTCTGATTTTCGAAAATCTTCTCAGAATAGTTTCAGAGATAATCCGAGTTTATGTGATTTTTTACAAAATATTTCAGAGTTTTGTAGTTTTTAGAAAAAAGGGAAATAATAAAATAAAAAAAAAAATTTAGAAAAATAATGAGAAATATATTTTCACCAACCAAGTGATTTTCGAACATATACCTAAGCTATTGATCATTTTGCTTAGTAATATGAAGCCCAGCTACTAATTTCACCATGCACGTATGTTCACGAACAATTTCTGACGGACGAAACTGTTTTCGGGAGTCGCAAGTCGCAAGAATCCAGACGAAGGCCTGGATGTGGATCAGAAGTGTGTCTATGCTGACTCACCTCAAATGCCTACGAAGGAGAGCTCAGCTGGCAGAGTTTGGAGCCTATCACGACGATTCGACCCAAGAAGAAGAAGAAGAAGAAGAAGAAGAAGGTGGAGGTGGAGGTAGAGGTGAGCCCAGCGCAGCTGGCTACAGTCGGTCGGTCTCGACCGACCTGACCCCGTCGATCCCGTTCCTGAGTGACGTCTTCATGTCCCGCACCACGGGGCATTCCTCGCGCTCATTGTCCCAGGTCCGTCGATCCGACGGTCCCCGGGACATCGCAGCCCCCCGTCGGCTCGCACTCTTCGCTCCTATTTCTCGGCTCTCGCTCGACCTCAGATATCCACAAGTAACACTCTATCCGGCAGTGAGCAGCAATAGGGGGACGAAGACGTTTGTAGGTATTTATATTTCACCCGGCATTATTATTGCTTCACGGACATGTCACTCAAATTAAAAATCCATTGCCTTTTTAATTATTTTTATTTGATGCTTTTATCGTTTCTTTTACCTAGTTTTTAGAGCTTTATATATTTGCGTAATTTCCTCTAATGCTTTTTGGCGCACAGTCTCGGTATCGCATAGGTGTAATGATTTTTCTCGTAGCATTTTAACGAGAAACGAAATGGAATAAGTAATACAGCACGAAAACTATATCCAACGCTTGTATGAAAAGTAGATGATCGAACGTAAACAAATCCACTCTGTATGGAAATATGTTCTTTTTTTCAATAGATTTCAAGTAAGATTCGTTGATATATCTTGAAAATAAAGCAAAGTACAGAGAAATGTTTTAGACTAAAAAACAAAAAACTGTTTTGTTTTAGAAGGGAAATCAAATCGTTTGTTTGGTTTGATTTTGAGCTTCAATGCTATAAAGGTGACTTCGATTTTTTTCAATAGGAACTCATCTTTTTTATTGCATATTATCACAGCTGACATTATGGGATTCCGAAATCGTACCTGAGGTTTAGGCAGCCTTATACTGATTGTTTCATAATAATCACAGAATAATTGGTTTCATCATAAAGAACGATTCGATTTTGATAAACAAACGTAAAATTCTTCAAATCGTACCGAGAAATCAGCTAAGAAAGTTCGAAGGAAGCCGAAACGATTAGACTTCAAGGTTCTCCATGCGTCACAAATGTTAGGTCTTTTAATTTAAACTTTTCTGGTTGATTTCTACTATTTTACCTAGATTACGCCTTCTCAAAAACTTTTCTCTAGTGTTCATGTGACTATGTTGCCCCGGCGTGCTTTTGAAGCTAAATAAAATAACGAGAATTTTTTGTTCTCAACCCGCTAGGCTACACCTGGGTCGCCAGTAACCCGGTGGAATTCTCAAAGAAAGAGGCACTTTCAGAATAATTTCGCGCCGTCCTGTCTTCTTTTACAAATAACTTTTTATAAAATGAAGATATCATTATCGTTCTTGCACAGGCTTACTCGAGATATTCTGAAGATTCCATTTCACTATAAAACTTTTAGAAACAGATATTCTGAATCACTTTTATAAAGGGTAGAACTTTCGGGTCACTGGTGACCCAGGGTGTACTTCAACGTGGCGACGAATAATGGTGTAGCCCAGCGGGTTAAGAAACAAAAGTTACCGATTATCTATTCGTTGGACATTATTTTTGAGTACCTAACGAATAAATTACTGTTCCTTCCGTTGTATCATTTTCTATTGACGAGATATAGCACCGTCACATATGTTTGTTGATAACATGATATTCTAATTTTATTTGCATTGTCATGTATCTCAAGGATCGACGTATCACCAGTAAAATCTTCATCATTTTACGATTTCTTTTAAGCGAGTGGCAGGTAGTTGAATTTGAGTGTTTTTAAGCAAAGCACCATAGAAATACCGAATCATTTTTACTCCAATCGCCGTTAAATAACAAACTAATTAATAAAAAAAAAATCGAAACTAGAGGAAGTAGAAAAATAGAATAATAGATAAATCAATTCTTAAGCTATAGAATTCTTTTCGTTCCATATTTTTACGATTTTCTTTCGACGACTTATACTCGACGATATAGCTAATGGTCAGGAATTTAAAGAGGCGATAGATAGATATAATTCGGAACGATTTGAATTTTCTCTTTGAAATCTATCAGAATATTTTTGTTTTTCAAGAAACCAATTATTTTGAGATTTCTATAAAATAATTTGTGTATGGCCTCCTCTCTTTCTTAACCCAAAAGGCTTTTCAGATAACGTTCCAAAAATGCCATAATGTTAGCTATAAGAACATGCAATAAATTATATTGGTTTCTATTGTGAAAAATCAAAGTGATCTCAATCTACCCACTGGCATCATCACCCAAGATCAAACCAATCACATTATCTTATTTCCTCCTCAAAATCAAACAACTTTTGTCTAGACTATTTCTTTGTATCTTACTTAAACGTCAAGATCTTACGGAAGGTCGCATTAAATGCCTCGCCATTTATACAGGGTATTACCACTCACTGTGTCATACCGCCGAGTGGTGAAGGGTGGGCCTCTAACTAACATTTCTGATATAGGAACCAATGGTTGGAAAGTTGATGTTACCTTGATAAGAGGGGTTGAAGGTTTCCGGCGAACACCTGCACGCTGGCCCGCAGGCATAACAAAATCGTCGAGGATTTAGAAATAATCTGAATCACGTTCAACCATTTACAACAGAACGGATTCAAACGAGGAAATAACAGTTACAGTGTTTGGAAAATTACAGAAAATCAATCTTTTCGTTGTTCAATTCGACATAAGAAAACTAAGTAAATCACATCATAACATTCCTTCGACTCGATAAACCGAAAACAAAAACAACGAAAGAATAGAAACTGAGTTTTCTTTTTTTGCGAATCGAACGAAGAAGAGACTGATTTTCTGTCATGTTTTAAACACCGTGACTGTTCTTTACTCTTTTGAATTCGTGCTGTTGTAAATAGTTGAATTGCACTTAGATTATTTCTAAACCCTCGAACATTCTGTCGTGCCTACGGGCACGCATATCAGGCGTTCGTCGGTGAACTCTGAACCTCTCTCATCAAGGTGACATCAACTTTCCGACCTATATCAAAAATGTTAATTAGGATCCCACCTATCACCGCCCGGCGGGGTGACATAAGGGTGGTCCTTATTTGGGGGTCAGTGGAATTTTGTCCGTGCCGCACCCTCAAAAGATTTGAAATAATTAAAAAAAAAACTCCTCAAAATTGCAGCTCTCTATCTCGATCCTAAAACGCCCCCCAAGCTCCTTGTTTTTTGCCATAAGAATAATACGGCATTTTCACGAAAATTTTGAATCTATTTTTCTTTCTTTCTAGTATATCGCTAAAGAAATTTTAATTATCATTAATCACTGAGAAAATGAACTATCTTTCTCAGGAACTTTTGGTTTTTTATTCACATCATACAATATAGTGCCGTTATTGCTAAATGAAGATCATTGAAAATTCACTCCTTAATAGTTTTTCGTGAATGACAGTTTTTTTTACATAGAATGAGCATTCCTAAGAGTAGAAAACGTTTTTTTCTTTATTTTTAATGAAAAAAAATTTTTTTTATATATTTTATATATATTTTTTTTAATAAAGAAAAAATCTTTTTTTTTTATTAAAAATAAAAAAAAAAACCATTTCCTACTCTTAGGAGTGCTCATTCTGTGTAAAAAAAACTGTCATTGACGAAAAACTATTAAAGAGTGAATTTTCATTGATCTTAATTTAGCAATAACGGCACTATTGTATGATGTGAATAAAAAACCAAAAGTTCATGTGAAAGATAGTTCATTTTCTCAGTAATTATTGATAATTAAATTTTTTTTAGCGATATACTAGAAAGAAAGAAAAATAGATTCCAAATTTTCATGAAAATCCCGTGTTATTCTTATGGCAAAAAACAAGGCTCTTGGGGGGCGTTTTAGGATCGAGATAAAGAGCTGGAATTTTGAGGGGATTTCTTTTTAATTATATCGAATCTTTTGAGTGGACGGCACGGACAAAATTCCACCGACCTCCAAATAAAGACCACCCTAGGGTGACATAGTTAGTGGTAACACACTGTATACAAGAAATACGAGCTAGCACAATGACCTCAAAGTATTCACAATTATTCGGGTGATTGATACATTGTATACGTGAACGAATCAAAACATTTAGATTTTGATCACGATGTCATTAAACACACAACATTTAATCATAAAATTCTTCACCTCGTTCATGTTTGGTAGTTCAATTTTCCATCCTATTATTTTTCTTCTCTCAAGCAACGGAAATAGATCAATAAATTACTCGGTGCCACGAAATTGGAAGAATTTCGAATTTCCATCAATTATAGTAAGCAAATAATGTCGCACGTTAACCACAGCCACTTTTCTTTGCCCCAGAGAAAATAAGCTGACAAAAAGGTTCCCTCTCTCTCTCTCTCTCTCTGAAGAAATAAATTGTGCACACCTAAAAGTTTCTTCTAAAGCAATTCTCATATATGACTTTAAACAACTAACAGAGTAGGTAGGTGGGTACTTCATTCTACTTGCCTAGGTCCGAATCGATTTTGTACGGGACAGTGGGCCAGAAGTGAAAGGGGCTGAAGGGAGGCCAGAAACTTGATAAGAGGTTGACGAGGGGAGGGTGAAGGGTCCTACACCAGAGGTCGCGTCACGAATCCAGGAATCCACGAAAGGTCGTTCTATTGTAGGCCAAACTATATTATTGAGAAAAGGGCAGGTAGGTGATCGTGAAAAACATGACAAAAAAAACTATAGTATCTGTATAAAGTAGCTGTATTTCGCTGCCTATGGTGTAGATATACTCCTCAGTATTATTCTCAACGATGACTGTGACATAGCTGTAGATCGATTTTACAGGGGAAAATTAACCACGATATTTGATTACGGATAGAATTCACCCCAGAGACACACGAACACGGTATCGTGTTCCGTGTTTTAGTTTTTTTTATATTCTGAATTGGAAAACGTATCTGTCAAGTTAATTTTTACCACTGAGAGAAAAAATTCTGTCTCTATATTGCAGTTTGATATCTAAGAAATGAAGGATCAAAAATAGACGAAACCACCTTTTTGTGTGACTTTATTGTGCCAATATTTCATTATCTATAAGACGTGGAAAAAAAACACAAGATTTGTTTGCTGTTGATCGAATTAAATTGAATATTTTTTTCCCAAACATTGTATTTTCATGTAACTATTTTTCTACTTTTTCCGATAAACATCCAATGTTTATTTCGACACGAGTGAAAATGGTAAGAAAAAAAAAAAAGTTAACAACCTTGGTACGCAAAGAACCGCTTTGACTGATTTAGCATATTTTCGAAAACTTCCGAAGTCATCTAGTGTCGATTAGGTAAGCCAACCAAATAGTCTAATTCGCCAAGGACTTAACCTGCCGATACCGTATAACATCTTCGTCAGACGTCACAAGTCCCAATGTTTTAAATTTTACTTTTTTTTTTGTTTTTTTGTTTTTTTGTTTTTCAGTGCTTACGTTATCATTGAATAAACTAGTAAATATGAATAACGGTTTGTCCGTTCGTATATGTTTGGTCACGGCGGCATCTTGGGCGCTGATGATTATTACCGAAGATGACGGTGCACGGTTTTTTCATGATGCGGCTAGGCCAGACCGAGGATATATTCTGTACGAGCCTCTCGAATAATGGCGACGATATAACAAGTGAAACTGTTCTAAAGAAAAAGTTCAACGCGAGACACCATTGTGCATTGGTTACGTACTACTTCTTCCATTCTTGGAATACAGCCGTGTGTTGTATACATACATTCATGCATATATAGGCGAGTGATCATCAGTGCTACGTTAATTGGCGACAATTATGATAACTAACAACCAACTGATTCAACAAGCTCGATCAAGAGATTGGACAGATTTCATAATTTGCATGATTGAAGACCCTATCTATAACATCTACAGTATCTACTGTTGTAGGTATTATAGACACACACCTAAGACTTTCTTACATAGGTATACACTGATAATGATCAGAGACAGTATAATATCTGTTGATGGAAACTGAATTTATTCCAGTGATCATGTACGAGAAATATCGTAGTTAAGAATCGGAAATAGCGAAATGATACACACTTGATGATTGGATTCAAAACAACAAAGTATATCGAATGTTACAAGGTTATAAGTTCAATTTAATGCGATTTACTTATATATCCAATGAAAAATAAGTACTTGTAGATTATCACCTACCCCTAATGATTCCACTTTACTAAATCTGTTCCGTAGTCGGTTGAGCAAATTTATGACAACCCTCTCTCTCTCTCTCTCTCTCTCTCTCTCTCAGCTCAGTGTACATCTCTGTATCTTTCTGTGTTTCTACTCATATAAGAAGTCCTACTTATGTTATAATACATAATCCTGATCGTTGAGTGTTGCTGTGCTGTGCACCGTACATCCAACATGATCATCAGTTTTTCTATATATTGCTTTACGGTAGGATCTTGGGAATATGGGAAGAGACTGTTTTATAATTAATATTGTGATAAATGTTCACTCATTTCTTCAATTTCCTTCAAAATTTTCGATTGTTATCATTCGGGTTGAGTTGAAGTGAGTAAATTGAGTTAAAAAGTTGCTTTTCGTGAGTGTTGCTGCTTGTTTTTGTTTTTTGTATTTTGAATTCGATATTCCGATCAAATAACAATTTCAAATACGATTCTATACTCCCGAGATTTTGTATAGAACAAACTAAAGAAAAAACTGGAACCATCGTTACGAAATTCTTGAATCGAAAAAAAAAAAAAAAAAATAACAATACCAAAACAAGAAACTTCAAATGAGAACAAAGGAAAAGGTTCGCGGAACGTTTTCATTAATCGGAAATCATATTCGTTCATGATAGTCACAACCGGAAGGATGACGCCTTGTAATAATTATGATTGAAATAATTGATAGAAAACGTCGCAGTCATATATTATAATACTTCCGAGATAATGCATAATGCATGGAATATAGTTTTACTTTCACTACGATTTTCTTTCTATTTGAAGTCACGTCCTCCTCCCTGCTCCCTACCTTCCTTCGTCAATCCCCTCAATTACACTAATACAATTATGTATACAAGTTGAGCTATACTAAGTTTACGCGTAAACGCCAACAACAAGATATATTCGAGCGTGTAACGTGTACAAACCAATATACAAAATTCTACACATATAGCCAGAGGTAGTGGCAAAGTGTATGTGTGATATCTTGTACGAATATTCGTTGAAAGAAAACATGTACAATAGACGTATTCATACACGCCTGCACGAATGTTCACTCTCTCATTGTCAACGCGATTGAATTATGTTTACATTTTTTTTTTCCTTCTCTCATTCTATTATATTTTCATCCGAGAAACTCCAGCTAAATCGATATCAATACTAACGCGATAATAATCAATATTGAAACTATACTATTTATTCAACGTATGATCTGTTTCGGTGATAATTTGAATCGAAAACTATTAAATCAACTATTCGGTTAGATTAGGTTAGTATTAGAAAACGCTAGAGATGAATTCTACCCATGATATCGGGTAGTTTACGCATACCTACTTAACCAAGGACTATATATATATGTATATATATAGTAACTATAGAAGATGCTTGTGTCAACTCACCGTTCCAGCGCGGCGTGCGCCTGCCCGACGTATTCTAGTGATCCCTTTCTCAATTCTCTTGCACGATGAAAGAACCGAAGGGCGCTATTTGACACTCGTAGATATATTTATTTGTTCCGTGTATTATTTTTTGTTAGAGTATCACTCGCGACATACCAAGCGCGTGGGTTCAATAATGTATCTGAATGATTTAGGCTTAGTTGAGTCAAGTAAGTAGTATACTACACCGCCACTCCGTTGACTATTTGAAGTAATCGTGGTGTATACGACCGACTATGTATAAGATTCGCGCACGACTTTGTTTTGTGAACAGAAATTGTTCAACGAATTTAGGTATGCATACCTTCAGCCTCTACTCATTTGCGGGATAACAAAAATACGGGTGATCAAGAATGAGATGATAATACTTCCGAGTTATTCATTAAACAATTGAAACAACGACAGATAATATCGCGTTTTAGGATAATAATTAAGCCGCTGAACGCCGTGTGGTGTATATGAAGCGCGAAAACAGGCGGTATGCCGTTGTTCTGTAGCAACTGTATAAGAAGTCGTCGAAACTGAAATCGCCGGAACACTCTCCTCAGCTCTCTGGCGATCTCGGCTATAACAGTTCTTGATTTAGCCGTCATAGGCGCTGCTGTTGTTAGCTCGCGCAACGACCGGCACCCAGGAGGCAGGGAAACCGCGGTCGCTCCCCGCTCATCCCCACCCAATAGAGACCGACAGGAGATCACTTTAGGCTGATAGCATAGCCGCGCGGCGCGCGCTGCCTAAGATATTCAGAAAGCCGGGGAGAGGTCGATGCACGACGTGCATAGAACGGCGCAGCCAGCCTCTTGCTGGACCAAAATGGCCGACCTCCCGGAACCCGATTGGTCGACCGGAAACAAGCAGGGCGTTAGCGACGTTCCCAGCTTTACAGCTGCGCGTTTCTCCCGATCAGAGAGCGTTTCTCGCGGTACAGAGTTTGGCGAAGGGTACACGACAGGGATGCGAAGGAGGAGGAAATTTCACTTGGTAAGGTATTCGGTGGGGGGATTGAGTGTCGATCGAAAGGGGAGAGAGCCTTTGTGATGGTTATTGTCTTTGTTTTTGTTGTTGTTATTTTTATTTTTATTGTTGCTATTATGGTACGATTGTTATTACAATATAAATATAAAACGCGTAGATTTATACGTGAAATTGTGTGCATAGGGCACTGATTATTCTGCGAGAATCAGTTCTTTTATTTTTGAGGTATAGTACATCGTCCGAAACACTCGTTTTATTCTATGAAAATAAAATCAGTTGAAAAACTGATGGAGGACGCAGCTGTCGCGTATAAAATCGTTTTTCTTCACTCTTTTCGCATCAAATGAATACATAGTGAATCACACATCACAAGTACCCTGGACTCTGGGTATAAGAGACACGCCGGGGTTTGTCTCCTATTGCAAAAGGCATATAGTTATAGTGCTTTGAACTCGACACGTTTGGAACAGAGCCGTATGTGAAATTTTGCCGGGACCTAAATGATAAAATAAAACACATACAATGTAAACAACATGCGTACGCTTCTGAGTTTTTCTCGGAACAGAGCGCGTCGAGATCTGGCCGCGAGATTTGTCTCCTATATCCAGAGTCCAATGTATAATCATATCACATATGTTATTAGTATATTCACATTTTATGAACGTCTCGATATGTACTATACTACTTTGCAAAAAAGATAGGAAAAAATATCTTATTCTGTAGACATATATTAATTTTAATTTATATAGTTTTTAAACTAGTTCATTGAATACAATTCGTAGCCAATGGGCGGTAGTTTTGTGACCATAAAATTCTAAGTTTTCTATTGGATTTCAAATAGCTACTTCAACGTTACGCATAGCTATAATGAATTTGAAGTTATCACATCTGCGCTATCTCATATATAATATCTATATTAGGGTGCTTTTTTTGAAACGATTATTTCTTTTTCTTCAACTCCCCATCGAAAATCTTGTTGTAGACGTCGAAAAAGAAATCCTGTCCAATTTTAAGCTCTTAATTCCAATTCTAAGTACTCGCACTCTTCTTTTTAAGTTTTTCCATACTAAAAGCATGCAAACATTACTACTTTTTCTTTAGCCGCACATAACTCAGCCGCATTTCAATGGATTGTTCTCATCCAAGACTCATTTGACAGAGAATTTGATGTTCTTCAAAAGTGCCCATGATAGTTTGACTGATTTGAAAATATTGAACTTGACATTTTGTTAGAATTTTATATTTAACAAAATCAAAGTCCTTATATCTTTTGAAATACTCGTTTGAGAGACTTTATTCATTGGACTTTTTTTGTAAAGAAATGAATTTCCTACAAAATTGTCAAAAAGTTTTTTTCTCCAAGTCCAACTGTTTACTCGCCCACAGTGGGAAAGAAGAATCATGCATAAAATCGACTTTGAGGGCTCACACAGGTGCAGCGGTTGAAACCACAGCCAAACTACCTGAAGCACTTTTGAAGAACACTAATTTCTCTGTAAAATGATTCTTGGATGAGAACAATCCATTGAAATGCGGCTGAGTTGTGTGCGGCAATGAAAAAGTGATACATGGGGAAAACAGCCTAACGCTGAAACTATATACCTACAAAAAAAGTTTCAGTTTCAACTGAACTTTGAAGTCATGGTATGCAAAAAAAATTTAAGTTATCAAAAAGCAAAAAACCTATTCTGTCCACGTAGCATCCTAAAAAAAAAAAATTTCTTTTGTTCAACAAATCTTTCAAAAAAATCAGTATCACATATTAAAATATCAAACCCTTATACATAAAAATTATCTCTTTTCCAACAAAAGAGGGACATATAAATTCAAAGGTAAAAAGTTTATTTTTCGAAAAATCTGAAAAAAATTTCAAAAGTCTGGTGTGACATATAAAAATGTTTCAGCAACCATCCATAGTAGAATAACTCCCGCTTCTAATTTTTTTTAACGTTCTTTTTGAGAAAACGCTTGGAAACAGTAAGAAGGAAGAATCGGTCAAGGGTCAGAGCCAGATCGAAACTAGCTGGAATTCCCCACGTACCGATATGTTGATTGTGATGATCTTTGAGTATAATTCTGTGAGATCTAATTAACAATAAATAACCTGGAAATTTATGAGTCTTGAGGATCTTGGGTTGCCTCACTATACCCGCTTATCTTTTGTGTTCACCCGACGCCCATCCCTCGTTTTTACTTGTTATTTAAGTAGATTTACCCGGTTACTGACTTAACCCACCAAGTCTGCGTGAACTGCTTAGCTGTGATTATCACGGCGACCATCAACCCTGCTTTGCGGTTTCTATCTATATTTCTCCAGTGTTTATAACAGACAAAGTTAAAATAAATTCAGGCTGGAATAATTATACCTAAAATACAGCGCGATTCTCTGGAAAGTAACGCGCCTAAAAGGTAGGCAAACGCCTGACGCCTGCATTGACTCATCTCAAACATCGACGATTGGATTTTATTTATTACGTGAGAAATAAAACCCGATCGTCGATGTTTGAGCTGCTCAATGCAGGAGTCACAAGCGTTGCCTACCTATCAGACGCGTCACTTTCCAGAAAATCGCTCTGTATAGTCAAAACAGCGAAAAATTCATCTCATTTTCATCTCAAAGCTCTTTAGATCCAACTGATCCCAAGAGTCATCGTCTTCTGTCATCGCATGCTCACGTCATTCACAACCACTGCACGTACTATGAATACTGCCAGTAAGAAAGTACAGTGCAGAAAAAGGACTGGCATATTGTGTATACCGTGAGGAAACGTAGACAGAGCTGGTTCCAAGCACGCAGACGCTGATTTATTCGAATATCGTTGTCCGGCAGAATATCGTGCTGGCAACTCCACCAACTTTTCAGTAATATCCCTAGTTCTGTCGTCTGCTAGATTCACAACAAACATAGCCTAGTCCTGCCACGATCTACCGCCATTCGTATTTGACAACAATCGGAAAAAAATAGCAGACGGACTCTAGGGCAATTCGTGGCTAGTCTGAAATTGGCGGCCCTTGTAATATTCGAATAAATCAGAGCCTGCGCGCTTGGAACCAGCTCTTTCCACGTTTCTTCACGGTATATGTGGGACTTGCAGTGTTTTTCATTAAATTTTAACATGGTCACGCATTTAGCCAGCTCTGATAATAATCAGGATTGGCAGTTCAAGATGTCAATAGAACGGATAATTTGCTGCAGGATGTCCACTCAAAATTTCGAGTGATTTGTGAATTTGGGACATTTCGAATGCTAAATACATGTATTTGAGAAATTTCGATAAATCTCGTAGAATAGTTATGAACGGGTTAAAAAAACATAATTTTAACCGACTTCTAAAAGACGTCGTGTTTTGGATTCGTGTCCTGAAAGAGCTCTTTCCGAGGCTTCGTACAAGAGTAAAAAAAGATTGCATAAGAGGTCTCTTGGACTTCGTTTAGAATACTTATCGACGCTAGCCTGAGAGCTGTAACCAGTTTTCGCGAACTTCCCTAGAGGTCTTTAGGAGCACATTTGGTTAACTGAGGAGATACGACCACTTAAAAAATCGCGCTAAGCGCCAGCATGTAGGCAACCGACTACACAGCTGGCATCGGTTAGCGCTTCATTCATAACGCTTCAGAGATCAAGAATTTCAAATTAAAACGCTTTCGACGTCGAATTTTCGCCAAACACAACAACATTATTTCAGATAAAACAGTTTTTTTGCGCCAACACTCATTTTTTCAAACGAAGAATCGATCTAGGGGGCGTGCTCTGAAATAACGAAAAATGATAAAAATAAGGGACACCCTAATATTTATACACCTTTCACACATATTTCTTCTTCTGATTCAAAAAAATCCTAAAATCTATACAAAATTTGAGTAAAACTTTTGCAATACATTCTCGAGGCTAATTTTGTACAACAGTGTGCTCACTGATTACACTGTTGGCAATTCTAGGTATATGAATGTAAACTAATGGCACTAATGGCCAATATGGTATGGTATTATTCTGAATTTGATTATTGCTAAGAATGACATCATTCTCATACTCATTTTCGTATAAAATAAGCACTCGTGAATCTTCCTGACATACGTGATCACAATTGCTCATCTTTCGGAACCCCATCGAATTCTTGGTAATAAACTGTGAGGCTATACCCACCGTTATGCATCCTACCCAATCTAAGGCGTTAAGACGTTTCTTGAACAAATTATTCTGTCAAATTATTACTCAACATGCACAAAATAACATAACCTTAATACCAAGTACACTATTGATGTATGGCCACATCCTAACTGTTTTAACTACTGAAATACGTAGGAATAACTAGGAAAATCGATAATCTAGTTGAGATCGGTTCAGTGTAATTATAAATAATTTACTTTAGAATCGATATTTTTCTTTTCTAATTCGATTTTTCATTAAATTCTCACACCATGACAACCTTTGTTCAAGCTAACTATCGGCTATAATCGAAAATATCTATGACTCGTATTACCAAATAAATTTCGATGCTTTGATAGGTACGTCTAATAGTTAACGATAGGTATAACCTATTATGCGACGTACTTTTTCATCTGCCTGGCTGTCTGTTGAGCAAGGGCTGTTTGCATTGGCAAAATATCCACACATTTCTATATGCACGTATATTTCATAGCCGTGTAAATACATAGACACGTAGGTAGGTATGTATACGTATATATGTATATACCTGCAGGGGTCAGAGCTTCGCATTATGCTCTATTCTGTTATGCGGTATATATGTTGCCTGCCCAGGTCTAGGCAGGCCAATATTTTGCATGACGAACATAAATGTCATGACAGAATAGGAGTGTCAAAATAGGGTAGGTACCTACCTACCTACCGAAATCTGTTTCACTTCTGCACTGCAATTCCGACAAATAAAGAGGGTCTGAAATTGGTATAGATCGCGCCTGCCGCGTTGTCAGTCACCTTTCAAACATACAATGAACCAAAAACTTGCACAGATAAATAACAAACAATGATCTTGAGACGAATCGCTGCTTTTGTCAGTGAAAACAAACTCCGATACGCAGGGTAGAAAGCTATACCTTGTTTACAGAGGCTGTAATTACTCTTTTCATATTGCTAGTGCTTTTGGAAATCATGGCATATGGTGAAAAACAAAGATCTTGCACTTTTATCTGAAACCCTGAAATCTGGACATAATATCATGTAGATATTAGAAATAGTACAGCCAAGCAACATCAAATGGTCAGTAATTATCAAAAACTCTCTGCCGTGGAAACGGCAATATAAAAAATTGGAGCAGTAAATCTGAGTACCTAAATTTCTAAGTGCTACAAGTAAGACAAAAATCAGCAACCATACTGGAACTGTCAAAGTTAGAGGGACGTTACTTGACGTGAAGTCTATCACATAATTTCAGGGAGCCTCTCATCAGTTGGATATCAGCAGGATGATTAAAAAATGTAGAAAAATTCTGGAAAAGGGTAAGTAAAATCTAAAGTAATTCACTGTCAGAGCTCATCTCTTCGTATGGAATGACTGAAAATGTAGCTGTTTTAGTATGCAGCTTTAGGACGTCAGGAGGTCACATCACGACGTTGTGGTGGGTAGCTTCTGAAGTCGACGAAGGGGAGGATCTGAGGGCGGCTAATCCAGGCGTCGAATGTTTGACAGAATAATTTTCACCTTATACAGAGGTAGTATTAGAGCTAGTATTATACGCCTTTTCGTTTCGCCCAAAGGCCCCGCGCATTGTCGCCAATATATAAGCCTCGTCGTCCCACACCCGGCTATTCTGATATTCTGTTCTACGGTGTCGCCTGTACCTACTGCTGTTACAATGCTATTCTCATATGGCTCTGTGTATACCTAACTCGCCGTTCAGACCATATCACTTTGCACCCGTCTGTCCATCTCTTCATCACGTCGTCTGTCACCGATCCTAGAACACCCTTCTATGATCTATTCGCAATTCTGGAAGATCACGTTTCCTAGCATCAAAGGTGAACTATCGTCTAACGACTTTGAAGAATCATTTTCGAAGTAGTATTTGTCAAAATTTTTCCTAACGTCATCATGACATATCGTTGTTTCCTCAGTTCACAGTATGAGGTTAAAATGACAGAATTCCATGTCGAATTGGCAATATAACTTTAACGACAAATCATTAAACTTGAATCTTATCCAGACCCAACTTGAATCGTTATTTTATTTAAATCCGTCCATAATTATGCGTTGAAATATGATAATATTATCTTCTACACTCCTGCGACAGTCATCGGTAGGTATACCTATGATTCGAATTTCGAATCCGGCGATGTCAGTCACAGAGAATAAAACGAGAGGGGGGTAAAAAAAAAAAAAGAAAAAATAGTGGAGTGAGGAGAGAAATAGCTGAAAATAAAATAGAGGCTCGCTGGGTTGTCACTCGACACCAAATCAGACAGAATCTGTCAAAAAACTGTCATCCCGGTACAATGCAGCACGACTTTGGGCCTCACTTTAAGATTTTAACAACGCCCTTCCAATATCTCTATGTATCTACACAAAGTTATACATCTACGTATTTCTCGACGTATATTCAGATCTTCATGTGTAGGTGTATTTCAGGCTGCACGTTAGGTGGGCTCGACTTCTATATATTTGACACCTTCCAGCCTAATAAAATAAAATACCCCGAGGAATGCGGTCTCGCCTTGGGACCAAAGTTTTGTTTCTGCGCCCGAGAGACCAGATCCAAGAATGTACCCGAAAGATACATCGGATCCCTGCTACCCATGTACTACTGATGCTTCAGTGAATGTGTCGATCTCGCAGAAAGATCACGGTTGCATGACTGAGGCAGACGAAAAATCGGTATGCGTCATTTTGCACTGTCAATTCGGGTACCCAAATCGGTGCCCACTTTTTAACATACGAGTGAAATCCGTTCAATTCGTGTTTGATGACAGAAAAACTCATCACGTCGCAACCATCAGTAATGAAACTTAAAAACATGGATCTCTGTGCTCCTCTTTGGAAAATGTCTTATGGTGATTGCCGAAGATTAAGAATAAGAGTGTTGGGCATCAGTGTCGTAACTATGTCTTCGAGGGCCCGTGTGTAATCATTAATTCTGGGCCCCCCTCAGCCTTAGTACTTATCCACATTTTTATACGCAATCATATTTTTTTACGCTCAAACTATCGATTATAATTGGCGCTAAGCCGCTTATAATCGTAAAATGGGAAGTAAAAAATCGTTAACTTATGGAGGAATACGCGTATTTGAAGGTCATTCGATAATAAGAATCATTAACTTACTATCGTAATCAATCAAACAAATCAATCGATTTCATTGGTTTGATAAAACTCGCAATTTTTCGAACGAATACTTATCGCATCTTTATATTGAACAGAAACTTTCCTTAGTTGTGAACTAAACGGCTAGCAGATAATGCTTCCATGCAGCGTAGCCGATGATCCAATGTTTAAACTGAAAACTAAAGTAATGAACATGATCGGGTCAGGTTCGTTATCTTGGACCAGGCACTTCGTTTTGAGCCCGAGAGTGGAAGAGCTTTAAATCTGAACTTACTATGTTAGGTACATACTTTCTTGATTCGTCCATTAAACAGTTACGATACTTTTGTCTCCGCGTGTTCATTTTCTTACATAA
Organism: Tenthredo notha; assembly: GCA_914767705.2. NCBI lineage: Eukaryota > Metazoa > Arthropoda > Insecta > Hymenoptera > Tenthredinidae > Tenthredo > Tenthredo notha. Next base: position 4,252,665 of record OU611916.1, read on the forward strand.
ACTTGTTTGAGACCACAGACCTGCGTTTATCCGGTAGACGCGTTTTTGAGTCAGTCTGTTCTGGGACGGTGATCATATCTTTTTTTTTTTGTCTCCGTAGTGCGTGGGCCCCTGGACCCCATGGGCTCGTGTTTTTCGCACCCCCAACACCCCTGGTAGTTACGCCACTGTTGGGCATGTATGTAAATTCCTAGTAAAGTAAAGATGGTCAGATGATCGTTTTTGGTTTGACATTCGTTTCCTGTGATCGTCAAGTGATAGGGATCGTGGTACCAGATGTTTGCCTTTGTTTGTGTTTAGACAAACTGTAAACGGGAGAAGAGATCGTACAATCTGGTCAATTGGAAACCCTCATCAATGCTAAGGGGCGACGGATCGACCCAGAGGACTAATGGACTTGCTTTCAATGGTCGACAGACAAGCGCTGTGACTGACTCGTTGAAATTCGACCACTGTCGGTCATGGAATCCGCAGAATCCATCAACCCATTTTTGTTTCTTCTCAAAACTCCTTATCTAATGATTCTGTGACTAAGGTTACATAGTTTTTACCTTATCTCGTCCATTACTCGTTCAGTTAGGCTACGTTTTCATCATAAAACCTCGCAGCACCGATGGTTGACCAAATATTCTAGTCATGATTCTAATTTTATTTGCCAACGAAGTCATTCTGTTTCGTTGAATTACTGTATGGTCCCCGTAATTAAGCTAATAAATGAATCATTACATACTAGACGATCTTATGCTATTAATGAAATAGAATTACATAGTAGCTATACATTGAAAATTAATTTTACTGTTCTCTAATTGTGATAAAAAAGATGAACGATTAACAACCTTGCAGGTTAGTAAATCAGGATTTTCTAGTATTTTTTTTTTTTTTTTCCTCACTCTTTCGTCGACTTTCGCAATGATTCGCAGGATAAAAAAAAATCAAAGACACCTTGGTTACTCTCTCTCTTCTTTTTTTAGACTTAACGCTCATGTGAGCATGTAGTCAAGATACCCTGGTTACAATCTTCATTACCGACGAATCTGTCGTTGATAATGCAGCGACTCAGTTTGGCAAACGCTCTACATTATTAACAGGTCGATAATCATACCACGTGATGTACAGTAAGTCAATTTCACAATCGATCTCCTTCATCAACAATTTCTACCGCTAATAATGCAAACTGCAAACTCCAGACGATATCTATATTATTGACCATAGACATAGAGCATGGACTGCGCATTCGGGCCGAAAATCGCTTGGTACGTAGAAAGAGAAGGGAAGCACACGCGGCCAAATCTGTCTCTTTCTAACCAACGACGTCAAATGCATAGAAAGAGACAGACAGTGGTCGCGTGTGCTTCCCTTCTCTCTCACTTTTAGCGTTACCACAGGCAGTATAGGGAATGCGCAGTCCATGCTCTATGTCTATGATAGTCTCCGTGACGCAGCGCCGAAGCAGCGCAGTGGTGCTCCTTAAAGACCCTGCCACGATCAAACGCGAACGTAGGACGCAGGCGCAGCGCTCCTCATTGGTGGTTGATCTAATTTGTCCAACTTTAGACCAATGAAATTTTATTGTCCAATAAAGTTGCACATGATCTTGAACAAATACCATGGACGTAAGAAGTATACTTCTTACGTCCATGACAAATACCTAGGAATACAGGCGCACGCCATTTTAGAAACAGTTCTAAATTTGCGTTAGCGTAGTGTAAAATTGTCGATTTCGGACAGCTGAGACATGAGACGGTTCACGCCTAACGAAACGCCCGACAGATGGCTCTACGCGTAAATCATCGTGCGGGTAAGGATAACTCGATTGACGATTCTGATCAAATAAGTTCGTTCCCCTCTTCAATACTCCATATTCTATGGCTATCGGTCAAATGCGAGGTTTACAAGCTGCTCCGTGAAATCGGTGGTAACGTCGACATTTGTGTTAAATGATGGATTTATTCAAACAATCAATGAAACATCATCCTGCTTCACTTACATAGGAATAGTCCATGTCATCCCGCTTTAAAGCAATGTAACTACGATATACCGGAACTTAACAAAGGTACATACCAACTTATAATTCATTTAATAAGATCCACCATCTCCTGTCACTCTTCAAGCTAAATATAAACTAACGAAAGTCTACATCCTAACATATCCAATAAAGTATGAAAAAAGCTATTGTTAATCTGCAATGCTTCACCATCTCTTATCTCCGTCCGCCAACTTGTTAACAACAATATTGTTTACAGAGGTGGTTGGAGAGAAGAAATGCTAAAAACATGTTGTTAATTAATATCTCAATGGTGTTGTACCATCAGATGTCTTCAATCTTTCTTTTTATGTGTATATTTTCAGCCATTCCGCAATGAACCCGAACTTGAATCCTTCAGATGTAAGCGGCGTAGAAAAGCGGCAGCCAGAAGTTGTTAAAAATTTACAAAACCTAACGGTGTTACAAAATGTTCAAAACGTCGTACAAAACAGTGTGCAAAGTGTCCAACAACAGCAAACAATAATTGGCACTTCGTCCACGCTCATAGGAAAATCTGTTTCTCTGGATCTGAATCCAAAATTGTCTCTGATGAAACCTCTGAGCCAATCAGGAAGTGTATCGTCAAGCGAAACAAGCAAAATCACAACAACGGTGAGATAAAAGTTTTTCTTTTTATATTTATTGTTCGAGGATATTGTTCATCCATTTGCGATGAAATTAGATCAAAGGACTTTCTGTCGGATTAACATATACTCTAAATGTTGTCCAAATCTTGAACATGTGATTGAGAAAAGACTCAGATGAGGTCATAAGTAATCGAGGACCATCTATCCGATTAGTTAATTAATTTACCATTTCAGCTATGTCCTGTCGGTTCAACAGTGAGAATAATATCTCCTGGAATGTTGAGCGGTGTTGACAGGCAGAAAGAACAGCCTCAGCAGACATCTCAAATCGTTTCAAACATGCCTGCGACTTATCACGTGCCTCGAGGTCCAGCTGCAGTTGCTAACATTTCAGCACCGCGGTCTACCGTCGCTACTCCGATAGTGAGAGCGAGCACTGGTCAGCCGGTACCAATTTCAAGATCTGGGTAAATACTCGTTCCATTTTTTCCCCCCCTCCCATTATTGGAGAGGATTTCGAAGTTTGTTTTTCTTTACATGCAATATGTGAGCCCCTGGATTTATTGTTAGTCTTTCAAAATTTATACTATGAATATGAGCAATATCAGGGTGGTCACTCATCTGAAATACTGGAAAAATTCAGATATCTTGATTAGGTATAGAAAAGGCGAAAATGTCAGGGAATTTCCAGAAACATCGAAAATATTCTAATTCAAGTTGCCAACTCGAAAGTTGAAGCATAAAAGTAAGAAGTATTTTTCGTAGCACTACAAAATCAGTCCGTAGCACTACAAAATTACACTGGGCATTATTCCTATTGATATTATTTCTGTTATTCGAAGTTGTACTCCACGAGATCTAAGTGTATATGGGGCATTCCACGCCAACTCGACCTGGCATGGACCCTCACTATTTTAGATTTCTTTTTCCTTCGAGTATGACGGATGGGAGGGCAAAGATCAAGGTCTGTTTTTTTCAGATTTTTCGGACCCCCGGTTTGAAAGTTGTTTTTAATTTTCCGGCAGACATGTATTTGGAGATCCGTTACTTGTACGAAAAAACACCGAAATGAAAAAGTTTTCCACTAATACGAGGGGATAAAAAACTCATTTTTTATAAAAAATTTCAATCGTGGATGCTATTTTTTCGATAAAACACTCTTAATTTGGGGTTTTTCACTGCGTTAGCCATTAAAGATTTTTGTGAAATTTTCTTCATAAATTCTTTGCGAAAATGCGGAACTTATGAGACTGGGTGGCCACTGGAAAACCGGGAAAAGTCAGGGAAATGTGGTGGAAGCCAGGAATTTTTATGGAAAAAATTGAAACCGATTAACATTCCTGATTACCTAATTAGTTCAAAGTTTTTGATCAAATTATTTATGAGGTTGAAGTTCGTAACGTTAACGCAACAAGATAATTTGGAAAATTTCTTGATGTCATGACTTGAACGATTCGGAAACAGCAAAATACAGTCCATCATTTCCCGAATCAAGTACAACGCACTTATCTCGCCTACTTGGCAACTCTAACAACGTTTGAGTCATGAAATAGTGAATTTCTCCCAAAAATTGGGTTCTTCTAACGTTACGAACTTCAGTTTCATAATTATTTAGTAACTACGATGTAAGTGAATCGTACAAGTCATTGAAGTAATGTTTCGATGTTTTCTAATGTTGTCTTTGTAATAAATATTCCTGAAATATATACATTAGGGTGGACGTTGAATTCCATCTCGAAGAGTGAAACCCCACAGTTTGAAGGAAAAATAGTGTATTATGTGGCATGCCCGTAAACCAAGTGTTTTTAGGCCAGGATAATGATTTCAGTACGAGCCAAAGGCGAGCCGGAAGAGAGTTCTGAAATCATTATTCGAGTCAAAAACGGTTTACGGGTGCGCCCCATACTTTATTTTTTTCGAAATAGGCATGGAAAGTCACTTTGACGTCAGTTGAGATCCACAGACGTAGAGTGAGGTTATTGTGCGATCTGTCGCGCACTTCGAACTGCGCATCGAAACTGTGGTATAAAGACTTTATACGGCAGTTCTGAAAGGAGCCGTATGAAGTGCTACTTTGTGGATCGAAAAACAGGCGTCATAAAGTGACTTTTCAATGCCTATGCCGAAAAAATCGATAAAGAGAATTTTATTTCGGAGTAGAATCATGATCAGTTTAGGATTTTTCAGAATAAAATTAGCCTCACAGTGCATTTTTGAATTGAGATCCGTAAAAATGCGTGTGTTTTAAATGAGAAACTTTGAGGCCTTACCGGCACATGTTAACTTCATTTTAGAAACTTCGTTTTAGGACCAAAATTTTTCTTTTTTTTTTCCTTCAAACTGTGGGGTTTCACTCCTCAAGATGGAATCCACCCTAATATATACTCAGTAATAAAATTAACGGGCCACCCAAGTTTCCCAGAAAAAGAACAGTTTTTCAAAACGGCATTACTCGATGAAAAAATATTCGTAAAAAATGGTCAAGAAAGCATTTTACAGGTTGAAATATCATCTGTGAGCTCGTTTCCGAAAATTTCGCCTGCGATTGTTTTTCACCTGTGGGCACAGGTTTGAATGAACAGCTGCAAAATAAAGAGAAATCCGACATTTTCAACTCGGCTGCGGGGGTGATAAAAAAACGCTCAAAGTTTTCACGATAATGGTTGTGTAGCCTCAGGTCTGCTCTTCAAAACTGTTCTCGAAATTTTTGTCCTCGACTTTTTTTTCACCGGGTTATTGCGTTTTTAGTAAGTATAGACCGTTTTGGCGTTACCCAGAATGTACCCCGTGGAGGTACCGTCTTCAAACACCCCATGTGTTTGTGTGTGTTTGCGTATGTTTGTGTGTGCAGGCAGCTATCAGGACCCCCCAGATGCATCACTTCCAAGGTGATCAAGGCGTCAAACCCTCGTTGCACTGCATGTGTTTGCTGTCTGTGTGCGTATGTCTGAGTATGCGCGAGTATGTACAAGTGTAAATTGGTGGTTTTCTTAGAATCTCGTGTTACCACCCCTCTTTTGGGTCACCGCATCTAACTGTTCGCGCCTGTGTTGGTTTTGCCGTAGGAAGGGGGGGGATCGTTTAGTCTTAACGAATATTCTCGGTATAGCCCATGAATAAAATTTGATCGTCACTTGGTAAAAAAGATATCCCCATTGGCGCTAAATAGCTCCATCTGGCAACATTGCACTGTACGGCTGTAGGGTAGACTGCGTACGGTTGAAACACCACGGGGTCGGTTGAAACAACGATAATAACTAAAAAACTAATAGAGATAGTGGGGGGATACAAGGACAGAAAGAAGCGACTTTATTTACTGTTCATTTATTTACTTCATTTACTTTACTATCTCTATTAGTTCTTAAGTTATTAGCATTGTTTCGACCAACCCCGTGTTTCATCCGTACCCAGTTTATCCTACTGACTGATCCGAAACGATCTCCGATTGGACGCTCCTCAGCCAGCCAACGATCTCCGCTGAGTTAGCGAAGTTAGCGAGTCAGCGAAGAGTTCAAAAATCGCAACCGTGAACAATTTTATCCGATTTGATAAAGCCACAAGCCAAGGAAAGGTAGCTATTATGTTAACGGAATTTTGAAATGGAAATTGAGTGGCCATCCTGGATAAGCATGCGTATGATGTATTGTCTGAAATTCAGTTTCAAAAGCACGTTTCTATGTTACTTGAATCACCGTTGATGGAAAAGAAATGCTTAAATTCGTCGAAGATCACATCAATATACCGTGAATATTCGTGGAAGCGCGACATGCCTACCACAGAAGATACTCGAATGTACGCCGTATTATACCGAGAATATTCGGTGAGACTACACGATCCCCTTCCTACGGCAAAACCAACACAGGTGCTCACCGCGAGGGGCTATTCACTCAAACTTTTAGTCTACAGGTGATTCCGTGATTTCATATGATTTCATATGATTTCAACTGATTTTCGATTATTTCAAAGTGATTTCCCAAGAATTTTGAAGAATTTCCGCTGATTTTCAGTGATTTCTCAGTGATTTTTTGGAATCTCAAAGCGATTTTTCGTCTGATTTCAACTGATTTCAAACCAGGGTGTACAGCTGATTTCAGGAGTGAATGGCCCCTCAGCTCACCGTGTGCGTGAGGCTCGTTCGGGAGGGGATGCAGTGCTACTGGCACCTCATTCCGTCCTAAACTAGCCTCACGCACGCGGTGCGCTTGTGTTGGTTTTGCTATAGGAAGGGGATCGTGTAGTCTCACCGAATATTCACGGTATGTAACTGAGAATACATGTGATATATACAGAGAGTATTCGTGGATGCGGGTCACTTGTTGATGCTTGACAATGAATTCACAATGAATAGAACACAGATTCATTCAACAAGTGACCCGCATCCACGAATACTTATGGTATACAGGGTGATATTCCAGGGACATCGCGGTACTGCAAGTCTCGGACTGTCAGGCGGCTGATAAACATGTACGCGAAATTATCAGGTTCGCCGCTCGACTATTAGGTAGGTATAGTATAGTCGAAATTCGATCCACGCGATCATAGCCACAGATCGAAACCGTGGATTTTCTTTTCTTTTATTTCTCATCTACGATCTGTGGCTACGATCGCGTTGATCGAATTTCGACTATACTATACTTACCTACTAGTCGAGCGGTGAAGCTGATAATTTGGCGCACATGTTTATCAGCCGCTTGATAAGAAAGACATTCCTATATTCATGGTGAAATTATGTATGTTCATGGTGACATTTGGTATAAAGTATTGGATCATACCGGAATCACAACTATTGACATGATACACTAAATTTTACTCCTACAACGACCTATGCGAAATAAAAGTATACACACAGGGAAATTGCGTGCTCTGTCACTGTCTCTCCGTGTAGTCAGTTGTGGAGAATCAGAGTGTACGTGGAGGTGGTATACACTATGATCAGGTATTGTTGACGAATGCCAAACCTGCAATTGGTTCGGTATGTGTAGCTGTCTACCTATTTGTAGCCGTCTACCGGTGACACCGTATACAGAGAACGTTGCCGCTGTTTACATTTTTCCGCTTTATTGTGTGCGCTGCCACTGTATACCGGGACTGACAATACTATGTATACGTCTGTTGCCTACTCCGTCACCAGTAGATGGCTAGGTTATCATATAGGTTATCAAGTGAATGGCTTCGAAGTGTGCACAATCGCCGAATACGCGTATACAGTCACAGTTGACTAACTTTTCCTGTGCAGTACTACCTCGCTATAAGCGACTGTTAGGGCGGTTAGGGGAATAGGATTTCAAGAAATTCGTCACCAAAGTGTTACCCCACCACTGGAAAATCACACATGTGTCAGTGTGTCAGTGAACATCACCACTGGGAGTACCTTACGTACACAGGTAGAGTGGGGGAAGCTATAAAGCTCGCTTCAGTGGAACGAAGGGGAAATTTGCTTACAAGGACGACGCTTATATCGAGGTAGTACTGTAAACCGACACAACCATCAGACGCTATTTCAGTTCAATAATCTTCTCGCGTTCTCAAAGCTCAGTGTGATTGTAAAGTTTTCATTTTGTCTAGCCCCAACACAACGGCTTCAAGTACTCAATGGCAGCCTAAGGCAACGTCGGTAGTTTATGCCCAGCCTCAACGCCATGTCACTCCACCCGTAAGTAGAGTCACGAGGCCTGTGACTCCTGTATATACCGGACAACAGGCAAGACTGATAACATCCCCGCCAGGGAGAGCGGTTCAGGCTACTGTAGTTGCTGGTGTTTCAGCGACACGATTGGTCACACCGGTACTACAAACAAGCAGTACCATTACTCGGCTACCGGTAACACAAAGCAGACCGCCAACACCGCAAGTCAATCTGACCCCACAACCTGGAAGATCTTCAGTCCCAACGATTCCGGTATACCTATTTTATTTGCTGGATAATATTGTTGGTTTTGATTACTATCCCAGATAGCACAAAATTGAAAGCGGTCCTGAAGACGTCATATGGACGTCAAATGGGCCACCTTTTGACGTCTTGAAGACGTCTCAATTGTTAAATGTGACGCTTATTTGACGTCTTTAAGACCACTTTCATTTTCCTGCTGTCTGGGATCATACACATACGCTAAATAGCGTGGTATTTTTTAAGACTGGCACATATCCGCATACTTTTGAGGACAGCCAGTTCTATTACAGATATCCGCTAGTTATCTGAGGCATGATCTAGTAAAAGTTAAAAATTGTGAGACATCAGAGATTGATCAGTAGTCAAAGCAAAAGTACTTGCTGCGAAAATGTGGATCGACCGCTGCTTCGATTCTAGCAATTTGGGTCTCCAATTGTTCAGAAAGCAAACCTCCGTCCAATGAACAGATAACTTTTTGACGTATCGTTTTATGTAGCAAAAAATTAACAGATAGTTAACAAAGAGTTAACAAAGATTTGTTTTCTGAACAATGAGAGACTCGAATATCCAGAATCGAAGCACCAGTTGATCTAAGTCGTTGCATTAGGCACTTTTACTTTCAACTACATCTGTCTCTGAGTCTCATGGCTCACAGCTTCACCAACTTCTGCAATAAAACTGGCGGCGTCGCAGAACATTTGTCGGTACGCATTTTAGTTCCTCAAAAGTACGAGGTGTATGTACTGTGGGTTGACAACCTTTGATATTTGATTTTTATCCGTGGTCCGATCTGCAAAACTTTGTAGTAACTAATAGGAATATTTTCAGGGACTAGGAAAATGTTGCAACAAATAATACAGAAATAGCATCTTTCACTGTCCTGATCCCACAAACACTTTTCCAATACTACAATGGACACGAATCAAGAGCTTAGTGTCTGATATTGGGTTAAGCCTCCCAAAATTTGAGAAGAATTTCAAAGGATTTTCTAAAGGTTGCCAAAGCATAACTGGAATAACTAGATTTGCAGAAAATCGTTGCTTTTTATTTTTGTCCATGATGGCCACTAGTCAGGGAAAACCGGGAAGTCAGGGCAAAGTCAGGGAATTTTTAAGCGAGTCGGGGAATTTTATGGTGACACAGAACAAGACAGAATAAAAGGTCACTCGTGATTTTTTTGTTCTTTTTACCTTGCGCGGAATTCTTAAGGTGCTTCCCTACACAATTCCGCCAGACCTGAAAACATTGGGGAAAAAGGTGTTATTAAACGGAATATCTCTGCCTGGCCACCGAAATCAATGAAACAAACTACGTCGCGCAATTCTATGTACGATTTCGAACACGTACGGCCAAAAAATGTTTTTTTACGGCACAGGCATGAAAAAGTGGCTTTATGGTGGCTATTTTCGTTCCACCAAATGCCACTTTATACGACTAATTCGAAAACTGCCTTATAAAGTCTTTATACGGCAGTTTAGATGCGCAATGCGAACCGCGCATGGCAAAACTGCCGTATAAAGACTTTATAAGGCAGTGTTCTGCGTAACTCGAACTAGACCTAGCGTCATAGTCGAAGACAATGTTTTCTGAAAGAGTAGTATGTATATATCGATATATCGATATATCAAGAAGAAGTCGATATGCGTATGTTTTGCTCATAACCTCATCCAGTGTCTCGATTGTATTTACAGTAGCTTTTCGTGGCTATTATAATCTCCGAATTGAAAATGAGTGACGACGAGATGATGCCTGCTACACGGGTAAATTTCGTGCTCTGTCACTGTCTCTGCGTGTAGTCAGTAGTGGCAAGAGGAAAATAATGCTAATTCATTTTAAATACTGAAAGATTTTTTTCTTTCTTTTGAAATTTTTTTTCTTTAGTTTCTGGGGGCTTCGCCCCCAGAGCCCCACCGGGGCTTCGCCCCTGGACCCCCACCGGGGCTCTGCCCCGGACCCCGCTGGGAGCTTCACCCCCAGACCCCCAAAGACCGCAGATAACAGTTTTTCCGTCTTCCTTTGGTTATTCGTAGACTTTTTCATGCCAATGCCGTAAAAAATAATGTATGGGGCGCACGCGTAAACTGTTTTTCGGTTTGACCGATTTTTTCAGCACGCCGTTAGCTCGCCATCGGCCTTCGGCTTGCCTCGGCCATGGCTCGCGCGTGCTGAAAACATCGGTCTCACCAAAAAACACGTGGTTTACGCGCATGCCACATAAAGTACTATTTTTTACGCGAAAATAGAGAAGATATTCATGTAAAACGTTTTCAAAGCCGTTTTAAACTATTAAATTTTATTCCTTAAGGGGTCTTCTCACTTTAGACGCGGAAAAAAAAGCTATTTTCATGAATTTTTTTGATAGGTTCATATTATAGATATTGATATAAGAGTTGTTACACTTAACCCTTTGAGCGGCAAGAAAAAGTGTTCGGATTTTCACGGAATTTGGTACCCCGGGATTTTCGAGGTCGCTGATTACGAAAAAAAAGAATTTTTTTTTTTTTTGAATGGTCGTTGACGTCATTGGCGTCCATGCCGCTTAAGGGGTTAATAAATACACTTTCGAAATATATGAAATTTTTTTTTTTATTCATTTGAGTCACTATTTATACACGAAAATAGTAGTTAAAAAAATGTCCTCAAAAAATTGTAGGTCTGCGCTGTTGATGAAATCTCGGGGATGGATCATCTGAAACAAAAAAATCAAACGGTGTTATAGGGAACGCAAGTGGCTGTCTTTGCGCATGCGCACTTCGCAAATCGTCACTTTTCCGCCCTAGAGCAAGAAAGATGAAGCGGGCGGTAAAGTAAAATTTGTGACTTGCGCACGCGCCATTACTTTTCTTATGTCAATTTTTACTATGTAGTACTCTATCACTATCAATTCTGTTCCCTCTCTATATTATTTCTCTTTTCCTCACATGTGTGAGGAAAAATATCGTGTGTATTTGGGGCGGATAGGCGATCCCTTACTCGTACGGAGTTTCCACCCCTAGCCTCGGCTCGCTTCTCTTGGCTGACTTACATTAATGTATCGTAACCTTGAACAAGCTATGGCTTAAACGTATTCGCTCGCAAGTCCAGACGCATCGCAGTTACATAATATTGTGGTTAATGCATCTTCCTTATATGTATACAAACGTTGATCCAGTTTACTACTAGTGAGAAATATCTTTCCGTCTGTCGCCACCTATCGATGAAGTGAGACCCTCAGAATTCAAATCTCTCCAAAAAGCACTAAGCATGGATGTTGATCTTTGATACTCGGCTACCATCGGATATTTTCGGAAATTTGCAGCGACGACTTTGCTATTTTTGCTGGTAATTTTTATTGAAACAAGCTCCCGGATTGTACTGCGTTCTGTGGGACACAGTACAGTAATGTTCATCGATGGTGTCCCAGTGGCTCACTATTTCTCCCAGCCTTTTTTTGAATCAAATTTCCCGTCGACAAATATTTTATTTGCCCATGACCAGTGGAACCTTCAGGTTATTAGGAATATGATAGATGCGAGGTGGAGCAGAGTCACGAAGTCACTAGTCATGGGCAAATAAAATATTTGTAGAAGGGAAATTTGATTTAAAAAAAGGCTAGGAAAAATAATGAGCCACGGGGATACCATCGATGAACATTACTGTACAAGTTAGATCACATTCCTTTATATTTTAATGTTCATAATGGCAATTTTCTCAACATTTCAAGTAAAATGCGTTACTTATACTAATACATTATTCCAATTATTTTAGGACTTCTTATATTCCTGTCATCTTTTACCAGTCTCAGTTTTACTATATGCTCATACAATCCTTATTACCCGTTTATTACTTATTGCTCTTGTTGTCTGGTAAAACATATTATTCGAATATTAGCTTTTACCATAACTCTAAGAAATATCGACAAATGTCTGATGTATCCCCAAGGACCAGCAAATTATTGGACTCTGCTTCAAAAGTTTCTCCGTGCAAAAGTCAAGAATTTTAGGTAACGAAGTTTTCACCCTTACCATCATTCATCCAGTTAACATCTCTTTATTTTCAGTCTAATCAAACCAGTAGGCCGCTCGCAACTCCAGGAACTGTAAATCGGATAACAGTGGCTGCACCGGTCATAAACACTCCTAGCAGAATAGCGACCACTGCATCTGTGTCAATTCAATCAAACGTCGGCAGACAGCTGGCAATCAACACAGCTATGAGCGCGCAAAGTGGTACTGTTAGTCGCATAGTGATTCCCCAGCAAACGGTGATTACCCAACAGAATTTGTCAAATTGGAAATGATTACATCCTCTGACTTGGCGTTTTCTTTATTATCTTATAACTTTTCAGGTCCCACTGCAACAACAACAACAACAACAATGCCCACCTCGTGTTGTTCAAACAGTCCCTTGCTTACCGAATCTTGGTGCTGGTACTCGTGTAATTACAACAGTAGCCAATGTCTCCGGTATACCTAGAACAAGTCAGCAAAATCCTCCTACACCGGTTGCCCGTATAACTGGTAACGTCATGTCTTTGCATCCCCTGCCATTATCTTCAACCAGAGTTACACCGGCTGTTGTTAAAACGAGCCAACCAACAGCTTTGCCTCAAACAATTCAGTTAAAAACTGGGAACCAACAATCGAGCCTTAGAGTTACAACTAGCACACCTAACACTGGCATCGGCGCTACACAATCAGTTCAAGGTCAATACTTGCACACCCCACAAACCACTACTTATTACTCGTTTGAAGCTTCTGGTAAGTATGTAGTTGGAGGAATTAGACGTTTGTCACAGTTTGTAAAACGAAGTGGAATCTTCGAATCCTTATCATCTTTCGTTTATAAGATAAATATACGGTACATTCACGCAACTGCTATTTTGTCGGTTGATTTCAGTTGGATGAATAATTATGAGAGCTTATCGTAGTGAATTAAACTTGTCTTTTCACCCCAGAGAAGATCGAGTCAGGCTTAAAAAGAGACGGCATTATTATACCACTGGAGTATCGTTGCTGCACTCATTCCAAATGTATTAGATATTCATTAAAAAGTGTAAAACATGTGTCTCTGGGGTGAATTGAGATGGGAGAACGGGTTAGCAACCTTTTAAGGGGCTATATGCACCTTGAAGATAATTTTCTCCAAAATACTGGTATGCCCAAAGAAAATATTCTATCGACGCAGTTTTTTCACAGCTGATCACTTGTGTTTCGAGACACAATTCGAAATGATTAGAGATTTTATCGAGCTTAGCCTTGCACAGAGTCCGAATAAAGAAGATGTGGTCGTTGTGGTACAGTTCGTAGTGTGCATCAAAACTTTTTCAAATTTGGAAAGAATTTTCTGAAATGATGTGATTTCAAGGCAAGCCCATAATAATGAAAGATAACATCAGTCTTCTATTGTTGCGAGCAAGTAACACATCTTTTTTCTCAAAGTTTTCGGAAAAAGAACGTCTTAAAATCAAAACGTTATCGTATCTAAAAACGAAATTCATCGAACATTTATCAGTATGCCAATTATAACCATGTAGAATATACTGTCGAAAGTTGAGAGAGTCTCGAAGAACAATGTGACCTGTATCCTACAACACCACTTTTTTTTTTGATGCAATCAATCTATCTAAGGTAAAGTTCGTAAAATCTCAAGTAATTTTTGATGGTGTCTCAAGCTGCAAGTAATCGGCTGTGAAAAAACTGAGTCGATAGAATATTTCTTCACAGTTGTACCAGTGATATGACGTAAATGAAATCCATAAAACTGTACTTTGACATGGAAAAATAACCTGCGTGAAGAATGAGCCTTGAAGATTCAGAGAGTCCTTGTAGATTCAGAGATGCCGCATCGGACTTTTGTTTTTTTTTATTTCATCAACATGAAATATTCTGGTTCAAAATAATGGATCATTCTCCAAACTTGTATACATTATAGGGGTGTGCGGGTAGACCTTTTTTCCGGGTTGGGTCCAGTCGAGTAATTTTTATTTTTGTCGGGTCGGGTACTCGAATGTTTTCGGGAACTCGAATGATTTCAGGTAATCAAATGTTTCAGATAGTACTCGTAAGTTTACCGACATTTAGCTAGGCTACCCGTTGGGTTTTAGAAAAATGTCTCCATGCATCCATGTCGTTGGGTGATTCAAATTTAGTTGAGTATTGGCTATGACTTCCAATTTTAATTTCTATGTAATTTACTAATTTAGGCAGTACGGTTAGATTGGATTAGGTATAAAGATCAAGATACGGAATGTGTTTACAAAATGAAAATTCATGAACATATTAATGCATTTATTAAATACATCCTGCATCTTAGTCCTTATTGTTAGCTACCGTACTGCCTAAATTAGTGAATTGCATAGGAATTGAAATTGGAAGTCATAGCTAATACTCAACTAAATTAGCAATACCCAACGACGTGAATGCATCAAGACATTTTTCTAAAACCCGACAGGTACACTTAATGAAATGGATTCTGAGCCGGATGGGTTCGACAGTCGAAGAAACAGCCAATCGGCGCTCTGAATTTTTGTAATCCAGAGCGCCGATTGGCTGTTTTTTAGCATTGTCAAGCTCATCCGGCTTAGAATCCATTTCATTAAGCGTACAGTACTGTTTATTAATGGGTTCGCGGTGGCTAACTTTTTTCCTGACTTTTTCGGGAACGAGACTCCATTGTAGTCGTATTTCATTATATATTCACAGATATTTGCATCTAAGGCAATGCAAATATCTCTGTCGAGCTGAATCGAGTGAACCGCGAGTGACCCGCATACATGAAAACGCGAAATGGTATATACAGGGTGACCCGGAATTCGTGAGGCGGAATTAACAGGGTAAATCTTGATCAAAAACGGGATCGAAATTTCCTCAGCCGTTTTTTCCGGAAAGGCTTAGATTTCTCGTTATAATTATTTCAAATCCAGCCAATGACGCGCGGCTTATAAACGGACGTTCGTCGATGTGATTACCGCTTGGTTGTATGCGCGTCTCCCAGCCTATTGTCGCCGCGAAACAAAGTGCACACAACCAAGCGGCGAGCACACCGACAAGCGCCCGTTCTTACATCGCACCTTATTGACTGAAATTGAAATAATTATAGCGAGAAATCTAAGCATTTCCGGAAAAAACGGCTCAGGAAATTTCGATCCCGTTTTTGATCACGATTTACCCTGTGAATTCCTCGTCGCGAATTCTGGGACACCCTGTATACAGAGCGATTCTGAGGAAAGTGGTTCTCCTGATGGTGAGGCAGCCCGTTTTCTTCTTCAAACTGACGACTTGTCTACTGAAATCTGATATGTCTATGACTGATATCCACAGCTACGCCAATAGCGCTACGTCGTCAGTCATAGACATATAAGATGTCAGTAGATACGTCGTCAGTTTGAAAAAAAAAACGAACTGCCTAACCATCAGGAAAACCACTTTCCTCAGAATCGCTCTGCATACATGAGTTTGAAGTATGATCCATTCTTTCAAACAAGAATATTTCATATTAATGAAAATAATAAGAAAGAAACAAGTCCGATGCGGTACCTCTGAATCTTCGAGGACAGGGGTCATTCTTTGATCAGGTTATTTTTTCATGTCAAAGTATAGTTTTAGGTACTTCAAAATTATAAAAAAAATTATCAATTTTTTTTTTTCTAAACGGTCTAACGTATATACCCCCTTGAGACTATCAACTAACTATAAGTGTAAGTGACGACGAGACGATTGAATTTCTTCCATCATTCTAAATCTGATCATATTCATAGGTTCCTATCCACAATATCGTCAAACCTCAATTCAACCGGTGAGACTTTTAGTAGAACCCGGATACGAGGAACCGCATGTTAAGCCTAATGCATCGCCTAGACCAAGTATACTGAGGAAACGAGACCACGATAGTTCGCCAGCAAAAAGTAAGATCCAAATCAACTATTTTGCGCTTTTAGTTATAAATCTTCAGCTAAAAAATTTAAACCCGAATCAACTGCGGATCTATCAAGATAATTAATTATTCGTTCAAGTTAGTATATCTGGTAAACACCTACCTGCTTGTGTTCCTTTTTGTAGTTCATTCAAGATACGGTCTATACAGTTTAAGTTACTAAATTGTTGTTTCATCACCCAGGTGCAGCCAAAAATTTAGTACCGGTATTAGCATCTTTATCTCCGGTAGTACAATCGTCTAGCCCGCCAGGCTCTCCGAGAGGAGATCGAGATCCTGGTGGTTGTCAGAGTTCCGGATCCACAACTGTCTCCGCAACTTCGTCTCCGGGTCTAGACGAGGAGCCTGAACAATCAAGAATATCCATAAATCCGACGGTGGAAATGTCACCGAGAAAGAAGCCACGTAAACAACAACTTACTGGGGTAGAATTGACCGAACCGAGATGTACGGAGGAAGAGATGCAGTTTATTACCGAAGAGAAGATAAAGAAGGAAATTAAAACTGAAACTAGGGATAAAGTTCTTCACGAAAAGAAACAGAACTCTAATAATCAACAGGATCATAACTGCAATCCACAACAACAAACTCCTGTGCCAGTCAGAAGCCGGCCAAGTTTGTCGTTGTTAGGTAAGATTATAATATCACTTTAGATAGGTAACCAGGAAGGAATATTCTACGTCTTGAAAATAATTTCTCGTATTTTCATACGGAATTGAACATTATTTGACTTTTTATTGACTTTGCCTCACACAGACTGATTGATCGTTCATCGAAACTTGTTCAAATTCGTAGCGAACGTTCTACAATGATCTCATTCCGGGAGAAACCAATAATATTTGATCAATAATATTTTCAGACAAGAGGATTTCTGATTTGGAAACTTTTTTTTTTTTTTTATGAACGTTGAAAAACAAACGTATGTTACATGCTTAAGGCCCATCCCTAGTCGCCCACCTCCTTTCCATACAATGTAACGAAAACGAGGCCGGGGAGATACATTTCGATTATTATCCGAGCCCAGGCATCAAAAACGCAAAAAAGGCCAACGCTGCGCGAATTCAAGTTCAATACCGAACACATACGTCTAAAAAAATGTTCGTTTCGTGCGATAATAGAATCTACAGATGGTTTTTACATATTTCGCAATGTAATGTTTTTCGTGGTGTTTATTTTCGGCTGAGTGTGTTTTTAATGCCGGATCTTAGACTCTCTTGAAATAATTTGGCATCTTGTGAAATCGCTGGAAATCTTCTGCAATCTTGTAAAAAAAAAAACCCTTTCAAAGCTTTGATTATTTGCAATCGTGAAATCTGAAAGTGAAATCTGGTGTACATCAAAATTGGTAGTTATTGATCCCCCACTTTGTATGTAGATAAATTTGTGTCATCTTCCACTCTGTAATGCCTACCTATACACAGGTATTGTTATATTCTTTCTCTGTTTTTTTTTGATGGCTTGTTTGAACTCTAGGACCCTCTTGGAAGAATAGATGGGACGGAAGATTGCATCATTACCGAAGACCAAGCGACGTCCGACCACGCGAAGAGAGAAGGCCAACAGTGGCTGAATTGGCGCAGCAAAAACACGTATTACAGAAAGTAAACGGCTGGAAAGTCTATCATCTCACCACCCAAATGGAGGACTTGGCAGATCTTGAAAAACAGGTAAGAACAAAGGACTTGAATTCTTGATTCTACAATTGAAGGATACGGCAGGAGAACGTTGTGAGCAAAAATTTTAGAGGAGACTTAAGGTTGTTAGCTTGTTATAGTCACAGTCAAAAGTTCATTTCAGTTGACCATAGTTATAGAATGACTACAGTAATAAATAAGTCACAAAATCAAATATACGCACTATCAATTACATGCTATGATATGCAAACCGTATCAAAATGTTTTGATGGCTCAACAAATTTTGTAACATTTTTTAAGAATCTTTGAAAACGGCCAAGTTGTCAAACTTTTGTCAAGGTACAGTTCACTTTTCTTTCAGGGGTAGGCACCCGCACATTTAGTCGAAGTTATAATATATCGTGGCAACATTGCATGCATAACGGAAAATTCGCTTCGGCCGTCCGTTTAAGCTACGTAAACGTTGTTACCGCATCTATCACATTAGCATCTGATTCACACGCAAATATCGAAGAGATACTTGAGTTTAACTAATAATATCTTTTTTATTACATACTGGATACTTTTGTTTCTGGTTTCAAAATGTTCGTTAAATTCCAATTCATAACATACTACTTTTTCATTGAAATCTGTCGACTAGTTGGATCATAAAAAAACGTTAGAGTGATGAAAGTTGGCATTTTCCCTATGTACGTACGCAAATAATGTAAACTCCAATAATTTTTTTATCGCTAATATGTGGTCAAATTCAATGAACTCCGTCTCATTTTGCAGAACTTGTTTCAAGCTATCCACCAGTAAAATTTTACACGAATCTGTCGACAACCGCTTTCACAAGCTAACAACCTTAACGAAAATTTCACATTGTGTGAGTGTGGGAAGTAAACGAATAACAATGATATGGTGTGTTATTCAGACTAGCTTTGATTGAGAGGTGAAGTGGACAAGCCCAAGGCATAATTCAGACCCGGAAACGAAATCATGAAAGTCAATTGATTCAGCAATGTTTTCCCTCTAGTGCTGAATCCAAGTTTCGAATCTGCATATTTTAGGCTGCAATAGCTATCTATGTACCAAGTCCGGTTATTTCCACTATGAGCCGATCGAGTATGCGGTGTCACAGGAAAACGAGTGGCGATAATCCACATGAGTTCTCCTGTGACACAACACACTCACAGGCCAATTTTGGAAATTACCCACACCGAATTTGAAACTTCGAGCACGAGAAAAAATGCGAGCTCAGTGGTACCTCACTACGAGAATATTTCCTCCCCGCCGTTTTGATATCTTCTTGAGACCGTTTTGGGCGCGCTAGCTTCCCAAAGTTGCGGGAAGACTGAACTTCCTCATCAGTCGAGCAGAGGGCGTAACCAAACAAATACCAAGTTACATCATTGCTCGCCAGTGCGGGGAGCTAAGCTGCCCAAAGATCTGGTGAAAAGGTTTGCTTTATTCTACAACACCGGCGGGGAGTTAGGCTCCTTGCATTTTTTCCTGTGCGGACTTAGCGCATACAATATTTCATGCGATCCGTTGTTTGAAATTTCACTTTTTTGAGAGTCGCACTTTTAAAGTGTTATACTTACTTTAGTTTCCGAAATTATTGGTATTATTGCGTCTTTTCTGTAATAAAATAGTCATACATGAAATGACAATGAAGCTTGTTTGCATCATTGGAACACAACAAGGTTCGACAAAAATTGGAAAAAAATATACATCGACTGAAAATGATCCTGCTAGGTAAAGTAATGTTTTCAAGTTATTTTTAGTCGTTTTCACCTCTTAAACCCAGCAGCATCACTTTTGGTGAATCGATATTATTATCTTATAATTTTCGTCGAAATTCGTCGTGTTCCAACGATGCAAACTTCAATGTTATAACATGAACAGAAAATAAAATAATGTATAGTAATGTTCATCGATGGTGTCTCTGTGGCTCACTATTTTTCCTAGCCTTTTTTCGAATCAAATTTTTCTTCTACAAATATTTCATTTGCCCATGACCAGTGCAAACTTCAGGTTATTAGGAATATGACAGCTGCGAGGTGGAGGAGAGTCACGAAGTAAGCCACTGGTCATGGGCAAATAAAATATTTGTAGAAGGGAAATTTGATTTTAAAAGAGGCCAAGTAAAATAGTGAGCCACGGGGACACCATCGATGAACATTACTGTACACGTATCACTCTTATGATATCGATCGACAGTGTAATAGCGGTGATGAGAGTTATGGAATCGCACCCCAGTTTAACTTTTTGTTTCTAATTCTCATGGTGCTAATTTTTAAGTCACTATTGACCGAATTCATCAACGTCCGTTAAACGTTTAACCTCTGTAATATTTAACGGCGTTTTAACGTTAAATTGTTTTATTTCTATTGTTGCTATCGTATGAAATTTTTAACCAGCGTAATAGCTATTACGCGGGTTCAAAATGACCGCCGCGGGCAATCGCGCGTCTTGTTATCAGGGATGCCGTAAGGTGAGTAATAATGACAACAAGCCATCGTTATTTGTGCGTCTCCCTTAGCAAGACGCGCGATTGCTGTGCAACCGCGGTAGTCATTTTCAACCAGCCGTAATAGCTATTACGCTGGTTAAAAATTTCATACGATAGTAACAATAGAAATAAAACAATTTAGCAGGCTGTTAAATATTACGGCGGTTAAACGTTTAATGGACGTTGATGAATTTGGGAATAGGTCTTATCAAGAAAAAACCTTAAATCCTTGAAATAAATTGAAAAAAGATGTATTTAGTGATTTTTTTTTTTCCCCCAATTCGAAATACAATCCCTATGGTCTCAAATTTTTGCTTCCAAAAAGTTCGTCATAGACGTTTATTGGCTGTTATAATTAGAAGAGTCCAATCAGCGGCGACTTCCACTTAAGCTACAGAGCTCCCACTTCAGGAGGATGATTTTTTCTATCCCGACTTAAGTTTTGAGGGGTAGATGCATGAAAAATAAAAAAATAAAAATTTCCAAACACCCCAATGGATACCCTCAAGATGAAAATTTCGAATTTGTAGGTAAATTTTACTATACTTCATGTTCTTTTATTCTGCAAAGATCCCTAACAATGCTGTTTTGATGAAAGGAAGGAAATTTTTGATGATTTTGATACAAATAGTAATGAAAAGAAGACATTGGAATAATTTTTACTTTTTATCATTAGTTTTAAATTGAAATGTCTGCAATATTGAATCGACCAATTCGATTCGGTTAATTGGATATCCATGTACACATTAATTTCGAATTGAATAACTAATGAAATGTTGAATTAATAATGTCATTGAAATGTTAGATTACAAACGCTTTGTATTTAAATATATTACCTTGAATCCTTGCCTCCAGGTTCACGAAAAATTGAAGTCCACTTTGTCCGTGCTG
Organism: Tenthredo notha; assembly: GCA_914767705.2. NCBI lineage: Eukaryota > Metazoa > Arthropoda > Insecta > Hymenoptera > Tenthredinidae > Tenthredo > Tenthredo notha. Next base: position 4,274,104 of record OU611916.1, read on the forward strand.
GAATCACAACAAGGTGGCCGAGGAAGGCAAGAAGAAGGATTGGAACGTGCCAACGAATTAATAAAGGGAAATATGCAGCGTAGTAGTTTAATCAGTGAAGGAATGAACGAGGCTCGAACTCAGCTTGTAGCAATATTCCAGCACAAAGGTCACGTTACGGAGATCTTACAACGGTGTGGGAATAAACGAGCTCAAAAGAAGCGCGACAAATAATCCTAGATCTATCTTATTGTAAGTTATGGGTACTAAATTGTTAATACTGTAAAAGTATACGCCTTTTTATAGACGAGGTCGAATCACAATATTTTTAACTCTGTCACATAGAATCTATATTGTCAAATGAATAAATAAATACATGGTTTTATATATCTTAATTTACGTAGTTTGTGGTTCACTGGTGAGCAGAAGTCACCCCATTGTTTTTTTACAAATATCAATTGCAAGCTCTTGTTCACACACTCTCTCTTCATGCTATGGTTTATTACACTCCGTGTGATAATGGACGTTAGACGCACGGTTCACGTGCATAAAATCCCCATTTCACTCCTATTGAAGTAAAATTTTGTACAATATTCGAAAGAAATAGTATTTTTCGATACAAGTGCATAAAGGCGGCAATGCCGCACACCGAGTGTGAAGGCGTAGGACGAGCCCGACGTCGAGTCGGAGGCGAGCCGAAGACGAGACTTCGGGCTCGTGCTATGGGCCTCCACACGAGTGGCATTGCCGTATTAAGCACGTGTGTCGAACACTATTTTTTGCAACGAATCCTTGCTCTCGGTGTAGCCGGTGCGCAAAAGAGGACTTTCGGTGCAAGTGTTAAGGGAAACAATTTTCGGTGCTTATTAACAGAATTTGAAATATTCATAGAAAACGAATTCGGCTTTTGCACACTTGGACTTTTCGTTTTCCATAACTTCTTCAAATTCTATTCATAAGCACCGGAAATTGTTCTATATTTTTTTTATTGCCAAGTTTATCGTTTTGTTGATTTCATACAAGAATTTTGTACTGTTGTCTACGACTGAACAAGACGTTGGGTCGAAAGTGATCACTGATTCATTACACTACGAACAAGCGCGCGGTACCAGATTCTTCAAAGCCCTCCACAGCCATTAGGATGAGTTTCCGATCAAGGGTGTCTTACCTCAAAATGCTTGGCTAGGCAGCCCCTACACACCCTAGCAATATGTGCAGAATTAGCATAAACATCCTGTATAATCAAGAATCCATCTCTTAAGGTTTCCAAAATCTTATAAGAATAGGGGTGTGCGAATAAATCGGTGCGAATCGAATAATTCCTCGAATAATTTGAATGAATTCACATATTCAGATATTTCGAACTATTAAAATTTTTCGTAGATTGAATACTTCAATTACCCGATTCGATTTATGTATAGAATGGCACTGTTCGATATTTTTTGATTCAACCGCACACCCCTACTTATCATCTGAATGATCCTTCACTTCAAATTCTCGTGGATTTCTTTGTACAGATATAAGGACGAAGATCAAGCCTGTATTTGGGGGGGGGGGGGGGGGGGGGGGGGGGGGGGATACAGGGCTATAGCACCGGGCCCCGAACGCTCAAGAGCCCCCAAAGGTGCCACTCGCATTTTTTTTTTAACACGGATTACTAGATAAAATATCTATTTGCTGCATTGAAAGTGCCGTCCTAAACAGTATCGATCACACTAAAATCATTGAGGATTTCGTCAGCGTCTAAATTCGGAGGAAAACCTTATAGGCAACGAATTTTAGGTTTTTCTGATTGTGGTGGATAATTTCATCGTTATTTTTATGATCTCCGATCTTTGATGTTCTAGTCACTCAAATGCTATTATAATAATATAAAAGAATGTGATATGAATGAAACTGCGTAAGTAATACTATTTCACAAATACTCTCTATTCCTTCAATGTCTATCATAGCATGTTTAATTTTTATGCTTGTTAGATGTATTCATATAATTTTCCTCTGTTTGCAAAGACATTATTCCCACGCAGGGCCCTTAAAAATGTGTATAGCCCTAGGCCCCTTACACTTAAATTCGGCCCTGATAAAGATAACTCATCTAATAATACGGACTGATAGTTTGTGTTGAAAATATCTGGATAATTCCAACGACACAGACTTTTCGTGTCCCGTGTTCGGCGTCACCTACAGCAGCCACGATCACTCATACATCGACGTGATTGACCGGCGCTGCGTGTGAGTGACTAAACACTGGCCACGATCTCCGTAGGTGAGCCGACACGAAAAGTTTATGTCGCTGGTAAAAGGTGCGCTCACTTGTGTGCACGTAACTATGGAAACCAAACAATTATCGTTGCTATAGAAAACTTTAAATTGTAATATGTCATTTCGATTTCAGTCAACCAGATCCACCTAGTGCACTTGATATCAAGAATTTGAAATGTGGTGGGGTTATAGTCAACCATTAGACTTAAGGCAAGAAGTAAAAGAAAAAGAAAACGAGGACTTAAACGTACCACTCGAAGTATTAATCGTAGGTTCGGGGGATGCTCGTCATATAGTTAAAACTTTAGCATCAGCTTATAAGAATGGGAGAAGGTGTATAAACTTTCATGTCATAGAACCATTCCTCGAACAAGTGGCAAGATCTATTCTGTTTCTGAGTACCATTCTCGAAGAAGGATTGGGTAAGCTTGAACAAAAATATACGTATAATGGGGTGTCTAAAAAAAACAATAAATATTTCACTTTTTTCACCACCACCATACTAAAACGTTAATTTTTGACACATAACAAATTCTCCCACTAAATGAGCTCTTTATCTAAACTAACCATTCTTTTATGTTCATTCAACTTCTTGCAATCTGCCGCAAAAGTATTACCTAACGGCTTTTGGGGGCGTAATTATTACCAATTTGATGTCGAAATTCTAGACAGCAGGCTAAGTCGTGTGAAATCTGTTGCTCAGGGTTTTTAGTGTTCAACAATGTAAATTTGTTAATTTTTTGAATTTAGATCCGAAATAAGTGGCCTCAAATACCTTTGATTAGCAATTCCGATGCTAAGCTGTCTGCAGTTTACAATTTCGTTACTCCCTTTTAGAGCTACGGACGTAGATTTTTGTACTTCGAGTTCAGATTTGGAATCAGTACGAAAAACCCTTTCTTAGCGAGTCTCGAAATGATCGGATGTCAGGAAAGGGTAGACTTTCAAATTTTTGGTAAACATAGAAAAATTGATTGCGCGACTGCTTAGGCTGAGAACAGTTCTCATCTTGTGGGAGAATTTGTTTTATGTCAAAAATTAATGTACTGAGTGATGGAAGAAGAAAAAAAAAAAATTTCGATTTTTCTTGACATACCCTAGCGTGTAACAATGATTTCACTAATACATCAAGAATCCAATTTGCTGAGGGTGAATTAAGGGTGCACAAACGTCCTACGGGTTGGAATCAAAGCCTAATACATACATAATTTCACGTTTCCAACATCTTACCGATCAATGTTTGACTTCTTTAAGTTCAGTAAAGACAGTAAAGCCTGCGTTTTTAAACAATCTGTTGATCCGGTTTCTTCTTTGATTAGGGTTGTGTTATTTAAAAATCAGAAAAATCTAATATACGTCTGAATGAGTTTAATTTTCGCTAAACGACTTCAAAAGATATCCACACTGCAGTTGTGTGCTTTCGTCAAATAAAGGTCAAGAAAAGATTTCCCCTCTCTCTTGTTGAAATGACATATACTAATGTCAGTGTACAAGAGCTCTTATAGACACTTGTGTTGATTGGGACGATCATGCTAAAAATCTGAAAAAAATTACACGGTGTTTTGGGTCATTATCTATCGATGCAAGGGGTGGCAAGTATATGTTAGAAATTAATGACCACCCTAATGCCTTATCGTATATGGCATTAAAGGAATACAAGAAGCTACGAGATATTATCTGGAATTAATGGGTAACACTTTACTGAGGCCAGCGACGGCAAAATACTTGGTACAAAGAGCGCAAGTCCTAGGTGATATTCCAACGCAAAGCATAAGCTGTCCCTGGGTGAATTTAGAAAAGCTTAAACATAAGGACAGAGATAATCTGGAATCGATTTTCAAGTTTGTACCAGCATTTATTAGCTCGATGTTATTATCATAAAAGTAAAACGTGTTCACGGCTTCCTTATCAAATATATGTAGATTCTGGGAGAGAGCAGCGTGTGAAGGAATACCTATTGCAGAATACTGGGACCGCAGGATTAGAAAAGCATTAGATGTACGCTACGATTACAGAGACGGTGTCTTCGACTGGGATTACCATATGATACTGAAGTCTAGAGAAAATACCAATTTAACACTGCACGAATACAGGTTAATATATCATATGTGTTTTTATCTTTGATCATCAGACCAAGTGTGGTTTCAGTACTCGGTCTGAAATAGCCCACTTTACGCCCTTGGTACACAATATACTATATTCTATTAAATTAAAAGAAAATAAAATCATGATTCCATCCGATCAAACATACAATTTCGAACTCATTACTCGCCAAACATCGGCTGCCGAAAGGACAAGTCGATAGATAGATATTTGAAATATATACAGACAGAATCTGAGAATAAAATTCCTTATCAAAAACTTCGAGGGACCGGTCGTTCCTGAGTTTTAGAAGGTTTAGTCCACCCAATAAGACGGCCGTAACGTGACGTGCTCAGCTCGTAGCAATCCTGTAAAATTGATAGTGCCCGCGTCGTATGAACTTTACCTGAAATTTCGGTTTCTTATTTCGTAATTTTTAGTATTTACATCGACCGGTCTTTGATCGAAGGAACTTTGAACTTAGATTTCGATAAGTAATCTGCATGTGAATTTTGAGAATCACACTGTATAATACAAACATAAATTCGTTGATATCACGTAGTCTGTTAAACATATGTCGAAACGTTGTTTTTGATTCAATAGACAGTTGCAATATCCTTTTGGATCATTGTGCCCTATGTTCCCCCACTGGACTGGTTTCAAATACAGTTACCTTCTCAAACTCTTTCGGATTATTAAATAATATTAGCGATTGAAAATGTAAAAATAAAATATATCGGTTTAATATACAGATTCTGGAGACGCAACGGCATTGCTTTTACATGGATAGAAGGCGAGCCTGCGAGATCTAATCCGACGCTAATCAATAACATTGTGAATTATGGAAAAGGATTTTTACATCATGCTTACATGGGAGACATCAACGTTGGGCCATATTTTACTTGGAGTTTAGAAATGGAGAGAAAAACTGAGTAATCTATAAAACTGAATCGCTATCCAAACGCAATACTGAACTGAACGTAACGTAACTATTTTATAACACGTGCATGAAGAATGGGGCGTCGCATGTCAGTTTAGCGGAATGAAATCGGCCGAATGCATACCAGGACTGCAAAGTTAGGTTGACGCATGCGCAGTCTACAATTATTTCACTTTCGTTCCTTCGGAAAAATTTCGTTCACTTCCGTCCCTGTTTTGCAGGGCAGCAACGCCTCACCTTCATGCACTGATTATAAAAAATATCGTGCGTTACTTGGCCAACAGTAGTCGATCGCGACTCGTGTGTTTGCGGCCCTCGCTTCGCTCGGGCGGCAAACTTCACACTTGTCACAATCGCCAATTTTTGTCCCTAGTAACGCAATATACTATTCCCTCCCGCACCAGCGCCATTCTCAATCCGATTGACGCGCATCAAAGAAGGCCCATTTCGTGCCCTTGTTATATCGAATACAGTGTGCAAGTAGAAGGGGAGGTGGCCATTTTTTTCCCTCCCCCCCATACGATACCCACGTTCCAAATGTCGTATCCCACAAAATTTGAGAAATCGACTTTTTTGACACATGGAATGATAATAATGTTTTTGCAGCTTATGTTCAAGTTTTAGCGATCAAATTGTTGATTTACTATTTTTAAATAAATATTCAAATTCGTGAAGTCCTATCTGCGCAATGGTAATAATGAACCGTTTTGATCGTCTGCTGGAAAATTTTTTAAATGTGGGTTACGATATATTAGAACATGAGTATCGAATATTGTAGTTGATTTCGTACATACGCTGATTTTACAGAAACTTTCACAATAATCTGGACGTAGGAATATGCTCTATGAACAGTTCTAGAACAGGCTATGAGGGGCTTTTAAGACTGGCTTGCAAAGTTCACGTGATCCGGGATAGTGCCGTCCGGCAGTGCGTAACTCCTCATGTATTGTACAAGAAGAAGATCCTGTACACGGAAAAAAATTAGGGCAGACTGTCTTACCAACGGGTCAGAAGACACTCTTCTATGGACGTCAGTGTATATACTCGCCCCATTTTCGGGAGTACACTGAGACGAAAGTGGGGGTACGTGTTGTTTCTCGGCTGCGGGGAGCTAAGCTTCCCGTGAAAGAGAACTGAATTCACTCTCGTCACAGTTTCAAGCGCTTGAAACTGTGACGAGAGTTAATTCAGTTCTCTTTCACGGGAAGCTTAGCTCCCCGCAGCCGAGAAACCACACGTACCCCCACTTTCGTCTCAGTGTACTCCCGAAAATGGGGCGAGTATATACACTGACGTCCATAGAAGAGTGTCTTCTGACCCGTTGGTAAGACAGTCTGCCCTAATTTTTTTCCGTGTAGTTCCCCTAGTCCTAGAATCTCAATGACTCATTCAGAGGTCCTGTGTTCGATTTCCCAAGCGAAGAGTTTTTTTTCTTCTATCACTATTCATCAATTGATGATAAATTACCCGATAATTTACACAATAAGTTATATTATAAATTCAAAGTGAAATCCGGTCATAACTCTTTGAAATTTATTGTGTAATTTATCAGATACTTTTTCATGTAATATTTTACAAAATCTTATTTAGTAGGGCGGACACCATTGAATAATAATGAATGATATTGTTATGGGTCACATGATCGTCTCACTGCAGCCAATCATGAAAAAAGTTCACAGGCTAAAGTCCCTAATATGTATTTTGATACATTATATTTCCTATGCTCAGATTATCGTGTAAGGCGTTTCATCTGTAAAATACTTACAGTACCTACGATGAAATTTTTCTCGATTTTAACCTCATGACAGGGGGACCGTGTGAAAATCGAAAAGATTGCAGCAGCTTTTAATCTGAATTCATTTTTTAGGAAAATCAAAGCCACCGACATTGCAGAGCGTGAAGTTATGCGAGCAATACATGAAATCAGAACTAATGAACCGTTCTGCGACAACGTAGCTGCCGCTCATAGAGATCCCTCGCTTTTGAATGCGATAATAGTAACAGAAATGCCCAATATTGAAATTGAACAAGAAACATGGTCGGCGGGTAGAACGTTCAAACGATATAAAGAAAATATCACCTGGAAACAAATTCCAGACTTCCAAGTATGAATATACATTAGGGTAGTCCTTTTTTAGGGTCTATTCGAAATTGACTGTGGACAAGGTGGAAAAAGTTTACAAGAAAGTATTGAAAAAAAAGGTACGTTGAACTTGAAGCCTGTATAGGTCAACTCAAAGTTCTGCCACCAAGGCAGTGAATTTTCTCATTCAATTTACATGGAAATTCGGCTCACTACATTATTTTTTTCCCTGCTTTAATAGTGCTTCGAAAAATCTGTAATTCGGCATACTCCTTCCTACAATCATAGATAATTCACAAAAAATTGGGCAATTACTTGGAAAAAAAACCTTCATGATTATAGGTAAATCATATGTCGAATTTCCCTGGCTTGGAGGCAGTACTTTGAGTTCACCTACAGGCGCCAAGTTTCGCGTACTTTTGCAAAGATTTAATTGCAAACTTTTTTCGCAGGAAATTTCGAAAACACCCTAAATAAGGACCACCATAATATACATATCTGCATATACTTATACGCATCTATGGTTCTCAACCAAAGAAATCGAATTGAAGAACAATGACAAGTTTAATTTAAATGAATCTCGTTCGTTAGTTCCATAATATTGGAAATAAGAAGAATCAACCTAGTCTAGTCAGAATGTACATAAGGTCTATTCTGAAATAATACTCAGCTGGCAATTTTTTTACGGTTTAATTGGATGCTCAGGAACATATCCTGGAAATGGTAACACGTCTAGGTCCGGGTTTGGGAGTAAAAAATTATTGAAAATTGGAAACGCCCAGATTCGACGCTGTCTGTTTATCTATCGAGCTTAGAGCAAGAAGTTTCAGATAAGAGTTGTGGATCTTATCGTTCCTTATAAAATCGGTCGGAAGCAAAAATCACGTAGCGTTCTTGGTTTAATTGTTGTAAAAATTATCAACGCACAGTATTCAAACTTACCGGGAATGTAGAAACATTTTTCCTCAAAAGAAGCGCGCAACGTTTCACATGCTATGTCGTATAGTTTGGCAACCATGAATTTTCTCCCGAAATCAGCCCTTCTTTCATAGTTTCTATGCCGATGACCTGACGGAGGGCTAAAAAATCTTGATGGTAGCTTTCACTGCCTCCTTTCGGGATCTGATGAAAAAAATCGATTTTTTTTTTTTTTTTATAAGCACATTTTTCGCGTAAATAAAATTTTTGCTCATAAACAAATGAAAATAACTTTGTCAGTTTTCAAGTTACCGTAAATTTTTTTTTGCAACACCTGCTTCGAAAGTTTGATTTTCGAGGCCTGTGTTGCGAGCGTAAAATACCTCATTTCCGAGGAGTTGAACCAAATTCTGAGATTAACTCTTGTTAAACTAAAATTTGAGATGATGTCTTGCTGGATCAAATTCTGAGATAGACTTTTGTTCTTTCTAGCCGTCGAAATATTTGTTAACAGTTAACAAATGAATGACCTCCAAGATTTCTGCATCTGCAAAAATAAACTCTTACCACCCGTAGCTCCGAGACGGTCAGTCCTGGAGAAACAAAAAACATGAAACAAAGTTTTTTCTCGGACTGATTGTTTCGGAGCTACGGTTGGCCAAAGTTCAGTTTTGCAGATGCAGAAATCTTGGAGGTCATGATTTGTTAAATGCTGCAAAATATTAATTTATATTTAAAAAATCGAAAAAAGTTTCCATATAAATGTGTTTATTAAGAGTTAAGGAATCCTTCTATCAGTGTATAGAAATAATGAAATGACTTATATGCTTACAGGTAATATTTCACCCAATATCAGCTCTCGATAGGTATAAAGATAAGACAGAATTCTTAGGAAAATTTGACTTATTATGGATAGCGCATAACATGACAAAGCAACTGTCAAATCTTGTACCACTGATAAAAGTCGGTGCTAAAGTACTCATCGAATCACGAAAGTTCATGGTCGACTTAGGAAAAGAAGATCTGGAAAGGTTTACGAAAGAATTGATAGACAAGGCAAGAGAAAACGAATTGGAAGTAATCGGCAAGTTTGATTCAGAAAAGGATAACATTGCAAGATTTGTTAACAGAAGAGCTCCAAACTGATTAATTATGTATTTTTAAATTACGTTGTACTATCAGTTCACATTTCAATAAATACACTATTATGAATACTTTATTATATTGATTCGACTAAATCTGAAGTGGCATGTGAAGCAATACCAATCTCGCCTACCTAGTGCACGAAAGGCATTTTTTTTTTCATTGATTGCTTTCTATGAATCCTTCCTGAAAAAGTCCGGTAGAAATCTATCCGAATCAAGAAACTCGGTAGAGTCTCGCACCAAGTACAATGAAAAAAAAAATTGGTACCATCTTTCGTTTCGACGTTCGCCATATTGGATCCGCCATTTTGAATTTTGAAAATCTGATGCCAGATTCGTAATCAGCGACCCCGAAAACCCCCGGTAGCACCTTGTCAGCCAAAAATCCTCGGCCGTTCGTTCTTCGCGAGCTATATCGAATAGCTAAATATACGATTTTCAGGGGTTGATTACACCCACTTGGGGTGGAATTCCGCAGATATAAAAAAATACGTGTCGAATATTTTCACCCCCTCTACAACCTCCCAAAATTTCGTTGAAATTGAAGGGGGACACTTGGCGGGGTTCCCTTGTTAGTGATTTTACTAAAAACATCTAGTAAGTTACTACACTGCCGTTGCTGCTTATGCCTGGTTTATGCCTGGTTTCTGCAGCGCCGTAACTTGACTTAATTGAAAAATGAACCAATTGGGAGGCTGCTTTAGCCACGCACCAAGTGAATCGAGCCTTCCGATTGATCAATCCTCAAATTAAGTCAAGTTACAGCGCTGCGTAAGCCAAGCATTACTGCCCATGAAATAGCACCTAGACATAGAGCATGGACTTCGCATTCCCTATACTGCCTGTGGTAACGCCAAGAGTGAGAGAGAAGAAAGCACACGCGGTCACTGTCTGTCTCTTTCTATGCATTTGACGTTGTTGGTTAGAAAGAAACAGATTTGGCCGCGTCCGTTTCTGTCTCTTTCTACGAACCGAATGATTTTCGGCCCGAATGCTCAGTCCATGTTCTATGTCTATGGCACCTACAGTCTATGGAATGTATAAGATCATAACCTCGAAAAGAAATCTATGCTCAGAATTGTTTGAATATGAAGGTATCAATAAAAATGAATAATAAACGAAGTGCCTGAAATAATTTTATACCTTGAGTTCCATACGAACATATTCCTAACATATACTTCTGGTCAATTTGTGTTATCAAATATAAACCAAGGAACATGACTATTATTGAATATGTACAAACACTATCGGATAATCCGTATTTCGGAGCCGGTTTTGGGCTTTTTGGACTCGGTGCTGGCGCGGCTATGCTAAGAAAAGGGATGCAAGTTGGAATGATCCTTTTCAGGTGACTATTATCTCGAAACCCAACCCTCACACTACCATAACCTCTGTCACCTGACCTCTGGTTAATTATCTTAGAATGTGTCAAGAGTTAGACTCTTTGAATTTTCTTCTTCTTCATCCTACATCTTCTGGCTGTACAAATGAAAAAACATCAATTGTCTTATTTCTTTCGCTGTCACAAACTCGTCTGGCATTACGTAGCTATACAAAACTTTTGTTACAAAAGCCAGATTTTAAATACCTTGCGATTCATGAAGCGGCACATTATATTCCGATCGTTGAACGGCTGCTGTATTTTATAGACGCCATTACATGATCACGTTGGAGGTACCCTGTCGTGACAAGAGTTATCAGTGGCTTCTACAATGGATAACTCACAAGGGAGCTAGAGAAACTCAACATCTTTCGGTCGAGACAAGCTTTGAACAGAGAGATACAGGCCATGTAAAAACTAAATATGAGTTCATACCAAGCATCGGTACTCATTTCTTCAGGTCTGTACATGCAGAGTATAGAAATCTTGAAATCTTTTTATCTTGGTTTAAACATTTGTAATAAATTGTGGCTCCTTACGCAACTTGATTTACGATCAAAATATGATTGGCGTAAGGGGATTATGGAGCATTCCATGTCAAAACGAAGACGGCTTACCCGACAGGATGCCTATTCCCATCCAATTTTTTTTCTTGTTCTATTTCAAAACCGAAACCTACATACAAAAGCATTCTTGAATAAGAGCTTCCGTCTTTCATTTACGGATTTCTGGAAATTTGCTTGTTTTACAAATGTAAAAGTCAAATATTTTTTTTCTCAGTTATAGCTTATTCTAGAAAGAAAATAGATGGGACACGAAATGTCCGATTTAAACTATAATTTTCATGGAAATTATTATTGAATTTTTGGTGTCAATGGATTTGAAGTGTTTGAAAAAATAAACTTGAAATTTCGAATTTTAAAAAAAAGTACACTTTTGATTTTTGTTTAAAAAAAAAAAAAACTCGGAAATGACAAAATTTTGGGGATCAGAATCATATGGCAATATGTTCCCTCAAATTATCACTTGCTCAATCATCACTCTTCTCCATATTAAATTGTGGTCATGAGCTGATTATCATTGCTTCAATAGGTACAACGGTAACTGGATACGAGTGGAGCGAACAAGAGAACAGCAAACGCTGGACTTGCACATGGGTATACCGTGGGAAACAGTTCAGTTAACAGCGTTCGGGAGAGACAAAAGCATATACTTTGACATACTTGAAGAAGGTCAGGCATTTACACAATTAGTTCCAGAGGTTATAGTTCAAAGTGATTGGTTCTAATATTCCACGGTGATATCTCTAAAGTTGAATGAGGCGGAGAAAAATATTTCACACAAAAGTTGTTCAGAAGGTTCAGCAAAGGGAATAACTTGGCGGAATAAAATTTTTCAAAAGTAAAAAATATGGGGTTCTATTTCGAAAAAAGAAGTTAAACTCGTATTTTCCTCGGCAAAGGTTGTTTCCCTTTCCGAATCTTAAAACTTTTGTGAGAAACATTTCTTCATACCCCCTTTTGCTTTCGAGATATCCGCCTGGAGCAATTAGAGCGAGTTACCCTCTATACATTTTGAAAATAATTTTTTTTCAATTGACTAGTCATTGTTAGGAAAAATGTTCTATTGACTAAGTTTTTTCACAACTGATGAAACGTATTTGAAAACATAATTTAGAATTACTCGAGATTTTAGGGACTTTGTTTGAACTCATGTAGATTCATTGCACTGAAGAAAAAGTCGTTGTCGTACGTTAAAGGCTGCATCGCTCATCTTTAAATTTCGAGAGGGTATTTCACATTGATGTAAGTTCGCGGCAAACTAGTGATGATCAGTGAATTTATATTTTAGTTTCGATAATTTTTGTATCTAGCCATTTTTTTTTTATCAACGTTTCGAAGGAACGTGTTTTACCGCATCATTTCATAATACATTTCTTCTCAATTGCAAAAAATTTCGATGAACGATACGACCTGTGCCCTATAAAAACGACTTCTTGTTCACTAGACTCAATGGAATATTTCCTCAATGCGTACCAGTGACTTGAAAACGTTATTTCCAAGGTGCATATACCCTTGAACTTTAACGTAACAACTTATTGCTGAACTAGATAGACTGAATCCATCATACTACATACAGAGAGAATGTCCAACGTCGAAACACTCGGAGCAGCATTGACGTAGCCACCAGGCAAAATCCTTAATTGTTATATAGGTTTCGGACTCTCTTATTCGTTGAAATTGTAAAATAATTGACGGTGCTGGATTCTCGGCCACCTCAATGCTGCTCCGAGTGTTTTTGACGTTCAGACTTTCACCTTCTTTATGCATGATGGGTAATCCGTTACAACGCATACGTTGTATGTAACCTTGATTGTTTTAGATAAAACATTGATAATGAATAGGTAAAATGTGATTTATTCAGCGAGACAAATGGCATTGAAGGAACATGAAGGAAAGACGATAATGTATACAGCCATAGGAAGTGAATGGCGGCCATTTGGACATGCTCGGAAACGACGTCCTCTGGACTCTGTTGTTTTGGATGCAGGTGTCGGAGAACGGATATTGAACGATTGCAAGGAATTCATAGAAAATCCCGGATGGTATAGTGAAAGAGGTCATTTTGTCAAATATGTAGTGATCAAGTCACGCACAGCTGAAAACCTTAGTTTCGTTTGCCTTCCAATTACTTTGAGTCTATTTGTAATGATTAATCCGTAATTGAATTGATTTATCAAGCATGATAGCTTCTATTTGATAGTATGGTATGTATAGAAGAGAAGCGACACTTTGGTTCCTTGCTGGGCCAGTAATATTTCAGTCATGATATATTAATCGTTAATTTCACTGGAATTAGGAATCCCTTATCGCCGAGGTTACTTGCTTCATGGACCACCAGGCTGCGGTAAATCTTCATACATAACTGCGCTCGCTGGTGAACTCGAACGTGGCATATGCGTGCTTAATTTATCAGAACGCGGCCTTACCGACGATAGACTCAACCACTTGCTAGCCGTAGCTCCTCAGCAGACTATTATTCTTCTGGAAGATGTGGACGCTGCTTTTATTAGTCGGGAAGAATCAAAAGAGGGTGAGACTGAACTTTTTAAATAATTTGAGCCAAAATTTAATCTGTAAAAATGTGAGGGGTATGTAGCTGGGTCCTTATTTATTGTATCGACCAATTCTTTTGCAGCCGCTTCCCAAATCATCCCCAAATAATTTAAAAAGGAATCCCTCTAAAATTTCAACCTTCTATGTTAATTAAGAAGAAATTGTTTGATTTTTGCATACAGGCTACAGTTGGCATTGTTAATCAAAGTTTTTTGAAATTCAGATGGAATAATCTGAAATGATGTCATTCCGGCACAACCCAATAAGTAAATGTTCCCTCCCAATTTGAACAAGTTTTGATCAATGGTGTGACCTGTACCCTACGGAAACTTTTCTTCTTCGTTGGAATCAACCAGAAGTAAGATAAAGTCTGTGAAATTTGAAACAAGTAATTTTTAATTATGTCTGAGGATACTAGTAATCAGCTATGGAAAAGCTTGGTCAATACATCATTTCTTCACAATATATCAGAGATCTGAAAAAAGTGTATTATTAAAATCCTCGATAGAGTCTTGCAAAGGATGTTCTGGCGGTACATTCGGCATCAAAACAATAAGACAGACAAAAACCGAATTTGATAATTTTGGATGATATTAATAATGATTGAATATATAAAAATGATTGAATAATATCGAGGAGCGGATATTCCCCCGACCTCAGAAAGTTAAAAAATTCTGAATTTAGTGACAGAATTTCGAAAATACCAACAATCATGAAAAGTTGTAAAAACATTTTTTGAACCGTCCTACTGCAACAACCACTTTCGATTTGGTAGATGTGATAGGCAAAGTCAATAAAATGTCAAATGATTTCTAATTATGTCTCCAAATACAAGCGATCAGCTGTGACAAAACTGAATTTAAAAAAGATTATTCCTAAGGTGTGTATGGGGTGGAGGAAATTATATCTTACGAAATTTTAGAAGACTGATAGTAATTATACCAGGTTACCAAAGAACTTATCATTGTATGTGCTGAAAATAGAGAAAAATTATGTTGTAGAGGTGTAGACTTCAAAAATTTAGTACAATTTTTTTGGTTTTCAAATTCGTATAGTGAGAGCAGCGTACGATGGATTGAATCGAGTTACATTCAGTGGCCTACTTAATTGTCTGGACGGTGTTGCATCTACAGAAGCAAGAATCCTATTTATGACTACTAATTATCTTCAAAGATTAGATCCAGCCCTCGTAAGACCGGGCAGAGTCGATGTCAAGGAATATATTGGTACGCAATTCATACTGGGATGAAATCAATACATATCGATATTTTGTTTATACAGAGCGATTCTGTGGAAGATCACGCGCCTAGACGGTAGGCTAACGGGAAACGCCTGAATTGAGCACAGCAAACATCGACAATTGGGTGTTATTTATTTTGTGGGAAATAAAACCCAGTCGATGTTTGATCTGCTCAAATCAGGCCTTTCCCGGTAGCCTGCCTTTGGGCGCGTGATTTTCCACAGAATTGCTCTCTATATGATGTGAAAAGGAATGATTGGCAATTGATTTTTCCCTCATTTCAATTCATAATAATTACTTCCATTGATATTCGAAATTTGGTTTTTTTTTTGTCAGGTTGGTGCAGTGCTAGTCAAGTGGAACAAATGTTTTTGCGATTCTACAAAGTCCCAGGAAAGCCCACACATGATATGGCTCAAGAATTTGCCAAAAGCGTTATGGCTCACAATCGTGATGTCAGTCCAGCCCAAATCCAGGGCTTCTTTATGTTCCATAAAAATAGTCCTGAAGAAGTGGTCAACAACGTACCACAAATATGGGAACTCCAATGAAAAAATGTCATAGTATTTATAATGTGAATTCATAGTGAAGTCGATTTTGCCCACATGTATAGGGCATTTCATGGCATCTCCATCAAGATCAGTCGATGATGTTTTGGATCTGCCTCAAAATAACGATTTAAAAAAAAATGACGATAAAAAAAATCTTATCCGTCTTTCTGAGATATGATTATATTTGTTATTTTAGGAACGCTCATTTTCTAAACTCTGAAATAATTCATAAAAATCTAAGAAAATGTAACAAAAATTTCCGAGTGCTACCAGAAGTTGGAGATATAGGTAATGAACAGCAAAATTTGAATTTGAAAGAAAATAATCATCACAATTATACTCATATAATATATTAGGTATATCGTATATTATACAGAGCGATTCTGTGAAAAATCACGCGCCTAAGAGGTAGGTAACGGGAAACGCCTGAATTGAGCAGATCAAACATCGACGATTGGGTTTCATTTATTACATAGGAAATAGGATTTCCCAATTGCTCAATTCAGGCGTTTCCCGTTAGCCTACCTTTTACCGTGTGATTTTCCACAGAATCGCTCTGTATATTAAATATCAATTATCAATTAATAATTGCATTTATCTGAAAAATGCTTTCAAGAATTATCTTGTTGATATGCATGATTTTCCGAATTTGGTTTTTGCTTTTATAAAGTCTCCGCTTCCATAGTGCTCAAAAATTTTGCTATACTTTTCTGGATTTTTATGATTTTTTTCAGATTTCAGAAAATGGATGCTTTTGAAATGGGGAATTCAATTAAACCTCAGATACGCACGGTTGAAAAAATTATCATAAATCCGGGCTCTGTTTTTCGCCAAGAAATTTAATGTAAAGAATTTTGGTGCAAATATCAATTTTGGACCGATTTTGATCAGAATGTCATAAATACCCTGTATACAAACGCCGAAGTCGTGACATCAAGACTGAAATATCCTGTTCCCTTCTTCCATTTAACAAGCCCTAACAGAATGTCAAAATGTCGAATAAAAGTAGGTATTTTGTTTAAATAGAGTGATGTAATACCCAATGAGCGGCAATATGATTGGGAATAAAATAATTGATGGATCAGAAATTTTATCATTTATATATAAGTCAATCCACGTCAAGCGGGACACCTTTTTGACCGCATATTCTTGAAAATCGTCGTCATTTTTCTTACATATTCTAAAAAAAAAAAAACGCATATTCTTGAAAATCGTCGTCATTTTTCTTACATATTCTATAAAAAAAAAACGCCTTCCTTCAATCGCCAGTAGAGTTGAAGAAGTATCTCAAAATTTTTCGAAACTAATATTATGTTATGCAAATGAAAATTGTAGTTCACTCTTCTTTTAGTTCAACTTTTCTATATGTAATTGTTCAAATTTTCTATTTTCTGTGATTAATTTTCGTTTCAACAATTCATGACAATCATGTCAGTATTTGTATTCATTTTTTAAAATGCTGCAATGTTCATTCGCTTATTAACGTATTTATGGATATTCAGTGTGATGTTTTATGTACCTGAATAGTTATTTTTGAAAAAAAAAGTATTCTATGCATCAAAATGTTTGTTGTACTTTGTTTTTTTTTTCCCCCGCTCTGAATATTACAAGGGTAGTTATTTCACGTAATTTGATATGACGTAATTTGGGAACAAATTTCGGCTGGTTCTCAAAGCCAAAACTAAGCTGGAAGGAGAACATCTTAACAAGAATTGATAGCAAGTTGAGCCATACCATAGATCAGCCTCCAGTTCTAGAATTAATGATTACTCAAAGGTAGAATAACGAAAACATTAACAAAGACGAGTACAGAATCATTTTTCGAGATTTTGCTCGTGCTACATTTTACGTGTGAAAATTTTAATCTTTCGTAGTTTACATTTTCGACATATCCACGGATGGATTATAGGCTACTCGGAATAGTACCTACTCTACATTGTGAATTTATAAAATTTCAACATTCTACATAATGATAATCTATACTTTGGCCGTTCGAGGTTTAAATCATCTTGAAACAAATTTTAACATAATTGAGCCTTCTGTGTATATAACCTTGTGGTGAAGTCGTTATTCGAATTAGGGATCTGACGGAGATAAAAATTCTGAACTAACTCACCTGTCGTTATTTGAGTTTTCGCATTTTTGAAATTCGATATTTCAGATAGTCCACATTTTGATCTTTCGTAATTTTTACCCCCGCCCATTATATAGGTATAAAAAAGCAATGGTTAAAAATGGATGTCAGAACTGTACATCACCTGAAACATACAGTTTATATCGACACAAGGCAGCAGCACTTTTATATTTTATGTATACATACAACTGCACCTATAATATTTTACAAATTATGTACAAATATTATTCATATTGCTTAGGTGTTTCTCGATAATATTGAATTTTTCTCTTTAGAGCCGTTTGTTTCATGCTCTAAAATATTCACCTGAAAATAAGGCCAGGGTTCCATTTAAACTCATTATTATTGGAAACCATAATTTACTCTTATATGGTTTCTAGATTATCACAATAAAGACTTGGAATAGCACCAAATTTTATGAATCATTTGTTCATAAAGATTACATCTATATTTTACGAGGATTCCACTCCTTGACCTAATCCCGTCCATCTCTCCGGAACTGGCAGGAAATAACGATGCATTGCTTCTATGAATCTGGCTCGATACTCTTCCGGTGATACTATGGTTGGTAATTTTCCCTGACCTCCTAAGATGCCAGACTTCTTCACCATTGTTTCAAGCTTTTTGTCCCACGTGAAAGTTCGTATATAATCTAATAAACAATAAGTGTGAGAGTTTTTGTTGTACACGTAATGAAATTGATTCTGAGTCGGATGTGTTCGACAATTCTAGAAACAGCCAATCGGCGCTCTGGGTCAGCCATATTGCAGACGACGAATAATCAATCGATCATCGATGGTACACAGCATGTAACTTAGAGAAAACGTTGAAGATAAAGAGCTTGTATCAAACAACATGAAATCGTTTTATTCAAGAACATTCTCATCTCTTGACTCCGACTTCCACTAAGAATTAACAATTTCACTTTCGTCCCTTGGAAGAAATTTCGTTAAGGGGAGGGGGGGTATACTCGAATTTTACAGACTCCGTCTATTTTCTCGAATATCTCCGAACGGGGCTATGCATCGACTTGTCCTTTTGGCAGCCGATGTTTGACGAGTAATGAGTTCGAACTGGTACGTTTGATCGGATGAGATCGGAAATTTTTTAAATTTTTTTTATCGTTAAGTGTGGGCGTACCATTTATTTCAACTTATATCAAAGCCTACGCATCAGAAATGCAAAATCGGCCTCTGTAGCTCGATTCTGTATGGAATTCCGAACATAACGATCCAAAAACATCTTTGTTTTCGACAACGATGAAGGGGCAAAACGTATTCCACGACTTTGTGCTAATTTTTGCGATTGTCCACGGCTGCTAAATTAGCAGTGCTAATGTAATGACAATTAGTTCCCAGAACGCCCGTGACATGTCGCCGCGCTGTTACGTTGATACACCTGGTACCACGTGACTCGATCTGCAGTCCAATCATCTCTGACTAATAAGCTAGAAACCGTGAATTTTCCTAACGGCGGAACGATCCATGCACCTGAGGCAGAAAACCGGAGTTACACTCATTTTCAGCTGAGCACTGTATCCCGGCAGGATTGTCTTCAACCTCAACGATTATTTGTCAACATAACATAATATTCTGGGTATTTTTACAAATAATCGTTGCGGTTGGGGATGGCAGTGGCGAGATACGGTGCTCACCTGAAAATGAGTGTAACTTCGATTACCTGCCTGAGGCGCACGGATCGTATCGCCATTAGAAAGACTCACGGTATAACAGTTCACAGACTTACCAATAATTCCAAGAACAAGTTCATCTGTGTTTGGTTCCAAGCCCACTAACAATGAGTAATCCATAACAGAATTGTCTGATAAGAATTTTGTATCCATTGCAATAGCCTTATTCAACACTGCTTTAGCATGAGGCCTTATATACAATGGAGAGTTACAGCTCACTAAAAGAGAAAGTAAACATGAAACAACTAATCGAGAAAAGTTCAACGAAGCTTTATCAATCTCAATATTTTTTGTTCTTATTACGGAGGATGTCTGTATTTCGTGTATAATGCGTAATTGGATGTTTATGCCCAGTTTCTTCCATAGCTGTTATCTACTTACTATTCAACAAGTTTTCGTCCAATAGAACAATTTCTCCTTCATGATCCGTCTCCTCTGGGTTGACTAATCTGTTTCTCATTGAACCCTTCAGATCAAACTTATCCTTGATGATTCTGTTGTAGAATAAGTTTTCCATTACCAATACACTGGTTCGCAAAGCAGCATTTGTTGTGTTATTTTTGAACGAAACTCTATATACGCCAATAATTTTGCCAAGTAATGTTGGCTGCTTTGTTTGCTGGCACTTTTCCATGTACGAAAAATAGTTTGGTGCAAAGTCGAGAAATATTTGCATTTCAATACGAGACATTTCTTTCAAAATAAATCTGTCGTCTGGAATATCAAATCATTTTTAGTAAGCTTTGAAAAAAATGAAGTAGCATATGGGGCATTCCGCGTCACTTCAACCACTAAATAAGAAAAAGTGAAGACTGGGGCCAGTTATAACAGGGGTCTTGACAAATTTCCGAGTTTCAAACAGTCATAACTCGCGATCCGTAAACGATGGGCACTTTTATCGCGTATGGCTGACCGCGAGGTACAACATTGGTCCCGGGAAAAAAATTGATTTGGCATTCAAGAAAAGTACGTTCGTGCTCATTTCTCACAAGCAATACCACGCACAACCAAACTGATATCGCCATCATGTGTCCCCCTCGAAACTATGATATTCTCATCTGAACCATTTTTCGATAGCAGTCCTCATTTCCGAGATATTCTAATGCACTGTTCAAGATGGGACACGCTGTATAACACATTTCGTGTCGTATATTTTCACACATCGGCGTGATACATATTTCTCAAAACATATCGTTTCCTACTTTTATTATTATCATACCTAAATTCATTATTATATCGCTTTTTCCGATTGTCATGATCAGAGACTTGTCATTGACTAGTTACTGCACTCGTACTACCTTAAACATTTAACGGACGAAAAATATCATGTAATGAATCCTACACTGAAGTAGGCGGGAGGGCTATTGAAGACTGGATCCAGTGCAGCATACCGCGAATATTCGGTGAGACTGCACGATCCCCTTCCTACGGCAAAACCAACGCAGGCGCGCACCGCATGCGTGAGGCTCGTCCGGGACAAAATGAGGTGCCAGTAGCATTGCATCCCCTGTGTCTGTGTTGGTTTTGCCGTAGGTAAGGGATCGTGTAGTCTCACTGAATATTCTCGGTATGTAAGCATTGGGGACATGAGAAATGCATCACAAATAGCGAAAAAGGTGCATTCGATTGTGATACATGCCTATGATGAAACAAAACACTGCTATTCACTTTGCCCAATAATATGAAACTTCATCAGATAAGGCAACCATTGTACTTGGCGACAGGAATATGATAAGCAAAAGTGTTCACCTCTAGTCTTGCAGAATGAACTGCCACTCTTGCCACCTTTGGCAACCCATTGAACACTTCGACTCAAACTTCGAGTGAAGCCATCCTCTCCACAGGGCAGAACGTTTTCTCTCAAAGCGGAAAACTGCGCAGCGAAATAAATTCTGCAGAAAAAGTTTGTAGTAGTATCGTTGAACTGCACTTCAATATAATTCTGCTGCTTAACTGCTTTTTTGTCTTCTTCTGAGTCAGGAGCATTGACAATATTTTGGGGTGAATTATCCAGTGGTAATATATTTTTTTCAGATTCAACTGGACTCGCCAGATTCGGACTGCTCCCCCGCAAGAAAGAAAGCACCGATGGCCGTTTTGGATCCCCTGATTGTGTCAATTCAGAAGCATTGTCTTTGTTGTCAGAAAATTTTCGTTTATATAATGGACTTGGGTTCAGTTCGGGACCTTTTGTACCACGCAGTAACTCCTGTAACTTGTGTTTGTAATCGAGAGAGTCAAGCGCATATGATATTATCGACGAAGGTTCAGACTCATAAACGACAATTGGTACAACAGATCTGAAATCAGAAAATAGACTCAATGAGTATTTGATACCCATCTATCTGGGGGTCTATCTGGGTATACATACTATTGCTGTAAATATGATTGCAGTCATTTGAGGATGTCTGGTGGTAAACCTAATGAAACGGATTCCGAGCCGGATGTGTTTGACAATTCTAGAAACAGCCAATCGGCACTCTGGATTACAAAAATTCAGACCGCCTATTGGCTGTTTCCTCAATTGTTGAACAGATCCGGCTCAGAATCAGTTTCATTAAGCGTACATTCGGCATCAAAACAATAAGACAGACAAAACCGAATTTGATAATTTCGGATGACATGAATGCGAAAAATGATTAAATAATATCGAGGAGCAGATATTCTCACAACCTCAGAAAATAAAAAAACTCTCAATTTAGTGACAGAATTTAAAAAATACCAACAATCATGAAAAGTTGTAAGAACATTTTACAAGTATGTGCTCAAAATGGTTAAAATTGTTCATTTTTGATCCGATTTCAAAATTTCATGGTTTGTTATAATCAGTGATAAAATCTCTACGTACTCACTGAAAAAAGTTTTGCATAAATACCCGCCGAAAATTTAGTTCATGGAACGAACACACGGGACCCACGGAACCAAGCTCCACTAGTCTGTCCCAAGCTTTTGGCTCCGTGGGCTCTCAGGGTTCTCTCTGCCTGAGCTACGTTTAAAATTTCAAGTCTCTAGCTCATCGAGAAGTTAGTTTAAAATCGATTGCGAAATTTGTACCGAACAGACAAACAAACGGCCAGACAGACAGACAAGAAAGCGAGCTAATATAAACGTAGTAAAATCGCCACAAGGGGCCGTTCTAATGTCATTTGATCGATGATGCAGTGCTAAAAATTATCGCATCTAAGCTACAGTCTCCGCAAGAATTATTTTTCTGTGAAAAAGAACGACGCTATGAATGAAATGTTTGAAATATCTTGAAATGTTTGTTTTTTATATACAGATCATACATACCCCAATGAGAGTAAATGGTGTTCAAGCAGGCTCAATGGACACTGTATCGGATTCATAATGGGAACAGAGGGCAACAGCTGTGACAGTATTGTCTTCTTCTTTTTCTTTCTATCCGGAATATCATCCGAAGCCAACGGCAGCACATCCGAGTATGACCTATGATGCGTCTTAGGCGATCCTTGGGTCACTACAATTTCTTCGGGATTGTTACTCTCCAGGATCTCATTGTCCGAATATTCCACCAAATCACTCTGGAGATCAGTTTGAACCGCAGAGACTGCCTCAACCGCATTATAGTCAGCTGACATCGGACTTTCTATTTGTGACTCAGGAGCTATATCCTCTGTAATATACCCATCAGTATCGATGAGACCGCTACTTCCCGTAGTCATCGACCTCTCCGTGAAACGTCGTTTATCATCTTTCTTCTTTGTTGTGGCCTCCAATATCCTATTATTCCATCCAAGAACTGCTTCGGATATGAGCCTTTTAAGAATGACTATACCATCTTCGATCCTGAACATCAAAGACTGTACAATTTTCTCTGAACTTTTTCCTTCGGACTTTTTATTCTCCAAAGTCGGAGACGTCAGTTTCAGCTGAATTTCTTCGATTTTATTCTTAAAGTATTGCTGATCTTTGGACAGTTGTTGTTTCATGGAATTCAGACCATCCTGATCGATAGACAACGTCGTCAGCTTGTCTCTAATGTTAGAAAATACTTCATCCCCTTTTAGTGCAATATTTTTCATCTCCTCTATTACGTTGCTGTGCTGTTTTGGGTCGTAATTGATCGTTATCAACGGCGGTGGCAATGATATTTCCCACTGAGAGACTCGCGTGTATCGAAATATTGCAACCATTTTCTTTCTGCTGAAATATTGATAATGGTCGTGATGTAAAGAGTGTTGACAAGAGTCCGTTCCCCGCTTTGTGTAGATGCTTCCATGAAATCTCAACTCTAAATACTTGGCAAACGACAGCGACCAAGTATCGTCTGACATCGGAACAACTGGTGACACGCTTTTACACTTGCTACATTTGCTCCACATTAATATTCTATTTGAATTTTCCTGGCCGGATGGTTCGTTCCGCAATTTGCTTAGACCAATGTGAACGCATCCTCCTTCATGAGCGAATCTTCTAACATGTTGAGCTATTTCTGCCCTGCAAGCTTGCGCCGGACACTTGTATTCAGTCGTCAAACAATAGCGCTTTAGAAAAAGCCCCAAAGCAATGTCGTTTCTGCCGTACAAATCCATATTTACAATCCATGGATTAACACAAAATGCTGGGGCATTATTACTGCTGTGAGAAAAACTACAAAATAAGACAGACAATCGTTGATGGGTTAAAGGGTCTAAGCAATCAGGCTGCATTACTATTCGCTCATTTCCATCGGTTGATGGCATAGTCTGTTTTAAGTCGAGTATAACATTGTTCGTCGGATGTATCCGGCTACCACACGCCCTGAAGGTTGCTAAAAGCGTTTGAACTTCAGGACTGTCTGTACTGTTGGTTATTTTTGTACCCACAAAAGCGTGTGGCGGTTTCATACTCAAATTAGTCATCCGATTGATCGGACGCACGCATTCCGTGGATATACTGTTCGATCTGCCGCCTTCAATCTTGTCTGTAAATTGTAGGGAGTGGTAGATGTCTTTGTGAAAAAACTTTCTCAATTCACAATTACGGCCTGGTTCAGTTTCTAAGTAAGGTATAGAAAACGTCAAGTAAGGAGATACGCTGAGTATTGTATCTTCTAATGCTTTTTTGAATTTGTTAGATAACGGTAAGTCTGTTACGCTTAATTGCGGAATGCTAGAGTTAGTTTGATCAAAAACGTCAATATCCTCATTCAGATATTGGTGTAAAGGATCGCTGCGATCGCTTATTGATTTACTATTAGTGCGTCTATCTTCGTACAACGACTTCTCCCTCAATTTCACTTTATCGGTTGGTTCGACATCATTCTTTAAACCATCTGTATCTATGGTTTCCTCTCTTACGTATTTCTCGTCCTTTATGGATGCTACAGTCATATTTTTGTCCGTCTTCGAATCAGACTGTTTAGAATCATTCAAACTTTGTCCGGCGACATCATTTTCGTGTAAATCGATCGCATCGTCAATTTTAGACGTATTAACTTTGGATTCCCGTTTAAATAATTTCAGAGTATCGTAAGGATCTGAATTATCATCCAACATGGTTGAAACTTGTTTGAACCTATCTGGACTAAACAATATATCGCCCTTATACAGGGGCTCAGCTTTGTCATTTTTTCCACCTTCTTTAGACGGGACCGATTCCTCTGTCAAAACTGTAGACCTACTGAGATTTTCGATCGTTGACGATAACTCGGCATTACTTTGTTTCGCTGAAATCATACTTATTTCAATGTTGTCGCCGATTTTATCCATGCTTAACACAGGCTCGGTTTCGTCTTCCGTATCCATCGAGAATCTCGGAGAATTCTCGTCCAAAAAGGAATTTACTTTTGGAGATGGAGGCCGGGCGAATTCATCCATAAGAAAAGACTTTTCCAAACGCCATGAGTAAGCCGAAAACATCATCATCGAAGTTACTTTTTTAACTTTTCTCAATTCACACTGAGATCCTCCGCGCAATAATATCGTTGAGCCTAAATGCGGATTGGCACAGCCCTCGAAGTACATTAACGTTTTTACTCCGTCTGAAAAATTATAAGATTTATTATGTCAAATAAATTATATTATATTACCATCCAATGAAAATTAAATCAAACACTTGACAGTCCCTATGAAGAGTATTGTAACTCACTTTTTTCGTTCGGGAAGTTTCTAAGATAAAACTTTTTGCATGTGCCAAGCCGATACCGCCCTGTAATATGGGCATCGACGCTGTTAACAATATTGGCTCCTGTACATCTGGCCACTCTTTCAAGAATGCTCAACTTTACATTCAATACCAGAGTGACACCACACTCCCGGAGTCTATCTTGAGCTAATCGCGATACAGAGCGATGCACCAAGACAAGATCTGGACCCAGCGCAGTTATTCGTGCTACTGTATGACCCAAGTATTCATGTTCCTGTAATTAAGGTATCCCAACTGTACCGCAGCGACCGTAAATAGCCTTTATTTATCTTATGCCTTATTTTATCCCAAATTCATGAAATTCCCAACTACTGAACGAATGAGAAACGGTCAGACCAGAGCATACTATGCTATTCCATTGCTAATCTACCTACTTGCTGTTCAAATTGCACTAGCAAATCGACTCTCCCTGCGTGTAAACAATGGACAAAATGAGTCTTTTCTTCGGCAAAAGCTTTGTCACGCTATCATGGTGATGGCTGCCATGCATTCGTCATGAAAAATGTGATGTGATACGTGTGGGGACAGGCAATTTGCACTTGTGTGATGTTTTCCGCATTTCCTTATTATCACCTACCTGTAACATAACTGGCTCCAGACTAAGTAATTTCCCTTCGACGCGTTGATACATCAAACCACATTGCAGTAAAAGAATTTTTGGATGTGCCAACATTGCGTTCATGCCTCGATGTGCAACATTCTTACTACATATCAATCCAGATATGATACTGCACTCGCTTCTGTTACCACCAGGCACTTTTTTTATTTGAACATACTGTTTTATGTCTATATCGTCTGCATCATGATTCAGATTCGGCCTGACTTGATCTACTATTTGATGTGCTATTGGCAAAATTATTTCCGACCAGCTCTGAGTCAAGCCTTCTTTGTTCAATAGCTGTTTCACCAAAGAATCTTCGTGTTGTTTGTAAGCTTCTCTGTCAATCAAGTAAGGAGAGCTTAGAGAAGATAAGAACTTAGCTAATATAAAAACGGGAATTGCATATTTCTTACTAACGTCAATTTGTTGTAAGCACTACTTTCGCCCAAAGTAGTTTTTAAATTATTTGGTTTATGCCAGCCATTTTTCTCTCTATTATCCTGAACATGGAGCGTGTCGCTTAACAACTCGTCAGGAATGCCTGAATTACATTCATGTTCACTAAATTTCACTTCTTTTTTCTCTATAGCATTGTCGCTGCTACTTAATTCAACGGATATTGTACTCAATTCCTCAGAAGTAGGACGTTTCAAAGTTACCGTCGACGCTTCCAAATTCAAATCCAAGTAAAAACTCGAACTTGACGATGGCAGACGGCCCGTTGTAGCCGGCACTGAATCCGGCTGTTTAGTTTCACTTTCAGAATCTGAAAAAACAACATCCTCAACGTATTAAGTATCTATTTCTTTTCACATCTCTGGCGTTACTGAATATAGATCCACTCTACCAGTTGTTGAATCGTGTTGAGGTATAGTCTTTACCCATGCAGGCTCTTGGGCATCACAGCTTGGTCGCGTTTCTTCTAAAAATTCTGAATTCATCTGCATTCTGGCCGGTTTCAAAGGCTTGTATATAGCTGGGCTATCCATAAAGATATTATCCGTTAGCATACATTCTATGAATCCCGCTTCTAGCATTGCTTGGCCAATTGCCGTCGCCTGAACTCTGCGAGGAGTGAAGAGAATATTTTATATGATAGTCGAACTTAAAGTATGAATGAGGGGCTATGGCTATACGCACTTGCAGTCTGAAAACGTTTTCATATTTTGATGCCGCACCCTGTGATAACAGTAAAGTCTAGACATACAGTTGATTCTCAAAAGTTGTATGCTCAAAAGTTGCAAAGCCTTCTCCTCAAGCGCATGGGTGCTTCCCCCACTCCCGACCGCCTAATCATCTACTATTCTGTGCGAAACGTCAACAATGTTTAGACATTGTCTACACTTCACCATCATCATAGAGTACGCCATAAAAATACACAATATTTCCAGACTTTAAGGTGCATATACCCCGTTAAGCTACGTGTAGCTCAGTGTAGTCTTACCTAGTTGCAGCCTTATTCTGAGATATCATCCAATCGACTAGTTCGCTTCCGAGAAAGCAATTTGGGTAGGTCCTCAGTCGGAGTCGGTGTGTTTGTAACAGAATAGCCTGACTTGAACGGAATATCTCTTCGTAAATCATTCTGAGAGATGCTGAATTCTGCAGAGCCAAGGCCCGTTCTGCCGAAGACAAGTAGCCGCTTGAAGCACTGGAAAACAAGGAAGATCGTAAATCGTTACCGGAAAATTATGAGAAACTAATTAAACGGTACTATATAAGGGATTCTCCGTCATACTAGCCGCGCTTGTATATTTTTTCAGCTTGTAGTGCTACTCAAAAGAGAGCCTTCTATGAATCATTTGAATCAGAGATATTCCGAAGAGAAAGAGACAAAGAGAGAAAGTGAGAAAGAACACTCTTGACTTCGCTATTTCATGTTAAAATACAGGAAGAACATGTGTTGAATTGAAGTACCGTCCAAAGGCATATTTTTCTTCCATATATCCGACGCTTGTTTTTCTTCTAGCTTGTATTTCAGGGTCTATGTCGACGTTTAAATTCCTTTGGGCTGCGGGCGATGTATTACTTCCATACTTGACTTGCAAATCTTCTTGTAAAGCCTTCAGATCTGCCGTTAGATCAGCCTCCATATCGGAAGATTGTAAATAGGACAATACAACTTTGCAACAATAGGTACATACCCGCAAATCTCCTGTGAATAAAAATTGTTTTTGTTCAAATCTTAATTCACTAACAATCGTTGATTGAATTAATCAATAAATTATTAAAATAAAGTGACATAGTGTCGTTGAAGGGGTACAAACACCTTGAAGAGGGATATTTTTGAAGGACCAGCATGGGTCTACATTATTTTTCAGACAACCAGTCTTATGACCGAAGCTTGCTAATCTTTTGGAATATAATCGAGTAAGAATTAGGAGTTGCGAGTCATTGGATCTGAAAGTTAGATGTGGTCAAAGTGGGAGCATTTAATGCAAGGATCTGGTTCAACTGTTGCAGTGATTTATGTTCTGAAAAAATTTTGATAAGTAAGCTAGCATAATTTATGGGATCGATGTAATCCCATTAGACTAACCGGTGCAACCCATAATCTTGCCAGGAATCACTTCAGAGCAGCATCTTGAACAAAATATCTGGCCACATACTCGGCAGTGATGCCTTCTGCGAAAAGTTGTGAATCTTTCCCCGCACTCGTAACATTGTTTGCTAACATTATCTGGCATCCAGTAGCTTCGCAGTTGTGAATCCTTGTAGGACTGTAAATTCTGGAAGATAATTGTACATGAATCATAACTGAGTGAAATCCAATTTTTTCATCTTCCAAAGAACAAGACTGATACACCAGATTAAAACTTTTGGGTCTATCTATTGGACAGAAGCTAATATCCCTGCTATAAGGTAAGATTTCTCTCAATAATACCTCACAAATAAAGGAAGTGCCGGAAGGAAATACTTTGATCAGGATTCCCGCTTTTCGGTCAACTGAATTGCTTGAATCAAATTCAAGTGTGTTATTTCAATGCAGGAAATCAATTACTATCAATTCAGGAATCTATTAATTTCAAGTTAAGCAGAACCACAGTAAAGCGCCAGTTCCAATTGCCGAAGTCTCAAATTGGAAACATATTGTCAATAACATGCTGTAGCAATTGGTTTTTAGTTATTCAGTCTTATACACTCCCACGTTTATTACTTTTATATCATATCTTCAGGTCTGAGTATTGAAACGTGAGTGAAAGATACCGTGTAGATGCAAATTGTAAGTTTCTTTGAAACGTTGATAAAAAGAAGTTAGTCAGCCTGAGCCGTTTCAATCTTTTATCTGGAGTAGGGTATCTTTAGAAGGTGATTCCCATCAACATTTGTATTTACTCCTTTTGCAAATTTCGAGGTATCGATTTTAACATGAAAATCACGATTTCCGAATTTTCGAGAATTTCTGTCCGGAATGTGGGCTCAGTGATGCATCCTTCTTGTTTGGCAATTTATTTCGCATGAGAATCATATTCAGCAGCTGCAGAATCGAATTAACATAGGGGCTGTTCATAAACTTTATAATAACTACGTCAAACTGTTTTGAGAAAGAATGTTTGAAAACCATACAAAATTTTGCCTGGTGCTGAATATTAGTATAAGTTCTGCGATTTAGAGACTTCCATCATAAGAGACTTTGGTTGAAATTCTTGAAATGTTGTGTGACAAGCCTGGATGGATTCAAGTTGAGTTAGTCAAGTAGAATAAACTGAAATCTGAAATTGAACCACACCCGAACAGAAACAAAGCGTCCCATATCTCCAAGAAGACATCATCGTTACTTTAATATCGGCTAAAAGTTGGTTTGAAGGGGTACATATACCTTGGAAATAATTTGCTTACCATCACTAGTACGCTGTGAAAAAATATCCCAATGACTCAACTTTGTCACAGCTGATTACTAGCATTTTAAGACACTATTTAAAGTTATTTCAAATCATATTCCATCGCCTATCATGGATTGTTTGCACCCAAAAAAAAGTGTTTGTCTTAGGGTGCAGATTGCAGGGCCCTTAAAAATTCTCCAAATTTCGTGAGATCATTCTGCTTTGATGTATTTCCAGGGCGAACTAATAATATTAGATGAATATAATTTCAGGAGTACGAAACTTACTTCATTTTGAGTCATTTCTATGTGACCGTTGAGAAAAAAGTATGTTACATGCTCACAACCATAAAAGACTGAACTTATTATTCTATATACCATTGGTTTGCCTCAAAATGACATCATTTTCGAATATTTGCTACAAAATTCAAAAAGTTTTCATGAACAAGGCAATATGTACCCCATGACGATTGTCTCTCCTTACCTAGACCCAATCTATGTGGGGCGAATTCCATAAAATCTAAAATAATTTCCAATTATGTATAAAGATCCAAATACTCGGCTGTGAAAAAATTTGATCTATAGAATATTTCTTAAAAGTGTACCAGTGTTTTGGAAATAAAATTTTCTCAAGCCCAGGCAATGTACTCCGTTATTGAGGATATCTTGACTCGAATATTTCCTTCCATAAGCTTTCCTGGATATAAGAAATCATACGCTGCTTTTAAGAGCGACAATATTGCTGATGCGTTTCAAAACATTAGGTAGGCTCCGTCCTTCAGCAGTATCTAGTGGTAAATTCATAACACTAGCGGTATCTTCTTCTGGAGTTTTTTCCACGCTGTCGGATCGCTTCCATGACTCGGAATCCCCAGAAGAGCTATGCTCGTCGTTGTTGGGCGAGATTGCCGATCCATCGCTCACTGACGAACCTGGAATATAGAACTGTGTGTCAGTTTTATTGCGTATCAAGCTTGATATCACTTGCTCACGTTTTATTCCCCATTATAAAATATTCTCCTGCAACTGTTCACACTCATACATAAAATTAACCAAAACTAGTTGGGCTAACAAGCCTAGATTCTAGATAATGCTTTTTGAACATGTCATTGGTAACCTCTTAGAGGGAGGCGTTGCCTGTGGTCATAAACTTAAAGGTTAGTTGTTCGACACACAGCCACGTGATGTTGTATTACATATCTCATGCCGATTACCTCGGTATCGCACAGGGTGAATTCCTAACGTCTATCCACCAAGAGTCGTGTTCAGGTGAAAAAAAGTCGGAGTCAGGAATTGTTTCAGTCGCTCGCAAGTCCTTGATTGGCTGTCTGGTAGTAAACAATTGCCGATTCCGACCCTAGGCCACCTCAACATGTCAGGAATTCTCCCTATATATTATAAACTGGCGTTGTTTACCTTTAGCAAAGTTGAAAAACTTCGAAAACAGAGACGCGACTACTGGCTGACTCTCCTCTGGGCTTAACGGGGCAAATTCCGTCAATTTTGACGGCGAGTTCATATTTTTATTCATTTTACTATTAGACTAAAGTCAACGTGCGTTAGCTTTAATGGTGATGATATTCATCTCAAAGATTAATATTTTCTCATTATCGCGTCTTCCGACTTTTCAGGAAACATGTGTTGATGTTTCCCGAACTAAAGAAAAAGTTAAACACACGGTTTTGAAACAATCGACTTTGACAATATACTAGCGTGACAACTGACAAGTGGTGTGACAGCAGCTGACTGACGTCCGATATGTAACGTGCGTTCAGAAATCCGAATTATACTGCCAGTACTGCCGAGTGTGACGTCATACGGTCGACTGCTGATGTGTATAGACGTTCCAAAACGCATCGGCGCCGACACACACTCTCGGCGTGACGTCAAGGTGTCGTCCCATACAGTCGAGTAAAAATGGCATAGGGGGGGCAGGGGTCTACTCGATTTTTACCGACCCCGTCTATTTTCTCTAATATCTCCGAAACGGAGCTATTAATCGACTAGTCCTTTCGGCAGCCGATGATGAACTGGTATGTTTGATTGGATGAAATCGCATTTTTTTTTTTAATCGAAAAATGTATACGTGCCATTTATTTCGACTTATATCACAGCCTACGCATTAAAAATGCCAAATCGGCCTCTGTCGTCCGACACTGTATGGAATTCCGAACATAACGATCCAAAAACCTCTTTGTTTCCGACAACGATGAGAGGGCAAAACGTATTCCACGATTTTGTGGTAATTTTTGCGATTGTCCACGGTTGAAAGCGGTAATGATCGCTAATGTGATGAAAATCAGTTCCCAGAACGCCCGTGAGATATCACCACGCGCTCGTTTCTAGCTTATTAGTCAGAGATGATTGGACTGCAGACCGAGTCACGTGGTACCAGGTGTATCAACGTAACAGCGCGGTGACATCTTACGGGCATTCTGGGAACTAATTGTCATCACATTAGCAGCCATTACCGCTTTCAGCCGTGGACAATCGCAAATATTATCACAAAATCGTGGAATACGTTTTGCCCCTTGATGGTTGTTGGAAACAAAGATGTTTCTGGATCGTTATGTTCGGAATTCCATACAGAATCGGGCTACAGAGGCCGATTTTGCATTTTTGATGCGTAGGCTATGATAAAAGTCGAAATAAATGGCACGTCTACACTTTTCGATCAAAAAAAAAAAAATCCGATTTCATCCGATCAAACGTACCAGCTCGAACTCATTACTTGTCAAACATCGGCTGCCGAAAGGACGAGTCCACCCCCTTAAAGGGACCAGTATGTCGCGATTGAAAAAATTAAACATAGTCCAAAATCAATTTATTTCTTCACCAAAGTTCATTTCACATTATAATCGTCTCGTCTCAAAACTCTTGCTGCACGAATTTAGACACACCGTTGGTCCGATTCGACTTCTCTAGGTTCAGAATGGTTCGGAAGACGGGCCGTCAAAAAATGAGTGAAGGAAATTTGAAAATTCCATTCTTGGGCCGCGTAATTTGCCAATAAGTGTAAAGGAAATATTAAATGTTTGAAAAATCGACTATATCTTCTATGATAAATTTTTTTAATTAATTTATAACCTCATAAATATAATCAATTTATTCCCTCAATAATTTCCCTCATTTATTTTATGACGACGCAGCTTTCTAACAATTTTGAATCCAGAGGAGTCGAATCGGATCAACGCTGTGCCTGGAATCGTGCAGCAAGTGTTTTGAGATGGGTCGATTATAATGTAGTGAAATGAACTTCGGTGAAGAAATAAATTGATTTTGGACTGTGTTACACTAGTAACACTACCCTGGCGGAAATATTTTTACGACCTTTCATGAATATTTTCAATAATTTCTACGCATCAAACTATGACGTTTTACGAAACTGACTACGAATTTTCAATGCATTTCGGACAAATATTAGTTTTGTCGTAGTAAGCTGTAGTTAAAAATCTTAGAATTTCGTAATTTCTAGTTGAAGACGTACTTGAAGAATTTTTTTTTTTTTTTTTTCAAATGTCATAATTAATGCTAGACAATATTGGTAGGAAGTTAGAATGTTTCGTAGATTGTCATAGAGGGTCATAGTTCTGCTGGAATTTCCGAATAGAAACGGATACAAAAAGAGTGTAGCCGTTTCAACTAGGTTTCTGGTTCCGGATTTTCGGACATGTAATCAGATTATCAGATTATCATGATGGAGGATCACAGTTTGTTTCTATATCTGAATTCGTTTGTATCGGTGTTACCCAATCAAATTTCTCATTTTATTTTTTCTTTAACATTGTGTTTTCATGTGGGTCACCCATCCAAATTCTGGTCACAGATGAAATTGCTTAACTTCGTTGATCAACTGACGTCCGGTGTCGATCTGGATCTAATCGTCGACTGTTACAATCTGTAACACTTTTCGACTCAATAGGTAAAGTTTGATTTGTGAGGATTTACATCAATATGTATGTAACTGTAACTGTTGACCCGTGGCGGGTTAATTTTCAGTGAAATGAAAATAAATGATTAAATCTAGTGATAAATTCTGTCACCATATGGCATCAAGTTACAGTTAATTATGAGTGTTAACGACGTCGTCGCCGGGGGATCTTACCCTCCCCAGTCCGGAATCCGACCCTCGGACTATTACTTTACTTGCACTCCTTCACTCTAAAACCCCGAAAACAAAACTTCATTTTTCGGGTTATGTCCGCAAATTTGGGATTCGGCCCCACTGTGCACTGCAACGAAAAATATCGTTTGTAACACGGGCGTAATATTTTATGCCCTCGTGTGATGCCGTAATCACTCGGGGGCTATCTCCGACGACCTTCGTGTACGGCGATCACACGCGGGTATAAAATTTTACGCCCTTGATTTCATAATTGGGTGTAGGAAAATCTAATTGTTCGAAAATTCTTGTAGAAATTTGTAATTATTCACAAAAATCAATTGAAATCTGAGTGAGAGAAAAAAAAAAAAATTATTTTGGGGTCGTAAATTTCCGTAATAGATTGTAGAAAATTTTAATTATTCGTAAATGGTAGAAATTCGTGAATATCTATGAAAATCGATTGAGAACTACAAAAAAAAATTTACATATTTCGGGGTCGTGAATTTCTGTAATAGATTGTGGAAAGTTTTCATTATTTGTAAATTGTTGTAAAAATTCGTGAATTCAAATGAAAATTGATTATGAACTACAAAAGAATAAAACATCATTTTGGGGCCGCAAATTTCCGAAATAGATTAAAGATAATTTCTCTAATTATTTGTAAATTGTTGTAGAAATTCGGGAATTTCTATGAAAATCGATTGAGAAGTACAAAAAAATTTTACATATTTTGGAGTCGTGAACTTCTGTAATATATATGTAGAAGGTTTTGATTATTTGAAAATTATTGTAGACAATCGTGAATTTTTAGGAAAATCGATTGGGAACTACAAAAAAAAAAATTACATATTTCGGGGTGGTAAATTTCCGTAATATATTGTAGGAAGTTTTGATTATTTGTAAATTATTGTAGAAATTCGTGAATTTCTATGAAAATCGATTACAAACTACCAAAAAAAAATGATATATTTTGGGGTCGTACATTTTCGTGATTGGGAGTAGAAAGTTTTAATTATTTGTAAATTGTTGTAGAAATTCGTGAATTCAAATGAAAATCGATTACAAACTACAAAAAATAAATGATATATTTTGGGGTCGTACATTTTCGTAATTGGGAGTAGAAAGTTTTAATTATTTGTAAATTGTTGTAGAAATTCGTGAATTTCTATGAAAATTGATTACAAACTACAAAAAATAAATATATATTTTGGGGTCGTACATTTTCGTAATTGGGTGTAGAAAGTTTGAATAATTCGTAATATTTTGTTGAAAATTGTAGGATTTCCTAATTATTTATTAAACGTAATAAATTTTCATAGTAATTCGTTAAATTCTATGACAAACTGTTACGAAATCTATTGTTTTCTACGATTTTTCACAAAATCGTCATTTTCATAAAACGTTGTAGTTTATCGTACAAAAAATTTCCGCCAGGGTAGAAACTTATGATCAAGGTGTCGAACTAAGAGCTTATAGACATTTCAATCATACCGATCAGTATCATGATTGATCAGTGGCAACGCGAGATCACGCCTGGAAAGTGTCAGATTTATGCGATATCGCAAAATAAGTGATTTTATGCCGTGCGTTTTCGTGTATGCGGGTCACTCGTGGTTCACTCGCGGTTCACTCGATTCAGCTCGACACAGATATTTGCATAGCCGTAGATGAGTAATTCCACGTCAAACCGGACAGCTTTGTGACCTCGATGTTACCGATTTCGCTATAATTTTTTTACGGGTTCTATGGAACAAATAAATTTGTCAAACAATTTATTTTTTATTTTTTTGGCCCCTATTTTCCAAGTTACACGAGGGTGAAATTCAGAAAAAAGAGCCAAAAATCGAAACATACTCCCCTTCAAACGGTCATATCTTTGGTCGTACTCATCCTAGCGACTTCATTCGAAAACCATTTCAAAGCTATTGAATGGCACTTTCAATATATATTTATTGAATTCTGCGGTAACGAACAATTTCATTTGTTATAAACAAATATATTATTCAAACGTGATTTTCAAAGCAAGAACCACGCGTTAAAATTCTCAAAAAAATATGAGCGTATTCCTTGATCAATTCTCTACAAAATTGTCAAGTAAACGGGATGGAAAATCGATAGGAACTATGTCCAAACGATTTATTTATAAGCGACGGCGCGCGCTGCCACCAAAAGACGTACGGTAAGGGTACGGTTTTTTGGTGGCAGCGCGCGTCTTCGCTTATAAATAAATCGTTTGACCATGGTTGCTATCGTTTCTCCATCCTGTTGACCTAACAATTTTGTAGAGGATTGATCAAGGAATACGCTCATATTTTTTTGGGAATTTTAACGCGTGGTTCTTGCTTTGAAAATCACGTTTGAATAATATATTTGTCTATAACAAATTAAACTGTTCGTTACCGCAGAATTAAATAAATATATATTGAAAGTGTCATTCAATAGCTTTGAAATGGTTCTTGAATAAAGTCTCCAGGATTGATACAATCAAAGATATGACCGTTTGAAGGGGAGTATGTTTTCGATTTTTGGCTCTTTTTTCTGAATTTCACCCCCGCGTAACTTGGAAAATAGGGGCCAAAAAAATTGAAAGATAAATTGTTTGATAAATTTATTTGTTCCGTAGAACCCGTAAAATTTTTTTTAGCGAAATCGGTAACATCGAGGTCAATTTTTGATTTATTTTGTCCGGTCTGACGTGGAGTGGCTCAGATGCAAATATCTGTGTCGAGCTGAATCGAGTGAACCGGGAGTGACCCGCATACACGAAGAAACATGCAATAATAAAACTTGATGACATAAATTTTACTCATATGAGGAATAAGAAGGAACGATCAGTAAAATCAACCTTGAATATACAGGGTGTACTTTAGACTGCCAAAAAAAAAAAGAATTTTTTTCTAGCTCGCACCACCTCAAACCAATATTACTCTTACAATATGACCTTCCGCACAGAGTGGGTCCTGTACGATGATTTTCAGAGGTGTCGCACGAAGGACTTATTTTGTCCATCTGATTAATACATAGAAAATTGACTTCTTGTGTGTAAACGCGTATAATTTCCGTTCTGTATATGAAAAAAGATTCAGAATTTGTAGGCAACATTTTTGCAGGTTTAATAAAATTATAGCTTATAGATTTTTCTTTTCCAAACTCCGAATATACATTGTGAAGAACTAAAAATTGAAAGGTCGGGGCGGTCTGATATATAAATATAACACGTGAGTATATAAATATAACGAAGTTATATTGCAGGAATCTTGCGGTAACATTGCAATGCAATGTTGCAAAAGTCATATTGCAGAGATCTTGCAGCAATATTGTAAGTGCAATGTAATGCAAATGAGCTTTTGCAATGTTGCTGCAACATTGTTGCAATATTACGTGCTGTATGGGTGTGTTGATTTTGGGTTTAAAAATTCGAAGATTCCATATTAGGTGATAAAGAAATAGAAAAAAAAAATCGGCCCACGTTTTCCTTAACGGGGGGGGGGGGGGGGGGGGGGGGGGGGGGGGGTGTTTTGTGTCATTCACTGAATTATTGAGAATTTTTCCAGATTTTTGAAAATGGGCATTGGCAATCGACTTCAAAAATTTATAAAAAAATGAACGGCTTCATAAAAGAGAAAAAATTGAAAAAAATTCAAGTCGCGTTTTTTTACCGAGTAGAATGTTAAGAAAAAACATGAAATGATTTTGAGTTTGGTGATGGGGTTTAACACTGAAAGAGTTGGCGTGGAATGCCCCATATCTAATTTACATGGTGGAAATCGATTCGGGATGCGATTCATAGTTTTCAGACCTCTTCCGACATCATTAAGAATGATCTGCTGCAGTCACGAGTCAAAATGTAATTGTGACAGAAAGTGTCCTAGTTTATCTGGATCTGGTTCCTGCGTAGAAAAGCCTCAGAATAACTCTTTAAGGTATGAATTCCTCGAGAACGGTACAAATAGATTGCATGATTCTAAATAAAATCTTCATTACGAAGTTGCAAAGATTCTTAATCTAATATCAATGAATGTTTCAGTTTTATACAAAATGTCTGTCCAGCGTTTAGTCAACGACACAAATTCAACGCACATTGCACTACGTTCGAACATAATTACTTTTTTACAATCAATGTGGCATGACATTAACGAAAGAAAAAAAAATTAAGGTCGCATATCAAAAGCTGGGCATAAACTTAATAATGATTCAACAATAATAATGATATTGATGCTTCGCGTTGACCGACTGGCAAGCAGTATCCATCTGGGTCTTCCTTTCTTTTGCAGACTTTTTCTCACGATCGTGGTTTCACTTTCCTAGCACATAGCTATATAATTTATCCTGGGCTGCTTCGGACTCACTGCTTACTACTCTCCAGCTGTTTCAATTTATGATGCCTTTTTGCCACGGGCTGCAGCCACACTGTGTAGAAGTTTAAACTACGAGAATCACAATTCTAAATCGATGGAAATTGACGAAAAACTTCAATATTTTATTGTGCTGTGCAGACCTAGGCATTTCACACAATTCAGGTCCCATGCTCAAAGCATAGCATAGCTTTAAATCATGACCATACTTTTTCGGATTTCCTCTGGATAAAAATCGTTGATTTTACTATCTTTTCTTCACACACCAAATTAACAGTGGATATAATTATTGAATCACTCATAATAGGGGGAAAAAAAATTGTCGAAAATGATACATGTATACAAGCACCGTCATGATTTGGGTGAAAGACTGTATGAAGTCAATTGAAACTGCGAATCCTTTCATATTCGTAGCCGATAGAGGCGACATATACGATCGCAGCGGGCCTGGATAGTTGCGAAGCCTCTGAATTGCATAAAGAGGGCTTTCTCCTTGATACAAGGACGATTTATCTCATTGCGCTAACACGACTTCGAGCCTTTCCCTATTCTCTCTAACTGCATCTTCTTTGCTGTATCTGTATATGTGCGATATATCTGAGCGAACTAGACGTTTGAATTGAGTGATTAATGACTTCCGAATAGTTTTTGTCGTGTTATAATCTTCTCCAGTTCGAAACGGCTGTTATTATATTAATTATGGTGAGATGAAACTGCTTCCAATGTTCTTAATTGCTAATAATCAATTAACGCTTTTACAATCCAAAAACAATATCGCCTATATGGCGCTATTTACAAGCTTAACAAGAACAGTCATGTAGATGTTATAAAATATACTGGTTCACCTACTCTGTGCAAAGTAATGGAAAAACGAGAGCAGCGTAAATTACCATGCCTCGACGCTGCGGAAAGAGATAAAACTAAAATAACAAACTGGGCTGCGCTGCGCTGCACTGCAGTGAAAATTCTGTAGTTCACTATTCAATAGCGCGTGTAACGAGAGAAAATGGGAAAAGTATTGCTCACTCAAGTGAATCTCAACGTTCAAATACGACCAACGACTTTACACTTTCGTCTACATACGTTTATAATAGAGCCACGTATAAGTTCATGTGAAGCGTTCAATAATTCGATTCGAATGTCAATTGTCCAGTGGCTTGATGGGGAACATACACCTTGAAAATAATTTTTTTCAAATCACTGCTACGCTCTGAAAAAACATTCTAGTGACTCAATTTTTCTACAGTTGATTAGTGCTATTTTAATACATAATTCATGATTTTTCCAGATTTTATGTCCTCCGCTGAACATAAATTCAGTCCATCGTAGAAAAAGCAGTTGTCGTAGGGTACAGGTTGCTGCGTTGGATGAAACTGTTTTTCAACTTTGGAGGATGTACCCCCTTAACTTCGCAATCTTTTCGCTGCACACTGGGCTCTAAGAGTGGAGAATTCTTGGATAAATCGCCATCTTGGGGAACGAAGTTTCTACGGGCATTGCAGCCTTTCGTTGATTTTCCCGTAGCTGCGGCCTGCGATCTAGACTTAGGATGGTACGGATGAGTCCCCTCCTTCATAGGCAATACGCGGCACAACTCTTTCCTCGATGATGCGATCCTTGTACACCAAAGCTGCCGACGGTGAAGACGGATACTAGGCCAGACCTAGTTCGTTCCCGGTCTCTATCGTCAAAGCGTCGTCGAGAGCGCACGCGGAATCTTCACTGGTGTTTGATCCCCAACGTGGGAAAGTTGTACCAAATTGGAAGCAGCTGGGCAGCGCAGCTCATTGCAGTCTTCTACAGATTATCAAAGGACGAGCGTCCTCCTTGCGCTAGTTTGACCTCAAATCGTCTTTCACTATCGATTAACCGGTGTTTTCGCTGTAGCATGCACGAGTTTCGAAAATATCATTCCAATCATTGAGATTGGCAGCAAGTCCCGCCGAGTCTTCGGATATCGTCCAAAGGCGATGAACCTACGTACTCTGGTAGCGGTCGCGCACCTTATCGCTCTTATCCAGAATACGTCATCCATGATGAAGTTGGGTCCAAACGAGCACGAGAGTGAGTAAGATTTGACTCATCTGTTGTCTACCGAATCGGAAAAGACCATCCGGGAAATTTGAAGGCAGGAATTAATTGAACACTTAAAATTATTCAGAATGTGGTCGAGCAGCTGCTACCCAGAGGCAACCCCGTGCCTCGAGCAGTTCGAGGGCTGCAACTGCGGCGCTCTCAACGACAGGGAGAATCTTTAATGGAAAACCAAGCCACAGGGGCGCCTGGCCTTGGCAAGT
The DNA here is from genome assembly GCA_914767705.2 of Tenthredo notha. Classification (NCBI taxonomy): domain Eukaryota; kingdom Metazoa; phylum Arthropoda; class Insecta; order Hymenoptera; family Tenthredinidae; genus Tenthredo; species Tenthredo notha. Next base: position 4,314,953 of record OU611916.1, read on the forward strand.
ATCACTCCAACTTCTCCATCCAAAGATGGGATTTATCGGACACTGGTGTGGTGGAGTCCTCATTGATCCTATGTGGGTGCTCACCGCAGCACACTGCATTCACAAGTAAGGTGACACCTCCCGTTTGTAAAAATGGTCGTCAAAATCCCTGGAAATTTCCAGAGACTTACACAACGCTTCAGTGTACTTCAAACAAAATTACGAATTTCTATCAATTCTTTAGAAAAATAGTTTTTTGCATTCAAAAGAAAATCTGTGCAATATTGTGTCGAAACAGTTTCTAATTTTGTGTATAGAGCTATTTATAGTAGTAGTTCGTCGGAGACAGGCAAGATGATTCTTCATTTTCAAAGGTGCTTTATTATTTTGTGACGTTTCGGCTGGCAACGGCCGGCCATCCTCAGACTAGATAAGAAACATGTTCGACAGACTACTTATAAAGTCTACCTATTCTCAACCTAGTCTTAACCACGTTGTTGTCATGCTCTAATTTTAAGCTGTTTTGTTTATTGTAATAGTTTATCAAAATGTTTACCATTCCAGTCTTAGAACAACAGGTAAACTGTCTTGTTCACAAATAGTCCATTAGATATGCATGTTTTATAAATATTGATAGTTTATAATTATATCTGTTACTTTACTTTATAAGTAGTCTATCGAACATGTTTCTTATCTAGTCTGAGGATGGCCGGCCGTTGCCAGCCGAAACGTCACAAAATAATAAAGCACCTTTGAAAATGAAAAATCATCTTGACTGTCTCCGACGTACCTTTCCAATACACAACACAGTCACGAATCTACAATGTAGTAATATAAGCCGTAATTTTCTGCAAGAAATTTCAATGTAAAAACGATCAATTCTCATCCATATGTTTAAAATATTCCAAACAGAGTTTCGAATATGATCAAATTTTTTATAAAAGTTCCGTGATTTGCTTTAAGGCCCATCCGTAGCCGCCCACCTCCTTTTGATACAATGTGACACATTTCGATTAATATCCGAGCCCAGGCGTCAAAAACGCAAAAAAGGCCAAGGCTGCGCGAATTCAAATTCAATTCCGAACACATACGTCCAAAAAAATGTTCGTTTCATGCGAAAATAGCGACTAGAGATGGTTATTACATTGTTACGAAAAACATTACATTACAAAAAATGTAAAAACCATTTATAGTCTCTATTTTCGCACGAAACGAACATTTTGTTGGACGTATGTGTTCGGTATTGAATTTGAATTCGCACAGCGTTGGCCTTTTTTGCGTTTTATATCGAAATCGGATAATAATCGAAATGTGTCACATTGTATCAAAAGGAGGTGGGCGACTAGGGATGGGCCTTAAGAGCATGTCCTAGTCCTACCTTTACCGGCTTTAAAAAAAAGTGAAACATCAAAAAAACTCCGAAACGATGGTTAAAAATGATATATAATGGATTTATTCGATGATTAGGGACGAATGGGTTCGATCCAGTACCCGAGATTCGTTAAAATCGAGAAAAATTAATTTTTTATGTTCGTCAAGTGCGTCCGTGTTATCTATTTTGGTTAATATCAAAGTCTACGCGTGAAAACCGCAAAAACCGGCAACGTACCCCTAGTCTACATGCAATGACGAACATTTGTGTCTAAAAATTTTGTTGCTTCACGCAACAATGGGGCGATTAAACCGAAAGTAGAGCGGTAGTCAAGATGTAAATAGTGTAAAATTGTCGATTTCTGACAGCTGATCGTAAGACAGAACCTATTCGTCCCTAATTATCGAATAAATCCATTATATATCATTTTTAACCATCGTTTCGGAGTTTCTTCGATGTTTTGCTTTTTTTTTAAAGCCGGTAAAGGTAGGACTAGGACATGCTCTTAAATCAATTATTCTGTGAATTCTGAATCTGAATAGATCCTAAAAATCTATTGAAAAGACCAAATTCGCTTACAGCAGAAATCTTTACAGCTTATAAAAAAAAAGTTGCCCTGATTTCTCTATGAAATTCTTGGATCTTGTTCAATAGTCTTTGATTATCTATAATTTCCTGACATATATCTGTGAACTGGTTAATCAACTTTTACTCGAAATACTTGCAATTCGCTGAAAATATTCTCTTTTTTCTCAAATTCACCAATCTGGGAATTTCTCACAATTTCTTTCGATGAATACACGGTTCTATAAATTCAGGTCAAGTTGAGGGCGAGAAATAAGATTCGAAATTTACCACGAAAGAAATAAAACCCAATCGTCGATGTTAGATCTGCTCAATTCAGGCGTTTCCCGTTAGCCTACCTTTAGGCGCATGATTCTCCTCAGAATCGCTCTGTATACTAAGAGGTTTCCGTGAAACATCGCAGTCAGTCACCGCCAACTTGGCACCACCCAAGATTTTCGTCTGTTTATTTATTTATTCAAACGTCCTTTTTATTTATTTATTCAAACATTATTTATTCATTCATACATTTATTAATTAATTGATTTATTTATTCACACATTCATTAGATAATTTTACGGCCTTTGAAAGTTTAAAATTAAAAAGGGGATGGCCAGCCTGCGAAAAACAGACGAAAATCTTGGGTGGTGCCGAGTCGGCGGTGACTGACTGCGATGTTTCACGAAAACCTCTTAGTATAGATATACAACTCTAACAAATGTCGGTCCGCTACCCAAATCACTGAGATGTAAGCGAGGAATCGCCCGGTAGACTACCCTGGAATCGAATAAGAAATGGGCTGTTTGGCGCCATACCGGCGCGATTAACAAACTACAACTACTTGTTATTTCCGTGGTGCAGGATAATCTGTATTGCACGGTTGCTGATAAATTATCTTTCAATTGGCGCCAAATACGACGACATCGACTTTGCGCGATAATTCAAACCATTTTAACGGAGTTTGCCGTACATACAATTACTACAGTGTTATACATAGATCGTACTACGCGGTACTACGTATCTCTAATACCCGCATAGTAAAGCCACATAGAATGATGTAAGGCGTAGGAAAATCAGTTCGCAGATGTTACGAATTCATTCCGCATTTGTCAGATCTTCATCTACCCGTTTGACCTGCAAATACGTTCATGATATGGTCGAAGATCTAGAATTCGGTATTAGTCAAGTGAAAACTATTTAGGAGATGAGAAATTTCGCGTTGAGCCTGTCAATAGGAATTCGCATCGACTCGAGACGCGCTTTCCATTCATTCGCCAAATGCTAGGCAACGTTGAGTCACAATTTCATTTATCGCATTGGTAACCCTTTACGGTTGTCTTTTCTGATGGCCAGAGGAAGCAGGGAGAGAAGCAAATCGATAGAAGCAAATCTCGCGAATTACCACCTCAAGTTTCCTTTTACTTAGTATGAAAACAAACTTAAAACTATGCCTACGTAAGATCGTTGTCGAGTAAAGCTCTCGCCTTGAAACTCATAATTATAGTCACACGGAGACACCGCCGCATGCAATTACAGGATTAAGATTTCTAATTCTGATTTGCATTCATCAATTTAGGAAAGATCTCTCCTACCTCTTTGATTCCACTTCACTAGCTATTCCCCTCTCTCTACGTCACGTTGCGGTCTCTCTTTCTCAGGTACGTGTACCTGTCTCTGGCCCTCGTTTTCGCTCGAGTGAAAATGAAATGAAATGAAACGAAATGAAATGAAACGGAATGAATTGAAATGAGACTAAATAAGATAAATGATATTTTCACTACGCAGAAATAGCGCAATACAATAATCCGTTGACTTAACAACCAGCAATAACTGGAACAACACTTTTACCAGAGACAAAGTAGGTACAGTAATGTTCATTAATGGGTTCGCAATGGCTAACTTTTTCTTCTGAATTTTTCGGAAACGAGTTTCGATTCTAGTTGTATTTTACAGTCGTGTTTACTCAAGCCTACTGTCGACTGCTTCGTCGGCCATTAGCACATGAAATACGACTAGAATGGAACTCGTTTTTGAAAAAGTCAGAAAAAAAGTTAGTCACTGCAAACGCATTATTGAACATTACTGTACTCGCGGTTCTCCTAATTCATCAATTCCTACTCACATGGTTTATCTAACGATAAATTGTGGCGACTTAACCTGAAGATCGGCTGTGGATTCTAAAAAACTAGTCATATTCAGTGGGCATGCACCGAGAGGACTTTTAGAAACTATACAATCCCTTGCGCATGCGCTAAATAATTCAATTTTATTGGTCGTCGAGATCGTACCGTGGTGATATTTTAACCTGCGAGGCATGGGTGCTAACCTGTAAGAAATTAAGCGGGAGCTAGCAAACTCGCGCGCGTAAGGTAGTCAATCGAGGTTATGTTGCTTTTCATCTTAATTCAATTATTAATACCGTATTGAATTAACACGATTAATCAAACTTCCCGGTATGTACACCTCATGCAATTAGCTCTGAGAATCTGAGTCCTCGGTCGCCCTCTATATTATAAGGAGATCTTGGAGTCGAATGCATGAAATGAAATACCGAGCAAAGATAAAAGCCGGATAGATCACTTGTTCTCAAATCAAATATAGAAGGTTTAGAATGTATACCGGTACTGAAATAGATATACCAATGGAGGACCAACACTCCACAGCGCGGAAAATTAATGCGCTTACACACATCCCATACATTTGATGCATTATTTTTGGTAATACCCCACACAGCACTCAATATTGTATCAACATTGCAACAATATTGGGTGCTGTGTGGGACATGCACAAAAAGTGCCTGTTTTCGTGCCTCTGAAGTGTGTCAAACATGGCGTATTTCAGTAAGGCATGTGGAAACTATACCGCGCATGCGACAATCGGCTTCATCTGCTTTCATGATACGCAAGTTACATTGTGAATGGTTAAACGGAGTATGCTGAATATAAGATTTCATGGAAGAACTCTGTCTAATTGTTAGATTTTCATAAAATGCTTCAGTCACATTATGCCACGTGGCATAATTATCTTGCTCGATCAAAGTTGCACTATGGTCTATGTTTGTCAATGAATTTGCACATTACAATTATACGAGTATCCGAATGGCATGCATGACTCGTAATTACTGGACTTCAATAGCTACTATTGCCATGTCAATAGTTTATTTCCGTAAAAGTTTTCTTGAATTGGATTATTGGCAAGCTGCATTATCAAAAGCTTTCGCTTTCAAGGTGAAAATAATTTCTCCAAATCGCGCCAATTTCCTGGCTCCCATCTTACTGTTCTTCAATGATTATCCTATTTATCTTTACAATCCATCGACAATTATTGGATCGTCAATCTTTCGATTTCAGCGAACTCTTCAATTTGCCTATTGGCGCTTTGTGGACAGCGGTGGTTGGTGAATGGGAGTTGGACTCCGGTCGACGAGGATCGGCTCGTCTTCCAGTGGAACGTGTTATCCAGCACGAGCGCTTCAACAACTACGTTCACGACATAGGTGGGTGAATTGATGGATGAATGAGTTTACGTGGAAACAGATTTTTGTTTAATATTTCAATTCATATTTCATAAAAACTATTATACCCTACAAATCAATCGGCATTGCTACAGCTCTGTTGAAATTGGGCAGACCAGCTCCACTGTCGTCTATGGTGCGAACGATTTGTCTACCAGATTCAGAAAGTGAACTGCAAGAAGCAGATCATTGCATAGCTTCTGGCTGGGGTCGATCAGGTCCTTCGCCGGCACTCTCTACGGCGCTATTAGAGGCTAGTGTCCCCCTGCTCAACCTAGAAGACTGTGAAGTGGCTTACGGACAGTCCGTGCCCATCCGAAGTGGCCATCTCTGCGCCGGTAACACGGACGGTTCGACCGGAAGTTGCGTGGTAATGAAATATTTATTTTAACCAGCTATGCCGATATCGTACGAAATTTAACATTATCGAACTACTGATTCATCGTTTGTGCATTTAACAAAAAACTTGTCCTCGATCGCTCCCATTTCGCTCCATATTGAGGCGTGTACATGTTACATCTTATACCTACTCTAAGAACAAATTGCCGGGAAGAATTCTGGGTAAGAATTATCTTCAGATGAGTTGAACACCGTTTTTGGGACTGTCTTCGCATTCATTGAAAATTTCACATTCCATCACATTTGTCCGATTGAGATACAGAAATTGGACTGACAGCTTATTAGATAGGAGAAACTCTACCCATCGATAATTCATAAGTAATGACTGGTACTGATTAATTCTTTAATATCCGGCTTTGATTGAAGGGAAGTTATTTTAATCGAACCGAAAATGAAAGGTTGCATTTTCACTAGATCTCTCCGACCATTTTTGTATAGATGTCTGACTAGAGATCAGAGATGCGGATGCGGTCAATTTTTAGTCCGACGATATCTTTTTGCCGAAAAATTATGGTTATAATTCTTATACAGTATAGTACTTTTGGAACATATCCGAAATATAGAAATATTCACAATACTGTATGTGAAATATCATTCGGGGCTGTTTAACAAACGGGATAGGAATTGGGTTGTCCAGAAAAAAAATTTGTTTCACTTTTTGGGGCGCATCAAGTAGAAAATAACTCAAAATAGTGGGATCATTTTTTTTTTTTTTTTCCGATGAAAATTGCGAATGTTATAAGCAATTGAAGTTCACTGATTTTGATATACCGCGATGATTCCTTGAAAGTTAACAGTCAGTCACAGCCAATTCGACACTACCCGAGTTTTTCGTCTGTTTTTCGCAGGCTGGCCATCCTTTCATTCATTCATTCATTCATTCATTCATTCTGTTATCCATCCAGCCATCCATTCATCCAACCATCCATCCATCCACCCATCCATCTATCCACCCACCCATCTATCCACCCACCCATCCATCCATCCAACCATCCATTCATTTACTCATACATTTATTTGATTATTTATTTATTTTTTCATTTTAAATCATTTGACGGCCTTTCACAATTCAAATTAAAAAGGGGATGGCCAGCCTGCGAAAAACAGACGAAAAACTCGGGTAGTGTCGAATTGGCTGTGACTGACTGTGAACTTTCAAGGAATCATCTTGGTATATAGATATACCTTAACATGGGTGACGTCATAATGTTGTAGTTTTCAATCTGTTATATCAACGGCAATTTTTGTTTAAACGAAAAAAGAAAAAATACGTCCTAATCATTTTTCCCCATACTACTGGAATATGAAATAAAAAAAAATTCGTGGAAGACCCAATTATTGTCATACTTAAGGGGGGGGTCTACTCAAATTTGACCGACTTCGTCTATTTTCTCGAATATCTCCAAAACGGGGCTATCAATCGACTTGTCCTTTCGGCAGTCAATGTTTGACGAGTAATGAGTTCGAACTGGTATGTTTTATCGGATGAAATCGTTTTTTTTTTTTTTTTTTTTTAATCGAAAAGTGCGGGCGTACCATTTATTTCGACTTATATCAAAGCCTACGCATCAAAAATGCAAAATCGGCCTCTGTAGCCCGATTTTTTATGGAATTCCGAACATACCGATCCAAAAACATCTTTGTTTCCGACAACGATGAAGGCGGTACATTGCGAATACGATTTTGTGGTAATTTTCGCAATTGTCAAGGGCTGCGAGCGAAAATGGCCGCTCACAGCTGTCGATATGATGCGGTGGTTCCCAGAACGACCGTCAGATGTCGCCGATTTTCGAGCTTCTCCTTTATATTTTATGTATTTTTATATAATTGACTATAATGGATAGCTGTATAATGCGAGGAACGTAAAGTATTAAATTATATATGATATATAGTACAACTATTTACATGTTATTTTATATAAAGAAGCTCGAAAATGGCCCGCGCGGCGACATCTGACGGTCGTGCTGGGAACCACCGCATCATATCGACAGCTGTGAGCGGCCATTTTCGCTCGCAGCCCTTGACAATTGCGAAAATTACCACAAAATCGTATTCGCAATGTACCGCCTTCATCGTTGTCGGAAACAAAGATGTTTTTGGATCGGTATGTTCGGAATTCCATAAAAAATCGGGCTACAGAGGCCGATTTTGCATTTTTGATGCGTAGGCTTTGATATAAGTCGAAATAAATGGTACGCCCGCACTTTTCGATTAAAAAAAAAAAAAAAAAAACGATTTCATCCGATAAAACATACCAGTTCGAACTCATTACTCGTCAAACATTGACTGCCGAAAGGACAAGTCGATTGATAGCCCCGTTTTGGAGATATTCGAGAAAATAGACGAAGTCGGTCAAATTTGAGTAGACCCCCCCCTTAACATCGCAAGCGCAACTCAGATGGTATTGTGGATCTTACCAAACTATTATGTAGCTACTTTCACTATACAGTATATGTTGGAAACCTAATTGTGATATTGAGAATTTTACAATGTAACTTCGTAAGAACTGTAATATATATCATAGAAGTTCGAACCCTGGTCTAATATTCTAAATATTACGATATTCTACAGCTAAGGCCATGATATCATAATCGTATTATTTCATAAGCAGAATCACGCGCGTAATGCAATATCTAGTATAGCAAACCTTATGATACTCTAATGGAAACTATCCTGCTCACTAGATAAGTTATACTCCATAGCAAATGATTCTATGATATAGAGGGAAGTGATTTACAACGTCAACATAATATGAGAACTTTTGGTTTATTCAAATAAAATTACAATCACATGTTTCAATAACTTTGTGAATTTATTATTAGTATCAACATAATTATACATTAGGGTGGTTCTTATTTAGGGCTTAGTGGAATTTAAATCGTTGCGCCCACCTAGGCGATCACAAATAATTTAAGAAAGATTACTGTAAAATTTGAGCTTTTAATTTTAATACTAAACCATGCCGCAAAAGGCTTTTGTATTTTCTTTTTTTCAATTTGGTCTATCTAAATACATAATATTGAGTTTTGTGCACTTCTACATTTTTTTTTTTTTTGTCTGCGGCACTCAAATTCATTGGCTATCTATTACTTATTTCAAGTAATGAAATATTCAAATTTCATATATATATATATATATATGAAATCAAATTTTTCAAGTCATTCAAATTGTCACAATTTCTATAAGGTAATTTTTCAAACAAATTATGCACTGCGGACGGTCCCGGACGGTCCGATAACTGAAATCATACTGAGGATTCATACTGAAGTCCTCTGACAAGCTTCCTCGAGTCTTCTGACATAGCACATTTTTAAAAATTAACGACAGAAAATTGTGGCTGCTATACTGTATGGTGATCCGTGCCATACAGATTACTTGAATTGCCACGAGATTAATGTGCAATACAATGTTGCTTGCGCATAGCTTTAAATATTACGTACTTCAAGAACAAGTATCTTCTGCACACAAAATTTATCATACAGTTTGCACAGAGAAATAGACTTATCAGAAATTATGGGATAATTTCATTGAGCGCTTCCGCTTACTGTGGTATTTTGAACATTGTCATCATTAGTATAGTAAATATCACTCATACTAATACACGAAATTTCAACAAATGCTTCCGATATTATCTATCATACCAGCAGGCGAAAATTGTGACGTTGCAGAACAAATAATACGATTTTATATGTAAAATTTATATCATGATTTCGGCCACGGGTACATGAAATACATGAAGTCTAGTTTACTAAAAAGTCATAAAAAAAATTAGCCCTCTGGGAAATCATTAATGAACATTACTTAACATAATCACGAATGAAATCAAAAGAGGATCGGAAAAGTCGAATGAAAATTTTCTACCCCAATTTATTAAAGTGCGATAAAGAATGATCCTCATAGTGCGTCCTAGCAGCGTTGAAAGCTTTTTGACAAACTAGGGCTGGAGAGTTGCATCAATGCTAATTTTGGCCCAACACTTTTCCAAAGTTTGGGAAGAGAATTGAAAAATCCGCGCAACCCCAGCAAACTATATAAAGCTGTGGCCTTATTTGAAGTCAATCGAGTTAATTTGCGGGTGCTGGGATTAATTTACCACTTCTAACTTCTCTGCGGTAGTAGTTGTGGATCAAGTTGTTAGCAGAGATCGATTCGTTACGAGTCTGTGCATCGCTTTAGCCACGACCGTTTCCTTACGCACTGAAGGGGAAAGCTATATCAAATCGATTCTGCCCGTGAGCGTTGATTAATTATATACGTGACACGGCTAATCGGATCGAAAGGAATTTCGCTCCTTGATATTTTACAGTATCTCGTTTTCACTCACGCATTCTGAATTTCACAGCTGTAGGTATTGGAGTATGTGAAAACAGAATGAACATATACTGACTTATCGTTAATGAAATTTTCACTGCCCCTAGAATGTGAGATAAATAAGTACCGCGGCGTAATATACACTTAACTAAATTACGAACTGGCGACGGAAACCACTCATAGCATATATGATCGAAAGTCCTTTATTGCTGCACAGCTATGCACCACTTGCCCATCGCCCATGGGGAATTGCATAAATTCAAGAGTAAGATTCTCTGAGAGTAATATAAACTCAAAGAATTCTATCGGGTTTTAGCTTGCCAATATTTTTCTTCTGCCTGGGAAAACCGAGATCTTCTGCTATAGAGAATGGCGCACTATTATAAGGCTGAAGCAATCAGGGAGAAGAGGTTTACGTAAGGTATAGCTTCATGGTTATTTCGTATGCAATCCTTATATATATATCCGATACAAACGCACCAAGAATAATATCGAACTAAAACTGAGATTGGTGTGGCATAATCTACGGTAAAGATGTGTGAATCGAATTATAGATTATCATTTTAGCCCATGAGCCATGACTGCATGGAAACATCGAAGTATTGTACCATAAAGCACGGATTTTATTGAAATTATAATGCAGTCGATAGGATGTGTCGAAAAGAAACTTTTTGCTTCCTTTTTCGCTGCTGATACGCCAATGGATTTCAACATAAAGTAGCTCCTTTTTCCAGGCCATTCTGTAACACATCGAGCTTTATTTTGAATTGCATTCATTATTTCATAAATACCTCAACCTTCCCTCTTCGAGATGAGCCCGAAGCAAACTCGGTATCTTCAATTTCAGCCCACAGTTATAATTTTTATAGTAAAACTATTTTCTGTTTTTTTTTGTGATAATTATGGGAGAAATTGAAATTACGTTTTAACGTTACTTGAAATCGAGCTACAGGCATCTGTAGTTCACTCTGGTTTCAGGAGAGGTTCATTTCCACAAAGATCTATTCATGGAAGTAGCAGAAGTGAAAAAATAAAAGTATGCGAAATCCCCTTGTTCGCGTTACTGATGTGAATGTAAAACACATTCTCGAAGCATAAAATCTCAAAACTATTCAAAACCCACTTTGCCGTACTATAGAATTTCGAGAGCAAATCATATAATCTGTTTTTAGGGTGATTCTGGAGGTCCCCTGCAGTGTCGTCGGTCAGATGGTGACTGGGAATTGACTGGCGTCACTTCTTTCGGATCAGGGTGTGCGCGTCCTGGTTATCCGGACGTCTACACACGTGTGCAACACTATCTGACATGGATCAGGAATACCATCCAGGCCGACACAACCTCCTGATTGTTTCTGCAGAACTTGGAGTTAGTCTGTAACATTGCGCTGGAGTGCAGTGGAATATGAGTCCAGCGACTCTTGACTCGAATGGATGTATATGTTTGTTAAAATGTCATTCAAGTCAGTTCCTGTAAATATGTATATTTCTGTATAACCTATGAATAAAAATAAAATAATCTGTAGAGGCTCAACCGAGCTTCACCTTCACAGTACAAACCAAAAATTGACTGCGTTCACATTCGTCGGTGGGGGGAAGTCGTAAGGCACATATTTACCCGCGAGTGGGTCGATTTGTCTGTTCATCTGTGATAACAATAGAGATTCTCGATATCACTTCGTGTCAATAAGCGTGTACAAAAGTTACGCTGTCGAGACATTGGGTAAACAATACTAGATGATAATTGAAAATGATTTGCTTTGACCGATGAATCCATTGGCAGATTAGATTCGATTTTGGCATTTTATACCCTTGTAGTACATACCTCGTTCTCTGAGACTGGAATTTCCGTGTTGAGTAATCGGATATTTGGAATCTAGCGTAGCTTAGCTCTCTTCTTTGAAGAAACTTTACCTCGCGTTCCTATGGATATCTGAGTAACAAAGTTCTGCCGGGAACTGCTATCGCGTCATCTTACGGGGGTGTCTTACAGACTAACGTTGGAAGCATGCTCGAATTTTATCACTTTGAGTCGCAGCGACTTCTGCCGGACTCTCAATCGTCACACATCGGAGAAAGAAGGCTATCAACTCCTCGGGCGATAGTAGGTATCTCAAATTGCTTATTCATGAAGCTTCGAACGGGCCAACGCAAGAAGCAACTTTGAGAGAAAGCCCATTACCTCGGGCACCTTCGAACACGACTATACAACTGTCTCCACAACGCTCTTCCAGAATCCATTTCGCAGCCCATCACCGCTCGTATATCGGTGTACAAATCTGTAGAACATCTGCGTTTGCATAACATTTCGTGTTATTCATGTATCATTGTTGCGTAACGATGCATACGGCGCGGCGTAGGGACAGGCTATACGCAATCGAAAGTATAGGTATACCTATAGGGCATTTTCTGCCCTTTATACTATTATGTTTAACCCTCACGCGTTCCAATTTTTTTATCTTTTCTCAGTACCATAGAAGAATGAAGCAACGCCGATTTGTTGAACATTCTTTGAACGATGCTAGTTTGGTAGGAAAATAATTTCTGACCAAAGGATTCCGCGAAATTCGAAAAACTATAGAAGTTGCTCAACTTGAAACTGTTTGATCGTCAATTCTTTAAAAATTCATATCTCTGCAACTACTTATCGTCGACTTATCGGATCGTGGATTTCCAATAATGAAGTGATGTGTTTCTTCTCCAAACTGCACACCTTTCCACGTCACTCCGTCATTGGAAGTTGACGATCCGATCAGTGGTTGCAGAGATATGAATTTTTGAAGAATTGACAATCAAAAGTTTCAAGTTGAGCAACTTCTATAGCTTTTCGAATTTCGCGAAATCCTTCGGCCAAAAATTATTTCCCTACTAAACTAGCATAATTACCAAATTTCGGTAGAATCACTGACTATGAGTGACAAGAGTGGTACAGTTGACGTGGATCGCCCATATACCCTTACGCGAACGCAGCATACTTTCTATGATTATACGACGCAGCGTAATTGACTCAATATACCGAGCCAGTCTACTTAGATAAGGAAAGCCTATCGCCTCTGCCTACGATCTATGCACACACATACGTGTATAATGCATATTGTTTATTAGTATGTATACTATAGGGTGGTCCTTATATGTCGGACGAATTTTAATTGAAAGACCCCCCAAAACGGTTCCAAATGATGAAAAAAAAAATTGGTCAAATTTTCAATTTTTTATATTAATGGAAACACGTGCCTCAACGAGCTGTTGATTTTTTTTTTTCACCAAATTCATCTTTGAGGGATAGAAATTAATAGAAAAAAGACATTCGGCGTTATGAAATACAAATCAGTCATGTGAAAATATAAACAAGTAGTAATTGAATTGAATTTTCTTTTTGTTATTGATTTTCGTGTTCCACAGAAACAATTTGACTAAACATCGTAAGGGAAGCAATTTTTCTTAGTCTCAAATAATTTTTACATGGGAAATCCGAGTTTTTACTTTATTCTTTTCAGCGGTGTTTCCATTGGTTGACCTAGATTTATTTTCCGAAGCGTGGCTAACTTCACTCCAAACACATAACCTAAAAATATTAATGGTTTCGCGAAAATGCGAGTTTAGTGAGTTACAAAAATATAAATAATTTGCTACTAAAAATTTAGTTTTCTCCGTGGTTCTTGATCGAAAGTAACATCTGTTTATTTCGGGATTTTTTTAAGAAAAAAGATATAAATCAGTACATAAACTTCACTGAATTTTACAGGATTTCACAAAGTTGATTATAATGAAGCAAAAAATATGATAATATCCTCAGATAAACTTCATTTATAATAAATCAACAAATTATTGAATATTTATGAAAGAACAAAACTTAAATATTCATTTTCTTAACTGATTATGAAAATAACGAATTAATAACACAAACATAAGAATCTTTTGATCATAGGTAACTTTGAGGCATTCTAAAAATGAATGACAAAATAACAGTAGATACCTAATGCCTGGTTAACATTGTTACTTTTGTTCCCGTAGTGTTGTGTTACTCTCGTCCCCAACCTCATTTTCCAGAATGACAAAATTTTAACTTCAAACAAAACAAACATAACATAGAACTTCTACACAGCCATCAATAAAGCAACTTTTCAAGAATGAACTGGCAAGAATACATTGTAGTATTTACATATTTACGACAGGAGCCGGCGAAAAACACAAAATCTCCACCAAAACATGTAAATATCACGTACAGGCACAATCGATAGCTCAAACTGAAGCAGTATCGAACATGCTTACTATTATGTAAAGTACAACTTCTAGATTTGATTGTGTGCGTTGTAGGAGGCCTTGTTACTTTCATGACGTGTTACTTTTACCCCAATTGAATTGAATCCAATGTCATTGAAAAGCAAGGATCTGCAATCACTTCAAAAAATTACGGTCACTGGACTCTACGACTTTGAAGATTCCATGGGCTTACGAAGATTGCATATATGACTCCGAAAACTACAAAAGACTTTGCGGAATTTTTCGGGATCTCATTACACTTCATAAAATTTCATGTGGATTTCGTGAAAACTTCAAAGCGTTTTATGGAACCTCATGGACTTCCAGGTACTTCATGGATTGCGCATATAACTCAACAGATTTCAAGAGTTTCTTAGGGATTTTGTAAGATTTTATATGGAGTTTTATAGGACTCCCCGAGATTTCATGAAACTGCATGGGATTTCACGGATTTAAAAATGTTCATAAGACTTTTGAAATTTATTAGAATTTCACACTTGAGGTAGACCCGACGCCAAAAGTGATTAATTCCTCGTTGGAAAGTATTTTCATACATCGCTTCGGTTCACGGCTATCCACGAATAAACTAATCTGAGAAATTATACTAAAAAATGGGTGTTAGATTAGTGGAATTAATGGAATTAGGAAATTAGTGAGCACCAGTGACCAGTCTTGACGTGACGGTTATAACTTCTGATTAGTAATTAGATTATACACTATACATTACGATATTGCGCACCTGTTTCCAGACGGGAACTCGTATGCCTATACGCATACGGCACAGCATATGAGCAGCGGTAGTCTGTAATATGAGGCTGAAAGAAAAAAAAAAAAAAGAAAAAAAAAAAAATGGACAGGGACGAACTAATTGCATTTTGTATCACACAGTTTCAATTTCGAGTCACTTGAGTGCATGATAATTAATTTCATTATTACTTTAACATGCTGTACCAAATTGCACAACGTCAACCGCGTCAACGTGAGCATACCATCACATTATACTGATAGGTTGATGGTAATATTCGATGAGTATTTTCAAATTGTATAATAATGAATAAAATGTATGATTGATATAGTTTCACGGAGTCGAGCTCATGCGGTATATTATCTAATTGGCTTGGTCATAGGTTATGCGTATGGATCATTTCAATTCAATTAGCATTTCCACGGTACAGCTCTGTATTTTATTTTAAGCCTTTGCTCATATTCAGCTCGTAATCCTCGCCATTACTTGATTGAACAACTCATGGACTCCCGCTCCAAGAAATTAATCAGACCACTCATCACTGGACACACTCACACACACACACACGCATATACATATATGCCTAGATAACATGGGGGATTCCAGCTCATCTCGACCACCTTCCAGACCTAAACCCCTCGGATTCGAGTGAAACTTCTCTTTTGCTTCACTCAAGGTACAAATTGAGACCTCAATTTTTTTTCAAAATTTTTCGAGCCCTCGTCTCGGAGGCATAAATACTGGAAATTTGCCATTTTATGAAATCTCAGAATTTTTGGACGATGATATTTTGAGATTGGAGAGTCATATCAATAAAAACAGGGTAGTCAATTGAATCGTCTTGAATTCAACTTTCTGAAAAAAAATATTTCAGAATTTCGCGATACCGTCCCGGCTGCTGGAAACTCATTTGAAAACGAAAAACTGATGTTTCGATGATTCGCGCATTTTTTTTTCTTTTCATTTTTATTCTCAAATTTCATGGAGAAAGCCAAATTGTTGAGGCACACAACAAAGATGGAGACTTCAATGATTTAGAAGCTATGATTTTTCCAGTTTCTTAAAGTGTGCGAATCTGAAAATTTCAAGCGACAAATACCGATTTCATCGACTGTTCCATTTTTTTTTTCATTTCTTCCGAATAGAATTGCCTCCTCATTCAAAAAACTGTACTCCATGAATTGAGAAAAAATGAAACAGCCGATGAGACGGGTATTCGTCACTTGAAATTCTCAGTTTCGCACACTTTTGGAAACTGAAAAAATCATAACTTCTAAACCATTGTAGTTTCCATCTTCGTTATGCACCTCTAAAATTTGTGTTTCTTCATAGAATTTTGGGGAAAAAATAAAGCGAATAAAAAATGCCCGAATCATCAAAACATCAATTTTGCGCTTTCAAATGAATTTCTAGCGGCCGGGACGGTGTCGCAAAATTTCGAAATATTTTTTTTTAGAAAGTTGAATTCGAGTCCAATCTTTTGACTACCTTGTTTCTATTAATATGACTCTCCAATCCCAAGATATCATCGTTCAAAAATTATGGGATTCCATAGAACGGCAAACTTCGACTACTTATGCCGTCGAGACAGGGGTATAAAAAATTTATTCTGTAAAAAATTGAGGTTTCAATTTGGACCTTCAGTGAAGCAAAAGAGAAGTTTCGCTCGAATCCGAGGCAGTCAGGCCTGGAAGGTAGTCGAGATGAGCTGGAATCCCCTATATACATGTCTCCAAAGTACAGGGTTCGCGATTACTTTACCAATTGTGCGTTAAGGGGTTACATTGGGCTCGAAGGTTGAAAGAGAGCATATTTTCTCTCATTTTTTTTGAATATAATAAAAGACTACTTTTATTCAAACTTTTAAACACATGGAAGAGCAGCATCTGAACAATACAGATTAGAGAAAATATGCTTTTTTTTTAATCGTCGAAACCCATATAACCCCTGAATACAGACAGTGTCATTCAGCCATTCATTTATTTCATAGATGAGAAAAATCGATTATCTCATTCAACATTGTTTCCTTTTCGCGTTTAGGCATGTCAAACATCTTCTTTCGTCTTACATTGTATGCAGCGCGTCTATAACCATCCACATGTATCCAAGTGCATATGTCAACGCACATAAGGGTGAAGCTGTGCGCACGCACGTGCGCGGCTTCCAACGCGAAGAGTAGTCCGCCATTGCCCATTTATATAGCTTTTCCAGCGCGCCCTTGTATCACTAGTCCTGCGCGGTAATACGTGCAGGGGCGTACAATGTTTTGGTCCAAAAACATCGGGGGCCCCGTAGCCCGTGAGCCGGACACTTTAGAATTTTCGTATGGATTAATCTTGCCTGAACTGCATTGCATTGTTGATAAGCATTGTTAATAACCTCCCAGAAGTTCGTACAGGTTGGGGCTCTGCGAAATTGTTTATTTACAGACGCAGGTACAAAATAAACAATACAACAGCGTGTCCCAACCTGCCATATTTTCGACTAATTTTGGCCAAACTAACTGGCTTCACTGAGGGAGGTGTAAAAATCGCACAAGTAAAAAGAAGGGAAAATCGTTTGAAACAAATGGACAACATTTTTGAGTCAACTGACAAACTCAGCGTCATTTATTTTCTGACTCCCGAGGAGAACTATTTCAGCTAATAAAGCTCAGGGGGCTCAGACTCACGAACCCACAGCCCTGTGGTGCGTTTCGGCTCGCATGACTGCTGCCGGGTGTGTGACTAGTATCGGTGTGTCAGAGTGCGAGTATCCGTAGTCAAGAGAGCGACTGTGCACGGCGCAGTAACATACTTTCTTCGAGCCGCAGAAAGTGAGTGACTGGAAGTAACAGAATCTCTCGGCACCCGCCTGTCGCGGACCTCGTCGCTTGTGGTTCGTGGCTCGTGGCTCGTGGCTCGAGAATCGTAGGCTTCGGGGCTTCCTTTCGGCACGTTCTCACAGTCAAAGTGGCGTACCATTGCGATTCGTGGAGCGGGGAAGGCGCGAGAACAACGGTGAGTCACTCAGTAATATGGGTCCATAAATGTAATGGTATGTTTCTATGGAGATACGTACGTAGGCATATTACAGCTAGAGAATTGGAGTGACTACGTTTCGACGAGACCGCAAATCTCCCTCTGTTATTATCATGTTGTCTCGTTTGTCATTACTGATTTCTACGATTTTTTTTTTTGCAATTTTTCGAACGGATATGAGCAGTTGGAATTAACGATCCGACGGTACCGTAACAGCACGCACCACCTTTAAGAAATATTTTAGAAACCTTGTGATCTAGCAAGTATTAAATAACAATTTTGATCAATCGTTTTGTAATTTTATACTCTGGAAAGCAAATTTCTGAACCATGAGCAATTCGGTTTTTGAAGAAGTGTAACTCTATTTCGATTCAAATCTGCGCGCGAGATGTAAGATTTTTTCTTAACGATACATGACATCCCAACCCTCGCCCTCTTTCTGACAACTTCCTTTTTACTCAAGTCAGATAGAGTAAATATCCAAAAGTTTGTATTCGCCAAAATAAACATGAATTTAATATTATACAAAAGAAATTTGCAGAATTAGATATCCAGAGATTTATACTCAACTTCTCATAACGGTTTACTTGTAATATAGCAGAGAGAAAATCTCGTTTTTGCTAGATTACCATTGCGAACTTCACCGTGACATTTTCTTATCAAATTTTAACTTATTACAAATTTCTTTATCAATTTTTGATCAATTAAAAAGCAAGTGTGCGAGAGTGACATATAAATTAAAATAAGTATTCTCATCCAGAAATTGAGTGATTGCAAAAAATTCATTGGATTCGTTGGATTCGTTCTCATAGGGACAGTTTCAAACTACCTACATAATCTCGAAATGTTCTAAGTACATTTCGTCGAACGGAGCTGGAGCGGATATTTTTGTGTGCACGGAAAAAACAGTGCTGTTGAATTTACTCTGGAGCAGTAAAAATAGGGACAGCATTTTTTTGAAGTGGAAATTATCACAATTGTGGTAACATTCACTCATATAGACATTGAAGCCCACTTGCTCCAATGTACCTAATACTAGAATTGTGATAATTTCTACTGCAAAAAAATGCTGTCCCTATTTTTACTGCTTTGTTTTTTCCGTGTGCAGTGGAACACTCGAGAGTTTCAAATGTATTATGTTTCGTTCCACAACTGCGAACAGAAGAATGATACAATACAATGAATTCATGAAACGTTTTTCAAATGTATTTACATTATTGAAATACATCGTAGTTTTTGACAAGTAAATTCAAGTTTCACAAAGAAAGTTATAGCAGTGTGGCAATGAAAACGAAATCGCAAAGAAATCCTGTCCGACCTAACATATCTTCACCTACTTTTGTTTTTGTCGACAAATTACTCCTAACCACACTCGCTTTCGAGATTTTGCTCTTTCCAACGAAGCTAATTCCACAAGGTCTTATAAACTTTTTTATTCACCAAAAATTACGACTTCGCAAAAACTCGATTTAGAACAAGATAGAGACGCTGCTGTACGAGAATGGTATCCCGTCAGTCACGTACAGTAATGTTCTTCGATGATGTCCCCGTGGCTCACTATTTTTCTTAGCCTTTTTTTGATTCAAATTTTCCTTCTACAAATATTTTATTTGCCCATGACCAGTGGCTCACTTTGTGACTCTGCTCAACCTCACAGCTATCATATTCCTAATAACCTGAAGGTTCTACTGGTCACGGGCAAATAAAATATTTGTAGGAGAAATAAAAAAATATAAAAAAAAATTAAATATCCCTATACAGGGCGATTCACTTTGCGCGCACCACCTGACAAGGGTAGGTTCCTTGTGAAATTCTAAGACTAATTTTCCTTTACCAAAAAGTCCTGGGACTAATAGTTTTCGAGCTACAGAAGGTCTTAGTTGACCAATCACAGAGCCTACAACTGCTCAAGTTAGGGCTGGGTCAAAAGTAATAGGACTAGCAGCGCCCGTGGCGGGTCGAATTTCAGTAAAATAAAAATAAATGATCAAATCTAGTGATAAATTCTTTCACCATATGGCATTTAAGTTACAGTTGATTATGAGTGTTAACGGGGTAGTCGCCGGGAGTTGTTTTTGTACAACATACGGTTTCGTTATCTGTGACCAGGACCACCGCTACGTAGTTTTCGTCCTCCAGGTTGACCGATTGTAAGTAATTATTGATGAACAATCGATCTTGTACACGACGATGTTGATAATTCATGCATCATTATTCAGTAAGTCGTTATAATGCAAGATTTATGATATTTGTACCAACAGCTAATGATAAAAATCGGGCGTGATTCAGGAGTCATTGAATACCTCTGTGCTGAGTGCCGGTAAGCATTCAGTGCACCCATGCAGGCTGTAATAAAACAGCGCTTCGAGAACATGAGTTCTCTTGCGAATAATTGTTTGTATAAAATAGAGAGGTGATTAATTCTTGGACAGAAACAAGAATTATTGCATAGGCGTAATAATTACTGTACGGAACATACTGTTCCACAATCACGGTTTTGAAAAATCGCTATTGTGATTTTTGAATCAGCTGTGAATATCAGTGCTGAAGTGAATGAACCAAAATTACTATTTAAAATTACAGATTTATTTGTGAAATAACTCAAGAAATAATTCATAATAATTCCAAAACTATTTTTTGTAAAAATCTTGCATTACACCAACTTCCCGAATAAAGATGCATGGATTATCAACGTCGTGTGTACAACATCAACTGTTCATCAATAATTACTCACAATCGGTCGACCTGGAGGACGGAAACTACGTAGCGATCGACTTGGAGGACGAAAACTACGTAGCGGTGGTCCTGGTCACAGATAACGAAAGCGTATGTTGTACAAAAACAACTCCCGGCGACTACCCCGTTAACACTCATAATCAACTGTAACCCTAATGCCATATGGTGAAAGAATTTATCACTAGATTTGATCATTTATTTTTATTTTACTGAAATTCTAACCGCCACGGGCGCTGCTAGTCTTATTACTTTTGACCCAGCCCTAACTTGAGCAGCTGTAGGCTCTGTGATTGGTCAACTAAGACCTTCTGTAGCTCGAAAACTATTAGTCCCAGGACTTTTTGGTAAAGGAAAATTAGTCTTAGAATTTCACAAGGAATCTACCCTTATCAGGTGGTGCGCGCAAAGTGAATCGCTCTGTATACATACACCTATATAGTTACCTATATACCTTGTTTAATATTCGTCTAGCTCTGAAGAAGATGACGATGAGCGTGACGGACTCAGAAACGATGAAGCTCAGCAGTTCATCCGCAATCCACGTTGGGCCGATCGTAACGAGCGGATCGAATGAAACAATTTCGATCGTTATCCCGTTATCAGCTCAGGTCGCGACAGTGGCTGGCCAAGTCGGCGTGGATGAGGTGCGGACAGGAAGTGCATGCAACGATTGCGGAAAGGGCTTTGCTACCGCAGTAGTGACGTCCGGGCTAAATCGTCCCGTTGACAACTCTAAGGGATGCCCATTTCCCACGTGCAGCCGATATGGCAGAGCCTTTTCTAGGGCTCACGATCTGAAGCGTCACATAGCCCGCCACGCGGCTAAGAAAGAGAGGCTCTCAGATACGGTGAACACCGGCGTACACCGCTGCTCCATCTGCAGTAGACATTTTTTGAGCGAAGCTCTGCTTCAGAAACACGCTCAGATTCACGAGAGAACGAATCACTGCCAAGGGGATTCACAAATATTTATATGTCACCTCTGCAAGAAGAGATACAGTCACGAGAAGAAGCTCAAGGCGCATTTGGCAACACACGACAAGGTATTTCGGCGAAGCACATACAGTAATGTTCATTAATGGGTTCGCGGTGGCTAACTTTTTTTCTGACTTCCTCGGAAACGAGATTCCATTCTAGTCGTATTTCATGTGACGATGACCGAAATTATAATCATAATAATTATGACCCCTTATAGGAGTAATATAATATTATTTTATTTTATTGTAATCGAAAAAGACGGAAAAAAACAGTTAGCCACCACGAACCCATTAATGAACATTACTTTACATACCTACATTATGTTACACATCGCGTGTTTATTCATGGCTGGTATGGAGTGGGCACCACAATCTTATGTCTTATTCTTACCTTCGTGGTTATAATATAGAGAAGGCAAACCTCTATTCTGTAACTTTCGTTGACGAAACGATCTGATCAGCTTGATTTGTCTTGTTTCCTATTGGGTAGACTTGTCTTCCCTGAAACCTTATTAGTCGCTGATATTCCATCTGTGCGGAAAGTTATCGAATCTATCGGATAAAGAGTTACAGAATAGAGGTTCAGAAGGATGTGGGTCAACTTCATACCGGTCAGAATCAAACACGCCAAACATCCATACAGAGAGATTACGGGTCTCGTTTCCACCGGTTTCTACTCAGTCACAGCAAGCTCGACACACTCCAGGTTTTTCGTCTGTTTATTGCAGGCTGGCTATCCACTTTTTTTTTCGAATCAATGTCTTCGGGAAGCAAATCAATTCAACCAGAGAAAAAATGCAGATAGCCGACCTGCAATAAACAGACGAAAAACCTGGAGTGTGCCAAGTTGGCTGTGACTGAGTGGAAACGATACCCGTATCCTCTCCGTATAACTTATCTAATAGGGTGATGCTTGATGTTTCTGAAAATCAGAGATTCTATCGAAGCACCTCGCTTGACGGGGTACCTTGAATACTTTCGAGGGACTGGCACGTGTTTGAATGTTTCTCTTTAACAACCCAGTTTTATCACTGAAGTACGCTGATTTTTTGAAGCATGATCAAGTAAAAATCGACAATTGTGAGCCTGGGGTGTCGGAGTTAAAAGTAAAACAGTTACAGTTACAGTCAAAGTAAAAGCACTTCGGATCAACAACTGCTCCGGTTTTAGATGTTTGGGTTTCAAGTTCTTGAGAAAAAAAAAACCTCTGTTCGATAGACGATAAAGTTTTTGATATTGTAAATGTTACTTGAGTAATCAATTATTTACTGACAAATTTTCAAATGTACAAACTTTTTCAGAAACTTTTCTTCATTGTTCTGAAACAAAAATCAACACATCAAACAGTTATCTGTCCATCACTCAGAGGTTTGTTTTCCGAACAATTAGACACCCGAAAAATCTCAAAACAAATTTCTTTACAATTCAAATTGATAGTGTATCAATTATGTTGCAATCATAACCAACTGTTCTCTTCAGTGTACTGAATCGACATCAGTGCCGGTAACTTACTAATCTTCCGTGTGTTGCCAAGTTAGAATTCGGGGGGGGGAGACTACATTTTTTCTTCATATCTTTTATTCGTCGACCGCAAAAGTCGCCCACCGGACAACATTTTGAGATACAAACTCATTAATTAGAAAAAAATATTAATCAAATTCATGAATTTTCAGTTGCAGCGATCAAATCCCAAGTGTTGAAAGTCCACACACCAAAGATTTCGAGTGTTGCCATCGCAACATAGGCCATACAAAAGTTGCCGGTGCTGATCGAAATATCCTTTTTGTTACTGGTACGAGAGCATTTTGTTATGGAGAGCATGAAAAACAGTCCCGTGTCTATAACTTGAGCAGTAAAACAAGAATATATATCCTTCTCTCAAATTTTGATTCGAATTTGAACATTTTCCCAATTCAAAACAATAAAATGTTCTAGCCCACATGATTTCAAGAGTTTACGCGGCGCGATATCCATGTTTAAACTTTTACTTATCAATTAACAAGACACAATACCGTAGCCAATTGCTGCACTCACGAACACCGGCATCACTTTCTGGTATATTGGCAAGAGTGATGGCGCATAGGGTGACTATGCGGGGCATGCCTGTTAGCCAAAGAAACGCATTTTGTAGATGTAACTGAAATTTGGTACCGTGTACCAAAGTTTTGGTTTGCAAGGCACATCCAACAAAAAATCTTGTTTCCGTAACAATAGAGAGTCAACAAAATTATTTGTAACTGATGACAAAAGGAAAATAGCGAATTAGATTAGCTCAACAAGCATTTTCATTCAGTCAATCAAAATTTGGTCGGGGCATTCAAAATATTGGCAACAAAGCAATTTTGTTGTTCATTAAAAATTATTTTTCTAAGTGCGGGCCGTGGTCTCATTCTAGTAGCGAACAAAGATGTTCGCTCACTTTTTTCCTAAATTTATCGTGGAGTCGGTTTTTCATTCACCATTGCGAAAAGCATGCCATCGCGAAAAAATGCTCAAATCAATTTGAAAACATGTTTTGTCAACGGCAAAAAAGTTTACAAGCATTTCCAAAAATGCATTCATGCGTCTGCATGTGCGCACAGTGATGTGCCAATAAGCTTTTCAAACTAACATCACTTTCGGTTGCAGAATGGCTCGCCCCCAAATCCATGAAAATTTGAAACACAGGAACTAAGTATTCGTTAGCGATACGTGAATGAGCTTTTCAAACTTTGGACAGCTTAGATTCATTATCGCGCGGTTTTGTGCCTTTGAAATCTCACCATCCGAAAGCTTTAATTGCGGCTAATTTAAAAAATGTGGGCACAGTTTCAAGAAAAATATTCTCGGCGTCGGGTCTTCCAGCCAAATAATTCATTCTACATTGCATTATGTTCTTCAAATGATACTAGATAAATTACTTTCTCCGAAAATCTTAAATCATGGTTCAAGTTCTTATTTCATTACAGCCACCGCATTATACTATTGGAAGATTGAATTCCCGCTTTTTTCAGAGAACTTAGACACCATTTCCGATTTTCTATATCGCCATGAATTCATATAGAGATTTTGTACGATTGATCACCCACTTCGAGTGCGATAACATGCAATACCATAATTGCGAAATATTAATGCTTGCAAAATACGTTGGCTATTTTACAGGACGTCAATATGATAATTGCCATGCCGCATGAGAAAGGTGAAAGGGCAAGTGATTGATAGGATAAGCTAGCCGGTTGGATATTATGATTAGAGAGAGATTGAAAAATTGTACCAAACTGGAGGATATACGTGGCGTTGTCTGTGAATGACAATTTGCATAAACTGATTGCAATCTAAATTCTATCATTATTTGTGTTCACGACTTGCGCAATATAATTATTAAATTTGATTAATACCGACTAGATGCATACATAACGACTTGTGAGTGTCTGTGGGGATATCGATCATTACGTAAATGTGTATATGGGGCTTTTCACGCCAACTCGACCAACGTCTGACCCTGATCATCTCGGATTTTATCGACTTTTTCTTAAATAGTGGTCTGCAGGTTCAGGATCTCAAAGAAAAAAAAAAATTAATTTTTTCTAATGGCCGTTATTTATTTATGATTTTTTAAATATACTCAAAGTTCGACCCACTTTAAAATACTGAAAAAATTCATAAAATTTCTAAGAATAACAAGAAATCTAAGAATAACAAGTATTACAGCCACACCTATACAATGAGTCGATATAGGATGCCCAGCTTGGTGTCAGTCATTGTAATTGGAAATCGAATAATTAAATGAATCCCATTTTCGATCTATTATAATGATGCAGCCAACAAAAGATTCGTTTTTACATTTGTTTTTAAATCGTGCCAATTACTTTGTACTTAACTTTTTATTGCGCTATTTCTATTTTCATAATTGATAGCAATAACAAAAGTTACAATTAAAGCAGTTAAAGCCATATCTTGATATTTATGAATCATCATAATGCTATACCTCACCTGCAATATACCGTTCAATTTGTATAATGTTTTTCGCATCAGGATCTACAGGGCAATAATTTCAGATGCTATCTGAAGAATCGCTAATGCATTTATTATAAGTACAGGCCTTGTACTGGCAACTAGGTCGAATCTGACGACCACCTGAATTTGCTGCCGAACTTGTCAGCTAACAGCAGAACTTCCCCCATTGCTAAACTTAGTCGTGATTTTATCGAGATTAGTTGCTCCTTCACGTGTTCGGAATTAATCTCACCAAGTGTATACCTTAGACCTTAGGGTGGTGCTTATTTTACAAAAATGAAAATGACTAAAAATTAGAGGGTATTTTAGTGCACAATACTCTTTGATGGAATACCGAATGTCGATTGTCAATTTTTTTTTTTTCCAACAAGTGCTCGATAATCAAAGTTCTATTTGCATTTGCCTCTCGCGCCCGTGCCCGCAACAAAGTTGTTGCAATATGACTGTTTTGGAGGAATCAGATATGCATACGGCGCCCCCTTCGTCCAGCGCTGGCTACCTTAACCAACCAAATCAGAGAGGCACTATCCCTTCAACTGTTCATTATAACGAGAACTTCGTAAATTTTAGTGTTTCCCAAGAAACTTTTATTGGACTTTTTCTGGTCAATTTGTACATAAACGACTTCTTAGGCGCGCATAAGGAAGTGTTATCAACTGCACGTGCTAATGGAATGACGTCAAGCAGCATATTTCAATCATACTGAAGAAGAAATTGCTGTTATCTGTTTTGCTCAGCTACGTCTTTGCGACTCACAATTACGGAGTGCTGCAGAACGATTTTGCGGGGAGACAAACAATCAAACCTTTTCACACGCAATTCAAAACAAATCAAGTCTTGTACAGAAAGAACTGGTCGATCGAGATCCATTTTCTATCAATATTTCTTTAAATCTGATTCTACCGCATTACTTATGTTACAGTTCTTGTTGAATAAACAAATCCATATCAGTTTGCAAGAAGTAACAAAAATCAGCACTTCGAAGAAATTATCTGATTTTCAGTAATCAAGTATCACACCATGTACCTTTTAGATAATCACTTCTGTCTCCTACCCCGTGCAAAAAGTACGCCATTTCAAACACCGGAATCCTTAAGATAGACTCATTACAATCCATACTCTAAGACGTGAGTATATCACATTTGTTTAGGAAATGACTGGGTTATAATTGCTTCCAGAGGTCCATCTCTACCGTATGTGCGTTATGCGGTTTGCGGTTTGGTGAAGATGTTGAGCTGCAGGTCCACATGAAGGAGCATACCGGTAGCGTCCCCGAGGCGCAATCCGCTCTGGAGAGTATTAGGTCACTGCCACAGCTCGAGCACGTTGAAGACGAGCTCTTCGAGGACATGGATACGCGGGACAAGATACCAGAAGAAGCCAGCGCAGTTCCAGTTCGACGTACGGATGTCAACATGGATACGGGTGTAGACGTGGACAGAAACGCGAACAACAATCCTACTAATAAAATCCGTTGCGAGTATTGCTGGAAAACGTTCAAGTCGAAGTGGACCTTGAACTCGCATGTGGCTGCCCACGAGGGTAGGTTTCAATTTGACTGTGATCAGTGTGGCAAAAGGTTTGTCCGAAAGAGTCACTTCGAGGGGCATATGAGATCGCACGAAGCTACCAGACCATATGCCTGCGATATATGCGGGAGCACCTTCAAGCAGGCAAAGCATCGCAGGGAACACATGAAGAGGAAGCATCCCGGATCGCAAAACGCTGTGCAGAATCTCCTAGACAGCATCAGCGCCTGTGGGTCGGAAGAATCATCTGTTGATCAGCCTAAGTTTACCATTCTCGTACCCGTGGAATTCAACGCCTGAGGTGTTCGAATAGTGGCAGTATGAGGAAACTGTCGCCACAATATAACATACGCGAATTAAATATTCCAAATTTGATTCCATGTCTTTGATTTCTGTAGTTCGCTGGATAAGCGAGGCGTCGCTGCATTCAATGTTGACAGCAGTGCGAAATACACTACTATTATATTGGTTATAGAAACATTGACGGTACTTTGTGCGGTTGAGTATTTGACCACTTACGAATCTGTGATTCACACTGTCGATTCGAGGTTTTTTTCAAGCTCCTACCGCGAATATCTCTAGAATGACGTCGAATAATTCACACCCCCCACCCCGCGGGTATTGCTGCTATTAAAGCCCCAGTGGGGCCCGAATCAACAATGAGGTTTTTGATTTGATTAACACGCAAAACCTTACGTCGCGTCAATCTAAAGAATTCTCCATTTGTTTTGACATACTTTAATTTAGATACTTATATTCGGTCACTTCCCACTACTGACCGTTGGATATAAAACATCAATAAAACGTATGTAAACAGAATCGATCATCGGGGTAGCAAACTTTTTGTAAAATAACTACCGACGCTCGTGTCCTTGAATACATTTACGAAGATAAAAATACGCGTGCAATATGCAATGCTTTATGCACGCACGTGTGCCGATTAATCAACACGACGTTACCTGCAGTTGAGCAGTACTACACGGAGAGAAGAGAGGGACAGTTGATCGCTCGACGACAGTAGCGCTACTGCATGTTGAATTTAGCGCAACGACTGCACGTTTTCGTGTGAATGAGTTGCTCAAACGGCTGAAACAAAGAAAGAAAGCCTGCTCGCTCGATCTTTTGGTAGATTCAGTTAACCTACGCGATCCGATATTTTACCCGATTAGGCAAAATTCTAACTTAAAACGTGGTGGCGCTGTATGACGAAACAAAAACAAGCTGCCGCCCGTAAAGGTGCAGCTCATCGCCCTCGTTTCTCTCCGTGTATGTGCGCGCAAATGATGGCGCAAATAATGACGTTATCGCACGCAGTGCGGGAATAATGCATTCATGTAGTGTGTGCGTAATAAATGAGAATATAATTTAGATTATGAGAATAATCTTGACCACGAGACGCACGAGATACATCAAAGTGAAAATAACTTTCGGATTCACGATAATTATTTTTTACACATTTTGAATATATCGTTAGCTGAATAGAAAAGTCACGTAACCAACATTTTCAGGTATCGAAGATTTGAGTAATAATCAAATATCTCCATTTCGTTTTCATCTCTCCACTTTTTCTTCACTTTTTTTTTTTTTTTTTTGTCTTGTTACTTTCCTATTTAGCTAACGATATGATATTCAAATAAATAATAAAACAATTACTGGACACCGTACTTTATTCAAATATAATTTAAAATAATAGTTCAATGATTAATATAATTTGAAAGTAATTTTCGAGGCTTCTGTAAAACATTATACCTTCAATTTCACGTGACAAAGTTGTACAAAATTGATGGGTTTCATTTCGTATAATTATATATTACGAGACCTAATTTTTAATAATTTTATTATTTCTGAAACATATTTTTCTGTATCAATTTTCACAAATCTTATTTATGTCATGGAATATTTTTTGAATTATGAAATTTGTAGAGATTTTAGTTTTCCTCGATAATCTTTTTTATAAATTTCTAATCCATCAGAAATATTTCGTTCTGAAATTTTAAGATTTTTTTGTATTTGTTGCGAAATTCTAAAAGATTCTATATTTTATAAGAACAAAGGTAATGTAATGCTTTTCGTAACAATGTAAAAACCATCTCTAGTCTATAGTTTCGCATGAAACGAACATTTCTTTGAACGTATGTGTTCGGTATTGAATTCGAATTCGCGCAGCGTTGGCCTTTTTTGCGTTTTTGACACCTGGGCTCGGATAATAATCGAAATGTGTCACATTGTATCAAAAGGAGGTGGGCGACTAGGGATGGGCCTTAAAGTATAGCTCTAGCTCATTTGCCAGCCTGGTGAGATTAGGTCGTAAAAACCCTGAATCTTTCGACGTTATCATGGTCAGTTATTCACTCAAAAATTGGAATGAAGGGTGGGCTGCTTTGTGCATGAAAATACCAAAGCGTATAATATAGAGATTCAGCATAAAGAAATATCGATACCCACGTGTTTTATTTATTATAAAGATCAAATATTTTTTTTTTCCAACAAGCTGTCATTGAAAAACGGTAAGTTAAATCATAAGAAGTTTCAAATAAAAAAGATGAGGAATTTAATTATCTACAAAAAAAGTCCTTATGCTGTTTATCCTAAAGTCAGCCGTTTTTGAGACATGATACAAAACGCGTTTTTCAAGATGGCCACTGACGCCGTATCGATACCCGCGTGTTTTATTTATTATGAAGATGCCTATTAATTTCAGTGCGAAAACGAAATGAGCTTCGTATTCCGGAAGAATCGCCCTTGAAAATGAGTAATCTACAAAGTCCATTGTGATTTCGTTCGTGGGTTCAATTCAGTTTTTAAACTTGAATCGACGGTTTCGGTGTCAAAACCTAAGTCGACTTAGGTTGTTATTGCGCCCAGGTACTCAATTATAAACGTTTGTAAGTTAATTAATTCCTTAGGTGTGAGTGTGGCAAGAAATGTTAAGTGTCTTAGAATATATACTATATGAATACGTATGAATTAACGTACATATGTGGTAATAAATTGTTTGGTTGTCATTTCCCATGTTACTTTCAATTGGTTCTTCTGAATTAGAGGGGATGACTAATAAAATACTCATCTAGGCTCTCCTTACAATAGTAAAAATACAATAACCCGAGTTTATTTGTCTTGTTATTGTGGAAATAAATCGAATGGATAATCTGAACAAAGAATTCTTTGGAATGAATATAAGTTGCTTTCCTCTTGCAGACAAAAATTCTATTGTACTCGAAATAAATCCAAAAATATATTTGGATTTTACCGGAAACAGTTTGATGACATTCAGATGTTATTAATAAAATTGACAAAAATTTAAATAAATTTATTTAATATTTTCTCTCGACATTTCTTATATCTGCTGAAAAAAAATTGAAATAGAGAATGTATGTACGAGCTACGGAGTGCATCGGGACACCTTGACGAAAATTTACTGCAGAGATGCCAAAAATGAATTGAAAGGAGGTGCTTTTGTTCATGGAAGACTCTGGTATACAGCACTGATATTTATATTTACACTGGATAGAGGATCGCGCTCCCCAGCGCGGCTTCAAATGAAGTTGTGAAAACGCCGCCATCTTAGCGGACCGGATAGATTTCTGACGTCATATCGTAGCCTGCTAGAAGTAGCGGCTAGATGTTGTTGTTTTTTTTATTTTTTCTTCCTCATGCAAAAATGGGGGGATGTGTTGTGTGTAAGACTGTAATAACGTTTTCAGCACACCTGCACGGAAAGTACGACTTTCGGCCCCTCGCGTGAGCGGGAAGTCGTACTTTCCGATGCCAGGGGGTGGTGAAAAATAGTATACCTCACACGGGAGTGAAAAAGGCCATCCCAAACTGCGTTTTTACCAATCACACACGCAGTTTGGGTTAGCCTACTTTCCCTCCCTAGGTGAGTAATATACTATTTCGGCTGGTACCGCTAGCGCTACAGTAGTCTATTTCGGCTGGTAGCGCTAGTCGCTTATTTTCTGTTGAGCATGTTCTGTTGGTAAGGCAGTGTGAGGTCGAGAGAGATTTTGGCAGGAAGCATTTCATTCATCTATCTTTCGATGATGAAATTTTCGAAGTTTTCTCTCCATATGCATTTGGGTAGCCAACCTCCTTAACTAGAATTAAAGAGTTCATCGAGAAGAACCAATTTAAACGAAATTATTAATTGTATCCTGGGGTTGAGGCTTCAATAAATTGAACTAGGTAACGAAGAAAAACTTTATTGAAGCTGACTAAAAGTTCATTCAATGCATAACAAGGATAATTGTCATGCTGTGATAAATTAGTCTTCGTTACAGTCATTTAAAACTGATTGATCAATTTGTGATAAATATTCATAGCTTATTCACGTAGGTTATATTCACTTTACTTATCATTTGGATCAAATAAACGAACATAACCACACATGTCTACCTTCCGCGATGTATTCGCAGTCAGCTGGCTTCTATCAACAATGGCTGCCGAGTTGCATCGATCGCGCGCCAAAATCACCCTAGGGATTTTCAGCGCTACGAGTGGGTATCCCCATAAAAATACGAAATATTAGTTGTCTGGGCGGACGGACCATTCGGTTTCACCTGTTCCTCGCGGTAGATTACAGCATTCGTTGTCACTATTATTTTGTGACATACGGCTCAACTTGTCCAATCTACTACCTTATATCTATGTCGGAACCCACAACAGCCAGAATTTGAGGTTTTACTCAACGAGAAATCCTCATTTGACCATCGAAGCAAACACACAGTACCAGCAGAAGTTGAACGTCTGGTGCGGCATGTACCTAGACCAAATCGTAGGACCATTTTTCCTCAAGGGCAACCTGAAGGACAAAGTTCTTGTACATTTATCATTGATTATTTGATATTATTATGCAATATGAACTGAATAAACAAAAAATTGCATTGAATTTTAAAAAATTGTTATGTTTGAGTATTTTAAACGAGCATGCAACGCTTTATTCTACGCAGCAATCAAATACACGATTGAATGGATTTACCATAAGGAAAATAATTTTGATTCATTTATTACTCGATGAAACTCAAACACGCATTGATGGACAAACACATCACTTACGCAGGACTGTTTACCGTACTTATTAGGCTGAGAAGACATGTAGAGTATTGGTTTATTTAGCAGAGACGCCTCGTAGGATGAGACACTTTCACTGAATTGAGGCG
This sequence comes from Tenthredo notha, assembly GCA_914767705.2. NCBI lineage: Eukaryota > Metazoa > Arthropoda > Insecta > Hymenoptera > Tenthredinidae > Tenthredo > Tenthredo notha. The sequence continues at coordinate 4,347,514 of OU611916.1, forward strand.
ATATTGCTGGATGAATGATATTCACATCGCTTTGTTCGTAACCCTACTTCTCGAAGAGATGCAACAAGTCAGTCAGTCATCGAAGAAATGCACGGTTGTAAATAATGTAGCAAATAATCAGATTTTCACACCTGAAATGAATTGATAAAGAATTGATATCGTTTGCTATTGCCTTATTAACTTTGTTACTATCAGATGTGTAAATTTCACCAAGACAGTTATTTATAACCTAATAATGTTTGGAATAAACAGAAATTGACATCTGCAATCAATTTCACAATTCATCACCACTTATTTATGAAATGGTATCGTATACCGTTGTATTATGAACGATAATACAATTTAATAACACAATATTGTAATATGACAGTTAATTACAACCTACGACGTGACAGCTACCGCTACGTCGTCTGTAGATATCAGTCAGACATATTATAAAATATCAGTAGATCGCTTGTCCATGGTCGACTGACAGCGTTGTCATTTGCAAAAAAAAAATGAATGCGCCGCCATTAGACTGACCACTAGGCAGTGAATCTCTGTTAGCCATTGGACAGTAGCCTGGCATGCCAGTTCAAATTTTTGCACGGGCTGCAAGATCAAATCAATATCAAATTATGAATAAGGCCATAGTTTCTGGTAGCTCTAGGGGCACTTTACGATGATCTTGGGTATTCGAAACTGGTTCCAACATTGAGCTCTCATTTGTGAACGAATTTTCAAACCACATAACGTCATACGAACACCTACAGAGATTCGGTTTGAATTTGTGCTCGTTATAGATGGAATATAAATGACATTAAATAAAGTACAGATCTCTGATCTGTTCATATCTCACGTTCCAATGAGAAGTAACAGACCACTGGTGGTCTGCAGTAAGGCTTGCAGAAAATCTGCAGTAAGACTGCAAGCAGACTTCGATCAAATTGCTGATCTTGAATTCATGTTGTTCGATACGGCCCACAATGGGTTACGACATTTTTTCTCGCATGACAATTCCGCTGAAATTTTAGACAGACTTATTTGACCCCTTTTTGTCAAAAAAATTACGGCGTGTGATCACGACAAAAATGTCCTATGAGACCACGCTATCTAAATTAAAACATCAGGAAACCATTCTTCAGGATACCAAGTATATTATTACAACTGTGACTGAAGGGGTTAATGACAACCGAACGGCGCAAAGTACACGGAGCGGCTTCTTTCATGTCAAAGTAATGCTTTTGTTTCGTTGTCGGATAACCAGACATTTTACCTTTTATTAAATTTTTATCGGAAAAAATATTTCTCTCGCGATGGGAGAAGCTACACGTTATTACAAAGCTTCAATCCACACGGTAAATCGGTGACGTCATCGTACCAGTGCCCTTCGGTACTCTGATCAACGCGCAGTGAGGCACATAAAGAGATACAAAAGTAAGGGCGGAGGGAAAGCGGAGGAGAAGCAAGAAGGAGAAGGAGAACGAAAAAAAAATAAGGAGGAAAATAAAAAAAAGCACAAAAATACGATTTCCGCGGGAAACGAAGATTCCGGAACCTGGTAGTCAAAATGAGTGGTGCAAAGCGACCGCGGTTGACGCCTTCCACAAGCCAAGAACGTCAATCAAACCTAGCGGCAGCACGGACGCTGGAAAGGCTGCCTCCCGAAGTCCTGGAGATGGTCTTACGGCTGTTGCCGCTTTGTGACGTCGCGCAATCAGTCAGGTTGGTCTCGCGACGCTGCGCGACGGTCTCTACATCCGTCTTGAACGCGGCCTTTCTCGCAGCCGGTGTCCGACTTGAGAGTGCTATGAGCCATGTAGAAGCCAGTATGCCTCGCGTCACCACCGAATCCGAACTCCTTGCGTGTAGCAGAGCCTTCAATTCCCTTGAGTTGGTCCGGGCTCAATATCGTATGCTACGTGCCGTAACGTGGCGCTACACGCACCCACCACGGCGGGAAAATCCACCCCAGCTCTGTTTCTACGCTGGCGCTCTGCTCGATGAGCTTGACCGTCTTCTTCGGGTGGCCAGAGCGCGGCCGTTAGCTTTTGGTGGTGCAGGTAACAGTGGCGAGTCTGGGGTGGCTCGATTTGTAGCCCTCTGCAAGCGTTTCATGAATTACTTTGAGAAAGTCTCGGAGCGAAGGATTAACAAGTCACCGCTAGTCTCGGGCTGCAAAGCGGTTGATGTCCTGGACTGTCTCGCGGAGGGCCGACACGTCTTGGCGTTCCGTGTTGCCTCGGAGCGCGGGGGCGGCGGAAATGGTGCCGTCAGTATGCGGCTGCGATACGTTATGCGACGGGCTTGGTTCACGTGTCTTGACGTACCCGCAGCCCCAGACGAAAACAGTTGGCGAGATGAACAGCGCTTTATGTACCTACGTCTGCGCCGCCTCGTGGGCAGCGTCAACGAACATCTATTCGAAAAATCGCATCACGACAGAGAGCGACTTCTGCGCTCGCCCGCCCTACCATCCCCGCGAGCGCCACCAGCTTCGACTTATTCTGGCTACGGCGAGTACGGGGGCCAGTTTTTTTACTACGGAAACATGAACAAGTATGCGTTTGAAAATAAGTTCAAGTCGACGGCAACGGGGGACTGGGAGGACCCGGAGAACCCCGATGATCCTGAGGATCCTGATGGGCCAGAGGACCTCGAAGAGGACCGGAGTAGCCCGCCATGTTTCGATCTTGTTGTTGGAGTAGAGTTGCGCTGCTCACCGGAACTAGCACCGTTAGCCGTTAGGGCAGCGCTAAGATTGGACGATTTGGAACCGTCGATGGCGCCAAGCTCTCGACCGGAGCTTTACCTACGCTTAAACGTCGCTTGTCCTGCCTCGGTGTCGAACAGACTGCCCGGAAATTTTACCTGGGAGTTAAAGGCACCCCGACGCGGTAAATCGCGAGCTAATTAGGGTTGTGGTGGACCAGGGTTTCACCTATTGTTGATTGACTATATTGTATACATACCTAGCCTCTTGTATCGCAATCTTCTTGTACACGTCCATATTTATTTTACTATTACTGTTGTTGGAAATGTATGAATGATCTAGTTATTAACACGAAGAAATAATAAATAGTCTTCGTGGATGTTTTATCAGCTTGTTTTACGGATTCATTATCAATTATATTATTCATACCCACATGAACATGTAGATAATTATGTTTTTGGTACTACAGGAAGAGAGTATATATTTGAATGTTTGAACTAATTTTTATTAGTGAAAAAGCATCGATGAAACAACTTATTACATTCAGTTTATTATTGTTACACAAATGAAAGAAATGTATTATCATATCAATTTCATGGCACCTATTTCTAAGGAAATTTAAATACGTATTTTAAGATTGCATTTTCTAAATAATTATGCAAATGATTCAGACAAAAATAATACAAAAAACATATCCATACATTATTAATTCGTTGCGCGATATCAAAGTAAGTTTTCAACGAATGACCGATTATATCACTACCAGATATTTGAATTATTAATAAAATCCGAAACTTAGCATGAAAAATAAACTCCTCTACAATAAAGCATAACATCTTTCAAAAATCGAAATAACCATACACTAAATTCAAATTTCAAACCACTTACATAATTACTATTCATTGTTATTCTCAGTAATCACTGCATAAAAAATTGTATACTGTATTATATATATAATTTCATAAAATGTTTTTGCAGTTTTATAATTCCATAATTGACTAACGTTATGTTATTCATTGAAGAGGCTTATTATATTTATGTATGTATATATTCCCTAAAATATCTATATCCGATTTTTGCATAGAGTATTGTATTTACAAAATTTGTCTGTTGGACAATTTTTCAAATTTCACTACCAAAACTCCGTCTACAAAATTTCTGTCAGTCCTGCGAAGCAGTTTTTATCATGGAATTCCAACTTCAGGTTTGTTTGTCTTTTTTTTTTTTAAATCATTTTTTTTTTTTTTTTTCTTATCAATCTTCTACATGTATACCTAATTCAAACTTTTTGTCTTTAAGAAACGTGGCTCTGTTTATTAGGCGTTATTATTTGTTGGGACATTTTTTTTTTTTTTTGTTTTTTTGTTATATCTCTAATTAGGCAAAAATAACAAATTCTCTCATTCTTAATTTAACCTTAAACAGTTTTCAATCGAAATCGAATTAAAATATGCGTAATGATAACACTGTCTATTTTTTAATTTGTACAATGTAAATTAACGCGTTTTCATCCAATATACTTACTTACGTAAGAATTTATTAGCATTAAAAATTCGTTAAAGCGTTTTAGTGTTAAATAATTTTCCATTTTTTTTTTTTTTTTTTTTGTTTTCCATAATTTTGCACCATCAACAGAACATCTGAATCACATATTATTATGATTTATAAAATATAAAAAGCGTTATATCTACAATTCGAGCGGTGATTGAATCATCGTAACGTATGTATACAGGGTGTTTACATCAACGATTTCACCTCGCCGGGTGGTGATAGAAAGGACCCTAACTAACATTTTTGATATAGGCATCCATGCACGGAAAGTTGACGTTACCTTGATAAAAGCTTCCGGCGAACACCTGCAACGCTTGTCCATAGGCACGGCGAAATCGTTGAGGATTTAGAAATAATCCAATTGTAATTCAACTATTTATAACACTACGAATTCAAAAGAGTAAATAACAGTCAGAATGTTTGGAACATTACAGAATATCAGTCTTTTCGCCGTTCAGTTCAACAAAAGAAAACTAAGTCATATAACATTCTTTTGATGCGATGGAACGTAAACAAAAACAACAGAACAATACGAACTTAGTTTTCTTTTGTTGAAATAAACGACGCAAAGACGCATGTTTTGTAATATTTGAAATACTTTGATGTTATTCACTCTTTTAGTTTCGTTATGTTCTAAATAAATAGTTGCATTCGATCCTTCCGGCGTGCCTGTGATCAAGCGTTGCAAGCGTTTACTGAAAACTTTCCATCTCTCTTATCAAGGTAACGTCAACTTCTCGACGAAGGGTTCCTATATCAAAAATTTGTAATTCAGAGTCCTACCCATGATCACCCAGCCGGATGACATAGTTGGCATAAACACCCTGTACATGTATGTATTTGTAATATAATCATCCACCATTCACCGCTTACATACTCACACTCACCTTCACACAAACTCACAGCTACAACATTCCTAAATTTATTTTACGTATCGATTCTAACACTACAGCTCTAAATCTTGACTAAAAGCTAATTGAAATGAAATCACATCTACCTATATCAACAGCACTGACTTAACTGGGCTTATTCCTTTGAAAGTAAATCACTAAATGGACAAACAGGATTTCATCGTTCTTTAGAACGTATCTATCTATATAGTATATTTCTAGATATACATAATAATGAAAAATCTGAATGATTCGTGTGATGACAATGATAAGAAAAATTACAATTACGGCACCAGACATATGCGTGATATCCACGGCGGTGAGAACATAAGAAAACAACCTCATATCCAAGTGGGTGGGGGGGGGGGGGGGGGGGGGGGGGGGGCGGAGAATAAGATGAATATAAATAATAATAATAACATGATGTGAATGAATGATAAAAGTGAAAACTCAAATTGAAATTAATGTTATGTGAGATTGGGATGTAAGGGAGTTGTTTAATGATTAGTCCTTTTCGCGTATCTCGCTTGTACCTATACATATCTATATAGTGTTTTTGCGCAGCCTATAAGAACAATTCCTGCTACTTTCGTCGCCCGTACATACTATATAACATTTTCACTTACCATTTTCAAAATGTCAATTACGGTCGAAGCTTCGGAGCCTATGGTATTTTAAATTTGTTTTTTTTTTTGTTTTTTTTTTGTTTTTTTTTTTTTTCATAGTCCAAAGTCCGAGTATGTTCTCGGGTATAATTTTATATATCAATAACACTGCATATAGTGATATATTTTATAACTATTTACATAATCGTTATACGGTATAATATAACTGTTATAAGTAAAATTCACAACATTTACCGTTTATAAAAAACCATGTAAATGACGACAATCGTTACAATTTCCGACTAACGTAAACGATTTATCATTCAATATGTTTCGGTTTCACAATTTCTGTAAGGTAATTTGTTCTTTATATTCTATATAGTCGTAAGTATACGTGAGTAGTACAAGTTTTTGTGACAGTGCAATGTTATTACTGTCGTACGGGTCAGTAATAATATTTGATAAACTAGATAATTCTCCCTAATAACAATCAATAATAATAACAACAATAACAATAATAACAATCATTATCATTATTATTATTACTTATATATGTATAAATTATTTCTTATGTATCATCCACCCTCTATGGTCCCAGGCTTTGCTCGCGTGACGTTTTAACAAATTTATAGAATGTAGGTGAACGTTATTGTTAACTGACTCATCGGTCACCCGATCAGTTACCACTAATTATTTGCACTTGGAACACTAACGTTTCTTCTGCATTATTCGCTCACGTTCACTTCGTCGTAGTGAGAAAATTTGAGAAATACTTGCTCCAGGGTCGTCTGGCTGAAGCTGTACTCTTCGATATCTAACTCCATTTTTGCTGAAAAATCAAAGTTTACAACCTCAGTTTGATCAATATACTCCGGCTTGCGGGCTCTAGTATTTTGTGAAATTTAGTATCAGAATCTTGGAATCCTATTCCCCTAACCGTCCAAACGGTCGCTTATAGCGAGGTAGTACTGTATTTGCCAATTCGAATATGTAATTCGATATGGTTATTATAATAGTCAGAGTGAAATTATAATATTATCTGTGGTGAATTTAAAATACCTATAATGAAATGTACACAATGCGTATTTGATCCTGTCCATATTAAGTTGACCCCACAGTGTTCTGTTTCGTTTCTTCTCTAAGTTATCATGAAGGATAGAAGGAGACAGAAGACTGTGATGCCAACTTCATACGGACAAAATCCAATACGCTAAGCGTACTATAATGATCTATAGGGCGATTCGTTGTTTCTGCAAAGTGGCTAGCACGATAACAAATTAACAGATATGGAACCTTCTTTGGGTGCAGATCTTCAGGAAAAAAGAAATGAACAATTTCATCTTACACTCAATTTAGAGAAATTACCCAGAATTGAGTATTCAAAACTTGTTAGTCAGTCTACAAGAAAAGAAACTGCCGATTTAGTTCTCGAAAGCACATTCAGACAATGGAGGCATGGTTTTATATGCTTCCTATGTAGACTAGGGTGTGCCAAAACAAAGCGACATTCCGTTTTTCCAGCTCCCACCTCGAAGATCTATAGAATGACGTGCCTCTAGGGACACAAGCGAGTTATATAGCCAAAGGGCTTTCCATACACCAAACTTCACATTGTGTTACCGATGCCAAATAACTTAACCAGAACAAGTAGTACGAAAGTCTATGTTGGTGCTTGGAGCTGTTCTGGGTCGCTGATTCTAAAATTGAAAAATCAGATTGGACACGCTATTTTGAATTTTTCAATTTTTACCTCTGATTCGAAATTAGCGACCCAACAAAAACCGAAAACCAAGCAGACTTTCGTACTACGTGTTTTCGTGAGGGGGATACATATATGTTCATAATGTAAAAATTAGACACATTTTCAGGGTTTGTGACTGAAGTAGATAATACATTGATTTCCTCCTTCAGACCTTCATTCTTATACACAATGTCACCTACAAATCTTGATGCTAATAACATCGTATAGCTACCAGCATAGATTGAAACGAGCACGGTAAAAGTGACATAAGCTAACTGCTGACTTGATTTCAAAGTCAATTTGAATAAAAATCGAATCTGACTTGGTGAGCCTACTGAATACCGATGTGATTCCAGCGTGGACTAGGATTATCCGAAAGTATTCAACTTTTCATACATTATCGGATTTCTAAAGTCTGTAAATTATGAAATACAAATTTTTTTATTTTCCCGAATTTTTTGCTGCCAAATAAACCAATATTTTCCAAAGCTTTCAATTCATGCCAGAATCACGTGTGAGGACTACATGTAGGAAAATGTATAGATCGATCAGACTAATGGTTAGTTAGTTATTAGGTCAACAATTCACTCATGTCATTTTTACAGAGCTCACTTCGATCTAAAATCAAGGCCTGAAACAGGACATCTGTGTATTATTTACTCTAGTCATCACAATCCCCGAAAAGTACCCCCCAAATCAAATGAAAAACCTAACTATCAATTTAGGCACTACTTGGACTTCAATGACAGTGCTACCTTTCGAGGAGCTCATTTGGAGCCATTGAATTCGAACTGTGAAATTTTACTTTCTTTCAAAACTCTTTCTTACCTTTTTCGAGCTGGGTGAAGCACTCGGCCAGAGAATGAACAGCGTGCTGGGGTACGCCGAAGACCAGCCTATCGGCAAAGCTCTCTTCCAGTATTGCGTCTGGGAAGAGACCAGCAACAAAATCCTTCAACCCGGAAATCCGGTCCCCAGAAGGTGTTGTTGGTGTGCAATCACCTCCCAGCAGCTTCATTTCCAACGTGTACCCAGCTCCGTAAAGGTTTTTGAGGTGCTGAGTAGACCCTATACACCGCAGCTCACCTTTGACCATGATCCCTACCCGTGAACACAAGGCGTCAGCCTCCTCCATCGAGTGGGTCGTGAGGATTGCCCCTCTTCCCCCCTGTGCAACCGAAACCGACATATCCTGTTGTACGCTTATAATGCTCACACAAAACTTAATGCCAAATGCTGTCCACCAACCTGGAAGCTAGCAAGAATCGTATCCCAAAGGAACCTCTTCGAACGAGGATCCATCCCAGTACTGGGCTCGTCCATGAGGACCACTTTTGGCCCTCCAACCATCGCCATCGCAAAGCTCAGTTTCCGCCTGGTACCCCCAGAACACTCCTGCGACTGTTTGTCAGCATGTTCATGGATTTGAAGTCCTGACAAATACAGATCGACGATCCTGTCAGGAAAAAGATTTTTAATATCCTGCAAAAGTAAGCATGAACCTTAGACTGTTTTGTGGAAAGAAAAAAGTAATCAGTGAAGTTTCTCAGGGGCTGACACACGACCAGCAGAACTCGTAAACGGTTAGGATTACAAAGGTTTTAATTTCACCTCATCACTGGATGAGTATCGAAGTAACTCTTTACGGTACCAAGTGCGATCCACCACATACCTAATTCTGATTAAACCTAACTTTCCGGCTTTTCCTTATTCAGTGTCCGGTGAGGGAGCTGAAACGGCGGCAAGAATAATACGACAAAGTATATTACCTGCCGATATCGCTGGATGGTACACCACGTATTGCAGCGTAACACTCCAGGTGTTCCCTGACGGTGATATTTTTCCATTGAGCGTCGTGCTGCGGACAGTAACCCATCTGTCGGAAGGCCTCAGTCATTTGCGATGTTATATTGCTACCCCCTATTTGAACTCGACCCCTACTAGCAGCTTCTTCCGCTATAATGATCTTCATCGTCGTAGTTTTTCCGGCACCATTGTGCCCCAGTAAGCCAAATACCTCACCAGGTTCGACAGCCAACGAAAGGTTTCGTACTGCAATTTTTCTCTTGGGGGCTGGTTCCTCTTCCCGTTTCATGCAGCAGTTACACGATGTCACTTCTCGATTTCGATACTCCTTACGCAAGTTCTGAGCAGGAAAAGGAAGAGAGATTCAATAACGGTGAAGTAGGTGAGGTCTGTCGTGCAAGTCAGGCCCAATGGACAACTTACTTGGACCATCACGACTGGTGGTTCTTGAACTGATGAGGCCATCAAGTTAAACACTCTCTGCCTTTCTGTCTTAACGTCGCCGTCTTCGTGTTCACCAACGTCAGAGTTTTCCATGATTTCCTCGCCTATTGATCCTCCGTTGCGCTAAAACAAATATTTTTGCACCGATACATATAATGTTTTGAGCACCTGATCGGCTGCAGATATTTGACAATGCAATTGCAGCGCTTCAACAACTTATAAAATTCCCTGCAAAGACTAGAGTTGGATGAAAAGCTGGGAAACTTACCAGCAAGTATTTGAGGGCGTCGCCAACATTTCCCCCAGTCTTCTTGATATCCAATAAAACAAGAACGATAAACCAAATTGGAATGTGCAATATCACACCAACAGCCATCAGTATGATTTCTGTTGTCAGGTAGTCTGACATGGTCAAGTGATGGCATGCCGCGTTTATGGAGCACATAAGATGAACGCGGTCAACATAATAAACAGCCGCGTACGGAACGTACATCGTGTTCAACAGGGAAAGAACCACGTGTAGAGCAAAGGCCGCAGTTCCACCTTCAAATATATGAATAAGTATTAGTGTTGGGATATCCAGTGAATGAAAATCGCCAGAATGTTTTCAACGGTGCCAAATTTCAACACTCACCAAGGCCCAACATGTCAAGACCCATGACTAAAAGAAAGGGGACCATCCCAACAATTGTTACAATGTTTGGTAGGATGCTTTGCGCAGAGTCCATTTTGTCAAAGATGTAGCTGAGACAGGAGGAGAAGAGAATGGAGGACGGACAGTAGAGCATGAGCAAGACTGCCAAGGTGATCAGCGCCGGTGGCTCTTGCAAGGACGGGACATTGAAGATGAATATTATTCCGAGGATGCAGAGACTGATGAATGCCATTAGCCCAGCTAAGACAATAAAGTACGTCAAGAAATACATAGAGAAGGACAAGCCGTTGACTCGCAGTTGATTCTTAGCTTTTATCTGTGGAAAGAAAATACGTTTTGTTTCGTCAATTCAACTACGTTATCATACTGTTCGGCAATGTTGTGCAAGATACTTTATAAAAGCATCAATAACTATTACACCTCAGATTCTTAATTTCATTACAATTTCATTGAGTTTCAAAGGTCAATCAAGAATTTCGAAAATAATTAAATTCACAGTAAATCGAAGCAATTTTATTTTTTAATCACGACTGTCACCCTTTGTATTTGTTCATCAGTGTTCATAAAAGTAAGAAAAATCGTGGAAAAAAATGTCGATATTTATGGCGTCACTCAAGACTTTCTAGGATTTCTTAAGAAATAATTCAGACGTCTATGAGCCATCTATAAAAACTTCTATGGATAGTGATGAAGAACATGTGTAGAGGGTCAGTGTCGTGATTAAAAAGAATAAAAAACAACGTTTTCTTTCTTTCGAAGTAGTAAATACATTGAATACTTTTAGGCTTCGGCTTGCACAAGACTGCTTGTAGCAGCGGATGTCGGCACTCTAGTCTTACCTCTCTATCATACACCATATCTACTGCCAGTATTATAGGAATCAGCACAAATATCATTCCGATGAAGAGTGCTGAACTTCCAATGCCTATATTGAACTCTTGGGGCTGCGAAGTTTGTTGGAAGGGATGCGTTTTCACTTCAATGGGGTGAGAGTCTTTGTCATCCGTAAGTAATCTTAAACACATAATCTCAATTAGGTTTGGCCATTAACAAGGATTTGGAGTAATAAAAAATTATCTTGTCTTCAAATTATAGTTGTCTTAGAATGTTCCTCTAGCTAGTCCCGATTATCTACACATTGTGGTGCGGTGTGAATAAACGTTGACAATATTAATCGGTGAATGGATTATTTACCTCCAAAATGCTCTCTCTCTGACTCTGTTTCTCTCTCTTCTTCTTACCTGTACATTGCCTTCGAGATGATGTTTACCAAAATAGGAAGAGAATGCTGCATTGTGTCGTTGTACATCACCGTCAGATTCAAACTGGCAAGGTCGTAGTCATTTATGTTGAAGGCTGCCATGCGAGGAGCTGCGTGTAACAGTTCCACGAAGTTTCCGTCGTATTCGTCAAGCTCTTCGACGTCACCACTGATGTAATGCATCAGGGGAGAAATGTTCTCCTCCGTGTTGTTTGTATACAGAATTCTCGTTTCCACACCGTAGGTATCTAAGGACAATTAACGAAGCCAGAATTTCTCGATAATCGATTGCTAATTGATAAAACAATCCGCAGACAAGACTGGAACATCTCTCTCACCAGGATTTAACTCCAGAGACTGCATCTTGATGTCAACCGTTTGAATGCTATTGATGTAAAGACCGAGTGCAACCAGAGCTAGCGGAGCAACAATGGTGAAGTATAGTAACTGGATATTCCTGAACAACCTCAACAGCCGCAATCGTAGCATTGCCTTCAAGATTTGACAAAAGTTAGGCCGCGTTTTAATAGGGTCCAATCCAAGTCCTAGAATTACTTGGTTCTTGTCGTTGTGCACTCCATCTGGCAGATCCCCAGCAGCTGAAAGGAACAGTGGTTAGTCGCAGTGTAGGCATCAAGGATGGAAAACCGAAACTCAAACTCTCAATTCAGATTTTTTCAACATGTCCAGCAGAAGACTGATCACCTTTGACTTGCCCATCAGCTTGAATGGTTGCACCTTCGTTCTGTAAGCTCTGGTAAGATGTACTTTTTGATTGCAGAGACAACGACCTACTTAAGGCTCGATTCCTGACCATCTTCTTCGACAAATTGTCCATTGTGCACTCTGTTTCCTCATCCCGTTCTAGGTGCAGGAAAACCTCTTCCAAAGTTGTCATGGAGACACCATAGCTGCTGATGCCAAGCCGGCTGCTTTTAGTTTTGATCTCCTGTTCTATTGCTGAAAACAACGGAGCAAAGTTCTCGACGGAATTATGGGGCAGAATGAAGCTGAGCTCTCGGCCATGGCGCCTTGCTTTTTCGGCTTTGGCAACGTGGGATGATACAAGCCGAGTTATTGCATGTTCTCGGGGATTTCCTTCCAGCACCAACCTGAAAATTGAGAGAGATGAAGTGAGAAGGTCAACGCACATAGACCCTGACAAAACTTACGTCAAATGATACCCGATCCCGAATTTGTTCTTCAGGAAAAGAGAGCTCCCGCAACACCTGAGTTTTCCTTTGCTAATCACGGCTTTTCGATCAGCCAGAATGTCGGCTTCATCCATGAAGTGTGTCGTCAACAGAATGACTTTGCCATGGCGTCTTGATTGGAGAAAAGACCACATCTGTCGTCTAGAGTACGGGTCAACACCTGCCGTTGGTTCGTCCAGAATGATTATCTTCGGGTCGCCTATTATAGCGATCCCTACAGACAGTTTGCGCTTCTGTCCTCCACTCAGGTACTTGGCAAAAGCGTCTGCCTTCTCAGTCAAATCGATATCCTTCAGAGTTTTTTTCACCTGGAACACACACACTTTTCTATCCCCACTTGAAGATTCGACCGATGACAACAAAACCGATAATAAGTCAAATCCAACTCTGATTATTCACTTGGTCTACAACGTACCTCAACCTCGATCATTGTCCTTGGTATCCCGCGTACTGCGGCGAAAAACTCCAAATGCTCCCGCGGCGTGAGCAAATCAAAAAGTATGTCATGCTGCGGACAGACTCCGGTCATACTTCGGATCATCTGCATGTCGTTGTGATCCCTCACATCGTAGCCAAATATCAAAGCTGTACCACCTGACGGGGCGGTAAGTCCGGTAAGAATGTTGAACAGCGTCGTTTTACCTGCACCGTTGTGGCCCAAAATCGCGGTAATCTGGCCCTCGTAGATGGTAAGATTGATCCCATTTACCGCTTTTACTTCGGGTTTTCGACATTTCTGATACGACTTATAAAGGTCGACTATTCTGATCGCTTCTCTACCCTTCATTTCACGCACAACGGGTTCAACATCCCGATTAGTCTCTTCGCCAGGGATGAAAGAATTAGACTCTCCGTTCGATGAGGGCACCTTTGGATAACAAACAAGCGACGCTTATCACAGACTCTCGTGTTTACAGATTTCCATATTTAGTGCATATGGAATTGCCTGTACTCAATACGTTCACTCACCCGTTGGACCTTTCGCCGACACCAAAATCCAGGGGTGAAGCAGAAGAACGGTGATCTTTTGACACCATATTCACCTGAGGAAATGAGGGAATCCATCATTCAAAGTTCATGTGGAGAGACGTAATCATGCTGTTTATACCGAGAATTTTCTATATCACCGGATACCCCTTTTCTACAGCCAAACCAACACAGGTACATGCCGCGTCCGTGAGGCTCGGGCTGGAGGGGATAGACTGTAAGTAGCATTGCCTATCTCGTCCCGGCCGAGCCTCAAGGAAGCGACATGTGCCTGTGTTGGTTTGGTCGTAGCAAGGGGATGTCCGGTGTTACAGAAAATTCTCGGTATATGTTACTCTATACGCACTGGGGACGACTGAGTCGAGATAATACGCTAACAAGCTGTACAGGAAAATGTCTAGCGTCATCATAATGAGACTTCCGCCAAACGGGATCCCTGGACCAGACCAGAGATTGTCAAAGTTTACACCTTGGCCTTGAAGATCTAGAACGAGTGCCTGAAGCAGATGTGGGATTAAATATATGGTAGAATTCACTAAGATGTAACAGAAAAAGTACACCTTACCTTATCCATGGCTAAAGCAACTCCTGAAGGGCTGATCAATGAAGCCACCCAAAATGCGATTGAGCTTGAGTCGTCCACAAAAACTTGGATAAAGTACATCAGGCTCAAAATTGTCACCGCAAAGTTTCCCAAGACTCCGGCAGTCTGAAAAATTCGTGGATATGTCTACAGACGACGATTTGACATACACATTAAAATCGATATTGCACAACACTATACTTATGCCTGTGGGTTTGCAAATTAATTATTCTATCTCGTAAATTCGAGTTGTTACAGAAATGACTATTCGTCATAGTCATAGGGCTGCAATTTTATAACGGTCACTCACCCGTGACTTATCGAAGAACGGCGTAATCATGAATCCAAACATAATCACGGAAAAGCTGTAGAGAACCACCAACAGAAATATCGGCAGAAAATGTGTATGCTGAAACATTTGTAGAGTGAATAACAGGACTACGGCAACCGCAGAGAGAAGCAGTACGAAGACGGCATAGATGATGAACCAAGACATCCTGGAAAGATAAAACACATGCATATCTTTGCAGATTTAATCAATCGTGGAACCTCTGGTGAAATTTCACGTTGGAAGCTTACCAAAATACGGAATCTTTCAGGCCCATAATTTTCATTCCTTCTTTGATTTTATTCTCCTTTTCACCGACGATTAGTATCAATAAATATGTTATGAATTGCGACAAAGCCAAGACCATATAGAGCGGGATAACCACTCTGAAATAGAGGATCCAGTCTAAAATAGAAAAGAAAAAAACAAGGAGAGTGTCAGTTGACGAAGTCTTTCTTTCAGGTTTATACGTAACGATATGAGCAGCTGTGAAAGTGATGATCAGTTGGAAAATCTACTTACTTGCTGTATACGCCTCTTTTGGAAACATCTCTAGCTTTATCATAGGTACTGTGATGTCACTCCTGTCAGTCCTGAGCTGAAATTTTGACTTCAATTAGCCACCAACGCGATACGATAGTGAAATAGTAGATTACGCAAGCATGTTTTACGCGTTTTTCATGCTCGATTTCGGTACATAAAGTGAGCGTTTTAGCAACAGATGAGTGAGTCTGCGGATGCCCATGCGCAGAGTTTTCCTTTTAGCCCCTAGTACCAAAATGAAGCTACTTTTACGTCCTAGGACTTGAAAGTGGTCTCTGACGTACTCCGCGCATACGCTGCAGTGTTATTGTTGTATGTAGTTCGGTCGCTTTGTATACCGGATCGAGCATGAACTTGTAAAACATGCTTCTGTTGTATAAAATATCGTGTGTACGATGGAGGCAAAGATCTTTGACGCCGAGCGTCAAAAGACCTAATTTGCCTTCTTGGTACACAATATACTATTCTTAAATGGAGAGAATATTGCAACGAAAAAGACTCAAAATTCAGGCAACGCCCTTGTGCTGCCTACCCTTATTTTGGTCACGTCCAACAACATTTGCAGAGCTATGAACCCTGAGTAGTAATAATTGGTGACTGGACATGAGCCGCCTGTTTCAATGGACAGGACACCACCCATCCAGTGACTAGTGTCTTTTCGGCAGGTAACGGGGGATGAGTACATTTCCGTTGGTGATGGTGTTGATAAGTACGATGGGTTTGTTCTTATCTCATATCTGCAACGTAGAGATTTTATTTTAGAGTCTTGGTTTATACTGGTATTATTTCCATATAGTTTTAATTCTTTATAAGTATTATTTAATTATTTACAAAGTATAGGAGTATTCGTGACGATAAGTCTGCTGACATCACAATATTTGTAAACTGCATTTGCATACGAACGGTATCCTAACACGAGTACTTCTAATATTTATCACAGGCATTATGCTGGCTTCCCTAATTCTCCGACAGCCTCAAGTGATAAAAAATCCAGATAGTTTTGCAATATTTGGATGCTATTGGTGCGTCCATACATTTTTGACATTGCGTTTCTCATATTATTTCTTATTACCCATGAGAGTGCGTTGAGACAAATCAAAATTTTGTTATTATTCCTATAGATCCCACCATAAATATCACTAGAATGGTGTCGAATGATCAATCTCCCAAGGGTAACTCTCTCATGAAAGTCCAACTGGTACCTCAACTGACAATAAGGTTTTCCATTTGTTCAACCCACGAAACTTTACATCGTATTACTAATGTTCATACAACTTGACCGGATCAAGTAGTACGAAAGTCTGTTTTGGTACTCGGGGTTTTTTTGAGCTGCTAATTCCGAATCTGCAACCTAAGATTTAGAATTCTGAATGAAGAATACAATGTAAATATTTGAATCATTCAAATATTCAACATGTTGTACACTAATTTGGTGTTTCAGAACCCACGATTGGGAATCAGCAATCCATAAAAGTAACTGAGTGCTGGACAGACTTTCATACTACTTGTTCTGGTGAAGTTACAAGAACATCAGTAACGGAATGTAAGGTTTTATGTGTCACATAAGTGGACAGATTCATTTTCGAATGAGGCATCAATTAGTGCTGAATATTTGATGTTATTCTAGAGATTTTTGCGGTAGGAGCTAAGGAATAAATGTAATTTTGTTGAATTGGAGAATATGGCACATTGGACATGTAATGTTTGGTGGGATTATCTGATAATTAGGTTTTAATTGGATCATTTTTGATGAAACAACTTTCCTGTAGATGCCTATCGGCTCAATTCTTGTGGGAAGAAATTCGGCAACGAATTATTATAGATTCTGTTGGAAAAATTGGAATTTATTGAAATAAAACAAATACCTGTGTGATTCATGCGGAACTTGATTAAAAATAAGAATCTTGGGTAAATATTACAATTCGTACAGGTTTCAAATTTTCAATGGAGAAAAAATCCCCCTCTCCCCCCCGCGACCTTCAAAATTTTGTATGGGTTGTTCCATGCAAATATGATTTTTTTTTGTTCTGATTCTCATCGATAATGTTCAAACATCGGTAAACATATCGGTACCCACGTTCTAATATGTCGTATTCCACAAGAATTGAGAAATTGACTTTTTTGAAAAATGGAATGATAACAATGTTTTGCAGCTTATGTTCAAGTTTTAGCGGTCAAATTGTTGATTGAATATTTTCAAATAAATATCCCAATCCGTAAAGTCCTATCTTCTCAATGATAATAGTGAACCGTTTTGAGCGTCTGCTGAAAATTTGTTCGAATGCGGAATACGACAAATTAGAACGTGGGTATTGATATATTTCTAATGTTTTTGAACAACATTCGATGAAATTGGAAAAAATAAAACTCATCACACGGATGGTGATACCAAGACGTAACATTGGCATGGGACAACCCAAAAAAAATTTTGAGGGGAGAAGGGTGGGAATTTTTTTCCACATAGCAGCATTCTCGTAGACTAGTTTCTGAGAATTTCAAATTTTTAGGCCCATAATTAGTCCTACAATGAAATAATAACTGGTAAGACCGCGAATCACCGTGCATTTTGAATAGAAAAGTTCATCCTCGGTGGTGAAGGGTCAAGCGTTAAAATGAAAATTTAAAAAAATTACAGGATTAGTTTTGATTTATTCCGAGTCGACTTGTGGGGCGGCCCGGAAATTTATCTTTTATCCCAACTTAACGACCACTTTAATGCCTGGTTTACGTAACTCAACTTGACTTAAGAATTGACCAATCAGGAGACTCGGTTCACCTGGCGCGTGACTAGAGCAGCCTCCCGATTGGTTGATTCTTAAATTAAGTCAAGTTACGACGTTACGACGTTATGACTCTGGACAAGAGTTTAGTCATAACTTGACGGATAAAAACTCTTGAGTTTAAGAAGTCATGCCGCGTGACGAGACTATGATTCATCGTCGGTTCTATACCCGAAAGTTCGAAGTGAAGACTGAGGCACTATTTTAAATTTCTCTAATTGGTTACTCTGAAATGTGCGGGGCAGTTTCCAGCCATCTTGACTTATTGCGTTATGGTCTCTCACCCTATGTCTGGTGATGCTGGGGCTGCTTAGCATTTACACCTACACTCTCTGCATGAACAGTTACTTTTTGAACCCTCGCATGGTTTAGAATTGAATTTTCAAAATTAACGACATCAATGTTTGTTCAATTAATTTGGGCTGAATTATACTTGTAAACCTTTTTATGCACAAGTGCGATATTAATCACAGTAAAACTATTCAATTCACGCACAACCCCCTTTCAGATGAGGGTAACACTCGTCATGCTATACCGGTATCGAGCCA
This sequence comes from Tenthredo notha, assembly GCA_914767705.2. NCBI lineage: Eukaryota > Metazoa > Arthropoda > Insecta > Hymenoptera > Tenthredinidae > Tenthredo > Tenthredo notha. Next base: position 4,366,142 of record OU611916.1, read on the forward strand.
ATTTGAACAGATAATTAATTCAGTTCTATAGCTAAAATATAAATGCAACGTCAAGTTTATGAGGCAATTGAATGCTAATTCGATACTCGCAGAAAAGAAAAGAATTAGAAGCCTAATCGGTTTATTCAAAGACGGCTCAACTCTTCCCTCGAATTAGATATGTTTTTAACTAAGAACTGTAAACATCTCTTTATAAATCGTTATAGGTGATATTGTTTTTGAAGTTCTTGACTTTTATCATAAAATGACCAAACTTCAGATAAAATTTCGAAAATATGTAATAAGAAATTCTTGGATCTCACTTCGAACTAAAACTAATTGCGGTAAATTTTATACTGATTTGAGTCGTTCTTGCACCTTTCACGCCCTCAATAATTGTATGTTGTTAGTATAAGTTAATATGACTTCGATATTCGTTAATAGATTTTCTAATTGGTCGGACTGAAGTACGATGGTCATCTAGATTTAATATTAAATCAAAAAAATTTCTCACGTTTCGCGTGGTCCTGAGGGTAGATATACAATTAAAGAGTTTTCCGTTCATGAACCGAATTAACAGATGGTTTTTGTTATTTCGATGATAGTCTGTATTGAAAGAAATCATTTGTGGCCACCTCCCAGTGCAGGTGGTAACTGGTAAACGCTCTAATAGTGCAAATTAATAGTAGCAGTACGCACTGTTAAAGGATATTGGTCTCTGACAGTTACACTATTGACCAAGACAGTACATTCTTTAATGCATACAGTAGAACCTCGATAATCCGAATGAATTGGGATCGAGCCTAGTTCGGATTAGCGGAAGTTATGATAATGGAATAGTAATATTGGATGAAACGATGTTTGCATAATAAAAAAATATTTGAAACAAAACTGGTGGACATCAAGGTCTGATAAAGATTACGTGTTAATATGCGAGCAAATTAATGCCGTGACAGGCGATGCATGCTTGTGCATGCTTGAATACAGACTTTGCTCGCTACATTGTAGCACGCGATTCTAAGATTCGAAAAATGAAAAGTCCAGATGAAGCAAATTGTAGTTCGGATAAAATAAAGCATGGTTCGGATAACAGAAGTTTCGGATAATCGAGGTTCTACTGTACTACTAAAGAATATTGGATTCCATTAGCTACACTATTAAATCCAATAATATAGGTACACTACTAAAGACCTTCGGACTCTCCCAGTTAAACTAGTATCCCTAATAACATGCACTAGTCGTAACTACTCGACTCCAATAGTTACTATCGACATGCCAATAGTTTATTCTCCCGCCAGAGAAACTCCGCAAATAATAATTTCTGAGTATATATCGGTGCCGCAATGGACATGTGAGACATAGCGTCATCTAATGAAATCAGTCAACTGTCAGGAGTGCCTGCATCACGATGATAATCTGGTATTATGAGTAGATAGATGAAGGTGTCATTGACATGTACCAGCTAGACGGCTCTTGTAACATTGATGCTGGGAATCGTCATTCACGATAACCTAGAGTTAATCATGTCTACATAGCTATAATTAAATGTAATTTGATTGGAAGTTTGTATGCACATGTGGATCATGCGATAACTGGAAATACGGTACATTGTCGTACACAGAGGGTATTTATACATCCAAGCGAGTCTAAATACTTTGCGAGTCAAACCCACGCGTGACGTACTGTGACATGTGTGCGAAAACCAGAATAGACCGGGTATTGTCGTCGCACACGCGAGCCTGATGGAAACGAAAACCAAGCGAGCCAAGCCTCGCAAAGGCCTTGACCCTACCCTTCCTTGCCGTTCCCTTACCTCAGCCTTGCTATATTCGGGCTTATTCATTATTCGTGAGCTTTTCTTAGTCAGATATTGCATTTGCCTACTTTTCGGTAATTACAGAACTTTAATGGTATCTCAGGGGTTGAACTAGCACCGCTACACGCTGATTTTTTGAACTACACCTGCAGGGCCGAATTCAAAATAACATACCGAGATGATTCCTTGAAAGTTCACAGTCAGTCACAGCCAATTCGACACTACCCGAGTTTTTCGTCTGTTTTTCGCAGGCTGGCCATCCTTTCATTCATTCATTCATTCATTCATTCATTCATTCTGTTATCCATCCAGCCATCCATTCATCCAACCATCCATCCATCCACCCATCCATCTATCCACCCACCCATCTATCCACCCACCCATCCATCCATCCAACCATCCATTCATTTACTCATACATTTATTTGATTATTTATTTATTTTTTCATTTTAAATCATTTGACGGCCTTTCACAATTCAAATTAAAAAGGGGATGGCCAGCCTGCGAAAAACAGACGAAAAACTCGGGTAGTGTCGAATTGGCTGTGACTGACTGTGAACTTTCAAGGAATCATCTTGGTATAGTGCTTTTGATCATTGAATCTTAGTTCTGGCTTATTGATAAACAATTGATTAGTTCAGAATCAAGAAGACTGAAACTGGCTATCCCTCTTTATCTGCTTATGCTTTTTATTCGATACAAAAGTGCGGGTAAGATGGACGGGGCCCTCGGATATTTTCCGCCAGCTATGGGTCCAAACATGAAGCTCGTGATCGGCTGCGAACTTTGCCCATTGAATTCTCAGAATTCGGCTTGATTTTCAAGTTGAGATTGTGATTAAACTATTTCTGCCGTAATATTGTTGTACTTGAAATATTTTTAGGTAAACGGTGAGTGCGAAAAATCATTAAATTGCAAAAATGTAATTCCAAGCGTCTGATGCGGCAGCCATGTTTATGGCGTTAGTGCGTATATTCATTTGTCAGCTGCTATGACCAGATTTTAATAACAATGCAATACAGCTTAAGGCTCATTTAAGGCTAACCACCACTATTTCATCCAAAACATTCTTATTCAACGGACACTTCTTCACACACACCAGATTCTCGAAATAATTCCTTTTTGTCGAAAATATATGGGGCGAAATTCACTCGTAGGTGTGTACATGTGAATGTGACGTCACCCCTACTATGAGACTTTCTCGGACACCCTTAAGCCAGTTTGTACAGGGATGGCTTCGAAATAAAGAAACATAAAGATTCGCCAAATTTCAGCCCTTGATTTTAATATTAAGTCGTACCGGTAGCCCCTGACTTTTCCCCATTTGAATAACATGGGCTACTCGACTGTTTGAATCAATTCTTTTCTCAAAAGCCCAATCATTCGTCAAAAAAATCTAAGATTGAACAAAAATGTCGGTGATGATACTCCTTTCATGTTGGTTCATTTCATCTTCGGAGTCTAACAATAAGATTTCAGGAATGAGAACCAACATGAAATTCCTAATGGATGTTGCCGAATTTTGTTTTACTGGGAGCAAGTATCATCACCGACATTGTTGCTCAATCTCAGATTTTTTGACGAATGATTGAGCTTTCGAGAAAAGAATTGATTAAAACAGTCGAAAAGCCCATTTTATTGAAATGGGGAAAAGCGAGGGGCTGCCGGCACGACTTAATATTAAAATTAAGGGCTGAAATTTGGCAAATCTTTTCTTTTTTTCCTTAATTTATTTCAAACCTATTCATGTACTCGGAGCAAAAATATTCGTCCATAACCAAAATAACTGTCACTCTAATACGTATGCTTAAGGGGGGTGCCAACCTACGAGAACGATGAAGCGGTCATCGAATTCAATGTTTGATTGCGGTGAGAATAAAGGGCGGAAAATAATTGTGAAAAGAGCATTTGAAAGGTACGAATTTCCGCTTCAAACTGAAAAAAAAAGAAAAATCAAATATCACAAAGTTGAGTAGAGCTCTGCGAAAAACTATTTGCGAAACGGTGACCACGTTTATAGGCAAACGGAATATCGGAAACACCAAAACCAATACTTTTTGGAATCGTCAATGTACCCTCTAAGCTTCTATGGAACGGATTTTTGATCCACTCAAACGTAGTCAAGTTACATTTTTTTTTTTTTGCATTTAATCGCGTTTTTCGGGATTTTCGCGAACGTTTTCATCAATTTTTCAAAAACGAAAGGTCAAATGAGAAATTCGTTCCATAGAAGCTTGGAGGGTACATTGACGATTCCAAAAAGTATTGGTTTTTGTGTTTCCGATATTCCGTTTGCCTATAAACGTAGTCACCGTTTCGCAAATAGTTTTTCGCAGAGCTCTACTCAAATGGACGCAGCGGACCTAATTCTTGTGATATTTGATTTTTCTTTTTTTTTTTCAGTTTGAAGCGGAAATTCGTAGCTTTCAAATGCTCTTTTCACAATCATATTCCGCCCTTTATTCTCACCGCAATAAAACATTGAATACGATGACCGTTTTATCCTTCTCGTAGGTTGGCACCCCCCTTAATTCAAATTATTGCTACAACTTACTCCAATCGGTCTGATATCGGTAAAGGATTTTCAAAAATAACTGCCAGCGGCACGCTGTAGGGATCTCGCCAGTAAGCAGCCTGTAGGTCATCCTTCGTATCGAAGACCATGAAATTCAAAGGAATCTTCGATGGAGAATCCCACATCGACAGCCACAGCGTATTCATGGCATTCAGAAAGTTCTAGAAAGGAAAGTCCCTCGTAAACATTTTTTTACATGTAGCAAATTATTCGGCGAAAATTTATGCAGAGATTTGTCGTTCAGGAAGGGACAAAAGTTAGGGTTAGCTTCTGAGGATCGCTTGGTTTGAACAAGAGTTCAAAGCCAAATATAAACGAATTATGGTGCGCATATTTCGAGAGAAATCTTGAGCGAGCACAAAGATGCACTTGTTATTGATCTTTTGACTGATAACTTACGAGGGTCTCCGTAGAGTTGGGCACCACTGCAATCGTGTGGTTTCGCATTCGGCTGAAGTACTCAAACACGTCGCCATTTTCCCGCGGCGTGGTCATCGCGGGGTAATTCGGGTTGGGTATCAAGACTTTTACAATAATCAAAATTCCAAGGGTATAGAGCGGCAGAATAATTTCCTGTAAATAAAAATAAGAAAACAAGTCATAATTAGACATTTTCAGCCCATCGTATAGCCATAGGTATACAAATATCACAATTCTCTTCACTCCAAAGCTTTCGAGGGCAACGCAAGGTTTCCTCGTCACGAAACGTTAACGTTGCTATGGTAGTCAACAACCGGCTCTTTTCACTTTAATTTTCTCTCCTCCTCAGTTTGACGTCCCGTGCCGAAGGAAGCCCTAGCTTTGTACGCAGTTTGAGCTTTCGTGTCTTCAGATTGTGACGGCAGGAGGGAGGAGCGGATGGTAAAGGATGTCGTGCTTCGTCGACATAGTTACGGAGGATTCATTTTACGAAAACCTAACGCTGGGGGTCGTAAAGATCCTGGAAAGCAATCCCTGCATTAAAAATGTCCAAGTGGACAGACGCTCGGGATGTGACAGAAACGCCTTGGCAACCTGGGAACAAAGGCATTGCTGCGTCCTGCCGGACGACCTTAGGAACTTTTATGCGTCTGTCGACGGATTCTTGCTGACGTGGTCGCTCGAAATATCAGGTGAGATTTTCGGCAGATGTCTTCGAATGACAGAGCCCAATTTCTGTGCTCCGTGCCTCGGTTTACATATACTAGGCCTTCGGCAGACGAATTTGTAGCGCACTGAACCAAAACTAGCAGAGTCAGAGAGAGTTCACTCTTTTTATAAATGAAAATTTATTGCCCGATTTCGTTATTAATTTAATATAGATATTAGGGTGCTTTTTTTGGACCGACTATTTTTTTTTTTTCAACTCCCCATTGAAAATCTTGTAGTAGACGTCGAATAAGGAATCCTGTCCAATTTTTAGCTCCTTATTCGCCAATTCTAAGTACTCGCACTCTTTTTTTTAAGTTTTCCCATGCTAAAAGCATGTAAACATTACTACTTTTTCTTTAGCCGCGCACAACTCAGCCGCATTTCATTGGATTGTCCTCATCAAAGACTCATTTATCAGGGAATTTAATGTTCTTCAAAAGTGCCCATGATAGTTTGATTGATTTGAAAATATTGAACTTGACATTTTGTTAGAATTTTATACTTAAAAAAATCGAAGTCCTTATATCTTTTGAAATACTGGTTTGAGAAATTTTATCTATTGGACTTTTATGTAGAGAAATAAATTTCCTACAATATTGTCGAGAATTTTTTTTCTCCAAGTCCAACTGTTTATTCGCCCACAGTGAGAAAGAAGAATTATGCATAAAATCGACTTTGAAGGCTCACACAGGTGCAGCGGTTGAAACCACAGCCAAAGTACCTGAGGCACTTTTAAAGGACACTAAATTCTCTGTAAAATGAGTCTTGGATGAGAACAATTCATCGAAATGCGGCTGAGTTGTGCGCGGTGAAAGAAAAAGTCATAATGTTTACATGCTTTTAGCATGGGAAAACTTAAAAAGAAGAGTGCGAGTACTTAGAATCGGAATTAAGAGCTCAAAATTGGACAGGATTCCTTTTTCGACGTCTACTACAAGATTTTTAATGGGGAGTTGAAAAAAAAAATATTCGTTTCAAAAAAAAGCACCCTAATAGATATCAGAGAATCACATTTTATCGATCGGCCTACGTGCAACCTTTACAATCTCCCGAAAACGAACAATAGTCACAAGTCCACAAATATTTTCGGTTGTTTGGAGAGCCAGTATGCATATATCTAGGTATATCCCTTACGGAAAAAAACCCTCAAATTTAAGGGGTAAATTCGCACCCCCAAAGTTTTGGGGGCTTACCATGAAAACTCAGGGTTTACCCCCAAATTTCACCCTCAAATACAGGGTAAACCCTGAGTTTTCATGGTAAACCCCCAAAACTTTGGGGGTGCGAATTTACCCCTTAAATTTGAGGGTTTTTTTCCGTAAGGGATATCTTGCAAAAGTACGTTGAATTGATGAAATGAAATAAGTTGAATGGATTCTATTAGCACACAGAATATTAGAAGAAAAAAAATCATACAATGAATCGAGTCTTTGCAACTCTGATGGCCCTGAGCAGATTATGATCGAAATTGTAAGTGATTCAAGAAATAATTTGCTGAAATAACGTAGCTGCTATATCTATTCGTATCATATGATGAAACACTAAATTTTCGATAAATCGTAGGCGCATATGAGTAACGGGTTCTACATTTTATACATTGTATAAAATTTGGCGGTTGGGTCTCATCATTAGAAAATCATTCGACTTGATTTCTAAGATTTTTTTTCACGTGTTTTTACTCCACCTTATGTTTGCAAACGACTGTCAAGACCCCAAAAAGAGGGGATCGGTGCCTTAGCCAGGAATATTTCAAGGGTATCAGGTTAAAATCTATGTGCCTGTAACATGAAACGTGAACAAAAACACTATGTTAAGAAAACAGCTGGTTGATATGAAAGGTACAAAAAGGCGAAATATCAGTTGCGATAATCTTCAAAATCGCGGCGTTGTCCTTGCCATTATTTATTTCTTGTGTCTTCTGATTCAAATTTCAATGGAAATGTATCGCCAGAGATGAGAAACTTCGGTACTCGCGTTGTACAGACAAAAACTGAGCCTGTTTTATTTTCCATAAAAAAAAAAAAAAAAAGAATCTTCAAAAATTGTTAGTCGTTGCAGCTTTACCCAGATACGGAGCAATGTTCAAAGTGTATTTAGTTCGGAAAAATGCGAAATCGATATCTTCGCCTCTCTTGACAGAAAACCCACTCTTGGCTCCTTCAAACCTCTCAACGCATAGTCTTAAGGGGAATAAGAGAACAAGGCAGGATTTTCCGACAAAAGATTAGGTTCCGGAAGTCCCAACGTCCCACGTGTTATTAGCTCACCGTGTAGGCTTTATTTGCTCGTACACACAGTCGTAACCGCTTGGTTTCAACCATGTTTTTTTCGTTCGGTAACAGGGGAAGAGTTTCCTCTTGGACGTCTGGAAATCGGGAGTCTAGTGGAGCTCAAACGGTTTGTTGGGACAAAGGAGCAACAATCTGAAGCGGAGACTAGCCTTCCAGAGAATCCTGATCTTCCATCACTGAGCCCGCGGTGCAAGCTTTTCGAGCTTAGTCAGTGCGGGGTGAACAAGGTGTATCTCGCCTACGTCAACTCTGACGTAGACCCGGGGATTTGGCTGTGTCACGAAGAAACGTCACGGTGGTATCGCCTCGCTAAAAACTTCACCAAGTACTTCCGAATGCTCCTAATCCATCTGGGACTTCCTCTTTGGCAATACTGTGCTGCAGGACTGCCTATACCCACCTGGGTTGAGCAGGTCTACCTCCTGGTTGGACCCCATCTTCTACCATCGACGGTACAGCCGTCACCGTCAGTGTCAACGACATTGTGGAACGAAGGTCCGCCCAACACGATCGACCCTTCCATCTTCAAGAGTAAAGAAAGCAAGCAAAGAAACACGCGGAAGAAGTGAATAGGCTCAAACGTCAAGTTATGCTTTTGGAAAATAAATTCTAACGTTGTCCATGAATCATTCTATTTCCATGTTACAGTTGTAATATAATTTCACTTTGCAAGTAAGTTATCGAGCTTGCTATTTTCCCATTATTTTGTTCCTTCGTTGTCCTCTCTCGGCTATAGTTTCCCATAACTCAAATTGAGCGGAGAGTTGCATCGCATGATCGTCGGTGCGACGACTCGATATTTCTTCCATGACGGGATTCCTTGGCCTAATTGGCACGAAACTCCACGCAAAAACTTTCTGGATAAATTGGCAAGTTGCGGCTACGCGCTGTCGCGGTGACTTGGCTCGTATAGAGAAATATCGGCGCATGGCTGCTCAGACATTGTCTCGCATCGGGTTCAATTGAAAATACTAGTCTAACGATGAATAACCGTTACTTAAAATCAATTTGCGATACACGAGTTTCTAAGGGTGATTAGCTGCTAGGTGGATCTTTAGTCACCATTGTAATTCACATTGCTTCGACGAATTTGTGAAATTGGAAGTCTTTTGTGTAGTAAATGTGTAGTAAATTCACAATCATTTTTTAACAAATATTTGGTGTCAGGAATTCTTTCCGGGATATTAAAAGCTATCAGTTTATCAAATAGAACTTCATAATCTTGTTTTTTTTTCATGAAGACAAAATCAATTAAAATGGATTGGCCTTAGAGGACTAGGGTGAAATCTTACGTACCGCCGTTGTCTTTCGCTTGTCTCGTTTTTTCAGGAGAAGATTTCTCACGAGCATGGCCCGTAGTTGGGACATGTAAACGCTGAAGGACCCCATCTTCAACCTGACCGTAGTCCCAATTTCTGTAACAATGAAAAGCTGGTATGTAATTGGCGGTACTTGTGGGTAGGCGAAGCGATGAAATAGTTAAATTAGAGCGTCAGTAAAGGTACTTGAAAAAACTAAAAATTGTAGGCAGTGGAGAGCTGCACTACACGAGCGTCACGCGATTTTCCAATTACGTCGCACCACGCGTCAATTTTCGATGATTCAAAGGTTCGAATTTTCAATTAAGCCTGAAGAAATGACGATGGTACGTTAACTGCGCCATGCGAATCACACGAGTAGTCGCACTCTGTTACGTTCGTAATTTTTATTTGATATTTTTTTTATTCGAATTTTCGTCGATTATTTCGTGGGGTGACTTGAAAGGCGTTGGATAATTGAATCTATCAAAAGTATTGATATATGATAAAGTTGTGAAGCAGTTCTGTGGGAATAAAAAGGATGGAGACGTGCCGCTTACTAAAACCAGGCCCTTTTCTTTGTGATTCATTTGAAAGAGCTTTCGGACCTGTCAATTTGAAGCCAAGAGACCCCAAAAATGACTAATTGTGAATAGAAATTACTGCTAAATACTATTACTTCTTCTAAATAACAGACCCTCACATTTTGAGGAGTAACTTGGTTCTGAAAATTATTTAATGGTGGATTTTCTCATGGATAGAGATGCGATGTGTACCCCAAAACCTAGACTGTTATGGCGCTATGTGTAGAGCCCATATTAAGACATGAGCGATAGCCGCGGTGGCGAGAAGTACTTTACCATCGTTTTTTTTTCGCATTTTACTTGAAACTACCATTTTTTACTCAACCCGGTTTCCCATCCCTTTAATTTTGGGTACTATTTGAATAGAACCTCAGCAATTTTTTGCTTTGAGTTATTCGATCGCAAAATGAAAGTACCTAACTTGTGAAATTGATAGTAGTACCACACCCTCGCGATATATTCTGTTTGGGCTCATTTTTAGGCATTTGCTCACAGGTCTTTTACCCTTTTAAATTTCTCTCTTTGTCGAATCGCTATTTCGGAGAGACACGCCCTTAGTTGATAAATGCCACTGTACACGTAGGTTTCAACTCGTAGTAATCCGAAGTAGACCCGAAGTATACTAATCTGTCTTTCACACCCACAAAAATATGTATTATTTCCTACCGCTCTAATCGACGTTAGAACAATACGCAACTCGTTAACTAATGTTATAGAAAATTTACCTGTGAACATACTTGCGTCTATGTAAGGGAGAATTTAATTACACGAGTAGGTATCCTTATACTCTATCAAATATACGTTATCTAGCACTGCACGTGCGCGACGGATTAGTTACGTGTGTTGCGACTACACAATGACTGCCGACAGACAATGATAATATTATGTATCTTTCAATGTTCCCGTACGGTGAGCTGTACGCAAAATGATCGTAAATATTGTATCACTAACAGCTGTCACATCTGGTTATTATTATTTAGAAATTTACAGGAATTTATGAGCTACGTTAAGGGAACACGCACGTTAGCTCATTTGTTAATACATGGTTTAATTGCATAGTGTACTAGCGATTGATAAGACTAGAAATTTTGTTAAACATGTTCTATTTGTTGTAATGGTGCCTCACACAAGCAAAGAGCTTCTGTTGTACAGTAATGTTCATTAATGGTGTCCCCGTGGCTCACTATTTTTCCTAGCCTTATTTTGAATCACATTTCCCTTCTACAATTATTTTATTTGCCCCATGACCAGTAGAACTTTCAGGTTATTATAGAAATATGACAGCTTCAAGGTGGAGCAGAGTCACAAAGTAAGCCACTGGTCATGAGCAAATAAAATATTTGTAGAGGGGAAATGAAACACGATTTTTGCACTTGGAATTTTCCAAACCCAGTTTCTCAGCGAAAATAGATCCGATTATTGCGAAATTGATATCAATGACGGAGAACAAGTGAACGAAGGGCATGACGCTCTTCGATTTCCAAAAAGCGAAAATAAAATTCACAGATTCTTATCAAGATTACTCTGTAACGAATCATCGTTGTTGTTGACGTTGTATTAGATAAATATGAAAACAACCGAAACATTTTCGCTTTTTGGAAATCAAAGAGCGTCTCATGCCCTTTGTTCACTTGTTTTCCATTACTGATATCAATTTCGCAATAATCGGATGTGTTTTCGCTGAGAAACTAGGTTTGGAAAATGTTTCATTTCCCCTTAAAGAAAGGCTAGGAAAAATAGTGAGCCACGTGGACACCATCGATGAACATTACTGTACTTATGAGCTAGATTTTAGACAAATTTCAAGCTATTTTCCTCGTAACTGGAAAAGAAATCCGAACATTGTCTTCGGGGGATAATTTATTATCTACAACCTGCACTATAAACATACTAGTTGCGAGATCTGTGCCCGTTACTAGAGGTATAACTGTTAGATAGCAATTACAGCTCTGAGAATGCTCAATGAAGAGCTTGAAATGCCGAGTTTTTAAATTTACGGAAGACTAAACCCTCTAATTCTTCAAACCGCATGGTTTATCTCCAGGCTTTGACTATACATACGTTGCAAAGGATGCATAGTAAAGCCGGAGTTTTGTCTATCCTAAGCACCCATGTTAGGTAGTTGAACATTTATTGTCCTTTTTTTTTTTTTTGTTTGTTATTCAACATTTAGAGTGCATATGCATATTTTGCATGGACTACTGCAGCATATTGACAGACCAATGCCCAGCCACGGGATAAAACAGAAACGGATTTTATTTAGTTATCTGCAGATCTCGACGGGTTTTCAGATGTTTAATTACCCTAAAAATCACCCAGTAGATGATAACTCTTTGTATAGAAATAGACTCAAAAGTCGCATACTTACGCGAAACAATAAATTGCCGATAATTACGTAGCGAAATTTGAAAGACAATTGTATGTATATTTTCTTTTTATGTTCAGAAATTGGTTCGAATAATCAATTTGAATAAAAACTCAGATATTCATTCATAAATTTTTTTAATTTAATTTCTGGTTCATATATATTTCAACAGTAACAACAGCAGCCCCAGTCCGAGCCCGAGCCGGTAGGCTGCAGCTGCGTGCGGCATAAGAATCGCCGCAACAACAACGACATATGGGCCATGTTCGGTAAAATATGCTAACCTCAAAATTTAGTGTGGTCGATTTCAATTATACAGGGTGATTCAGTTTGACTGGACCCCCCTTTGTCAGGGTGGATTCTTCAATAAATTATAAGACCAAAAATCCTTTGGACCTATAGTTTTCGAGCTACGGAAGATCTCGTTAAACCAATCCTAGAGCTCACGAGTGACTAGGAAAGGGCCGTCTCAATTTTCAATTTATATTTTTATAAGATTATTTTTTCCGGAGTAATTCGACATAACCTGTCACTGAAATGTTTAAGATTTTCTTAAATTGCTTTAATTTTGGCGTCGTCCTCGTCATCCTGCAGGTCGTTCGTATCGTAGTTTTCATCGGCCAGGTCGTAAACTTCGTAGTTTTCGTCGTCCAGGTCGTCCTCATCGTAGTTTTCGTCGCCCAAGTCGTAATCTTCTTAGTTTTCGTCTTCCAGGTTGTAATCTTCGTAGTTTGCAAAAGCTACGTAGTTAACGACCTGGACGACAAAAACTATGAAGGTTATAACCTGGACGACGAAAACGACGCCAAAATTGAAGCAATTTCAGAAAATCTTAAACATTTCAATGACAGATTATGCCGAATTACTCCGGAAAAAATAATCTTATTAAAATATAAATTGAAAATTGAGACGGCCCTGTCCTAGTCACTCGTGAGCTCTAGGATTGGTTTAACGATATCTTCCGTAGCTCGAAAACTAGAAGTCCAAAGGAATTTTGGTCTTAGAATTTATTGAAGAATTCACCCTGACAAAGGGGCCCGGTGAAACTGAATCACCCTGTACATGTTCACCGTTATTTCATAAAAAAAAAAAAAAATAATAACGACTTCCGCCATGATACCCAACAGAAATGGCGATTCCTGATAACATTTGAAGTATGACTTGTGTCAGAGCTGATGTAAAATTAAGAAAGAGTGATATGGCTTGTCGAGTTACGTGTCGATGTAGAGTGTAGAATGTCGAAGTTTAATAAATGATGTACGGACACATTCGTGAATCAATGTTCGTGCAGATATATGTAATACCGTACGTATCGGAAAATGATTACCTGAAATCATATGTAATAAAAGTTGAGTTTGCAGATTTTTCAAGAAACAAGTTTACGTGGGATCATAATTATTGGTACAAATCTATGAATAGCTAAGATTAACACAACAGGAATTGAAAGAAAGATGCAGTTTGCGTCTTGTTTCACACATGGCTATCGGACATTCTTCAGGATTGGAAGTCTATTCTATTATCACACAATATGAGGGTCAGCAGTATCAATTCAATGATAATATTATCCCACTCTTGAACGGCAGCCTGGTCTTTCTTGTTTTCTATTTTCGCAGTCAAGAACAATTATAACGGGAACACGATGCGGTCCTTTTACTTGTCCGGGATTAAATGTCCATTATCATTTTGTGACAACAGACTTTGACGTCCCATCAAACCTTGACGCGCGAATAAATGCACAGGTAATACAGTAGAGCGTCGATTATCCGAACGTCAGTTATCCGTAACATCAATTATTCGAATGACGATTTGGGTTATCTAAAGAGTCAATTATCCAAAAAACAATTTTGTTCATTCGAATATCGGGTTATTCGAACTATTACGCCGTATGGATTGTTGCACGACGTTGTACTGGTATTATTAAGATAATAATATTGATCGTATTTTTATATTACTCTTCGGTTATCCGAATTCTCGACTATCCAAAAGGTGCGCAGTCCCAATTGATTCGGACAATCGACGCTCTACTGTATAAAACAACGATCAACTTGTAATAGGTAATGTGATTGTTTGATAGAAGTACGTTCGACATTATATACCGTGCGGTTTCGAGGAAAGAGCCCGGTACAAGCGCGCGAGTGCTGATTTATCCGAATATCCTTGGTTATTTTTATTTAACAAGAATCGAAATGAAATGGCAGACGGACTCTGCTGTCGCAGTGGCAAATCTGAAATTGGCGGCCCTTGTTATATACGAACAAATCAGCGCCCGCGTGCTTGGACCGAGCTCTTTCCACGAAACCTCACGGTATATATCGTACGACGGAGGTAAGCATAACTGCGTTCACGTTTAAGTATGTAATAAAGAAAAATGTCTCGTTACCGTGCAGATGATAACTACAGGCCTTCAGGCGAGTCAGTGTTTTAATATGAAGAAATGAGCATAAATATATAGACAAAGCAACTTACTTTCTAGTTAGAGCTGAAGCAGGGAGTGCAAAAAGCGCCTCTAAATAGCTGACAATGAGTTGCTGCCTGTTGTGGTGGACGCTAATTGATCATAACGCGCTTAAGCACGTTGCGTCGCTCACGATGTCACCAAAATCACGGCGAAGAAGATTCTTCGAGGTTCCGTCTTCCGTAATATTCTTAGTTATTGCCATTCTCAGCTGACTACTCAGTCCAACTACGGTGGTTTATTTCCAAATTTTCGCCCTTTAAGAAGATATCGTTGTTAGACTTTGTCCATAATCGTAACCTAGTCTAAGATCTAGATAGTATATTGACCTTGCTGAACCGACTTTACCTAAAATATCTAATGAATACAAATGAAGATAAAATTTCGAAAAACTCTACATGAAAAAAAAATAAAGTGTACATTCCGTATAAAAAATCGTGTAGTTCTCGTATCCAATGGACATTTTTTTTTTTGGCATAGCGTTCGAGTCCCAGACCCTATCAACAAGCTTACAGCCTTTGTCTTACAATTAGCTCCAATCCTTAAAGCTTACTGACATAACATCTGCCTCGCAAGTACAACATTTAAGACAGCGATTTTAACAGGAACGAATTTTGCCAATATTCATCCGCGCTGTAGTAGTACCGGTGAAAATGGTATCGAAGATTCGCGACTCGTTGTCGCCAGGTCCACTATTCTTTTTTGCTTAAAAAGGTATGTCAGGCTTTGATCACCCGTTGTACGGAATTAAGCCGCTTAATTCACCAGGCGAATTTTCCTTCGATCGATCCGTGCCGCGAGGCCGTATTTATATAAGTCTAAATATGCTGGGTTTTGCCTGCAAGGCGAAAAGGACGGGGTAAGAGGAGAGGTGGCAGGGGCCTGGCGGCTAACGGGGAAGAGTAGGGTAAATGGGGGGGAAGGGGGGGCGTAAGGGAGTGCCAGGTTTGTTTATTTTTATTATCACTAACAGGACAACACGCGGGGAAGAATCGCTTTCATGTTGCGATTCTTGCTATATGGTTACCGTTCTCGGTACGGGTCGAGAAGTCATCGTAGTCGTCGTATAAGGTACCAGTAGCTAGCTGGCGAACAGTTTTGCCGTGCCGTGCGCCGCGGCGCGCCGGTATCGACCGAACGATGCCTCGGCCTGCCGCACCGTACCCCTCAACGTTCGCACGTCTCGCGCTACCCCACGGCGAGTACCATATACCGCTACCCAGGTGTCCGGGCGTCCAGGTGTTCGCAAATCAACCCTCTTCCACGTGCCCGTTGACGATATTTTCTAATGACGTGGATAAGGGTAGAACCGAGTTGAACCATGGAGCACAGACACCACCCCACTTCTAACATACTTCATGCTCTAGGTCTCGAACACTTTGGCTTCGAATCATTCCGACCCGGTCACCTCCGGACGTTATAAATGTCGGAAAAATCCCCCAGAATGATTGGAAATGAAATTCAATACTCCAAAGCTGCCTCGCTCTGCTTCCACAGCTCAATGGGATCCAGGATAACCGGTGCGCGTCCACGCCCGCCTGGAGCAAGCTGGCCGTCACATTGTCTGGCGAAACGATATTAGATTTGATGCCAATGCGTTCACGGAACGGGGATTTTTATCGCCGACTTAAAGGCGCGGATAATCGAATAGAGAAAAGTCACAGTGATAGACTGGTCGGATTCGGTATAATGTTGATCCTGTAACTATAATTTCCTCAAACTCATCGGTCGATACGCGAATGAATTCGAAACGAAATACAGTAGGACCTGTCTACCGGTGCCGTAGAAGCACCGTTAAGTTATTGAAAGGCCATACGGGATTTACGCATATCGTTATTTGTAAATGATCGCTAAAAAATCCTCGCGCTAATTACCTGCGGTAATTTTATAACGATGAGCTGCGTTAGCGGATTATACTGACAAATGACCTCCACCCTTTGTGGAATATTTATTTTTCATTGATATGGTACTCGATAAATCGCGGTTTGTGGAATCCATTGAAAGTTTGTCATAGGTGTACGTCACTTTGAACCGAGAATCGCGGTTGATTCGGAATTTTCATCGCTAGTATTACAATGGACCGGCTGGAGCTTTCAGAAGTCTGTTCTAGTCCGGTCGATATTTTCCGGTCTCTTTATTTCGGCGCGATAATCGATTGGAATGCCAGGAGCACGATGAAGAACGATGAACAAATACTTTGGTATATTCTCGGAAATATTTTCCTTTGAACAAACCTCGTCAAGCCTCGATCCGCGCACACCACTTGGCCGCCATATTTGCGCAGCGTCGAACGCGTCCACTTCCGGAACCCGGCAAAAAGCAAACAAACGACAACCGCACCCCCGACAACGCCGGAACTTTGCGATGCGTTGACGTCGACCAGCGACGCTAGACTGTGAACTCACCGAAGACAGATATCGGTCTGCGTCTGCGTTAGACGGCGAGAGTCACGACGCTCGTCCCCACTACCCCCAACGACACCCACCCCCGCAACCACGAGCAGCGCCTCGTTTTCACTGCAGCGACCGAGAGAGTTAGTCAATGACCGTACCTCACCCTCCCAACCCTCACCCACACCGCCGATACTGAAAACCGATTTGTCCCGAGCCACATTGCTTTACGAACTAGTGCACACGTGGACCAGTGAGCAGACTCGATCCTTAACAGAGGAGTGTGTTAAGTCCACAAACAGTAGGGTTATTCAGAAACCGGGAAGCACAAAAAAAACAAAAAATGCGCTTTTAATTTGTAACCTATATAGTTGTTTAGTTTGTGCTTTATGATGTACAGTTAATGACATCGTGACAACGAATATTCAGGTCAGTAACTTATCTTTCTCACCTTCTATCGGGCAACTGGGGTACCGAAGTACCCCAAGTACTGAAGTACCCTGTTTGCAAATGATGCAAACCTTTCTAGCTGCAATAAGATACGATTTTTTGTACGTCATTGGCTTCATTTTTGAATCAGGAAGTGGATGGTATACATTCAAAGCCATTTCCTTCAATATAAAATCGAGAAAAACTTGTTTAAAGTAACAAGAAAGTGCGTTGAAGAGCTAAAAATGACTTGTTTCAAAGTTGGCTCGGGGTACCGGGAGACCCCAGTTACCCCGTCTAGGATTAAGATCGACGATGTCGTATTACCAATCGCATAACGTGTCGATTTGTGTAATTGAAAATTTGAACATCGAAGAACGTCGAGCTTGCAAACAGTTTTCATCCGACAACGTTGTAGGAAGAGTAACATTTGCAATGAACAAATGACGAATTTGATTTAAAAACGAAATTGAAAAATGTATCTCCCTAATTCCTTCGGTAGTAGTCTGTCAACACGATGCATTCCCAGTAGTTGCCGGTGCTGAACATCACTCGAATATGTTACTCAAAAGCTTGAATTGATATATCGACGGCTGAGCAGAACAACGTCGTATCTCAGAATTTGTTTCAAAAACATCGTATTCCGAAATTTTGGTAAAAAACATCGTACGTTCGCTCGTTTCTCATGATAGATACGATGTTTTTTACCCAAACTTCGAGATACGATTTTTTTGGAGCAAATCTTTTCAAACTTTTGGATTATGAAATATTGTCAATTCAGACAAAAGTTATGGAGGATGCTTCTGCAAGTATTCTCATTATATGGTGACGATAATTTTTGTAAAATTTCATCAGGAAAAATGAATCATGAAGGTAAAAAATGGGTCAAGTTATGAAAACTCATAGGGGAGAAATTCCCTATAATTTCCGAAGGATGATTGTGAAATATTACACGGGGAAATAACTCAAGATTTAAATGACACAATAATTCTTTGGGTTGAATTGATTTGAATCAATATATGCCTTCAATCCAAATTAATTTTATCAATTCAAAATAATTTTTTTTTATTCATTTGATTCAAATTATTTTTACCGTAATTCACGCTAAATCAAGTGATTATTCGATCATTTTCATTCATTCCTCATATTTCCTGTTATTTCAAAATAATTCATTCAATACAAAGTATTATTTTCAATTCGCATTAATTTTCCTCAATTCATCTAATTCACCTAATTCACCTCTCTTACAGAAATAGTAGTTGATCATTATTGTCCTAGGTGCAAATTAACATTTAATCACTTCAATTTAATCTTCATATTTCCTGTAAATTTAATGTGATTCACAATCATTCATGTGAGCTAGAATCAATTTAAGTCCGAAATTTGGCAAGTCTTTGAAAATATTGTCCGATATTTGCATGCCAAACAGAGTAAAAACAAAAATGAAGATGAGAAAAAAAAATGAAGGTATAAGAGGGACTTATTCGGACACGAGGAAAGTAGTTCGAAAAGTAGATCAATATGAGGCCGATTAATAAACGATGCTCAAATATAATCTCGAAAAAACACCCGAATATGACGAGGATGATTTTCTTACGAATGGTAGTAAGGCATTCCACTCGATTCCACAGTTGAACACTCGGTTGATCAGAGATGCAAGTTCTTGGTTTCCTGTAATACTTACTTCTGCAATTCGGAGTTATTATTTTTATTATTATTATTATTATCATTATTTTGAATGAAAATATGTGGTCATGTTGACTGAGAGTTAATTTTACCCCAAACACGATTTCCCGGGATTGGGATTTTGTTTTTAATGTTACAGTATTATTCTGGGGTGGTGGTGCGACATAATGACGACCGAAATCTCGGAGGGTATCTCGATACCCTCGATCAAAATTTTTGTACGCTCGCACTTCGAAAAAAAGCGCGCGAATTACTTTAATTCCGTGCCGAATTACGTGCCACTGATAGGCCACAGTTCTTGCTCGATGAATAAATAATTCCGACACGAATCCAAACCAATTCGAATCCATTTGCCACTCGATTTTTATTGTTTCAGTTATTTCTCAGTTGATTCTTATTAATCTATTTAATTCTAATTATTTCAGTTGAATCTCATTAATTCAGTTAGTTCTCATGAATTCAGTTAATTTTCATTAATTCAGGTAAATTAAAAATTAATTCACGAGCTATTGACACGTCAATTCAATGAGTTAGTTCCCCCCTCGGCTGGAGCCGTACCATCTTAAGGTGCTTTCCTACGCAATTCCACCAGACCTGAAAATTTGTGAAAAAAGGTGTTATTGAACGTAATATCTCTGCCTGGGCACCGAAATCAATGAAACAAACTACGTCGCGCAATTCTATGTACGATTTCGAACACGTACGGCCAAAAAAATGGTTTTCTTACGCGAAAATAGAGAAGATATTCATGTGAAACATTTTCAAAGCCGTTTTGCCTGGATATCTTCTCTATTTTCGCGTAAAAAAAAAAAGACATTTTTTTGGCCGTACGTGTTCGAAATCGTTATACATAGAATTGCGCGACGTAGTTTGTTTCATTGATTTCGGTGCCCAGGCAGAGATATTCCGTTCAATAACACCTTTTTTCACAAATTTTCAGGTCTGGTGGAATTGGGTAAGGAAGCACCTTAATAGAGCTCGGTTATTTGCAAATTAATTTTTTTCTCTCGCACCTTCACTTCGACTAGATTGCCATAATCTTCATCATAGGCTTGACTATATCTAACGATGAAATGAAATGATGATTATTCGTGTCAATAATTCGATAGCTCCAGGGTTGTGAGCTATCAATTACTTTTGAATTTCGACAATCGTTTTTATTATCCATTACATTCGTGATATGTAATTGAACCTATTTGTAATGTAATGTCATTACATTTTAATTACAATTTTCACAACCCTGCAGGATAGATCTAACGAAAAAAGGGAACAATTGTAATTTTTATTGAACAGGGGCGTACCAATCGGATATGGCGCCTATCCGATTGAATTATCTTAATATAATAATATAATAAATAAATCTTAATATCTTAATATAATAAATACTGCGTTAAAAAATTAATATCTCATTGCGAAAGATTCAGATCTTCTTGTAAAATAAATACCTGTCGATAAATCGCTAGTCCGCATGGAGAAATAGACACGGAGGAAGTAAGTGAAACTGAAGAACATTGCCAATTTTCAAATACATTACATAAAAACGATTAAAATCATAGAAAACATAAGATTTGAATCATCTTCCAATTTCGCAACTGAAATATTTTTGTCCCACTGTAAAGTGCAGAAATACACCAAAGTTTTATCCATGTTACATTTCGTCAGCCTGTCACGTTGGCAACACCTCTGAATGCGTTGAAATGTTATCAAAAGCTCGCGACCGTTTATATTCTGTTCACCGAAAGAACGACCTCCTACGATGAGAAGAAGGGACATCCCAGGTTACCGTTTTCTAGGGTTAAAACCAAAACAAAATCTGCTACACGTGTTTTTCCTGTGAATTTTTTTTTCCTTTATTTGGATCTGGTTGAGAGAGGTGAACCTTGAAAATGAAAAAAATCACCCTTTCAAGGACCACTCTAGTATGTATAGATGTTTACAGCCTAACCCTGTGAATGTGAGTGACATAATATCATGACGTGTCGAACAGCCCTGCGAATGGTTGGCAAGTTTACAGCACACGTGTGTCTATGCGGTTGCCCATAACATACGTACCTACACAAAGGATATCTGAAACTGAGTTGTACTTCAAGCTTTAAGTTGTCAATGCTCTAGGCAATAGCTGACTCGGGAACCCCCATGACGGAGATCGGATAAAAAGCGAAGCTTGCGTCGTTTTATCCATCAAAACTTCAATTAGACTTAAGGTTGTACGCGCACAAGGTAGTGCAGAATAAAAATAAAATCTAAATTTTTTTTGTGTTTTTAATATATTTAATTTATATCTTATTTAAGACCATTCAAGGTCCACTCTAGAGTTAATTATATAATTATTTTTTGAAAAAATCAAATTTTACCTGACTTCGGTATTTATTTGCAAGAAATACATCTAGAAACACTGCATCTAACAGCTATGTGTGTTGTTGTAGTCATGCAGTGTTTGGTTATAACCCTGAAAATAAGTTTTCTAAATGAGTGATCAACAAAAACAATTCCCAGTGGAATCCAGTGGTTCTTAGCAGGTTAAAAGATAGAGTGATCGTTATCACGGTGATCGTATATCATCATATTTCACCGGGTAATAATTCGCACGATTGACATCCTCCGTCCAATCAGTCTTCTCTGTAATCAGCTTATATACTTCTGCGTCTTTCGATGAAATGAAATTATGTATTAGCTCCAAGCTGAAAAGCCACTTGGAAGGTAAGACAAGATTTTCTTCCAAATGCATTTCACGAATAACTGAGGAAGACGAAAACAGGAGAAAAAAAAGGTTAATACATAATATGAATATGGTTATAAAGAAGTAGAATTGTCGTGTAAATCCTTGTGATACCGGTGTCCGGGCTTTTGACCCAAGCCTTATGTGCAGACTGCACAATTCACAGCTAATCATGTTATGCCTACGATTCTAGTATAGTGCTTATAATTAACAATAGTCTGCAGAATTGATTTTCATAATCTCTAATGCCCGGTTGCATAAACGCGGGTTACCCGAAGGTTTAAATAGAGATGAAAAAAGGTTGAACGGGTAATATCTGCCGGGTAACCTACGGGTTATTTAAACCTTCGGGTAATCCACGTTCATGCAACCGGGCATAAGCAAGTTATCGATGCTAACAACCGTGGAACGAATTCCGATCTGGACCCTTATTCTGTAACTTATCGGTAACGAAGCAATCGGATCGGCTTTTGTTTTGTCTTGTTTCCTATTAGGTAGATTTGTCTTTCCTGAAACCTTATTGGTCGCTGATGTTCCATCCGTGCAGAAAGTCATCGAATCGACCGGATAAAAAGTTACAGAATAGGGGTCCAGTACACGCTGAGTGCACAAAATCATTATATCACTTGTCTTACACGGCAGCCGCATGTTTACTGTGTTAGTGTATGTATGTGCCATGTGCCAACTGTCACGAGAATATATGAAAATTCCATCAGAACCTCAGGCTCATTCTTGGCTAACCTCCACTATTTCACCCAAAACAATTTTAATCGGGGAACATTTCGCACATATTAGATTCTCGAAATAATTCTTTATACTCGGGAATTTAGTGTGCGAAATTCACTCGTAAGTGTGTACATGTGTATGTGCCGCTACCCTTAACACGTAACCCCCTCAGACAGCCTTAAGGCGGTTTTCTACCCAATTCGACTTGTTCTAAAAACATTGGGCTGAACGGTGCTATTAAACGGAATATCTCTAACCTCTGAAGAAATACTTTTTTTAAGTTTATTCCTTACGATATTACTCTATTTTAGTTTGAAACGAACATGTTTTGTGACCTACGTGTCCGAAATCGCTAATAAAATTGCGCTACAGAGCCCTTTTTCCCGTTTTCGGTGCCCGGTTAGAGATATTTCGTTTAATAGCACCGTTCAGCCCAATGTTTTCATAACAGGTCGAATTGGATAGCGACCCACCTTAATCGAAAACACTCCACTAGCCAAGTTGAAAATTTTCCATTTTATTTCCGGTACAACTAGGGGATATAAAACCTCCAAACCAATCCATTACCGCACCCTACGGGACTGCTAACTATTTTCAGTCGATACCCGATATATGCAATAAGGGAGGTGAGGTTAAGGTGAGCGATAAGAAATCACAGCCTTAGAGTACCTTTAGCCGCTTTTACATCACGAAATGGGAAATATATAGGGCCGTATACACACTGTTTTAAAGATTTTGATTAAAGTAAACAAATAAAAATAATAGCATCGTGGCCAGGCCCGGATTAGGTAGTCGCAATACCTAGGGCTACTTTGCAAAAAACGCCGAATGTATATCTAATAGATAAAATTCAAAAAACAACGACGGAAAAATGAACTAAATTCACGCGACTCTTTGGAGATTAGAATTGAAAGTTCACAGTATAATTTAAGAAAAATTAGATCCCATTTTGAAAAGTTGAACTTTGAAAATCGAAGGGCCAAAAATTTCGAGGACCTAAGGCTATAGCCTTATTAGCCTTATGGTTAAACCGGGCCTGATCGTGGCGCCCTCGCTACTTTACGCTTAAGCCAGTCCATCTATTCGACTACGCTACTGGTAAAGACAGTCATTATTTGACCATACCCTGTATATTCGCGCCCTTAATTGTGGGCTTGGCATTTGATAAATCAGGTGACGTCATGACTTGACCTTATCAATACGTAAATGTCACGAAATCCACCTCCATATACTATCGCGGATAAGGATGTCGCACGAAGCTGAGGGTACAAGACAAGGGTTCTGCGCGCTGCCGGAAAAAAACCCTTTCTTCCCTTCCCTTTTTTCCATTTTCCCTTCTCCTTTGTTCCTTCAGAATCGGAAGTTCTAGTTTATAGAATTCCGCGGTGACCTTAACGCGTGACCTCGCTACGGATTCTATAGTTAGCCAAGATCCCAACCTTTGCTTGCTACAAAGTCAGTATTACCAAAAGTATACTTACATTATCACATGACCGGTTCGAACCAATCAGCTTAATTTTCATGATTGGTGGACAATCCATTGTACAGCTATAATGCGGCCTTTCTAATTTTTTATGCAAGTGAATCGAGGCCATGTGAACGAAGCAGTAGGATAATTGACGTTACAGATTTCGAATGAGAATTGACTAAATACTATACGTTGGATAAATATCATGGCATTGATCATATCAATGTAGCAAACTATATCTATCCCTTCGATAGCTCAGTTGGTAGAGCGGTGGACTGTAGTTGACTGATATTCACGTGAAAAAGAGACATCCATAGGTCGCTGGTTCAAATCCGGCTCGAAGGAAAGTGTTACTTTTTTTTTGCGAATTTTCAGTTTTTTTTTTTGTCAATTCTATGTATAGAGGAACTTGAATAGGTTCGGTTCATAACGAGGCACTTTTTACTTTGTACATTTCATATACAATGTGTAAATGTATACTTTCGTCGTCTATGACATGTTGCAAGCATAATATATGTGCGAAAAACCCCGTTACTTTACTAAATATAGAAGCAGAAATTTGTTATATTTTATTCAAACAATTAGTCGAGGTCCGCTAATGAAAGACGCTGTCACGTATCATGCACAGAGTAAGGGTATCGAATCAACTTACCCCTCGAACCTCGCTGCATATAGATACTACATCATTAACCAGCTACAGGCTCCCCCACAATAATTGGCGAGGGTTCAATACTTATGAGTACAACTGTGTACACTACGCTAGCAGCTACGTTAGAGGGTTTTTTTTTCCGAATTAGATATATTATAGCTGGCGCCACGCATCACGCACGCGTCGCGCTACCGGGTGTCGTGAAAATAAGCTAGGGAAACCTGGCTGTATACTTTTTCTTTTGAAAAGAAAGGGATGTGGGATTATTAGATGGAAAATATCTTCGTGCGCAAATTCAGATGATCTGGTCAGCGAATTACACCGTTACAGTATTCACCTTTTTATGCTACGTGAAGTACAAACCGCTAAAAATCTGTATTTTGTCCGGCACTGGCACTCCAGACCCTGAATCTAGGATCGTAGACCTTGAGGCTAGACTCTATATTCACGCGTACGATATGAATACATACCATGACGTTTCGATTTTCTAGAGAGCTTCTAGCTTCGGTAAGGTACGACGACATATATGAATGAATGTACCGATAGATAAGAGGGCAAAAAAATATGCAGTATTTTTCCAATCTTTTAGAAAATTATAAAGTGATACTATATCTTATTTGCCGTCCTAGTTATTGATGATTTACAAATAATATTTGTCAAAATTACAAAAACTAATCCATCTTATTTGTTGTGATACCGTTCTTCGAAGCGTCTGGCGGGATGATCGTAACGAAATCAATCGCCGTTTTATTACGTCATACTTATCTATTAAACTGCATGATGATAAGATGTCGAAGTTATTCAATGATTTTAGAGAGGAAAAAAGAACGGCTAGAAAAAAAAATTTCGATTCGACCGTGACAGGACTCGAACCTGCAATCTTCGGATCCGAAGTCCGACGCCTTATCCATTAGGCCACACGGTCTGTTGAAACTGATTGTGACAATACTATATTTCAATGTCACTGCATTGGTGCTGCAATCCATGAATATTTATTGTTATACAACACTAGTGCTTGAATTAATTTCGAAAACTCATTTTCCACTAGACTAGGTTATAAACGGTACGAACTACGTACCAACATTAACTAAGATTCATACGATGAGCTATTCCCAACTAATCGTAGAAGATAAATACTTATCAGAATTTTTCTGATACGTTGGATTATATTCACGCTTTCAATAAGCGCGACCCGGTTGAATTAAATATTCCAATGTTTTCCATTCCTTAGGATTGCTGATTACGTACATCCGTTTATAAACGAACACATATTTGTTCTCGCATTATATTCCGTGGATCATATGATAACTCATAAACTTACCTTCCTGACTATTGTCAAACGCCTGTACATCCGTGGGTTGTGCAATAACAAGAAGTTATAACAAAAAATCACTGAAATAACATTTTATAATAGACATACTCCGCTGATGAAAGAAATTAGATAAACACTTGCTAGCACTTGTTAGACCGGGGCAAACTGATAAGGCAGTTTTGTTGGTTGAGCTTACCGCAACCCCCCTGCAGATGGCGACACTATTTCTGACAGTTTTACTCGATCGTGGTGCAGGATAATCCGGGTAAGGAAGGGAGTGGAATAATTTCAAAATATATTACTCTTTCTCTCTCTCTATCCTGTTTTCATAGTAAGAAGCAGTCGAAGTAGAGGTAGGTTTGGTGAAGACTCGGCTAACTGCCGCTTGGACTTGAGGTTTTGAACACCACCTTTCTGCGTTTGTATAAAAGAGTGCCTTAGTTGTTTGTTTGTTATAGCGAAGAACGTCCGATCGAACATAAAGCCTCAAATCAACTCTTACATCTTTTGTAACTCAAAGAGATGCTCTAAAGTATTTGAACAAAAGTATGAATCCGTGATTCTTATATCCACGATGCCAGACACATCGCTTGGCCGAGTTGGCACAAGTTTTCGCAAAAATTCGCGTACGACAAGCCACGCGACTCAGCGCACACGGTACTGCAGTCAGCTGCACCAGATCAGCTATACGTGGCCTACGACTTATCTTAAAGCCTGTCTATTCGGCTTAGCCTCCGAGCACTGTCGTCAAATCGTAAATGAATTTAGATCTATAACAATATGTGTTTGCGTTTGCACAATGGCTTTTAGAAGCGTCGTATAGACATGGGGTATGACAGGTACTAAAGTCAACAAACAAATGAAATGTTTCTTGGATGAGATAATTTCTGAAAAATAGCAAATGTAAAACAATACTTTACCTTTAAATAACTCATTTGTTACTACAAATTGTAGTGACAATTGAACAACCAATTTTCCGAGGAATTATCAGATATATTCACAATGAAGTGACTTTGTTTGCGATCTTTCATAGCAGCTCCTCGGGGCTCTTGAGTCGCATAAAGAAATGTATCTGGTAGCGCCATTAGTATGGTAATGCGCTACTGTTTGGAGTGATATACATTAGGTATAGGGTAGACGGTAGTATACCCGGCGAGGTTGCTTCTGGCCCGGAAGTGATCGGGTTAGCGTGTTAAATCGTATACTAAACAGTCACTTCTCGGCCAGGGGGCCGGATCGAAGTTCCGAATTTTCAAAGCTCCAAACGGTCAAATTTTCGAATTTTAATGCAACGAACTCACAGTTTTTAAAAAGGGTATTTCACCGAAAGTCTATGTAACCGATTTCAAAAATTCCGAATTGCGACACACCGAAGGTTCAAAATTCCGAAAGGTCAAGACTCCGAAAGCTTAGGATCCGAGAGGCCAAAACTCCGAAACTTGGAAATGAAGCCGTCGCCCGTTGTTTAGTCGACCCTTAAGAACACGTTCGTTCATTCGGAATTTTAGACTTTTGAAATTTTGGACTTTCGGCATTTTGAACTTTCGGAACTTTGGACTTTCGTGAAAGCGGACGGTCAAGCCTTGAGCTATCTACATTTCGACCATTCGAAATTTTAATTTTCTAAGCTTCAGTCTTTCTGAAAATTTCGAAATCGTTTAGAATAAATCGGAAATTTGACCGCATAGTACATGAATACCTCTTGCAAATAGTAGGGAAGACGGGGGTCGGTTGAAATATTTTCCAGAAAATCACTGTTCACAACGACAATTTCAGCTAAACATAACAAGTAACATATTTTAATTGATCCTTGGTTATCTGACTACTAATGTCTAACGTTATAATGGCATTATATGCAATGCAAAAAAAAGTTTGGGGGCAATTTACAAAATAAGAAAAAATGTTTCAACCGACCCCATACCCGGGGCGTTTGTAACAGCGATTGGGGTCAATTGTAACACTAATGCAATAATGAAAATAATGTTGTTATATAGTTATTTATTGAGACAAAAATTACAGAATAATGCACAACATCAACGTCTTACTTAATATTCAGTCTCTATCAATTAAAAACTAAACTTCAATTTACTTAATTAGAGTTTATTAATATTATTACTTATGAAATTAGTTGTATTACATTTGCGTTAATCTTATGACTTATATAATGCACTAATGCGCCAATTTGCACAAAATTTATGAATTATTTAGTACTTGAAAAATGAAAGTTTAAATAAAATTGAAAGATAATCAAATCCTGTGATAATACATGGGATAAAACGTTTCAACCGACCCCGAAAAAATTGTTGAAACCGTCCCCGGCACATCTTTCAGACAATTTGTCCACATGACTTCCAAGATAAACAATTTGAATAAAAAAAAAAAAAATGATGCCCATTTGTACTCTAATAACGAAAGTTCTCACTTTAAAAATTAAAATAATTGTAACTAATATAATTTTCTAATAAAAAAACAAAATAACAGCAACGAAAATACTTACTTTTGTAGACAAAAACACAATGACACCTCTTGCCCGCGTATGATGAACTCGGAGCGTTACCGAACTTTTAGACGGGTATAACGTTCAGATACGAAAGCTGCTACTTTCTCCCCTTGGGTACCCACCCCCCCCCCCCCCCCCCTCCCCCTCCCTCCGCCCCGCTATCTCTATTAGTTCGTGAGTTATTCGCGTTGTTTCAACCGACCCCTGTTACAACTGACCCCAGTCTTCCCTAACGAAACAGATCGATATTAGAATAAAAAAGACATAATATCATTTATTTGTTTAACCGAGTGTTTATTGGATGAAAAAATACACCGTTCTAGCTTCTACTATAGATGAATTATGATTATTAATGAATATACAGACAAAAATCGATTATTGACTAACAAGGAATATACATAGTATCTACTATCAAGAGATCAGTATTGATCACTACAAACAGTTGAATAGTAGCTTCTACCGTTGGAGTATTACTACTAGAATAGTGGCCATATGTCCACATCGGTCAGTTGGTACGGATATCGATAACTATAAAAGTATGATACGCGTACAAACGAAACCGGCGGCATGGCACATAGTGAAATTCGTTTCAAACTAGGACATTTTTTCTTCTCAGGACAATTACAGGTTTTCGAATCACATTGTTATGTTTTGGCTAAGACATAGTGATATTTTTGTTTTGGTATTCTGCAGTGCATTTAGAATCGCACCATCCTTCAGTATATCTCGTCAGAGCTACAGAAGCTTTGGTGATTATAAAAATATTTAAACTTGACAGTCAAATATCTGCCAAGATTGTAGGTACACGAGACATTGTCTTATGGTACAGAAAAAGTAACCTTTTCTCGAATATGACGAATATATCGGATGATAACGTCGACTTATTCTGTATAATTCATCAACTGCGAAAATAAAAACAAATTTAATGTTTCCGTTTGATAGTAATTCGATAATCGGCAATCACACTGAAAAAAAATATCTATTCTGCAACGATACAAAGTATCGCTAACAGCATTACATTTTTTATCACAGTAAACATTGTCACATGAACAATACGTATAGCGAAATCAACCATATCATCTAACCTTGTATACGTACGCGACTATAAATAGTACATTACGCAACGAGTGCGCAAAATAGGAGATTCCCGCACGAGTCGGGTTTGTCGCCCAAGCGAAATCCGGTCAAAAAATGATTGTCAAATTCTTGATCAAATTTCTGTCGCAACTTCTATCTACGATAAAGGATTAGATTTGTACGAAACCCTTTCTTCTGTGACTTCATGGTCAAGATCGATAAAAATTGTAAGCATTTCGGGTTCACATTTTTGAAAAATCGTACCTCTTTCAGATTCAGAATTGAAGTTCTGGAATTTACAGAATTGTCTTCTTTTCTACAGTACTTGGATATAATTTTTTGCGAAAAAAATCAGATGGGTAAGTGTCAGGGGCTGATTGACTTGAGTTGAAACGCCCCATATGAATACCAGAACAGTATTGATCCCCGTTGACGACACGCTACCTTCAATTAAGGCCAAACTCTACCGGCGAATATTGAACAGGATTATAAGCACGTGCATTGAAGCACGGGTACGAAATTTTATTGCCAAACGAAAACGAAGGTTCGATCGAACAATTATTATTCGTGGGCTTGTTCTGCGGCGATTAAAATTGCACGCTACATGAAACCGTTAATCGAAAGTCGTGGGAAGGGTGGAGGCGGGAATTGAAATTTTCCTAAACAAATTTTTCCAACTGCAGTATAAACGCGTAGCTGTAATATGAGCTGCGTAGCACTTCGTGACTCTCGCGTGAGCGGTCTCTCTGTGAGTTCAAGCGTAGGGCCTCTCTCTAAGTAAATGATAAAAAGGCGGGATTTTTCTGGTTCTTCGTGTCTCAGGCTCTCGAGCACCGGCAAGACTCTTTCGCATAGCAGTTTTGACCCACGTCCACTTACCCTTCTTTTGCCAAGTTTGCTTTCTACCAGCCCCTTTCTTACTTGCCAACGCACGTTGAAAGGTTTCCACCGTTTCTAAATGTGTGGGTATACAATTCGACCTAGCGTTACTGTCTTTCCGTTGCAAACAGATGCTGCACAACTCAAATGTTCTATTAAGGACCAAACGTACACAAGCAAGCAGTTTGCCTCGCAGGCACCTAACCAAATTCTATAAAACTTCTAAAAATATTGTTAGATCAGTAAACTTACCACTGTGTTTGTTATCAACTGAGCTGCTGTAAAATGTACACTTCAGTGTCTAGATAGACTTTGTAACTACTATCCAAATTCCAGTCGAGTCCTATACTTACACTGAATTCAATGACCAAATGGCGGATAATTGCAGAGGTTCCATTCACAAAGCATCTTCCATAGTAGGTATGCCCACAGCGAACAGTGATTATGCCAATCAATGTATAGTATCTCAGTCCGAAATTCCGGACTGTAGATATTGAAATTTTGCACGTCAATAGAGAATGGACAGAGGTCGACGCTGTTGTCTTTTCCGAAATTCTATCTCGGTAATTCAAGGGTCGACTTCGAGATCAATGATTTATGTAAGTGACCTCAATAGAGTCCTCTTCTCGAGTAACTCTTTACATAAATCATATTGGAGGGCGTTAAAGAAGGTTTGAAATGAGTACATAACGAGCTTCGTAAGTCGAATAAGTTTAGGGGATATACCCTATTGAATTTTGTTGAGCAAGTCAATTTTGTTATTTCTCATAAATCTTGCATCGATTGTAACTCCTTGACGATTGGGGTTACGAAGTTGCGAAAGCATTGCGAAAAGATGAATAAATTTGACCCCAATTATTGCATTCATAATCAATCCCTGTAAAAGTTCACTATCACAGTGCAGCACAAGTAATCTTTTATAAATGCCTCTTCGTTTCTTGTCGGTTTAAATAAAGAATGAAGTCGAAATTACTACGGTTTATTCGTTCGAAGTACAAATAGAAAGACTACAGCATGAAGTTTGAATGGAAAGTCACTAAATTTCTTAGGGTAACCTTTTACCCGGTATTCCCTATATCGTTGATGACGATGACGATTCATAACCGCGTTACATGTGTCGTCAAAGAGATTGCATATTCCGGAAATATTTTTCATAAGAATTAGCACATGATTGGTGGTCAGTAGCTTAATCGTTTGTGCTAACGCGACACTGGCTTACTTTGGCTCGCGTCGGATATTTTGAATCTGCTGGTCTATTATGTGGCGGTCGTGTACCTAACATCACTTTTTTTCTTGATGATTCGGGTGATTTAGTGCGGTCTGATTAAAAAATTTGTCTGTCTCAAAAAAATCCTCACAATATACCCAGAATTATGACAATTTTTCATTCCATAATTAACGAATAATGATAATCAAAAAAACAAAAGCAAATTGAACGTAACACTTCTTAGATGTGAAAGGATCAACAGTTATGATTCAAACTTATCCTTACGTGAATCAACAACTTCTGCTCTCTAATCCTATCTAACAGATCATGTACTACTTCGGTCATGTATAGCCATCCTGTACCTAGGTATGTTTAGTTACTTTGCGAATCAAGCTTAGCTGCGCCTAGATTCAATGTCAGGGGTTGTAAATACTGGGAGGATTTGGAATAAGGGTGAAAGTAACCCTGAGGAAATTTCCAATCGGTGGTCTCTAGGTCGGGTGACGTTCAACAGGATTGTAAAACTCGAATCGAAGAAGATTAAGCGGTTTATCTTAATCTGCGGTTTAAACCTCATGGGGTTGCTGAGGGGTTGAGCGTCGGCGCTGACGCGTAAAGCCCGGACAACCCACAGACTCGGTCAACAACCCGAGTGACCGCGGGCTTTGTTTAGTCCGAAATGTTTTTTCGGTTTACGTTTATTAGATGTCGAGTGATATAATTCAGCTGTTGCAGTTTCACTTGCTTTTATAAACACGCAACGAGGATCACAAGCCAAGACCACATCAATCCCACATCAGCTGAAGTAACACATGCAAGAAAGTAGAGGATAATATACACTTGTTTATTCATTCAACATAT
The DNA here is from genome assembly GCA_914767705.2 of Tenthredo notha. Taxonomy (NCBI): domain Eukaryota; kingdom Metazoa; phylum Arthropoda; class Insecta; order Hymenoptera; family Tenthredinidae; genus Tenthredo; species Tenthredo notha. Next base: position 4,398,539 of record OU611916.1, read on the forward strand.
TTTATGAATCAGACAGAGCACGTGGGACAGACTAGGAATGAAGACACGGTATACCAGTTGCCTACGTTTTGAGCAATTAAAATTTGTCGAAAATAATAGGATCTAAAAATATCCAATACGATTATAAAAATTACATATTTTTCAGAATTATATAACAGATCGGGTCGTATATTTTTGAAAATTGAAAGAATTAGCTATTCTGTTGTATAATAATAAAATTGCAAAGTCAAAATGTGGACGAGCGAACGCGCTCTCCATCAAATATGAAAGACATTTTTATCCAGCATACTTTAAAGCTATAAAAGTCTTGAACTTTGCCGAAAACTTTTTCAACAATCACATTCTAATACCGAATAGTTAAATTCGAAATATTCAAAAGTTTGTAACAGAACTGTGATCGTTGAAGAAGGTTGTTCGGAATTTCGAGATTGTGTTATAAGAAAAATCGCCAGTTTGTATTAAACACGTTTCAGAATGTTTTAGGTAGTCTACATGCCGCGGAAGATTCTGAGGAATTCCTAATAAAAGTTTCAAAGTAAAATAATCAATAGTAAACAAATGGTGTCGAGTTAAAGTAAAAGAAGCGATTGAATCGGTGTCCTTGGCCAAAATCGCATGTTTCCTTTATATCTTTAAAACATTTAAAACAAAAGAAAACTTGAACATCGCCCAAACACAAAAAAATGCGCAAAAAAATAAGCGTGCTTTGACAATACCTATATCCGCACGTTTTCGCTTGAGTCCCCTTTACGTTTCTGGGCTCGCGATTTCGCTTCATCAAAATATTTCGGCAATGGAATTTTCAAAGCATAAGTAATAAGAAGTATAATACTAGCAATTTGTGCAGAGTATAGAGTAGAGTAAAATGAAGGGGACGTAATATCTACCCCTGAGTGATACTACCCGTCCACTAAGTTTATATAGCATAGTCTTTCACCGAAAACTACTAGTATGCGATGATTTGTTGAAAATCAAAGCTAGTGCTATAGTTATTATGAAAATTTGTCGATTTTTTCCTGTTATGCTAGATTGTTTTTTTTTTTTTTGTATAGATGCTTTCACCATATGATGATTTTGATTAAAAAAGTGATCTCTGGTGGGACATGTATGTTAGAAGTATACGGTTTCAATAGTATGATATCCAAACTACTAATTCGTGTCTGATAAAAATTATTTTGGCTGTTATATCGTGCAGGTGAATTAATTATTCGTCAATTTGTGCTGTGGCGAAGTGAAACGAGAAGCCGAGTAATTGGGTAAAATTGGGTGTACAGCATTTTATCCAACCACTCCTGGGTATTCTACTAATTAATACGAACCATCATTTTGATGAACTGTATACAATGCACTGCAGATACCTGGTAATTATAGAAGATTAAACAATAGTCAGTGCCATTTTCCTGAACTAGGTGTATTCAAACAATTGAACCGAATGGACCAGACAGAAGAACTAAAGACCGATCAGTTGGATCTATAAATATAAAGTAGAGTCCAGAAGACAATCAACACCCATACTATCTTTGAAACAAAAGTCTTTTAGGAATAACCATAACCAACCTGAGAAAAAGGACGAAAACAAACAAAGTAAAAATATGCTGCACGGAATAAGATAAACGCGCTAACGATCACTCAATGTTTTATTGCGGTGAGAATAAAGGGCGGAAAATAATTGTGAAAAGAGCATTTGAAAGCTACGAATTTCCGCTTCAAACTGAAAAAAAGAAATATCAAATATCACAAGAATCAGGTCCGCTGCGTCCATTTGAGTAGAGCTCTGCGAAAAACTATTTGCGAAACGGTGACCACGTTTATAGGCAAACGGAATATCGGAAACACAAAAACGATAATACTTTTTGGAATCGTCAATGTACCCTCTCTAAGCTTCTATGGAACGGATTTTTGATCCACTCAAACGTGGTCGGGTTACAATTTTTTTTTGCATTAAATCGCATTTTTCGGGATTTTCGCGAACGTTTTCATCAATTTTTCAAAAACGAAAGGTCAAATGAGAAATTCGTTCCATAGAAGCTTGGAGGGTACATTGACGATTCCAAAAAGTATTGGTTTTTGTGTTTCTGATATTCCGTTTGCCTATAAACGTGGTCACCGTTTCGCAAATAGTTTTTCGCAGAGCTCTACTCAAATGGACGCAGCGGACCTGATTCTTTCTAAACGAAAAAATTGTTTTTATCATAAGTTCACAAGACTCCCCCTTTGCACGTGAAAGAACGTCGGTTATAATAAAGAGATTTTTCCGCAACAGATACCTATAGATAAATATACTGTTCTTTGAATGTGAAATTATTACATTTGTATCGCGTGTACCTAAAATTCGGAGGGCTGGATGATCCAAAGTTGGATTTCATTGAGCTCATCTCCGAAAAACGGCCTAGATCCAATTAAGCTCTTATTCCATCAGATCCTTCAATTATCTCTTGCGAGCTTTTTTTTTATGACGATTATTGTAAAGAATAAATTTATCCCAATCAGTAAAAAAAAAAAAATGTCGCCGAAGATAATAATTGTATACTCGATACAATACATACCTATATAATTGTTTGTATTGATTGGAAAGTAATTGTACGTAATGCCAATTTGTGAATATTGACAATTTTCCCATATCCCAACATTTCAATTTACGAAGTGATTCATCCTCGGATTCATCTGAACCAAAGATATCAAATTGTTCGTCTTGAAACCTACTTTTTGAGGCACAAAAATCGTAGAATTTATGCGATTTGTTTGTAACAGTAAGCATTCTGATGAAAGGCGAAAACGTTGATCTTATAGCAAGGGCCAGTAGCAATTCTAATGAGTCAAGTCCTTTCAAATTCCGGGTCAACAGACAAAAACAATAGTATATTATGCAACTAGGGAGGGGGGGAGGGGGGGGGGGGGGAATGGTCATTTCGAGCTTGGGTGAGATGTTTAGCACGAGTCGTAGTAAAGAACGCCGAAAGCGCCCGAGACGAAGACGAGTGCTAAAAACTTGACCGAGGTAGAAATGGTCATCTCCCCCTAATTGCACACTGTATTTTTTATAATAAGGGCACGAAATGGGCCTTGTTTGATGTGCGTTGATCGGATTGAGAATAGCGATGGGGCGGGAGGAAATGTATATTCCCTCCCGCTGTTGGATATCCGGTACTCATGTTCGAAACACGTGATTCCCACCACGCCCAATAAGCATGAAAAAAGGCCCATTTCATGCCCGTATTATGAAAACCGTTTTTCAAGCCGTATGGGATCGTAGGGTGACGATCCCTATGATTTTTTTTCTCCATTTTGACATTTTTATTGGAATATTGGATGAGAAAAATCAGGCCAATCATCGTCCGACAAAATATCTTACAATTTGAAAGATATTTTACCTCAGATAGAGACGAAAACGGTCGAGGTTAATTTTGGGGGTGGTCTCACCTATTGTTAAGCGCAGGGAATACCCCATTTATCATTTCAAAACAATTATACGCCGGCTGAATTCCTGCTTTCCCCCATCGTCAGTACTATATCTTCGACTTAAGTATATATGTAACAAGCTGCTCATCGTGGCTTACGTTTATTATTGCTCTTGATTTCGTTGGTGCTTTAGCGTTGATTAAAGCATCAGTCGTGCGTCCAGGTCATGGGTTTGAACTCTGAAGTTTGCCACGGTGAACAATAAGAAGGGTTAGTCGTGGCGCCGAAGTTTGGCGATTGGTAAAAAATACCACGGCGAATAGAGAGCGACAGTAAGTGACGCGGCGCCTTGTGAATGGCAAGCTTTTCAAAATTATACGAAAATAGCGCACGCAGAACGAAATACTAAGAGAGTAGTGAGTCGGTCTGGAAGCCGGCATGACACCAACTTGGCATCGTGCGTCTCTTCGTTTCCCCTCCCCTCTAGCAAGCTTTTTCGTATGGCTACCGTGCGCGACTTTCACCCCATCCACCCCTAACGACGTAGGCGTCGTGACGCTCCGCGGCTCCGCACTCCGCAGTCGACCGCGGACCGCCGGACCGTCGACAAGTATTAATGGCCGCTTGCGCAGGCAGCGCCGTCAACGAGACGAAATTAAGGCCGACGAACTGGCAGCAAAGGGTGTTCGGACGGCAACTACTGCGATGTAGTACGGCGAGCGTCGCCGCTACGGAATCCAGGCTATGCGACGTAGGGAAGTATCTTACATCCGAGAATGGCGAGCCTCTCTGCGAGACTATTGGCGTTTACTTCAGTTTCATAAACCCGGGTGCGACGTGCGACGATTTTACTAAACAGTTGACCGAGCTTTACGGAAGTGTTAACGGTGCTGCGAAAGACGACGATCAAAAAAAACGATTCGAGGTCGTTCACGTGGTACTTTGGAGCAACGTTGCCGACGTACTCGACTTCGAGGAGAGTTTTCAGACCCACGTGGCTGAACTTCCTTGGTTTGCAGTCCCGAACGATGACTACGAACGAAAGGTAAGCCAAAAGATTGGATCTTCACGGTGCAGGTCAGCGACGGCGACGGTAGCTGGACGTTAGAGCAGATTTTGTACGATTTTGTCCTTTGTATATTTTATACACACGTATTTCTGTTGCAATCGGTAAGGGTATAAAACTTTTCATGCAACACGAAAATTCGTGACCACATATCGTGTTGGTTGATTTCGTATAGTTAAGATCGTAAACTTGTCTGAAATGAGTCAACAAAGGTTACCAAGCACGGGCGAGCCTGCCGCTGCTGTTGGTAATTTAATTAATTAAAACATAAATCAGTCCCCCGGCTTAAAACCATCATTTCTACAATCTTCCCATGGAAATATGCTCCCTCGGTGCGAGGTACTCGTTCATGGCGTCCACTGGTAAAAACGATAAATAAAAACATTTCCCTGTTAATAGCCTCTCGTCACGCATCACCCCCGCACGCCATCTTATATACAAACGTAAAAACGTATAGCGACCCGCCTGGGCCAGCAATACTACCTTATGGACATCCAGCATACAAATCGTATTCCGGTTTGTCAATATTTTCGAAACAGTCAGATAAGGAAAGTACCTGAAACAACTAAACTTCGTTATTTCGCTTCCAGTCAAACGAAGTATCGGCCGGAAGTCAAAATCATTGACAAGCGAGGCCCCACCATAGAAATAATATCACTTAGAGTTTAAACGAAATTCTGTGCTGGTTTTTAAGCATGTATATCTGCTGCGGTTATACATACAGAGTGAATTCCTTTCGTACACTCAGAACCTAGTTGAGGTGGCTGGGAGTCCAAAGTCGGCAATTGTTTTGGGGAAAAAGCCGATCGAGGAATAGAAAATCGCTAAAACAACTGAATCATTGGACTCTCAGCCACCTCGTGAATAAAAGAAGAATATTCTCTGCCGCCTTTTCGTCAGAGATTGTTGTCACAACAACCCCAGCCGAATGTTGTATTTATTCCGGTATAAAATTTCATGGCGCGCTGCCGGCTTCGGCTCAACGAGTTCACGATAACGTGTCGACTCACGCTGGTATTATCTATGTACGCGCTTCTGTTCGTGAGCACTGTGGTCGCCCGTAGGTATTAGTGTTGTACTGCAGTGCGCAGGGCACATATCAGTTCCTACGCATCGTAGTTGTGACTAACATAAGGTTATGTGATGTTAAGTTTCTCGGAGTGCGTCCCGGTGTTTGGAAGCGTGCCAGTATGTGGAAAACAAAGCCACCGTTTAGTGCAGCTGATATTAATTCCGCGGGAGAGTTAAAAGTGTGTTTTATATTACTCCAGGTTAGGAATAAGGCTGAAGTTGGCGCGAACTGATTTGATTTGGCGCCAGATGCTGTTTTCTTGGTTATGTATAGACGTAGTAGATGCATATGCGAGTAAAAATAAAGTATACGAGTAAAATTTTTTTTCGCACTCAAACACGTCGTCGTATTCCCGACAGAAGATATTATCGAGCATGCTCGATAAATCGCTGCGAAACTCAGCTTCCAGTTCGTGATTTTTCCGCTACAATTTACAATTATTTCATTGATGCGAAAAGGAATTCGTATCTGAAATCCTGCGATCCTCCCAGCTTCTGACAATCATAAACATTTCAGACAATCCCGCGGCATTAGATATTCAAGATTATCGATTTTCGCGTTCTCTTTACGAAAAAGTCGCCCGCCGATTGTTTTCAAATTCTCTCTTTCTCATTTCTCGCAGGGTTTCTGAGATAACCTTCATCTCATAATTGCGGCATAATTGCTACCATGGCATGCAGGTTATAGATTCGTATGAATTTGCTCGATGCGCCGTTTAGCGCGGCCGATACCCCCCTTTTCAAAATCCTAATTCAAACAAAAAAAATCAACCAAGAAGAAATAGTGATTTTTAATATTTTTGTTGCCGATTGCGCATCACGCGGCAATAAAGAAGGAAAAATCCTTCCGTAAGACAAATTGTGTGCATATGGTTGCAACTTGTCCCGCGCATGCACTGCGTACAGGCTGAGTACGAAAGCAAATTACTGATGGACGAATTTATATGCAGGAACAAGGTTCGCCATACCGTATTTCCACTACCACAATAAAAGAAGTAAAAAGTGAAACATGTGTCTATACTTCCCCCCCCCCCCCCCCCCCCCCCCGGGCATCCCGCGCGCGCGCGAAATAACTCTACATCCGGAAATTTCGGAAGTGCCGGCGCTGGACTGAGAGCTCTTGCCCCGGATCCACTTAACTCTTGAAATTTGTTTTCAAACTCCTTCACCACAGTTAAATCACACATGGCTAACGTTCAAGCTTTTTGCACGTGTTCCAGAAAATGTGTATCGTGAATTATCCGGTCTGTACCGCGAAAAAGAATCTGTCGAATCCATCAAACGTACCCAGTAAGGATTGAAATTATTGTGTTAATCATCAGCATTCAGATGAAGTCCAAGTCTTCTGTCGAATGGATGTGTGAGATTGAATGAATTATTTATCAGTTGCAGCAAGTATGTGAAATCACTGTAACAACAGAATTATCATTTTAACTTAACTCATTGAAATCGAATTAATTCTGTCAATACGATGTTGTAATGCATTGATCAATGATTCTAATTTAGTTGACTGAATTTAACTGTCATATACCGATGGCACGAACTACTACCCTACTTTATTGGTTCGAAATAAAATAATAAAATAATAAAGTTTTTCGGTTTTTTTTGTGTGTTTCTGGTAAGTGAATTAAATGGTTTTTGCTATATTCAAGAATTTATTTTACATTGCCAACAAAACGTTGTTGTTGTTGTTGTTTAGGTTATTTTATTTTCTTGAATTAGGTACAAGTTGTCTCACTTTTACGGTTGCCACGAAACTACGGATAACTTGGTATTCGGGACGTTTATTATATTGATGCTACACTACACATACCGAGAATATTCTGTGAGAGTAAACGATCCCCTTCCTACGGCAAAACCAACACCGGCGCGGACCGCGTGCGTGAGGCTTGTTCGGGAGGGAATGATGTGTCATTAGCATTGCATCCCCTCCCGAACAAGCCTCACGCACGCGGTCCGCGCCGGTGTTGGTTTTGCCGTAGGAAGGGGATCGTTTACTCTCACAGAATATTCTCGGTATAATATAAGTGTGTTAATCAAGTATACACGGAGAGAATTTTATAGTAAAGAGTGCCATGTCGAAATTGATGCATAGCAATGATTACTATGCTGTAGTAATGATTACTATATTCTGTACACTGGATACTATTATATGGGAGATAGTAAGTCTTTGGATGGTGATGTGTACCATGAACATAGTAACCATTACTATCCCAGACAGCACAAAACTTCAAAAGATATCCATAACACCTTCATGAGACATCGATAAGTCCATTATAGGACATCCATAGGACATATTTCCGAGTTTTGTGCTTTCTGGGATGTTATGTATAGTAAAGTTTTCCATTTGCGTTCGGTACATTTTACAATAGGTGCATTAGAAAATTTACCATGCAACATAGTAATGGTACCCTTTACCATAAGTATGGTAACCGTTACCATATTCTTTCATAATTGCTACGATATCAAGCAAAGTAATGCTTACTATAAAGTACAATACTTTATACGCGAAAATAGAGAAGATATCCATGTAAAACGTTTTCGAAACGTTTTTAAAACCGTTTTACATGGATATCTTCTCTATTTCCGCGTAAATCAAACATGTTTTGGGCCGTACGTGTTCGGAGTCGCACATAGAATTGCGCGACGGATTTTGTTCAATTGATTTCGGTGCCCATGCAGAGATATTCCGTACAATAGCACCTTCTGCACGCGTTTATCCCAATGTTTCAGGTCTGGTGGAATTGGGTAGAGAAGCACCTTAAATCAAGTATACCAGATGCTAATCAACAACATCTCTTCGCGTTTGATTTCACTCAACAATTTTGTACATTCAACTGAAATTCAACTTCGCAGTCCACGATGGCAGGTTTCATTTCTGCACTTATGAGATTCATTTGTTTCGACACATATTTTTCTGTCAGCGTTTTACCAACTACCAAATACGCGAATGTTTAAATAAAAGGAACCAGTACACATGGCGAGGTAGATTCTGGCCCGGAAGTGTTTGTTTGGTATACCATTTAACACGCTAACCCGATCACTTCTGGGCCAGAATCAACCTCGTAAAGTATACGTACACCATCCAACTCAACCATTTGATTGTACCTACTAGCGAGTCACTTTTTATAATACTTTTGAGTACATTCTTCTCCACCGTCTAGGCAAATCGACGTGCAGCACAGTATTTTATACTAAAGGTGAATGTTAGTTTTATTCCTGGGTAAAAAGTCTCTTGTAATGATGTACTTTCCGCTGAATACAGCAGATTTGAGTATTTTATGACGATCATTTTCACTGTTTGTAGGATAAATCTGTTATTTTTCTGATTTGGATAATAGAAGATGCTGCTTTGCAAAATTCTTTCTACGTCATGCGTTTCTCCGTATGAAACTAAATTTGTAAACTATTAAAAGCAGTTACTATGATATAACTATTGATATAACGTCGATTGTCTGCCCATTCTAAAACATCGTTATCATTTCGACGACCAGCCAACATTGGCTGCAATTTTCGCGCTATTTATGATTCATCAGCTCCCGGATTCTGGGCCGATCTATACTACCAGTTGTTTATTCCTACCCAGGTTTTGTAGTAAACAGTAGTAGCACTAGTGGAACGTAATATGTTATTCAATTATAGCATGTAGTATATTCTCTAATGATGATTAGGCCACGGCATAATAAACACTATCTGATCTGATCCAATCTGATGAAATATATCACGCCTTATGAGGCTGTATAGGTCAACCAATGATGCACTTCTACATAGCTAAACACGTAGTGTACTATTACCTGTAGTACATAATTATATTGCGAAATTCATAAGTATGTGAATAGCAATGATATATATCTGCTCAAATTACAATTATTAGATCAATTAATAATTATATGATCCTAGTTAGGACTGTTATTAGCTCCTTAGCTAATCACGACACCACGATAAATTCTTTATTTCAAAGCTCATTCGCAGTTTGTCCGAGATTGGCAGCAACGATTCAGGTGCTCAGAATCAACTTTACTAAATGTGCCTATGGATTTAGTTTTTCTGTACTGCAACTACTTGGGTATGTAAAATTCAATATGATTTCAAAAAGTTCAAAAGGTTTGAATAATTTAAAGGTACCAGAGTTTGTTTTTCTCGCACATAAATTTCATTGACACCTGCTCGTCTCGGAAGCACTCCTCCGCTTCTGAAGTTAAAGATATAGCGAGGATAGAAACATGAAACATCCCGGTGGAACCGACTCTGAATCAGTTGGGGCGCGTACGGGTGGTTCTGTTTGTTTAGAATAATAGACGATATAAACCAGAGCGGTTCTTGTCTGCGCTCTGTTGCCAAAGGGATGCTGAAGACGAGGCCCTGGACGCGATGGAGACCTCAAAACTCCAAAAGATCAACCGGAGATGAAAGACCGGGCCGAGTTTCTGTTGACTGTACAATGTAGGTACAACCGCGACGGTGTTTTTCCCCCTTTTTCCTTCGCCAAAAGAAATTTTCATTTAAAACTTTAAAAGACGCCGGAGTGACGCCGTCGTCTCTGCTTCTGTCTCACATTTCCTTCGACTATGACCGTTCAAAGTTTTCTTCGTCTCGTCCGTTATCCGGCGCCGTTATTCATTTACAGAGATGACAAATTGCGAAGTAAGCTGAGAACTGGTCGAGGGCGAATCGTTCTCCTTTACGGAACGAGTGGTGGTGAGTCCATTTCAGAAAAGCTTGTACTCGAGCAAACACAGAAATGAAAAATCTTTGTCGCCGTGTGCAAAACGTAACCTACATTTCCGTGAATGGCTTCCTCTTTGAATCAGACTAGCCAGGAACATCTCAGAAAACTAGTAGTTCACTTCCCAAGCGCGGAACTACTACATCTTTGTTGTTTCACTAAATATTTTCTCCAGATGTTACAATAACCCGTTGCGGTAAATTGAGACAGAATCTGTAATTGTGGGATATAGTATAAAGCTCTGATATTGTATTGATATCATACTATCGCAGTTAAACGGAAGTAACGGTCATTTTTTTAAAGCGTCATATTTGGCGTGATGTTTCGGTCGGAGCATAGCCAGCCCTCGTCAGATCGAAAATTGACTCTAAACGCGCTTCAGATGTTATCTGTTTGCGCGCAAGCGGTGAAGCCTGTTACCATTACACCCCCATGATTCTTCTGACCTCCTAAAAAATCACGGTCAGGAAATAATACGAACTACACCCAGTTTTACTAATGCATATTGCGTAAAATTTGAACAGCCATTGCAGTAGATTGTTTTCGAACATTCGCAATTCTAGTGACAATGTCTATAAGCACAAGAATGGATAAGCAGTGATCATTTGTACTGAACATAACAATGTAGGATACGATTGTGGATATAGAGGAACGGTGATCACCCGTGAGAAAGGAGACATAGTGCATGTTGGGGGAAAAACAATTTCATCAGGTGACGAGCGCACCTTGAAGGCATCAAAGAGTCACACATCCATCGATATCACAAAAAGCCCGTAGCCCAACAAATGTGTGCTACAATCAATTTGTTTAAGCTAGGAAGGTCTTTTATAATTGCACGTACAGTGAGATTCAGATTATAACGGATAACGGGTTACGTACACAAAAAGTGCTTCTAGCTCCGAACAACGGGTAGTATCACTGCCAACTGATGGCGCTAATCGTTCGCTGAACTGAAAATTGCGAGCAGAGTAGCACACGAGTGCACCATCTCCAACAGACCATACGCTTGCTGAAATTTCAATGCGAGAGACCAATGAGGGTAAAACCATCGTCTGAAAACGAAGAGCAAGTCGAGGTGTCGGTATACATGTACATATACATATCTATGTAACTTGTACTTGCACTAGAAAAAGGAACAAGGAAAGGGTTCGTTGGTCCCATGCAGAAGTACCGAGTCCTGAGCGTCGCACGGGGGGTGCGAGGATGCGCGAGTGCGTGGGGCGCCTCGTAGCAAATAGCAATAGGTAGCTGCCTGCGAGAGAGCCGGGGAAAGAGAGCAGTATCGACCGCCCCCTGAACCGGCGTAGAACAAGCTGCCCCTGCATCTCGCCTGCACCGTGTAACACAACGAGCGCGTGCACCCTTGCACTCCCGTTATACGCCAGCGGTGCACTGTATTACCACGTTCCGTCTAACCGGAGTATGGGCGACCAAGCCTTCACACGGAACATGCAGACCCACGGCAAACACGCGCCCCGAGCATTCCTCTGGTACGCGGGAGTGCTTAGGCAAGGGTTACAAGCGAAAATTCATAAGGAGGAAGTAGAAGATCTCTTCCCTCTAGAAGGTACTCAAAATCTAATCAGGTGCGGTGTGAGTTCCATATTTTCATGAAACGAATAGACTTTTATTCCGATATGAACTTATCATCTCGTACATTGTTGCGAATATTGTAAATATTAGAAACCGAATCTAGATCTTCTGTTCCTTTTGAGAGCAAGCTGAAAATTTGCTGATTTCCTGGTAATGTATAGGGGAAGGTGGGGCAAAACCGACCGCCAAACAAAAAAAATGACCCAATCGTATTTTCTAATTAAGGCGACTAAAATAAATCGGTATATACAGAGTGTCGCCGCTGAAAACGATGAAAATTTTACTGGGTGGGGCAAAACCGGCCAACAAAAGATAAGCTAAATCGTATTTTCGCGTTCAGGCCAGTAAGAAAAAGCTGTATCGAACGTATCTTTTGATTAAATTTTTTTCGTTTATTTTAAATGGTTCAGTTAGTAATAGTTTTTTTGTTAAACACATCTAGTCTCGAGAAATTTTCTATTTTTTCTTTCATTAAATTGATTTTTCTATTCTTTGTAAAATTGAATTTGTATTCGTATAATTTTCTGTTTTAGTGGCCAGTTTTTCCCCATTTCCCGGTATTTTATCACCTTCAGCAGAGATACGTTATAGATACAGCTTTGTCTGAGTCGCCTCAACGCGAAAATACGACTTGGATTTTTTTTTTTTTTTTTCGGTGGCCGATTTTGCCCCACCCTCTAAAATCTTTATCGTTTGCAACGGAGACACTCTGTATTACCGTTTTGTGTTACTCGCCTTAATTCGAAAATACCATCAGGTCATTTTTTTTTTTGTGGCCGATTTCGCCCCACCCTCTCCTACTATAACGATCTGTGGGAGAAAAGATTAAAGAGCCGAGAATGGCGTGAGTAAGTGGTAAAGCCTCTCGCCGCCGACTAAATGTCTCGGTCGCTAAAAGCAGAGTATAATTATTATTAGGAAGAGTTGTGCTGTTATACGTTTTTAAACTACTATCCAGAACGTTATAGCTATACATTAGGGTGTCCCTTGTTTTTCATTATTTTTCGTAATTTCAGAGCACGCCCCCTAGATCGATTTTTCGTTTGAAAAAATGAATTTTGGCACAAAAAAAAATGTTTTATCTCATGCGTGCTAGCACGAGATTTCTTATATGCAAATAACACGGGATATCGCTGGATTTTCAATGATAATTTTTGTCAACATTACATGTTGAATTATTCCTAGTATAAACTATGGGATGTTGTTGAAGGACGATACGTTTACATGGGAAAATATTCATATCTGACATATGGTTGGGTATTTCGGTATAATAGGGGTCAATATGAACCAACTAACGAAAACGCTTTGAATTCGCCAATTTTCCACAGTGTCATATACCGTGAATATTCGGTGAGACTACACGATCCCTTTCCTATGGCAAAACCAACACAAGCACACCGCGTGCGCAAGGCTAGTTTAGGCCCGAATGAGGTGCCAGTAGCATTGCATCCCCTCCCGAACGAGCCTCACGCACACGGTGAGCGCCTGTGTTGGTTTTGCCGTAGGAAAGGGATCGTGTAGCCTCACCGAATATTCTCGGTATGTACTATGCGTGTGGAACCATCGTTTGAGAAGATTTCGAATCATAACAAATAGCAACGACCAAATAGATCGAGAATAGAATTTCAATTCAATAACAATTTTTCCAACATCCGACATAATTATGAACAATTTATGCGTTGAGAGTCCATAATCCTTATCCGTCAGCATTGTATTTTTTAATTGAGCGCGTAAGAATCTTAACATTTCGCGACTGTTAATCAATGTCAAGAATTTGTAATAATAATCTTCAATTCTCGCTGATTATTTCACGTTTCCGAAATACCCGATCATAAGTCAGGTAATCATATTTTCCCATGTAAATGCATCGTCCATCACAAACATCCCATAGTTTATAATCGGAAATATTCAACATGTAATGAAAAAAATGTTGACAGAAATTATCATTGAAAATTCAGCGATATATCCCGTGTTATTTGCATATAAAAAATCTCGTGCTTGCACGCACGTGTTAATATTGAGATAAAACATTTTTTTATTGCGCCAAAATTCATTTTTTTTTAAACGAAAAATCGATCTAGGGGGTTTGAAAGTACTAGCACGTCGGATACTGACCACTGGGGTTGAATTTTTAACCCAACATCACTCGCCAAACCTTTTTCTATGGATCGCTAGACACCATGCTCGGCCGGGTGAATGTTTGTCGATCCCTACAGTTCTCAATCATATTCCGTCCCGTCTTCCGTTCTTTCTTTCTCTCTTGGAATAGAGAAAAGGGGCAGCCCCTATAACTATAAATAAAGCCTAACTGCATCGACGCCGAGGCCCGAATTCACTGTTCCCTTGAAATCCTTGGGAAAGGCTCGCTTCCAGATAAATAAACTTCTCCCTACAGTGGATACCCTCCAAACTCTACCTCGGAACGAAGAAGAATTACTTCCGTATCAAATCAAGCCTTTTGATCTTAAACTTTTCGGAACTTTGAAAAAAATCAAGAGTACTTCTTCATATTATTTAGAACCATTAAAAATTCGTAACAACTGTGATATAATCATTATCCAAGTCTTGTGGGGTGGAAAAGTACTTACCGTTCTCTCATCTATCAAGCATGAATACCGATCAATCGAAGACACAGTTTTTCGTCTTATACTTCCCGAAGAAAAAACGACTTCTGTAAAATCAATCTTTCACACGACTAAGTCTGTGATGAGCGATGAGTGCAGCGAATAAAAGTTCTTTTTTTATCACACTTCCCCTAGTCTTCGGAGACACTGCAGTTACAAAGGTTACCTACATTCACAGACCATACATGGAAAGTCAAGGAACAGAATTCGACTGGTAACCTGTTGTAGCCGATGGTTTAAAATAGGGTCGCAGTTAGTCCCCAGTAAAAGTCCTCGATCATACCTACCCTTGCGTGACTGAGTCATGCAATATCAGTGGGGTGTAACCTGCGAGATACGCCTGCACCCTCCAGACTCTCTGACTCTTTTGCCCCCGTTGCTAACCAACACTGAGCCCAGATACGGGTGCAGTAATTTGCATATCGACTTCGTGGAATGGTCGCCGCAGCGTAGTATACCGAGGATGAAAAAACCCCAAGCTAAAATACGCGTGCAATCGTTGGATACGTTGTCGTTGGTAAGTTGTAGATACAGAAGTTGAAAAAATTTAGCGAGGTAATTCGTGTATATGCAAATATCACCAGGTGTTCAACTGTACCCTGGCATCGCGGGATGTAATAGACTCTACTTGTTTGTTAATTTTTCACATTGTTTTTTTTTTATAGCTCAGGCAACATTTTGTACAGCAAAATTATAAAGCGTAACGCTTCTCGCTTTTCCCTCATAGAATTTATCCCACTTTCAAATTCTATATGGAATCACGTTCTGACATACAATTTTCTGCACATTTCTCATACATAGTTATTACTCTTGTTTCGACAAACTTCCTTTACTTCTATTTCGATCCAATTCTATCAGTCTGGGTTTAACTACGGCGCATCATGGGTAATGAACGATTGTGGGAAAAAGTTCTGAAAGATAGGTTCTAGCCTACTTTTTATAAACTTCGCCACAGTCTTCATTTGACCAGTGTTTCTAAACACCAAATCTCTCAGGGTAAAGGCGTTGATTTATTGTTTTAAAAATTTAGCGCTGTTTAAACTTTCCTCATAAATTACCATGTCATCTGAAAAATCCATACAAGTTAATACTCCCATGGCGTGAGTAGAAGTGAACACCCTGTAATCCGTATACAAAGTAACCTCAATAAAAAGTAACGTCATTAAATATAATGACACGTAACGTGTTAATGGTGAAAAACTATATTACTTTCAACCTCACGACCGAGGTATAAAATGAGAAAATAATTTTCCTCTGCTAACGAGAGTTTTTCTCAATGTGGTAGCAATGGCTAGCTACCTCTATCGGCCTGCAAGTTGCAAATCACTAACAGAGTCTGAGCTACGCAGATCCTAGATTTCACGGTGGATATCCTGAACCCGTCTACCGCACCCTCTACTTACTGATACACTATTTCATTTCCACCGTAATCCAATGGCGCCCAACCCTAATAAGCCCTATCTTGGTGGCACCCCCTTTTTACCCCTCATCTATTTTCTCCTTCCTTCAACGTCCCTTGCTTTGGTATATGTATAATGGCACATACATAGGTACCAACCCCACTGTCGAGTCCCTCAATTCGTCTTCAGAGTCTCGTACAGGTCCGAAGGCCCCCATTGAAAGTTGCGCGTCCAGGAACGTATCTTTAGCTTCAAAAAATTATCAAAAAGTATCGAAATCAGCAAACAATATGTAGGACGAATGGATTGAGATTTTGAAGGATGTTTCATTTAGGGGTTACATGGGTTTCGAAGGCTAAGAAAAAGCATATTTTCACCAATTTTTTTCTCATACAATAAATGAAATATTTTATTCAAACTTTTTACCATATCAAAGATAAACATTTGATGAATATTTTGTGAAATTTTCAGTCAACATTTTTCAAAATTCAGCCATTGGGTAAAATTTGAACAAGATCGGTTCATTAGTTTTTGAGAAATCTTGTCCACCGACTTCAAAAATAGAGTTTCGAGAAAAACGCGATTGAAGTTTTCAGTGAAAATAACACTGAGAATTTTTTTTTTCAATTTACATAGAATCGTCGATTCCAGCTCCATAAAACAAAGAACCTGCTGCAGTTGCCCTTAGAAAGTGAGAGAAGCGAGCAAATAAGACTGACAAACAATAGCTTAGCAGTTGCCTGAATGAACCTGCGACATACTAGGCCGAGCTAGTCTTGTGAGCGGAACTTCCCAAGGCTTTATCTCCTAGACTTTCACTCCGATTGACTTAAAAATTTGAGATAATATTCTAGACATATTGTATAATTTAATAAGATAATAAAAAAATCGATCTTTTTAAATTCCCAAACCCATGTAAACCCCTTAATTACATATACCGTAACAATTTGAGGATGCGGGACGCCACGAATACCAACCCAAAACTCGTGAGGAGCAGTTTAGTAACTCACTAGATGTTTCTAGTAAAATCACTAGATTTTTACTGGACGTCACTAGATTTTTAGTGATCTTACTAGGAAAATCTAGTAAGTTACTAAACTGCTGCTAACGAGTTTTGGGTTGGTATCCGTGGCGTTCCGCATCCTCAAATTGTCACGGTATAAATGATATGATGATAGGAATCCCGCATGACGAAGTACCGAGAGACCTATAAGAATTGATTCTTTACATATCTGAAATGTGGAGCTTTGGTACCAGCAGTGTACCTTGCATGGATCAGTGCTTTCAACTCATGTATGTAGAATCAAGGAATCTGATGCTGAAGCACCGTGTTTGATGAGATCGAGCAACCGTACATACACGTTGTTTTTAATTGTCTTCGATCTGCTCTGAAAAATTATACAAAATTGAAAATATGTGAATTGACGTTCACTGAAAATAAGAACAAACGAAGTTGATTTACCGCCTGAGTATACGTCATCTAAATTTCATTCCAACTTAAAGACAATTAAAATCAACATGAAGTTGAAGTACGTAACGTTAACGTAACAAAATTTTCAGAAAAATTCACTATTTCATGACTCAAGTATTGTTAGAGTTCCTTGATAGACGAGGTATAAGGGGTGTTTTTACTCAAACCGGAAAATGATGCACGTATTTTGCTATTTTTTAACTATTCAAGTCATGAAATTAAGAATTTTGTCCCATCAGTTTGCTGCGTTAACGTTACGAACTTCAAACTCATAAAACAACGTGTATGTACGGTTGCTCGATCTCATCAAACACGGCGCTTCAGGATCATATTCCTTGACTGTACCTACATTAGCGTATGTATGTATTAGGGTGGTCGTTAAATTAGCTTTGGGCGAATTACGACCCGGCCGCTCCCTCAAATCGGCTCTAAATAAATTTAGAAAACTTTCTTCCAATCTCTCATCTCAACTCTAAACTATCGCGTGAAGGGGGTGAATTTTGTCATTCAAAATAGGGTAATTTCAGGAGAGTTAAACCACTCTAGCGAAAAAACGATGTAAACAATTATTTGTTTACAAAATTAAAAGTTTTATTCCATAGAATCTTTACATGAACCTTAAGCTATTATGCAACACGTTGATAATAATTTTACAGTACGACGTTTACTAACAAGATGATGAAATATGAACATGTTGCATACGGCCATCTCACCCATAGGATACGGGTTAGATTCCTCCGAGTATTGGAGAAATGGGCTCTGCAGCTTTTTTAATGTAGAATTGCACGATTATGAATCAATTTTGTTGTGAAGTTATAAAGTGAAGAATGTTATTGAAACCAAAATTGAATGAACATCACCAGCTCAAACTATCGGTTTTAATATTCCTATGTCCATTCTTTACTTTTGTTATTGATTGATAATCGGAACCGTGACGTAAACAAAGCAAAAATTGATGACAGCTTCAATGTTCATAGGGCTTACAAGTAAAAAGATGATATCTTGAACGATAACTTCTTTTCACATTATTTCTCGATTGAAGATAAGCATTCAGGTTGTGAATAACAACTAGGAATTTCATCACTAACATCTGTTGGGTATTTAACCCTTCCTGGTAACCACGGGTCAAAATGACCCGAGCATCAATTTTGAAGGTAAATCCCGGTAAGTTCGCGACCCAAGAACGCAAAAAAATATAAAATCAAAAACCCGAAATGCATTGACCTTTTGACGATTTTTTTTGAACATGTTTCCATGTGAATTTTGATATGCCGACTTTTGCTACATCTTCTAGAATGTTCAAAGTATTTTTCAGTATTTTTTCGGAGCGAATCGGACCGATGGTTTCCACGAGGCAACCGTTCAAAAATGGCTCGGGTCAATTTGACCCGGTGTGACCAGCTTGATTGAAATCGGAGGTGTGACCACGAAGGGTGAATGAAATATAGATCGTCGGCCATCTCTCCCGGAATTGCCCTACACACATTATGTGAAATATTAATGAATATTGATGCCACTATTCGATAATAGTACATTACGATACGAGTGCGGCATAACTTTTTCCGGAGAGTATGAGGTTGCAGCACGAGTCGAAGGCAAGTGTTGCAATCGCACGAGATCAGAAGAAGTTTTTCAATCGAGTATAGTACAAAATTTTACTTCATAAGGTCTGAAAATGGGGAAAATGGGGACGCGAAACGTGGGTAAATCATCTATTATCACACCGCGTTTCAAAAAAATAATAGCATCGTATATATGGGGCATTCTACGTTAATTGTACACTGTTTAAATTTGACTTTTTTATCAATTTGACCGGAAATCGTGTAAAAACTAAAAATACCAATTGGTTCTTGTTCTTCAATTCTCTTGATGTAACATAGCGCTAAAATATAGGGAACTCCATGTCAATTTCGAATGATTTAGACCCCGACTATTTTTTTCCTCTATTGATTGTAGAATATCGTATCAAGAGACTCGGTAGAGTTTCGCGCTAAGTACGTAAAAAAAAAAACAACAAAAACAAAATGTTTTTGCTATGCACCACGTGAGACTCGACCAAGTCTATACCGTGGAAAGAGCCTGGCCCAAGCGCGCAGGCGCTGATTTATTCGTATATTACAGGGGCGCCAATTGCAGATTTGCCACCGGACAGCAGAGTCCGTCTGGTACGTCACATGACATATTGTATTTGGCAAAAGGTTTTTGCATCGGAGGTGCCTTTTATGGGTAAAAAAAAAAACTTCCAACTAGACATCTTTCTGCAAAATTAGAAAATTTCTGACTTTCCTCAAGTTAGTATAAATACGATTTTCTCTTATTCATAACATTGAGTTTTTTTTTATTTTTTTTATTTATTTGGTGCCGATTTGAGAAGCGACTCGGACGGAATTCGCCAAAAGCTAATTTAACGACCACCCTAGTATATGTATGTATGCGCCCATCAGCTCGCTTGTTCGAGTACCGCGGATCATCTGGCGCGTAATGATCTTGTTATAACACGACATGCACTATGCAAGTGAGTCATCCACGTGCGAGCGTCTCTTGTGCCTAGATATATTCCAGGCATTTTGATACACGGGTAGATGCAGGGACTCGGTTGTGGTACCGTGTCTGCTAACGACGCCGACGTAGTGAGTCGGCGCAATGGACTCGGACCAAGCCAGAAACAGTGATATTAGTATACCTACCGTAAATATTCGGTGAGACTACACGATCCCCTTCCTATGGCAAAACCAACACAAGCGCACCGCGTGCGTGAGGCTAGTTTAGGACGGAATGAGGTGCCAGTAGCATTGTATCCCCTCCCGAACGATACTCACGCACACGGTGAGCGCCTGTGTTGGTTTTGCCGTAGGAAGGGGATCGTGTAGTCTCACCGAATATTCTCGGTATATTAGACGGGCTTGTTAATTCAACGTTCGTTAAGACACGAAATAGGTGATAACGAATAGTTGGGCTTTTACGATTTCGAATTTGGTAATTCACGTTGGTGTAGATTTCTATCATTTATTGGATCACTCGATCGCCATTAATAGCATTCTGGTACTACACAGAAAAAAAGGTTAACTTGAGCCAAGAAAATTATTCTTCATTCAAGATAATTTTGCGATTTAGGAAGGAAGACCGAAATTCTCTGAGATCAAGTCAAAAATTTTCTCAAGCCAAGAAAATTCTCGAGATTTTCGGTCTTCAAAATAATTTTTTTCGGATCAAGTTAAGCTTTTTTTGCTGTGTACTAATCCTGGCGGCAGGAAATTCGTCGCACGTAAATTTAAAATCGTTTTCGAAATCAAATCGGGCAGCTATTCCCCCCGACAACACAACCCCTCCCATTCCAATTTAAATTTTATTCAGCGACCCTCATGGCCCTCACCCTCGTCTCAGTTCTCGCCTTCGTTCTCGCCACGGGAAGTAGCCCCCGGGCACCACGGAAAGCTCTCCATTCTTTAGTGAACATGAGCACGCGCACCTGTTCTGGGTTTTTGTATCCAAAGAGATACGTACCTTCTACTAACCAACGCGCGTTCATACTTAGCTCTAATTGATTGTTCACGCCTAGAATTTCATACGCTCGAAACTTGCTTTCGGCCATAATTTTTCTCATATAATTGATTATCATCGTGTCATTAAATTTTTGATAAAAGATGGCAGCTACAACCAGTGGTTTCATTCGATAATCGTTTCAAATTTTTCGTATTTTCATTCGATATTCGTTTCGAATTCGTTCGTAATATTCGTTTGGCGTTTGGAACCATCTCTTTTCACGTTTTCTCACGGTATATTAGAATGCATAGTGTCATTCTCTTCACACGTGCACTTTAAAGGAGCAAACACATGGCAAGACGTTGGTTAGTGAAATATACTTCTGAATTTTTTAGTGATTTAATTCACTTTATTTCGCGTCAGTTAACTCTAAATCATTGTAACCTTATTGAACGAATGCTTGAAAAATCTTTCAACGGTTGTCTATGATATTTAATAACCGCCAGCGCCAACGCAGGCCTAGGGATATTTCCACGATAGGAGTTGGCTCTCCTCATGAAATTTAAGAAAGATCGTGTCATCGCGATTTTACACTTACTCGCTTCATGGTATAACAGTACTAGCGAAACGTAATATATGATCACATGTAATAATATCGAACTAACTATAATATACTAGAGGGTGTAAAAAAACTTATGTGTCGCCGTTTTGCCAGATGATTTTTCAGGTCGAGATCGGTGAAGATCCTGAAAAATATGCCGCCGCAAAATTGATCTTGATCTTGATTTTGAAGGTCAGATAGGGTAAAAAACTTCTGTGATCCTAAAAAATTCTACTCATCAAGAGAAACAAAAGTCTCTGAGAAACCATGAGTCGCAAACAATCCTTTCTCATGGAAAACGGCATTTGAACATGATATGAGAAAATCGATCAAATTAGGAGAAAATTACAAATCGTCATTCCTCCTCCTCATTGTGAATTATTTAGTGAACTCTCGTAATCTTCTGGTTCGAATTTCACAATTCGGTGGGATGTCAATTCTTGATTATTTTCTAATTTTATCGATTTTTTTTTTTTTATAATATGTTCAAACACCGTATTCTATGAAAACGGCTTTCAAACGACTGAAAACCCATTTTTCATTCGAACACTTCGATTATATAGTGGATCACTAGAATTTTTCATATCGTTGCGGATTCGAATTCGTAAAAACTTGGCGATGCGGTTATTATTTGCGGTCTCGTTCGGTGTCTGCTATTCCGACCCTCGCCGTTATATGATGAAAGGGAAAATGTTTCACATTGTTTTTACTTTTAATATTTGATTACGAACAACTTGGCAGCTGTAGGTGCCGGGGGTCCGTTTCGACTGTTCAACAAATATCATTTTCTCTACTACCTCCTCGTATTTATATAACCCAAGTACTGGCTGCAATTCGTAGCCTCTTTAAAACAGACGGAGTAAACGGAACGAACGAAGGTGGGCTGAGGTAATCAGAAGCAGACATCGTAGTCATATCTCATTCATTTCTCGGACGAAGCAAAGATTCAGGATCTACCGGAGTGGAAGAAACACCGAAGGCCCACAATCCAAGCGTGTTATTCGACGTCTCCCAAGCGGCGTTACATAAAGTCTTGAAGAGGGCAGAAGGAAAGATAGCATGGAGTCGCGCTCGTCAAGAGACAGCGCCCGGCTCTGAAAAGAAGTCATATCAGAGGCTTGATTTTATTGCGTTATTTTCCTTGTCCCAAAATCTCGCGGTTTATGGTTATCATTTGGGTTATATACCTACGTTTACATTACATACTATATACAAGTATACCTATACATAGGTATATACGTAAATCATGCATATACTTATGTACATACTTTGTCCCATTTGGGAAAACCCTCATTTCATAAAGTATGAAGGTGTATCACGCCACGGAAGAAGGGGCAAAGAATACGATAGAAACGTGTTTGCAATTTTTGCTGCCATTCTGCTGACAACACCCCTGCTTAGAAAATCGTCAATGAGTCCACCAGCTATCGGACGATTTCCGTTCGCGCAACAAAACCCGAGGGCCTTCATTTTGGGCAATGTTATCCCTTTTGCTACTATAATGTATCATTAATTTTGGGTGAATCAGAAAATTACTTTTCCAAACTATGGAGGAGTCATTCTCATAAGGTATAATAAGGGAATACTTCCATTGTTCACTCCGAACTTGCTAGAAATCTTTAAAAACCGCGGTTTTCTCTGATTTCATATTTTTCTACTGATGGCAAAGAGCATATTCGGTGAACTATAATATTACAAAAAATTGTAAGAAAGAGATATCAAAAGTCACGGAAACTACATACTGCTACAACTACTGGAAACAACGTTCGTAACTTACCACAATGTGTTCTTTCTTATTTCGCCGACAACAACCTGCCCTGAAGAACTAGTGAAAAATTGTGGTGGTCCACGGATGAACGCCGCAGTTATTTGGGAATGAAATTTTAAATCTTCTCGCTGTTCGAACTAATATCATATTTCCATCGCTCTTGGAATATATTCAGTTCTCTGTTTTATTTCTTCTGGTCAACTAGCCTAACGAAATCAGTGCGGGTGGTCGAACTCTAATTCAGATTAACACTGCGTTGGGGTCTCAAAAGGCACACTTTGTGTTTAATTGTTAGGGGGCAGCGGACGTGGCCATAAACGAGGCAGTAACAATTGTGCAGAATTTATCTTCAATAGCTGATAGGAACGTTGTAATCAACTTTACTCGTCAGTTGAGTCGATCTTTATTGGAAATCGTCCAACGGAGTTTTAACGGACAGCGACTATTTGATATGGCGTCAAATTTTTTAGCCTGTCATCTGCATACGGAAAAAGTAAGCCACTCTCTCTTCTATTTCTCTCCCTCTCTCTCTTTTCCATTTACGACTTAACGCTCTTGTGAGCATGTAGTAAAAAAAAAAAAAAAAAGCAAGCCACGAATGCTTGCGAATTGGACCAGTGACGAAGAAAACAAAAGATTGAATATAATCTTTGGGAATAATTCTGTGACGGCGATGGTATACTGGTAGGGTATCTTTTTTCTTGTCGTCGTCGTCGTAGCTATTCTCATTCTTTTCATTTCTTTCATTCGTACTCATATACTGAACCACCCCTCTGGAGCGGATGGACGCATAACGAAGCAGAATCCTGGGTTTTTTATGGTTACTGGCGTCACAGTATCTCTTGCGTCGCTTACACGTGCCCTCTGCTGGTCCGCTTACCACGATCGATCCAATCCGCTCGGACTCGACACGGTGAAACTCACGAGGCGACAAAAAGGCGCAGCTACATTCTACACCTACACCACCCGCATAAAAAAAGCTTTTCCCTGATACCGGGTCAACGCGATCGTTTCACCGTTTATGCGAAGGTTCGCCAAATAGTGGGACGCTTGAGCGTTTCCAATTTATTGAACTTTTCTATATACCGTGACAATTTGAGGATGCGGAACGCCACGGATACCAACCCAAAACTCGTTAGCAGCAGTTTAGTAACTTACTAGATTTTCCTAGTAAGATCACTGAAAATCTAGTGATGTCCAGTAAAAGTCTAATGATTTTACTAGAAACATCTAGTGAGTTACTAGACTGCTGCTCACGAGTTTTGGGTTGGTATTCGTGGCGTTCCGCATCCTCAAATTGTCACGGTATATGCTTGATCCTCTGCTAGCTGAACTGGGGCTGTTGGAGACGAAAAAATAGAAACCAACGAGCTAAAATCAAGGCCATTCCGAATACAGGAGAAGAGAAACTACAAATATTACTTTAGGCGACAGAAATGTTTGAAATCTTCTCTCAGTGCGAGAACCCTTCTCTTTTGTACTATACATTATACTAGACACCTATGTACAATATTTGGCAGACTATTTATTCGAATACCATAGAAAGAACGTCTAGCTCACAGCTTGCCCGCCATATTGTGTATCACAATCATACTTTAAGAAAATGGGACTGAGCTGGGGTACGGGTGTCGGTGTGGATAGTAAAATACAGAAGTTAAACGCCGGTAAATTATCTTGATAACAACAGCATTTCTCTGTATATATCGTATGTACCGGGTGATTCCTCGCTTACATCACAGTGATTTGGGTAGCGGACTGTCACAGCACAGAGTTGTATATCTATATTAGGGTGGACGTTAAATTCCATCTTGAGAATTAAAACCCCATAGTTTGAAGGAAGAAAACAAAAGAAAAATTTTGGTCCCAAAACGAAGTTTCTGGAATGAAGTTAAAGGGAGATGTTACTGAAACTTTGTTTGAGTTAATTGACGACAAGCAGCGTTGACGACATCAAACCTGTTAGCTATTTCGTTTCCCGGACCCTGATATTTGTCTATCGCATCTGTCAATCGATATTCATTCATCGACAGTCAATCGTTTAAAGAAAAACGAAGTTGGCTTACCACCTCCACCTAATTGTTTCGATAACAGTGTCTTGGTGTTGATCGATAAATCAGATTGGCTTCCTGCAGCCAATATTGTAATTATTAGTTCCCGCGAGCCTCGAGCTTGCAGAGAAGGACCAGCTAGGAAAGTCGGATTTTGTTTCATATTTCTTCAGGGCCTGTGAAATCTTTCCGTTTCTGCAGTGAATAGCTAAATGAAAGTATAGGTATATGAAGCCAATGCTTATCCCCTACGTAGAAAACGTTCAAATTTGTGAAACAATGAAAAAAGAACCGTTGTTTCGGCCGCAAAGTAAAGCTAAGCAAAGTTTGTCGGCACAATAGTCGAGCCTTTGAAATTCAAGCGGCTTTCCACGATTATACAAAAAATAATTAGAAAAAAGTTCAGAATTTCTACCTACTGAACTCACGTCGCGTCAGAGGTAAAGGGCAGTGGAAAGCTACAGAAAGCACAGAAAATTTTGCTGCAAGGTAATATTTGTAAAGTATATAGCAGCGATTGACAGTTACATTATGAACGGCCTTTTCGTTGGTCCATTGACCTTTGAAATGCACATCAATCACCTTGAGGGGAAACAGAGAAGTTCTGTTTATCATCACCAAGAAAACCAACAATATTCTAAGAGCCAGGTACTTTTTTACAACTATAATTATAAGATTTTGGCGCGCTGTGACTAAAAAAAAAAGTTACTGAACAAAATTGGAAGAATTTTATGCTCTTTAAAAAAGATCATGACTGTTTTTCTCGTAGGATGCACCGCTCATGCAATATTTGAGAAAAATGATTTTCCGAAATGGCGGCTGAAGCAGAACCCCTACTGTCACGCCAACTTGCATTTAAGGTCAGGGGACAGCCCTGTATCATAGAAAAAAAAAAAAAGAAATCACACGCGTAGAATTAATGCATTATGAACCTATTTTTTCGAATCGAC
Organism: Tenthredo notha; assembly: GCA_914767705.2. Taxonomy (NCBI): domain Eukaryota; kingdom Metazoa; phylum Arthropoda; class Insecta; order Hymenoptera; family Tenthredinidae; genus Tenthredo; species Tenthredo notha. Next base: position 4,424,739 of record OU611916.1, read on the forward strand.
TTTTGGACTACAAGAAACTATTTCAAATTCAGCTATGCGATTTAATGGAGAGCAGATCACAATCAAGCAGAACTGTCTTTTCCAGTTTTTTACTAGCAGATTCTGAATAAGTGATAAAGGAAATGCTGCAGAACTTTGTCTCTTCCTGTTTTCACAACAATTCCATTTTCACCAAACTGTTACGACATGCTATTCAAAACCTGTGCCAAAACTGCGTGATATACGTATGCTATCAATCACATTAACACATATGGGTATATTCTGAAATACATTGTTCTCAATCATTCTCAACATTCGAAGCTCCCACCGATGAAAAATCTTTTCAAAAGACCATTCGTCTTGAGATTGTATTTTGGCGGATCAGATTTTTGATGAATATCAGTTTCAATGTAAGAATCACCTTTTGCGAATTGTAAACCGGAAAAAACAGCGTCAATAGTAAAAAATTTCAATCCAACGACTTATGTTCAGCAAAGATGATATCTACTGGACTGTTAGTTAGATTCTGAGGTCCAAAAAATTATATCAAGTGATGTCGAATGCATACATCACTTTAAAGGTCTATAATTTAAGAAACTAATTTTCTCCAATAACATTTATCGAAATATTTTAATCCAATTCTCATGTCAAATGTCCTCCACGCATTACTTTATTATTAACTACGTTAAGTACTATTCGAATTTACTATAATTTGCAGTATTGAAGACTGCTCATAAGGTGTTGTTAATACTTCTGAGTTTTTCGTCGCAAGGGGCGTATAAAAGCCTATATATTCTGAAAGATTCACACGAACTGATTTTACAATACGGGGTAGAGGATACAACGTTTAATCTCTGCTTTGAACCGAACGCGCGGCCCCGTTACGTGCTCGCTTCGATGCCTGGGGCAACAGCCCCTTTACTTCTCTGATTCTTCCCTCTGACTCTCAACTATTGGGAATACATGGCGGCTAAGAGACAGGGCTAACATTGCCCTGAGCGAAGTGGGGCAAAGAGGGTCGCCTTGATCGTATGTGCATACATTGGAGAGGAATCGATCGCACCTACGGTGCGAAAGCGTATATACATACGTGAAAAAGCTATCACACGTCGTGGTTGAACGCACGAAGCGTTCCTCTCTCACAAACTTTTCAATCGTGTGTTCAAGCCTGCGGGTGCGGAAAGCAGTTTCTTTTTTATTATATTACGACATTATATTTACATTATAAAAGATTATAGAAGCAGTGACACGACTGTAAAGTGTGTCTGGTTTGATGCTTCAAAGCCTCGAAAAATCCCATATTATTCCAAATTACATATTATTGGAAGAGGAAATAAGCCCATGAGCCCAGCTACAACGTGAATACAATTTTGACACGATATGGCACTGATTGAAGTCGACGGTGAATCAGAGGGTAGAAAAATGTAGACCTGATCTTTGAGAACGATTAGAAGTATACAGGGTGACCCAGAACCCACGGGTCATATTGAATGGGCATATTCCGTACCGAATTCTGAGACGAAAGTTCCTTTGTGATAACTCTCCGAGGCCAACGGTTCTCGAGTTATCAGAAATCGCGATTGACCAATCAGAGCGTCTCTCTAGTCAACTGCTTCATAACTTCAGCGGTCCAGGTTGTCCGCTCTATAGTTTTTGGCCGTTCACGTCAACCGTTTCATAGTTTTAGCCGTCCGGGTCATTCGCTCCATAGTTATGGGCCGTCTAGGTCAATCGCTCCATAGTTTTAGCGGTCCAGGTCATTCGATCTATAGTTACAGTCATAGAGAAACGCTCTGATAGGTCAATTGCGATTTTCAATAACTCGAGAACAGTTGGCCTTAGAGAGTTTTCGTAAAGGAATTTTAGTCTTAGAATTCGACAAGGAATATGCCCATTTAATGTGGCCCGTGGGTTCTGGGTCACCCTGTATATCAGTCATATTATTCTTCATTCACCAATTTTGACTGTTGACAAAAAAACTGAATTTGTATACTTCATTACTGGAATCGATGAGTTACATACAGTGATACTCACCGTAAATCAAATCTTTGAACATATAGTGATATTCCGCCATGCAGTTTTGCCAAAAATTGTAGCTACGCGTGCGCATTGATCAAGAGAGTTACGCGAGTTGAAAACTGATTATGAATTAATTTACTAATTGATATCGCACCGGTGTACATACGCACTGTGTATACCTACATTTGCATATTCTATATGACTAGGGGAATGAAGTAGAACTGTTCCCAATGCTCGTCACGTCAAATCCCAGGAGCAAACCAACTAGACGCCACATCGCGTTGCAAAATTGTTTCATTTTAGCCAACATCGTTAGTTTCACTCCAACACCTAATCCAGCTTTGTGCCTGGCAGAGGAATAAACCAAGCCCAAACTCCTGCTACGCATACTCATCGTCCGCCAAAATCCGTACGCCAAGGTCAATCGTGCGGTGAGCTTTGAGTGCGGCATTCTCTTTACGCTTTATGCATACGCCGAACCTTTTGTGTCGAGTATAGATTTCATAGCAATACTTCTTCGAATATGTCTCAACGACTTCCGATGCCTAGAAACGATGCATTTCAAAGAACTGCCGAAATTATTCAGATGATCTCCAATTTCTTAGGAATATGCTTCGCAACTCCCCAGTTCCTTGCCAAAGCTTCCGATTTTCAGTATTGATTTACTACTGGCACTGGTAGAAAAATAATCTGGAAATTCATGAAACTACGAAATTGTGCTTTCGTTATCATTTGTGAACACTTTTTCACGAAAACGATAGAATAATGAATTATAGTGAATAATTGTTGGCATACTTCATGTTCACCTCCATAGTCAATGTTTCTAGTTTCCTATAGAAAACCACGATTTCCAGAAAGAGTCACGTTCGATTATAATATATTCTAAAACTCGATGCGTAAAGAAGTACGAATTAATCCATTAGGTTGAATTTTTTTGATGTTGGTACAGACGAAGCATCAAATTGAATTCATACGTTTTTCTTAGAATTAACAAAAGACTACGTTTACTCACGACTTCTCTATTAGGTAACATACATGAGTTTCATTTGAAATATCAGTCAACAAGTTTGTATCGTTTATCGCGCAAATTATACAAGTTTTTACTGTAGGTAGTTGACAACTTTCTAGAAGACTACATTCACGAACAATATTTTATTACACTCTGCAATCGTATGGGCGAAAAATCCGTATCAAATAATATACACATATGTTTAATGAAACTTTGCCTAATGCCTGAAATGTGAAATGACTTTTCAATGGAACATCTTACACTTTGAGATCGTCTCATGGCAAATGATTAACGAAAAATCTGTGATAACTCCCAACTGCTACAACTATCTCTCAGTTTTTTGTACATTTTCATAGATATTTTGAAAATGTTTCAGTGCACCTAAAACCTCTATAACATTGATAAATTCAAAGATATAATATTGATAATGGAGAAATTTTCATGATCAAGTGACGCACAGTTCACGACCACGGGTAATAACCGAATTTGCTATTAAATCCTTAAGCCTCATAAGTTCTAAATATGCAAAAAATCTCATCGTACCTTTTAGCTGTTGACGATAACCTTTTCGTTTGTTTCAGACCCGGTTGACGAGAAGGTATCGCATCAAAGCAGGTGTTCCGACGCTGATCCTGATGGAGGGTGGCACCGGATCAGTGGTGACTCGCGGAGGTGTTGAACGTGCCCTGGCAGACCCAATCGGCGCTAACTTTCCCTGGCGGCCACCCCATCCCAAGGCTACCCTCGTCGACGGTCCCCTTTTACCGTGCGGAAGCCGAGGCAACAACGAGCCGATGCTCCACGAGGAACTCCGACACTGCGTCAAGGGTGTGTACTTCAGCGCACACTGGGTAAGTCGTTTTTCTACGACTGAAGTCGTTGGTCTCTGGCGTTTCAATTCTTAACACTTCTGTCATCACATATCGCCATATCCTGTGTGGAAGTGTGTGGAAGTATGGAGCGAATCACCAACTCCGACTTCATTGAATCGACTGGGTCGTCGAGATAGAAGTGGAAAACTGGTATACATGGAATTGCTGGGGATCCGAATTTATTCAAAGCCGGCTGCGGTCAATCGCGAATGCGAACGGCCAAGTAAGAAGGCAATCGAACGCCCAGAGGTCTTGGCAAGGGGACAAGATTAAATAAATTTCACTATCCCGCACCGGTTCCTTCCGTGGAAACTCTAATGCAATTGGAATCCGAGCATTTCGCCAGAAGAGCCCCCTGCAATCGTTTCCCCAGTCTATAAAGCTAGCTCACTCGTGTTTTCAAGGTTTCCATGAGGCTGATTCCACATGCCACAACCAGAGATCAAGGGCTAACTGGTAAAAGCAATTCAGGGCAACCTTTCCTCTAATTCGGATCAGGTCGTTCCGAATCATGTCGAAAGCTTTAACTCCCTGGCTGTTGCACACAAAGACGTACCTATATGGATAGGTTTATACACTACACTTATGCATTGAGCTATGAATTGTCGTATTCTGGACGACACTCGGAGTACGTTGATTTTTTACTTATCCGTCTTCATCTTCTGTTCGTTTTCAGTGCCCACCATGTAAAGCTTTCACCCCGCAGCTGGTAGACACGTATCAAAGGATTCGAGAAAGAGGACACAATTTTGAAGTTATCTTCGTCAGTTCTGACCGGTGAGTATTGTGTTATAATGTTAACCTGATTGAAAGCAACATTGTAGCCACATTCTGTAATATACCTCGTTGTATACTATATTTTCTAGTAAGAAGGTAGCGAGAAAATTCAAAAAATTTCGTCGCGATTCGGAACAAGGGGGATGATTTTAGATCGTTTGAACCTTGTGATTAGGATTTGCACCTGTAGTTTTGAGCCGATTGTAGGTAAATCACTATCATCAAAAGCTGATCGTCATTACTTTGAGCATTGATCACGGCATAAAAAAATATACCACCGTATTTCTGCGCACTACTCGTGTTCCATTTCATTGGAACATTTGTGCGATTGTTGAATTTTCTCATTCATACTTAAATTGTATATCATAGATAAACATAGTTGAACAATCAAGTAAAACGAACGATGATTTGTTGTGCCAGCGCCTAACGCATAGGGTTATCAGAAAAGACATGTAGGTAATCTAAGCGTTGAAGGGCAGAGAGGGTAGATCCATTCTATTCAAAGTCACGGCCACGTGGTAAAGGTGAGCTACGTCAGCGGAAAATTTGCTTTGGGGCGCGATGGCCGAACGATAGTTCATTGATTTCCCATAAAACTGTATGAGAAAACGGGAGACTCTTTACCTGCCTGATGTCTACCACGCGCGCACACATAAACCAACCCCTTGAATATAGTGAACACATAGACGATACACTACGGCGTTACACACTCTACGTTCTACGTCCATCCGACGATCAATATTTCTTCGCTCTGTGCGGCTCCCTTTCGTCTCGTACTCATTACCATCAAAAGATACGACCGCTAGGAACGTTCCAACTTTTTCCCTGGCATTTAATTATCTCTTGCAACATCAGCGACAGTGTTGCCCTGTCCTCAATTTGTCACTCTTTATTTCTCTTTTAAGGTGCTTCCCTACCCAATTCCAACAGACCTGAAAATTTGGGAAAAATGGTGTTATTAAACGCAATATCTCTGTCTGGGCACTGAAATCAATGAAACAAACTTCGTCGCGCAATTCTATGTACGATTTCGTACACGTACGGCCAAAAAAATGTTTTTTTTTTTTGAAAATAAAGAAGATATCCATGTAAAACGTTTTCAAATCCGTTTTACATGGATATCTTCTCTATTTTCGCGTAAAAAAAACATTTTTTTGGCCGTACGTGTTCGAAATCGTACATAGAATTGCGCGACGAAGTTTGTTTCGTTGATTTCGATGCCCAGGCAGAGATATACCGTTTAATAACACCTTTTTTCCCAATGTTTTCAGGTCTGGTGGAATTGCGTAGGGAAGCACCTTAACATACCATCACATAAACTCATGGTTAAACTTCACTTATGGTTGAGATGGACGCCGGACAACCCGACGAGTTTTGATGAAGCTCAAAAACTTATAGTCAATATGTTTCTCTATGTTTGCTTCAGGAGTGAGGAATCTTACAACGCGTACACGGAGACAATGCCCTGGCTAAGGATACCATTTGCACAAGACGAAAGACGTCGGAAGCTAGCCCACGCTCTTGATGTTCAGGCGATACCCACCCTCGTGATACTGGACCCACGTGATAACATTATCACCCTGGAAGGTCGGGCAGAGCTGCTCGAAGATCCGGAAGGTTTGGTAAGAGTGTAAGACCCAACGATTGCGGCTTCCTCAGATCATTTTGTCCAGATTGTCTGATACCCTGAATACATTTAAGCTGCAACTCTCCATGGAACGTCTGCGTACGACTCTAACAGAATTAAAGGCCATGCCACGGTCAAACGCAAACGCAAATGTGAACGCAAATGCAGTGATTTGATGCTACTTATTGGTGTTGACAAAATTTGTCGAAGCTAAGCCAATCAGGAGGGTCAGATCACTGCGTTTGCGTTTGACCGTAGCATGAGCTGTTTACAGTGTTTATAGCGCCTTTCGCTGTTAACAAGACATACTCTTAGTACATTATAAATTCTTAGATTGAATTTAGGATTCTTAGCTCATTCATGCTTTCCCTGAATAATTGCGTGGATAGGATTCAGTTTTTATTTGTGTAAGTCAAGTCTTTGAGAGAACAACATTATGGTATTATAATTTTCAGAATTTTCCATGGGCGAGCCGGCTGGTTAACATTTTGACGGAAAAGTATGCAACAACTCTCCACGATGCTCCGGCGATCATTCTATTCGTAGGTGAGTCAATCCGTATAGCGACGAGGGATCTCATATTCCAATTGTATATTATATAGTTTCGAGAAAGGAACCGAAAACGGACTTATCTGATCGGTTACGAGCGTATTTGACTTCACTGGAAGGATAAGCAAAAAACTCGGTAGAGTCTCGCGCCAAGTAGGTGCAGTAATATTCATAAATGGCTTTCCAGTGGCTAACTTTTTTTTTTTGTTACTTTTTCGGAAACTAGTTTGCTTTCTAGTCGTATTTTATGTGCCCGTGGCCGATGAAGCAGTCGACAAAAAACAAAGAAGCTTCGGAAACCACGCCTGCAGCCTTCCCCCGTTGTCATTCGCATAACCCCCAAGTTCGCGAGAGCACGAATAATTTGTTAACCTATATATTGAATACCTAACATCCACAAAGTCTTAAATTGACGGCTCACGCATTCTGCGGAACAAATTATTCGTGCTCTCGCGAACTTAGAAGTTATGCGAATAACAGCGGCAAGAGGCTGCAGGCGTGGTTTCTCAAACTCTCCTGTCGACTGCTTCGTCGACCATGAGCACATAAAATACGGCTAGAAAGAAAACTCGTTTCTGAAAAAGTGAACAAAAAAAAATTAGCCACTGGGAACCCTTTTATGAACATTACTAACTTACTACTTAACTACTTACTCATAATACATCCTGCGTTAGAAAAAAAAAAAAAAAAAACGCACGAGACTCGTCCGAGATCATCTGATTTTTCTACACGGCTAAGGGCGTACCTCCGGCGGCTACGCTCTTTTGTTTTTAATTTTTTTCACTTCTCAACATCGACGTTTTCTTCTGTTTCAAAGGTTTTCTATGCGGATGATATAGAAAAAAAAAATTATTCGCCCTTTTGCCTTTAATAATTGCAAACAGGCATAACAGTGTCTCTTAGGACCTTTTCCATTAGTCACGCGATATGTGTCGGCGTTTGATATTTTGAACACTGCTTTCAAGCTACTATTACTTGCAACTTCATTTAGTCGCTGGATATCTTTTGACAGTTGATAATATTTTTGGTTTAAGTTTACGTCTAGGTATATTTGATAATATTACGTTTAGTAATCAGAACCTATAGTCTGAGATCTCAGCTTGTGATACAAAGAAAAATGCGAGATGGAGGCTCTTATGGCGGTGCTTTTGTCGAACACAGCGCTAGAATAGTATATTACTCACCTAGGGAGGGAAAGTAGGCTAATCTCACACGCAGTTTGGGATGGCCTTTTTCACTCCCGTGTGAGGTATACTTTTTTTCACCACCCCCTGGCATCGGAAAGTACGACTTCCCGCTCACGCGAGGGGCCGAAAGTCGTACTTTCTGTGCAGGTGTAGTGAAAATGTTGTTTTGAAAGAGGCAGTCGCAATTCTGACCTTGGACAGAGAACTGGTTGAAAGAAGCGACTCCTTTGGGATTCTAAAACGGCTCGTGGATTCGTTGTCGTATCTCCCTTTGCGTTATTATGTCGTGTTGCGGTTATTTGGGAGTATATCTCATTGCTTGTTCAAATGACACTTGTTACTTGTTACTCCTGCGAGAGTAGTCAAATACACTCGTGCCCGATCGGTTTCATCCGTTTTAAGTAATTACTGTTATATAAGTGTGCCATTCAACGTTTCACCATGATTCACACTCAAAGTAGCAATACTCCATTTTTGGTCGTCAACATTTTTTTCACTTTTTCGTTTATAACTTTTTGAGGAATCTAAAAGTTGAAATTTTGATTTCACATCCAGATAGCTTTACAAAAAACCAAAGAAAGCGTGGTTCCAAAATTTAATATGCCATCAAAAGTGATAAAGCAAGAAGTCGAAGTACTATTTGAACATATACCCGCGTAACTATTTTTTAAAATCATATTTTTTCGTTGGCACAGCTCCAATTCCTGTTGGAAAATGAGAACAATTCTGTTACCAAGTTAGCCGTTGATTACTGGGCTTATCAAGCAGCTTACTGTTAGTTCTAGTTTCACGATAATTAACGTCAGCCATTCGCTGATTAGTTTGTTCAGAGCTGCAAAACCAGCAAAATACTCCGCCAAAAGATGATAACTTTAATGTACACAAGAATCAACTATTGCCATTCGTCTACAATGCAGAGCTAAATTGCTGCAATGGAAACCCAGAGTTAATATTCACTTTGCTAAATACAGGACAATGAACACTGTAAATAATTCTTTTTCTTATTGTTCTATTCCAGAGGGCGACGACTGCGAAATACAATTCGGAGAGAGCGTTCTGCTCCCAGCAGCAGAAGCTTATCGACGCGAACACCCAGACTACGATCCCACCTACGACGACTTGGACAGTCATCTGCAATTCTTTATTGCGTTAGACGTGAGTTCGCATGCAATGAATACATTTTTTCAAATTAATTTTTCATCGGGTCTATTACTTGTGGCCAAGGACGGTGTTAATTCCTTTTCTAAATTGCAGTGTGAAACGTCGGACATTCTACGTGAGTTTGTTGGCCTCGAAGACGCCGTGCCGCTGTTAACAGCCGTCGACATTCCCCGAGGCGTTTACGCCGTCATGGAAGACGGAGCTGAGATCACAGTAGATTCGGTACAACAATTCGTCGACGGATTCATAAACGACAAACTGCCAACCCACAAAATTGCTGCCGTCCATAAGTCCGCTCCAGAGACGGAGCAGATTGCAGCCTGAATGATATTGAACGGATACCCAGGCGAAACAAATACAATATAAATATTGATCACCGAACCCGAAAGGTTATTCGACTTTTTTCATACCAAAAACATATGTCATCAGTGTAAAAATTTTATATCCACATAGTGCTTTAAGAATAGCCCAAAGAGTAGCTCAAAACCCCACAGGTGACAATTTGTATTATAATAATTGGTACAGTGATGAATAACAGTCTGTATATTTAAAATTGAACTAAATATTAGATGAAAACTGATAAAATACGCATGCTATGTGATTCTTTCATTCCAATTACTCAAATCGTTCTCCATGCTGAACCTCCTTCCCCAATTGCAACATCACACCAAATCCGAGTACCATATCTCGACCAGTTTCCAAATTCCGATCAAATACCTTGCGAGAATTCCGACCTGTGGTTTTGTTTGTATAACACTAGACAGCGCAACCTTTAAGACGTTGGTGGTGCGGAGATAGTTGCGCCCTGTGAGAACGGCTCATTTATGATAAAAACTTTTATCTTTGTATAATAATTTCGCACGATTTTTTCATAGGATTACAGTGTATGGTTTAGAAAACGTGTAAAAATATCAAATTTGCGAATCGGACATGGCTGAAAAGTGGGGATACTTAAGATTCGAAAATATAGACGGGGCGTACGACCGTCTGCAGTCATAAGCCGTGGAAATGAAGGGGCACTTTCTGCTGAGATGAGGCAGTAATTCCCGAAATTTCATTCCGATTAGCTGTGTGATATGGAAAAACCTGCGAGTCGCGTTTACGAGAAAGTTGTGGTGTAGCAATGAAAACCAATGAGCTGGTAGAGTTGTCGTGACTCACGACTTCTAAGCTACATGTTAGCCAAATCAACAAACTATTGGAAGGTGCTTTCGATTAGATCCGAAGTTTTGGAAATGGAGAACCAACTCTTTATAATTTTGATGAAACGTAGCTGTGAAGTCACCATTTCAAGTGTCTTTTATGAGCCGAATCAGAAAGTTTCTGATCCGATTTATACAGTGGAATAGTTTACACAATGCTTTGGTATTCTATAAATCAAACGGATCTGTATTATTGTTCTAGTTACTCATTACAATGCGATGCTTCAAACAGGTACGAATGATACATCAGCATACCTATATTATATACATCATAAACTATACTGATTCACGAAGTGTTTGTAGAACCAGAGCACTTTTTCAACGAGAAAGGAGATTTCTGTTTCGTGGTGTTGGAACATCCGGTACTATCGAGTACCGCATTGTCGAGTTTCTCGGTTTCCGGTGTAATAACCACTTCTGGAAATGAGAAAAGCATTGAATTTATCGGAATTGGTTTAATCCACCCATTTTCATTTATATGTCATAGAAAATAATTCCGCGATCAAAAACTCTCAACCATTCAATCAATGGCTGCGGAAAATGCGCTAAATTGAGTACAGTTGTATATTCACACATTTTATGATCTTGAAGGCATTCCAATAAAAGAAAATTAGCACAATGGTAAAGCTGATATTGATGTCAATTTAAAAGATGCTGCTGTAGCTACGATTCTCAAGGCAATATGACTTTACCAAACTTTCCCGGCTCCACTTCCCTTGCTTGGACGACTGTGGTTCGCACCTCTTGTTCGACCGCCAGCGCAAAATCGTTTAGCTAATGAAAAATAAATAAGTGGATACATTAGTTGGAGATTTCAACGAATTCTGTTCAAACAATTGGATACCAATGAGAAATTCAGGGCAGCTTTTCTAGCTTCACTCCTCTTCGTGACAGTAAACAAAGTGAGTGAAAGTGAAAGACACTCACTTCTTTGATAGCCTTCTCATCTGCAACCTCTTTACAGTTTTTATATTCTTCATTTATCTTTTTTCTCGTGGCTAAAGAAAAGCACAAAAAAGTGAAGAGATTATGAATAGAAATATATGTGCAAGTCACAATAAGATACCCGAAAGGAATAAGTAATAACATTAATCAAAATAGTTTTCTATGATGGATCAAAAATTGAACTATGAAGAATCAAATTTATGAAAATTACATCATACCTGCCAAAGTATAACTATCATCTCGGAACGTATTCAAACGGGTCCTATGCAATTTCTTGAACGTACTTAGTACCTGTAATACATAGAATTTAAAATCCTGATATCGATATCAAACATGGTTTATTTATTCAGCTTTAGACTGCACTTGGCAACCGTTATAATCAAGGGGAGTTATGGATACTTTGAACTACAAATGCTGCAGAAAATTATCGCTTTCAATGCTTCTGAAGCCTCTTGTTGGTCAAGCTATTAATTTGGATGCCTACATCACGTAATATATTTTCATTCATTGGCTGAAATGAATGAAATTTAAGACTTCTCGCAGGAAAATATCGTTCGTACTATACGAATAGATATTACTACAGTTCTGATTTTACTGGCGATCTGGTGGCTTATTCTGTAACTCTGGCTTTATCATAACTACAGGAAACAATGTCAATCCATGAAATAGGAGCAGCTCATTGGTAGCCGCCAATTGTTTTTCATGATTTCAGTGCTATTTTAATAGATAAACGTAACAACTGCTATGAATAGAATTCAGATGTCACTTGTACCCGAAGCTCGACTTGATTACAATGAATGACAAATACATTCCGTTTGTAAAAACAATTGGCTCATATAAACAACTACCTCTCGTTCGATATAAGAGAGTCAGTATCCTTGACAAGCAAAACCTTATTTATTCAACCTTAGTACTACATACTTCCGAATGTACTGCACCAACTTAACCTCAAAATACCCTTCAATCTAATCGCGCGGACACTGTCGTTTGAACTATTCGTGGAAATTACCTGCTTTCGAAGATATCCGCTCATTTTTCAACCAATGTGATCTTAGATGAGCTCGTGTCAACGGATTTTTATGACAATCAAATCATGTTCAGAATAGAGCAGACGATTGTAGTCTGTAGATTATTTATAATTTTTTGTCTGCGAAGCGCTTCTGTGTCGTGCGGGAATTGCGGGATGTTCTGGTGCGCCTGGTGGCTGTGATCGCTAGACGAACTACTTAGTAGCAAAGTGAAGAATAGTATATCTACCGATAATCACGGCATCTACCGTCCTCACCGAAAGTGCCTATAGTTGGAGATATCAACTGTCGACAATTTGAATTCTTGTATTCTTAACACTTCGATTGCTTAGAGAATTTATGCTACTTATACATTAACTTTAACAATAAAATTGTACATACAACGTAGTTGAGTCATTCAGTAGTCGAGATTCAGGTCCGGAATATACATATTGCACCACAAGGAGATATTCTCCTCGCCGGTGCTACAAATGATAACGCAGCTACTCAACGACTCACAATCAAATGCAGCCAGCAGAGGATAAAACTCGCACACTGTATAAATCTTTTGTGTATAGGTATGATCGAAGTGAATACATTCATCTTAAATTGAATTCAGTCACAGATCATTTCATTGGCAATAACAATCAAATCACAATTTGTATTAAATTAAGGCCTTTTTTTTACAAGACTTACAGCTGAAATATAAATTTCACTATTTATATTCATTGAGAGGATAAAATCAACGTATGCAAAAGGAGTGGGTATGTCTTTCTCTCTGCAGCGTACTTGATGATCATTGAATGTGTACCATTGTTTGATAAAATTCAATGTTTGTTCTACAGACTGTAACTGCGATCCTCATTCTTCACTGCAGAATATTGGGACTGGCGGTCTTTCGGTTGATATTTTTCATTCCATTCCAAACCAAAATGATATAGATTCAAATATTTTCAAGCGAACCAATTGATTTCAGCTCCAATGTTCTGTGCCAGTTGTCCTGATGTCATTATAGTTCTCCTGGCATGACGACAGCATATACCATAAAGGAAATGTTTATCGTTGCTCACTGTACTTTCTGCATCATCTGTACTTGTTGCACTATCATCAGCGGCGACATGAAACTCTGTACATAAGGAAATTGTAAAAAAAAAAAAACTGAAATAAACCACATTGAATTGAGCAGCTTGAATCTCTATGTGATAAGTGAGGAGAAAAGAAAACGTCTGGAAATCAATAATATTCATGATTGTATAGTTCTTAGATCTAACATCAATGCAGTCTGGCCGGAAATGTTCTGTTTATAATAAATGAAAGTCCCCTACCGTATAGCTGGCGTGCGATTGTACTCCTCCTTAACATACAGCAATAATATTAAAGCGGTTGTTAAACTGCCAAAGACCCAGTAACTAGACCAGTGCTCACCTAGAAGTAGAACAATAACTTAACAGTCATCATTAGTAGGAAGCTAGTCCCTCAGACCACATTCTATAGGAGATATGAAAAATTGATTTGAATGATACTAGAATTAGCAAATGAGGTTTTAGTTATTTTTTTCTGATAATACTACTCCTGGAGGGGGGGGGGGGGGGGGGGGGGGGGAATTCTGTCGAGGTTCATACTTGAAGTGTTTCATAAATAAACGATGCATTAATCTTACTCATGTCAGGGAGAAAATATGAGAAGTAAAATATCGCGGCGATGATGTTGGCCAAGAAGATCATGTAACCGCTGACGATTGCCTCAGAGACAGGAAAAGCAATTTCGGAGGCCAATTCTACAAATAAAGCTGGCGTGGCCCAACTGGATGAAACTCCGAAAGCAACGGCTGTGTACAGATTCCCTTTTTTATAAGACACCACATGCCTGTCGAGCAGCAAGACCCACAAGAACATAGCTGAAGATATTGCGAGCAATACGAAGATGGCAATCTTCAGATAACCTGATAAGTCATAAGTATTATATAGATTTGCTTACTTCTGATTCACAAATTTCATTTGGCACTTCATAATGTTTCATCGGATTCACTACTGTTTTTTTATTTTTGATTCTATGATTATCTGACCTTGAAAAACGTCCATCAGTCGCGATGCGAAAACCCCCAATGCACTGCCCAAAATTACGGTCCAGAACGCCAATTTATCGGCATCGTCCTACAAAGTTTAATGGACAGTCTATTAGGCAATCTGACATTTTTTATCTGATATGATTTTGTTGCTTTGATCAAATCTAGAAGATAACGCTTAACAAGAATGAATTAATGCATATGTCAGTATATCGAAGGGTAAGTTAACCTGGCAGCTGCGGGTACATAATTGAAGTTTTTTCAACACGTGCATGTAATACGCCCTTTTTCTTGCATGTAAAATGAATGGAAAATCGCCCATTTCTAGCGTGGACTACATTACATCCCTAGGGAGGTAATGGATCTATTGCTACCTTCCAAGACAGGGTTTCGAAGGTTTTCAAATATTTCGAAATTTTGAAAATTTCCAAAAATTTTCATAAATTTCCAGAAATTTCCTAAATTATTGGAAATTCCCAAAAATTTCCGCCGTACATGCGCGAAAAAGGACCTATACATGCACTCGTTGAAAAAATTACGGCATGCAACAAGGGGGGACGGGTAATTTCAAGCTCGGGTGATAACGTTGCACTCATCTTTACGACGAATGCAACATCATCTGACCCTCGCTAGAAGTTACCCATTTCCCCCCCCTTGTTGTACAATGTACTATTGAGAGAGCTACTCGATGGGCTTGCCAACGAAAAGTATTGGGCCCATAGTCACGCCGGCACTGAACTCTGAAAGATATACTTTGAGTGTGAGAGTGCAAATCTGAATATTCTTGCCTGAGTTATACTGGAAGCAAAAGCCATCGTGATCATCGCAAGCCACGGCCCAATCACCCCTTGGCTTAAAGCTGCGGCCCCACAGAGTCGCCATACACTTTTATTGCTGTATATACGAAATCTGCATTTTAGCAATTCAATAATATCAATCACTGGACAAGGCTGGCGAAAGGTAAATTGCCCGTGTATGGTATCTTTTTGTCAGGGCGCCGTGGGGAGGGGGGGGGGAGGAGGATATGATTAAACAAATTTGATAACCACATAATAAAGGTCAAATATCACATCCATATTCGAGTTTTTTTATTTGATTTAACACAGCGAATTTCGCCGAACGTTTTTTGATTTTTTTTTTTATGTTTTTGAAAAACATCTCGTATTCTCGTGTATGGTACACCATACATACTACACACCTTTCGCCGGCCCTCTCACTGGATATTGTGAGATGTAATACAATTAAACTACTAGTAGCAACCAGCTTGGAAAGTTCGCGTAAGGCATAACACGATATGAGCAGAACGATCATAATAACAATAATAATGATAATCGTAGTAATAATAATAATAATCATAATAATCATAATTATAATAGTAATAATGATAATAATGACATGACAAAAATGTGTTACAGGTTTGACGAAGAAAAAAAAATTACCCATCCCTTGTGGGGATCGAACCCACGACCTTTGGATTAGAAGTCCAACGCGCTATCCTCTGCGCCAAAGGGACTTGTATTAAGTGATCGAAAATATTACTATTGAACAAAAGAATAAGAACAGTAGTAGATTGAATTGCAAATATTTTTAGGTGACGAATGATCCACTCGCAAAAGTATAGCAAAGTCAGACGGCAGTGGATTACCTAAGTTAAAATTATAAGCTTCATATTTTTTGTTGCAACAATAATTGTGAAGGCAATAGCGAATTAATTTACACTTGACTCCGGCAATTTTTTGGATCCTAAAAATGTGAAAGAACTTTACAACGTAATCCGGACTCCGCGATCCGTTGAAACATAGAATAAAATAGGCAGAATTGTGTCGTGAATAAGTAACCTAATTGACATGCTTACTGGGCCAAATAGCGTATGGAGTCAAAAATGTTGTAATGTTTACTGCATGGCATTGACTTTGGTTGTTGTGGTGGTTGCGCTGCAGGGAAGAACCACACGAAGCCGACCAGGATCAGAAAATGAGCGAAAAATTCTGCGCTTCAAAGATATTGAATAATTTTCATCTCGCTTTTATACAACCTAATACATACTCTATAGTTTGTGACTTTCGATACGATATACTGATTGTTTCTACCTACCTATTCGCATTAGTGACATAACCTGATCACGCATCGATGAAGAACGTTCCGTACAGTTCGTTGTAGCTACGTTTTCACCTGAGATACTTGTGTTGCAGATTAAAGGCGCTTTTACTACCGCTGCTCCTATCAAGTATGAACCAGCTACACCAAGTTGGTTGAAACAGGCAGAGATTCCTGGATCGATAACCGCGTGGGGAAAACCGATAAGAAATTGTAATAAAGATATCTTTCAAGTTCTGTTTTAATTCTTGATTATTTTTCATAAGTTCTACTTCTTCGTTCACCTGTCGCTGTGGTGCGTTCACCGCGAGGAAACCAAGTTGCTGAAAGCAGCGCTGCCGAAGGACCAATTATCACCCCTGCCAACCCGTTTAGAATTGCCGCTGCGTGTGCAGATCTAGTTTTAATAAAGTATCATTTATTAGTGATGACTATCTAATACTATTCGCTACTATTAGCATTATAATATATAGGGCATTCGATCTCAATTGAGTCTGACTTTCTGTGTAAAGCCGGGATTACGATGAACTTAACGTAACGTAACTTATAACACAACGGAACATACCTATAGTTTTGAAAGTTGACGAGCGCGCGGGCGTTTTGAAAAAACGGTGGTCTTGATGAATGTTTTAGAACTATAGGTATACGTTCCGTTGTGTAAGTTACGTTACGTTAAGTTCATCGTAATCCCGGCTTAACACGGCGAGTTGATATGAAGCACGTTATGGTACATCGAGAGTTGCAACCGTGCGAGTCGGGACGAACTGATACTGAACGGATTGGGACGTAAAACTTTCGAAGGCCTATCTTTTCCATTCGTCCGAACAGGAATTTTCATTTTTCGCTACGATAAAAATTCTAAGAACATATAAATATCCCAACTTACTCTGAATATATTACGTTATTACCTCTGAAGAAAAATTATTATACTTAGAACGATTTCGAAGTAACTCTCAACGGAGAATATCCCGTGTATATAATATATCCACATAAATCCCATATATGATTGTATCAACAGTTGATTTGAAACATACACTGTAAAGATGCTTTCCTGCGACGTCAGGCAGCGAAGAAACGTAGCAACTGTCGACATAACAGCGGCCATCCGTAACGGCGCCTGCAATCCTGTAACATACATGTCGCGTTGGCAAATTCAAAAATTTTTCTATCCAGCTTGAGGATCGAAGAACTTTGTTTTTTGAAATTAGCTGAGTCTATTTTTTAAAAAGGTGTGACTAAATTAAAAAAAATATTGAAAAAAGCAGATCAAAATCAGACATCATCTTGAAGTGCCCCACGGATATCGAACTTCAAAAATGATTGAACTATTAATTGTGAACCACTTTGAATTTTATTGAAACTACGTTTACCTTTCTGAACAAGTTTGAAATTTAGATTTGTGTGATTATTACCACGCAGAATCGCGAATAAAAGGAGGGTTTATATATAAACGATAATAAAACATTGATTCGATACTCAAATTTGTTCGTCCATTAAATCCGGCCGTGTGAAAGTGTGAATATGTGTGTTTTCCAATCGTTAATCAGAGAAATAATGTCCTAGGGAACGTCGTAGCATTATTATTTCCTCGATGGGGGACATATTATTCAACTTACTTTTAATTCATTTATTTCATTTAAATAATCGATTTCGTCGTCGACATTGTATTCGTAAGCTTAGTTTTCCAATAGGACGCAGACGCAGACGCATACCGCACATATGAACAAAACAACCGCGTCTTGTATAGTCCGCTTCGTGGCCGGTTTGAATGTAATTAGTAATTACCAGACCGTAGATATCGCTTGTTGGAGAAAACTTGACATTTATGTAAAATAATTTCATATGCCTACCGCTTTTCGTCACCATCTTGTAAACTTGTAAACCAGATTGACGAAATCGCTTTACATAATTCATCGAAAGGTAAAATTTTACCGATTTACCTACATCGATTCTCGTCAAGCACTTTGTTATAATTATCCCTGATCACCTTGTTCGATTGTTGAGGCAGTTTTCCGGATTCAATTTGACAGTTATTTCAGAAAAAGAAATAAGACAATGATACGAATACATTGAAACCCTTGTGGTCCGTTTGATGAGGATGATGATGCTATATAATTAGCTGGTATTCTCAAAGCGAGACTTGCGCCAGCCGTTGATGAGCCAATCATGGGCTATTCGATGTGATCAGTCACACATCGCAACGCTATGCTATGCTATCTTCGATGATTAAGCAGAGCTTATTATATACAATAACAAGTTTACCGAATCGTACCGTTCCGATTGAGAAACCAACAGCTGGGTAGACAGCAGGAGAGGTAGGCGATACAGCCCCAGTTCGAGAGGATAGCAACATCGCTCTTCTGCCACGAGGGAAAGGCAAGCATAGCTGAGGTGGCAATCGGTCCCCACGTGTTTCCGACACAGCATTGCATGAACGCCAGAGCACAGAAGAGGATTAAAGCGTGCCAACGTTCTTGTGGTACTTTCGCCCCCGTTGGATCTTGCAGTAGAAGCGACGCCCCTTCTGATCGGTCACTTGAGCATCCTGCAAGAACACCAGCATCGTAGGTCTTCTTCGCGACGTCGGATGCCTCGATTACTACATGCCGTGAATCAACGCCAGTACAAGTTTGAGCCCCTGTAGAAAATTATCACCGCAGACGATACAGAGCGGTGATATTCCGGGTTCGAGTTACTAAGATTTAATTATTGCAATTGCAAATGCATCATTTCGAATCATCTGCTGCTCATGATCGTAAGTCTATAGCTATATGGGCAAAAAGCAAGGGTTGTACGAGGAAGAATACAGGATTGAAGCGCACCGTAGTCGCACGTTAATTTATTTTGCGCCTGGGACTTCGTCTTCCTGATCGTTCTGCCATACGTTGTAAATTCGGGTGGACGTTTTTTCCTGGAGCATCGATACTTCTTCGACAAACTTCCGAGTTTCATTTAACCTCCGATTTCATCCGAAAAGTGAGAGGGTAAAAGATAAACACTCAAAAGACAAACCAGCACGATGTGAACATATTCACACAATTCTGTGAAGATAAATTTTAGTACTACTGCTACAAATACGTAATATCATTCTTTGTGCTGGGTCTACACGCTATGATTATGTGCTATGATTATGTTGATATGATAAGAAATCTGTTAACTGACTGGTCACTTCCGTTGTGGAAATTCAGTGATTGGCTAAATACTCGATCATAACGTGCGTGTGTAGACCAGGCATTGGAAACATAAATATATCGGAGCGATTCTGTGGAAAATCACGCGCCTCATAGGTAGCCCTGGCGGAAATTTTTTGTACGACAAACTACAACGTTTTATGAAAATGACGATTTTGTGAAAAATCGTAGGAAACAATAGATTTCGTGACAGTTTGTCATAGAATTTAACGAATTACTATGAAAATTTATTACGTTTAATAAATAATTAGGAAATCCTACAATTTTCAACAAAATATTACGAATTATTGAAACTTTCTACACCCAATTACGAAAATGTACGACCCCAAAATATATCATTTATTTTTTGTAGTTTGTAATCGATTTTCATAGAAATTCACGAATTTCTACATCAATTTACAAATAATTAAAACTTTCTACTCCCAATTACGAAAATGTACGACCCCAAAATATATCATTTTTTTTTTGTAGTTTGTAATCGATTTTCATAGAAATTCACGAATTTCTACAACAATTTACAAATAATTAAAACTTTCTACTCCCAATTACGAAAATGTACGACCCCAAAATATATCATTTATTTTTTGTAGTTTGTAATCGATTTTCATAGAAATTCGCGAATTTCTACAACAATTTACAAATAACTAAAACTTTCTACTCCCAATCACGAAAATGTACGACCCCAAAATATATCATTTATTTTTTGTAGTTTGTAATCGATTTTCATAGAAATTCGCGAATTTCTACAACAATTTACAAATAACTAAAACTTTCTACTCCCAATCACGAAAATGTACGACCCCAAAATATATCATTTATTTTTTGTAGTTTGTAATCGATTTTCATAGAAATTCGCGAATTTCTACAACAATTTACAAATAACTAAAACTTTCTACTCCCAATCACGAAAATGTACGACCCCAAAATATATCATTTATTTTTTGTAGTTTGTAATCGATTTTCATAGAAATTCGCGAATTTCTACAACAATTTACAAATAACTAAAACTTTCTACTCCCAATCACGAAAATGTACGACCCCAAAATATATCATTTATTTTTTGTAGTTTGTAATCGATTTTCATAGAAATTCACGAATTTCTACAACAATTTACAAATAATCAAAACCTTCTACATATATATTACACAAGTTCACGACCCCAAAATATGTAAAATTTTTTTGTACTTCTCAATCGATTTTCATAGAAATTCCCGAATTTCTACAACAATTTACAAATAATTAGAGAAATTATCTATAATTTATTTTGGAAATTTGCGGCCCCAAAATAATGTTTTATTCTTTTGTAGTTCATAATCAATTTTCATTTGAATTCACGAATTTTTACAACAATTTACAAATAATGAAAACTTTCCACAATCTATTACGGAAATTCACGACCCCGGAATATGTAATTTTTTTTTTGTAGTTCTCAATCGATTTTCATAGATATTCACGAATTTCTACCATTTACGAATAATTAAAATTTTCTACAATCTATTACGGAAATTTACGACCCCAAAATAATTTTTTTTTTTTTTTCTTACTCAGATTTCAATTGATTTTTGTGAATAATTACAAATTTCTACAAGAATTTTCGAACAATTAGATTTTCCTACACCCAATTATGAAATCAAGGGCGTAAAATTTCATACCCGCGTGTGATCGCCGTACACGAAGGTCGTCGGAGATAGCCCCCGAGTGATTACGGCATCATACGAGGGCATAAAATATTACGCCCGTGTTACAAACGATATTTTTCGTTGCAGTGCACAGTGGGGCCGAATCCCAAATTTGCGGACATAACCCGAAAAATGAAGTTTTGTTTTCGGGGTTTTAGAGTGAAGGAGTGCAAGTAAAGTAATAGTCCGAGGGTCGGATTCCGGACTGGGGAGGGTAAGATCCCCCAGCGACGACGTCGTTAACACTCATAATTAATTGTAACTTGATGCCATATGGTGACAGAATTTATCACTAGATTTAATCATTTATTTTCATTTCACTGAAAATTAACCCGCCACGGGTCAACAGTTACAGTTACATACATATTGATGTGAATCCTCACGAATCAAACTTTACCTATTGAGTCGAAAAGTGTTAAAGATTGTAACAGGCGACGATTAGATCCAGATCGACACCGGACGTCAGTTGATCGACGAAGTTAAGCAATTTCATCTGCGACCAGAATTTGGATGGGTGACCCACATGAAAACACAATGTTAAAGAAAAAATAAAATGAGAAATTTGATTGGGTAACACCGATACAAACGAATTCAGAAATAGAAACGTGATCCTCCTCTATCATGATAATCTGATAATCTGATTACATGTCCGAATATCCGGAACCAGAAACCTAGTTGAAACGGATACACTCTTTTTGTATCCGTTTCTATTCGGAAATTCCAGCAGAACTATGACCCTCTATGACAATCTACGATACATTCTAACTTCCTACGAATATTGGCTAGCATTAATTATGACATTTGAAAAAAAAAAAAAATTCTTCAAGTACGTCTTCAACTGGAAATTACGAAATTCTAAGATTTTTAACTACAGCTTACTACGACAAAACTAATATTTGTCCGAAATGCATTGAAAATTCGTAGTCAGTTTCGTGAAACGTCATAGTTTGATGCGTAGAAATTATTGAAAATATTCATGAAAATTCGTAAAAATATTTCCGCCAGGGAGGCAACGGGAAACGCCTGAATTGAGCAGATGAAACATCGACGATTGGATTTCATTTATGAACTTTTACAATTTTAATTAAAATATTATAAATGATTTGTGACAGAGATTGAATAATGTCTTAAACTATTAAAAAGTATATATTTTGAAGTTTTGAATATCATTTACAAGGTTGGTTAATGAATGAGGTAAATTAGTAATGTTTGAGAGTGATAACGAGAGTGTAAGTTATTGTGAATAATTCAAAAGATTGAGAAAGAAGATCGTGGGGTTAGAGTTAGTTTTGTTTTAACATTAGGATTCTTTAAAGAATAAGTACTGGTAGGTAAAGGGTAGTTTTATGATAGAAATTCGAACGTGAGGAAACAATGGAGTGAAATGCTTAAAAAGATTATAAAGTGTCTGCCTATAGTTTGAGCGTTTATGGTGGCACATTTGGTCACCAAATGTTGGCTTTAAACTGGAGAAAAGAATTAGAGAGAAAATGTTTCTTCTATTGTTACTACATTTGACTGTCAGTTCGAAGGATTTTATGATCTTATCCTTGTAAAGTTAAATCTAGAAACTATAAGCTAAATTGCAAAGCTATAGATACGCAGGATGATTAAATTTTAAAAAAAATATGAATATATACTTTAGTTAATTCGTATGCGTCGCAACAATTTCTGTCGCCACTTTATAAATTTCATCAATTGAATCTACATTCGGCCTTTTTTTGCAGAGTAGCCTTAAGTATCGCGACTACTTAATCCGGGCCTGACTGTTGGCCATAGTAACACACGATATTATTTATAATAAGTGTCCCGCAAAACAGGGACGAAAGTGAACGAAATTTTTCCCAAGGGACGAAAAGTGAAATAACTGTAAAGATGAGAAATGATGAAACATGATCAGAATCCAACAGACGATATGACCGACGCACTAAAGTACCGGTCTCAATAAACAAAACACGCAGGTAGGAGTGAGACGAAGACGCAAGGATTTGGTCAAAAAAACGGAGTCCAAAAAGTCCAAGAAAAGTATACGTTTCCGTGCTGTGCAAAAAATGTGTTCTAGATGAAGACACGTTCAACAGAATACACCGTAGGTGAAGCCTAACTACGATGGGCTTCCCTTACGGAAAAAAAATACTGAAAGTACTGCCAGTACAGCAGTACTTGAAGTACTGCCAAAGTACTGCTGTACTTATTTCGCGAGTACACACAGTACTCATAGTACTTAGTAGTAGTGCAGTATTGGTTCGAGTATTAGTACTGCAGTATTGGTTCGAGTACGAGTACTGGAGTATTGGTTCGAGTACTAGTACTGCAGTATTATTTCAAGTAATAGGGTGTACCGACCAATAGCTGGACGCCTAAGAAAACTGCCCAGTAGATGGACGTTTCTTTTTTAGCAATTGAAATGAAAACTCGATCTGCAAAAAAACTGTCATTGGGGAATTAAAATAGCAATAGTTATTGAACATTCAAAGCAACAGTTTACATTTTAGTACTTCTTCGCGTAATTTCCTATCCAAAAGTCGACCGTCCATCTTTAGGGCAGTGTCCATCTACTGGGTAGGTCACCCTAGTACTGCGGTATTAATCACAGTTGATACTTGTGTACTTATAGTACTGGTACTCTTGTACTGATAGGTCAAAGTGCCACAGTAATGAGTACTGTAGTGCACTTGTACTTAGTAATAGTACTCTTCAACTTAGTACTAGTATTCTCGTACTCGGTACTAGTATTCTTTAAATCCGTACTAGTACTCATGTACTAAGTACTACTAGTTCCCTGTACTAAGTACTAGTAGTCTTGCACTAAGTACTACTAGTAGTCTACACTTGGTACTAATACTCTGCACTTAGTACTAGTACTCCTGTATTAAGTACTACTAGTTCTCTGTACTTAGTACTGTAGTGTTAGTACTAAGTACTGAAAATTCGTGTACTAAGTAGTGAGATTTGTGTACTAAGTACTGAGCTCTCAGTATTTTTTTTCCGTAAGGGAATTTGACTACAATTAATTCTATTTCGAGGTGATAAAAGAAATGTTAAAATTTTCTACTGCCAAAATCAAGTTAGAATGGTATATAGATATACTTATACCGACCTAGGTATGTTACTTATCGACATCCTTGATAACTTATCTCACGGCGACAGTCGCAACGGGGGAAACGTGGATTTTGTATCCACCAATCGGTGTCGACGGAGAAATCGACGTAATTATATCCTACGAATCGTATACAAGAGACAAGGGCATGCGCGCCCTGACTAGGGTGTCTCCGACGCCTCCCCGCGACTCATCACCAACCCTTGCGGATATCACAGAATTGGTTGTTGTTCATCAATCGCCACACGTTTGAATAACATATTGAAATTTTCAACACATGAAACCCTTTATTCTTAAATTTTTTTTTTTCTTTATCAGTTGATAAGTCCGATAGGATTTCCTCGCAATTCATCGTCGCGTTGTGCATTCTACCACAACTTTTTTATTTCACGCTACGTATTTTATACAAAATAACGAACATTGGGCGGCCAATTCTGCAGCCGTATTTGCATATACATATACTATATATATATATATTATATATATATACCTCGATATGCCAACTCTTGATAAAACCCGTGGTATGATTACAATTGAAGAAAAAGAATGGACTTATAGATTGCTTGTTGTGCATCAAAGCGTGAGCGCGCAAGAAGTATTAGCTTCGCCGACCTCGCCAACCTTCGAATACACTTATTGTTAGACTTACACCGTGTTTGGTGTACTTCTTCGTGTATGTATTCGTAACGTAGCAAAATATACATAGCTTTGAAAAGTATATCGCGTCAGGATGGGCGTTTTAGTTCGATAATGAGTCCAGTCTTGGCCGAAGAGGCTGGAGAATAGATACCTATTCGAGCTGAGAATGAACGGAAGAACGAACCTTCGCAAGTAAAAAAAAAAAAAAAACGATTTATATCAAAGAATAGTGTTACTTGGCTAAAAATGAAACTTTAGTAGCAAAAAATCATTTTTTGTTGCCAAAAAAACTATCTTTCGTTTCTCCTGTTGAGCCGATTTTCAAAAATATCCTATATTATTTATCAAAATATTTTACATTGCCTGATTTTTTTTTGCAACAATGTAATAAAAATAATACATAATTAAAAATTTCGTCAAAGTGGCCTCAGATTCTGATAAATCTTTGCTCTAAAGCCAGCAAAAGTCTTTTTCTTTTTTCAGGTGTTCTAAATGCTGTGTTCTACATAGCCATAGCTAAATACGCAGGTGTAGTGAGAGATGGTCATCGTGAAGTAGAATGCTGTGTAGGAGTGTGCGAACGGATCGGCCGGCTGCAGTGAGGAGGGAGTAAAGAGGGTGAGGAATGATACGTTGGGGCGGGCCGATCATAATCGAAAAATTAGGGGAAAAAGGGTAGGGGAATGACGGTGGGGGTAGTGGTTTGAATCTTCCTCGCTACCCCCGTCGTCCTGGCATAAGCAGGAGGCTATGAGTGCCACGAGGCGAACGAATGAATGATGATAGCCGGAGCCCCAGAGGCGCGTGGCACGTCGGACTGCGCGATACCTGTCACCTCAAGAAAAGTTCCTGTGTGGGCCACGACATAGACATCCTTGCGGGAGACGAGCGCGAATCCTTTAACGTGTAATTGTGAAATTAGAGCGACGCTCAACGCACCGCGAAACTGAAATCACTCATTTTTCTCAACAAGGTTCGTCATCAAAATAATAAATGAGATAAGATTTTTAACACTCATCATTATGTTGCTGTAAGGTTGGTACTGCGGGTTAATATGAAAAATAAATGACACGCTGCAGTTTAAGGAATAAAAATCTCATCAAAGAACGTCGGTAATTAATCTCAACAATGAACGTAAACGATTCGCAAACCGATTGCGCATATTTTTGACGAGCTATTTACTGTTCGGTTTCTTGTACTCCACCGCACGTGGATGTCTGTACAATTCGCATATGTGTAACGCGCGTATAATCTTCGGTTTTCTTCGACCTTATACATATATAGATGGTGAATTGTGCATCGAAGAATTTTCACAACGAAAACATCGTAGTCTCTTTAACGACTGCATTTTGTGAACTCGCGATAAGAAGAATGCCGAACTCTGGGAGACTTCGAATCTACAATCCAGTCTCGCAATTAGATCACTGGCAAGACGTCACTCATACGACTGCATATTTCCCGCGCATTTAGTTCGCTGCCCTGCAAATTAATTTTGACCTCGCAAGTGACTGATATCGTTCTCCAAAATCAAGGGATTCCTTGTGACCAAGAATGACGACAGTAACCCAGACGAGTGGGCGGCCTTCATCGCCCCGAAGGTTTTTTGCACGTCTGTACGGACACCTAGAGACAAAAGTCGATCGCGATAGAGTAGAGACTACCCCAAGTCCAGACTTTGTGCCCGAGTCTAATTCCCGCGTCTCCGTTGACGGGCGCGTTCCAGAAGTTGACCTCGAAGATCGCCAAGGAACAGAATTACCGAGACGGATGTCAGAAGCGACGAATCACCGACGACGATCAAATCCCAGTAATGCACGAACGACGGTTAACTCTGATGACGTAGACATCAGAGAAGGCGAAGAACGAAGACCCGAAGAATCGCCACAGAACCCGTTACCGTTCCTACAAGGACCTGTGCTGTTTCCTGCAGCAGGGCCTCACCTTCATCTCTCTCACCTCTCGCATCTCTCTTATCTTCCACACATCGGAGGGACGCCGCCGCATCCCCGTGGAAACATACCACCTCTGACCGAGGCCCACTTTCACGGCTTCTCCGCTTTCCGTGAGTTACAACAGCCAACATTTTTCGTTTTCCTTTACTTTATAAGCGATCAATCCCGGAATGGATCTCGTGAAATTGTGACGATGCACGCTAAAACCGTATGAGCAGAGAATGTAATAGAGTAAAATTGATTGAATCTACGAATCAGTAGCATGTACTGTGATCTGTCCAAGGTTTCATATTTTCCTTCGTGTTACGTATACGTGTGTTTATGTACGAACTGATAGTACCACATTGAAGAATACCTTGTAAGGGTGCTTGGGAGGCTTGAGCAGACAACAGGTGTACGAAGATATTCTCCGATGTTAAACCTTAGAAATCCTGAACGCGTTAGCTTGAGAATATTGAAATCCCTTTCGGGATATGTAGCGATGGTCGCCTTTGTAAAAAAGATAAGCAGATTCCGTCCGCGTAGGAACTGGTGCAGTCGTGCGTATCCTTCGGCTAGTCCAGAGAATTTGTCAGACCAAAATAAGGAAAGCTGGGAAAAAAAAAAATTCTAACGCTACATGCATAGATTATTTTATGGAAACATGGTTCGTTATACTCAATCAAATTTTTTTTATAAAGAAAATATCGATCGTTCACTAACTCCATAGTAGGATGTCATGATTACCAGCTATTTCACAATCGAACATTTTCGCAAAGCACAAGATCCTCATTTAGGTTACTCCTCGCCTCAGTTCGAAAAATTCCTCTTCTTAGATACGGGGCACACTCGTACCCATGGATAGCGTTTGTATACATACCTATATGATTAGAGGCTGTATCTCACTATTGGAGAATAGAAAATGAAAAAATAATAATCGTCTTAAAATTCCACGTAATTCGACTAAAATGGACGACTAGCATGCAATTTGAAAATTGCATAGGTCAGTAGACCGCAATATTCACTGTCTGAAGTAAATGTCACGTGTTACTCATATAGTTTTATATTTCACCTGTACATCGCATTTTATATAATTGAGCTAAATTTTCAGTTATTCTTGAATACAGAGAGTGTAGCATTAATTATTCACATGTGATGGAGAAGTATTGAAGCCACAGAAACAGGAATGGGTGAATAAAATGATAAGATATGTAAAATCAGAGATACAGGAGCCCATAGTGAATATAAAAATCTGTCAAGTGACAGCTACTTCTGTCTAATTGTAACTATGTGTGTAGGTATACTTTACAGAATAAACTATAAGCCTAGTATCAGTACTTTATAAAAGTATTTTGTCTCATTTTCCTGATACTTTGTCTTTAATTCCGTTAAGTATACACATTTCTATTTCAATTTCCTTCAACCTGCTCCAAACATTATTTCACTTTGCTATGAACATACGAAAGCTACCTAAAATTTGTTCCTCTAGTCATGATCAATTCACATGAGTAGATGTGATGACGTTATCGTTATCACATCTAGTTACTGTTCTTTCGAAAAAAAAAAACGATTCAGTCTCTGCTTGTTAATATACCTGTTTGAAAAACTGGAATTCTTGGTCGAAAAGCGAATCCGCTAGCATAAATGTTCGTTTTTTGCTACACTTTCATAGTAGTTCAGGTATTGGTACTCATAGTAAGTTATACAAAATGGTTGTGGAAAGTTTCTCCCTTTTTACTTTTGTAGTTTTAACTCTGTTTTTTAATAACGTCGAAAAACAAAACAAATTGTACTAGCGACACGATACTTGAAAATACTAAGAAATAAAAGTAACGGAATAAGTAATATCATCATTAATTAATCATGTACGTAGCATCGTACTTGCTATCGACATTCCATAAAGTTGATACAGCTTTTGGTACTTTGGTAATAACAATACAGCTCAAAACATCGCGACGGCCATCGCGTTGCCTCGTTGTCGCGCTCACTGCGCCGATCTCGCACCCGTGTGCTTTCGTATAGGTATACATTGGTGCGAAGATCCTTTGCGCCCTCCGCGGGAACACAGACGTAGAGGTTTATCGCGCCTCGCCACCTCACGCTGATATTGTGATGAGATTACGAGACGCAGTTGGCCGCGTCTCAATGTAGTTTATGCCACGGGGATAAAGCTGTGTGTTAGAAATTGTACGTAGTACAGCATTTTATACTGTGTGGCAAACGTATATGTACAACATACACACCTCGAGATTCAGGGCCTTCAACAGCTACATGACTTCCACTTATCATCTTCTACATCGTTTATCCGTTAAATGCATAGTGCTAGACCTATCAACTTTCATTTTTAGCTTGCACCAAGGTGATTCTCTACCGGTTATACTTGTGATTCACGAAAGAACCACCGCCAACGTATATCTTTACTTCCGCTTTGAAATTTCGAGTTTGTACATTAGGGTGCTTTTTTTAAACCGACTATTATTTTTTTTCAACTCCGCATTGAAAATCTTGTAGTAGACATCGAAAAAGGAATCCTGTCCAATTTTTAGCTCCTAATTCCAATTCTAAGTACTCGTACTCTTCTTTTTAAGTTTTCCCATGCTAAAAGCATGTAAACATTACAACTTTTTCTTTCGCCGTGCACAACTCAGCCGCATTTCGATTGATTGTTCTCATCCAAAACTCATTTTACAGAGAATTTAGTGTTCTTCAAAAGTGCTTCAGGTAGTTTGGCTGTGGTTTCAACCGCTGCACCTGTGTGAGCCTTCAAAGTCGATTTTATGCATAATTCTTCTTTCTCACTGTGGGCGAATAAACAGTTGGACTTGGAGAAAAAAACTTTTTGACAATTTTGTAGGAAATTTATTTCTCTACAAAAAAGTCCTTCGAATAAAGTCTCTCAAACGAGTATTTCAAAAGATATAAGGACTTCGATTTTTTTAAATATAAAATTCTAACAAAATGTCAAGTTCAATATTTTCAAATCAATCAAACTATCATGGGCACTTTTGAAGAACATTAAATTCTCTGTCAAATGAGTCTTGGATGAGAACAATCCATTGAAATGCGGCTGAGTTGTGCGCGGCTAAATAAAAAGTAGTAATGTTCACTTCTTTTAGCATGGGAAAACTTAAAAAGAAAAGTGCGAGTACTTAGAATCGGAATTAAGAGCTAAAAATTGGACAGGATTCCGTATTCAACGTCTACTACAAGATTTTCAGTGGGGAGTTGAAAAAAAGAAATAGTCGTTCCAAAAAAAGCACCGTAGTATACATACTGTGAGGAAACATGGAAAGAGCTGGTTCCAAGCGCGCAGGCGCTGATTCATTCGAATATTACGAGGGCCGCCAATTTTAGACTTGCTACGAATATCCCTAGAGTCCGTCTGATATTTGTTTTTGATTGTTCTCAAATACCAATGGCGGCAGACCGTGGCAGGAATAGGTTATGTTTCCTTCGTTCCCTGTTTCTGGCAAGCACAATTCATTTCCATTTTTTCGTTCTGATTAGAGCTTTTCAGATTCTATTAAATATATTTCATAATTAAATCGTAATCTGACAGGTAGTGTAGTTATCTAGTTAGTCTAGTTCTAAATAGATCTCCCAAAACCCATTTGAATCTAATTTTATCCAAAATTCAGATCTAACTAGATCAAATTCGATCCGGTTTGACCTAATCCTTTGTTCCCTGGGCGGGGGAGGAGCGGCATTTCTGTTCATATTGCCGAGGGCGCAAAATTGTCTAGGCACGGCGCTGCTTACAATTAGTGGGATCAATCCTTGCAATGATATACAGGATGAGTCTCTTCAAAAGTCCAAAATGGGTGGGACTTACTTGCGGCAAAGGCACGCCGTGATTTGTGATTAAGCATTACCAACCTATTCCCACCCGGATAATTGTTTACCTGATTGGCTGAATGCGTGCCTTCGCCGTAAATAAGTCCCACCCATTTTGGACCTTTGAAGAGACTCACCCTGTATGTTAAAACAGTTTGGAATTTCTCAGTGTAACTTTACAGAATAAATGAAACTAGATCTAAAGTACTTGATGGCTGAACTATCTATACGCACCTAAATTTCGTCTTTTTGGGCCTCAAGAAAATGCGATGAAATCATTATTTATCCATTGTTGCACTTTGTCTCTTACTAAAAAAGATCCGGCGTATTCATAAGAAAATTTTATCTGAGCCTTATTGAAAGCTCGAATCGGCGCCGAGTGGATTCATAATGAACTCGAATCTCCGTGAAACATTGAATTTCTATTGTCACCTATCGTGCAGACTCGACCGAGTCTGAAGGGCATTTAATTGATATATGTCCCTGGGATGGAATATTTCACATTGAGCGAAATGCAAGGTCAACAGAGAGTAATACGACAATTTGAGACGTTGATTTCGCGCGTCAAGAAACTTAATAAATTTATACAAGCACATCTAGTAGCATAGCTAGCGTTCAGCCGTGCTTCGTTCTTATACTTGTGTTACAGGTAGTAGTATACTCGGTTCCGCAATTGTAATACTGGATTTATCCGCTAAGTAGAATAACGATTGAAGCTATTATTATTACCTTTATTATTATCATCATTATCATAACAGAAAGGATTTAGCAAATTTCTCGTAAATCGTAACGAGCGTATTGTGCCCAGCTTTATATGTTGCTTCACAGAGTGTAATCCGATCATGCTCGCGCCGCGTGACACCTGCGCGGATGCGGACGGGACGCGGCGAAGCGAAGATGGGACGGGGAACACACAATACATAATGCTCGCCCAATCAAATCCTAACTACGACTAAAATGATTTATTTTTTATCTCATTCTCAACGAATAATTCAGTGATCGGAGCAAACTAGCGCATTTCTAAAGGTATATGTGATAACGTTTTATCAAAAACTTATTAGTACTAGCTACAGTAATTCTGATTAAACAGTATCCATAAAAAATGTAATAATTGTTGATTCCTGTGTAAAAAAATTACAACCAGTGCGATAATGAATCGAAAGCCACAATTTTTCAGATAATAGTAAATCACCCGATTATTAATAATCATCCCGTATACATAAAATAAACGTAATTTAATACGACAAGCGTAACCCGTCACGTAAAATAATTAGGATATGCGGAAAGTGATGCCGGACGTTCGCAGGCATATGGCTTCGAGCAATCTCAGTAGAAAGAGAAACGTGATACTAATTGCTCGTAGAATCACCGAGGAATACCTTCTAAGAACCTTTACTTCTTCAACCCCAATGTAGTCGTTTGTACAGTAGTAAAAAGTGTTTTGTGTACGGGTTAATGCCGACTGTTTACATCGGTGACAGTGCATTCTGAGATAATATAACAATTCGAAAACCCATTACGAGACTTCAAATTCTGAAAATTTTGTACAATTTTTTTTGTTTCTTTGAGAGGCAGCTTTTCAACTTCAAAAAGCAAGGAGATTTGATAAAAAACGACAGGCCAACGCAAAACGACTAACGTGTTACGGAGGCTCGCATGTGTTAATAATTAATAATTATATATACAATGCGGGGGTCCACCTACGCTGCACCTACATGCGAAGGTCATAACTCATTCTTAGCAAGATAGGGGATCGAGATAGATATGTGAGGGGTGCGCGCTCCTCCCTTATCCAGGTGTTGGATTAATTAGAAATTGAGAGGGTCAGCGGAAGCTGCGCCGCATATAATAGATGTGTAAGTATAATATGGGGAATGTGCATTTATATGTATGCGTTTAAGTATTACCTGTGCAGTTTCCGGCGGACGTATGGAAGCCGCGTTTTGTCAGCTCAATAAGCCGTAGCTTGGAAATAATCGAGCAAATAAATTTGAGAAACAAGACGGTCCTCGGCCCCACCGATAGCGAATTAGTCGTTCGGCATCACGAAACGGTAGTTTATATGACGGAACGTGCCGCCACCACTCGTCAAGGTGACCTCGTCCTGCCACGCGGTATCGTATCAATCCAGTTACGATTTTTATTACTTATATTCGCATCGCTCGACACTAGATCCATAACTGATGAGAGCACTAAAACCCCTGTATAATAATTATCGTCTAATGAAATCGTCATGCGTTGATACGCGATCCATCGGTTGCGATCAGCTTAATGTTTCTACACGTGGTTCTCTTCCGTTCATATTTTAAGTGTTCTTTTTTTTTTTTTTAACCAAATTCTGAGATACGATGTTGGTCTGCTCAGCCGACTTGTTCAATGACCACGAATCGGAGCGTCTCTCTAGTCAACTGCTTCATAGTTTCAGCGGTCCAGGTTGTCCGCTCCATAGTTTTTGGCCTTTTCACATCAACCGTTTCATAGTTTTTAGCCGTCCGGGTCATTCGCTCCATAGTTACGGTCATAGAGAAACGCTCTGATAGGTCAATTGCGATTCTCAATAAGTTGAGAACAGTTGGCCTTAGAGAGTTTTCGTAAAGGAATTTTAGTCTTAGAATTCGACAAGGAATATGCCCATTCAATGTAGCCCGTGGGTTCTGGGTTACCCTGTATACGTCACTCATCAATGATTGGTTTTTGCATTGTTGAGCTGTCGGAAATACAATCTTTGCAAACAATGGATCGTTTTTTTCCGTCACAGGTGTCACGGGCGTCATAATCATGACGGCATTAGTGATTGACAACCTATTAATTTGATCTGTCAACGAGATCAGAATTGAAAATAGTATTTTGTTATTTATGGACATTGCATCGGTTAATAACCACATGAATAGTATTTTTGACAACATATAAACGGTAAACGTTTAACGTTTCAGTGGCGCGTCGCCGGCGAAAAGAGGGAAGACCGCGAAGACAGAGGACGACTTTCAGCGGAGAGCAGACTCTTCGATTAGAGGTCGAATACCGGCGAGGAGAGTACATATCGCGGGGACGACGGTTCGAGTTGGCCGCCTCACTGCAACTCACCGAAACACAGATCAAAATTTGGTTCCAAAACCGGCGAGCCAAAGACAAGCGGATCGAAAAAGCACAACTTGACCAGCAATATCGGTAAGAAAGAAAACCCGCGCGATCGTTACGATCTTCGCACAATTTAGAAGTCACATAACCTAGTGGGTGCGTCCCGAAGTATACCACCAGTATTGCCAAGTGTGACGTCACACGATCGACTGCTAAGACTCAGTTAGGCACGTCTAATTACTTTCCAAAATTATTGTTTGATTATTTTTCTAATATCTCCGTCGTTAATCATTATTTTGAAATTACAAATCGAAAAATCTGTAGCCTATTGTCTTACCTTTTAGTACCAAACGAAAAATAAATAACGACATGTCGGTGATCCATAAATATGTTAAAAAATCTGTTGGATTGAAGCCCATATCGCGTACAACTTCTAGTGTTTTTCTTTTTTTGATTTGTCACAATGGAATAAGTTACAACGAATTATTGAGAAAAAATATAAAAATAAACTATTATGTTACTCCGAATCCTATTAATATAGATAAATAACTACTATGGATATTACAAGCGAGGAAATGACGGATTGCACACCGTCAACAGGCTCGGAATAACACTCGACGCGTATAATCCTGTACTTGATGGTATTTAGCAACGCCCAAGCCCCGTCCCGCTCGGTAATCCCAGCTGATAAAGTATTCAGAGAATCTGCACCTGATTTGATTTGGTCCGAGTCGAGCACTCGGTAAGCGCCCGATAAGCCTGCGATAAACGTTGAATAAACGTACGCTAGTTAGCGATGGCACCGCGAGCCGAGCGCCCGCACCCCCTGCGCTCCCTTGCCACAATATTGAGAACACTCGGTGTTTCCCAGGCGGGACGTTGGGGAGATCTGGAATATAACTTCGTCATGTCATTGTGTCTCCACCCTTCCATCCCTCCCACCTTTTCTTCCTCGTCCCGTCAGCAGGCATCGTTTCATTTTTTTTTTTTTTCTTTCAGCTCACGCCGCACGTCTCGTTAGACAGCGTTTAACCACTCGCCTTCGATCACGAATCTCATTCCTGGTCCTATATGTAACCATCTTAATATAGTATGATATTGCGTGCTGCTATATACCCTTGCTCTGATGCCTTTGACAAATGATAATCAGCAGAAGACATCCTGATCCGGAAAGAAGGCTTATCTCGAACATTGATTACCTTGACATTTAGTACTCCTGACCTTGATCCCGATATAAATATATCAAATTATTTGACGATCATATAACGTTCGTGTATTTGCCTACGTCGATCAATTGAACATCCTGAATTCTACACTTGGTGTCAGGATTGCCACTTGTGCATATACCATAGGTATACAGAGAGATTCTGAGTAAACTGAACAAGCCTTACGATAGGCAATTCAGTAAATGCCTGCATACAGGCAAACCAAGCATCAAGCGATTAGGTTTTGCTTCGCATATCACGTGCCGATTGGCTACGTGGAAATAAAACCGAATCGCTTGATGTTTGAGTTAACCGAATCTCCTACCGTAGGGCTTGTGCAGTTTACTTAGAATCTCTCTGTATACCGCACAGGCTTTCATATATTACCGACCCTTTATATTTGATTCTTTTAACGAAACAGCGATGCGTTAGGGATGACAAGGTAATAATTCGTCCTGGACGCTTCATCCTGCATCCTTAGAGGGTCTGGCGGTACACAGCGTGCCTAAATGGAGCTCATGGCATATGCTGTGGATGGATATGCAGCAACTGGTTGCACACCTTAAACTTCCCATGCTCTTCTATCTCTCTTTCTTTTTCACCCCTAAGTATGTTCTATAGGCTGTAACCCTGGAGCAATCCTAATTGTTAGTAACACGCACTGGCGGTAGAGAGCGCGCACGCCATGATATACTTTTCTTCGTTATTCGTATGACGGCAAGATTCAGTCTTTGTTCACAATAATACGTCTATAAAATCATACGCTATATCCCATCCCACGTATACCCACATAGATATTACAGGACACGCGCCAATTGGTCGAAGGCAGCGCGGAACTCTCGAGAAACAAGCTGCGGGCGAATGAAGATGAGGGAAATATATACCAAATGAGTAATGGGTTATCTAACAAAGTTGCTCAGAGGTTCTCTAGACACACAATGCTCATGATGAATAACACATTGTACACAACGAGGAGCACGCTTGCACGCAATCCACCTTTCAACTTCGTTTAGAACTTGTTTGCGCAAATGATTCCATTGCGTTTTGCTCCTATAGTTATCATGAGTTCGACACATTAACTCGCGAGCTCTAACTCTCAACTACTGTTATAAACTTGCGAAATTCTCAGTTTACCAACTTGGATATACTTTATTTTTATTTAATAACGGAATTTCATGTGTTCGTAATCACTGTAAGACTTTTTTTTTTGTTTCGTGAATTTGTTAATTAAGCACGTCTGTATCTTTGGCAAACATACCTATACACGTAACGTAAAAGCAGTTGTTCGATTTGTGAAGAACGACCATTACTATCTGCAGGCATTGAAAAAGGATCAACAACAACAGTTTTCGTTTAAATAACTAAGTATACTTAGTAAAAGTTGTATAGTACAATTGAGGAACCAATCTTTCGAAAAACAACCCGACCAAAAGCTACCTCGGGGACCTTACAGTGCGCGTGCGCGTGCGCTCGTCAAGTCTCAACTCTCAACTCTCACAACTCAAGTCACTATTCCATGCTCATACAGAAAACCTTCCTCTTTGTAAGAGAATTCTTGTTGTATCGTCTTCTGCATGCGCTTGGCTGTCGATCCGGGCTTTTTTCAATCGGCTCACTGAATAGGGCATAAGTTTAACCCCCTGGGTTGAACTGTGCGGCTAAAGACAGACACCAGCTGTCCGTTATCGAAGCCCTTGCGAGCCCTGCGGCCCGGAGTTTTCATGTCGTGAATCGATAAGAATGCGCTCGACTCATCGCTACCCCAAAGAATTCACCACCGCATACATTAAACCATAATTTAATTGCTAAGTTGTGGCTTAACGTCGCGTGCCACTTATCTAGATCCCAATTAACAATCTATCAAACGATACTTCTCTTGGTATTTGTCTGTACACTAGAGCTATATGAATATATAGCTGTCTACAGTAGATATATCATTTCTCACCTAATGCTTAACTATACCTCAAATTATCGCGCTTCTTGTTAGTTTAAACGCAAGAGCCACAACGCAACGGGTCATATCGATCATCATCACTGTTGAGAGCTTTATCGTAAACGGTAATGAAAACAAAAAAAAAAAACACATACCATAACAAAGTTCCACGGGAAGAATAGCAGAAACGGAAAAAAAGCAGCATGGTCCAGTAAACGATAAGCTTTCATTGTGAGATTGGATAAAAGCTTCAGCTGACACGTGATCACGGTAGAGCCCAAGTTCGCATACGCCTTTCTCGAGCCAAGGTGCAACACGTTGTACTATACAGGGTGACCCAGAACCCACGGGCCACATTGAATGGGTATATTCCTTGTTGAATTCTGAGACGAAAGTTCTTTTACGAAAACTCTCTGAGGCCAACGGTTCTCCAGTTATCAGAAATCGCGATTGACCAATCAGAGCATCTCTCTAGTCAACTGCTTCATAGTTTCAGCGGTCCAGGTCATTCGCTCCATAGTTACGGTCATAGAGAAACGCTCTGATAGGTCAATTGCGATTTTCAATAACTCGAGAACAGTTGGCCTTAGAGAGTTTTCGTAAAGGAATTTTAGTCTTAGAATTCGACAAGGAATATGCCCATTCAATGTGGCCCGTGGGTTCTGGGTCACCCTGTAGATCGTTACTCTAGAAGCTTATCTGCGTTGTATAATTGAGCTATTATGGAGAATAGACCTCGGCATTTAGGATCTACTTGGCGTGTCTTACCGCAATGAAACGGGGTAGTAGATGCGTTGCGACAGATAACCGCATAGGACCGCCTTGACAAATCTAAATTGAGTTGTAATTTGTAACTATTTGTTGGTGTACTACTTCGTACTATTATACTATTATTATAGATATAATTATGGGAGGTTCTAATAGTATAGTTCGAACCACATTTGTCACATCATA
Organism: Tenthredo notha; assembly: GCA_914767705.2. Lineage (NCBI taxonomy): Eukaryota > Metazoa > Arthropoda > Insecta > Hymenoptera > Tenthredinidae > Tenthredo > Tenthredo notha. The sequence continues at coordinate 4,462,779 of OU611916.1, forward strand.
ACTGAACGTTAATACCTGTACGTGACGTATATAGCTGTTTAACTCACTCGTGATGCGTGTGATTTACCTCATGTCTAGTGAATTACTCGTTCGTTGATAGCTATACACAGAAATATGTTATGCATTCAGTTAAATAAGACGAATGATGTGAAAACCCATTGCAAATACCTACGTATAAAAAGATCAATTTCTCTCAATTTCTATGCATTCTGTGTTACTTGGGGCTCTTTTCTACCCTTCAATTTTTGCCAACATTTATACAAAGAGATTGACCATGAGCACTATGGTTCCGCCAGTTAGGAATAAAATCACACGAAACTGTTCATGTAAAGGTGCTGAAAAGAAAGGCTATCAAACTATCGAATTCATTGTTCCAGAAATTTCGCCATGACCAGTGGTCTCGTGAACTTCCCTTCGTACGCAGGCGCCACGCTCTGCGGACTCTGTATATACAAGGATGCTGGAACGGATGGCACAGGCAAACATACCTGCGGCGGCGTTACAGGATCCACTCTTGCGCATGCTGATCAATTGCCGAAGAACATCAGTAGCGGCAATAGCAGTAGCAACAGTAGCGAGACGTCGGACAATCAACCAATTGCTATGTCACCTATGCAGTAAATCTCTACACTGTAGCTTAAACCATCTACTTATATGTAACATATGAGGGCGCTAATAGACTTAAGGAACTTTAGCAGTATTTCATAAAAACAGCTCGATGTAGCAATAGATAGAAATCAATCACAAATAAACTGTATTATTCCACTGTATTCTATTAGATAGATGGAAGATACAAGGGCAGCAAAGCCAAACATTTAGATGTATCTACAAATTGTTATCGATACAATTAATAAAGTACCTGGATCGAATAAGAACTTAAGTCGAAAGAACGTTGAATTAGAGTTTTAGAGCCAAAGAAAATTCGTATACCAAATAAGGGGATTTGGTGAGGTACTCATCTTGGAGAATAATTCTTCCGGATTGATACGCACAGATTATCTAATTATTGCATCCAGGTACTCAATTATCACATTATAGATGTTAGATTTCTACAAAAGGTACATTTCAGTGTTATATGTACGATGCCCAGGAATGAAAGAGATCCAAAGATATTTATTTACGCCTTCAGGCTCTGTTATACTATATTGTATTAAAATTACAGAGAATAAATTTAACATCTAGGTATCCTATAGAAATGAGAGTTGTTAGAATTGGGGTTTTCTTCTACCATTCACCGTATCTCGGCCAGATTTTCATAAAGATTTACGAATTCGACTGAAAGCATTCGTGCTCTTGGGACTCGATTTTCGAATCATCAATAAATTTTTTATCTCAAAATCATTGCCAATATTGTATTTATGAAGAGGGTAATTTTCGAGAACCTTTGGAGCTGGTCTATTCAGTTCTTTTATACTCCGCAAAACAATTAGGAGAGCGCCTCTCCTATATGTTCGAATGCAGAGCGTTTCTCTACTTATTTATGACACTGTATATTGATGAAATGATAGATCAAGGCTGAAAAATATTTGCCCATGATCCTCTGAATGCTAGACGCCTTTATTCCGCCATCACGTTTACGTAGATCTCTAGATTTTACCGCTAAAATATGATTACTGCATTCTAAGAAACTGATTCATCTGCCTCCATAACGTGAACTCGCACGAAGTATCGTTATCGGTGACACCAATGTCTTCAGAGGCGGAGAAAGAAACAAAATCGAAAGAAAAGTTTTCGGTTCCACAACAATACGCTAAGGTAAAATTTTATTTCAAATAATAACTTTTCAGCTTGTAAAACGATTTATTAATTACAACAGGATATCGGTAATTCATTTTCAAAAATCTTTCATAGCATTATATTTTAGATGCATAGATTCAGTCACTACATGAGGAATCAGGTTATATGCTCTTTGATGGATCGATGCGAATCAGTAGTGGCATTCTTTTCATTGTATCATGTTGAGGATAACCCATAACCAAAGCAGTGGGCAACGTCTTTTACAACAAACCACCACAGTTTGCCATCCAAATCGTGTCATCAGCGCATCTCTCGATGTACCCTCGACATACATGCACTTATAGTGTCTTTTCAAAATGTATAGGAATGGGTTTAAAGGCCTATCAGGTGCGCGGAAAGTGAGGAACTGAACTAAGGACCACGGCACAGTGAATCAACAAGTGAATAAATTCATCAAATAATAAGTTCAGTGAAATATAAGGTGACAGAGATACATTTAGGTGAGACTGCATGCTCGTGTCACTTCATCCTATGGCGATAGGTCGACTTCAAAATCCAGCCATCGAATTCTTCATTATATGAAGTTTTGAATGGCTTGTTAGGACAAAGTGACGCGGAAAGTACAAACATTCGCCCACAAATACGTATGCATACATCATATCGGTGTTGTTAGAGAATTTTGATTTCAGATTCAGTTTCTCGATTACAGCATTATAATAGAATCCCCCTACATTGCCGGTTTTCTAATATCGCAACACGACGTGATTGTCATATTGCGATTCCGGTCTCACTTTGATGGTAATACAAGAGGCCGTGGTCGTTGAGTACTAGGCAAAATTCCGTCTTCTGCAATTTGTGAAGCAGTAGGTCCGAAAAAGTTGCAATGTACTAGGCGTCCTACTTTACCTGCAAAGCATAATGTGACCAAAGTCGAGCGCCGAGCACCGATCGAAAACAAAACTCACAGGGTGCAAGCACTTAGGGATAGACACCCTACTTTGTGTCTCGACGTTGTCACAATTATATGAATATTCTCACCTGTTGCATTGGAGTACGTCATGTAGTGAGATGAGGACCAGACGTTATATGGTAGAGATCATAGTAGAAATGGATTTGAGATTCGAAGGTAATATTTAGGTCATTGCACAGTGTTGCGCGTGGCGTAAATCTACAATTACATGATTAAATCTGACCTTTGAGCCAACAGATAATTTTAGAAACTCTTCAATTTCCACAGAATTGTTCTTCTTGATAGATAATTACACAAAAATATCGCAGTGTGCATGTATCCCCTATAGTTACGTCGTCATTTTGAAATGGTAATGCTACATCATCAATTTCAGTGTCTTCTGTCGAATTTCCTAATACTTTTGGTAACATTGTGAACATTCTGCGAATTTCATCATTTTCATAACGACCCTGCACATGTATATTATATATTAATTTCTGTACATATGTTCATAACATTCAACCTTATATTTGTCTATAAACTTAATCATATATGTATAGAAATAAAAAGAATATCCTGTGGAAATGACACATAAAAGAAAAAGAAAAAAAGAAGTTTGTGTCAGCAGAAGTATAAGGTAATAATATCGAGTGATTTTTAAATTACAAAAATGATTTATTTGCAACGTTTTTAACCTGCTTTTGGGGAATTGGTCGCGCCATGGCGTGTACCTCAAAAATCTTCATAATTATTGAATACAGTACATAGATATGTATAGATAATATAAATCGCATTTGTATTTTCAACAACTTACCTCCAGCGAAGGGTGAAACCCAGAGGTCAGGTCGACACGTCGTTCACGCTCAACGTACCAGCCGGCATACGGCAAACCAGAAATTAATGAAAACGAAAGACAGCAATTAATACAGGTAAAGTAAAATAAAGTAAATAGTAAACATATAGACATTCTATCTTTCCTGTGTATTTCGTGATATTTATGATCTTAGTACTGTGCGCTGGGACCCCAATGATTCTGCAAGGACCTCTCCTTTCACTTGTTATCGCCAAATTTTGTTTAAAAACATTCAATTAAAAAGGAAAAGAAAAAAAAAAAAACGTTTGTCTATCCTCAACATATTCCTGAAATTCCAAAGAATTGATCTATACCGTTTTCATTTACAAACAGAAAGAAAAAGATGAGGCACAGGGCCAGGGACAGAAAATTTATGAGGTCCGCTGAACCTCGCTGTGCAATAATTAATGATCAGATTATGAAATGTGCAATCCTAGGTGTAATATAAACTATATTATGACTCCTTAACTGAGAGTTGTTTGAATAAGTCGAGATCTTATTCCTATACATTTATAATATCAAGACACCAACAATAAGACGATAAATATGAGCCATGGTCTACTTTGATCAGTTCTTAAATGTATCTTAGATTTGATCTAACTTAAACGTTGTTAGCCATGTTACGACAACTTGCAAATCTCTTGAGAATAAATATAAACAAAGGCTTTCTGTTCTTCTCTATTGCTAGAAATAGTCAAACTGGATCTTGTGCGGTGACTGTGGATGAATAGTAATACATGTGTTAAGAGTACCTAATCATAAATTACCTACCGGTAAATTATTCTTAGCTTTGACAAATACTTGGGAATTAAACAATCTGATCTGATCAAAGTTTTGCTAGAATATGGTGACAGATACAGAACTGCGGAGTCAATTATGCATATACACACACGGGTATATATATATATATCCAAACAATTACAATAAAATAAAATCGACGATGACTGAAAGAAAAAGAAAAAGAAAAAGAAAAATCAAGAGAACTAAGCGTAAACAATTTTCACAAACATCGTAGCTGTTACGAACAGAATTCAAAAAAATATATACACATCTATCAGAACGTACATGCAAAATAATTTACTTCGAGGTGGACGAAATCTGCACGTTTGATGCTTCGTTTATAATTTGAAAATACGATTTCAAATTTTCAAGTGCTCATTTATACCCTTGATCAATTATGTAACTAGTATAACGAATAAACTCCAAATTGTAATGAAGAAGTAAAGAACCATGCTTTCTTTCTGCTATTTTCGAGAAACAAATACATAATATGAAATTGCAGAAGCTTGCTATAAGCCGTCTGACAAACACTGGTACGGTGTTGTATTGAGTTTCCTCATTCCAAACATTTATCTAATTAGCCTTTCACTGGAATAAGGAATACGTAGCTAACCAGACTTGATCGTGATGATTAACAAATCGATTTTCTTTAATCACTAATTGGAAATATACTGAAACGAAATATCGTGAATATTCTCTACCGGCACAATAACGCCATGCATACGTTTTCTTAACCATTCATACGGAATACGAATACATAAATAGATTTATCTAGATGTCCTACCTGCAGATGGTTATATTGGCTATTCGTTTTAGCGAGGTCTAGTCTGTCTGTTGATGAGGCTACAGGCTTGCTTTCCCTTCTTTTCCTGTCCTGTCCTTCCCTTCCCTTTCCTTGGTGCTATACCTGCCTGCCTGCTTGTTTGTTTGTTCTTCGCCGCTTTCTCGCTTCTAATCTTCCTCGCTAGTTACCAAGGCAATATATACATACGTCGTACATCGTCTAGGTACTAGATATTCGTATCTGCCCTCAGACTACACTTAAAATGCCTAGTTTTTATTCTACCTTTGAAAAAATTGACGCCGCTTTACAAAAAGCACTAGGGTCTATGTTCTATATTCTATATTCTATGTGCTATGTTCTACGATCTATAGCCTGTCACCTGAACCCTGGATATTGTACCATCGATGTTCACGTTGTTCAAATAACAATGTCACTTATGGTATACTTTTCTTTTCTTAACTAGGTGATGATTGAATGTATACCATGGAATATTGGTCATTGGGTAAATTATGTACAAATTTGTTTTTAATACTGCGTTTACATACAGACGCTGATTTCTCGGGGCTGCTGAGTTTTTCTGGTAGTCTCTACACAGTTGATATATAATATATAATACAGACAGGCAGACAGACAGAGACATCCTTTCTATTGTACATAATAATTTATTCATTTATAGACACAACTAGCCTTTCTTCTTTACTTTTGTTCAGTTAATTATCTATTCTGTTTGTATACCATATCTGAGCAGATGCTTAAACTGCAACTGCAAACTGCTATGTTAACTACAATTTAGTCTCCTACCTGTGTACTTGGGCCTTATCCTATGAATCTTTTGACAATTCCCTTTTGTAAATTAGAAAATGATGGAAAAGGTTTTAGTCACGTTTTTATTATCTAACTTCTTAAAACATTACAACTTAAAAATTAAATTTTTAACCTAAGGTAGCCTATAAGAAATGCTCAATTTTTTTTTTTTTTCTCTACAATTTTAATTTCCCTGGCGAGTCTATTATCCTTCCTTTCTCTCAACATCCGCTATTTGACTTTCTCTTGCCTCTGTTCTAATTCTATCATCGTTTCGTTTTTGTTATTGGTCTATATAAGAATCAGCGTGCCTAAATTTTCATTTTTTCTCTATGATAACAATCTGCATCAATTTTTGTAAAACCTAGATTCTTACATGGACCGTTTTCTTTATTTTCTTTTAGATCTAAAGGTTTGTAGATGTGTATGGATCTGAGTGTGCATGTTTCTCTGCGTCGATATGTGGATGGAGGGCAGGGGGGAGGGGCACGGGAAAAGGGGCAGGGAAGGGGCGGGGGGAGGGCTCGAAGGTGTGTAAAAGTGGGTTTAGATCAGTGTTAGGAGTGTAAATATCGACTATTTAAATATAAATATTTTCGTCAAGTTATTGGTGGGGCGCAAAGGCCGCTACCACCGTCTATCGATTGCGACACACAAATCTCTGTGTGGTGGGTAGATAGGTTTTAACGTGTGGATGCGGTAGGTGAAACTTTTCAAATGTAAATACAGTTATGCATAAGCCTCCCTCACTGCGATCTAACGGGTGACGCTTCTTTCCTGAATCCTTATTGTCCTGCCTGGTCCTGTCTGACTAGCCTTAGCCCTGCCTGCTCCGAACTAAATAGTACAGAAGTACTGGCGACTAGTAGACAAGTGGTAGACAAGGGGTCACCTGAGGTTCAAAAGTGACAAAGTTGTTAGTTTAGTCAAGTTAACAAGCTCCAGAGCTAGAAAGATTTACACAAACGCCGCTGACTCCGATCTTGTTCTTCAATAGTGGACAAAAGTAATAAATAAAATTAGAGAAAAAAATAAATAAATAAAAATAGCAACCGCTGGATACTAAACATGACTAATAACGAAACTTATTCTTTCCTTCATTATTATTTTTGCAAGGCATATTCTCAATTGTTCGTGGCAAGATGATCAACAGTCGACCAATCAGAATGTTTCGGTATAGTAATATAAGACTCGGCCCAGTTGGCGCTATGGCGCTAAGCAGTGTCATGGCAGCTCATTCATAATAGCACCATTTGTGCCGAGTTTGATACCGGAACATAATTGATTGTAAGCAGATAAGAGCCTCAAACTTTGACCAAAATAACTCGATCCATTAGAAAAAATATGGGAAAGCTACGCAAAACGTGGAATGAATGTGGAATCATAAATCTTGCCTTGACAAAGTATAGAATAACATACATATACCACCGGAAATAAATATTTGGTCTAACACTAACATGCGCTACGCTATGATTGACCGTTTCAAAAAAAGTACAGGGTGGTCTACGATCAAACTTTGCTCTTATCAATGTGCTTTTCTCTGAGGAGCTGATATTCAAACAAGAGGGCTTGTGTCACGGACCACCCTGTGCCGTTATCAATTTGATAAACACCGTTGATTCACCATATTTAAAATAATTAATCTCTTTGAATTTATAGCCTGATGATATTAACAAGCATAACACATCAAGAACAAATACGAAATTGAAGCTGTACATGCCGAACTCTTTTCGCTAGCGTATCAAATAGTTGAATCGATAATAAACCAAGTTGTGATTCTGGCTTGATAAGATATATTCTATTCTAATTATAAACTGAAATATGGTAATATTTGCAATAACATGGAATACATCTTCGGGCCTAGTGATGAACCCGACTCAAATTGCTAGTGGAAATAGTGACGAATATATAAACTAAACGTGGCTAGGATTCAGCTTGTTTCCTACATTCTGCTTGATCAATCAGTGAAATTCAAGTGTTATATATCATGTGCAGAAAAATTCATTAATTATCGACTAAACGAGACACCAGTTATCATAAGTCAAAATTTTAGAACCAATTCGACAAGAAAATGATTCCCTTAGCTGTTGGCACACTTTAATACTAATACGACCCGTTGATTCAGTTCAGTTTCTTATACCGCAGCTCTATATTTAGTGAAAATGCTTTCTCCCCAATGTTCCCAAGAGCATTTCAGAAAATTCAGAAATTCTAATGAATTAAATCGAATTATGGGTGTTCAAAAAGAAAATTTCAATTTAGAATATGAAAAACATACTATGAACTCGCTGACTCTGTTTCAGTTACAGAACTATGAGTATGGAAGTCATTGGAACTCAGATGATGTTTAGAGATCCGACAAGTAAGTTCACATGATAGGTTTTTTATTATTTTAAAATAACTTGATTTTTACTAGGTCAGTATCTCACCAAAGCAGTCTTTCATGTGTTAGCAATTTGTATAAAAGATTAGTATCTTGTAACGAACTTGCATGAGTTTAAAATCTGTGCAAAAGAGAACTCGAAAACAATATTCATGTGATTAACTAAGCCAATGATAAATTTTTACCTCTCTGAACTTTGTAGAGGGAAAAGTTTTGCCAACTGTTATTGTTCAATGTCGAAACTCAAGACAATTCAAATTTGCCTTCAATCAAAAAAATGGAATTGAAAACAAGAATGTGTTATCAAAAATTGCTCTTCAGCGTTCAATGTTTGTAAGAGAAAGAAAGAAAAAAAAAAAAAACAAAGGACACCAATACACTTTCTCTTGTAACTTTTTTTTGAACACCCTTAATTTGCACTCGTGGTAGGTAAATGAAACCTGAAAGATGTTACGAGACAACGAGTCTTACTTTAGCATTGTGAATATAAAATAAATAAATTAACTCACCGTTTCAGGAAGCGCAGTGTCAGGATGAGCCGGGTTGATTAAATTAGTACCGCCTGCCACCTCCACCGCCGCCTCCTCCTCCACCACCACCCATATTTCCACCCCCAACAGGGTTTCCACCGTAGCCTCCTTGGTTGCCACCACCGCCACCTCCGTATCCACCGCCACCACCGCCGCCGCTACCACCTCCGCCGCCACCTCCTGTGTTACCACCCATAGGTCCTCCTGCTGTATTTCAAAAGAAGAATTCGAAATGAAATCAATATACTGCAAAGATAAATTATAAAACTCCAAATACCTGGAAGTGGAACACTTCCTGCTAGAGGGGGTACATATACCGTAAATAATGGTTTTTTGAAGGACTAAAATGTGTCGAAATTGTTCAGTTTTCTGTCCAACAAAATTCGAGTATCTAAATCCAGAACTTTTCCAGGAGTGAAAAGGATCGTGTTTCGAGGGTAGTTTTTTCTCGTGATCTTTTGGTAGATGAAAAAGTCAGGAAACCTTAGTTTCATGGAAGCTGTTACATTACTTGGCTTTTAATTGCTTTGAACAAAGTTACCAATTCGGAACATCGCTTTTCAAGTGGATAGTTCACATTCCGAACGAAATAAGTGAAAGCGCTGAAATTTCTAGTCTTCTGCCATTGCGAAATTTTGAAATTTCTTTGAAAATTGCCAGAAAACGAGCAAGATTCCAAGATAATTCCATACTATTTCCAGGAACGGGATGAACATCTGCATGGATATCTAGGATTTTCGGGATCGCTGGACACCGTTGGAAGGCACATATCAGGAATCAGGTATTACTCTATTCAGTCTGTAATCACTGTAAAAATTCGTACCGTAAGGCGCCGGCCTGCCACCAGCGTTGAAGTTATTTCGTACCGGTCCACCGCCATATCCTTGTTGGTAACCACCTCCGAAATTATCATTGCTCCAATTACCTCCACTATTGTAGCCGCCTTGGCCACCTTGTCCACCCCAACCACCGCCTGAATCGTTTGAGGGTAAAAATTATACCGATTATCACATCATTTTAATGGTTTGGTTCTTATATAGTGCATAGAGGGGACGACAAACTTGTCCAAACTCTTGAAGCCTCTGTTATCGAGGTAACTTACAATAATAGATAGTTACCTTGGTTCTGGTTTTCCCAAGGTCCATTGCCTCCCCATCCACCTTGATTACCTCCTCCGTATCCACCTTGGTTTCCACCGTTGTTCCAGTCTCCGCTACCACCGCCTCCGCGACCTCCCCAGTTACCACCTCCTTGATTACTACCTCGTGGACCTCTACCGCCGCCTTGACCGCCTCTACCACCTCCACCGCCACCTCCACCGGTAGCCGAAGCCATCTCAGCTTTGCTCAGGGCCTGAAGGAGACGAGATGATGAGATAACGTTAGAGGAGTTGAGAAATGGAAAAACAAGTGTGATCAGATTTAAATGGATGCAGAATGTGGGTTTCAACTGTTTTCACAAACAATTAGGAAACTCGAGGTTTTAAGTTCTGTGTGCTTATTGAATAGGGTAAGGTGAGTGAATTTATAAGGACCACCAAATCTTCCCATAAAATTTCATCCTTTTTTTGTTCTGTTGAATAGGAGACAGAAAAAAGAAAAAAACATTACGATTTTCTGAAAATACTTTTTCGATTCATTACGAGGCGCTCCATCGATTGGCAACTCTTTTATATTTTAAAAACAGTCTGGTAATGAGGACCGGCTACAATGGTTCATATAAACCAATAGAACACAATACACAATGATCATCGATTAAAGATAATAAATTACTGAAGTAGAATAAATTTTCTTTTTCTTTTTTCTTTTTTTTGTAATACAGAAATATTTTGCCATTATTTTTGACAGAAATTGTCATCGTCTCGATTATTTCATTCAATAATTAATATTCATGATATAAAACCTTGGATAATCATACAAATGAAATAAAAAGTGGTCCATATAAATAAAAATCTGGTGTGAAAATGGACTCGGTTGTAATTTCTGAGCGGTTTAACAAATCGACACGAGTCTGAGGATATTTCGTTCAAATTCTCGATCTTCTGATACTAAATGGAACAACTAACTCCGTAGAGATATTTTCAAGGTCCAAGCTTGAATTTTGAACATGGTTCGAATTGGGGAAGTTGCTGTAACTTTGGTTTAAAATATTTGAATCAATGAAACTTTTTTACTTTCTATTACGTTTGGCCAAGTTCTAAAACTTTCGTCAATTACATTGGAAGAAACATGACGCTCGTCCATATTCACTTACTCCAGCCTATAGTTTGATGAAATTTCCAGGAAATGATTGAAACTTTGGTAAGTATTTTGTACTGTTTGAAGAATTCATGGATTTCAGGGTATTTCCAGGACCTCCAGGACCATTGAACATCTCGTATAAGTTTTTAGAAATCATTTGTCGATAATCAACATGAATAAGAATTACCTTTTTGACGTCAACGTGTTTGTTACAGATTTGATGATTGCGTTGCAAGCAGATTTTGTCCACGGGATCGTAATCATCAAATTCGACAAACCCGAAGCCTCGTTTCTTCCCTGTTTCTTTGTCGGTCACAATGCTCACAGAATTAATGCTACCAAATGATTGAAAATATTGACGGAGATCTTCTTCCTCGTGGTCATCCTTCAGCCCACCGACAAACAGCTTTTTCACAGTCGCTCCAGCCTCGGGCCTACCAATCTCCTGACGAGGAACGGCGCGTTTTGGCTCCACAACTCTGCCATCTACTCTATGAGGTCTGGGGTAAAACGAAGATTTTTATTTTTCATGTAACAATAATGAGCTCGAACAACAAAGGTACTTGAAACCAAAACAACAGAAAGTATAGATGTGGAAAATCACCTTGCATTCTGAGCATCATCTACCATGTGTGCGCGGGAATAGGTGATGAAACCAAAGCCTCGTGATCGTTTAGTCTTTGGGTCCTTCATTACTACTACATCAACAATTTCACCCCATTGTTCGAAATGTTTCTTGAGAGAATCGTCGGTGGTCCTATAGTCCAAACCACCAATAAACAACTTGCGAACATGTTCTGGCTCATTTTTTCCATCCTGAAATGGGTAAATAACATTCGGATGCAGTATTGTAATAGTATAGTATAGACGAATACGTTGAGTGGGAATTTTATTGGCGTAGAACGCATCGACGCGTTCATACCTAGAAATGGGGCAAATCGCGGGACGGGTTAAGAGATGACTCGTAGTTTTCTGGGTGAAAATTTAACGGTGAAAGAAACAGAATCGGGGCGTGTTTCATTTTATCTGTTAAGTCTGGGCAGACGGACCGATGCAGAGACGAGCGCTGATACGGGAACAGAAAGTATATTCCATGAAATGATTCGATGAAAGCTAAAATTAGTGACACGTCAAGATGGCGACTTGGCGTTGCTTGGCTTGGGCACGCCGAGAGGATAACGAGCCGCTCTAACCGGCGGGGGAGGGAGGCTAATGTTTGTGAAGTAAATTTCCATCAATATCAATATCTGTCGTACTACGCCCGGCGAATGATATTTTATAACTAGTTCAGCAGATATTTGAATAAAGAATATCGTAGATACGATAGTTTGACAGGAACACGAAAAGTACTGTACGAAATGAATCGCGGGTTCGTCGTGTAGCGGCGGGGGCGGAGCAGAGCGCTAAGCAAGATTCGGTTCGATTAGCCCCGGTTATTCTATCCAAAGTCCCGAAATTTTAATAAAATAAATTATATTACGTCGAAGTACTCACGTCGTGTTCCATCTTGACCATGTTTAGGTGAGCGACGAGCGTAAAATTAAAAAAAAACTTCCAAAGATGTGTCACAACCACAACCGACCTTTCCCGATATCGCTCGCTCGGGAAGTGAAGACAAGCCAAGGTCAGCTACGAATGGTGTTGAACGTTGCGCAGTGCGTCGGCGTCGCGGATCAATGCGCTACCTAATCCTCCGATTGGTTGACACGAACAAAACTAACGGAAGTGAACGTGTAACAGTATTAGTACGGTTGCTATACGCCGAAGCTTCCGCGCAGGGTATCAGTTACACGTTCATTATTCACAGTTTAGAGTTCAAAATAACGTCCGAATCAAAAGTCGGAGAATATCGTTTCTAATATTTACTGATAATAAACGTATTTGAAAACTCGGATTATTCTAATATACGATATACCAGAGGGATATCTTTTTCTACGGTACGCGTAGTCCTTGGTGGAATATTTATACCGTACGATAATACCATGGCGGGTAAAACAATTTCAAAGTGACGCTTCCGGAAATAAACAACATCCCAATCGTTTATGTATAAGAAAAAAAGTGATTTTTATTAATCAACCGCGTACGCACAGCTTGGACGAGAATAACGGGGTACGTATTACGGCTGTACATTCAATGCTTCAACGTTTTTCAAAATATACAAATATATGCGTCTCCCCCCCTCCCCCCCCCCCCTCCCACCCGCTATTCTAATTACGCTTCACAACATGCCGATGCTTCCGCCTGTCAAATCCGAATCATCACCCGATATAGTATTGAACGATCAAATCTGTCACAACAAGACACATGTGACTCCAAATAATCCTGAATTAAGTCGAGTAATAGATTGATGCAATTGTTAAGAAATTCGGAGCATCATCTGAGTTCACCCAAGGAAATCATAGGAAACTGGCGTCCGTTTGATATTTGTCCTAATACTCACTACTAGACGCGTGCATGCGATAGAAAAAATAAAAATAAACAATGATAAACGGTTGGATACTATAGTCCTTAATTTATTTCGGCGTTTTTGGTTTCAGATCTGATATCGAACGTCTAGAATATGGGAGTATAATACGTATTTGACAGGGCAAGTGGGAATACCTAGATTTACTGAACTCTAGCTTTGAGTAAAACAAGCTGCATTGAAATTACCTACAGTATGAACAGGCGAAAGATTACCGAAGAGATGAATAAGACGCAGGGATTCAAGCGAGCCTTAGAAGCAGAAAAAATCATCGGAGTATCAGATTGCGGCGGCGAATTAATGTTTCTTATGAAATGGTGAGAAAACCTGACATTCAGTAATTTAAATGTCACTAAAACAGTTCATCGATGAATCAGGATGAACAATTGAACCTGCGACTCGTCACAAAGTCACCGAAATATACCCTGATTGGAGTATCTTTTAGAAAACTGACTTCTGTCTGAATTTTGTTAGTCATATTCAAGTTTGCTAGCCTTTTTAAGGTATCTAAAAAGTTATCTCCTCGTAGCGGAGAGAGCTCTGTTGTCAAATCAATTTGGGATCCGAGTATATAAAATCAAGGTAACGATCGATCAAAATCTTTGTATTAAAGGCTTCTACTCTGACTGCATCTAACTCTGAAACACGATGACCCACGACTCCTAACTTTTACTCCATTATGCTTTCAAATGATTAGCAAACTACTGTAATAAAACTGGCTGATTGAAGAATGATACGGACGGATACTAGTTCTCTAAAAAATACTCCTATTTGAGGTGCATGTACCCAGTTGGTAGTCATAATCCGTTGAATTATCCAGAATTACACATTGCTGGAAGTGAAAATGGAAATGGATTTTGTCCGAATTAAAATGCTACTAGTCATCATCTTTGTTTATTGCAGGAAAGGAACGGATGAGACAGATTTGGTAGCTGCAAAGGAAGCTAATGTATTATGCCCACGGGTGGTAATACAATTTTATGAAGACAGACTAACTTGGCATGTTATGAAACCTAACTCAAAATGATATTAAAAATAGTTAAGACGAGCTCAACTAGGAGTTGGAACTTGCGTTCCTCAATATTTTGAGTCAAAATCATTTTTAAGATCGGAAATAGAAATTGTTAAGCCGGGCAGAGCAAAGAAAAACAAATGCGGAGAAAGTCTAACTTAAACTCTATCTCTGGTGATATTTTTGTATGAACCCATGTATTAAGTGTTTGAAAATAATCCAAATCATTTTTGTAACTTCCTTCTGGTCCCTTCAATCTCTTTTGTTTCCAGTCTGAGATTGAACATCCCAAGACTACGACTGTGGGGAAAATTTATAAGAAATGTTTCAATGAGTTAAATAGTTCGACATTTCCCATTGAAATCTGACATGAAACGACTCACGGTTCTTTCTAATTTCACAGCAATTTGCGATGAGAAATTGTAGAATCGCACTTATCATACTTTGAGTTATTATATCTCTAATAAATAAATATCTACAAAGTTATGGAGTAGAATGGTATGTGTTTCACAGTTGTTCACTTGAATGAGAAATCAATAAATCGTTGGATACGCATCTTACAAAAAATTTCTGTCTGCATCTAGATTCAGATAGATTTAACTCATAGACTAGATTAGACTGAAAACAATAGATTTGAGGGATCTGAGGTAAAAAATTAATGAAAACCGATGGAAGCTAATATGTATAATGAATTAGAAATTTATGAGCTGTAAACACGACCAAGTCAAGTCCAAATATGACAATAAATTATATAATTTTGCATATATTTGTGAGGTTTGAATTAAGGGTGTATGTATACGCACCTCTGAGTCGAGAAATATCGAAATAATTTGATACCATATCCTGCGATGACGGCAAAGTCCAGACCAATTTATTTGGTCATCTTGTAGCCTGGCTTCGGGACTATTTCAAGACCAGTTCCGTTGAATTATCTCGTTTATTTGCGGAAAAAAATGCATTTCAAATATGCCCCGCAGAATGCTTTTTTAGTCACTTTTTTCAACATCTTAGTCGAACGGCTGAATTGAAAATTATACTGTATAGGGTGTGAATCCTCTTCCAAATGGGTCACAAAATGTTCAAGAATCTTCAGTTTTTACCAAATTTTTTTTTAAGGAAAAATAACATATGAATCTATCATTTTTTTTCTTGCATAGAGAGTCTGAAGAATGGAAAGACTCACGAATTCTCATGCACGAAGAAGATTCATACCAACAATGTAATTTTCAGTTGTGCTTAACTGTGGTTAATCAATAAATACTATAGTTTGTTTGTAAAGCTCAAATACAAGACATCTTTAATTCGCAGTTTTCAATTTCAATCTGACATCAATAGAACAGTCTTTGATATCCTAATTCATATTTACTAAAGTCTAATTAGCATATTATATAATTCACGATCTGTATATCAGTTATATGTACCATAGGTTTGTAAATACCTTTTATCCAATAGCATAATTTCGTGTATAACAATTTACAAGAAAAAACAAAAAATATATAATGAGAATAAATATTAATTAAATAATCGTAATATCACATCATTTGCAATTCCGAGTCTATTCAGTTTTCTCATATCACATACCTGACCTAATCTGGTATTTCAACCAGTTACGACCATCCCCTATCCTCTACTATTCGATAGATCAGTCATTTCTAATTCAGATAATTGGCAATTGATCAAAGAATTGAATCCATTCATACGAGGTCTTAGTATCTCAGAGGTCCTTCGCCTCCAGTGTATGTCGTTTAATTTCTTAACATTGGGACATTTTTCCACATTCCCAGCATTCGTAAGTCTACTTTCATTCGATGTCTCGTTATCAAGGATAACTGTGTTGGGTGGATCGAATTCCTTCATATCATTTGCACCATTTCCATTCCCAGCTTTAGTTATTGTAGGAACACAGTTAGTCCGCTCTGGTTCGAACAAGCCGCTGTTGGATGAACCTAGTTGCCGGGAGATTGATGGAATTTGATTAGATTTTAGCTCTTCTATCGCTCGTTTCTTTGGCATTGTATGCCTCGGTGTATTGATACCTTTAGTGTCTTCTGAATTCATCCAAGTTGTCACGATTTCTGACTGCGTGATTTCGTTATCTAACAAAAGATTCTTCTTATTTAAAGACCGATTTAGTGGCGCGGGAGAACCCCGCGGCTCGAAGAAAGATCTTTCTGGGCTATAAATTTTACCAGACGAGATAGTTTTGTTAGAAATATTAGCTCTCAGAGGTCTTATTTTATGAATTGAAGGATGTCTCTCGACTCTACCGCGAAAATCAGGTCTATAGTATCGGTCGTTATTTGAATTCATTTTCGGATATAACTTTTCCTCGATTCTTCTATTTATCACAACAGTTTCTGCCAGTGGAATTGGCTCTGTATGAGTGAACGCTTTTTTCGGAGAATTCGCCGTCTCTTCTGGTCGTTTGATACTAATTGGTCCGTTTATAACAGGCACTGCGTTGCTCAGTTCGCTAGTTGTTCTTATCACCGGAATAACGTTACTTCTAGAATCTAATCGCGAATTTATTTGTTCGTGAGAATTTAAATAAAGAACTGATATCCTTGCAGGACTTTTGGGCAAGAAACTGGCTATCGGTTTTGCTTTTTCTTTCGGCTTTGGCTTTTGTTTAGGAACATTAGCTGGCTTAGATTTCAATGCCTGAGTATCTTCCTCATCACGTTTAGACTTTACTTCTAGTGGTGCGATTTGGCCATCTGAATGATGATGCCGAGTATGACGATTAAGATTGTCCTTTCGTCTGAATACAGTGCTGCAAAAAAGGCAGGGAAACGGCTTGTCGTCTGAAACAAATCTCTCATCAACGACTTAGTTCACAAATAAACGTATAACAAATAGCAAATAGCAAATTCCTTAGCTCACCTGAATGTACCGCTAGATGACGACTGAGTTCACTCTTCGAAAGAAACACTCTAGCGCAGTCAGAGCAAGAGAAAGGACGGTCTTTTCCATGCGTTCGCCTGTGACGAACTAGCAGGCTTTTGTCTTTGAAACTCTTTCCACATTGCTCGCACATGTGAGGCCGTTCATCTGTTGGATAAACTATGTGAAAAAGATGAACAATGAAACTCTAGACTGTAATCACAATGAAATGTTATTGAAGGACTGACTAGAATGGGTGCGCATGTGACGGGTCAAGTTAGCTGCTTCGCGAAACGATTTTTTGCAAACTTGGCAAGTATATGGCATCACCCCTGAGTGCATGTTCACATGACTCTTTAAGTCCTCGCGACTGCTGTATCCTTTATCACAAATTGAACATTTGAAACGTTTTTCATCTGTAACAGCAGGAGGCATCAATAAATGGAAAGAATAATCGCACTTAGAAACATAATACACGGAGGGGTCAAAAATCCGAAGAGATTTCATACATTTCAAGAGATTTCAAAAGATTCGAAGATTTGCGGAGTGGTGTAAACTAGATTCCATAAGTGGAATCTTGCATTAGGAATCGGCTTACTTTGATGAGAATGAAGATGCCTGTTGAGTTTGTTGCGTTGCGGAAATGCTTTTCCACAAAATGAACATTCGAATGGCTTATAGCCGGTGTGTGTTCTTTCGTGATACTGAAAATGTGACTGTTTTACAAAACTCCTATCACATATCTTACATTGGTATGGTTTTACCCCCGTCAAGCAAGAATCGTGATATCTTTGTGCGGTTGCACTCTTGAATGTTTTATTGCATATGTTACACTTGTATGATTCTTGTATACCTGGTATTACAGATATATGGCTTCGTTTAAGCTTACAATTTTTACGTCTTTTAGGTGTTGCCACCTTTTCTTTTGTGGCGCAATCGATCCGATCTTCCTGAAAAATAAAGACTTTAACTAACAACTAAGAATAGCAGAAGTAAAATTGCAGACTCATTAAAGGCGAGGTATGATGAAAAAAAAATTGATACCAAGATCTCTTACTTTTTGTTCCCAACTATTAGACGTCTGTAATTGTGCATCCTGCCGGCTGCCTTTACTTTCGGTAGATGAGTGAATGTTTGTAACTAATTCCAGTGGCTCTGTGTTCGGAGTATCAGTTTGCGGTATAACGAACTCTTGCCGTTTTATAGTTCGTTCGTCGGCACCAAAGTCTAATACCAATAAATGTATCATTTTTAGGGAAGGAACTTTGATTTCTTATTTTGCCCTGAAGGGGAATGGAAAAAGTTAAATTGATATCAATATATTAGTTACAGATGGACAAAAGCCGAGGTAGATTGAAGGTAAAATATTCTATATATATACAGGATGACTTTTCTCTGGTATCGCATGAGGTAGAAGCTTATTTTCGCAAACGCTTCGCCACTTTCTATTCATACTTATTATCGTCGTATCGAGAAAGCCCACTTTTATTTTCACAAGCCGTCAAAACTGATGATTTTAACAAGTATGAATAAAAATGAACGAAGCGTTTGTGATGATAAGCCCCTCCCTCATGCGATACCAGAGGAAACTCACCCTGCATATATATTATTATAATAACTATAATAATTCGAAAAGTTCATTTTCACAAGTCAGTAGGTTTCTTTTTCATCCTGCAATGCATGTTAATTGCAAGCCAATCGAGGTGGCCCGCGGTTTCTTATAAACAGAAGACAACATCTATGGCGTTCATCGTGCACTGAGAACGGTTTACTACATGGTGTCCATAAAAATTGGATTATCAAAATCCAAGACTTGTTCAGGACTTTTTCAAAACTAACAGATTGTGTTTCAATGATAATTTTTTCATGTAATTTTTTGGCGGATGAAAAAGTAAGCAAGACTCAGTTTCATGAAAGTTGTTATATTGCTTCGTTCTCAATTGATTTGATCAAAGTCAAAACGGTTACTAATTCCGAATATTGCTTTTCAAATAAGTAGTCCACATCCTAAATGAAACAAGCGAGCACTGAAATTCGTAGTTTCTTGATATTGAAAATTTAGAAAAGTTTTTCAAAGTTTCCAGAACGTAAGTAAAATTTCATGATAATTCCGTACTATTCTAAGAAGGACAATAATATCAGGTAGACACGATGAGTTTAGTGGCCCTGAAATATTTAGCACTTGGACAGCGCATAAAGAGACTGAAAACAAGTCTCTAGGTAAAATTCTTGCGTCTTAATATTGGTGCAGAAATTATTTCGTCTACCTGTATCAATAATAACATGTCGTTGCATCGCAGCTATGCAATCGTTTTCATTCGAGCTTTGAATGTCAATACCCTGGTTTGTCTTTTCTCCATCATTTTGACCCTCTGAAATATTCTCTACACCCATATCTCGATCGTCAGCCCACTCCAAATGGCAAGCAGAGCTTTCAGAACCGCACGATTCTTGCCGATTAAAAATATCCCTATCATGGTCCAGCGTCTTGTGTGTCACAAGCTCTAGAGGCTGTAATACGATATCCTCCTTCTCAGATGCGCTGGAATCAACGGAGACAGAAACCAGCGGCGAAGAGGGCACTGGATAGTCTATAAGAAAATCGACCCATGGAATTGAACCAAACTTCTAAAATCCTGAGTTTAATTCTGGTTCGAAGCCACTTACCAAAACTTCCAATCATTTGGATACGGTGTTCACTTTGGCAAGTCTTACATCCATCCTCCTCGTAAACTAGACACATACGACACTTTCTGTGACCGCAGGCGTCTCTGACTAAACGCGATGTCGATGTGTTTGTGTATTCCCTGCAGTTGGGACACTCGCCTCCGACCATCATGTTAGTTTGTTTGTTTTATCAGAGGCCTGCGTTCAATTGTCTTTTGATTATTCAACCCAAAGTATGCGTTACGTAAATATCTAATGGTTCAGAGATTTTTTAGCAATTAAGAAAATTGAAATTGAAATTGAAATCTATCAACTTATTCGATTAGTTCCGGAGTGAAACCCGAACTCGTGGTCCGTATTTAAGGTTAATTGCATAACGAGATTATTTAGTGGGAATTTGCGAATCGTGTCAGACACTAACGTGATAAATAGACGCGTCCTAATATCTAGTTCTAGTCAGTGAATTTAACCTTAAATCGGTCGGCTTCAAGTGTGCGGATCAACGATCCGTTCTTCGTATTTCGCTCAAAAATATAATACGGCTCTTGTCTTCAACAATATCGACGTAGCATAAAGCGGCTGACATTTTTATGCTGCAATCTGCATCGATGCGGGAACGACTCTGCATTAATGACGTTGTTACACCATTGGCATTGACTAAATACCGCGTAGAACAGGAGAGTCAAACCGAATTCATACGTCAGTATAAAGTCGCATAAAGTAAGAACACACATGCGCGACGCTAGGTGTAGACGATATACGACGCTTCCTATATACGCGATTGTTTCTCATTTCAAACTTTCAAGCTTTGTTAAACTCGATTGCCAGGTTCTTGGACTTTATTCTTTATACTAAATTAGCTGAATGATCCGTCATCCGCGTAATAAAATTGAAAAGAATCGTGCGCCTGCACGCGTGCATAAACACATACACACGTAGTGCATGCATGCATGCATGCATACGCACATACGCACATACACGCGGTATGACAAACGTATCAAACGTATTTACGTGATTTACGTATGCGTGCATGCGTACAAGGAGTCTCTATAGTATAATTCGGGCTTTGGGAAAGAAATTTTAAGCACCATTCCCACAACGTATAGTAATAATATAAAGATGCCAACGATGACTAGTGTCATAATAGTGCTGTGTTCAATATGTGATCTGTGCTTTCGTCCGAGCCTAAACCAGCTGACGTCTTGTCAAAGTAATCATGGTCATCTAGTACACACGTTGTGAACACAACTTAGCTATCGGAACTTGACTGGTTCTCTGGTACGCCCGATAAAAAGTCAAATTAATCTACACTCTAGGTACAAGACAGGTTAAATAATTACAAACATATCATGGCGACAATGGAGAAGCAAAAGTCTCGGCAGGTACGATCAATATATATATCAATATATTTATACAACTGTTTAAGGTATCGCTCGATAATCAGAGTTTCCGAATAATGCGTATTCGTATAAACAAAGGCGTAAATAGATATTTTGTATATTTTTACTATCGTTTATTTGAAAGGAGTCAAACTCTGTGTTGTTATTGTTATTAAATTCCTTTGTTGTACCTTCTTAATGTCTACCACTTGGCCTGGGCCATTACCATTCAAAGACACATGTTTTACTAGCTATTTCTTTCTTGATCTGAAACTCTGACATGTCCCTGTAGTTTCTATGAAATCCGATTTACAGAAGCGGAAAAAAGAGCGGAGCCGTATTTGCAACTTACAAGCTATAGTCCCGGACGGACCGACTCTAGAAGAATTCGAATGCCTTCTTGGGGAGTCGCCGACAAATTATCCTCGCGTCGAGGGGGTCGAGAATATGGAAAGCGAATTGCACGCCGCTGCAATTGATACAGAAATTTATGAGAGGGTTAATTCGTCGCAAAAAAATAACGAATTCAATGCATCTATAGAACGCTGTTCGTTACCTCCTCAGGTACGCAACTGCGATACGACTTGCATACCGACAAATGAAATACAATCATAGTCGAGAAATTTGTTGTACCTTCATTCTATTCCTATAAACCCGTTGGCATTCCTCATTCAAAATTCTTACTCATGTCCCAAACGTTCTTCTTATGAGAAAGATTTGTAATACGACTGTCTATCCTCTCTAGGAATCTCTGGCCACCGATTCTGTCGACGGAATTGACCATGAAATACCTCTGGCATCTGCGCCGCAGGAAAATGAAGAAGATGAACAGAGAGAGGAAGTAAATGTCCTCCGTTCTGAAATGCAACTGTTGGATATCTCGCCGACCGCACCATTCATGGAAACAGTGATACAGATACTTCCGAACGAGTCCGATGCTCCATTATCTGGAGTAACAGAGGATCGTTTGAAAAGCGAAGAAAACTCTAAAGCAAATGTTATCGAAGCTACAAACACGCACCAGAAGATCAAGGTGGCGCAAAACCGGATGAAACCATTCACAGAGTCACAGCTAGCTGCTCTTTACAATAACAAAGAGTTGGCGTTGGCAGAAACTTTTGTAGCAGAATTTGTCGACACGCAGTTGAGAGGCAGCGGTAACGGGCAGCAGCACCGACTGTATGAACTACTCGTCAGCTATCTACGTATCAGAAATCATTCGATAGTTAATTCTCAAGAATTGAACAGCCTGAAAACAAACTGCAAGGAAACTCAGAAGCAATTATGGTGTCTGGATAAAGCCTCTATAACAGAATCCGGAGAATGCCAGGACGGAAATCCGGTCAGCGCTACCCATGAGTATTTGGTCGCACATTTTAATCAACAGACGCTGGGTGCCTTGTCCAGAAATCTATCAAGCATTAGGGATTTGGTACACAATACTCAAGCCCTA
Source organism: Tenthredo notha (assembly GCA_914767705.2). Taxonomy (NCBI): domain Eukaryota; kingdom Metazoa; phylum Arthropoda; class Insecta; order Hymenoptera; family Tenthredinidae; genus Tenthredo; species Tenthredo notha. The sequence continues at coordinate 4,485,697 of OU611916.1, forward strand.
CATTGCTACGAGGCTGAACTACTTAAGCTACAAATTGAAAACTACGTACAAAGAGTATGCACTTTGTGTAAAGAATTTGGAAACCTGGCACAAAATGCACCCATAAGTCTCAACCAGGGGCAAATGTCCTCGCGTATAATGCCGCAAATGTATGAGCTCAGAACATGCGTTGCTATATTATTCAACTTCCAGAGAAGAGTGTTAAAAGATGCTAAATTTATTTCTAACACGCGGGAATGGCTCTCGCGTTTAGTCGCAGTTCTTCTGAGAGTAGCTACCTGGCAGGAGCATTTGTTCATATTGAATCACATACTGAGATGTCCTGGAGGTATTTCTACCTGGGCAGCAGGATTCGTTCAGACACCCGTGCAATCGGGTACCGGAGGACAGACCACTTCGCCTTTGAATGATCCACACGTCGAGCACATCGTTGCTGTTATCGCTACTATAATGCTCCCGGTTAGAGAGCGAGAAAAATTCTTGGAGAAGGTAACGGGGAATTTGTCAAACCATCCTATTTATTTCAGATTAACGGGCAAAGTAATATCGTTTTGGTGTTTTTACTCTGGTAATGCTTCAGAATACCAGCAAACTTCTGTAACAAAATTGGTTGTTTTCTCGTTCGAATAATACACTCTGTAGTTAACAGCCCTTCCTGATACTAAACTAAGGCTTGGATTTCGAGTGTAAATACTTGAACTTTGTATACACGCAGGTCCAGATATCTCTCAGGGATCCAGGAACTAATGCAGCCGATACGGTATGGGTAATGTTAGACGAAGAGGGGGAAGAAGATGAGGACATTAGAAATGTTGGGGCAAATCTCTGCGAAAGTGATTTAATCGCCATCCTCAATCAAATCCCATTTGACAAGCTATTCAAACTGATATTATTTGTTGACCAAGATGGCAATAATTTCAGCCAGGAAACGGACTTAGTTACAGAGCATCACATGTTAAGGATCTTTGCATTCTCCTCCATACTAGTCACACTGCTCAGACAGGGTCTGAAAACATACGATTCTCCAAGATACAGGCAGCTCGCCAAGAGGTTGAGCTCGCTCATTCGAGACATTGTACAATACGCCAGTGACCAATGGGAGGCATTTGATAGAAGTCAGGTATAAAAAGGTTTAAACGCAATAATGAACTGTATCTAGATATTGAAATATATTAGAGACATTATAAAGCACAGTTTTTATACTCAATCAGGTTGTTGACCAGTCGATGTTGACCAGACTGCAGACAGAGTACGACAGCTTTTTTCTGAAAGCAAGTCAGTGCATATTTTCATCGCGAAGACTGGGTGCTTGGCAATATCTTGCAGCTATTCCTTACAACATTATCTCGTCTACAAATTTGTGGTATATTTTTTACATGCTACATGTCACCGACACAGCTGATGCCATTCCCCCATCTACAGATATGACTGAAAATGGTGATTATAGTTGGATGTGTAATATAACGTTCCTTAATGTTGAAACAACCGATTTGACATCGACCGATCATTGCTGGAAATTTCTTTAATTTCTTTAATCTCAAGTAGAATGGGAAGCTGAGTTGAATTCACCAAAACTTAGAAAGCAGTTCGAGGAAAAGTTGTGTGAAATGCCAGGAGATGAATCTTACTTCTTGCTAACAACATTTGCCAATATGGCTATGGCCAGACTCGAGAATGATTATCAATTCATTCGTGCAGCTACTATCGATTTGTTCCAAGTAAGTACTGAAGAATAATACTCCATCTGCTTTTAAGAATTCCGAAGGCCCTACTGTACATCGCACTGTATTGCAGATTGGATTTCTTAGCGAAAAGACCCAGGAATCCTGCTCCAAAGATGCTCGATCACTGCTGTCTAATTTAACGAGCAAATACCCTTCCCTTCTCTCCGATCTCCTCAAGAAATTAAAAGACAACTTCGTTTTGGTCGGAAAGGTGGGTATCGCGGCAGCCAATTTATCAGAAAAATCATTAGCACATATATAATTGGTTATACAATCCTCCATACTTTGGTTCAGTTAAGTTTGTATCTGTTCACGGAGTTGCGGATTGGAAAATGGGTACCGGAGGAAGAAGACTTTACTATTATTTCCGGTTGGTTACATCAATATCCGTTATCCTCGACGGAAAATCATCTGGCTCGTTTGGTACTCTCTCATCTTAACTGGGGATTAGATAGGCACGTGACTTGAATGCTTGTGATATAGTCGATGATGATTGAACTGTGAATTAGTGATCATAGTCTGATGTCAATTTATTTATTTACAGTGATGGAAACTTGTGCCTTGGAATAAATTTACATCGACGTGTAGCTCTTCTGGTGGTTGAACTTACGATGAAATACATTCCCGACACTCCGGCACAAACCGCCTCTCTTCTTGCCGAAGGTGTTAAACAGGTGGGTGCTGGTTTTATTTCCATATTACCGATACCGATAGCGGCGGCAAACATTGTCCTCGACATATATTCAGGCTTTTTTTTTAAATGCTTGGTGTCTTACGTGTTCCACACTATCGTCGACTCAAAATTCTTTTGCGAAACCTTGATTTTGACTATAATTTTCACTGAAGTCACTTATTATCATTTGCAATTTGTTTATACTTGACTTCAATCCTAGGTATCATCAATGGTGAGGCCACAAAGTAACGAACATGGTTTCTCGTTATGGGCTTGGGAGATGGTTACTAGATTACGATTGCATCAGCTAGATAGATCTGCAGGTACAGCTCGTCATACTATGTCAAATCCAAGTGCGGCATTGGCGCACATTCCGGATATTGAGGCAGATCCGTCGCTGGGGATCCTTGCATCTGGTGTTAGGGATAAACAACCAATTGCCTGCTACATTGCCGTCCTAATGACAACGTGGGGTCATTCGATACCACTAATTTCTTTGAAAGGATTCAACCAACTACAGATACTGCAGTGTTACTATAAGTACGAACAAGTACTGATCGGGCTTCATCACATGGTTCCGTTTTTCCTCGAGTGTCCAGAATCAATGATCAAAAATGAAAAGTTTTCGAGCCTAGTCATATCGCTGATAACTGCGGACAGAACTTATATGAAAATGGCAAAGAACTTGATTGTCTCGGATTTTCCCGGACCGATACTGAAGCTGTTCGCCAACATGATTGAAACCCACTTGGAAGATTATCGCCGGTATAAATACTACATAAGGCAACACCTTTATTTATTTAGTTGAGTTTATGATGTCGATGTTATTTTGTTTTATAGATACTGCTTGCAGAGTCCGCAACCACTTGTTAATCTCTGGCTAAGAGTTCTAGCGCTTGTGCCTGATTGGAATAGAGACCAAAGTGTGATGTACTTGATGGATATAGTCATCAGAGCTGCATACTTTCATTTGGATGCAAGGGCAGAGACGGAGACTATATTTCATAACTTTTTCACTGTAAGTTGTTTAACAATTAATTATTTGACTACGCATACATCCTGCTTCCCAATCTCAATAAATATCTGACATGAAGTCACTTCGACCTAATCCAAACTTTCTTTTATCAGCTTACCATAGAGGGAGGTACAGAGGTATGTACTTCGTTAATTTTTAACTGCGCAACTCATTCCTTCTAAACTTTCGTCCCCGTAGGCTTGATAGTATCTGCATAAGCACTCGATTTCGTCTACTAAGTATTCATCACCATTTGTAGGACTTATTTTCACTGTTAGTTTTACCCGTTTCCTAGGAATCAGTAAAACGAGTACATACGTACGTCCTACGATCATATAATACGTTGCTTTCATTATTGGATTAGTTTCAATGAATTCGATAGTCCACTCTCGAATCTTCCAAGACATCTTGATAGCTTACCTGTTTTCCATTCTTCTGGCAGAACTTGGCATCAGGCAGAAATTCAGGGTCATTTGGATCGTTCCTAAGTTGGGCTACAGGTTCATCAACATCACCCAGTCTTCTGGGAGGACCCATACAGTCCGTATGGTTGGCTCATAGAGTTCTCACAACAGAACAACAAGACAGAGAAATTAACAGCGGTCTATGGCGAGAACTACTGAGAGAATTAGCTTCTCAAGCAAAAACATCTGTAGATACTGCGCTCAAGGTATGATTTCCAAAGAAATAATATAAAAACGGATAGATTTTATCATATAAATATCCTAAAGATCCTAATGATCCACTACTTATTTCAGAAAGCCTGTGCTACTGTGAAAGTCCAACCACTCGGAGGTAGTGGATTAGCTATATATCGATGGTCTCAACAAGCGCTTGATACTCCGATGGACCATCCGCTATTACCACTTCTGTGGCAAAACTTTTTCACTCTATTCTTAGCCAGGGTGCCTACAGTTACTGGGTCAGAATCAGATTGTTTTCACTTATTCGTAAAATCCAGATTTAACAGATTAATCCTCTTCTAACACAAAGAACATTGGATATCAAATTATAATAGAAAAATCGCTTGAATTTCTTGTTGAATAATGTGTGGATATTTTCAGTACCTTGGACAAGGGAGGCATAGGTGAGAAGTTCTTCGAAGGAATGATTAATTTGAGTTATTTCAAAAAGTTGAAGAAACGTCTTCATGATACGACTGAATATTTCCAAGTTAAGGGGGAAAGCGATTTGGATAATGGTTCACCAATAACTGACGAGAGAAGAGTGTTCTATCTCAATGCTGCTAAGTAAATAGATTTATTTATCATCATATACAAGATTCACTACAGATTTTTCGTTTAGTCATGGAAATATATCCCATTCTTACAGGTTTTATAAAACGTTAAGCTTATGGCTCGAAGAACCAAGATTACAAGAATCTGGATTATATCTACCCGCCTTACCACCGCAGTACATGTCGCAAAAGTTGACTCTCTTGATGCAAGGGGATCAGGTGCGTTTAAAACTTGAAATATCCTCTTTCACGGCTAATCAATGACTAAATCTTCAATTTGAAAGCTGTATCGATATTCATGAAAGACTATTGTATGTACCGATCTTTGCTTTGAATAATTGCAGGCTCCATGGCTTGAATATGTGGATTACGAGTCTGTTAGAAATAGTCAATTGAAGGCTGTAGCCGAATGGCAATCCTGCAGCTTGCGAAACTTGGATAACCAGTCGTCGAAGATGTACCAGACTCCGACAACACCTTCGGAGTCGTCGGATCCTCTGCAGAGAATATTTAGTAGATTAAATTCTTACAAGCAACCAATTCCTCCGCCAACTTTGAGCAAGAACAATTCATTTCTACCTCACATATCAAAGGAAAGCTTATACAATCCAGATGGGATTATCAACTTATTAAAGCCACATCTAAAAGCGATATTAGAATATGCTCAAACTTATAATCTAATGCTTTCTGAGCACACCGCGATCGACTGCAATTTCTTGGAACTTGTTCCAACGCTATACAGAGATGTGGAGAGTCGAATAACGCTCCATGCTCTTTGCGATCCTTCGCCTACTGGCCACAGATGTTCTAGATCAGGAACACCTCCCACTGTACATTGCGCCGGACCTGCTGTTATTGGAATAAAGGTATTATGCTACTCTTCTTTGTATGCCTGGAGCTGAGCTGTGTCAAACAGGTGTTTTCGAACGAGCTGACGTGTGTCCAAATCGACTTTCTATCATTCATCATTGTTACAGTAGTTCGCTCGTCTTTTGAAACACAATTAATTACCAGTTAGGAGTGGAGAACGCATCAAATAGTCTTAATTTCTCAACAGATAGAGAACCAAGGATCTAAAATCGGAGTACCAGTCAATCCGAATTGTTGCATTAGGTGCTTTTACTTTGACTAGATCTAACTCTGACCCAATGACTCGCAACTCCCAACTTTGACTTGATTATGCTTTGAAACTAGACATATGCCAGGTCTCCAAGGTGTATGTGATCCCTTAACGTAACTCAGGTGAAGCTTATAAACAATCTGGTCTGTTTAGATATCAGAAGCTCGAGTGAGCGATGGTGTGGACCATATGATAAGTCAAAACAGAGCTGAGTACGAACAGATATTGGTTCGAGCGAGTCAACCACCACCTACAAAAGTATCTCAAGGTTGCGTCTTCACGGATCATCTAATCGCGTAAGATTTACATGGTCAATAATATCAGTAGATCTATTAACATTGTTCAAGAAACGTTTTTTTTATCTCGACTCTTGACTAATATATGATATAAATAATCCGCAGGCTTCTCGAACATGAATTGAATGTAAACCGAACTAGCGAACACTCGACTGTTCTAAGCAATCTTCAGGAAACAGGAGTAAGACTCTTTTATCATCTGGTTGATTTCTACTCCGAAGAGGCAGCCTTATGTCCACCTACTAAGCAGCTTATTACTACATGCCTAGAGAAATTAGGCCAGGTAATACGCTAATGATTTTACAATACAATTATCATTTCAGACTAGCAACCAGATTTTAATAAGAGAGGTTGATATATATCATGGAAATGATTTGTTTCAAATCTCTGGTACACTCTGAATGAATATTTTATTGACTCTGTGCTTTCACCGCTCATAAGTCGCATTCTCAGACGTAATTCCAAGTTATTTGAGATTTTATGTACTTTGCCCTCACATAATTTGAGTATAATAAAGAGATAGTGGTTGTCGCAGGGTACAGGACGCATCATTCATTGAAATTCGCGATCAATCTTTAAGGCAATGTCCACAAAATTTCATATGAATTTAATATCTAACTGTAAGAACATTTATTTCATAGTTATTCATCAGCGGAGAAGAAGCTCAAGGTCAATGCTTACTGAAAACAATAATGCAACGGCCAGGACTGGGTGGCTTGCTCGGTCCTCATTTTACTCCGGTTGCTGGAGGGGCTTCAACTTTTTTGCCAATGTATCAAACTGTTGTTGATTTGGCGAGCGGACCAAACGCTGACCTTTGTTTCGTCCTGCTTTCAAAGGTAGGGGGTTTCAACTTCCTCAAGAACTAGAATAAGCGAATCTTAAATAACAAATCGACAAAACAGGACTCATATTCTTTCATCATTTTAAATTCACATCTTTCAGTTCGACGTTGGAAGCTGGCTGAACTATAGGCGACCCAGACTCAGCGAAAGATCCACATTTATAGATTTAGTATCCAAAGCTCTGTGCAATGCCGGTTTGAACCCTGAGGATGAGAAGCTCATATTACACGAGGTAATCTATAAAGATGTTGCAAAGAATTGTAAGAAACTGATGAACTTGATGAACAAACTTTTTGTATAAAGTGTGATTAATTCTATTTTGACTAGCTATTTCGCAATCATCTTCGACTCGTTCTTTTACATGAATTTCCCGAACATTACGGCGAAGTTTTAAGCGCGGTATTGCGAGGCAGTGAATCCCAGAGCCTCTCATTAGATGTTTGGCGAGATTTACTGGCTGCTCTGAGTGGAAAATTAAAAGGTCAAGGTCTTGTACAACCGACAAAAGTCAGAGATGAGATTCGGCGGTATGCTACAGAGCAGAGACTGCTCTCTCGACAAGAGGTAACTGTTATTAAATTAACAAGTTGAACATCCAACAGCATAAGATAAAATCATCAAAAGATTTTAGAAATGTGGTTGATTTCACCAATTAATAATCAGATTTAGGGTCTAGACGTCTCCATTGCTCTTATAATTTAAGACTCTTATAACTTAAGACACTTATTCCAGTCACAACGATCCCGAAGGTATTATTTTTTAGATTTCCTTGATCCCATGTAGAGTCACTCCTTCCAGGATCAGAAAAAAAACTGTAAACTACAGAACGGATAATTCTATCGACGGGTATTTTTTTTCTTTTCGAGAAAGAATTCTGAGACTGTAAGACCCCAAACCTGGCCAATAATTGGTGGGATAACTCGTGTATAAAAAATGTCTAGATGCATGATACGGCGGTTCTTCTGAGCAAACATTTCATGAAAGAACGATTACAATACGGTCTCTACGGACTGTATCCTAAATACAGGGTTTACAATGAACCTTTGGCCACATTTCTCGGCATGGTTGGACACGCGCTCGTTGTATTGACCCTACATTCCGACAAAGGAACACTAGCTGACCAGCGTAAGTTGGATGAATAAAGTACAAATATATTGAAAAAAAAAAATTGGTAATTAGAGAATTTGTTCTAACTTCAATTCTCGTTGCAGTATGCGACCGGATATGGCCAGTCCTAGGGGAGATGTTTGCGCCATGGATCACGCCATATTGGACAAGAAATTTGCGCGAGCCAACTGCGGCGTGGATCCAACAATTAACGGATGACAGATCTGTCCTACTTCCGTGGATAATAGCCGACGGGCCTTATGCGAACAGAACTGTAGCGATGTTTGTTGAATGTATTAGATTCATCATAGACACTATGCCAGCGTCAAGCAAAATTCTATGTTTCCTATGGCAATTTTATGTGACTAACTTCGCTCATGCCTCCGTCAAAGATCATATATTGAACGTTATTCATGGCAACTTTTTGTCCCTACCTTGGGACAGATTCAGTCCTAGTATAGCCGATATCGAACTCATGGTTAAAGTAGTCGATCAGTATTTACCGGACAGCCATCTGTTTCTGGGTAGTGTATTCATTAACATTAACTGGCAGACTTGGGCCAGTGAGATATTGTCCGTTCAACCACTTCCAGTTGCTGCTAGAATGCATATATGCTTGTTGAATTTACTCGTCAAACTTTCGAACGAGCCTAACGTCAGGCAGGTGAGGAATGAATTTCTGTGAATATTTCGTTTCTTGAATATCGAAAGATTCGTTCTCAGATATTAATTCGTGTCCGTTATTTGTCTACATATGCAGAATGAGAAAGCTGTGCAAATAGTTGTAGCTGCAGAAAAATTTGCATGGCATTTGGTCGACGCCGCTGCTTATGATCAGGTGATTAACTGGTACGTTATGAGCTGCGATCCTAGAGCCATTCTTTATCTGGATTCTGAGCAAACATGTTCAATCGATGGAGCTATTAACAAGTGAGTAAACGCTGATATGACAAAATTATCGGGACTAGTAGGTGAAATCTAACTTAATGAATATTTGGTTTTTCAGTTTGTTGAAACTTGCTGCGGCGTACGATCCCAACGCGACTCATTTTCATCCCACGACTTTGAAAAAGAGACAGATTTACGTTAGATCTTCAGTGAAATTATTGGTCAATTGTACTACTCGTCATAAAGCACTTCTCACTAGTGATCCCAAGGCATTCACCGATGCTTTATCCAAGATGTTGGATGATATGGAGTCCGTAATTACAACTAGTGAGTTTAGGAACCTAGGTATATCTCGGGTGGAAATATTTTTCTGGATTTTTATTAGAGAAACAGTCGATCCTCATTTTTGAGAACGTTTCTTAATCAAAATAAAAAAATAAAACTTGCTGAATTTATGTGAAAATATGTGAAAACTTTTTTTCAGAGTTTATCGGTTGAATATTTCCACCAGGGATAGAGTTCACTGTTCTTTAGACTTCTAGAAACTTTGTACTCTAATGAGAAGTTTGTAAATATGTACTGAATTCTGATATTCTTTATTCAACAGCTGTATCAAAAGCTCAACAAGCTGCCGAAGCTGGTTTACTAGTTACCGAACTTCTTCATTCCATAAACCAGAGTGGTCCATTAGTCGAACAACTAAGAACTAGCTGGGCTTCTTGGCTTTCAAACAGAACTGCTAGTAGTCCTACGCTAATGGGAATTCTACGCGTTATCGGAATAGCTGTTGCGTCGCCATCAACTCTTGGAGAGCTCATGGAAGCTGCTCTTGATGCGTATTTCAAGCATAATGGTAGTTAAATTCATCTCTATTTCTTATTTCTCTTAAATATCCTTGTATTGTATCGATCCCATTTCAAATCAACGAGTTCTTCTTTTTCAGATCTAGTCGCTGACGAAACTCTGCCAACTTGGGGTTGGGTACTGACCATATTGCAGCCGGTAGTGCCGCGTCAACCACCAGTTGAAGGAGCACTAGTAGCAGAAGGTAGAGTCCTGGCGCTTTATGCATTGTTGCTTAAGAGGCTACCCTCTTGCCGGAATATCAAAGAGGAAGGGATGCTGTTAGTTAACTTAATCGATTGGATTTCAACGATAAAACCAACGTAAGCACGTGAATTCTCTCTTTGCTATTTATTGATTTTTCGAACACACCTCCAGGACCGTTTTATATTTGATATAAACGTGTGGGACCATATGGGGAAGATGGGTGGAAAAGAGCCCCTCAAATTAGGGAAAATAAGGTAATTCCTTCGCTGTTGGATTAATTATAGAACAAAATTTATTACAGCGAATTCATAGAAGAGAAATTGCCCTTGTTATGGGGTAAGTCACTGGAACTTGCCTACCGCCAATGCCAGTACAGTGAAAATACGGTAATCGCAACCAGAGCATTGAAGGGCTTGGCTCGTTCTCTGCTCATCACAGCTGACGACGTCGGTCAAGGATGGGGTATCTTAGGAGCAATTGGTCTCAGAAAAGGATCTCAGTTATCGATAAGGTGATAAATTTATATCGTCATTGAAACTGAAATTGAAATTGAAATTGAAATTAGCGATAGATTTGGAATGATTGTTTTATTTACAGATGTAAGTTCCTGAGTCGAACACTCGGCGTTTATTGCTTGGCCCAATTACCCGAATCAAAGTCAGAACAGCAATTGGTTCGGTTTACACCCCACTCACCAGGGGTTGCGCCTTCCAGATCCAGTGAATCAGATCCTCTTGATATACGGCCGAGTGCGGATGCTATAAAAGCCATGCAAACCTTAGAGGCCTTAGTTACGAATAAACAATACGCCGAACTTAAGGGCGACATTGAACAGGCTATCCGACTTATAAGAGATTCAGGAAACTCGCTTCACAATGCCGTAGCTGTGGCTGGCAGCCTCACCGCAGAGCTTTATAATAGAAGATATTTGCACGTTTTGATTGAATAGATGGTCTGTAGGATGGTAAATTGTTTGAGCGTTGAAATCGACCTTTCAAATTGCTCAGGATTTAAGTAATTAAAATTATCTAGTCATCCCGATGTCTGAAATACAAAATGACAAGTTTATTGCGCATGGTTTTTTCCGACCGGTTGGAGATAGCACGACGAATCGACTGAGCGTGAAACGTTTTTTCGAATTTTAAATGATATAACTTGATATTATTTAGACTGGATAAACCTCGGAAATAAGAATTTCCGAAGCAATTCTATTATTATAGACGAATATATGAATTGATTATCTAGTCGTCGGATGCAAAACTAATGCCATTTTCGATAAGATGGTACGTTGTTATCCGAAGATATACGGAAACAGGAGTTAGCAGCTTGTAGGATTCGGTGGGATACGATTCCTGGTGGAGAAAAAACTACGATAGGATATTATTGAATCGATCGAAAACACTATATAACAAGATTGACGAATATTATCTATTTCTATAATATCCTATCGTGTTTTTTATTCAATCTTATAATAATCTACATGATATATTCTTATTAGCAAGTTGATCGGTACATCGATATTTCCATAATTATTGTATCAAATTATTAATAAGTTTTTAAATCCCATTACATGTATTGTACATGTTTTTTTTTTTTTTTGTTTTTTCGTTTTATTTAACACCGTGAACATATATTTTTAATCTACTTGTTATTGAGAAATTCAATGATATTGTATAAAGATAAGATAAAAAAATATTAATATATATATTTTATAGCTGAAACACTAGTGTCGACAAATAATCGAATAATTGATTGCATAAAGGCACTTAATTTATTAGTGATCTTGGTCATTTTTCACTTCCATTCAATTGAGTGAAGTACAGAAAATTATCAGGCTCATTATGTTTTCTTTTAGTCTCATTTTTCGACTTCATGCTTTGACCACTTGGCCTTAACTAGGCTGTGATGTTATTTTGGTTAAGGTAGTGTACTGTATTATAAGGCTGTGTTTAATAACGGGGCACGTGTATTTTTAAGTGTATTATATTATATCATATTATATTATATTTCATTCTGAAGATATCAAAATATCAAATGTATATTTATTGAAATGATGTGTATGATGCAGTATACGTACTACATTAGCTCAAGCACTTGATGAAAGTATTGGAGGTAAAGAATTCGACCAACGAAAATACGTCTAGTTTTTGTAAAGAAGTAACCCAAACTTACTGCCATCTCAAATTTTCAGAAAGCTTTTCTTTCCCTTGCTTTTTGATTCCAATGATCGTGTGAGCATATTCCTAATTTTTAGACCTATACGTTTTGGAACACATAGTGTTCAGTAATTCTTGAAGTCCTGAAGCTCAATTGAATTAGTATAGAATTATGCTAGAATTGTACTTGTGTCCTAGATATTTAAAAAAAAATTAATCAAAAATTCAGATTGGAAACAATTGAGCAATATAAGTACGGCTTTCATGAAACTAAGTTTTGTCCAAACACTGTGAAGTCATTTTAAAGAGCAGGTAGCTACCTGATCTAATGAGTTGGTAAGCCTACGATTACTGGACGGCCACTGTATATCAAGGAACAAAGGTGAATATTAAAGGATACTAAACCAGGTACTACACTAAACTATTCTGCTCGCAGTTCACAGCAAACCGGCAGCGCTCAGCGCTCGCTGGACGGGCGGGGAAGATGCGAATCACCCCTAGCGGACAATTATCGGGATTCGCCATTACATTTTCTATCATACAGCTATCAGACACGTGCAAAATAGCGAATCGCGAGAGAGAAATTAAGAGATAACTTGTTAGCGAAATTTTCTGGTTTTTCTGTAAAAACTGTGACCCTGCTTTACCCCTGGACCTTTAGAGATTGGATATTGATTAACTTGGATTGCTTTTGGATAATACGACGACTTAGCTTGCCCCCGGACCACGAGGTTGCTTAACGAACGGACCGTTGAGCCGAAGATACTCACGCCGTACTTAACCACCAGGTAGGATCTTTCCGATCTTTCACAACGCCAAGTCCCGCATTGAAGCCCTTACACCTATACGAGTCTCGAGAAAAAAACCCCTAGCCTTCAGAAAAACAGTCCCGTGCTTTTGCCCGCGAACCGTCACCCCGTTGCGAAATTCAAATAGTACCGTCGAGTCACGTGGTCCTTTGCGCCGCCGCTGTCATCTCTCCTCGTTCCGCAATCGTCACGCGTCACAGCTGACTGCACAGTGACTCTCTTATCCCCGAGTGAGTCGAACAGTGACGTTCAGTCCAACGGTCAGCTGTTCCTCATGAGTCTCGCGCCTCTAGTCAATAACAAAACAAAGTCAATAACTTTTATTATACGACAGGTAGCGGGCGGTAAAGTCGCAACCTTTTTCTTTTTTTTTTCTTAATAAACAATCTCAATTCTTGAATATAAATATCGGTGTCTTTACTCCTCGCCACGACGAAAAATCCCTTTGCCATCCGGCTAGTTCAGTAGCTACGAGCGCGAGAGAGAGAGAGCGAGGTTTTCAACCCCGAAGTCTGGCGCTTGAAGCAGCTTCTAGAACCATATCTACGTTAGAACCAGGTTTGTACGCGGATTATTTTTCCTGGGTACTCAAGCTCAGGGAAAACCCCCGTTACGAATTTGGCACCTAACGTGGGTCCCGATTAAAAACACCTCGGGTAAGGCCGAACCCACCGCTTCTGCCGTGGTTAGTTTTTGTATTTTTTTTTTTCCCCAATTCAGCTAATCTCTCTACACTTAGTCTCGATACCTATCGCGCTACTTTCCCCACGCTTCTCCATACACTCAGAGTTCCGGGTATCGCCTGAAGCTTCCGCTAGTATGCGTAAAGTCACTTCCACAGAAGTAAGGGAGGGCTACCGTCGTCTGAGTATAGACGCGGACGACACCGACGCGGTTATCACCTGGGTGTGTGGCCTATCTGACACCGCGGTAAGGACCCTCCTCTCTAGTTTCGGTCTACGTTCACTTGATCCTCCGGACGTAGGTCGCTGGAGGCTACTCCGGTACCACCAGCTCTCTAGGAACCGCGATGTCACCTGGGTGGCCGAAGAAGACGAGTTACCGGTTCCGGTAACTGGGGAAGCTTCCGACTCAGGTCCCGAACACCCTACCGCTAGCCCCAACCCCGCGAGCGACGCAGTGCCGATCGCTGTTCTGCACGAAGCTCCGCGGAAGCCGCGGTCCCGAAACCGCGGCAAGAAGCGAAAGAGAAACACCCCTGTTACCACCCAGAATCCTGCACCCCCTGCCCTGATGTCCCTTACCTTCCCCACACCTCCTACGTCTACCGAAACTCCAAGGAAGGCAGTTTATGGCCAACCTGCGGTCTCTTCCTCCGGTAATGCGAATACTGGGTTGCCAGCCGGCTGCTTCCGGTGCTATGCCCCTGGACACTTCGTCCGAGAGTGCCCCCACCCTTCCTCCTATACTGCGCGCTCACACTGCCGGAACCCTGGAGTCATCGATGTGATGCTCGGGACCCGCTCCGGCAAACGCCGACGCGAATCAGTAGGTCGGATCCCTACTCATTCCTCCGTTGTGCGTATGCCCTCTCCTCCCCGAGACGATTCAGCCAACGATACTCTGGCCCGAGAGAGTCAAAGAGATCCCCGATACTACCTACCAGTAAATATAGCCGGTAGAGACCTCAATGCCTTATTCGATCCCGGGTCTAGCCGAACTTACATTGGCGGACCTGCGATACACCGGTTCCAAGACCTGCAGTCCCAACTTATCGCCCTTTACGAGTACGACATCGTATACCCCAACGGTGCCGTTGATGCCGTGACCGGCGAGATGGAAATGCCAGTGCGCATCAGCGGGCGAACTTGTCCCATTGTAGTCCGTGTTGCGCCCTCGCTCCAGTACAGGTGCATCTTAGGCATGGACGTTCTCACAGCCTTCGGTTTCCGCGTCGATTTCGCCCGCAATACTTGGCAGATACGATCCGCGACCGAGTCTGAGTCCCGGACAACCCCTGGGAGAAAGCCCAAGGTTCCGAACCCCCCGGGGAAAACAAGTCTGCCGGCCTGTCCGAGCTAACTCGCTCCGAGAAGTCCCGCCTCGACACTCTTCTTACCCAGATCCTACCCCCTTTGAATCCGGACCCTGAAACCACCCGACCTAGTTACGCACAGTATCGATGTCTAAGTACACAGCTGTCCACAGCTCGACCAAGGTCTGCCTTTCTGGACTTCGGGAGAGAGCTAAGACCGCCAAAAAACCGTGCCGCGTTCGTAGGCTCGACGCATTGCGAGACCTGCTTTCGCAGAACCGACTGTGTACAGCCTGATGGACCCGGACGGTAATTCCGCGTGAAGGACCTCAAAGTCTAGTGCTCCGCCACCGCAAATCTATCCTAAACTGCCACCGTCTCGAGACTCGTTAGGACTTTCAGATATTACCCCCCTCCTGCCCGGTACCGAGTAACGCACTAATACCTATCCTACTATACAAGGTGACGATGAAAGGCTACACGAACCAGGGACGCCTCACGTCGAACTCCCCGAATCTTAAGATCAGACGAGATCCGGTGGAAACGAGGGACCGCCACGACGCCCACCTGGCAATTCGGTGGTTCCCGAAGATGAAGGAGTGGGTTCACTTCCTGGCGGAGACTTCAACCACCCTAGCCAGTGAGCCAGAAGCAATCGAGCCGACCCCCCCAGGAAAGCCCGTGACCGACCCTCTGGCATTTAGGGGACCTGTGGTCGTCCCGGCTACGGAGATTCCAAGCGCCCGACCCCAAATACCAACTCTTTCCTTAATCCCCAACTCTCCACAAGTACGGCACCCTCTTCCAATACCACCTCCTGCCCCTACTATTTCCACTCCTGAGCCCTCTAAAACAAGGCGCCGCCGAAACCGCCAACGCCGCAGGCGCCGCAGTACTCGGGCCTTGGCCCCTCCGAACGCAAGCATATCCAGCTCGCTGGACCTGCCTCGTGGACTTCCCCAACGGTGTACTGCCATCCGTAGGGATTTCGAGCCCGAAAAAAACTCCAGGCATGACCCCTTTCCGCCTCTCGAGAGTCCTGGACCCCATCGCCCGCCAGCTCGTATGGCCGGATTGATGGACCACCCGTACCCCCGTCCGTCGGACTTCCTGACCGTAAAAACTCCGGCTCCTGCTCCCGTGAGCCCTTCCTTGAGAACTCCACCGGCCACCAGACCCTCATATTGCGCCTGTGACCCGATCCATACTGATTGCTTCGCGTGTGGGTGGCGCGGTTACACTGCCCGTAACTGCCCCATCCACCGAAACACCTGGGAACAGGCCTACGTGGCCCAACAACTCTCTCGACAGACCCCGGACGACGAAACTGTTGCCGCGGAGAGTGCCTTGGCCCTTCCGTCGCGCTTGACGCCTCCCCCAACACAGACGCCGCAGAACCCTGACCTCGCTCTAGTAACGGCGGTCATCGAGGTTCTCCGCCGCCTGCGATAAAGACCCCCCAGTCTCGGAGTACCGTGTGAGCAGCCCAACGTCAGCTGTTCCTCACGAGCCCCAACCCGCACCTCTAGACATTAACAGGTCTGAGAGCACCGTAGGATACAAAGTACAATCAAAGTCAATAACTATAATTATACCTTATACGCCAGGTAGCGGGCGGTGAAGTCGCGATCTTTTCCTTTTTTTCTCAATAAACAATCTAAATTTTTGAATATAAATATCGGTATTTTTATTCCTCGTCCCTGTAACGTCTCAGTGGACGACATACTCCATTCATGCTTTTCACCATGTGAGATTGCTGGAACTAACTATATTACCATATAATTAATAATACAAGAACCTAGAATTGTGGATGAAAACACGAAAATACACATTTTGTCCAATTCTTTCTACATATATTTGTAAAAACACTGGACGACATCTTAGTATAATTAATCGTTCCATTATACATCTAAGAATGCTTAATTTCACCAGTCACTCATCATTTCACCTTTAATCTTACTACTTAGTCAAATCCATTATCACACGCTAAACACTACAAATACAACATTATAAACTATTTACTTTAATCATAATTGAGATAGTTAATGTTATATTTTATATTATATTTCGGATTTAGTTTTAAAACCTAGCATACCGATTGGATTTCAAACATCATGTACACAGACACATACACGCATAAAACTGGACCGTTGGGCTCAACGGTTTGTCTTGAGATGACATACGCAATGCCAAAACAATGACGTCACGATATAATGCACACTAATCAACACACCTATCTCATATTCGAATTATGAAATATTTTATATCATACCAATTTCCACCAAATAATCTCTCATACCACATTATTCAAGAATCTATATCAACTAACGAGGTAGTATTACAGTTCATTCTATACTGTCATGTTTTGGTCTTATGATCGCACATCTTCATCTATACTATATTATTAGTTAATATACTATGTTATTCTTCTATATAATCAATTTATCAGAGGTTTATTACTTATTAATATATTATAAATCATGTATCCATTATATTATTAATCATTTTGATATAATCACATTATAATGTTATATTCATTCTATATTGTTGCTTTGTGAGCTGTGCAAAGCTAAACGCTTTGCCAATAATTTTAGTATAAACAATAACATGACTCCGTTATCCTCTTCGAATATTTAAACAACGGAGTTACTTGGAATATCGAGTATTGGAATGCTTAGACAAAAATCCGCTATAAACGATTAGCCGAACAATAATCAAAGCTAGCAGGACACAAAACCAAGACCGATAGTAAAGAAAAATAATCATTCAACAGTCGATGGAATACAAAACTAAGAGATACCCACAGAAAACGACTGGTAAAATGAATACGTTCACAACTGTCAAATTTTGAGCCCACACATAGGCTAAAGTAATTTAGTGTTCAGCTATCTTGTCAGTTAAACATTCGAGGAAGGGTTCTCAGCTTTTATCAATACATTATAATTTGTTCTCATGAACTAAAATTAAGAACAGAATTATAAATCTATGTACACATAACTATATCTACCTAAAATAAGTTTCACTGAAAAAGCCTTAGAGTCATGTAGTTTGAAAATGATCAGTAGTTTGAAAATGAACACGTAAAAATCAAAAAACGAGCGAAGAAATACAGTCGTTGAAGGTATAGAAATTCATACAAGTTCCAAACAACCCTTATAACAATGAAGAACGAATTGACCCGAAAAGTCAAAACTGATAACAAAGGAAAAGACGATGCGCCAAATGTCAAAAACTCAAGAACCTTTTTGAATATATGCCAGACACGTGAAGATGTGCTGGGTAGTAGAAGACAAGGATACACCTGAAAAAGACGAAGGAGGGTGCAATTACAGGAAATTCATGTATACACTATTACATCCAGAAGAAAGGCAGTCTACAGTCACCTGCACAATTTTAAGTCCTATGCAAATTGCCCTGGGCCTGGACCAATCGTAGACGAAAAAGGCCGCAATCAAGCAGAAGCCCCACGCAGTGTCCTAATTACGGATTCCTGTATGCTGGCTCATCATATATAACACCTACCACTCATCAGGACGAGTACTACTGCACTTGACTTGCCAGCTTAATTCTCAAATCTCAGTCTACACAACTCATTCTTCGATCGACACTTACTGGTCTACTCTGGTTTTACACTCCGCTCAACTTTCATTCAACGTTCTAAGCCCTGAATAATCTTCAGTTTTGACCACGATCGACTTCTCCTTCTTGAAAGATTCACTCCAATTCTATCGCAGTTTACTATTGTTCATTTTCAAATTCAATGAGGTTTTTTTTTTCTAATTGTAATTCATAGAACTCACCTATTAACAACGTTTAATCACTAAAATTCAGTGAAAGTTATTTAAAATATATGAACAATTATAATGACCATCCTACAAGATAAATAAATCAAATTGTGAACCTTGAAGAATCGAACGTTTAATTGAAAAACCACCTTTCAAGATCTTCAGGAGTTCAACGTCTGTTAACAGATGACCCTCAGCAGCCAAACAATGCAGGAAAACTTCTCACAAACTTACATAAACTATTGGGATCAATAGTCCTTTTTCAAAATATCAATTTATTCCATTAAAACACCGAAATCCGAGAATACGCAAAGTTTGAACAGTCAGACGACTCAAACTCTGTAAATTTAATATAAGATTGATCCCATCCATTGTACTTGTACTTAATCGATAATTAGTGACCCACAACTACTGAGTGTACGTCTAGATTGTTTGTCGTAATAATTCCAGCCGTGAGATTCTAGGTTCGTCCATGAACGTCTGCTCCGACATCACACCCCCACAAAATCCCTCTACCATTCTGCTAGCTCAGCAGTCACGAGCGAAAAAGAGAGGACTCCAACCCCGGAGTCCAGCACCCAAAGCAAACCCCACAACCATCTACGTTGGAAATCAGGTTCGTACGCGGATTATTTTGCCTGAGTCAATAGAGCTCAGGGAAATCCCCCTTATAATATTTATATAACATACTAAAATTGTTGATTCAGTATTAGATGCTTCTAAACCGGTTGCAAAAGAGATTCTAAATTAACTCCGATACATATTATTAAAAAAAATAGCTGCAATTATGTATTATGTATGTATATAGTATCGCTATAAACTATAATACATAATAAACATCGTGTGTGTATATAAACTATTATATGACACGACTCCATAGCATCTAACATTCAATTCAATTCATTTCATTCAATTTATTTGATTTCTAAAGAAAAGTGTTGAGTGAATGATTTAATAAGGACAAAGAAATGATCTATTTTTGATTCATGCACTGTACAGACAAGCTCACACATTGACAAAGAGAATAATAGAGTAATTCATATACTTCTCTGGAACTGCTAGTGTTGCATTGATTATGGTAATTGCAGATTTCTATTGATCATACTTATCAATCATTTTCATCGTGTGCACGACCTCTCTTCATTTTTGTAGACATTGGGGAAAATTTGGAGAACCATTTACTAACTAAATTAGTTCCATCGGCAATCCGTTTCCTCAATCATCATTGTGTTGCCTTACCATTTCCATGGTGAAGGGCATCATGAAAGTTAATGATACATATTTTATGGTATCACGTTTCTATCAAGGTTTCTTCATCTTAGCTTCTTCAGCTGCCACTTTGTCAATAAATAGGCAATTATCTTTAAAACCAAAAGATGTCTGTCTTGACCTTAGGTAGGACTGTATATCTATAGATATACCAATTCTTAACGCAGTCGATACCTAACTACATCGTATTATTGATATGATAAAATATCATCTCATAATATGAACATACAATATTAATTATTTCAATTTAGCAGTTATAAATTACTTTCTTCGACTCTTTGGGCTGATAAAAAGTAAATCTGTACTTCAACTTTTACGTAAGCTTTTGACTCAACTCGTTTCGAAACTATTTTTCCGAATAAATTGTACGTCACCACTTTTCCAGAAAATTCGATAACTTTTCAATCCTGATATTGACTATTTTTATCGTACAACAGCTGTTAGACGAAAATATATTTGTGAAAGATTCAATTTAAAACCTAAATATTTTGCGCTGTGAAAGACTTTCGCAGCGGATCGATGGGGGCTATATTTATGTATACTTAATTTATATCAGTGGCTCGCTGGGATGGCAGAATAAGAGAATTTTTTTCACTACTTTTTTCTCACGTATCCTAAGTATAAACGTCGTAAGTTTCAAACCAGAGAATGGTTTTCCGATAAGTCAAAAATTTGTTCCGAAGAAATAAAAAATGTATGTTGTATCGCTCATGTCATAAGCTAGATATAGGTAAATCAGAACGATGATTATAGAGTTTATAGACCAGCGTTATAGGCAAGGGTATAATAGTGTAGATGCACAAATCACACTCACATATACAGGGTGAATCCCTAACGTCCGACCGCTAAGAGTTGTGTTGAGATGGCCGAGAGTCGATATCTGCAATTATTTGCTACTAGACAGTCAATCAGGGACTTTGTAGCGACTAAAACAATTCCCGATTTGGACTCGCGGGCGCCTCAACACGACTTTTAGCGGACGGACGTTGGGAATTCACCCTGCATATGCATACAATAGATATTATTATATGGTATATATATATATATATTAATACAATGTATTTACAAATACTTACAAAAAATTAATCGCCACCATGAACATCGAAGGCAGTTTATTTGGCGATAAACAATAATAATTGTTTGCTTAATTTATAAACATCAACTCAACTGCAACTGATTACTTCACGTGAGTTAAATCACTGTTCCCTGAGCCAGAGACAGCTACAATGTCCCCCCCCCCCCCCCATATCAGCAGCCAGTCTCAACTCTCGGTCCTAGACTCCTGGATCAAGAGACTCGGTAGAGTCTTGCCGCCAAGTACATTGAAAAGAAGAAACTTTTATGCACCGCGCGAGACTCGACCGATTATACTCTACAGGTTAAGCTGTAGCTCGCTTCAGCCAACTGCGAATTGTCTCGTGATTTTCGCCAAGCCATTTGATGTTTGCCTCAGCCTTTTCCGCAGCCTGTTCAACCGCACGCGTTGCCGTACCAAGTTCAACGCTGTGCTCATTTGCAAACTCCAACAGCTGCAGAGATATACATGATATTATACATACATTGATGATGCGCATTAATATGGATCGGAATTGAGCACTGATAATCTATATCTAATATTAACTGGATAGCTGACTAGCTTACTCGGCCCGTGCCTATTAGAAGATAGAAAAAACGACAAAAGTGCTACAAATGATGAAATAGCCTCACTGGAGCTAACAGGTCACGTGGCTGTGCTAGTTCCAAAAAGGCTACCGTGGTGCTTGTGTTATTTTCTAAGGCACAGGCCGCTCTATGATGGAGCATCTAGGAATCAACTAATTCCAGTTGGTATAGAGATCAGTCGAAACAAGTGAGCAGAATGATCATGGGAACAGTTAGAAAAAGCACACTCACCTCTTTGAGTTCGTATTTCGTGTTTATTCTCTTTGTCGATGATTTGATAAGGTTGTTGATCGTCAGACGCGAAGTTCCCAGACTGCAAGGAAGTAATAAAAGTCGATTAAGGAGAATCGTAGCCACAAAGAGTTGACTATGGTCTTCGACAACCATAGTTACAAGCAGATGTAGTGGGTTCAACTTACTATGCCTTTATCCGCGTCCACTGGTTCCTCAAATAGTTGAATGCCAACGGTTGTCCAACAACGTTATTGGCAACTGATCCAAACACTCTAGCCGAATCTTGTTTTCTAATACCAGAGTTCTCTGACACAGCCCAATTCAAATATCTGCTTAATATCCAGGTATCCCGGGTGCATCCTAGCGCATGAAGTAGCAGGTCTTTCTCTGAACCAACGTTTGTCTGTTGATAGCGTTGCCAGGCAAAGTCCCATTCGGTTTGGCCACCCACACGGATAGCAGTGCAGTAAACGACGCTCTTCAAATTCGGCGAAATCCTAAGAATTTTCATTCATATTTCGGGCATCAGGGTAAAGTTTCAACTTATCGTCAAACGATACGTGATTTTATGATTTCAACCATCGCATACTCACGGGTTATTTGTGTCTGGATTCGGCGTTGTGCGCCAATTGTGAAACTGTGTTATCGCGTTCCGTACGCAGTCCTCGTGCCCCAAGCTACAGGCCCAACTCAATACGTCAATGCGGGTGAAAACGGTTAGCTGCGGATCTCCTAGGGTGTCTTTGAAGCCAGTTTGCTTGTAGATATTGTCAAGTAGCTTCAGCGCGAAGATCTGCAACCATTGACTGTATTAATTACAGGGCAGGAACAGAGCTGTTTATAAGTCTTTGAGCATTGGATGATTTTCACAGAAATGATTCAAATACATGGCCACACTATAATTTAAACGATCACAACTTCGTTCTGGAAGTTCTGAACGGTCAGGTGCCCAGTACCAAAGCCACGGAATAAACTTCCAGTTATTTGACAAATGAAGAACATAGTATGGAGGTAGTAAATTGAGAATCAAAGTGAGAGCCAACTATACTTGGAATGTTAGCAAAACCTTCATACATCAAATAAAAAAGAGACCATAGTTTTATCAACCTTACCCTAAATTTGTCGTATCCTTCCGCCTTGACTAGCATGCTATCTAAATATCCCATAGCGGTGAACGCAGCTTTCCATGGAAGATATTCAGTTTCATGAGCGAGATACGAAGTCACATCCAAAGCTGTTGTATAGTTGAGTCTGCCAGCCCTGGCCAGATTGAGAGCATCGTCAATTAATTGTGCTCTGTTAATGGTCGCGATCTTTGTAAAGGAGGCTTTATTCAACTCTTGGATAATGAGGCGCCAGTTTTTCTCGTCGTAATTAACTCGATAATAGCCTGGAAACAGTAAATGATAATCAATCATTGGATTTCAACGTTCGAAGTCCAGTGGATACTATTAGGGATACTAGTTTAACTGTTAAAGTTCAGTAGTTTTTAGCAAAGTATATACTATTGGATTACATAGTATAGCTGATAGGATTCAATATTCTTGAAACAATGCGTACACCAAGTGTCGGCTTCGGAAGACATCTGTATGTTTTGTATGCGACGCAGAATCGTAAGTTTCTCGGTCATTTCTTGATCAAATGAGATGAGATAGTGCACAAAATGTGTGGTTTGGAATATTCATTTTGATCGGTTATGTGGTATGGTGAAAAACTGTCCGGTCTGACGTCGAATGACTCATATATAAAAACGTACTAACGGACTAATTGAATTGGCTTTATTTTACAACTATTTGTCAAGAATGAAGTCGATTATTTGCCTTCGATTTTGTTGGAACAACAGAATACTGCATGAAGCACAGTATACACTATTTTTGCCTGACCACCACTTTTAACTGATAGCGCTGATGCTGATGGTGCACGAAATTATTCTTAGAATATTGTATTATCAGTGCTGCGATTCTATGAATTTCAAAAGTACCAATAGTTTCTTTTCACTCAACGGTTAGCCATGTATGAACAATAACAATAACTTTCATGCATGTAGAAGATATTTGATGTGACAGCAGTTCATCTTACCAGTTTCTTGGACATTGAAGATCATCCAGTCGCTCGGACCTGCCTTCAAAGCCTCCAACGAAATCGTCGGCGTAGCTTCCATCCAGTGCGATGGTTTTGTATTGTTGAATTGAAGCTCGTTCTGAGAGGTGTAGGTAATCGGTACCCACCACAAAGGTTTCTCATCGGAATGTGAAACCGACATACCAGTTCGAAGCAGGAACCGTTCCTAAAAGCGGGGTAAATAGCGATTGGGAATAATGGAAACCAAAATACAGTCTAGAGATGAAAACTTGTGACAGTTAATCTAATTGTGAATAAACGTCATTCTGTAGAGAAGAACGTGGTTATATTCTTCTCCTGTGATTATACATACATGTCGTTTTATAATTGATTATTACCTGCGTCAACATTGCGCTTCCTTCCTCATAGTTGCGGTTAACCGTGATTACCGGGAACCCAGTTTGCAGAGTCCAAGTGTCCATGATTTGTTTAATGGTTATACTCTGATCCAACACTTTATCCTTGTGCGCTTGCTTTGTCAGAGCATCCCAGAGGTCGTTTTGTTCCGCGCTTTGGTAAGCTCTTAAACAAGTCGTGAGATGAATTCATTAATATAATATACAAGGTGCATTGGGATTTGTTCAGACATTTATCGCGGTACAAGAGTATACATATACTATGTAATATACGTGTATACTATGTCATAAAATGTGCAATATCCACTCACTTTTCTCTCAAATAATTACTAAGTCCTCTCTTGAATACATCGGTAGTAATGAAATGATCCATCATACGTATTATGGAGGCACCTGAAAGACCGTCAATCATGTAGACATATGATAATATATTTAGAGATTTGCATGACGTTGATAATTGACTTACCTTTTCCGTAAGAAATTCTATCGAATATTTCACTGATTTCATCGGGATGACCGACC
Organism: Tenthredo notha; assembly: GCA_914767705.2. NCBI lineage: Eukaryota > Metazoa > Arthropoda > Insecta > Hymenoptera > Tenthredinidae > Tenthredo > Tenthredo notha. The sequence goes on from OU611916.1 coordinate 4,510,562, forward strand.
TCAACAGATATCGGATGGGATGACTCCAGAGCATCCAATGCAAAGACATTTTGTAATTCATGAACAACGAATTGTTCCAGTACTTTCCAGGATGGCTCCACCTTTTAAAAAATGTTTGTGAGTGAATAGTGACAATGATTGCACACAGACTACTTGGATTATCAGGCGAAAGGCTTAAAAAAAGCTCAGCTGTTCTTAATCTCATAGAAACTGATATGGAGATTTTTACAAACTCGAAGCCACATCAACTTACTGCATCCATACCGATGTATTCGACGTAGCTAGCGAAACCTTCATTCAACCAGAGATCGGTCCACCAACTTGGCGTCACCAAGTTACCAAACCACTGATGGGCAAGTTCATGCGATACGACTGTCGCCACTCGTTGTTGATTACTGCTCGTCGACACACCTTCTTCATACAGCATAGCTGTCTCTCTGTCAATTTGTTGATATTTATATTAACTTACTTTATTGGCAATTAGCTGACGAATACAAAGCTCATCGATGCCTCTTACCTGTAGGTAATTAGCCCCCAATTTTCCATAGCGCCTGCTGAGAAATCGGGGAGAGCCACCATGTCCATTTTGGGCAGCGGAAAATCAATTTGGAAGTAATTTTCAAAATATTTTAAGATTTGTGGGGCGATTTTCAAACTATACAAAGACTGATCGAGCGCTTCGCTGCGAACCCATACACCGACATTGCCATTCTCTGATCTTCGGGTCGCAAAGTCTGACACAACGAATGCCACCAGATACGTTGACATTGGCACTGAACGGTCGTAACGATCCCATTCGTACGAGGGTAGGCCGGGTCTGAAAAATATATCAAAATGTTTTTCCTAAGCCCATATTCAACTCCTCGTCAAAGTAGTTAGTAACGTAATACAAATGATTGACATCACGTATGAGTCATGTTCAGATTCAGGTAGATTCTGAACACCATTATTGAGAGGCAGAAAAAAACTCTAGAATACAAATGTCGGATTCTTAAAGAATGCTTCGGCAGTGTACATCGTCAATACTAGTCTGATCACCTACATCGGTTTTGGGTCGACAGTTCCCCGCATGTTTGAAATAGAAGACATGTTTTTTGGGCGAGCTATGCTGATCTCAAATTCAGCCTTCAGCGCAGGTTCGTCGAAACAAGGAAATGCACGACGAGCATCTGTTGGCTGGAATTGTGTTGTCGCAATCCATCTGTAACGAAGAAAAATATCATATAAAAAATGCGAAACTTTTCGACGTCGAAAAGTTAGTCTTAAGTTTTAAAGATGTCTTTTCGACTTGAGACGACATTTAGACGTCGAAAAGTGCCGCATTTGACGTCTTTATGACGTCTTTTCAGGCAAGTTTTGTTTCTATGTTGTCTAAGAAAGTTCAATTTTCACGGAAAATCATGCGGTGATTGTATTTGCATACTTTTGCAAATTTCATAATGTTGACGAAATAATTTTCTTGGTCGGGATTCATAACTAAACGGGATACCTGAAACTGTTCAAAGTGTCAAGTTTCATCAAGATCCCCATGAGGAATCTACGTATCCTTAAATCACGAACGACTCAATTGAGTGGCTGACTAACTTTAAATAATTAATCTTTAACGAATTCGTTCGTTTTAGCACTCCATTATATGGCCTCATCTTCCGAATATTGTTATCCGAAAACAAGGTTTTTTTTCGTTAAAATACATACGACAAAAGTATAACTAGTGAAAAAGAAATCGGAAAAGAAACAATTCTTTTTTTTTTTTGCAGTTTCAGTATTCTCATTTGGCTATGCTTTTTGTTAAGAATGAGAAGTTATTGCTGAAATTGTGAAAGGCGATTGAAACAGTGCTCATCAATTTCCGGACTCGTTTCTTGTAAACAACTTTTTCAATCCCATTGCAATGATGACCACGATGTTTTTATAAGTGTATCTTTCGGTTTTATATTGCTTTTTCACGTAGGTCGTAATTCAAAGGAAGGAAAGTTACAATTGAAAGTTTAAACGTGCCAGGCGTCAACTTTCTGACTTGGTTTCTCGAAAAACTCGTCTTCGTATTGACTGAAAATTTGCACAGCTGTTGTAGATATCAATATGGGTTATTAAGTGTTGATGTTGACCTGTAATTTCTGAATTCGCCGAGGGCGTCTTTACTATATTTCTTATATCCGGCTATGGTCTTTGATAATATTCATATTTCGAAACATATCAATCTAATTTAGCCCCACAATCTAACGGACAAGATTTGATAGTGAAAAAGTGGCCTAAATCTCGAGAAATCTCCAATTGGTTCTGGATGCCAAAATTTTCAACAAGAACAGGAGTTCATTGAACAATTCGAACCAAAGAAATCAATGTGCTGGTTATTCGTTCAGAAGGTGTAGTTGTTTAGAACACATTCATCTATTAATAATTATGTTACCATCTTCGAGATGTAATAATGATGAATCAGACGTTAGAATTGGTCAATTTCAGAGAACGATCACTGAACCTTATATCCAATAGAAACCGATTGATAAATTGGTTATCTATGAATTCATTCTAGTAGGTGAAATACACTGTCGAAGAAAAACAAAAACAAAAAAAAAAATAGAAAATAATGTTTTGAACACAGCATGCTTCCCGTTCTGGGACACCTACCTTGTCTGGTTCCCAACCGTGTAAGAACTTCGGTAGAATCCTTGAAGGTAGTCGTTGAGAATCCCAACATACTTTAGATACAGCGTGTATTGTTTGCCGGCCTTCAGCACACTCGAGGTATGTATGACGTGGAATTGCCTGAGCGTATCATTCGTTTGCTTGTCAATTCCGACGTCTGTTCCATTCTTCATTAATTCGTTATCGAGTGAGTTCATCTGCAGCTTTGTGGAAGCCTCGTCAATCTTCATATCAGCGGCGTGAAGCGTGATGTTTTTAGTGTCCTCGGTTATGTTCACGATGATCTTCACCTACGTTATGGCAAATATAAAATATAACCGCGACCATAAATGGGGGGTCCTATAGAAAGTGATAATTTCCAATTGTCATTGTCTATGTTTTAGTTAGGCTTCTGAAACGTTCCACTGAAATCTTGTCATGATTTCAGAAACGTAACAGTTCATTACCGTTACATATTTCGGAAATGTATCGGACGAGTGAAAGTGTCAGTTTTCGTAACATTACATTTAAAACATGTCTGGAATATGTAACCGTGGAATGTATACGTATCTGTAACGTCTCATAAGTCTTGGTTACATTTTAGATATATATTCCGGTTGTGTTCCATAAAATTGACTTGATGTGATCTAATGATGCTTTTCGTATTTTTAGATTCCCATGTTTTACTCATTACCCAACTTGAGCTGATCCAGCAATGCCATACTTATGTACATACATCGCGCGAAGAGATATTGTAGTAGAATGATATAAGCAAAGGATGGTAACGAGTGTCTAGCAAGTATTGGTTCGAGCCCAGTTGAGCGCACTTAGTACTCAGGCAGCATATCTCTACTTCCAATGAGACCCTTGTACCGAGTTTGCAATTCCTGACAAGCACGGAACAACGCCGTGGATAAGGAGACACTTTTGAAATATTTCAGCAATTTTTATGTTACGTTTCTTCAAACACAATTTCAGAAGCTTTTGCTTACATTTTCACAAGGTGACCGTTTGATACTATCTTTTGTAATTATAACTAAAACACAACTTTTGAAACATTGAAAAAAACGTTGTGAAAATAAAACCTGGTAATGTCTCTGATATCTGACTGAAACTCCTGGTCTGTTGCAGGTGGTACGAAAACTAAGTCTTACCTTTCCATGGAAGGTAAAATTCCCTTCCCAGATGAACGGCGTCAGTTCCAATATGTACAGCACCGGTACTACGGACCTCGGAAGTCTGACGTCTAACTTCTTCGCCGCAGACCCGGCGTGCAGAAATTCTCTACCCTTCCGCATTCCGTTATTTTGCCCATCGGAAGTGCCGTCCGCACATGGTGCAAAATGGTAGACCAATAAAGCGGTGACCACTAGAGACAGCAAGAAGATAGACCCCAGCAAAAAAGCACCACACTTAGAAATGGTGCAGCCTCGTTTACGTCCGAATGTTGTCGTGTGTGCGTCCATCATTGCCAGTACTTCGCGCGACTGTGTCATATCACGCGCCGACCTGTATTTCAACAAAGAAAACCATAATTAGACGTAGGTTTATACATAGGGAAGAAGTTGCGATTAGAATTACTCTTCACAAGTCATGCAATGTAATTGCTTTGACTAGATATATATATAGTTATGTTGTTAATAGTACAGAAAATCTAGTAGCTAAGATCACTGTACATTGCAGAGTGAACAATATTGTTTTCATATCAATTGTTTTAGAAACTTAGCTACTCTAACATTGGTTGTCGGTAAAAATTGACTATAAGAAGCTATAATATAAGTATCATTAACCCTAACGACGACATGTGAAAAATAGTAAAATGCAGTGTTTGACCTCACTAGATCATATTACATCAGCCGATTATTCTGGCACTCTGCAGTTTGGTATAAAGTACTATTAATCGCAAATCACGTAATCGTCACAGAGTTTTTTCCTATGCGGGTTTGTCGTACACAACAGCCTTGTTATGGTCAACATTTTGTATAGAAAACCTAACTCCCGTCTGACTACACATTACATGACTACGCTGTATATATTTAAGTATTCCCGAAGCTCGCTACTGGAGGTGTATTATTTTCACCCAATTTCAGCCAATGATCAAAGTGTTTATCATCGTTGTATTTTTTTTTTTCACGTCACGTGTTGAAAAAAAAAAAATATAAGAAAGAATCGTGATTCCTTTGATCAGTAAATTTGTCGTAAGACTTTTGCGCAAAAACAAATATGCAGCCTCAATACAATACGACCCACGCTACTTGATACATGTACCGGTAAATCCTACGCTTTAAGGTTCTACTAAAGACTATAAAAACTGATTGAATCAATTAGTTTTATTCCGCTATTTGTTTCACCATTTGCACTAGTTGTGGCTCATAGAACCAGGTAACATAGTACAAATTACAGTAGTCGTATTAATCTGGCTTAGCGACTTTCTTTCTCCGTGTGGCGTATAAGAAGTATTATGAGAAGTATACAGGTACTACCTATATATATGATTAATACTTATGTGACTCTTATGTACGCGCGTGGTGAATAGTGACGTAGTGTAGTTAATAGTCTTTCAAAAAAAAGGTCTTTATATGTATATAGTGTAACTATTTTATAGGCGTGGCCTCGTGCCCGAGGAAAGTTGGCACGGAAAAGTGTTGTTGTACATATGCGTTTAATCGGGTGCGGCTATTTGACAGTAAACTGTTTGTAATTCCAAGAACCGGTGTCTGTCGGTACCGATCTATTCTTTAATTTATTCGAACAATCGAAAATTACGTAAAACACCGCCTTTACACTCAGTGGCGAACTGCCAGCCGTTTAATTTCCGTAGTAATTTGGCCATATGAAATTGTGCCAGACATATTTTGCAAACCGTCTTCGATGTCAACACGATTTCTCTACGAAAGTTCCTCGACCTTGTGCTCGATAGCCGTATAATTGTCTCCGTCCTGTTCTATCTCTAAGCAATCAGTACTGCCGGCATAATAACCGGCAAACCTGTTATTGTTTACAAACAATTAAATACCTCAAATGTATTTGTAATCAACGAACTGCTAACCCTGGCTAAATCATCCCCCTTTTATCCCGTAGTGGAAAACCACTATCAAGCTGTTATGTACTTTGTTTGGAACGAACAATTGCGCTGTTGGATGCAATAAGGGTACATTGAGCCTGTACCCTATGCCCTCATTGCATCAGGATGAAGGATGATTCACGAGAACACAACCCACCTATACACGAGTTTTGCTGTGTTCTTTGTGAAAAAAATGACATATGGTCAACATTGCGGTAGACAAATACGAAATAAAAATATACACTGTCAATCGATTGGTTTTTTTTTTCATCACATTATGTAATTTCCAATCGAACGATAGCACAATATTTATTTGCTATCTAATTTCCGGTTCCATTGCTATACGATCTCCAAAAATCTGTATCGTAAAATTCAAAAATATGCCAACGTTCGAAGATGCGGTGCACTATTCTTCGTGGGTAATAACAGTTTCATAATTTTCTAACGTATTATGGACGCCAAATGTTGTATAACTGTATAATTTTTTGCAATAAAAACATTCAGTTGATATTACAACCATTTATTTCACTAAATCGGTGATATCTGCTTTTACAGTTAACATGAGATCCAGTTGGTACCGTGACGAAGCACGAGTGAAGAGAAGATCGCTCCGAAATATCGATAACTCTTATCCTCTTATTGCATTAAACTTTTGAACTAGATATTCGATCGAGTGATGAGAAAATGATGAAAAAAAAAAATTTGTTATCTCTGCACATGCTCGATTCACCGTATTTTTGTATTCTTCTCTCACGACAAATCGGATCTTTCGTGTCTGTTGCTTATCATGAGAATATTGAGCAATGAGTAATATACTTGCACGTGATGGTAATGCGTTTTATTACACTACTTACGCGAGCTGTTTGGAATTCCGATGCGGATGAGTCGAGTGTTGTAACAGATGAGATGGAAATCTGGTGAGATGATATTTTAACACAACATTGAACAAGAAAAATTTTCTGAAAGTAACCAGTTCTCTAGCACCAGCACGAGCTCCACTCTCGACCGTCGTCACCAAACTACTGTAAGCAGGGCACTTACCAGGCACGAGCTTCTAGTTCCATAGTTATCGGACCCGCATGCCACGATCGTTCGGCGATCGTGTTGCGAGCCAATCATGATGAAGAAAGGATATACGCGGAAGGTTACTGCTGTACCACTTCCGGCGAACAACTACGATGAAACTGATCGAGGAAACTGATGAGTAAAAGTAGCCCAACGATGGTCAGTCCTATGGGAGCATGGGACTTTCACAGTATCATTTCGTACTATATTTCTAGTTCTCAGATGATACGATCGCAAGATTTTTGTCGAATAACTTTCCTTATGAAACACAATAACTTCCTCACATTCACTGAGAAATCGATTATGCAGGTGGGGTCTAAATCGCACAGGGGTTCGAGCGACAATCGTAGTAGAGTTATGCTAACGTTCTAAATTATTCACTGAGAAATTTTTTGGTTGATTTATTGCTCATACGATGGGGAACTGAACAACCCTGAACAATGTTTTGAGATGTTGGAATACCCCGAACTCGTATTTTTGTAAGGAAAATCGGTTGAAACGTTTTAAAAAAAATATCGATATTCTCTTTCTGATCTTTTACCGAGTGTTTATCCAAATCGATGCATAATACGGAACGAATTTACATGTAAAGTTTTTTGTAGAGCACGAAATGAAAAAAAAAGTCAATCCAAGTTCACTTGGCTATTAATTATTCTTCATTTTGCTGAAATTAAGAGATTCGTTAAATTTCATACTCATACTTTAATCGCAACGATATCCTCTGCCAAAAGTTAAACGAGAACCTAATAATAAGATACCACAAAAGTCAGTATTCAGTACTTTATTTCATAACTACAATCGCCCATCAGAATGCCTTCCTTGACCTTTTAGGCTTTCACCGAGTGAGTGTCGGAAACATTGTAAGATAGAGCAAAATTATACACAGATAATTATGTAGAGCGTGGGACAAGGAGGAGGAAAAAAAAAAAAAAAAACAAATTGGCCATCGCGTATCTCAACAGATAAGAATAGTTTAGTCATGGTAGAAGTGTCCGAAAAGTTGCGCGATTCATTGATGTATTATATGATCAGATAGTATCATTCGGATATTGAACGATCCAATTGGTTTGGATGGTGCTCATAGCGAATTGATAAGAGTGAGAGAAAAAATCTTCACGTAACAAATGTTGGTCTATTATTATACTATAAAAAATGGCTATTCGCACTTTATTTTTATTCTTTTCCGAGGTAATTGCAATATAATTGTAATTGAAACATTCTTATAGCGCTTGGCCGTCTAACTCTCATTAGGCAATCGATATGGGATATTCTATTGAACTCAACGATCCCATCGTGTTATTCACCATGTAATAAAAAATAGATACATTGTAATATATTATAGTATTTACAATTATCAATAATTCATATTTTTATTAACAAAATATAGTTAAATGAAAAAAAAAAAGAGCAATATTACCTTAATCATTCGCTGTAATATTGCGTGCTAATAATTTTTACAATTATGGTTGAAACTGTGCTGTTTATGTTGCAATTATAAGCCATGTCTTATTCCAAATATGTCAATTTAACATAGAGCGATTCGACATTGCAATAGCAGCTAATAGACGTATTTTTGTAGCAATATTTTATCTACATGATTTATGTGTTCAAATGAAATAATCAACAAGTTACGAAATGGCTTGTATTATTATAGATTTACTGTGACCACTACTTGCCCATGTAATGCATGTTTTTACGTATGAGTACGATAATGGTTAAGAATAATCAGAGTGGATACCAATAAATCGTATGATTCCCATGAACTGATGGGTTTCGGAAAAGCAAAAAATTTTCTAATTTTTTTTCCTACGACTGCAGATATATTCACATACAACCGTAACAAATTTATCGCTATTTAGTTATCTAACAATAATATATTGCTGTGATATTCTGCAATATTTATCGCAAGGTTTCAGCAATTGCATTCTAGTATTTTGCAATATTTCATTGAAAATTATGCAATATTGTTTGTAATATGTTTGTGACCATAGCTACACTATCAACGGTATAGATATGCTTTTTGTGGAATTTGTTCTAGTCGTTTCACGCTCTATCTTGCACCGTTTTCGATACAAGTACAAACGGTTTCAATATTGCAAGTTTTTTTATTAAGTTTATGTATTTTTTTTATTTTTTTATATGTATAAAATTACCGTATTATTCGAAATTTGCAAGACGTTGTTGATTATACCGTTTCTGTGAATTGTCCCATAAATTGTTCTCCGCAATCCAATTGGAGTTTCAAAACCCCGAGTTGACTGGCCTGTAATTCGAGAGGGGGAGTGTTGGCCTTGGTATATGAAACCAATTTGAGTTAAAAGTAAATATCTTTCGAAAATACCGTTGCTCCTTACGTGTTGACCCTCGTCAAACGAGATCATCGAAAGCTTATCGAATCGAGTTGAGGCGACAGATTGTGGCGAAATTCGCCAGGATCAAAGTTATGCGGACAAATCTCATAGTTGTAGAGAGCAGTTAGCTAGCTGTTTTCACAGATATTCAACACGCAACTTGTCTAGAAGAAATTTCATGATACACATCTGTGTCATCTGCCGTAAGACATTGTCTGCCTGGTTAGTGTGCAATTCTAATGGCAATGATCGTCACACAAGTAATTATTGACGAATAATCGAGACCTTGCGTGAAGCGGCGTTAATATACATACAGGTAGAATTTTCCTTTTCCTCGTCGTTGTTGTCACCCCACAAATACATTCGAACAACTCACGAGTCGTATCAAATTGAGTCATTACTGCGTACAAATTGCACCAGCCATTCGTAGAGGAATGGAAAGTACTTGCAATCAATTCGCTATCCGTAGAATGAACAGTTGCAGTTTATCGATAGGAATTAAGGGGGGTGTCAACCTACGAGAAGGATAAAACGGTCATCGTATTCAATGTTTTATTGCGGTGATAATAGAGGGTGGAAAATAATTGTGGAAAGAGCATTTGAAAGCTACGAATTTCCGCTTCAAACTGAAAAAAATAAAAATCAAATATCACAAAAATCAGGTCCGCTGCATCCATTTTAGTAGAGCTCTGCGAAAAACTATTTGCAAAACGGTGACCACGTTTATAGGCAAACGGAATATCGAAAACACAAAAACCAATACGTTTTGGAATCGTCAATGTACTCTCCAAGCTTCTATGGAACGAATTTCTCATTTGACCTATCGTTTTCGAAAAATTGATGAAAACGTTCGCGAAAATCCCGAAAAACGCGATTAAATGCAAAAAAAAAAAATGTAACTCGACCACGTTTAAGTGGATCAAAAATCCATTCCATAGAAGCTTAGAGGGTACATTGCCGATTCCAAAAAGCATTGGTTTTTGTGTTTCCGATATTCCGTTTGCCTATAAACGTGGTCACCGTTTCGCAAATAGTTTTTCGCGGAGCTCTACTCAAATGGACGCAGCAGACCTGATTCTTGTGACATTCGATTTTTCTTTTTTTTCAGTTTCAAGCGGAAATTCGTAGCTTTCAAACGCTCTTTTCACAATTATTTTCCGCCCTTTATTCTCACCGCAATAAAACATTGAATACGATGACCGTTTTATCCTTCTCGTAGGTTGGCACCCCCCTTAAACCGTCGAAGCGATTCTGTTCAAGATTAATTTCACAATCACGACTGGTAAAAAGATACGGCTTCGGAAAAAAAAAAAATGCCCAGAAAAAAAAACCGGAAGATGATCAAATTCTTTTTGAACATGACCATTCTCACTTTTATAGAAGCTGAAATTTCGAACCTGAATTGCATCTGGTGTATATCTGGATATTGCACAACGCAGTTTTACTACGGGACTAGAAATGGCAGAATAGCAGAACCGCCAACAGCAACAATGTCATAAAACGCGCTTTCGCGATAAAATAAATACAAAAAACAAAGTACTAAAGTGAAACATGAACGGACAAGTTTGCATATGAGTGACATGGTAACCCAAAATTTGCAGTGGTCGACCTCGTCCTTTTGAACGAATAAATTATTTTAGTTTATCTGTAAGCCCACACGTTTGAAATTCAGGCTGCGATTAATTCTACAACAGATTGTGCAAGTCAATGTAGCCTTGTACTCGGCTTGATGTGTTGTCGGTAACCAATTGTGAGCCCCTCTTTCGTAGTCTACTCAGGTTGTTCTGTTTTGACTACTAAACGACCGACCTGCACTCAAATTGTTTTCGATACAATCGATAGGTGAAACGAGATGCGAATCACAACTCAATATTAACAATATTTTTTGCAGCTTTATTAGGGCCCATCCGTAGTCGCCCACTTCCTTTTTATACAATGTGACACATTTCGATTATTATCCGAGCCCAGGCGTCAAAAACGCAAAAAAGGCCAACGCTGCGCGAATTCAAATTCAATTTCGAACACATGCGTCCAGAAAAATGTTCGTTTCATGCTAAAATAGAGACTAGAGATGGTTTTTACATTTTTTGTAATGTAATGTTTTTCGTCACAATGTAAAAACCATAAATGGTTTTTCATTGTCCTTGGCATTAGACAATGGAAAAAAGAAATAACCAAACGCTGGCTCTATTTTCGCATGAAACGAAAATTTTTTTGGACGTATGTGTTTGGAATTGAAATAGAATTCGCGCTACGTTGGCCTTTTTTGCGTTTTCGACGCCTGGGCTCGGATAATCATCGAAATGTGTCTCCCCGGCCCCGTTTTCGTTACATTGTATGGAAAGGAGGTGGGCGACTAAGGATGGGCCTTAACAGGGCAGATACCAGAATCTTTGCGAAGACTTCCAGAGATCAATTTTTGACTGTTCTGTCGCTCTGACAAAATCAAATGAGTGGATGCTAGATATTTTATTGATAATCTTTCGCCCAGTGGTCCAATTTTTGATTTTGATTTGGAAAGTGTTTACGTCTCATTGACAGACCTGTGAGTAATTCAGATTTTATTTGGGGATCGCCATTCTCTGGTAGATTTGTTTCGTTGAAAAATCGACCTTGAAAGCATTTATAATTTCACGGGCTCCATGTAGATGTTTTTTGGTACATTTAGCAGACAGCATGGAAGTAATAAGTGCGATAAAACGTGTTCGACGAAATCGCGTGCAAATTAGAAACGAGTCTAATTCCCCGCAGAACTCGGCTCGTTAAATATTCGTAACCGTCAATTTTTGCCTTGCGTTATCCCTAATGAGCCGAGAATTCCCACACATTCACTTTTGACTGTCTTACAAGTTACGATTATGATAAACACTTCGTTCTTCGACCACTCTGTAACGTTCTCGAAAACCGGTCTGAAAATTCGAGTAATTCATTCGTAGTGGACTTTTTGTTCTCCAAGTTTTCAGTAATTTTCGATTTTGGTTGCGGTTCTCTAGAGAGAAATCGTATTTTTACCTAACGCTAAAACAAGTTGTCGAGGAAATCGGTCTAACACAATCCCTACATCATCGTTTTAAATATAATATTATTAATGAATGATGATGTGCGTGAGTAAGAGTAGGCCAGTACTTCTTATAGACATTTGCTTCTGTAAAACAGTATCCAACGATTCATTACCGGCAGGTTTACTCCTATATGAATAATACGAAAACCCGCATGTGGCTGAAAAGCGCAATTGTGAAGTCAACCGTCTGTAAAGAAACACAAAGCCTCTCAGGTGATATCATCGTTGCGTCACTGATATCTTTCGTGGTAACTTACTAGTTCTGCTAAACTTGGGTCATGAATAATCCAATGTCTTGTTCAGAGTGGGAAAATGACAAGCGAGAAGCGTTTTGATGAGCGATTGTAACTATAGAATGAATTATTGACTTTCACGGTATCCTGAATTCTCGTTTTGCGCTCGGTAGACGGTGTCGTTTCCATTAAAGTAGGTATCAGCTTTAACGAGCTTGTTAAACTCAGCAACATGAAGAATAATTAATAGCCTGAGCTGAAATTACGAAAATCATAGCTCTAGGTGGAAATCTAAACTTCATCCAACGTAGCTTTGATTAAGCTGCCGCAATACCACGAGTCTAATTGGAGCAATTCGCTTCCATAACCTTTACCTGGAATAAATTAAACGTTTTTAAAAAACCACTGCTCGTAGATACGCCTGATGTTAGTTTTCTCACGAGTTGATTATCCATGTTCATGCATATTGTGGTCGGTATTATATACGCTATACTTTTACTTTCCAGATATGTGTACGATAAGGGACGTGTGAAATCAAAGTTTAGATTGGGTTGCCTAGTCATAGTGTTTTTCTAATTGAAAAAAAAGTTACTTATGATTTGCAGGTGGTCAAAAGTACATAAAACTCGCATCAGGTGATCATCTTGATGTCATATACTAAGACGAATGAATTGATGACGTGCATCTGCACAACCCTTACGGGAAAAACCCTTCAAGTTTGAGGGTGAACCTTCAATTTTCAAGGTTTCACCCTCCATTCTCGGGGTGAAACCCTGAAATATCAGAGTTTGACCTCTAATCTTCAGGGTAATACCTTCAATTCCTATGGATGAACCATTAATTGAAGGGTCAACCCTGAAAAGTTGGTGGATCAACTCTGAAAATTGAGGAAAAACCCCCAAGAGTTGGGAGACATCTGTTAAAAATTAAGGGACAACCTCCAACAATTGAGGGATAACCCTGAGACGTTCTGGAACAACTCTGAAAATTGAGGGATGACCCTGAATAGTTAGGGGTCAACGCCTGCGCACTTGGAACCTGTAATTTCTACATAATCGCACGGTATTGAAAAGCGTGATAAGCGCCGTCACCACGAGGATCAAAATAAAGAGAAAGAGAGATTTCCGCTTTCTTCTTAAACTCACTCGTCCATTATCTATGATTCAGTATAGTTTATCTTAGAATGAGGATGCCGCGTCACACTTTGTGCCGTAAGGGGAGCTACTGAGGTCATGAGGAACCATGAGGAACGGCGCAAAATTTAGATATCGTGTGTGTTTATGTATGACGTTTCAGAGCTTTGATCTTTTACTTTGATTGTTAAATTCAATTACGGAAAATGTGTAGCTCTAATTTGAATCGAAGTGACTATGTTACTGGAAGCTTCGACACAGGTAAACAGCAGATGAACATTACTATAATCCTGGCATGAAAAATTTGAGGAAAGTATAGCAAGTCAGTATACCGTGAATATTCGGTGAGGCTACACGATCCCCTTGCTATGGCAAAACCAACACAAGCGCACCGCGTGCATGAGGCTAGTTTAGGACCGAATGAGGTACCAGTAGCATTGCATCCCCTCCCGAACGAGTCTCACGCATACGGTGAGCGCCTGTGTTGGTTTTGCCGTAGGAAGGGGATCGTGTAGTTTCATCAAATATTCTCGGTATATCGACTAACATAACGAATCCGACGTTAAAATGACTGTAAATATTAATACTTCGACGATAGTGAAAAAGCGAGACGTCGCATAATTTTCTCTTTCTCTCTCTCTTTCTCCTTTTACGACTTATCACTCGCTAGAGCATGTAGTCAAAATGTCGCATAATTAGCAACTCTATAATTGCCATGTGGCATATACCGCGAAACCAGATAAGTAACCGAAGCATATTCTGAGATAAACAATAATTAAAAATAAAATAGGAAAGAATGATAGAGAGACCTTTCAAATTTAATGTGACGAAACAATTATATAGGGAAAAAAATACTCGTCTCGTCTCGACTCGTAGCGAAAGTCAAGAAAATTAACAGAGTCTTGTCTCGATAAATTCTCGTCTTGAGGTAACAAATCTTGAATTTTTCGTTTATTTTTCAGGAAATCCTGTGTTGTGCAATCAAATGAGCCGTTTCGAAGTCTCTCAACTTTTTACAATAATTCATCAAGCTTTTGATTACTTCGCGGTTCGATATTCTCGAGTCTTGTCTCGATTATCGTCCAAGTCTTCTTGTACTGTCTCGAATCAAACTATACGAGGAAGATGATCGTCTCGTCTTGGGTCTCGACACCTCACCCTCGGTCTCGGCTCGCGCGCGTACACAGCCGCGCGCGACGTCCCGCACGGATCAATCGCTTTTCAAATATAGTTTCCATCGAAGTTCCATTTTGAAATTTACAGATTTCGTAGGGAATGAATCAAGAAACACGCTCGTATTTTTTTTAGAATTTTCTAAGGGTGTAATTATCGCGAAAATCACGTTTAAAAAATATAATTGTTCATAAAAAATAGAAAATCATTTATTCAATGAATTGAAAATTAATAGCGTAAAAGTGCGATTCAAGAGCTTCAAAATGAGTTTTCGACGATGTCTGTACGACAAAGGAAACCGGAGATATTAACGTTCAAAGAAGAATTAAAAGAAAAAAAAATAATATTTTATTCATTTAATTTACCCAGAGAATATGTCAAAAAAATTACGACGATTTTCAAGAATATGCGGTCAAAAAGGTGTCCCGCTTGACGTGGACTGACTCATAGGTCTCCTTCACAGTAAAATACGCCAAGCTTTGCGAAAGAAGTAATTCAGAAATCTCCAACATAAGATGACATATTATTGGTTGAATGACAGATCACCGGATTATTCAGAGAAAACAACACTTTATTGAAGCCCGACCGGCACTGAAGACACCAAGATCTGACGCGAGTTGAAGAAGATTGTAACCCATAGCAGTTAAGGTGATTCCCTACCCAATTCCACCTGACCTGAAAACATTGGGCAGAACGTACTATTAAACGGAATATCTCTGCCTGGGCACCGAAATAAATCAAACAAAATCGCAATTCTATGTGCGATTCCGAACACGTACGGCCAAAAACATGTTCGTTTTAGCCGAAAATACAGAAGAAATCCATGTAAAAAGCGTTTTACATGCGGATAGCACCGTACGTGTTCGGAATCGTACATAGAATTGCGCGACGAATTTTGTTTTTTTGATTTCGGTGCCCAGGCAGAGATATTCCGTTTAATAGCATCTTCTGCACACGTTTAGCCCAATGTTTTCAGGTCTGGTGGAAATGGGTAGGGATGCACCTTAAGAGACACATGTTTATATTTAAATACGTATAAAAATGTCCTCGATTATGAAATTATGTTATACTAGGAACCATACACTAACCAACAGAATTGTTGATACGAGATTGTCTTGCTCGATTTCGCTATCATACTATACTCCGCGTGTGATGGCCATGATTGATTTCTTAATGAAATTGGATGTGGCGAATTCTTAATTGTCTGTAACGATGTTGAAACTTCTAATTTTATTCGCGGTTAACGAGTAACGAAGCAATAGCGGAAGTAACGGAGATAAGTAAATGAGACTGACTACAGCCCGAGATAATTAGCCCCCCGTAGCTGCGCACCCGACCTACAGGCGCGACCTGAAAAGCAATTACCCGACTCGCCGTGAGTCCGCGCGACAACGCGACAGGACGCCACGGTTTTCCGTCACTGTAAGAACGACCTGCATACTGAATCCCTTAGAAATTCATTTCACTAGCTCCTGGCGTGACGCTACGAGATTACGTTCACGTATACAACGTGTTTCTGGGTCTCTCCTTTCACCCCCGTCCATCAACCGCCCTCATCGTAGTCGTGCACTCTTTGGCGCAGGATCAACCCCGTCACTTTCTTTAGCTGAAGAGCATTTCCGGGATATTTGATAGATATCGTATACGGTTTGCGTGTGCGTATTTTCAAGGAAATTAATCCGCAAAAAAAAAAAAAAAAATCAGCTTCAATGAGAGTCTTTGTTCATAACAAATGGTTGCGAAATGACCCGACGCGGGCGACTTTTAACGCGTGATTATCTATAGCTACAAAGTGTCACCTCCGTAAGATGTCGTTACTTTCATTATACGATGCATAATCGTAGTGTCCCGGTCATTTGACCATCACATGATATAAGATAGAGTTCAAAGTGTGTGGTTTCAATTGTCGAATGGCTAAGCATTCGAAAAGTGCAATAAATCGAGTATATCTGTGAATAATTCCACAATTTCTCTAATGATAACTGAATCTGTAAAAAAAATGTCAACCTTTGAAATAAACGAAACACTCAGCCACTTTCTGCCAATATAAAAAAGTTATTCCTCAAAGTCCAGTCGGATCGGTCACGCGGTATGAGAGAAATTGCGAATCCTGTTTTCGAGGTGATCAGAGCGTGTATCCAACCCTGTTAAGGCCCATCCTTAGTCGCCCACCTCCTTTCCGTACAATGTAACGAAAACGGGGCCGGGGAGACACATTTCGATGATTATCCGAGCCCAGGCGTCGAAAACGCAAAAAAGGCCAACGCTGCGCGAATTCTATTTCAATTCCAAACACATACGTCCAAAAAAATTTTCGTTTCATGCGAAAATAGAGCCAGCGTTTGGTTATTTCTTTTTTCCATTGTCTAAAGCCAAGGACAATGAAAAACCATTTAGACAATGGAAAAAAGAAATAACCAAACGCTGGCTCTATTTTCGCATGAAACGAAAATTTTTTTGGACGTATGTGTTTGGAATTGAAATAGAATTCGCGCAGCGTTGGCCTTTTTTGCGTTTTCGACGCCTGGGCTCGGATAATCATCGAAATGTGTCTCCCCGGCCTCTTTTTCGTTACATTGTACGGAAAGGAGGTGGGCGACTAAGGATGGGCCTTAACAGTCTGTACTGATGAAGATCATTTGATCGCAATAGTTATCAATTTCAGTGCAGTGGATCACTGGTACACGCTCCAATATTGCGAATCAATCGCCACAATATCTACTGTTGGAGAATATCGGCACCCAACAGTTAAACTATTGACTGCAACATTAGATACTATACCAAAGGATATTGAATTCTATCAGCTCTATTATTGAATTCAATGGCATAGGGTACCAAAGACTATTGTAGTCTTACAGTTATCCTATAGTTATACTGTTCGTAATTACTGGACTCTAAAATTGAAAAATTGAAAAATTACACCACGTCTTCAATATAGTTTTACTTAAAATTAGGATTTAAGTTTTTCAGCTCTGATTTTTTTCGTGATTTTTCTTTGTCTGCATCACTCTTATTGCGTAGTGCGAATATGTATTATAATCCATAGAAGGAAGCCTGACGATTCTATGTATGTATGTACTACAATGTAAGCTGCGAAAGACAATATCATTGTCAATTCTCATGCGGAAATACTTGAAAGCGGAATTTATTTGTTTAAAAAATTTGAGTTTAGACCGCGTAGTTATTATGCCTTGGTTATTCTTATTAGCCTATACCTACCTGTAACAGAGTCCCACGAGAATTTAAGGTGGTAACGAGAGACAAGCAGGATACTTAGCTGCGTAGACCCTATCCACCACAGGACGTTGGTACGGTGGTGCAGAGGTGACAGGGGTACGTTTCTGGTCTTGGGTTACCGCGTTGTAGGATTTTGTTACCGGAACCGGATACCATCTTTCTTCATTGTACTCAACGACTAGGTGTGTGTTGACACAGGAAGCTTTTGGCGCTGGCGTTCTTACAGCCTTTCAAGGCTTCTTAGATTGCCAGAAGAAATGCGAGGTAATAAAAACACTTGAGACGTCCGCCAATCTATGTATCTATAATATATATATATTAGGGTGTTTTTTTGGAACGAATATTTTTTTTTTCAGCTGCCCATTGAAAATCTTGTGGTAGACGTCGAAAAAGGAATCCTGTCCAATTTTCAGCTCTTAATTCCAATTCTAAGTACTCGCACTCTTCTTTTTAAGTTTTCCCATGCTAAAAGCATGTAAACATTACTACTTTTTCTTTAGCCGCGCACAACTCAGCCGCATTTCAATGGATTGTTCTCATCCAAGACTCATTTGACAGAGAATTTAATGTTCTTTAAAAGTGCCCATGGTAGTTTGATTGATTTTAAAATATTGAACTTGACATTTTGTTAGAATTTTATATTTAAACAAATCAAAGTCCTTATATCTTTTGGAATACCGGTTTGAGAGACTTTACTTATAGAACTTTTTTGTAGAGAAATAAATTTCCTACAAAATTGTCAAAAAGTTTTTTTCTCCAAGTCCAACTGTTTATTCGCCCACAGTGAGAAAGAAGAATTATGCATAAAATCGACTTTGAAGGCTCACACAGGTGCAGCGGTTGAAACCACAGCCAAACTACCTCAGACACTTTTGAAGAACACTGAATTCTTTGTAAAATGGGTCTTAGATGAGAACAATCCATCGAAATGCGGCTGAGTTGTGCGCGGAGAAAGAAAAAGTCGTAATGTTTACATGCTTTTAGCATGGGAAAACTTAAAAAGAAGAGTGCGAGTACTTAGAATTGGAATTAAGAGCTAAAAATTGGACAGGATTTCTTTTTCGACGACTACTACAAGATTTTCGATGGGGAGTTGAAAAAAAAAAAAAATAGTCGTTCCAAAAAAAGCACCCTAATATAAACCTATATATAAACTGAATTATTTACTGAACAACTACCTGTTCTTTTCCATACAAAGTATTTTTCACCTTCAGCTCTCTCGCCGGTTTGAACAGACCAAGATAATAACGCATTGATCAAATACCAACTTTTAAACGAAGATTATTTCGCGGGGCTCATTTTCCGGTTGCCGTTGTATTGCTGTACCGTAAAGTTTGAGAAGAAAAACTTTCGAGAAAACGAAAAAATAAAATAAGACACGCGGACGTGGGTCTGAACAGTTAGTACCGCTCCGGACGAGCTACTAAACCTTTATCCTGTGACTGAGAGTACCAAAGCGAACAAGAAGTGTTGAACTTGAACTGGAATGAACTCGTAATATAGCAAGATCTTAACTCGTTTGTCAGCCATCTCGTCCGACAACTCGCCAAAGGGTTTGT
This sequence comes from Tenthredo notha, assembly GCA_914767705.2. NCBI lineage: Eukaryota > Metazoa > Arthropoda > Insecta > Hymenoptera > Tenthredinidae > Tenthredo > Tenthredo notha. Next base: position 4,530,063 of record OU611916.1, read on the forward strand.
GACGTCCGACCAGTTACCGCAGAAGGGGGGTTCACCCTACAGGCTTTTGTATGGTCCCTTGTTAAGGTAGTTGTTCACGTACAGTCCCACCAAACGTGGGTTTCAGACAAGATTTTGAATACTTCTCGATGGGAAAAAAATCTGAAAAAAATCCAGCATGTAGGAGATCCTCGGGAGAATGATTTTGCATAATAATAATTCAAAAAAGTTAATAACAAATTGATGGAAAAAAAAAACTGTTCAAGAAATTAGCGGTGACCCAACTTTTTTTTCAGGTGAAAATGATTTGTCAATTTTACTGAATACGTATGAATTTTTTGAGAATTTTGGTGATATTTTGAAAATTGAGATTTTTTAGGTATGAAAAACCTCAATTTTCAAAATATCACCAAAATTCTCAAAAAATTCATACGTATTTAGTAAAATTGACAAATCATTTTCACCTGAAAAAAAAGTTGGGTCACCGCTAATTTCTTGAACAGTTTTTTTTTCCATCAATTTGTTATTAACTTTTTTGAATTATTATTATGCAAAATCATTCTCCCGAGGATCTCCTACATGCTGGATTTTTTTCAGATTTTTTTCCCATCGAGAAGTATTCAAAATCTTGTCTGAAACCCACGTTTGGTGGGACTGTACGTGAACAACTACCTTAACGTTATTATAGTTCAGTTGACGGCTAACTTCGCGATGCAAAAGTGGGCGAGGTGAAGTAACGAGTGACAAGTGGATAATAGGGATTTAGATTTCCGAGTCGGCTCATTGCTTGCTCGTGTCTGTTGCTTTGAGCTGAGACCGCGACCGCGACAGACACTGACCTCACGTTGGCGTCGCGACGCCACTTCGAAGGTTTCATAGTTAGGATTATAGAATATATAAACGCGTTGGCCTTGCGCGTCCACAGACCGGAAGTGATCAAAAAAAGTGCTAAAAATACGGAAAAAAGATCGTTCTCAATTACTCAGATTACTTGGTTTCTTAAAACACCATATGTCAATACATACGCGTCTTATATTAAAAGCTGCATCGTATTCGTACGATCCACAAGAAGGCAGTACGGAAAATATGAGTGTTGCACAATTCAAATCAGTTACAACATTGTGCAATCCCAACCGCTGCACGGATCGTTAGACAGTAATACTGATGCTTGGGTCATTTTGACCCGTAGTGACCAGGAAGGGTTAAGGTCGCTCAAGAATTACGATAACAATTGAATTCGGAGAAATCGTTAATTCTCATTTTCATAATCACAACTACCATCCTCTGTAATTGTTCATCGTCAATATCCATAGAAGTACGCCGAAATTTACGTGAATATATTGATATTTAGAGGTCACTTAAGAATTTCTAAAAATATAGGATTCAAAAATTATATATTATTCGGAAGTTTTCAAGTGACATTTTTTTGTGCTTGCACAGGTGTGGCTAATAAACACATATGGAGGAGGGTGGAATCAATAATAAGATTAAAAAGAAATTTATTATTTCTAGAATTGGATAATATTTATTCATTGAATTGGAGCTTTTCTTTCGTTTTATCACAACTCTGACCCTCTATGCCTGTTTATGCTATAGCCAAACATATGAAGGCGAAAAAAATATGTATCTGAATTATTTTTCACGAATTTTTAAATATGGACAATACTATACATCATGGTAGATTCAGAATTTTTACATTACCGGCTTCTTGTATTTCTACCGGTTCTATGTTAATGAGAGAACGTCTTTCTCTCAGGATAAAAATACACACGATTGTGTTCCGCAAATGAGACTTGAAATTGTCAACGAAATTTTTTGTATTTAATGTCTCCTTATACATAAATATATACAAATATTTATCTATCAAAAAGTTTTAAACTGACGGCAGTTCTGCAGTATTTCAATCATGCGTTTTCGAACGGATACGTAACCGCTTCCTGTGAACTGGTTGAAACCGCGGAGTCCGAATCGATTCCGACGATAAAGTTGTATAAGTGCTTCCCTCTGCCATTAATGGGGTATAAATACACACAATGAGAAAAATATTTGCTTCCATAAACTGGACGTATATGGTTATTTCTAATCAAGCGTTCCTGGCGCTGGACATTTTTTATTGTTTCAACTTTTGTTAAAGCACACGGGAAAAACCGATGCCAATGGATTAATTCGAGTTGGGGAGAATCTATTTTTACCAGTGTAGACGAAATTTGGGCTGAGTTTTTTTTTTCAACAGCTATTCTCTGAAATTAAAATGGGGGTCCTGCTTGTGCTTAAAATCTTCGTTTTTCCATAAATAATCAGATGACCTAAGTCGCATGAGTGTGATCCTTTGTAGCTTTTCTCAGGATTCGATCGAGGATGTATTCCTGCAGGCACTATTCGCGGCACCGAGAGAAACTTGGAAAAAAGTTAAGACATAGGCTGTAGCAAGAAATATATGTGAATGCAGAAATATACCGTGAATATTCGGTGAAACTACACGATGCCCTTTCTATGGCAAAACCAACACAAGCGCACCGCGTGCGTGAGGCTAGTTTAGGACGGAATGAGGTGCCAGTAGCATTGCATCCCCTCCCGAACGAGCCTCACGCACACGGTGAGCGCCTGTGTTGGTTTTGCCGTAGGAAGGGGATCGTGTAGTCTCACCGAATATTCTCGGTATATAATATACAGGGTAAGTCTTCACACAGGTCTAAAATAGGTGGACTTTACTTGCGGCGAAGGTATACCTATTCAGCCAATCAGGTAAAAAATTATCGGGGTGTGGATCGGGTAGCAATGCTTAATCAAGAATTTGATAGTGTATTACAATATATCCATCACTCGTACCAAAAACAATTGGTGGAATAATGTTTACCACAGACGAGTATGCTGTTCGTTTATGGCGTTGTCGGCAAAACAAATTTCTACGGTATATTGTTATTGTCAAGTCTTTGAACCTTGTTTCGCAAATTCCCAACACGTTTCAGGCCACGCAGGGGCCCTTGGGCACACAGAATTTGGGGCAGTTTTAGAAAGCCAAAAAAACATGAGCGAAAATATCAGAATGTACTTTTTTTTAGTGACTTTATTGGTTTCGGGGCCCCAATCTGGCCGGGGGGCCCTGGGCTCCTGCCTCACGTACCCTTATGGAAAATACGGAACTGGTTTCAACATAGTCTGCGTAATAGCTGGCCTCATTGGCTGAAGAGGCGTGCCTTTATCCCAAGCGAGTCTCACCCATTTCAGACCTTTTAAAAGATTCACCCTGTATATGATACTAAACATAGGATGTTAATTTTTGGTTACATGAACTAATTATGAAAGCCTTGTGTTCAATATTCATACAAGTGACAATAACACGAATCATGAGTCATAGGGTACATGCTATTATGTTTAATGCTTTTTAGCAAAAATGTACAATAGCGTTTTTCACACAATTTGGATGAACATGTTTTGATAATTTTTCTGAAACTTATACAGAAGCTGCTTTATAATCCTGAGCTACTGTTTGAAAACCAACGTGAACACTGTTGAGAATAGCCTGGATGATAGTTCGTTAAAATTCTAGGTACAGTCAAGGAAAGTGATTCTGAATCGCTGTATTCAAGGTATTCGAGCAACCGAACATACACGTTGTTTTTAATTGGATAATAAAGGATAATAAAGCAGCTCTTGTATAAGTTTCAGAAAAATCATCAAAACATGTTCATCCACATTGTGTGAAAAACGCTTTTGTACATTTTTACTAAAAAGCGCATTAAAAACAATAACGTAAGACGAGCCGTTCATCCTATAATTCATGTACTGAGAAAAATTCAATGTGTAAAATCAAAATTTTTGATACAGTGTAAAATTTTATAATAACGGTGACTTTATTTTTAGTGAAGTAAGAGTATATGTGTTCTTGAACACACTGTAGCGCGTACATACGTAACATGTGGATGCTCTCAAATGCACATCGAAGTCATAAAACTCGTGCAGCTGTAGAATAATGTGGAATTATGAGAAATCTCCTTATCTTATATATTTATATATATATATATATCATTTTTACCATCTATCAATCTTTCTATATTTATATCTTCTTGGCAAACGGCCTGGTCGTGTAAAAATTGGCTTACGCAATTCCGTCGCATTTTTATTCCTCTTACTTTCTCTTTCTTTCAATGAAAATCGGAGTTCCGTACACAGTTATCAGAAGAACTTGTTGATGGTGATTGGCTCGTCTAAAAATCTACTGCGATCAGCGCTGACTTTTGCAGGACATGGATATACTAACTATAGTTGGTATGTTTCAGCAATAAGAAATCGTTGACTAGATATTGTGATCGTTTTACGTAAGAGTATTACAAGCCGAATCAGCTTCCCGTACGTTTGGTTACATGACGTTACGTTACGCTGTGTTTAATTTTACATATAATTACAACTACATATTAGAAGCAAAAAGACGATATTTAGCTACTTGCTCGAGGTGTAGAACTGTGACTATGCCATAATTCTTATGAATAATACCTATTACAACATCACTGAATATCCTTGACTGCAAGAGTGAACCTTCCTTATTGTTTATCTTCATATCCCTTCAGCCTCATATTCCCCAAACTAGAAATGCTATTGGAATACCAGAAAGAAATACAACTAAGCCCAATGGCTTTGACTTGTATAGGAAGAACCCTGGTCTGGTTTGTCGATCTTTCGCCTGGCGTCACTACCGTGAAATTTGCCTCGACGCGACCGAACCAGACAAAGGTTGAAGCTACCAAAATAAAGAACAACACCTGTCTTTTGAATGCCAACAATTTTGAATTAGCTTGCGATGTAGCGAGATGGAGGTGGTGTTATTTACCTTGTCTTTGTGTAAATTAACGTATATCACGCTCCGCAATCCCCTGACCCCATTTTATGATCAGATCACACGGCAGCTGTTTCGAACAATATATAGGTATGTTCTAATAACCATTATTATCCTTATTATATTTATAGTATAATTTACGAAGTGTGTTATGTTCGGATATTCCTATCGCGAAAAAAATTCAGAGTAATGATCGGGCAAGATAAGATAAAAAAAGCGCAACTGATATCTAATGTGTCTAGCTAGCAATCATCGATGACCAGCCATGGAAAGTGAAAAGATTCTCCTCCGCCTATCAGAAAGTTAACACACGCTTCAAATCAAGAACCAGCCATACTACATGATAAATATTCGCGCTTGGATATGGCTGGGATACACAATATTACAGACCGTTGACCATTGCATATTTATAAGCTATTTAATGAATTTGTAACCTCATCGCTGTAATAATAAAAGAAACTGGTTTTCTGTTTATTAATTTTATTTTCACATTTCGGTAGACTATGAAAATTGAAGCGTAATATAATGAAGTTCCGCAATCAGAGGCATATATCGACTTTTGTTGAATAAAAAAAAAAGTGGTTTCGAAAAACGCATACGATACACAATTAGACGCGCGCGAATAGCGTGCTTGTGTACACGTTACGCAAGTAACATGATTTGTGGTGGACTGTTACTGCTGCCAACCGACGTATCCAGGAAAACATTTCTGATAAGAAGACAAATGGCTATAACTGTTCTGATTCCGGGTGTCTACAGACTTCAGTCAACCGTTGCCGCAGCATCAACATTCCGATCTAACCTTCCACCTTTGTCGGTGTTATTGATAGAATAGAACTTTACTCGAAACAAATAATTTACTTCTGGTAATGGATAAAAGTTGACTAAATTTTCATTATTATCATTTTTTTTTTTTTTTTTCGAGTAACTAGAAGCATGTAAATACAGTCTTGGAAATAATCGACATACACATCATACATTGTTCTTGGGAATCGTCTGATCCGAGCGAATTGATAGCTCTGGTAAAATCTGTTTGATTCGCAGCTACCTCACAGTTAGCGTCGTATTTCGAACGGTGTCGTTACGACCGTGTTGAGATAAAATTAACTTCGCGGTCTCAGTATTGGTAGTCGAAAGTCGGGCAGTTTGAATATTCGACACTTTGTTTGCCGCTATGAAACAACACTGCATTGCACTAGATCGAAAAAGAACCCACGTGCCAATAGTGATTTGAAAAAGTGTGCATATCAGTGGTAGAAATTGCAGAGGAAGCAAGCGCGGCTCACCGGATGAAACAAAGCATAACGAAACGAAGAAACCTCCGGTATTAAGACAACACATTCTCCTTTGGCGTGGCGCTCACTCAGTCCGAGGTTAGTAACCCAGTTACCCCAGTTCACCGCCGTTCTCCGGCTTGGCAGGAACGAAGTGCGCGCGTTGCCGGTTAATTCTGAGTGTTCGTTTTATTTGATTAGGATTTTGAGACGGTGGGATTGTTCGATAACACGGCTTCAGGGAAGACCGATATCTGCACCCAGGGTCGACTGAACGGTGTGCAAATATGGGGGACGTCGACAATGACCTAGAGGAGCTGATGTCGCATCTAGGTGATTTCGGAAAGTATCAAGCATGGCAATTCTTTTTGCATGTTATCGCGGCCCTAACCGCAGGCATGCACATGATGACGCTGGTAACGGTTGCAGCAGTGCCAGATCATCGTTGTGCAGTACCCGACGTCGATCTGAACAACTTCACGGCACCGTGGAACAGCTCTCTGATTCTCAATGCCATCCCGAACGTGACATCTGGAGGTCTGGACTCGTGCCATATTCTTAATGCCAATAATACGCCGGAGGCATGCGATTCCTGGGTATACGACACAACATACTATCAATCGTCACGCGGTATGGAATGGAACTTTGTTTGCTCCAGGCGATGGATGGGAGCACTCGCCCAGTCCGTTTACATGCTTGGTGTCTTCACTGGTGCCGTGACCCTGGGAAGTATGGCCGACAAATACGGGCGAAAGACGATTTTCTATATATCTTCGGTAGCCCAGTTAATCCTTGGCGTATCGGTAGCCCTGACCCCCGAATACATTAGCTTTCTCGTCATAAGATTTCTCTACGGGATATTCGGATCCGCTGGTGCGTACATTACTGGGTTTGTACTGACAATGGAAATCGTTGGACCGTCGAAGCGTACAATCTGCGGTGTGACTTTCCAGGCGGCATTTGCCGTTGGTGTGATGCTCGTCGCTGCTTGGGGGTCGGTTATCAAGGATAGAATGCTGTTGCAAATTATCTACGGGTTACACAGCGCTCTTTTGATAGGCCACTGGTGGTTGATAGACGAGTCTCCACGGTGGTTGTGGGCTCAAGGACGCAGCAAAGAAGCCTTGGTCATCATCACGAAAGGGATAAAAATGAACGGTAACAACGTGGAAGTCGATGTCGCCCGGTACGTGTCTAGGGGAAAGGTCCGCGAATCCGGAGGGGAAGAGCAAGCTTATGGAGTCCTAGACCTCTTCAAGACTCCAAACTTGCGTAAGAAGTCACTGAACGTTTGTCTGAACTGGTTCGCAAACTCCATCGCTTATTACGGACTCTCCTTGAACACTGGAAGCCTTCTTGGCAACCCTTTCCTCATGCTCTTCCTCTCGGGTCTAGTCGAGATTCCAAGCTATGTAGTGACCGTAATTTTAATGGACCGAACCGGGAGGAGGAGTCTCATCAGTGCCCTGATGATCCTCGGTGGTATCTGCTCCGTCATGGCGGCTTACATCCCGCGAGATGCTTCTTTCGGGCCGACTCTAGTCGTGACGATTGGGATGCTGGGTAAGGCGTTAATAGCTGGATCTTTTGCCGTGATCTATAACTATTCTGCTGAGCTCTTTCCTACGGTGCTGAGAAATACGGCGCTTGGGGTAGGATCAATGTGCGCTCGTCTAAGCGGTGCGATGACGCCGATGATCATGTTGCTTGATTCATTCGACCCCAGGGTACCAGCCGTTGTTTTTGGTTGTCTTGCTCTGGTCTCGGGATTCCTGGCGCTTTATCTTCCAGAGACGTTGAACCAGCCGATGCCCCAGAGCTTGGAGGATGGCGAGAAGTTTGGTGTTGGTGATACGTGCTTTACCGCGTGTCTGGGATCCAGACGAAACCAGACGGACTACGAAGTCACCTTCCAGAATTCGGACTACAAGGAAAACATGAAGGACGACACGGCGTAACCCGAAAGAGAAATCCGTACATAGCAAAGAAATTTTCTGCTTTGGATATCTCAATTCCATGTTTAGTCTACATTTCTGCTCCGGAAATCATGATACTTGGTACCTAGTGCATATAACATGAAATGGCACGTCCAATAACTATTAATATTGTATGTTTATGCATGATCATAGATTACGCATACGCCTACATATTGTAAGGTTAAATTTAACTTGGCGATAGGAAATGCACTAGTTTTTAATTACTATTTTTTTTTTTCTCAAGTCACTGAACCCACGACCACGTGCGTCATGCGGGTATTGTTCAGGTTTGAAAAGAGTTTCGCTGATATGCGACAAGCTCATATCCTAACGAAAATATATTAGACTTTGTGCTCTTGTGGTTCAGTTATAATTTGTGCATAATTGTTGCTTTCGTAACGGGCGCCTTTTGCGCGTTATGATCGATCTCTACACACTTAGTTATACTGTATACAATACAACAAACGAGTTGTTCTGTGCTATAGTGCGCCAAAGGCAAATTTATCTATGTTACCTAATCGTAGAAGTTATGCTAGTGAATATGTACTTATATTACACTTACTTTCTCTTTTATGATTATGAATCACGTGCAATTGTTCGTTTCTAATTTTAATTCTTTATTATATTGCAGTTGATAATATTGCACTCTAATTTATACTGCATATGGTATCAGATTTTAGATAGAGTAACGCAATTGCCATTATTTTTCTCAAATAGGGTGAATGGCGTGTAATGAAAATAAAAATAATAAATATATATATATATATATATTTTGCAAATATATACCTAGACGATTTTGTGTTTTCATTTTCACGCACACATATATTATATACGGGGCTGGTGTAGTATTGGGTGAAAGTCCGATGTACGTATGCATAATAAATGTAGTCGATTTCTTGCAAGAAGTATGAATACAATGCGGAAGTTGTAGAGATTGAATACAATCTTTTGAACGGCACAAAAAGCCTGTAGAGTAGTTAGATTTTCACTTGTAATAATTCATTGATATCCCCTACACATATATTAAATTACTCGATTTGATCAAACATATAGTATAATGATTTCTTTGATTTGGACGTTTTTCATCCGTCAAAAGTGACCCAGAACTCTAATTCTTCAGAGCGTAGGTACTTTCCATTTCAGTCACGGATAATGTTTCTCTCAATAACTAATGCTTTTCATCTGTTTTTTATGATTGAAAAACAAACATTCATCATTTTAATTTTGACGATTTTTAGTTATGTTTAAAAGCAATTGAAAATTGATCAAATAAATAGAAAATATATACTGATAAAAGAAAGTAGATTTTTTTAGAAAAAAAAAAATGAACAAAATGAATATATAAACAAAAAAAAATGCCTCATATTTGGTACTATATTATGAAATCAAGTAGGTTGAGTATTCGGCTTATCTCCAAAGTCTCAAGTGTTAACTTGATTGATGGATTCACCGCAAAGAGATAAATACCGTCGTGTGAGACCTCGATTTCCTTTTGCTTTGCGATAGCATTAATCTGATTACAGGTATACGTACAAAGTCCACATTACCACATTGTAAGATGGAATCTTCGCTACCAGTCTCAACTGATTTCTGATCAAGGACATCCGGTGAAAGCCTCCGCTATCAAACTCCGTAAGATTTTGATCCTGATTGGAACGAAAGAGTGGAAAAACCAATCAAAGTCACTACTCATATATGTAGTATTTAATTTTAGACAATCTACTCGGAAGTATCTGTGGCGTTTAAGGTGCTTGCCTACCCAATTCCAATAGACCTGAAAACATTGGGCTAAACGCGCGCAGAAGATTTTGTTTTTCTGATTTCGGTGCCCAAGCAGAGATATTCCGTTTAATAGCACATTCTGCCCAATGTTTTCAGGTCAGGTGGAATTCGGTAGACCTTAATATCGTGTACCTAACTATAATTTTTTTTTTTTTTTTTAATTACTAGATAGTGAAATCCATTCTGTCCAACTTTCAGAGGTGTGATGTTATAAATTTCGGAGATGTAATGTATCTGGTTGAATTTCAGATTCGTCTAACCGCATAAAGACTTGGTCAAACCAAAGCAGTCGTCGGCGATCGAACCACAAGGTCCATGCCATAGTGGTCGAGATATACAATACTAATTATGTTAACCGATACCGCCACTGCGATCGGGACCGCTTAATTGCCCCACTTTATCTCAAAGCGTGCCCGGCGTAACCGCGTTATCCACTAAAATGTTACGTGCCTATCAGTAAGACTATATTGCACTCAAGTAACGAAAGTTCGGGAGCATTTTTGCATTGATATAACGTTGTATTGAGCAAAACATAATAAAAATTGACAGATGACTACGTGGTGACATTCGTTGCAGAAATTTCTTGTCATTTTTACAAAAATATAAATTCAACAAAAATTACATAAATTAAATAACGCAAAGAATTAGTCAACTTATCTAAGTTATCTCGAAATCATTGATATCTGACAGGTATTCTTCTATAGAACACATTGTTTTTTTTTTTCTTTTATTCACATCAAATCACGTTACATTGATTCAAAAATCGTATACATTTTCAAGTTAGGGTAATAGCGATTATCTTAGTTGCTTTGTCAAGAAAATTGTAGCGGTTTGAAGAATCAATCAGATTTGTCAGACGTTGGGAATTTAATACCAATTTGAAGAATCACATTTTCTATAGTTTTCATTTTTTTTTCAATACAGTTCCATATATTTCGACATCTAACAAAGTAACCCATCTAGAGAGAGTACCAATGCAAAACGGGTTCATTCTCCGATAAACTCATTGTCAGTGGAATTATTTTTCGCAAATCATTGAGTCACCACATTAAATTTTACATTTTGCAAAGAATCAAATTGAATCATCTAATACTAAAAAGTGCCAAATGACACCTACGATTGATTGAGCCAAAATTTTGTATACAGCACGCTTTTCAAGACTTTTTTTAAATTTCATGATGAATTGCGCTTCCTAAATTATCTATATTATTAATAATACTATCAGGTACTACGAGGTTCACTCAAGGGCGTACATACTCCTTGAATAGGGTTATTTTTTGAAGGACTGACATGTTTCCAAATTGTTATTTAATCAACCGGTTTTATTACAGTATAGTTCACTAATTATTTGAAGCATAATAAAGTGAAAGTTGGAGTTGTGAGTTATCGGGTTTCAGAGTTACATCAAGTCAAATTAAAATCAATTAATGCAAAAATTTGTATCAAATGTAGCTTCGATTTTACATATCTAGGTCTCTAAATGTAAACGTGGATAGGCTAATAAATTTCTCATTGCTAATTTTTCATGTTTACAAACTTTTTTTTTTTCTTTTATGTTTTTCAATTGAATAGAACAAAAATCAGCACATCAAAATGTTGTATGTTCAGCTGATGGAGGTTTCTATTCTGATCAATGAAAAACCCAAATATTGATAATCAAAGTAGCGATTGATTCAAGTCCCTGCATCAGGTGTTTTTACTTTGACCGCATCTAAAAATGAGTAGTTCTGAGACTCGAACTTTCACCCAAGTTTTCCTTCAAACGACTTGCAAACTTCTGTAATAAAACCGATTGTTTCAAAGAAAATTTGGACACATGCCAGTCCTTTAAAAATACCCCCATTCAGGATTTATCTATACACCCCTCAAACTGTTCGACTGTTATAGTCCCCAGTGAATTGTTATCTACGTTCTCCAGCAGCATTCTGGATTCACATAATAAAATATGTCATTATAAATTTATGTTGGAAAATTTATTTCTTCAAATATAATAATGAAAGAGGAATATGATATTCCCTGTATTTTAATTGCAAAATCGATATGAATGTGGCAATATGCATTGTTTCATCGTCAACAAAAACCAAAATATTCTCCTGATAATTATTGAAATTTATAGTATGTATTATATAATGACGAGAAAACAACTGACTGTGCCATATCGTGAACTTATCAATGTGGCTGTTACTATAATTTGGGTCTCCGGATCCCTACAATAAGCCATTAAGGTGCTTCCCTACGCAATTCCACCAGACCTGAAAACATTGGGAAAAAAGGTGTTATTAAACGGAATTTCTCTATCTGGGCACCGAAATCAACGAAACAAACTTCGTCGCGCAATTCTATGTACGATTTCGAACACGTACGGCCAAAAAAATGTTTTTTTTACGCGAAAATAGAAAAGATATCCATGTAAAACGTTTTCAAAGCCGTTTTACATGGATATCTTCTCTATTTTCGCGTAAAAAAAAACATTTTTTTGGCCGTACGTGTTCGAAATCGTACATAGAATTGCGCGACGTAGTTTGTTTTACCTTTTTTCCCAATGTTTTCAGGTCTGGTGGAATTGCGTAGGGAAGCACCTTGAGGCCCATTCCTAGTCGCCCACCTCCTTTTGATACAATGTGATACATTTCGATTATTATCCGAGCCCAGGCGTGAAAAACGCAAAAAAAGCCAACGCTGCGCGAATTCTAATCCAATACCGAACACATACGTCCTAAAAAAATGTTCGTTTCGTGCGAAAATAGAGTCTCCAGATGGTTTTTACATTTTTCGTAATGTAATGTTTTTCGTAACAATGTAAAAACCATCTCTAGTCTTTATTTTCGCATGAAACGAACATTTTTTTGGACGTATGGCCTTTTTTGCGTTTTTGACGCCTGGGCTCGGATAATAATCGAAGTGTGTCACATTGTATCAAAAGGAGGTGGGCGACTACGGATGGGCCTTAAATTGTAGCATGCACTGAATATACTGCATGAACTGAATATAGTTGAAAAAACCATATAGGAATTTTATTGCATACTACTATACTATCCATTTAGAGATGACAATGAAATATAATTCAATTTTCCACTTTCGAGTTCGAGTTTTGATAAGTACGGTAACAATGGACAAATATTTGTCCAGCCTAGAACTTTCATTATCCTGTATCAGTATGGCAACACGACATTATTCTCTTACTGATATTGCTGCAGGTTTACCTGCAGGATTCGAAATTCGAGGTTGCCAGGATTTTTTAGGTTTAAGATAATCGGGTTTAAGGAAAGCAACCTTTGTAAGATTTTCGGATTTTGTATGCATGAATATGTTATTCGGAACCCCTCGTAATTGGATTCGACTTTACCGATTTCCAAACTGCAGTCTTTAACAAAACTACTCTTTACATGGTTACTCTTTTTCTTTCGGACCTAAATTAGAAAAAAAAAAAATTAATTTATCTGGTTTTTGGCGAACTCCATTGTTATTATCATAGAGGATAAATGACAATTGAGTGTCGGCGGGGTGTGAAGTCGATGTATACAAGTATAGTGGGTATATGTGATATGGCGACAGAAGCACTTGATGATAACTTTGAGTTACCCAACATTTTACTTTTTCTACTTGCACCACTCTGAACGTTAATTTTTGATGCAAAAAAAAAAAAAAATCCCTCAGTAAGATGAGCTCTATATCCCAACCCATTAGAGATGGTGCAAGCCAGTTTTCTATGTTTATTTGACTCTTTGAAGTCAACCCTTTTCCTGACACCCGATCTTTTCCAAATTCACTCGGAAGGAAGAGTGAAATCGAATCACAGACACTGGAAATAGGAGGTGCAATATCGCCTACCGAATTTGTAAAAAGTGGAAAGTATCACATCAAAATTGGTATACGGAGGTTTTTTCGGCCGCTATAATTTCAAGTCTAAATTCAACAAATTGCCGAGTTCATATACCGCGAGGACCAGGTGAAAGAGAATGGTCGGTCCGCCCAGACACCTTATATTTCGTATTTTCATGGGGATAGCCACTCGTTGCGCTGAAAAATATATCCTGGGGTCGAAGCTATCGACCACGCGCCAAAATCACCCTAAGGATTTTCTGCGCAACGAGTGGCTATCCCCATGAAAATACAAAATATTAGGTGTCTGGGCGGACGGACCATTCTCTTTCACCTGGTCCTCGCGGTATATTGATGGACACTAAAGAATCTTGACGAATAATTTGCATGCGACTCAGCCGACTTTTAACAATTTCGATTCATAATTCTGAATTCTGGTATCTCGACTTGAGATTAGAAAAAAGCGACCCAAAAATCCAACGATTGCTAAATTAAATATAAAATAGTCTACTTTTTATGACTTGTCAGCGCCATAAATGAGCACTTTGAATTTCAGTCTCAGATTTCAGATCCCGAATGAGTGTTTCGGATGAGTCACATTCGAGGAAAAGTGCGGCTGCAAAAAGTTGAATAAAAACATAAAAATGATTTGCGGCACTTCTTAGAGTTGAGATTATACACCTTTTTAATTTTTATACTCAAAAGAAAACCGATTACGTTGATACAACCATCAATGTGTTCATGACGACAGCTGCAGCCCTCTTCGCCCACCAAAAATGGGCCTGAGACAGTTATTTCTGATGTCAAATTTTCCGGAAAGGTAAGACGCATGGTTTGCTGAGCTTTTCTTTTACTGGACTGCATCATGCTACACTGCCGTAACGTAACTCTTTACCTCTCTTTCTCAGAAGAAAAATAGTGAGAGATGAAGAGAAAAGAGAAAAGAGAGCGACATCATACCAGTCCATTACAGCCTGGTGAAGCCTCATCGGTAAACGCCATTAAATTTGAATACGAACGTTTGCTATCAGTTTTCTTCAATTTCCATTTACCAGTCAATTTGCTTCGTGATGCAGTGCGATGTGGTGTTACTCGCTGAGAGCATGGGATATAATGGAACCGAAACCATATATTATATACTTGCATGTCTCATATCATGTATATGTACACAACTGCATAGTTAACGTGTAAACGTATGTGTAGAATCAGTTGGGTACTGACACAATGGCATAGAGCGAGATGGACTCAATATAGAACATACCTATAGTAATTAATGACTTGGTGTAATTGTGTGAACCGTATACACGTTCGGGGTAAAACGGACTTTGATATCTCGATTTATGTGAAAATGTTCGGGTCACAATTATGAAGTGTTCGGTTTTCCGAAATTGCCATATCTCTATGGATGTATGAGGGCCATAGGGAATGAAGGCAAATAATAAAAGATGTGGATTTGGGGTGTAGATTGGAAACTTCCAACTCACAATAGGATGAAAATTTTTAAACGAATATTCTTGAAAACTGTGTGAAATAATGTGTACATTCTTTGTACTCTCTCTTCCAATTCACGGAGTTGTAGTAAATGATTTTTAAAAAATGTGATTACATTCGAAATTTCAATTGTTTGAAATTTCTCATGCAGGTCATATAAGTGAACGAAAAAATGGCTTCAATTCAAGGTAAACAGAGGCAAATCAGTTATTGTACATATGCATAATCAACAGTATGTAAACTATTTACATACATTATCAACATCTATCATAATCGAGACACATTCTAATCTCCAACAAGTTAAAAAAGGTATTTGAGCTGCAGTCAAAAACAAGGCAAACCATATATCGATTTTTCAGTGAATCATTTCGCCTATTATTAAGATAAATTTTCTTTTTTCTGGATCGAATACGTCCGTTCAATCGATTCGGTTGTTCAGAACACTTGGGATTATTATTAATCCGCTAACGTGCCGGAATTGCCACTGGCAAACTAAATATGCCATTTCCATTTATTTTGCGGTTGATTTTGAGCTTATTATGAACAAGTTGAGCAGACTTTACGTGCGTATCAAACGGTAACTCGATCAAATAGTTAAGAGAGTATACGGAGGTAACTTATACTTAATTGACAAGTAACTGGCCAAGCACTCAATTCATTGGAATCTATCGATATATATCTATACAAGAGCAATTTCGCAAAATATTAATCAGGCTTAGTGCCTCGTCATCTCCAATTATTTACAATGTAAATTATTTGTATATCTTCTGATGCCTATAATGGCGTGAAAAATTCAGTTTGAACATTTGAATGGCAATTCGATGCATTTTCGCAACTTTTAGCTTCATTAAATTTTATTTAAAAAAATCACAGCTTAAGATAACAAATAATCAATAATTTTTCGAGAATTTAAAGATGAGTTTTTACATTATAAATAAACGATAAGTAGGTGGGTGAAGTTATATGGGACAATCCTATATGTTCGCTAATATTGGGAGAGGTAGCATATAAGGTATTTTCAAATTGATCGAATTCGACAATATTACATGGGTAACAGTAACATTTGTTCATTTGAATTCTCATCCGAAAACGGGGGTAAGTACAACAAGGGCTAAGTAACCAAAATGCTGAAGATATTGCTTTAGTATCTGTTCCGATGGACATATTTTTTTTTTTTCTAATACTTGATGAAAAAATTTTCAATGTTTCTTTCAAAATGGTTGAAAATTTTTGACATTCTGTCAAATATGTCTTAATAAACTCTGAAAGCCTATCATCTAATTGGAAATTTGCAGATTTGATAAAAACGACGTTTCAGAAAATCAAAATGCTGACTTGTGTCGATTTTTCCGAATAACTCTGAATTGAGACAAGCACGAAAAATCTCAAAGATCCACATTTCTCCAAAAATATTCAGAGTTGGTGATCTTTGAAAATTTACCATGAAATTGAACTTTTCAAAGAAAATCTTTCACCACGATGATCTGAATTTAAATGGTATATTATTAATGTGGGGTACGGCAAAAGGACCCCCAATATTTTTTGTTATTTTCGTAAATCAGTAGAACTGACTCGACTTGAAAAAAAAAAACAATTATGGTATCCTCAGAAAGCTTGAGAAACATGTTTGAATATTACTTGTCAATGTCAAAAGTCAGAACGTCGCAGAGCTACGATTTCTGTCCAAAATTAATAATTTTCCAAGATTTTTTTTTTTCTTTTTTCGAATAATTATGTCGTCGTGGTACCGAGTGGAACGGTAGGGAACAAACTGGTGGATACATATATTCTGAAAAAAAAAAAATCTGTACTTGAACGTACAAATAATAGCGCAAAATCGTGAAAATGCGGTGTCAAATTTCACTCACCCTCTTTTTTCTTTCCAATTTGAGACTGATTAAAATTTTTTTTTTTCAAATTCCTAAAAATTCTCTGATACCTTCAACTTTATCCCCCCGAAAGGAAATCATTTGAAAAATTCCGTGTGAGAACAAGGTTCCCGCGTTCAATCATTCGCTTTTTCAATATGAACGGACCATTGTTGTCTGAAATAACCCGAGGCGCGACCTACCCTACTCGCTCACCTTTGGGAGGGGCTGACTGCAATAAAGGGTCTGCCATGCGGTGGAGTCGGTTGTGATATTCGAGCGCTACTCTCGAATTCGAAGTGAGGATATTCGTCGGCTCACCAGCGCCGCGTCTGCCGCCACTTCGTACTCTTATCCGAAATTCGTACGCGCACCGTCGACCGTAACTCTGGAGTGCAGAGTGAAAGAGTGACGGTTCTACTCTCTCGCCTGCAGACTCCGAGACCCGCGTTACTCGACTGAACTCAAAACCGTCAGTCGTCAGGCACGAACGCGTTGTTGCGCGCAAGACGGATGAACAATAACTTGAGCATCGCTCTTGACTCCTCTTTCCTCTTCTCTACAGCTTCGCTGTCTCCGTTCCTAGACTTTCACTCTGTCATCGTTTCGTCCTCTTTTATATTTTTAAATTAGGGTAACAAGCCCGCGCATGTTCTAATTATTTTTCTTTCAGAGATTTCGAACAAACTGAAATAATCCGAAGCTTTACTTTCGCATGCAAACTTTTGTTTGTTTTCATTTGTTTTAACAGTCTTTCGACTGCGCTGATGCTTTTCAGAGTGGAATATGAAAAATGTATACTAGTTATTTTTAAATAACAATATTTCCTTTTTTTTATTTTTGTTGATTTTAATCGGCAAATTATAAGCATTTTGTATGTCTCCGACGAGTTCGTCTGTATTTTATAGATCGATTTGTATCTTTTGTAGTTTCGACAAATCATAAGATTCTGATAAGAGAAACCGACTCTTGAATACCATTTTTTGTTTAAACTCGCGATGGGTTTGGAATAACAAAACTTCATAATTTGAATATTTCTTTCAGTATCTGATATACTGAAAAATCCATAACGGTAAAAATTCAAACATGTGTTTTGTTTCTCCTTATTTATACACCGTATTATCGTTTATGCAATGAGGTTTGAAATCATAGCGAATCCCATATGTTTGTGAATTTGATATTTTTCTGCACTTACCTCTGCTTGGACAGACAGAACTTAATCTCTCTTAATAACTTTAAAAATATGTCTCAAAATTATTTGAAACTATTATCAAAAATGATATATATAAAAAAAAAAAAAAAAGAAGAATGTGACCCCGAAAGACAGTCGATTTGGTATCGATTCGTGCTCGAGCCTAAAGCTGAGAGATATAGGTGTACCTTTATCAGCAAGTGATTAGCTTTTAGCACTTCTTCGGTTCCGAACAGGAGCCCCGCCGCCAGGACCTGTTTTATGACGACTGATTCGTATGAATAATCTTGATAGCTATGAGTCGTCGAGCGAATTACTCAACAGGTTTACAGGCACTTTCAATATTATACCGGTTCAAACACCTCAATAGAATTTTATGAATAAAATCAAATTGCGGCATGTAATGTAAATGGTCACTGTCCTTGTATGCAACATCGAGAAAGTTGGACACTTTTTAACTAGCATTCATTTTCTAGCGGTATTCAGTGAAGCTGAAATGTCTGATTTGTATTAGCAAGGCCATACGGTATACGGTGTTGTGTTCCTTTCACACTGTAATCACTGTGAGCAATGCAGAGCTATCATGTACGGTTTCTCGGGTTTTCAGGTTTGTTTTATTTCTTATGACGGTCTTATGGAAATGCGATACTGCCAACAAAAGCTGTTGCGGATGAGGAGATTGAACCAAGGAATCAGATTATCTGAGATAGCTTACAGAAGCTTCATGGAATCGTGAAGGTCGATGCAAATTAGGGTCTATCAAAGCCCAGCATGGTATCCACATCACGCAGCAGGAGATAATTGAGACCGGTATAAATAAACAAGATCATCAATGTGTATGTACTTCCTTAATAGACTTTCATTTGGATTTTCAATGTCACTTTATTCTTTCAAATTAACACTTTCTTTCCATTTTGCGATCAAGATAAAATCTTAAACGTTGTGGCCCGTATTATGCATATGAATGATTACCGCGGTCATGATACAATGCTGCACAGTTGATTGGACCGGACTGGACCGTTAAAATAGCGTGAAAAATCTTAAATCAGCTCGAAAGAATGAAGTTACGTTGTTACGTAAATAAGTAATTAATTGGGAGCCGAATTCAGACTCTAAACGAAAGGAAAAAGATTTCCCGAAGTTTCCTATATGCAATGATGTATGCATGCTCGGGTTTCGGGCCAAAACTTTGGCCTTATCCAAGAATTCTTCGGCCAATTTTTGTTTGCTGCAGTTTTTTTAGACGTACCTAAATTGGTTCTTTTACTTTCCGATAGCCCGACTCTATCTCGAACGTGAGGCTCACGGAGTGAATCATCGAAGTTTGAACTATATTGATAAACATTTAATGATGATAGCCAGAATATGGAAAATTTTATAATAAAATATTTACTTCTTAACAAATTATCGATGTGTTCATATTTTGATTATACTAGAATTTGGAATGATTTCACGGGTTGATTTTCGAAAATCAGGTAAAACAGAAACATCCGGATATTATTTGGGATTTGTTGCTAAAGTTCATAATGTTATTCAGTGCTAGGATGAGCCCAAACAATAAAACCTTGTTACGATTCATTTTATCACTGGATCGTTATGCTGCAAAAACAAAAAAAAAAAAAAACTCAAAGTCTCTCAGTTTTTTTATCATCTTCGTGATATGTTGAAGATTTATTCCTTCAACACTTTCGCACTAGTATCGAAGAGTACAATTACGTTTGGTAGTCGCGACGTTCTCGCCGCATTTCATTGCGCCTGTTTTATTTTCTCTTTACAAATCTGCATGATAAAAAATTTGCAAAGTAATCCTAGTTTGTAATGTTCCGTGAATCGTATGCGAAAGTATTAAATCAAGGTAGGTACGGTGGAGGAGAAATACTCGAGACAAGCACAATAGCTGCAATAATATAATAATATAATAATATATAATATAATATATATAATATAGTATAATATAATGTAATATAACATGATCTCGGTATATATGTACTATATATTACATATAGGTATACATATATGTATATATATGCATCACGTTACTCTGATTGGTTGATCTGTCGGAAAAATCCGCCAGAATCTTGAATTAGCTAGCAGAAAAATTCGTTTAATTAAAAAAGAAAAACACAATACTTTCATAGATAGGTTCGTTAAAATATTGAAAACGCTTTGTACTCTCTCAATCGAACGTCCATATGTACATAATAACCACACTATAAGTATACGAGTAGTAGTTATCAATATTATAATTACATTTGGAATGAATTATAGATAATATAATAGTTGTGCGCTGGAGGCTCTGTTTCTCTTTTTATCTCTATCTCTATATATCTATATATCGATTTTCCTCACCCTTTATTACCGAGTTTTCTACCAAAATTGCGATATTTATTCAACAGTTATTGATATGTGCAAGTAAAATAATCGCGCCGTTTAAAAGGCCTGTGAGATAAAGAGAAAACAAGAGCGCCGGCTATAAGGCATTTCTTCTCTAACTAGGGTGACAAAATAGAGCTAGTAAAAGTATCGGTGGAATTATTCATAAATTATATATACTGGTATATATAAATCGGAATATATATATAGGCTGATTCCATTGAAAATAGTCCAGGGCTTTGTCGGTGACTATCACAGAACCGTTTCGAAATACATTTTTCTCATTCTTTGCTTAATTTGAGGGAATTCGTTTTCCGGAATATGTCTTAAAGATTTGATTTTAGTCATTTTTTTTCGAATTGCTGAGATTTGAAAAAAAACGACAAAAATCAAATTAAAAAAAAGTGACTTTCTGCGATTAAAATTGAAATTTGTGTGCAAAGTGCCAGTTATTATCTTGAGACAAATCCCGACACAGGTATTCCTTAATATTGTGCAAAGAATGAGAAAAATGTATTCCGGAACGATTCTGTGATCGTCATCCAGAAAGCCCTGGACGATATTCAATGGAGTTAGCTTACATATGTATATATATATATATAGCTTAAAAAGTTGGCCGTTAAAGCGGACCCACTGGTCTCAATAAAGACCTGGTATTACAGAATCTAAAATAATATGTGTATACATATATGTATATGCAATACGCGATCAGGCACTTTATACTTCATTTATCAAAACTGTAAAAACTTTTGAGGCAATTCATTATTCTGTTATTTTATTTTATTTTATTTTATTATTTTTTTATGGAAGAGCGGCTAGTCCCTTACGGAGATAAATTCTTGGCATACCGTTGGTAACTATTGGCGTCCAGTTAGTTGCAAATATAGCATGCTATTGAGGATACTATCATAGCGGATAGAATTTAATATCCTTTAGTAGTATGTATTATTATACTTGATAGTTCAACTGTTGGAGATTAATATTATTCAACAGTACTGTGACTAATTATTCATATTATAGTGACAACCGGCGCTGAAAGTGAAATCTATTGCACTCAAATGATCTCCATCAGTACAGACCAGTGGAATATCACCAGTGGAAAAATGACACGGATCCCTATTGATATAGAGTACTATTAATATATGTATACAATTTGTACTGACAGATTATAATTAAATTGCCTTTTTGTCGAGAATGAAGACAGTACATTAGACTTTTATTTTGCTGAAACAACGGATACTGGATTATAGTGCAGTGAACTTCTTCCGTAAGGGATGGCTGATAAATATTCAAAAATAGATAAAAACGGCAAGATTTGGTTGCCTGTAGCTCGGAATTATTTATGTCTGTGATATCTCGCACTGAGCTGGCCAGTAATGAGCATAAAATACAGGTGTATATCATTTGGTAAGCCTAGAAATCGGTCTAATTCGTCTGGAATTTAGTCATAACGAATGATATTCAGATGCACATTATATTCGTTACGGTGCATTTCCAGTTTCGAAAGTCAGTAAGCACGTAGAACGCTAGACAACCAAATTGATGGTAACTTCTGATAAAAAAAAAACGTCAGATGTATTAAAAAATTGCAATATCTCTCGATACATGATAATCTTGTGCTTGTTTGCACCACTTTTAAGCATATAATATAATACCATCGGTCTATGTTATCAAAAAGATTTTTGTATGAAAAATATAAGCCGTGACACGTCTGAGGGGTTTAACGGCATTTCTTATATAAATATATGTATGTATGTAGTCAATAAAGTTCTTTAGTCTTCCGCATCCTCTGCTTCAAAAATTGTCTTGAAACAGAACGGCTGGAATGGATAGCCCTCTCCCGTGTAGAATTTGCTCATGAACTCGACCCTGTTGGAGAAACGGATTAGATCATCAGATTTGTTTACCCTGGTTCAACCAAGCTTTAGTGAAGGACGAGATTCTCACCAGTGAAGACGCAGAGTGTGAAGGAATGCAGACAAGCCTTCCATCATGATTAGAATCGCGATGGTAAATACCGACCAAATGGCAAAGGTGACATACAGGAATGCGGCATTAATGTAGCTTCCATCTTTGGCCTGAAGCCCATAGCGCAACACCATTTCCCATAATACCTCCGAAAGTTGGGCATGGGCAAGTGACAAAGCCCACAACCTAAGGTATGAGGCTGTGTGCGAAACAGTCGAGAGAACAAACTCGATCGTGTGAATTCCTTGGTTGATCATTATTTCACTAAACTCCATGTTGTCATGGCCTTTATGACCATGATCAGCTGCGCCGTGGCTGGAAGGACTTCCGACACCTCCTGGTTGCAACTCAATATCCTGCGACGGGATCCCGTTGCTCTGTGATAAATAATATCGCGTTGTACGTGTGTGAATACTTTCAACAAGCTGAGTTTGACAAAGTATATCGCAAGCACATTATACCGGTATCTCTAAGGTCAATTTTGGCAATGTATCAGAATTTTGCACTGGATCTATCGATGCGCCGTTTTGTCTAAATACATGTCAATATAATGCAAGAACATATAAAGACATATATAAACATGGAAAGCAAATCAGTTGAATAATGTTTATATACTCACGACAACAACGCTACTGGTTCTTGCCTTTTTTCTACTAGCAAGAATGTACAAAGGCTTGCCAAGGAGCATAACAGGAATGCAAGCAAGGGCGCCTAAGACGAAGATATATTGGACGAGGCTTTGACCCGGGAACATAAACTCAGAACATCCCTCGTTTACATCGACGGACGACGTCTGCAGTAGCATCATGTTGATGAAGGTGATCAGTACCGAAGGCGCACAGTTTGACCCTCTAGTAACCTCTGAAGAGTTTTATGGAAACATGAATTATCAACAATTATTCATCTTCTTATTATTCATGTTCAATCTAGTTTATTTGCAGAAATTCCTGCATGTATGGTCTTACCATTGTCTACGGCATACAGGGACCACTTGAGCATTATAAGGAAGACCATGTAGGCGAATAGCATCACGAAGAATAGGAGTTGGGGCAGAAACTCAAGCACTAAACTCGAATATTTCTTGAAGTGGCTGTTAAAGTATAAACAATAAAAATAATTTTCGACGTCGAGTTGATTTCGATTAAAATATTTTTTTGAATTGACTAACTAAATATTCTACTAATTCAGTTCTTTCACAGCCGATTACTAGGACTTTGAGACACAATGAACAATTATTTCAAATTTTATAGACTTTGCCTCGCATACATTGACTGCACCTAAGAAGAAGTGGTTGTCGTGGGGTACAGGTCCACATCGTTCATCGCAGCTTCTTTAAAT
Organism: Tenthredo notha; assembly: GCA_914767705.2. Lineage (NCBI taxonomy): Eukaryota > Metazoa > Arthropoda > Insecta > Hymenoptera > Tenthredinidae > Tenthredo > Tenthredo notha. The sequence goes on from OU611916.1 coordinate 4,553,960, forward strand.
TTGGAGGGTATATTCTACATTGATGTTGTTTCAGAGCAAACCAACGATATTCAATGAACTCAACTTTTTTATACAAAAATTTTTGATCTTAAGTCTTTTTTTGTAAACGATAAGAAGAAAAGTGTATTACATGCTCACAACAATAGAAGACTAATCTTATTTGTGTAAATTATTGGCTTGCCCAGAAAATACATCTTTTTAGAATATTCCCTGTAAATTTCAAAAGGTTTTGATCAACGATGTGACCTGTGCCTTGTGACAATCACTTTTTCTTTGACTTAATCTACATGAGGCAACGTCCATAAAACTAAAAAATAATTTCAAATTATGTCTTAAAATGCTGGTATTCAGCTGTAAAAAATCAAAGCGTTGGAGTGATTTGAAAAAAAATTGGTTTTTAAAGAAAGTTATTTAGAGTCGTTGCTTATCGTATAACGTATGATACCTACATGTAGTTTATAGTACTGCAGCAAACACCAAAGATCATGTGCACAACGCCGAATATTATAGACAGCTTCATCTTGAATGAGTTCAAAAATATGATTTTATTTTCACCGAGCTGCCACGCTGGGTCCAATCCCATTGGGTAGGGGTATTGTGCGAAAGCGTCGATAGGATCTAGTTCGTGTTCCTCTTCCTCCTCGAGTGTGTGGTAATCATATGGGTTTTTCCAGCTTGATCCAAATATATTGACAGACTTCGAGAATACGTCGTTATATATGATTCCGGTGTAGATTGAGAAAAAGCCCATGAGTAGTATAATGTAACGACCTCCAAAGAATATGGTCCAAATTTCGCTGTCGATTCTCTTAGCGATGAGTTGCTTCTCACAGATTATCATGTAAGCACCAAAGATGGTCAAAATCAGAGCTAAAAAATAGAGTTTCAAAGGATTCATAATACAATAGTATCACCAAATCTTCCTAGCACGTTGTAGCTGATCAAATAATCGAATAAATATTATAGAAATTGTGGAATCGGATCACTCACCGTGTCCAGCATCGCCGAACATAATGGCGAACAAAAACGGGAATGTAATAATCGTGTACAAAGCTGGGTTTGCCTCACGGTAGGAAGACACGCCGTAAGCATCGATCAAGGTCTGGAAACCCCGAGTGAATTTATTGGTGCGATGAAACGTTGGCGGATCTTCATCAGAGTGGATAACGTTCAGGAAAGATGGAATAGAGCTGCCGCATAGACGCTGTAAATAAGCAGATCAAATCTGATTCGGTTTTGATCCTTAAGTGGTTTGCAGTCACTGTTGTCAGTCAGGAAGTGATATACCAACCGATCCTTCTGTGAGACAGTTCTGAACGATTGTTAAGTCCTGTACTGGAACCCAGCATTCACCAATTAGACATTTCTTGGAAACGTCCAGATTGAAAAGGTTCAGCGTGTGGTAAATCGCCTTCATCTTGCGTACCATTATGCTCCAATTTGGCAGCTCCTTTGCTACATTGTGTAGCAAGCGTTGGCGATGATCTTGAGTCTGGTTTAGAACCTGGAGACAAGAAATAAAGCATCCTCAAAGACAAATCCAACAATCCAAATGATTGCAAGCATGAAATTTGATTTGCTTTGAGGACAACCTAATATCTAGGAATATTAGATACGGCGGATATTTGATTCCATACCAGGTTTAGATCCTCCAGACGAGTCCGTACACCTTTCACCATGTCTTGGCGTTCACTGTGGCTGTTAGGACACGGATAAAGAGAAGCATGGAATCCGTTGCATACTTTTTTTATGCGAGATTTGAGCTGCTCCCCTTGAAAGAACGCGACAAATACAGTCTTGTACATCGCGTTGCCCTGAAACCATTGTTATTTTGTGATTATTGTTGCATACATCATCTGAGATTTACTAAATAACAGATTAAGTAATTGTTTGCAGCTATGTGTTTTTTTTTCTGTAATTTTCTTTGTCGAGTCGTGCCATTCTCACATGTCCGGAAATGATTCTTGAGTGGTTGACAAGATAGGAAGTTAAAAAACAGTGAACATTTTTGTTTAAACTCACAGTGCTTGGGTCCTCTAATGGCTTGTCAAGTTCATTTTGCCGGAGGAATACATTTCCACGAGATATACGCCACAACATTCTTTCAAACGCTGGAACTCGCTCACGATTTATCACTCCAGCTACGAACCTGAAAGTCAGATATTAAAGTTTCTTTGTCATTCCCTGACTGCCAGTTTTCAAACCTGTAATCTACTTTCAGGAAATTAATGTTCTATAACACTCCGAAAATTCATCTAAAAGATACTAATTGCTTACCACCAAGTCTCTGAAATAATTTTAGGGAAAAGAACTATTGGAGTTCAGTAGTTGACAATAGTGCATCCTATTAGGGATACTAGTATAATTGTTAGAGTTCAACAGTCTATGGTAGTTTATACTATTGGATTCATTAGTAGGGCTGACAAAATTTAATATTCTTTAGTAGTATGTACCGTTGCAGTCAATATTGTAACTGTTGTAGACCAATATCTGTCAACAGTGTGTACTGTGACTATTGATTTGTACTATTAGATCGTTTACTAGTGCCCATTTGTACTGGAAATCGAACTATTGCAGTTGAAAGATTTTCATGAGTACAGAGTTTGAAGCCAATAGTGGAAACAATTTCGATTCAAAAATTGTTCGATTGCTGAATAAAAGAATAATGTCAACGCAAATAGCATGGACTAAAAGTCTAAAAAAGTCATAGAAAAAAAAGTGGCAGAGTTGATTTTACTTGAAGAATCTGTACAAAATATGGATTTTTTTTTCCTCCATGACACTGACCTTTTTCCCAAAAATACACACATACATCAGGGTATCCCGTGAAACGGGTGTTTTCAAATATTATTCCTACGTGTGGCTCAATTGGTTTCAAATAAATTGAATATATAAAGATCTGATAAGGCGGATAAAAACTCGAAAATAGGTGATTTTCATGAAAATTGGTATCTGTGGGTTCTGGGGGTCGCTGAATCCAAATTTGACAACGGGATTTCGAAATTAAAAATGGCGGACTTGATATGGCGGATAGCAATTTGGAAATGGTCAGATCTTCGTAAAAATGGGTGTTCTAGGATTTCAGAGCCCGTCGAATCGAATTTTGAAATTCTCTTGTTGAATTCGAATTCAGCGACCCCCAAAACCCACGGATACCCATTTTCAAATTTTTATCCGCCAAATTGGATCTGCAATTGTGAATTTTGAAATTCTACTATAAAATTTGGATTCAGCGACCTCAAAAGCCATCCTACCGTGCTCGTTAGATTTTTCAAACACTTAGCAGGCTCAGAAAAAAATATTAACTCTAAACTTACACTAAAACCCCGTATCATTCGAATGGGAAAAAGAATGAGCTTATTATTAGGCAGAATGTTTTTTCGAATTTATTTGGAACCAATTGGGCCACACAGAACAATGTAATTCGAAAACACCCATTTTAAAGGACACCCTAATATAATATATATAAATATATTCTGTTAACCCTTCCTGGTCACCACGGGTCAAACTGACCCGAGAATCAATTTTGAAGGTAAACCCCGGTAAGTTCGCGACCGAAGAACGCGAAAAAAATAAAAAATTGAAAAATTAAAAAATCAAAAAATCAAAAACCCGAAATGCATTGATCTTTTGACGATTTTTTTTGAACATGTTGCCATGTGAATTGTGATATGCCGACTTTTACTACATCTTCTAGAATGTTCAAAGTATTTTTCAGTATTTGTTCGGTGCGAATCGGACCGATGGTTTCCACGAGGCAACCGTTCAAAAATGGCTCGGGTCAATTTGACCCGGTGTGACCAACTTGATTGAAATCGGAGGTGTGACCACGAAGGGTTAATAAATCGGCATCTAAATGTTCACATCGTATTGATCGTTGCACTTACTCTAGTCGTCCCCTGGAACCACTTACGGGTTGGACAGTGGTAGCTTCTTCGTGTATCAACGCCCTGGTGATAGAGTCGTTGACTTCTTCCTGCTGAAAAGAAGAGTCGTTAGACTGCAGAGATATCATTTATAGAAGAAAATCTGAGTATAATAATGGCAAGAATAAGCTGCTGAGTTTACCTCAGTAAAAAAGACTTGAGTTTTTTCCAGCACGTGGCGAAGTTCCGTAAGTTCAAGGTAGTTGCTCTTCAGATTTACGGCGTTTTGGCTCAGCTCAAGAATGTCATTTTCGGTCTTGTCCAGGTGAGCCTACGAGCAAAGAGACATTAGGCTACAGACGCGAGTTTCATACCGAGCTTAGCGACAGATTTACCTCAAGATCTATTATCTCACGGGGGTTGGGAGCTCGCGGTAATTCAAGAAGAAACTCCTGGGTTGGAACCTCGTCCTTTTTAACTTCCGCTTCGATGTAGCGAAGTTTTCTTTCCATCTCATCGCATCTTCGGACTTCATTGACGAATTTCCGTTGGAAAGAGTTCACCTCACTGTTCAACTAAGAAATGAACATTTTGCGGACGATTATTCTCCATACAATGAATTCGCCAAAAACTGATTGTTTTTGTACCTATTATTATGAACCAATGATACTAACAGCAGGTCAACGTAAAGTGCGTTTCGAAATGTAATTTAGTCAAGATTATTCCGTAGTAGTACTTTCGGTTTATTTTGGTCCAAAGTGACTGGGGCCTAGCGCGATTATATCGATAGTACTTTACTCACGCGCGATAAGTAGCATGACTAATATACACGTAGAGATGCATAGACAGCTTTTATGAATTTTAGACTTTAGGATATTATAATTAGCTTGCGTGTCTGTTCATCTGTCTTATCGTAAGTTACTCGCAGTTGATATGATATAACATACATTTTAACGATGATTTTTCAGTAATTTCCTATGCATTAACTTCTGTGTTAATTTTGGAATGGATTATTGGTTGACGGACGCCCTGAGAAAATTCGAAAAAAAAAAGGGGAATCCCAAAACGTCAGATCAACAACGGTGATGAATAAAAACTATGCTGAAGCATCATTACGATGTGGATATAATCCATGTGTTATAGTCAACTGAATAGACAAGATTATACTTACGTCACGGAACTGCACGGTTCCGGTTTCACCGAGTTCAGAAACTGAGAGATAGGCAGCTTCGGGCTGAATGAACAGCTGGCAAAGGGCCATCTCCTCGCTACGAAACATCGCCCCCATCTTACTGGCGATTATATTTCACCCTGCAATAACGAGACAATGAGTTTTCACTTATAATACCACAAGAGCTTCAAAATTATCGGGTATTTCCCGATAGGTTCGTTGCAAACAAATGAAGGAGTCAAGTTGTTCAGGTTAAAAAATCACGAGCGCGAAGCGCGAGTGATTTTTCTGAAAAACTTGACGACTTCGTTTGATTGCAGGGAACCTTGAGGGAAATACCCGATTAATTTTGAAGCTCGAGTGGTATTCGGGGGATTATTTTTTCATCCAAATTTCGGCCGATAGAATTGCACCATGAGACAAAATCCACAGTTAAAAATTAAAAATTCGGAAGTCACAGAATTATAATTCAACCTGTCAGTTTGACGTGTGGTTAATTTGACTGGATTATGTTTTGTTTTTTATATATAGCAACTACCAGAGAAAATAATCAAAAAATTATCAGTATAATACCATGTAGGTTGTACCACGTGACGTCGAATGGTGCAATTCTATTGGTCGATATTTGGGTCGGAAAAATAATCCTTTAAATTCAGTACAATATGATTTACCATGCATGAATGTACGTTGTGCGTACAATAATAATATATAAGTGTGAGGTCAGGATTCGAGTAGGGATCGCAATTGTATTTCCTCGTATTTTTTAATCTTTAAACTAGTGTATCATATGTTACGGTCTTTCGCAGTAACTGATAATAACCGTTTATATATGAAGATCATATATACGCGCATATATTTTAAGCAATATTTGTATTTACGGAGACAAAATTTTCCGTGCCAATTCGACCAACGTCTGACCCTGACCATCTGGGATTTGATGCTTGTTTTTTTTTTTAATATCATTGTTGTAACTCGAAGAAAGACTCACAAATTTATTTCCACAAACTGTTTTCTATTTTTGAATATTATAGAACAAAACGAAGACGTTGATATTTATTATTTTTAGTGAAATTCTAATAATTCGGTCTTCCATAATGATAATTTTCAGCCATATCCGAATCCGGAAATAATTTTTCGAACATTTGTTCAATCGATTTCGATAAATATTATAATTTTTTTTTCTTATTAGTTAAGGGTGACCGAGGGGGTCCCATGGTAGGGGTGACGGCACATACGGATGTACACTCCTAAGAGTGAATTACACCGCCTCGATTCTCGATAATAAAGAATTATTTCGAAAATCTGATGTGTGTGAAGTGGTCCTTGGATAAAAATGTTTTTGATGCAATAGTGGAGCTTGGCCACAAATGAGCCTGAACCTGTGATGAAATTTCATTGAAATCTGGTCACAACAGCTGCCACACGAATATATACACCGAAAAAAAAATAAACATGGCCGCCGCGTCACACGCCTGGAATTACATTTTGGCGATATAATGATCTTTAGCACTCGCCGGTTACCGAGGATCATTTCACGCACAACAAAATTACGGCAGAATACGTTTAATCACGGTCCTAAGTCGAAAATCAGTCTGAATTCTGAGAATTTAAGCGAGGGGGGTTGCAGCCTATAACGAGCTCCATGTTCAGACCCATAGCTGGCGAAAAATATCTGAGGGCCCCGTCCATCTCACCCAAACGGTACCATACATGTATATCTAATACAAAACATATGCAGATAAAGAGAAACGGCTAATTTCAGTATTCTGAAATACGATCTAAACAATTGTTGATCAATGAGCAAGAACTTATAGATTCAGTAATCGAAAGCACCCGTTTGGAAACACCCTTAAAACCTTTAAATTGATGACTATGAAGTTGATTTCATTTTTAGTCCAGCCTAATTAGCAAAAATAGAATAAGTAATTCGTATAAAGAATGATAAATTGGTGAAGACCTCTATCTTGGCCTAATAAGAATGGCGGTTTTTGTTTTGGTCTGGAAAATTTGTGAATAAATAACGGTTTTTGTCAAAACTCTGAAAACAGGTAGGTGTCTCTTTGAACCGAAATAATGATGAAAAAAAAAACATGCTAGCGAGTTTGTGTCGAATACCTCATATGTGACCATACCATACCATACCATACTTCGGTATTAATATAAACACAATTTAGTGTAAATATATAACTAAAGAATTGGCCTTTCGGTTTTCAGTAAATACATTTGGTATGTGTGTCCCAAATTAACGACAAATGCGGTACATATTTCGGTCCACGTTCACACCAACCGAATTTCAACTCTAAACTATCGACAATAATAGAATTTCTTTGTATAGTCATCAAGCTGTGTTAACACGAATGAATATGCTTTCTGTTGCGCCTTCGTGTTTTACGTGCCAAATGAAATATAATGAAATGTATGAATAATTGAGATGAAGAAGGTGCACGTGCCAACAGAGTGGCATTAAAACATGCATTCAACTGCATATCTGTGGTTTTCTGATGCAAGTGATTGCAGTATTCAATATTCGTAACTGAACGCTTTTTTGGTACTTTCTGACTAGTTCAAATTTTAAATACCAGATGGAGAACGCGTCTCCGCCATAAAGATACATGACCCGATTTCAGTAGTACTGGTATTGACCAAAAGGTGGCTAAGCCTGAGATACAGTTACCAATAGTTACATTTTATTAGTGCATAATACGTTTGGAGAAGAACTATCGAATTTGGAGTAAGTATTTCGAACAATTGAACTGTATCGTAGACACTTTGGCCTAATGAAAAATTCATTCTAAAACCGATAACATGTGATATGAAATGTGCTTTTGATTGCAAATTCATATCCCTCTCTCAAGAGAGATCGAAGCTAGAATCGGCAAAGGCAACTATTTCATTGAAAATTGTCGCTGCAGTTCCCCATAAAGCTTCATAAAGCTTCATGACCTTTGCATTCGTAACGAAGAGCCTGACGTCCCAGCAGCTCAGAATTTCATGCAATAGAGGCTGCATCGCCCCTCGTGCACTACACTTTTTTCCTATATCTATGAGTAATTCCACAATATTTTTTTATGATAACTGAATCTGCAAGAAGCATTGCAAATTTAGAAAATACGAAATAATTAGCCACCTTCTGCTGTAACAAAGCAGTGATCCCCAAAGTTTCATTCGAAGATCGCTTGTGTGGTATGGGAGAAACTTATACGAATCGCGTTTTTGAAGTGATCAGAGCGTGTAACAAAGCCCCTCATCAAGATTGCCGAACATTGCCAGTACCTACAACCGCATGCATATCATGCCTAGTGAATGAACTAAATGAAGTGAGTGGAATATGGCGAATTGATCATTTTTCACTATTTTTACCTGAGTTTATGTCTCATTAGTTTTCCTTTTATTTATGATCCTTGCACCCACTTTGGTATAGATCCATTTCGCATTGGAATACATAAAAAGAATCAACGGAAACTTAATCGCCGTTGAATGATGCTAGACACACGATACGCAGCCGGTACTTGGAATTAAATCGAAGCTTGGCTGCTACTGCTGCGCTTGCAGATTTTTTGCGTGGTTATTACCTATAGAGGAATAGTTTGTAACGACCGAGTGACACCTAGACGCGATACTGAAGAGCCGCGTACTCGCCGCGGAAGACTATGCCATGAGCATTATTCAATTAAGTACACACATGTATATATGGGGCATTCCATACCGATTCAACCTGGGCCTGATCCTCGACCTCGCGGATCTAGTTCGCGATTTTCTGTATCATTTTCCTGACTTCAAATAGCAATTGAAGAAGAATGAATTTTTGAAATTGTTTTCTTAACACCTCGACGGCCGTGATTGAAAAATCTGAAAAAAAAAATTCTCAAAAATTTCGTGTCAGAAATACAAAATTTTTAACCAAAATTCATAATTTCCGGGCCTTTGCTTCAACCTGATTTTTTTTTTTTTTTTAGCTTTTTGAACGGAAAAAAAGTGAGAAAAATTAGAAATAGGAAAAAAAAAATGCTAAAACAAAAACTGAAAAAATTTCAAAAAATTCTTGGATATCGTTAGAAATATTCAAGCAGCAGTCGACGGTGTATGAAACTCTACTTCTATTTTTTCAATTTCTTCAACAAACTCTGACACAGAATTATTGAGAATGGTTGAGAATTTTGTCGATCACGGCCATCGAGGTATTGAAAAAATAACTTTGAAAATTCATGACGCACGCAAATTTATTTTTAAAAATCTGACAAAAAATTCCACTTACTATTTAGAATCAGAATAATGATACAAAGAATTGCGAGCTAGATCTGAGAGGTCGAGGGTCAAGCCCAGGTCGAATTGGTATGGAATGCCCCATGTATATGTATATATATGAACATACGCCGAAGCTACGACGAGTTGAACAGGAAGTTAAGCGAGTCGCAAGCCGACAATCGGGTTTTGCTCCGTGGACGCAGCTTACACCCACGCAGGGCAAGCTGGTTGGCGACTTGATCAAATTTTTATATTTACATAATCATCTCTTTGCTGGTCATTTATGTAGGCTTGACACAGTTAATCATATTCGAGTTGCTCAACGGGGGTAGGTTAAGAAAATTGTGCAGGAATGAATACTTACCCCCTGGAACTGTTAAAAATGATCACCTGTTGAATACAAAGATTGCCAGCTGTCCGGATCTGTTTCAAACGCGTTAACTTATACTGCAAGCTGATGATTAGATATTAATCTTATCTTCTGTCAGCAGAGATAGTTATCCAATACTGTCCAGGTATCGTGACACTTATTGTTATTGATTGTATTCAGCAGAGTCGAGATGATCGATCATAAATATCATCATAAATATCATGAAAAATATCATATATGACTCTAGGGCCTAGATAACGTTCAATACTAGCATTTCAATGTAACGCATAGTTTAGTATAAGTCCTATAAAGAACGCGTTTTCGAACGCAATTATGATCTCGCTAAGGGTTCTGACCTGGATACAATCAGCGTTTATTTGCTTTCGTCGACATGCAGTTGTAGCATAAACACAATTGAACGAGGCAGGTGTATATGTATGTATATGTATTTATTTATTACGTTACTGTGCAGACAGCAGACTAGTTAACTAGCCTACTATACCAAGATTCATGTAAATATGCTTAACGAATGCGTATAACCTGATACGCCATCGCACTAGAAATTTCTAATCTCAAAAAGCCGTATTTTATTTGCGATAAAGTGTTATATGTATAAGTCGTAAATGTGATCCCTTGTAGAGCTTTGCGGATCGTCTCAAGGCATTGTCAAATATCCAGAGTCTATAAATTTACATTTTTTTGTTTCTCCTATTGCAGTATTCCCCGTATTTATCGAAGCAATTCTTACAGGGAAGATCATAAATGACCGTTGAAACTTTAAGTTATATCCATAGATTGCGACAAGATATTCCTCGAATATTATGTATGTGAATTTGCTGAACAATACCACCGCAAAACCGAGATTCGAAGTCTCATAAATACTGCAGTAAGCCTCGGGGAAAGGGAATCTTATTTTCGCACTATAATGCCTGGAAAGCGAATAGCGAAGGCATTAAGTGGTGAGTTTGCGGTATGAGCTGACATATCACTCAATCAATTCGTGACTACTGATGTACACATATGAGAAATGAATGAGGTTAACATTGTAAGGAAGGGAACAATTATACAAGAAAACACTGAAGTTATGTAATAATCAGCTTTTCGCCCCGACTTTAACAAAACACTCGAGCTGACACTCGAGTCTTACGACAATGCCCATGATAAGGAGACTTTATACACGAAAACAGATAGCGAAAGTACTGTATACACGAATAATGTGTAATTGTACTATGATGCATACAGTTATATGATATAAGTTCGTGATTATTAACTTCATAAAGTCGTTGTAAATAATTAGAAATCAGGGAGTCTAACAATTTAGTGTAATTTCGTTGGAAAATTAAGAACTATAAAATTTCAGATGTAAAATCAGTTGAATTTACTTGAGGAATTGTATATAAGACCAGAAAATATACTGTTCACGTGTTTTTTTCTTTTGAGCTGGTGTAGGTATATGAGCCCGGAATAAAATATTGCAGCCGGGCTTCTTTTGTTGATCTAGTTAGTTATACGGCTCGATAAACGTACTCTCGGAAATAGCAGAAGATGTTTATCCTGTCCCAGCTATGTCTATTATCGTAGATACTTATCTTTACTCTGCAGTATATATATATCGTAGGCGTGTAACATCAGCGTAGGGAATTTTAGTAATTCTATTACATGTAGGTATATCGAGTGTTCATATTTACTGAAAAAGAAAAAAGAAATAAAAAAAAAAAGAAGTTCTTCAAATTCATAAACCCTGAACTCTCGGCTGTCATACAAAGTCTGAAAATAATGCCAGATTCTCGGGCGAGTAAACCTCCGTAAACGTTATCCAAAATATGAATCTAATCGCAACGAAAATCGAATACTAAATGGTACTTCACGTTCCATTACAGTAAATTACGTGCCCGTCTACAACTAGAGGCAACGCCCACACCCTGCGCCTCATTGACTTTATAGCGAAATGTCACGCGAGATTTTTTAACCGATTTTTACTATTCGTTTACTATTCTTGCTTTCTGTCTCTATGTTTACATCATATCCTAGAATTGTTCAGTGAACAGTACGAAGTCACAGGTAATAAGCTAATTATTCTTTAACGATTATTGTAACCCATATATATATTTATATAAACTATCTATGTATATAGGCATAAATATCTATATATACTTGACAGTGCAATCACTCACTGTTAGGCACACATGTTTTTACGACCCACAATATAAGCTGTTCTCAAGGCAATCCAAAACTTATCTTGTATTACCTTTATTCTTACTTTTTTTCCTCTTTCGAATTATTCACTGGCACGTTGAATATTTAATCATGTTTGAACAGACTCAGTCGCATCGAACTTTGCCTTTTTATATACGCTTTGAAGCACATGATTAGAAGACAGAGTCTAATGGGCTAGGCGTTTAGTTTAACCCTAATCAAAAATTCCACTACAATGATTCGAATACAAAAGTTTATGATATCTTTTTGAAATATTAGAAAGAAAAAAAAAAAATGAAACTTTCTCAACGACAGAGACTCAAGTTTTAAAAGATTTCAGATTTTAGTATTTCCATGATAAGACTAGACACCGAGTATTCCAAGATGTGACGTAATAATCTTGCTAGATTATTTCTTCTATGAGAAGTAGCCGACGGAATGAAGGGGTCGTACTGTTGCAACGAACGCGCCGAGCTGACGATTGCTCGGTTATATTGTTTGGGTAGCCTAATTAGAGATTCAAGGCTTGTTGAATTAGTCTAGAGATAGTAGCGATAGGGAGAAAACAATTGTCGGAAAACATACGGATTCAAGTCAACCTCTGCGAACAGATGTTTGTACGTAAGTTACATACGTCATCACCGCAATATGCGGGTGGTCCTCCTCTTTGGTATGAAGAAATAATACGATAATACGATAGTTCGATTTATTTTCTTTCAGATTCTCGACCAATTACTAAATTCCGGAATAGGGAATAAATCCTATGTATATTAATTCACATACATGCCATGCATGCAATATATGATATAACATAGGTGATCATCCTGCACCGCCACTACGTAGAGCAACACTCTGTGTAAATATTCAATCGATGCTGTAGTTAGCTAAGTGGTTGCTTTATCGAAAGTGATAAGAAATGGAAATGAATAAATAATTTTTAGGAAAGTTGAACGACTTACAATCGTCAAGTATATGAGAAAGTATCCGGGGTGTGGGTCGCCGTCTCGTGTTGCGTCGCGTTCGGCCTGGGACTGATTCTAGAATCCGTTTGATGATACGCAGCGTGTAAAGAAGCTCTTGCGGGATACGGGACCGTGAGTATAAGAGCGATTCGCTGCTCACCGTGCGTGCGTACGTGAGCGTGAACGAATTCCGCGTGCCTCTTCTATTCGGTAAGGACTGGTTTACGTTTCGAATCGTACCTAGGAACCGATGTAAGCGCACGTCACATCTGGGCAGAGCCAATCAAACATAGCGATTCCGTACTACTCGAAAAAGTATTGGCTACCGCGGAGCTTTAATGAGATCCGCAAATAACAACGGGGAGGGGCATATCTTGGAGCAATTAAAAGTAAGGCGATTGTCGTCGCTGCAGGACGCGGGGCGTCAGGCTCACGGTATGTAATCCTCACGCGGTAACTCTCAAGTGGTAAGTATTAATGCGTGCCCCTACGCAATCATAGGTAACCTATAGTTTTGTACTGTGATTGCAAGACGTCTAAATACCCGTGTAAGTTTCAACACGTGATACAACTTGAGGAAAATCAGTTGCGATGAGAGTTTGTCATCGAGGGAATAGATGGAAAAGAGATTCGAACAACTGAGTGAGAAATATGAGGATTCAACAATTCTACGAAGTTTTTTGAACTCGGTTATATTCGCGTTAAATCCTACGGCATATCTGAAGGAAAAATATTCATATCCTTCAAACCGCAATGTGTTTAGTTTTATATTTTCCCCATTTGAACCGTTTTTGCGGCTTGGATACTGACCGAGAACCGCAATAACGTAAGTTATGTTATCTTGTAGGATACTGAATAATAAACATGTAATGTAAAAAAGTACCCAAAAGAAATGATATGAGTTTGCAGTATAATATGAATTGAAGAACGTATTGATGAGTGTAGACGTCGCTCACAGATTCGACCGGCGTAATATAAGATAAAGGCAGTTTTAAGTCTGTAGTTTCTATCAAGATATGATTAGACATGAATGATTTCGAGTACCTAATACATCAATATATTTTGGTAAGTAGCAGACGCTGAGCGAAGGCGTAACAAAGAGACTCCAGACGCCGTCGCTATACAAAGTTCTTGTGAGGCGTGATTTAACGAAGGCGCCAAATACTCTTGAAAGCGATAACAAGCGATAAGATTTCATACAATGATATGCCAGAGCCTTGCGATTAGTCAAAATTTTTTTCTTGCCACGAAAATTTTTGAACTTACAAGCCGCGTGATTTTGAACGTGACTTGGTTACGTTGCCAACTTATTTTGATAAGGGTATTCGATGGACAAAACATAATTTGTACGATTTGAAGGGCAAACTTCAACAGATATGGTATGCAGACTACACAAAGTAAAGAGATTATAGCGTTTCCACAACTGGATGTATACATAGCCAGGTATAACAGTCCTGTGGTTACAAGGTCTGCCGAACAGTGGTGGGTTATCGATTAAACTGTTTCTAACACCAATTGAAAGGCTATGTAGATACGATATAATAACCAGATAGGTAATAATGCGTTATTATTTAATTTGTTCCGTCAAATATCATTTTTCGCCAATATTTTTTATTGTGAAAATCAATCACGAGCTTGAGAATCAAAGTCCTTGTACGAGGTCGAGAGCGAGTATTATGCACGTCAGAAAAACACAGGGCTTTTCAAACTGCGAATTCAACAGCGCGGTCACATTGAAGCATGTGATTCTCATTTGAAGTCAGAGAGCGAATAACTATGATTCATACTTTTATTTTCATAAAGTGATGACATAATATCATGCACTATAAAATATTTGATATTTCTAGTGAAACAACAACCGACCCTGGATATTTTAATTTAATAAACGAATAGAACACGTGAATATTCTCCACTCAACTTTATCTAATCTCAGATGTATTCATTGCTTGTATTACAATTTAATCATTCGCTTACGCACATAATAGCTAGTGGTTCAGCGATTGTCTTAATCCCCGTACTTTTTCAACACGCAGCTATTATTCCATTTATCGTAGGATTTCACTCCTGTCGTTTACCTGATTATCATATACTCAGCCCTAGAGTATTTGCTGTTAGTTACGGTGTACTATGAGCTAGTATAGCAAATTCGGCATAGTAGGTGCGTCATGCGATATAGGTATGTAAAACGCGAAGTGTCATCGTTCACCGCCAGATGGCAGCCATTCCCGCAGACATAATAGTACCAAGATTTGGTGAGGTAAGGGGCAACGTTAGAGTTAAACATCCTTGTCTTTGGGGAGCATAGTGTTCAATGACCGTATAGTGAGGGCACTGATGCTGACACCATAAATAAAATTATAATCGCATCCGTTTATTGTTACGACAATAATAACGCGATGCAATTTTTGAACGCCTCTTTACTTTTACAAGAGGCTGCTAATCGATATTATTATCAACGAAGGAAAATAACTTTATTTCTTTTCACCTTCGTTCTCTATATAGTATTTTGAAATATGAAATGCTGCTAATAAAAATAATACGCACATACAACAAATATTTGCTAATGTGTTAGACTGCCGCGTCATCCTTTTGTATGAAAATTTGTTCTACAGAACGGAGAGAAGGACAGTCTGGGCTTCGTATTTGCTTTGGTAAGCGGGATACCGTGATGCTTTCAAATCGTTTCGAATCAATTCTGTGCTGCAGCTAGAATTACGCAATGCGTGGTTACAACTTACGTATGTACTACCATTCCACTACTACTAATACCCAGGTACTTGTTGCGTGCCATCGAATGTAGGACAGGCGCCTAGCCAGTACTACATCATACTACATGCGTATCGGTGGCTGTGTAATTAGGTATGGGCGATAATACCTTTATGACTGTATCATTAACTTGATCACGACCTGCGGTCATACACTCTGACGATCGGAGTTCATCACTAGACGAGTTTGTTTTTTTTGTTTTTTTTTTTTATGCAAGCTTTTGAAGGCGTGCTGCACACGCATATCTGTACATATAAGTGTTATACTACTATGATATTGAGCATACGGTTATGTATACACGTTTAATAGCCATGTCTATTGTACGCGTGCATTGGATGCTAATTGTTCGGAATAGAAAAGGTGCTGCCGGCGCAAGTGCAAAGGCATAAGAGAATAATAAAATATAGATTCAAGAAGAGGGGCTCCGGAGATGATTGATGAGATATTTAAATAAATACCTGATTCAGATCGAAATTCTGATGCCTGCACTAGTAGCACGGTCACACACAACCAGCACACCTGTTATTATTCTCGCCGCGATATCAGCGTGACATGAAAAGTAGTTTGAAACGTTTTCGTCGTTATTCTCGATTGCATAGAGCTTTGAGTCGTTCAGTTATCGTCGCTGGTACGTGAATGAATGGATGATGTTTTTTTGGTTTTTTTTGTCTTTTATTCGTCCCAACGAAGAGTCGGCAATTCCAGATCGTCGGTGTATAAAATTTAGCTTAAGCGTATTAGAATTGATCACGACTCACTCGCCCGTTCATTTCGCGTACACCTCTCGCATGTATGAAACAATTTATCATTGCAATAATCCAGCGAAGCGTCACTCAGTTTAAAAGTTCAAGAGCGAACTCGCGCGGGTCGAGCGGGCGGCTCCTCGACGTCGGCGCGGGTCAAACGGCGAGCCTAATCTATTCGTTTTGCGGCTGCGGAAACGAGTGGGGGGAAAATTCAGGCAGCCAAGCGAGAACGATTAGAGGGGAAAAAAAGGGGAGAAAAATAAAAAAAAAAAGAAGCGGAGGCTCGCCGAATAAATTCGGCCTGCAACTTTCTGTATACTTGTGTATATAGTAAAGGCAACGTAAAACGTATTCTGGAATTATTATACATAGACAGATGTCACACGTAACTGCCACGTAAGGTCTGTAAATAGACGTGTGAAAGTGGTCGGTAATGTCAAGCCGTAAATGAATATAACAAGCGCGTTCAAATTGCTCTCATATAATAATTCCGCGTCTTATCCAGCGCGCGTCATCAGGTCATCAGTTTATTTGCTCCCTGGGATAGCCGAAATCTATTTGATCTCAGTGATAAATAGATTGCCGCGAGTACCTACCTCACGAACGTTCTCTTCTTTGTATATCTTTTCGTATCTCTTGTATGCTCTTTCACTAGATACCTTTCTCTTTATTTTATCTTTCGTAACACGCTAAGGCGCCACTACAGTATTTAGGTACCATAACACGTCATACTGCACCGAGTTACGGACGCGGACGCAGACTCACAATCTTAGTTAGGAGGTCCGGACCAACAACACGCGGACCGTTATTAACCAAGGAACAAGAACCTTGGACAGCGTTGGTTGGCTGACTACCGACAAGTGACCCTAATGATACCACGAACGGACAGCTGCGGTGGTGCGTACGAGCGAATGTATGTATATACTTAGGTATTGTACGGATTGTACTACGTGTGTACCTACGTATCCGCCAATCTTCACTCTACTCTTCGGCATCACAGTGCTAGATTGCGATATCTATTAGCTCGTTATCGCACTGTTACAGTTCTACCCTCTCTACAGCAGTCTGTAACAGCCGAAATCATTCTTTATATCATTGCAGAAAACGCACCTTCCACGATAAATACGTAAGCCCATTAAGTGTGATTTAATTACGGTCCCCCGTTGTTTTGCCAATCACTTTAATGCGAGGTTACTAATTGTAAGCAAGAATCGTTGGGTTATCTGAGAAATCTGCTTCTTCGAAAACGAATGACTTATAGAAGGAATTAGCGTTGCATTTCCTTCATAAAAAATCCAAATCGTAAATAGCTCAATTCGAAAGTGAGCAAAAACGTTCCTTTCTTTCGTACTCAGCTCAAAATATTCGTACGAGCAACGAGGGAGCTTTGCTAGACATTCAAACGAGCCTATGAAGCGCCATTCTGAACCATTTCAGCTCCAAAATCTGTACAACTAAACACATCTGGGTGATATTTTAAATAATTTCAAGTTTGCATCAAATCACTCACCGTAAATTTAGCTGGTCACTCGCTCTGCCTCCCTTGTGCGAGTCTCACTAAGTTCAATAATGCCATTGCATTTCTCGTGTCGAGTCGTGGGGCTAGAGCCGGTGACGAGTCTGAAAGGAGGCGAAAAACCATTTCGCAAATTGTTATTATTGTTGTTGTTACAATTATGAATCATCTGCCGTACACAAGTCGACTGTTGTTTGTATATACTTGGCGATTTGCACATATTGAGATAGGTGAGTAAGTATGGTTTGGATTGAAGCAAAAGAAAAAAAATAGGCCCAGTTTGCTACGATATTTACTTCAATAGAGTTGAAGTTTCTATTAGAACCGCTTTTAAGTGCCAATGCAATTAGGTGTCCATGCCGGCGACTATATACCTGTGGCAGAAACTCGGTGGAAATCAATAGTGCCTGCCTGTAATCCCGCAAGGGAGTATAGGTAGGTATAATATCTAAAGTATACTTAGCTCAAAAATTGTAACAACTGTAAACATACTTATCTACTTATAATGCATCTATTTACTTTTCAGCTGTTTTTCTGCCACCAACACACCAAGGGTTCAATAATTATAAAATTATTAACCAATGCCATTCAAGGCTGATCTCGAAGCATACAAAGGTCAAGGACTGACCTCATCAAACTGAATGAACATGCGATAAATAATATAATACGTTTATGTGTATACATAATACAGTATATATATACGATAAGTCATATCGCTACAGTTAGTTAAAAGCATGTCGTTAATGGTTCAGATTTTATTCTTGTTCTTCACATGTTTCAGCCCGTACGCAATTTCTTACATGTAAGCAAATGAACAGGGAATTAAAAAAGAAGATAGGATTATTATTATTTCAGTTATCGAGTAAGTTTTGTTTATTATTTCTCTATTGGATTATGGACAAGGCATGTCAGGCTTGACGTTTGTGTCTGTATTTGTGTTAATAATAAGCCGAGGAATGTACGGAAGCTGAAAAACTTAAAGATAAAGAGCTTGAATTACGAATGGAGAGATAACGAAGTTTTCTACTTAATATACTAGAATACTTCTTAGCCAGATGTATACTTGTCTTTATCGTTCTATATTCGAGCTCATGATCGGTCTAGTAAGTGATAATATACATACCTATAAGGCACTAGTTTCTTCCTTGTAAATCTTGAGCCACTTTTAACGTATGTATGTAAAGAATGACCAAGATTCTGACAAAAGAGGATTAAGTCTGACGGGCTGACGACGCAACGTCGTCAGCGAAACGTGCTTCGCCACTGGCACTGAATTCCTAACCGTCCGTTGTCGTGACAGGGAGGTTAGGTTCATTTTCCTTGCAACAATGCCGGGAACATTCTAACTATGCCGATTTCTTGACCGTTGTTTCCGCCCTATTTTTGGCTACTCATAACTCATACAGAACTTTGTACTTCGTACTCTCGACAGTCAGTGGCAGGCTAGTTAATAGAAATTTTCGGAACTCGATAACTTTTACTAAGTTTTTCGCCGATATGCGAATTAAACAATCGCTTCGTGTGTAAGTTTATTCTCAGTAGTCTTAACTGTTCGATGGCACAGTATAATATAATAACTTCACTGGCCCCGAAAGACATGCATATGAATTGACCGATCAGCTTCGACGTTACTCTATGAATGAGCGTTATGAGTGGCAACTGAAATGCACAACAAGAAAACCAAACAATACCCACAGACTAGTTCTTATCGTTAGTTCTTTAGCTGAGCAAAAGTCAGCTGCCACCGCTCAGTACCATTGTATAGGAATAGGTAGTGAGAAATGAGGCAATAAACCTACAACATAACATAACACAACACACAAGCGGTAGTATGCCCACAAAAATACATTGGAGACTGGCACTCGATGCAACTAGCATGCTTCCAGCGTGACAAATAATTTTTCATTGGTTGGCAGAGCCCCACTTACGCGCACTTTGTTTTCTTCCGAAGCATCAGGTGCTGACGCACTATATTCACTTTACAGATGACCAGAAAAGTATATTTTACAACTTCTAAACCAGTTACTCAACACGTATTATTTTCTAAGTCAAGATTGTAAGTTGTAACGCAATCATTGACTGTGCGACTGTCGGGAACCAGTTTCACCCCTGCAACACAGCTGTATGACTATGCATGATGGTATGCCGAATTGCATCTAAACAGGGTGGGTTGTAAGCCAGTGAAACGTGTGGTAATTTATAGCTGATGAGCTCCTTATAGTATATTCAGAGGGAAAACGTTTCGAGTTTCCACTCAGTCAGAGCCAAATCGGTATATTTCAAGTTTTCGTCTGTTTATTGCAGGCTGGCCATCCACTTTTCTTTTTTTTTTTCGCATCGATGTCTCCCGAAAGCAAATCAATTCAATCAGAGAAAAATTGCAGATGGTCGGCCTGCAATAAACAAACAAAAAACTTGAAATGTACCGAGTTGGCTGTGACTAAGTGGAAACTAAAACCGTTTCCTCTCTGTATGTATTAGGATGATTGTTAAAAATTAAAAATTTTTAGGCGCTCTCCAATAAGTTGCTTTTTGTGTAAAAACATGAGGGAAATTTATTTTTTTGTGAAAAAAAAAAAAAAATGAAAAGAACACGTGCCTCAGTTCTTTTATACAAATATTGAATTTTTTTTTCATCGGCTTTTTGTCAAACTGCAGGTTTTGTGAGACATTTCCAAAAAAATGGAGATTCATTAGAAAACAAAAAAACTTCGATCGTCTTGCGGCACGTGTTCTTTTAATTTTTTTTTTTTTTTTCACAAAAAACGAATTTCCCTCATGTTTTTACTCGAAAAGAAAACTTTTTAGGGGGCGCCTGAGAAAATGTAATTTTTAACGACCACCCTAATATATATGTATAGATAAGACATTTGTTATGTTCCGGGGCGAAACTCGGTACGAAAAACCGTAGGAAATCACATGAAATACATGAGGATTGATAATACGAGATTGGGACAGTAGAGTAATACAAGTAAGAATAAGAGACATAACGAGAGAGACTAAGTCAAAAGATGCTGAGAATGATGTCCTGTCTCAACGGAATTCATGGAGCAAATGCTACAGAACGTGAAAACAGGAAAATACTTTTTCGCCAGTTTACCGGTCTCTTGAAATTTTATTTAAACTGCACGGCCTCTCTTTGCCGTTTGGCAGTTGTTTCATTGGCACAGTACCAAAATTCCATATTGCATTATAGGTATTCACCATTAGAAACAGTTTTTCTTCTCTCTTTACATGAAGTACTGTGTTTAACATTTACACCGTGTACAAGTTTAGGGTGAGAGTAAAAGGGGATAAGACTCAACGTTCAATAAGACAGCTTTCCAATGTGAAATTATCTCTCATTATTAGTTATCCATTTACGCCTGACACTTCATGATAATATGGCTAATCGCAACATGATAATACGGCTAACACAACATGAGCCATCTAACAATGAGGACTTCTATTAACAAAAAACTGAAATTTACATATTTAATTATTTATGTACAAAATGATGGGTACTTTATCTAATGACCATCTCTCATCAGATCATGACAGACAGTGTACGAAATTAACAGCCAGCTCGCCCGATTTTTCGATACATGTGTGTATATTAGTGATCATGCATCTAGGCACCTGCAGCAAGACAAAAATTATCTAACAAAATATATCTATCATCTTTAGTTGCAAAAAACAATAACAACAACAATGAAGTTTGGCATTTGATCATGAAGTATCGAGAACCAAAGTTTATTGACGGCGGTATGTATGTGGAAAATCATTCCACGGGTCAGGATGTTCCCTCACTTTCAGGACAAATAGTTTCCATGAGAGGTTCGATGTCCATGGACCAGAGCACCGGAGTATCTGTAGTAACTGTTACTTCAGGAGAATCAGAGAAGGTGTTGGATGTACTAACCATGCCTCCAAATTCGAGAGAACCACACTCTGAACATGAAATATTGGAAAAATACTGAATTCATCACAGCCTTCAAATTGTTGTAAAATTTTATTGTATCATTACTACGAATGGGTGCCACCTGTAAATATCTTTTCAACTTGAATAAAATTACTTTACGAAATATAAAAGGTTAATGAAATGGGAAAAGAACCAATTACCTAAATTCCATTCAAGCCCGGTTGTTGTGATGTTAGTAACTCGACATCCAATTGGCATAAGAGCGCACCACGACTTCAGGCGTAATAATGTTTCCGGTATTAATATTTTATGGGTACCGGGCCGTAGAAGCCACGTCAAGGAATCGCTGGAAGCCTGTATTATCTGAGGAAAACAAAATAAAAGAAAATCGATAACCAAAATTAAGCACCTGCTTATAAACTGCGAATAATCTATCATTAGGCTGACAAAATTGCTGTACCTATAACAACTGATAGCGAAATTGATTACTTTGCAAAAACATTGTACTTCCTCGATGCTTGAACTTTCAGTAAATCACACTACTACCTACCTGAACATCACCAACCAGCTTATCAGACTTGAACAATGTGTTGATATTGGCTAGTATGTGATCTAATCTGCCAGATGATTCTGATACTACGTAGATTCCATCTAACTGTAAATGGAATAATTGTATTCGTCAGCTATTGTCGGTTGATTGTATGATCTAATCTTTCTGATAACAAGACTCGTGTTTAAAGTGTAAGAGAAATCGGAGAAAAAATCTCTTTGAACAGTATATGCAATAAGATAACAGAGTAAGTGGCTTAAACTAAAATGGAACACTTTTCAAATCTGGTGTACACATGTTTGAGATAATATTTTGAGATGCTAAGAACACCTGAAAATAAAAAACCTTCTCAAATCCCACAATATCATTTGGAGTAATTTGAAATCTTGTCGAAAGCCTTAAAACAAGTAAATCCCTATTATATGTTCAAATCTAAAATTCCTGATTCACACAAAAACTGATCAGCGATTTACACAATGGGGTAGACTATCAAGTATGGGAAATGTTATTTAGAACTACATTTATTCCTTTTGATTTGGTGAAGATTCCAAGTTGAATGAGAGCCTTGGTATAGTCAGTAGCGTTTTGATCGGGTGTGTCAATAACATTGGCCCCTAGCCCACGCAGCTTATTGATTGTATCCGGTTCTATGCTGTCCATATCGCCAGTTATGAGATCGGGAAGAAACTGGCTGCTCTGTCCGTTCACCATATCTTCCCCTTGAGTACCAAGAAAAGTTAACCATCGATCCGTTCCTCCGTCAACAGTCACTGTTGTACTAGCTATAGATATTCCGAAGGTGGAATAGAAAAAAACAAATAACATTGGTCATCGGATTTTGAATGTTGTTTAACAAAAGACACATTGGAATGAGTCTGATTTTATAATAAAAATTGTAAAAAGTAAGAAAAACAAATAATGCGATACTTGGATTGGATATTAAGAATAATATAAATGAAAATAGTAATGTTGATAAAGATGGAACCTTTTTGCCAAACGTTGATCAGCAAATTCTTTCTCCAACGAAGGGGCCTGTTCAAGATGATCAAAGCATATTTGTATGTTGAGGGACAGTTGAATATATTTAGGGGATTCCACAGCGTACTGCATCGTCTTGATATCGCGTTGCCCGCCAGGATTGGCGCGTATTCTTTCGTAGCTAAAATTACGCGATAATAGTGAGGTTAGGTTAGCTTGTTAGGCTCGATAGTAAACGATGTGACGATGTGAAAAGCTTGGAGACAGAAGCGCCGCCATGCGCCCGTGCTCGATACTAAATCGTTGACGTGTTTGCAGTGTTGCGCGTCCACTGAATGATGATAGAAATAGTCCGGCTACTTACCCGCTAGGGATAAAAGCCATGAATGGATAGAAATAGTTAAATCACTTGATACACTTCGTACCGTTACCGTCGCTGTTCACTGCTGGCGAATGCCTGTTCATTTTCGGTGAAGCAAAATATCAAGAAGTTATGTGGTTACGAAGATTCGACCGCTTAAATGAAGTACATAAACTCCGGGCGTTTCTCATCATACGTATGCTTCTCAAAGTTCTTGAAACAACTACGCCCAGAAATACTGACCCCATATCTCATTCTACGTAGCTTACCAGTTTTTTTTTTCATCTTATGTAATCGTCGAAAATATTGATCTGCCTTTCATGTCTCATTTCATTTATATTGTAAGGTCAGACTGTAATCAGTAGGAGGCGTGAGGCAGTTGTAATTAGACGTCGAACACAGAGTGATATGATTGGTCGGCTCTAACGGAAAATAAATATCACAGGCCGTGTTCCTTTTTTCACAGCCAGTACTGCGAGTTTTCCTTGCTCCTTTCTCGCACCTGTGAGTTCGCGAATACAGCTTAGGGTGGTCCTTAAGTTGGGATTAAGGATAGATTTTCCGGGCCGCCCCCCAAATCGACTCCAAGTAACTGAAAAAAAAATCCCTGTCAAGTTTGGGTGTTTAATATTAATATCAACCCCCCCACCCCAAGACGACGAAGGTTTTAAATGGAAAATTGCATGTATTTTTTAAAACTAAAATTTCATGCTTTTTTTTTGTCAAGTAATTTTGACAGCCCTTACTCTTTCCCATTTGAATAACATGGGCCTTTCGACTATTTTAATCAATTTTTTTTCTCAAAGGCCCAATCATTCGTCACAAAATCTAAAATTGACCAACAATGTCGTTGATGAGACTCCCTTCCAGTCAAACAAAGTTTGGCAACATCCATTAGGAATTTCATCTTGGTTCTCATCCCTGAAATCTTATTGTTAGACTCCGAATGATGAAATGAACCACATGAAATTCTTAATGGATGTTGCCAAATTTTGTTTAACTTTAAAAGGGAGTGTCATCACCGACATTGTTGCTCAATCTTAGATTTCTTGACGAATCATCGGGCCTTCGAGATAAAAATTGATTAAAACAGTCGAAAAGCCCATGTTATTTAAGGGAACCAGTACAGCTTGGTTTAAGAAATTTCAAGTACTCCAGAATCACTTTATTTGTCATCCAAAGTTCACTTTGCATCAAAAAAAATATTTCTTCAAAAAACTGTGTGGTACGGTTTCAGGTACACCGTTGATCCAATTCATCGTCTTGACGTCTCAACTTCTTCAGACAGCAGTTCTACATCTCATGAACGCGGGGATCTGAAAAGAAAAAAACATGTGAAAACTTATAGTCAATTATCTAAAATTTCTGAAATTCGAGCCACTAATTTGCAAATAACTTGGCCAAAACAGACACATTTAGAAATTCCCTCGTTCATATGATGAGGATTTGTCGACCAAACAAAATGAGCCCTTAAAGTCCCCAATCGGACCAACGATGCTCCTAAAACCTTACAACACAGCTCTAAAAACATAGTTTTGAGATAAGCGCATTTGAAGTTTTTGCAGAAAAATGGGTAATTACTGATCTGGCGGCTCATACATCAAAAAGTTTGCAATAGAAAAGTGAAGTGAACATTTTTTTTCTAAATTTTTTTTTGCCAATAAAATTTTTTTTGTCCGCAAACGATTTTCACGAAATTTTTTTTTCTTGCTGAAGCAAACATCCGTTGTTTTTTTTGCTGGGGAACATCATCGGCCTGTCTTGTAGGGGGCAATGTATTCTTCTAGAGAGTTGCCATCTTTCCTTCTAATATCAAATTTACTTAATTCTTCCCGTTATATTCGAAAATCTGTGAACAAAAAGCAGAAAAACTTGAATTACCCACAAGTCGGCAGGAATTTGGTATGGATAATGCATATTACTATTTAGATTGAATACTTACTTTTGGGTTATGGTACACTTCTCGAAGCACAATACCCGTACATCGATAACACGCTGGATATTCGGTAAATTGATGAATATTTAGGTCAGAATAGTAGTTTCCTTATATACTGAAAAGTACTGTTTTTATTCATTCTTTTTAATTCTGAAACACTGAAAATCACGGAAACGCTCACACAACCGTGAAAAGTATTGGAAAGGTACTGGCGATCATACACCATGTGATCAATATCGGAATCAAGCGCTAGCGCCACTTGCGCCAGATCGCGATAGCCAAATGACGATTTTTTGGCGGTAACTTCGGAACCTTGACGATTTCGTCGAACTCAATTTTTTCACAGATGCAGAAAACGGAAAACCGATTTTTTCGAAAATTCAAGTTGTACTGGTCCCCTTAAGGGTGTATCTCCGTGTGATGGGTTCAAAAAATCGATTTTTTTGTTGCATAATTTGATTCCTCAAGGCCCATCCCTAGAGTCGCCCACCTCCTTTTGGTCGAAATATGTCACATTTCGATTATTATCCGAGCCCAGGCGTCAAAAACGCAAAAAAGGCCAACGCTGCGCGAATTTCCACTTCAATTCCGAACACAAACGTCCAAAAAATGTTCGTTTCATGCGAAAAAAGAGTCTACAGATGGTTTTTCATTATTGGAATGTTTTCGAATTTGATTTCCACGGCGAATTACGTAAAAACCATCTGTAGACTCTATTTTCGCATGAAACAAACATTCTTCAATCAATTGATTTGTCCTTTCGGCAGCCGATGTTTGACGAGTAAGAACTGGTACGTTTGATCGGATGAAATCAGGATTTTTTTTTTTTTTTTATCGAAAAGTGTGGGCATGCCATTTATTTCAGCTTATATCATAGCCTACGCATCAAAAATGCAAAATCGGCTTGCTGAACCCGATTCTGTATGGCATTCCGAACACACAACCATCCAAAAACATCGTTGTTGAAAACAAACGACATCTAAACTACGTTTTTGTGGTAATTTTCGCGATCTTCAACGACTGGAAGCGGCCATTGCCGCTAATGTCATGATATTAGTTCCCAGAACGCCCGTGAGATGTCGCCACGCTGTTACGTTGATACACGTGTACCACCTGAGTCGACTGCAGTCCAATCATCTCTGACTAAGAAGCTAAAAATGTGCGCGTGGCGACATCTCACAGGCGTTCTGGGAACTAATATCATGACATCAGCTGCAATGGCGATTCCTAGCCGTTGACGATCGCGAAAATTACGACAAAAACGTAGATTAGATGTTTCGAAGATATTCAAGAAAATAGACAGGCCAGTAAAAATTGAGCAGATCCCCCCTTAACATGTGTAGTATATGCTGGTAAAGTGAAGAGGAAGGAGTACTCTATAGACCAGGCATCGCAGATTGATGGTAAGTTAAGATTCTCATAGTTTTAAACGTACTTGAAACTTTAAACGCGTTTTTCTCGAAACTGTGTTTTTCAAATTTTCCTCAATCATATCTCGAGAACGGTTTGACCGATCCACTTGAAATTTATAGGGTAGACTCAGGGCATGTAGACGCCTGGAATAACCTAGAATCGTCCAAAAATGTCGAGTATTTCTATTATTTTCGTGAAGAAAAAATAAAAAAAAAAAATCATGAAACTTGAAACTTTTTCTCAGACGTCTGCCAAAAATCTGAAATTTGGTATAGTTATTCGTACTTGTATGATGTACATCATGGTACATTAGAACAATTCTCAGATAATCTTGTTCTCACCTTTCAATATGATGAAATTTTTTTTTTTATTCAAAAGGTAAGCATTAATGTTTTATTTTTTTTCCAATATCAGATAGATTTCTCGGTGAAAGTTTCTTATTTGGTGAAAGATGTAAAAAAAAAATGTGTTATGGTTCCGAGGGAAAAATTATTTTTCGGTAAAATGGCTGAGGAACTTTCGATCCCAATTTTGACGAGGGTTAACCCCTCGAAAGATTCGTCACGAATTCTGAATCATCCTGTATAGCGTCAACCAAAAAGTAGTAGTACCGCTCGGTTACCCTCACGTCACAAAAGTATTTAAAAAAACAGGAGAAGAATAGTTTGTCGGTGATTATTATATGATAATGCAGTGGGTCGTTGAAAAACAAAAGGCATAAAGACTGATACGATTCCAACTCGTTGAAAAAATTCAAATGAACGGACTAACATCTTAATCATCTTCAGGAACGCTAAGATTGTTGCACAAATATTTTTTTCGGCCATTCTTGACTATTTCACGCGATAAAGCAAATCAATAGAAATTGCAATTCTGGAAACCTTGACCAATACACAGACCAATACACAGAACGACACAGTTACGAAGTCTGGAATATTTTTGTTGTTGTATTGGCACTGTTGTATTGTCACTTTACACTTGGCTCGCCAATGAAAGTCTTTAGCAGAATCGGTCCCTTCGTCTTGATTGTAGAGGTGGCAGGCACACAAGATGAATAATGAATTGGTCGAATGGCTGATACATGCTTGATATTCGAGGAGATTACCCAAAACATGCCGTACGTGGTTGTTGATTTGAAGACATAAAAGAAACAAACTTTATACAGAGATTGTTGAGCATGTATTGCCTATTGTGCGGGTGGCGACCGACTGACCGTCTTTTCCCAATTTGCGATAAACTTTGTAACCTTTTGTCGCGAGGTAGATACAATGGAGGTTTCATTCAGACGGGATGGTTTTAATTCCTTACATACTATAGCAATTGATTGATATTGATTGATTAATCGATTATTAAATAATTAATTAATGATGCTTGCCGGCTTTTATTGTCAAGAATATGTAATGTACATTTCAGTTTACACTTATCGTAATTATATACACTATCTTATTTATAATTTACTCTTCCACAAAAATATATAGTACACGATGGTACACAGTTACAGTATCGATGTCGCGTGACTGATAGAATTATTTTAGAAATTTTGGCTCAACGAAAGTGTCAAGGTAGATAGTATCGCGATCAAAATGATATTGATGCTTGACGTTACACCTCCACCGTCTGGATCCTCGGTCGTTGTTACTCCAGTTTCCGTTGTTACTCCGGCTTCTGTTGTTGCTTCAGTTTCTGTTGTTTCACCTTTCAGCCAAGCAGTTATTGCCGGAGAGTTTTCTTTGTACCATTCCAGGTTTTCCCTTGCACTTGTTACGTATGAAGCGAGCGCAGGTAAGTTGGCCGTTACAACGTTAGGGTTCTCAGCAATGAAGGCCTCGAGCTAAATAACAATCGTCAATCGTGAAATGTTATCAACGTATGATATATTCTTAACCTTCATCAGGTATAATAAAACTAGTTCAACGACAGAACCGTCAAGCCATTTATTACGAATGCTTATCGGAAGGTAGTGATCAAGTTCAAAAATACTCGCTCATAACAATTCTTCATATTCGTCTCCAATGCTACTGACATGCATTTAACAATCCGGAGAAGTCATCTTTTCACAGTTTGTTTCCGAAGATGACTTCTCTGAATATTTAGATGTGTAACAGAAACGTTGGCAGATCAGTTGGAGTACTTTGAAGTATTTTGAAGTACTTTCTCTTTCCGGAGAGAAACTATCATTTCTGTTCGTACACGCATATAGACAAGTTGACAAGTTATAGATGTAGGTACGTATGTGCCCCAAACTTCATTTTAAGACCTTGCATCAGCGATAGTCGCATTACATGGTACACCATCATACCCAATAGGGTGGCCCTTATTTGGGGGTTGGAGGAATTTTGTCTGCAACGCCCTCTAGGTCGGTTTGAAATGAATGCGAAAAAATCTGGGCGAAACTTGGGCTTCCTAGGTCAACAGAAAGGAGTGCCTGTAAGCCCGTATTCTTTCCCGTGTGAATAACAAAGGATTTTTTACCAACTGTATACAATTTTTTTAATAAACCTATCGTCCATTGGAAAAATCTGTGACTTCATGTTATTATAATGCGTAAGTTAGTGCAAATCTTTGAGGTCGCCTCAAATCCTATTTTACAGATTCACTGCAGTAGGGAAAATGACGATTTTGAAAAATTAAAATCTTAACCATCCTAAAAGGCTTGTATCATTTTTTGATCATGATTTCCTATAGTCTGCGAAAAATTTGCACGAACTTATGCACTATGATATTATAAAGTGACGGAATGACAGATTTTTCCAATGAACGATAGGCTTGTAAAAAAAAAAAAATGTATTCACTTGGTGAAAAATCCCATGTTATTCAAACTAGAAAGAGTACAGGCTTACAGGCACTCTTTTCCGTTGAGCTAGGAAGTCCAAGATTCGCCGGGATATGTTTTTGAATTCATTTCTAACTGATTCAGGGGGCGTCACGGACAAAATTTCACAGACCCTCAAATGAGGGCCACCCAAATACGTAAGAATAATTATTTTCATTAACCCAGCGTGACTTTCCTCAAATTTTATAATGGGCCTCGACGTAATGTTTATTTATCCAAAAACGTAATACGTACCGTCGCGATTTGCTCCTCAGTTGACAGCCGAGTTGCTACAGCCGAAAAGATGGATAGGACGTTGCTCCAGCTCTGGTAACTTGAGAAATAATTAAATCAAATTAACACATGTGGCAAATGAGTGCAAGATTTTAAAGAGAATGTAACAAATCTTGGAAGAACTTACTATTCGTACATGTCGCTATAGTGATTGATGAGGAAATTTAAGGTTTGTTCTACGCCGAATTGACCTGCACCGTACGCTGATGAGAATACGGTTGAACTGTCCTGTCTTCGAATGCCTTGATCCGTTGATATTCCCAAATGAAGGAAGCTGTGAATTATGATAAACTCATCACTTTTGTGCATAAACACAGTAATAGATAAATATATGGCGATTACTGTGGCGATTCGATTCCATTGATTATCTGATTTCTGGGAATCGAAATTACCTGTAAGGTCTAAAATTATGAAGCACACGTGTATTATCGAAAATATAACAGATTTTGGTACATCAGTAAATTGTTGTTTTCCCGTGAGACAACGTAAAAAGTCAATGCGAAACTATTTTGGCGTTGCACTCACTCGTGTAGCGTAGTTGCATTCGTCGTACATCCGAGGGCATTTAAAATAACCAACTGTTCGGACGCGAAGTTTGTAGTTCCATACTGTTCCCACAAGAATTGCCAGTCCTCATAGGTTCCGTACTTGATGGCTGTGCAGTAAACAGCTGGTCGAATGTTCGGTGTGATCCTGAAACACA
Source organism: Tenthredo notha (assembly GCA_914767705.2). Lineage (NCBI taxonomy): Eukaryota > Metazoa > Arthropoda > Insecta > Hymenoptera > Tenthredinidae > Tenthredo > Tenthredo notha. The sequence goes on from OU611916.1 coordinate 4,584,746, forward strand.
TATGTGATCCACCGTAAGTTGATAACGCTCATAGATAGAATATTATGTTACCCATGTAAAAATTCCCAAAACTGATTATATCAAAAAACGAATTATCTTGAAGAGATGTCCTCCACATTGTCAACATGGAGAAGACCTGTCACTTATAATTGAAATCATAGTCAATGTTCAGTCAGATCTGCACTTTACTTCAATACGCTCAATGATCTTTGATACTTGCCACTGCGAGGCGTCGCTCCGCCAGTTTGTAAATAGACTTTTCGCTTGTGCAATGCAGTCTTCATGTCCGTAATTGCACGCTGAGCTAACGATCATCTGTCTGTTCAGCTCGTTTAATTGGCCCTCACCGTTGACGTCACTCAAGCCAACATTTTCGTAAACATCCTCTATGATGTTGAGTATATAATCGTCCAAAAGCTTCTTGTTAGTCTGACCTTCGAAACGTCGGCTCAAATATGCTAGCCCGTTAAAGAACGCCCTCCAGGGGAGGTGGTTCGATTCCTGCTTCAAGTACTGAGTGCCGTTCAGCGCAAGGCTGTACTCTATGTATCCCGATCGCGCTAAGTTCAACAGGTCATCAATGATCTGCGCCCGATTTATTTCATGAATTGTTTCAAATCCAGTGCTTTGGAGAACGGCAATGATCCGCGACCATGTAACGGCGTCATAGTTTACACGATAATAGCCTGATTCTTGTACATTCAAGATAAACCACTCATCATCAATTCCCAAGTTGATTGACGCAGATTTTTCGCCAAACCAAAGTCTGGGTGAGGTTGATTCAAAGTCTGGATCTGCCTGAGTTGTATATGTAATGGGTATCCAGAAGGTGTAGTTAGTGACTGAGGATGCCGTCCTTGTGAGCAAAAATCGTTCCTGTTAAGGAAACATTCAGTTAATCATTCGGTCGTGAACATTTACTTCAATGTACCAAATGCTTTCTCAAACATTCGAACAAATGTATACGCTGACTTTTATTCCTGCACTGAAAAGGTGTGTCTAAACTGAGGCAATATTTTTTTGGGAGTGACTTTGCTGATTACAAATAATATTGATGCATTCACAAAACGAGCAAAATGAACTTTAAAATACGGTACGAGGTCGATATTTTGAAATTCTTAATTTTCCTGATTTCGCGATACCAGTTCGGTTATTATTGCATGTTAGAGAGAGCGGTGTTCTACAATAAAAGTATTGAGCTATTCCGAACATCTACTACTTTTCAAAGAAGACGAAACTGACATCGTACACTGAGACAAATATCTAGTTCCCCCAACCCAAATCGGCGAGTGAAATAAGGCATTAACATTTTTTTTGTGTTCAACAAACGTTTCGAAATTTAGTAGCAGTTCCTGAAAATTTCGGTGAACGTAACTATACTAGTGAACTATTCAAACAGAGTACTTCTAACTAAACCATCTTTCCTAAGTAGTATTGGTTCGAGTGACATTGCGTTAGCGTTAAAGTAACCATTCTTTTTTCGAGAAATCGTGTATTATATAAAGTAGCGCTGACTGCTGAATTAGTGTGAACTCAACTCGATTTCATCGTGATGGAATTTTGCTGCGCGGAAACGATAAATTTATAAAGTTACAATGAATTTATTACAATGTATGATGCTTTGAGCAACACCTACTAATTGTGATCAATCAAATGATGATACAAAGTAAGGATCTACAGATTAGCAAAACACCGCAATATTTTGGCCCGGATTCGATCCGGGACGCACGCATTCGCTCGCATTACTAGTCGCACACTCTACCGACTACGCTAAACTATTTATTGAAATGATTTATCATTTTTTCCTATTTATTTTCCAATTGGCATCTGTCTCAATGATATCAACAATTTAATGCACCTAACAAGGGACCCCGCCAAGTGTCCCCCTCCGATTTCAACGAAACTTTGGGAGATTGTTGAGGGGGTTAAAATATTCGACACGTATTTTTTCATATCTGCGGAATTCCATCCCAAGGGGGTGTAATCAACCCCTAAAATTCGCAGATTTCGCTATTCGATAGCTCGCGAAGAACGAACGGCCGAGGGTTTTTGGCTGACAAGGTGCTACCGGGGATTTTCGGGGTCGCTGATTACGAATCTGACATCAGATTTTCAATTTTAATATGGCGGATCCAATATGGCGAACGTCGAAACGAAAATCAGTACCATTTTGAATTTCTCTAAGTGTATAGCTACCAGCGACATGTCTTCGGTGAAGTCAAAAACTGAAAGCCAGAATTAACCGGAAAATATGAAAAAAATAGTCTGTTCTCGACTCCGAATTCAAAAAAACTTTTCTTAGATTTTAATAAAGTTGAGACGAAGATCGGAACCTTCACATGAAAGTGAATTCCGATAAAACCGTAATCAAAACTGAAACCGAAGTTCAAACCATATTCCTATTAATCTTTCATCCCTAGATATAATAGACCTACTTTTTGCGATCGAGACGCTCAAATTCAGAGCAGAAGGCAAATGATAGAGATTCATCGCATTGACAGAACGGAATCAACAAGTGGAATTCTCCGTACGTACCTGCGAAAGGGTAACAACGCCAGATGCCAGACTCGCGGTAACTACGGGGTATCCCGATTGCGTTACCCAGGTATTCATTACTGTTTCCACGCTTTGATCCAGATCACCAAGCGTACCGTTTTGATCTACTTGCGTTTGAATGGCGGCCCACAGCTTCTCGGGTGTCCCTGTGCTGTACTTATTTTCTTCGAGGTAGTTGTGTAGGGCAGTGGCAAAAATTGTCGCGCCAAAACTGTGCTGCATCATGCGGATGACGCTAGCGGCTGTGATCAAAAAATATATTTTTTTTTACTCAGTGTGCGATTTTTGATTCCTCATGGCTGTTAGTGGTGTGCGAATTAATTTACTTCGCACACTGTGAATAGCGAATTTGTAAAATATCATCAAACATACAGAATTTTCATTCTTAGCCGTTAGTTTCTGTTACCAATGAATATTGAGTTCGAAAAAAAAAAAGATATTTATATTCATTTTCGAAATCGAAATTCGCACACTGAGTTAAAGAAAACAGTATACGACATATGTGCGTGTACGTGATCCTTGCGAGAATCACGTACTTCGTGCACTTGTATCGTAATGTGCTATTGTTGTAACGGCTGTTGTGTGAAAGATGATGTTGAAATGTTATCCCAACTGTTTGGAACAATTTGATCTGAATCTTACATTTAGCGTAAGCGATTGTATCGAAGCCACTGCTGATTTCGCTTGGGGACGAAACATGATTATTCATAGCACGGACTGAGGCTGATGCGTCGGTTTCCATGACCACTTGAAGTCCGTAAAGGACGAACTGTTGTAGCAGTTTCGATTCGGGTTTGACCTAGAACGACGTAACAGAGATAAACAAGAGTTATCAAGAATTGTTGACTGTTGTGATTGTTTTCTTTCAGCCTTTGACTTCAGGGGGTTTATTCTGTAATTTCGTAACTGCAGAATAGCTGCAGAAAACAATGTCAATCCATGGAATAAGAGCAGCTCATTGGCAGCCGCCTATTGTTTTTCATGATTTCAGTGCTATTTTGCCGTTATTTCCGCAGTTATGAGTTACAGAATAAACCCCCAGGTTCCATCACACTTGGACGAGAGTGAATTCGTGATCATGGAGTATCAAGTATTCTTTTACTCTCATTATATATCCATTGTTAAGTTTGAAACTTACCGCATCACCGGCAACGAATTGATAGTATTGTGCGAATCCTTCGTTAAGCCAGGTGTAGTCCCACCAATCGCAGGTAACCAAATTTCCAAACCACATGTGCACGAGTTCATGTGAGACAATGGTGTCGATGTATTTCTTATATGTTACTGTGGTAACGTTGTCGTTTGCTAGTAAACCATATTCCCTACAAACCGAACACTACATGAGCAATTACTTCACGATAAGATGAGATAGGATCTTATGGGATAAGTGTAAGCAGCCCCACATTTATCCGATGACTATCGGCCTGAGAACTTCAAGGAAACTTTACAATGATGTTTATTTCTTGAACGTAATCGTTGAGGTGGCAGGGATAATTGAAAACTATCCACCATACTGACCTGTACGTAGTAAGACCCCAGTTTTCCATAGCACCGGCAGAAAAATCCGGAATTGCCACCATATCCATTTTTGGTAGAGGATAAGGTACGTTGGTATATCCAGCAAGAAAGTCCAGAATCTGTGGCCCTATGGTCAGAGCATATTCGCCGTGTTCAATAGCGTTTGGTCGTGCCCAGACTTTGAAGTCCCCACTTTCATTTTCTATTGATTCGAAGTCGGAGACAATGAAGGCAAGAAGATAAGATGACATCGTGACGGTTTGTTCGAACGAAACCCATGTGTGATTGGGGGTACTGAAATAGGATGATGTGAACAAACATTAGGGTAGATATTTAGAAGAAGTAGAAATCTCAATTTACATGAATGAGCCCGCTCTTAGCTAGATGTCAAATGTCTGCATGTAGCATGACTTTTCCCAAAGATGGCACGATCCGTGAGCCTATGAGCAGGCAAGTGGCATCACGTCATTTTTAAGTGACCACCGTATCTCAGTTTAACAAATACTTACTCTGACGTCACCGAATTGCTTTGAGGCATGTTGCTGAGGGCGTGGTAACCGGTTGGTGTTTCAATGTTCACTGTGAACTTGGCCTTAAACGACGGTTCGTCGAAGCATGGGAAAGCACGCCGGGCGTAGGTTGGCTGGAACTGGGTGGATGCTATCCAGCTATAATTTAATTGACAGATGTATTATCACGATGGATTAACGTGATCATGAGCCCTAAAATTTGACATGTTCAAGAATCCCAAATCTGATAAAACAGAATACCATCATTCATCAACAGATCGAAGGATAATAGTTTGTGGATTATACTGAATGTATATAACTTCATCTGATTCATCAATAGTTCTTTCTGATATGGTGTTTAGTCAACGTCGAGAGATATATTTCGAACAAAAAAGGGGTATTTTAGCGATTGACTTACTGCGTTGTTCCATCCGTGGCTTTATAAGAACTGCGATAGAATCCTTGCATTGCATCATTCAAGATTCCAGTGTACGTGATGTACACTGTGAGGGAAGTGCCTACTGTGAAGGTGGTGTTGAAAGAAAGTGTCAGTTTGTGGGTAACCGAGTTATAGTTCTGACTGGACAGCGTTAAATACTCTCCAATATTTCTGGATACTAAGATCTCGTCAATCTCGAGTTCGTTCGCTAGTAACACGATTTGCGAAGTCTCGTTGAAAACGGTCATGGAGATAGACACTTCTCCTGAGAATGTAAAGTTGGTAAAGTTAGGTGTCAAATGTAATTCGTAAGTTTCGGGGAGGATGTCTGTCGGAAGTCGGTAGTCTAACGACGAGTTCGGATCATCTTCCTCGTAAGTTTCAGACAACCACGCGATTATGGCCGGCGAATTTTCAGTAAACCAATTTAATTCATAGTTTGCAAGGTTAAGATACGATCTGAGAGACGAAGAAATCGAGGAAAGAGCCTCGCCATTGTTTTCAATAAACAGTTCGAATTTATCGACAAGTTCCTGCGTGGATAGTCGGGCAGCAACTCCTGAGAGTATCGTCGCGATGCTGCTGTAGCTCCCGTAGCTGCAACAATTAGTGATACGATGATGAACACGATTCTGCGAAACACCACTAGTCTCCAATTATAATATTACAGGACAATAGTAATTACTTACTATTGGTACATGTCTTCGTAATGGCCTTCGACAAAATCAAGAACGTATTCCGCTCCAAACAGACCTGCGCTGTAAACCGATGAAAATACTGTTGTGCTGTCTTGAGTGCGGATGCCACTCTCAGAGAGATCAGAAATTCCGTAGTTCAGGTAGCTGTAACAAAAATTGCGCTAGTTTGACGTTCAAAGTTCGATGTATGAAACTTTATTTTGATAATCCACAGTATTTTTTTCCGAGTAAATTAATTACTTTTCGCGTACTGAACCCTTACTTGTGAAGAATAGTTGTGTTTTGTGAACATCCAAGAGCAGTTAGGATCACGATGTGTTCCGTAGCGACGTTAGATTCTTGGTAGTGTTGCCACAAGAATTCCCAGTCCTCCGATGTGCCGTATTTGATGGCGGTGCAGTAGATTGTAGTTCTTTGATTTACAGGGATACTGTACATGGAAAGTCGAAGAGTTATTATAAATATTCATATACTGTATTCGAATTTTTAATCTCTGATATGGTAAAGTAAAAAGAAGCATTACGCTGCAGAAGAGTTCGCCCTCCACGCTGCAAATAATTCCTTGGAAGTTGCTATACAGTCTTCATGTCCAAAGGTACAAGCCCAGTTCAAGACGTATCGCCTGAGGAGAGTATCGAAGTAATCTTCTCCGTCGACGTCATTGAATCCAAGATTTTCGTAAACGGTATCCAAAATGGTGATAATATGTTTCTGAGAAATGGTATAAAATTCATCATCAATAAAGGCAGCCGTTGCATATTTTGGCAAATTCCATCACGCCAAAGCTAAGAGCGAATTTACATAAGTACCTATACGGTATGACAAAATATTCACCTTGTACGAATCATAAGCGTCTGTTCCGGCGAATCGTCGATTCAAATAGGCCAGTTCGTTGAAAGCGGCTCTCCACGGAATATAATTGGTTTCATTTTTCAGATATTGCGTTGCCTCGAACACCGTGGCATAGTCAACGTAGCCTATCCTTCCCAAGTTGAATAAGTCATCGATTATGGAGGCACGATTGAGCTCATGGATTGTTGTGTATTCGTCCGATTTCAATCCGTTAATAATACGTAGCCAGGACTGGGTGTCATAGTTGACCCGGTGATAGCCTGCAAAGAAGTCAACACGTGTATAGACTATGGAATGGCGAGAGACACCGTACTTACAGTTTCATTCGTTTGAAACCATTGAAGATAGTATATTATGTCATAAGGCCGGTAAGCAGAGGTTTGCGAGGAGTGCTGCAAACTTCACACGACTTGCAAACCAACGCAACCGGCCTAATGCTATATACTATTTTCCGTCATGAAGGCCTGAGACGGGGGGTTTTATCAGGACTAGGCCTGCTAAATGTATTTACCGGGACTAGTCGTCACTTCACAGAACAAAACTGCTAATCGTTATCTATCGGCCTGAAAATAGACCTGTAAACGCCACTTATCGGGCCTCAATGACGAAAAGAATTATTAGATGTATTTTGGTAACGTTAGAGGTACTTCGATTCTGTCGAATTTCAAGTGATGACGAATTATCCTGTCCCGCTGAACACATTGGCAAGCCATTGTCATTTTAATTAATGACAATTTCAATAATTGCTCCAATTTCACGACCGGTGCATTGCAGTACTGCGTAAGGGAAGGTCGTCTGTGACGTATGTGACTCATGATATTGCCATGAGTCAGCGGAGAGATTTACTGATTTAAACTCACCCGATTCTTGAAGGTTGAAAATTATCCACTCGTCTGTTCCGTCGTTTATAGTAATGTTCGCACTTTGGGTACTGAGCCAGTACGTCGGAGTTGTATTTGTAAATTGAGCGTCACTCTGAGTTGTCCATGTAATGGGTATCCACCACGTCTGTTCGGTACTAGCGTTTATGGTATTTCTTAGTATGAATTTTTCCTGCGAGAGTGTTGCAACACCGTCAGAAATCGTGACATTAAGAACCGGGAAACCAGCCTGCGTGACCCACGTGTCCATGATAGTCTTTATACTCGCATCAAGCGCAAAATTTGAGGCGTCTATTTGCCCTTGGAATGCTTCCCAGAGATGCTCAGGTGTAGCATAATCGTATTGCCTGAAATCATTCGCATGATTAGAAGAGAATCGTGCGTTCCGAAGAATAGTGATAAAAATGTGAGAGAATCTCAACGTCAGGAATTTAAATCCATGTATGAAATGTCTTTGAAACATGTGACGGACAACTTGTCATTCTCAACATTTTAGTAGCGATGTTATTACCGTGGTGACTAAGTATGATGGGACCACATTCACACTCACCGCGCTTCCAGGTAATCGTGCAGAGCATTGTGGAACAGAGTGGCGCCGAAAGTCTTGTGCATCATACGAAGGACGCTACCTGCTTTTGCGTAGGAGATTGTATCGAAAATTCCTCGAACTTGGGTCGGACTCCAAACATCGGAGCTCATCGCATGGGTCGATGTTAAGCCATCGGTGGCGAACGATACTTGCAGCTGCTCGACAACAAACTGAGACTCCAAACCCCATGTAGGTTCAACCTGAGTTTGAAAAGTCGTTACCAATGATAAGCGCGAGCATGCATAAAAATATAGTCTGCAATAGTTTTATCTCAGATGAAGCATTTTTCAGCCGTGTGATAGCGACTGAATAGATTTTATGGCAAGCTCGTGGATTCGGATAAAAAAAAAAATTTACGAATCCTTCGACGAAACTCCAGCAGTAAAGAATAATTCAGCGCTCACACGATCGGGCTTAAGAGTAAACCAAAACTTACACTTGAGGTAGCATGATATTGATAGTATCTCGCGAATCCTTCGTTTAGCCACAAGTACTTCCACCATTCTGGACTGACGAGATCTCCAAACCACTGATGTGTTATTTCGTGAGAGATAACGTTGGCAATGACTTGCTTGTCCGGGGTTGATGTGTGCTTCTCATCAACCAGCATCCGCGTTTCTCTGTACGTCAAAAGACCCCAATTCTCCATGGCACCTGACGTAAAGTCTGGTAGAGCAGTCATGTCAAGTTTCGGCAATTGGTACTTGTGGTCGATCAGGTTTTCTAAATGAGTGACCAGTGGTGGCCCCACGGACAAAGCGTATGCTGCCTGATTGATAGCGTTTGGTCTAGCCCAAACGCTGAAGTTGGCGGTTGCGTCAGTCAGGTTCGCAAAGTCAGACACGATCACCGCGACCAGGTATGTTGACATGGTCATGCTCTGTTGAAAGGTATCCCGAACACGACCATCACTAAAATAATATCTTGTTATAATATTTACATCGAGCTATGTCTGTATGCATGTATAGTTTTAGATGTAAGAAGATCGTCACTCCAAAGCATATATCATAATTATTTTTATGAAGTGATGATGGTACTTCAGTTTGAATCAAACGAATATTCAACAAGTGGAGAAATCAATTCTATACAATTCGAAAAAAAGCTTGATAGATACAGTACAGACACGTTATCCTGAGCATAGAATGGTAACTTACTCAAGGGTAGATGAGTAGTTCAGTGGCATGTTACTGAGGACATTATAGTCTTCTGGTCTGTTCACGTGAATGATGAATTTCGCCTTAAGAGCCGGTTCGTCGAAGCAGGGGAAAGTCCGTCTAGCCCCAACTGGCTCCAAATGAGTCGCAGCCAACCACCTATGGAGACATAAAATCGATGCTAACATTCTCACGTGATAATTAATACTATTGTTATAACGTTGAAACTTATTTGTATAACTCATAAAGACGTGTATGCAACAAAGTTATGTATCTAATCAAATGAAAAATCGTCTATTGCTCACCTTGTCTCTTTCTCGTCGTTAATGTATGAGCTTCTATAAAATCCACGCATCTCAGTGTTAAGGGTGCCTACGTATTTGATGTGGATATTCAAGACGGAGCCAGCGGAGATTGTTGAGTCAAGCTGGATATTGAGGAAGTGGTAGGTCGAGCTGTTAGTGACGTCAAGAATCCCAATCGCTCCCGCACTGCTAGTTACGGTTATTTCATTACACGTGATCTGATCGGCGTGAAGAACAATCCGATCCGTAGCCGTGACTACGTTTGCTACAATGTTTACAACGCCATCGAAGGTGAAGTTTCCGACAGTGATATACGGTGTAAGATATATCTCGTAGGTTTCTGGAACGATGTTTGTAGGAAGTCTGTAGTCGGTAGTCGCGCTCGTGTCTTCGCCATACTCTTCAGCGATCCAGTTCACAATGGCTGGTGCATTTTCGTTGTACCAATTCAGTTCGTAATTCGCCAAGGTGAGGTACGAATTGAGGGAAGATGTGATCGAACTGAGATTAGTACTGTGATTTTCTATCAAAAGTTCAAACTTATTGATCAGCCGCTGGGTTGACAGCCGAAGAGATATCCCTGAAAGGACGGATGCGACACTGCTGTAGCCTCCGTAGCTGCAAAAATTCAAATATTGTAATCCCAGCTTCTTTGCTGAGCCATTCGTCCGTGCTTGCATTGACAAAGTGTCGGGAAGAGATTCGCACAGTTGCGATAACGAATCACTCACTATTCGGCCATGGACTCGTAGTTCTCGGTAACATAATCGAGTGCATATTCGACGCCCAATAAGCCTGCGCCGTAAACGGCGGCGAACACAGATGTACTGTCCTGGCGACGAATTCCATTGCTAGCAAAGCCAGAGGTTGCGTAATTGAGGTAGCTGAAAAAAATTGGCGTCTCGTTATAAGAGGACGTTCGTCGTATGTTGAGGGCACGAAATTGATACCGGGCGTTATAGACAGTAAGATATACTACATGGCGTGAAAGCATACGTGTTAAGAATGGTTGTGTTCTGACTGCAGCCAAGGGCAGTTATGATTACTGTTTCTTCTGCGGCGACGCTGGAATTCAAGTACGCCATGTATAGATAAAGCCAGTCTTCGGACGTGCCCCACTTGATGGCTGTGCAATACACGGCGGGTCTTAGGTTTTTGGGAACGCTGTAAATGAAAACTACTATAAGAAGACTATGAAAACAGACCACGAATGAATGTATGAATATAGCGTCATCCATTCCGAAAAAGAAATCAGATTTTACTTTTGATCAAAGATTAGAAGTTACTATGGGACTCACATGTTCGAAGAATTGGCTCTCCAATTAGCGAAGTGCTCGAGGGATTTGGATATGCATTCGGGATGGTCAAAATCACACGCCAAGCTGAGGACCGCACTTCTTAGAAGGATTGTAAATCTGTCGTCTTCATCTCGGTCCTCAAAGCCGAGTTCATTGTAGATATTTTCAATGGTAGCCAGTACGTGAGTCTTGACAGGATAGATAAATACGTGAAGATAAAAGGGCAAGTGATACATATTATCGAAGCGTATCGTGCGCACAAAAATTAACTCACTTTATATAGTGATTCACCAGCCTGTCCAGCAAAACGCCGAGTAAGGTATGCCAGTGAGGTGAACGCGGCTTTGAAAGGTAAATAGTTGGTCTCTTGATTCAGGTATTTCAGGCCATCTAGAGCAGTCTCATAGTCCAAGTAGCCAGCTCTCGCAAGGTTGAACAAATCGTCCACAATTGCAGCTCGATTCAACTCATGAATATCTTCGTAACTATCGCTGTTTAACAAATTGATGATACGCAGCCAGGAGTCGGCGTCGTAATTGACGCGATAGAATCCTAAAATCGGGAAAATTCATAGAAACGATCACTGTGTAAAACTTTCGGTGCATAAGAAGATTTCGGGATTGGAGCGCATCAAATTTTCAGAAGTTTCACAGAACACACAAATTGCGACGATGAAATGAGTGGCTCTCGTGAATCAGCAATATTACTAACCTGATTCTTGGACATTGAAGACGATCCACTGTGGCATCGCGTCCGCTACTTCGACGGTCGCAGTCTCGTCGCCCAACCAATATCTGGCCATTGTATGGTTGAAATTGGGATCAGCGTCTGTCGCCCATGTGATTGGCACCCACCATGTGATGTTGGTTACAGAAGTATTGCTTCTCCTTAGTAAAAATCGCTCCTGGGTGAAAGTAGCGATGCCGTTAGCCATAGAAACACTGACCACTGGGAAGCCAGACTGCTCAGTCCACGTCTTCAGGATATTCTCAATGGAGCTTCCAAGGTCCAGCTCGTGACTGTCAACTTGCTCTTGCAATGCTTCCCACAGATCTTCCGGACTCGCAGTAGAATATTGTCTGAAAAAATAGAATGGCGATGTACTTGGAGTGAGTTCGAACTGGTAAGAAACACTAACGGCGAAGGAGTATTTTTTTTGAGCCTGTACCTTGCCACCAGGTAATTGTGGAGCGCCGCGAGAAAGACATTAGTTCCAAGGAAGTTCTCCGTCATTCGCACAATGCTGGCTCCTTTGGCGTATGTGATTGTTCCGAAGTTCGCGCTGATTTGTGCTGGAGTGGACACGTTGTTGGTCATAGGAATTGAAGATTCGAGGCCGTCAGTTGCAAATACAGTTTGTAGCTGCTCCACGACAAACTGCTGATCGAATTTCCAAGTTGGTTCGATCTGCAACAGAGAGAGTATTTTTTCTCATAGACTGACGTATGAACAATTTCGAAATTTACGTGCACTTACCGCAGCTGTAGCAAAATATTGATAGTATCTAGCGAAGGCTTCACTGAGCCAAGTGACGTCCCACCAGCTGGGGCTGACCAGGTTTCCAAAATACGAATGCAGAAGCTCGTGGGTGATAACCGGTGATGTCGTCTGCTGCGCGGTTGCAGAGGAATGATCTTCGTCGTAGAGCACCCTAGTTTCTCTGTATGTGACCATACCCCAGTTTTCCATAGCACCAGCGGAGAAGTCAGGAATCGCTACCATGTCCAGTTTTGGTAATTGGTATTTCAGGCCGAAGATATCCTCGAGATGCGACAGCACCTTGGGGCCAAAGTCCAAGGCATATTCGGTCTGCGAAATAGCCTCTGGCCTCGTCCATACACTGAAGTTTCCTGATGTGGTATTTGCAGAGGAGAAATCGGATACGAGGAATGCCACCAAGTAAGTGGACATGATGACGCTCTCTTCAAATGAATCCCAAACATAGCCATTCCTGCAAATAATGTGTGATTGTAGACCTTGACAAGACCAAGATGGGCAATTCTTTGATCGTGATTTTATTTTTTATAATAAAGCTTCATACTTACTCAGGTTCGGCCGATTTGGCCAAGGGCATGTTACTGATGCTCGTATAATCCTCTGGTCTCCGGATGTGGATTGTATACTTTGCCTTGAATGCTGGCTCATCAAAACAGGGAAACGCCTGTCTCGCGTACGTTGGTTCGAATTGAGTGGTAGCGAGCCACCTAAAGGATAGATTAATTATGGATAAAAAAACTTGAGTTCTCGCGCTCTTTTTTCGAACGAGTCAAGTCATTGTCATGTATAATACCTTGTTTCTCTATCGGCGTTAATGTATGCGCTTCTATAAAATCCTTGCATATCATCGTCCAGAGTTCCAATATAATCGATGTTTATGTTAATGACTGTTCCCGCCGCGAGAACAGTTCCAAGGTGGATTGTAAACTTGTTGGTAGTCGGGTGGTAACTAGTACTCAATATTTCAACACTTATCGAGTTTGCAGTAACAGACAAGTTGCCCACGGTAATTTCGTTGTAGTGCAGTACGATCTGGTTCGTTTGTTCGACCACATTTGCCAAAATCTGCACCTTTCCATCGAAAATAAAGTTATCCACCTCAAGTTTTGGCGACAAAGAGACTACGTAGGACTCGGGATAGATCGTTGTTGGCAGGCGATAATCGATTGTAGTTTCATACTGTTCGGTAAGCCATCCAGATATCTCACCAAAGTGTTCCGAATACCAATTCAGTTCATATCGAGCCAGAGTAAGCTGAGACGATAGGCTGCTCGATATCGAAGACAGCTCGGTGGCGTGGGTATCAATGATATTTGCAAACTGAAAGGTTCGATCATTACTGGTTATTGGATTCCTGAAGCAATATGCACCATAAATACACTCGTCATATGAGTACAAAGGAAACTACAAGGTTTACCTTGGTCAGAAGCTCTTCGGTTGACAATCTCGAAGATGCTCCGGACAGAATACTCGAGACGTAGCTCAGGCTGCCATAGCTGCAATAAATTCAGACGGGATTTGATAATCTCCCCACTAATTCTGTAGGTAGTATTTCAACACAATCTCATGCAGTCTTTTAAATAGTTATAACTTAACGCGGACGTAAGAATTTTTTATTGTACTAAAGAACTCACTAAGACTCGATGTCCGCGTAGTAATCTACGATAAAGTCTAACGTAGCCGTGACTCCCGCTAGCCCACCGTAGGTGTATACGGCAGCGTACAAAGTTGACATATCCTGAGGTCTGATGCCGCGCTCTTCTTCGATGAGGTAGTGCAGGTAATCGTAGAGGATGGTGTAGTTCCGAGAGCAACCGAGAGTTTGGAGTATGACTATTTGATCCGCAGCAACATTTGCCGCGGCATATTGGTTCCATAGAAAGTACCAGTCATCTGAGGTACCGTGCTTGATGGCAGTGCAGTAAACGGCGGTGCGTTGGTTCGGTGAAACTCTGGGGACAGGTATACATGATAGGATGGAGCCAAAACTTGCGAAACGACATTTCTGAACACATTTTAGTCGGAATGTTTTGTAGGGAAAGACCATTTTCTCTGAAAATTGCCTTTTGAATTTGACCCCTGTGACTTTTTTATCTCAGATTAATTGGATCTTGAAGAACATTGTGTCATTTAGGAAATACTATTTGCCAATGAACTTTTGTGTTTACATGTAATAGGAATAGTATTTCTTACGTGTTGGAAGTGTTTGCTCTATATGCGGCGAAGTATTCCTGGGATTTTGCGATGCAATCCGCATGTTCATAGTTACAGGCCCAGTCTAGAAGTACCCGACGGTTAAGGGTGTCCAGCCAATCCTCTCCGGCCACGTCATCGAAGCCAAGTTGCTCGTAAAGGTTATTGATAAGAGTTAAAACGTGAGTCTGTAACAGAGTTATTTCGAGAGGAGGTTGTGAACATTCCACTTCATACTTTTAAAGATTGCGGCAACGACCAAATTACTAAACAATCCCACCTTAAACAAGGCGTGAATTTCATCGTGTCCCTGTAAACGACGATCTAAGTACTCTAACCCGTTGAACAGCGCCTTCCACGGAATGTAGTTACTTTCTCGCGTGAGGTAGCTTGTTGCAGTCAGGGCAGTTTCGTAACTGACGTAGTCGGCTCTGGCGAGATTAAGGAGGTCGTCAATGATCTGTGCCCTGTTCAGGACGTGAATCGTATCGAATTCTTCGCTGTTAAGGAGGTCGATGATCTTTTTCCAGGACTCGGAATCGTAGTTGACTCTGTAGTAGCCGTTTTCTTGAACGTTGAATAAAACCCAGTCTTCAGATCCAATGTTTATTTGAACGGTCGCAACTGCGTCGCCTAGCCAATACTTTATACTCGTGTCGTTGAAGTTTGGGCTGCTTTCAGTGATGAAACTAATCGGTACCCACCAGGTTAAATTGGTAACGGAATCCGCGGTTGCACGGAGTAAAAATCGCTCCTGGGATAATTCGGCGTTCCCCGTCGTGCGGTCGAGATTAACGTTTACAACGGGATAGCCTGCCTGCAATGCCCAAGTGTCTAACACAGTCTTCACGGTCTGCTTTCCTAGATCGATGTCATTGATGTTCACTTGGTTCTGAATTGCCAGCCAAAGATCATCTGGCTCGACATTTCCATACAAGCTGTGATTCAGATGATAATCAAAAATACAAAATCATTAAAACTACAAGGAATAGTTGGAGTGTCGATCCCAACAGAAAAATATCCCAATTTTTTTTTAATTAAGAGCAATAACCAGAAGCGTGCTTACTTAGCCTCAATATATTCGTGTAGAACCGTGTGCCACACTGATTCACCAAGGATATTTTCAATCATCCTGATGATGCTGGCACCTTTGTTGTACGAGATCGTGCTAAAGTGATTCCTGATTTCAGTGGGGGTCAATACGGGGGAAACTAACGGGTGCGCTGACTCCAGTGCGTCGTTTGCGAATACTACTTGGTGCTGTTCGACCAAGAACTGGTATCGCAGATTCCAAGACGTTTCAATCTGCAAGCGACCACGAGGTCTTACAATATGTATCGTTATGCGTTCCTGATATCTTCGCAATAAGAGTCAAACAACAGCTTAGAATTCCTAAAAATCGGTCATCATTACCGATACGAGATAACTCACCGCATCCATAGCCAGGTATTGAAATCTCCTAGCAAATCCCTCGTTGAGCCAAGCATAATCCCACCACTCTAGCGTGATGATGTTACCGAACCACATATGAGCTAACTCGTGAGCCACGACAGTAGCAACTCTGGCCTTGGACGTAGCCGAAGAGTGATTCTCGTCGTAAAGCATAGATGTCTCTCGGTACGTCACCAGGCCCCAATTTTCCATGGCACCCCACGAGAAGTCGCTTAGAGCAGCCATGTCCATTTTAGGTAAGGGGTAATCGTGGCCAGTTACTTCGGTGAAGTACGCTAGAATTCGGGGACCTAAACTTAGAGCATATTCGCCTTGGTAAATTGCGTTCGACCTTGCCCATACGCTGAAGTTCCCTTCTGAGGTCGTCAAATGCTCGAAGTCGGATACGATGAAAGCCAAGAGATAGGTGGAAACTATCGGAGTTTCCTCAAAGACATCTGTGATTCGGTCATCGCTAAAACGCAAGCAAGTTATACATTCAGTGAGGCTGTGGAACACCAAGATATCCGGCACGGATGAAAATCACCCAATTTGTCAAGGTCAATGATATCGTAAGCCACGTGTTGCATCATCCACTTACCTTGATTCCGAGCTGTTCGCTAGTGGCATATTGCTGATGGCGTGCAGTTCCTTAGGTCTGTTGATGACGATGTTGAATCTTGCTTTAAAGGCGGGTTCGTCAAAACACGGAAATGCTTGCCTCGCGTAAGTCGGTTGAAACTGGGTAGTAGCGAGCCACTTCGTATTTCCCTCGGCATCCGTATATGAGCTCCTATAAAATCCCGCCATATCGTCGCCGAGAATCCCGACGTATCCAATCTCTAGAAGGACTGTTGAATCTGTAGGCAAAGTGCTTCCGAGGGTCAGGGTCAAGATATCAGTAACTTCGTTCAAGGTTTCACTCAGGATCGCTACGGTGATCGAGTTCGACAAGGTGACCTTGATCGACGAAATGTTCAAGTTCTTCGCATGTAGCACGATGGAGTTTGTCTCCTCGACGACATTCATCACTATAGAGACAAACCCATCGAACGTGAAGTTTCCTTCTTCTATGAAAGGGGCCAGGATAACCGTGTAAGTTTCCGGAACCAAGCTCGTTGGTAGCCGATATTCCTCATCGGCACGGGTCTCGATTTGCCCATCTTTAATTCCAGGTACATTTTCGTCGAAAGTTGGATACGCCCGTGCAAATGCTAGCAAAGCTGCTGCGACGAACACCACGAGCTGGGCAGTGTTCATCCTGTAATTCAGACCACAGTATATTTTGGATATATCGTTAAACCGCTGTTGATCTCTGGTATTTTCGACGTAAAATTTTCATGTCATTTCTAACTAAAATATTAGAGAATTGCAAGATATCGCGTAACGGTGAAGGCTTGATACCGCAATTGGATTATGACACAGTTGATTAATTTATGATATGGTATTAGAGAGTGACACCCAGAATATATGGTAGAAAAAGGTTTATCGAATCATGATAAGGGATCTTCTTGGCTCTTATTACTGATATTAGATTATAAAATGACTGGCTATAGGTATATCAACACTCGATAGAGATTCGGTGATTCATGAACAAATAAAGCTTAAGAATTCTATGCAAACGATCTACCGTAGGTTTTGAACGAAACCGGACACTAATGAACCTAATAAAGAGCTGCTCTAGTGACTCAATGTCTGGCTTTATTCGAAGGTCATGATATATTAGGGAATTATGGTACCGTCTGCCAATATTGCATAATGGTTTGAAGCTAATGTTTATTGCTACTGTTATTTTGTTTAGTGCTCTCTGTTATTATTAGTACTTTATATACTCTATGTTATGACTGCTAAGAATAAGATGGTGTCGTGAATTCGCCCGCGATATAATGGAGAACTTCATTTTCTTAGCTTGTAGGATAATTGCAGTTCATTGATCATTGTAATATGATGTGTATTTGTGGATATCCGCAAAAAAAAAAAAAAAAAAAATTTGTCCCGTACGCCCGTATGGCATTAGTCCATCGATATGAATTATTTCTTAACTGAGCTTTCAATACGCTTGTTAGTCAGATCGCATGAAGAGCACTATATCAGACAGGGATCAAACAGTTCACTAATAACTACGCGTGATGTTATCGACTTGGTTCACTTACACCCAGACTTTGGACCGGTGGCGAGAACGGCAGAATAAAGACCGGAAATAAATGGCTAGAGAAAAGTAAACGCAAAACAATCCGACTCGGAAAGACGTACCTGTCAGATCTGAGGTCTCTTCTCAGTCCTCGGACCGCGGCGCGTGTCTGACGGTTTTATAACAGTCCCAACTATCTTATCTCGACAAAAGGTTGTTTTTTCTCACTGAAAGATTGTATAGCTGCAATATTTTGATTATCGCCTCGAACGTAAATTGTTTTTTGTCCTAACTTATGCGGTAATCCAACTCGTCGTTCAACGTTGTCAGATTTATTTTCTCAACATTTGCAAATTATTTATCAACATTTCTTCAATTACCACGCCACAAGCGTCCCCCACCAGCTTTAGCTATTATTTTATGTAACCCAGCTCGATTAGGATAGCAATAAGCGCAATCAATTGAAAATTTGTATTTTCATATAGTACAGGAGCATTCAAAAGAAGAGCTTGACGAAGATCGGTACGTCGAAAATTTATTAAAAAAATCCGTCGTTAATCTCGATCAAAAGCTCGGTGAAAATCTATGGAGAATTATTCTGCTTGGAAAATAACAACAAAAATCATACATTAATGGAAACGTTACGAATCGTGCAAATATCATTTTTTATACTTAGGTCAGCCGGAAGTGATTCAAGATTGACAACGTTATTGGCACATTGTCAGCGAATACACAATATTTTGTCAAAATCTCGGTCGAATAGATTCCTAGCAAGGAGAAATGAATAATAATCCCTGCTGTCATTCCGAATTTCGAATTTGATAAATTCTGAAAAATATGTTTTGATAGGAAATATTTGCGTTTCGGAATACATTGAGTCATTATAATAGATGTGAGCAATGTATATCGAGGGCTAAGGATCAGAAAGGCGTAACCCCCGATACCAATCCGGAACTCACTTCCAATCTTATTCAATCCGTACAACTAATCCGAGCGAATCTGACACCAATCCGGAACTCACTTTCAATCCTATTCAATCCGTACAACCAATCCGAACGAATCCGACATCAATCCGAAACTCACTTTCAATCCTATTCAGTCCGTACAGCCAATCTGAACGAATCCGACACTAATCCGGAACTCACTTCAATTCTATTCAATCCGTACATCCAATCCGAGCAAATCCGACAACAATCTGGAACTCACTTCCAATCCTATTCAATCCGTACGTCCAATCCGAGTGAATCCAACACTAATCCGAAAACCACTTTCAATCCTACTTAATCTGTACGTTCAATCTGAATGGATCTGTAGCTATCTACCAAATTTCAATCCTTCTTAGTTTCTCAACCAATGATAACTGCAATACGAATAATTCCTAAATAACGGTGAAACAATCTTTTTTCGGCATAGGCATTGAAAAGTCACGTTTTGACGCCTGTTTTCGATCCGTGAAGTAGCACTTTATACGGCTAATTTCAGAACTGCCCTATAAAGTTTTTATACGGCAGTCTGGATGCGCAGTTCAAAATGCGCATTCCAAAACTGCAGTATAAAGTCTTTATACGGCAGTTTTTATGCGCAGTTAGAAGTGCGCGACAGATCGCGTCATAACCTCACTCTTCGTCGTATCAAGTGTGAATCTCAACAGGCGTCAAAGTGACTTTTTATGCCTGTTCCGAAAAAAATATGGCGTGGGGTGCACCCGTAAACCGTTTTTGACTCGAATAATAACTTCAGAATTTGGCTTCAGCTCGTCCTGAAATCATTATCCTCGCCGAAAAACACTTGGTCTACGGGCATGCTACATAATGTAATATTACGGGCGGTAGAACTAGTCCACGTGTCAGAGTTCAGTTTCTCGCGTTTAAAAGGCGCACACGTTGACAGTTCTTAGCAAATAATTACCCCTTAAGGCCCATCCCTAGTCGCCCACCTCCCTTTTAAAAAATGCAAAGAAGGCCAACGCTGCGCGAATTCAAATTCAATTTCGAACACATACGTAGAAAAAAATGTTCGTTTCATGCGAAAATAGAGTCTACAGATGGTTTTTACGTTATTCGAATGTTTTCGAATTCGATTTCCTCAGCGAATTACGTGAAAACCATCTGTAGACTCTATTTTCGAATGAAACGAACATTTTTTTGGACATATGTGTTCGGACTTGAATTTGAATTCGCGCAGCGTTGGCCTTTTTTGCGTTTTTGACGCCTGGGCTCGGATAATAATCGAAATGTGACACATTTTGACCAAAGAGAGGTGAGTGACCAGGGATGGGCCTTAATGACATAATTACCATGGCCGTAGACCTGGATAAATAAGAAATAACTCATGTCAAACGAGATCTGTTATTACAGTATTCTGTCCCCGATAAATCGTGGAAGTTTATATTCAATATCTTCTTGTCGAATACGAAATAAGAGACATATTCCAGAAGGCAGAGAGTGCCACACTCATGTCAGTACAGTGTGACAATTTTTCAAAAAGATTATGCTTACGTCAATACCAACTCTATTTATCTCATAAGATAGCCATTCCAAGTGCATTAACCCTAGTCGGTCGCATCTATATTTTCTAATCTATCGGTCATACAAGATATATTGATTTTTTCAACACTTTTTTCACGTTATACTGTATGCAATTGCCAGGCAATTTCAAGCGTTCCGGCCCACTCTGAACCCCTGTGTGACCTGCTAGATAGTTTAGTGTTAACCCTTAACAGGAGATTAATAAATAAGAGACCTCACCTCATTAAAAAAACAAAAAAAACCCGTCAAGTCACGGATCTTTGCGCCATTCGAAATATCTTTAGTACTATGGAAAAACGAAAATATAACTTGAAGGATTTTTAAATTTTTTTAAAAATGGTGGGGAAAGAGCTATAGGGTAGATGTACCATTTGTGGCCACTGTATCGTTTGTGGCCGTGCTTGAAAAATGCTTCCCTCCTTTCTGGCACGATATATCTATTCAATTATTGAATTAAGGGGGCAGGTCAGTCGAGATCGATGAAATTTTTTTTGTTTTATCTTGCATTATCCAAAAGGTGTAACCTTCAAGTATATTCACTAAAAATTTCATGTACAAATCTTCGGAGATGACGGAGATACAGCTATTCTTTCGAAGCAGTGTCGAGCGAGCGGGAGCTAGCCAGCGCGCGAACGAGGACCGTCCCACGATACCCCGCGCGCTGGCATTTGATTTTTTTTTTTTCCTATATGACCAGGGAATAGATGACTGGTGGTAAACAAAATTAATTGGTATACTAAATGAACGATAATCCTTCACAGAAGCTACGTAAACTTTAACCCTCAAACACCACACTGGGTTACGGTAACCCAGTCCTTTATTCAAACTTCAAAATTTGAAAACATTTTCTCCAAGATTTATTCATATATCTTAAAAGCTATGAAAGCCATTGCCTTTTTCTGCAGACATATTTTTCCTTGATTGTTTGACACTTCGATTAAAAAAAGAAGCATCCAAATCAGTATATTGGATGCCGAGATATTCGCAAGACAAAACGCTGGGTTACGCTAACCCAGTGTGGTAGTTATGGTTGGCTCCGGAAGTGTGGTGTTTGAGGGTTAAACGCGTTTTTCTCGAAATGCTGTTTTCAAAGACTGTGGACATTGACACGTCTACATTTTTAGTCTGATTATGATGAAATTTTAACAGAATCATCTTCAATGTATAAACCAGTCTGTAACGAGTCGGTTTTCAACTAAAAATCATAGCCACTTTGGCAGCACTGGCATAGGATTCCCGTGTGGGGAGAATGGTGCTACTTTCACTCAAGTCTTAAGGGGTGAGGTATACTTAGAACGCCAAAAAAAAACGCCTTTTTTGTGATTTGTTTACAACGACGGAATTTATTAACAACAAATCTATATTACTTAGTTCGAATCAGTTATATTTCAAAGTAATTACAGAAAAAATGTCATACAAAAAAAGTAAAAATTAAGTCAGTTATGGTCAATTTTGTAAAGATCCAAAAAAGGACGTGCCCGTGCGGTGAACCATCTGCAGCTTGAACGGCTTATCTGAAACAAAAAATATTTATAAGGGCCGGTTCCATCAGCAAGTTCAGGACGAAAAATTCAAATGATTTGAAAAAAATATGTATCATTCTTTGGCGAATTTGGGTGACCTCATTTCATTTATTTTGCTTACAAAAATTTGTGTCTTTTTATACGGATTTTACAATTTTCATAGAAGCTTAGAGGGTACATTGACGATTCCAAAAAGTATTGGTTTTTGTGTTTCCGATATTCCGTTTGCCTAAAAACGTGGTCACCGTTTCGCAAATAGTTTTTCGCAGAGCTCTACTCGAATAGACGCAGCGGACCTGATTCTTGTGATATTTGATTTTTCTTTTTTTCAGTTTGAAGCGGAAATTCCTAGCTTTCAATTGCTCTTTTCACAATTATTTTCCGCCCTTTATTCTCACCGCAATAAAACATTGAATACGATGACCGTTTTATCCTTCTCGTAGGTTCGCACCCCCCTTAACCTCCTAACATGGAGAGTGTAGAGCAGAAATGTATTTAGATAAGAGTCTATCTTGTTGCAACGTCTAATTATTGGATCTATGTTGACCGTCTAATGATAAGTATTGTAGAATCTGATCAAGCGGATTATATTGAACGGCGAAAAAAAATCAGAGATTAATTGATAAGTAATTGACAAATAACAAAATTCCATTACATATTCAAGCGGTTGACAAGTCTGGCAAAAAAAAGTGAATGATAAAGAGACATTGAGATATCGTTCGAGACTACCATGATTTGTTTCGTAATTATTTTGCGGTATAGCAGTTTGAACCAGAAGTAACAGCTTCAGATGTGACACATGTTTTCTGCTTTTACTAACTTCATTCCCTTCCAGTTTATCATACGGAGGTATCAATTTCGAATGGAATTAACGTGCCTGTATAACAATATCGAATCATTGGTAGATAATACTTTACATTTACTATATGGCTGTCGTTAATAATTGAAGTGAGAGTATAATATGAGGAAAGTAAGGTACCAATAACACTCGTGACTTTTCAATTAGTATACTTTAATCCGGGTTGTTTGATTAGGAGGCATATAGTAACACATATTTTTCTTAATCTTTTAATCGCGTCGAAATGATCCCAGTACTAATAAAATATTCCTGGTAACCTAGTTCTATACACGTCATAGATGGATACTTGTCTGCTGATATAATCTACCATGAAAAGCGTATTTCGATAATGCTAATATCTTAATCTCTTATCTACAGCCTAGCATTATATGACATAAATTATGTACTTCCCCGAGTGATTGATTGATTTATGAGTACAATCAGATTCTGTACAATATGTGTACGTGTATATCGCCGTTGATAGTGCAATACCGCGTAAGAACAAAAATAACAAAAATGAGATTTGATGTATTTTTTATTTTCACATAGAAATCTCATTTTTGCTATTTTTGCACCTACGCGGTATTGCAATATCACCGACGATATATCTTTTTACGTAAGTACGTCAATTACTAAGAAGAAGTATAAACGGTGCACAACAACTGTCACGTGTTGATAACATTCTCCGATCTTTGAAAAGAATTTTTTCCAATGAATTATCAACGCGAAAATATTAATATTCTTTACTTTTCAATCTACATATAATTGGCAACACTGAATATGTATATTTTGCATGCCAGAACGTTGGATGCTGAATAATGCTCAAAAAAGCAACTTTCTTAGAACGATTGAATTCTTAGAATTTCATTTAATCTGTAGAATGCTGATATTTAGGGTAAGGTTGCTATCGATGGACCCCCTAAGCAAAATTGGTCATAAAAATTACATTTTTATGTCAAACATGCAAAACCAATGGTGGATCTTTTCATTGAAACCTTTGCCACAAAGAATTCACATGTAGACAAAATTATCGTTAATTGTCGACTAAGCAAAACCGATTTTGTTTTTTTTTTTGCATTTGGTTCATTCATGGCAAGCCCTCTCTATGAATGGACCACTTGGTTTCCTTCATTGGACCACCGAGATAATGAACTTCAAACAGTTCAATGACCTAATATTACGGGTGTCAATAATGAATTGATGAACTATGGGTAGATTTTTGTGTGAACAGCAGTCTTAAAAGTTATACCATACAAAATTGCATTGAAATGAGTACGTTATCTAATCCTGGATATCAGTTTGAAAGTATAAAAGGAAATTCTCTGATTCTATTGCACGTCTGTGCATAACAAAACAATACCTTATATCTAGACACATTGAAAACTAGATGAAAATCTTTCTGTAGATACCGATTCATTTTTTTCAACTATTCACCATTATAACAAAAACTAGTCCATTCATGGCACTGTTTCATGGTCCATTCATGGAAATTTGCAAAGCAACACATGACCTGATCTACTACCCCCCAGTTGGAACATACAAATGAATGTCTAGTATCGTTTCAGATCTTGATACCTTCAACTATCGAAGCATGCAAGGAGATTTGACCCCAATAAATGGTATGAGGGTTCGAACACATTTGCAAAATCATGAAAAATAATATCAGAAAAGGCAAATTCTTACTTTACTAGATTTCAGCACGCCAATTGTAACCGAGTGACTCTTTTCAACATTTTCTCAACTCTACTCAACTAGTGCACTCAATTTTAACTGAAAAGATCTCTATCTACCTACGCGTTTTTTAAATATTCAACTGGTCCATCGGTTGCACCGGTCCATCGATAGCAACCTTACCCTACATTTATTGTACAAACGAGGGATTGGTAGAGGTAAGATACGAACGAATTGCGAAAGGTTTTCACTCATTTATTGTAAAGGATTGTTGACACAGCGTTGGGCAGCTATCTGTCAACTCTTGGATAATTACAGAAATTAGATCGAAATTTCATCAGGATATCACCATCATAACAGCTACCTGATGTGGGTTGTTCTCGCCGAGCCAGACCCCTCAATTCGATTATTGTTTCGCATACCGTGTGTTATCTCAGAGACGCCTCGGGAATGCGGGTTTAGGACCGTATACTCTTCAATCATTTATTCATTTCTTACAAGGATTACGACTAGTTTATTTCGACAAGGCAGACGGTAGCCAGGATGACTGCAAAAAAGCTGAGATACGCGGTGGTAGCCGAACCGTCGGCAGTTTCTGTAGTAGTGGATGTCGTTTGGTCATCGACAGTTTCATCAAGCCAACTGCTGACTGTCGGTGCGTTGGCTTCAATCCAGGCTAAGTTCTGCTGGGCACTTGAAATCGCGGTATTCGCTGATGTTCCTAAGAGGGTGGCTTGAGCAGTGGCAAAATTTTTCAGCTGTGAATACAAAAGAGCATGTAATTTCGTTTATTCTTTGTTTTTAGGGAAACAAATGATCAAAAAGTCTGTTTTAAACTATTCTTGTTTGTCGAGTGAGGAGTTTAGAGTGAAGAACCCCAGTTACATATAGGCGTGTGCAATGAACTACCAGTTTTCTATAGAGGAAGATTTAGCTTGGTTTCTCCCCGGATAACCGTCTAACATAATCGTACAAAACTGTAAAAAGCTGGTACCTTTTCGAGCTGTGCAGTCGTCGTTATTCTGAGCCCGATACCAGATAGTAAAGTTGTCACTGATGAGGTGCCACCGTAGCTGTGTATGGAAATATGAATTTATTTAGGTACTCATACGAAATTGGGAATTAATAGCCTTCAGATTTGCAATACTGACTATTCGATTATGGTTTCCAAGTTATTGATGATGTAGTCCAAAGCCGGCTCGACGTTCTGCGCACCTCCATAGGTATACACAGCTGCAAAAGCCGTGGTTGAATCCTGAGATCGAATGCCGGATCCTGAGGTTGTGGCGAGTGCCATGTAGCTGAAACATCATCAATGTTTATATTGCCATCATAATCCTATGCTGCGTTGTGGAACCTTTAAAATACGCTGTAGTATGAAAGTGGCTGGGATTATAATCGGAGGGAAAAATTATTCTACTGCAAATTCTAACGGCTATATCTTGTCTGCTTGTACAGCGTATCTTTGTTAGGACAAAAACAATACGTACAATGAATTACTCGTTCTATTATGTGTTCAATATTCGCAATCGTATGTAAATA
This sequence comes from Tenthredo notha, assembly GCA_914767705.2. Classification (NCBI taxonomy): domain Eukaryota; kingdom Metazoa; phylum Arthropoda; class Insecta; order Hymenoptera; family Tenthredinidae; genus Tenthredo; species Tenthredo notha. The sequence continues at coordinate 4,610,899 of OU611916.1, forward strand.
GCTAGATCAATGGGAGAGGAAAGAAACTAGACTGCACTCTGGTGTAATGTGCGCTTACAAATAAAATGGGTTACTCGTAGTGAGAATGTTAATTTCGAGTAAGTTGAAGACTGAAAATAAGTTTTTGGTGAAACAGCGATAATTACAGGTTGAGAATGTCCGTGTCTGACGAGCATCCGAGTCCCCGGAGTATGAGAATTTGTTCAGAGGAAAGATCAGTGGCCAGGTACTTGTTCCACAATAGGTTCCAAATTGTGGAATTTGCCGTGCGAATCCCCGCGCAGTATACGACGCTTTTGAGATTCGGCGTTATTCTGAATTCAAGAGAAAAAAGCTTGAGAAGACATTGGCGGCTACATAGCCATTGTATAATTTTGTTACAATATCGCTGAACCTTACGCAGTCTCGCTCCCGTCGACCAGCCAACTAACAAGTCGTTCGTTTGAAAACTGCAGACAGGCTTCCTGCTGCAGATTGCAAGCCCAAGTTAAGGCGTTGGTCCTGAGGAATTTGTGAACATGTTCATCAGCATCTGATTCCTCGTATCCAACCGTGTCCAGCACATTCGCTAACAAACTTGTGAGGTAAGTCTGAAAGTAAATACAAGCAAAAATAAGGAATTCTTAGGAATTCGTGCTCAGTCATATCTGTCAGTTGAGGGTATCGATTTGCTCATAACAAGTGTCAAGAGATCATCAATTTGAATGACTTCATGTTTATCTAATCATTTAATGTCTTCTGGATAAGATAGTGGCTATTAACAAGGTGACAGCTTCTAGTTTGGAATCAATAAACACGACAGTTATCAGCTCATGGATGTTTGAGAGTTGTTAAAGATAAGACGAACCAGTGTTAATAGTACTTCGAATGCAAGGGTTCAACTATTGTGATGAGTTCAAAAAATGATTGAGATCTAATATAGTTGATACCGGATATTGATAATATATTTTGTTAAATCCCTCAGCTCATTGTCACAGGAAAAATTTATGGGTACAGTTTCAAGTGCTGTTTACTTTGAAATTATCGTAGGAATCAGTTTCAGCTAAAAGTCTGTTGATGTAGGTGAAACCGGTGAATGCTGAGTACCATGGGATGTAATCGGTTTCTTGGGCCAAATATCTTGTCACGTTCAGGGCCGTAGCGTAGTCCAAATAACCGCCTCTTGCCAGATTAAGAGAGTCATCAATTAGCTGTGCTCGATTTATCGCCGATATTCGTGTATAATCTGAACTACTGAGATAAGATATCAGCAGATTCCAATTAGTCTCGTCGTAGTTGACGCGGTAGTACCCTGTATGACGAAATTCAATTTAGGTGTAATTTCACTTCATGCATAGCAGCCTATGTTGTGTTATCAAGACATGAGTCGAATCCCTTCTACAAAACTCCACCATATATGAACTAGAATTGTAACGAATTATTTAACTTGAACTACTGGTACGCGTTGAAGAAATATTCTATCGACTCAGTTCTTTCACACCTGATAACTCGTATTTTGCGATATAATTGGAAATTATTTGAGATGTGATTCGTCTTACAAAGATTGACTTTACCGAAGAAAAAGTGGTTGTCGCAGGAATAAAGTCTCATCGTTGATAGAACCTTTCTGAAATTCGGACGAAATATTGTCGAATTATATCATTTCAGGGCAAACCAGTAATATCTCAAATTGAATTCATTCAATATCATTAGTGTGCTTCGAAATAACATGTTAGAACATCTTTCAAGAAAAAGTACGCGAAATATGAGATAATTTCAAATTATTCTATCAAAATACTAGTACATTCCTTCCCACCCCAGCGCCATTCTCAATCCGATCGATGCGCGTCAAAAAAGCCCCATTTCGTGCCCTTATTATAAAAAATACAGTGTGCAAGTAGGGGGGATGGCCATCCCCCCCCCCCCCCCCCCCCTAGTTGCACAATATACTATTACGTCACACGCAAGTGAGAAAGGCCATCCCAAACTGCGTTTTTGCCACCCTCGCCTTTGGATCGAGTGTCAATATCACACGCAGTTTGGCATAGCCTACTTTCTCTAGGGAGGGAAAATAGGTTATTTCAAACTGCGTGTGAGATTGGAAAAAACGCAGCTCTGGATAGCCTTTTTCATTCTCGTGTGACGTATACTATTTTTCACCATCCCCTGGCATCGGGAAGGACGATTTCCCGCTTGAAAAACAGTGAAATATTTTTGTAACAATGTGTCGTCACTATTCCACCGTTGGTTTGGTATTTTTCAAACAGATAATAAATTTTTCCTTTTTTTTTTTCAGTCCTAGTTGCTTGTAACGCTGATTTGCAATACCTACTATATTGTTTCTTGTGCTCAGCTCGCGTTTAACACAGTTTAATGATACTCGAGTTTAAACTAATTGAATCAAATCATCATCGATTCTTGGAAATCAAACTTATCTATTGATATGTAAAATTGGACTGCTATTATTCGGTAAAGCATGAGTAATTTTGCTGATTATTAGCCAATTGTTCCCTTTTCAGAATGCCTGACATTGTAGACGGTGACAAGCTTTGATTCGTATACTCTTATGTAGTACTGAAAAATCGCGAATTCCGTTGCGAATAGATTCTAATACCAATGCCCACTGTTCCCCATCACGATAATGATCAGCACTAAATAGTACTGGCGGCAAAATTCTCTCAATAAGAAATCACATAGCGGGCTCCGAATCTTAGACATACTATCTTTGTATAATTTTTTATAGCTAACGCAGTGTTCTTTACCAGTTTGTTGTTTGTTCAGTAAAATCCAGTCGGATGCGGAAGGTGAAGTGATGGCGATGCTTTTGTTTGCTGGAATCCACGTCGTAGCGGTGGTCACAGAGTAATCAGGTTCGGAAGCAGTTGCCCAGTTGATTGGTACCCACCAATACACCTCAGGGTCATATAAGTTGGCGTCTCTCAAAAAAAACCTTTGCTAAAGAGAGAAAGTCAGTCAGACATATTGAGCTCGCATGATGTCTTCGCGGCAACTCAGGGCGGGCGGTTCGTGATGAAACTCACCTGGCTCAAAACTGCAGTGTTAGCCGCGTAATCCCGAGTCACCGTAACGACAGGGAATCCCGCCTGGGTTACCCATGTGTCCATCACTTCTTTGACATTAAACGACTGTCCGGCGGAGTCCACGACCTCTTGGATCGCTTCCCATAAACGATCGGAAGTCCCGTAATCGAATGCACTGAAGTAATTGAAAATCCATAGAAATCTGATGTTCATATGCCATATATATAAAAATCAATGGATCAATAGATGTGGCTTACTTGGTAGTGAGATAATTCGTTAGACCAGCCTTGAACACAGAGTTTGTGATGATGTGCTCCATCATACGTATTACACTTCCAGCTGCAAGAAAACCAACGATTTCATGTTAATGTTGGTCGTACTTATTGGGCGTGAAAGGTCAACTGGACTGAAATAGACTGACCTTTCGCGTAAGAAATGGAGTCGAATTTAGCTTGAATTTCTGTGATAATCTCGACGTCAGCGTTCATTGGTTTCGATGTTCCCAGACCATCAGCGACAAAGGCGCCAGCCTGAATTTCTTCGATGGGGAACTGTTCATTGAGGCGCCACTCTGGCTCGAGTTCATCAGGTATGAAGTACTCAAAGTATGTAGCAAAGCCTTCGTTTAACCAAAGGTAACACCACCACTCCGGACTGACTAGATTCCCAAACCATTGGTGGGCAAACTCGTGGCTGACGACAGTGGCGATGTTCTGTTTGTTTGAAGTCGTCGAGACGCCTTCTTCGTAGAGCAAGTTTCTCTCCCTTGGTGGTGGAAAGATAGGGAAAATCAGAAAAAAGTTGGTATTTAGTCCAAGGAACGGGTCAAGACAATACTCACCTATAGGTGACAAGACCCCAATTCTCCATCGCACCAGAAGCGAAGTCCGGGATCGCGATTTGGTCCATTTTTTTTAACGCGTAGTTATAGTAATCAATGCCTGTGTAATTCTCCAGCGATTCTAATGCCCGGATGCCAATATCAAAGGCATATTGCCCAGTGGCAATAGACGAAGATCTCGCCCAAACCCCAAATGTATTATCGTCGGTTGTAATGTTCGCGAAGTCGGAAGCTATGAAAGCTATCAAGTATGTAGAGGTCAGCGGTGTTGTTTCAAACACGCTCCATACCTTTCCATCCGTGCTAAAAATTGAAAAATAACACTTGCAGTCATGCACTCATTTTCAATAAGAATTTAAAACATGACTCATCACGAGATGATGTACTCAAGCTGCTGTTAATCAACTCAGCTCAGATTATGGCCGAAGTCTTTTTTAAGCAGAGCTTAAGTAATAGAAATTCTATGCGAGTGATAATGCGTAATAGCATTAGGCATGGCGTTCTTCGAGCTGTAAATCGAAATTAATCATCTACGTAGGTGTGTGAAGCCGCCAGCGTTTATTACCAGCTGATATCAGATCATAATAATACGCGCGCATTAGAAGTTAATCTGAAAAGCTACTACTATTTAGATTAGATGTGCTGACTATTGTCGGCGTTGTTAACACCGTATAACATTAACTTCCGCGAAACATTATCAATTCCTCGATTTTTAAGCCATTTTCAACTAGTTTAATTCGCGTAAATCTCACCTGTCCACGATCTCGTTAAGGATCGGCGTATTGGCTAAAGAATGTTGCCACGTTTCTCGTTTAAGCCAAATGTCCACAGTAGCTTTTAAAGCTGGTTCATCATAGCAGGGAAACGCGTACCTCGCATGAGTCGGCTCGAATTTGCTAGTTGCTATCCATCTGGTAACAAAATGTCAATTGTTTTCTAGGCATGCTGTTCATAAAATAACTACAAGAAATAGTCTTCGCCATGTGGTATGAAAATGAAAGAAATAAAAAATTAGCTTTCACATAGGGATGAACGAAAGTGCAATACGTATTTCATCTATACGTTAAACATTTTTTTGAAATACTTTCAATAGGCACATCAAATTTTATCTTACGCTAGGATAAGTTCATGTGGTGTTGAAATAATTGAGATGAATTCATTCTCTCTACATTCTGACCCTAAGCTTATTCAGATTTGCACACTGATAGACTCAATATATTTCTATAGCATAATTCTATATATTTCTTGCATCTAATTCTTGGACTATAAAGTCTTGAGATCAAAACAAACCCAGGGTCGTGGAGAAAATTGATCCAAACAGCAGCCTAACGGCTGTAATATTTTGTTCCAAAATATTGTATAGTTTCTATGCTTGTGCGTATTAAGAATTATCAACTCACATCGTGGCGCCCGTACTATTGGTGTATGAACTCTTGTAAAATCCGATCATGTCATCTCTAAGTATCCCCGTGTAGTACAACGTGAGTGTATAGTTTCCGACAGGTAATATTTCCGTCGTGGTTATCGTCAAAAAGTCTCGGGCAGTGTCGTACGTGTGATTAAAACTATACGAGATGGTGTTCGCATAATTTGTCAAGGTAGTCGCGTCTTCATCGATCGCTTGCTCCTTGGAATGGATTGTGATCGTGTTCGTGGCCTGCAGGATTTCGAGAGTAATCTTGTTCTCTCCAGTAAATGTGAAATTATCCCGGAGACGAGGATCCAACTTAACGACGTAGTGGATAGGTCTTGATGTATTTGGAAGTCTATAGTCGCTATCGACTCTCGGCAGAGTATTGCTTAGCCCATCAGTGTTTTGGATTAGCACATCTTCCGGTGGCAATAAGGGACTAGCTTGCAGTAGCACAAAGCCTGAGGGACAATCCAAATACGTACACGTCAGCGGTCCAGAATATAATTTCGAGTGATTATAAATTTCAAATTCATGACATTGGTTGTCTAAACGAAAATATTGTTCCTCGACATGATTGAATGTCCGGCAGATGGATTTACGTGAATGTCTGTTAAACTATTCCCATATATAACCAGTCACAATGTATAAGTTCCTGACGTAAGGAGTGAAGTGACGTGAATACATTATGCTATGATAGTGCCGAAAAGTCCAAAAATATATTTTTGCACTTGCACCACTTCATTTCTTAAAGTTTATTGTCGTACACAGTATGGGGTGTTTTCAGTTTATGAAATGAATCACAAACTTTACGTACCTGACAATAAGCATGTGAGTAGCAGAAGTTTCGATTCCATGATGGTCTTTTTTGATCCAAGTCATCTCCCAGCATAAGCATCGATTGCTCGGATCGCACATATTATATCGCGGGGCGCTTTATCCCACCAATACCTTGTTATCTTATCGTTGGTCTTTCGATAGTCGTATTACTTTCCCACATCACCTGAAATGCGGAATCACTGATGTGTCGATACTCAGTTAAATGCGCGTTCGCAATCTTGCAGCTCTGATATTATGCTGTAACACAAAAGCGTAACCAGGAGGGTGGGGGGAGGAGGCAAACCAAATATAATGTCGACTTTAAACTTATATTTTTCATTCATTCGATCGCTAGTATGACAAGTAAATCTTTTTTTTTAATTTGTCTATTTTTATAATTGTCATCCCAAGGGTGTTCAGTTGTACGCCCGCGGTGCGAACATTATTTTTCGTCATGGTGGCGTAAAGTATAACGCATTTTTCGGCCTTGTTTTGCGAGCCTAAAGTTCGACTCTACGCCCGGTGTATGTATTGGGCCCAATGGGCGTCGCGCGTGGAAATAGTTTTTATTTACATACACCGGGCGTAGAGTCGAACTTCACGCTCGCAAAACGAGGCCAAAAATGCGTACTTTACGCCTACTATGACGAAAAGATATTTTTATGTCGATTTAGTGGATTAGCACATCAAATGCTCATTGTTCAATTGGTTTTGGACACAAAAGTGACTATCTCACGATCAGATTGATAAGGGTGAACGGTCTACTGACTCCGACTAGATAAGATAATAATAATAAAATTAATATGGCAATAACAGTAAGAAAAAAAAAAAATAGTTATAATATACATTAATCTGTATCTTAAGCAACGCTTCAAAACAAATATATGGTCGTTATGAGACACGAAGAAATTGAATTTTTCTTAGATTATCACAATCTACGGCACCTTTCAAGAAGGCTGACTATTTCGAAAGCTTGAGCGATTTTGAAACAGAAATGTTTCAATGACCCATTCATTTAATTACTGATAACAGTGCTTTTATATATCACATCGTAGTACGATGTAATTCAACATATTATGCCACGCACAGCAGAATCTGGTGGACATATGTCGAGATTCTTATCATGGCCTGTCTCGACTAGACTTTTAGCATGAAATTTCAGCTCTGATTATTGACATCATTAAAGAACGAGTCTCAAGAAGGTGTGTAGGGTTCATCACGTAGCGAAGATTGGGGGGTAAAAATATGAGACATCGTCGGTGATATTGCAATACCACGTAACTAACATTTGCAATACCGCGTGAGTACAAAAATAGCAAAAATGAGATTTGGTGTGCATTCTATGTGAAACTAAGAAATACATATTATGCACACCAAATCTCATTTCTGCTATTTTATTTTTTCACTCTGGCCTGCAATCACATTCTTTCATCCCTTGTTACACAATATACTACAATACTACCTCGTTATAAGAGACTGTTAGGACGGTTCGAGGAATAGGATTCCAAGGAATTTATCGCCGAAGCGTTCCCCACTACTGGGAAATTGCACTTGTGTCAGTGTGTCAGTCAGCATCACGACTGGGAGTACCTTACGTACACAGGTAGAATGGGGGAAGATATAAACTGGCTCAAGCCGGACGAAGGGGAAATTCTCTTATAACGGGAACTCTCATATCGAGGTCGTACTGCATATCGTGGTTGAGCGTATCGATTTATATCGAACGTGAAATGTTTTTCGCGTGGCGCGATAATAATGGTGAATTCAGATGCAGGCGGAGGCGTGGAGCGCGGTAGAGCGTACCCAATAAAAATGCCCGAAATCTGCTCCGCGCATTTTCACGGTCTCTGATTAGATTACGCACCACCACGCTCCGCGCCTTCGCGTCCATCTTAACCCACCGTAACGCTTCGTATGAACATAGCGCGTGAACAGCGGCTAGAGGTTAGTTATCGTTTCTATAGCATAATTATGAAGCGATGTATTAAATGATACAATCCAATTGATCATTATTTATTCATAAATTAACTTCACGTTCAGATACTATTAATAATGGCTAGCAGCTGCAGAGGTGCAGTCATAAAACATCCCGAAAAAAGCCCAAGAAAAAAATATTCATGGAAGTTGAAATCTCGTCACTTTTGCGAATCTGGGCATTGACTAGCAGAGCCGGCGACTTTTTGTGTGGAAAGTATGGAGACTACCACACGTGAAAAACTTCGAGAGTGGAAACTGCACTCGCGAAATGAGTGTTTTGATAGCCAAAATTTTAGAAAAATATATAAACGAGGTGATATTTTTCAACCCAATTTTTCTTGTTTCAATTTACAAAAAGTTGGTGAAACCAGGTTGCGCGTAGCGCCTTATGGGACTATTAAAGTGCCCTTCTTCTCAGGTGCAGGGTAAAAAGCATTTTTTAAAAATGCATAGCTCCGTCAATAATTATTCAAGAAATCTAATATTTGGCGAGCATCCTACATTTGGTGACAGAAATGTTGAAAAAAATATTCAGCTAATACGGAGACATTGGTGTGTGAGGCCCGTTGGTTAGATATGGGATGACCCTCCTCAAGTGATATTTTTCGCATGCCAGAACGTTGGATGCTGATTAATACTCAAGAAATGAACTTCCTTACAACAATAATAAACTCATGATGAATGTGGTGTTGGGGTATATATATTTCAGAGATCAATCAAACCCGCTGTGATTGAAATTATATAATCTTTATGAAATGCTGCTATTTACATTTATTGTACAAACGGACTGCAAAAGATTGTCTTTCATTCATTGTGTAGTTTTGTTGACGCAGCGTTGGGCAGCTATCTGCCAACTCTCGAATAATTACAGAAATTAGATCGAAATTTCATCGGAATCCCGCCATCATAACAATTGCTCGACGTAGATTGTTCTCTCTGTACCAGATCCCTCAATTCGATTATTGTTTCACATATTATATACTCCTGAATTATTCATCCGTTTCCTACAGTGATTACGACTAGTTTATCTCGACAAGGCAAACGCAAACCAGGATGACTGCAAAAAAGCTGAGGTATGCGGTGCTAGCGGAGGAATTGTCGACAGTTGTCGTTTCGAAATCTTCTGTAGTGGTAACCACAGTGGTTGTCTGCTGGGGATCTTGCACGGTAGTGGTAACCACAGTGGTTGTCTGTTGGGGATCTTGCACGGTAGTGGTAACCACAGTGGTTGTCTGTTGGGGATCTTGCGCGGTAGTGCTTTCTTCAGTGGTTGTCTGTTGGGGATCTTGCACGGTAGTGGTAACCACAGTGGTTGTCTGTTGGGGATCTTGCACGGTAGTGCTTGCTTCAGTGGTTATGTTTTCGAAACTCTCCAACCAAGCACGAGTCCACGTATTGATCACCTCGCCATAAGCGGTATTCCACGCAATGTTCGACTCGGCGTCGCTGACGGCAGACGTTGCAATGTTGCCAAGGATCGTAGACTGGGCTGCGATAAACTCATTCAACTGTAATAAATCATCACATGGTATGTTTAATAATGCCACGGGGTCTATTGATGTGGATAGGATCTGTGAAATGATGCATTCACCGTGAGCCAACAACTGTTACCTTTTTTAGCTGATCCGCAGTCGTAAATCGGTAGGAGATGCCAAGGACGAACGTTTGAACCGTTGTGTTCCCACCAAAGCTGCAAAGTGAATTCATGTAAAGTAATCAGGTTTCTCATTGCGAAATAGCATTTCGAAAGCTGCTTGAGCTGGACGACTTACTACGCGATTATACTGTCCAAGTTATCGACGATGAAGTCAAAGGCACGTTCAACATTGTATGAACTTCCTTGGTAAACGTATATGAATGCTGACGAGGAAACTGAAGTACTCAAACCAGTTTCCGAATTAATGATAGCGCTCAACCAATTATTGATGATGGCTTCGTCCTCGGAACACCCAAGACCAGCCAGCAACGCGGTTTGTTCGGTGGTTGATTCTGAATTCAGGTATCTGTCCAGTGCTCTGTTCCACGTTGTGGCATTGGCACCGCGAAGTCCCGCACAAATTGTGTTGGTTCGCAAATTCGCAGATAATCTGAGAAATCGATGTTGTTATAAGCAGAGAACTTGAACCAGTTACCTCCAACGTTTGACCGAATCCAAGATGCATTCAACTTACGGATTAGCCGTGGAATCATCCAACCAGGCGATGAGCTTCGCTTCAGCGCTGGATCTGCAGCTTTCGAGTCCATAGTTACAAGCGTGATTTATGGCGTTAGCTCTGTTAAAACGTGTCACGTGATCGTCGCTATCAGTCTCCTCGATGCCAACTGACTCGAAAACGTTGGTCAACAGGAAAGCAAGGTAGGTCTGAAAAGCCGTTGGTGGTCAGAAATAATTTTCAAACTACCGAAAATGTGAGTTATAGGCGTTCTAGATTACCCTGTACGTTTCCCATTCTTCTGTATTCGCGAGTAGTCTTTGCAGGTAGCTGAAGCCGCTAAAGGCTGGGTACCATGCAATGTAATCAACTTCACGCTGCAGATAGAGAATGAGGTCTAGCACGATGGTATAAGACAGCCGGTCTGCTTTGGCTAAGTTGAAAGCATCGTCGATGAGTGCTGCTCGGTTCAACACATGGATGTTCTTATAGTCATCGCTGTTCAGGTAATTTGCGATCAAACGCCAGTTGGTGTCGTCGTAGTTGACGCGGTAGTAACCTTATTATGGAGTCAAAGGCTGATCATTGGTCGAAAGTTTAATCGAAGCGAGAATTCGTGTCACAAAGAAAAAGACTTCGGTTACCTGTCTGTTGCTTGTTGAAGATGACCCATCCAGTGACAGCAAAACCGCTAATCATTATGCTTGAATCCTGGCTACGGATCCAATCCGCGGCCACAGTCGAGGTGAAGTTTGGGCTTGCTTGTGTCGCCCAGTTTATCGGAATCCACCATTTGTAATCGTGGTCATCGGCGGCGTCAGCATCTCCGAGCAAGAAACGCTCTTGGGTGATCTCCGTTGTGGCAGTGGTGTAGTTCCTCGTAAGTGTAACTACTGGATACCCCATCTGCTCTACCCAAGTGTCTAAGATATCCTTGACATAGACGTGTGACGGGAGTATGTAAGCTTCAGTTGCAGCCTCCTGCAGAGCCTCGAATAGATCATCTGAGTCTGCCCCGCTGTATGCCCTGAAAACAGAAATGTATGTCACTGTTTTAAAAGTAACAGCTTCCCACCACAGGAATCGCAGCTGAAGACTTACTTGGCATTCAAGTACTTGGTCAGTCCAGCTTTGAAAACATCCTCTGTTAAAAAGTGCGATATCATTCTTATTACGGAGCCGGCTGAAAGACAAAATTCATACAAAGTAAAATATTGGCCGGCTAATTAACAACCGTCGAAAAATAGATGCTGCCATTGATAATGGATCTCACCTTTCTGGTATGATATAGAGTCAAAAATTGAGCTGATTTCGCGTGGAGTTGCCACATCTTGGTTCATGGGATGAGAGAACGCCGAAGAATCATAAGTAAACGCTGTTGCCTGCTGAACTTTGATTACAAACTGTTCCATCAAACGCCAGTTGTCTTCCGCCTAAGGTTGCGAAAAAAAACTTTTTACATAATACGCGAGGGCCATATAAGTATTGGTGCAGGGCGAATGATAGGCACATACCGCATCTGTTGTCAGATATTGAAAGTAAGTTGCGAATCCTTCGTTCAGCCACAGGTATTTCCACCAAGCCGGACTGACGAGATTTCCAAACCACTGATGAGCAAACTCGTGAGAGATTACTGTAGCTATACTCTGTTTTGTAGTAAGTGTAGAGTAGCTTTCATTATAGTGGAAATTGCTCTCCCTGAAACCACAAAATATAATGTTTGGTAATCAGTTTGAAATTTTGTTTTGTAACGAATGCAGGTATAATTGAAAGGCCTGGTTTTACCTGTATGTGACTAGACCCCAGTTCTCCATAGCACCAGCTGAGAAGTCAGGAATCGAGACCTGGTCCATCTTTGGGAGTTTGTAGGTGACGTTGGTAAAATTCGCGAGTTCTGCAAGTTCTATAATTCCAATGTCGTAGGTGTACTGAGACTCACTAAGAGCGTTTGACCTGCTCCAAACGCCGTACGATCCATCACTGTTTTGTATGGCGGTATAATCCGAAACTACGAAAGCAACTAAATAGCTCGACATGATTGGGGTGGTCTGGAATACGGTCCATACTTTGCCATCCGTCGTGTCCGTGTCCTTTTGAGCAATAGGCATGTTGGAAAGGGCATGGAGCTCCGGTTCGTGTTTGATCGAGATGTCAAAGGTTGCTTTTAACCCTGGTTCGTCATAGCATGGAAAAGCTCGGCGAGCACTTGTCGGTTCGAACTGCGTAGTGGCAAGCCATCTGCGCAAGCGTATAAAAAATGTCTCAATAACTGCCACACGTAGATAATATACTATGTTTAACGTAAATAGTCCAGTAAAATTGTTCCTGAAATCGACGTTCCGAGCTGGAGAGCTGAATTTTTGGGGTAAGCCGTGTTTGACAATCACAAAACATGTTGCGGAGTAAACGGGCTGCAATCCTCGGAAAACCGAAGAAAAAAAAAATGAAGAGGGTAAAAAACGTATCTTTGTTTTAGAATTGTTCAGAAAAAAAAGAATTCAAATAGAATGTCAACTTTTGGATTTTCTTTGATTTTTTGCAAGCCGTCAAACCCCAGATTTCGCACGCTTCTCATGGCCGATGTATTGAAGATAAGGAAGAAGAAAGTGTTATGAAATTTTCGATGTAGAACTTGACGCTTCACAACTTTTATTCGAAACTTTTTCCAATATGTTGTTCAGTTTTCAAGTTAAGGCAAAAAAATATGTTTTTCACCCTTTTTTATTTTTTTTCTCTGGTCCTCCGAGAGTTGCAGCCCTGCTACATCGTAATATGTATTGTGATTCTCAAACACAGCCTACCCCAAAAATTCAGCTCTCTAGCTTGGAACGTCGATTTCAGGAACATTTTGACTGGACTAAAAGCTTGAGTTCACAAAATACTTTAATCGCGAGAGAGGAATGAGAGAAAAGGATAATACATTTTTCAAAATAGGCTATTTATCGGGAAGCTTATAGCTTTCTGTGGAGAATGTCCCATAACATTAAACCTAATTGAAATTTCAGAAAATTAATTCGTAGCAAATCTAACGAGATTTCGCATAGATTGCAAAGGTGCTTCTGATTTCCTGCGATTCCTCCTTCATAACTGGTTGAGAATAATACGAAAATTGTTATCAATCTCCGAATTACCCCATTTGGGAGAGCATTGCACAATATTTAAGAGCTCATTATGACTTACGAATTCGTCGAGTGCTTCCCGATATATGACAATGTTATTTATGTCACTTGTACAACAGCGGGGATTTTCTGATTCGCTTAGCTTAGCTGATCAATCTAATCAGTGTTAGACTGAAGATAAGGTACCTGTCTGAATGAAATAAATTATCATACGCAATGTTTCAAGACGGATTTTAATCCCCTGTATAATCTTTATTCCAACGGGATTGATTAATCCTTGAACTGACGGGAAACAATATCGCCTTTTTTGACGGATAGATAATATTTCACAAATTAATCCCACAACTGGAATGTTACGGAATCGGTTTGAGCCTGAGCATCGAAGATTTTTCTCGTAATATTATTACTCCTAAATTCTGATACGGTAAAATGCGGACTCCACAGAACAAAGAAATGTTAGGAGCAAAACCATCAAGGTTCTGACGGGGGGGGGGGGGGGGGGGGGGGGGGGGGTCTAGCGAATTTTTATCGACTCGGTCTAATTTCTCTCAATCGGCTTATCCTTTTGGCAGCCAATGTCGGACAAGCAATGAGCTTGAGCTAGCAAGTGAAAATCAATTAAATCTGATGTTTTGTTTCATTACAAGACGTGGGCGTGCCACTTCTTTCGATGTAGGGGAAAGTGGGGCAAGACCAGCCACCAAAAAAAAAAAAAATGGAGCTAATGGTATTTACGAATTAAGGTGAGTGAAAAAAAACGGTATACAGAGTATCTCCGCTGAAAACGATAAAAACTTTACAGGATGGGGCAAAACCGGCCACCGAAAAAAAAGCTAAATGCTATTTTCGCGGTGAAAACGATGAAATATCGAGAAATGGATTTTGTGGTAATTAGCGATTGTCAACGGCTGGGAGCGGCCATTATATTAGTTCTCAGAACGCCCATGAAATGTCGCCGCACGCAAATTTTCAGCTTCCCCGTCTACCAGTAAGTAAAAAAATCAATTAATTGATTCATAATTGAGTATTTTGCTTATTTGTTTCCATAAAATGTAGTATATATTGTAAATATACGTATTGTTAGGCTTCAAATCTGCAGGTCGAGAAGGAGAAGCTAAAAGTTTGTGTGCACCGACATCCCACGGGCGTTCTGGGAACTAATATAATGGCCGCTTCTAGCCATTGACAATCGCCAATTACCGCAACATCGTAGAATAGATGTCATTTCGTTATCGCTGTCGAAAACAAAGAAGTCTTTGGATGGTTGTGTTCGAAATTTGATATAGAATCGGACTCAGAAAGCCATTTTTGCATTTTTCATACGTCGGCTTGGATATAAGTGGAAATAAGTTGCACGCCCACACTTTGCGACGATAGAAAAAAAAAAATCGTGAAATTGAATGGGGTCCGTAAAAATCTGGTGGAACAACCCCCCGTTTTCCCGTTAATGCCCAAGCTTATACCTTCAAGGAACGTGAATGTTGCCATTGAGTATGCAGTTGCGCAAATAAAACCGAACTAGAAGAGGATCCTGACTTCTCTCAAAGATTCTCGCAGAATAAATCGCGTGTCTAATGGTATAAAGTTATATGTGCCAAAAAAGCGAGTGCGATGGTAGTTGGGCGTATGTTTGGCGCGCGCGCCCTTTTAAAACACTACATTTCTTGAATTTTGATCGAGGGGTTAATTATTCCTAAAACTGGCGTAAACCGGACTTCAAAGACTCCAAAGACTTCGAGGACGTCGAAGACCTTAAAAATTTCAAGGGACTTCGCAAAGCTTTACGGAACTTGATGGGACTTTGTGGACTTCATTTTCACGGGACTTCCCGGGATTTCACACACTGTGTATACCGGACGTCGAGAGTGATTAAACCCCCAATTTCATTTATTAATGGTTGAAGGTTATATAATTCTTTTATACAACGCAAGCATGTTTCACTCGTTTTTTATGTTTTATTTTGGTACACAAAGTAGCCGTTTGCGCGGCAGTCACAGTTGTCAGTGGTAGGGAGCACGGAATTCCGTTAACAGTACAAGAAAAGGCACTTCAAAGTCCTAGGACTAAAAGTGCGTTTTCTTGTACTCCGCGCATGCATATTCATTGTATGTAGTCCGTCCTTTTTGTGTACCGGATCGAGCATAAACGAGCAAAACATGCTTTTGTTGTATAAAGTATAGTATGCACCATAGAAGCAAAAGGTCTTTGTACGCTGAGCGTCCAAAAAAGACTGCAGTATTATGCAGTATTTGTCATGAAAATATTCAAAGTGCCATTTGAATTATAAAATACAAAAGAAAGCTAAGCCAAGCGAAATAATTTAGGCACTTACACCGTATCTCCTGCTGCGTTGACGTAGGAACTTCTGTAAAATCCAGCCATATCGGCCGCCAACGTTCCGACGAATGTCAAGCCTAGCGTGTAGTTTCCGACCGGAAGTTCATTTTGGACTCCAATGATCAGGAAATGTTCGGCCGTGCTGAAGTTATGACTTGTGATTGTCTGGGATACGCCATCTTCGGATACGAGTGTGGTGAGGGTTTCATCGTAGGTCAAAGCGTTACTGTGCACAGTTATGGTGAGAGTCGGTTCCAAGACTCGCAAGAATATCTTAGCTTCACCATCGAAGGTAAAATTGTCAACCACCATGTATGGGATTAGCCTAATATCGTAGGAAATTGGCGCAGTATTGTTCGGTAGACGATAGTCGCCATCGACGCGACTGGTAGGGTCAATTTTAGCCAATTTATTTCGTATCAATGGACCAGAAGAGGCAGACGCTGCCAGGAAGGCCAGTAGCAGAACAACCTTTGTTATGGTCATCCTGACTTCTCTGCAGAAAAACATTCCGAATTATCGTTGCAAATATTTATGAGAAATTCGGTAACAGCGTGTGAATGCTGCGAAAATTATTGAACTACTTATTTCGAATCGTAAGTGATTTTATAAAACTGATGTTTCCAATGTCAAATCTTAGGGGCGATCTGGGATATTCCTGACAGTAAGGAGGTACACAATGTAACAATCGGACACAATTTCGACTAAATTAAATGATATACAGATATCCTATTTAGGCCTTCATCTTACGTAACGTCACCTACAAATCCTAATGTTGAAAACCCTCGTATCTTATCTCAATTGGCTACTAGCATCGATTAAAGTAAGATCTTTAAGAATAACATAGGGTAACTATTCACTCAATTTCAGAGTCGATTCCAGTTTCGTAAGCTCACTCAATCCTGATAAAATTTCAGCATGGACTGGGATCATTGAAAGATATTCAACTTCTTATACATTTTTAGATTTTCAAACTAGGTATATTAAGAAAAAATCCGATTTCCTCGAGTCTTTTGCAGCCAAACGAATAAATATTTCTAAGAACTACTAGTCAACGCCATAACTACGTGTATGGACTATCATGTGAGATGCCGGAAATTCCATTATGAAGGTTTGTAGGTGACATTATGAATAAGGAAGGCGCAAGAGAAAACATCTGCGTATTATTTACCTTAGTCGCCACAATTCACGAAAACGTATCTAATTGTCATATGTTGCACATATATGTACGCCCTTAAGCTTCTACGAATAGGCACGTTTTTTTAGATACGAAAGTTTTTCGCCAATTACGCACTATACGCTAGGCTCGTACAATTCCAGTACGCTACTAGTGTGTGTAGAATTTGTGCATGTATACGACCGCCAGCGCCGCCTAACTTGTGTGCCAGGCAACTCTGGGGTGACAATCGCATGCATGTATACGAAAACACAAGCTTGTTTATACGAGTGTAGTAGTACGAGCCTAGCGTATGACTTTTGAAAGGCCGTAGCCCTCTGAATATTCTATGGATTTTCCCGGAATCTAAAGTTTCCAATCTTCACATCAGAAGATTTGATGAATCAACAAAGTGAAATGGCAGAATCCTTATTTTTCGAAGAAGTATCCCGGGTGCGAAAGTGCCGATCTTTAAATGTACAACCGTCTAGTGTTTCCCAAAGCTTGATACAAGCCGATAAAGAGTACAGCAGTTATTTAATTCTTGTAGTTTTTATCCCAATGAAAAGGTATAAAATTGGGCCAATACCAAATTAGTCGAGTTCACTTGGCTATGATCAAAATCAATATAAGGTTATAAATTGTACCTAACTAGGATAACACTCACTGATTATAGTTTTACGGGCGGCAGAACTAGTCCGCGTATCGAGTTCAGTTTCTCGCTTTTATACGGAGAACACGATGACAGCTCTTAACAAATAATTAGGCGATTATAATCTTATCACTTACCAATCATGGGCTCCTGAAGTACTAGGAAAGCTGCTAGCGTCCACTAAATACGTTATTAGTGGTTGAAAGAAGGCATAATGTATGACACAAACAATGAGTGCAAAAGTAGCGGGATGCATTATCGGGGTTTGTCTTATCTCCAGCGTCTTGTCAAATCACCCCAAGTGGCATACCAAGTTTGATAATATCTCAAAGTCTAAACTCTTAACTTTTGATATCGACGCAAGACTTTTACAACTCGGAATCAACAAAACCGAATTTTCAATGAGTTATAAGAATGATAAAAATAGAAATTTAGAATCTATTTACCAACAAATAATGAAGCAAAAAGTCGCAGCAAGATGATTCAAATTCCCGTACATAACAATCGATCAATAATTTTCGTCCTAACCACGACAAATGCGGAGTTCGTCGCAAGCATTGACGAATCAAAGTTTTTTCATCATTTTAACCGAAAAATTCGCGTTGCCGAGCCGCGAAGCGGCTCGTCAGGAGGTCCGGGGGCGCACGCGAAAAAAAGTCATTCTCACAACTTTTAAAACCAAGATGGCCGCCAAAACAAGACGGCGGACAGTACAAAATGGCCGACAATACAAGATGGCGGACATTACAAAATGGCCGCATTCCGATCGCTTTCCAGAACCGAAAAATCCGCTAAATGGCTCATCACTATTATCATAGTGATTTACCAGGTTGTTAGAAAAAAATTATCGCATACATTGTTACATATTTTTTATCATAGATACTCAACTCACGGATTGGTACCGGTCTGGCGCGCCCAAATACAATGCGGGGATTGGTTTCTGTTTTTTTACATGAATATGTAAATCTCAGTATTTTTGATTTTTTTTTCGCTTCCAATTATCTTATTAACTTAAGCTGGGATAGCAGACGCATCAATCTTAATGCTGAAAATTTGCCAACAAAAAGTTTCAATCCGAGTATTTAACTTCGATTGCGATCGATGCTAGCGCAACCCTTTCTATCCGGGATCATTTCTCTCTATCCTCTTTGAAGGTCTCTCATATGCTTAAGTGCAAGCCATCGAGTGTACTGTCTAGACACCTTTATGATCGTTTTGCAAAAAATCTTGCTGACTGTAGTATTAGTCCGGCTGGCACAATTGTGCTTATCAATTTAGAGCTGTAACTTTTTAATCTACTGTAGAGATCGACGATCTCCGGCGTAAATCATGGATCATATCTTGACCAGCATTGTTTCGTTATCTAGGGATTTTCCTGGCGTAATATCGGAAATTATTGATATAAAATTCCTTCAGATATTATATTTTGCTAGGGAGACTTGAATCGACTTCATTCTATCGTTTCTCTGTACTATATACACTGATATTCGTATTTTATTACATTTATCTTACATGTGACAGCTAGCGTAAATTTGAAACGTGAAATTAATGTCTGTTAACAAATCCGAAAATATATGTGAGAACGAACTGAGCTTGTTGGCATAGTTCGTGTATTCCACTATCGACATCACAGTATGTAAGTGATAGTTTATCAGTCAGCTGATGATGTCGACTATGCAGTGTACTTAGGTGACCAACGGATTGTTTTATTTTATTTTTTGAATCACTGAAGAAATTTCTATAACGCAATAATATTTCGATTTTATCTAAGACGACGCGATTGTTGAAGTACTTGGTAACTTATAACAATAAGTCACTTCCATATCTTAAATGATTAAACAACTCAACATTAGACTTTTCACTTGAAATAATTGCCTACGAAAGCAATGAAAGTTTATTCTATTCACAGAGAATCTTGCAATGGAGTTTCTTCGGCCATCCTCACTCAAAATTTCGTATAGACCCGGATATAATTGCAGAAAACGCTATAGAAACAGATAGCTCGCTATCCATTTCAATTTATTTCTTTAGCGTTTTTTGCACATTTTATCTGTCTATATATATACGACATTTTTAACAGGGATACGCATCGATGAATAGTCATCGATATTTCTAACTGTAGATTCTAGTCGACGTGGATATAATGTACTAAGAAAGCGTTTCACAGGTAGGTTTTTTTCTGATACCAAGACAGTTACTTTATCTAACAGAACTCGTTGAATTAATGTTAAACAAAAGTCACCAAGTATCAAATTCGTATTCGTAGTATCGCGTTGGGGAAGAGCTTCGAAATGAAAGTTGTACTAGACACTTGCTTCCTTTATTTATTCATTCGTTTAAAGCACATCAAATTCAAAAAACAATGTGCACTCGTCTGGAAGAATTCAAATTCAAATGTCACAGGAAAAAGAGAAGAGTCGCTGTAGTTAGGATTCTGCTAATTCTGGCAGGTAGTACACTATTAGAGAAGAAACCTAGCATAAGAATCATTTATATATTTTGAGCAATAGGATATAGTTTGTAGTCACTAATATAAAATGTAATTATAATTTACAATACTATAAATCTGGGATATGAGAAGTTATACGTGACATTTTCACTAATAACGTACTATATGTCATAGATAAGATTTGTGAATACCATTTTGCTATCTCTCATCCTGTCATACGATTACGTGCACTGTGGTGCAGTTTGAAATAACTCATACTCCTATTACACGTATAATAACCGATGTTCTACTAATGTGAATAAATTATAGGGAAACATTTTTGTAGGTTGTTATACTATCCTAGTTGCGGCTCTCTAACTCGTAGTACGCAATATCAAGAATTTTCTGTACCAATAGTAAAGGAGCCTGAATCATAATTTTTTCAATGTCTCACATGAAGGAAGATGAACTAGTCTCGATGGTGAATTTTGAAAGTTACTCTGTAAAACAAATACAAAAGTACTGGAAAAAAAAAAATCAAAAGTTTAGCAGCTACTTCTGCATACATATTTCGACTTCCTATGAGTACGTTTGCTCCAATTGATTTATATTAGCCGTAACTAAGTATTTATTGCAATCATACCCAGATATCATTAATCTTGAGTAGATAGCATTTGTTTCTTGTCAAAAATGTCACTGTTTGTACAGTTTTGTAATACATCATCGGCACAGTTTTCAGTATTTATATTAAACTAGAAGATCAAAATCGCCTTCTCTGTTTCTCTGTTTATCCAATCCCAGCTCGAGCCCAGTCGAAAAGGGCAATGCGAAGATGAATAATCTCTAAATTTCCCGTAGCCGAATTTCACTCAATAAGAGTGAAATTTCACTCTTTGCAAAAGTTGAAATCGTGCAACTCTGAATAGAGTGACTTTTCGCTCTTTCGAAAATTAGAAAAAAAGAGGAAAAAAAAACTTCAAGCGGAATGAAAGTCACTCGATAAATTAGAGTGAAAATTTTCACTTTGATTATTAGAGTGAACAAATTCAATCTAAGAGGGTGAAATCTCACTTGAAAACGAGTGAATTGCTGGTCACTCTACGTGGGGAGTGGACTTTCAACTCCGCGAAATTTAGAGAGTACATCAACTTATAGTGCAGTTAAACACCGTGTGTAGTCCAGGCAATAGACTAATTATGAACGCTCGTGAACGAATATGGTCGACTTTCGTAATAATCGTTTATAGCCTGCATAGTCAAACATACATATACAAATAAAGGATACTTTGTTCGATGCTACCTCTTTTCGTCCAATAAGTGATTGACCATTGCCTCCAGAGTTGAACTGAAGCCCAAACAATTCAAAAGAATATTTACAATAATGCTGGGCAGAAATGACAATTTTTTTTTATCCTTCTTCCTCAATGGTTGAATCCTCGTTGTACCTCGTTGTACCATGTTATGGTTGCATAATGAGAGTACAACTGTAGCTGTTACGTTGATTGATGGTCTTGTGAGACGGTGCTAGCCATAAAAGTCACCTAGCGAGTGGCAAATAGGTACACAAGGACCGTGCATTCATGATTTCCGCACAGGGCGATTGCCGGTTGCCACCGTAAGATGGGAGCGCCATCATTATAAATTTAATCCCACCACCGCCAGGTGGTCATCATACTCGCAAGAAAAGTAGCTCGAGAAATTCAATATAAAGAAGATTATAAGAATTTTAGTAAGCGAGGTGAGCCCTACCCCATTGGGTGCTAGGTTCTGAAGCATCATAAATGATATCTCAGTTTTTCTGCTTACATATACTTCATCTATTATTATAAAAATTGTTTTTTGCAACACCTGCTTCGAAATTACGAAAATACGATGCCTGGTGCGGGGAAATAAGAAGTATGAATAGGAATAAGAAGTATGTATGTAATTTATATTATTTATGATAAGTGTTGAATGTAGGATCGATAACCTTTACAATTATTATATTATATATTATTTATATTGAATATTATAATTCATATATATTTTATAAATTGCGCAGTACCTACAACATAATAATCAGAAATAAATGTCATTCCTCGGAATTTTTTATGTTTTCATTTGTATACCTTTTTTGCCGTAATCCCTTCATTTACATTTGTAACGTCAAAAAATGATTTAGTTATGCGGACAAAGTACATCTGAAATAGGAAACTAATTCAAACGACCTCACAAAATAGTTGTGCAATCTGAAAAAAAAGTATTAGTGATCCCAACCAAATAATTTGGATGACAAATACTAGTTTGGTCAATACAACCGAATCATGCATCAATTGTGACGAAAAAATTTAGCGACCTCAACGATAAAAGTATATATACAACTATAATATAAATTGGTAAAGATGACAAAACCTTTTTGAAATTTCCAAAAGAACATTACGCGGACCCAACCAAATAACTTACAGCATTGAATACTAATTTAATGAATGCGACTAAATTTTAAGCAAACAATTTAGTGACGTCAACAAAATGAGGCTGCAACTAGAAATCCGTTTTTTCAATGTAACACAATAGTTTAGTAATATTCATATAATGACTTGGTTGTATCAGAAAAATAATCTTACAGTCCATGAATATTTTGACTACTTTAAGCAAATTATTTGATACTATGTGATAAAACTTCTAATAGTGTCAACAAAAATATTTTTTTGTCGACCCGCAATAAAACCAACTAAACTTATTGGTTATGGATAAATAATATTTGGTGGGTTGTATATTAACCCTAAAATCTTATTGCCACGACACGATTTCGGTCGTTGCAACCAAACTTTTTTCTGAGTGCAGGGAACATCTACATTTGGCTTTTACAAATTTTATGTCAAAAAATCTGCTTTTGACGCATAGCGTCGGTGCCAGTTGCCATTTCAAATGAAAATATATTATGGTGTACGTATACAGCGGGAATTCCTATCTTTCAGACGGGTGAACCTGAGCTGAATTTCCGAGCAAGCTTTCCGAACAACAGAAATTTCTGCACACATTTAAAAGATATCAAGGCAAAATATTATATGCTCCGTTAGCTTCCCTAATATGCACAGAAATACTTCAACATTATACATACCTGTGTATATTATTCCATGTAAATTTCAAAAATATGGATAGAGTTACACATTTAAAACATTATACTTGAAATGAGATAAAACGCCATGTCAATGCGATACTAATAAGTTTCTGATACGTAATTGCATTGCAGATTGCTGGGCGGGGAATATGCAATAATTTCGTTTTTTTCTATACGCGACAAAGAAAATCGACGGATATCAAGAGTCTGCGAATCTAAGTATGAGCTTTCTATACCCCGGCCATAAAGGAAGAACAATTGATCTCTTGGGCGGAAAGGCGGTGAGGTGCTCTTGTAATTATTTATAATGGTTTTCAGATATGAGACCGCAAGCATGCAAGCATGAAATTCAGGAATAGTAAAAATAACATCGTTAACAATATTCGTAACAATGAACGTAATTAACATTTGCGGTATGTATGTTACATGCAAAACGCATACAGCATATACATATAATATTCGGAATACCTATTCGCAATATTCGTCACGAATAAGTATCTCCAATACGAAGAAAATATCCTATTCTCATTGTGGATATTATTTTAACATATTGGCTTTCTTTTTTAACGTATGTGTGGAACTGTCCATCGTGAAACTCGTCAGACACCATCAGCTCACTAGAGTTATCCATTTTTAACCCATTGAATTGAGCATTACAGAGACAATGAGTAAAAGAATTGGGCTAAAGACAATTAGTGAATTTCCAGCTCCTACTACGAGTGGTGCTTCTGCTATCCACTGTGTGATCTCATCCTCGTGGATTCTCAGCCAGGCAATGTTCTCTTCGGCGATTCTTACAGCACGTTGCGCAGCGGGCAAGACCTCGCCCAATTCTTGATTTTGTGGAGAGCTGATGAACTCTCGCAGCTGTAAAACCAGAGAATTGATTTATCGACCAGGAGTGAAACTAGACCATTTTCAGTCAAGTGAGGACTCACCGAGACTAGCTGACGTTCAGAAACCAGATGAACGGCAAGATTTTCCAGTAGACTTCCGATTGCACTGAATCCTCCGTAGCTAAGTAACAGTGTAAAGATGCACGTGATAGGCCTCAGATTTTCTAGTTATTATGACTTACCACGAATGATACTTACGCAATTGATGTTTCATTGATATGGTTCAGTAAGTATTCAAGAGCCACCTCTACGTTAAACGGACTACCTGAATAAACAGAGTTGAAAACAGCCAGCCTGTGATGAGAGCGAATTCCAGAAGCCAGAGAGGTTGAAAAATCAAGATATCTGAAACATATTTTGTTATCATCAGGCGAGAATCAACGTCTGGTCTCACAATCGGTAAACCGTCTCGTCGCATAAGTATCTCACACAACACAGAACGTCTTAGATAGATTCCTGTAACGTTGCGCTGAAATTTTCTTGGATTTTAGAAAACATAAAAGTCACTCATTGTTGCATTTTAGAAATGTTGCAAATCACAACATTGCATTTCAAAAGAGTCTGGTTCGTGTATCATTACTTTTCACAATTTCACGCGATTTAGAATGAGTAGGGAAAAAAGAACTCTTTCGCCCGCTACCGAGTGAGTAACGGGCGGTAAAGTACTTTCCACCCGCTGCCGATTTTTCGTCCGCTCGTGGTAGAACGGTTACTTTCGTCCCTAATTTCAGATAAAAAAAAACGCGAAAAATATGCAAATGTATATTTTTGCCACACGGCCGTAATGCATCAGTTTAGGACCGAGTGGAAAGTCACTAGCAGGAGACCTTGGCTGTACTCTTTTCGCAAATCCACTTGCTCATAGATTGCAACGAATAATCATGAAGGAACAACACTAGTCATCGCCATTGATGGATGGCGGTACATGGGTCACAATCAGTTGGCTATCTCATACCTGTTTAATATATCCCTGTTCAGGCTGCACCCTAGACCGGTAAGAATCAGGGTTTGTTCCCCGGCGACACCCGTCCGTAAATATCTATCCCACATGAAGTCCCAGATGTCGACAGAAGCATTGCGCAGACCTTCACAATACGCCCAGCCTCTGAGGTCGACAGCAACACTAGAAGGTAACAATATGGAGGCGTGAGCCGCTATTAAAAAAATTGGACCTGTCAATATAACCATTTGATATTGAATATCTTACGGGAATTCGCCAGAGCTGTTATAGTAGTTCTGTATGAATTGATGGGCTTGAGTAAAGCACCCAGGGCAACCCATCTTACAAGCCCAGGAGTGGGAGTCTGCTCTGAGAAAGTTCGTCACGTGCTGATCGCTGGTCTGAAGCGCATAACCAAGACTTGAATGGATGCGAGAGACGCGAGAGAATACGTAGCTCTGATTAATTGGGGAAAGAAAATTAATTAGATGTACGCCTTCGATCTTAAGGTCTCAGCGACGCAGACTTGAGCTTCTGAAACCACGAGTTAGATCCCAAGAATGCAGCTGTTCTTGGTAGGCAAATGAACTATCTCACCTGAAAACTTTCATAGGTAGTTGAATATGCCAGCATCCTTTGCAGGTAGGCGAAGACATTGAAGGCCGTGGACCAAGGGATGTAGTCCGTCTCTCGCCACAGGTACTTAGTCAGATTCAAGGCTACAGTGTAATCGAGATACCCAGCACATGCAAAGTTGAAGGCATCGTCGAGCAGCTGTGCGCGTGTTACCGGAGGAATTTTGTCGAATTCCGAACTTTCCAGGAACTCGGCGATCATGTTCCAATTTCGGACATCGTAGTTGACTCGGTAATAACCTGAAATCGTTTTTCAAACGCCACACTAACTGTTCTGGCAATAAGCACAAGCACATCAAATGACAACGCTATGACAATGGAAAATAGTCCTTACGCATCAACAGAGTTCAGGCGAGAAATGAATATGCCACTCCTTGTTGTGTTCATTCATTTCAGGAGTTCACTACTTATTACCCTATTTTAATGGCAAAAAGAATTTGGGCTTAGAAATCCGTTTAAGGTCTGAATTCAGTCATTCTCACTGCTTGGCCGATGTACGGTAGACTCTCACGTATTTGAAGGTAAAATAGGTGAGAGTCTACTGTACTCGGAAACACAATGTTCAGTTCCGCTACATTGCAACGTTGATATATCAGTATTTCCGGTTTGGAATAAAATAAATCTTTTGTGCATGGTAAACAAACGGCACTTTATACGTTGTTGCATGTCATATTGGAATTACCGGTTTGCTGCACGTTGAAAATTACCCAATCGGTAGGCAGTAAGTCACTTATTATAACGCTCTCCTCTTGAGCGCGAGTCCAATTGTTAGATCCGGTAAAGTTGAAGTTCAAGTTTGACCGAGATGCAAAATTGATGGGAATCCACCAGACATATTCTGTAGTATCGTTCGAAGATCCGCGGCCATTAAGTAAAAACCGTTCCTGAAAATAAATGCGCATATCTTCAAGCTTATGATTAACGGATGTGTCGTAAACAGCATTGTAAAGGTCTGCAGAATTCAGACAATAATTATATACTATCCTAGCGTTACCTGGGTAATAACTTGAGTCGAGCTGGTGTAATTTCTGGTGACGGTGACGATTGGATAACCTTTCTGGTTCGTCCAGGTGTCCATGACGGTTTTGATGTCAACGTGCGGGGGAAAAATGCCGTCAGATGTGCTGTTGTTGGCAATCGTTAGACTATTCCACAATTGGTCGGGGTTACCGGTACCGTACGAACTAAAATGATCCCGTGTCAAATCTTAGATAACTTTTTTCTCACATGGGACTGGGAATTAAAAAAAAAAAAAACATAGATACTTACTTCTCTGCAAGATAGATCTGCACGCCTGCTTGGAAGACGGGTTCTCCTATGACGTTCGACAACATCCAAAGTATGCAAGCACCTTAAGTGGAAAATATAATTTTCAATTCAAGTATGTCTGTCGCTTGATTGGTGCTACAGTCGAGTCTCGAGGTTAAGCTTTTCTCTTTGTTTTTTCTTTTTCCACCTATTTCCATTACAATGGTTTCACACAGCCTTATTGCCAAGAAACCACTTCCATTATTAAAATTTATTGAATCAGTAACTTATCTTGAATATGAAACGTGAACCATATTTTCGTTATCGATACGTAAAAGTTGAATAATTCCCAATTTGTGTCATGCTCATCAATAAAGATTACGGGATGTTGATTCCATATGCAAGCTCACTGGGTGAATAATATTATCGCATAATCAGAGGGGCCAATTAATGAAATTGAAGCCTGACAAGGTTGTCTAATTCGTTCTACAAGTCAATTTAAATCCATGGAAAGATTACGAATTTGAATTGCAATATTCCACAAAGCACTCCGACGAACAGAAACAGAACTGGACCTTTCTCGTAACTGATGATGTCAAACATTGAGTGGATTTCATCCGAAGTATATACGTCTCGATTGATCGGATGACTCGTGTCCAAGCTATCGGCTAGCAATACCTCGTGGCACACCTTCACAGTGAATTGCTCCATCAGTCGCCAGCCAGGGTTGATTTGACTGGTTGTGTAGTACTCGAAAAATGAGGAAAATCCCTCGCTCAACCAGAGATATGACCACCACTCTGGGGTAACCAGATTCCCAAACCACTGGTGGGCATACTCGTGGCTGACGATGGTTTGTATGTCCTGCTCATCGCGCGTGGTGGATGTCCCGGCCTCCCACAAGAGCCAACGTTCGCTAAAATTGAATTATTATTCAATTGGCACGATTTTGATTGCTGTTCTCGCTGGCATGCTTACCGAACACATCTCTCTTGCAAGAGATTGTTGGTATACCGTGGGGTTACGTGGAAAAAATCTGTTCCCTAGCGCGCAGGCGCTGATTTATTCGAATATCGTCGGCCGGGATAACTTTAATAGTGATCGACATAAATTCAACAAATTAATCCTATTCAAAGGCCAATAACATTCTTTATTTTTTAATTCTACTAAAAGAGACTCAATCTTGCGGGGGGGAAATAACTCGTTGAATTGACGTGCCAATGTTCAGTGAACTAATACAAATTCATCGAAACTAATAAGAATTAACAATTTAGTTTCTCGTTTTCTGCAGTTTATGTTACCTCAATGTCTTCTGCATCTGTGAAAAAATTGAGTTCGACGAAATTTTCAAGGTTTCGAAGTTACCGCCAAGAGTTCGTCATTTGGCTATCGCGACCTCGCGCAAGTGGCGCTGGCGCTGGATTCCGATATTGATCACATGGTGCATGATCGCCATTACTTTTCCAATACTTGTCGAGGTTGCGTGAGCGTTTCCGTGATTTTCAGTGTTTCAGAATTTAAAAAAATGAATAAAAACAGTACTTGGAACCAGCTCTATCCACGTAACCTCACGATACAATGGAAATGACCGGAAGTATCAAATTCAGATGTTACTTGAAAGAACGAAAATATAGCCGGGCGCGAGGCGAGCTATTGTGAAGAAATCGTTTGCTACGAGTTCACTCATTGCAAAAGCGATTGCTTTCTGTAACCCCCACTCCTCGGCCTATAATCCGACCGAGAGTCTCTCTCGCTATGCTGTGCACAACGCGCTCAAACCGCATGAAGAGTGGGGCCCCCCTTACATCTCTAGATAAGCGTGGTGCGACTGTAAAGACCGCGTGAAACCGGGTTTGTGATCACAATCTACGTATAATGCTCATCTAGACCAGTGCACGTCTTCCTTTGTCAGGCTCCAAGTTCAAACTTAGGAGCTATTCTTCTAGGTGGCTTTGATACACGCTTTGATCACCTCGAAAACGTGATTCGAGGTCTCTCTCATACGACACAACGGATCAGAATCAAACTTTGGGGATCACTACTTCATTTCAGCAGAAAGTGCTCAAGTATTTCGTGTTTTTAAATTTCGAAATTTTCGTTCCAAATTCAGAGAAATCGTAGGATTATTTACAGTTGCACTCAATTCATTGCACTTTCGAAATAAATAGGAAACCACACATTTTAAACACTATTTCATCTCGTTTGTTCAAGAAATTACCGAAAAATTACGATTTTGGGTCTTGTACAAAAAGTACCGACATCTTACAGAGCCGACACTTTGTAGCAGCATAATCACGCAGCAAAATTGGCCCGCATCGGACTTCCCATGCGAGTATCAAAGCCCCTTAAGTAATATATTTGTATTCGTTTTGCAAACCCGTAAGTGATTAGACCCCAGTTTTCCATGGCAATTGACGCGCTGATTGGCAAAGCAATTTGTTCCATTTTTGGGATTGAAGACGCGTAATCGATCCCGGTGTATGTGCTCAGTTGGTTCAGAAGTGTCATACTGCCCAGCGAATACCATCCAGTTTCATGAGCTTCTGGACGAGACCAGGTCTTAAAGAATTCATCAGGTGTTGCAACGTGCCAAAAATCCGATACTACGAATGCGACTAGATACGTGGACATCACGGGCGTCGTGTAGAACTTGGTCCAAATTCGATCTCCGACCGTCGAACTGAAAGCCATGTCGTTGGATTAAGGAATATCTTACTTTATTTCTTCGCAAAATCGTGTGAATTGTGGAAATGATGACTCACTCGGGCACTGAGTAGGACTCGGGTAGCGCGTTGGAGAGGGCACTCTGGTTTGGCCAGTGGGCAATGCTGATGTCAAATGTGGCTTTCAAAGCCGGTTCGTCAAAGCATGGAAACGCACGGCGGGCGTAAGAGGGTGCGAAATAAGTGCTAGCATACCACCTGCAATAGATAAAGAAATATGACGTCATAAATAAATAGCATATCAGATAGGTACTAAAAGGGAACCCCGGCAAGTGTCCCCCTCCGATTTCAAGGAAACTTTGGGAGATTGTAGAGGGGGTGAAAATATTCGACACGTATTTTTTTATATCTGCGAAATTCCACCCCAAGGCGGTGTAATCAACCCCTGAAAATCGCAGATTGCGCTATTCGATAACTCGCGAAGAACGAACGGCCGAGGATTTTTGGCTGACAAGGTGCTACCGGGAGTTTTCGGGGTCGCTGATTACGAATCTGGCATCAGATTTTCAAAATTCAAAATGGCGGATCCAATATGGTAAACGTCGAAACGAAAAATGGTACCAATTTTCGTTTCAACGTTTTAAAGTTTCGTTGAAATCGGAGGGGGATACTTGGCGGGGTTCCCTCGTCAGATAATTATCGTAATGTGTCCTTCTTCGACCAAAAGAATGTGGGGGACTAGGGATGGGCCTTAATTCCAGCAGAAAGTGGCTGAATATTTAGATTTTTCAAAATTTTGAACAAATACTCACAGATTTAGTCATCATCAGAAAAATCGTGGAATTATGCACAGATGGCAGTGCCAAACCACGCGTTTTGCGCACTATCTCATCTCATTTGATAAAGGAATGACCGAGAAACTACGATTTTGCGTCTGATAAGAAAGAAATCCGACATCTCACGACTTATGGAGACGAAACTTTGTAGCAATATAAAAGTTGTACAAAGTTACAATTGAAGTATGATTGTTGGGGTAAAGGTGGCCCACGTTTGAGTTTCACGCGACGACCAAAGTCCCTTAATTAAGCGATTACTAGAAAGCCGATTTTTGTTTTTAATCTAAACCGTTGCGAATCTCAGTTTTCTGTTACGTCCTACAAGTTACAGCATACTAACTAGAATTAAAATGTTTGCATATTAGGGATCACGGTCAGGTCAAAATGGTCCGGAACACCCAAAGTGTTAACTTCTCAAATCAATTATACTTATCAAAGCTATTTCACCGTTTTTTTTGGACGCTGAAGTATCAATCTCGCGATTTACCTTGTTATACCCAAGCTGCTGTTATAGTAACTTCTATAAAAGCCTCTCAAATCATCGTGGAGTGAACCTGAGTATTTGATATGGATTGAGTAACTGCCTGGATTGAGTACTGAGGCAAATGTCAGCGTGTAAAATTGCCGTTCCTCGTTGTACGTTGTGTAATTGATGACAGGAACAGAATTCGTAGATGTAACGATGGTATCGTTGAATTGTAGCCGATCCGCATGGAGAGTGATCGTGGATGTTGCTTGGGTGACTTCCACGTCGATATCGACCTCGCCATCGAAAGTGAAAACGCCATCGTCCAAATATGGAATCACTTTGATTCCGTATCGAAGAGGACGAGTGTTGTTCGGAAGCCGGTACTCCTCGGTGCCAATGACTCGTACTGAGGGTGCATTGCGCTCATATTTTAGCGCAAATGGCGTAGCTGAGGTCACGGTGATTGCAATTGCAGCGAAAACTAGTTGCAAGGCCTTCATCTGTGCAAAAGTCTGCGGAAGAGCAATAGTCGGAATCAGCAATGATGTATTGTAGGGATGAATGCGACGGGTATTCACTATGTATAAATTGTGTGAAGCGATGGCGAGATTACGGGATTACAAAGATCACAATTTGAATACTAAATAAGATTACAGATATTAGATAGATTAAAAGTTGATTACAAGTTAATTACAACGATCACATGGCTTACAAAGATTATCAAGTTCACAGGGATTACAAGAATATACTGCGAGGCTTGCAGCAGGATTGGGAGATTCAAAAGATAACAGCAGCGTAATAATTAATTTCTTCAGGTTCTCTGCTATTTCATTAACGGGGTACATTCACCTTCAAATGAATATTTGTTATGGTAAAGGCAAATAAAATATTTGTAAAAGGGAAACTCCATTTAAAAAAAGGCTAGGAAAAATAGTGAGACACAGGGACCCTGTCGATGAACATTACTGTACACGTGTACCCCCTCAATCCAAAGATCCAAAAAAATTATAGTGGTGTACGTTCACTAAGGTCATGCAAAGGAATTAATTTCTTACTACACATCACTC
Source organism: Tenthredo notha (assembly GCA_914767705.2). Classification (NCBI taxonomy): domain Eukaryota; kingdom Metazoa; phylum Arthropoda; class Insecta; order Hymenoptera; family Tenthredinidae; genus Tenthredo; species Tenthredo notha. Next base: position 4,642,665 of record OU611916.1, read on the forward strand.
AAATTTTTTTGTTTTAATGCCCGAAGACAAAGGTGCGCACAGTTAATCCAAAAGTTAACTTCGTTAATCTTTAAATCGTTAATTAAAAAGTTAAGTTCGATAATCGTTAAAACGTTAAATTTTCAAAAATTTAACGCAAGTTGAAGTTACCCGTTATAAGTTGACCATCCAAAACTTATACTGCTTTTGGGCCGGCATACAAAGGTAAATAAAACAAGAACAAGTAGATAGATTGAAATGAAACAAACATTTATTTAAAAAAAAAGGTTATTTATTATTGATCGTAGTTTTGCACATAGGCGCCGACTTCTACAAATCCCTGGGGTCGCGCTCGCTATTGGGGCGGTGGGGGGGGGCAAAACAATGACTAATTTGATTTTTTCTTAGAATATTATAATATTGTTATCGATATAATCAAGAATAAGAATATTTTACGGCACACTTCAACGTCAACTTCTCACCTGACAAAATAAACAATGTATGCTAAAACGCTACTTTGACAAATTCTAATGCGCGGGGAACCCGCCGGGCACGTCTAGTCATTCGTAAATCGCCGGAGCCTCCAGAATCAGTGCACGAAAAGTAGCAAGCGAGTGAGACGAGTCAAGCGAATACAATAACAGCGAGAGCACGGAGGAGGGAGGAATACATCTGAAGATAGCACAGATTTCGGAATATAGGCAGAAGGCGAATATCTTTTTTCTATACAATTTTATTTCCGATTTCCACCCGTCCCTTTCTGATTTATACTTCATTTCACCACCACTATATCCCGACTATATTTGTTAATTCTCTTCTCCCAAATCCAGTGTAATATATATATCCAGTATAAGTATAGATCTTACCTTCGCATTAGTTCACAAATCGTGGCTTTCACAGTCTTTTGAATTTTTTTTCTTTCTTCTGCCGACTGAATGTTCACTGAGAAGTTACTATTTGCATCACACGCCACAGACAAGCATCGAAATAAATTCTAGACGACAATAAATTTTGCTTAAAGGTGTCATAGGTATATATATATATACTTTCTCTCATTATTTATCATTATTTAGTCAAAGCCTGGTCGGCATTACGAAGTTTCTGTAATGTTATCATCCGATACATCATCTCTTATCACTAGGTAAATCCTAGCCCTTCTACTGTAGTAATCGCGTTCGGCGGATGCCGATAAATGGTCATAGCCGAATATATTCAGGTTTATCACTAGAACATGACGAGTGCTGGATTGCGCCGACTTATTGTTTAAATTGAATAATCCGAATCTAGATGTCTTGAACACCAGATCGGTTTACTATCAATTATGATTGATTTCAATCGAATGACAAATACCGATTGACACTGAGATCCCCGTTTCAGGGCCACTGTAGTCTGACATGTTACCAAATACAATTACTGGGATCGAATCATTTCTTTAAAATTTCAATCATTTCGGGCTTGACCAAAGAATTTTTGTTTTTTAAGTGCTCAAAAATAGCAAAAATACTTTCAATGATGCATTTGAATTTGATGTGACCTTCACAAAAAAAAAAAGATAATTCACAAAGCTATTTTTTTGCATGAAATGTGCAATTCGTCAAAAGATACCGAGTTGAAAATAATTTCATTTACAATTTGTCGAATTCCGATCGTCCTAAAGTATTTGACATTCCATTCGGCAGTTTTCCCTTGTTCTTTGTGCGAATGCGGATGTTTCTATTTCTAACTGCCACAACCTGCTCACTCCTCTCACTTCTCATACTTTCCAAATATTGTTATTGGAATGATGATAAAGAATTTTCATTTTCATTTTTTCATTCCACGGATAAAAAATTGGTAAAATACTCGCCTTCGGCTCGTGCTGCAACTTCACACTCGTCACTAAAAGTTTTACCGCAATTGTATCGTAATGTACTATTATTACTGTCCGGTTGGGGCCTGCTCGGGCAATAATAAGACCTTATCGAAAATAAATTTTGAGGTTCTGACAAGGGCAACAAACTGGGGGCTACTCGGGAAACAATCAGGTTTTCTCATTAAAAAACCGTTTACCGGATTTGTGAAGTACGAAATATATGTATAAGTAGAGGAGACCGGTGTCGGTTGTAACAGTGGACATTACGCCGCCATTTTGTGACTATTTGTCAAGAATAAAATCGATTACTAGATCCAGCGTAAACTTTTTTTACTGACCAGCCTTGCTGACGGATGGTGTCTATAATGCACAAAATTATATCAGGAATACTGAAAAAATAGTGCTCCAATAGTATACATTTCAACGGCGTCAATAGTTTTTTTTTTTTTCTCTCTAAGGGATGGCGCACAATTTGTCTCTTTGTGCTAATGCTAAGAATAGAGCACACAGCGAGAATATACGGAAGCGAGAATGGAAGATAGCGTAGAAATCTGTCCTACGAGAATATGCGAGTTTTATTGAAAAATAATTACAATAATATTATCATGTGTTTACGTTGTAATAATTGTCATCAAACTTTGTAGAAAAATTTCACATATTCTATACATACCTAGATTACCTATACATGGAATATTTGTGCACGGAACTCACATACAATGTATCCTTCTTCAAGTAGTTTGGAGCCAGATACTTTTTTGAATCATTAATTCTACGCCCGTGATTTTTTTTTTCGGACTGACTAGGGGTGTTCCCTGAGTGTAAATGCAAATGTGCGGGACAGAAGGGGTTATACTTCAGCCGCCATATTGGAAAACTATTTTTCTCAAATATCTCGTAAGCGGTTCATCGTACGACAAAATGACTTTGAATCTCTTTCACAGAAAATAAAATTCCCTACAATTTTTATTCGAAACTCTTTGCGGTGAAACTTATATTTTTTGAGCTACAGCGCGCCAAAATGTTGTATATATGGTTTAAATAAAATATCTCATCAACGGTTGATGGAACCGTAAAAATAGTAATATCATCAAACTTGTGCAGCATGAAGATTCTCTAGCAAAAAAAAAAAAAAAAAGAGAATCTTATGCTCTCTAAAATAGGAAATGACTGTTTTTGTCATAGGATGCACCGTTTACAAGATATTTGAGAAAAACTATTTTGCAAGAGGGCGACTGAAGGATAACCCTCTTCTTCATTGCGCCAACTTGCATTCGCACTCAGAGAGCACCCCTCTATTATCTCCGAAAAAAAATCGCGCCTTCAAAATTGATGCATTATGAACATATTTTTCCGATCAGGCTCTTGGACTCAGCGGACGCAATCCTGAACGTTTTCAATTTTCTATTCAAACGCACTTGGAGTTAGTAATTTGAATTTTGTAAAATAAATGAATTTTCAAGAATTTTTTTCAGACAATATCTCAAAAGTAGCATACTCGGCTATAATCAAACTTTTAGAAGAACTTTCAGAAAGATTAGTCGTGAATTTCATTAATATTTTATTTGAAAAGTAAATTTTTTAAAGATTATTTTCATGTATATGTTTTTTTTTTTTTTAATTCGACCAACCGGAGCCCAGTTATATTTATTTTCAAATATTTAAATTGTCTAACTCAAACGGTATTTGAAAACGAAAAAATTGAAATAAATCATGTATGTTCCTTTTGATTCGCTGATGATGAAAACAAATTAACCAGTAACTTAGAGAGGTTAAGGCTCCGAGCCTGTTTCAGTTGGAGAAGAATGCTTCTATGCAATACGACAGTCGCAATCTACAGATATGCAACATTTGAAGGTATTTTACATGAATCTAGTAACAACGAGTGACACCGTTGCCAGAATAATGCTGACACGAATGCGAGCAGATCCACCGTGTCCGGTATCCGTCGACTCTGGCAACCACTTTATGATATCGGATTCGTAGCTCTCAAGCCAAGAGAGATTTTCTTCTGCAAGTTCAATGGCTCTTTCGGCGGATGCAGCTGCGACTCCCAAAACATCTCGATGGCTGGTAACAAAGTCTCGTAGCTGAAGAAGAAGAGTTTACAATTTTTAGATTATACCAATATTATTTACACAACACAGAACGTTTCGGACAGGTTTATAGAACGTCACGCTTGAGGGGGGCTCTAGACAGTGCCAATGTGGTTTAACGGCTTTTACTCGCAATATTCTGATAGTTTACTGGCAACTGCAGTCAACTTTTAGCCGACTCATGAAGTCTGCTACAAGACGACTCAAATTAGTCGACTATACTTTGGCATTTAGCCCACTGTGTTGTTTCAGTAACATTTCATACATTAGTTATATCTCAAATATATTCCGGTCATGTTGTATAAAACTGACTTCACCAGATCTGATGATGTTTTTCAAATCTATGATTCCCCATATTTTACTCATTATTAAACTTAAGCTAGCCTATAGCAATCGAGTTTATCCGGCATTGAAAATATCGTATAGATGGACGCATGTTGTTCTCAGGCGGTATATTCCTACTCCCGAAAGTCCCTTGTGCCGAAATTCACCTAGCGGCGAGCGCGAAACTACTCAGTGGGGTTTCAGCCACTCGTTTGAAATTTTTTCGCAAGGTTTCTGTTACATCTCTTGAATAGTAGTTTCGTTTCTAGACCTTAAAGTCGGACTTTAACCGGCGCAACCGGTCCGTAGACGCACAATCTCCACTCGGTCCGGTAAATCCGACTTTACGGCCTTGGAGCAAACAGTATTTTCTGGTACGTGTCCGTAAGGTTGGTGTTTTACGGACTATTTTGAGTCCGTAAAATCTAACTTTACGGACTCAAAACAGTCCCTAAAACATGTACTTTACGGACACGTGTACCAAAAATATAGTTCCAGAAGTTTTCTGTTACATTTTCAAAAGATAACTGTTTGCAATGTTTTATAGTAGTCACAAGCTCGATATAACTGAATCGTAACTTTTCAAACTTGAAACGTAGTGAGAATAAAAGCTGGCAACGCCTCTGATATCTAGATAAAACGATCTGTGCTAGATGGGATATTAAGACGCGATCTTACACTGCAAAATGACGCGACACAAGATCACTTACCTTTTCAAGCTGCTCATCGCTCACCACCCGCGCAGCAAGTCCTTGTAGAATGTTACCAATACGATTCATTCCACCATAGCTAAACAGAGATATAGATTGATCATAGGTCAATCTTGTAAAATCAAGAAGAATTTTTTTGAATGTAGACTCACAATTCAGCAATTGCCTCGTAGTTATCGACCAGGAAGTTAAAGGCTACATTGACATTGTTTGGGCTACTGGAATAGACCGAAGTGAAGACACTGTACGTATCCTGGGATCGAATTGAAGAATTCGGCGATATCGAGAGCGCCAGGTAGCTGCAAGGAAAATGACTCACTGAGCTAACAAAACTGTGTGCACAACGAAATGCCCGGTTGATCATTATACTCACGTTCTCAAAATATCCTCGTCCTGGCTACAACCTAGGCTCGACAGGATCAAGGTTTGTTCCCCAGAAAAATCTGTAGCTAAGTATCTTGACCACATGAAGTTCCAGACCGAAGCATTTGCATTTCGCAGACCCTCGCAGTAAACCCAAGCCTTCAGATCAGCTGAAATCCTGAAGAAAGGAGTCTTTCATGAATAAAATCCACGTGAAATTAAACCACACAGCGAAAATTTATAGGTAGAATGATATGATTATAGTTACGTCGATTCACTTGGATTGGCGCTGTTGTAGTACCCTAGCAGCAATTCCTCGGCTTTTTCCTGGCACGTAGTGGAACCCATCTGGCAAGCCCAGGAATTAGCGCTTAACCTGAGCAGCTTGGTAACGTGCTCATCGCTTTCTTGCTCCTCGAAACCGACGGTGGCTTGAAGCGGAGTTACAAGCGACAATACGTAGGCCTGCAGGATATCGGTGAGCAGTAACACAAGGAATAGAAATGAAAAATAATGGTCGAATAATGGATGAGAGAATATATTCATTTTACGCCATGTGGGCCAGTCAATTTAAGATTTTAGTACGGATTAAGCTTGATTGAGTGAAAATTTAGTACACACCGTAAGTTGTGTAGCGGGCGATAATAAACTGAAAACGCCCGCTGCTCGACGTAGCGGGAGTTTTTTTTTTTTTTGCCCGCTCGTCTGAAAACTGACACTTTAGGCCCGCTCGACGGGTAAAAAAAAACGCAAAAATCATGCATGTGTTAGAAAAACTACTATTTGGTGCTTAGGCCCGTTTGGCATTACTCCATCGATATGATTGCAAGTATAAACTATGGACCCACAAGCATATCCCTCAATGTGCCTATAGATAGTAGCACAACGCTGACCACGTGAAAAACTCTTGTATAAGATAGCATGATCATATTCGGGCGGAAAAGTTGTTGCATGATTTAGCCACTTCACCTTGAAATCAGTATAGCCCGTAGAGTTGGCCAGCATTGTGTTAAGGTAGGTGAAGCTAGTGAATGCAGCTGCCCAGGGTGCATATGAGGTCTCTCGTGTCAGGTAACGAGTTACAGGAAGTGCAACGGTGTAATTGAGGTACCCAGCACGTGCCAAGTTCAGTGCATCGTCGATCAATTGTGCGCGGTTCAGTACGTTGATAACCGTATAGGCCGTCGACTGAAGAAATGTGGAAATCATCCCCCAATTGGTGTCGTCGTAATTAACTCGATAGAAACCTGGACAAAATGTTGATCTATCAAAAACATTAAATTTCTTAGTTATTTGCCGATTGTTATCATCATTATTTCGTTGATCTTCTGGTTGGGATATTTAGTCAAAGTTGACCTGCCGTTGCCAATTGTTATCATCATTGCATTGTTCATTTTCTCGTTAGAATATTTAAGCAAGATTGACCCACCCTCCCGAAAAAAAAAAAAAAAAATTATTGGCACTTCTGTAATTCATCCTGTTGGAGCACTATCAGTGCAGTATTCCAAAAATAATTTCGCGTATTATAAGCATTAGCCAGTCAGAAGTGAAGACTGACAGTAGAAGTCCAAAGACTGTTGGACTCTATTGGTTATACTATGCGCTATTCGAAACTATGGGCCTTCAATAGTTGCTATTGGCATGCCAAAAGTTTTTTCGGTGATCACGTGAAGCCGCCACTCCAGCCATTGCTATGCTTCTCATTGTAATATATCGGATGTAAATCTTTGATATCGACCTGAATTCCCCACCATTAATCTTATCGACAGCAACTGCAATCCATGCACTTTACTCTGCTCGGTAAGTAAACATTTGTGGTATTTGCGTTCTCCGTCAAGGTGATGATAAGATTAACCAGTTCCAATATTTGGTCTTTGATAGCTGAGCAGCTGATGAAGGGAAAACTACAGTGGCTAGGATTCTATAGTAGTAACTGCGTGACCGTGATAATAACGAGTTCTAAGACTAACAGCTTTATTGACAGACGAATTTTCTGTGCAATGTAACGCGGATCGTGTACCTGTTTGCTGCATGTTGTAAATAACCCACTGCGAAGGCGAGAAACCATTGATAATGACGCTCTCATCTTGTGCTTTAATCCAATCAGTTGCTGCCGTTGAGCTGAAAGCGATGCTGGTTTGCGAAGCGTAATTCAATGGGATCCACCATCTGTATTCTGTAGTGTCGTTCGAAGAGCCGCGACCCTTCAGCAAGAAGCGTTCCTAGAATCAGAATTTGGAACTGGATTTACCTAGTAGCCCAAAAAATACGTCGAACTTCGGAATTTTTTTTCTGAGAAACGATTGGTAAAAGCGAACCGCATTTGTTCCTAACACCAAGGTACATACATTGAGAGCCTATTAAAAAAAAAACATCTGAAAGTATTGGAAAAAACAAAAAATATGGCCGCCGGCAGTTGATGAAATTTTTTTCGATTTTTGCGATTTTTTGACCCACCTAGGTAGATGTGGCCCCTTAATCAAAAGTCTTTATTATGACTCTGTTATTGTTCTGTCAATTCTAGATCAATCCCAAATCATAAATTAATGATAATCCCAGTCAATCCTTCAATCACTTTCGGTGATCACAACTTACTTGCGATATTTCCTGAGTAGCTGTAGTGTAATTTCTTATTACAGTAACTAGTGGATATCCTTTCTGGTTGATCCAAGTATCCATGACAGTTTTGATGTCGACGTGCGTATGTAGAATAGAATTGGACGCATTGCTATTAATTTCTGTAAGTGCCTCCCAGAGGTCATCGGGAGTCGCTGCACTGTAAGCCCTGTGGACCCATTGCCAAAAGTCAAATAACTTCACTGAAACAACGGAAATCCGTTACCGTCGAGAACTACAATGGGTTTACTCACATGTTTGTCAAATAGAGTTGCAGGCCGCTCCGAAATACATTTTCCCCCAGGAAGTGTGACATCATACGGATCACGGAACCAGCTTTTGAATATGAGATTGTATCGAAAATCGCGTTGATCTCACTAGGACTATAAACATCTTCGTTTATGGGATGGGTTGTGTCCAAACTGTCGGTGAGTAGCGCAGGATGATAGTAATCCACAGTAAACTGCTCCGATAATCTCCAAGTCGTCTCAACAGCGCTGGTCGAGTAGTACTCGAAGTACGTTGCAAAGCCTTCGTTGAGCCAGAGATACTTCCACCATAGTGGACTGACCAGATCACCAAACCACTGATGAGCAAATTCGTGCGCGATCACAGTCGCGATATTTTGCTTGTTCCGGGTGGTCGCCACACCGTCTTTGTACAAAAGAAGACGTTCTCTGAAATCACAAGAGCGGACCGTCAAAAAAATGTCGTTTGGTCATGAAAATACTTTTCATGACAAACACGACTTCTGAAGGTATGGAAGTCACCATTTCCAAATGTTGCAGCCCTCCCAAAGGTATATTTTAGTCTGACGAAATATTTCCTACTAATTAAAAAAAATGTTTTTTTTCACGAATCCTGATCTTCTGCGATAATTGCACGCCGTCGTAAGCCAGAGAAATTCCCAAATGGTGACTTCAAGATTATATCATGGGAGACGCATGATCACGTGGACTCAAATTAAAGAAAGGATCAATCAAGAACAGACTGAGAAAGCAATGAGGGAATAAAAATGCGTATTATATAGCGCATTAGGAATCAAATCTGATTGGTAACTGTAGATATGTAAGTGAGTGCAACAAGCTCATGAAAACAAATGAACATCTAAGCCATTTTTCTTGGAACCAATTTCTTTCAACTTGTTCACACAATTTTTCCACAAACACTTGACCTAGAATTTTAAAATTACCCAGACTTCTTCTCATCATGTATAACTATTAGGCCCTTCACGGACAGAGTAGTCTGACGTACAGTAATATTCATCGATGGTGTCCCCGTGGCTCACTATTTTCCCTAGCCTTTTCTTAAATCGAATATTTTATTTCGCAATACAAGGCTTGTAGAACTGTTGAGTAGCCTTCGAGGAAAACTTGTCTTGGATTACAGTCTTACTTGTCATGATAATGTCTGCATGGCTTATCATCCGTGACACTGATGTAAGGATCAATTTACCGATTTTTAGCCGTAGCAATTATCATCGTTAAGCTTAGTAGGAAATGCTAAAAAATTAATGATTCATTGATAGCAGTGAATCAAACCGATACGTTGGAATAAATTCTGCGCAGCAAATCATATGACGTGATGATCGAACTACTTAGGTATATACTTATTTCGATGAAACGTATCAATTAACCTGTAAGTAACAAGGCCCCAATTTTCCATGGCTCCGGCAGAAAAGTCTGGTATCGCTATTTGGTCCATCTTCGAGAATGATAGGTTGAAGTCGTGTCCGGCAAATGTGTTCATATCGTTCAAGATTTTCTCGCCAACGGTCAAGGCATAGCTCGCCGTTTCTATGGCATCCTCACGGGCCCAGACCCTGAAGGTTCCAGCCTCATTCGATAGAACCGCAAAATCAGATACCACAAAGGCTATGAGGTACGTAGACATCAATGGTGTGGTACCGAAACTTGTCCATACTCGGCCCCCTATCGTTGAGCTGGAAATAATGAATTGGTTCTTAATATTCCAAAGAGTTTCACATTTCACGAGATATTAAACAATTTGAGCCGATTCCTAATTTCATTACAGTTTGGCAGATATTATAGAAATGCCAAAATGAAAGAAACAATTAATAATTTTCTACATTGAAAAATCGTGTGTCCAAGAATTTACGAGGATTCTGCTACATTTCAAAAGATTTCAGAGATTCTAGATATCTCGAGAAATTCAGAAGCTTCAAAGAAAATACGCCTACACGGGTAGCATTGGCAAAATTATTGACAAGTGATATTTGCACAATGCACCCCAATTTCCACTTTATATGATATTTACGGTGAATGGCCTAGATTTTGGACATGTAGGAGTTCCCGGACAAAGCGCTACCAGTCACCAATTTTTTCGTTATTAAAAATAAAGCCTGTCGTTTTATGAACTAATATTTCTTTAGATTTTGCATAGATAAATATACCGCGAGATTACATCAAAAATTATTCTCTCTCGGGTAAGTAAGAAGGTGAAAATCGAGATTAAAGTGGTGAGCCATCGTTTCGTTCGGCATTCGGGACGTTCTCTTGTCGGTTAGAGTCGCTTTTTAATTCGGCATGAGTTCTAAAGATAAATACTTATTGGACACACTTATCGGATTAGGATTAGATAAAAAATCCCGTGATTATTGGTCAGGCATTGATCTGAATCATTATTTTCTATCATGTATTATTCATCTATCGGTAGATTACCAATTACATTGTGTAATTCACAATCAGTCACATGTTTATTATAGAACGATGCACAGAATTAATTGCTTTAAAATCTGTATAACTTGTTGCATGAGTTATTGAAAAATAAATCAAGAATATTATTTGAAATAACCTTGGAAATAACAGAAATTTTCGTAAACAAAATTATCTTTTTTCTACATCGACATAATCTAACATGCGGGGTGACTGAAACTCAGATCATGACTTTTATATGGTTTATTATGATAATTATGGTTTTAATTATCAATCGACTCGTTCCAAATTACCTACACTTTACTATTTTTACCCTGCTAAGCCTTCTTAACAGATTCTACAGGATTTCAAAAGATTTCTTGCAACACTTAATGCTTCGAAAGTTTTGATTCTCGGGGCCTGTGTAGTGAACGTCAAATACCTTATTTCCGAGCCGTGAGGAAAAGAAGAGTTAGCGCATGCGCACACCGTGAATACTTTACTTTATGTACTAGTGCTTTTTTCGCGCACTGTGTTATGGCGGCGGACAGTCGCGTAGCGAGGTCATATTGATTAAGTAGTCTGTCTCTTAAATCAAACTTTCTTCACAGGGAGTTACAAATAATATCGTGTGATACACGTGCGGGTAGGAAATATCTGTCTTGTGTCATTACGGCACTCGCCTTCGGCTCGTACTGCAAATGACACTCGTCGGATATTGCCTACTTTCCGCACTTGTATGACAATATACTATTCTGCATGTTCAAAATATCTCAATGATTTCATGGGTATTCGAAAGATTCTATTTCGGAAGATTCCATAATGGTAAAAAGACAAAAAAAAAACAAAAAATGCACAAGATCTCATAGAAAATGAAACCATAATGAACACTAGTTTTTAATAATGGTTCGTCCTTAGATGCCGAGGTAATTTGGTTCCAAATCATGAAGATTTATTGTATGTGATGTGATACTCACTCAGTCTCTGAGGTGGACACTGCAGCTTCGTTTGAAATAGCCGATTGGTTTGCCCAATGAGCGATGCTGATATTGAAACGTGCCTTCAGTGCTGGTTCATCAAAGCACGGAAAAGCCTGGCGAGCGTACACTGGCTCAAACTGCGTAGTGGCCAGCCACCTGAATAAGGATTCAGTAACGTTGAACATATATGTTGAAAAAAAAAATTTGTAATCACATCATTGACTTTTTCTTCTTCAAGTAATATTTGTTGAGGACCGCTTTTATTCGATAGTTTCTGGATCTGTGTTCTTTTTAAATTAATCTGAGTTCACTGGATCACTGGATAGCTATTCACCTTGTTTCCCCGGAACTTGTCGTATAGGAGCTGCGATAAAAGCCATTCATATCAGCCGAAATGATTCCAGTGTACTTCATATAGATCGAGTAGTTCCCTGGTTGAAGATCTCTCTCAAATGTCAACGTATAGAAATCGAGTTCCGAATCGTAGGTATTGTTAATGATTTGATGTGCATCATTGTCAGAGGTAACAGTCACAGTATCGTCAATTATATCAAGCGTTTTCGCGTGAAGAACGATCGAGGAGGTTTGCTCCACGACCGTAACGTCTATTGCGATTTCTCCATCGAAGGTAAAGTTTCCCTCTTCAATGTAAGGAATCAGATTAATTTTGTAGTAAACTGGAACCGTATTGTTCGGTAACCGATAGTCTTCGTCGTTTTCAATTCGAGCTAAACTTGAACCCTTGCCAATACCAGCCGATGTCTTGGCAGAATTAGCCACGACCAGCAAGCCGATGAGGAGGTGCCACAAATAGTCCATCTGTACGGCGTGAATTATATGTTTAATTATCTACAATGATTGTCGGAATATTAAAGTTTTTGTCGTCTCATCGACACAACCGATATTATATTTACAAACTTTTGAGTGCACACGTGATATCAATATCGCAAAATGCTTATAAAATATCGAATATTATACCCAAGATTGATGAAATACGAAACGAAGAGAAAAAGAGTTTGCGCTTCTGATTCGTAGTGTTTAAAAAATTGGCTTTGGTTTTATCGACGACAAAATTCAGTTGATTACCGGATTAACGGAGGAATTAATTTCATATAGAACGTAGTGACTGTATCAGAGTCTATGTTCGAACTCGGGACGCGATTTTTGTAAAATGTCACTAGTTGTCGTTATAATCAGAACCTTTCTCAGCTGATCTTACCTTTCCTTGCTATTGCCAGCACTATAATAATGAACGAGTTTGAGCTATCCACCTCGAGACCTTCCTAAATACGAAGCGTCTGATAATCTGACATTGTTGAACCGTTATCAAACAACAAGTATTAGCTTATCAAGCAATACTATTCCTCTATAGCCTTGGTATATAATATGAGTTGAATACTTATTGCGAACGATTACAGCGCAGTATCAACGTCACGAGTGCGAAATTAAAAGCACAATAGAGAAAAATATTTCTTCATCTCTCATACCAGCTTGAACTCGATATATCCATCGCTACGATTGTCATCAAATGGACTATACAATCAGCAGCAATAAATCGTAGTTCGAATTGATAAGTATTGTCAAAATATCTCAGTCGTTGAACGATATACGCGCGAGTGCCCACAACAGATCGTGTTTGATGATGGCGTTCCTGCTGATATGTCAATGCATAATATAAATCGTATATCACTTGGAAATTTCCAGTATTATTTTTTGTTAATACACATTTTTGTTCGAAAATCACCTATGACGTATCACCGTGTTGATTAATCGCTAATATAGCGTAATCACGTATGAACCATATGCATAGCCTATTTCGTATTATTTTTAAGCCGGATTGATGTGTCCTTTATTTTTTACACTCAATCTGGTCTGAGATATTGAGCAATAGACTATGTATGTGCCAGTTCACTATCGACAATGCAGCACTCTCTAGCTACTCAACTAAAACCTCACAATGGTCCGAATTGTACCTACATCGTGCCAAATTGGCCACACCTATCCCTAATTAGACTACCCCAATTTCACACCCCAGTTTACTCGAGTTAAGGTAATTTAGATACAAAAAGCGATTATTTCTGATGCTGAATTCACCATATCCGCTCTAGTCTTCGGTCGAAAAGTTTTTTGAACAATAAATTTTGATTATTGACGGTTTATTTTGTCAACATAATGCTGCAGGCCCATTAATACTGTAACGATTCGAGACTCTGGCTTACGAACGAGGGAACCCCGCCAAGTGTCCTCCTCCGATTTCAACGAAACTTTGGAAGATTGTAGAGGGGGTGAAAATATTCGACACGTATTTTTTTATACCTCCGTAATTCCACCCCAAGGGAAATTTTTAAATTATTAAATGAATATCGTACATATGCATAAGATAAATGTGAGAATGCCCCTACGCACGCATAATAAAAATTGCATAACTTCTGCCACAACAGCTGTTGAAAGCATGGAGTCATCATGTTCGACGTGCAAGTTGATATGCCTTCAAATTGTGGAAAAACAATGATTTGGTAATTGTCCTTGTTTTTATTTGTCTTTCATTGTCTCACGAATGAATGGCCGTAAGTTCATTCCAAAGCTTGAAAGCATAGAGGAGACCTCCTAGGCATGATTGTGATCGTAGGGGTATTAAAACCTTTAACACCATAAGTAACAGTGAAAAAAATAAAAAAATACCAAATGAATACTAGTTTGGGGCCATTTGAGAATCATAAGTGCTTTTCCTTGTCTTGCCCTGACTCTGAGATGAGGGACAACACAATTTCCAGAGCTTCTCAAAGAGCGGGAGTAGCTCGCGTGTGTTTTGCTGACGGGTGCGCTTTGGCACCTTTATTACTCCAGTACTGGTGCTTTTTCGATTTTTTCCACAGCTGAACAGTTGATGCCATTAAAAAAAAAAATTCATGACATTTTGTCTATTCCAATGGTTTATCTGTAAAGATTTATCATAATTTGCCGTCCATACTACCTGATCTGCGGCGTTGACCCAAAACGCTCGAGTTTTTTTCATATCTGTTGACCATATACGATGAACAATTTTCATCAAATCGACACGGAGAAAAAAAATTAGGAATGGCAGGCATAATTCTGTTAAATCCAACTATATTGTATGGTTAATATAGTAACTAGCATACTATATTGTCCCGAGTTGCAATTAATAAATACATAAATGATATACGTTCACCTTCGGTACCTGTGATATTAATGACACATAAGTCCCTTCTTCTGTTCGACTGGCACCAGAATAAACCACATCAACTGTACAAATCACGACAGCGGTATGCTCTACAAATTGTAGTCTACAATAGCCCCTAATAAAAATATTACGATATTACAAACTGTTACAACTGACCCCATACCGATTTTTCAACTTCAAAGTCAAAATTCCCATTCCCAAAATGTAGAGTTTTATACGCAGTAGGTTTCATCGAATGTTTGACTGTTTTACGATTACTGCAAAACGGCATGACGGACTAATTGTCTTGCAAGCTATCCAAACGATTAATTGTTCGAACGAAATTATCGACTTTACACCATTCGGCTGGCACTACCAGTGTCCGAGATCACCATTTCGACGATAATTGTTCGTAGCTGCCACAATTTTGGAAATATGGAAATTTTTTTGATGTCGTTGTACTCGTAAGATTTTGCGGAATACGCGTGATTTATTTCAAATTTTTATCAGCATTATAAAACAAACTGCGACGAGTTGAAGTGAAGCTATAAATAAAAGTCAACAAAACTTACGTTTTTGAACATATCTATAGTGATATCTCTTTTGAGAAATATTTAGCAACACCTATGAATATAATGGCTGGACGTGGAAGATTTCAAGCTTTCAGAAACTGTATCATACGATGCTCTACGATTTTTTCCCGTCAAGATATCGAGCTTCAAACCCAGGTACCCCGACTTTACGGCCCGATAGTAAATGAATTCAATGAAAGCCGTGCACAGCAATTGAGTGATCAGGGATTGCAAACTACTGACTTATACTCCGTCCAACAAGAGAATAGACTTAGTATCGCGAGAAAACTCGTCTGTTTCGGTCAGGTCTCCGGCCACGGCCGATACTGGGGGCGCGCTACTCACTGCCCACTTTCTCGCCGATGCGCGAAGTACGCCTATTCTCTCGTTGGACGTTTCACTCAATTCTTCCATTTCCGAAAGCTCATGCTGTAAAATATGAAACTCATATCTACAAAATGCGAACTGTAGATCTGTAAAATAAACAGTAAGCTTAAAACTGTTAATGGATAAGGATATGCAGATAGCCTTGAGTAACAGGTTGAATAAATATTTCCGAATCATTTTATTAAATTTGAATAACCAATAATGCTGTTCCAATCCTATATTACTTTCGAACGTTATACCTTTATTATTTATCGGGTAAAATCGCAACCTTATGTTTTTGGGGTATAATCCTGACATTGCAGGTAATTTCGATAGTGATTTTGAGAGTCAACTCTCTACTTCAGCGTTAAACACCTGGAATCTCGGGATGCGAATACAGACCGTAAATGTTACATTTTTTTTTTAGAGGACGGTAACGGTAGTGAGAAAAACTTGGAGACGCGCCAGTTAGCCATGACACACTGTACCCAAAGTATAACCTGCCAAGTACTTGCTAACACGGCCAACTTTTATACACGTTGAGATACGCACATGATTGACTATCGCAAATTCATTAGATTACATTCAATAACTCATCAACAAAACGCGCCGTTTAATGGACCCAAACGGTCACTTGAGGCTATGGCAGCGAATCCGAAGATGAATAATAAACTTGTGGTGAACGCTGCAGCTCCCCGGTTCTCGGTGTTGGCAGTATCAGGAATCAGACCCTGATTTTCCAACCAGTCCTGGATAACTGGTGCGTTGTTCGAAATCCATTCTAAATTTTCGTTGGCGGTCAGAA
Source organism: Tenthredo notha (assembly GCA_914767705.2). Classification (NCBI taxonomy): domain Eukaryota; kingdom Metazoa; phylum Arthropoda; class Insecta; order Hymenoptera; family Tenthredinidae; genus Tenthredo; species Tenthredo notha. The sequence goes on from OU611916.1 coordinate 4,659,160, forward strand.
GCGCACGCTCGACGGTGACACTGCTGGCATCCAGCTTGTCGGAATCGATCAGATCTTGGAGCTATAAAAGTCATCGGAAGATTAAACACGCCGAAAACCGATATGCCTATCACGAACTGAATTAGTCAATGATGGTATAAACAAAGTGATGTAGTGTCGCTGTATCCGACAGAATGGTTGAATGGCGCAATCACCGATGCAGTAGATAGGTTGAAGTAGGCCTCGACTCCCTACTCTGATAAAAGTTATTGCTTCAGCTGGGATTATTATTTTCTATGATTATTATCACTGGAAATTCGTTTATCATTTGCTTCAAAGTTCGTCTGTCGGGACCCATAAATGAGCCGAACAGAAAGCATTACTGCAGGAAGCGATATACGAATTCAAGAGTTCTCATGGAAATACATTTGGATTTTTTCGATTGAGTGCGATTTGACTGCAATCTCAAGTTCTTAAAACCTTTATGATGACTCTACTCTACTGTTGTCTAAAAGAATGAGATTTTTGTTCTTTCGGTCGTACATGAGCGGATCCATGTCACCTCACTTAAAAAAAAAAAACCGTCAAGTCACGGATCTTGCATCATTCAAAATATCTTTAGTACTATGGAAAGAAAAAATACAACTTCAAGAATTTTGAATGTGACAGTGAAACTGGAAAACAAATTAAGTTCGTTTCCAGAGTCTACCCTATTTTTCAGCAATGGTACGATAGCTAAATGTACCTTTTTAAGCTGATCCTGCCTTGTAATGCGACCAGTAATACCAGAGAGCATGGTGGTGACGACACTAAACCCTCCATAGCTGTGAAATGAAGTTACAATGAATGACTGCTCTGAGAGAAAGTTGAAGCTGCTGTATAAAGAATAATCAATTTTGTACTTACAATTCTGAAATAGCTTGGGTGTTGTGTGTGATGAAGTCCAGAAGCACGTCAACATTGTCCTGCACGCTGGTCAGAATTGACGTGAATACGGTTAACGTATCCTGCGATCGGATGCCGGAATTTGGAGTGATCGACAGCCGCAAGTACCTATAAATACACATGGACAATCAGTTAACTTCGGTGATCGGGCGAAAACCGGTGGTTTCAACGTGGTATGGCCGTTGCCGAAGACTAGTAAACTCTTGTGGCAGGAATCGAACGAACGTTGAGAATGGATCGTATAAAAAAAGATGACAACGGCACGCGGTGTTCCCAAGCGGTCAAACATCCAAGTACTAACCGCGCCTAATGTTGCTTAATGTAATAAAAGCAGTTTTTAAGAGCTGTACCTATCAACAAACAATATTTGTCGCAGTAACGGTGGTTCAAAAATAATACTCACTTTTCAAGAATAGTGGTATTCTGGCTACACGCCAAGCTCTGCAAAATTAAATCTCCTTCAGTGGCAAGGGAAGTGTTCAGGAAACGGTTCCACATTTTATCCCAAGTTTCCTCAGAAGCACTTCTGACACCCCAGCAATACACGATCGATCTCAGGTCAGGATCGACTCTACAATAATAAAAAATCAAGGATCATGTCTGCTATTGGTATTGTTTCTAAATTACAATAGAATTTCTACTCTTCACTCTTGTAATATATCATCATGATACCATCTTTGCACTTACGGATGCAGCTGCGGATTGGTAATCCAGAGGTCAAACTGAGCTTCGGCTGAAGCACGGGCGTTAGTTTCGTTAAGTTGGCATGCTAGACTGAGGATCTGCTCACGGTGCAGTCTGATTTGATGGTTGTCTACCGGAGCGACCACCCATCCCAAGGTCTGATAAAGCTGTGAAATCAAGCTCCTTTGGTAGGCTTGCCAGAATGGAAAGTACTCATGGCTTGCGAGAATCGTGCTCAAATGTGAAAAAACAGGAAGCACAGATCGCCAGACGACGAAATCAGTTTCTTGGACGAGATAACTGCTGAGATTCAAAGCAATGGAGTAATCAATGTGACCGGACCGCGCCAAGTTGAACGAATCGTCAATCAGAATTGCTCGATTCATAGGGTTGATCTGCGTGAAATTCGGACCCTTCAGGAAATCCGTGAGCAGCTCCCAGTTTCGAGTATCGTAGTTAGTCCTATAAAATCCTATCCCCTGACAATTTGCCAATAACCAAGTGTCATTAGCAAATCCATTGATCATGATATTTTCATCTTGGGCACGGAGCCAATCAGGCTGTATCCAGGCACCGTTGCACCTTGTAGGGCTGTTTCCAGTAGCAATAGTGATCGGGATCCACCAACGTTGACGTTCCGGATTGGCCGTAGGGGAATTGGGTCTCATGAAATAACGTTTTTGACTAAATAATGCCACTTGGGTGGAGTAATTTCTCGCGACAGTGACCAGGGGAAACCCAGGCTGAGTTACCCAGGAATTCATTATTGCTGCGATCGAAATATGGTTCTGTACCGCGGCGTTAACGTCCGCGATAGCTTGCATGTGTTCCCACAAAGTTTCCGGGTCGAATGTACCATAGGCTCTGCGGTAAAAAATTAGCCACTCTCATGAATTGTTTCTATTTTTTGACAGCTCCAAACGTTCAATCAAAAATAATAGTGTCGTGTATCTAACGATACGTGCGACGTGCTTTCTATATCCTATCAACTCGACAATTCAATAAACCTTCCCTTCAACTAAGTAAGAAGAGGTGATAATATTTTCAGAATAAAACTGACTTACGACTCGGAAAAGAAGGTCGCGAGTGCCCTTGAAAACAAGTCTTCTCGCATTATACGATTCAGCATGCGTAATACCGCTGCACCTGCAAGAAGAAACCTTATATCAGAGAAGTTGATCAATAAATTACTGGCAGACAATGTAGCGATTAATAATAATTTGTTACAGTATCTACAGTAGATCTTTTCGAATATCAATTCATCTATTTCGCATTCAAATTGGCTTACCGAAACAGAAAAAGTGACTGACGGCGAGGTGATACTCGTTCTTGGCAAACCAAATAATTGACATGACAGTTCTTCTATTCATCGAAAAAATGTAATAAAAATGGATAAGATTTAGAGAGGATATTATGGAAATGAATTCTGAGATCTATCAGTATTATCACGAATAATTATGCTTCTTCAAAAGATTTTCCTTATCAATTACAAGAACATCATCAGGTTTCGACTACGTGTTCATAATATTCAAACGTTCAAAATAACGGACCAGGCGAGCTTTCTTTATCGTGAAATAGCTTATATACGTGTATTACAAAACTTTAGGCAAAAAAGTAAGTAAATCACACTTACTCTTGGCATAGGCGACGTTGTCAAAGCTTGCCAGAATAGAACTACGATTACCGACGATATTGGTCATCGGGCGTGTCGTTTCCAAAGAATCAGCAATCATGGCTGGTCGCTGTTGATCGGTAACAATCCGTTCGGCGTAACGCCATGTTGAATTGCTCAGAGATGGTAAAAGAAACTGATAGAACGTTGCGAAACCTTCGTTGAACCATAGGTGATCCCACCACTTCGGAGATACCAAATTACCGAACCAGATATGTGCAATTTCGTGGCTGATGATGTTCGCAATTCTTTCGCGGGACCTTGTATTGGATTCACCTGGTTGCCACAGAAGCAGTCTTTCCCTATGAAAACCAATTCCGAATATCAGCGTCACGTCCATGATAAACTATGGCGCATGCCACAGTTCACTAAGCAGTTGAGATGAAGAGGTACTAGAATTTGCTCGATGAACAATTACCATGCGTAGAAGAGTAGAGGCTGTGCATCAATAAAATTTTAGAACTCAGCGTACCTGTAGGTAATCAATCCCCAGTTTTCCATTGCTCCCGCGGACAAATCTGGTATAGCGACTTGGTCGATCTTCGGCCAAGGGTCCTCAGTCAATACGAGTCGCAAAAAGATCGTGTACATTGACTGCGTAGCCTCGAGGGCCCACGCGGTGGTACCGATAGCCTCGCTTCGCGACCAGATGCTGAAGAACTCATCGGTGCTGCTAACTTTCTCAAAGTCTGAGACGATAAAAGCTAGGATATAGGTCGACATTACTGGTGTCGTCGCAAACTGCGTCCATACACGACCGCCGATGGTATTGCTAAAAACGTGAAAGGCAACGATCAGCACGTGATTCGTCGAAAAAATAAGTGCAACGACATGATGACTTACTCTGGGTCGCTAGTTGATACGTTGGGCATGTTCGAAAGAGCGATTTGATCCTGAAAATGTGCGACTCGAATGTTGAAAGTCGCCTTCAAGCCGGGTTCATCGAAGCAGGGAAAGGCACGGCGGGCAGCCGTCGGCTGGAATTGCGTAGTTACCAGCCATCTAGTGTATGAAAAAATAATTGTCACATCATAGAAATGGTTTTCGAAAAAGGAGAATGATTGTAACCAAATTTTTTTTTACCTGAAACTGATATTGCTCATGATTGTGACCTAATACATTGTATGATAAATCTACAATTAATTACCTTGTCTCGTTTCCAGCTTGATAGGAGCTTCGATAAAATCCATACATATCTGTCGCAAATTTTCCGGTAAAGCTAAAGGCGACATTGTAATCTCCGAGCGGAAGATTGGCGCTGAAAGAGAGAATGTAAAGGTGTCTGAGCTGGTCGGAGCTTTGGGTAGCGATGGTAACGGAGCTATTGTCAGTGAGCGAGTAAACCGTAGTCGCGGAACTGTTGATGTTCAGTTCATCAGCATGTACGATGATCACGTTTGTTAGAGCTGTGACATTGATGTGGATGCTGACTTTCCCGACGAAAATAGGGTTTTCGTCTGTGAAGTATGGCACCAACTCAATGTCATAATGGTTTGGGATCACTGCGGTCGGGAGTCTGTAGATTACTTCGGATCGCTCTAGGGGGAAGCTTTGGTCAAGCTTCCGGGGTGTCGTTGAGACTAGGGTGACTAGCACCGCGGCCAGCGCCCCGAACAAGAGGCTTGAGCTCCTCATGTCTGAAAGGTGAATACCTGTTATTCATTGCTCGAATATATGCAAGTAAACTTTACAGCGATTATGAAACTTGACTCGATTACATAATACAGGGTGACCCAGAACTGCCGCACTTCCCTGAACCAGCGGGTTCCTTATCGGATTCTGCGACGAAAGTTCCTTTACGAAAACTCTCTAGGGCCAACAGTTCTTGAGTTATTAAAAATCGCGATTGACCAATCAGAGCATCTTTCTAGTCAACCGCGACATAGGTTCAGCGGTCCGGCTCAACCGCTCCATAGTTTTTGCGGTCCAGGTCATTCGCTCCATACTTACGATCATAGAGAGATGCTCAATTGCGATTTTTAATAACTCGGGAAAAGTTGGCCTCAGAGAGTTTTCGTACAGGAACTTTCGTCTCAGAATTTGATAAGGAACCTGCCGATTCAGGGAAGTGCGGGAGTTCTGGGTCACCCTGTACATATGGAAAAGGGGAAAGACTTAATCTTAATCTGAAGAACCGTTAAAATTATCATTTTTATACTCATAATGATTATTTTAGTTTTTGTATCACTTTCACTGTACTTAAACCGGATGATAGGTTCGTTACCGACCACAAAGTATTGTGCATATCATGTCCACTTAACTATCTGAGGAATTTACCTGGCAAAGAAAACTATACTGTGTCTTTGTATCGTTAAAGACACCGCACACTGATTGACAGAAACAAATTAACTCACGATATTTAAGGCAGACTCTGATTAAGTTGACTAAAGTTCATCCGCGATAACGTGATAATCTATCGTCCCAGAAGTCCGTTTATAATTGATCTATGTATGTAATTGAGCACTTATTAATATCCAGACAGCGCGATATATTTCAAGGGACACCTGAAATACAATTTTTTTTCTACATCACTGTGCGCTATGATGAAATAATTCATTGACTCAGATTTTTTGCGGCAGATTACTAGGGTCTTGAACTATTATTCACAATTTTCGAAAAATATTTCGACTCTGCCTTCCGTAGTTCTCAGCTACCGATGAAAAAGCGATTGCTGCAGCATAGAGGTCGTATCGTTGATTGAATATTTTCGAAATTTGGAGGAAACATTCTAAATTGATGTAATTCCGGACAAAATCTACAATATCCAATGAATTTAAATTTTAAGTTTGAACATCACTCAATCTGAGTATTTTTTATATCCAATTCTACAAAATAATAGTTGAAAGTGAAAAATTTTCCATACTCAAAATTAAAATTCATTAGATATTGTTGGTTTGGTCCGGAATAACATCAAGGTTGGATGTAAAAAAAATCGAGAAAAGTATATCATTGCTGGGTTCACGGAGGTCCAAGCTTAGGCCCTCCGGCAGGAGACAAACGAGCTATACTTCCAAAAGAGCGCTTTCTGAAAAGCTCTGAATAAGTGAATTGTGGTTGTCCCCATCTGGACCTACCTCTGTGTACGGCAAGACTGGTAAAAGAGCTTACGATTTTTTTGTGACTTCTATTGTTAGAGGTTCCCGTGTAGAAATTGTGCTGTGGTGCTGGCAGGGTCCTAATAAGGCGTGCCATAGTGCAAATGAGGCCCAGGTTAGGCTAAGCTGTGGCAGCCTGTTAGGGACCCCGCTGGATGTTCCCGTTTTAGATACCGCGCCAGGCCGGGGGCTATAGTCAGGCTGCCAAACTCGCACCCCATTCGCACCACGATTTAAGCTTTAGCAAACCGTAGCTCCTCACCGTTGTCCCTAGAGTAAACTTCTCACGACGTTTTTTGTTCCTCATTCAATTATCTAGATACGGAATTTTCGCATTTTTTTTATCGATCCATTTATCGATTTTTTTTTTTCGACTCTAGTTTTCGCTGAATTCAAGCTTTAGCAAACCGTAGCTCCTTCACCGTTGTCCCTAGAGTCACCGGCGTATACGCCATTCTTACCCATATGTAATTTGTAGTCTTCCGCTGACCTTATAGAAACGCCATGTGACTCGTTCCCCATGATATAATCTCCATATCTATCCCAATGTTGCAGTATAAATGAAACGATGGTCAATCTTAGCTCCTGATGCCTATCCTGATTTTTCGACAAGCAATACGACAGCGCGCGAAAAAGACAATTCCCATCTGGTTTCATGGGGGACGAGTCACATATTGGCGTTTCTATAAGGTCAGCAGAAGACTACAAATTACATATGGGTAAGAATGGCGTATACGCCAGTGACTCTAGGGATAACGGTGAAGGAGCTACGGTTTGCTAAAGCTCAAATTGTGCGGAAACTAGGATCGAAAAAAAAAAATCGAAAAATGGATCGATAAAAAAAAATGCGAAAATTCCGTATCTAGATAATTGAATGAGGAACAAAAAACGTCCTGAGAAGTTTACTCTAGGGACAACGGTGAAGGAGCTACGGTTTGCTAAAGCTCAAATTGTGCGGAAACTAGGATCGAAAAAATAAAAATCAAAAAATGGATCGAAAAAAAAAATGCGAAAAATGCGTTGCTAGATAATTGAATAAGGAACAAGAAACGTCCTTAAAAGTTCACTCTAGGGACAACGGTGCAGGAGCTATGGTTTGCTAAAGCTTAAATTCACCGAAAACTAGAATCGAAAAAATAAAAATCAAAAAATGGATCGAAAAAAAAAATGCGAAAAATGCGTTGCTAGATAATTGAATAAGGAACAAGAAACGTCCCTAAAAGTTCACTCTAGGGACAACGGTGAAGGAGCTACGGTTTGCTAAAGCTCAAATCGTGGCGCGAATGGGGTGCGAATGGGGTGCGAGTTTGGCAGCCTGACTAGCCCCCGGCCTGGCGCGGTATCTAAAACGGGAACATCCAGCGGGGTCCCTAACAGGCTGCCACAGCTTAGCCTAACCTGGGCCTCATTTGCACTATGGCACGCCTTATTAGGACCCTGCCAGCACCACAGCACAATTTCTACACGGGCTGTTGTTTACCGGTAACGGGGACAGTGGGCATTATGATGTTCTTAGAAGGTTTAATGAAGAAAGGATTGAAAATTGAAAGAGAAAACTGCCAACCATACTAAGTGTTGAAAAAGTTTGTCTTCCTTTCATGGGTAGTGTTGCAAGGTCTGGCAAGCCACGAATCTGCCTGGTCATGCCGATTTTGATATCAAGGCACGCCACAACAGGGCCACTTTAAGGCCCTGGGTAGCGATGCAAGTCTGGCAAGACACAAATCCGCCCGATATGGCCCATGTTGATATTAGGGCATGCCACAGAAAATTTCTACACGGGTTCCTCACATAATGGCCTGCCATTCGCGCCTTCGATATACAATTTGGACTCTGGATAGCTTGAGATATTATAAAAATGTAGGAACACAAGAAATGTAATGAACACACAGTGTTTTGATACATTAAGCTCAATTTTCGATAACACAGCTTCGGTATGTACCCACTAACTGTTATGACATAACTGTACATAACAGTTATATTATGTATCATGTTATGACCTATTAGGTTGCATGCCAACATTTTGCCTGCAGAGAAAGTAATGATAATTGAGACGTTTGATACAATATCCCAGACAACACAAATAAAAGTAGTCTTTAAGACGTCATATGGACGTCAAGACCAATTTTACTTTTTTGTTGTCTGGGCTATTACTACAAAAAATTGCATAGCGATGTAACAGTTGACGTTCAATGCGTTAGAAACTCATAGAACTGCTAATATTCACAAAGAATAGTAAATCACAGATCCCAGCATCGGCATATTTTTTAAGTCTATGAGTGAAGTTTCGAGAAATATCACATTGCAATAAAGCTCGAAAATTGGGTACGGAATAAATATTGTCTTATCATTCAATCGGACAGTACATATTTTTTCAAACCTTTTGTTATCAACTCTTGACAGCATCAAGAGATGCAATCGTAGTATGCAGAAGCGGAAGCTACTTCTTTAAAATTTACTGCTAGCATATTAAATGGACGCAATGCTATCTGGGTAGACTCAAGGCGGTTTTATTGCACCCAACTCTTCGATTAGGTCACCGACAAATAATCGTGAGTCACTTAGGTTGATCCGCTGTATGTATAACGCTACCAGTTTCAATTAGGCTTAGGATTCATTCGGACTAGCTAATTAGACATACATAATGATAGATTGCAATGATGAGCTTATCCAGTTGAGTGTTTTTGGCGATAATACCTAATTGATGTCATTATTATTTACTCGGTGGCAGGTTACGCCTACCGTACGAGTTAGGAGCTGATTGATATATTTCTGATGAACTGTTCGATCGGACTTGAATGTTCTATAACTGATGCACGCGCGATGATTACATAAATCCTTACCCCAATACGTGAAAGAATATGGGATAAATTATGGAGATTTCATCGCAATAGCTACAGAAAGACATAAAATGATAACGTTTGATATTGAAGATAATGTGATACATAATGAAGAAACAATAAGCGAATAGTTAAAATTTATTTTATTTGTAAATACTACAAACATTTACGATCCGCTGTTTTTTGCGATCCATTTGAAGATAGTACTTTACTGTTACAAGGGAAGTTTTTCGCTACCAGTAGCTTCAAGCGCAATAACTCACGTGAAAATCAAGAGAATTTCGGATAGCAAATTTCTGGTTCTATTTTGATCTCCCGATATTCATGAGAGATACGAACGTCAATGACTAGGACAAATTTAATTGATTTAATTAAATAATTCATAAGGCGAAGACACGGTCTCACGCACACTAATAATTAATCATGGACATCATGGCACAGGTGAAGATAACGAATAAACTTGATGTAAACGCTATGGCGCCGTTGCCATCACCATCCGTAATGTTCTGGTCTCGTAACCACTCCTGGATAGCTGGCCCGTTGAGCCGGATCCATTCCATGTTAGCATTGGCAGTCTGAATTCCACCCTGGACGACTGCATCGCTGATCCCCAGCTGTTCGAGGTTGGCGACAGCTCGGAACTAAAAATATACAAAGATCAAATACGGAAGGAATCAACATTCCCTGAACTATTATAGTCGGGGTTAAGATGTAACCAGTCAGAAATAAGAAAAACAAGTACAAAGGCATGCAGCATGGCTGTATCCGTTGACATATATGAACATAGAGATCACTCAACTATCTTTGCAAAAGAAGGCTTGGGGTGAAATTCGCATTTTACTCCAGCCAATGGGCAATTCTATGTGAATTTTTGCCAAAAAGGCATCATTACTTCGGACTGAATTGTCCAAAAATGCATATTAGCTTGAAAACTTGCTTTTTCCACCAACAAAGAAGTTCTTAAGGATTTTTGAAAGTGTATGGACAAAATTTTGAAAAAATTCGTCACTTTTGCATAATAAGTGATAACTCAACAAACTTTGGAGAATTTTATAAAAATTTTACGAACCCACGATTCCGATTAGCAGCTGAGATCTTTGCCTTTCAATTCATTTCTTCCCCAATAATTACAAACAGACCACTAGGCCGATTTTACTAAGGTATTGATAAAAATCGCCTTGCCTTTGCAAAATGGCGAATCTTTCTGACAAGACGGCTTGATACTTATTCAACTATGATCTTTTCTAACGTAATACGTGTGATTCACAAGTTCCACAGAAAATCAGAAATTTATAATCCCAACGTACCTGCGCAAGCTGATCCTGGTTAGTAATGCGACCTGAAATGCCATTCATCATGCTGATGAAGACGTTGTATCCTCCATAGCTGTAGGAAAGAACTTCGGTTAGTGACTACCACAAAAGAGGGAATACCTATGAGTACTCTAGAAAAAAATGAACGGCGCTTGACTCACAATTCTGAAATAGCTTGGGTGTTCTCTTGGACGAAGTTCAGAAGAATGTCAAGGTTGTCTTCTGCGTTGATCAGGCTTGATGAGAATACCACTAACGCATCCTGCGATCGAATGCCAGAATTTGGGTTGATTGACAGGTTTAAATACCTATAATTATCCACAAATAACCGCGGTTAGTGCAATAGAAAAAGTTTGAAATGGCATATAACTATGGGAAATCAATGATTATCTCAATCATCGTGGTTCGAAATTATACTTTTCAAGAATAATCGCATTCTTGGTGCATGCCAAGCTCCGCAGAAGCAAGTCCTCTTCAGTGGCAAGGTTAGTGGCCAGAAAACGACTCCACATTATATCCCAGGTTGCTTCAGAAGCAGTGCTGACGCCCCAGCAATACACAACTGATTTTAAGTCAGGATCGACCCTGCACAAAGCAAAAAGAGATCAAGGATTAGCTGTTTACATGTTAAAATTACCGAACGTTTTTCATTATGATTTTCGGACTTACGGATTCTGCTCCGGGTCGGCGACCCATTGGTTGAATTGAGCTTCAGCCGAAGCAAGAGCGTGTGTGTGGCCTAGTTGGCAGGCTAGATTGAGAATTTGCTGACGTTGCATTCTGAGTTCGTGAGTATCTGCTGCAGCGGGAACCCACCCTATAGACTCGTAAAGATTTGAAATCAAGCGTAGCTGATAAGCTTGCCATGTTGTGAAGTAGTCATCACTCGCGAGTATCATGTTCAAGTAGGTGAGCAGTGGAATCGTAGATCTCCATACGACGAAATCCGTTTCTTGGGCAAGATAGCCGCTAAGGTTGAGAGGGATGGAATAGTCAATGTAACCAGAGCGTGCCAAGTTGAACGAATCGTCAAGCAGAATAGCTCGATTAACGGGATTGATCTGTGTGAAGTTCGGACCCTTCAGGAACTCAGTGAGCAGCTCCCAGTTCCGAGTATCGTAGTTGACCCTGTAAAGTCCTGTTCCTTGACAATGCGCCAGTATCCATGTGGTATTTTGGACGTTATTAGCCATAATGGCCTTGTCTTGAGCACGAAGCCAATCGGGTTGCATAAAAACGTTGTTACACCCCGTGGGGTTGATTCCAGTAGTGAAAGTGATAGGAATCCACCAACGTTGACTTTCCGGGTCAGCCGTGGGAGAGTCAGAATTGATGAAAAATCGTTCCTGACTAAACGCCACTACCATTGTGGTGTAGTTCCTCAATACGGTGACCAAAGGGTAGCCAGGTTGAGTTACCCAGGAATCCATGATTGATGCAATCGGTATGTGGTTCTGCACCGCGGCGTTCGCGTCGGCGATGGTTTGCATGTGCGCCCAAAGATTGGCTGGTTCGAATATGCCGTGAGCACTGAGATGAAGAATTAGCCAGTATTACAATTTATTGCTACCGCTCTCCAACGGTTCTAACTATATCATCAAAAGCACTAGTGTCACACATCTCATTTCAGTAGGTACTCTAAATTTAACAACTTTGAAATCCGTAATTCACATTCAAGCTAAGAATGATGAATTAATTTATCTAAATCCAGCTGACTTACGACTCGTTGAGGAAATTCGCCAGTGCATTTGAGAATAGGTCTTCTTGCATTATATCCCTCAGCATGCGAAGAACGGCTGAACCTGGTACAACAAAATTTGGTATTCGAGAAGTTGGTTGATACATTCGTGTCGGGAAGTGTTGCGCTAAATACTTCTCAGAGTTATGTAAATATACGTGCAAAAAGACCTCATCAGATTCCGAATTAAGGCACAGATATTGAATTTGAATAGCAAGTACATACCCAGACAGCACAAAATTAAAAGTGGTCTTAAAAACGTCATATGGACGTCAAATGTGCCACTTCTTGACGTCTTAAAGACGTCACTAGTCAAAAAGACGTCTTAAAGACGACTCAATTGTTAAAGACGTCAAAAAGACGTCATAAAGTGACGAATTTGACGTCCATATGACGTCTTTAGGACCACTCTCATTTTTGTGCTGAACGTTCTAAATTGACGCAGTGCCGAGTAGGCTGCCTCTATCTTGCTGTATGAGCTATTTTTTATGCGTAATACTGCTTGCCAGCTATGTATACGCATAGAATAGATTTTCGAATAGGAAAATGAGTAGATCACACTAACTTTTCGAGTAAGCAACGTTGTCAAAGCTTGCCGATACGGAAGCAGCACTTCCTACGACATTGGTCATCGGGCGAGTCGTTTCGAAAGAGTCAGCAATTAGGACCCCCAGCTGCTGATCGGTAACAATCCGTTCAGCAAAACGCCATTCCGGAAAGGCCACCGCCGGTATGAGATACTCGTACAAGCTAGCAAAACCTTCGCTGAACCAGAGGTGGTCCCACCAGCTTGGAGACACCAAATTACCGAACCAAATATGGGCAAGTTCGTGACTGATGACGGCCGCGATCTGTTCGCGGGATCTTAAATTGGATTGACCTTGTTGCCACAGAAGTAATCTCTCTCTGAAAAAATGAATATCGAGGATCAGAGACGACAACGAATTTACTTCTCTGCAGGTGCATTGGGTGTCAGTTTTCATCATTAATCTCTGGAAAAGAGCATACCTGTACGTGATCAATCCCCAATTCTCCATTGCCCCTGCTGAAAAATCCGGAATGGCGACTTGGTCGATCTTAGGCCAAGGGTCCGGAGTCACTAGGGTGTTCTGAAATATTGGATATAATGTCTGCGTAGCCTCGAGGGCGAACGCAGTGGTATTCAGGGCTTCGTTTCGTGCCCAAACACCAAAGAACCCGTCGGTGCTGCTCACATTGCCAAAGTCGGAGACGACGAAGGCCAAGAGGTAAGTCGACATTACTGCTGTTGTCTCAAATTGCGTCCACACACGGCCGCCAATGGTATTGCTGAAATGTGAATAACAGTGATCAATACATGATTCGTCGACAAAATTAGTGTAACGCCATTTCGACTTACTCGGGGGCACTGATTGCTAGACGAGGCATGTTTGAAAGAGCTATTTGGTTTTGGAAATGTGCAAGGCGAACATTGAAGGTCGCCTTAAAACCGGGCTCATCAAAGCAGGGAAAAGCACGACGCGCTGATGTAGCCTGGAATTGCGTAGCCGCCAGCCATCTGAAATCAGGAGGAGTTGATATCGTAGATATGTAGTTACAAAATTACGCGAATTTATTCAAACTATTCTACCAAGCGCTTCAAGATAGTTCAGTTCTGAGATCGAGAATGATTATGAAATTTAAAAAAAAAATTTTGCAATCATTGTAGGGGGTGCGTCTAGTCCGATTCAGAATTGGGTTTTTTAAAGGACACCTTAATGAACACGTATCGAAGATTTTATGCAGCGCATGGCTTCACACAGCACAAAACCTTTCAGTTAGGTCCCATACAGCACAGAACTAAAAGTTGTATGAAAGACGTCATATGGACGTCAAAAAGTGGGTCATTTTTCGTCCATATGACGTCTTTTAGCGGACTTTTAGTTCTGTACTGTCTGCGGTATCAGAAACGTTACCAGCTTTCATTCTCACCACGTTTCTCAGTGTCCGAACAGTCACATTTCAGTTACATTGCGCTTGCTTTGACCATGAAATAATACAAACAGTTACCTTTTAAAAATGTATTAGAAATAAGCTTCTGAAACGATATTTCAAGAAACTCAACGGAACCATTACAGAAATATTTATGAAAGGGTCACCTTACTACGCACGCAATAGTTTCGCACTCACCGCTAGGTGCAAATTTGGCGGGAAAGTCTCTCGAAAGTAGAAATATACCGTCTGGGTATGACATGTGCTTGTCTGGGTTGAAGCTAACACTTTCTAGAAACTCATACGACATTTCATCTAGCAGTGTGCAATAATTTTATGAGAGATATATGCTGGGATATATGAGAGATATTGCTGGATTGGCTCGAGTTGGACAATGAGTAAGAATACGAAAAATTACAGATTAAAAACTCTTCATCAGAATTCAAACCTATCTGAAACATTCCATCTTGTATGGGATCTAGATATTCCGCCGTGACTGGACTAAGGCGTACGGAATATATTACCTTGTTTCATTTCCAATTTGGTATGAACTTCGGTAAAACCCATACATATCTGTGTCCAACACTCCGGTATAGCTGAAGGTGACATCGTACAGTCCAAGCGGGAGATGGTTGTTAAAAGATAGTATGTAAAAGTTCCTCAGCGCGTCGTAACTCTGAGTGGCGATTGCAATCGTGCTGTTTTCAGAGAGCGAGTAAACACTGGTTATAGACGCGTTAAAAACTAGTCTATTGCTATGCACAATTATCACGTTTGTCAGAGCTGTCAGGTTAATATTGATGGTGACCAGCCCACTTAAGGTAAAATCACCTTCCGTTAAAAAGGGTACCAGCTCAATGTCATAATGGATTGGGACCACTGCAGTGGGCAGTCTGTAGACTGTTTCAGCGCGTTCTGCAGGAAGGCTTTCATCAAATTTCAGGGGCGTCGTCGAGGCGAAACTAACTAACGAGGTCGCCAGGAATCCGAACAAGAGGCCTGCGGTCCTCATGTCTGAAAGATTAATACTTATTATATACAAAATATAAAATGAAACTCGGAAGAATTAGAAAACTTTTATTGATTGTGAAAAAGTAGTTCAATCGCAATCTATACAGTCGTCACGGTCACGATATTCACTTTCTCATATAGCAACGCATCCGAGCCAAGATCACTTTCATTGCACGGATACCTGAAGTTCGGGTGAGAACTATTTCAGCATTTGATTCACTGATATTACAATTTACCTGCCAAACGAGTCTTTTTCTGTCTATGAATGGTTGGAAACACCACGACGAATAATAGAAACAAGTTAGTTCACGATATTTAAGGCAGTTTCTAATCAACTTTTTCAAAACTCACTATCGATAAAATGATGATTTATCGACCCCGAAATCCTTTTATAATTGATCACCGTAATTGATTACTCATTAATTCCTAGACAGCACACTATGTTTTGAAATGTCATCCAAATATTAAAATTGGCATTTAAAGTACGTCCCGTTAAAATATTCATTATGCTTTTGTATGATACATCATATTTTGTAATGTCCGTTTCTTTGAAAATATTGAAAGGTTTTATTCATGGCATGACTAGACTTCTCATACATTATGTGGCAACATAGAAATGTTTGGGTCATAAATGGGTCATAAAATTATATGAATTCCAACTCATGAAGATCCTGAAAAATATGTCCCCGCAAAATTGATCTTCATCTCGATTTTGGAGGTCATATGAGGTCAAAATATTGTATGATCCCGAAAAATTCTACTTATCAAAGGCCGTGTTCTATAAGAACGGGTTGCTTGCGACCCATGGTTTCCCAGAGACGTTTTTTCCTCTTGACGAGTAGAATTTTTCGGGATCATACAATATTTTGACTTTATCTGACCTCCAAAATCGACATCAAGATCAATTCTGCGGGGGCATATTTTTCAGGATCTTCACCGATCTTGACCTGGAGAATCATTCGGTGGAGCGGTGCCACATAATTTTTTTACACCCTGTACAACAAACGGGAAACTTTCAACCTCGTTCTCTGCAACAAGTCGACGGCTGGAAAGAACTGAAGTTCATCTCAGAATTTGATTCAACAAGACGTCATTTCAAATTTTAGTTCAACCAAGGCTCAACTCAAGAACAGATTTCACTTGCGACATTTTATGGGGCTGCGCCAATACTGGGCACACGTTTGAATATTTGTTGAATGGATAATAACCGATCTCTGGGACCAGTTACTTTTATATCGCGTGACATCATTCATGCTTGTGAGTCTCTGATTAATGATAATAGATAACGACAGGGATATGCATTCATGAGAAAAAATTTTACTTCTGAAGAGATGATTCATAATTTTATCACTACAACAGAACTGTAGATAACTATTAAAATCGTGAGAAACGCTATTATACATATTGTAACGATAATTTGAATCAAATAGCCCGTTAAGACAAACGACGGAAGCGATACTTACAATCCTCATAGAAGCACCTCCGGTGCAAAAACCTCTCGCCAAGTACATTGCTGCGTTAATTACCCACGAAAAATACATTCTCATGCTAAAAAAATATAGAGGGTGAATATTCCCCGGGGTCTGATCTGCGAGGAGCTTTGACGTACCGAAGCTCCGCCTTCTTCTATTCGTGTGCCACATACATGTGGATGTAAACAAATTTGGAGATGAGGGTATGTGCTTGATAATCACACATTATCATTCTGAAGCGAGCGAGTATGAAAGGAAGAAGACGGAGCTTCGGCACGTCGAAGAGAGATAAGATAAAAAATTAATTTCTCTATTTTGCTACATTTTTTTCACAAAATTTCCCTTCATATCTGCAATGCATGTGTATTCAAATGTTGTATACATTGTAACGTGGCAGATTTTATATCTGCCATTGACCGCGCCTCCACCCGCGAACATGAGCGACCATGCCGCTGCCGTACTGCGAATTCTTCACCGAAGCGCAAGTCCAACCTATATCTTTTAGAATACGTGTCTGCCCTAAGTTTTTTTCATTGTGAGACGCAGGTGAACCGCCGACAGGACACCGAGGGATGCATCTTTCGTCGCAGGATCGTCTGGGGGATGTTCTGGAAGCCTCGGCATTAGACACCTACATCATCAGCCTCCGTCTCTGTAGCCTCGTCACCTGCCGGCCAGGAGAGGGCTGCACCTCCCAGCCTACTATCGCCGCTAACTTCTTCCTCCCGGCCAAAATTCGAAAATACTCGTCGTTAATGGTGCGGCGAACATGCCGTGTGTGAAAAGGCTTCGCCCACCATTTTTCGATCACTGATCATCAATTTTGATCGTCACTCCGTTGCCGACCAGCAAACATCGAGCTTCTACGTTACGTTACCGTTTACCTCATCCCTAGCTCTATCTTTATCTTTTGAGGTTTTTTTTTTATCTTATCTTATCTTTTCTTCTGGGGTTTTCTTTTTTGGGGTTTTTCTTATTTTTTTTTTTTTTTGTGATTTTAATACAGGAGTTCATACTCATAGTTATGCATGCATGTGAAAGTGAAACTTGATGAGTAATTTGAAAAATTGATCGGGTCTATAATAGTGTGAATGCTGCACAACCCGATACCAGCGAGAAAAAACTCTGTGTATGTTCTAACCCAACTGTACCTAACAAATGTAATCTTCACCATACACGTGAGTTTCGACGTTGCCGTGCATTTGAACAATCTGCATTGATTGATTTGGTAAAAATTTGCTACACTAAGTAGTTCTGATACTTCGACCATAATATTGGAAACTTAATTCGTAAGAATAGGGGATTGAAATAACTCTATTGCTTTGCAACTTTTCCAAAATCTCGAGCTTTCATGAGAAATATGAAAAGCATTTATATGCAGAAGTAAGTAACGTTTAGCCAATATTTCTATCAACTATTCTTCGTTTGAAACAGAAGTTGGATTCAAATGTTGTCGTGCCATGAACGTACACTTGAGATTATTCCTTTTTGAAAGAAAAAAGAACAGTTTAAAACAGTAGTTGCAGAAGGATCCCAATTTCAGCCGGAAATTCATGATCACTGCGGATGAAATAATTAAGCCCAGCGCCCACTTCACCGCGGCGGAGGATGGCGGACAGGGAAAAATAGTGGTGCATCGACTTTTTGCTGTAGTTTCTTATAAAAGTGTGCATGATTTTCATTATATAATATGATGAGTCTCTGTTTTTCGCTGTCCGCCGCACTCCACCGCGGTGTAGTGGGCGCCGGGCTTCACTTAAAGGAATAGATAACATAACTGTGAGAACATAGTTGAACTTTCGAATTTCGACCATCCAATGTAAAATTGTTTACCATTCGCCTGAACGCTGAACTTTTACTGCGATTAGATGGTCATTTATTGCCTTTCCGAATATAATTTCTATCAACACAGTATGTCGTCATGCGATTCATAGGAAATCAGAAGCCAATTATTTGAACATACCTGCTCAAGTTGATCCTGCCGGGTAATACGACGTGCGATGTTAGTAAGCATGCTGGTGATGCCGTTGAATCCTCCATAGCAGTAAGAAAGAGTTTCATTTAGTGACTGCTACAGAAAAACAGTTGGAAAAACCTTCATGAGTTTTTCGGACAGAATAAGCGACGCTTTACTAACAATTGCGAAATAGCTTGGGCGTTGTGTTGGACGAAATTCAGAAACATGTCAATGTTGCCCGACCCGTTGGTCAGGATCGACGTGAATACAGTGAATGTGTTTTGCATTCGGATGCCGGAATTCGCGGTGATCGACAGCCGTAAGTACCTATAAGAACCCATGAAAGACAGGTTTGGTAATAAGAAGAGCTTTCAAATGATATAACTGCAGGTAATCAAGAATTATCGCAATTAGAGATGCGCGGTATTTCGGTATACCAAAAATTTTCGGTATCCGTTCTCTCAAAATGTTTCGGTATGGATATCGACTGTCAGTACCAATACCGAAATATCGAAAACTCACTATGTACCAAATTATTGAAAATTCGGTTCGTACCGAAATACCGAAATTCCGATAGACATCCAATATTTGCTGGGTACTGTAATACCTAAGGCCTGGCGAGTATTTCGGATTCTACTATTTTTCTTCGCGTTTTTTTTTTCACCCGGAAATTCGGTGTAGCAGAATATCAGGGTCTTTCGAAATTTCGATTTTCACGTATTTCGATATCTGCCGATATTTTGATATTTCGGTGAACACAGAAATTTTGGTTTTTCAGTATTCACCAAAATTTCGGTTTTTCGGTATTCACCGAAGTTTAGATATTTCGGTGAACCGAAACTACCGATTGAAAAACCTATATCGAAAATCGGTATCAAATTTTAAATACCGCGCACCTCTAATCGCAATGAGCGGAATTTAAATCGTATCTTTCGAAAATAGTGGAATTCTGGACACACGCCAAACTTCGTAGAGGCAAATCCTTTTCAGTGGCAATGTCGGCAGTCAAAAAACGGTCCCACATTGTATTCCAGGTTGCTTCAGAAGCACTTCTGACATCCCAACAATACACGCCAATGGTATTGCTGAAATACAAATGGAAGCGAAGATTTCCAGATTATCGCTGTGTAAAACGATCACGTTCGTTGATACTCTCACGTCAATTCTGATGACGACCCGTCCGCTGAAGTTGAAGTAACCTTCCGTGAATGCGGGTATCAGTTCAATATCATAACGGTTTGGGACCACTGCAGTCGGTAGTCTGTAGTCTGTTTCAGGGCGTTCTGCGGGTAAGTTCTCCTCGAATTTCAACGGCGTCGTTGAGGCAAAGCTGACCAGCGAGGTGGCCAGAAGTCCGAATAAAAGGCCTGAGCACATCATGCCTGAATGATGAATATTTATTATTCGTTGATTGAATATACAGAAGTAAACTTGTTAACAATTACAGAAATTTCATCAGTTATGAAAAAACAGTTAAATTGCAGTCTGTACAGTCATTCCCGTCACCATTCACTCTCTTATACACGTGGCGTCACATCCAAACCAAAATTTCTGGGACATTGCCAATACTTTCACTAAACTTGCGAAAAATTTCTGGTCTTGGGACTTGGTCCTGGATCCCTTTGCAGAATTATAGGATAGTGCATTTTTACGTGTTTATAGTGACGGAGAGGATTCTTGGGGTCTACAGTGTACCAACTATAATCACCTGATACTATATACACCACCCTCTTCATTATCAGAAACTATATTCAAAAACTACAAGGTAAGAAATCAAAGGGACCTAATCCAGGAAGCGCTTTAAAGAATACAACATTTACTGTGCATGATCCGCTCCCTTAAGCTTGGTTGCAATGATCTATATATACAAGTATGGAAATATGATTTGATAACGGAAGACAAGACTGTGCAGCCAGTTTGAACAGTGAACTTCGATACTTTTCGAATGTGTGATCAAACAAAATAACCCACTGTTCACGCGTTCAATAATAGTAGTGGAACTCGCGGTGATCGAATCTCTAAAATTGGTTCGAGATAGGATATTCTCTGAATAAGATAAACCTTCAAGAAACAAGATTCTCCGCATCAATCGAATAGTGACTGGAAGAATATACCTGTTAGGGAGGTGTTGAGGTTTTCGACTCAACTTGCTGAGATTTGCATGTGATTGAGAACGGTTACACGTCCTCCCTCGAGAGCGTCGTGGGTTTACTCAAGACCCACAGACCCCAATATTAGCTAAGCATCGATGGGAGTTGGTTACGCTGCTCAGGAAAGCTTCGCTATGTACTGGAATACCTACGCGTAGACTCAGCGTTTGGAGGGGTGAATTTCGTGGTTGATAAATGGGGTTAACGGTATTACCATACCACAAATAGATTGAAATTTAACCCCCTCAGCACAGATTTCGAAATTGCATTTTTGACCCGAGGATTTTCGCCAATTCATTTTCGTTTCTTTTGCGCCTGAATGTGAGTAGCTAGCGTATGTGATTAATTTGCTAATGTTATCTAAAATATCTCTTGGCTTTCTATGAATTATATCTTAAAAACTCTCATAGTCTTTATTGCGGACGAATAATCTACCTTATCGTAACAGTCGATGATAATGTTGAGCCGTCTACTGAAAAGTAAGTCGAGATTACTATAATCTCGTGTCAGAACCGCAAAAAAATTTAAAAGCCAGCAATGGATTCAGCCGATCTTAAGATTTTTTCATAAACATCAATTTTTTATTTAAAACAAATCCTCCCAAAAAACGACCTTTGTAGCTCAACTGTCAAAGGTTTTTTTTAGCAGGCTGCACCTTTCTTTAGATATTGCGACTTTTTCGAAACCCACTTAGAAAGGGGGTTTCAGATCTGAAGTCAGAATACAGAAGTTCAATGAGTACTCAGTCATTGTCTGGGACACTTTATTTTCAATCTGATATTAGATATAAAAATTCAAAATGATGGATCGAAATCGTGGAATGTAGGCTAAGTGGCATAAAAATTACCACTCAGGGTTTTCAGTGTCTATCAAGTAGATTTGATCATTTTTTTGCATTCAGATCCAGAATTTTCAACCTCAAATACTGTCGATTACCAATTTGGATGCAAAATTGTCTACCTTTCATCATTTTGGTACACGATATTAAACCCGCCATTTTCAATTACTTTATTTCAACTCAGATCTGGAATCAGCGATGCAAGACGCTCCTTTTGAGTAAGTCACCAAGAAATCGGGTGTCGGGAAAATCGTAGGCTTCAAAAAGTTTGATAAACATTGAAAAATGGCTCGCGTCATCTCTTAGAGCTGAGATATAGAGCTCATTTTGTTGGATGATCTGTTTTGCATCAAGAACTAACGTTTAAAGTAGTTGAAGTGTACAAAATAAAATGCAGATTGCTGTTTTTTGTCTTGAGATAAACTAATCTAAAAAAACTGTCTGTCAGACATATTTTTATCTAAATAAATAGATTAGAGATAATAAATATGATAAACGTCAACATTGGTTTGTATATATATAAATATGAATCCAATTCCATTGAATCGCCATTATACAGGGTGTCTTTCAATTGGTCATACAAACCTACATAGGGCAATTCCTCTTTGAAGGAGCAAACGATTTTTCACCGAAAAAATTAAAAAAACACTCATCTAGTTTTTTTTTCGAATTTTTCTCCATATCGCGTCTATAATGCCAAAAAGGCATATCTTATATACCATAGGCCCTTTTGGTATGAAAAAAAATGATTTTTTTTTGTCCTTTTTATGCTATTTTTATTTTTTAAAAGTGATGGGCCAACGTTGAGAAAACTATAACCCTTTTTGACATTGAAGACGCGATATTGTATGATATAAATGTATTTTACCTTGACTTTCCCTGCTTCATCTCCAGGCCCTACCGTTGAGCTGGACAACTGCGCAAAGGTATTTTCGTCGATAAAGCAAATCTCACAACTTTTGGTACGGTGGAAGGTATAATCTTGTAAATCAATACATTTATTATTTTGTTCAAAGGATATATTTGTGGAAATATACATTTTATGGACCGTAGGTGTAACAGTATTGATTCTACAGGATTGCTTCACAACTTTCTTACCAACGAGTATATCGTCATTTACCTAAGATAAAATGTACACAATCCCCTCTAAGAATGCTCGAAATAATTATCAATGAACTTAGAGCCATGTGGTATAGAGTTTTCATAAGTATAATCAAATACATGTGGCAACTTTTATCTATTGTAAAACGAATCGTATTTTATGTGAAGATAAAATGATTGGGATACTAATTCATTATATCTACTCTCATATATTACGATAGTAAAGCGATCTGTCTCAATCACCGCATGTCACAGCATGAGTGGATAATGTACGGTAAGACCCATCACTCATGTCCGGTTGCATAAACATGGGTTATCCGAAGGTTTAAATAACCCGTAGGTTACCCCGCAGATATCTGCCGTCGGGTAACCCACATTTATGCAACTGGGCATCAATGAACAAATTAACGAATAGGTAAGAGAAACAAAAGTTATTCCCCTTTCAGCATTAATCTTTACTTTCTAACATTTCGGAATAGTACTTTTCGTATCGTGGATGTGAAAATCTACGACCATTACACAAACATCATTTTTCGTTTTAGTAGGCGTAAAGTATGCGAAAAGGTTTGTTTTGCGGGCGAAAAAATTATTACACAATATACTATTTCGATTCTATTCTCATGATAAGTTTTCATTGTTATTCACTCCTCAGTTTTGAATTCTGAATTTAAATGCGTCATTTTCATGTCAGACAAAGTGTTGATTCTTTACCGTTGAATAGATAATGATCATTTTGACTCTAGCAAAGATGATAAAATAATATCCATCATACAATGTGTAGTTCCTTAATTGCATTTCTTTTATTTATATCTATATCTATATATCTATATCAGCATCTATCGAAAATAAACTTCATTTAGTAGAATAGTTGTTTCAGAATAATCTTTGAAAAATTCAACATTAATGAAAACGGGTCGAACTCATCTTGCAAGGGGAATAGGTACTAGTATATACCGTGAAGATTCGTGGATGCGCACCATGCCTAGATACGAAGATAGCTGAACGTATACGTCGTATTATATGCAACCGTTCCCAAATGAGTCGTGTTGGTGGCCGAGAGTTGGAATCGGCAATTGTTTAAGTATAGTTGTCAAGTCCTTACTCGGCTGTCTAGTAATAAACAATTGCCATTTAATAAAAACATCGAGGCTCGACATCTGATGGCTTACCGTCAAGGCTCAAGCGTCAAAGATAAGCGGCAAGTCGTCAGTTATCGAGCCTCGATGTTTTTATTAAACGGCAATTGTTTAGTACAGAGTACACACAGAGAGAGAGAGAGAGAGAGAACAGTATGCGCGGGGTTCTTTTTTGAGTACAATATAATAGTTTTCATGAGTGAAACTTGAGTCAACACAAACATTAGCGATAAATGTAGAACAAATATCCATAAAGCATTTGGCAGTTTCATATATTTTAAGAATGAAGTATTAATGTCCATTAATTATGAATAAACCTACTACTCGTAGATATATAGAATAGAAATATCATATGCAAATTCTGGATATTATTTCAACATATGTTGTACTACTTTATTTTTAACGTACTAATAATATTGTTGCAAAATGTGTTTGTAATGAAAAGATAAGTTCATTGTGGGTACTCAAGAGTAATAAAGCAAAACAAAAGCAAAATTGAGTGAATAAAAAAAATTGGGTTGTATTCAGAAAATCCACGTCTGTACTAGACTAAAGCTAGAACAAAACTGTTTTCACAATAATGTCGGTTGACGCAGCAGCGGATAGTTCTTATTTTTAAATAGTATTTCATTTATCTATCCAGACTACTAGATGTGGAGGATTATGCATAAAGGGTGTTTCCATCCCGCGTAAAAATATTTTATACTATGTGGGGATTAGCTAGTGAGATTGAAACCTCTGCTGTATCAGCCTGGCAAAAAAAATTTGAAACGGTATTCCCGCCTCGTCAGTTAAATACAAAACGGCAGTATGTGAAACGGATCAATGTTCTACACTAACAATCAGTATTTTATCGATTGCGACTCTGCTGTTTCGTTTACTCAACGTTTCACAACGTGCAGTTGGAGGAATTCGACAAAAATTTAACCCCTATGTAGTATATCCATAAAAAGTCTGCCGTCTGTTGTCAATAAGTCTGATGACTTTTTTCTTGTATTTTACTTTCAGTTATGTGTTTAATCAATTGTTCACGCAATGGCAATATTATCAGTGCGTCATCGGTATTTGAAAAAGAAGGTCGAGTTCAGACGTGACTGATCACTGACCAAAGTTTAATTAACTAGTCGTAATCATATCTTCAGGATAATTAATACCGAGTGTTTATCAACTAGTATAAATAAATACTCACAGTAACTCCGTTGGAAGAGGCCCCTGCACTTGACGGTACCCAGATAACAAATCATTTCTTGGAAATCAAACAGTTACTCAGACCATCAATATGAGAAAAAAAAATGTCTTCTGTAAGTTTATACAAATGAGCGATAAATTATTGAGTCAACGCTAAACAGTACTCTATAAATGATATTGCATATCAAGATCGTTCCATTCATTTCGTTGGCAACGGAAATGAAGAAACGTAAGTTCCTGTTTCATGGCAATCGAGCAGCAAAATGCTATCTGCATACTCATTCATAGGTAGATACATATATACATATTGGGATGATAAAAAAATCACTAAAGAACCAATAGTCATATTATTTTCAAGAGCCACGATCATTCAGAAGATTGACACTTTGCGGAAAAAGAGCCAGTTGAAAAGAAAGCAAAAGAGGATTAATCGATCATTTATGTTCATTAAATTAGGTATGAAATTTTTTTTACGGTTTTTGAGAATCTATCCTGAAAAAAATTCCATATTCGGAAAGATCAGATATTTTTACATCAAAAACACGTTTGATCAAATTCTCTTTTTTGCGATATAGACGGGATAAAAATTCGAATGTAAAAGTCAATATACTCAAAGTTGAGAGACTAATCAACGCGTCTCTCCTGAATGGTAAGGCTTAGAGGTCTAATACTTGGTGGATTTTTACATCTCAATACACACTATGAGATATCAAAATTGCAGACAGTTCGAAATTTTGACCCCAGGTCGTTTACAGTTAATTGGTCGACCTGCCCATATACTTCATTAAAAATCTTTCAATCTCCTATAGATGACTTTTCGTCTCTGGAAGATCTTTTTGATATCACTATTTCCTCTATATCATCTCCCATGTGAAGGGTTTATTGCCAGAGAAGCCTAACCCACATTGTCGATAAAGCTCATTTCAACTGTCATCAGCCATTCAAAACAGGCCTTATCGACAATGCGGGTTAGACTACTCTGGCACTGAACCCTTCATAAGTCTTCCATCGTTGATACATCGGTACGCTGTCCATTTTCTTGCATAGCCTTATATTTCTTGACATGCGTCGTGGCTGGTATTTCGTCGTTTTTTTCTGGCTGTGGTTAGCTAATAAGTACTATCAAATTCTTCCGATACATATCGAGGGCTAAGGACCAGAAGGGCGTCACCCACATTTTTTAGACTTTGTTGAATTTGCTGCCATAAGGGCGTATATCTGAAAACTTAAGACGTGAGCCCTTCTGGCAGCATTCGCAGTTTTTTGTGCGTTACGCCCTTCTGATCTTTAGCCCTTTTCTTTTCCTTTCATGGTTTTTGGTCTTGATTTCTGCAATATCAATCACCATATCATCCTTCATGATATCCCCATTCGCTAATGGCAGTTTACAGTTAAGTTTCATTCTACTATTGAATGCGGTCTGAATTGGTATGTACTCACAGGAAAAGCGAGTTAAAATTTTTTCTTTCGAATTTTATCTATCATTATATCGTTTCCGGTAGCACGAGGCCACGACAATGTGTGACTTTTCAATGACATTCACTCCCACTGCTGACGGAAATCCTTTAAACCCAAATCTGATGGGTTGATGTGACTGTCTTTGAGATTCCGAACATCAGCCACGTGAATATTGATACGTTCCCATTCATGCATTTCAAAAATTGTTCACTTCAGGTCGGGTAAAGCTCGGGTTGATGAAAAGCCCACTTAAGGGGATATGAAAGGTGGGTTATACACTTCGAATTTTCGGCAGCCCGTTTCCCAGCTAAAACACATCCGATCGATGTGAAGTTGGTATCAGTGACCCAGAAAAAGTGCACGGAGGGCATGATGCTCTTGGATTTCCGAATAGTGAAAATAGAATGTACATATTTTCATCAAGAGTTCTCCGTAACGAATAATCGTTGTTGCTGACGTTGCACTTGATAAATATGAAAACAATCGGACCATTTTCGCTTTGTGGAAATCCAAGAGCATCATGCCCTCCGTGCACTTTTCCGGCGTCACTGATATCAATTTCACATTGATCAGATGTGCTTTAGCTGGGAAACGAGCTGCCGAAAATTTGAGGTGTATAACGCATCTTTCATGTCCCCTTGACATCAAAATTCCAAAATACAAACTAACTTAACTAGTCTCCTATATGTCTTCCTTGTAAGATTTTCCCATTAATCCCTCTCATGTCATATTTGTGATTTACAGATGCGTATATCCATTTACACTCTTTGTATAACTACACCGTGCGAACACCATTTTGATGGCCCGCTGGTCGTCTTTATGACAGCAAACATTGCTAATTCTGTAATTCAATTTGCCAACCCTTCCTGTAGTTTTTTTACTGATATCCTTCTGTCTCCACTCTGCCATCGTTTTTCAATCTGCTATTTACATTCGACCCTAAGAAATTTCAAAAAATGTAACTTTATTAAATTTACCTCATGTCTAGTATTGCTATTTCTTTCTTATAAATTACAAGTATCTTTGCCTCACACTTTCTTCATGTATTTGTGTTAAGAATCAAGACCTTCGTACTAATCTTCAATTTCATATAAATCGGCGTTGATGACTCCTCCTATAGTTTCAGAATCGTATTTACTTTCTTTGACAAACACTTCACTTTTTATTCTTTTCTTTATTTCCACATTTGTGTACCGATCACATTGCAGGTTCTATTACTATTCCAAGCTCCGTTTCTCTGAAATTGATTTTGGTATCCGTTCCTTGTTTCAAGGGCACAGTAACTCGCTTCTATTCACTTCGTCTTAGTCTTGTAGATTCTCCACATCTTGATTAGATTTACCTTCCTGCTCTCTCTCATCACTTCGATTTACAGAATTGTTTTTTTTTTTTCTTTTTCAACTTTGTTCTATATTGATCAGCAAATAGTCGATAACTCACTAGAGTTCAATATACTGGTAGCAATTACACGGTGAGTCCGTATTCTATTATATATTTTCTGTTCTACGTTTAAGGGATGTCGACGCGTCTTAGCATCTAATGAATTTCCCGTACATCCATACCTGTCAGGTGTAACATTGTCGCCTTTTGTATTTTTCAATCCGCAATGTCTTTTATATTGAAATACATGGTTGATCCTCAGATTTCCTGTCTTTCTCTTTTTTTCAGAGAAAGAAAGAAAAAAAGATGCGTTTATTATCCATAACAATATTGGATAAGCCTACCCTGCATTTACAGTACAGCATGCAGGGTAGGCGGAGAGAAAGAGAGGGAGAAATGCGGGTATAAGCGCTCCTACAAGACACCTACACGTGGCTTTAATCGCAATATTATTCTTGTACAAACGTATAGCAACTTGAACGGAACATAGATGGCAGCACTCTTCTACGTTGCAAAATCGTATACAGCGGTCGCAGTGAAAGAAATGAAAAATGTGTTCGTTTGGACCATGCTATCAAACATATTGACGTATGACGCAGGAACAAGCCCGACCATTTCCGACCCTTAACTAATGAATAGAATCTTAGACCCATGCTGGAGTTGGCCATTCGCGAATGTGCGAGGGTAAGAGTACATCTTTCGTCATGGGAAATAGAGGTAAGTACCAAATGGATTTTGTGATATCGTATCTTCCCGCCACCGGTCATCAACTCTCAATTCAGGCTAATGATTTTTGAACGCACCACATTCTGGCGAGATATATATTCAGGGTATCGACGTATTACGAAAAATGTGTTCGACGCTGCTGAAACAGATCTGCCCTCGTCGCTTAAAGCGATGCAATAGTCTCTATTTACCGACCGAACTTACCTCATATTCTCGTTTCAGTAATAAACAAATAAGCTATATCAATTGCAATTTTAAAAGTCCATTGCTTGAGTAGGTATCTTGAAACGATAGGACATCCGTTAGTCTCCGATAATGACAATAACAAATATTTTCTTCGTATATAATTGAGGAACAAAACGATATACTTCAATACTGTTATAATCTACAATCACTATCTTGTTTTCTTCACTTCCTTCAAAGGATAAGCCATTCACTATTTTTCATGAGTTGCTCGTTTAATTACAAAGCAAGAGGTGGTCGTGTTTGTTAATTCTCTTAGAAAAATGAGGACTGTAATTATGGGTTACCAGCCCTCCTTCGGGAATTCATCAACTACTGTTGCTTCGCTTTAGGGCACAGCGCACGATTATTGATATTCCAAGAGTGCTCTGCAATGACGCTAATCAGATTACTCGATAAGTAAGTGCAACAAATACAC
Organism: Tenthredo notha; assembly: GCA_914767705.2. Taxonomy (NCBI): domain Eukaryota; kingdom Metazoa; phylum Arthropoda; class Insecta; order Hymenoptera; family Tenthredinidae; genus Tenthredo; species Tenthredo notha. Next base: position 4,688,454 of record OU611916.1, read on the forward strand.
AGTAAGCAGTATCGTGTGCTGCAGTGGTTCGATAGTAGATAAGAACTATGTTAAACAGTCACTGAACCAGACGTGGATAATACAACTCTTGCTGCTTGTCTGGATGACAGTAAAAATCAATGACACATCGAGGCTACAAAACATTGTGGAACATATAACCAATTAATCATGCCGTAGAATAGTTTGGTAAAGATCAAGGTGACGATCTATTATCCATGAGTTAAGTTGTATTGAGAGAAAGCAGAATTGACGATGATATTTGAGATACAAATGACAGCTGCTCAATATGAAATAAATGAAAAATCCCTGTCCTTAATGTTTGAATTACAAAAACAAATTATTCTATATCTATGTTCAAAACTCTCCATAAAATCTTGTAAAGTCTTTGGAAATGTCTCGACGATATTAAACCCCCATGATACATTCTGAAATCAGAAATTTTTAGGAAATCTCTAAAATCATGTGCAATCTTCTTAGATTCCAAAAAATAAGCTTTTTAAACTTTTCAACATTTCTTGAGGTATTGTCACAGACTGACACGTACCACTTGGCTGATATTTTATTTGCACCCAAGTTCGTAACCCGTCTGATATATCGGGTCACCTCAAATATTACCACGCTTGTACTTTAGTGGCCTCAAAATGGAATCCAAAAAATCTTGAAAATCTGGTGGGATTTTGGCCTACCCTGTAAGCTGAAAAAATTTAAATTTTTTTTTTAAAATGGTTAAAAATCTACCGAAGGCTCGTTGCTGAAAAAATCGTGTGGACAACTAGGTTAAAAGAATTAATATCAAGGAAAAACGGCCTTGTTGTTACCTTGTTGCCTAGATCGATTACTGATCAAATTTGATTTTTCAGTTCATCATTTCTTCGATTTTGGATTACCTAATCACTCACTCAGTCTACGTACGCGTCCGTAACATAATAGAGTATACCTATACGTAATATACTCCCGAAGTTTTATACTTGCAAATATTTTAGCTCACGATGGCTTAAAATAATCGCAAAAAGTTATTTTTCAAAATCGTAACCCAAGTTGTAATTCTGTTACAGGATCTATGGGTGACCTGCATTTATTATATTGCGGGATCGCGAGGTGTTCCAGAAAGTAAACATGGTGCGTGCTCCGAGGTAGATGTGATCGTTGCTCGCGCTGCTCGTTGCCGATCGTTAAGATGAAATCTTTATCGTCACCGCGCGTCTCCGGGAATATTTGGGGTTGATGTCGTCGTCTGATGTACCATCAGGCCACTTCTACGACTCCGCTATCCTGTAACCTGCATAAGGCTTCCAAACACCACGGTCGCATCCGGTTGAGGGGTGCGAATCCGCGTCATCGCATTGGTGCCGATAAAGAAGGAGCTATAACAACAAGCAAGACCATACCTAGTAAATCTAGGTGACGAAAAGAATTCTCCATGGAAGACCTAATCGTCAACCAAGATTGTTGAAGGAGATTGCGATGCCCGGTCGAAGGGGCGAGCCTTCCCTCCGGGGATTGCTTCTCGTCCACAGCTGACTATCATCTTTGTGTAAAGAGAAGAAATGGCAAAGATACAAAGAGGCTTTTCCTGTGGGCGCCTAGGAGTGCACTGCAGGCATGAAAGAAGCAGGTCCTACAGTAGGTATATGTAAGTATACATTTCGTGAAGTGAGATACACATTTTGAGGATTTTGGCTTCGAGGTTGTTGTCAGAATCTGGTACCTGGAACAATGGCAATGGCGAAAGCAACATGCGCGGCGAATATGCATGAACTACAAAATATAGTAGGAAGAGAAAAATTGTACTGCAATTGTGGAAAGATGAAACAATACGAGCGAAATAAAAATTCTCTATATACCTACCATGCAGTTTTAATTAAAAGCGTATGTATACTGCAGCGGCCTACTAAAACCTGAGTTTGCGTTTTATCCTGACTCTACCTTATACTTGCGCCACCAAAAGCATCAACAAACAATATCAGACTTTCCTGACCTGCTTCGAACTCCTACTGTATCTTTAGGATAATATATATGTATATCATGTAGAGCAAAGTGGGCGAATATTGACCAGCACGGATTGATGAACCGCGCAGAGTTTCTTATATCGCACTTCGTGACAAAAATGTCAATCTTTGTCAGTTGGTGGTTTCCCAAAATTCAAGAATGCGTCCTAAACGAATCTCTGACAGAGTTTATTTTTCGTTTTTGAAATTCCTGTTTGGTAACAAGATATCGGATATTTTATAAAGCACAGAATACCACTGCACTCATATTGACTAGGGTGTTCCTTGAAAGGGGAGGTTTCGAATTTCATTCCTCTGTGTGGCTTAATTGGTTCCAAATAAATGAAAAAAAACTTCTGCCGAAAGATTTACCCTAATTTTGATTTTAAGTAGTGCCGGTAAGCTCGTTCTTTTTCCCATTTGAATGACATGGGTTTTCAGTGTAAGTTTAGTTATTATTTCTTTCTGAGCTTGCCGAGTGTTCGGAAAATCTTATGAGCACGGTAAGAAGGCTTTTGGTGTCACTGAATCCAAATTTGATAATATAATTTCACAATTCTCAATGGCAGATCCAACATGGCGGATAAAAACTTGAAAATGGGTATTCATGGGTTTTGGGGGTCACTGAATCCAAATTTGATAGTATAATTTCAAAATTCTCAATGGCAGATCCAACATGGCGGATAAAAACTTGAAAATGGGTATTCATGGGTTTTGGGGGTCGCTGCATCCAAATTCAACAACAAAATCTCGAAATTCAAAGTGGCGGACTGTGAAACCCTAGAATACCCATTCTCACGAAGATCTATGACCATCTCCAAATTTCTGTCCGCCATATTAAGTCCAGCAGGCTCAGAAAAAGAATTAGCTAAACTTACACTAAAAACTCATGTTATTTAAATGGGAAAAAAGAATGGGCTTACCGGCACCACTTGGAATCAAAATCAAGGTAAGCCCTCTGAGTGAACTTTTTTCAAATTTATTTGGGATCAATTGGGCCACACGGAGGAATAAAATTCGAAAATCCCCTTCTAAGGGACACCCTAATGTTGACTTATCAAACTGTTCAGATATTGACGACTTTTTTATCCTTCATATATTTGATGATCCACGTATTCATATCATGAATATTTAATTTCAAATGAAATGATGCCTTAGATCAGGGCACACTCATTAGTCCAAATAGCCAAAACTGTAAATCCACCAACCCGTTCACCGGCACTAATCCTTTTAACGCTATTTCTTGGATTTTGGTAGGTACGGGTGGGGATATGCAGGTATGAAAAAACCTGGACCGTCGGACGCAGTTTTTGCCGTCCCAAATAGACCGTACACCCCTTAGTTCCTTTTTTTTTTTCTCCTGAACGCTGCCCCGACTATCGAACTTTCCGGTAAGGACAAGTGACCATTTTCAGGTAGACCGAGGGGATTAACGGCCCCAGTAATTGACACTTAGAGCCAGGCATCATACCCATACAGCACACATATCCAATAAATGTTCATAGGATATCCTATGAACATCTATCGGCCATGTGTGCTGTGTGGGTAATAATATGTGAAAAAATAAAAAATAATAGTGGAATTTCCTGTATGATTTCAAAAGAAACGACAATTTGAAAGTAATTTTCTATTCATTTCTCTTCAATAATCACACACTTTTTATCAATAATTATCGCGTGGTGTGTTCAATTTGTATTATAAATCATTTTGAAACAAATTAGGAAAAGAAGGATTAAAAATCGTCATTTCAAGTCGTCAGCCCCTAGCCGCAAGCTCAATGTTTACAAAAAAATGTAAGTGATAGATAGCAAGTAATACCCAGGGGGCAAAAGTAGTAGTAAAAAATAACTCAATATGGGGTCCCAGGTGGTTAAAGCACCTGCTGCGGAAGCCAATAGAATAGAACATCTCTCTATTCACTCGGTAAGATCTCACCCTCAACAGGCTACAATTTGTTTGCTTACAAGGTAGACCAAATTTATTGTCATCTGTAACTGAGCTAATCTGTTTGTTGTTAAATGATGAATAATTATTCTGAGTATAATTGCTGATCTTGAAAAAATATATGTAATCAGCTGCAAATAAATTGAATTTTATAACATGCATTTTATCGAAGTTTTTGTTAACCCTAGACAGGGCAACTTATTTTTCTCACCTTCTATCGGGCAACTGGGGTACCGGAGTACCCCAAGCGTTTCCAAATGATGCAAACCTTTCTAGTTACAATAAGATAAGATTTTTTGTACGTCATTTGCTTTGTTTTTGAATCAGGAAGACGATGGTACATATTCAAAGCCCTCCTCTTCAAAATAAAATCGAGAAAAACTTGTTTGAAGTACCATGAAAGTGCGGTGAAGAGCTAAAAATGACTCGTTTCAGAGTTGGCTTGGGGTACCAGGAGACCCCAGTTACCCCGTCTAGGGTTAAGATTGTTACGTCCGGATATCACCAGCCGTACGTTCGCCTCTCACTTACCTCTGTCCTCTGACTCTTCACACGCTTCCCCCTTTTCCCTCTACATCTCTACATCTCTACACCTCTGCTCTTCTTATCTACCGCAACCGGATCGTCCGCGTTCTCCTTTCCTACGTCCAGAAAACACTCGTTGCACACGACACTGCCAAACGCAAATAAAGTAGTTAGTTCGCTAACCAAATACCTTCATTACCACCTCTAACATTCCTCAGTTATACTTCGGTATTTAGAACAGGGGCAAGACCGAAAATATAAGACAAAACAAGATGATCACCAATTTTTTTCATTTTAAATAAGACTCTACTATCTCACTTCAGCTGAGTCCGTGCCATGATTCAAGACAACTTTATAATGTTGCATGCGAAAAAGTTTTCAATTTGATTAACGATAGTTACATCATATCTTCCATAGTCCACGAGTATGTTCAGTCAAGGAAAGTAATGCTGAAGCGCCGCACAGTGGGCGAAAACGTTTTCAAAGGCGTTTTACATGGATATCTTCTCTATTTTCGCGTAAAAAAAAAACATTTTCTTGGCCGTACGTGTTCGAAATCGTACATAGAATTGCGCGACGTAGTTTGTTTCATTGATTTCGGTGCCCAGGCAGAGATATTCCGTTTAATAACACCTTTTTTTCAGGTCTGGTGGAATTGGGTAAGGGAGCACCTTAGAAAAACCATTAAACTTAGGGTTTCTGTAACGTACTCTCTAAATCCGAATCAGCGGAAACTCCGCTGTTTTAACCAGTGAACAACATTTTCACTGAGAATCAGCGAGTTTCGCTGAAGAAACAGCGAAAATCGGTCTAACGCGCTCGCAGCACTGTCTCCCGCAGGCTTCTGGTACTACAGCCCTACAGAGCGCGGTCACAGTACTGGAATGTGGGATGTGAAATTTTTCCATCTTGAGGTTCTGACTTTGAAGCGTATGTTTTAGCATTTTCGACTGGGCTACACCGAGCTACACTGGTGTAGTGTAGCTATCTTTATTCTCTTTCTTTTCTATGAGGAAGAGAAAGACAAAAAATAAAGGCTGCGTCACCCACGAAATGGTTCCGCCCTCGCCGCTAGGTGCAAGCTCGACGCAAGGATCTCTCGAAAGTGGAAATATACCGCCTGATAAATATAACACGCACTGGGCTGTGCGCGATGCAATACTTTCCAGATACTCGTATGATACTTCGTCCATTTCTATGTCAGATACACTTCATTGCTGGGTCAGTCCCAGTTAGATAATGCGAAGAATATGAAAAATCACAGATTTTAAAAGTATCATAGGATCTTATTAGTTCAGTCGGTTTTATGAAACCTTACGAGGCGGAATTTTTTAGGTATTCCAATCATTTCCGCAATGCAGCACTAATCAACTATTATATTTCTAACGGTAAAATCATTTATCATAGCGAAATTTCAGCGCGACGTTTCAGTAGCATATATATCTAAAACGTTCTGTATTGTGTAGGATTCTATTCTGAAAAAGTTGATAATTACCTTTAAAAAAATGTGGAAAAGATTCACACCCAATAAAAATTAGTGATAATATTATGAGCTAAGGCGTTGTAACTTCTTTGTAATAAAATAAACCAACTAGGAATTTACTGGGAAAATGTTCCCTCACCAACTTGCAAACGGTTATTAAATATTCAACTCCATCGGCTCGACTTTTATTAGTATACCGTATACTGCTTTGACTAGGAGTGAAGCTGTTTATTTTCAAAGGTAATAATCAAGTTAAGGCGCACGGAGCACAGCACGCAAATAAAATACTTGGTCCTGGCGGGTCTGCAGGACCGACTGGCGGGCCGCGTCTCCGGTAAAGGGCCAAAGCTTTCAAACAGCCACGTAATATAATTACTGAGCTTCCGTTGCTGATGCTTCGAGAACCTGTGGCAAGTAGTCAACGCGGAAAGCTCTCCCCTTTCCCATGCCTTCCTCTCCCTCCCTAGCTCTATCTCTTCTTATAAAAAAAACATCTTAGTTACGGGAAAAAAAAGAAAGGGCTTCATTGTTTTTCGTAAAATACTGTCATTATTCAATTTTCTTTCGTAGACCAATACGATATCGTAAAGATCAAAGCTAGATGCGATGCCAGTGATATGGGTATTTCTGATGAAGTCAACTAACGTCGGAAACTATACTATATACAGGGTGATTTTCTAACATCTGAACACTTAGAATAGTATTGAGGTGGCCAAGAGTCTAGCGCTGACAACTGTTTCCCAATTTCAACGAATAAGAAATCCCGAAACCAATATAACAATTGACAATATTGACTGGTGGCCACCTCAACGCTGCTCCGAGTGTTCAGACGTTAGAAATTCACCTTGTATGTCGAACGGGCATACGGCTACTTAATGTCAATACTCGATTCTGGTGATGTTTAGATGTTCCTGAGGGAGCGCATCTTAGATATGATTGTTTTTGAATCACTGGCACGTTTATCCTTTTACTTAACACAAAGTACTGGGTTTCACGATTATACATATATAGAACGTAGAACAATCTTAGCAATCACGTATAAACCGTCTCTGCATTTATACCGTTACTAATAACGTAATTACATGTCAATTTCATGCATGCATAGGCTCCGCTAACTGAGTTTGCTTCGCAATATTCTGCTACAACCTCTCTCAACCGCACTTCTATAGCTATACCTAAGCATATCTAGACAGGTATATGAGTAAGCATCTATTTGATACGTGCGTCACTTGCAAGTAGGAACAATGGATATTTATGCGTTGTTTATCTTCTTTTTTTTTCAACCATCTTCAAAATTCAGCATAACATTTTTCTAAAAGTTCAGTTAACGAGTAGAGAAGTCAATTATGAAATTATTGAGTATTTTTATGGACTGCCAATAAAAATCGAAACCTTTTCATGACAATTACGTTAAGCCGAAGCCGAAACCGAAACCTTTTTTTTTTTAATTTTAAATAAAACTCTACTATTTCACTTTAACTGATTCCGTGCCATGATTCAAGACAACTTTATAATGTTGCATGCGACAAAGCTTTCAATCTGATGAACGATAGTTACATCATATCTTCCAAAGTCCACGAGTATGTTCAGTCGAGGAAAGTAATGCTGAAGCGCCGCACAGTGGGCGAAAAGGTTGAGAATGCGCGCATAAGTGGATTTTTTTTTTTTTAACTGCAATCTTTCTGCAATTTGGCGCACTCGTTTATGATACTTTGACGAGAAAGACGCCAGTATTGCCAGCATTGAAATCTGCAATTTTGGTACTTTAAGGTGCCTTCCTACGCAATTCCACCAGACCCTACCCGGCTTAGTACGTTGAACCGTTATCACTATTGTGATAACAAATGAACAATGTCACCTCAACTACAATATTTTAGTGCTTTTCTTAACAAAAATTATAGTTCGTTGTACTATAAATATTGTACTTCGCTGCCAACATGTCTATTTTGTTCATCTCACGATCGTCATATGGTACGGCGAACCATTTTTTAGTAAACGCCACTATAAAAATAAATTGCCTCCACTCTTTAATGTTAACTATATTATTATAGTATCCTCAACTAAATTTTTTTTTTTCAGTGCACGCGTTCTATTATATCCGCGTGCAAGATCTTCAACCTGCAGACTATCCACGCCGTCTTGAATTTTTTCAGTGGCTATTGGCGGCCGATCCTGATTTTTCTAGAAATATTTTACTTACGGATGAGTCAATCTTCGGCCGGGAAGGCTCCTTCAATTATCACAACAACCACGTTTGGGCTCACGAAAATCCACACGCGACTTCACTTCGGGCGTCCCAAGTCAGATTCGGGGTAAACTTGTGGGCTGGAATCTATGGAAAAGTTTTGGTAAATCGCAGAAACATTATCATCTATCCAAAATCACATGTAATTATTCACATAAATTTACTCGTATCAAAAATAGCATGGTGACAAATGAATTATGTAACTTAACGAACATAGAAATTGATGAATGATGAAAAAGAGCCATTTATTTAAGACAAATAACTATGGAAGTGTTGTTACAGGTTGGCCCATCCAGGTTACCACGTCAGCTGAACGGCCAAAATTACACCGAATTTTTGACTAATGGGCTTCCAAATTTGCTGGATGACATGCCATTGCAGCAACGCATAAACCTATGGTTCCAGCACGACAGCGCTCCTGCCCAAAATGCAAGAGTGGCGCGTGATATTTTGGACAGGTATTTTACCGGTGCTCGGATTGGTTGCGGTGGGACGGTAGCGTGGCCACCAAGATCCCCAGATCTAACGATGTTAGATTTTTTTCCGTGGAGACACATAAAAGCATATGTGTACCAAGATACCGTCGTAAATTTTGAAGATCTGGAAGCGAAACTTCATGAAGCAATCGCGACGGTCACCCCGTAAATGCTCGAGCGAGCCCAACAGAGCCTCATACGACGCGCGGAGCTCTGCATCCAAATGGAAGGAGGATATTTTGAACACCTCCTATAAGTAGATGGCTTATGTTCATCGTGGCTGATCTGGAAGAAATATTGTTTTACCGACGTGATCATTTATGCGCACATTTTCACCTCAAATTAATGTAATGTGTTTTCAATGTTACAGGCTGGCCGGAATTACTGCTCCGGACTGACTTCTGATCTTATTATCATTATTATTATTATTATTATTATTATGCGTGTAGATACTCTGTTTCGGTGCTTGTTTGAAGCACCGAAACTCCACGATAACACGTTACGCTGCACTCGCCACTCTAAACCATGTTACAGCCATGGATGTGCAAAACAAAAATAAGACGAACAACACGACAGTCATCAGCGTAGCAAGTGTTCGAAGTGCTACCCATTCTGCTGGACACAGAGTCTGCAGCGACGGAGCATAGACTCCCTCATTCTTTCCATCACTCCCGGATTGTCTTTAATAAAGACAAATGCAGCTTGGTTGTTTTATGTTGAAATTAACGACGAAAATACTCATTTTCTGTGATATTTGAAACACTGTGTTAGATTCATTATGTTGTTAATAAATAGTTGAATTAGAAATAGATTATTTCTAAATCCTCGACGATTTCGCCGCGCCTGTGAGCAAGTGTTGCAGGCGTTCGCCGAAAACTTCAGATCCCTCTCATCAAGGTAACGTCAACTTTCCGGACATGGGTTCCTATATCGAAAATGTTAGTTAAGGTCTCCCCTATCACCACCCGTCGGGGTGACATAGTTAGTTGCAACACTCTGTATATATTTCCGTGCGGGAAAACCCGGTTCGACGTGGAATTACTCATTTGTGTGGACTATACCGGGAATATACGTGGAAACGCTTCATAGGGAAGTGAAAACGTCTGCGTACAGCAACTCAGAAGTCACTCAGAAGTCAAACGATTAGGTTTTGTCTCCACGTAGCCAATAGGCACGCAATATGCGAACTGAAACCTAATTGCTAGAGTTCTGAGTTCCCTGTATGCAAGCGTTTCCACTTCCCTGTGAAGCATTCCCAAGGATATTGCCGGTATATGCAATGGCCGTGCGTTGCTTTTGACAATGGTTTTGCATTGATTTTCAACGCCACTTATGAGATGACGTCTAGTTGTTTGAACAATTTGCCTTCAATTTGACATTTCAGAAGACATTCGTGGACATTAAGTATACTATAAGTCAACTCTTAGCTCAGTTTTCGACGATTGACGGACAATAAAAAAAGCCGTCCTTTTGTTTATTTTTTTTGCCAACAATGAGTCGACATTTTTGGCTGTTGGCAAAATGACGACTATATCAAGTTCAATAAGAGTCAGCGTCTGGATAAACTTGTGACGTGGGTAGGCAACTGCTATTATGAAATGTAAGATCGCGAAATTCCTCAAAAATTCTTAGAATTGTATTTCTGTAACAAGAAGTTCCGATCCAAAGTTCATCCAATCATCTTACGGAATGCAAAAGTTAAGAATTTTTGTACAGTTTTCACGTTAGCCATCGCGAAACTGAAATCGGGTAGGGTCTAGAAGCTTATTGGGACATCGTCGCGGGTTACATGACTCTACCGTACAAATTTTTAGCAAATTTCCCGAGCGGTTCGTCTAGAATTGTGTGGATATATGAAATCTTGGCAAATTCTCGAAGACTTGTTCAAGGTTGACAAATCGAGTTCTGAATTGAACTTGAGCATTCTTCAACGATAAGATATTTTTCGCGATAATGAATGCATAAAGTATTTTAGTCGATGGTCATCATGACGATTTGCAAATTGTCAATTTATTCTCTACAAATATTGTGACCCGCACTAAAAATACAGTACGCTTTGGCAACGGTTACAATAACAATACCAACATAGCACGTGCGACAGTAATATCATTTGAAACACCATAATTATGTTATATACAAAGTAACCATACTTGTTTTCACAATGCAATATTGTCAAGATTACCGATCACTTTTTTCTCAGTGTAGGGCGATTTGGCTAAGTGTCACCATGCAGGATACCATATTTATTATTATGGTGTACTTTTCGTCTTATGAATAGAGAAAGACCAGAGCATATAGGTATCGTTACTTTACAAAGTATCTAGTAAGTGATTTTTGTTTTCGGTTAACGAATACTGATCAAATCATTAAAGTCAATCAAAATTCATTCTACGCTGTTTGCGGTAGACCATCATGCAGCTAGTAAGTCGTTAGATGTAATCCGGCTCCCGTTTTAATCGCAAGTGTTAAATGCAACTTGCGTACTAAAACTTGGCCGTAGCTGTATGCGATTGGGCGCGTTCGTGTTTGCCAGCTAAAACCGCGAAAGAACTTGCGAACGTTTTCGCGAAGGGCGTCGTACTGCGCCGGTTTTGTGTCGTCAGACCTTTGTGTCTGCGTAGGTAAATATTAGCGGAGGATGATGAGGCTTAGCCCTTCCTTTCACCGCCCACTCACCATCCTCCAACCGTCCTTTCACCGTCCTTTCAGAGCTGAGTATTTTGCGAGACGTGATCATCTGCCCTCACACCATGGTCTGCGGTGGTCAACGCACCGAAAACGCATCACACAAAATTCAAAATTATTTCACATCTTATGGACATTGACCTTGCATAAATTAATTGCACCAAATAAAAAGTACTTGTCGCATAGGGTACAGATTGCATCATTCATAGAAACTTCTTTTAATTCGGGAGAAAATATTCGACATTGAACACATTCCGGAGAAATCGATTGATATTTGATGATTTTAATTTAACGATACGATTTTTTTTCATTTTATCAATGCTGAGGAAAATAGTAGATTAGGTTCATAAGGATCAGACAATCATTGAGGAGAATTTATGCGATCACATGTGATCAGGGTGCTATCCATATTTTGAAAAACCAGTACGATGTACTTGACATAATTTGTGTATGATTACAAATGTTTCCATTATCACACATCCGTAGCCATGACCCATATTATAGCTTATGACTTATTATAATCTGGGACACGATCATGTTGTTCTGCTCAGCCGTCGATTTGTGGTCTGGATGCAGCGTTTCTTCGGATACTGACAAATAGACTAGAATGAATAAAACGCTAATGGATGCAGTTTATCCTCATTGTTCGTGGAGATCGGTTACGGAAGTCTTATTGGCATATTGATAAAACGACCCGCTGTGAAAGAAGAAGCAATAAATAAATATAATAAGTGCATAACAGATTATTGATCCATGTTCATTACACGGAGAGACTTTTGATGGACATTCTAATTCAATTGGAAGAAGCGTTAACCATGTTACGGTCGTGCGATGCAAGTATATTGCATAAAATAATTTGACAATTTGCTACTACATAATTGAAACTATACACTGAAACAAATTTGGTTGACTAGCCTTACTATTGACCATTGCGTCTTTTTTTGCGATTCGGGATGGATGCCGCATATACTTTCTCATTTTTTTAATATTTAATTTACTAGCGCTATATCAGATAGTTGCCCAAATTTTTTTCAGTGTAGTAATTGCGCAGTATAGTATTTTCCAATACTATTTTTGAATAGTTCTATTTTACTTTTGAATTATTTCTCCATAAGGGATATGTATATTCATTTGAAAGCTCTGCTCTCGTAATTCTGATGCAAATGCTTCACTTTATTGATTTTGAAATAATTTTAGGTATTAATTCTTAACAACCACGAATTATTGACGAGTTAAGTATTTTGACGGAGATTTTAGCGGTGTTTTTAACTTCTCCGCAATATCATTTCTTAATTATAAATTCGGGGACGAAAATTCTTGGGAAATAACGTCGCGCACTGAAGAGGATTTGAGATGATCACATTGCTGCACCATTATTCGTCGTTTATTACGTCATTTGGGGTTCAAATGGACGATTAAAACACACGAGGTTTATATCTGTTGAAGATATTAGGATACACTGACGCGTTATGTATCAAGAAGATATTTAGACAACATATATGCATGACACTGTATATATCGATAACAGTGGCCCCATAGTAGGATATAATAGCGGTAGTTGTTCAACGCCATAGATTCACAGGCCGACCTCAAGTGTCGCACTTTTTTCCAATATATTATTCAAAAGTAAGACTTTTCCACGAACACGATTTCCACGTGATTCTACACCGTCGAGAATGGTCTCTCGCACGTCAATTTCAAGATTCAACGAAGTGATGAATAAATTTATGGAAACAAAGGTGAGGTGGTACCTTTTTTTTTCTTCGAATTTTTATCTTCTCATGGATTTCCAGATATGACTTTACAAATATTTTCAGATATCCCAAATCTTGAAATTATATTGGAATTGGAAGTGAGAACATCGATAACATTCAGTCTTTAAACGTAATTTTTGAAGAAGAAGAAAAAAATTGATACAAATTTCATTACTTCTTTGTGATACTGAACATTGTATTCAAATGTAGTCATTAAGGTATTCCTTAAAAGGGGTGTTTTGGAATTTCATTCCTTCGTGTGGCTCAATCGGTTTCAAATAAATTAAAATAAAGTTCAGCCAAAAGATTTTCCTGATTTTGTGATTCTAAGTAGTGCCGGTAAGCGCGTTATTTTTTCTACTTGAATAAAATTGGTTTTTAGTGTAAAGTCAGTTATTATTTTTTCTGAGTCTGCTGAGTGTTTGAAAAATTTGACGAGCAGGGTGAGAAGGCTTTTGGGGTCGCTGACGTTTTATTCGCGAAACGAAAATCAGTATTATTATTGAACAATTGACCACGGCGTCTCTTTCTGCGATTTGGGATAGACGCCGCATATACTTTCTCATTTTTTTTATATTTCATTTTTTTTCCTTTTTCCTTCTTTCTCATCCAGTAAATCCAGGAAACGTTGAAAAAATCATTATAAAATAAAGAAAACCGACGACTGGATCAGATGTAAAAAGTGCAATATCCGCTGCACAAGAATCGCACATGCTGTACGAACAATTGTGCAACAATTGTGGAAGACTAGATGCCCGAAAAAGGCATTTGAAACCATATGGCATCTCTGTCGTACTACTGCGGCATCTCTCCCATAGAGTGCGGGATTTTTTGTTGATATATAGTTTATATGAACATAAAAGTTTATCAATGTTTTGTTCTTGCAACATTGTAGTACATAGTTTGAAGAATGGTCACTATTAAATACGTTTGTTGAAATCTATTTTTGTAGAAGATATGAATTTTCTCCAGAAGGTGCGGCATCTCTCCATTATATAACCGATCTAACTACGAAGATTTTTCAACCCCTATGAATAAACTTCGATCCTGGTATGGGTCGATTCTGTAAAAATACGAAATATTAGGTGTCTGGGCGGATGGACCATTCGGTTTCACCTGTTCCTCGCGGTATGAGTCGGATTTTCTCGTCTTATGTTGGACGCAGAAGAAGAAAAATAGTTCTCTGTAATGATTTAGGAGACATTTTTAATAACAAATCAACGAATATAGTGATCAAGAAATTCAATAAACAGTAAACATCGGAATTCAACGAGATTATGAACGAATCAATAAAATTCGTAAATTCATGATTTTGAGAGAGACGTCACAGTTCCGCGGACTTCTGATCAATTCTGCCATAATTATCGGATCTCAGATCTTCTAAATAAAAGCCCAGCAACCGATAGTCCTTTTGATAACGAAGCGACTATCAATGCTTTGACGGCTCTGTACGAACAGATCTCATAACGTCGGAGATCGTGCTCCGTCTTTCTCATCAAGTGTCCAAATAATACACTCCGACCTGTATATGTGCTCCTTAACCCTTCGTGGTCACACCTCCGACTTTAATTAAGCTAGTCACACTCAGGTCAAATTGACCCGAGCCATTTTGAAACGGTTGCCGCGTGAAATCTATCAGTCCGATCGGCACCGAAAAAAGGGGCTGGATCGAAGTTCCGAATTTTCAAATCTCCGACGAGTGTCCGGTCGGCCTTGACCTTGAAAACGACGATCCGGTCGAACTGCATGACGAAATCGACGGTCCGGTTGACCTGGACGTCGAAAGCGATTGCCGGGTCGGCCTAGACTTGACAAACAACAGCCCGGTCGAACTGCACGTCGAGAACGACGGTCTGGTTGACCTGTACGTCGAAAACAATGGTCCGGTCGACGTGGACGTCGAAAACGAGGGTTCGGTCGACCTACGATAAAAAAAATGTCGGCCCGGTAAACCTGGCCACAAGTAGAAACGCTGAATCAACAAAGTACGGGCACCAAAGTACCGGCATGTCACTGACTGTATGACATGCGAGCTTTACGATAGGCTAACTTAAACCTGCTCTATTTGGGAAACTATGATGGCCTCGAAGCTTTCGCTAAGGAAATTAAATTTTCATTCTTCGTAAGGAATCTGACTGTGTGAGGACGGGTGGTTGATCTGAATCACGCTATATAATCGATGGAAGATGTTGGTTAGAACCTGTAAGGAAAGCAATGGCGTTAGGGGTGATTGTATGAAGAGTCAAGGTCTAGTTATATTAAGCTCATTTCCTTAATTCTTGAATAAGAACTAGATGGGTGAACGATTGGATGAGAAGAATTGAAGAGGTTGGAGATTGATTATTGAGTAGGAGTTGGATATAAACGAGGATGTAGGGATAGAAGAAGGAGAGAAGAAGTGAAGAGATTGGTGGTTGGCTACTAAGTACGTTAGCAATTAGAATAGAATAATGAAGAAAGCTTGATTCTATTAAGCAAGGTGGGGAAGCAAAAGTGCAGATGCAATTTGTAGTATGATTTTGAGGACAAGATTAGGCTGAGGAAGTCGGGTGTTGGGTAGCGTCTGATATGCGAGGAACTGTAGGAGAATAGTCGGAAACGTGAGGAACGGCTATGCCCGGCTGTAACAGAATTTCGAAAAAAAAAATGATCGTAAGATCCCATGTTGTTGAACCGGGAAACTTCAAGCCTCTTTGGGCACCTGTTACATTTTTTTTTCCTTGGTCTGATATTTAGGGGGCTTTTTTTTTTTTATTTTATTTTTTGTCTAAAGGTTGCCATGCTTCACTCCTCAAATTGGTATTCAAGGACTCCCCCAATATATATATCTACATTTTGATGAATTTCAATTTTTCCGAAATTTGAAGAAATGCCGGAAGGCCTGAATACCATTGAAATTTTTTCCGCAAGTTATCGAGACAAAACCTTGGAAAATCATGGACCGATAAAGATCTAAAAAAAATTGAAATCCAATCATATTTGAGAAAGTTATGACCGATCAAAAAAATAAAGACTCCAACTTCGACATGAAAAGACTAAGAACTTGCGAAAAAAATGTAAATATTGAGATCCTATTATCGCGTGGTGCTTAAAAATCGTATTTAAAATTATAGAAACAGTGCGAATTTTGTTAAATTCAAAGAAATGGCTTTTTTGGAATGAGTTTTCCGATTTTTTTTTTTCTTTTAATTCCACTGGTTATTAAAGAGATTTGAAAAACAATTAGGAGACACTCTTGAGTCGGTAATGGCATCATACTAAATTACTAAAGAGTAATAGAAATCGGAAGGGATGAGCTGCTGATTTGACAAGGAATGCCCCATATATACAAGGTGTTACAACTAACTATGTCACCCCGACGGGTGGTGACAGGGGGGACTTTAGGTCACGTTTTCGATATAGGAACCCAGGTCCGGAAAGCTTACGTTACCTTGACGAGAGGGATTCAAAGTTTTCGGCGAACGCCTGCAACGCTTGCTCACAGGCGCGGCGAAATCCTCGAGGATTTAGAAATGATCTGAGTCTAATTCAACTATTTATTAACAACATAAGCAATCCAACACAGTGTTTAAAATATCACAGAAAATAAGTATTTTCGTCGTTAACTTCAACAAAAAACAACCAAGTTGCAATTGTCTTTATTAAAGACAATCCGGGAGTGATGGAAAGAGTGAGAGAGTCTATGCTTCGAGTTTCGACGCTGCAGACTCTGCGTCCAACAGAATGGGTAGCACTTTGAACACTTGCTACACTGATAATTCTGTCGTGTTGTTACTGTTATTTTTGTTTTCTTTGCGTTTGACCAAGATATGCGATAATGCAACTTGGTTGTTTTTTGTTTAAATTAACGACAAAAATACTTATTATCTGTGATATTCGAAATACTGTGTTAGATTCATTATGTTGTTAATAAATAGTTGAATTAGACTTAGATTATTTGTAAATCCTCGACGATTTCGCCGCGCCTGTGAGCAAGCGTTGCAGGCGTTCGCCGAAAACTTTGAATCCCTCTCATCAAGGTAACTTAAGCTTTCCGGACCTGGGTTCCTATATCGAAAATGTTAGTTAAAGTCCCCCCTATCACCACTTGTCGGGGTGACATAGTTAGTTGTAACCCCCCGTATATATGTACTGTATGTAAGTATTTTACTCGAGGTTGTCAGCACGCACGTTTCTCTACTACCCCTAGCAAGTAAGCAAACGGCAGTCGGCCGCGGCCGCGTCGTTTTCGGGCGCTTGCGCAACTTTGAGGACCTTTACGCGCGGCGTCGTGACGCCGTATAAGCTCACTTGAATCGCCGTTGCGCGCCCGTCAACCAAATCACTCGGTGAGCCTAGCTAAGGATAAGCATGTCGGGACCATATTTCGCGCGTCTTTTAACAAATCTTATAATAAGTTGAATAAGATCTTTGCTCCCCGACTTTTCCCTGACATTATTTTGCTGTTATTTCATCATTTACTCACACCTCCGTTAAACACCTAATCCTTGGCCTATTACTTTGAAAAGTTCAAGTACTGCTTCCCTCGAAACTTCCACATACATATGTGAATCCAATGTCTTTCGGAGATGAAATTTCGTCACTTGGAGTGTTCAGTTTACTTATTGAAATTTTACAATCGCATGAAATTAGTGAATTTTTTATAAATTGTTCAAAGATGGAGAAAAATTATTAACGATAAAACTTTTGCTTATTAAAAAAATTTGCCAGGTATATAAAACGGTCTTCAATCCATATAAAAATACCTGAAGCTTAAGGATGCTTGAATTTAGAAAGTATTTATAGGAATAATATAATCGATGAACGGTGTGGAATTGAATTGAAGTTCTTTTAAGGAGTGAATGAGTAAATACTTAGTCAAAAGTCATAACAAGGCGAGCCGTGAAAATTGGTCTTCAAGGGAAAACCAGCATGTACAGTTTGTTTTGAAATTTATGAACTGAGTATCCCCGAGCCCAAATTTACCCAACGTATTTTCATTTCTGTTACTCTTTGCACAAATACCGTCATTCGCGTTACTTGCTTAATGCTTTGGAGTGACAAGTTAAAAACAATCAAAAGTTAGTTGGAACGTTCAAAAGTGGAGTTAAAATTAACCTGTTTCATCCAACGCTCGCGCAAATATGGAAGTTTGATCGTGAAGTTATCGCTTCGAGAAGTACGCCGTTTTCCAACCACAAGGTAAATTATTAATGTGATTATTTTTAGCACCCGAATTCTGACCAATCAGAGCGCGGTATTTGATGATGTGAAGGACATCCCAATTCGGAATTATACTGATAATTGCATCCTAGCTTTTGATCATTTCACCATAGCTTTGCGATTGTTTTTAATATCTGTCAATCATCAGAATCAAAACTGAATATAATATAATCATACCTTATTATACCTGCGAATGCGAAAAATAATCCATCGAATACCACTCGACCTTCAAAATGAATCGGTTACTTCCCTCATGTTTTGATCCTGCGCGGCATCGAGAGAGGGCTAAGTTTTGCGGATCAAAAATCACGAGCGCGCAGCGAAATATCCGATAATTTTGAAGGTCTTGTGGTATTACTACAGACAATATCATAAGATACCTTCATCGTGTAGTGCATGCCTTCTGTAGAAGTTGAGAATATATAAACAGATAAATCTCAGGTAGAATCGTTAGTTGATTAATCATCTAAGCACCGTTATTTAAATTTATCACGATCGTATTTTTCGCTGCTTATGTTTTGAATACGAATATTTCCGAAGCACTGACCTGAGTCAATACGTACACGTATTAGGGTGGTCGTTGAAAATTAAATTTTTTCAGGCCCTCCCTAAAAAATTTCCTTCTCGTGTAAAAACGTGAGGGAAATTTGTTTTTTTGTGAGAACAAAAAATGAAAAGAACACGTGCCGCAAGACGATCAAAGTTTTTGTCTTGATGAATCTGCAGTTCTTTAGAAATGTCTCACGAAATATGCAGATTTGACAAAAAATCGATGGAAGAGAAGAAAAAAAACTTTCGAAATTTTCAAAATTTGGACAAAAAAATTAATTTTTTTTTTTTTTTTACGTCAGTTTTCGTGTCAAATCTTTGATCGTCTTGCGGCACGTGATCTTTCAATTTTTTTTTACTTTTACGAAAAACAAGTTTCCCTCAGTCAAAGTAGAAGCACTTAATGCAAGGCCTCGGATCAACAGACAACTTTTTGAGGCGTTCATTTTTATCTCAGAAAATTGAAAAACAGTTCATACACTTGAAAATTTGGTAGTAAAAAAAATCCATTTCTCGAGTCACGATTGCGGTATCAGAAGGTCATCTGTTTATCAGACATAACTTTGTTTTCTGATCTATTATAGATAACCAAATATATGCAGAATGAAAGAAACGGTACATTCAAAAAATTGATCATGCCCCAAGAGATCCACAAAGTATTGCGATAAAACTGGTTGATGAAAAACACTATTTAGATTCAGGCTCAATCAGCAAAAGACGAGTAGCTGGAACTAAATGTTGCGGATTTCAGTTACAATCGTTAGCTTGCGAGATACGGTTAGTTAGGCTGACAACTGTGGTCAAGCTTTCGGAAAATCCATTGGACATTTGGACCCTGTGTGCGTTACGTCTTTATGGGCTATTCGAGTGTCTCTGCGTTCAACCACCATCATTTCTATGCCCCACGCTGTATTGTGTAGCTGTTATTGCGTTAGCTTTTTACACCAGAAATCCTATGAAGAAATAAATACTAACTCTTTTTTTCCGAACATGATATACAATACATTTACGTTGCATGACAGACCTACAAAATATGATACATCCATATGAATTGAGATGGCTTTCACGTCGCTAGATACTTTTCAATTGTAGTTTAATGTTGTGAGTCACTAAGTTTTGATAAATGGTAGACCTGGACATAACGCCTTGAAGATGTTTCGGTTGTGAATTGGATTTAAGTAGTTCATGCTCGAATGGGCGGAATAAATGTTAACTGTATTAATTTATAACTGCTACTGAATAATAATACGCGAGATTTGATTGTATTAGAGCAATTAGTGTTCAGTTATTGCAACAAAATCTAAATTTGTCCGGCCTTATTTCATAATTTCTCGTTAATTAATCCCAAAGAACATAGAAAATTAAGTACATATATAACGGGAGATTCAACACGACTAGAAATAGCTTTGATGAGACCGAGTTCAAGATGAGAAATACTGGACATTTATTAGATATGTCATGCAAACACAACGAACTTGAGCAGAAATTCAACATAATTACACTAGAGATTCCGCGAATCAGGTTTATTTGACAAATTCAAAGAGATGCTTTGATATTTGATTGAAATTAGCGACTAGTTAGAAACCAAATACATTGATCATTGAAATTTGCGTAGGATCAGAAAGATATATTAATTTGTTACAACAAAAATTACGTTGATCCAACAAAATTCATTCGTTATTACATAAAGAAAAGTGATATTTTTCGGAGGCAAGAGAAAAATTTGGTGTTGTTCCACTTTGTTCACTGAACTAAACCAGATTTGTTCTCGTGATAAAAAAATATATTCCGTGTTTTTTCTGCTAAAAAATAATTGCCAGCAAAAATTAACGTCTCGATGAAAACCGACGGAATTTTCTATGTGGATACAACAATAAAATTAAGCAAACTGTGTCAACTAAAATATTCATTACTCGGAACGCAATGGAAATGCTGCAAATTCTGCTTCCGAAATAACGTTTTTGGTGAGACGAGCAAAAATTTGTTAAAATTAGTTTCCAAACCGATTGTATAATAGTCTGAAAACAATATAGCCACTATGAGCGCTTAACTGAATTGGTTTTTATTGAAAACTTGAACTAATATATTCATGCGTAGGTTAAAAAACTGTCTCGTTATTGTTTTATTCGTAACAGATATGAAGCTAAAAAAAAGTCGAGGATAAAAAAATGAAGCATGTTTCTATTAGTAAAAAAAACTTGTTAACTTTAAAGATAACAAATTTTTTATTTAAATAATCTACCGATAATCTAAATTATTTCCTAATCCAATACCACGGTTCAGCACGACTAACGTAAGCTCGCAAAATGGAAGCGAAACAGAAAATTTTAGTCTAGATAATACTGTATGGGAATTTCATATTTTCCTAAACATGACCGTGACCCGTGTGAAACATCCGGCAGTAATATTGTTCATGTATCACTACTGGGGAGTGGGGTAAGGGGTTGCATACACGGTGGAAATATATCATTACTCCTCCCTACCTTTGGTGATAAAAGGGAAGTATTTCTTCCGGTCTGAAGAGATTTTTGCTAATCTCCGCAAATCTTCACGTTCTCGGACCTTTAGCATTTGAAAAAGAAATTTTTTCGAAAGATTTCGGTCCGTCCGACGAACTCGCTAAATGATCTAACGTTTACAGGATCATATATTCAAATAATTGAGCCATGAAAGATGTCCACATCTCATTCGACTTGAATGGTTGCTCTGCAAGAGAAAAAAAAAATCAACTCTTCTCGAAATTCGAAATTTTTTAATGACAACCTATATTCTTATCATACTTCATAGTAATTCCGTTGATTACATGGATTTCATAAAAGTGTGCAGTTCTGAAAAATGTACCACTTGTATTTCGGATCGTCAATCGTTGTAAAAGCCTCAGAGATCCACATTTTTTCGCTGATCAACCATCCGTGTATGTATATTTACACAAATATTCGTATCCGGATTAAGAGATTTCAGGTTGCATACATATACCCTATAGGTATAGCGCAATAGGGTCGTAGTTTTCACTTGAGCTCGAAATAGCTCTCTAATTTCGTTTTCTCCCCCCCCCCCTCTCTCTTCTTTCTCTCTTTATTTCTTTCTATTTCTTCTTTTGTGAAATTTTCCGTACTTGATTGAGTTCGCGAGGGGTGCCAGGAAATGAGACTCCAGCCAGAACGATAAGGCCAACAACGAGAGAGAAGGACTGTCCGAGGGAAGGGTGAAGGGCCTGGTGTAGGTATACTATAGAGAATGAGAAAGAAGAACGCAGAGGAGAGAAACAAGAGAGAGAGAGAGTCAAAGGACAGTGGAAATGGGTGAGAAGAGGGGTGAAATCCAAAGGTTGATAAATAGAAATAGGTCTGCCAAAGTCGCACCAAGGAAGTGTAAGGGTTTCCGACGCCCTGCGGAATTAAAGGGCAGGGAACTCTACCGTTGTAGGAAAACACTGTTTCACCTCGCCCTCCTAACTTTGACAGGTTCCGCAATCAAAGTCGAATCAATCGTTGCACTGCATTCGCGATTCATCTGCTTATTGAAGTCATGTAATACCATGGTTCTGAGTTGCAACTAATTTGATCATATATAATTCTGGGTTTTTTTCATACATTGTATGTATTATATGCATAAACCTACATACCGAGACCATTTCTTGAAGGTTCACAGTCAGTCACAGTCAGTCAGAAATTCCGATTATGTCGTGAATTTTTCATTTCAATTTTTATCTCTTATATGAGTTGACATCTCCAACTCTTTATCTACTGAATCATTGAATGTATGATCATCAAACCATGCGTATTTAACTTTTCCGTGACAGTGAATATTGTGATCAAAGAAGAAAACGTTGGGCTTCGTGAAAAGAGTCAAGCTCTATTTGAATGAGTCCATTTTTTTCGTATTTATGACAAAAAAAAAAAGAAACAGAAAATTCATTTCTCTTCTTTTGTATGCATGTACAGTGTACATACAAAATGTACATCGTACACACATATACATACCTAGGTATAGTAGGCATCGGTTCATTCCACAGCGTGAATTCCCGCTCAGCTCAGCTCTTATAACTATACAGGGCGATTCTGTGGATAGTGGTCAGTCTAATGGCGAGGCATTTCTTTATTTTTCGAAACTTACAACCGATCTACTGATATTTTATATATCCATAGACGAAGTAGCGGCAGCTGTGCAGATCAAACATCGACGATTGGGTTTCATTTATTACGCGGGAAATAAAACCCAATTGTCGATGTTCAATCTGCCCAATTCAGGCGTTTCCCGTTAGCCTACCTTTTAGGCGCGTGATTTTCCACAGAATCGCTATGTATATGATAAAAAGTAATGACTAACATTTGTCGATGCGTGAGAAGAAGCTTAGCCTTTGTTTTATTCAAAACCAATCAACATGATTTCTCGTTTATTCAGAGAAATTGTCCCTTTCCTGGTTCATTAGTCCCGAGTCGAATCCACCCGGGGAGCTTCTCCAAGCCCTGCGGTTCACCCTCTGCATCTGCGAAACCTCCATCGTTAAACGAATAACATGAAAATCTAATTAACGCAACGATTGATCCGCGATTACAAGTTTCGAGGCTCTATATTGTGAAATTGTTGATGCGTCGGGCAAAACATGCCAGCCGGACACTGGCCAGCGAAAACAATTTATAACTCTTAGCCCTCTAGCTGCCCGTGTGTCGTCCTTCTTCTTGTGCACGGTGCGTTGGTACCTGAATGCTTTTGCCATTTTTCATTCCCTTGCCTGTGACGTGCCGGGAAAGATGGATTACCTTTTTTCTTTTACGTGTCAACGGTACTTCAAAACCGTAATAATTTGATAATCGACAGGACTTGCTTTCAGAAAAATAGCCGTAGCACAGAACGTTTCAGTTGGATATCAAAAATTTTACCGAATTTTATTTTCACAACACTTTTCAATATTCGAAACGTTACTACCATAAAATTTTGCCAACACTTACTCTTCGGAAATTCGACGCGAAGCTCCCGACGTTATATCTCAAGAGACGTGACAGAGATATTGCATTAACATGTTAGAAGCGCCGCTGTAACCACGGAGTAGTTCCGCGCTCGCTACCAGGCTCAAGTTTGGCGCAAGGGTCTCTCGGAAGTAGAAATAGACGGTTCCAATACTTAGTAGATTCTCGGATGACCTTTTGTCTAGCAGTGTATGTGACTGCTAGGTTACATCTTAAGCTAGATAATAAGTTGAATATCAGAAATCTGAGATTCAAAAAGCGTTATCAGATCTCGTCAAGTCAAGTCAGTTATATGAAACAAGATCGAAATGTATATGAAATATGACATTATAACTGGAACGTATGAAACGTTATGGTTATATTACAGACACGTTTCAAATGTAATGTTATGAAGGCGGACAATTCCACTCATTCGATACATTTCTAAAATGCAACACTAAGTACCTGTCATGTTTCTGAACCCATGCAGAAACCATAATAAGATGCCATCGCAAAGATTCAGATCCTTATCTGAAACGCTCTGTATTGTGTCGTCGGTTAACTCAATCGGATCCAAATCCGAACTATTTTCGATAATATTTTTATTAATTCGACTCGATTTTATTTCCAGGTAAATTAAACAAAATGAAACTGCAACATATTCTGCGGCTTTGCGCAAGGATTTCGGTACGGTTTTTACCTCTCAATGATTTAATCTTAAAGTATACAAAATATTCGTTTCCAAAGGGTTGGTAATACCCTTGATGACAACGGAACTGCAAAAACTCACCGTTAGAAGTTTTTGAGCGGCTCGAAAATCAGGGATGATGAAGTTTACTGGGATATGGGGAGCGATACGGTGGCCTGTAAACCGCAGTTGAACGTCGTAATGCTATATCTGTTGTTCAACAGAACCACAATCATCTCCGCTAAGCTTTCCGGCGAACAACGTTTTAAGAGGATCTTGGTCCAAAAGCCTTTCGTTCTTGCATTGACGGTTCGGCATTCAATTATATCTACCAGAGTAAAGAGTCGCAGAAAATATTTTCAAACAAACAACTATTACTCAGCTTTAAGTTTTAACAGGATTTCCATCAAGTCGAAAACTTGGGTTTTTCGACTTACGTCCTACTATGTCAAGTATGTAAACTTGAATTAACGCCTTAATTTTATTTCTCGTCGCGATGCAAACGAATTTATTCTCTCTCTCTCTCTTTTTGTCGCAAGTATATTTCCAACGAGAACCGATATTTGAGTTTTGAGAAGATAAATTCCATCGAAATCGTATTTGGTAGAGTAGACCTGGAATCCCACGTTTCACGACAGATTCAATCGCAGTTGGATAAGAGCAGTTGAGTAACTAGTGTAATTTTAATCACGTTCAACTGATTGATCGACGAACTATGTAAACAGATTTTTCTTCGATTAAGTAAAGTGTAGAGTGTGCAAAATTTGTGCGAAAATTTGGGTTTTTAAAATCGAAGTTTACTCCAAAACCACATTGGGACAAGAAATTTACCGTCCAAATCCAAGCCTGACATGTCAAGCTGCTCATGAGTTAACGTACAAAAAGTAGCAAAAAATAACACTAAACCCCGAGGGAACTTCCAAGGCAACGCTTCAGGTTTCAGGCTACAACGTTTCACATTTGCGATGACATTTCATCAGTTATGATAGTTTCTCACCGTATAATTTGACCAGAAATTTTCTTAAGGAACAGAGATTCGAAGAAGTGTAAAATACTTCAAAACTATGTTTAATAATAATAATTTGTTCAATTCGCCGTTTCGCTGTGAAGAAATATTCTAATTGCTCAATATTCTTCGCAACTGAATATGCTAGTATTCCAAGACATATTGATTTTTATAGGGTACAGTAATGTTCATTAATAGGCTAAGGGGTGAATCAATTGGTTCCAAAAACAGAAACAGAAAGTATCGCCAGAGAAATTCCCCTCAATTTTTATTCTAAGTGGTGAGGCTACTGAGCGTTTGAATAATCTGAGGAGCCATTTGATGCCACGGTGAGAAGGCATTTAGATCGCTGAATACGAATTTGATAACAGAATTTAAAAATTCCCAATGGCAGATCCAATATGGCGAATGAAAACTTGAAAATCCAGCTTCCCCGAGATGAGAGCTGCCCCAGTTTTTCCGCCACGCGTACCTACCTATACAGGGTGTCCCCGAATTCGTGACGAGGAATTCACAGAGTAAATCTTGAGCAAAAACGGGATCGAAATTTCCTGAACCGTTTTTTCCGGAAATGCTTAGATTTCTCGTTATAATTATCTCAAATCCAGCCAATGACGCGCGGCTTATAAACGGACGTTCGTCGATGTGATTACCGCTCGGTTGTATGCGCGTCTCCCAGCCTATTGTCGCCGCGAAACAAAGTGCACACAACCAAGCGGCGAGCACACCGACAAGCGCCCGTTCATACATCGCACCTTATTGACTGAAATTGAAATAATTATAGCGAGAAATCTAAGCATTTCCGGAAAAAACGGCTCAGGAAATTTCGATCCCGTTTTTGCTCAAGATTTACCCTGTGAATTCCTCGTCACGAATTCGGGGACACCCTGTATAGTTACTACAGATCGTCCATTGCATAAATGCTAAAAAACAAAAGTCATGAAGCTGAAAGATGGCTCTTTGAGAGAATAAGGGGACCGATCTGCCTTATTTCTTTGACCAAACACTTAGGGAGGCACCATTTTACCAGATATCTTGCACTCACGTTTGAGCCACCCGCCTTTTTCTCGTACCAAATCTTTCACGCGATTTTTTTTTATTACGGCTGTGAATCAAACCGCCGACTTATTTTCAAACGAAATTATATCGGCGCCTTACGCGTCTTTGAGGCGAGCCAAATTGCATAGGCTAATCAAATTGCGACCGAGATGAACGAGACTGAATTATCTCTCACAAAGACCATATTGTTCGAATATTCAGGACTTATTGTTAGATAATGATACGACATCACGGCTGATGGGTAGCTGCTCCCGACACGCCATCGAAATCTCGTCGGCACTACCTCCGCGATTAATCTACCTTAATTAAAAACAATTAAGACGGCTCGTGCGCAATCAGAAATACCACGCAATCTCTTTCCACCCATTTCTTGCCTTTAAGCCATAAGATTTTATCAGCTCCTTCGTATAATAATCGCTACCTATATATACATGAAGGACTTCCGTAACCCCGCAACTTTTTTTTCTCCTTTCCCTATATTACAATTCGTTCTTAACTCACGCGGTGAAAATTATTAACATAGTTATAAAGTCTCGTTCTCACAATCAGAAATCCAAATACGGATTTCCGGCTCACATTAGTGATTGCTCGTATTACGTACCAGGCAAGATTGTTCGTAAACCGAATATTTTATGCGCATTTACCAACGCGAAGTATTCAATGACCCAGGAAGCACGTTTTGTCACCTACGGTAATTTTTTTTTGAAATAGAATATCGGACAAACCACTCAACCGATTCGACTTAAAGTTGGCAGACAATTCGTCTGCGCCTAAGACGATATTCCGATAACTATGTCGGACCGTTTTCACATCCGCGTTCAAACTTATATGAAATCCCTAACTTCTACATTTTTCGAGATGATTCTACAAAATTTGGAACATAACTTTCCGCCATTGGAATACATGTCTAGGAATTTTTTAATTTCGTGTATTTTTTTATACCCTGTTACATACATGTATGTAATGTACACACGCAGATAATAGATAAGGAAATAGTTTGGCATGCGTCTATATTATTATTATAATTAATTATAATTTTTATTATTTTTTTCATCATCACCTAGAATGATCATGTAGCACGCAAATGAACAGCAAAATTACTGCAGTGCGCGGTCGTGTCTCACGCAAAAAAAGGAAAAGCAAGAATTTTCGTCCAAATGCCGTTTTGCTTTCTATGGGTCATGCCTATTTAAAACTTTCCTCCTCCTTCGCATCTTGCCGTAGATCTTCTACCGGAAATCTTTCTCCGTAGTGGAATTGAATCAACCCTGAGCAGCTTCCTCCACAAAATAGATGAAAAAACATTATCGACAGTGCATCAAATTATTTATAATTGGGCGAAGGCGAGGCAGGAGACTTCTGCATCGACAATTCTATTCGACGTATACCTATTTACCTACCTACCTATTACCTGAAAACCGCAAACCTGCTTAACAATGTATAGCTGAAAATCCTACACTGCTCTGAGTTTCATAGTAAATACCTTTGCAGGAATAAAATGACAGGAATTTGAGCAAACGAATCTTGGAAAGGTTGAGAAAATCGAAAAGCTTTTCTAGCTGCAACGGTATTTCCTCTCTCAAGTCAGAGGACTTGACTTTTCGTGATGATTGTAGTACGCCTTCTATCTGACCGAAAATCTGCAGCCAGAACTGCGAGGCTTTTTCTCGTGGCAGCAAACCGGACTGTGGATATCCTACCTACCTTCTTCAAAATTTCTTCGACCTCTGAGCTTTACTCGCTAGCCAAGGGATTCACCCGGATCGAGTTGTCTCAAGGACCACGATCGATTCTTTCTATTTTTGCAAGGCGATTGCACTGGTCCTTGATGAGCTTCAATTTTCTCTCGAACATGATCGATCGTTGTATCATACTTGACGTTGTAATCTTGAATAAATGTAAGGATCTTGGTTCCCACTGGTTTTTCAGAAAAAATAAAACAAAAATTATAATCCGAGCTTACTTTGCGATATCAAAGTTTTTATCAATAACTCGGAAACTCGTAGGAGGCTATTTCCTATCGAATTAACAATTTATTCCATCCATACATAGTCACTGTAACATACACAGCAGCAATAAATTGTTGGATATACTATATTTGAAAAACTGTGAGCTTTAGAAGTGAGTGACGGAATGATCCAAGGCGCCGTTTTTTCCGCCTGTTTTACGCCACATCAAATATTACAGCCTATTGAAGCACGCAGGTAGAAGAAACCGGGGCAAACCGGACATACGGGGTAAAATTCTAATAATTTTCAACATTGAAAAAAAAAAGAATTCACAAACCTTGCGAGTCATCCTACTATTTGCAAGAAAAGATGTTTTTTTCGATTTTTTTTTCTTTTTTTCTACGACTAGAACACGATAAGAGAAAAGTCCGCAGTCCATCAATCCGCGCCGTTCCATATTCACTCACTTTACCGTCCATTGATATCCTGTGTGTCTTTTTACAGGTTATTCTTAGCTGATATACAACTTGACAGAATTATCTATGTGATTTTTCAAAAAGCTAATCCTTTGTCTAGTAAGTAAAATAATTGGTCATATTATACTTATTATACACCCTGATTCTTCTGGCAATTAGCTTTATGGCGAGTTGGATATATTGATCATAGAATTTTTTTTTTGGTTTAAATTGTACTTTGATATCGTGAAAATCACGTGGCAAAGTTTTATTTAAGGGAAAAATCTGTAAGAGCTCGAATTTTGAACACAGCGCAGTCCCTCACACTTTTCTACACGGTGAAAAGTGTATAGTAAATTTTATCATACTAATATAGTAATGGTTGGATATACTTCCAATATGACGATCATTCCTTTGCTGTAAACCAAATGTCACCATGCATATAGGAATATTTCTATTATGCATGGTGACATTTGGTATAAAGTATAGGAATGATCGTCATATTGGCAGTATATCCCACCATTACTATATTAGTATGAGAAACTTTACTAGCATACACTTTTCACCGTGTAGATAGGTTGTTTAATTTTTTTGAAAAAAATTCCCAAAGTTTGATCTATTTTTTGGTCTCTAGAGTGGTTTACCCCCTTAAAGAAATGTTCTTTATTAGTGGTTAAACGATGCTGAAAACGAAATGTCAAATTAGAATTGGAAGTCCTGACCGGAAGAACGACCAACCAAGTGCTCTTAACAAAGCCGTTGAAAAATAACCCCATCCCAGAATTCTACAACTTGTTAGCCGAGTTGAATCCAGATAACTAATGAGACTCGTGGTAAAAGAAATAGTTTTTTTTTTTTTTTGATAATCTGCTATGAATAATGAATAGTGTATCACGTCTTTGCCAACTCCACTAGTACTATTTTGTTTACTTTTCATTTTTCTGTCGTGTCATATTTTTGTCGACTTTAATTTATTGAAATTTTTTTCCCCTCGGAAGCCAAGACACGTTACATCACCCAGATGCTGCGAGTACTCGCATCTTAACCTCGACATCAAAACCGAGCAACTGAAAATTTATTTTCTTTGATTTACCTATGAGTATAACACAAGAACATTAAACAGTTTCATGGGTATGCGAACAAAGATACTTGTGAGTTAATGGTATGAAATGTAACTTTAATACTCACTGGTTATTGCAATACACGGAGAGAATTTTTCTAGGAGAGATTCCCATACTTGCTGGTGAATCAGGTATATACTAGACATTGCACAAAATTTGATACAAAGTATAGGAAAAAATAGAAGGAAAATCGCTAACATACCATTCAAAATATTACTGTTTTCATTACTCGGTGAGACCTTTTCCTATACTTTGTAACAAATTTCGTGCAATGTTTAGTTTATACTTGAGTC
This sequence comes from Tenthredo notha, assembly GCA_914767705.2. Classification (NCBI taxonomy): domain Eukaryota; kingdom Metazoa; phylum Arthropoda; class Insecta; order Hymenoptera; family Tenthredinidae; genus Tenthredo; species Tenthredo notha. Next base: position 4,718,825 of record OU611916.1, read on the forward strand.
ACCAGCAAGTATGGGAATCTTTCCTAGCAAAATTCTCTCCGTGTAGATTTAACATTACGAATTTAATTTAATTAATGAACCAAAAATGGTGTGTGTGTCCAATTTTCACTAAGTTGGGGGAAAAAAGAAGGGTATCACTACAGATATGATACTGTATCGATAAATTTATGAAACAAAAAAAAAAAAAAAAGCATAAAATATAATCTCGGTTAACGTACGTTTTGTGTAATAAAAAAAGAAAAGGTTGTCTTATTTCCATCTCGAAGTTAGCTTTATTTTATTTTTAACCCACTTCACCCTGTATACTAACAAAGTCTATCGATGGAATCCTCTTGACGGTTTCGATTTTTCGGAACAACTAGGAAGGCACTACGATCATTACAGGTTATCCTGAAATTGCGAAGGATTTGAGATATCCTTTAACTAATTTCTATAAATGAATAAACTGAAAGGGCGATGATATAATTACATTGTACCTAGTCTGCAGATTTAGCGGTCGATTATCTGAATTTGCAAGGACAAGGCATATAGAATAAAAATTTGTCTAGTACCATGGAGGGATGTTAAACGCTACTAAATACGTCACGAAGAATTAGTGTTACGGTGTTATAGTCTGCCACGGACGTAGTGGAAGACCTTGAGTTATATGACGGGCTCAATTATCGAACGTTCTCATTTCAGGACGTACAAGGATACGAAAATATCGATTTACCATTGTATTTCTTTGGTGGCATCGTCGCGGTAGTAGCTGACAAGGCATTTTCCCTCGACGAAACCTTGACGCTCTACCGCAAACGATTTTCACAAATTAGGCATTGAGTACAGAATTTTTCGACTAAACGTTGATTCGCGAAACTCTCAATAACTAAGGAAAATAATCGACTAATTGCAGCCAAATGTACATAATATTTGTCACACGCTGGTTTTGGGCACGATAATCTCAGGATAAATGATCCGTGATGGTTTGAACTTCGAGGCGGTATGTCTAATTTTTACATCCTGAAAAATGAAGAAAGCGACAGTTGATGCGAATAATAAGACAATTAGAAAAGACCAGAACTCATCCATCATCCTACTGGATGGGTCCTCGCGACCCACTAACTGTAAAGCCATTAAGTCTTCCCTCGTCTCGTTCTCATGGTCAAAACCAAGCGATATAGTCGAGGTAGTGATCTAGCCTCCACCCTCGTTGAAGGCGACACCTTCTCGGGTCCCTCTTCCTGAAAATTTCCTCCTCGAAGATCGAGCTCATCTTAGGATCAGCCTGAGGTCGGTGACGCCATTGGCGATGGGCCGATGTGGAGGAAACCGAGCATTTGATCGACGGCTATCGAGTGCCGACAATCCGGGTTCCAGAGACGAGACGCTGGACCAGATTCCAGCCAGGTTGAGGATTCGCAACCCGAAGAGTTAATGTCCCGAGAAGTCGTTAGCCTGGAGCCTCGGTCAGAGCTTTAACGCCAGGCTGTACCTAGCACACTGAAATACTGAGTCACTTCTTTGGGCTTTGACACCTTCCCGCATCATCGCATCTCGCTCTTCTCGGATACTGACCCATAGGACTTATGGAGCCCGTAGGTACTTCCCGCAATGCTACTGAAGCCACGATCGGGCGAACGTGATGATCGATTTTGGCTCGTTCGTAGAAATCGCTTTCTGTATCTAGGTTACAGGTATTTTAGAACTCTATGTACCTGAACCTCGGAGAAAAAAAACCATCTCTGACTGTTTTAAACAATGTTAATATACTCACAAGTCAGGAATTTTACTTGGCTATAATTCAACAGACCAGAGGGTATACTGGGTGAAAGTCTAACGTCTGAACACTTGGAGCAGCGTTGAGGTGGCCGAGACTCCAGCGCCGGCAATTGTTTCCCTGCAATTTCAACGAATAAGAAAACCCGAAACCAATATAACAATTGACAATTTCGCCTGGTGGCCACCTCAACCCTGCTCCGAATGCTCGGGCGTTAGACATTCACCCCGTATATTCAGAGACCGAAGATTTTGATAATTGGTTTATTTGAAGTCATTTTGCATGGTACAGCGATCTATGACTGGTAACTTTCAAAATTTCAATAGTATGTAGGTGTAACTGTGCCCAAAGGATGGAATGTACCACTACGCTTTTTGAATTTACATTTTTTTGGTGACATCTTTCGTGAGATAGTTTAACAAGCCCCTATATCCACGAGCTTCTGAAAAGTACCTTATTTTTGGCCCCATATATATAAGGATGGTGTAAGTTAAAGCGGACGTATCTTTGTACCCAAGATGTGCCCTGCTGACAGTTATTGATGATTGACGAATCGAGGAAACGATGGCTAAATATGCTTCGTAATTTGTTCAAACTCTATCATAAGCTGCCATTTCTGGTAGTTAGAATTCAAGAAACCCGAGATTATTCCAATTTATCATTAGTCAAAGGCAACGCCATGTATTGAACATCGTTCAGAAGATATTACATTTAAGTAGGCATCTTTTTTATCTTATACATTTTTAAACATACAACAACGTTGGCGTGATAGGCCTTATCAATCTCTGAAATTCAGTAATTTGCAATCGAAAAAATGACAATCCATCAAACAATAACCAGATCGCCGAGTGGAAGTTGGAAATTTGGAATTCTAGTTTTCGAACCATCATCAAATATCTTGTTCTTTATCGTCATCAAATATATGATAGTGAATCGCATTGGACAATCTTTTTATAATTTCTGTTTTAAACGAGTATTCATTCCGGTTAAGCGAACGATTCATTTTCAAGAATAAATTCTTTCGAGAAAACTTGTACATCTTTAAAATATGAACAAGTCTTGCATATGGGGGATTTCAGCTTATCTCGACCACCTTCTGAATGTCTTCTATTGTCGTGAGCACGTAACACATTCTTCATCTCGATGTTAACATAAAAATCTCTAAAAATCAAAAATTTTAGTACGTGAAAATTAAATTCATTAAATATGATTAGCTTGCTCTCAAATGACATTAATGTCGAATATTTCCTCCAAATTTTAAAAATTTCCGATGGACAAAGCGATCTGTACCCTACAATAACCAGTTTTTTTTCAATGCAACCGATCTAGGCAAAACGAAGACTATAAATTTTCAATTAATTTTTAGTTATGTCTCAAAACACAAATGATCAGCTATGGGAGAACTGAGTCACCGCAATATTTCTTCATGGCGTATCAGTGATTTTGACAAGAAAAATTATTTCTAAGGTGCAGTATATGATACCGCCTTAAGCCCCATCCCTAGTCGCCCAACTCCTTTTGATACAATGTGACACATTGTTACGAAAAACATCGCATTACGAAAAATGTAAAAACCATCTGTAGACTCTATTTTCGCACGAAACGAACATTTTTTGGGACGTGAGTGTCCGGAATTGAATTTTAATTTTCGCAGCGTTGGCCTTCTTTGCGTTTTTGACACCTGGGCTCGGATAATAATCGAAATGTGACACGTTTCGACCAAAAGGAAGTGGGCGACTAGGGATGGGCCTTAAGGCAGTAAATCAGTCGGATTGTGACTAAACAAGGAATTTGAGAAATGCAATCGACGTATTTCTCTGACGATCAAGACAGCCCCTAACGTGTGATGAAACAAAATTTTGTGGAAAACCTGAATAGCCAAAATATCAATTATTACAAATTTTGTGCCCATTTCTGTACAACTTCCGCAAAGTTATTTGGCTCTGTACTGAAACTGTACACGGGAAAAAAGGAACAGTGAAATTCACAGGGGCCCGCAGTTCGCGTTGGAATCGGGCGCATTACACTGATGTATTTACAATACTGAACTGTAGATAAACCAGTGTCCACTGTTAAAATCTCAGTCTCACTGACAAGGGAACCCCGCCAACAAAGTTACAATCTTTCAAAGTTTCGTTGAAATCAGAGGGGGACACTTGGCGGGGTTCCCTTGTGAGATTTTGACAGTGTACACTAATTTATTGACAGTTCAGTAGTGCAAGTACACCAGTGCAATGTGCTCGAGTTCAACGCGAACTGTGTGGCCCTGTGAATTTCACTGTTTCTTTTTTCCGTGTAGATCTGGGCCGGAAAATCCGTTCAATCACCCGATAGCCAATTTGTAGATCCAGTGGCTGTGAAAATCAGAATCGATGCGTTAATTGGTCTCGAATTACATGTAAATTAAACTGAAATCGCGACTACTTGCCAGCAGTCTTCATCATATTCATTCAATCTATTCACTTATTCTCATCTCATTGAGATCATTGCCTTCGCTCTCTGTCTCTATATCAATATTTGCTGAAAACTGCTACCGTAACAAAAATTGATTACCTCTGTCCATGCATACAAGATAAATTCGTATCGTCCGTACACTTGGTGTACAGTTGAGGTGGCCGAGAGTCCAATGGTTCAATTGTTTCAGCGATTTTCTATTCCTTAATTGGCTTTTTCTTCAGAATAATTGCCGACTTTGGACTCCCAGCCACCTCAAGTGTACGTCAAGTGTACGGGCGACAGGAATTCACCATGTATGTATATCTAGACTTCGCAGTCCTATTCAGGCACTCGTCAAGTCGATCTGTAAAATGTGACGAAGTACTGTCAAGGTCATGCCTGTGGGTGAGCTCGTCATTGTATTAAACCGATAACTGTGCCACGGACGGTCAGGTCATATCAGGTCTGCTCGGATAAAGCCTGGTGCACGCGGTCGTAAACTAATTTTATGTGAAGCCTTGGTAGGTTGTCACGTCAGAAGGAAGCAAGAACCTATATACGTCTCATCGTGCAGATGTGTAGATGTTTGTATCAGTGGAAGTATTTTCTCTGTACATGCACATAGTTTGTATATTGTCTACCGGAGTACAGAGGTTTAACGACACATCAAAGCACGGGCGAAGAATCGCGGCCCTGTTGCGTGCGAGAACGCGATCGATCTCGAGCCTATCGCTCTCCGTATGCACGATTCAGTAGTGGGCATTGATTTACTCAGTACACCTTCTCGCGCAAACTGAATTAACGCTTTTGAGTCGGAAAGCGTTCACTGGGACCTGAACCATACTTTTAATTCCGACTCGCCAGCCGCGTTAGTTCCAAGTTAATCCCATCTCAAATACCATTCGCACATAAATACCGTCTCAATGAGCCTCAGGACGCCCACTGCACTGGTGTACATGAATTACGTCCAGTGCTAAAGAGTGCAGATTAACGCGAATTGATCGTATTCATTAGGCATCATTACTAATGAGTAATGGTACGCATTGGGCTGTTGAATGACCCTGTTCAGAGAAACCAGGTATAAGCCCAGCTAGGTTCCTATTGAATGGGAATAAATTGCATAGGAGTCTTACTTGGATTGCAGCATGATTCTACCTGGATCCTTATTGGGTTCCTTTTATTTATTTATTTATTTATTTATTTATGTATGTTGAGCCCAACAGGCGAACCCATACTGGACAAGAATATACAGAGGTAGCAAGATACAAAATACAGTAACAAAAAACAATATAACAAAACAGAATAATAATAAAATATGACCTCCTTTTGGACTATTGCAAGCGCGAAAGTGCTTTGCAACCAATTGTTACCTACCAACATTCTTCGATAGTTTGATGGAGATACTATTGATGTCTTATTACAGCCTGGCAGTGTAAAAAAAGGCTATGGTGATCGTCGCTTCGCTTAATCTTACAAAGGGGTAGCAATTAATTATTCGACCCATCATGTGCCAACTTGGATCTAATTCAAATTCATTTTGGTAATACCCATGGGTTCCTAGGTGATCCCGGTTGGCTTTCTAAAATCCTATAGAAATCTATAAATCCACATGGCAACCCATTTTAATTTTCTCTTCCATAAAGTAGCCAACTGTGAGCATTTTTCACAACAAGTGCAACCGATGACTATTACTGTACCGCTAATCAGTGTTCGGATTAACTAATGAGTGTACAATTGATCGAATAGTTCCATCCATCACTGATGACTATCTAGACAAATCGCAGAGTTCTATCGTCACTGACTCTGCCTAATGTTATGCGGGCTATTGCCAGTTGAGGAGATTCGCTTTATGATTTTCGCTAATTTGGAAAGTCTTAGGGCGATTAATTTCGTCGGTAAAAATCGTTTCCTAATAGCATTGGCAATATATTGATCCAGTTTCATTGTCAGCTCAAAGCTCAAGCTTACATTGTGATCAATGAATGCAATTCTTATTATTATTATTTCAACATTTGATCAAACAAGAATATTCACAAAGGAAGTCAACCAATATAATAATAGCGTCATGGAGCTCTCATCGGTGTAACTGTGACCACTGTCATTTCAAAAACTGGTGTTTATAATGATCACAAATTGTATTGTCAATAGTTTCACCTGTATAGAAAAATCGAGGTGCATCATGCAGAAGTATTCAAAACCTTAAATCTAGATCCATGAATTTGAAACCTGCGATAAAAGTTAAGAATAAGTATGGCTGTCAATTTAGTGCAGTTATGATTTTTGAGATCGGGAATAGTAATCCACTCCACCTGTAAATCAACTGCCATGTTTTCATCTATGAAGGATGGTCAACCGGTCAGACTAAATGACCAACTTCGTGCGGAATTATTCAAGGAACGTAATTATTTCTTGAAAAGTGGAAGACAGGGTAGAAGAGTACAAAAATAAAGATGAACTATACAGTGAATGATATTTTGTCTGAATCAGATAGAGCGAGAGATATATAAGTTATGAGACAGAACTATTGCGAAGACAGATGAATCAAAATAATCTTTGATCTAACTCAGAGGACAGATATTATTTCGAAGTTTGATTATTTTTAACAAAATATTTGAAGAAATAATTTGATATCAGAAAGTCCGATTTGAAATGAAATGCTAGTTGGACAAAGTATGCTTTATATTTAAGCTTCTTAAATTTGACGGTCTTTACAAACCTTAAGAGCATGTCCTAGTCCTACCTTTACCGGCTTTAAAAAAAAGTAAAACATCGAAAAAACTCCGAAACGATGGTTAAAAATGATATATAATGGATTTATTCGATGATTAGGGACGAATAGGTTCGATCCAGTACCCGAGATCCGTTGAAATCGAGAAAAATTAATTTTTTATGTTCGTCAAGTGCGTCCGTGTCACCTATTTTGGTTAATATCAAAGTCTACGCGTCAAAAACGCAAAAACCGGCAACGTACCCCTAGTCTACATGCAATGACGAACATTTGTGTCTAAAAATTTTGTTGCTTCACGCAACAATGGGGCGATCAAACCGAAAGTAGAGCGGTATTCAAGATGTAAATAGTGTAAAATTGTCGATTTCTGACAGCTGATCGTAAGACATGAGATTTTAATATAATTATTATATTGAAAATATAATATTTTTATTATTTTTTTCCAAGTATTATCATTGATACTTGGCAAAAAATAATGAAAATATTACATTTTTCAATATATTAATTATATTATAATTGTAATTCAATTATTACGCACAATGATTTACGCGCAGAGCCATCTGTCGGGCGTTTCGTTAGCCGAGGACCGTCTCGTGTCTCACGATCCGCTGTCAGAAATTGACAATTTTACACTATTTACATCTTGACTACCGCTCTACTTTCGGTTTGATCGCCCCATTGTTACGTGAAGCAACAAAATTTTTAGACACAAATGTTCGTTATTGCATGTAGACTAGGGGTACGTTGCCGGTTTTTGCGTTTTTGACGCGTAGACTTTGATATTAACCAAAATAGGTGACACGGACGCACTTGACGAACATAAAAAATTAATTTTTCTCGATTTCAACGGATCTCGGGTACTGGATCGAACCTATTCGTCCCTAATCATCGAATAAATCCATTATATATCATTTTTAACCATCGTTTCGGAGTTTTTTCGATGTTTTACTTTATTTCAAAGCCGGTAAAGGTAGGACTAGGACATGCTCTTAAGTCCGATAAGTAGACAATATTAGTCGTGGAGGATGCAAATTCGATCGACCAAAATCTCAGGTTGAAACAAACCCGTGGTTGCTCACTGTTCATTAGGGTGATTCAGAAAAAAAAAAAAAAATTATTTTTTCTTCCAAACAGGCTCAAAAGTTTCATTCAGGTCAAAAAGTATGCCTGTTAAAATTTGAGCTCTTAATATTAATATTGAGTTGCTCCGCATCGCACTTTTCGATTTTCCATAAGAATAACATGGGATAGATCATTTTTGCTTCTTCTGATTTTTATAACTAGCAAATGACACATCACACAGAGAATCTACAGACACATTTTTGTAGGGAATTGAACGCTCTACAAAAAAGTTCCGAGTCATTTTCTAATAAGTCCATTCGTTCAAAAGTTATTCAAGGTCAAATTTTAATTTATTTTGATTGATTTTAATTTTAATTTTTTCAATTTTTGGTTTTTTATTTTTTTTTATTTTTCATTTTTCATTTCCCAACAAAAATATGTCTGTAGATTCTTTGTGTGACGTATCATTTGCTAGTTATAAAAATCAGAAGAAGCAAATATAATTTATCCTATGTTATTCTTACGGAAAATCGAAAAGTGCGATGCGGAGCAACTCAATATTAATATTAAGAGCTCAAATTTTAACAGGCATACTTTTTGACCTGAATGAAACTTTTGAGCCTGTTTGGAAGAAAAAATAATTTTTTTTTTTTTTTCTGAATCACCCTACTGTTCATCTAATTTCCAGTACTGGGATTAAAATCTTTCACAACAATGTCGCAGTGATCGTAGTCCGGAAAATCCAGAGATACGTTTGTGCCGATAACCCTTCGTATTTTCGGAAGCCTTGCAGCCTTTCTTCGGAAAACAGCACCAACTCCACTGTCCTGATATTCGTAATCGTGTAATCGCCGAGCGGAAATCCGTTCTACGTTCGCTACGGGCACTACGTACACTGGTCTGGTTTTGGGGAGGAGAGAAACCCGGCTAGATTGGCGAGATTGGCTTCGCGTAAACACACCCTGTTCCGGTAACCCTTGAACCTGAAGCGAGGTAACGAAGCCCCAAATATTTGAGGTGCCTCTGCCTTTGTTGCCAGAAACCAATAAGGCTGCTGTAGACTCACGACGAGCTCAGAGATGTCCCCATGTAGGTACGTACCTACTTTTGTCGAATGAGAAAATTCCATTTCACCATTCACCCTTGCGCTGAATTCGTATATGTAATTGAACCTGCCACCGCAGTGCAGTGAATTCAAGAAGCTCTGAATCGAAGGCATAAGAGGTCTAGGCGTCATCTCTGTTGCCCGAATTGACGCCTTCGTATGACTTTGAAAGGAATGAACGCGAAATAATATTTCCATCCCTCTCGATCTTGTCAGTACCTTGTTTCGCTGCCTTACTCCCTATGGAACATACTATTCAGGCACCAGCAATAAATAATTATGGCTCAACTGTAGCATGCACAATTTCGATGAACTAGTAATGCAATAATGGCTGGGATTACATGCAGACAAAAAGACATACGAAAAGCTGAAAGGTATGAACTATGAAACTTTACGACAAATATGTCTATCAGTGATTTTTTTTCTTTTCTGATTTTATAGTTATGTCGAAAGCCGACGATATGAAGTCGGTGAAAAGTTTATGTCGATAAGTTACTGTTCCCATCAATTATGCTAACTGCGGCTGATAACGACTCACGAATTGCGTGCCCTACGCACATTTCTCCGCGCGAAGATATCCGATTGCTTTGCAAAGGACAAGGCCTCGTAACAATAGCGGTTGGCGGTGAGGAAGGAAATAGGCGGGAACTCGACTTCCAGACCTCACTAACTCTTGGATAGAATGACAATTAGGAATCGCAAATTTGAATTTAAATGCCCAACACCCGCAACCGCGATCTCTATAGGTACGCAAGCACGGAGAGACTTCCCTATGTACTCGCCATTGCCCCATGGTGTGCGCGCTATATTAGACATTTAATACAGGTTGTCATCGTCTGACTGTCAACTTAAATTATGAAAACATTTTCACGTGGGATAAAGTAAAGTAGAATAGAAGATAGTTAAAATATTCTGTAATCAGAGGTAAAAGTGCACATCGATAATCTGCGAAGATAAAGATAACAAGCTGTCCCACCGTGAAAGACCCCACTACATAGTGATGAAGTAATAGTGATCGACGTTTGAAAAGCTCGTTGGCACATGGTCACCGATTAGTCAATTCTCAGAAAATTAGTTGACAATAATTTTTCAAATCACCGGTACGATTTGAAGAAATATATTCTATTTTGTAATTTGGAGAAAATATGTCATAATTATGTCATTTTCGAGCAAAACAATAACATATGCTATGTAGAGATGAATCCACTCTTCTGAAAATTCTTGAAACAAATATAAATTAACAATATAGTCATTCTGATGATTTTCATTCTTATAGTATATTTTTTTTTTTCTATTTTATTGTTTTATTGCAGCTGTGCGTTTGTAGTTTGAAGATATATTATACATAGAGAAGGAAATTGTATGAATCGCTGACTGGTGAAAATTATTTTACAGTGTGCGCTTGGTAGAAAAACTATTGATAAGAGAATTGGCGAAAATAAATATGCAAATGAAGCGTTTCCGGTCAGATAGGAGTTACAACGTTGGCTAGAGCTAGAAGCATAGACCTCGAGACAGCCGTCCGAGTTAGACTCACCAGGCAAGAGATTGTATCGGCCAAACTTTCTAAAGGTCTTAAGGGTCGCGAGGTCTGACGATTGTGATCCTGATTAGCCAAGATATCTTGAGCTTGCTCAAGCTCGGCAACAACTATTTCAAAGAAGCTGATCATCTCGCAAATACGGCGATCACATTATTTTAGCGAAACTCATTATCGTCGAAGGTAATCTTTGTACGAACGCGATTCATCGTGAAGGGGAAATATAGATGCTTCCTCCAACGAAAAGAAAAAAAAAAAAAAAATTGTCACTTGTACCTAAACGAAAATTATCTATCAAAAATTTTACCTCCATTGACAAATACGTCCTCGCCTAACTGTAACTTCGGCATCCGTGTGCCAAAGATACTTTACGGTAAACATTTGTGAGAATCGATTGACATCCCAATAGTAACTATTGGAGTTTAGTAGTTACGAATAGTGCATGCCATCAAGGATATTATTATAATCAAATTGGAAGTATTTCGCAACTACTTGTCAAGAATAAAGACGATTATTTGCCTTCTATTTGCTGAAAATACAAATTACTGGCAATAACCCAATGTGCACCAATACTGAATGTTCACCAATGTGAATTTCGTCATTGGTCCTCAATCGGAAAGTACGGATAGTTTTTCGCCGTGAGGAACATACGCGATGGGATTAGTCGCATGATCCATGTCAGTGCAGTCGATAACTTGATAATGTCAATTTTTCTTTCTACTTGTTCTAGGATGCGTTGGAGATGACTAGGTATTAAACAGAGGGTGGAGTGGCTACCGGATCCGGAGGATTAGGGAATGGAGGTGAACGGGACCGAAAGCAGCCTGAATGGCACGGATAACAACCGGACCGTCACTTCCGTGTACACCATCGGAACGGATTTCATTACCAAATGGTAAGTCCGTAAATCTGAAAGGTAGAACAGTTCATTTTTCAATCAAGTGTTGAATCATTAGCATGAATTATTCACATCATCACGGAGAGTGTATTCAAAAAAGAGAGCTTCTTCCATGTTACCAACATACAACCACTCTTGATTAAACATGATAATGATGACATTCAATGAAGTGTCGTTGTCGAAAAGTTGAATCCAAGTATTATCTGCTCGAATTGTATGCGTGCACGCAAGATAAGTGCGAAATACTGTAACCTGGAATTCCCTACGCTAAAACGAGTTTGCTTTGGGCAAGCATGAGGAGATAATTGGTATCTGGTGTAAGACTCGATGTTTGAATAAGCATTTGCCATAGTGTTCAGGCAAAGTTTAGGATGGTGGATTTATTCCCAGACAAATAATCGTACGGTACTCCCTCGCGTGATTTGTGTGCGTTTTTATGAAATTATCCGGGTGAACCATAGGTATACTTAAGCAGCGTGAAATTTTGACACTGACATGACCCACCTTTTGCATTGTCTTCTTACCTCTACCTCATCCTCTATAAATTCAAAAATTTATATGAAGGTGAGGTGAGAATCTCAATCTCAGGGGTCCTTCACATAGGCTTATTCTTTCAACCTTTTAAGTAACGAAGGCCCGTAGAAAAGAACCTCTGAGTCCACGGGGAAATTTCTGCATGGTGTTCTGGTCGAATTTAACGAGCGAACCACGAGAGTACCGTAGCATTTCAACTAACAGTAAAACCCTGCGGTGAGGTAGAAAAAAAAAAAAAGTATAGGGGTAAGAAAACACAAGAGAACAGGAGGCATCTGCGTGAAAAGTAGCTTGATTTGCCTCCTGCGAGAAAAAAGAACCACTAGAAAAATCTTCGGTCCAGTCCTTGATTCTTTTTTTATTTTTCTCAAAATTCATCTATCGAGGTAAGCCTATGAACGTCGTGAGGTCTTGACAACATTTCGTTGCCTTTCAGCTCAAAGCAGTAAGCGGATATCAGATTACAAGGGCGATGTTGGACCCCATATCGTAGTACTATCATACACGGAAAGAAAATTCCACGAAAAAATGCTATGGTAACATCGTAATCCAGGACTAGACTTTTAAAATCTTGATGTTTACGCTAATTCCGTGTAAAATTTACTATGTACTTTTGAATTTTTACGATGTCACTATCGTAATTATTAAGAAAGTTAGCCGTATGGTGCTGCCTATCAATGATTACTATACACTAAGTTTCCAAAGTACGATGTTACTTCGGAAATTTTTTTCTGCGAGAGCAACATTCATTCTGCGGTTTACAAATTTACTCGATCCAAGTTATCTGCGTCTCGCTAGATATCTGACGGCTGACAGTTCGCAGCTCTTTTCAGACCGATTCCGAACCGCGCGAACCGCGCCGCTCAAAAGTCCCGAAAACCAATCGGATCGGGCTTTAAGCTACAACAATAAAATGCGAGATTGATCGTGACAACCGATCTTTTAAGAAGGGAAAGTGAAAGAAGGCTTCAAATAAAATTTTTGCTTAAGGATTAATCTAATGAAACGAATTAGTGTAAGTATATCAGGCAGTCTATTACCTAATAAACACAACTTTGCTTTCGATGTATTGTTTATTTTTAATTCATAGTCCTCTAACACGTGTTTTACAACCATAACCTTTAATAATAAATGTGATTGTATCAGTGACAAATGAGTATTAATGAAAAAATGAATGCTTTAAGGCAATATGGGAATGAGGTAACTATTACAACCTAAAAATAATACTCGGTTCATTCGAAAGCGTGAATAATATTTTTGTTAATAAAATCGTAACAATTGTAGTCTGATTCGCAAGATGATCGTGAGTCAAGTTCAGATAGTGATACACGATCATCCGTTGACACTCAACGTGATTTTGAGGATGAAAATACACCGCCTCGCAATAATAACACCAATTCTACACCATCTACAACTACTAGTGTTCTTTCGGTAAATTTGATCATATTTTTTTTTTTTAATTCTTTTTTAGATTTTGTTTAGTGTTTACGTTTATTTCGGTTGAAATTCTATGTCAATTACAGCACGGTTCGCGTTTACCCAATACTTTCACAAGAACACCACTGGCTGCAGTTCCTCCAGGAGATCGAAGACAATCGACCGCTACAAATAGAAATACATGCCCGGGGGTACTGATCTTAATTATCCTAAAAAAATTCTAAATCACCAATTAAACAAAATTAATACTAGAATATCACAAATTTTTGAATTGAATTAAAACATTTACTTAATTGTCTTATGTTACTTTCCAACGAACATTTTAATCATAATATTTATCAGAATTTATTATATTTTAGCAATTGAGAAACCTGTTAGAAAAAGATACCGATTGTCGAGCTGTGGTGTTAAAGTACGACTCTACAAATTCTTTGACGAAAACTCTTCGAAGCCGTCTTGCACGATTTATTATTGATTTAGAAAAAAAAAAATTTGTCAGAGCCTTGGGAAGTGGCGAACTCTTCTCTGAATTTCAGTAATATTTGCATCTCTTTAATTATACATGCAAAGTTAACTTATTTGAGCCAAATTCTTACTATATACATTAGGGTGGCACGAAAAAACCGACTATTTTTTTTGAGTCTTTTATGAAAAATAGATAATTCATCACGTTTTATATTTTGAGCTGAAAATTTGAGACACTCATTTTTTTTCCGGCTACAAAATTTTACCGTAACGAGAAAAAAAATTAAGAAATAAAAAAAATCGAATTTTGACTATTTTTTTAATTTTAAAAAATCGTGAGCAACCCCAAAAAATTGTTTTTTGAGCTGATTTTTTGAGGGGGCTCTTAAAACGTGATGAATTAACTTTTTTTCATGAGACTCAAAAAAAAAAATAGTCGTTTTTTTTGCGCCACCCTAATATACATTGAATATCATTTCTTTCAGTATCCCTACCGCTAGGTTTACTTTTTTTGCTAACGAAATTCATCAAACCTTTCCTCGTGAAAATCCGTCGACATATTATACACCATTCCGTTGTCACGATGGTGTGACTATTAATGCAGGTGGAAAATTGTATTGGCACTACGATTACGCCAAGAAAAAAATGTTTAAAGATGGTATTTTGCCAACCCGCGGAAAAAAATCGAATGTGCCTTCGAAAAATATCGTTATGCCAGGTGAGAGTGAAATAAAAAGTATTGAATAATGCTTATATATATTGGTAAGAGTTGTAATTACTATTCTTAAATCGTTTCACAATATGTATATAAAATTTGTGTGAATTAGCCTCATCTATTGAAAAAATGGAAGCTTTGCGTACACTATTGACACCTTGGACGGACGTGATACAGTTGTGGGTGGATACGTTTGATGCTCGTCGTAACGATTTAATGCAAAATAATTTAAGCGTAAAAAATTATATTGAAAAATTCGCATGCTTACGCGCAACGACTGCTTTAAGCCTGGTATGGAAGAATTCTTTAATCAATTCTTTAATTAAACAATATCTAAAACATTCAGCAATTTTGCTTTGTTGCAGTTTGAAGCTGATTTTGCCAAGTTACATCCAAAAGTTGTTGATAGACTAAAAAACACTTGGGAGCTAGCTACAGATCATCTTGTTGAAAAATTAAATTCAGTTACCATCAGAAATCAATCAGATTTAGAATTACTAGTGCAACTAAACTCAGAAAATTCGGGTAATTACTCAAAATTTGTTTCGGATTATTTCCTTCATCACGATCTTGTCCAATCAGAGTGCAGTATTCTTGGCAAAAAAAAAACTGATCCCTCTCGTTGCTATGCAACAAAACATTCGGGAAATATCCGATGATTTTGAAGGTCTTGGGGTATTATAGCTGATAAATATTATAAATCACTGTGATCTACAGTTTTGAATAATTACGTTATAGATCTAAGAGCAGGTATTTTATTGTCATTACTGCATTACTTGGTGCCTTCAAGACGACCAGGTCGTAAAAGGAAAAGTCAAGGAGACATCGTTGATCAACCTGATGCACCTAGAGTTTTGACCATACCTGAGAGAAAAGAATCCTTTTTTATTCATATATCCGTAAGTTATTATTTTTTTCTTATATTTAAATGATGTAATTGTTAAAAATCATTATTTACGTCAATTAGTTTTAATATTTTTCATGTTTTGTATAGAATGTGGTAAGCTTGGACGTAGCATTGGAAACTGGAAGAAATCATACTGCAAGACTTTGTTTAGAACACCAACCAATACCAATTATTGTTGGTCCATTCGACGACATTTCAGCATGTTACGTCATCCTAGAAAATACTCTGTATGAATCTCCGTCGATCCTTCATGCGTTTGAAAGTGTAATACAGACATGCTACGCTGTTAATTGCGAGTACCCGTCGAATGCTCGTAGTCTATGGGTATTCTTGCAACAAGCATACTTAAATGTAGAAGAAGCCACGGATAAGCCGTCCGTTGAGGTAATTGCTCTCATCGGAGAAATCCAGAATATTATCAAAGAAGTTGAGGAAGCTGATTCTCAGTGAAATAAACAAAATATTTTGTTTTTTGACTGATCATTTAGTCATATATGATCTCAAGTATTTTTATAATTTATTTAAATTATAAACAGATTAAGATAACTACCTATTTTTAAACAGAAAATTGATAATAACTATTTCAAATTTCTGGAAACAGTTTTCAAAGTATAGTAAATATTAGGATTTTTGTTTTTATGTTATTTTAAATTTATAAATCACAAATGATGTTAGAGTGTTTTGCATGCAATAATTATTTTACAAATAACCGTTTTCTTTTAAGACATATTAACGATGTTCACTCAGAGTTAAAATTGTTCAGGTGTAAAGAACAGACTTGTAGAAGATGTTTTTCTATATTCCGTTGTTATTCCCGGCATCGATACCGTGATCATAGTTCAGAAACTGATGTTCAAAGTTTAGATGAAAATGCTGACAATAATGACTTAGATGATTCTCAATTTGCCACTTACGCAGACGTAAGTGAGTTATATGAGGCGTCAGAGTCATCAGAGTCTGAATCCGAAGATGCTCACTATGAAAATAATGAATATAATTTAAAAAGTTTTTTCATTGATCAAGAAAGTATTACTTTTGATGATGTTGCAGTGAGACAGGAATTATTTAAATTATATGCCACTTTATATGATTTTATTGGCATTCCGAGAAACAAAGTTGATCAACTTATTGGTTTGGTTGGTAAAATAACAAAAGTAATGTTAGATAAATTTAAAGAATGTGTAGATACAACTTTTAAGTCTACTTTATTATCTTCAGAAGTTGAAAAATGTACCACTCAAACTATAGGTGATTTTTCTCTTGTTTTGGATGAAATGCAAAGTGAGCATCTTCGATTTAAAGTTTTCGAAAACTATGGGACATTGGTAACACCAGAAACAGTAAAAATTGGAGAGCGAAAAGAATTCAAAATAAGAAATGATACTACCATTTATAAAACAATACCAATAACTATGGATTTTATTCCCATCCGTAATGTTTTACAGAAATTTTTTGAATTAGACGGAATGTTAAACGAAACATTGACATTTATGAAAAATTTAAAAGATGATGATAGCGGAATAATACAAAATTTTATACAAGGATCGTTATGGAAAGAAAAAGAGAGAAGTTTCGATGGCAAAATTGTAATTCCATTGTTTTTGTATTTCGATGAGTATGAACCTAACAATCCACTCGGGAGTCATAAAGGATTGAATAAATGTGGCGCTATATATATAACTATTGGTTGTTTACCCGATAAATATCGTTCAAAAGTAGAAAATATATTTTTGTTCCAGTTATTTAATCCTTTAGACAAAAAAATAGTGTCTCGGGAAGTAATTTTCAATAAAATTATGAAAGAACTAGAGTTCTTAGAGCAAACTGGACTCACAATTAATGATTCATTCGGTTCTAAACAAATATATTTTTCCTTGGGTTTGGTCACGGGTGATAATTTGGGAATTCACTGGATGTTAGGTTTCCAAGAAAATTTTTCATCCAATTTCTTTTGCAGATTTTGTGTTACACCGCATTTAGATATCAATAAAGTTTTTCATGAAGATGATTGTAAGTTACGGAACATTCCAGAATATAATGAACATGTCAAAATTAAAAATTCGAGCTTAACAGGAGTAACAGAAGAATGTATATTTAATAAACTTTCAGGGTATCATGCTTTAACTAACTTATATGTTGATATTCTACATGATTTACTCGAAGGCGTTCTCAGATATGATATGGCTTATATTATTGACAACTTCATAAAATCGAATTTTTTTTCGTTGACACACTTTAATATTATTCTCAAATCATTCTGTTATGATCTGAATACAAAAAATAAGCCTGTCGAAATTACCAGTTCTCATCTTAAAAATAAATACATAGTTATGACTGCCTCCGAAATGCTCACTCTAGTTAACTTTTTCACTTTAATGGTTGGACACTTAGTCCCGGCAGGAAATGATGTTTGGGAGCTGTTTCTTTCATTAAAACGAATTACAGATATGTGTAGTAGTCACAAAGTCACTTCTGATACACCGGCTATGTTACAAGTCGAGATCAATGAATATTTGATTCTTCGTAATGAATTATTTCCAGGAACTTTGAAACCTAAACACCATTTTCTCATTCATTACTCCCTGATTATGCTCTTGATTGGACCATTAGCAAATGTTTCAACTGGACGCAATGAAAGTAAGCATCAAGAGGGCAAGCAAGCTTCTCGTGCAGCTAACTCGCGAAAGAATATAAATCACACGATAGCTATTAGACATCAATTGAAATTGAACTTTAAATTCTATTCACAAATTAATTTCGTTTCTGAATTCACTGTAGGGCCATACTCATCAGAAGCCTGCTCAATTCCCCCTATTATGTTAGTCAATGATTTACCAATTAATACCTTCAAATTGTTAAAGTGGATCAAAAGACAAGAGTTCTTTATTAAAAGTGGAACAATTTTAATTCTTTTTGGAGTAGATGGACCTAGGTTTTACCAAGTTGAGTTTTGTTGTTATTGTCAGCACAATCATAATCTTCTCATAGCCACTAAGGAATTAAACAATGTTTACTTCGATGAGCACTTTGATGCTTATCAAGTACTCACAAATGAAAGTCATGATTGGCATATATTTACAACATGTGATATTAGTGCTGGGACTGCTATTATAACTTATAAAGTCAAGTTGGACGATAATTCTTACTATATTCCTAAAAAATACATTTGAACTAATTTAAGGTGCTTCCCTACGCAATTCCACCAGACCTGAAAACATTGGGAAAAAAGATGTTATTAAACGGAATATCTCTGCCTGGGCACCAAAATCAATGGAACAAACTTCGTCGCGCAATTCTATGTACGATTTCGAACACGTACGGTCAAAAAAATGTTTCTTTTACGCTAAATTAGAGAAGATATCCATGTAAAACGGCTTTGAAAACGTACCCAGTACCCCAGTACCCCAGGTACCCAGGCAGAGATATTCCGTTTAATAACACCTTTTTTCCCAATGTTTTCAGGTCTGGTGGAATTGCGTAGGGAAGCAGCTTAAAGAATAAATTTCATCAATAGTAGCAACTATAATTAATGTAATGGTGAAATGTAAAAATATTGAAATAAATATATGTTTAATTAACTGTAATTAACTGTTCTTATCATTTTGTAATTGAGCTTCATGAATATCCTTTATAAATTAATCAATAAAAAAAAAAAATTGCAAGACAAAAGTTTCTTATTACAATTTGTATATTTTCCAATAATTTGGCAACAAAATTTCTACTGTACCGAGCATATTTATTATTTCGTAACTTTATGGAATTCCACTTTATTGACCTATATATTTTACTATGTTTGCATCGTAGTTCTTGATATAATGTATAAGACTGTGTATTATCTTACAGTAGTATTCTTTGTTTTACAGAATTTACGATGTAACATCGTACAAATTATTATAATTTGGTTCGAGTCCGCCAGTATGATGTTTTATAACATAATTTACGATGTTCCCAAAGTAATTTTTCATAGGATTTTCTTTCCGTGTAGGCTGTAACAAAGAAGAACTTAAACGACACTAGCGAGTGTCACTAATTACCTAGTAGAGCTCTAAACGGAAATTAGCGAGTCATGTATTTTGTGTACTCACATCATAGCCTGAGAGCTGACAATTATAACTGTCACCGAGACTTGAACTCTCCACAAAAAAACTTCTGTGCACTGCATTGTACTGCTGTGTATTGTGGTTTTTAGTTTTATCCCACTCCAGTATTGCCTTGTAATCTTGTTGGCACAACTTGAACCGGATTTGTTACCCTCTCAACTTTCTCCGATTTTCTTACCCCTCGCAACTCACCTTTCCAGCCGACTGCTTCGATCCTCGCTTCCAATTACCTCCGTTTCTTGTCGCGTGGGCACGAATGTAGAGTTATACCTAGTTCTGGAGTCACGTCATCCTTCGAGGCTGCACGATATATCGCGCTTACTTACAACACGACTCGATATTTTTATTTTTTTCTCTCGTTCTTCAAACAGCCCGGCTACTTTACATCATACTTATACACCAATAATACTATTATACACAAGTATATAGCACATACTTCGACAAGCTGGTAAACGTAAGAATAGTCTCAGGCCTTTGGGTCAAGGTCGTACTTCATCCTGGCCTGTGTAAGTCCAAATGATACCGTTGCGCTCGGCAAATCGTTGAAAATGTTTGAATTATTCCCTGTCTGGGTCTTGACATATATAGGGAAATTTAGCCCTGTTCGCGTTCGCGACATCGAAAGGTCTGTTCTTGAGGCTTGACAACGATCTAACCTCCGATCTAGGTATTAACTACACGCCAGACTTAGCCAATGATCTTGCAATCTGGTTTCGAGATCGTATAGTGGGTCGGTAGTTATTAATAAACCCAACTTTATCGGTTGTGCTAATGCTCTTTTTTTTAATAGGAGATAATAAAATCACCTTCGCTACTTTTCATATCACAAAGACCTTGAGACCCCATAATGTCATCTCAAAAAATTTTCACGTTTCATTGTCTGCGACTATTTTTTCGCCGTTGACCACTCGTCCTTAACGGACGAAAACTATGGGCATGCTTTTTGGAGACCAATGTTTCCCAAACGTGCATACTGTGACTATTAATTCACACCATTGAAGCGTGTACTAGTTACCACCCGTACCGGAAGTAATAACTATTGCCATCAAATGACCTCCATCGGTAGAGACTATTGAAGTCAATTATGAAAACAATCTCACTCGTCGAACACTATCACACATCCATATCGATGATGAGTGCACCCAACCCCATCAGTAAAATACCGAATGCTATTAATATATGCAATAGTACTAACAGACTAATCGAAATGGCATTTATTCGCAATTATTTGGCAATAGTAAATACGACTATCAGCCTTTTATTTTGCCATAACAATAAGATCACTACATTATAGTGCAATGTATAGTACCAAATCCCGGTGCACGCCACTCTTGACTGTCCATCAATGTTAACGGATTACCAATAGTTTTTTTTCCGTCAGGAATAAGGTCATTTGAAAAGTGACAAGTCTATCAGTTATGAATGATTAACTTTGCATTGGGTAGTGTTGATTTTCTATTTGACATGAAAGTTCTTATTGTTGGTTTATTGAAAGTGTATTCTTTATTACTCATTATTAGTAGCAATTTTCAACACCATTCAGGCTCATTTATCTGCAATATTAAAATTGGATAGAATTTATCACCAACGATAGAACGTTCGTTGATCTGTTCAAATCTTCAGAAATCTCAGACCATCTTTTTAAACACCCCATGATCATGTGAAATGTTAAAATCTGATGTGCACAACCAATTATGAGTGACTAACCCCTCGGCATAGAGTAATATTTCATTTCAGAAGTGAAGTTATTGATCCTCTTTAAAGATAGTAGTCGTCAAGTGATCCGGGTCCGCAGGTCGGTCAATCAGCGATATATGGCGTCAACCTCTGAACTATAGACACTTTACTAATGAAATTTCTTTCGATTGTCTAATTTAATATTTATTATACATCAGGCATGCCATGTCAACTCAGACGATTGGAATTTCGATTTTGTCGTCTATTTTTCTCTACATTTATTGAGTCGCAATTAGTATTATTATATATTCATTAGGGTCCTTTTTTTGAAACGACTTTTTTTTTTTCAACTTCCCCTCGAAAATCTTGTTGTAGACGTCGAAAAAGGAATCCTGTCCAATTTTTAGCTCTTAATTCCAATTCTAAGTACTCGCGCTCTTCTTTTTAAGTTTTCCCATGCTAAAAGCATGTAAACATTACAACTTTTTCTTTCGCCGCGCACAACTCAGCCGCATTTCAATGGATTGTTCTTATCCAAGACTCATTTTACAGAGAATTCAGTGTTCATGTATGTTTTAAATTCGTCGAATTTTGTCTAACCCCTGAAAAAAAAAAAACATGAATTTAGAGTCCTTTTTGATCGGAGGTCGATGGTTCCTTCTATTTTTTTCGAATATCATATTTAAATGAAAAATTTCAAACTATTTAAACGATTTAAAAAAATAATATACAATAAAAAAGAATTACAGAAAAAATTGACTTATTTAAATTGAGCTTAGCCCTTTCTATGAAAACCAAACCGTATTTTGTCCTCAAACACAATATTTACTATTACAAATCAGTCGAAAAATTAGAATTCATATTTTTTCCAAAGAATACGTTCCAAGGCATATGGTTAAATGTTTTTACTTTTGATGATCCACTCCAAAGCGTTGTAGATATTAAAAATCGCAACGTTGTGGTCTGGAAAATTTTGTAAAAAAATGAAAATTCATATCTTGAGATCTATGAAAGATAAAAATTTGAAGAAGAAAAAACTTAAATACTCGTTATGACTGAATAAATGTAGGAAAAAATTGATAATAGAATCGAAATTCGAGTGGCTGAGTTAACATGGAATGCCTCGTATGTGTGTAGTTATTTTTTATGAAACTTTAAATCATGATTGCGAAACTATAACGTATAACTAAAGCCCATGTATGCGATATTCTCGCAGCAAAGGACGCTGGCCTATTTTCACACACTGTGTCTAACAGTGTCGCGATGAATTCCCGCTGGGTCGGGAGACCCCAAAAAGCCTCGAATATCGGCCGCGTGTTGATTAACGTGTCGTACAGGGTGCAGATAGGGTGTTCACGGGACTGTACAGATATGTTTGCGTCAATATTGGTAAAGCGACCCACGGACGGCACCCCAGTGAAGAAAAGGGGGCAGGTGGACATGCGGGACATATGGCTGACAAGCCTCGTTCAATTCTGTCCTCCACGCACCCTCTTAATCTGACATAAACTTTGCCGTCGTGCACGACTAGAAGGTGTTTCAACTTCCCTTATTTCACTCAGTATATACTAAGCTCAGATGTCACTGTTTTGAGACACCACGTTGAATTGTCACTTTCTGCGGCTTTCCAGAGACCTGTGGAAATGGATGATCATTTACAATGGCAACACGTCAGCTACTCTAATTATCGGTAATGTTTAGCTGTTAATTATATGCTCGTCTAACTTGAATGGAAATAAAATGTGTGGGTTCTACATTATGTGTGGGAAGCGTCACAGAACCCGTCTCTCGATTTACCTCCAAATATCGGAAGCCATATTCCTTCGTTTCGGTCGAATTATTTAATGCATCCTGGAAACGATGCCCCGATTTTTTAACTTGATAGTAGACTAATAAAATACAATTTTTGGCCGAGTTCTGGCATGTTATATGCTACTCGCTGCGTTCATATTCCAGATGTCTCAATTTCTTCAATCAAATGTTTCCTCGAATTGGTTTGGAAAAATTTATGGGTACCACGATTGAATTGTTTCACCCGGTTCACTCGGTTGCCGTAGCTCCCGATCCCCTTCCCGCCGGCGCCAGCCACACTCTAAATTCTGCTTCACTCTGTGTACTTTTATTGGATCTTGTGTAGTTCGAGAATACCAAAGTACTCGTATACGTTTCCAGACATACGGTGTCACGATCAGTCGAAAGTGGGTAGGCGTCGCTAGAACGAAGCCTGGAGGGTGACACGCTGAGAGTTTCTTCCATATCCTGTAACTTTACTTCTAGGAAAAAGCGACGCGACGAATGAAACAGCATAAAAAAGATGAAAAGCATTTCCGAGAAAAAGTTCAACGAAATATACCATATACATACATCTATGCTCATAATACTAGATCGTCAGTGATATGTCTTGCACTTCTAACTTCCCACACAACATGGAATGTTTCAGATATGTTTCTGCAATGTAGCGCTCGTAGCAACGTAGTATCTAGTAGGTGTTGACTTGAGTCTACCTACTCCATGAGTGAGGCGACCTTTTTGACATATTCTGTGCGCTGTGGCAGTTAGGTCTCTTTATACACAGTAAAAAATTTTGCGTCATTTTTAACATAAAGTCTTTGTGTTAAAATTTTTGTGTTGAATATTTAACACTTTTTAGTGTCAATTTAACACAATACAATTGTATTATTCGTTTTCATTTTTATTCAACACAAAAAAGTGTTATTTCGCATAAAAGTAACATTTAAAATGTGTTACTATAAAATCAACACAAAGTTGTCAACATAAATTTGTGTAATTTTTAACATAAAAGTGTGTTATTATTTTGACACAAAACGTTTATGTTGAAATAACACAAAAATTTGTGTTACATTTTTTTTTACACAAAATTTATGTTAAAAGTGACGCAAAAATTTTTACTGTGTATTTAATTCCAGAAGCTTCAGTGGGATTTTCGAATGGCAACTGTTTGCAATGTTTTATGCGATAGTAACAAGCTCAATATTACTGAAACATGTTGCATCGGTTCTGATACCTATTGGAAGATTCTTATACTGTGTAGGATTTGTACAGATTGAAATGTATGTACAGGGCGGTCCATTTGATTCGCCGCAGGCGAATATCTCGAAAATTAACAGTTATAAAAGAAAGAGTTTTATACAAAACTTGAAGGGTTCCGAGGGGGAAAGATAATGCTGATATGTGTTGACTTGTGGATTTCGACAATTCCGAGATTTCGCAAGTAATTTCGGATTTTAGATAGGGAACACATGTTTTAGTTGGGGGCAGCTGATAGCAAGATCAAAGACAAAGACAAAGAAAAATAAAATGTCAACCCAAAATAATGACCACCCTAATATACATATATAATATATATAGGGCATTCCATACAAAACCGACCAATCCGTAACCCCGACCATTTTTAATTTTGTTGAAAATTTTCTATTTTTTTTTGTACCCACTGAAAGCAATCTTTCGGAATTTTTTTAGATTTTTGTCTCAACCCGTCCGTCCGTCAATCAATTCCTCAAAATCCATGAACTTGGACCATTTTTATTTCATTGAAAAAATTCACCAGTTTTCAAAAAACATTTTTACAAGTACTGACTGATTCGTAGTTTGTGATATTCATAACTTGTATGTTTTTTCTATTTTTTGCCGCGTGTGAATCAAGGAATCGAGTTTCCTCCTTGAATTAATAACGCAAGTGGAGTAATTTGATTCCGAATTATTCTTTTTAATTTTATTGAAGTGGTTTATACACATCTACATTTTTGCGTGAATATTAGTTCACGATTCAGAGATTCACAACGTATATAAAAAAAATTCAAAGCTTGGAATCAGTACAAAAATATGAACCGAAAACGAACACTAATATTCATACAAAGATGTAACTGTGTACAAACCACTTCAATGAAATGAAAAAAAAAATAATCTGAATCAATTCACTCTACTTGCGTTATTATTCAAGGAGGAAACACGATTTCTTGGTTCACAGGCGGTAAAAAATATTGAAAAAATACAAGTTATGAATATTGCAAGCTACGAATTGGTTTCACGTGAAATACTTCATATTTGATACAATACATTACATACCTTAAATCATTTAGTGTTTAATATTCGTTTATAATTTTTTGAGTAACTTTATAGATTCTTTTGAATCGAAAACATTGTTTGGACACTTATGCCGCTGATACTTTCCGGAAGACTTGCCTTAGCATTCTCAGTTTCTCCACGTGCGCACCTATTTAGCATCTCGTCACTGGCTAATCTCTTATGAAAAGGCATTAGTTTTTCAATTATTTTGAGGATTTTTCATCTAGTGACTGACAAATTTGTTGCCTTATTTTTTTTTTTTGAAAGATGAATCATAGGACCATAAATATTTCTTGCAAGTTGGGGCTCACAGATCCGTGAAGTATAATACCGGCAAAAACGCAAAATCGATTTTTGAACGATTTTGGTTCAAATCCCTTGAAGGCTCGGGATGAAAATTGATCTGCTCGTTACATAATAAACCGTTGCAAATCATCTCATTAAAGTATCTTTACGACATGGCTGATTCGCGTAGTTTTCGTTCCTCGAATTTCTGCGCTCGATCGAGGAGTAGCACATTAATCCTGAGTGCTTTAAATTCTGTCATCCCTCCCGACTCTCAAACCCGATGAATTTCTACGAGGCAAGCTACGCCACGCGGTATTTATAAAGTAGCAAAGGCAGGGGTAAAGGTAATACCGTTGATCAATAAACACGAGCTTTCCCGAAATTAAAACCCGTGAAAAAACTACTCTATACCTCTATGCCCGTGATATTTCCGTTCAACAAATGTGGAATCCATCGCCTCGCTAGGGATGAAGTATATAACGATTTAATTTCCCCTAGCGCTAAAACACTAGCACAAGTTGGACGAGTTCTCTTTGTCAGGAATTCATCCCCCGAGGGGCTTCTCCTCATTTATTTAAACATAACTCAGTAGAGAACAAGGGTCATTTTGTCATCGTAATAGGCTTTTAGGTTTCGGGTTATTATAGTCTCTTGGCTGGCTTTCAGCGTCACTTGTCACCGTCACTGAATTAGTCCAGAAAGGATTCTTCGTCCAAGTATATCTTCGCCAGTTGTATAATACTAAGAAAACGTATTTAGCATTGGAAAATTGCCTGAATAATTTCCAGCTATCGTTTTCAATGCCAGCAACAATCGAGGGCAGACTCGATGATATCAGTGTCGAGAACATCAACGAAAGGAATAAAACGTCGACCCGAGACAATCGTTGCGGATAGAGTATCATCCGTCGGAATTCAATGTGTCGATAAAAAAGAGTCCACCTCGGGTGTTCCGCCCCTAGTGCGGACAGGGATAAGCCGGAATTTATGGATAGCAGATTTCAGGCTGCCTTGGGGTTCGAGATAAGATTGTCACTTCCGTCTATTTGTATCGGCATTTTTTTCTCCTCCTACGTCGCGTTGTCGCGACGCACTATAAATCGCAAATATATTTTCTGAATTATTCTGTATGGGGTTTTATGAGAGGATAAAAAATATCCCCCCATTTTAATTATGCATATTAATTTCATTTCAAACCCGAGTTCTCTCCGAGATAGATCGCTTAATATTTGAAGACCGGAAGCTGGCCACGATTCAACTGCTATATCCTTGTTTCATCTGGCCCCTTGAAAGTTGAAAGCGAAGCCGTCGCCGAACATATAATTGCGTTGAGCTTTCAAGAAAATCCCGAAACTCGATCCAGCCAACGTGAAAGATCACCCTCTGCTCTCTCGATTATCAATCACACTCGAGGATCCCTGAGAATCTGTATACGTCTTGTGACTTGCGTTCCAAGAGATCATCAATTTCTCTTACTCGCTAGCGTTCCCATAAAAATGATCTTTTACTTCTTAAATGCGCGTTAAATATTCGTGTAATCAAAATTATGCGTGAGATATTCGGTTATGCTAGCTACGAGCTATGATAAACACAAGTAACAATATGAAACGACACATCGGTACCATTAATTCAGATCCGAGAGATTTTCAAATCTACGGCCATTGGGTATCAAAAATATGTCGAAAGGCTCGCTTTACTTACGTAGTAGTTTCGTGTTCGCCTCAAGGGTCTCTTGGAAGTAAAATCATGCCGCCTGAGTATAAAACACGTTTAGCTGGGCTCACATCATTAACACTTACCAGGTAGTCGTACGAACTTTCATCTATCAGTGTAAAATATTTCTATGCCAGACATATGGAAATTACAGATTCAAAAAGCATTATATGGAACACGACGGGAATATATCTGAAATGTAACTGAGATGTGATGCAACAGTTCAGATACGTTTTACGGTAATATTCCAGACACGTTTCAAATTTCATGTTCTGAAGATGAACATTTTCACTCATCCGATACATTTCTGAAATGCAGTAGTAAGTAACTGTTGTGTTTCTGAAATCATAACAAGATTTCAGCTCGACGTTTCAGAAGCATGTATGAAACATTATGTGGTGTGTCAGTTCGATACATTGCAACAGATTCTCTCACTCATTTGGCTCAGGAAATAATTCGCATGGTCTAAATTTCTCGCCCCACTGTCCTTCGATCTACAGTGAACACACACGCTTTGTGCAACCCACCGCGGCGGTGAGCAAACAGACAGTGAGTAATCGAAGCTTGATTATGGACAAAAGCGTCGCGTTTCTCCCTTCACTGCTATACTGGAATAGACACATCTCACCAAGGGAAAGATCTTTCCATAATCTCGGTTAGGTGGATCCCCGCGGTCGCCGGTGGCTTCTTGATTAGACGTGAAGTCGTAACATCCAGGAGGTTGTCTCTTCAAGTAATCGTTTTGGATGACAATACCGACTACATACAACACCGTGGGCTGTCAATGAGAAAATGGCAGCGTCAGTTCGCAATCCTACGTCCTAAATACTGAAAAGGATAAGTATAAGGCAGGGGAGAGTAGAAGCGCATAAGTCGGTTCGCAACGTGGACCGAGATTACTCACTCGCACATTTCTCCTCATACTTCAAACCCTCGATTATCTCCCTCTCGTACTGTATTTCCCTCACTGATGTTCTCGAATCTAAATGAACAAGGCGAGAACCTCCTTCGTTCATCTCATTTCATCTCGTTGCCCACACCGCCAGTCGACAAGATGCCATCCTTACCTCATTGCTGTTTATACCCTCTACAAAATTTCTCACCATACAACTCACTGCCTTGATAATCTAGGACTCAAATGTATACGTTCGTTGGGTGGTTTCCCCTGGTGGTTTTAGAATTGTGGTTTTAACCGTATTCACACAGCGCTGCAAATTTAAATATCTTGATAACCATTAGATAAAGAATGAAAAAAGCTTGCAATAAATGTTGCACCTATAAAAAGACAGACGATCTATGACGCAACATTTTTTCAGAGTAATTACGATATTGAAGATCTTGAGATAACACATGGTTTTTAAAGAAGCAATTCGTATACAGATTCTAATGCTTCATATTGTCGTACAAAAAGTTGAGACGGATGCGACAGTGTTTGATAAAGCTTCCTTTGAACTGACGAATCGTGAGATATATTCTTTGAAATAACAAGAGTGAAACTACTTTGCCATAGTCAAGGTGCAGCGAGCTTCTGTAGTCGGCGAGCTGTTTTACTTTTATACTTCAAAAACCATACAACAGTCATCCGAGGCCATTCTCCCGATTTATAATATTTTTCGAGATATCTATACTTTGTAATGCACAGGACGGGCTTGTATACCAAGATGGTTTCTTTATTATTTACAAAAGCTCATCCTAAAACTTTTTGATATCATTGGTGAACTGTTTTTCAACTACGAATCCAATACCTCGTGTTTGAGTTATTAATGGTCACAATAACTTAGCTTTTTGTACACCCCTAGGTTATATTTTCGAATCAAGAACGTTAAGTCGTTTCTTCAAAAGTATGAAGCCCTTTTTGAATATTTCTTATACCATATCCTCACAGGTCAGACAAATTACACCAAATGTTGTTATGATTTCAGAAATATATCGGATAAGTGCAAATATCCAGCTTCATAACATTACAACATTATCTGCAACGTTTTATACGTTTCAGTTACCGCTTCCAGATACAAATTTCATATTTCAGTCGTGTATTATGAAACCGACTTGACCAGATCTGATGATGTTCTTCGAAACTGTAATTTTCCATATTTTACTCATTATCCAACTTAAGCTAACCCAGCAATCACGTATATCTAGCACAGATGTATTTGTGCACTAATAGGTAAAAGGGCGTACGAATATCTCATCAGCATTGGTTTTAGCCCAGCCGTGCGCGTGTTATACTCAGGCTGCATATTTCTACTTTTGAGAAACTCTCGCGCCGAGTCTGCACCTAGCGGTGAGCAGAGAACTACTCCTTGAGTAAAGAGGGGTGACTCTTCGAAATGTTTCTGCGATGCTTCTGTTGTCTCTGAAAATATCACGTATGAAATTTTCTGTTACGTTCCGAAAGGTAACTGTTTACAATATTTTGTGAGAACAACACGCTCAATATAACTCAAATGCAATTTTTCGAACATCAAGAAACGTTGTGAAGATGAAATCTCGTAATGTTTCTGATACCAAAGTCAAACGTGTAACGAACTCTTTCAACGTAAGAATTGTGTGGACCATAACTATTGATCTACAACGCACTACAATCGATAGCATTCATGAAACATGAATCGCTTGTCCATAAACTCAAATTTGTAATGAAGGAAACCTAACCCATATAAGTACAAAGAATTACTCACTTTGGTAAGTGTGGAATCAAGCCGGTCATATTAGTTGAACTGTAGTACACCGAGCAATTGTTGCTTCAGGATAATCAATTGGTTAATATAAATCACATTTCCAATAACTACTGACAGTATCGGACTAATGTGCGTTTATGACACCAGTGTTAAAATGACGAAGAATCACTGTTACGAGTTGCTGTCTCTCCTTCTCACAGTACCTAGGTCGATAACCCAAAATACCTTATCGATCCCTAGGGAGCGTTGAAGTGTATCGAGTCCCAGCCACAGCAGTGGTGCGACGATGGGACCGGGAACAACCCCGTCGGGATCGTCTCCGAGACGGACAGCTACCCCACAGCCTCCTGCAGTCCAGCCTTTCACCAACGACGACGATAAAAAGGAGCCGGTATCAATTGAAGAGTTTCTCCTCGGCGCGGTCCCATTCCGCGACAATGGGACATAATTCTTACTTGCAGGGATAACGGTCACGCACGCGATTGCTCTCTGTCCCGTTACGCCGTTACACAGGTTCGTCACAAATCGCATCAAACCCTTTATTCGTTCATTCGATTAGTCGTGTCAACAGGATTGTTTCATATAATTGTTATAAAATATTGGAGATCTTCGCTGTCACCATTTTGAGAATTTGTTCTTATAATAATGATACCGAAAAGTGGTATTTCAGAATACCTACAGAATAAATCTTCGCAATTTCCCATCAGGAGTTCATCGCTACAGATCTTTGAAAGTAGTTCTGGTTGCGCAATCGTGCTTATTAACCGACAGACTATATCGTACAGTGTATGTAATACACTGATAAGTATATAAACCTGTCTATAACCGCATGACTGGAGCCCGCAAATTCACCAATTTGATGAGCTCGCTCCGGAGATAATCAATGTCCCAGGAGTGATTAGGAATTATGGCTGAGGTTTGGTGACGGAAGTCCTAAGATTGGTGTTGATGAGTCACGTGTACCTGGATATATAATTAGTGCCTATATGACTTACCTAATCTATACCAAGTTGTTACCCAATTATGCGTGCAGAAGGGATGAATAGATCACGAATTCTTGAACGGAAGTAGAGCGCCAGATTCTTAACAAGTCAGCTATTAGCAGCCAGCGCAAGAGGTTGGTTGGTTCGTTGAAGGAGCTCTCGTCCCGTGAATCCTGTCGTACCTTCGGGCAAGTTCGAAAACAAAGGAGGCTATTACCTGGGTAATAGGGTTCTGATAACAACTTTAATGCCTAGTTATTACGTTGGAGTCTAACAATAAGAACGTGGAAGAGGTGGCAGTCTCGCAGAAGGACAGAGCCGATGAGGTATAGGGGTGGATAAGGCGCATTTATTAACAGGTAGTGGTATAGTGGGTACGCCTGGCACGGAGGAACGTTGGTCATCAATGCGATGTGACCTTGCACTAGTTTCGATCTTAAACCTCTCGCAGAAGTTCAAGCTAGCAATGAGCCGCAAGTAGGTATGTATCGGTCGATATCATCAAGTGTTCAAGGTGAACTCAAGTCTGCCGTCCTCAGTTGATAATCGATCAATTCTAGGGGGCGAAATTGCTATCTCTGATCGAAATGAGTGTACACTCTGGGACAAAGGGCGGTACTGATAAACATTGACGAAAGGTTATAGCGCATAGCAGCCCCAGGCTTGCAGGTTAAGATGTTTCTTCAACTGTATTTCAAACGGGAAATAGAGAATGGTATTGGTAACATAGAGAAATACGGTACAGTGGGTTAACATAAAACTACACGGATTGATGAAACGCGGAGATTTTTTCTATCGTATTTGATCATTTATTCGCTTAGATAATTTATTGATCATATAAGTACAAAAAGTACGTGAGTAAAAGCTTGGTTTATACAACCTATATCGTGTACCCTTCCTACAACTGATATCAGCTACGTTGAAAGCTGCGTTCGTCACCATTATTTGAAAATTTGGCAAATAATTTTATGCTGAAGGCTTCACGGCGCGGGCGTCGCTCTTTAAGATCCAGAACTCCCTGACGTAAACGCGATGCTGTAGAGGGACGTAAGCAGACGACTTTGACTGGTGAACTTATGACGTGTCCGAAAAACGGTGACGACATTGACGGACGACCTCCTCGAAGAGGGGTAAAATGTGCGCGGAGGGTCACCCTCCACGTTTACCCTTGGCAAGACTGAACTGCTGAGGGTGACACCACGTATTTGTAACTGTTAATGTCCGAAAATTAATATCAAATTTTTCAAATTGTTTTGCTCGGTAGTGCGTCTGAGATTATAAATTAACCGCGACCCTCAATTCCAAAGTAGAAATCTGACTCAGAAGTAGAGAAACTGAATTTAAGCAGTCGAGCTTTCAAGTCCTAGAAAACTAAGTGAATTTAGCTAACTGCCAATAGAGATGCAACAGTGATTGGTAACCAATTAACAATATCAAACTCTTTGACGACGACGCGATGTTTATAATTGCAAATTAGAGTATGTTGCAGCCGTAGTACTCTAGGAAGACTTGAACATACAAACCTTCGATACGTAACGGAAACCCAAGCAGAAGTTTATAGTTTGATTCATTCTATTAATTTCCTACCAACTTTTTTCTTCCATAATACAAACTTGCATTTATCTGAATATTTCTTACCACAATAATTGCAGTATTATAAAAACTTATACAAACTTGCGTTTGATTCTTTTTTTCTAAAGCCCCGGTAATTAGGAATCATTCAGTTCGCCAAATGTAATAAAATGTTAATACGTCACAGGTGAAAATTTATTTTTTCTCGCACACAGCACCGAACGTTTTAGTTAGGTATCAGAAATGTTATCAGCTTTCATTGTCACAACGTTTCTTAATGTTTCGAAAGTGACGTTTCAGTTATATTGGCTTGTTACCTGCTACCATAAAACATCGCCAACATAATTACCCATTGATAATGTAACAGGAAGCCTCTGAAATTATATTTCAAGAGACGTAACAAAAACATCGCAACAACATTTCAACAGGATCTCTCTTCTACGAAATAGTTCCGCGCTCGCTACTAGGTGGAATCTCGGCGTGAATGTCTCTCGAAAGTAGAGATATGCCGCCTAAATACAACACGCGCTCTAACTGGACTCTAACCAACACTTAGTAGATACTCGTAGGACCTCTCATCTATCAGTGTACAATATTATGCCAGATAAACGTAATTGTTGAGTTGGCTTAACTTGGATAATGAATAAAGCATAGAAAATTACAGATTCAAAAAGCATTGTCGAATCTCGTCAAGTCAGATCTATGAAACACGACCGGAATATATCTGATATGTAACTGAAACGTATGAAACTTTACGGATAAGTTTCGCGGTTATATTCTAGACGCATTTCAAATGTAATGTTACGAAGGCAGAGATTCTTTCTTATCCGATACATTTCAGGGATTCACCAGTAACTGTTATGCTTCTGTAACCGTAACAAGATTTCAAGGCAGCGTTTCTCGAAAACCTATTTTAAACGTTCTGTGTTGTGTCGGTGTTTCTTTTCATCAACGTTTATTGCCATCTGGATACATTACACGGTCCTACAAATTCAGCTCAATTTTAGGGCGAGCAATGAAACTTACGCCATTCGATAGATTTTGTCACGCTGAATCCAACGGCGTTTAAGAAATTTCTCTAGTACATCTAATTTTCTAGAAAAGAAATGTTAAAGTTGCACAATTACGCCACGCAGTTGAATGAGGTTTATTTGATCGGATAAAATAATCCTTCAACTAGATTTTGTCATTTTTCTCATTCGATTCCGTCCAACATTCATTGACTTAGAATTGTTTCTAAAATGCCATCGAAAATCTATCGAATGGCGTAAGTTTCATTGCTCGCCCTAAAATTGAGCTGAATTCGTAGGAGCGTGTAATCACAGAATGTAGGGTCATAATCTAAAGCATAAAAACCCTCTGCAAGCTCGTATATCATATTTCGTACCTCGTATAGAAACGGTGTACGATGTTCAAGGTATGCTGTAGGTCCAAGTGGTTGAAAATTAAAATATTCACATCAATATACATCCATATCTGAGCTTGATCGTAGTAATGAAAATAAATCATTTTCTTGCCATCAGACGGCTATTGGCACTAAAGTTTCTGCGATAAGGCAACCTCAGCGCAATATTATTAAGGCCTAAGAAACTGTGACCTTAGACGCTTTAAATATGGAAAGAGATTTTCAGATCAAGGCAACACCTTTTATTGCTACGAATTTATAAACTCCCACTCGCGGCGCCTAATTACTTTTCAAGTACTACGGTACTACCTTCTATTGCGTAGTCGGTTCCAACTGCCGCTAATTAAAATATATGGAGAATCCTATACCGACAACATGAATAGGTATCGAGTAGTCGGGCATGAAATATTTCACCATCAGAAATAGAATGAGAAAGTGTTGAATAATGTTCTGATATCTAGAGATCTTTGAGAAAAACACACCAATCAATGAAATGAGATCACAGAGATCATAAAATCATAATTTGATACACGACACAGAGACGGATTTTCAAAACTCGACGGCAGAAGAGAGGAATGAGATAGATCAAGCTGTCTCGCCAAAAAGCTGCGCTTTTTTGGGTAAGGCAGGCATGTACATGATGTTCTGTCAAAACTTTAGTCAAACTCATGCATAAAATGTTTTGAATGTTCGAAAACGCCTTTGTGGGTGACGAGAACATGTTTAAAAATTGATTTAAGAATTTCTTGAATAGAGAGTTTCGCGTCTCAATTGCCATTCAAACATCTTACCAAAAGACAATGATGCGCAGGGGGAATTTGTGACATCCCTTGACGGAGCAATCAGGTACTAGAGTACATATTGGTAATCTAAGACCGAGCTTATAGATGAGATCAGTAGAAACTAGATCTATGTATAGAAACAGCAGGATAGAGTAGATAGAGTTTCAGCGGTCTCCTACCGACTACAGAGTCAGGTTTACGTGTTGTCATCAGCACGAATGAGGCACTGATTTTCGACAAATCCATACCGCGGTTTCAAATGTTTGAATTTCATTACCGTGGGGTAAATGCTAGCTGAACCAGACAATGCAGTAACGAATTTTACCACTTGCAACTAAGACTGGTAACGTTGAAGAGAGGTTGGAAAGTCGAAGACGTAGATGAAAGCAGCTGGATGAAACACAGACCTATTAAATGTGTTCGTCCAATTCCCTCCAGCGGTGCATGCTCGTGCATACTCTTTGTCATCTAACGGTTCGTCTTGATGAGTACATATTGCTCATTACTTCGTCGACTGCAAAGTTGGAAACTACTTCTCCTGTTTCATTGTCGATGGATTTGCTTGGATGCAGTCAGAATAAATCTGCAGGTAAAAATGCTGGTTTATCCGAAAATATACCGGAAATTGAAATGCTCATGACACTTCAAAGTGGGTTTATTGAGGCTGGGAACAATAATGCCAATCCTGGGATACAGTTTGATAACAATTCCGCGTTGATATGGTGAGCTAGCTTCGAAATACCATCAACTTCACTTTCGCTTCCCGCTCGGTTACTTTCTCGATAAAAAATTTTAAGCCTGGATTTATAAAGTACCACGTATTGTTTGTTCACGGCCTAATCCTGCGTTGGCTATTCCGTGCAGAAACTCGAAGAGAATATTATCGAATATCGAATTCACGCTAGACCTAGCATCATACCGAAAACACGCTCCACTACATCCCCTGTCGGACTTTTATTCACATAAATACGTGACAAAAATATTCCTGACGAAGCAGCTAGCCGGCTCTTTTTTTTTTTCTCGGACTTGGATTGCTTTGAAATTCTTATCGTTGACTCGGCTTCGGAGATGATATTGTTTTGACTGTATTCCGCCGTATTTATTCCCGCATACAACTTCCATACATACAAAACTTAGTACACAATACGTTTGCTAACAATGAACTGTTCCATCTTTAAATACGTGCTCTAAACTTTGTCGAAAATACAGCCACGGTTAATGATTACGATCGGAAGACCAAGTTCAACAAAGCTGAGTACAAGAACCTCAATTTAAAATTTAAATTCGTGTTGAGATTTCCCCCACACGAATCAGTTAACTGGAACGTATTATAATTCTTCACCTATTGAACCGCTGTGAAACGCAATGAAATATCATCGCACCCTTTATACGCCAATTATGTATCGAGTTCTGCAGCTGATGATTTTACACATAAATTATAAAGAAACTTTTTATTCATCTCACGCAATCTTTCAGTTTTATAAATAATACGAATGAATCACTCACAATCAGATATATTTCAGTCGTGTTTCATTGACTCTCTGAGTTCCCATATTTTATACTTATTATCCAACCTAAGCTTATTCACTAATCACGTATATCTGGCATAGAAATATTGTACACTCATTGCTGACAGAGCGTACAATTATCTGGTAAGTGTTGGGTTTGAGCCCAGCGAAACGCGTTCCATACTCAGACGGCATGCTTCTGCTTCCGAAGATAATTGTTTGCAACATTTCATTGTGGCGACAAGCTCAATATAACTAAAACATAGCTTTTCGAACATTTGAAAACATTGTTCAAGTCAAATCTAACGGATAAGAGAAATATGTTGGATTTCAATTTTTTTTGTCTTTTTTTCTTTCTCGTGTTGATGAAAATTTATCGAAAATCTGTAACAAATTCGTCAACGCAATGTACCGATTTGAAAAACACTCTTTGTACAAAAGCTGTGAAAATACGATTCTGCGGTGATTTTTCCATGGAATAGCTTGTCCACACCCTAAGAGGGTCCTCCTTCGTCTCTAATCTTTATCACTCCACCTTCCCCGGCTCGTCAAGCCTTCAACGTCGTTCGTCGAGATAGCGGGGACACCTAGATGTCTTCACCAATCTATGGAGGCTATGTATTATCAGGGCTTTGATCGTAGCTGCAATAAAAGGTGAAACGCTAGCGAATGGATAGAATATTTCTCGCACGAGGGCAAAAATACGAGCATTATATATTCTCTCTATTATTACGAATTGATATTCAATTGCTGGTATCCGGTGAAAACGGAGAAGAGTTGAGATATATTTCAACCGAGAGACAATTGAGGTAATTTGAGAAGCAGACCGGAACAGCGGAGCAACCAGGGCTATGTCGATCCCCTGAAAATCGCATTGGACATCAAGCATCCGGCCGTAGTCAGCTGATTACGTAAAATTGATTTTTTGGGAATCTATATTCAATACAATTTAGGGTATATACTATACCTATATATGATATCGCTTTGGCCTGGTACTCTGTAAATGGATTCATTCCTCGTTCTAAGATATAACAGGAGCGTTTGAATGGGATTCCCAAATTTTCAAGACTAAATACAATGTAGAAGGAATTTTTCTATCCATTCTGCAACCACTTTTGATTAATGAAAAGGAAAATGTATTAGGCGATAGCCCCGTCCCACAAATAATCGATGTTCTTGAAATTCGAGAAGAGCGAACTCAACCCTTGTTGACCCCCCCCCCCCCCCCCCCCCGACTTGTTAAAGGATAAAAAATGCCGAGCCGCTTTGTATCGGTAGTTGTTTATCTCTGATGGAAAGTTGAAAAAAGTTTGCCAATCTCCTGCAGTTATCTTAAATAGAAATTATGATTATCGTTCGTAAAGAGATTCGTTGGCAATTATTATGAGAACGAAATCGATAGCTTGGGATCATTTCTTCTTTTTGTTATAATTAGGAAGAATAATAACCATCCGACATACAAACTCGCAATATTTATTATTCTCGTATCTACCTTGTTGCTGACCACGTATAATTCTCACCAAATATTGTTGCCATACCTTTTTTGAAATCTCTGCATACGTGCCGGTAAAATAATAATTAAGGCCCATCCCTAGTCGCCCACCTCCTTTTGATACAATGTAACACATTTCGATTATTATCCGAGCCCAGGCGTCAAAAACGCAAAAAAGGCCAACGCTGCGCGAATTCAAATTCAATACCGAACACATACGTCCGAAAAAATGTTTGTTTCATGCGAAAATATAGACTGGAGATGGTTTTTACATTGTTACGAAAAACATTACATTACGAAAAATGTAAAAACCATCTGTAGACTCTATTTTCGCTCGACACGAACATTTTTTTGGACGTATGTGTTCGGTATTGAATTTGAATTCGCGCAGCGTTGGCCTTTTTTGCGTTTTTTACGCCTGGGCTCGGATAATAATCGAAATGTGTCACATTGTATCAAAAGGAGGTGGGCGACTACGGATGAGCCTTAAAATAGAGTATGCGTATAGGACTTATACTTTTTCTTCAGTGTGGATTAGGAACTCATTTTGCAAAATACTTAAGTCTTAGATAAATAACTTTCGTACAATCACACTCATTACTGAATCTGAAATACAGATCGAACAGAATTATTTTCAATTCAATAGAAATCTAATTGAATAAAAACGTTCCAGAAAGTTCGACTCTAAAAATATAAGAATATTGTCAACATTTCGAAAGCTTCCTTCAAAAACCAAAATGATTATGAGAAATGTCTAAGTTGATACGTAAGAATGACATAGTCCTGCGGTTTCGGATCACTATACGTGAAAATATTCTTCTGGCCACAAAAGCCGAAGATATGTACGTTTCAAGATTGTTCGACGAGTTCAGAAACTGTCTCTTTTATATCGTGAAAGTCAGATATCTTCCGAGCCACTTGACATCACGGCGTATACCTCTGGTTGAGTTGTTGGGGTTGGCTAGGAATCAAAATCTTATGAAGTGATAAAATCGGTAACCCATGGGCGAAAAAGTGTCCCATCTAAGCGCGAATATATCCCTTTTATTATAGGAGTGAAAACAATAAGCTGTAAAAGACTGACGAAACTTGACACTCAGCATCTGTACCATAGTTAGCTCGAGTCTCAAGCTGTTTATAATCGATAATTAACCACTATCGCCAATATACACCTAATGGAAAATAGAAAGGGCGACGATGCGGGTAATATTGACGATCCCGTAAACTTTGAAGTAGGTATAGGTAATAGGAGATACCATATAACATAGAACGTTTCAGATAGGTTTCTGAAACGTTACGCTAAAATCTTGTTATGATTTCATGAACATACTGCCCTCGAACGTCTCAGTTATATTTCAGATATGTTTCATACAAAACAGACTCGACGAGATGTGATTATGCTTTTTGAACCTATAATTTCCAATCTTCTTACTCACGGTGTGCAATTCCACACCGCAGAAAAATGGAAAAAAAAAATACGAAATTGGGTTTCATAATTATTAATGAGCCAAAAAACAAAAATTCGAAAGAAACGAGGGGAGAGTGAGGTGAAATGAGACCGTGAGGAGCATACGAATTGTTAAACCCTTATTTAGACCGTTAGATCCTTATTCAGACTCTTGTTACTTAGGGCTGACGGTCTCACCTTGATTCATTCTCCCCTCATATTTGAAATTTCGTCTCCCTATTTCCCTCAGAAAATTTACTCCACACCTCAAATTTTCACGTTCCGCCGCCCCTGTTCTTACTCATCATTGAACGCGACCTAGCCCAGCAATCACATGTGTCTAGCATAGAAGAAAGTTTGTACGAGTATCTAGTAACTAGTTAGAGTTGGCTTGAAACTTGAGCCCAGCCGCGGGCGTTTAGTACTCAGGCGGCATATTTCTACTTTTGAGAGACCCGCGCGCCAAACTTGCACCTAGCGGCGAGCGCGGAACCACTTCGTGAGTGAGGTGAACCTCTTGCAATGTATCTGTTTTATCTCTGGAAATATAATTTCAGGAGCTACCTGTTAGATTCCAAAGGATAACTTTTTGCACCATTTTATTGTAGTAACAAGTTGAATACAACCGAAACGTATCTTTTAGAACACGAAGAAAAATGGCGAAAATGAAAACTGGTAACGTTTTTGATACCTCTAAGTGAAACATTCCGTGGTTTGTGGATGAAGCTCCCGTAACACGAGAGCGTGGCTCGTTTACACATCTTTAAAATTCAATCCACGACAGATAACGTCTCCATTGGTTTTGCCAGTGTTCTAGTCTTATATCTAAAGAGCGCTGAAATTCAACCAGACATACCGCGGAACAGATTAACCTGCAGCACAGTCTATATTGACAATATTAACGGTAGTGATTAATTTCCCCAAGGCTAAAACACACAGACAAATAAAGATATATAAAGGAATCGATTAACTTATAAATGTCTCTTCGACACGGTATCATCAAGAAAATATTCGATGAAATTTTACTTCAGGGAATACTCGGTGATTAATAATAATGTACAATATCTTTTCATAGGGAATCAAAAAAATTCAGCTATCCCTATGCTACTTGTGCGCGTTGAAGAGGACCTATCCCCGTATCTTCAAGACATTGTGCGAATGTGAAGAACATTCGTTCTTCACAAAATGTTGGCCCATGTGCCAAATTTCATTGAGGCAGTATCGACTGAAGAAAAGTGGTCGACTCGTTTTTCACTTTCAAGTGCAGTGAAGCTACTTTTCTTTTGAACGATCCATGTACACATGTCAAATGAGAATTAAACATAGAAAAGAGTAGAGCATCATTCACCCGGCAATTCTGGACCAAGTTTCCATCGTTAGGTCGAAGCGCAATCATCATTAATTTAATCCCATCGCCACTAGGTGGTGATAATACTCATGAGCCAAGTAAATAGTAAAGATTTCAGTATAAGATGTAAAATTTATTATTCATCGTGAAGGTAAAACTCAAACTTATTAATTTTTCGACGAAGGTCTCAGTCAATCAAGTCGAGTCAAGTCTTCTTTTTTAGTATTTCACCTGACGTTTCGGCATTAGAGTTCTGCTCTCATCAGAGGATTAATTAATTGGTGTTAAGTGAAAAACTTGGTGTCCTTGGTTTAACCATTGTCACACTACAGGATGAACAGTCTGTCATCCTGTGATCGTAAGACGTTTAATGTAAGATTGATTAACCGGTGTGCGCCATACACCATCAGGTAAAGTTCTGAGGCATCGTGGCTTATTGCAATCATTGAAAAGTCATCGAAAACGACTGAAATCTTTTTAAAAAATATCAACATAACGAGATATGTTGAAAGTGTGACATCCTCGGGGTATGGCCATCCATT
Source organism: Tenthredo notha (assembly GCA_914767705.2). NCBI lineage: Eukaryota > Metazoa > Arthropoda > Insecta > Hymenoptera > Tenthredinidae > Tenthredo > Tenthredo notha. Next base: position 4,760,028 of record OU611916.1, read on the forward strand.
ATCGCAATGCACAAGCAATGGGATATCCCCAAAAAGCACCTCTGGTTCAAAGACCTTTTGCCAAGTACATTGATGTGATATATATCCCCCAAAAAGCACCTCCCACGTAAAAAAAAATCCAAAATCAGTTGCTACTGCCAAGTACCTACATCACATTAACTCTTTCTCAAATTCATGATTCGGCCTTTCATTGCAAAAATGAAAATGAAAAGATAAAAAAAAAACACTTCGGAGGTAATGATACTTGGTGGGCCAGTATTTGCTGTTACCTCATAATTTTCTATTATTATTTGATGAGAAAGAATATTCATCCCAGTACATGTAATTGATCAAACCTACAAGACTAACATTACAGTTCTTCAACAAGGAGATTATTCATCTTGAAGTATATGAACCCGCGGTTCCGTATCGATACCTAGGTCGAAGTGGAAACGCGTGTAAGACTCCGGAAAGTATTGGAAAACACAACAATCATTGTACGATAACCGAGGGCATTATTACCTACTCAAAAGTTCGTAGACAATAGTGCTCCACATAACGTAAATTGCAATGGTGCCCAGAGTCACCTGACGTAGTTGATAATACCCATACCACCTTGAAACTTCTAGTCGTAATGCTTACTTTTCTAGTTGAAAAATGGATGATATTTTTCTTGGTTAGTAGTTAGTGCATCAATATTGATTATGGCGTCAAATATAAAGTGACTTATACTTAGTCTGTCTACTGCAGTAATTTTTTTTAATTGCTTATCGATTTGTGTAAAATTGGACAACTAATGGTGTCCTGGTCGTTTCTATCAATGACAAAATAAAAAAAAAACTGCTCTACGAATTTACACCTACTACGGCTGCGGCAAACTTAGAACGTTCACAACATTTTTCCATTGCCTCTTTGACATTGAAAAAAAGCTTGTGATTGGCTTATTAACTGCACGTATTAAATGCAAGCTCTTAAATTGTTTTGCTAAAAATGAAGCGCTATTTTCAATAATACAAAGTTATCTTCAACCTTTAAACAATTACAAAATTGGTATTTGGATCCTTTGATGTTGTTCTGCATTCTTCGGATATTGACAATATTGGCCGAGCCCAGATATATATTAATTATCCGTAATATTGGCAAAACCTGCATTATGTGAAGGGTATACCTGTTCAAAAGTGTATAACTCACATTTTTATCGAATATTCTTCTCTTCGCTTGAACAGTTTTTGAAATTCTGCACGTGCGTTCCTGCAGCGAACGCGCCTGAAAAATGTACTGATATTTGATTCAGCTTTTTTCACATGGCACCCTGGATATAATTCTAGTTATTACCAAGAAACATTGACCACGAAGGCCTGTTAGGTCTTCAAAAAAGTCGGAACACATAAATTTCCATATATCTCACTATCATAAGATTCTCAGTCCGTAATTACACGAAGAGGAGAATAGGAAACAGCTGGGTAGAACAAATCAACGCTTATACATACCTGTGGACTTTGAGAAAAGGGAAATTCAAAAAAGAATAATTTCACTTTCATACTACTTTCATCAGCCCTTGATAATATATGGCATAAACACACGCCTACACATTCGGAATATGAAATCCCCGAGGCATTTTCATCAACACCATGGAACGGTCAACCTAGGTTCTTCAGAGAACGTTATTTATCCTCACTTATTCATCGCGTCCTGGGAGTCTTTTCTGGAGGACATGATTCTACTGATCTCAATAATCAACTCTGACCCAGTGCTTTGGAAACTGGTTAATCGTCCGCAAATGCAATATTTGCGATGAACTTGTCCAGCAGTAGAATTCTTTCCAACTTCTTTCCACCGTGATTGTAAAGACATACCTAATTCAGCAAGGGTGCAAAAGCACAGAAAAGTGGCGCTAAAAATGGTAGGTGTCTCATGCTTCGCGAAATATGTGTGTAGCTATAAATCTTTAACACTGGCGAGGGTGCGGGCATTAGTACAAAATGAACCGGTTTTTCTTACCAGGAATCTTTGTCCTTCACCTTGTCCTGTAGCTCGGTCGAGTACTGGTTTCTTTTTTCTCTTATTAACTACATTTTGTTCAGCAAAATTTCGGGCCAATTCTCGACCTCTTTTTAGTCTTTTATAGAGAGCTGCACACACGTCAGTTTACCGCAGCTCTGATTATCATCTGTTCGGCGATATCTCTAAAGAAGATGTCTCTTCCCGTAGGAATCCCTCCCTCAAGGCACAATCAAATCCCCTTCGTGGTCTGAAATAAAACGAAGAAATCGGCCTATAAATCATAATGGACTTTGGAGTCTCCCTCCGGCAACTGCTTCCACGAAACCTCATACCTAAGCCAGATTTTGCCCAGCGAGATTTGGGGAGAAGAAGTGCTTTGAGCTCGTATAATATATACACTCCGCACCCAGCGTTGTTTGTAGTGGAGGGTACAAATAAACTGGAAAATCCCTTCGCCCCTTCGCCCATCGCCCATCACCCCTCGCTACTATTCTCGTCCTCTCTCTTTCCCTTGTGTTTTCATACTCCGTGTCCCCTCGCAAAAGATTCGTCCACATTTCTTGTTTGTGGAAAAAGGACGACCAGTGGATAAGAGCGGAAAAAGATATACGATGAGGCGAGAGAATATCAGACTGTTACCAGGGGTCCATAACTTCAAGAGCAAATCATTATGTACATTTCGCCTTTTAACTTCGTCAGAACGCTTAATTTCTTCTTGAATAGAATCACTAAGGGATTCCCAGAAGCGATCAAAAGGCGATTATATTATACTTTCCCAGTGAATCACTTGATATAATAATTACTCTACACCGATGAACTCACACTTAAATTCCACGCTTTGAATCCCCTTGCCTTGAAGTATACTGCAAGATACTTCTTGAGAACATGAATGACTGTAGATGTACAGATACTCAATCAAGAGCCTTTTCAAATTCCGATTCAGATATATGGCCGAATTATCAGAACTCGACATCTCCGTTCGAAACTCATTATGTAATCGAGCTAGCGGCACACACCTTCAATTCAAATCACTAGCATGATGATTATGATCAATAGATATATTGTGGGCACAATCCCTAAAATTATTTTAAAATCATTATTCTACTTCAAATTTATTTGTCACGTGAGAACGTAAGGGCAATAAAAAGTACATTCAGGTAACCTCGGTATCGATACGACCAAATTATATCTAGATACAGATAGATCGATAGATGCGTAATACGTATTTCACAGCCCCACTCGATGTGGTTAGAGACGGAACGGTTGATTAGATTTTTTTAATTTGAAAATTGTTGGTTGAATCAGTTCGGTGCGTTGGAACACGCCCTCTGAAAAGATTACAGAACATTCTTGCGGTAGAGGTTGAAAATATTTATGTTCTTCATACGGTGGATGAATTGTGTCGAATGAAAGGACAAATAGTGAATTGTGAAATTACATAGTGGGTTGTATTCAATGTGTGAAAAGTTCATTATGTCGTTGTGGATCAAGTGTCTCATATCACCTCACGCATATAATATATGCGAATGAATAAGAAGCTTCATTTAATTCCCAATTTGTTTATTTCTCGGGATTTGTTCAGTATTTCAACATGAAAGTATGGAAGTATGTTGCTAGTAAATTGAGAATGTGGAGGCTAGTCAGGAGTCTGATTCAGAAGTGTGTTCGAGAACTACTCCTATTTGATACAAGGATAACAGACGTGCTAGAAATTTCTAAATTTGCAGGAATTGTATTTGGCCGGTTTCTTACAGTGAAGGAATTGATTTTGTGAAATTTGCAGTATTCAGAGCTCAGGTACAATGGTCTCTCAGTAATCTGACAGATATCAGACCAGAGGACTGCCGGATTGGTGGAGGCTCATATGGAAAAAATGCATTTCAATAGTAAAAACCATCTTTATTGCACAAAATAATATATAATTTCATTTTTCCGTAGTTAACATAACCTTCACGAGGCCTGCGTCAGGTTTACGTTTCAACAAAAATAGAAAACAAAACTTACATGTCTACAATGTATTCGTATTATTCCTTTGAGGGAATATAGGTCTGAAAAAAAGTTCCGACTCACGCTGCCCACTTGATCCCCTTTTGAAAACGCCGGTTTATAGCGAGACCACCGTATAATGAATTAGTAATCTATACTAGTATTAGCAAATGGTATAGGTGTTACTTCCATCGTAGTCGATCTGGACAAATCGCAAATAAGATTGATGGCACAGATCAATGTCTATTAAAGCGTTCATTCATTCAGTAACTGACGCTAACTTGAGCAGATGAACAAGTGGAAAATTGTTTAGTAAAAGTTTTTGAGAATCCACAAAAGTATTATCCAGAGACCATGCTCGATGAATAGATTATAGTGGTCACTATTTTACTGCAAAATATTCAGCCCTGTTGACCAGTGATTTCCATGTGCCAACCTACCTATATTTGTTCGACAATGGAGATTTATCCGAATCGATCGCATCGGGTGTACATTACTTTATGGTTATAGGTACGTATACATGTGTTTGTATTGCGTGCATGTCATCGCTAGTTTGGCATCCATCTCCGAACTATTACTTCCAAAAATGATCGATAACCACCTAATGGAATAGTTTAATTTGCATATCACAAAGGATCCGCAAATCGTAAAATATGGTGACTGTTAAACCGGAGTGCTGCACGAACCTTGCTGAAGTGTACTTGTTGCCTCTCGGCTATCCCTCACTATATCCTCTATCTCCAGCCCTTTTTATTCAGTACCACTCGCTCTTTTCCTCCTCACCGTCCTCGACTCTCACTCTCACTACGCTCTCCGAGCAGCCGTATGATCATACCATTCCACGGTGATGATCCGCTGCTCAGCGAGGCTTACGGCATCCCCCTCCGAAGCATACAACGAGCTATGAACGTCACCGGCGAGCGTATTCTTTGGTAGGGTGGGTATTTACTAGCACCTACTATCTGCCTACGTGGGCTTGAAGGCATACCGGGTGTTTTCCCAGAAGGACTTTATAGGTGAAAAAAACAAAACGAAGGACAGAGCAAGTCGCACTAACAGAATGTCCTTCTCTTTTTCTCACACTTTGTCAGCCACCTACAGTCTTGTTTTACTTTATGTCCCCTCCTATGGAGAGTTTTCACAAGAAACACCCGATATGTACATACATGCATACATGTGTGCTTACTAGGTATGTCATCTCTTAGCGGCATCATGCAGAAAGCTGAATTTATCTGCGAATGAGACGGGCAGGTTGTCCGTTCTGTTTATTTTGTTTTATTTCGTATGAATCCTTCGTGCAGGTGACAGCGCAGGATTAGCCAGATGTATGATAATTTTATATATCCTTGCGACGTGGTCCCTTATTGACCTCCATGAATGCAAGAGGGCTACCTTCTGTTCTTTATATTCTTCATGTTGTGGTTAACGTCCCAGTGGCTGACCATGTGCCAGTATCCGGACGTTCTTCTCGTATATGATCGGTTAAGATTCTTTAGATACTGCGACACATCGGATACTAAGAAATGGTCAGCCACTGGGACCATTTACGTTAGGTACATTTTCTCGTTCTGCGAAAGGTGAGGCAGGAATTGGCAGCTCATTTATTTATTCATTTCCCGATCGATTTTTGCCTGTTTTTACGCCACCCTACACTCTTCCTTTATGGATTAGCTACCTAGAGTCACGTGACCCTGTCACAACATTCAGACTTTGTTGTATTGGTTCAAAACAGTTCTGTTTTGTTTTTTTCAATTTTAAATTTTCGTGGAAGTTGACGAGAAAACGGATCGCGTGTTTTCGCAAGAACTAGCACGCGATGTCTTAATATCTACGAAAAATTCATTCAGTAGAGCTAGACCAGAAATCCTCTCTATATAAGGATGACGAGTGAAATCACTCGAGTGCCACCGAGGCAATATCGGGGTAAGTAACCGATAAACCCTCATGATGTTATAGGCAAGGATTACCCAACTCCACTATTCGGAGATAAATCTGCGGCTACTCTCTCGGCGGGATTTTCAGCTGTATTGATGTTACATATGTAGACCGAAGCTTTTCGCGCCTAATCGGACATAAAATTGACTGGCTTCTTTTCAGTTTCTTTATACTGACAATGAGTACTAGAAGTATCTACATTTAAATCAGCTGAAGTAGGGCGCACCGAGAAAACTGAGGATCCGTGCTATTGCATGCTACATTACAGAAAGTCTGTTTTTCTTGGATTTAAAATTGATGTCAGTATTTTCCGACTCAGTCTCCAAGGACTTGGCCACTTTTCTTACATCAAACATTCGAGATCAGTTCAATCCTTTACTATAAATTTTCTCGAGATAAAGGCAGTGGGTGCTAAAGTCAATTGATTTTCAACATGCGCCCTCCGGGAGATGTGTCAGGAATATTTCGAATACTCTGAAAAATGTTAAATATCATTTTTCACAGCAATTTCCGAATTTTGATCGCATTCTCGAAATTCTCATTCGAATCCCGTCCAGTTGTGATGAAAAAAATCTCGACAGCTTCCCATTGCATGTTACCAGGGCAACTATTTTCTCTGTGTCTGTGTAAGAGGAACCTCAAGTTGATCGAGCGGGGGACTGAAGAGGAACAGAGAGGAAATAGGGGGAATTGGAAAGAGGGAAGAAAGGGAGAGAGACGGGAGAGACGGGAGAGCCTAAAGACTGAAAGGAACGGGGAGGGCAGGTATCTATTTTGTCTAATGAGTTGTAATGCTCGCTCAACGAGACCGTTCGAGCGTAATTCGACTCCGGGCTTTCTTGCCCTCTTGCCGCCTTCCCCTTTCGTTTCGTCCCTTTCACCTTCAGCTGTCGCCACCCTGGAATGCTTTGCGAAGCAGTGATTCATGTATACATACCTATTTCCAACACACACCTAGTGTATAGATATGTGTGTGTGTGTACATACTTACACGTACCAGTAGCGACTTCTACCACGTAATCCTGAACATTGTACCTATAGGTGTGCCATACATTTTATACATCGACGTATCTCAAAGGGGATCGGGGAAACAGGAAACGGGAAATTCCATGCGACGACACTGGAATGGATTTTAATTCAACATTTTTGAAACATCCCAGAGCATTGGGGATCCTCAGAGACGTACTTTAACAATTCAGCGTTTCATGAATAGGATATTCGCCGAGGATCGTGATCGTGAAAGCCTGATCATTTTCAGAAATGAATGTCATTATATGCTATATGTTTAGCCTTATGTCCACCGATTATTCTGAGTCAGGAAATATATATCCAAGAAAATCAGCTCCACCGACAAACTAGCTAAAGAACCAAGCTTCTATTCACCTCCTTGTAAAGTCCTCCTAAAATCTTTTGAAACCTCATGAGGGCTTCTGGCGATGAATTATATGCCAGTTTTTCAAGTCTTACTCGGTGAATGTGTAACAATTTCGAATCAGTTGTGGCGGTAGTACATATGTTCATGGTTACAGAGGTCAGAAGAACTAAAGTGAACTAAAATATTACATACGTATACTGCATCGGTATTACTTATACATACTACGTCACTATAGCGACCAAGTCATCGCTATCTACAGTGTCGCCGATGTTTACCTTATACTCACCCGGAGGTATACCGACCCCATCACCAGAGTATTCAGGAAGGGCTGCACGATCGAGAGTCTAAATTATTTAAAAAGCATTACTCCTCTTCGCTGAGTATCCCGGCGGTTGAGCTTGCTGGTTCCACTGCCACCATGGGGACGACGGCCGACGGGGTTCCATTCATGCTTATTTCAAGCTCATTGTGCGCTGCTGTATCCATTCAGCCTTTGACTTGACGCTCGCGTTGCCTGTGTAAAGATCATAAAGAATCTAGGTTTTGTTGCGGCTTTCAGAGATGGAGAATATCCCCGCATGCGGCGTGGTACAAAGCACAGAGCTACTTCCAGCCGTAGTCGTAGAGCAACGAGTCTCTCACATCATTTCATGTTCTGAGTTCAGACGGCTTCAGTGTCACATGAGACATGGTCGTGTATGTCGTCGTGTCGAGCCGAAGAATTTTATTATTCCCGGTTCCAACTCGGATTTCTTGAATCTTGACATAGGTACACGGACATTACTGTGCATAGAGATGTTCTGTAGCTTCGAATATATTATGAGCAATTTCATAATGTTGTTATTGAAATAAAAAAAAAAATTTAATCAAAAGTTAACAAGTAAAAGAACATATGGAATTCAAAATTAGTAGAAAACACTCTTTCGACGGACGTGAAATGATTATATTTACGTATAGGGTACTGACGATGCGGAATTCCACTTTGAGATAGACGTCGAATTTGTTCAAAGTCTTTAGTCAAGAAAAGTTTCATAATCTCAGGTGCAGAACAGAACAATGTTTTTTTTCATTGATTTTCGACCTTTTTTCTTCTGTCAACCTACTACCATTTAAACCTACGTGGAGTGTCAAAATTCTTGTACTCTTCACTTTTCAAGGTGATACATAGTCGGTGATAGTGCAATACCGCGTAAGAACAAAAATAGCAAAAATTAGATTTGGTGTGCATAGTATGTATTTTTTTATTCTTACATAGAATGCACACCGAATCTCATTTTTGCTATTTTTGTACTCACGCAGTACACCGACGACATGCGTTTTTGGAGATACAGTAATTTAAAAAAAAAGGATAAAACCCAGTTTCGAATCGCTGCTCCTTTTGATGTACCGTAGATAGAATTTTTCAGCGAATGTATACTTTGGTACAATGATACCATAGGTGCATTCTTGTACGTATCGAATTACGTAAAACATGAGGACTACGTAAAGTAGTGTATCCATATATTGACGTCAATACATTGAAATTTTAACTAAATATGTACAAATATTTCATGCATCGCATGGTTCAAAATTCATCACAATACATGTAAATATTTGGATGCTGTACAGACAGGATACTGGTTTTTGTCGCACCTCAAATCTGCGACCAAGGATAAAGTAATGTACATTAATGCTTTCTCAGTGTCTAACTTTTTTCCGACTTTTTCGGAAACAAGACCCAATTCTAGTCGTATTTCATGTGCTCATGGCCGAAATTATAATAATAATAATCATAACCCCTTTTAAAATTAATATAATATTATTTTATTGTATTGTATCCGAAAAAGTCAGAAAAAAACAGTTAGCGACTGGAAAAGCATTAATGAACATTACTGTACATCTCTTTTTAAGTTGGCAATACTCTGAACAAAATCTGGCTTGACAGATGAAGCGACACGAACATCGTATATTCCGTAGCTCTCTATCTTTGTCTTGGGTATTGCCAACTTGAAAAGAGATATACCCTCGGTTGCAAATTTTAGGTGCGACAGAAGCCGGTATTCTATCTGTACAACGTTTAGATCAGACTGCTTAAAAACGAATCACGAAAAGAATAGAAAAGATCCACTTGAATATCGTGCGACTTCATCAGTCAATATCTTACTCTTTCGGGTGACATAACAGAGAGTGTGAATAAAGTTAATATTTCTGATTCTATATGTATTCCATAGGAAATCGAAGAGGCAGCGAGAGCGACTATGCAGATACGTTTACAATCAGATCCTGACAGCCAAGTGCACACAGCTCAACGGCTCATGGCCTGAACCGGATGACCCACGGTGGAATAGTGGCGAATATGCAGACCTGCTACCAGACTGGTTCCCGACGAATTCTAGTAATGCGACAAACCCTTGGTTCCCAGAAAATGCAACTGTCGCCACAATCCAGGGTAAGTCCGAACCGTGCAGTGTTGCTCCGTGTGAGAGAGGTACGCTTCTGATCAATACCGTTGTACAAAAAAACGTATCATTCCCTCATAAATGTAAAGCGATTTGGAAACCGAGCCATTTACATTCTAATCCGAGGGAATCTTGATGGCTTTTTTAAAATTGGGATCACGATTCGCTGCACGATGTCTACTGGAATCCACACAATCGGATAAACAAGCTTAGGCTAGTAAAAGGGAGGAGAAGAAATCGAAGAGGAATCAAGATGGAATTCCACGTTGTCGAGAAAATTATATTTTCGCAATCAATTACTGGGTCAAGTTCCGTTTGTGAATAATATGAGGTTCTTTCCTCTTCGATCTCTTATGAAATCGGTATTGCATAAATCCCTCTCTGAATGACACAGATGAATCGCTGAGCCCCGTACTTCCGCCGTTCGAGTTGTGGCAGACAATCTTAATCGCTCTCTCACTGGCAATCTGCATAGTGCTGACAGTTGGAGGAAACATCTTGGTTCTCCTAGCGTTCATCGTAGACCGTACAATCAGACAGCCCAGCAATTATTTCATCGCTTCCTTAGCCGCTACCGACATGCTTATCGGTGAGTATTTGTCGAAAATATCTATTAAGCAAAAAAGTACTTGTCCAAATTTGAGAATCCACAATGTTATTTCGTACTATTTTATAACACAGTCCCCCCCTAGCAATGGCATACATATGTCGTCCAGGTCACTGAGTGAATGCCGTAAAGCGAAATGAATAATTGAATATACCCGGATGCAGAAGTGGACACCCATGGGGAATCACTGACACGAGATCATGAATAACGAATTGACGTCGTTATGTTACAGGCACTGTTTCTATGCCGTTTTACACCGTCTACGTGCTGATGGGATACTGGGATTTGGGCCCGTTGCTCTGCGATCTTTGGTTATCAGTGGACTACACGGTGTGCCTTGTCTCTCAGTATACCGTCTTGCTGATCACCATTGATCGGTTTTGTTCAGTGAAGATAGCCGCGAAGTACCGAGGCTGGCGAACCAAAAACCGAGTTATATGGATGGTTACCATAACTTGGGTAATACCCGCACTTCTTTTCTTCATCAGTATCTTTGGCTGGGAACATTTCGTGGGATACCGAGACCTTCTACCAGGACAATGTGCAGTTCAATTCCTCAAAGACCCAGTCTTCAACACCGCCCTTATTATCGGCTACTATTGGACTACCCTGATAGTACTCTTCATTCTCTACGGAGGGATATATAAGACGGCCTACGACATGCAGAAGAAGAGCGAGGCTAAACAAAGAAAAATGCAGTCTATGGTCGCTCTGAGTGCTGGCGCCATGTCTGGAATGGCGGGTCGTGCAGCAGGAATTGGGATTTCAAAAACACAGAGCACGCTTGTTAGCCAAGACAATCCAAAGGCGACTGGTACCAGTGCCAGCGCCCAGACCGGACTGCAAATTCCTCCTAGCAGTAGACCAGGGGCTGGCAGTGGCGTGGGCGGTGGCGGTGGAGCCGAAGCTACCGAAAGCCAAAGAGCATCTACAAAATCAGCTGGAGGTATCTCTGCGCCGGAATCTACCGGTAAACAACAAAGCGCATCGGGTGGGCCCTCTGATCTCGAAAAATCTGAGAGGTCCAGTAGTCCAGCCTTTGACTCGGATGAAGACAGCACCGTGGGTCCAGCGCAGCAGCCGATCTATTCTAGAAAGCCAAGATCGTCTTTGGCGGGACTTGTCGCAAAGTCCGGTGCTCTGCAGGTCTTTGGCGGGAATAACGGGAAGCTCAATGGCGCCGTCCCCGTGAAATCAGATGTCAATGCTGCCCGGAAGGCTACGTCACCGACGATGGTGACCTCTGCCACCGACAGTGGCGCCAATGTTCAAAAGTCTCAGGCTCTGCCGAAGATTCACGAACAATTTCCCATCGACACGGATAGGTCTAGCAGCACGATAACACCGGAGAAAACATCGCGGAGAGAAGCATCGCGACCGAGACAAGTTAACAGCTCCGAAAGTCGAGTAGATAGCGAAGACTCCTCCGAAGTGACGCCATCGGCACAACAGATAAATCAGACCACATCGCCTCCGGGAACCCGCCACTACGGGTGGAATATCGTTCCACCGCCAACGCAATTCCAAAGCAGTCCACCGGCTTCGGAGAGCTCTCCGGTATCGTCGTCGTCGGAAAGACCCAGGAACTTTCAAGCCTCTGCACAAACACAAGCCTCCTACGACGCCCTGACGGGGCTGGATGGTGCCGACTTGAGGTACATGGACGAGAGCTCGGTGATAGTCCCAAGTCCTTCGTATGAAAGTCCTCCGTCGTCATTTTCATGCAGTCTGGCAAACCCCCTTTCGACAGCTCCTCCGTCTCCACTTTTGGGAAACTCCGGGACCTCCGCAGCGAACACCAGCCTACTACAAGCAGCCCTGATAAGAGCCACTGCTCAACAAGCTGCCACGAACCAGATCCCAGCCCAGAACCAACACCAGCATCCACCGCAACATCGCCAACCTTCACATCCACCGGTCACTCATGCATCGAGCCAGACTCATCCACCGCGCGTGTTCATAACTCATCAGAGTAACGTTGCCTCACAGACTTCACCTACCGTAAGCAAAGTGAATACGGAAGTAACTGTTAAGGCCGAGGACACTCGGAGGCAGCCTGTCACGACTGTGGTAAGTGCGACGCCTCTTCAAGAGTCTTCAATCAGTGGGACCGAAAGGAACTCTGATCATCCCGTAAAGAGCGTACCTCCGGCCCAGAATTCTTCACCCAGTAGCGTGGTACCAACGATTTCTGGGACAACGAGTGCAGAGGCTAAGAGGCAGTCGAAAAAGCGAGAGGTTCCCGCTGACGGTGAAGAGTCTGGTTCAAAGAGGGATTTTGTAAAGACAATTGGGAAGCGTCTGAAGGTCAAAACTCAAAAGAAGGACCCTACCGTGGGTCGGCAGAAGTCCAGGACCGAAAACAGAGCACGGAAAGCATTCCGAACAATCTCTTTCATCCTCGGGGCCTTCGTTGCTTGCTGGACTCCCTACCACATTCTGGCACTGGTCGAAGGATTCTGCGCCAGTCCACCGTGTACCAACGAACACCTTTACATGTTCTCGTACTTTTTATGCTACGCCAATAGTCCCATGAACCCGTTCTGCTATGCGTTGGCGAACCAACAGTTCAAAAAGACTTTTACCAGAATACTGAAGGGTGATCTTCACATGACGTGAGGTGTGAACTATATAGATACTAATTTCAATTGTAACTATCCACTTTAAGTATAATAATTGTGCAATGAATGCACGTATGTGATCTGATTTATGATACAATTGGATCTACTACATTCTAGTCCGAATTACACATATGTATACAGAAGACATTTGCATCTCTATATATATATATATATATATATATATATATAAATATATATACAAAGGTAGTATAGAAATATAGCATGTATAGGCCTGGACAATAATTTAAGTTTATAAGAGAATCGGAAACCGGTACGAATTACGAATATGTGTCTGGGGTAGAGTACCAATAAAATTATATAATATTCTGCCGTTGTGTACATATATTACTTGAGAATTAGTGCTAGCGATGCCTACCAAATGTTATGTAAATAATGTATATGTGTGAATATCCATAAATTCATAGAAAGAAAGAAAAAGGAGAAAAAATCAATGAGTCCGAACGTGTCTCCACGCGTGAGAAATCACTCGCACGTATCGGCACTCGTTCGTAAGCAAAAAAAAATTAGTGATGTCAAAAGACGATGATATGATATCAGACGGAAAACATTATACCTATAGATAGGAGTAAAGCTTTAAATGGAAAAATATTAATATTTAGTAATAGGCGTTAGGGCAATATTTAACGTTTACGATAGTAACATAATTCATGGGCTGTAATTACAATAATATAATATGCAGATCTACGGGTCACGTGGAATGCACGGCGAAAGACACAAAGTGATTTATTGAGTGTCGCGTGCTAATTCTTACTCCCTATATACACGGGCGATGAGTAGTTACGTACTATTGAGCGAGTATCAGGGGCTGATCCGATTTATTCCTCGCGCAATTATCAGCAGCGATAGAATTGAACCGCGGCTTTCAGCTTTTTTTAGTTGTTATTTGAATAATTAATCCCCTTCAAAGAAAAAAAGAAAAAAAATACAGATTGCAATCGACCCACTAGATATACGAAGGACCTTATCGGCCCCGGTATGTGTGTACGTGTGCGGATGTATGAACGTGCAATTCGCGCGAGCGTTATATAGTCAGTTATGTCAGTTGTAATCATGTGTGTTTGTTAATTGTCTGACGATGAGTAAATACAGGCGAGAGTGCGCTCTGTGCGTAATTAGAACGAAGTTCCGAAGGAGTGCGACCACCGGATGCGCAATGTCCTGCACGCTTAACTTTACCCACAAACTACGTGTCTATATGTAGGGTATGTGTGCTAGCATATATGTATACGTACATAACATACGTTATATATATAGAATAAACCGAGGTAGGAACGGTTCGACTAGGGTAGGACAGGGCGAGTAGCTCGCCGTACTGACAACGAGCCCCTGTCGGCGCGGCCTCATCCTCCCTCAAATTCCCAACCCTTGCCGGACGCGTACCTATGTCGGTTTTACGCTTAACTTGACTATTCGAAATAAATCGATGTTAGAGCTGTGAAGAGCAGCTGCAGCGACTATGGAGACAAGTGAGACTACTTTATGTATGACGATATACTCCATTGCTTGTATGCACACAATTATACAGTTATAGAGTCCTAGCCAGCGAGCGGACATTTGGTTGACCGGAAGGATCGATTTGCGAACGCGGCCTTGACATTTTCTTGCGATAGTTTGCCATGCTCATGCTTTTCCACCAATCAACGTTGCTATGGGCAAGAGACAGGCAGCCCAGTAATCGAGAGGAGATTGACAATAATTTAAAATGATTGAAAGCTGACCTGAGGCCATTTTTAATTTTTTCAAGAACCGGAATTGATGGGCTTCAAGATGAATTCGGTCCAATCACTTTGAACCTTTTTTATGTGCCAGATTTCATTCAATTTCAAAATATGAATCGAAGAAAATCGACACAACATTTATTTCGCTAATGAGAATCCGGTGAAATAAGAAACGACAAAAAGTCGATCCACTGAAATGCAATCAAAGGAATTGAATATTCAACAGAATTGGAATCTGCGATGGTCCGACCCGAAATTTAAGGAAATAAGTATTCGAAAATCGTAAGACAAATTCTCTGCAATCTTCTTCCGTTTGCTGGAAAGTTACTATAACAAACCGCTGGACTGCTTTCAACCGGAAAAATTGTCGAGCGTATGCATGGATTCGCAATGGCATCATCCTTCATAAGTTCTACCCGGATCCAATAAGTTTACACATAGTTTTGCGAAAGTGACGATGGGTTTCTCAATAATATCTCAATGATAATAAAATCCTTCTAATTATTTAAGGATTCATAATCACTACAGAAAAACCGACACTCATGAGTATTACGTATCTGTATTTATCATGTATCAAACAAAACTATTGTTTTGAGAAGGAGCTCAATCAATTAAGTCGAGTCAAATGGTATAAGCGTTGGCCTGACGTTTCGGCAATGGTATGCTGCCCTCATCAGAAGCTATTTATTGAAAAAAATAATTTAAAAAAATTGTTTTGTCTTTTATATGATTTGAACATTCGACTAATTTTTTGTAATTATTTATTTCAATAAATAGCCTCTGATGAGGGCAGCATACTACTGCCGAAACGTCAGGCCAACGCTTATACCATTTGACTCGACTTGATTGATTGAGCTAGTTCTCAAAATTATTACCTAGTTCGAGGGATATCTTCACGATGAATAAAACTATTGTTGTTGCTGCTGCTACTACTTCGGCTACTGTTAATACTACTACTTCTACTACTACTATAGTACTAGCGATTATACTATTATATTATTATACGATTATGCACCAGGTATTCTAAGATATAACTAATATAATATAGAGTGATAATACCTAGGTTAACGACAATAGACCTATACTAGTTATATGATCGTATTCTTGATGTTTGAAATGCGTTAGCACTTTCGTACCAAGAATATGAAAGCTTATTGTACATACACCTTATAATATAGATATACATAGATAAATAGGAAAACTGTATACCTTGTAGAATATATAAACAATTAATAGAGTAACATGCATTCTGAGTAAATTGATTATCAATAGACAGCAGAGCTGATGTAGCTATATATAATTGAGGGGTCTGCCAGGCGTGCAGCTTATTGAATAACCACAACAACATTAAACAGCGGGAGGAGAATATACAGTCTAATTGTCATCACTTTCATTTGAGAATGGTTTGGTTGGTATTTTGTTTCTTCTGCGAATTGGACGGTATAGACTTTGACGAGTTTTTCTACTTCGAATTCACCCTATTGTTGGCGCTGTCACCGACACTCCAATTTTTTTTTTTTCTTATTGAATTTCAGCAGATCTCGCCCTTCATCGGTTTGCAAATGAACTCAGATTCAGAATATCGATAACGTAGACTATAGATTACATACGCAGACGGACTCACCGACGCTGTTACACACAGTCGGTAAGGTTGACAGATGGCCACTGTGTGAATTATTATCGATTTATGTGTATACGGTATATTATACTATGGTTTTTTGAGAGAAAGCTGCAGTAGTTTAGAAAAATTTGAAGTCTGCCAACTAGAAACATAGGATTCCAATTCATGAATGATTTCGATCTGATCGACTAAGAATATCTCCTCGGTGATGAATCGTATGAAAAAACATCGACGATAAAATAGTTAGCGCCCCAATTGACAGTAGAACTCGTGAGCCCTGCTTGAAAAAGTTACAGCAAGAGTTTCCAGAGCGAAGGACGGGTATTCCCCGACAAGACTGCGCAGCATGCCCCGCGCAGACTTC
Source organism: Tenthredo notha (assembly GCA_914767705.2). Classification (NCBI taxonomy): domain Eukaryota; kingdom Metazoa; phylum Arthropoda; class Insecta; order Hymenoptera; family Tenthredinidae; genus Tenthredo; species Tenthredo notha. Next base: position 4,776,697 of record OU611916.1, read on the forward strand.
GGCGCGTACTATGAAATGCGCAGAAATCAATGTGGTCATTTTCGAAGCATGCGCCCCGTGGATCGGTTAATATATCAGTAAGAAATACAGATATCCGGGTGAATCTTATCAAACATTATATCTCACGGATAATAAGAACTTGGGGACTGAATTTGATATCAAATAATACACGTGCAAACAAGGTCCGGGTGTATTCCATATCGTAGCAACTTGACAAATTTCACACAACTCGTCCAGGGATGTGTTGAACCGTGCTGCATTGATAAACGAATTCTACACAATATGGATGAGAATTTGAGCAGAGGATATGTTCAGCTGGGCAAAGCCCGAGGCATGAACGAGTTCAAGTTCACGAACGGTTTTGCTCATTTGTCACCGCCGGTTGACAAGTGTAACTTTGTATATTTTGCCCTTGTCTTGGCTGGCGCAGGATTTCTTTTACCTTACAACAGGTAATATGTATACCTATGTATATGTATAATTTGTTCATTTGAAATACGATAGCAAAACACAAGTACACATTTTTGTGTTTATAGTAACCTAAAATCAAGTCTTGTTGTTATAATATCATCATCTTCCACTTTTAATCTTCCTAAAAATGCTACATAGTCACACATATCATCTCCATACCCATGTGTATTACATATGCATATGGCATGTGGCTCTAGGTTGTTTTTTTAAGCCGTTGCCATCCATGCAGTAAGAAACTAATAAACTAGTCAATAGTCTACATAGACTTATTGTTTCAGCTTTGTCATCGCTGTAGATTATTTTCAAGCACGATATCCTGGTACTACGATAATCTTCGATATGTCGTTAGTTTACATAACGATGGCCTTCTTCGCGGTTTTTGCAAACAATATATTGGTAGAAACTTTGTCTCTCAACACGAGGATAACATTTGGTAAGTACTTTCGACCATCTTACCATATAGACGTCTTTCGAAGTTTTTTCTTTGGTGTGTAAAAGCATTTCAACTAACTTGATGTATAACATTTACAGGATACCTAGTATCATTTGTTACTTTGAATTTTGTGGTGATTTGTGAAATCTGGTGGGAGCTGTTTGGTGTAGCAGCTTCGTACACCATCAACCTAGTTGCTGTAGCCATTGTATCTTTGGGCTGTACAGGTCTGTAAAAACATTTTGAGCCAGAGTTAACTACCCTGGTAGAGGTTTCGCATAGATTCGGATCGGGCAACTTTTCTATCCGTTTGAATCCATTTCATTCCGAAATATGTCCACAAACGAATTGGTTTCATTCCGAGTGAATCAGTTAAAAATCCGAATCGTATCCGCTTGAATCCGTTCGAAACCGACCGAATCCGAATTGATCTGAAATCGTGGAGATTCGAATCCGAGTGAATCTGAAATCGCAGAGATTCCAATCCGACCGAATCCGAGTCAATCTGAAAGAGCAGAGTTTCCAATCCGTTTGAGTCCAGACGACCAGACTGATGAAGTGAGAAAAACTTGTTTCAATCACTTTCGAATGCATATATGAAGGGTTCAGAGCCAGAGTAGCCCAACCCACATTGTCGATAAGGCCTGTTTTAAATGGCTAATGATAGTTGAAATGAGCTTGATCGGCAATGTGGGTTAGGCTACTCTGGCGCTGAACCCTTCATATAGAAACTGAACTAGAGATAACGCATCGGCGAAAGGAGATTAGAAATATTGTCCTTATTAGCAGCCTCATTCAGAATGAACTTTTGAATTGATGAGAATGAAATAGTATATTATGTGGCATGCCCGTAGATCAAGTGTCTTTCGGCGAGGATAATGATTTCAGGACGAGCTAAAGGCGTAAGCGAGTTCTGAAATTATTAATCGAGTCAAAATCGGTTTACGGGTGCGCCCCATACCATATTTTTTTCGGAATAGGCTTGAAAAGTCACTTTGACGCTTGTTGAAATTCGCACTTGGTACGACGAAGAGTGAGGTTATGGCGCGATCTGTCGCGCACTTCGAACTGCGCATCAAAAATGCGTTTCGAAGACCTTATACGGCAGCTCTGGAATGCGCATTTCGAACTGCACATCCACACTGACGTATAAAGACTTTATTGGGCAGTTCTGAAATTAGCCGTATAAAGTGCTACTTTACGGATCGAAAACAGGCGTCAAACAATGACTTTTTAATGCCTATGCCGAAAAAAGATTGTTTCAGCGTTATTTAGGAATTATTCGTATTGCAGTTAGCATTGATTGAGAAACTGCGAAGGATTGAAATTTGGTAGATAGCCACAGACCCATTCGGATTGAACGTACAGATTAAGTAGGATTGGAAGTGGTTACCGGATGAGTGTCGGATTCGCTCGGATTGAACGTACGGATTGCATAGGATCGGAAGTGAGTTCCAGATTGATGTCGGATTCACTCGGATTGGATGTACGGATTGAATAGAATTGAAGTGAGTTCCGGCTTGGTATCGGATTCGCTCGGATTAGTTATGCGGATTGAATAAAATTGACAGTGAGTTCCGGATTGATGTCAGATTCGCTCGGATTAGTTGCACGGATTGAATAGGATTGAAAGTGAGTTTCGGATTGGTGTCGGATTCGCTCGGATTAGTTGGACGGATTGAATAGGATTGAAAGTGAGTTCCGGATTGGTATCAGATTCGCTCGGATTAGTTATGCGGATTGAATAGGATTGACAGTGAGTTTCGGATTGGTGTCGGATTCGCTCAGATTGAACGGACGGATTAGTATGGACTCGACGTACGGATTGAATAGGACTGAACGTCAGTTACGGATTGGTGTCCGATTCATTTGGATTGAACTCAAAGTCAATGCAAGGATTGAGATAGATTAAAAACCTGCTTCGGTATGCCTCAGATGATTCCGTATTCTTAAGGTGACAGATTTTGCAATGGATCCGAAAAGTTCGGATTAGGCCGGATTGAAGTCCTATCCGAAACCTCCACCAGAGTATGTAGTGAGAGCTTACCAGCAAGCAAACACAGCATACACAATAGACGTTGTAAATAAAGCATACACAATGGACGTTGTAAATAAAATGGGATATGATTGATCCAATCTGATGGGACAGTCCAATAATATGACCTTGTGTTGGTATAAGTTGGAAAGTTTCCAGTGACTTCATTTTGTTCAGCCCTTATCGAAATATCTCTCAAATTCGAAAGCGAGACATTATCACTAAGCTAACTTTGAACAGAAAAGTCAAAACTCAAAATCATGATCATAAAACTATAGGCAGTTGATCCATAACCAGTTTTTTTCTCACATCTTATGATTGGTGTTACATCATAAACAATCCGATTCATTTTTCAGTTCAACAGTCGAGCTTCTATGGATATACTTCAATGCTTCCGAGTCGTTATACTCAAGCTGTTATGGCTGGCGAAAGTAAGTACATGAAGCAAATGCTTGTTGAACTAGAAGTAGCGGTACTATAATTACTGAATAGCATCTATCTGCGAAATTTAGGGCACGTAAAACTTTGCAGTTTCCGCAACTCCCGCACAACTAACGTCTGAGAAGTTGAATAAAGAGTCGATACTTCTATGTATACATAGAATAGAACAAATTTCTTCTGACCCTGACAGATACAAGTGGAGTAATGAATTGGTAATATAAAATCTGCTCCATTTAGGTGCTGCCGGTTTTTGGGTGTCGACCAATCGCATAATAACTAAATCATTAGTAAACGATGAGCGTGGAAACACATCGATGTTCTTCGTTTTGTCCATCCTGACGATCGTGATGTGCTTTGTGCTGCATCAGCTCGTACGGCAAACTGACTTCGTCCAGTTCTACATAACGCTATGCCAAGAAAGGAATAGAATTACCTTAGAGCCAACGGAGGATGTGGGTTTGGTAAGTGAATAAAGCCTCTCGGCGTTAAATCATGCCCCTTGACGTGAAAAAATAATTGAAAATCAGCCAAATTCAACAAATGAGATAATCAAAGAAGACACCACGCTTGTTTCAGCCGCACGAGTTTTAACTTCATTTAATGAACCTGTGATAGTGATACTTGACACAATGCTCATATCCAAGGAAATAATCGAACTTTACTTATTGACAGATGGATCCCCTAGACCAGATTGGAGATCCAGCAAAAGGTCAATACGGCGTCCTAAAACTTCAGACAAGCCCTCCAGCTACAGACTTAGCTAGTGGTGGCACTGCCGGTGTTGCCAGTAATGGTACGTTTACCGCAATCATTGTACAATATATTTATTTCGTAAATTATTTTACATTCTTCATTATTGAAAATTGAATTTTCAGAGTAATCAGAGTATGGACAGTGACAGCTATCTTCCATTGAAGTTGATTTCGTTATTTTAAGAATAGAATTTATGTGTGTAGTCTCCTTCATTTACCGTGGGAACCGAATTATTCCTCTTAGAGTATTATAGTGTAGATTCAAGGCAACGGAAAATTGACATGGGTAAAATTTCCAGAGAGTCTGAGAAAAAGATTGAATTGAAGTAGATATACTAGGAAAGAAGTCGTCTGACTCTTCTCTTATAGTGGAACACATCGTCAAACTTCATAATTCAACTTTGTACAGGGCTGTATTCGGCGTTTTCGTTCAGTAATCCGGTTTATGAGCCTGGTGCACCTTCCGGAAATCCTCCCGGCAGCGCTGGCCCAACGTACAAAGTCGAAGATGTCGTTGTCCGTGCACGAGGCACTTATGGAACCCGGAGCAGTAGGCCTTGGTCAGGCATTAAAAGTAAGTTCACGAAATTATTGTTTATTATAAGTTATCAATTATAGAATGATTGTAGACGCATGAGCGTTAATTGATGTAATTATCACTGAAACTTCGTGTATTTTCTACAGTTCTAGTGGGAGTATGTATGTGAAGATTTATCTTTGATATTTCCCAAACTGTACTGAGATTTTGAACACGGATATTAAAAATCTCAAAAGGTTTTACTTTAAAGGTTTTAAATAACTGATTTGACGAATATTTTTGGCACTTTTCAGGAGGTTTGTTTGCGCGATTAGAGGTCGCCAAATTGATCTTTCCATATATGGCAAGCATAGGGGTAGCCTATTTCGTCACGCTCTGCCTCTACCCGGGAATAGTTTCCGAAATCATATCCTGCAAATTTGAATCGTGGATGCCGGTGATTCTAATGGCTGCCTTCAATGCTGCAGATTTACTCGGCAAGGTATAATGCAATTTCTAATATTCCAGAGATAAGACCATAAAACTCATAGATTTCACAATAATTTCATGGGATTTTAAAAACCACTAATGTAAATATACTTTTACTACACCTCAGGTTCTGGCCTCAATTCCTTATGAATGGACGCGGACGCAGCTATTGTACTTTTCTGGTGCCCGCGCAATACTCATCCCCTTGTTTCTGCTGTGCGCCATTCCAAGGCGAGCTCCGATATTATCTGGCGAAGGCTATCCATTATTATTCTCGCTGTTGCTAGGACTGACCAACGGAATTGTCGGCAGCGTACCTATGATTCAAGCACCGAGTAAGGTGCCCGAGGAGCATAGAGAATTAACGGGTAAACAGTCAACTCTATAATTAATGGATATAATAACCGAGTGGTTGTGACCACCCACCGATGTTGTGGGCACCAGACTCGAACCAAGATTCCACAGATTAAGTTTCCGTTTACAAAGTTTCAAAGCTCGCACGGTTTTCATTAGAGAGATTTCAAAAATTTCACGAGGATTCCACCGGTTTTGCAAGGATTCGATTACATTGTATGAATTGATGTTAGAATTGTATTACATACATTGTAGCTTACAGAGGGCTGTTGACAAAGTTTGTCATTCAGCATTGCACAAAAATGCCGCGTTTTCCTTTTATCTCATTGAATGCATTGAATTGACTCAAATATTTCATGAATTCCGCTGGGATTCCATTAATTTTACAATTTTTTCTGAAATCTCACAAATTTCATACTCCACTGAGTTTACACATGGATTTCACTGAGCCATGATTGCTTTATTGTCTGGCATATCATGGATTTCCAGTTTGTCGTTATATGAGCATATTCACTGCACTTTTGATCAAAGACATTTTTTATCAGACATTATGGCTGGATCTTTCAGAAAAAGCTACAGAACAAGATGCATCATCGCGTTTGTTACTTCTTAGGTAACATCATGACGCTGTCCTACACAACGGGGCTGACTGTTGGATCCCTGCTAGCTTACATGCTCGACGCTTGTCTAGGGCCTCCTCTCCAAACAAAAGACATATGCCCAAAAGCTCGGAAGATCATATCAGTGGCAGTGAACAACGTGACATCGAGCATCTTCATGCAGACGAGCACATCGTCGCCAATTACCACCGGGCTCCCATTAATGGATAAAATCACACGGATTCCAAAACTGAAAGCCATTGCAACCACGATCACCGCTGCTGTGGCTACCACGGTCTTCTCTAATGACACCGCGATTGCTATGTCCAACAGCAGTTTACTCCATGCCGCAACAACTACACTGCCTAAAATTTTGGTCAATGCAACTGTGGTGAACAACGCGATTTTACAGCATTAAGCTGATGGGGACCGCAGACCGAGGACGGTCGAGATTACGTTATTTATGATCACGTAATTATACGCGTCTATGTATATCATTATACTTGTTAAAGTTGAACAACTTTGTCGTTCACCGTTCGGTTAAAATGTTGTATGTCTGTATGTCTGTTTTCCGTGCGTATTAGGGTGGTCCTTATTTTGGTCATTATGGAATTTTAATAGACCCGCCCCCTAAAACCCTTCCAAATGAATGAAAAAAAAATTCCCGTCGAGTTTGAGCCCTTAATATTGAGGGGATATGAAAGGTAAAGTATGCACCTCGAATTTTTGGCAGCCCGTTTCCCAGCTAGCACACATCCGATCGATGTAGAATTGATATCAGTGACGCAGAAAAAGCGCACGCAGGGTATGATGCTCTTGGATTTCCAAAAAGCGAATATGTTCCGGGCGTTTTCATATTTATCAAGTACAACGTCAGCAACAACAATTATTCATTACAGAGCACTCTTGATGAAAATCTGTACATTTTAATTTCACTTTTTGGAAGTCCAAGAGCATCATGCCCCCTGTGTACTTTTTCTGCGTCAACGATATCAATTTCACATCGATTAGATGTGTTTTAGCTGGGAAACGGGCTGACAAGAATTCGAGGTGTATGATTCACTTTTTATTCACTCCTCAACTATAATCGCCACTTTATTGACCTGAAAAGCGGGCATAAAGTAGCATATTATTCCCTCTTATACTTTTGCGGGAAATAATGTACATTATTTCCCGCAAAATTTCTGAGAATTGATAAATTGGTTACAGTTGAGGAGTGAATAAAACATTGTATGCAACATGGGAATAAAGTGCATCATTCCCGAGGGCTTACTGCCCTCGGGAATAATCTTCCACTTTATTCCTACGTTGTATAATGCATTATTATATCGCCTTAAAATTAACCCGACCCCCAAGACGACGAAAGTTTGAAATGAGAAATTGCACTTATTTTTCAAAACTAAACTCTGAATTTCCATAACTCCGATGATTGTGGATGAAAAAATCTGAAATTTGGTATAGTCATTCTTACTTGTATATTGTACGATTAATGAAATGGATTCTGAACCGGATGTGTTTGACAATTCTAGATACAGCCAATCGGCGCTCTGGATTACAAAAATTTAGAGCGCCTATTGGCTGTTTTTTCAATTGTCGAATACATCCGGCTCAGAATCAATTTCATGAAGCGTACAAAATGGTGCATTAGAACAATTTTCAGATAATTAATCTTCTTATCTTTCAATGTGATGAAATTTTTTTTTTTTCCTAAAGCTAAGCATTAAAAGGTATCAATATAATTATCTAAAAACTGTTTCAATGCACCATTTTGTACATCATACAAGTACAAATAACTGTACCAAATTTCAAAAATTTTTTTCATCAATAACTATCAGAGTCATAAGAATTCAAAGTTTAGTTTTAAATTTTTTAAAATATATGCAATTTCCCACTTAAAACTTTCGTCGTCTTGGGGGTCGGGTTAATATTAATATTAGGAATTCAAACTTGGAAGAGATTTTTTTCTTAGTTATTTGAAAGGGTTTTAGGGAGTGGGTCTATTGAAATTCCAAAAGGACCAAAATAAGGACCACCCTAATGCGTATTATGGAGAGATGAACCTGATATAACGGCAAAAATTCGCACGGGTTTTCGACTGCAGTTTCTTTGAGACTAGCGATCTATAATTATTATTATTATTAACGGTGAAAATATATTTTATGTGACCTGTGCAGAGAAGGTGCTACAAATTATTACATCATCATATACTATAGCATAATTACCCTATAGCACATTCCCAAAATACCTATATCAATATTTTACCTACATGTAGCGGTAATGTTAAACTGTTACAGGCAAGGACAATTCTTATTATATGTAATAATACTCATAAAGCATGCTGATAACTTATGAAAAATATCAATATAGCATGGATATTCGCTGTTGCTCTTAATAGTATAGGACCACATCCCTGTATGGTGTATTATATCAGTTTCTCCAACATTTTCTAATTAACTCTAGAAACTCCAAGTTCACAGACTCTTTACATATTTGTGTGCAGAGACATACCATTTGATGAGATATTGAAAACAATTTCAATTTTAGCTCCGAATTTCAGATCTATCTGCCAATATATTTCACAGTTTCGGAGTTGTTCAAATTTTCCATAAAATTTCAGTTTCCCGGCAAGTTTTGAAGTGAAAATTCTGTCAGAGATGTCCATAGGATATACCCATCATATACGAATAAACCGTACATATGATATTTATGTCAAGTGAACAGATATCACTTTTTTTAGATCAGGGTTCTCTATCTTATACAGGGTGATGCATCTTGTGCGCACCACCACATATGGGTGGATTCTTCATAAAAATCTAAGACTAATCTTAGTTTTCCAAAAAGCTGTGGGCCTAATATAGTTTTCAAGCTACGGAAGATCTCAGTTGACAAATCGCAGAGCTTATAATACACATAGACAGGACACCGCTCAACTTACACTAATCGTCAACCCTGTCTGTGTCACTTATAAGTTCTGTTATTGGTCAACCAAGATCTTCCGGAGATCGATAACTATTAGGGAAAATCAGTCCTAGATTTTTATGAGGAATCTACCCTTGTACAGTGGGGCACGCAAAGTGAATCACCCTGTATGAAAAATTCATGTTCCGTGTGATTACCACTCTTTTCTTTTGAATTCCTTGTCGGATCTTTTCAATGATCTTTTCGCTCTAGGTAAGACGTAAAAGAGATACGATAAAGCAAAATGACAACCATTATTGATAATTAAGTCTTCACAACCATTTGTGCTATCATCATTTTTGGTTTTCTTTATAGAATTTCGCATATTTATTGATACCGATTCTTTTAATCAAGAAAATAGTCCATCTTACAGGTTGACCTTTGTAATATACATAAAATTGGGAGGTCAAGTTGCACTGGTGAAAATCTAAAGAAAAAATAATGATCGGAGCTGACATTTAGGAAAAATCTGAATTTGTGGCTTTTCAGAGCACCAGGGTCTCTCCTCGATGATTCGAATTTATAATCAATTTCTGTAAAATCATATTTGAGGAGAACGGGCAGAGATCTACCTTATTGTGCGTTGTAGGGACACACTGAACATAAAAACTGGTGCAATATAGGTATATGAACCCACAGGCATTAAGGATGTGTGATTACGCACACATACCAACTGCATCATACACATTTTCATAAAAATCTGTTGGTAGTTAATACTACCATACGCAACTACATTATAGGGTGTGACAAAAGAAGTCGACATTTTTTTTTTTTTCGAGCTTCCATCGCAAAGATCTATAGACAGGCGTCAAATAATTAACTTCCCAAAAAAGAAGTTTTCCATTTGATGAAGGTACAAGACTTCACGTCGTGTTACCAATGTTCATATAACTTGACTGGAACGCATAGTACGAAGGTCTGTATTAATGCTCAGGTCCTCCTTTGGTCCCTGATTCGGAATCTTTGTTCTTTTAACAGCTTGATTCTTCGATGTCATTCTAGAGATTTTTGCGGTGGAACTTTGGAAGAAAATGTTGAATAATTGTTTTTGCATACTCTAATATTATATGTATACTTACAGCAATGATGTATCGCCGCAAGTATTTTGATAATTTACCTAAGTTCTTGGAAGCGTTCACAATCCCGATCACGCAGCTAATTCGTACAAGTAAGAATGAAATATCGAAGTTAGAAAGTAGTGAAAATCAATTTTAATTGAGAAAGGTATAGCAAAAAAATAATGTTTCTCTCATTTGCTATAATAATCGACATATCCAACATCAGAAAAACATAATCAGGCGTAATTACGAGTTTACAGATATCTCAATATTTATGACTTCAGAATAATGAAGCCGAATACAGAGACAGGATATGAGGACCGAAAGAATTAGTATAGAATACTGATTATTGCATATAGCCTTAGGACTTATTGGTGTAATTCCATTTCTACATGTCACTATTCCACTACAAGAAATGTTATTTTTATGTCGATCCCGAACTCCACCCTTTCCAATCGCTTGAAATTATGTACTCTTTTCCTGCGCTTTGTTGTCGTCCAATATAGTGTCAGGATTAGATGAGCATTTGCAGTCACTTAAATAGTGAGCAGACGGAGCGCAAACAATAAATTCACGTAGGATTCCGTATCTTAAAACATCTGACTCAAAAGTTAAGCGATATTTGAAATGTAACTATAAGGGTGATACTTATTTTGCAGAAATGGGAATTCTCATCGGGCCATCCAGTCGAAATAATCTTTGAATTCATAGAAACGAATTTTCTTCTTATTGTCATATTCAAAAAAAATTTCGAAGGTCCTATAACAGGCTGGAAAACTGGCTTTTTTATGCTCTTTCCACATTGAATTTATTAAACAACAACAAATATTGAAACACTATATGTGAGCTTTACAAATCTCTTTCGTGGTATAAGTATGTCTGAGGGAAAATTGCACGGCGAACGGAAATTTTTATATTTTGATTTTTCCATTATATTTTTGCATAATTGTACAAAGATGTTCTATTTGCTCAAATTTTGTCGACTCATATGCTGTAACGCAAGAAATATTTAAAAATCAGATGTATAGATATTTGAAAAATGAAATATCTTTGTCGGAGTTGGATGAAAGATTTTTAAATTTGGCGTCAATCTCACTTTGGAAACTATAAGAACTACTGTTTTTAGTGCAACCACCCTGTGAATAGATTGATATATGTTCGATAGGAAAGAAACAGTTTCCAGCAAGCAGCAGCTTCAAAACTTGGTTTGATAGAAAAAAAATTTTAAACTGCGTATAACTTCTCAATTTCCCGTTTTCAAGAAAGGGAAGTTATTATAATCACTCCGAAAATGAAAAGTCAAGTTATCACCAGATTTCCACGCTGTAATATCCAGACAATCACCTGCGACGTGATTATAACAAAAAAGTAATAAATTTCTTTTACTTCTGAATAAACATTTGAATGGCTGTTCTGTGGCTGGTCGAGGCATCGAAGTTAGCCGAATTACCGGCCCGTTTTTCAAACAGATAAGAACTAACGTTTTCACGGAGTATGCCAATAGAAGATTCGATTTCCGCAAAGTAATCATCACCGAAGTAACTATATATATATATATATGTAAGCTATAACTGATCGTTAGAATAATGATGATATGTGTAATGTCAGGGACAAATAAGTATAAATAGTAAGAAGTTGAATGAATAATATAACTAAGGTTGTTATAATAAAAATAAAAAAAAAACGACTAAATAACGGTTCAAGAACAGATTTAATTCTACGATCCGTGTCCTTTATTACAAAAATCAGTGTGCCTAGTCACGCTTCGCTCTGCGCCTTGCCTCGTTGTCTCGGATCACGTAAAATATGAATACTAGGGTGGTCCTCAATTCGGTCATACTCTAATTTTAATGCTCCCATAGGCCAGAACGTCTCCAAGGCTACGTTCCAAGACGTCACCTGGGTGCTGTCGGGTGTGTCTTTATACTTTCTTCACCCATGCCAATAGAGAAAGATACAACATACCCGAGAGCACCCAGATGACGTTTTGGAACGCAGCCCAAATATATACAAGAAAATTTAGTCAAAACCCCAGCTTCTTATCTCGATTCTAAGTACTGCCCTAAAGCCTTTGAACTTTCCCATTTAAATAACATACACGATTTTCATTACTTCGGGGGTCATTTTTTACTTCTTATCGCATTGTCGTTTTGGATAATCTGAAACTCTGTACACTTCTTACCTATAGTAGTAGATATTCATGAAAAATGTACAGATTTTCAACGACAAATTTTTATTTATCACAATTTGGAGATAAGAAATTTCTTTTGGTGCGTTATAGCTTCGAAAATTATATCGTTGAGAATCTGTCAAATTTTCATGAAATGCCTACTACTACGGGTAAGGAGTGTACCAAGTTTGAGATTTTTAGAAGCTAGAATGCGATAGGAAGATAACAAATTAACCGCGATATGTCACAAATCGCGTTTTATTCGCAAATTTGGAGGGTTTGGGGCGGTACTTGAAAATGAGAGGAACCTGGCTTTTGGCTATGTTTTCTGGTCTCTATTTGGAGACGCCCTGGTCCATGGGAGCACTGAAGTTTGATAATGATCAAATTAAGGACTGCCCTGATGAATACTTATTCGTTTATCTTTAGCTTTGTTTCGTTTTGTTTTGTTTTGTTTGGTTTTATCTTACAGAGAAACAATATACATCTAGAGAAGATACAACGATAATTGATCAGGATTTGGGTATAAAAAAGCAGAATTTGAATAATTCAAGCTATATAGACGATTATCAGTTGCCAATAACGCGAGATTGAAAACTCGTTGTAAAACGAGAGATGAAACCACCAATTCAGTTACAATGCTGGACCTGTAGCATTGTCGTCGTCGACATTAGGTAAAATATCACTCGACGGATCGTTTATCCTGTCCATATTATCGATTGTTGAAGCTAGTAGCCTCAGATTATCCACCCCAGACATCAGCTGCCTGTAATAATACACATATTTTATCATCTTTATCTTGAAAAAAAAATACTGTTCACTCCTACTCCTGAAATCTGTTCTTGTTAATGTTTGGCAAATTATCGAGGAATGTTGATAAGCGAGAAATTATAATTAAAGATTCTGGTCAAGTGTTTAATTACCTAAGCGAAAATTCGGCAGTTGATGCTGCAGTCCTCAAGTCATTGGCTATTCTCCTTATACCACGATTAGAGATTTCACTCCCGCCAAATCCAGCTTCAATCCTCAGCTGTAGCCCATCATTTTCCAACCGCAATGTCCTTATTTCTGCCTAAACCAAAGCAGAAGCTATTCAGTCCAAGTCATATGTAAACAGTGCTGATTAAGACATGATTAATCAGTACCTATATGTATACTGATTAACATACAAGACACCGGCTTAAAGGGAAGACCTAGAAGCAGATTAAAGATACGAAAATCCAAACATGTTTTACAAAATGAATAAATCAATCTTTTACTAAATATTTCAAAACAGTGAAAATAAAGTAAAAATTTGACGAAATTGATCGCCTCGAGTTAGTCAACGTTAAAACTTAAGCCATGCGGATAAGTCTTCCATAAATTCATTTCATAGTAGGGTAATGAAACATAATGCTGTATTGTTCTGAATATACGTCGACCGTCAGTTCTCGGACTGCACTTTGGGAGTTTTGTTTGTTTTTTTATCAAATACTAAATGTACATCAAGTTTTATGAAAAACTATTATAACAAAATTATATTCACATATAAAGTCGGAAATTGCATGTTTCGAATACGTTTAGAAATTTACCCTATGAACGGAATAACAACGCGTTCAACGAGAGTTCGATCGTTAAATTCGACTCAGCGTCAGTCAAGTATAAAATAAACAAATTGAAAATGACAATACGTGAACTTAGTGAAAATTATAGTAAAACTAGATATTTCAAGTGCAGATTTGGCGGCATACAGATAAAAAATGGGTAGAACAAAAGAATTCGAAATAGTTTTGCTGTGAATTTTCAATTGATGGTAGTGCGGGAAGCAGAAGACAGCGATCGTTTCATGAAAATTCCGAATATAAGTCGACCCCGCGTATAAGTCGAGGATGATTTCTTCTGGTCATATCAGCAACATGGACTCATATTCGGAACAATACGATATTTAGGATTTTGTATAGTCAATCGTTCTCAAGCATTGTTAAACTTTCACTCACCCTTAATACTTTTATGTCTTGCTTGAGAGACGTCACAGCACTTTCTGCGTTTACTGCTCTCCTCTGAAATGAAATGGAGTCTTAAAAAATCCACAAAAACAGCAATCATGTATTCCTTATGTTACCGATGAGTTATTCTTCCGCAGGTAACAGTTAGATGAATGAAGTAGGAACCAGATATCGCAGACGATTATCAGTTGTATTGCGATGATTGATACTCACTGTGCTACGTTTGAGATTATCTTCCACTTGTTCGATGGTTTTTTCGAGATTTGTCATTTCTTCATGGTCGACTGATCTCCTTGAGATTAGTTCAGATTCCAACAATTGTATTCTGGAACAATATAAACGATATTTCTGGGTGGTAATAATTCGACCTCAAATTAAAATCCGGAATATGAGTCTATTTCATAATTCCTCAGTCTCAATTACCTTCTCGACTGCTCTCCCAATTGCCTCTGCATAATTTCCTGCTCTCTTCTAAGTCTTTCATTTTCCAAAATCAACTGAAATGCAAGTTCGTCACATGACATTAGTATTCAATGACATTGAACTATCAGAGCTACTTATATGTTACTCTATGAAATTTTTTAAGCAATTAAAAACGAATATTAGATCATCGGAACACGGAATACCCTCTGATTATTTTGTTCCGGTGAGCCAGGGCTGTGGCAACTCTCAATTGGTAAACCAGCTCTATTGTGGATTGGCCCGTCGCTCAAAAAGTCTGGCAAAGACTTGGTGACGTCGACATCGCCGGTTTGAGAACTACTCCTCACAGCTCCATTGGTATTGTTGGCATTGGCCTCTGTCAGTGGTAATTGTAGATCGAATGGAAACCCTGAAAACAGTTACAAATCTTTTTTATATACTATAGCGACTAGAACGAATTGGTGGAATAATAATGATAAACCACGCACCAACAGGGCCCGACCAACTGCTAGGATCTCCATTGCGCCTTTCGAGATTGGGTAAATTCAGTGCTCTGGGTCGAGCCGGGTTTGATAATGATGGTTCACGTTGCACTCTTTCTCCTCTCTCTGCTCTTTCTGCTCTTTCTCCTCGATCCCCTCTCTCGCCCCTTTCTAAGCTGACTGTAAGATCAAGTGATAAATCTCCAAGGGATTCTGATTGTGATTTTTTTTGTTCATTCCACTGTTTTTTCCTAGGTTCGATGCTGTTCAATGCAAAGTCTGGTAGGTTTTCTATTTCCACAATTGGCTGAACGCTGGCATCGTGATTTAGGTAGCATTGTTCTATCACCAAATGGTCTTGGACAAAATCTGGTAACTCGACTGGATTCCTTGGATACACCGATGGTTCATTACTGGAATGAACACCTTCTGTGCTAGCTGCCGAAGATGGATACACTTTTGGTCTAGCTCCAGTATGTTGATGATTCATATGTAACTCATTTTTGAGGAAGTACTTGAAACTGAACGGGTTTTCTTTCTTCCTTGGTAAATTCGGCCCTGTGAACAAGAAAAGCATCAAAGATCTATTCATAGAAAGACTCAGGCTATCATTCAACGAGATCATCATATCAAGTTATCACTTCTTTTTTCTATAACAAAAAGCACTCAAGAGTTTCGGAAGGGTGGAAATACGATCATTTCATTTCAGTTCAAACTCATTAGGCTTGTTGCCTATCATTTGCTTTACTTCTATCAAGACTCTACAGAATTACCTATCCCAATTTATCTAAGAATTTTTAACAAGTGGATAGTATACTTTGACTCGAGGTCATTAAGATCAGGAATGTTGAGTCAAAGATAATTGTTATCTGATTTCTGAAAATGGCTAGCGCCCACTACCCCACTAATAACTTGTCATTGAGTTTCATATGACAACAATTCAATATTCATTGAGAGTATTTTCTCATTTTCAAAACTGATTAGAGTTTTGTACTTTGCTACATTCTCTCGAAAATGTCTACAAGCTTACTACGTGATAACATGCACTTAGATAATTTATCATTACTCAAGCACTAATCTCAGCTTTCTAGATAACTAGAGCTGTTTACATTGAAATATGTTGTTGAACATGATTTTTCATTAATGATTAAACCCGTATTACAATTCATCAGAAAATCTAGAGCTGTTATTTATTTATATTTATATTTATATCAATAGTACATGCTGGTGAGGCTGTTGGCTATAATTATCAACACAACAGTTCCACATTTTTATTAAATACCTATAGCATCAATACAATACATGTCCCTTAACTTTGCCATTTACCCATCATTTTCATGGTAACTATTCATCAAACAAACCTGGATTTCAAATGAGAAGGAATAAATTGAAGAAAAAACCTCATTCCAACCAAAGATTGTCAAACCATAGACTAATTATACATGGCGCACCTTGATTGAAACCAATTGGGATCTGGGCTATTATTGGAATTCTGTGTAGCGCGAGCTATTTTTAAGTTGATAAGTAACTCCTTTCATGCGCCAAGATTCTTCAAAGCATTTTCTTGACTTGGCAAGGTGAACAGGCCTCGTTATAGTGAGCTTTCTTACGATGATGCGATGCAATCTCAATAAGATAAATGCATCAGAAAAATGTTGTCTATCTTAGAAAGAGATCATCAGATGTTATAGAGAGTTAGTAGATGAAAGTTTACTATAGCTCAGGTCCTTTGGTTGAGTCTTAATAGGGGATTTAATTATTCGTGATATCATTGATAATGGAGTCCAACAGTTTAAGGGATGATGTTCCTTCGAAAATAATGTGTAACTCACTCGCAACATTACGATGTGACTTGTAGCCGCGTTGAAGTTAATCTGTCATTTGTATAATAACACGCAATTGAATACAAAGCATTAAACCTAACCTGCCAAATGACTGGCACCGGTTTTCTCCTTGTCAGATTGCAGCGGTTGACCACAAATCCCAAGGTCAGGCTCGGGCGCATCGGGTGTAGGGCTATTTTCATCCTCGGATGAAGATGACATTTTTCGTTGCGAGAGGAATCGCGAATATCGTCGTGTTGATCCTTCCTTACCACTGCCCTCCGCCATCTTGTCGCAGGCGCGATACGCTCCTTACTCCATAAACGTCACAATTCGTAGAGACTCTAGAGACTAAAGACGGTGGGATTCTGCGACGCTTTGACTAAACATATTCATCCTATCCCAGCTCGAGTCTAGGCGAACGTCCAATGGGAACTTGTCAAATACGCTTGCCTTGAGGTGCGAACAATCGTCGCATGTAAATCAAAGGGCAGGCCCGGCGAAAAGGGGGGACTACGGGTACAGCTGTACCGGGCCCTGGACGATAGGGGGCCCCATTAGGGTGTTCCAAAAAATGATTTTTTTTTTTCTACCCAAATGCACATTAAAGTCTCGATAGAGCATCTCAAATAGAATATTTCAGCCAAATATGAGCTTATGAGATATTGATATTTAGTGGTTCCCTTTTCATTTTCTCCGTTTTTCATTTAACTAACATGTAGAAAAATCGGAAATTTTTAGAATTTTTTTTCTCGTAAGCGGTTTTACGTCCTACTCCACGTTCCTCTCGCCAACCTGCTATCATGTCTCCTTAGATGATACCGTACATCCTGTCTTCCTAGCTCGCTATCTTTCTCACGTTGACCCGCTGCACACGGCACTTACAAGTGCATCGCTCAGCAATCCTCAGCAATCCTCAGATCACCACCTTTACCTCAAGCCCTCACAACTGACGAATTACAATTACAATACTCACTTCCAAGTCAACTCTCCAACCATCTACACGGAGAGACTTTTAGTATGAATATTTGTTTTATTGCGTATGAAAAATTGACATAAAATATAAGAATTTAGGGATAATCGAGGCATGGTTATAATCCTTCCTACAATCATATGAAGTCATGATATTTTTGTATACATTATCCCAGTATTTATAAGCAATAATTAGTATAGTACGTTTTAGCCCAGTCACTTTCATGAAAAATATGTCAAAAAACGGACAACGGACCCAAAGTTTTGAAACTTGGTGAAACTGTTCCTTTGGGCATCCTATCGAAGCACAAAAAAGTCCTGATGTGTATCTATATGGCTTCCGCTGTCATCTTGAAAAAAAGGGATAACTTTTTGTTTTTTCACGTTTATCTCTTAAACAGTTAACTTTATCGAATTGGAAGTGGTTAAAAAAAAGATAGTTAATAAAGTTTCCAAGAAAATGGTGTCTAATATGTTTCAGTAACAGATTGCCTCAATAATCAACAAACAGTAAGTGATATCGCCGAGAAATTTCCTGTACGCCTCTTATAACGTACTTTAGAAGCAGGTATAACTTCAAAATGCGCTTCTTCTATATCGCGTAGGCCTTTTGTACGTGAAGGGACCTAAAAGTCTGACAGGAGTGGGGCGCGAGGGACCAACAGCTGCGGGCTGCGGGCTGCAGAGCAGGCGTCAGCAGGGATAGTATAAAGCAAATGTTTACACGCGACGGAAGTATTTATGAACGCGAATCAGTATATAAAATTTATTTCTTATGCCCGGTTTTACCCGCCATTGTATTTATAGAACATTATATATAAATTCATTGGACAAATAAGTTTTATTCAGAGAATAAGGATTAGGTATTCGTCGATGGTGAAGATTGAAAGATGTTTTCAAAACTCAATTAATTGATATGTGATTTGAAAAATACATATTAAGATAGACGAGATGGCTGAGGTAAAGTGTTGTTTTATTTGTGGCACTGATCTATGTGTTGGAAAGGTTGTGACGGTAAAAGAGAAAGGACTAAAAAGTTTAAGAAGTTATAGTTTACAAAGGAAAGATAATAAAATTGAACAATTAAAAGAACTGAATACAGTTGTTGTGCATACAGCATGTAGGAAATTATATACAAGAGCAGATAGTGTTAAGGCTTATTTGAGAAGAAAAGATCTAGAAGAACAAAATACACCTCCAACAACATCAGCTAGATCGTCACGATCACATGTGCCACGATTCAAATTTGCAGAGAAATGCTTATTTTGTGCTGAGGATATTCCCTCCGATTATCAAAAGAAACAAACTAAAAAAGTATTGCACAAACGTGTTCCAGTGTACAACGTCCGGAGCATTACACTCAAAGAAAGTATACTGATCGCAGCAGATAAGAGGTCCGATTCATGGGGTGAAGAAGTTAAAGAACGCATCTGTAATACGATAGATTTGGTAGCTGCCGATGCACAATATCACCAACCCTGTTTTGTATCCTTCTTTAAACCCAACAAAGGCGGCCAAAACGTTAATGAACCCTCAGAGGAAGTAAGGTTGGCTATGGAAGAAATTTGTTCAGTTCTTAAACACAGCGACGAATGCCAATTTACCATAAACGAACTTACTAGTTCAATAACGGGTCATGTTCCGCACGAAAAGACGATCAAGAGAAAGCTCACAGAAATATATGGGGACGAAATTTTAATATCAGCAAAGCAGAGAAGGACCTCAACTATCTGCTACCGTAACACCGGATATAAAATTTTATCTGATGAATGGTACAATTCTAAAGAAACAGACCCAGAAAAAGAACGAATGCGAATCGTGAAGGCTGCCGCGGATATAATACGAGAGGACATAAGATCAAGAGTTTATACGACAACATCGTATCCACCAAGTAATAGTTATCTTGAAAATCTAAGTACCGATATACCAGATACTCTTGACGTATTTTTAAAGGGTGTTATCACAAAAGGGCGCCAAAACGATGTACATAAAGCGGAAAAGAAATGCGTTTCAATCGCCCATGCTATCATAACAGCAACGAGACCTAGGTCTTTTACATCGCCCCTTTTAACAGGCCTCTCATTGTTCCTTTATCGTAGGTTTGGTTCTAAAAATCTGATAACAATGTTCTCCAACTTGGGATTCTGTGCACCTTATGCTGAGGCTCAACTGCTCGAAATATCAGCAATTATGCAACCCCGACCCGCACTTCAACCTGGATTATTCTCCCAATTCGTTTTTGACAACGCCGATTGTAACGTCAATACGATCGATGGTTCGAATACGTTTCATAGTATGGGTGGCATCACATGCATAACGCCAAAGAGTACCATGACTGGAGATGAACCAATTTCAAAGTTGCAAAATATTCCGTCTGCTGCAGAAATCGGGAAATTTGGAATGATTTCGTTGAAACCGTACGGAAAAATTGGTGGTGCCGGATTACGTACTATCACGATTGAAAATCTCGAGGATTACTCTCCATCCGAAGACGAGGGTATATTGTTTTCGACGAACGATGTACTTTGGATGTGCGGAAAATTTGCAAAAACTGACAATCTACCAGGGTGGAGAGGATTCATGGAAATCATAACCAGAGATAAAAAACCGGAACAAACTCGAGTAACGTGTCTCCCTTTTATCAATTCACCTCCAAGCACCTACGATACGATCTTCACAACGTTGCATTTGGCAGTCGAAGAAAGTAAAAAAGCCGGACAGAAGACTACGTTCATTACATTTGATCAACCATTATACGCAAAAGCTCGTGATGTCTTAGCTGCATGTAAAGAGGACGAAACTTTCTCCAATGTGTACATCAGGCTGGGAGGATTTCACCTCCTGATGTCCTTTTTGGGAGCCATTGGATTTATTATGGCTGGTAGTGGTCTTCATGAATTATTGAGCGTAATATATGCACCGATTTCTGTGAATAAAATGTTCACAGGTCACGCTTATTCGCGAGCTGTGAGAGGGCATCTATTGGCTCAATTAGCCATTTCCAAGATTGTCTTCGAGGAAATCGAGTTTTCCGAAGAAGAGCGTACAGCCGTGCAAAGCGTTCTATGCAACCTTAAACTTGATCCACCAACACTTGATTCTATTTCGAAATATCCCGCGCTAGAAGGATTGCCTAAAAAGTTGAAAATTCGGCTTCAAAATTTAGAGCGGAATGGAGCCACCGCCAAATTGTGGGTTCAATATTTCACCATGGTAAACCTAATGAAAAATTTTATAGAAGCAGAGAGATCAGGTGATTGGAAAGGCCATTTGCGTGCTATACAACAGATGCTTCCTTACTTTCATGCCAGTGGCCATTTCCCATACGCGAAATCGGGGCAAATGTATTTACAAGACATGCTAGATTTGGGAACAAAAATTGATGCCGAGGATTTCGATAAATTTGCGAACCAGGGATATTTTACAATCAAAAGAACAAATAAATTTTGGAGCGGAACCTGGAGTGATATGACGATTGAACAATCCCTAATGAGATCTTTCAGCGTGAATAGTGGCCTTACTCGTGGTCGAGGATATACTGATAGTGTGCAATGCAGATGGATTTTGGGAATGCCAGCTACATTCAACATATGTGAAGCCATTGAAGAATTTTGTGAAATATCTTTCGTCTCTTCAGAACAGCACGTCGATTCTCGAGACATGCGTATAAGTAAAGACGAGAAGGATGTAGGTGAGCTGCACAAATGGCTATTATTGCATCCACCATTTCCGAGCCTAGAACAACTGTATTCCATATCAAGTGGAATAACTGGTGGCTCTGACGTTAACAGTCACAGGGCTCTTGAAGTAGGGAAAATCGGAATGGAAAATATGATCGGTTGTAATTTCAAAGAGGTGAAAATGCAGCGTGAAAATATAGTTCGTTCTTTGGCTACTGTTAATTCTGCAATTAAGGTATATGATAAAGTGACGCCGATAGATCCTCTTCTACTATTCCATCGAATCTCTGTAAAGAAGCAAACCGATGAAGAACTAGAACTTTATTTGCAGTACGAGCTCGCTCCTTTTCCTTTTTCTCTATTTAACGAATCCGGTATGTTGAAGACAAAGAAATCGGCATTATATGATATATTTGAAGAACCTGAACCGGAAGAGCATATTGATTACACTAACGTGATTGATGGCGGATTCTTATTGGATCGCGTTCTTTGGCAGCCCAATCAAACAGTCTCAACGATTTGTGAAAATTATATTACCTACGTACAAAAACATTATGGACCTCGTTCCATTGTTGTCTTTGACGGATATTCTAACAACACTACCAGTACGAAAATGGATGAACAACGACGACGACTTGCAAAGAATTCATGCACAGACATACATTTTCAGGAAAATACAACGATCACAGTACCGCAAGAAAAGTTCCTGGAAAATGTCAATAATAAACAGCGGCTGATTTCTATGTTATCAGACAAATTTCACAATGAGGGATACGTTACGAAGCAAGCTCTAGATGACGCGGATTTATTAATAATACAGACCGCTATCGAAGTGTCTTTTAGTTCCCATAAGGTCGCTGTTATTGGTGAAGATGTCGATTTGTTAATTCTACTAATCGCTTTGGCATCAGTTGAACATGACATCCGCTTCATAAAACCAGGGAAGAGAAATGTTGAAAAAAAAATGTTTTCGTCTCGAGAGTTACAATCTCGCACTGGACTCAAGGATATTATACTTTTTCTGCATGCATTCGGGGGTTGTGACACAACCTCATGTTTTTATAAAATAGGAAAACTCAAATGTTTCAGAGTAATAAAAAATAAGCCGCATTTGAAGGATATCGTTGCAGTTTATAACAACAGCGAAGCGTCACGCGAAGAAATCGTGCTAGCAGGACAACGATTTATCCTCGCGCTCTATGATGCACCTACGACGCAGATGTCCCTTAACAAGCACCGCTATAATGTCTTCGCTAAATCCTGTGTGAGAAAAAAAGTTGATCTGGCTTCTTTGCCACCTAGTGAAGCAGCGGCAAGGCAACACTGTTTCCGAGTTTACCATCAGGTACAGAAGTGGTATGGCAACCTTAAATCTCCCGAGGCTTGGGGATGGAGAAGAAATAACCAGATCCTTGAGCCAGTGCCGACAACACAAGCTGCTGCTCCAGACTGTCTGCTGCATATGATTTCGTGTAATTGCAAGAAAGGCTGTACATCATCTTGCGGATGCAGAAAAGCCGGACTCAAGTGTTCGGTAATCTGCGGAAATTGTCAAGGGATCACCTGTCAGAATTCGGAATGCTGCTTAGTGGAACCAGACGAAGGAATAAACGAGGATATTTGCGAAAATTTCTCTACATTCGACCAGCCAGACGATCCGTACACATTATTCTTGGATGACCAATCATAAAACACGAACGAGAATCACACATTTCGTACAGGGTCCAATATTACTATACGTAAGTTGCTATAATCATTAGTGATGAAATTTCCTGGTCAATGTCTCCAGTGACAATTCTAAAACATTTAAATTTCTTATACAGTTATAAACAACCGTACGAGGCGTGGAAGAGGTCCTTGGCTAGAATATCACCTCAGAATATCATCTCCGGATCGATATCTTCCATCTACGTATAAAATATCACCAACTTGAAAGTTTTTCTTTTTTTCATTGCAATATATTTTATTAACTGTGCATCCCAAAAATAATTTTAAATACATAATTTTGTTGGAAATTTTATTACCTATCTATTTGTATACCACCTTCATTCCGATAAACTTAACGGTTTACGAGATATACGTGAAAAACTGAAAAATTGTCCCTTTTTTCCAAGATGGCGACAGAAGCCATATAGATACACATCAGGACTTTTTTGTGCTTCGATAGGATGCCCAAAGGAACATTTTTACCAAGTTTCAAAACTTTGGGTCCGTTGTCCGTTTTTTTCATTGGAGTGACTGGGCTATTTAGAAACAGTACTATTTACTGTTAGAAATGTAAAAGTGTGAAAAAGTGATAACAATAAATAAAAGCTTAAGAGAACTGTCGATCTATCCTGGTTCTGTCCATTGCAACCATACGGATACAAATGCGGAAAACATTGCAAGTCCAGACTCTTATGACGGCTATCTAATGGCACGTCTTGGATTTTCAACATTTGATAAAGATCTGTGATAGTTGCATCGGGTCTCTTCTCATACAGCGGATGCATAGTGAATTGTTCATAAATTTGATCCGATTGCGACACTTGAGTCAATAATGCATGCTTGTTTGCATCTATCATGTTATCCATACTGTAACGTGGCCAAAATCAGACATAGTAGTCAATCACAATAAACACGTAATTTAGACATCAGCTGTGTAAGAACAGGATTCGCGCGCGCGCCATCTCTGAGTGGCGGCGCGCACCCGGATCTCGGCCCGGCGCTAAGGCGTCACGAAAACCTTTCTCGCAAGTAAAGTAATACCGCGGCATATTTAAGTACCCGGTTTGCGGCCGGCCTAAGCAGACTCTACTTGTGAGAGATCTGGTATTATTGAATAGTTGATGAATGTCGGCACGGGTGATTGTTTCGGCCTCCACTCCTGTCCTGACTTAACCCTTTGCTTTCTGTACAACGACGGACGAAGCTACCTCTTCTGCTTCGGCTTTCTTCCCTGTCCGAGACGTGGTGCAATACGCAATCCAACTCCATTTTAAATCAATTTTTCTTTTCCATTTTTTTATTACCAAATAAAATGGGATTGAGAACTACCTGTTCTTTTTAGGTATAAAAATCTGTATATACGTAATTAATTCCCACTACCCTCCTCCATTCTCAGAATATACTTGAAAATTAGGCCCGAGGATTCATTCCAAGCACCCTGAGTAAGGTCCCCAGGAAAATAAATAATATTGAAACATGAGCTCTGGATAGAATAAATAAAAATAATATTAAATAAACCAAAAAGTCAGTACTAAACAAGCAAAACTGTACAGTACATTCACTCTTGTCGTCGATTTCAATTGCTGAATCTATTTCATCAGAACATTTACGTTCTTTCAAATTATCATCCTCGCTTTCTTCAGCCTCTACCTGAAATTCTATATCCTTCATATCAGCCAACAAATTGTCGGCCGTTACTGGTAACTTTATTTCAGAATATTGAGAATTATTCGCCTTGAGCGATATCAATGCGTCCCATACTTTATTTATATCTACCAATTGTTCCCATACTAATTTTGATTTAGTTGGAATTCCGCGAACTAATATATATAGCTCGTGATCCAGATTAATCGGATCAGCGGGATGACAGATGTTATTTAAAGTTTCTTCCATAAGTAAAGGCAAATGAAACGTCCTGCCTTTTACCTTTTGCACCATTTCCCTGTGGGGTAGATTTTTTTCTTGATACGGTGCCCAATTTCTGAACAGTTTGAAATGCTTTAGCTCTCTGTATGAGAATTCGTTCGTAATCATTCAACGATGATACAACCTGCGGCACTGGCTTGGTGATGAGTTAATTCAAAATGCACTTAAATGGCATGGTGTTGTGACGGAGCTTAGGTAGGCAATAATTGCAAACAAATTGACATTCATTACCTTCAGATTCTATATATTGCATCAAATTTATCCAAACTTCTGTCGTTATTGGTTTTCTGAATTTATCAATGGCCGTAACTTCTCTTTTGAAACAAAGTTTTTCGCAAGATACACATATCGAATGGGGTATATCGATTGAACGTTTTGTCAAAGCATTGAATGCAAATTTATACTTGTCTCTTATTTTTTATTCATTCAACTCAATGTCATTTACGATATTATTCTCGATCTTGTTTCCAAATTGCTGAGCGGTTTCTGAAATTTCTTGTAGTTTAACGAGATCGCCATCGTTTAATGCCTTGTCGATTGCCGAAATTTTCGTATGAGCATTCATCGATTTGTATACTAGCCTCTGTATGTACCGAACTGATGGAAAATGTGCAGATAATATTTGAACAGGTAGAAAAATTGATTTGCAAGACACGTCCCTCATGTAACAAATTTGTGAATGACTTAGTTTGACATTTGATTGTTTTGCTGTACCTTTCAACTTGTCTATAACACTATGTATATTTTTCAACGTGCACTTGGATATGATCTAAAGAAACTCAACGTATTTCTCCAGTAATGTCACATCTTTCGTTTTACACATTTGGTCACAAGGCCAACTCTTGCGCTTGCTTCCTCCTTCTTTATTCTGTTTTTTGAGTCAAGGCAAAATGTCAACAGCTTGCCCTATTGAATTTATAACAATTGGTTCATAAAATAGTACGCTCTCATACGCACTTTCCAAGACATAAGATTCAGCTGAGGCGATGTGCGTTGCAGAACCACATAGAGCGTTCAGCTTATCTTCGATCTTATTGTTGGAGCATTTGGCAGCCTGCGTTTGGCGGACTTCTGCTTTTTGCTGGATACTTTTCAGGTTTTGCCTCCTCAAGCTTATTTTTAGACCTTTATCACGAATGCACCATTTAATAATTGACTCTGCTCTCATTCTTCTAGCAACCTCAGTTCGCTCTTCAATCATTGGCAAAATCTTCGCTATGTATTTTTCTTTAGATTGTAATAATGCTCTAGTATTCATATTGTGAATACGTTGATATTTAGC
Organism: Tenthredo notha; assembly: GCA_914767705.2. Classification (NCBI taxonomy): domain Eukaryota; kingdom Metazoa; phylum Arthropoda; class Insecta; order Hymenoptera; family Tenthredinidae; genus Tenthredo; species Tenthredo notha. Next base: position 4,803,254 of record OU611916.1, read on the forward strand.
GATAATTTTGCTAGCGGTAGTTATTTTTATCGTTGCCGTCGCGTGTTTCTTCTTCTGTCTGCTACACCGCTCACGCCTTATAGCTCGCCCACTTGTTCACGTTCGAGTTATAAAATGTACGGATCTTAATTCTTCGTGTTTCAGCATTCGCATGATAACGTTTACGCATTTTAGCTCGCTGATTTTCAGCTGTCGAATGATAAGTTTTGCGCTTCGCAACCCTCTACTTTTCAACATTCGAATGGTAGAGTTCATTCGCTCGAGCTCGCAGCTTCTCAGCGTTTGAATGGGTTGTGGTTTTTTATCCGTTTCATTTCCAAACTACATTGATCCAATTTTTCGGCACATAAATCACGACTTGTACATTTGTCTGTTTTCAGGTCCTTACTTTTCATTATTGCAGTTGTATCTGCAATCGAAACCGCCGTTGTCTCTTGATCGAATAGTTCTGAATGATTAATATGCGATGTAATATGTTGATGAACAGAATCTTGCTCTGAATTTGTAATCATTTGTTGTTTCTCATTTGATGGACATTCAACTGTGACGTCCGCCTGAATAAGATCTCTACAACTCAACCGACCTGATTGCTTCGTATCATTGGTTTCGGATGTTGTATGTTGAGTTCTCTCATGTCCTGTGTGCGCAATACCTGTAGCTCGTTGTTTAACCGATGCGCAGCGTGGTTTCTTTTTCTCAGTTTGCTGCGAGTTTGGGTACTCAATGCTTTCATCAAATATCTTACACTTACGAGACAATTTTTGTTTGTTTGTAACTGTGCGCTGCGTCGTGCGCGCGCGAGTGAATTCTTTGAGGCTATCATTTTCGAACATCTTTACTAGATGTGCTCGCATAAGAGGAACGTCATATGTTATCTTATCTGGTCTGAAACCATTTACAAGCGAGGTTGCAAAGGCAATAGCAAACACCCCACAGTCTGAGTTATTAGGCTGCTCTTGGACCGTTTGAAATTTTATTGGTTTGCTGTCAAACTGGTAGAAGGGGAACAGTTTTCTCAAATAAGTCTCGTGCATTTTATGTATCCTTTTCGAATTGAATGAATCATATATGAATATTGATTTCGTATCAAAATAAGCGCATAACCAATGCATTTTATGACTATGTAGTATTTGAATGTGCTTGACATTAGGAGGAACTTGCTCGATTGTCCTTGGCATCTGTATTCGCCATGTTTTACGAGACGAGTATTCAGTGTGGGTTCTTACAAGATACGCAAATTGACTCATATGAAAGTCAGTTAACCACCGGCCTGATGTGATCTCATATTTAGATTTCTCGTTTAAAATTGGGCGAGCATCACGTCTTTTTTGCCGCCGTACTTTTGTATTATGTAGAAGACTCTCTTGCGCATAAATAATTTGTGGAATGTCCTGTTCGCATAGTTTTAATGCGTCAACTGTATCAGCACGTACGACTTCTGACCTAACTTGAAAATACTTCAATATCGTCCTATTGTATATTCGATTTTTCAACTTTTGCTTTCGAATTCCGTGTGAGATTTTCTTTATGGTTAACTACAGTCACTTTTTTATGGTTGACTGAAGCCACGATAGCTGTCTTGTCAATTTTTGAATTAACTGGCTGTTTCGCAACTATTTGCAACTATCGCACACCCGGTGAGCTAATAACCCTTTTCGGATGTCGAACAACCGCAGCCCATTTTTTCACTTGTTGCGAACGTTTTTGATGTGCGCTATCGAGAAGCGATTCGTTATTTCTAAACACGCTAATTTATTCATGATCAGATTCATGCGTTTTATTAATGCGTGGGAAGTTTTGTATCTTCTCAATTTCAAATATCTGTAAAAGATGTTTACGCATTGACGAAGCGTTCATCCGGCTTCTCCCCATTGATCAGCGAGATCGCGAAAGCAATTGCAAACAACCCACAGTCTGATTAAGAGTTGCGCTGACGCTGAACTGTAGGAAACTGTACTGGATTTTTGTCAAATGCGTAAAAAGGGAATAATCGTTTCAATTATATTTCGTGTTCTTCGCGGAATACCTTTGAATTAAACGAGTCATATATGTAGATTGACTTCGTATCAAAGTAAGCACAAACCCAGTGCCCAGTGCCTTCTTCGTTACCATCGCTATGCAGTATTTGAATATCCTTTACAGTGGGGAGGACAGGAAAGATTGTATCTGGTAAATATCTTTTCCACAACTCTTGCAGTGCATAGTTAGAGTACTGTTATTAAAAAGTTGTGCAAAGCGATATATATGCTCATCCCCAAGCCAATCACCAGATGTGATAATTTTCACGAACTTATCCGCTGAAGAAGGATTTAATGTATTTTGATTCTGCATAATTGCGAAATATATCCTACGTTGTGTTTACATTGTATACACGTCTTATATCTGAATTATTGTATTTGCGCAAAGCTGCCGAACTAGATTTATTTAGCGCAAAGCAGCCGATCTGTATTCGGCGCAAAGCTGCCTAAATTGACTTAACTTGACTGATCTAATCAACCTACTTTTTTAATCAATGCCAGACAACCCAACTTACGTATCAATATTAATTTATATAAGTATGAATGCTTGAATATATTATCTATATTTCTATCCTATAATTCATACGCCGATGTTGATACGTCAGAATCAATCCTGATTATGTAGTATGAAAAAACAACTGCAGTTGTTGTATTTCACTACTCTGTGTATAATTTTCTCGAATGATCCAATGTTTTCTATTCAATATTATAATAATTTAGTAATAATAATTAATAAATAAAATAGACATGTATGAAGATATTATTTTACTAATTATTTAGTCATAAGTACGGCGGAAGCACGATAAGCGCATGCGCGATTAGCGTTTAGTTTCAAACATATTTTAGTCGCGAATCAAAATAACTATAGTAGCAAAAGATTCAATCATAATAAGAGTATGTCACGGAATTCGTATATTGAAAATAATAAGTAAACAGACAATAAAAAATGTATAAGATTATAAACTGTATAGTATATATTATATTTATTATTTATTATATTTCAGAACGAAGAAATTATTATTATATATATTTACTAGGCGGGCTGCGCCCTCCTGCACGCTTCGCGCGCCAACCCCCCATGTATATATTGATGTTGATTATTGTACATCATTTATAAAATTCGTCGTATATTAACAAAAAATTATGGAAAAAAAGGAATTTAAGGTTGTTCCATTAGAAATATTCCGAAAATGAGATGTAATGTTAATTAGTCAATTGTGTCATATAGCGGTTATTAGTTAATTATGCTAATCAGTGAATGTATGTATGTAGTACAGCAGTGGGTTTCAAAATGTTCGACAACTGTTGGAAGCGGCAAATAAAACACACCCTATATATTCATTAAAAAGACGACGAAAATTCATCGAATATCGATTCGCGTCATGAAATCAAATGAAGAAACACGAAATGTAAACCGTAACTATATTCATCTAAAATATCATTTGTCCATCATTTGTTTGGATAAATTTATGTGACTGACACATATCTATTTATTTTATCTTATTTTTTAAATTGTTTTTATTTGATACGGCCTAAAGCATATATCATCAATTATGCCTCAAAATACTGATTCTTCATACGATAAATCATCTAAGCATAGCACAAAGGTATATATTGTGATCATAAATTTATTCTTTGGTAAATTTATAATAGTACTGAATATGTCATAGCGAAAATCTTCAAGGCATAGTTTCCATAGTCAATCACATAAACGATCGAAAAGTACTGACGCAAACGAAATTCTCCCTTTCACCACCTCGGAGTTTTTGAATGAAAAAATCAAGCCCCATGATAAATTTGTATATGTATTCCAAAATGATAAAACCTATAGTTTATTTAACTAAATAGTCATGACCGAGAACACCTTATTATTCAAATTTTAGCTCCGTCGTCGGTTATGTGAACACGTTGAATAAAATCAAAACTTTCAAAAGCAAAGATTCAAAAATTCTAGAACTTTTCAAATTCATTCTTGATAATAATGATGGAAGAAAATTATCGTGCTATGCTTGGAATGACGATGCCAAAAAATTTTACAATGAAATAAAACTACACCAGGTATAAAGTTTATGAATATAAATTTATAAGATTGTTATTCCGAATATTTTTTAACTATGGGTATTTTGGTATTTTTTAACTATGGAGGAAATTGATAACATAAATTTTTCAGATATTGTTAATTCAGAATGCAGTTGCATAATCTTTGTCAAACTTCAATCAGGGTAATCTTCCGTATGAGCTGCAATTGACCCACACAGGGCTTCGCGCGCCAACCCCCCATGTTTGGGTCCTAAAAGGGAAATTTTCTATTGATTAAGTTTCGAATTCGAATCGAATTGATTTATTGATATTGATTATTGTACATCATTTATAAAATTCGTCATATACCGCGAGGACCAGGTGAAAGAGAATGGTCGGTCCGCCCAGACACCTTATATTTCGTATTTTCATGGGGATAGCCACTCGTTGCGCTGAAAAATATATCCTGGGGTCGAAGCTATCGACCACGCGCCAAAATCACCCTAAGGATTTTCTGCGCAACGAGTGGCTATCCCCATGAAAATACAAAATATTAGGTGTCTGGGCGGACGGACCATTCTCTTTCACCTGGTCCTCGCGGTATTAACAAAAAATTATGAAAAAAAAGAAATTTGAGGTTGTTCCATTAGAAATATTCCGAAAATGAGATTAATTAATTTTAATTAGCTTGTTTTTTATCGGCAATGAATCAGGGAAGGGGTTCACATGCTTTCCTGACCTTCCCCCGTGTCTGCCGTGCCAGTACCGCAGGGAATTAAGGATAATAGCACCACATGAAGGGGTTCACGTGATTCGATCCAAAGGCCCAAAGTGCAAGAGGGGAGGGCATGGGTTCACATGACTCGAAGCAAGGGCCCAAGGCGCGAGGGGGCCAGGGAGGGGTTCACATGACTCGATCTAAGGGTCCAGGGATGGGGGGTGGAAAGCCGAGTGGAGCCGACTGACACGGCGGCGGCGGCGGCGAGATATCTTTATAATATAGAGAGATTATTGATAATTAATTAACGTTCGCACCACGTGGGCTTTGGCCAGGGGCGGTTCGGGCCAAGAGGGTTCGTACCAGGGGTTTTTGGTTTTTGTAGGGTCTACGTTGATTGTAGGGGCTCGCCATTTTATGCAGCATGTGAATTAAATTCATTTGGCGATCTTGTTTCCACCGTCTCATGGCTTGAACCCTTCGTTGGTGTCTGGGTCGACCTGAGTAAATAATAGGAATGTAACCATTTTAAATATTGCAGGTACAAAGCCAAGTGATCACTACAGGGGTTGATTTCATGGTTAATAAAATAATAGCTCATTACTAACAGTATTATTATTATCGACGACACTGCTCAGAGTTTTCCGGAAGATAAGAATGTAAATAAAAATGTGACGCTGTGGACTATACCTTCCTCCTGTGGCACCGGCGGCCGCCCCCATTAAGTAAGGCGTCCTGATCAGGACTTGACATATTGTAAAAAAGGCTCGTGTCAGGCCCTGATCAGGACGCCTTACTTAATGATGCTTGATAATGCCTTATTAAACAATGAGGATAGCTTATCCGGGCCGTGTTTGGGCCTGACCAGGGCCCTAATGATGAATTTTAAATCAGGTAAGCTGATCAGGACCTGATAGGAGCCTTTTTTACAATAACGCAAAATAAGGCAATTTCCACACGGGTTGGGACTGATAGATCTATCTCCGCCGGCAGCCATTTTGATAATGATCTTCTGATAGTTCTTTCTTCCCTTGGCTTTCTTGGTTCTAATTTCCTGAAAATGCATCCGCTCGTTGTCCCGAACGAGGAAGTCATGGAAATAGAACCAAGAAGGCCAAGGAAATAAATAACTATCCGATCATTATTGAAATGGCTTTCACGAGGAACGGTTCGCTCAGTCCCGACACCGTAAGTTTTTATATAATTTAAATCAGTACCGCTTTTACATTTCAATCGTCGATGGATAATCATTGTTTATTGTTCACTTGCTAGATTTTGACGACATCATTCTGGAGGACGAAGCGATGGACGATGGCCGAGCAGATGGGGGCACGGATCAGGCAAACGCGCGTGGGCATGGAGGTCCACGCGATGATCCGCGTAAGTATTAAAATTCTTTGTCACGACTAATTTTCCGTTATAACACCTCATTCGCTTGAGCCACAAAAGAATGATGGTAATTAGCCTGCATATCGTGGTGAAAATGATGATACGCTCAAAAATGATCAATGATTAGCCTCGGCTTCGCAGTTTTCGTAGTCCGCAGGTCCTCAGCTTCGATATCAAATGATATCTCACAGCATAATATGTCATGGATTGTTTTTTAAATTCACATTTAAATCTAAGTGTACGTATCTTTACATTTTACTATGCGCATGCGTGGATTGGCCGTGGAGGCCCTGTTCACTGGCCACCAAGATCACCGGACCTGAACATCCTGGATTTTTTCTTATGGGGTCATGTAAAAGAAGTGGTGTATCGACACCCAATTAACACCATCGAAAAATTGAGAGCCCTGATTGAACAGGTCGTAGCCACCGTAACACCGGCTATGCTAGAAAAAGCTCAGCTAAGTCTAATTTGCCGTACGGACTTATGTATCGAAATGAACGGAGGGCACTTCGAGCACCTTCTCTATGCGAGTCGTGCAATTTATCTATCATTTTATGCGTGTTGATTATTAGGGCGCTCGCCGTTAATCTAATTCTAATTTTCATCTGATTGTGTTTTTTCAGGATGAACATAAGGACACACACTCATTTGCAGAGAGTGAAGACGTTACAAACATTTATTATTATCATTATTGTTTCGTTATGTGTTTATTCATCCCTTGTTGTTGGTAGGAGTTTTAGTGGGTAGTCCATATTAATTTATGGGAGTCCCACACGCAGTGCGTAAAAGAATTTCTCCCCCTTCTTAAAATTTAAAAAAAAATCATTTTTACCAATTTTTCTGTTACAAAAAATTGTTTTTGAGTTATTTGACAGATAAATCTGATGATTATCATAATTTTGGTTCATTCACTTCAGCCCTGATATTCCCAGCTGATTAAAGAATCACAATAGCGATTTTCAAAAATCGTGATTGTGAAACAGTATGTTCTGTACAGCAATTATGACGCCTATGAAATAATTCTAAGTTATAAGGTAAGGCTACGAAGCAAGTTATACGCTGAACTGGCTGCTGATTGGCTAATCTATTCATTGCTATCGCTGGAGAACTATTGCTTTGACAAAGATTTTGCTTTGAAAAGTCGTTTTTTGGCAAATCTATTCAGTGCTATTTCTGAAGAACTATTGCCCTATGTAGGTTTGTATAACTAATTAAAAGACACCCTGTATTGTTATTTATACGTGATATGCGGTTGTCAAGGACCGATTCTTTTTTTTTTTTTATAAAAAACAATGCACAATTTGGTTGTTATTATATTACTTACAATTCTCTACGAGTCTTCAACGAATTATTGTAAAAAGGCTGAATTGAGTAATAAATTCAGAAAAATGGAGCAACAGATTGGCATTAATTTATCAGGTATTATCGGGACTCCTTATTTACAGATGAAAATAACATCAAAAACGACAAATCGGGTAATTACTTATTTTTTAACTCGCTTTTTTTCCAACACCCGAATCCGCAAGGGTTTGTTTTTATTCATAACAGGCCTGCTTTTAACGCTGTGTTCAACCGTTTTCAGAAATGACACGAGGACGGATTGTTGGAATGCATGAGGCAGGGTGGAGCGAGGAGAGAATTGCCGAAGTGATCGGCTGTAGAATAAAAACGGTGCACAGATGGATTGAAAAGTTTATTGAGAGTGAAGAAGGTGCGTTGCGCGATCATCGGGTCAATAATAAAGACCTCCGTAAGACCCTTCCAGAAGAGGACGTCCAAATCGTCGAGCATTTTGTCGATCATAATCCATTCGACAGTTCAGTGGCCTTTGTACAGGATTTTCGTCTGGAAGTAAGCCCGCTGACCGTACGCCGCCGTTTAAAACAGAACAACCTCGTTTGTGAGCCTCCTGTGAAAAAGACCCTGTTGACAGAAGATCACCGGAGGCAACGGCTGGCGTACGCGCGGGATTACTTACAGGTACTTCCTGAATTCTGGACACAGACTGTCTATATGAATAAGAAGACATTCTGCACTGCCGAGGATAGACGTCGTCGTCTTTGGAGGCCCAGGTCAAAGAACGCGCGAATACATCCGAACTACGTGGTTTATGAAGCGCACACCGGTCGTATCTCGCTTGCATACTGGGGCTTTATCACCCCTGATGATGTGGGCGAGATACGGGAGGTGGGTGGGCACATGAACCGTTTCGATTACGTGGCCATCTTAGATAAAGTTTTTTATCCGTCCGTACGTCGTTTGTACCCTATTGATCAGTACCCAGTGATCAATATGGTACACGACAACAGTGCTGCACAGCACCCAGATATCCGTGTGCTCCCCCACCCTCCAAAGTCACCGGATCTGAACCCGATAGAGAACATTTGGGCGATAATGAATCGCAATAGAATATCTGGAGAAATGCGAACCATGCCAGAACTGAGACCCATGGTCCAACAAACCTGGAAAGGCTTACGTGGCCGACCCGAGGTCGTTGCAAATTGCACGAACTCCATGCCTGATCGGCTGCGAGCAGTCATTGTCAACACTAAATATTGAATGTATCGTATTGATTATGAATATTAATTGAATTTATCGTATGAGGTTTTTGGCAATCAAAATTCGTTTGCGTGTGTAAGAAACGAAATCGTACGATACGTTGTTGATAATTGGAAGGATAATAAGGACCTATTGGATGCAACATGCGAAGAGTTTGAGTACGAAACTGCTGGTCAATATGCACCACTGATGGGTCAAAATCGTGTTTACGGAACCGATTTTGAAATCGCGATGTTTGTCACATTGTTTGAGTGCAGTGTCAAATTATACATATTCAAAAATGGCGAATTTCTATTGATAATTACGTTGAATCCAATTAGAACCGACCCATGAAAATAACGTAAACGCGACTGAACAAACAATGGACAACAATAACGCAATGACATCAACGACGACGAAGACGGACGTGTACAATTTTACAGATAATGACGACAACCTCGACGACTATAATGATAGCTTCGAAATTAAAGAAGACACTAATAATGACTACGATTTTGATATACCGATTAATAGATTGCCTGATTCTGATATAGAGAGAGATTCATCCATCGAATCAAACAAAATTAATATCGTAAACGCGACTGAACAAACAATGGACAACATTTACGCAACGACACGAACGACGACGGCTTATACGACGACGAAGTCAAACAAAATTATTAAGGACACTAAAAATAGTTCAACTAAAGACAAAAAAAAAAATTAAAAAGTATGACCATTTTACAGGATTAATCACCGCGTTAACGAATACGGTAGCGAGCAAGGATGGCTTTTTAAGTGACAGTTCAATGAGAGAAAAGATTACAGCAGTAATGATCGATGAGTTCAGTTGTTCGTGTCCGTTAGGATTTTATGGGGGCATACGAACAAATAATGACGGATTTGTTGCGTGTGCACGTTGTTTGATGGCGATTCATCGAGCGTATTTTAGATTTGACGACCTGGAAATCGACTCCCACGTCATCGAAATAAATGTTCCGAGTGACAATAAAATGATGTACAAACATCCTTCAGACGAAGCGAAACAATTCCGTCCATTCAGAGGCTCAAGACGGAATGAGATGAAAAAGCTGCTGCGCGAATTCAAAATCAATACCGAACACATACGTCCGAAAAAATGTTCGTTTCGTGCGAAAATAGAGTCTACAGATGGTTTTTACATTTTTCGTAGTGTAATGTTTTTCGTAACATTGTAAAAATCATCTCTAGTCTCTATTTTCGCATGAAACGAACATTTTTTTTGGACGTATGTGTTCAGTATCGAATTTGAATTCGCGCAGCGTTGGCCTTTTTTACGATTTTGACACCTGGGCTCGGATAATAATCGAAATGTGTCACATTGTATCAAAAGGAGATGGGCGACCACGGATGGGCCTTAAACTAGAAAAACAGGGAAGAATGATTCGGATGTACATGAGATAAGAACATGATACCACCAATCATTTACGGAGTAGAATTAAAAGCTCAAATTATTTTCGGAGTTAGGCGAATTAATTAAAAACTCACTTATGAAATGTCCTCCCACAATATTTTTTGCTTACAGTCTTAGATACAACACATCTTCCAATTTTTTCATGAGGAAGAAAAAATAAAAATAAAACTAGCGTCATTCGACATAGCAAACTCAACGCAATAAGGTATTTATATTTGATATAAATTAAATCATGCCTTTATAAACGATTTACTCATAATTTGTCAATAATTTATTAACAGCGATTGTCTCGGGTAATTTATATATTTATTAATTTATAGTATTAATTTATAGGACTAATCACCGGGTTAACGAATACGGTACCGAGCAAGGATGGCTTTTCAAGTGACAGTTCAATGAGAGAAAAGATTACAGCAATAATGATCGATGAGTTCAGAATATGCAACAATGTAACGACCCAACACTTAATAAATATTCATTATTATATTATAAATAGTCTCAAGTGAATATTGTGCCTTCCTTAGACAAATCACTTACATTATTGATAATAACAAATTTCAGTTCTCAATTACTGATTACGTTTTATAAAAAAATAGATGAACTACAGTCCAGCGAAAGCACAGCGCTGTGCTATAGGCAGAAATACATGGCCAACGGGGCTGCAGGCATGCAAGATGAAAGGTGTAATAACGACAGGAGAAAAAAGACGACAGCAGAACAGGATGCCATTATGGTAGCTGCGATGAGGGCACAGCGGTTTGAGGCGGCCACACAGGTTATGCAAGACTTCAATCTAAACATTTGCGCACGAATGATGCGAAATCGATTAAAGGAAGATGGTCTAGTAAGCTGCACAGCCGCCAAGAGAACGGATATGGAGCAGCATCACCGTGATCGGCGTGCGGCCTTTGCGCAGAGTGTCCTGCCGATGACAGTGGGTGACTGGAACCACGTAATCTTTACCGATGAGAAGGATTTCTCAACCGACAAAGATTCACGTAGAAGAGTGTGTGGCGTGAACGTGATCAACGTTATGAACCGGAGAACATATTACCTAGGAACCGGAATGGACGTGTTACTGATGCGTTCTGGGGTTGGATCAGCGCAGCAGGTGTAGGTGAGCTAATGGAGATTCAATGCAATATGAATGCGGTCCAATACGTCCGAATTCTGGAATATACGATAATACCTTCCGTAAGGGCTAGGTATCCTGTAGATGAAATGCCAATCATTCGCATTGTTGAAGACAACAGCGCAGTTCATACAACGAGAATCGTGCGCGACTGGTATGCCGCAAGACATCCAGAAGTGCAGCGGTCCGACTGGCCGGCGAAATCCCCTGACCTCGACCCAATCGAAAACGCTCGGGCCGAAATGGAACGGGGATGGATACCAGTCAGACGCGAAAGAAGAGAGGGTCTGTGTCGACGAGTTCGTACATCATGGAAAGAGCTAGGCCAAAGGCCTGAATATACTGCAGCGATAGTGGGATCCATGCCTTGTCGAGTGCGGGATGTAAGTTCCATTGCTTTATAATCTTTTCTCAAAGTTATTGAGTATTGTTATTTATTATGATTTTTTTTTTTTTTTCATTCTCATAGGATTCCTATAGAAATAGCTAAAGGTACGGTATCCCTTCACCGGAGTTTTGTCGACGGACTCAACGTTAAAGGAGCCTATGTATCCTGTTGCATATGCCAAATCATTTTATTAAAAGAGGCCGAAAAGGATAACTGCGAAAAATGTTCAAAATTGAAGACGCTTCTAAAACACGTAGTTGAGAAGAAAGTCTCCAACCGCTTTTAATTTGTATAATTTCCACTTTTCTTTATGAACAAATAAATAAATCTCAAATATATTCATTTTTTGGTATTAAAAATATTTTCTTTCCATTTCTATTTATTTGTTCCACCTTTTCTTTTTTTTTTTATTAGTTTTTATTAGTTCTCATATTGATTCGATCTAAATAGTTTCACCAATAGTTCCGAATCATTCCGAGTCTCCTCCGAGTCTAAGCTAAAAATCATACAACTTCATAACCTCACAAAAATTCATATAAATATCGTCAGCTGATGATTCAGCATCTAGAATCAAGACTGGTGCTGGAAGAATTGCAAATTTCTTTTTAATTAACCAATCTTCGTGCACTTCACTGATATATCGGGAATCTACGTGGAAACGCTCCATAGGGAAGTGAAAACGTCTGCGTACAGGCAACTCAGAAGTCACTCAGAACTCAGGCGATTAGGTTTTATTTCGCATATTGCGTGCCTATTGGCTACGTGGAGACAAAACCTAATCGCTTGACTTCTGAGTGAATTCTGAGTTGCCTGTATGCAGACGTTTTTACTTCCCTATGAAGCGTTTCCACGTAGATTCCCGGTATATACTAACTGGATAGCCGATCGACCAAAATTCCTGTGTCCTATTGGGGCTTCAGGGAAGCCATTTTTATTGGAGCCCCGCATTCCGCCATCTGTCGGTTATCCTGATAGATTCGCGTGACAGTTATTTATCGGCCGATCACTGATATCAGTGCGGCCGATCAAGTAAAGGATCATTTTTTCAAGCGCTAATTTTCGCGCTCACTTTTTGTTCCGCGTAACTAGGTAATAATTAAATAGAATCTTCTTCATTCAACTATGGCAGCTCAAGCACGGTCGGGCTTGCCCGATAGCTTAAGTATTGATAATTATCAACTATATTTAATATCAATATTTTTGAAATTCATTCATTGCATTAGTTATTTCTCAGTTGTTAGATATGGACGTGGGGGAGAAAATCTTCCGGGGAAATGAAGCCTTTAGAAAATGTTTATTATAATAACCTGGTAAATTTCCGCTGGTTAATAGTTATGAATAATATTATGTATGTACGTATTTGGATGATAACGCTTATTCAAGCCAACTCCTCAAAGAGTTAGCAGCCACAAGACAAATTGTGGTCAATCTGCTGATCACAAAGAATCACAAGATTCACTACAGAAAGCGAGTAAGATTCCATTCAAGTTTATTGATAATATTTTAGAATGTGTAACAGAAAAATTGGCCGCACTTTTGCACGGAATTTTTTTTTATTCGTTAGAGGCCATCATCGTCATTGGTAAGACTCTTAAGGAACAGACACAAAATCTTCGTCAAGTATTCCTTCGTTTACAACAAAATGGGTTTCAAATGAGCCCAAAGAAATGTCACCTTTTCCAGAAGGAGGTTAGCTTTCTAGGACATGTCGTTTCCGCCTCCGGAGTCGGGACTGATTCAACAAAGTTACAAAAGGTTTCTAAATGGCCTCGACCGACTGACAAGGAACAAGTACAGAGTTTTATAGGCCTCTCTACCAACTATCGAAGATTTTTTCAAGGATTTGCTACAATCGCTAAGCCCCTACACCATTTTACTGGAAACAAAGTTATTTTTGACTGGACTCCTGCTTGCGAAGAAGCTGTCGCTCAATTAAAGTCCTGTTTAACCTCTTCTTCCAAGAAGGACCCGTGTTTTACGATGTCCAATGTATAATTTCAGACGATAATTATACCTTTTTAATTATAACCAAAGGATTATTGAACTGTTATTTTCATCCACACTGCGAAGTATTTAAAATAATGAATATGGATTTTGTCGATTTTGAATGTTTGAGGTACGAAGATTTGCAAAATGCGCTATTACCTAATAAGAATCGCAGCAGTGACAGTTTCTTTTACATAGCAAAAAAATGACTAACAGAAGCTCTAGTACTGATTATTAGTAATGCTTCCCTTGAGGATTATGCTGCGATTGATATATTTGAATATAAATTGCTTTACATGTCGCAAATAAATACCTCAGAATCAAATACGGATTAAAGAGTCTAAAAATGTTGAATTACATGTAGATGTCGAGAAAATTAGTTTCAACAATTTATATGTAATTACGAATATTGTTGAAGGTGGTTCAATGAAATACTATTTGTTTTTGAATGCTAATATGTAAGTAATATGTAAGTTGATACCTATGTGAAGATTGACGGGAGAATAATTGGAAGTAAATGATAAGATACTAATGAAATCGAATAAATAAAAACATATTTTTACCAGATTTGTAATGCATTAAACATTTTACTACAGCCATCTTCCAGCTAGTGTAATGTCATAAGAGAACGTGAGATAGGTGAAGGATTTTTTTAATAGTAGATAAGTGGATTCTCCTCAACAGTCAAAATATCATATTGACATTGTAAACAAAGAATAGAATTGTTCATACAAATAGAAAATTATTTATTCGATGAATTTAAAATCAATGGCGTGAAAGCGCGATTCAAGACCTTCAAAATGAGTTTTTGACGATATCTGTACACGACAAAGGGAACCGGAGATATTAACTGTAACGAAGAGGGTGATTCCGATTTTGAGTGGTTTTTTTTTTTTTTTGTAAATTCAATCCTTTGTAGCTCTTAAGCCCTTAGAGTTGGAAAAAAAATAATGATTCACACATTCATTTTACCCAGAGAATATGGCAAACAAATCACTACAGAATCAAAAACATCGAGGAATATTTTTGGCCAAACTGTCCCGCTCGACGTAGACTGACTCTTATACGAAAAGCAAAGTACAAATGTCTGGATAAGAGTACAGACCGAAACTACCTGTGCCGATGTTTACCAGAAACGGAATCGAGATCTCTAAGAAATAGAGTCTGCTCCGGCCGGCTGCGAGCCGGGTACTTCAACATGGCTCGGAGTAATTTCACTTGCGAGAAAAGTTTTCGCGAGGGCTTTAGCACTGAGCCGGGTTTCGGGTGCGCGCTGCCGCTAAGAGATGGCGCGCGCGAGAATCCCGTCCCACGGAGCTGATATTTAAGTTAAATGCATAATATTAAGGTAGTTGTGCCGCGAAGTGCATTTTCTATACAATCATCATCTCAATAAATATGACTAGGTTTGGGTTAACTATATTTGATAGCATTTCATAGTGCGGCGCGAAAAATTAGTACAAAAGTTTTACAATTTCATGTCGTTTCCAATAGTATCGTGCAAAGGACTCCGTAATCAATTCTAGATATTAGGAAATTGAAAAACAATCAAAATTTAGGGTCCCGAGCTCGTTACCCAAACTTTTTCGGGCTGAGATTGTCATCAGATATTGACACCTAACTAACGTATCGTGCTATCTCCAGTTCTTTTTTAAAGGCATAATGGTATCTCAAGTTCTCAGTGCAAATCATTCTCTCTGAAGTTTTGTTTGAAGAACAATAATATGCTGTGGAAAGTGTCTACTTGGAAACGATACTGTGTGAACTTACGAGCGAAAAGTGTGCTGTATCTATCGTGGAAGAATTTTTGTTTTCATCAAAAGCTACATGAAATCACGAAACTTGTGCAATACTTAATGTTCAAAATATCACATCTCGTTTAGTGATTTCGAATAAATATTGCGAAATTGGTTAAATGGCTGTTTTGCGGGACCCATGCAAAATGAGTACTTTTCTGATACAGGGGAATTTCTTGCTAGCATCAGCTTCGAACGCCCCAAACTCAGAAAAAATTAGGAGAGGAGCGGACTATGAATTTCTCGATCCATACAAATCTCCAGATATTCACGGGACGTAAGAATGTCACTGACCAATGCAATTTCAGTTTATTGTATTATATAACTTATAGAACAACTAGAGCTTGTAATCAAGCGCGCTAATAATTAATCGTGCACATCATGGCCGAGATGAAGATGATAAATAAACTCGATGTAAACGCTGCGGCACCGTTGTAAGGGGTGGTTGTGAGTTCAGGGGTGGTTGTGGGTTCGGGGGTGGTTGTTGGCTGAGAAGTTGTTGTGGGCACAGCAGTGATTGTGGGCTCGGTGATGGTTGTGGGCTCGGGGGTGGTTGTGGGTTCGGGGGTGGTTGTGGATTCGGGGGTGGTTGTGGGTTCGGGGGCGATTGTGGGCTGAGGGGTGGTTGTCGCAATAGGGGTTGTTGGGGGGCGAGTAGTGATGGCGACTTCTTGTGTGGTGGTCTCGGGAACCATGCCCTGATCCTGCATCCACTCTCGGATAGCGGGCGCATGGTTTGCAATCCAGTCTAAATTTGCGGTGGCAGTCTGAATCACACCTTCGATAGCTTCGGCGCTGACGCCCAGATCTTCGGAGTTGGCAACAACTCGGAACTAAAATCGTCCAATGAGAAAAATCTTAATAGGTACAGTAATGTTCATCGATGATGAATTTTTCCTAGCCTTCATGAGAAATTTGAAAAGCATTTATATATGCAGAAGTAAGTTACGTTTAGCCAACATTTCTATCAACTATTTTCCGTTTGAAACAGAATTGGTACCCAAACATTGTCGTGTGATGAACGTATACTCGCAATTATATATTTTTGAAGAAAAAAGAACAGTTGTTCCACACAGTAGTTGAAGAAGGATCCAAATTTTGGCCGGAAATTCATGATCACTGCGGATGAAATAATTGAGCCCAGCGCCCACTACACTACGGCGGAGCACGGCAGACGGCGGAGAACAGTGGTACATTGTCTTTTTTCTGTAACTTCTTATGAAAGTGTGCATGATTTTCATTATAAAATACGATGAGTCACTGTATTTCGCTGTCCGCCGCGCTCCACCGCGGTGTAGTGGGCGCCGGGCTTTGCTCGAAGGTATAGATAATATAACGGGAAACATAGTTGAATGTTCGAATTTAGATCATTCAATGTAAAATTGTTTACCATTCGCCTGAACACTAAACTTTACTGCGATCAGATGGTCCTTTATTGCCTCCCCGAATATGATTTCTATCAACACAGTATGTCGTCATGCGATTCATAGGAAATCAGAAGCCAATTATTTAAACATACCTGCTCAAGTTGATCCTGCCTGGTGATGCGACGTGCGATGTTAGTAAGCATACTGGTGATGCCGTTGAATCCTCCATAGCTATAAGAAAGAGTTTCATTCAGTGACTGCTACAGAAAAACAGTTGGAAAAACCTTCATGAGTTTTTGAACAGAATGAGCGACGCTTTACTAACAATTGCGAAACAGCTTGGGCGTTGTGCTGGACGAAATTCAGAAGCATGTCAATGTTGTCCGACCCGCTGGTCAGGATCGACGTGAATACAGTGAATGTGTCCTGCATTCGGATGCCGGAATTCGCGGTGATCGACAGCCGTAAGTACCTATAAGAACCCATGAAAGACAGGTTAGGTAATAAGAAGAGTTTTCAAATGGTATAACTGCAGGCAATCAAGAATTATCGCATAGAGGTGCGCGGTATTTCGGTATACCGAAAATTTCGGTATCCGTTCTCTCAAAATGTTTCGGTATGGATATCGACTGTCAGTACCGATACCGAAATATCGAAAGCTCGGTATGTACCGAATTATTGAAAATTCGGTTCGTACCGAAATACCGAAATTTCGGTAGACATCCAATATTTGCTGGGTATTGAAATACCTAACTACCTAAGGCCTGGCGAGTATTTCGGGTTCGACCATTTTTCTCTTCGTTCTTTTTTTTCACCCGAAAATTCGGTGTAGCAGAATATCAGGGTCTTTCGAAATTTCGATTTTCACGTATTTCGATATCTACTGATATTTTGATATGTCAGTGAACACAGAAATTTTGGTTTTTCAGTATTCACCAAAATTTCGGTTTTTCGGAATTCACCGAAGTTTCGATATTTCGGTGATCCGAAACTACCGATTGAAAAACCTATATCGAAAATCGGTATCAAATTTTCAATACCGCGCACCACCAATCGCAATGAGCGGAATTTAAATCGTACCTTTCGAGAATAGTGGAATTCTGGATACACGCCAAACTTCGTAGAAGCAAATCCTTTTCAGTGGCAAGGTCGGTAGTCAAAAAACGGTCCCACATTATATTCCAGGTTGCTTCAGAAGCACTTCTGACACCCCAACAATACACGACTGATCTCAGATCAGGGTCCACTCTGCAATAAGAAAGAAGATGCCTAAAATTTTACTCGCGGTTAGCGTACGAACGAAGTTGATAATATCACCACCACCGGGTGATTACGTTAAAATATATCCAGGCTTTTCCCATGTAACACTTACAAATATACAATAAACGTTTCTCCTCATTATCTTTGCACTTACGGATTCTGCACTGGGTTGGTGATCCATAGGTTAAACCGGTATTCGGCAGACGCACGAGCGGCCGCTTGATCAAGTTGGCAGGCTAGATTCAGAATTTGCTGACGATGCAGTCTGGTTTCGTGGTCAGCCGGCGCAGAGACAACCGATCCCAATGACTGGTAAAGACCTGAAATCAAACTTTGCTGGTAGGCTTGCCAGAAGGGAAAGTAACTATCACTCGCGAGAATCGTGTTCAAGTAGTCAAAAAGAGGAATCGTAGCTCTCCAGACGACGAAATCCGCTTCTTGGGCAAGATATTGGCTGAGGTCGAGCGCAATAGAGTAGTCAATGTAACCAGAACGTGCCAAGTTGAACGAATCGTCAAGCAGAATAGCTCGATTAACGGGATTGATCTGTGTGAAGTTCGGACCCTTCAGGAACTCAGTGAGCAGCTCCCAGTTCTGAGTATCGTAGTTGACCCTGTAAAGTCCTGTTCCTTGACAATGCACCAGTATCCATGTGGTATTTTCGATGTTATTAGCCATGATGGCCTTGTCTTGAGCACGAAGCCAAATGGGTTGCATAAAAACATTGTTACACCCCGTGGGGTTGTTTCCAGTAGTAAAAGTGATAGGAATCCACCAACGTTGACTTTCCGGGTCGGCTGTGGGAGAGTTAGGATTCATGAAATATTTTTCCTGATCGAATGTCACTACCATGGTGGAGTAGTTTCTCCATACGGTGACCAGAGGGTAGCCAGGCTGAGTGACCCAGGAATCCATGACTGATGCAATCGGTATATGGTTCTGCACCGCAACGTTCGCGTCGGCGATGGTTTGCATGTGCGCCCAAAGATTGGCCGGTTCGAATATGCCGTGAGCACTGTGGTGAAGAATTAGCCACCATTACAATTATTCGTTACTACTCTCCAACGGTTTCAACTATATCATCAAAAGCACTAGCGTCACGCATGTCATTCCAGTAGGTACTCTGAATTTCACAATTTTGTCCTACCTACGAATCCTATCCTTAAGCTAAGAATGGTAAATTAATTTGTCCAAATCCAACTGACTTACGACTCGTTAAGGAATCCCACTATTGCATTTGAGAAGAGGTCTTCCCGCATTATCTCTCTCAACATGCGGAATATCGCTGAACCTGCACAAAAAAGTTGGTATCGAAAAAGTTTGTAGATAATACATATAGGTATGTATGAATATATAATATATATGTTGATACTAGAAACAGACACAGCAACATATAGATGAAGTATGAGTCGTTACGTAGACAAATTTTCAGTTCCTGAAAGACTCATAACCGAATATTTCAGCTCAAATTACATTAATACTTATAGTAATAGAGTGCCTAGCATTTTTGATCCCCTCACATTTCACTATATTCCGTGTTACATGGGCATTAGGGTGGTTCGTATTTAGGGCTTGGTGGAATTTAAATCGTTGCGACCCCCCTAATCAATCACAAATGATTAAAAAAAAATCACTGTAAAATTTGAGCTCTTAATTTTAACATTAAGCCATACCGCAAAAAGCTTTTGTATTATTTTTTCAATGTTGTCTATCTAAAGATATAATATTGGGTTTCGTGCACTTCTAGATCATTTTTATTTTGTCTGCAGCACTCAAATTCATTGGCTACTTATTACTTATTTCAAGTAATGAAATATTTAAATTTGAATACAGGGTGATCCAGAATGCAGTACTTTCCTTATACCGGTGGATTCCTTGTAAAAATCTAGAACCAAAATAATGAATCCTAAAAAGTCGAAAGCGGAGGCGTTTTCTATCTTTAGTTAGACAAAATTGCAACAGAGAAAAAGAATACAAAAGCCTTTTACGGGATGGCTTAATGTTAAAATTAAGAGCTCAAATTTTACAGTGATTGTGTTTAAATTATTTGTGATCGATTAGGGGGGCGCAACTATTTAAATTTCACCAAGCCCTAAATAAGAAACACCTTAATGGGCATGCCGTTGATTTCAAAATGCCAAATCGAATATTAACCCTAGGAGTACACCCTCGGGTCTCACAGACCCGGCCAAACGTGCGAAACTCGCATTTTTTCGTTTTGCGCGAAACATTTCTATCTGCTCAAACAGTGTTCTCAGACAAAATATGAGCAAACACATATTTCGTCTTCACAGGTGCTTTTTTAACAGTCTGCTCCCATTTAGAAAGAAAAATTATTTAAATAGACGTGATATCGGGGAAGCTATCCCATACGAAAGTTGTCCGGTCTCACGGAACTAGGTGTGTGTAACTTAGTAGCGAAAAATATGTGTGTACTCCTAGGGTTGAATAGGAACATGGGTTGAAATCACTCACTTTTCGCGTAGGCAACGTTGTCAAAGCTTGCCAGAATGGAACTAGGACTTCCTACGACGTTCGTCATCGGGCGGGTCGTTTCCAAAGAATCAGGAATCAGTACCCCCAGCTGCTGTTCGGTAACAATCCGTTCGGCAAAGCGCCATTCCGGGAAGGCTACTGACGGTATGAGATACTCGTACAGGCTTGCAAAGCCTTCGCTGAACCAGAGGTGGTCCCACCAGCTTGGAGATACCAAATTACCGAACCAAATATGAGCAAGTTCGTGGCTGATGACCGAAGCGATCAATTCCTGTGCTCTTGAACTGGATTCGTCTTGTTGCCACAGAAGCAAGCTCTCTCTGGAAAAACAACGAATTTCGATGATCAGAAATGAGACAATCATTCTCCGCAGTAGGTAGTGCGAGTTCCAATCAGAAAAGTTCGGATTCGAGCGTACGTGTACGTAATCAGTCCCCAATTTTCCATCGCTCCCGCAGAAAAATCTGGAACGGCGACCTGGTCGATCTTAGGCCAAGGGTCCGGAATCTGCAGGGTGCTTAGAAATATTGGATATAACGTCTCCGTGGACTCGAGGGCAAACGCAGTGGTATTAAGGGCTTCGTTTCGTGCCCAAACACCAAAGAACTCGTCGGTGCTGCTCACCTGGCCAAAGTCGGAGACAATGAAGGCCAGGAGATAAGTTGACATTACTGCCGTTGTCTCAAATTGCGTCCACACACGGCCGCCAATAGTATCGCTGAAATACAAATAACAGTGATCAGCACTTGATTCATCGGAGGTCGACATCGACTATATAATTAGTCCAACGAAATCATGGCTTACTTGGGGCTGCTGGTGAATAAACCAGGCATGTTAGAAAGGGCGATTTGGTCTTCGAAATGCGCGATGCGAATGCTGAAAGTCGCCTTAAAACCGGGCTCATCGAAGCAGGGAAAAGCACGGCGGGCTGACGTAGGCTGGAACTGTGTAGTTGCCAGCCATCTAAAACCATAAGAAGGATATCGTGGATACATACTTAGAAAGCCATCATGATATGATCCAACTATTTGGTTAATTTGGTCAAGCAATTGCATTTGAAGCTGCTTCACATTCGAAGTTTTTTGGCATGTGTACCTCGTCTCATTTCCAACTTGGTATGAACTTCGGTAAAACCCGGTCATATCTGTCGTCAAATCCCCAATGAAACTGATGGTAACATTATACTCTCCGATCGAAAGTATCCCGCCAAAATAGAGCGTGAAAAATTGCCTCAGTGGGTCGAGGCTCTGAGTGCTAATAGGAATGAGGGTGTCTCCCGAATAAACTGTGATTGTGGAAGCGAAGATTCCCAGATTATGGCTGTGTAAAACGATAACGTTTGTTGGAACTCTCACATCAATTCTGATTACGACCCGTCCGCTGAAGTTGTAGTAACCTTCCGTGAATGTAGGTATCAGTTCAATATCATAATGTTTTGGGACCACTGCAGTCGGTAGTCTGTAGTCTGTTTCAGAGCGTTCTGCGGGTAAGCTCTCCTCGAATTTCAACGGCGTCGTTGAGGCAAAGCTGACCAGCGAGGTGGCCAGCAATCCGAATAAGAGGCCTGAGGACCTCATCCCTGAAAGATGAATATTTATTATTCGTTGCTTGAATATACAGGAGTAAACTTGTTAACAATTATTACAGAACTTTTATCGGTTATGAAAAAACAGTTGAATTGCAGTCTGTACAGTCATCACCGTCACCATTCACTCTCTTATACACGTGGCGTCGCATCCAAACCAAAATTTCTGGGACATTGCTAATACTTTCACTAAACATGTAACTCCAGTTCAAGTAGGAACTGGTCGAGATTCGTTGTCTAGCGCGAAGAAATGTGCGCATTAAATTCACTAGACTTTATGAACAATCTACCTGTCAAATGGAGCTGAGTCTGTTCAAAAATGTTCGGAGGTCCCACAACCATTAACCGGAACGACTTAGTCCACAATATTTGAGACGCACTCTAATCATGTTTTGTGAAGCCCATCACAGATATATCGACAATTTATCATGCCAGAAATCCTTTTATGATTAATGGTCATAATTGATTGCTAATTATTTCTGACTTTCACATGTGCTCAAGAATTAATCTTACCAGTTCACTCAACTCGGCCATCCCTCATGTGGTAGTTGCTCAGTCGAAACCTTTCAATTATGATGCGACTGGATTCTCAATTTTCACGTTGAACAATTGTATCACGCTTCGTAGATCATGCTTAACTCCATCTAAATACTGCTGTGCATTTTTATCTGGATTTTTATACGGTTCATTAGGAAATTGCCCAAATATATTTTCACTGAGATTATGAGACTGGAAATTTTAATTACAGACAAGATGATTTACAATGAACGCTTTGGGGACACAATGAAAGAAAAACAATAATATTTAGTAATAAAAAAATGGATAACCTCAGACTTTTGGAAGCAGGTATGAAGTCATCTCGCCTTCTATGATTGGCTAGTTGCTCTTCTCTCTAGGCTCGACCTGTGTGAACTCTTTAGCAACTCTAGGTCAGGCCTTACCTCAAACGTTGAGGAAAATTTCTGGTCTTGGGACTCGGTCCTGGGTCCCTCTGCAGAATTATAGGATAGTGCATTTTTACGTGGTTATAGTGACGGTGAGGATTCTTGGGGTCTACAGTGTACTAACTATAATCACCTGATACTATATACACCACCCTCTTCATCATCAGAAACTATAGGGCCAGAAATCAAAGGGACCTAATCAAAGCACTTTGAAGAATACAACATTTACTGTGCATGATCCGCCCGCTTATGCTTGGTTGCAACAATCTATAGATACAAGTATGGAAATATGATTCGAAAAATGAAGACAAGACTGTACGGCTGATTTGGACAGTGAGCTCGGATACTTTTCGAATGTGTGATCAAACAATATAATCCACTGTTTACGCGTTCAATGATAGTAATGAAACTTGTGGTGATCGAATCTCTGAAATTGGTTCCAGATATGATATCCTCTGAACAAAATAAACCTTCAATAAACAAGATTTTCCGCATCAATCGAATAGTGACTGGAAGAATATACCTGTTAGGGAGGTATTGAGGTTTTCGGCTCAAATTGCTGAGATTTGCATGTGATTGAGAGGGGTTTCACGTCCTCCCTCGAGAACGTCGTGGGTTTACTCAAGACCAACAAACCCCAATATTAGCTAAGCATCGATGGGAATTGGTTGCGCTGCTCAGCAGGAAAGCTGCGCTATGTACTGGAATACCTACGCGTAAACTCAGCGTTCGGAGGGGTGAATTTCGTGGATGATAAATGGGGTTCGCGGTATTACCATACCACGAATAGATTGAAATCTAACCCCCTTAGCGCAGATTTCGAAATTGCATTTTTGACCCGAGGATTTTCGCCAATTCATTTTCGTTTCTTTTGCGCCTGAATGTGAGTAGCGTATGTGATTGATTTGCTAATGTTATCTAAAATATTTCTTGGCCTTCAATGAATTATATCTCAAAAACTTTCATAGTATTCATTGCAGACGGATAATCTACCTTATCGTGACAGTCGATGATAATGTTAAGCCGTTCACTGAAAAGTAAGTCAAGATTACTATAATCTCATGTCAGAACCGCAAAAAGATTTAAAAGCCAGCGATGGATTCAACCGGTCTTAAGATTTCTTAGTAAGCGTTACATTTGAGACCTAGCCCATATTATACCGCAGGCAAACGTCATCGTCATTTTTTGGACTGTCACGCTCCAACAAATATGAGAGCTGTAGACGAATTTTTACACATTGATGATCTGAATAAACAGAGAAGAAAATTCTAGTGCAGAACTACAGCAGTTCTTTCGCGATACGGTGAGATTTCCTGTAGCCTCGAACAATTCAGCCTGAGGACTCAATGACGAAGAATTAAATAGCTCTGACGAGCTGAGCTACAGCTATTTGCCTAGTGCCGTGGTGAAATTTATTGCTAACGCGCTAAGCTGGTAAAAACTATAGTATATCTCCTCTACCCCACCGGCCGGTCGTACCTTTTTGAAAATGAATCACGTATTTATTTTTAAAAAATATACCGCAAGTGCGTACTGGTCGAATTACTGGCTGAATAGAATATTCTCACATAAGGCAAATGCTCATTTTAGAGTATCTGGATTCAAACCAAATATTCGGGTATATTTGAATTAGGGTGTCTGAAAAGAATCGATATTTTATTTATTTTACTCTCACAACTGTAAACGTTAATTTTTTATTCAAAACAAATCCTCCCACAAAAATGAGCTCTGTAGCTCAATTGTCAAAGGTTTTTTTCAGCAGCCTGCACCTTTCTTTACATATTGCGACTTTTTCGAAACCCACTTAGAAAGGGGGTTTCAGATCCGAAGTCAGAATATAGAAGTTCAATGAATACTCAATCATTGTCGGGGACAATTTATTTTCAATCTGATATTAGATATAAAAATTCAAAATGATGGATCGAAATTGTAGAATGTAGGCTAAGTGACATAAAAATTACCACTCAGGGTTTCCAGTGTCTATCAAGTCGATTCGATCATTTCTTTGCATTCAGATCCGGAATTTTCGGCCTCAAAATCAATCGTTCACCAATTTGGATGCAAAACTGTCTACTTTTCATAATTTTGGTACGCGATATTGAACCCGCCATTTTCAATTACTTTATATCAACTTTAGATCTGGAATCAGCGATCCAAGACGCTCCTTTTGAGTGAGTCACCAAGAAATCGGGTGTCAGGAAAATCGTAGGCTTCAAACAGTTTGATAAACATCGAAAAATGGCTTGCATCATCTCTTAGAGCTGAGATATAGAGCTCATTTTGTTGGATGATCTGTTTTGCATCAAGAACTAACGTTTGAAATGGTTGAAGTGTACAAAATAAAATACAGATTGCTTTTTTTTCATTTGAGATAAACTACACGGAAAGAAATCTTTCGGACCTGTAAGGAATACCATTCTGGTCCAGAAATATGGTAAAGGTGAAGAGAAATGCTGCTTCGATTAAGTGAATGAACAGTACCATTAGAAGGCCTGGGTTGCTGGATGCCTCGTATAAATATAGTTGTTTGTATTTACCTAAACCATGCATTTGAATACAAAGTTTAGACAACTGTGGCTTAGTTATCCTGGCTAGATACACATATTCCAGGAATAAATCATAAGTTTGTGAGCACTATTATTCTGAGGCTCGTCAGCTTCACGATTTGGAAATGCTGTATCACTGAACCTTGATTTTTGCTCATTTATCAATAACTATGCCGAAGATCTGACTTTACTAGTATAGCTGATGAACTCATAATGCATCGTAGCAGTTGCACCCAGAAAAAAAGGTTCTTGATTCATACCGGGAATCACCGACTTGACATGAGTCGGGATGAATCAAGTCAGGAGTCGACACAAATCAAGTCGCTGACGTTTTGAATTGTGTCGACTCCCGACTTGATTTATACCGACTCATGTCAAATCGGTGATTACCGGTATGAATCATGAAACATTTTTTCTGAGTGTAGGATCCACTGAAGCCAATATCACTAATGACTACATTATAGGGTTTGCAGATTTAACCGTACCGGTATAGCTGGCAGAACCTTATTTTATTGCGGGATCCGCCTGCCAACCAGAACTGTATCGCCGCATAGCGTATGATGTAATATTTCCCGCTTGACTTAGCTATACATGATAGCTTACTCAAACGTACCGTATGCAAGTTTCGGGACGTTCAGGGGTTGACGATCTCGTTACTTCTTTCTTTATTCGAGAGTGAAGATTCGAGCTATTCGGACGTTACACAGCTTGTCTTACAATTAGTCGAATGGATAACTTCGTGAAAAACATTCTACAAAGGTGGAATTGAGTTTCCTGCATTCCATCTTTTGAAGGTAAGTAATAACTCATGTATATTATTATAATTCAACTATTCGAATTCAAAATATTCTTTGTCATCGTTTCATCCGACTATAGTGAACGAATTATTATTAACTTTCCAATTTGTGATTTTTTAATCATCTGGGAATATCAGGGCTGAAGTGAATGAACCAAAATTATGATAATTATCAGATTTATTTGTCAAATAACTCAAAAATAATTTTTTGTTACAGAAAAATTGGTAAAAATGATTTTTTTTTTTTTAAGACGAAGGAGAAATGCTTTCACGCACGGCGTGTGGGACTCCCATAAATTAATATGGACTACCCACTAAAACTCCTCCCAACAACAAGCAATGAATAAATAAATAACGGAAAAATAACAATAATAATAATGAGTTCTTGTCGTGTATGCACTCTCCGCAAATGGAACTCTATGCGTAACCATAGGTTGTTTGTGAGAAATCAATCACACGGTTGAACAAAACATTCATCGTGATTTTGCGCGCTCGGTATCTCTGTGATCGTTTTTCGTTTTTCATGCGGTTACGCATCGAGTTCATTGAGCAGTTTATACGTGCAATTTAATCTCTTATTGATTAATTAATAAGCAGATAACAGAAATGGATTACTATTCAACACAAGAATATTTTTATATGCTGATTTTGTACGGTGAGTGTGGGCAAAATGCACGGGTAGCTGCGACGGAATACGCTGTGCGGTTTCCGAATCGTCGACATCCAGACAAAAACTTTATTTTACGTTTGGTCCACAGGTCTAGGCAAACCAGCCAACTGGTCAAGAACCTAAACGACGGTGACGCCATCGGAAGAAGGCAGGATGTACGTGTGCCCGTTATGGAACAACGAATTTTGGATATGGTGGCGGACAATCCGACGATCGGTATTCGATCAGTCGCAAGGTATTGCAACACCTCCTATTCGACCGCACAACGAGTCCTCCGCGATGAACCTCTCCACGCATTCCACTACACACGGGTGCAGAGCCTACAAGTGGAGGAACAAAACATTCATCGTGATTTTGCGCGCTCGGTATCTCTGTGATCGTTTTTCGTTTTTCATGCGGTTACGCATCGAGTTCATTGAGCAGTTTATACGTGCAATTTAATCTCTTATTGATTAATTAATAAGCAGATAACAGAAATGGATTACTATTCAACACAAGAATATTTTTATATGCTGATTTTGTACGGTGAGTGTGGGCAAAATGCACGGGTAGCTGCGACGGAATACGCTGTGCGGTTTCCGAATCGTCGACATCCAGACAAAAACTTTATTTTACGTTTGGTCCACAGGTCTAGGCAAACCAGCCAACTGGTCAAGAACCTAAACGACGGTGACGCCATCGGAAGAAGGCAGGATGTACGTGTGCCCGTTATGGAACAACGAATTTTGGATATGGTGGCGGACAATCCGACGATCGGTATTCGATCAGTCGCAAGGTATTGCAACACCTCCTATTCGACCGCACAACGAGTCCTCCGCGATGAACCTCTCCACGCATTCCACTACACACGGGTGCAGAGCCTACAAGTGGAGGAACAAAACATTCATCGTGATTTTGCGCGCTCGGTATCTCTGTGATCGTTTTTCGTTTTTCATGCGGTTACGCATCGAGTTTATTGAGCAGTTTATACGTGCAATTTAATCTCTTATTGATTAATTAATAAGCAGATAACAGAAATGGATTACTATTCAACACAAGAATATTTTTATATGCTGATTTTGTACGGTGAGTGTGGGCAAAATGCACGGGTAGCTGCGACGGAATACGCTGTGCGGTTTCCGAATCGTCGACATCCAGACAAAAACTTTATTTTACGTTTGGTCCACAGGTCTAGGCAAACCAGCCAACTGGTCAAGAACCTAAACGACGGTGACGCCATCGGAAGAAGGCAGGATGTACGTGTGCCCGTTATGGAACAACGAATTTTGGATATGGTGGCGGACAATCCGACGATCGGTATTCGATCAGTCGCAAGGTATTGCAACACCTCCTATTCGACCGCACAACGAGTCCTCCGCGATGAACCTCTCCACGCATTCCACTACACACGGGTGCAGAGCCTACAAGTGGAGGAACAAAACATTCATCGTGATTTTGCGCGCTCGGTATCTCTGTGATCGTTTTTCGTTTTTCATGCGGTTACGCATAGAGTTCATTGAGCAGTTTATACGTGCAATTTAATCTCTTATTGATTAATTGATAAGCAGATAACAGAAATGGATTACTATTCACCATAAGAATATTATATGCTGATTTTGTACGGCGAGTGTGGGTAAAATGCACGGGTGGCTGCGGTGGAATACGCTGTGCGGTTTCCGAATCGTCGACATCCAGATAAAAACGTTATTTTACGTTTGGTCCACAGGTCTAGGCAAACCAGCCAACTGGTCAAGAACCTAAACGACGGTGACGCCATCGGAAGAAGGCAGGATGTACGCGTGCCCGTCATGGAACAACGAATTTTGGATATGGTGGCGAACGATTCGACGATCGGTATTCGATCAGTCGCAAGGTATTGCAACACCTCCCATTCAACCGCACAACGAGTCCTCCGCGATGAACCTCTCCACGCATTCCACTACACACGGGTGCAGAGCCTACAAGTGGAGGAACAAAACATTCATCGTGATTTTGCGCGCTCGGTATCTCTGTGATCGTTTTTCGTTTTTTATGCGATTACGCATAGAGTTCATTGAGCAGTTTATACGTGCAATTTAATCTCTTATTGATTAATTAATAAGCAGATAACAGAAATGGATTACTATTCACCACAAGAATATTTTTATATGCTGATTTTGTACGGTGAGTGTGGGCAAAATGCACGGGTAGCTGCGACGGAATACGCGTACGGTTTCCGAATCGTCGACATCCAGACAAAAACTTTATTTTACGTTTGGTCCACAGGTCTAGGCAAACCAGCCAACTGGTCAAAAACCTAAACGACGGTGACGCCATCAGAAGAAGGCAGGATGTACGTGTGCCCGTCATGGAACAACGAATTTTGGATATGGTGGCGGACGATCCGACGATCGGTATTCGATCAGTCGCAAGGTATTGCAACACCTCCTATTCGACCGCACAACGAGTCCTTCGCGATGAACCTCTCCACGCATTCCACTACACACGGGTGCAGAGCCTACAAGTGGAGGAACAAAACATTCATCGTGATTTTGCGCGCTCGGTATCTCTGTGATCGTTTTTCGTTTTTCATGCGGTTACGCATAGAGTTCATTGAGCAGTTTATACGTGCAATTTAATCTCTTATTTATTAATTGATAAGCAGATAACAGAAATGGATTACTATTCACCATAAGAATATTATATGCTGATTTTGTACGGCGAGTGTGGGCAAAATGCACGGGTGGCTGCGGTGGAATACGCTGTGCGGTTTCCGAATCGTCGACATCCAGATAAAAACGTTATTTTACGTTTGGTCCACAGGTCTAGGCAAACCAGCCAACTGGTCAAGAACCTAAACGACGGTGACGCCATCGGAAGAAGGCAGGATGTACGCGTGCCCGTCATGGAACAACGAATTTTGGATATGGTGGCGAACGATTCGACGATCGGTATTCGATCAGTCGCAAGGTATTGCAACACCTCCCATTCAACCGCACAACGAGTCCTCCGCGATGAACCTCTCCACGCATTCCACTACACACGGGTGCAGAGCCTACAAGTGGAGGATTACCCGCGGCACTTAGAATTAGGTATAAAACGGAAATAAATTAATTAATCAATTAATAAATAAATGAAATATATTGATGAATCGATCTCTCTAAGGTAGAAATCAGGTGTGTGCATAGCTAATTGGAAATAGATGCAACTTCTCAAAGATGTACATGGCTTGCTTAAATTATTATGCAGAGTTGTATTCTTCAATAGCTTCAATTATCATGCAAAATTGCATTGTTCAACAAAATAGAATAATATAGTAATTAATATACTTCTCCAGAACTGCTAGTGTTGTTGGGAAATTCAAATGCATACATTGTATTAAACGGAAATTCAAATGCAAAAATCTCCAAGATGTACATGGCTTGCTGCTATAGATTTCTTATCATTTGGTGTTATGATCACGCTATTTATTTCTGGGTTTTCGCGGAAAAAAAACATTTTTTTGGCCGTACGTATTCGAGATTATACATAGAATTGCGCGACGAAGTTTGTTTCATTGATTTCGGTGCCCAGGCAGAGATATTCCGTTTAATAACACCTCTTTTCCCAATGTTTTCAGGTCTGGTGGAATTGCGTAGGGAAGCACCTTAAGAAAATTTATATCTAGACTTCCGATGTCGATTAATTGTTTAGCAACTCCTTTTTTTATAACGCAGTCAGCTGACATGCAGTGAACGTAGTTGACTTTCTTCATGAGAATGTCGTCATTCGTTTCTTTAATATTGGTCGCTATTGGCGTTGGATCTGTGTGACTGAAATGTGCGATCGGATTTTGAGGTGGGTTTTCTCGTGGTATCGGATTTTGAGATGGTGGACTTAGGGGTAGATTTAGTTGTGATATAGGATTTTGGGGTGGGTTTTTTTTGTGGTGTTGGTTCTTGAGATGGTGGACTTAGGGGTAGATTTAGTTGTGATATAGGATTTTGGGGTGTCGGGCTTTATTGTTCTTTGTCTAAATTAGTTTCTTCGATATTGTGTAAATCTTGGTTTTTGTTAAAGAGGGGTACATTATCTTCGTGAATATTGTCCGTATAGTTGTTCTTGAAGTTTCCCTGTACGTCTGGGTAGTCAAGTTACATGGGGTTCTGGTTATTTGAGTCTGGGTTTGCAAAGTTATCTTCTTGATTTTGTACAGTTATTGGGATTGGGTTAAAATCGCAAATAGTTATTTTTACGTCCGAATTTTGGAAAATGAAATAAATCATTGATCGAACGATTTTCCAGTTTAGTTTGTCTAGTCCGCAACCAACTTATGGTATTGATATTGATTGTACGTTATCTGATTCTAGTTTTTTGTCTGAGCTTACATACGATTTCGTACATAGTTTTCTAGCTGGCTTGCCATTGAATTCAGCTTTCGTGATTAGGTTATATACTTTGATATTATCGTGTGGTGTTACTATGATGTCACCTACTAGGGAGCTCTTCGATTCTGACGCATCGCGATTTATAATGTTTCGTTCGATCATCTCTTGTGCTATTCCTTGTCCGATTAAAAAGTCGGCTGGAATGCAACGTGCTATATTATCGTCTTGTGCGAATAGGTCTTCGGTAGTTTTTATTATAAGTTGATTTGTTATGTCTGTCTGTCTATTTGTTATTAGTCATGTCTGAAGCCGACTTAAGACCATCTTGACAAAGTTCAGTCTCAAGACCTAATTATGAATACCGGCCTATATCAATTTAAATATTTAACATCACTGCCAGCCTCAGTTGGAGTTCATGATACCCCAGGCAAATAATGAAACTTATAACCTGCGAATGTGGGTCTTCTTGAAAAATAGCTGAGGGGTTGTACTAACTTGAAACCTACTCAATCAAAGTACTGCTAAAAATTAATTTTTAGTCACGAGTGAAAACAAGATGCATCATTCTAATTGCCATGTAAACAAATCAATTGTGTATTGATATATATTTATATATATTATATATTACAAGATTAATTGAATGTAATTGTATTGTTTAATGTTTCATTAACATTCTTACGTAATAAAAATGTGTATCAGAGTTGTACACTTTTTTTTCAAGGTTTCATGAGTTACGAATTCTTTTTTATATCCTCTAATTCCGTTGAGATCCCTGACTCATCTGAATCACGCCCTTCCATCAACGTCATATCATCATCAACACGTAGAGGATCTGAGAAATACAATGGAAATACATAAATGAAACAAATAAAAGTATACCTGACGAAGTTTTTGGTCATGAATACAGAATACATTTCTCTTCATATCTGCACATACCGTTTATTTCTATTGGACCAATCGTACTCAAATTTTTTTTTAAGCAGCCAGGAATGCCACCGTTTGTCCCTGGTGTATTCATTTTCTTAATGTAACGATCGAGGGTATCGAGGCAGGGAAGAGGCAAAATGAAGTGAGTTCTAAGATGCTCGTATATCTTCCTGCTTTTGCTCCTTATCAACATACATTCATAAATCCAATTCATTGTATAACGTCTCCCTTTTGGCTTGACTTTGGCAGCTGCTAAGCATGCTTTCACACTCTCTTGAATCGGCAGTGGTAAGGTCCCAATCCTGTCGTACAAACTCTTCTCCTGTATCCCAGCACACTTTTTCTTGGTACGCTCTACGTCCTCTTTCAACTTATCTACCTATTCATCAAAAACCATATAGTTAATGCTTATTCCAGTATGAAATGAAGTGTTTTTCATTGTAGAAAGATTTTTGGCTCATGTTCGTTCAAAATTGAATAGTACAGTGTGGATTCAGTTTTTCAGCTCACCTTGATTTTTAGACGACTATTTTTTCGGTTTGTCAGTTTCAATCGCCTTTGTACATCGCTTTTCAATTCTCGCTGTCGTGCGAACTCTTTCTTCCTCAACTCAAGGCAGGGTTTGCAATGTTTCCCTGCTCTTCGTCGCTTTTCAATCTTAGACGCATCCACCTCTCCTAAACACTCTTCAGAGCGTCTGTAAGATAATAGGTGATAAATTTATCGTCTAAGTTTGTAGCTTAGACAGGTTGACCATTAGCATACATGTTACTTAGTCCAGTTCCTTCGCAGAGTATAATTTTTTCCAACTGTGTCAGGTTTTGGAGAATTTCTTCAAGCGACTTTGGTAGCACATCCAGACTTTTAATCAAATGTTTGTCTGCTGTAAAAAACTGTGAAAATAAGTTGTAATTTTCAGTCTCTACAATTAGCCATTCTCTACTGTACAATAACTCTTACTTTCATCGTCAAGTTTCTGAATACCCTCAACACCATAGTTATTTTAAACTTCGCTGCATCCCAATTCAAGAAGTCTATGCTATCGGCATTAAGGATGCTTGCCCACTTACTGGACCTATTAGAGAGCTTTATATCCTTCAGGAGTTTCTCAAAAGAATACTCTGTACGGATATCTGCAGATTCTTGGATAGAGTTCTCCTCTACCTTAATCACTCCTTTAAGATAGGAGGGATCTACTGTCACCTTAGAATCTTTTCCTGAATTATCATTCCCAGTCTGCTTCTATAACAAAGTTCGTGGATTGTTAGAGAATGGAATTATCTTTACAGTAACACCCAATTATACCTGTTCCTTGATGTCAGTGTTGGTGACGCGAGAGATTTTAGTAATGCTAACAACCGGAGTTCTAATAGATGGCACAGACTGCGGACGCAAACGACACGTGCCTCTTTCAAGTAGAATTCTAGTCCCATCTGGTAGATGTGTAATGTCATATTTAATGATTTCACTCTTGTGAAAATGATCCTCACAGATAACATGATGGAGTTTTAATTGATCTTCTTCCAATCCCAGAGCATGACACCACTTCTTTCTAAGCTCTGCACACTAAGAGCAAAAATAGACAGTTTTTATTTTCTAATTCGACTAACTTATTTTTAGTAATAAATGTTGTAAACACAAAATTTAGTTCATACAAAATCAAACTCACTTTTGGTGATTTGAACAAGCATTTTTGCTTTATACCAAGACGGATATTTTCATTACGTTTTGAACGATATCCGTTCGTGCAACCTTTCACAAAACAAGACGACATTGTGTCATGATTGAATAAAAATGATCATTTATATTATATGACACTGCAAGTACTGGCTGATTGAAATCAACAATGGAATTATAACCGCTGGAAAACTGATACAGACACTACTAGGCGCGTGGCAGCATCCATCCTTTCTCCATTCATCATGCAACCAGTGAATAGTGGTTCGACAGAACATGGAAGTTGGTGCTCTGGCCAGCATGTCGCTCGAAGCGCCACAAGTGGTCAGAATCGGCGGCTCCAAGGACACTTCAGGCTGCCGTCCCATGTAGGGTCGGCGCTGGAATCCGGAATCACGGAACGGAATGAACGGAAGTCACCAGAATCCGCATTCCGCTAATTTCATTCTGTCGCATTTTTACTATCGGAGTTAGAAAAGAAGAAAGTAACTGGTTGAAAAAATTGCATTTATTCTCCGAATTAAACTTTCCGAATTTCGGACCCCCTGTTGATGTTAAAATTAAGAGCTAAAATTTTAGGGGGATTTTTTTTTAATTTATTTGCAAGGTATCCAGGGGGCGTCCCGATTTTTTCTTGTAATTCATCGAAATAAGGACCACCCTAATATATATGGGGGATTCCATGCTAATTCGACCAACCCATGACCCTGACCCCCTCAGATTTTGTAATCAATTTTTTATATGATTCTCCGGTCTTCAAAATGCAACGTCAATTTTTTTCAGATTTTTCTATTACTGTTTTTTTTTTTTTTAGACATATCCAAAGCTAAAAAAAAACGCCACGTTTTAAAAATCTGAAAAAATCAATAAAATTCTAAAAAAATAAGACAATTTTTTCCAATTTAAATTCACAGTGGTGATCTCGACGGGACACCCGGGACAGGAATAAGCCAAGGGAAAAAGTGAAACGTTTTCAAAGCCGTTTTACATTGAGATCTTCTATATTTTCGCTTAAAAAAAAAAACATTTTTTTGGCCGTACGTGTTTGAAATGGTACATAGAATTGCGCGACGAAGTTTGTTTCATTGATTTCGGTACCCAGGCAGAGATATTCCGTTTAATAACACCTCTTTTCCCTATGTTTTCAGGTCTGGTGGAATTGTGTAGGGAAGCACCTTAACTCCCTGGGCACATTACTCAATGTTGAAGACCACTTTGAAGATAAATGAGAAAGTTAATTTAAAAGAATATTATACATTATCAGCTTTTATGAAAAACCAATCGCAAAGATATTACAAGTAAAAACTCCAAGGTTCTTTCTACTGAGGAAGTATAGAAATTTATAACAGCAGCACCTGACGAAAAGTATCTACTAACAGAAATAAGAAATATAATTAGAAATATATATATTTTATATTATTACAATTTATAAACAATTAAATGCATGTTATTGGTAGTGCGTATTTTCGGAATCAATGGAGCATGTCACAAAGACAAGCTGACCAAAATAGCACCAGAAGATATTGAAGTTCATGGAGAATTGATTCTCGCCAGGATTCCAGAAACGAAGACGGGAAGAGCCCGATCATTCACTATTTCCGAAGAGTTTCAAGCAATAGTCAAGAAATATTAGGCTTTACGTCCAGAGAAGGCTGGGTCAAACAGATTCTTCTTGAATTATAAAAATAATAAGTGCACGGTACAGGTAGTGGAAAAAAATAGATTTGACAAAAGGCCAAAAGATATTGCAGAATATTTACAATTATCAGAGCCTAACTCATATACAGGGCATTGTTTCCGTCGCACATCTGCAACAGTGCTAGCAGATTCTGGTGAAAACATGATGACTCTCAAGAAACACGGAGGATGGACGAAAGCGATAAGCAATTTCACTATTCAGGAAGCTAGTGATCAGCATGTGGATTCCTGTCAGTTCCTCGTCTAACAGAAGGAAGATCCAAACGTCGTGGGTCATCATAGTAAAGAGTTGCAGCAACAGCAGAAAAATCACAAGACACTATCCGAACCGTTATAAGCTCTCTACGCTATCTTATTTGATTTTCGAAGTGGAAATACTTTAAATTACGAAAAATAAAACATTCCATTTGGCTTTATGGTCGAATTTTTTATATAAAAAAAAAAAATAGCATAACAGTTCTTCGTAAAACCTGAGGCTTTTTATTTGACAATGTGAACAAAAAGTTTCGTTACATCCAAATAATCAAAAAATTCACACTGTACTGATGAATGCAACGCATTCTTCCAATATTATCTACAGATTGATGGAGAAAAAATGCCGAAAAGTAAAACCAAAGCGAAGAATATTGAATCTGTTCGAATGACCCCATTAAATTGTCATTTTAGAATGACAGAAGAATCTATGGTACGAAGCTGGCTTAGGCTGTATAACGAGACTCTGTCATCCAGAGAGACCGAGAAATTAACCCTAGTAGCTTCACCTCTACACAAAAAGCAACGAAACTGTTGATGATATTCAGACAGGCTGAGGGGCCGAAACAAACCCTACGATACTAAACACCAGAACCGTTCTCCGCACGGAGATCGCTCTGCCAACACGGCTGATGTGAGCCCCTTCTGAATGCGCTGGCGTATCGTTTCTCTCGCGAGAAACGTTTTTAGCCGAGGCATCGAGTAGCGAGGGAAGCCCGAGCCGTGCGGTGTTCCGTAGGGCCTGAGATTTTCGCTCACAGATGGCGGGCGCATTAGTTGCGTATATTCGATTAAGGCCCATCCTTAGTCGCCCACCTCCTTTCCGTACAATGTAACGAAAACGGGGCCGGGGAGACACATTTCGATGATTATCCGAGCCCAGGCGTCGAAAACGCAAAAAAGGCCAACGCTGCGCGAATTCTATTTCAATTCCAAACACATACGTCCAAAAAAATTTTCGTTTCATGCGAAAATAGAGCCAGCGTTTGGTTATTTCTTTGGAAAAAAAGAAATAACCAAACGCTGGCTCTATTTTCGCATAAAACGAAAATTTTTTTGGACGTATGTGTTTGGAATTGAAATAGAATTCGCGCAACGTTGGCCTTTTTTGCGTTTTCGACGCCTGGGCTCGGATAATCATCGAAATGTGTCTCCCCGGCCCCTTTTTCGTTACATTGTACGGAAAGGAGGTGGGCGACTAAGGATGGGCCTTAATAAAGAATATTTCTTATTATATCTTAGCATTAAATATAAAGTAATGTTACAATGATCTCCACGGGGAAGTGATTTTCAAAATATCTCTCATAGTTTGGAAAAGCTTTGTCGGTTATAATATGTTAAATAATAATTAGGAATGATTACATATGAGAGTTAAATACTCTATTAGTGTTGAGCGTATGAGATATAATATGATTATTTCTTATTGCTATATTTTTACAAAGGATATTTTGGTTATAAAAGAAGATTTAATTTATTTAATTATATTTTTTTTAAGGCCCATCCGTAGTCGCCCACCTCCTTTTGATACAATGTGACACATTTTGATTATTATCCGGTCCCAGGCGTCAAAAACGCAAAAAAGGCCAACGCTGCGCGAATTCAAATTCAACGACGAACACATACGTCCAAAAAAATGTTCGTTTCGTGCGAAAATAGAGACTACAAGTGGTTTTTACATTTTTCGTAATGTAATGTTTTTCGGAACAATGTAAAAACCATCTCTAGTCTCTATTTTCGCACGAAACGAACATTTTTTTGGACGTATGTGTTCGGTATTGAATTTGAATTCGCGCAGCGTTGGCCTTTTTTGCGTTTTTTACGCCTGGGCTCGGATAATAATCGAAATGTGTCACATTGTATCAAAAGGAGGTGAGCGACTAGGGATGGGCCTTAATTGACTTATATCTAGTATACGAGTATGTGTGACTTTAACTTATGATTAATAGGTATGTTAATATGTTTTGAACTTGCAATTTATCAGGTACGCATGGAGTGGCAAGGGAAGACTTAGAGCGAGGGCATGTGAGGCGGGTAAGTGGTGGTAGGGTTTGGGCAGTTGGCGACAGATTTTTGGCGAGTGGTATCAGGAAGTTGGCAGTTGATGGCCCATCCTTCGCCGGGCATCCATCCCTTAATGTTCTCGTCGGTAAGTACTACGAGGTGGAAATCGTCTGGATTATATGTGACTACGGAGCGTATTGGGAGGCGTTTTGCAGGGATGACCGGGGGCATGGTGATTGGGATTAGTCGCCATGGGACCTGGTCTTCTGGTGCCAGGGTTTCGGTGTTTACACCACGCGCCGTTCGGACCGTTTTCGAAGTCTGTGTGGCTCGGCCACGCGTGAATATGCCTTTTCTTTGTACCCAAGGGCGTGGGGTCATGGTGACCTCCGTTCGAAAGTCGACGACAGGCTCTCTAGTTACCATGTCTCTGTCGGTTTGCTGCCCTACATGACAC
The DNA here is from genome assembly GCA_914767705.2 of Tenthredo notha. Classification (NCBI taxonomy): domain Eukaryota; kingdom Metazoa; phylum Arthropoda; class Insecta; order Hymenoptera; family Tenthredinidae; genus Tenthredo; species Tenthredo notha. The sequence goes on from OU611916.1 coordinate 4,841,695, forward strand.
ATGTCATAACGGTAGGTTTGACTTTGTTGGTCATTTGTCTTCCTTATTATCTTCATGGTAAAAACACTTGGATCGACTCGTGGTTTTTTTTGGCGTGGGGCTTCTTGGATGATTCTGAGGGGCCTCGGTGTTTTGCGCTTCCTCGATGCGGGGGTATGAATGGGGAGGGAAAGATTTTCGGGATTCCTTTTAGTTCCCTACTTTAGCGTAATGAGTATGTGTGGGTACCGTGGTCTTATATGATATTGTTTTTTTTTTTTTATTATTATTATTATTATTTTTATTATTAGGCTACTAAGGCTAGTTTATATTTTTTGAGGCTAGTACGGTGGTATACACCTATAACTTTATTATGATCGTCTGGACTAGTAAGTCTATATGAGCCATTCCACGTCAAACAGGACAAAATAAATCAAAAATTGACCTCGATGTTACCGATTTCGCTATAATTTTTTTTCACGGGTTCTATGGAACAAATAAATACATCAAATAATTTTTTTTTGGCCCCTATTTTTCAAGTTACACGGGGGTGAAATTCAGGAAAAAGAGCCAAAAATCGAAAACATACTCCCCTTCAAACGGTCATATCTTTGGTTGTATTCATCCTAGAGACTTCATTCAAGAACCATTTCAAAGCTATTGAATGACACTATTATTATATATTTATTTCCTTCTGCAGTAACAAACAATTTTATTTGTTATAAACAAATATATTATTCAAACGTGATTTTCAAAGCAAGCTCCACGCGATAAAAATCTCAAAAAAATATGAGCGTATTCCTTAATCAATTTTTTACAAAATCGTTAAATAAAATCGATGGAGAACCGATGGGAACCATGTCAGAACGATTTATTTATAAGCGACGGCGCGCGCTGCCGCTGAAAGACCCGGTTCGGGTACGGTTTTTCGGTGGAGCGCGCGCCGTCGCTTATAAATAAATCGTTTTGACATGGTTCTCATCGGTTCTCCATCGATTTTTCTTAACAATTTTGTAGAGAATTGATCAAGGAATACGCTCATATTTTTTTGAGATTTTTATCGCGTGGAGCTTGCTTTGAAAATCACGTTTGAATATCTCCTATTTTCTCGAATATCTCCAAAACGGGGCTATCAATCGACTTGTCTTTTCAGCAGCCGATGTTTGACGAGTAATGAGTTCGTACTGGTACGTTTGATCGGATGAAATCGGGATTTTTTTTTTTCAATCGAAACGTGTGGGCGTGCCATTTATTTCGACTTATATCACAGCCTACGAATCAAAAATGCAAAACCGGCCTCTGTAGCCCGATTCTATATGAAACTCTGAACACAATCATCCAAAAACATCTTTGTTTTCGACAACGATGAAGGGGCAAAACGTATTCCACGATTTTGTGTCAAATTTGTCCACGGCTGAGAGGGGCAATGGCCGCTAATGTAAAGACAATTAGTTCCTAGAACGCCCGTGAGATGTCACCGCGCTGTTACATTGATACACCTAGTACCACGTAACTCCACCTGTAGTCCAATCATCTCTGACTAATAAGCTAGAAACTAGCGCGTAGTGACATCTCACGGGCGTTCTGGGAACTGATTGTCATTACATTAGCGGCCATTGCAGACAATCGCGAAAATCACTACAAACACAACTGAACACAAAGTGACATGATTGGTAAGAACTATCGAAAGTGACCAATGACATATCTGTAACAACTTGTGTCGCATTGATGGAAACGCGACCGTAAATACGTAACGACATGTTACCGATACGCATGATACGCTTATGGTAATTTATCACGCAATTTCAGAACGCAAAGTAAAAGAATTCTAACCAATTTCAACTATGGAGGACTTGTAATCATAACCATGCTTGAATTAAGTCAACACGTGATGTTAAGATACTACGCGTTAATCGTGGAATAAAACAATCTCAAGAGCTGATTATCAGTATTCAAACCTACTAAAGTCTATAAAATATAATCTAATTTGAGTATTAAATAAAAATTGAGTGATTCATGTTACGCTATGTGTTCATGAATGATCGTCACAGCCTAAGTCAGCCATAAAATATTCTCCGTCCATAATTGGAAGCTGTGACAAATGACAATTGCGAATGGCAATTACCGTTCAATTACCCATGCGTTGAACCACGCTTAACAGGACTTATGAATAACGCGATGAATTTGTAGAAAAAAAAAAAAAAAATGCGTGATGCAATGTAAAAATACCCTGTGGAACAAATTAATCATAGTTAAAGTGATTGACTAGAATTTATGTATCAAGGTGGATACTTATCGCTATCAATAAACAATCATGTATTGTCTACAATGGTTGATTCCGGTTTTACTTATACCAAAACCGGTGAATCCTGCATTACTTCAGACTCATGTGATGTTCATGATTTTATACTTGATCGGATTTTTCCTCGAAAGAAAACCGTGCACCATTTGCAGCGTTGTATTTCTTGCCGCTGTATTCCTGATTTGTTACAGCGGCATTGGAAACTGTCTTTTTTGGAGCACAAATTGTGACAGCGTCAAGTGTGACTATGGTTAAAAGAGATATTTACTAAACCTGACATTAAATTAGGACAAAAAAGTTATTTTTTATATAAATATATATATATATATATATATATATTTATATATACCTATATAAATATGTATATATAACTATTATTATTATTTTCTAACGTTTCTATAGACACATATTAAAATTATTGTCAAACAATATTAGCAGCAGGGATAAAGATATATAAATCTGTAAATATTTTTCCTCCAATGTAAATTAACATTAATTATAGTTCAGCTCTTAAAACTGTGTAATTAGATTGTCATTATTTAATAATTCGTTCCATACTTACACACCATTAAAAACATCAACTGTTGAAAGGGTATTAAAGTGATTTTGTGTTTATTTCAATTATCTTCTGCGTTACTAGATCTAGTTAAAAGAAACTTGTAGTTCTACTTATTGTACCTTAATTTTCAAGCATGTAATCCTCAACCGAATACGGAAATCAAGACGTTATTACATAGCTTGTATCAATTTTATAAAGCTAAACAAACTATATGTGTTATCATAAATTCAATGTTTTCCAGTCGAATAAGTCCAGGCATAAAAATAACAGGTATACATCGATCTATGAATGTAGACAGCCTCGTAATGTGGTAATATTTACTGAAGGGTACATATTTGCTTTGTCTATACTGTAGCAAATCCTTGGTGATGAGCAGCACCTTTATTCTCTTGACAACAAACATGTTAATAATTAATGAGCGTGTTGCTATTATTGTTATGCTTAAGAAAACCGTATTTTAATTCGAAAAATTCACTACTCTGAACATATCTTGTATTTTTGACAATGTATCATGTACTGTAGCTGTAGGTATAATACGTGCTCTTTATAACATTGTTTTTTTTTTCGAATTTTTAATCGATAAATAATAATGAGGATATCAGAGGTGTGTTATTGAGTAATAATAATATGACTAATTCCTTCCGTTTGTGTATGCAATAAATATTTGGTAACTAAGCGATGAAATCATTAAATTAAATGTAACTAATGTATACTATTTACTATGCTGTATGTTGTTATACAGAGAAATCTCCCTGTCATCAGTGAGACTATATTAATTAAAAATTAGCAAAGCTGTATGTACATAGAACAGTATTAGCTGTGGCTTCTATGAAGAATATAAGTATAAACAGGAAACATTAGTGTCTAGGACAGAAGTTCTTGCTCGCATTACACAGTATAAATTAATTTATCAATTTCAAGAACACTCTTAAACTGTCAAGAGCTAAATAATGATCCAGTTAGTTGCTTATGCAATATCAGCTCGATTTACCATTTCTAGACTGTACACAACGTATAAAACGTTTCGTAATGCTAGTGCGGACTTTGCTGTCAACTTAATTATTACTAAACTTTGTTATGTATCCACTCTACATAGATGGTCAAAGTGCAATCACTGCATTAGATCTTCAAATACTGCAAACGCTCACAAGCTATACCACACCTGATAAAAGAAATCTTTCGTTGTGAATTCCTTTGAAAATTTTCCGATTAATTTTGATGAATTCTTATGAAACTAAAGTATTGCGGATAATTATTGCTCATTTTTGGTGACCAAAAAATTAATAACTACTGAATCATGTGATATTTAGTCGGCTTCGCAAATTACAGTAGGTTATTTATTGGAATTCAGTTCAGTTTTTTCGACCTCACAAAGCTGGAAAAGTTTTCAAATTCGAAATACAAGCTGCTGCCGTTCAAATTATGTTTTTTTGTTTTTTATTCACTATACGCTTCCCACAATCCGATTGGTCCTGTTGCTGAAGTACGTACTTAACCGCCAATGAGAAACAACCCTAGGTCCATGATGTTTCAAGATCACCAATTGATCTCCACATTCTATGGTATGAAATAAACGGCTATTGTTTATTTGCTCATTATAATTTATAAGACATAAGTTCTAAACAGATAGCCAATCGAAAAGGATAAAGAAGAAGAAGAAGACTTATTAAAAGATTAACCAAAGAGCAAAATGACATCGAACACAAAAATCATGGAATAAAAATTCCTCAGAAAATGCTCGTTCCACGTAATTTAGGTTAGAGGCACACATTTCGAAAGCTAGAAAATAATTCGTAACCTCAAAATTTTCTGATTGTTGTCCGTACAGAAATCAAAACCGGTACATACATTTCTATAATTACTTTCACGTTAGATTTAACTCTCTATAGATCGGTGGCTATAAATTACGAATGATTCTTTGCTGACAAAATAAAAATAAAATATGACCGTACCTAATCCCAGAAATGTCTTCTTCACGTCGCTTATAGTAAGTACGAAACTGGTATTTTTGAACAGAAATAAAATCGGTGCGAAAGAGATGCTTAAAACAGAAAACAGTTGAAAGCAACTGCGGAAAAATATCCTAAATGAAATATTTCGTTTAAATTATAGTCTGGTGGTGCAGCAGGAACTTTTGTTGATGTAGCATTGTTTCCTCTGGATACGTTAAAGACTCGACTTCAAAGTCAGAATGGATTCTTGCAATCTGGTGGCTTTAAAGGATTGTATAAGGGAATCAAACCAGTTATACTTGGTTCGGCACCAACAGGTAGTTTCCCAAGTCTTCGAGATCTGTAAACAACACACGTTACATGCTTGCCTCAAATATTTAATCACTTATTCCGGATTCATATTTCACTAGTAACAATCTCCTCTTTGAATCTTTCAGCTGCATTGTTTTTTGTAACTTATGACAGCATAAAAGAATTCGTGAAACCAAAAGTTGCCGAAAAACATCATTTTCTCATTCACATGGGTGCTGCTGCCTTAAGTGAAATGGTAAGGACTATAGATCATTAGATAGTCTGTTATGGACTAGCTCACTGTTTCAAATTTGAACTGCTGATCAGAATTCAATAAGTAGCTAACAATTTACGTTGAGGTAATCTTCTCATTTTTGACCACTTCTACAACACAAGCAATAACTATGGGATAAACTACACAAATCGGTCATGTTCATACTAACAATCCGAAATCTATCGCCAGGGTATGAAGAGTACTGTTAGAACAGTTAAAATGTTTTAAACTCGGTGTTCTGTAGGATAAGATTCAGAATTTCTTTCATCCATAAAATTTGAGATTAAGAAATTTAAGAATCGTAAATTGTTGCATGTACAGAGCTGAATTCTACAATTGTAGGTAGCTTGTCTGATAAGAGTACCTGTTGAAGTAACGAAGCAAAGAAGTCAAGTGCTGTTATCAACCCAAGAAAGACTGGGTATTAAATTTTTATATCGAGGCTATTGGAGTACCGTTTTAAGAGACATGCCATTCAGCCTATTACAATTTCCAATATGGGAATATTTCAAAGATATATGGAAGCAGAAAGTTAACAGGGATTTAGAACCATGGGAGGGAGCTGTTTGCGGGGCGGTTTCAGGTATGCATTCACTGCCCCATATGATATCAAGTATATTATTTTCAATCTTTACTCTGACATGATGTCCAGCACAATTGGAATATCAATATCCGGGACTTTTCTATAAATTATAGGATTTTTTCCGAACTGCAAGATGGTGTTTCGAGGATAATCTTTTCGTGTTATTTTTTTGGTGGATGAAAAGCAAACAAGACTTGGTTTCATGAAAACCATTCTATTAGATTATTTCTAATTGATTTGAACAACGTTGAAAGTTCACTCATTCAGTATATGGCGTTTGAATAGTTCACATTCTCAATGCTGAAATACGTAGTATTTTGCAGTTGAAAATTTCAGCATATTTCCAGGACCTCCATGACTTGCAGGATCGCTGGATACCAGGTTTAAATCTATCGCGTTTTCTGACTAAGAGAAACTATTTTTTCAGGTGGTATTGCAGCCGCTGCAACCACGCCACTAGATGTAGCAAAAACCAGAATAATGCTTTCTAGTGTAGCTACTGGTAGCTCAGAGTTGAAGATCTCATTGATGCTCAGATCATTGTACAGAGAGAACGGCATCCAAGGGTACAAATACTATTCATTAACTCAATGGTAGTGAAATATCAGTCATTTTGAAAATTCAGTCTGATCTTCATTAAAAACTTTGAAGTATCGTATTGCTGGAAACATTTTGAAGACTGTCGTTATTCAATCAATTAATTATCAGCCTATCCTTCATAATATGATTCTTTATATGTTTTTCGCCTAATCCTAATCTACTAAAATTCCGCAGGCTATTCGCTGGTATTTCGCCACGTGTGGCTTGGATAACTGTTGGTGGTTTCATATTCTTCGGTATTTATGAACAGGCAAAAGTTATAACGACAAGATTACTTCCAACGACTAGTAAATCCGTATTATGATTGAAGTTTCATGGCGTATGGAATAATTGTAGTGTGTAAATATAGGTAATCATAGGTAATATAGTAGGATGAGGATTCATCTAGTCTCCTAAAACCAGAAATGTCATAGGTAATGAATAAAAAATGTAACAAATATACAGATAACCAATAATAACAAAACGATTTATTCGTTTATAAAATACAATTCCAACCACATTTGATGTATAAAAAATAGATATGTAGATATTACATGCGTGTGCAATAATATATGATTTACAATATTTCTTTTAATATACTTCATTCATTTATTTGCTCACGGATTCATTTCAATCCCTCAAATATGACTCCCTTTCATTTCTTGAACTATTTTTCATTATTTCTTTAATTGGCCTAGATTCATATCGTATTGCATAACGATGTGATTTCATTTGCGCAAGCGGTGTATCTTCCTGTGTCAACGATACGTGTAGGTATCTTTATTTATTGAAATTGGAATCGACAAGTGTTCCTATATTCAAAGTTTCGATTTCAAATTGTTCATCAAGCCTTCTAATTTCATTGCCTTCTGAAGATTACCAGTAATTTTCAACTTGCCGGTCATAAAAGCTGCCGCCGGCTTCAATTTTCCTAGAATGGGAAATACTATTCATTACATAAAGTTATAAACTTGGTACCTATTATTCACGGAATGCACTGCAACTGCAATCTTTCATTGATCATAGAAACAGTTATCAAGAATATTTAAACTCTGGCAAACTTTTTTTATGAATGAAAAATGCGGTACTCAATTACCAGTAAACATTGCGAAAAAGTTTTTCGAATCCATTGTAAGTGTAGCGTCAGCCGGTTGACCAGGTTCACCTTTGCCGGCCGTGCCTTTACCATTTTTGAGATCAATAAACCACGTGCTGGCTTCGTCTCCTAGAAGAACATGACAAGGATTTCTCTTTCGAGTTTATCAATTTTTAAGAGTTTCCAACTGCTAACTATGACGGTAGAATATAATCAGCAGTAAAATGCCGAGCAAAATTAGAAAAGAATTCTAGTCTTTACCCTTGACGTTGAATTGAAATATTGCACCAGTCTTATTCACTAGATCACTGCCAAGGTTTGCTTGAATGGCCGTGAATATCTCCGCGACTTTACCACTACCGGAGTCAGTCACTTTGGAATCTTTATTCGCAGTCTGTTTGTGGGACGCTTTGGCTACACCTCCTTTTGAGAAATTTGACAGTATTGTGTCAGGGTCGGTATCCAAGAAGAAATCTGGCATCAAATTGTCTTTGTATTCTGAAAAATTTTCATCCGCATAGCGTTTAGCAAAATTTGACAACGTTCAGCTGTGTGATGCGAATATTCAAAGATTGATTCCAGTTTTAAACGATTCCGAAAATTCCAACGAAAATAGTGAGATCAAATTGGACCATTTATTTTCTGCTCAGGTTCATTGAGAAACGCCAAATAGATTAAAATGCAAATGTCAAGACAAAACAAAATTTGTATCTATGCACTGATGTTTTTCCATGGAAAATATGGGATTACCAGGATTACAGGCGTACTGTGTGAAGTCTGTGACTCCCTCGGACCTGAGGTAGTCTTCGTCTACGAGAAACTGTCCAGTCACGGACTTTGACTCTTTGCAAAGTAAACTGTAAACTGCGTCAGCAACAATTTCCGGTTTACGACTATGGTTGCTGGATTCTGGTCCCGTCAACATTTCAATAGCTGCAGTATGGATTGCTGTAATGAAGAACAGGAGTGAATGTTAATGTCAGGCCTCCAAACTGTGTGAAATCTAATTCTCGAATTACCGGTCTTTGGCCAAACTGCGTTTACAGCAATTCCATCAGCTTTGAATTCCTCAGCCATGCCAAGAACGCACATCGACATACCGTACTTAGCCATAGTGTAAGAGACATGAGGGCCGAACCAATGAGGTGCCAAGTTAAGCGGAGGGCTTATGTTGACAATGTGAGGGTTTGAGCTTTTCAACAAATACGGAAGGCATACCTTGGATCTAAAGAATCAAATTTCGAAAAGCATGATTTGCTGTTTATTGTCAAAAGAAATGAATAACTTCTAGAAATCTATTCAGCTAAAAATTTAACGATGATAATCGAGTCTTACACGAGGAATGTTCCTCTTGTATTGATGTTATGCATCAAATCATATCGTTTCATCTCAGTGTCAAGAGTTCCGGTCAGAGAAATAGCACTGGCATTATTAATTAGTGCGTCTATACCGCCAAACTGTTTTACCGCATTCTCAACCGCCGAAATGACGTGAGCTTCGTCTCTCACATCTACGATACATGGCAAAGCTTGACCGCCTGCAGCTTCAACTGAAAAAAGAATAAATAAATCTATTACTTGTTTGTCTCAATATCTCCAAAGGCTATGCAACTTCAATAGACATTGATGTATAGTTTTAGCAATTCATTACCGCGAAGAACACTGAAAGAACTCATTTCAGTGTAACAAAAGTTGAGAATAAAGAATTACATTGCACATGAATATGCTGAAACTTTTCCACATTATTTACATACTTACTTTCTTTGGCAGCGCTATAAATAGTTCCAGGTAACTTGGGATGAGGATCTGCTGTTTTTGCAGCGATAATTATGTTCGCACCATCTTGGGCTGCTTTTAATGCTATTTGCTTTCCAATTCCCCTCGAAGCTCCCGTGATAAATATTGTACGACCAGCAAGTTTTCTGGGATAATACAACAACGTTAATTATGAAAGGAAGAAAATAATCAGATTGTTAAAATTAAAATATAGGTCCTTTTCCCCGTCATAAACGTATGGGATTCTACAAAAGAATCCTTGGGTTCATTTTATCTGTACTTATTTAAACTAGGAAATGTAATTGGAGTTGATTATTGTTAAGTGTCAACAGGTTTGAAAGTATTTGACTGCCTACTTACCCCGTATTTGCAATCATTTCTAAGCGCTTGAAAACTTTCTAAATTATACCGCACTTTCGTATTGCTTCCAACAATTATTTCTGCTATTATCAAAGGCGGCTTTTACTATCCGTACTCGATAAGCGAGCGATGTGACTTCGAGTTACGATTAAACTGATTCCAAAGGTCTCATCCCGTCATACATACCTTTGCAGTTAAAGCGTATTGTTAACTTACAACCACTTACACCCACTTACACCCGCTTACACCAAACTGCCACGAAATACTGATACGCATGTCTGTATGCGCGATCTACATAACGGTGGCACGTATGGATGCATATGTGTAGACCAATGTGTAGATCAGACTTTCCAAAGCGTTAGCGCCCTCTGTATTCTGTATTCTCATGGCGGGATTGCAAGCTGCACTATTTAAAACTTCACAAAAAATGCTCTGACGGGCTGAGTTCGAGTTGTGAAAAAGTAAAGATTGGAATTGTTGACTGGATGATATATCATTCAGTCGACATTTGAATGGAAAACTGGAAAAACGTATAATATTCAAATTTCATGCATTTCTACACCGTGACTGGTCAGTAGAAGATATTGCAGTAGCAATATTTCTTATTATGCACTGCCATTGCACGGTATTCAATGCTTCACAGTTACTTTCCAAGTTCTGAAGCTTATTCCGATAATTTCAAGAATTAATTGAAAATCTACTACTCGTTAGATCGAATTTGTCCGTGTGGACGGCGATTATGTTATACGGAGAAAAAAAAACGCCCATAGACCCATAACGCCGTATTTAAACCTGGAATGGCCCTAGACTAAAATTCTCCTGCAGCCCTTTCCTACTTGCAAAAAATAAAGGAATCAATTATAATTTACGTAGAATAATATTTTACGGACATTTTATCGACCATAGCAGCGCTGATACAATTCATGAAATATGAAGAACCAATTATAGTAATTTTATCTGCTCACGATGATATTACAGATAACAGTGTTCTGATTACAGACGTGGGCTTCTTTCTTTGAACTTCAACATCCCATTGGTCGGTAGCGGCGAGTTTTGCGGGCATCTGGTAAGGTTAATTTTCATGTGCATTTATCAGACCAATGGGAGCTCAGCGCCTGCTACATGGCACACATGAAAATCCGACAACGCACACACCTTGTTTGACGTTTGGTTCTAATCGTAAACGTTTGAGGTTATGTTAGGTTAGGTAAGGGTTGTGACGGCGTGATGTGTGGTATATTTTGTTGCGTTTCTCGTTCAAAGAAGAATGATAACTCAGAAACAGTTTGCTCAAAAAGTGACGAGGTAATTCTCACCGTATATCATACATACACACATACAAGACATAGTTTATCTTTAAAAAATATGCATGACAGGTTCCTGAATGCCGGATGATAACAATTTTTAGAAGTTTTTTTTTTTTTCTCAAAAACTTCACGATATATACTTTAACGAGATCTGAAAAAAAATAATATATCAGATAACTGGATAGAGAATAACACACGTGTATGTTACATACAGTGGAACTAAGCAGTAATCCATTAACTGGAGAAGATAAAGATTATTCTCAGCTTTCACTACAAGCCTTTTTCTAAGAATATGATTCAAATTGTGTCTTGCGCTATGAGTTGTTTACTCTTTTCTTTTCTGTCCTTTGTTCGCTTTTAAATTATGTTCCTTAATACTTAGAATGTAATTTCTTGTGCATGACTTGAAATAAATATTGACTTAAAGCATCAACAAGAGGTAAACCACTTTTTCGTATATTCCAGATTTTAATGATTTTACAAGATTTCATGAGATGTTCACACCAGATTTCAAGTGTTTAGGTCTTTGTAATGCAAGAAGCTTAATTAGATAGAATTATACATGAAACTAGTTCTTGTTTACTCCTTCCTCCACCGAAAAATCAAATGAAAAAACTATCCTCCAAATACAATCTTTTAGTCCTGAAAAAAATTCCTGAAATAGTCCTGGCAAGGTCCTGGATTATGATACTCTAATTTTGCTGGACACAATCAGAGTGTACTAGATAACTGGATTTCCCAATACAACTATTAACTCCCAGCAACGCCAACTGATGAATGAGTATTTGATTTTAGTGGACGAAATGCAAAGATGCAACGAATGCTAGAGGACCAGACGGATCGATGGAAATTTTTAAACAATTGACCAAAGAATGGGATGGACATTTCGCAGCAAGTGTATTATGGATGCAAGGGACGCACCCAGTTATGCAGCCATGTGTAGATGGTGATGGAAACATCCTACTTTGGAACGGGGATATTTTCAATGGAAATTTGGTGAGCTGGAATATCAGCAGACAAGAGTTAACAGCTTTTGCAGAAGCTTTATCAAGAAAAAATCACTTCTGATAAAGCAATGTTGATGATGTAAACTAGGATAAAATAAAGGAAGGGTGTCTGTTCTGTTTTTTAGGCAAGTGATGAGGAGTGCGACACATTGATGTTACTTAAAAGTTTCAATTCTTCTCAAAACGTGATAGCCACGCTGTTGGAGATCCAGGGACCCTACAGTTTCATGTATTTCAATAAATCCAGTAGCTGTTTGTACTTTGGTCGCGATTCGATCGGGAGGCACAGTCTGTTGATGAAATTAAACGAGGATAAAGATTCCCTGACACTGTGTTCTGTCGGGAATAAAAACATGTCAAATATCATGGAGGTACCTGCGATTGGTATTTTTGTCTCTGATTTGAACAGCGAGGAGCTTAATCTAGCTTGTTATCCTTGGAAGGAACCAAATCTCAGATTTACAGACATCATTGAAGACCTTGAGACAAATTTAAACATGGATATTGATGTTAAAGAAACTATTGTGCAACCGGAGACTGATAATTCTAGCCTTCACCTAGACCCCGAGATAAAAGATCTTGAATATTTGAGGAACATTGATTGCGATAAAAGTTTCAATGAGATAATGCATCAGTTGTTGGAAAATAAAGAGGTCCACCAAAGAGTAGAAAATATTTTAAGGCTTTTGAAAAACTCTATAGAAGTTAGAGTAAGAAAGAAGCCAGATTATTGCAGGAATTGCATGAGATTGTATCTGAACGGTGAAAAGGTAAACTGTAAACATGCTAAAATTGGAATACTGTTTTCTGGCGGACTAGATTCTGCGATTTTAGCTGTTATTGCTAACCAATTTGTCCCAGAAAGCGAAGATATCGATTTGCTAAACGTCGCCTTTGAGAAAATCATGAATCCAAATCTCAATTACAGCAAGGAAATTAATACAATCAATTATGATGTACCCGACAGAAAAACAGGAAAACAAACCCTAGCTGAACTCGAGAGGATCTGCCCAAATAGAAATTGGAACTTTATAGAGGTCTGTACTGAAATACTATTAACACGATTTTCGTAATGCTATATGTACCCATTAGTCCTGTGAAAATTTATGAAAACAATCAAAATTTATAATATTGTGGGTCATATTTGTTAAAAACTATTTCAGGTAAATGTAACGCAAGCAGAGCTTCAGAAATACCGTTCATCCCACATTTGTAATCTCGTTTATCCGTTGCGCACGATATTGGACGAAAGTTTGGGCTGTGCAGTATGGTTTGCCAGTAAAGCTGAAGGTATATTAACGCCGACTGAAACACCGTATGAATCTTCGTGCAGAATACTTTTCCTTGGAATGGGAGCTGACGAATTATTCGGAGGATATATGAGGCACAGAACAACATTGAAACATAAAGGGTGGGGAACATTGACGCAGGAATTGAATGTTGAATTAGAAAGAATATCTGAACGAAATTTGGGACGAGATGATAGGATTGTATCTGATCATGGGAGACAATCTAGATTGCCATATTTAGACGAGAATCTTGTCAAATACGTTCAGAGCCTGAAGCCGTGGGAGAGGTAACTATTTAAACACAGATTATGCTGGTTTTAAAAATAGAGCAATCCAGGAGGCTGATTACTCTTGAAGTCCTAATATTCTTCTGTGAAGTCTCATAAAATCTTTTCAAATCTGTAAAATTTTACGAAACTTCGTGAAATTTTATCGAGTTCCATATCTTTTGGAATCGGAAGTCATTTCTAAAATATGAACTACCTGGACGTCTATGAAATCCCATGAAGTTTTATGAAAGTTGTAGAAAATTTTCTAGAATTCTGTGAATTCTGGATAAAATTTGTGAAATCTCACAAACTTTTTCAAGTCAAGACTAGTCAAAAGTCTGGTGTACGTAATTTTGAGATATTATTTAATCGCGCCACGTCTAAACTATCAACTGTGAGCTGTGTCGCGATTACGTAATTTATTTTTATGTGCTATTTCGAATTTTCAGGTGTTATCCAACGGATCAAATGCCAGTTGGATTAGGTGATAAATTTCTATTACGACTAGTTGCTCGTCGGATAGGACTTCAAAGTACGGCCAATTTCCCGAAGAGAGCTTTTCAGTTCGGGTCTCGTATTGCTAATAGTAAAGAAAATGCCAAAGATATATCCGAAAGGTTGTGAAACGTAGTTTTAGGAGACAGTGCTTTTCATCCATAAACAATATCATAATATTTTGCCATTAGGTATACAACATGACGTGCTATTTTTGCTATAATTATCATAAACCGTGTCAATTCAATGTAATTACATTACATTACAATACGTTACATTATTATTCATATACATATTAAGGTACTTCATCATTGCCAATATAAATATGTCTGTAATTTTTATAAATGTTGTCATTCTTTTTTATTCAATCGCTTCCGATGAGAATATACATATAAATAATTACATAGTTCATATTTCTGAAACTTGCAAATCCCAAACAAATTTATAGTTCTGCTTCTGGCAACAGTTTTCTTAATATCAACTATTGGTTGATCATTTTTAGTTTACTTCGTGATGTAGACATTTTTTTGTAGCAACGGATTTTACTAAATCACCAAGCGGATGTTTTTTGAAGGATTCCCATTAATGTAGCATTTTATCATTAAATAAGAGCCTCGAAATGGTATCAACGTCTTACATAATGACAAAACTACAATGCTTGTGGCAAGCATACGAATGATATATAGCATTCACATTCTCAGTCTATATGATGCATACATTGTACAGGCAACTATAAATGTGAAATATTTGATGGTCAACGTCACGTTTGATCGTCATTTCTGCAAAAGTTTACAAACACTTAGAATTAAATTAACAATATTCACGATATCAGTTGTGAGAGATACCAAAGGTCAAAACCAAGCAGATAAACATACTCAGCTGTCTGTACCAGATTGTTCAGCCATAGTTGCTGATAAAGAGAGACAGCATAGTCGTTGAAGAAGTTTATAGAGCTAAAAGGACATCGGTTTATTGTGCCTCTTCGAATATCAATAGGAATACGATGAATGTGTTGCCAGAAAATGTATCTACCTCGAGGAAACACAACGTTTTTCTTGCCGCTCCGCCAAAAGATTTGAGAAAAGAATTCGATGCTTTATTCACATCGGAAGCTATCGAGTTTTTAGTAGATCTCGTAGCAGAATTTGACGACAAAGTCGATCAGCTTTACTACACAAGATTTATAAAAAAATATCAGCTCAAACGGAACCCTAAAGTACCAAAGTTCTTGGAATCTGACATCGTAAAAAGTGAATGGAAAATTTCTCCAGTTGGTGAGTAGGAGCATAACGTCTTTCTAATTGACATCGTTATTATTCTAAGAACAAATATAAAATTACAACAATATTTCCAGGGAGACGATTACAAAACCGCCATGTAGACCTTGGTGATGTTAGTCCATCAAATTTGGATCATTTCAGCAAAGCGCTTTGTTGCGAAGTCCAGGGTATCCAGGTGGACTTTGATGACGGTCATTGTCCGACTTGGAGAAATCAAATAACAGGCTTGCACAATGTGTACAAAGCAGTCCATAATGAATTTCCGAATGTTCCTGCTATTCACAAAGCGCCGATTCTCATGTTACGTCCAAGAGCGTGGAACATGATTGAGCATAACGTGATTATCAACGGCAAGGAGGTACCTGGAGCTCTAATCGACTTTGCTTTACTTATATTCCACAACGGTAATATTTTATACGAGTGCGAAAGTGGCCCCTATTTTTACCTATCAAAACTGGAAGGCGCGAGCGAGGCCCAACTTTGGAATGATATTTTCACATGGACGCAATTACAGCTGAGAATACCACATGGTACGATAAAGGCCTGCGTTCTAATTGAGAACATTTTAAGCTCTTTTGAAATGGAAGAAATACTGTTCAACCTGAGGGACCATTCCTTGGGCCTAAACTGCGGAATATGGGATTACGCAGCGTCTATTATTAACAAGTTTGGTAACAACAAATCATTCATTTTACCTGATAGACGTAAATACGTTAACATGAATCGTCACTTTCTCAAATGTTACATGCAACTTGTGGTACAAATATCTCATAAAAGAGGTGCACACGCGACAGGGGGGATGGCCGCACTATTGTTACCGGAACAAAATGATCCGATTGAGTATAACAAGGTCTTGAAAAACGTAATCGACGGCAAACTAGCAGAGATCAACATGGGTGTTGACGGTTTCATGGTATACGACATGGGGCTACTTCCCCACGTGAATAATCTCTGGAAAAATTACGGCGGGCCAAGTTCTAATCAGATAAGTTACCCCGGTATACCGATTAAAATTACTGAATCTGATTTGCTGAAACTACCAACTGGCGGCATAACGGTTGAAGGATTGAAGCACAACATATCTGTTTCGATTTTATTCATTTTCCACTGGCTCCGAGGTGAGGGAAATTTCGCGTACAAAGGAGCTGTGGAGGACTCAGCCACAGCAGAGATATCAAGATCGCAAATTTGGCAATGGATTAGACACGGTGCAGAATTCGAAGGAAGTGGAACAGTGTTGACAAGAGAATTGGTTGATAGTTATGCGTGCGAAATTCTTGACGAGTTATTAAATGAATATGGTGTTAATTCGCAAGACAAGATTAATTTGCACATTGCTCGGGATTTATTTACGGAAATAGTTAATCACAGAGATTTCCCTGATTTCATTACAACTTATCTGAACGACGCGTATGTCTTTCGGAGATTACATTCTAACTTGTAAAACATACATATTTCTATTTGTGTATCATCCTACCATATTATCATTATAAATTATCTCTTTCTTTGTGGACTTTTGTTGACTAAAGAATATAATCTATTTCGAATTTTCATTTACTATGACCATTCGATCTATGAACAACTGGATCGGCGGAAAAATTAGATTATAGTTCGTAGGGGTAAAGGGAGAGTAGGAGTGCATAGATTATTGATAAGGTCGGTCACAGAGTTCAGTATGCTTGCTGGCATAGAAAAGAAAACATGAACACAAGCAGTTGTCGAAAGGCATCATGAGACTTTCTATGATCTTCTGCATGCAACTCATAGACCAACATTTGACAAGTAAGTCACAGGATCCACTTTTACTGACTTATTTACCCCTTCCAGAATCTGGTCAGAGATGCATCTACAGTGATCATAAATCCGGATTACAATTAGTGCTTGTTTGTTGGGTTGCATTGTTGGATAAACTTAGGCGCATCCAATAACGCCAGTTCCGACACTTGCCGATAGAGATCTCTGCAGTCAATTTAAAAATTATAAATGTACTGCAAAATGAGAAGAATATAAATGTGTATAAATTAGGCCTTTATTTTTAATGTTAAATAATTAGAAGTCAAAAATTGGTATTCAAACTTTCTCTCTATCAATAATTATAACTCGGTTCTTTTTTTTTTTTTTTATCAAGGTGGAAACTAGACAGATTACAACAAAATATAACGATGGATATGTGGACGAATAAACGTTTTAGATTTTCTACACATTTACTATGACTAGTATCTTTTTACTTTAGGAGTAATACGTCGAACATTGGATCAAATGAAAACTTCAGGGGTATCTTCATTGATGCTCAAAGATTGCTCATGAATTTTTGTAAGCATATAAAATGTATAAGAATTCGCCTCTGTCTTAATTAATAGGAAAAAAAAACTATTGCACGAATAATTGCTTCCTAGGTAGAAGTACCCTAGTAACCAAATCTTGTAAGAAACTGAGACAATCCTCTTTCGCACGCATCATTTCGGCAGATTTGCAGCAGACTTGTGTAAGAATATTGCAAGAATCTTGGACAATCCTCTGTCGCAAGCATCTTTCGGCAGATTTGCAGCAGACTTGTGTAAGAATATTGCAAGAAACTTGGACAATTCCTCGGTCGCAAGCATCTTTCGGCAGATTTGCAGCAGACTTTCGTAAGATCGTTTCGAAAGACTCGAAATCATCAACATCTTGCGAAAGATCATAGCATGCATGCGGAAGCAGACTACTAGTAGTTCATATGTAAGGATCTTGCGGAAGGTGGTTACTAGGGTAATAAAGGGACACGTGCTTAATATATGCGATTAAAATTACAAGTTGATCGGAATAGTAGTTTCCAAAAAATGCGATTGAAGTTTCGGTCGCTACGGATTGGAACGAAATATTATGGTTGTAGTCACAGATGTTGACTGATCTGCCAATTCTGGACCATACATTATGCCTTAGATACAGATATTTACCTTGTATATTGTAGGTATATATATTCAAATTTGATATGACTCAAATTTGCTTTTGCTGTGCCGGATTAAGACCCCCGTCGAAGTTCGTTCCAATCGTTCCAATATACTTTATGATCATTATCATTATTATTTAGATGTGGCAGTTTGAAATAGCACGGGAAACCGAGAGACGCCGAAGACATGATATAATTCACTTCATTAGTTTCTCAAACTTCGAATAGCGTTACGATCCTATATAATAATAAATATCAAATCTTAAGACGTATATTTGTTGTTTGATGTCTTTCAACTTCGTGTAATAGTTTAACCTTAATACAGCCTTCGAAATCCGAAGAATTCGAAATCAGCAGTTCGACCTATTAAGATCTGCGCGCACTACACCGCTGCTAACGGCAGCTAACCGAAAAAAACAGTGGCTATCATCAATTTTTTTTTCTCAGGAAACATGATTTCAACAATACTTTGTTGATACTTTGGGTGATAGCCACTGTTTTTTTTTTTCGGTTTGCCACCGTTCGCAGCGGTGTAGTGGGCGCAGACCTTTATCATCTCATTTATCATTAATTGGTAAATAATTACACACCGCTGTGATATTGTTTAAAAAACTCATATGTTATTTTGATAATCCGTTTACAAATCACTCGATGGCATATATCAGTTGTTGTGATGATGGTATGGTTCAACTGCATAGCTTTATAAAACGTAAGATAGAATTGTCAACAGAATGAGTAAGGAATTCGTATCAGTTTCGGCTATATGTGCCTTTTTAGCATTAGTATGTCATAAAGGCCTATAACGATGATACGCCTTCATGGCATCAGGGACGCGATATAGTATTGCGTATTATTTGACTGAAAAAAACGTGTTTGGGCCCATACAAATATGATAATTGTCACAGGTTATTGAGAATAACCACTGATAGAATAACTTATATCGGATAAATAAGAGCGTTCATTGAAAAAACATTTTCACCACCCCCTGACATCGGAAAGTACGACTTTCCGCTCACGCGAGGGACTGAAAGTCGTACTTTCCGTGCAGGTGTGGTGAAAAACCATTTTTCAATTAGTTTTTTTGGGAAATTTTCTGTATAATTTGAAATCCTTGTTCACTGCAACAGTAGGTACTAACGACAGTATATGATATTGTATATGAATTTTTAGAGCCCAATTTGTTTATAACTTGTAGATTCTCTGTTGCAAAAAAATTTACGAAACTATCGGAGGAAGTGAATTTCGATATTCGTAACCTTCGCGCAAAATGGCCGTTATATTTATGTTTAGTAATTTTCTGGACACAATAGCACTGAATAAATAAATATACCTTTCAAAACAAATCGATTAAATCTGTTGCTAAAACAGTCATGCAAGAAAGAATTTCTGGTAAAGTCCTACAATCGCGTCACACGGATCATTTTCAATTGTCGGACATCTGTTATACTTTCACGCTACTATTGAATTGCTCATTCCGTGGTTAATTGGTAAAGCAATTTCTTTATCGTTCTACGATTTAGGTTTTGGTATAAAATTGGAAACGATCGGTATCTGCACTTGTTATGTATACTATAGCGCTCTATTCTTATAGCGCTGCTCCAGACCCTTCTTATCTCTTTGTTAATTATTCCCTGCTTCGCGGTAACCAGGTGAACAAAGAATGTTAGTATACATGCGTACTAGGAATGCTGAAATTTGGTTAAAACAAAAACATGAATCATGATGAATTATCTTTGTAATCTTTGTCCGACTGCAGCAGCAGCAGCAGCAGCAGCAGCAGCAGTTACGCTCCATGAACGTTACGACAGTGATAAAAGAAACTATAAGCGATTTCTATACGCAATTTATAATACAAAACTGTTTGAAATTACAATGTTATGAATTTGATGAAAGTTTACTTATTGTACTTTCCACTTGAATTACTTAGGTATCATTATTCGATGACAAAATTGTCACGACAGAAAATTATTCTCTTCTCTTATTGTATTCTTTACTGATGGCGTATTACCATCTATCTATACCTGTCAGAAAATAATAAAGAGACGTGGGGTTAAATAAACCCACAATCCACGCCATAATTACCTCCGAATGATTCAGAAGTAACCGCAAGTCGACACCGAACCGAAACAAGGAAGTCTAACAATGAACAATCATGATTTATACACTAAAATTGCAATTTATTAGTCGTCTGAACACGTCGTACGTCTTGCTTCATAACATGTACGAGTGTGATCCACGCGTCTGGGTACATACGCACTGCTTCCGCTTCCTATATGGCGCCTCAAACTTCGAACTCTCTACTTGCTCTCTACGTATCCTCCTGAGCTCTGAGTCCTGGCTTCAAACTATACCCATGCGTAACTTCTACTCTCTTATCATTGCCTTTCCACTTACCAGCTTCTTCCACTCTCCGCGTGTATATTGTTGCATACACACCACTTCTACTCCCCACTAGGTCGCAGCTTCTACTCTCCAACGTGCGTCTTGTTGTATACGTACGGTATCTACTGTCATATCGTGCAGATCTACTGTACCGAGCGACTTCCACTTTCTGGGTCGCGTCTGCTATCATACCCGCTCTTTCTACTACCCGTTGTGCTTCAAACTGTTAGAGATTTGAAAATTTCTAGGTTTTAAAGAAGAATCTGATGAAGCAATAGTACCGATCGAATTTCAGGTCAATTAGCATTCGATGAGGAAAAATGAGTGCAGTAATAAATCGCGTTATCATACAGTAATACTATCTCTTATGATACTGTATACTGCATTGCATTATAGCGCGTACATCATGCAGCATGCCCATGCCTCTAGATTGGCTGAATTTTTTCTTTTGTGGCTCACAGAACCCTGTACATCATATATTGGTAGTTAGTGATTCAGGACACGCGCACGTCAACTGTTTTTACTCATCGGGTGTCCGAATGTTAAACGCTTGCAGTGCCGCCGTACCGAAATTGGTTTGAAATTCAATTACCGTTTCCTGCCGTTTAAACAAAGACTACTACGAGCCAAACGCATTGTAAGATTGAGAAAATCCGTAGCCGATTACGCGTTCCTTCGAAAATCTCAATCGTTGGAATTAAACGGTATGAATAAATAAATGAAAATACAAAGACACTGGATGAGTTTGAATATTTATTTCTCAACTTCCGAGCTGAACGGTTTTATTGTTTACAGACAAGAAATCAGCCAAGCTCTAAATTGGAGATTATAAGTTAGTGGAAAAAGGTGAAGCCGAGCGTTAAGTCAAGTTGAGACTATTTTCTCGCGTTCTACTACGATTAGTGGCAATTGAAGGAAGCTCTAATCGTAAGACGAATAACGGAGCGGGGGGGCGCAATATTAGTCTTGAACACTCGTAGGACTAGACGTGCTTATTGTTAGTTGACAACGGTCCGCATCACGAACAGTTTCTATAACGACTTGCAGAGGATTCTGAAATGAGTTATAGGACTCATAATCGAGTCATGGGAGTAACAAAACTTTAAAAAACCCCTTAAACAACTTATAGCATAAGCGATCGATCTATGGCTGCAATCTAACTCAAGAGTGAGAAGAAATTTACCAAATTTCTAAGTGAAAATACCAATTTGAAATACGTTAATTCATCAAATAAATCACATACTATAGTGGTAATTAAAAAGATGTCCTATAACTCATAAAAACATCAGCCGGTCTTTAAAATACATTCAATCATAAGCTTAGAGTTCAATATCCTAATCCTTAATTTCACACTTCGAAGTAGCTACGATATATATGCGAAGGTACTACAAAATACTAACAGGTAAATGTCATTCGAAAGGCTCCTTTTTATAGGATTTGAATTTTTAATGATTTGGTAGCAATCATTATCCGCATAATTTATCATGATTTAAAAAGTTTTTATTCATTAAACGATGATTACTTGCAATGAGTCTCATTTATCGGATCTCCGACTCTTAGTTGCGTTTTCTTTTTTTTTTTTTTTTCTCAAATTTGTAAATAGTTGTAGACGAATCGAATTTAGCTTCTTGTGTCGATTTTGATTCGTTTGTCGCTTTTGTCCCTTTTGGTCCTAGCATATCATACATGGTATAAGACAGATTCAGAATAATGTTACCTAACTTTTATGAACTCATATATGAACTTTGCTTTCAACTCATTGGTTTCTTGTATTTAGGTGTATTTGCTATCAAAAGTCGTAGAATTTCATAAAATTTTTGCAACCTATTACAAGATAAATAATAAGATTTTCTAAAAAGCATGGTATCTTTTCCAAAATCATTCTATATAATAAATTGAATACAATTTATCACAGTTTATTGAATTTTGAATCACAATCGTGGAATAAAAATCGGCTATATCAAAGTATCGATCAGTGTCTAGTTTACAGTTGATTAAATTCAGTTTTTAAATTTGAACGCATGATCGTTTTATCATTTGCGTTATGACGGTCGAGCATGGAATCGTGAATTTCTGATACGGCTCGTTAAACTGAGGAGAAAATCATCTTCGTTAATACTTTAAAGAGAGTTGAAGAAATTGAGCTACGAGTTTCAACTTAATGCCAATTATTAAAATAGCTAGATATAATTCTCGTGAATAAAAAAAAAAAAAAAAAACACACAACGTCGTAAAATGCTGCAGATCTTTCTTGGTGAAAATGAGTTTCTCAACGATAGCGAAAATTTTTTGTTGCAATTTTTTTTTTTCAACAGTGTGCAAATTAGGCTTTCCACACTTAATCAGAAGACCAAAAAACCAGAACTTAGAATCAGATTTTTTTGTAACTTTTCCACTTTTTTTTTTTTTTTATTATTATTTTTATTTTTCAATTGTTCCAATTGATCAAGCACGATCACCGTTTTTTAGCGTATACCATACAAGAGTAACTGTAAAATCGTACATGTACTTCGAAAGTCTGTATATAATCAGGTCATAATTTAACAATCGAACAAATAGAGATGATCGTGAATTAAAATAAAATCCCTTCTACCAGTGTTTAAGCGCTTTCAAAACCGCGTGAATTTTACAGTAAGAAACGATTTTGGAATTCCAGTAATAAAAGAGATATTCGCGTGAGAATATTAAAATGGGACACAAGCTGCATACATTCTAGGTCTAGTTTGCTGATGTAAATTCATACTGATAGTATATAGATATACATACATACATACCGATACCTTATAAGGAATTTTTTTTTCAATCTGTATATTAAATGTTGGATTGTTGAATATATAACTTTTTAATCTCATCATTACGACGATGTAACGTTAGAGAAATTCTTACCATTCTCATCAATTTAAAGTTGCTATTAATTCCTTGAGAGCGCGCGTTACTATAAGCACGTAAAGACTTTTAACTTTCAAAAATTGATCAATAAAAGAAAAGAATTTTCAAAAACGTTATTTCGCCTTAGAAAAAGAAAGCCAGGGGCTAACAATTCGACTATAGAGTAACACCATGGATTGCAAAGTGAAGTCAGACTTCATTGAATTGTTTTCATTGATTTCATTTAATTTCAAGTTGAGTTCACAGGATTATTTCAAGAAAAAAAGTCAGTTATTTCAATGATTTCTTGACTTATATCCGATTCATTTCAGTCTACAGTGACACCATGAATTCAAGAGTTGCTAGCCCCTTGAAATGAACCCACACATCCTTATTTAGGTAAAATTTAGGTAAAAAAAAACGCCAACATTTAGGGCTATTACCGAAAATCGTATAAAAATAATCGTTAAGAAGTTGTAAAAAAAAGTTGTTCGACCTTGTTGCGGCGTCACTTTTTACTTAGAAACGTGAAAATCGGTCTTTTTTCCAAGTATAGAATAGCACGTGGTCTTGAAGAGCCGCGATCTGAAGAAGAATTGCATTTTATCTATCTCTTTTTTATCCGGATACAAAATTCGTCATTATCGCCGTTTACTTATGACTTAATCAGAATTAAGATGACCTCTGAATAACTGCCGATATACATGCTATACCATATAATAAATAGTACATAATATGAACTAATAAATGTTACGAAAATTTTCTTTTAACTTAAAAATCTGGTTTTTGTTTTTTTTTTCATTACAGGATCCTGATTGACTCGTTATTTCAAGTACAATGAGATATAAAGTAAGTTTTTGATATTGTTTCACCATTCTAACTCGCACATATTAGTATATTGTGTACCAAGGGCGTAAAGTGGGCTTTTTTAGACCAAGTATGGAGTTTGCAGTACGAGTCAGAGACGAGCTAGCAAACGAAAAGCCCACTTAGCCCTTGGTACACACCATATTTTTTGTAACAGCACGAGGTGTTCACGTTTTTTCTTCATTGGTGATAATTTTCTTGAAAATATTGAAAAATAATTTAGCGGGCATTTTTAGTTTATTATTGCCCGCTTATGCTCGAGT
Source organism: Tenthredo notha (assembly GCA_914767705.2). Lineage (NCBI taxonomy): Eukaryota > Metazoa > Arthropoda > Insecta > Hymenoptera > Tenthredinidae > Tenthredo > Tenthredo notha. The sequence continues at coordinate 4,866,401 of OU611916.1, forward strand.
AGCGGGCAATAATAAACTGAAAACGCCCACTGCTTGACGTAGCGGGCGTTTTTATTTTTTGTTTTTTTTGCCCGCTCGTCTGAAAACTGCCACTTTACGCCCGCTTAATGGGTAAAAAAAAACACAAAAATCGTGCATGTGTTACAAAAAGTATGTTTTCGTTTCACACCCTCGTATATACCTATACCGGGAAGAAATCTTGATAGTATACAGGCGACTACGCATGCGCGCGTTTCGTCGTATGCTGAGGCAGGCTGGCCGCAAATATCACTGCGTGACGACTTTATCGACCAATGAAAATGAATTATTCGGCGCGTGCGCAGTCACCTGTATACTATCAAGATTTCTTCCCGGTATGTTATAGTCCATAAGTGCAACTCGATTTTTTATTGTTTATCAATCTAAAAATTTGTATCCTTTAATTATAATGAATGAGTGAATTTTATATAAATGAAACCATTATATGATATAGGGAGTGAAAAATTTGTGATATATCGGAAAACTTATTTTCTCTTAAATATACGATAACTATTAAGAAAAATTTCACTTGGCCTTAATTCAGGTTTATATGGATTGATGAGGGGTATTGAAACTCCTTTATGCTTCAGTTGAGCGGTGAGAACGATTTGTAAAAGCAGAGATTTATAGTGAGTAGTTTGTCTCGGAAATAACATGCCTAACAGCAAAATGAATTTTCTCTAGTATCCATTACACGTCAAATTTGATACAATAAGTACCTTTGTACATATCTTGCCGATAAAACGAAACCTGATCCTTCATAATGTTCTCATTTCTTGTTTTGTTTATTTTTCATTCGTTGTAAAACGTAGGATAATTATTGATGATCACTTCGAGATCAAGTTGAGCAGAAAGTAAAGAAAGCTCAAACTTGTTTGAACATCCTCTTTTGTATTTCTTTTATAGACAATGTATAGGTCCATATAGCCTCTTCTTTGTTAAATAGAGTTTTAGAGATTGTGCTACTGAAATTAGACACGGATAAATTAGTTCAATTAGAAGCTGTGATAATTTATTGTTAAATAAACAGTAGAATCACTGTTATATCACAAGATATTAAACCTGTAGTTCGGTTGGGTTTGTGACTAGACGAATTTCGGTTCTTTTCACTTTTCAGTCATTTATCTGTATGAAACAATTAATTCAATCAACAAAATGGACCACCTTGATTCAAAAAATAAAACCTTGAAAAATATCTAAAAAATTCTGTTTGATATAACGATAATTTTGAGCTCTTTTTAAAACTGAACCAATTCAAACAATTTTCAAATATCCAACAATTGTCACACGAAGAAATGCCAACTAATTACAAGAACTACTATTCTCAGAAAAAACTTATGCAAAAATTACAATCTTCATGTCCGGTCAATAGCATTGTAACTCTCCGGGTCATCGATTTTGACCAAACTTATAGGGGTAATTCTTTGAGCCAAAATATTATTTACCCGCTGAATAACTCTCTCTAATTGGCTTTTACTCTGTCAATTTACCAGAAATCAGCGTAACCTAGGTTTTGCAAATCGCCATGAAATAACCAGTTTTTGTTCTGCATTATGAGATTCTACATTGCACTAAATATTTATACATTAAATTATACAGTCATTATTGTACATTAGATTGTTGAAATTCAACATCTCAGCTATAGAAGCTGGGCTTTTTTTATATACGAATCATAAGACTTATTGTATGAGTATATCAAAAATATCAACAATCCATATTTCGACAACATTTGATCAAAGTCACATCATGATTTGAGTTCATGCAATTCTTTTATACTACAGCATCACGCAATATATTAATTGCCTGCAGCGCAGAACTTGTGACAATGGAAGCAATATTTTCGAATTCACAATTAGAAGAGTATATATATAAATATATATGCGTGTACAGATTCTTATGTGTTTATGACCGCTTATGTCCTGGGCTGACTCATCTATTTGTCAAGCTACAGAATCTCATCTACACAATAAATGCAAACTAATTTAGGTAGGCATGGTTCGTGGGCACGAACAGCTCATACTATTGTTAATATATTTATCATCGTTATAATGAATTTCAACCAGCTAACGATTTTAATCTTGTCAATCGTGATACAAAAACAAATATAGTATGTAGTAGTCATATTCCTCACGGCTATGACAAAACGTATAGTTATGGATAAGATGTAGTTCCGAGAACTTTTTTGAATTCGATAAAACCATCTGCAATCAGTGATTCTTGGAATTCTTGCCCCTGATTAAACCTCTCTTTACTTTTTGATGGAATTATGTAATAAATTAAACGCGTAGTCGTTTTCGCAGAATGTTTTCAAGGGTCAGATGTGAGGTCATCTCACCTCTCGGAATTGGGCAATTTTCTGTTTTTTTTTTTTTTTTATCGTCGTACCATTATAGCGAGTGAATGTCTCATCTTAGCCACATTGTAATGTACATACATACCGAGAATATTCGGTGAGACTACACAATCCCCTTCCTAAGGCAAAATCAACACAGGCGCTCACCGAGTGCGTGAGGCTCGTTCGGGAGGGGATGCAATGCTACTGGCACCTCATTCCGTCCGGAACGAGCCTCATGCACATGGTGCGAGCCTGTGTTGGTTTTGCCGTAGGAAGGGGATCGTGTAGTCTCACCGAATATACACGGTATATGCAATGAAAATGATGAGGAATTTTTTAATATGATCAAATCTCGGAAGCTCCAACTTTGTTTGGATGAAAATTTTAACTGACCTGCAGAGTAGATCGATATTCGGTTCAGCTATCAGTAAATCGAGATATAAGAATAATCTGCAGTTGGACTGCAGCAGTAATACGATAAGTAGACAAAATCGACACTCTCACGTCGAACGGTCAATCAATCATATTTTAACATTTATGGTTCATCCTAATTCATACGACCGAGAGATTCACCTTCAATTTAAATACTTGTAATTATTCTACGCTGATTTTCATATCATTTATTCAGAATGCAATATATGTTAATATAAAGGCGCCACAAAGACGGATCAGTAACAGGAAAAACCCCGATTATATTATTTTAAGTTTATCATTTCACGCAGCAAAAAATAATTATCATTGGTATATGTATACATGTATGTGCCATAAAAATTGATTATTTTAACCACATAGGTAAGCGACCCAGAAGGACACGTTGGGCAGACTGCAGATCTCACGACACAACCATCCAACGCGTCATGGTAATGTATTCACGAAATAATGCTATACCTAAATACCCTTATAGGCCATTTTTTTTTTCTTCTTTTTATACCTTTATATAATTTAAAATAACTTCAAAAAAATTTTAATTCGGATTTCAAAATAGACATTTGTTGCCTCGCGATTTTTTGAGTCACTGATCCCAAATTTCCGAAACGAAAGATTTAATATTATCTTTGAAATAGTCCCGATGTTTTGTGTCTGCATATATTGATAAAGTCCGAGATTCTGATACAATAATACATCAATCTATTACAATTGAATAAATGATATATTATCTGTTATTCATTGTATTGAAACGTGTAATGAAATAAGGTTTAGTGTTTCAGGCTATAATTTGTGTTGAAAATACGTATTATCGCACATTGATTCGTATTTTTTTTTTACTACAGCTGCATTACGATAGATATATCCATTTGTTTACTTGCATTCCCCAGGCTTTGCGATCGGGATGCAAAGAAATCCAGGTCAAAAGAATCGATACTGATTCTGGTCGCAGGGCTGTTGGCTGTTGCAGTTATCGCACTTGTGGCTACGCTGATTCTTCAAATGGTAATATTCACCAAAGAAGAATACAAAGAGATGTGCCAAAGCGAGGAATGCGTAAAAACAGGTGACCTTGATCAGTTGTGCTTATACAATTGTATTTCTTTTAGCAATTTGTTTGTGTCTTTTTCTTTTTCTTTTTCTTTATTTATTTACTTTATTTTTTCTTCTGTTGCCAAGGATAACTAGCGCCTCAAGCAAAACCTGATCAAAAACTGGCCATTAAATAATTAACATTGTGATGTATGCAAAGATAGTTACGATGCGATTTTTTTTTTTCGTTAATAGCTGATCACCTGCGGACTTTCCACAATATTTTAAGTGTTACGTATCTGTTCTCGCGTGACCGAAACGCATGAGAAGTTTTTTTCATTATCGCTTTACCGGACTATTACGATGATTCGAGATTCTACTTCAAAATGGTGAAAGGTAATGCGACTGACTGACGCCAAGACATAATAACTCGGAATACGTTAGAAAGAGGCATATATGAGTATAGATCGCAAGAAAAATTGGCGAATTTTGGGAATTTTTATCTTGAATTTCGACTATCCTTCAAAAATTTAAAGTACTAGTTGCAATGTTTGCACTTTACTTCTATATCAAGTACCATGCCAGTGTAATGCTCTAATGACACTTGATACTCCTGACAGCGAATTGAAGCCTCGTTTGCGCTACGTGCCATCCCTGGATGGGTCAATCCCTCATTTACTTGGCTTGTTGCCCCTGCGCAGTCATTTTTTTTTCTCTTTCTGCACAACTGACCTGTAAAAATCATTTCTCGTACCTATACCGATTCTGAAACAGTCAGAATATATATACAATACTAAACTGTAAATAAATCAGTGTTCACTGGTTTATTGACAGTTCAGTAATGCAAATACACCAGTGCAATGCGCTCGAGTCCAACGCGAACTGTGTGGCCCTATGAATTTCATTTTTTTTTTTTCTCTTCCGTGTATGGCTTGGGCACGGCGCTGAGTCTTGGGTTCTACCCTTATATTAGCAACTGCTGGCCTTATTTCAACAAACCTGGTGGCTAAGCGCTCAACCGCCTTTCGGCTAATCGCCCATAACTTCCACAATTCTTGTAATTTCGATGTTCCCCCTATTATCAATATACTTTGAAACTTGATTTCAAATTGATTTCATCACAGAGTAGCGCCATGATTTCGGGAGTGAGTAGCCCCTCGGAGAAAACTACGAATAGGTAGTTTTACTGGTATTCTGTATCTCGCATTGCTACTTGAGATAGTTGGTGGCTCCTGATGACTACTAATAACGATCACCACCGCGCGTCAACAGACCGTTGATACGGGACGCGGACGCGGCGACGATACAATGTCATGACGCGCAGCATAACAATGCATTCGCACTGTTTCTCATTTCTCATACATCGCTGGCACCCAAATTCGCCAAAAAATGATACATATTTTTTTCGAATCATTTGAATTTTTCGTCCCGACCTTCTGGGCGATTTCAGATGGAACCGGCCACTAGTAGAAAAAACGGAACCCAATTCCACCCGTATTTTGTTTCATTGATTTCGGTGCCCAGGCAGAGATATTCTGTTTAATAGTACCTTCTGCACGTGTTTATCCCAATGTTTTCAGGTCTGGTGTAATTGGGTAGGGAAGCACCTTAAGATGACTTGCGCAGACAATTTCAAAAACGTTTTACGAAGCGTTGTTTAATTCTGAAATACGTTTGTGAGACGACAGTTTGTTTAGAACATAACGCCGATTTCTCGTCTATTTAATAAATCTCGGGGTTGTCTTGGTAATAAACTACATACTTCAAACTGTAATCTTTATAAGAGATAAAGATGTGGTATAATGTCTAAAGAATATGCAACACCGATCACATAATAATATTATTGAAAGAGCTGACATAATGTAATGCCCAATAGTTTAGATAATAAAACCGAAGAATTGGTGAAATGGGCTTATTAGTGGTTTGGTGGAGGAAAAAAAAGAAAAAGAAACTAGCGAAAGTGAATATATAGCGCGTAAGAAATATTCAATTTATTCAATTCATAACCGTTATACTATAATAATTTCATTGGCAAAGTTTTCACGTAGACATAATATTGTATCTTTTTACTAAATTTTCGTTCAACTAGTTGAAAAACCAAAAACTTCGGCATTACGACAATAGCTGTAATAATCGAAAGCTATTGATAATTGGGATAATTTTTTCTTTTATTTAATCATTCAAACTTGTTTGGATAATCCGTATTCATTATCTCATTAGTATTCTGATCTTATAAATTTGCACAATAATAATTCTATAATAATAAAATTGCGATATAATTATTTAATCATCTATTCACTATTTAAATGACTTGATTTCGTCATCCGTTCCAGCCGCAAGAGTTATACAGTCGATGGACAGGTCTTTCGAACCATGCGATGACTTTTATAGATTCGCCTGTGGAGGCTGGACTAAGAACCATCCTATACCGCAAAGTCAAACTTCTTGGGATCAGCTCAGTTTATTAAGAGAAGAGCTTATGAGTGATCTCAGACTTTTATTAGAAGAACAAGACCGCAAAGATGACTTAAGGCCAGTCAAGTTAGCTAGGTCACTCTACAGAACTTGCATGGACGTCGGTCAGTTACACACATATATGTATACAATCTGCATGAATTTTTTTTCGAAATTTACATTTAAGGGGGTTGCCAACCTATGAGAAGGATAAAACAGTCATCGTATTCAATGTTTTATTGCGGTGAGAATAAAGGGCGGAAAGTAATTGCGAAAAGAGCATTCGAAAGCTACGAATTTCCGCTTCAAACTGAAAAAAAGAAAAATCAAATATCACAAGAATCAGGTCCGCTGCGTCCATTTGAGTAGAGCTCTGCGAAAAACTATTTGCGAAACGGTGACCACGTTTATAGGCAAACGGAATATCGGAAACACAAAAACCAATACTTTTTGGAATCATCAATGTACCCTCTAAGCTTCTATGGAACGGATTTTTGATCCACTCAAACGTGGTCAAGTTACATTTTTTTTTTGCATTTAATCGCGTTTTTCGGGATTTTCGCGAACGTTTTCATCAATTTTTCAAAAACGAAAGGTCAAATGAGAAATTTGTTCCATAGAAGCTTGGAGGGTACATTGACAATTCCAAAAAGTAATGGTTCTTGTGTTTCCGATATTCCGTTTGCCTATAAACGTGGTCACCGTTTCGCAAATAGTTTTTCGCAGAGCTCTACTCAAATGGACGCAGCGGACCTGATTCTTGTGATATTTGATTTTTCTTTGTTTCAATTTGAAGCGAAAATTTGTAGCTTCCAAATGCTCTTTTCACAATTATTTTCCGCCCTTTATTCTCACCGCAATAAAACATTGAATACGATGACCGTTTTATCCTTCTCGTAGGTTGGCACCCCCCTTAATTATTAAAGTAGCTTCGTCCCCGTCAGAGCCTGAATATTTTTTCTTTCAATATTTGTCCGTTATTTTTATTACAGTTAGAAATAATCCACATTGGATGTCTTCTGTTGATCACAAATTGTTCTTATTTGTTGTGGTTTCTTTTTTATCTGATTGTTCTATAAAGTTCAGTAAAAAAAGTTCAAACAATGCAATTATGTAATTAAGTAAATGTCTTTATAAGAAAATAGTATGAAGAGCAGAGGAAATGATAATTTATTTTACAGTTTGATGCTACATTTGTTATTTTTTTTTTTTCAAAATTTGACAACAAATTTTTCTGCCATTAGCAAGCGTTGAAAAAATGGGCCTTGAACCAATATCTGACGTTCTATCTCACTTGGGTTTACCCAGAAAACCACCCCTCGAAAACGATGTTAAACGTTTGGATCTAGCCAGGCTAGCTGGGGTTGTTCAGAGATTACTGGGCTTGAATTTGCTCGTGAATTTCTACATAAATGAAGATGTGAGAAATACGACAAGAAACAGAATGACGGTAATCTATCTTTAATCCTTAAGATTATATGTAATGGCGTTGTTTATTTTATTTACTTAATTATTAATTTTTTAACGATATCTATAATACAGCTCATTTATATTTTCAAAGATGGAACAGGTCTCGCCTGGCTTCAGTGAAAGATATCTTCTGGAGCCTTTACGTTTTCAATCCGAATTGACAGAATACAGAAAGTATATAACATCTATGATGGAATTGGCTGGCGCGGGCAACAAGAGTGCTGTATTTGCAAATGAGCTAATAGAATTCACTACTGAAATTGCCAAGGTGAAAGTCTTTGATCGTTGATATATTTTTTTTTTTGTTTCTAATTTATCCGACTAATTTCGTGATATAAAAATCTTTTATCGTAATCTTTAACGGTTCATTGAGTCGATCATGTTCATCTGTGCGGAAAACAAGAATCATTGAAGACGGATTTAAACAGTGAACAAAAAAAATGTCTAGAAGAAATTCTATTTCTATCTAACTTGTGTCTTTTGTATTGTATAACCACAAACCAATACTATAGTATCTTACATCAATTAATTACACAACACATAGCTACTGTTCTGCATATATTTCATTCGTTTTATATCATGCATTTAGCCTGTTTTATATCATACAGGGTGACCCAGAACCCACGGGCCACATTGAATGGGCATATTCCTTGTCGAATTCTGAGATGAAAGTTCCTCTACGAAAACTCTCTGAGGCCAACGGTTCTCGAGTTATCAGAAATCGCGATTGACCAATCAGAGCGTCTTTCTAGTCAACTGCTTCATAGTTTCAGCGGTCCAGGTTGTCCGCTCCATAGTTTTTGGCCGTTCACGTCAACCGCTTCATAGTTTTAGCCGTCCGGGTCATTCGCTCCATAGTTATGGGCCGTCTAGGTCAATCGCTCCATAGTTACGGTCATAGAGAAACGCTCTGATAGGTCAATTGCAATTTTGAATAACTCGAGAACAGTTGGCCTTAGAGAGTTTTCATATAGGAATTTTAGTCTTAGAATTCGACAGGGAATATGCCCATTCAAGGTGGCCCGTGGGTTCTGGGTCACCCTGTATATTGAGCCCGCCACGTTACTGGGAATTACAGATTTTCGTATTCAATACTTTATCCAGCTCTGATGTTACCATCCGAAATATTGAGAAATATAAAAAGCTGCGATTGATTTTTGACTATCACGATTCAAAGGAATATCTATATCTTTAACGTTTACAGATCGTCACATCACCGGAGGAAAGAAGAAGCGTCAACCACTTATTTCACGATATTACTATCACAGAACTTCAACGCCTTACAGACCTCAATGCTCAGCAGGTTGATGATTTATAAAAATAAACGATGAGTTCATTATATATTTATGAATCTTAAAATAAATTTGATAATTTATAAATGAATAAAAATTTTTAGTGGAACTGGACAACTTATTTGAATGCAATTTTCAACAACACAAATGTCACAATAAATACGAGCGTGGACCGTGTCATTGTCATGGATTTACAATACTTACAGAAATTGCCAAGGTTGTTGGCAAACACATCCTCAGCGACTTTAGGTAATTTTCATTATTTCCATTATCCTAGCTAAGATTACAATTGCATCAGCTTCTCAGATCGTAATTGATGCAAACTATTCTGTTTACTCATAAATTTCAACATTATAATCAATTCTTCAAAGTTATGAAATCCCAGGCTGCTATGATACAGGTATCTAATAATCGTAACTTTTGGAAGCTTTGACTTTTACAACTTCTAAATAGTTCAATATTTCTCGTGATTATATGGATATATTTTAGCAAGGTACGCGTGGTGGGGTGTGTTTTCAACTGTCGCACCATTGACACTTCAAAAATTTCGAGATCTTGGATTTGAATTTTCTCAAAAACTGTTCGGATTGAAAGAAAAGACGGCAAGATGGAAAGGGTGTACTGGGAACGTCAATTCCAATTTTGGAATGGCCCTTACTTATTTATACGTCCAAAGACATTTCAATGAACATTCCAGAGAAAAGGTATTTGATAAAATCATTGACGACAATCTATTTCTCATTTATCTTCGTATCTAATATTATCATTTCTCGTTTATCATCATTCTCAAGGCGCTGGAAATGCTCTCAGACATCAAGGAGGCATTTAATGATATGGTTACGGAGCTTGACTGGATGGATGCAGGTACACGAGCTAGAGCACATCAAAAATTATCTGCTATCAGACCGTTCGTTGGTTTTCCAGAATGGATAACAAACCCAGAGAAGCTAAACAAATTTTATGACGGAGTGAGTTGTCACTGTGATTTTTTGATAAATAGCTATTTAAGTTTGTTTTGTGATACTCTTTATTACGGTATAGGTATGAAATAAAAATTGCTTTTGCATTGATTTAGGCTGAAGTTGTGGATGGTAAACTTCTCGAAACTTTCTTGAAACTGACCAACACAGGAGTGCAAAAGAGTTTGAATAGTTTGAGAGAAAAACCCGATAAAAACAGATGGATATCTACCGGAACTACTGTGAATGCATTTTACAGCGCAGTTTTGAATTCTGTCAGTAAGTGAAAGGGCAAATCGAAAGAAACGTTCAGCGGTTTCCCAATATTATTGGCCATTAATGATATTCGTTTTTCCTAACTTAAAACTAACGCTGTTTTTCAATTTCAGCTTTTCCTGCTGGCATTTTACATCCACCATTTTACGGCAATGGAATAGAGTGAGTGAAAAGATGATTCCTAAAAAGATTATGCAAGAATAATTATAATCAAATTCATTATAATGTTTTTCTCGGATATATATTCATGTGATGTATACTAAACAATTTTTAACCATCGCATTAAACCTACCCTCTGTAATATCAAATTCTTCAAAGTTTATCGATTAAATTAAAAGCTCGATGATTTCAATGGAACTTTGAATGGAATAGATGAAATATTGATATGATTACGCGAACCAACATCTATTTCAATCATATCACATACTATGCCTGAGAATGAACTCCAATTATCTATCTTACGCTATAATTAACACATGGTTAATGCTTTTCCTAACTTACAATTAGATCAATCAACTATGGAGCAATGGGTGCTATAATGGGTCATGAATTGACGCACGGTTTTGATGACCAAGGTAAATGAGAAAGAAGCTAACAATTTATCCGAATCTTCGATAACTTTAAAGTGGTTGCATACCACAGGCTATTGAAATTCTAAATCTTTGTTACCGACATGTACATATGAAATGACCAGATTACAAAGAAAATGATTGACCTGATGAATGATGTGTACATACAGGTCGAAGATACGACGAAAATGGCAATCTGAGACAGTGGTGGAGTGACGAAACGCTAATCCATTATCATGAGAAGGTGGAATGTATCATAAAACAATATAGCAGTTACCACGTGCCAGAATTGGGTCGTAATTTCACAGTGAGCCACTTTTATAGTCGTTTTAATTCATTTCAAATCTATATACGTGACGCAGTATTACTTTGATTATAATATCAATCTGCAGGTGAATGGACTGAACACTCAAGGGGAGAACATAGCAGACAACGGTGGAATAAGAGAAGCATATCGCGCATACAAACGTTTGACCATGCGAAACCCAGGTCACCAACAAGCTCTGCCAGGACTGACAGAGTACACCCATGACCAGTTGTTCTTCCTAGGTTTCTCACAGGTATAAATTTCCTGAATTGTAATCACTGAGACTTTGTTACGTAGAAGAATATCGTTATTCGTGTTTTTAATATCATTTCGTTTAGGTCTGGTGTGGGAATTACACAAACGGCGCTCTGAAATCAAAGCTGATAGAAGGAGTCCATGCACCGAATCATTTCCGTGTAATAGGGACGCTTTCAAACAACGCGGAATTTGCAAGAGCTTGGAACTGCCCTGCAGGAAGCCCAATGAATCCGAATCATAAGTGTATATTATGGTAATTTGTATGTGACAAGTTGGTTCAATTATTACGTGTGATTCTAAAGATGTGATAAAGAATCAAGAAACGGAACCATAGTTTATAAAGTCCCCATTTTACGAGGCACTATCACCGTCTCACAGAATTTACTGGCAAACGTGGATTCAAAAGACGAAATAAATTATTTTACCTGTGTGTTTAAAATTAGTATCTAACATTCCGGTTGTAAATATTTTCCCATAATCCTAGGCTGTAGTTAGTTTTAAAACGGAATTTTATTTTTCTGTAAATACTATACATTTATTCATTATGTAAAGGTGTACTCGTAATTTTTTTTTTTTTTTTTGAATGCGTTACACCTGTATAATCGTAGTAAACAGTAATAATGATCAATTAATGTAATAATCAACGAATTTAGGAATATCATCAACTGTTATGACTTATGTAGGCTACTACTCTTATTTAAAGACTGTTCTAGATTGTCTAAGGAAACTTGACTTGATTCAGGTATACATATAAAAAAAAAAAGAACTAAACAAGTGCTATAATAAAAGAAACAATATTTCATTCATCATAGGAATACCTATATTTACTGTTTCACGATTTTCTTCAACTTTTTACCTTTCCGTTTCAACATTTTTTTACCAGATTTCAGTGGCGTGATACTCTTCCTCTTCTTCAACGCAGGCGATGTTAAATCTGTCGTATTATCCAGCTTAGGGTTCTCTTCTTCTTCTCCTCCCCTAACTTTTCTCTTGTTTTTAATTTTTTTGCTCTCCATATCTTTCGTCTTAATCGTCGCCGCGATCAAATTTACTTTATTATTTGCTTCATCTTTTCTCTTCTTTCTACGTTCCTTAGGTGAAACACTTTTCTCAATGGACTTCAATTTCTTTCCCACATTTACTTCTGAGAGATCTGACTCGTCAATATCTGGCACTGAATTAGACTCGGATTTTGATTTCCGTTTCAATTTTTTCGAAGATTTCTTAGCTGTTTCAATACGCGGTTCACTATCATCGTCACCTTCATCTTCTATAATGACTTCTTGTCGAATTTTGAACACAGTCTTTTTCTTAGTTGGTATCTCGCTTTCATCAACCAAAATTTCCTCTTTTTTGATATCTGGGTTAGCAAAGTTCTTTGCTAACACTAGACAAGTTATTCTCGCCCCGCAATGCTCACTTGCCAGTAAATCTAAACTATCATTTGTAAACTGCCATAGTTTTAACTCTCCAGAGCTAGATGCAGTTGCAATAAGATCGCCGGTGCAAGCCGCAGCCTTTACTCTAGAGTCATGGACATCTTTCAATAAAATTTGCGATGAATTTACCAAATCGTAAAACTCCGCTTGCCCATTATCGTGGCCAATGATTATCACATTGTCGTTAATAAACTCAACGCATGTCACCCGCAGTTCAAACTCAGCTTCATCAATAACTCCAGCATTTGCTACAGAGTATAAAATGACCTTAAAATTAGTGGCTATTAGGTACTTATCGCCATCTGGACTCCATCTCACAACTGTAATGTTTTTTGCATCCAGTCCTAACTTGGGTACTAAATTAGTTGCATAAGCCTGTCTGCCTTTGACTAAATTCCATGTTCTAAGAACACCATCGCCGCCAAAAGACAGAGCTAACTTTCCTGACGGATGAATGCACAAACAATTTACTGGAGAACCTTTGTGGGCACTTTTCCAGTGCTTTTCTAACTGCCAATTACCGCAACGAACTGCTGCTATGCTGCCGTCAGTACTGCATGTCATGATATGAGAGGAGTCTGGCGTGAATGCAACACTATTTACCGTATCTAGAAATAGAGTATCAAAAAGTTATCTGTTCATACGACGGTAGTTTGTGCATCAAATCGTTGAGAAATGTGTAACTTACCAGTGTGGTGAGTCAATTTTCCGGATTCAATTCTGTTATGCATGTTGTACAAATAGATTGAATCATCGGCTCCAGCGGATGCCAAATAATGCTTACTGCTAGCAACATCTCTGAGGCTAGCCTGATGACTGTGGGTAGCAAAGCTGCGGGTTAATTTGTGTCCCTGAAAGTATATAAGGATTGTAGTTTATTCATTTTTTGATTTTGATTATTGGATAATTGTCATTCCGATAAATCAGATTTCCGGCGCTGTTCAACCCCCTTTTGATTATACCAAGAAGTCACGGTGTAAACATAACCTAGAAATATTTTTCCAAATCATAATTTAGTAATGATTACTTACGCTTATGGTAGTTTCAATTTTATAACCAAGTAAGAACTGCTCGTATGTTCCGATTATTATTTCAACGTTATCTGTCATTGTTATTTTTGAAATAAGAATTTAACACGTGGAGATAAATTCACGTTGATAAACATAACCTTTCTACATTTCGTTCTGTTCAAATCTCAAATTTAAAGCATGTGCTGGAGGTTGCCGCAATGGTCAATTTGAGATGAGAACTCTGATGACGTCACGTACGTTCATTGGCAGCCACCAATGCGGATTCATTTTCCCATTGGTCGATCCTATTTATAGTCTTTCCACCGATTGGTGGCCGCTTTTCTTTTGCCTCAATTTCCAGCTAGACACAGAACGACACAAACCTATGTTATTGGTCACTCCTATTGGATCCGACAACCCGACTTGAAAATTATCGTCTAACTAGTTAAGACCTAGTTTTAGATTTTCCCACTGCAGTGCTATCAACTCACTAGCTGCATTTGGCTCACTCGCACAGTCGTACATTATGGGCGGTCTGCTATCTAATTCTGATAAAAAGACGGATGTTACTTCCCCACTAGTAAGACGAGGAAGTAGATACCCCCAAAGGGAATGAACCTTGCCACGTTGACACCCTACTGGCTCAAATCGTTCTACAAAAGCCTACTCATATCCAAGAATTATCACGAATGCTACATACTCATGCGCATATGCTATCCTTGTTCAGCACTCCCCACCACTCAAATGTTAGTCCCATTTAATTGTCGATCAGCCCTCGCTTCTTAGTCCTGGGTTCTACAGTTCTGTTTTGATTTTCATACAAGGACGTAATTTTTCCGTTCAAAATATATAATCATCGATGATTACGATGTAATACTGCGTACCTGACAGGCAAAACAACAATGCAACAATAGGTGAGTAAAGCAACGAACTCTTTAGTTTCTCATTATATGTATTCCTAAAATGCATTTTATTAGATATACACTATTCATCATAGTGTGTATATACATGAAATTTCATCTCTAAAACCAAACATGGTTATTCTCACTCGTTGAGGCTAGTAGTTTTCTCAATTTCGACACCACTCGTTGCTTTTCCATAGTCAGTCGCATGTGTAATTCTAGAAAATCTTCGCTATTAATTATTCAAACAATTTACTCAGTTCCTCGTTAACGCTAAGCAAACGCATTACGTATTTCGCTTTCCGCTTTAACTCTAGCTTAAATAAACAATAGGAAAAGATAACTGTTTACATTATTTTTTTTTTTCTTGTTTTTTTTTACAGCATTGAAAATCACTTTTCATTTCGGGTTAGGCTAGTGTCGTATTCTAACTAGACACTAAATGATACCTACTCCTAATTCTATTTCTAATCCTTGAATTAATCAAGATGATATTTGTGCATGTCAGATATAAAGGGTGAACGGGATTTATTTGGTTTTATTCTTATCTTAACTTGATACATTCATGCAGATTAAATTTTATCAAAAAAAAAAGATGCATCATTTTCTCAGCTTATACACGAACACACACACCTTGATTGGACAAAAATAATATCCTTCTCTAATATTTTATATCATTGGTTCAATGTTGGAAGAATTTTTGTTCATTAGCAACTCTTCTTCTAACAAAAAAAAAACTGGTCTTTTTTATAATTCAAGAACAACGCTAGATTTACTTGTATTGTATTCTTCTCATTCTACCTAATGGCTTTCACACCATAGACCTTCTGATACCTAAGCTAAAAATAGACGATATATGCAACCTTGCATGCAAGTTACGTAAATATATAACGCAAAGGCAAATACGTCTGAGTATCCATATCTGAAATGTAAATACATATGTTAATGCAATATTCATAAAACTCGGTACGCAAGCAAAGAATTTCACCATTCATTTGCATAGACCAAGTTATTAAACTTTGTCAACTCATCGTAATATCATCAAACTAAAATAGTTAATTATTCGTCAAACTTAGGTAATTCGACACGGCTGTATTCCGCATCAGCAGATTATAGACCTTGACTATACTGTAATATCCATTTTATTTTGTTTTTAACACTTCGATTGGAATAATAAGTGTTTTAGCACTTCCTCAGTCCAAGAAATGATTATGAGTATTGTTTCTCTGGCTTTAAATTGTAAGAAATCTAGTTGGAGATAAAGAAGCGAAAAATTTTTAACAGAGAGATAAAAAACGATGATTCAAGGTTTCTCATTGTTCCGCTCCTCTAAAGCTCCCTTATTTCTATGAAAGGTTTTCCCAATATTGATTGCCTGGTCTTGATTATTGAACCTTGATTACTCATGAGTAAAATACCTAGGAATAATCTGACTGATGGACTTTGAAATGCCAGATCAATCACAATATTCCTGATAAACCAGATACGACAGTATCAATGTCATTATCATTATCATTCAGATATTGTATTGTAGACTGCTAATTAGACACATTGCCATTGACAGTCCAACTTGATCAAAAAATAATCTAATCAATATGAGCTGGCCAATATGTTCAAAATTGTAAACGTTTTTCATTAACAGTTTGGCTTGCTTCAATCCGCTTCTGTAGTACTTGAGTTTATTAGTGTGAACAGGTTTGCATGTTAGTGCTTATATTCATTTTATCATCATTACTGTGTATTTCTTTAACCAGATATAATACAGACAGACCGTAAGATCCTAATAAAAAAACTAATCTATGTTTCAGGTTGAAAAATAAATATATGTCTTCGACAAAGCGCACATATTAGAGGTATAAGATACAAGATGGAGTGTCTAGCATCGTTAAAGCGATCTTCGGTGGTCCACCTTATGTTCGCAATAACATTTTTCACATCTGGTTTGATAATTAATCTACTACAATGTATACTATACGTTGGTCTTCGTCCATTTTCAAAATACCTTTATCGTAAACTCAATTATTATCTATGCTACTCGTTCTACTCCCGTAAGTTATATTCTATATTTATCATCAAAACATTATCAGGGTGTCTACAGGGCCTGGAATTTATCAAAAGTTTCAAAAATTCTTGTATTTTATTAACACCTATCAGTTCAACAGTTTTTTCCTTAAGTTCATGGTCAATGAACAACTTGTTCTGTATATTAGATGAAAAATAAATGTAGGGAACTGTCTCTTTGATAAATAGCATCATCAATCTTCAAAAAAAAACATTAGAAATTCAAAACGATCTTGCATGCTTCCTGAAAATGTGTGGAATTATGAATTTCAACTCTGTGGACACCCTACTAGTTTATTATACCATATCTTTAATTTAGTTAGGACTAAAAAGACTATGAAAATATAAAGAATATGAAAACAGTCTTTACAAATGCACAAAGTTCGGAATACTATAAAATGTGTTTTCTAAGTGATGAATTTTCATTTTATAGAATTAGTATTCATGGCTGAATGGTGGTCTGGAACTGATGTAATTTGTTACATAAATAGAGAAGAATTTGACAAGTATTACGGGAATGAGCACGGATATTTGTTGATGAACCATAGTTATGAGATCGACTGGCTAATGGGGTGGATGTTTTGTGACCGCATACGAATGCTAGGGGTAAGCTGGATGAAAAAATAAATAAATCAGACATAAATACTTTGGCTATGGTCGATATTCTATGATAATAAACATATGTAATGACAAAATTACAGAACTGTAAAGCTTACGCAAAAAAGTCTATTCAATATATCCCGACGCTGGGATGGGCGTGGAAATTTGCAGAAAGTGTATTTTTGGAGAGGAGTTGGGAAAAAGATAGAGATACTATCGGAGAACAAATAAAAGAATTAGCTGACTACCCGGATACAATGTGGGTGAGTAATGTAAACCTAGAATTTCTTATTTAGGAATAATTACTTGCGACTTGTTACATATGTGCTAATTATTCGCACAGCTATTGTTGTATGCGGAAGGAACACGATTCACACCAGAAAAACACGAAGCCAGCCAAAAGTTTGCACACGAAAAAGGTCTGCCAGTATTAAAGCACCATTTAACGCCACGCACAAAAGGATTTACAGCAAGTCTTCCACATCTAAGAGGCAAAGTGGGTGCCATCTATGATATTCAGTTGGCTTTTAAGCCGACAGAATTAGTTAAGCCCACTATGACGAATCTTCTTCTAGGAGAGAAGGTAGAAGCTCACATGTACATAAATAGAATTCCGCTTAAGGATGTCCCTGAAGGGGACGAAGCTGCTTCAGTCTGGCTCCACGAGATCTATCAAAAGAAGGTACATCGAATGTTTCAACGACTTTTAGTGCTTAATCAAAGCCCACAGGATCCTATCAGCATTATATACGAAATAGCCATCCCTTATTCATTTCACTTACTTCACAGTTTTAAATAAAGGCAGGAAACAAATATCAGAAATTGAAAATATTCTAGAATTATTTGAAATTTTATAGAGCTCTGTCTCACATCGTTTGAGTCCATTGGAGAAAAAGTGGTTGTTTTTTTCTTTGGCGCATAAATTCTGAAATAATTTCGAATTCTGTTCTTAAGTGCTAAAATATGCTCTCCTATTCGCACAACTTTTCTTTCATGTTTCTTGATGGAACGTCAACAGAAAATACACGATCACTTACCACTGTTGATAGATTCTCACTTTCACCTAACATTTCCTCTTTAATTCAATGTAGGATCGAATGGCAGAAAGTTTTATGCAAACTGGAGACTTTTTTGCTACAAGCGGGGTACCTCCAACAGGGAGCTTCAAGTTGGAAAGAAGATGCTACTCTCTTATAAACACCACATTATGGGCTATTATTGTTCTTGTTCCCATGCTCTACTATCTCATCAATCTTCTTTTATCTGGCTCTACCGTATACTTTTCTATCGGAGTTGGGATCATCATATTATGTAAGTGCTTTATCTAGAAAAAAAAAAGCAACAACAGCAACGCAGGCATTTCTTATGTAACTCATGGTGTCCAGCGATCCCGAAAGTTCCTTCAGGTCCTCGAAATAATATGGAATTATTCTGAAATTTTATTTAATATTTTTAATCGCAAAAAAAAAATTACAAATTTGACTGCTCACACATTTCATTCAGAATGTGAACTATTCATTTCAGAAGCAATATTCTGGACACCATGAGTCAAATTGCACATTGTTATTCAATTTTGACACTATTGATCATCACCTCAATATTCGCTTGCCAAATGAAGACAGAAGGACTTAAATATGGTAATTTTTATTTACAGTTTTCCTGTTAATGTACAAAACAATTGGAATGTCTCAAATAAGCAAGAGTTCTTCGTACGGATCTGCGGAGGCTAAGAAAACTGAGTGAGAACACACAGTATTTGTCTATACAGATCGAAAAAGCACACAGAGAAATAAAAAAATTAAAGAAATAAAAATAAATACAAAAAAAAAAAAAATACAAAACTAAAGATAAATAAATAATAATATTAAATTATTAAGATATATTTGCGAGGTGTGAGGTGGACTAATGTAATTACTATGTGAACAGCGATGTAATAACTTAATACCTCTTGGTATTGGGTTTTTAATGCCTCGTATATAAATATATGTATGTATTGATAAGTACGTGCATATATTGTATAGTATGTACAGGATATCTGACATTAATTTTTTCCCAAGTAAATAAACATCATTGATAAAGTGTTTGGGAAAGAAAAAAAAAAAAAAAAAAACAAACAAACAGACGAACAAATAATCCAAGAATTACTTAGAGGAAGGAGTCGCATTGTTTTTGACAGGGACATGATCAGAAAGGAAATACTAGTATTGTTGTTTATATTTTCATCTCTTCTAAATTGCAGAGGGGATCAAACTGAACAAAGCACGAAATCATCAGCTAAATCTCCTCTACAAAATATTAGCGTCAATGAAAATGAAGTTGCAATTGAATGAAAAAAAATTAATTAAATAAAAAAAATATATATGAGACTGATAGCTTGAAAGAAAAAGGATTCCCGAAACAAGAAAAAAAAAAAAAAACCATTTCATTCATTTTATGCCCCTTTTCAAAATCATTAAGTACTTTTGGCTTGCAGTTATTTTCGGAATTACAATTCTCTCTTTCTCTCTCGCTCTTCCTCCTCTTTCTCTCTATCGTCTGTGAGATGATAGAAAGCGAGGTGGGGGGAGGGGATTTAAATTTATACACCCTGCATAGAAGTGTACACATTCTCGGCGTAGTATATTGATATTAATATATCCATATTGATATTACACTTACTCTATAAGGTAGTAAATGTGTTTGTGTTCAAAGGTTTTTTTAATATCTAGTGACTGTTATTGTTAAATAAACAGCTTTTTAATCCCATTATTACATAAATGTTAACGTCAAAGAAACTGTTCGCATTTCCATCAACCAGTTTAATCAACCATCTATCATTCTATCATGAAAGTTTGATCATTTATAATTGTGACATTAGAATTTAGTCTTTTCTTTCGAATTCGAAAGCTTACTTGCAACAGGATACGCCAGTTTCTCTAACGGTAATATGTCTAATTTTTGTTACGTTTACAATTAACAATTACCCCTATGTCATATAATCGCTATCTTATTCGATTGAGAAGGACGGATAGCTGTATACTTTTTGCGTGGATAGTCTCTTTTATCTAGTAACGTTTATTGAAAAAAAAATGTACATATGTATATTTCGGAGTGGCTATGCATGATAAATGACCAACCAATATCTTTCCTATTGCTAATTAATTTCAGCTTTTCGTTTCGTCATCGTCTTTTTGATCAGAATTGTAAGCGTTAGATTCGTGATGTTTTTCCTCGTATCCTCCCATTGGCTTGGCTTTGTATTCAACCATTTTTAATTTTCCGTTAGCGTCGTAGTACCCATAGTGTCCTTTCACAGATCCATCACGAAGACGTTCTTCCAAACGGAAGTGCCTATTTGCTCTGGAATTATTCACTATTAGGATAATTACTTATCACAAAATCAGAGAGGTCTGCCTCTCTATTAGGGTATCTAAAAACCATATAGACATCATTTTTTCTAAACTTTCAACCCTACGGCTGTGATTACTTCTGGTCTAGGATTGAACAAAAAGTAAAGAATACTGGTCTTCGTTCAGGAAAGAATGAATTGCAAAGAATGTCGATTCCTTTGTGTCATTGCAGATGAGTTGCAGCACTTACCCATCACCAGTGTCGAATCCAAATATATAGGACTGTGGTCCTTCGTGGCCGTGTATTTGAAATTGTACTCGCTCCCCGTCTTGTGATAGCAGTAAAGGATTCTTCGGCTTTTCTTTAGGGCGTTTTTGCAATCTTTCAACTTTCCCGCTCGAACTCTTATACGACATAACATAAAAACATATCAATGACACTTATTTAAAATTCCTTATTACACATATAAATTATAATAACCAACATGTTTGAATAATTTTAATCATAGTCTATCGCAGTATGTATTTAGTAAGCTTATCATTTCGTAAGTCCTATGTGATAAGAAAAATGTGATAATTTCATTTCACTACCTCGACACGTTCCTCCGGATCATGTTCTCTGTCGTATGTTGGCTTATGATTTTTCAAACCCTTTTCATTCTCCGGATTTATCTTTTTTGATTTTTTCTGCTTCACGATTCTGTGGTTTTTTAATCTCTCTTCATTCGTAGCCGAGTCTTCAATCGGCCGTTTCGATTTCCGTTTATTCTTCACCCAAAACTCTTTCTCTTCGAACTTCAGCTTTGGAAGTTGCATGTAAGGAGATGGGACTTTGGGGTACAAATAACTAGGTACGGATTTCGTCTCTGCAATATTCGAAAACTGACTTCGAACCGGAAACTCTCTGTCCCTATATTTGTGATTTCGTGGAAGAGTCCTAATCCTGGACTTCGATTGTCCTTCCTCTTGATCATCTCTCTGTCGTTCGTATCTCCGTTTTTCGTCTATCAAATCACTAGATTTCGTCAGCGAAGGCTCAGTGTTAAGATCGACCAATTTTTCTTTTGGTTTATCATTCTTCGAAATATGCTTAGATTTTTTAATCAATCCTTTCGGCGACGGTGTGGTTTTTTTAGTATCTGCCTTAAACCTGTGATTCCTGCTTTTTTCTCTGGTAGAGTTTTGTCTCTCCGTTTCTGGCTTAGCACTTACTCTAGAGTGCAGGGCGACTTCCGATGGCACGTAATAAAATATGTAGCGTGGCCCACTTTCGATAGAACGGTGCGTGCCTCCGCGATCAGCTCCGCTTTCTGCAGACATTTCTAGCCATGGGAAACCGTTTTTTATTTCATCTAAACTCAGCATAGGAACGTTTGCGTACTGAGTAAATGCGACTCGAGATTTAACGTGAACCGGAAGTCGGGGAGGAAATGGCTCTTCGTATTTGATCATCACCGCGCAAACTTCTGGTCTGATGACGAGGAAGATGAACACGCCAAAGTTCAGCTTGAACAAACACATCAAATATTGACATAAAAAATCACGATTTCTTGACATTTTTATTTTCGCAATTATTTCATTTTCGGTCGTGATGAGAGAGTTTAGTTTCAATAAATTATAAAAACATCTACGGTATGCGAATTAAACAGTGAAAAAAGTTTCTAGCCTTTTTCATATAAAATTTAAATTCTGCGAATACATGATTTTTTGCGGTACTGCCCACCCCATTATCTTATATGCATTCGGATCTTTTTACCACTTTCACATTTCGTTACGCTCTGTGGTACACCCTGAATTAGGAATAATAGTCACAAAGTATATCCGCTGTATCAGTCACACTATTATTATGCTTAATGTAGAGGATTTTTATCTTTAAATATGATCCAATGATCATAGGAAGCGTTAAAAAAACAGACGTCAAGGGGCACCACGTTAGATAATATGATCATTCCAATCGAATATTACAACAACATGAAACGCAATTCGTAGAAAGTTGAATGTGTAATTACCCGCTGCTTTTTTTACCCTCAAGTCACGACAATTTAACGTTTTTTGTTTATTATCTTTTGTAACCGCGTACGTATATAATATATATATATGGGTATACATACATGCATACATCATGCATATAGCTATCATGTCTGTATGTAATAATTTTTCACTCGCGCCACTTGACTTGATAAAGTACAATGGCATCATAGAAATGTCAAAGTAACTCGTGCGTTACTAATCGAATGTTATCGAGATCATTTCTCATTGGACATACGATCGTTATGTTTTATATTATAACTATATAGAAAGTGTGAAAACTTGATAATAAAAGATATAGTAGAAATGATATGTATAATATAAGTTTGAGGATATATAGTAGTATTAATTTTACTTATTGAAAATACAAATGAATAAAATATTCTGGCATTCAATTCTCATAAGGCCACATTTTGTTTCGCATAATTCTATCTGTGTTTGATTAGTCTTAAGTACAATACAGAAAATGATATATAAAATCAATAATCAATGATTTACTCACAAGAGTTTTCGTCCGAATCATGACTGCAATCAGGTCCACTGAGAAATTTACTGACAATGATCATGAGAGATTGAGTCTCTGCGTCTCTCTGATAAAACTCTCTCTTTCAATCGAATGATCCCCTACTTTTAAAACTGCCTCTCCGCCGCCGTTTATTATTGAAAGGTTTTCACTTCTATATAAAACTGACCGCGATTGTTACTAAAGTATTATAGGAGTTTATTTTTTCCTATAATGCTAAGAAGTACGATTATTTCATGATCGGTTAACTTATATACTCCGTGACGTATACTCGCGCGCTAGATCATCAAATCCATATACGTAACTTCCGCCATGTATAATATATGTACCGTATAATATAATCTAAAATCATCCGAAAAATCGAACGTATTTGTTGAATTGTCCCTATGATGCGAATCGCAAAGAGATGAGAAAAAAAGTAGACAAGTTTTTAAGATTGATTATGGGATCATTAGCAAAACAGTTCTGTAATTATTGTTTCATAAAATTATCAAAAAACTGCGTAGCGACATGATAGGTGTCTGAATTACCCTAATGATTTGTGAATAAAGAGTCTGACTGCCATTCAAATACCAGATCATTTATGAATCAAATTTTTATCATTTTTGTACGCTATTTGACGATGAAAAAACAAAAGGACATGCAGGACTCGCTGCGTTAAATGGACCATGTCTCCGTCCGCCCGGCCTTGTATACGCTCAAACAATACTCTGTGCATTTAAATTGTCATTCTATTCATGATCGCGCTTGTATGGTTTATGTTTTGACATAAACATGCAGTGGGCTTACTTTTCACACATGGTTTTTCCATAAAAACATACACGAGAACCATCGTTAGCCATACTTACTGTGCAGCTCAAAGCTAGTAGATCGAATTTCTGAAGGATGCGTCTCTCCCAATTCTTGGCCTGCTGTGTGCTCGTTCTTTGCTTGCACGGAGGGACGGTTAGTAGACAAATGAAATTCGCTATTGATCCACGCCAGTAAAATCACTATCATACATTTAGAATAGATAGAATCGACGAAAGACGATTGGTGCAGAGGTGATTATCGCAGATTGCAGTGAAACGACAATTCACCATAATCGATCTTCCACTTCAACATTTTCACGAGTGTTCAACTACATTTCCTCATAGATCATACTTTTTTGGACTGGTGAAAACATGTTTATCTCCAATTATTTTCAGGCCTTAAAATGTCGAACTGGTGAGCACCAGACGAACAATCAATTCCAAAAAGTAATGCATCGATGTAGGGATCGGATAATTCAAGGCAATCAAAGAGTTGGTGACGATAACTCCTCGGATGATGATTCTGACAATGAGGACAGCTATGACGAATCAATAGACTCTGATGAAAAGGATTACGATAGAAAATTTATGAACAGTCGTACCGGGACAACAGACACCAGCATGATGAGGAACTCGGGTTCCAATAATAATAAGTAATCATTTTTTTCTCAATCATCATGCTTTTATTAGAGATAACTCTTTTGATGCTATTTCCTCACTTTTATCCGGGTTTCAGCGGAGATCAGAAAAACAATGCGCGCAGGTATGAGCAGAATACTAGTCCTCGTCCTTATCCGTACAACAGAATTATGGGCAACGCTAGTTCTACAGGGGCTGACGTTAATAACGACAGACATTCACGGAACAATATGACTTTACGAAGCGGAGGATCAAATAACATGGCAAACTCTGGACACAACGTCATGCAGACGAACCAACATGATCAAGCTGTAAGATCGTTTGTCTTCTGAATCTCCAGAGATATAATCTTTCGAGTCCAACTTTTGATCTGGAATGTTAACATATCATCAACAATGTCTAATATCAGTGAAACATTATTTTCATACACATATCCCTAAGAGTATAATTTGAGAATTAAGATTCTGCCTCTTTTTTTTCAGTGCATCGTTCAATGCTTCTTCGATGAGTTGAATTTGGTGAGTATCTGATATACAATCGATAGATTTAAATTCAAGCAGGCAGAATATTTTTTTTATCCTTTTAAACTCCTAAATAATATTTCTGATTTGAAAAATGAACGTCGATGTTCTGAGCTATAGTTATATTAGTTATTAAAATCCCGCCAATGTTTCTATTCCTATATTCAGATTGATCAAAATGGATTTCCCGAAAAGTCTGCAGTAACGAAAATCATGATGCAAAATGTCAGGGACCAAGAGCTACAAGATTTTGTTGAGGAAACTGTGATCGACTGTTTTTACTTAATCGATGCAGACAGAAACAAAGAGCCATGCAAATTTTCTCAAAATCTTCTGAATTGCTTGGCTGACAAAGGCCGGGCGGTAAGTAGCTTGTTCAAACTTGAAATTTTATTTCTCAAATACTCCTCCTTTTTCACCCTATATGACCATTATTGTCGATTTCATCAAGCCGCAAGCATTATTTATTTAGATATCAATTTCTTTCCCTGATCTTGACTAATATTACCATTAAAAGTTTAAATTTTTACAGAGATGCGAAGATTGGGATTCTCAATGATGAACCTTTTTTTTTTTTGAACACACATCGTATAATATACGCACCATGCCTTCAATAAACACGATATATTTATCAAAATATATTACAAACAAAACGTTATCAACTTATATGTGTATATGAATGTATTTGAACTATGATATGCAAATACTCACAAAATAAAAATTAGTCAAGGGATTACTATATAACTGTGTGGTTTTTCATTTATTCGTTGAACGAAGAAAACTTTTCTAACAGCTCACCGTTTTTGAATCTTTTCAGAACTTTCCATAGTGAAAATTCTAAATGGCGATATAGGAACTGGCGATGTTTAATCCGCTATATTTTCTTATCAGAGATTATATTTAGTCTCTACGAACAATAAGTCTAATGCTGTATTATTATATTGCTTGAATCGTGTCTATCCCCACATTTGAAATTTCAGAGTAGCCTTCGGGTTGCTTGGAGGAATAATACAAGTACGTAGATTTAATAGATTTTATTGATTTTCCGAACTAAAATATACCCCTGCAGGAATATAGTTTTCTCGTCTCCGAGCCGAAAGCGACAACTTTCGTCCCGCTGCGCGGAACGAAGTTGCCGCTTTTCGGCTCCGTCGATGAGAAAAATCGTATACACTCCTCGGGAAGTAAATAAGAAAGCCTCAGATCACATGTCTGTCGACCTCGGCTTCGCCTCGGACGACAATTACATGTGATCTGGGACCTTCCTTATTTTACTGCCCTAGGTATGTAATATACTATATAGTTATGTACATACATAAAGATAGATAAAAAATGCAAATCCTATCTAACTTTTGTTTAAAAAATATAATTTCAGCGTATAAGTATACCTATAATGTAATATACAATATTTTATACAAACCCGAAGCATTTGACAGCAGAAATGAGTTTTTATTTTTCATAAAGTGTTATAACATATATTATAGCAACGTTCGTAGACCCTAAAGCGTTCGCCAAATCATTTAACTATTGTAACAAATCGATTTGGCAAACTTCATTGTTACTCAGTTACTACACGTAATATTAATTGATCAAAATTAGGTCGCTGTACATATCTCGATCGCAAGTTTCAAATTAACGAGGTTCTTCATAGAATATACCTCCTAGCTTATGGCAGAGGTATGTGGATCAGTTATCCAGTTTGTGAGACTGAAAATGCATCGTCCTCATGATTTACGAAACTTTTTCCATACCCAAAAAATAGAAAAGATGAATTTACAAGAACAACCGTTTTCATGACATAAATTGTTCGTTTTAGAATAAATAAAAGTAAATATACGGAATTGGTTTTCAGCGAGTGTTAATGATAATTCTCTACTACATCCTGGTAATTATATTATATCTTATTTTTCTCCGTATACCTCTGGTTACTTTCGTTTCTTCAATTCCTCAAACCTCTTTGTCAAATCGTCAAAGTCTATGTCGTCGCTGGCCGAGCCTGGTGGTGGTTCGTTTTCCGTTGGTACAGCGGGCAAATCCGGTAGGTTGAAATCGTTCATTGGCATTTTTGACCGCGGTTGAGGCTTCGGTTTTTGATCCGACTGAAAATGACAAAAAATAATATCAAGAACCCTTATCCCGGAAGCTCATTGATTAACAGAATCATTGAGTTATAGGAATGATCATTTTATCAAGCCTTGTAACATCCAGATCAGTAATTTAATTTCAGAACTTATTGAACGATTTTGTTTTCCAATCACCGAAGCAGAAAACTCACCTGTTTGTTCAAATCTGGTGGAAATGAGCCGTATGGAGGAGGTAAATCATCGTTCTAATATAAAAAAGACCAAATATTATTAATTCCATGGAATTGATTATTTACCAGTCGGCTCATTGTATACATTGGATTGCTCTGTATTAAACAATCAAGTTATTCTGCTTACACTTGGTCTATTCTCGTTGCTATTATCCAGTGGTATATTATAGGAAAAGGCAGCTGGATTAAATGACATATTTTGATCCTTATTTATTCCAGGTGGACCTCCAGGTGTCACGAATCCCGCTGGTGGATTGCCTTTGTCATGAATCTAGAAGTAAGTGCACCAAAAATGACATATAAATTGATAAGGGTTCTGGTAGACTTGATTCAAATCTTGGTATGCTTATATAATCGCAATATCAATCCTAGGATCTAGCCAAGGCCAAAAAGCCTTCAAATATACCATTTGATGATTAGGTCCGTCGGGAGTAGGCAGAGTAGGTGGTTGTGGGAATCCCACAAAGCCAAGAGGCTGCGGATAACCTCCGCTGGCCCCATCTAAATCGTTAGGTAATTCTCCTGCGTTGTTACCGATATCGATTAACAGAGCGTCTTGTCCCTCAGACATGACTTGAGGATCAGGTTCATAAGGTATGTTGTAATTGTTAGCAATCTCGATCAAATATTTCTCCACCAATAATTTGGAAGGAGACTGTACGCCCATTTTGTGTTTAAGTTTTTCAGATATAGATTGAACAGCTTCTTCTCGGCACGCTTCTGTGTATTGACGTCCGTACTTTGCGGTCAGAATATCAGCTATTACTTTCATTTCTTGTACGTCAGTTTGGATGCGAGGAGCTGCCCAAATGATCGTTGATATTGCCTCGGATAATCCTTCGTCCAAATTTCTGTCAACAATTATTTTGTGTTATTTGAATTCAGATATTAGGTGTATGAAATTCATTTCATTCAAAGCAGGAGTCCAACTTACTTCATTTGTTGAATCAGGCCAAAGCGTGCGAGGAGTAAATCGCAGTACATTTCAAGTAATTCCATCGCCTCTACCATGTA
The DNA here is from genome assembly GCA_914767705.2 of Tenthredo notha. Classification (NCBI taxonomy): domain Eukaryota; kingdom Metazoa; phylum Arthropoda; class Insecta; order Hymenoptera; family Tenthredinidae; genus Tenthredo; species Tenthredo notha. Next base: position 4,894,968 of record OU611916.1, read on the forward strand.
GTCTTCCCTGATGATATGTTCAACCCTTATTTTGGCCCTTTCAACTTTACCAGCAGCGATATAATCGGCTATTTCTTTCCTTGCTTTTTGGGCTAACTCAGTTTTCTTTTTTTCTAATAGTTTTAACCTGTTTATAGCTAGTCTCAAGTTAGTTTTTAATTTTGTGTAATTCGGACCGCTCGAAAACATCGTGTCGTTTATGCTGAACTTTTTTTGGAAAGATTTTCAATACTTCCGGATCAGAATACGGTGTTGTTGGTGATATTAAATTCCCAACACCCTTTTTATCTAGAACGAAAACGGCGATGAGTAATATCTCGGCAGATTCAGAAGTGACAGATCCCACCCTACAATTTATGAATTAGAACGTAGGAATTATCTACCATTCGTTCTGAAAACATTGATATCTATTGCCATAGTGACACATAATTATGTCTTCCGATCCTTCCGTCAGATCTGACCCAATCATATCGGGTCGTGCGATTTTCAGACACAGATCAACACAAAGTGATGTTACTGGTCATTTCTGTTGCTACCGTCGCTTTCATTAGTTATTTCTGTTCTATTCAACCAATTACGTAGCTCTGCGACCGATATGTTGAAAGTCGGCCATAAATAGTGCTTCGGACCAATTAGAACATTGGTTGATGTATCGTGTCTGTGCAGCATGTGAATGAGGCTTACAATTTGCTTTGATTGATGTTAATTGCAAATGGTGGGAGATTCGGTAGATATCATTGTATTTCTCGCGCGATAAAACGCGATGTGTTAAATTCCATAGTTCTGTCAGTTGTTGTTATTTTTTTCAAACCGACGTTATAAATATGTCGAAAGGAAAAGTATCGGCGGAGTGGAAGAAGAGAGTTAAATCGGAATACATGCGTTTGAGACAATTGAAACGATACAAACGCGCCGATGAAGTAAAAATAGCTTGGAATATGAACCGCAAGGTTATGACAGGTGATAACATTATTAGACCAACTCTATTCTACTCCAAAAACAATGATTAATAATGTTTCAAAAATTCACTCTGCAGTTTTCACTTTAATTTAACTATAAACAACAGAGTCCAGTCTGAATCATTATTACTTATCAATTTTTCTTAGCAGAGCTTCTCGTCGTTGAACAAAAGCGTTGGACAGATGGAAAGGCGTTATGGCTTGCGATGCAAGAAATTCCAGCCCATGTTTCTTGCATGAAAAAAGCTGAAATTTCAAGTTCGGATGGAGACATTCAAAGCTGTCCGGTCAAGATCATAAATGCGGTAACACCTATACCTACTATGTACACATGGGCACCGATCCAGCAGAATTTCATGGTCGAGGATGAGACCGTTTTACACAACATACCCTACATGGGGGATGAGATTTTGGATCAGGATGGCACATTCATTGAGGAATTGATCAAAAATTATGATGGGAAGGTAATTTGTGATTTGAATTTTTTATATTTTCGATCAGGCCGAAGCAACGCTTAGACTTAAGAGTATTTTGATACTTGACTGCTGAGCTATTCCCTCGGTACTTTTCAATTAAAACGGAAGAAGGTGAAGAAGTGAACGCAAAAAGGATGAAGATGAAATATCTTAATGAATATGCAAGTAATCTATAAGTATTAGAGACGTGGAAAAGTGGATGATATGATTAAATCAATGCTTTAGGAACCTCCAATTGAATAAGTGTCTAATAAGTGTCACACAAATGTTGGATGATTAAATACTCTCTGCATTTTAATAGTCTTCTTAAGTTTCCATTTTCGTTTTTTCACTTTCCACACTTACTCTGCACTTCTGTAATATTTTCTATTCTCATATTCAGGCTGCTTTTCTCTATCTCAGCAATGCGTTTGGAAAAAAATTGTAGGCAAACTCAACAGAGTCCTAAAAGGGATCTCTGATTTCCGTTATACAGGGCATCCAATAATCCTAGAAGTCCCAGAAGTAGTTACTTCGAATTGTCTGTACCTCTATGAACGTGGTCTTAAACATGTATCCTGAAAATGTCTTAATTTCAAAGGTTCTTCATTGATAAATTCTTTTTCTTCTTCATTTTGCCATAAAATCTTTTAGTAATTGAATGGGAAAGAGTTAGGAGATACTAAAGCGAGACTGAATGACCACCTGGTGGTTGTAATGTGATGAAATTTTGGGTGTAGAATATTGAAGCAATAGTATGTTAACTAGAGTTTATATCAAGCATAAGACAATGCTGTTATTTCGAAAGACAAAATAAATGTCAACTTATTCAGGTTCACGGGGATAGAGAGTCTGGCTTTATGGATGACTCCATCTTTGTCGATTTAGTGAATGCTCTGATGCACTATGAAAAAGATGACAAAGACAAAGATAGGGATAAGGAGAAGGAGAAGGATAAGGATAAGGATAAGGAGAAGGAGAAAGAGAAAGAGAAGGATAAGGAGAAAGACAAGGACAAGGACAAGGACAGAGACAAAGACAAGGAGAAGGAGAAGGAGAAAGACAAAGACAAGGATAAGGACAAGGAACTGCCTAGAAAGGCTAAAGAATCATCAAAAGAGAAAGAGAGTTTTAAAGATGATGATACAGATTCAATTGATTTTGAGGCGATCAAACTGGAAGACAAATCAGAGAAAATTGAGGAAGAGACGAAAGACTCCAAGGACAAAGAAGCTACAAACACTGCTTTTCCATCCATGCATATATTCAACGTAAGCACCTATCAGATCTCAATTGAAAAATCATGCAAGGAAAGAGAAATACGTTTTTTTTCGACTATCTTTGAATTGTTCATCTTCACATTTACAGGCAATATCAAGCATGTTTCCTGACAAAGGTAGGCCAGAGGAACTGAGAGAAAAGTATATCGAGCTCACGGAAAGATCTGACCCGAATGTATTACCGCCAGAGTGTACCCCGAACATAGATGGCGTTAATGCAAAAAGTGTTCCTAGAGAACAAACCATGCATTCCTTTCATACATTATTTTGTAGAAGGTGTTTTAAATATGATTGTTTTCTCCATCGTAAGTACATTACGATCTTTGAGGATCTCTGCAGTATACTATAATACAAGTTTATATGTTAGTTTAGATATTATTGAACACAATACTAGATACTTGCCTTATTTGCAAAGCCTCCAATATTTACATGCCATTTTTATTTTGAACAGCTCAAACAATGCCTGGGTGTGTCTCTCCTATCAAATAAACTAGATTCTTCTTCGGACATTTTTTTAACAGATTCACAGAACAATTTCAACATTTTTTATAGATAATATATCGAAAAGCCACTGAGGCCCGAAATTTCTAATTTCCGTTTCTCTTTACGATCTAAAGTCCATTTTAGAGAACCTTGATTTTTGTAATCATGGTTGCTTTTGACTTTGAGAAAGTTCTGGCAGGTTTATTGCGCTGATTCTTAGAAATCCTTTGCCTCTCAATCTGTACAGTATGTTAAACGCTTTTCGAGCTTGAACATATTTTCTGGTCGCTCACAGACCGAAACATCATAGAAAGTCTAGCTATTTAGCGATGAAATTACAGTATACTGCTTGCAAAATGGATTATTTTTTATTTAAATGCTTGTGTCCGAAATATTTCCACATAGATATCAATAATTGAAATTCATATATTCGAGTCTGAGAGATTCTGAGGATAAAAATAGAACTTGACTCATCCCTTAGTTACGTATTAAAAAAAAAAAAACTATACATATAGAACTATTTATATACACTCAATAATGACAGAATTTATAATTCCTGATTCGATACAGCAGCCAAGGGAATCTCGCCGCAAGGTAAACTTAAATTAAATACAAGAAAATATTTGTCGAATGCTTTCTTTTTGTTCACTACAGGCATCGTCAGGAGTCATGAAAAATTCATTTCACTCACCGCCACCCATCATCACTGTCCAAATACATTTTTTTAGATTAAAATCATAACATATATTGTATACTCTAATTTAAAATGAATTTAATTTTGCTAGGACTTCAAGTCTGTCATCCAGGACCAAATTTGCAAAAGCGAAAGGGTCCCGACTTGAAACCATTTGCAGAACCCTGCGGACCTGAATGTTACATGCATTTGGTAAATGTTATTCCACTCAGTTTCCTTCGACTAGTTTATCAATTTCTTTAACATTTTCATATTATAATCAATATTTGATAAACTTTCAGGAAGGTATGAAAGAAAAACTAGCCGCCCAAGCTGCGGATATAAAAGATGATGAGGGTGATGAGAAGCGTGGAGGTCCAAGAAAAGTTAGAAAGCAAGCCAGCGTTGATTCTGGTAACGAGGCAAGCAGCGAGGACAGTAATGATAGCAATAAGTATAGTCAAGGAGGAAGTTGCCAAGGTATAAATAGTAAGGATAGCTTTGAAACAGAATTTCATTTCTATTGTTGAACTATATTATTTATTTATATGGTTGTTGAAAGATTTCAAGCAGAATCTCAACAAGGAAACGAAGCCTCCGTTGATATCTGAGAATCAAGTTCAACCTGAGAACCAAACGCCATTTACTCTGCTCGGTTTTAATAAATCGTCAGATCCTCAGAGTGAGTTTTCTTGGACTGGTTCAGAACAGAGTTTATTTAGAGGTTTGCACAAGGCGTTCCCAGGAAATCCGTGCGCTCTGGCACAGATTATGTTGACCAAAACTTGCCAACAGGTGTATAAGTTTGCGCAAAAGGAGGCTTCTGATATACCGGCTATTGAAAGTCTCAAAGATTTCACTCCACCTCGAAAGAAGAAGAAGAAACATCGTCTCTGGTCAATGCATTGTAGAAAGATTCAGCTGAAAAAGGATTCGGGTATGAAATTCCAAGTTTATTATCTATGTTAAATTCAAATTTCGTTTTATTCGGATCTTAAATTGTTATATTTTTTTTTCCAGGTGCAAATCATGTCCACAATTTCGCTCCATGCGACCATCCAGGTCGGCAGTGCGATAACTCGTGTCCCTGCATTCAGGCCCAAAATTTCTGTGAGAAATTCTGTCAATGCAGCAGCGATTGCCAAAATAGATTCCCAGGGTGCAGGTGTAAGGCTCAATGTAACACCAAGCAATGCCCTTGCTATTTGGCAGTCAGAGAATGCGATCCTGATTTATGCCAGACTTGTGGCGCCGATCAATTTCACATCACAAAAATTTCCTGTAAAAATGTCAGCGTTCAACGTGGATTGCGTAAGTCTATTATAACAAATACATTACCTGATGATTTACATAGAAATTTTATACCTATGTTCGAAAATGAGTTACCTATAAATTGATGAAAACAATTAATTCGAAAGTACATGTAAACGAAGCTTCATCAAATGAACAGACAACTTTTTCAACCAGTTCTTCGAGAATGCTGTTATTTGAAATTGTGCATTATGCTTGATATACTCTGGCTTTTCGAAAATTCGATTAGCTTATTTATTTTTTATGACAATCAATATAGAATATAGGATATCTTTGCCTGGTTGTTACATTATAGACAAACATCTTCTGATGGCACCTTCTGACGTTGCTGGTTGGGGTATATTTTTGAAAGAATCTGCTGCCAAAAATGAATTCATATCAGAATATTGTGGTGAAATAATAAGTCAAGATGAGGCTGACAGAAGAGGAAAAGTATACGACAAATACATGTGCAGCTTTCTCTTCAATCTTAATAACGGTATTTTATTTCGATTAAGAAACTTGCTTCAACCATATACCTATTACTGATTAATTAGGCAAGAGCTTTGAACTGAATAGCTGATTAGTTCTATGGAAAGTAAAATGAGAAGAACCTGTTTTTCGTTTATTCGTTTGAAATAATACGAACTTGTCTTGTGTGATTTTTCCTAGATTTCGTAGTGGATGCAACGCGGAAAGGGAATAAAATACGATTTGCTAATCACTCGATAAATCCGAACTGTTATGCCAAAGTAATGATGGTTAATGGTGATCACAGAATTGGAATATTTGCCAAAAGAGCTATCCAGCCTGGAGAGGAGTTGTTCTTTGATTACAGGTAAAAAAATAAATTGATTTAATCATTAAACAAACTAAAAAAAAAATCTTATAATATTCTATGAACTAAGGGAAGGTGCCGATTTTTATAATTGTATATAAGTTATTTCAGTTTATAATAAATGCTTATTTGTTGTTTATCTATTCGTTCATAGATACGGACCAACGGAGCAACTCAAGTTTGTCGGAATCGAAAGAGAGATGGAATTTTTATAGCAAATGCCTAACGCATCTAAAAAGTTATAAAATTTTCTTTGAAAACAGTTTATTTATTTTCAAATAACTGTTATTTCATTAGACTGGAATAAAATATTTAGTTTGTATGTTAATCATTCGAAGAAATTATGTAATCTTTTCAAAAATAATAAACTATTGTTTAAAAAAAAAGAAATTCGTTACTTCGAAATGATAGTTGAATTTAATTTCTTGGAACTGTAACGCGTGAGCGTGCAAAACGTAACATTGGTGATATTGTTTTCCTCAATTTCGTTGATTTCCTTATCACTTTGGTCACAGGAAGTCTTACTTCCTTGCGATATCCTTGACTATATATAACGACCTTTCTGTATCCTTTACAATCTAATGAGAAAAAGAAAGAAATTAACTAACTTAATTGACTGTTTTTTTTTTTTTTTTTTATCCTGGTTGATTAAATGTTAATTTCCGGTCTCGGTTTTTGCTTCTCTTTCGTCCCCTCGTTAACTCGTCTACTAACTTTCGGTCTTGTGGCTCGCTATCAAGCTCTCAGAAATATGATATCGCGATGAAAACGCTTTATCGGCTAAAACGCACGTACATGTTTGTTCGTTTGTTTATCCTTAAGGCCTTTTGCGTGGATCGCATGTAGCCAGCGAGTGTTATATTGCTAAAAAACGAACATACATTCTTCGTATTCTATAGGCTTAAGGGGAAATGAAACACGATTTTGCATTTGGAATTTTCCAAACCTAGTTTCTCAGCGAAAACACATCCGATTATTGCGAAATTAATATCACTGATGGAGGACAAGTGAACGAAGGGCATGACGCTCTTCGATATCCAAAAAGCGAAAATAAAATTTACAAATTTTTATCGAGAGCGCTCTCTAACGAATAATCGTTTTTGTTGACGTTGTACTTGATAAATATGAAAACACCCGAAACATTTTCGCTTTTTGAAAATCAAAGAGCGTCATGCCCTTTGTTCACTTGTTCTCCATCACTGATAACAATTTCGCAATGACCGGATGTGTTTTCGCCGAGAAACTAGGTTTGGAAAATTCCAAGTGCAAAAATCGTGTATCAAATCGCATGTAGCCAAAAAAACGAAAGTACATAGAAAACAAATTTACATTCCGAGCATTGAATAAATAATCTACCTAGATACTATAGTACCCAGTGTAGTTAGTATATTATATACCACAAAAAAATGGCGAAAGAAAAGGGGAAAAAAAAAAAATTGAAAACAATTTGTAACGGGTATAAATCTAGGCTTAAACTTTCACGTAAAAAGAATAATACGGGACGTAAGTTTCGTATTCCTTTCACCGTTTTAAATCGGCTGTATTAATCTCACGTTATCTTTGTTATCTTTATGAAATCTCTGCGTAATCTTATTGTAAGTTCTGCAGGTTTTGCAATCTTATAATATTTATGTCGCCCGTGTGATATATATAATCTTTAAGGATTTCCCACGTAATACTGTAATCGCCTATAATCTGTGTGCGCTATTTTTCCGTAATTATTGACTATGATAACAGAAAAAATAATCTAAAACAATCGAGAAAAAGGAAATAATTCATATAATATCGCCACATCGTACGCGCGAACCATGAATGTATATCGTATATAAGGCAATATCCTGAACAATGTCATCAGGTTTTTATTTTTTTTTATTTATTTTTTCATTTGCGCAAGATTGTATGATATTCGATTTGAAATTTGCCGTTCGAACGGTACCGGATTTCTAGGCCGATACCCGAAGGTCGTATACTTACCTATGATCGAAGGCCTTAACCAGGTTCACCGAAGATCTAGAGCGGTACGTGCTTAGTCAATCCGATAACATCTCGGAATGATTAAGATTTAATGACACTGCCTCTCTGTTTTGGATATTAATCTACGCGTCATGGTCAGCATATATCACTGCGATATAAAATATCGGAAATATAGATCTCGCAAATAATATTATATACAGGGTGGTCAACATCGAGCGTCCCATAAGCAAGAGTATCATTCGTACATATGCAAGATTTATATACTCAATGAACTATAGCAGATTGAAACAAATGGAAATAATTCAATATTGAATCTCTATACCTATACGAATGTGATAATAATAATACTAATAATAACAGCTTTATTCAAACTCTCGGACTAGGTCATCTAAGGACAGTGATGCAGTATACAAGCAGTAGTAATGATAAATTAAACAATTATAGAGTAGTAGGCAAAAAGTAATATGAAACGTATTAAGCATATAACAACAATAATACGGTAGTAGTCAGCAATAAAAACGCAATTCAGTAGATTAGCATTAGGTGTAGGTCGGAGAAGGAATGGTGGTACTGTATGAAATGAAAATATAAAATTACTGAAACCTAGGTGATCATCGTCGCAGATTTGAATTCTGTTATATGAATATTTGATTTTATTTACATTTAATTAAAGATATTGACGCATTCTCGGTCATTATAGTTTTTCTTAGTGAAAAATTCTCGTCTAGAAACGGATGCATTTTAAAATTACCGGTTATCTCGGATTCTTGGAAAATATAGCAATCGCCGAGGGCTTAATTTTTCTTTTTTTTGCTTTTTGTTTTCCTTGTTTTTCCGCTCGGATTTATATAGCAAGCCTAATCAACGAGGAAATTGCCTGTTCGATAAATGCATTCATTTGTTTTATTTCACGATATTGAATGGCAAAAAGAGACAAAATATTTCGTGATAATGCGTTTCATTTCTTCGAAGCGCCTAAAAGCTCGATATCTCCTAGCTGTTAATACAAGCGCGCGCTACTTTGGCTCCGGGGCCTCAGGGCCTATTTAGCGGGAAGGGAGAAAAGGCGGGATACTAACACATATCCGCCTTCGAAATGTACTGCGGAATTGGCTGTTCCGTCAGAAAACTTACACGAAGACGGATCCAGCCGGCTTTGGCCCAAAGGGTTATTAAATACTACTCACCGACTTGGATACGTATTTATTACTGGGAATGCGTTTGTCTCTTTTCTTTTTAGCGTCTAATATCTCGTCCATCCCGAATACGTATTGAATACGGACGGATAACGTTGTATCATATACTTTCCAACTGTTTATATTAATTCAAATCAATAAAAGATCGAGAATCTTCTTTTCAATCATTTTTTAATTATTTCTACGACTAATTTACTGGGTGCAAAACACCGTGCCTACCCTTTTTTTTTTTATTTTCGTTATACTATCATACAGAATTTATTAAAATGCCTGAAATTAATCGCAAGTAACATAATTTGGTATTAGCTAGTTTCAGTTAATGTGAAATCAGTGAAAAAAACAATCTCACAGTGAGTGGCGAATGGTTATTTTATCAAGGCAAAAATGAATTGTACTTTTTTAAACAACATATAAGAGGGAAGTTCGATTATAGGTGAAATAAAAATGAGGTATAAGGCCAATCTCAGGTAATATGCGAGGGTTATCGCCAGTTATTGCCATGAAATGATCTCCTACACAGGTTATTAGTAGACCTAAGTATGGCCATTGTCCCTGATTGTTATGTATTTTTGCCGACAGCGCCTCTGCTAGCATAAAGGTTTACTAATCGCGCGACTGATCTGTATACCCAATATCCTTGACTAACTATTTCGCAGAGCTCGTTTCAAGCTCGGCTCGAACCACGAGAGTTGTGGCGCCGCTAGTCGCTAGTCTGCTACCGAATTGGTCTGCTCCACTAAGAAATGCTCTACAATCACCTAAGCACTACCACATAAACTTCAACACATGCATAAAAAGTTTGTTCGCCCAAAATACAGAGCGTATCTGCACTGTTCGGGCAAAGAGTCACGCTGCCGCGTGCTCTGTCTTACCTATCGAGTGCGCGTGCTTACGGAACCGTCTCTGATTACGGCATAACAGTAGATATCGTGCTTTTGAGTTCTTTTTTTTTTCTTCTCTATATTATTGTATAGCTTATTTATGAAATAGCATGGTATCTTGTGACACGTGGTTTTTGACACTATCATTAGTGTCTGCATTTCTAGTTGTCTCTATGGATGCTCGATCATGGGGTAAGCGAACAAGACAAATAAATCATTTCTTCTTACGTATCTAAAAAAGCCCATTTGCCGAAATACGAATCCTCACCTACCTACCCACACATACACAGATGCTTGTACGTTCGCATACACACACAAGCGCGCACGACGACAGAGGCCATTCATGCCGTCTCGGCGGTCACGTAGACCGTACATGGTTTTCTTATAAATTATCTATAAAAATTAGATTAAATAGCTGATTTTAATTGTCTCAACAATTTGATTTGTAAACAAGATTATATTATAGTATATATCGGTTCTTTCAATGTTTATATTATTAAAAAACAATCGCCTAATGTTGAGATGGAAATAAAACTGGATTTCGTATGGCATGGAATGATTATTCAAAATTTTGAAAGTTACTTTTTCTCTTGCTGTGATTTCGGCACTTTTTAGTAACGGCGTTTACTCTTGAAATGAAATATTCATTTCGTCATATGTATATATATATATATAAATAAATATATACATATATACATACATACATATATATGCATACGAAAAATATCTCGAAACAAGATAAATTCGTTTCACTTTTGTAATATAAGTATAAAACGATTTGAGACGGTACAATAATACTTTACTGCAGGTTCATTTCTGTACTCTTAAACGTATGCCATATTATGTAATATAGTCGAGCGTGAAAACGTCGGTTATATATATATTTTTTTTTTTTTACAGAAGTATAGATTTTCTTCTGATATATAAAACCGCGATAAACGGCGCTAAATGATAACTTAATAAATGACCCGATTGGTATACGATTTCGTAAACATCTATAGTTTTCTTATAACCGCACAGTTTCATATCTGTGTTATTATAATGCGCGCAACTTGAAAACATACACATACATAATATACATATATAATACACTTCTAATCCGTATACGTAATACTTTATCATTAATATTGATACGCAAAATCTAGAGAAAATTTTTGTATCCGTCGATCCTGTCATTGGAAAATCATATTGTAACATTTTAAATATATATCTGTCCGAATATCATCACATCGTATCGCGGACTTCTTATACTGTGACCCTCGAATGACCTGTAATCGAATAAATCAGAAAACAAAAGGAAAAAAAATATTGAATAATTTATATCCATTGAATCGATTATTAAACTTATGATGTAGACATAATTAATTAATAGGCAAGCTGATGCATGATTCATAGATACTTTAAACTACGACTATATAGTATAACTCCTACTTTACCAATCGTCACATTTTTTTTTTTTCTTTCGTTCTTTCTTTTTCTTTTTTTTTTTTCATACATTACATCAGAGACCGATTTTCATCAAACGCATGTATGTGTTGAGAAAAAAAAAAGTTGCCAACCGATCAAGTTTCATGACGAATTATTCAAACTGATAAACTTTCGATAGGGAATTTATAAATTTGGCCAATTATTTTTTCAAGGATCTATGTATACCTGCGTAGACTATGTTGGGTTGTTACCGTTTGATTTTTTGGTCTCGTATGCAAAATACCCTACATATGGCTAAAGTAAAGTCCTTGTTATTTGAAAGGAGTTTAGGGTTTTTCTGAATGTCGAATATTTGGATAATTTGAACCGCAAGTAATTTAATTGTGTATATTATTCAGAGGCTCATAGACACTATATAATGACGGGATTATTACGTGTTGAAAATTTAAGCTCAAGCGACTGATAATCCTCAAGCGCAATCATACGGTTTTGTATACATCCAATTCCAACTTTTTTTCTTTTAATCATATAGCTTAACCTTCTGAACTTGAACATGTTGATTAATTTCGCAAACAACGTTTGTTATTCAATTTTTAATTTCAGGCAATCTTTTCAGTATATCGAGAAATAAGTAAAGTTGGAATTTTCAACAATATATAACGCAAGGAAATAATCAGGAGAATTTATCTATATCTAAGAATGACTCGCTCATTTTTCGAGGAACAGAAAAATATTTTACGTATAAGTTTCCGAATTGAATCGTGTAAAACATGACGTTTACCGCGTATTTTGCATATCGAAGATTTTATTGCGAATAACAGAAAGACAATCTTTCTCGACAATTTTATTACAGAGAAAATGTTCAGCTGATTTCTTATACGACAAAAAATGGTTTTGGCTTTTATGAAATTTCTATGATTGCCGCCCTTTTGGTAAACTAAAATTATAATTTGTGAAAATCAAAATTCATTTATCTTTTCTCAACAAAATAACAGCATAAAGTATATTTTTTTATCGTTAATTGAATCGAAGATCTCGAGAACGAAGAATTTTTTGTAATTTACTTCTTCAACAAATTTCGGATCAGTAGTGAAAAAAAAAAAAGATTTCGTTTCGTAGTAAAGAAAAAAATAATTTTATCTTGTTGTCTCTTGGCCTTTTTACGATAAAATATCGATATTGTACCTTTGAAACAATCGAAGGACAAAAATGTGAATTTTTAAAAATTGCGCGCCAAAGTCTGCGAGTGAATTTGCGAAATGTCAATCGGAATAAGTAATCAAAAATGTCACAATTCGAAATCATGTGTTTATACAAATGATCTTCGTCTAACATGTCGGATTAAAAAATGGGCTAATGTCAAACAGACAGTATTGCATCTTAGAGCCAGACCTAGAATTGAAACGAATTAAAAAGAGCTAAAATGAAGGTCATCTTCAATGTCTTTTTTTTTAATTTAATACTCGTCTCAAAAATCTAAAAACGCGATTTGCAGACTGCGATTTCTTTTCACTAAGAACGCAGCGTGTTCCAAATACAGAAAAGATCAGTTGCTCGATAAAAATACTTCTTAATTATTTTTCGTCTCAAAGTCTTGTTGATTTCTTTTCCTTAATCTCTCTTTGCAAATTCTTCGGATATTTGAAAAGATAATAATATTTTTCAAATTGATGTATCCTCTTGCATAAATTACGTATCAAACAATAATATATATTATTTTTATGCAGCTGCCTGTAAACAAAATTTTCAATTCAATTGAAATTTACAAATTTCGAAATATTACGTAGCATTAAAAATTAAGATCGGAGTTGAAAAGATCGAGGATCTTAGACCCTGCGGTTCAAACGGCATAATAGAATATCTTATACATTGGATACTATGAATGATACCTTTATTATATTTCGTTACAGACCTGGCTGTGGCAATAGGTGAAAAAGTTGACTTCTTTTCACAAAATGGAACTCTGATAGGGCATTCAAAAGTAGCTGGTGCTAAAAATCTGAGGGGTTTAGCTTACGACAATGTAACTAAAACCATGTTCATAAGCGATGAAAACAACCATAATCTTGTCTTGATGCACATCAGCAATGTTACTGAAACAGAATCAGACCCAAACTCATACAACATATCGATGCGTAAGTATGAAAAGCCAGAGGAGTCAGAAGTCAGACATTTATAGCATAAAAAAAATTTGCATCAGTACCGTAGCAGATAAACAATTGCGGGTCTGTTATCGTTATTTTCTGTATAGTTGTGTGCTTGAATATACATACAGAGATGTTCTGTGGAAAGTGGTCAGTCTAATGGCGGCACAATTATTTTTTTTCGCGAATGACAACGCTGCCGCTCGATCACAGACAATCGATCTACTGATATTTTATATGTCTGTGACTGATAATAGACGACTTAGCGGTAGCTGTCACGTCGTAGGTTATAATGAACTGTCATATTACAATATTGTGTAATTAAAGTGTAATATCGTTCATAATACGACGGTATACGATACTATTTCATAAATAAGTAGTACTGACTTGTTAAATTAATTACAGATATCAATTTCTATTTATCTATAACATTAGGTTATAAATAACTGTCTTGGTGAAATTTACGAAATTCATTCTTTATGAATTCATTGCAGGTGTGGATTTCTGTTTATTTGCTAAATTATTTACAATCGTGCATTTCGTCGGTGACTGACTGATCCGCTGCATCCCTTGGACAAGGAGGGTTGCGAACATAGCGATGTGAAAATCATTCATCGAGCAATATAATATACAATATTGTGTAATTGAATTGTGATATCGTTCCTAATACAAGAGTTATCTATTTCATAAATAAGTAGTCATGAATTTTTGCTTTATTCTACACAGCAATCAAATACACAATTAAATAGATTTACAATAAGAACAATAATTTCAATCAATTTATTACTCGATGAAACTCGAACACGCATTGATGGACTAACACATCACTTACGCAGGACTATTTTCGTACTTATTAGGCTGAGAAGACATGTAGAGTATTGTTTTATTCAGCAAAGATGCCTCGTAGGATGGAACAGTTTCACTGAATCAAGGCGAATATTGCTCGTTGAATGATATTCACATCGCTTTGTTCGTAACCCTACTTGTCGAAGAGATGCAACGGGTCAGTCAGTCATCGAAGAAATTCACGGATTTAAATAGTGTAGCAAATAAACAGAAATCCACACCTGCAATGAATTCATAAAGAATCAATTTCGTATGCTATTGCCTAATTAACTTTATCACTCCGAGATGCGTAAATTTCACCAAGACAGTTATTCATAACCTTATGTTATAAATAAACAGAAATTGACATCTGTAATTAATTTAACAATTCAGTACTACTTATTTATGAAATAGTATCGTATACCGTCGTATTATGAACGATATTACAATTTAATTACACAATATTGTAATATGACAGTTCATTTTAACCTACGACGTGACAGCTACCGCTACGTCGTCTATTATCAGTCACAGACATATAAAATATCATTAGATCGATTGTCTGTGATCGAGCGGCAGCGTTGTCATTCGCGAAAAAAAATAATTGTGCCGCCATTAGACTGACCACTTTCCACAGAACATCTCTGTATAATACTTTAGAATGAAAGTGTTAACGCAAAGAAAGGATCTATGGAGTTAATATACATTTTTTCCAACTTTTTTCCGCTACTTGAAGATTGTAGATTATTTTTCAAACATTAAAATTTCATATATATAATACAATACCCACATATTTTATTTCAGAACCAAACAACACCCAAATAATGGCAATGGTATTTGATCCACGGAGTAGGAATTTGTTCTGGACGGATGGTCAAAAGGATGCCGTAATGAAGATGGACGTTGATTTGAACGGAGAACATGGTCTACCACAAATGTTACATCATCTTAAAGGCCATGATCCTTATGGTATCACGCTAGATATTTGTAATGGGTACGGTGTTACATGATTAATGTATGAAATTATCATCCAGAATTATTTTCTCTTCAGTTGAAATGACGAAGAAAAGAATACACTTGTGGTTTATCATAAAATGAAAATTGAATTGTTATTCCTTTCTCCAGGTTCATATATTGGTCAACCTTGATAGAACTTGGTGAATGTAGTATAGAAAGATCAAAACTAGACGGAAGTGATAGGGAAGTAGTTGTTAATGGTAATCAGTCCCATTTTCATGGTTTGGCTATTGATCACTGGTCAGGAAAATTGTATTGGCTTGACGGCATTGGAGGATCCAAGTATCAGATTTGGCGCAGCAATTTGAATGGTTCAGAGCGAGAGTTGTTTACAAACGGTTCGCAGCAGGAGCCAATTTATATCGCAGTAGACCACGAGGCTGTGTATTGGACAGATCATCAAGCGGAATCAATTTGGAAGATGAAAAAGGACAGAGACGTAAAGGACACACCGGAAGAAATAAAAAGCTATTACGGTGTGGACGACAATTCCAGAGTCATGAGTATTATAAGTTGGGATAGCCTTGGAGGCATAGATTGCGATGGTATATCAGAAGCACAAAAGAAAGGTCTCCAAACTCTGACTACACCGAAGCCATTAGTTCGATCCTTAGATAATGTAACGAATAGCACGAAAAAAACAAACCTTACTATTCAGCCAAAGAATAAATGTATGAACAAAGGACGTTACGATGAATCTACCGGAAAGTGTAGCTGTAAAAAAGGGTAAATCTAAATTGGTATTTATTGATGATAAAAGAAACTATACTAAATGTTTCTCAATTAATACAATTCCATGACGTCTTTCATTCCCGACTAATAATCTGAATTGTACTTAATTTTCTCAGATACATCGGCACCTTTTGCGACATATCTGTATGCCATAATTACTGTGTTCATGGAACTTGTACTGTCGACGCTAAAGGCTCACCTAAATGTGATTGTGGTATGTCTTACGCCGGAGATAGGTGCGAAAGAGAAGTTTGCGACGGTTACTGTCTGAACAATGGTACTTGCATGACATCAAGTGCAGGACCGTACTGCAAGTGTGAAAATTCTTCGGGTACCCGATGTGAATACACAAATGAATTGCACAAACTTTGCTCTCTATATTGCACACAAACTGAATACATGATTGACAGCGTCAGCATAGGATCCTGCAAGTGAGGATCCCAGAAACAAAATTAAGATATTTAAAAAAATTAAGCATCTTTCTGTTTGTTATTTAAATATAACATCAAACGAAATAACAATCTATGTATTGTCGAATTTTCAGATGCTCTGAACTGAACAATACGTTGAAAGAACAATTTGTTGCTCCCGAACCGCTTGTAGAATCAACAATAATTCTATCAGTACTTGTAACAGTTATTGGATCGCTGATAATTGTTGTCGGTGTGCTAAGTTACCATATTAACAAGCTGAGGCGTCGTCCAAGAATAAGGAAACGTTTTGTAGTTAGCAAAGGTGGTGTGACTCCGCTCACCTCTAGGCCTCAAGTGCCATCGGACAGCTGTGAAATAACTATAGAAAATTGCTGCAACATGAATATATGCGAAACAGTGAGTATTCCCTCTTAAGATTGTGGCGGAATCAATTTTGCTCGTTCCATATTGTTTCCAGATTCAAGACACGGGTGTTTTTTTCTTACGTCATTAACAACTGCCGTGTCTTTCATTCTGGAAACAATTATTACACGATTTTGGGTTGTGATGTTACGTGGCTTTTGACTTCACCATTATTCATGACTGTGTGTTTGTGTTGGAGTTAACTCCGCTATCGCCTTGAGTTTGGACCACAGGAGTTTGCATGTTACATTGAATTGCACAATGCCTTGTTTATTGTGTCAGTGTGTATATCCTGTGTAAACTATTACAAGGTTTTATCAAGATTGTATCACAAGTTCAGGCTGCTTGTGGCTAGTCTACACTATTTCACGCACAACAGCTCCTCGAAATATCTCTTTATCCTCGACATGTTAGGGGGCGAAATTCACTCGTAATTGTGTACATGTATGTTCGCCATGGATCCCTCTTGGACACCTCAAACTGGCATATCAATGTTTATGGCACGGCATGTAATATTGGGAGTTATTTATCTGCCTGAGTTTGAAACGTAGCATGATAATTGTATCAATGTAAATACCACCTGAATAGCTGTAACTTGAATTTTTATTCTAGCCTTGTTTTGAACCAAAACTACGAGCTACGCCTACTAAAAGTAGCAGTACAAAAGTGGAGGAGAAAAATTCGCTCCTGGACAGTATGGAGGGGGCGGATTCTTGCTAGCAGAGACTTACACGTTGTACGTAATAACGGCAAAGATTACACAGTTCTCATTCTGGAACCGTGGTCTTAAAGTTCAATATACATCTAGGTATATATTGGCTAAAAAAAAAAAACTTAAGTATTGTTGTTAAGTTTGTTGATATGTATGGCGTATACGCACTGCAGGGCTCATAGGCTGCGGGATAATGATTGATAAACAATTAAAATTGTGAAAAATTATTTCGCTATTATACCAAAGGAGGAGGTGATGTATACAGTAAAAAGGTACTGGCTCCCAATCGATGTGTGACCTGCAGTGTAATTTTCAAGTACAATTTTTGGCTGCGGATAATTGTTAATCATGTACATATTTCTTCACTTAAAGAAATTTAGGTAGAAGGCATTTTTAGAGTAATAATTTTTCGTTTTTAGTAAAAAACAAAAATTTACTATTTTCTTTTATTCTATTTTTTTTTTTTTTTTGTCACCGCAACATAATACCTTTTATGTGCAAAGGCCTGGTGAGAAAAGCTCATCATTCGGTCAGTGAGAAGAACAAAAGGCATATTACAATTTTTTGAAATTTAGAATGAAAAAAAATTTATTTATATAGTTTTACGCTCAGACCGCTTTACTTTGTTTACGTATTACATGATCTGAATATAATTATTGTTCCAATCTTTTTTTTTTTTTTTTTTTTTTTTTTTTATTATTATTTCTTTAGATTATGTGTATTAGGTAAAATCATTTTAGAATTTGTTTTATTTTTATTCCTTTTTCGGTTCAAATTCGTAACGTAGTCAAACAATCATTTTTTTTTTTTTTTTTTTTAAACCTAAGGTATACATTATCCCTGACGAAAA
Source organism: Tenthredo notha (assembly GCA_914767705.2). NCBI lineage: Eukaryota > Metazoa > Arthropoda > Insecta > Hymenoptera > Tenthredinidae > Tenthredo > Tenthredo notha. The sequence continues at coordinate 4,913,541 of OU611916.1, forward strand.
GGTGTGCATGTACATAAAAGAAAGAAAAACCGAGGACAATCATTCAACAATATTTAACTATCACAGAATGTAACGTTTCAATGATAAATTTAACAAGAGCTTTTACGAATTTAACTTGTCCTCTAAAGTTATGTACGAAAGATCAAGGGGTATTATAGTATACATTAGGGTGTTTAAGAAAAAAAAAAAGAAATTCTGATTTATTTTTTTGACTGCTGAATGTGTGTATCTTAATCTCGAAATACTTACCCCTCACAATGCACCATGCACAAGGAGAGCGTGGACGAACCATCCTAAGGATAGCTCAATCAATGTCTAATTTTATTGGTAAATATCGATTAGCACACCATGAGAATTTTTCTTGGCGGATTCTGTTCGCAAGGTATATTTCGAGATTAGGATACACACATTCAGCGGTGAAAAAGATAAATTAGAATTTCGTTTTTTTTTTTTTTGAAACACCCTAGTATATATACAGAGAAGATTCGTGGATGCGGATCACTTGTTGATGCTTGACAATGAATTCACAATGAATTGAACACAGATTTTTTTCTACAAGTGATCCGCATCCAAGAATCCTCATGGTATATTCATTTAGTAATAGTATAACGATTAAGAATATAAAGAAAAACACCAAACTGCAAATGTAAGTATATTATTATCTCATGAGCAGATGCTAGCGAAGCAACAAACATGAGACATATTGTGACCACAATAATGGCAATTAATAGGTAATAGATACACCCGCATTAGGCTTGTTTTAGCCTAATAGATAGAAATTAGGCTTGATTACTTAATTACTGCTGATGAATTTAAGGAGAATTTTCTGATCCTACTCACAGTAATCCTGAGTCAAGTACAGCACAGATGCGACTTAGTATACGCGGCTTTAGCCCAGGTATATAGACGTATAATTTTTACACCAAAAAGCATGTATACCAGATAAAACACAAAAAAAAAAATATATGTGTATATATATATGTATATATTATGTATACATATGTTACCAGATAATTTGAGTTTTTCAAAAAATATTCATACACGTACATAATACATCTCGCTACGCTTTTGCAAACTGCAAAAATGTTATTTTTTTTTTTTTTTTAATTCAACCTAAGGAAGAAAATAGAAAAAGTCTCTTAAAACTTATCCCCCCACCCTATTAATTTTTATTTTTTGACCATTGCCTACTAAACCGATTCGATTGGATGCGTTATGTTTATTTTATCAAAGAAAATTTCCAACAGTTTTACAAATTGCTTGTTATTCATCTAATTGTTAACTCAGTGAACGTTTCAGGCAATCTTTACTTTTACATATTTTCAATGAGGTTGCAGTGAATAAGCAAATAGATAGAAAATTGAAAAATAATTTGTTAATCATACTGATAGCGTGTTTTTAGATCATTTTCAATTCCTGTGAGAGTATAGATGGTATCTATGACGCAAGGCCCTAATGAGTTGACAAGTTATTGTTCAATTTTTATTTTGTTTCTGCCAATGATCAAGAATAACAAACAGGCACAGAGCATTATTGTAATGTTAGATTGAAACATGCGATAACAGGCTTATTTGAATAGTTACTTCAATGATATTTAACGCGGTACGTGTGTCAAAATTAAAAATGATCTACATGGGATGGAATAATTGTTCCTATTTGACAAATTACTTAGTTTATAACAGAGACTGAATATTTTTAAGGAAAAACCAAATGATTCCTAGATTTATCTGTCAGGTAAATAAAATAATATAAAGAAACAAAAAAAAAAAAAAAAAAAAAACGAACTAAAATAAACAGTGTAATCATATTGAAATATATATATCTATAATATTATTTTATTTGCTTAACACCTCACATTTCCTTTAAAGTAATGAATTCGTGAAACAACCCAACATATTATAATACCCCACACGAATTATTGCGTAAAACAATTGGTTGTGGCTGATTAATAAATAAATCAACAGTAAATAGTAGAGGGTTTGAATAATCAGGCGGGAATTGCTAGGTTTGAATTTCACGCGCATGATATTACAGAGTGAGCTGCGCTTGCGCGTTTTAATATAGCGTGTTTAATCTGTATGGAATGAGGGCGTCGAACTTTTGCGATACTGAGGTTTATCAATAATTGTGTTTACAATAAACAGCACATATCTGGTATGGAAATGATGTAGAAATAATAGGTGAACAAAACTTGTGAGATTAACAATTGAACGCCAACTGAAGAACCGTATTTAAGGCTGTCCGAGGGGGTGGTAAGGTGGGGGTAACGGCACATACACACATGTACACACCTACGAGAGAATTTCGCACCCTAAATTTTCGAGTATAAAAAATTATTTCGAGAATCTGAAGTGTGCGAAATGTTCCTTGAGAAAAATTGTTTTGGGTGAAATAGTGGAGGTTAGCCACAAATGAGCCTAGAGCTGTAATGAAATGTTATTAAAATTTGGTCATAACAGCTGACACACGGATATACACCCTGACACATTAAACATGGCTGCCGCGTCAGACGCCTAGAATCATATTTTGGCGGTAAAATGTTTTTCGGCCCTCACTGGTTACTGAGGACTATTTCACCCACAACAATGTCACGGCTAAAATACTTCATTCACGATCTCAAGTTGAAAAACAATCTAAATTCTCAGAATTCAGGGTGCGAAGATTCGCTGCACGATGATCAGCTTCGTGTTAGGACCCATAGCCGGCAAAAATTATTCGGAGGCCCCGTTCAACTCACTCATACAGTCCCACACATTTACATTGAATATAAACCATAGGTATGCGAATAAAGAGGGATAGCCTGCTCCAGTATTCTGAAGTGTGACTTAAATAATTATTCCTTAATAAGCAAGAACTTGGATTTAATAATAGAAGCACCACATGTTTTCATAAACTCGGTCCTGCAGGTTACAAGTTCGAAAAATAATACATTGCGGCGCTAGTTTCCACTCGAACAGCCTTTTTGATCAAGATTTACTCTGTGAAATATTCTTCGCGAGTTCTGGAACACCCTGTATATAATTATCGTTGATTTATCAGATGCATCAGCGTATTTCGTAGAACTACATTACGTTTAAATTATATACGTGTCGACTATTATATCACTCGCCAGTTTTTTTTTTTTTCATAATGTTTGTTTCTTTTCATTTGTAGTGCTTGATAATTGTTAGTTTGTGTTTTTTCCTTCTATCCGACGATAAGTCATTTTGTAGTACCTGCAGAAACTATTCTCTAGTCTTACGTTCCCGCGCTGAACATAAAAAATATCGTTTTATTGTAGTACCAGGAAATGTAAACCACCAGGGTTTTTTTTTTTTTTTTTTTCGTACGCGGGACAGAACAGAGTACTTATCTCAATCAATGTATATACAATGTTATTTTGTTCCTTGGAAAATATAAGCGGGAATTATTCTTAGAATATCAACGCCACATTCATAATGAGTTCATAGAATTCTTATTATCGTGCCACAGATATTGCATGAATATATAATACATCTATATTACAGGAATATCTATTTCAAATAAACGTATTGCAGATGCCAAAAATCTTTAATCGATTGAGGAGTCAATGATTTTTCATAAATATTCAAAATTCCTCGTATTTTTATGTAGCCTAAGAGGTATAATTCTATGGTCATTGTATTCGATGATATATTATCAAGAAATGAATCTGACGAAAAGCTATAAATATTTTGCTAAACAACAAGGAAACTCAAACTGGAAGATTATAAGAAAAAAAAAAAAAGAACCCACTTACGTATTCTTTTTTGAAGCGTAAGTTATATTGGTTATCCACATCCAATCTACGAGTACTCCTGCACTATATTTTCAACGGTCTTCTGAATCATCTAATTAATAATCTGCACCAGCTGCTAGCTTTTTTAGGTATAAATTTACTGAAACGAGAGTAAAAAAAAAAAAAAAAAATACAATGTAGCCGATTTTTTTCATACCTTGCGATTCGTCATCCAAGTACGGGGGCATCCCACCGCGGATTTCCTGCTGTGACAGATAGTGCGCTCTTGGAATATAATCTTTGTTGCACGATTTTTCAACAAAATGTTTCAAGACTTGTTCTTTAATATTAACTCTTGTAGTTAACTTGTATAATATAAAATTATACGCGGGTCGATGAATCGTTAATCATTATTATGATACTACTATTGTTACTGTTATTAATAATAATATTTATCATATATCGCGTATTTAAAATGTTACAGCATATGGAGAAAGATATTATAGCACGTCTGTTCTCGTTGGAAGTCTAGGCAACACTGTGCCACTTGCATTGTGCTCAATGTGGATATTGCTCATAGCAACTAACAATACAATAAACTCGCTCTGTTGTTGACGTAACATGTATATTATCGGTGGAGATATAGGGTGAAGAAATTTCATAATATGGACCATAAAATATCAAAAATTTCTCCCTAATGTTTCGTTGCCCGAAAATAAAAAAACTCTCTACTTATTGTTTGCCAAATTTTATTGAACAATTTCGTGTAGAATTACATATATCTATATGCTACAAACAGTGTGGCTATTGCTATAGTGTAATTATTATTGAATCGTCGTCTTTCTTCTTTAACTCCTGCACAGTGTATAATTATATTATTTATTATCTACATAATAGAATAATGCTGTGATACTTAATACGTATGTATATACATTTCTATATTTATTCAACTAACTGCAGGCTGCAGAATTGATTTTTAACATTTACAGCGTGATTCAAGTGTGCAATTTTACATATAATATACCGCGTATTAACTACGTGTATACATCACCTTATCTTAATCCTCGATGGTATTTGATTTATTTTCTCATTCTAAAACAATGCGCGATAGCGTCAAAAAATATTCTCTAATAAAAAGCAACACCTACTTCAATATCCAACACGCGAATGATGCAAAAATTCAATCGACAATTCGCCAGCTCTTATAACATATATATATATAAATATATACTGTCGAAAATTTGAAATATATAAGATAGAATTCGAAATATTGTTCCATGAATTGTGATTCTCTGTGGTTTAAGTTCGCCTATCATGGAATATCACCATAGATCGATGAAACTCTGTCTATAAATATACGTAACGACTCCTCTGCTACGACGAGAATCGATAGTCTTTAAAATAACAATTCGAATTCGTGTTTAAATGGGGAGGGGTAGTTTGATTCGTGTTTGGTTTGTTCGCTGTCGGGATATTTTTTCTTTCACGATGACCGCTTTTATCGCTACTATTTTCATATGCGTGTGTCGAACGAATGAATGTAGAATGTTGCTTGTTCTTCCCTGCAATCGGACGTTCACTATTTTTGTAATCCTCTTCTACCTCGTGGTCGTCATTATACTGCTTGCATTTGTTCTCCGTAACCGCTTCGTCTCGTGCGTGTTTTTCTTCTGTAAAATAAGAAAACGTCGTATGATATATCTCACTATTTGTATGCTTGATCAACTCATTTATTTCGGTTATTTCAGAAAGGTGCACAAAATCATTTTTCTAACGAATGTGTTAATGAATTCAATCGATTTTGACATTGAAATTAACTTGGCCTTCGTCAAATTCAGACAAGTGCTATGGAAAGTCTATTAAACTTCCGTACATCCCCAATCATCTCGGATTTCCGAATTTCGTTAGAATGTCTCGTTGAAGGGTCAAGCAACTCTTTAATGGCTATACGCTTTGCGTGAGACATGATTTCTCCGCTCTTTAGTCCATCGGTAATTTTGCATAATTCGTACTATCAGCTATCGCAAAAATTTGTTTCGTACAAAATTTGTAATTACCTTCGAGCGCATCGAATAACGATTTAGATAATGCAGCGGTACTGGAGTTTCTTGCACTAACACGATCTGGTCCGTCGTGTTGTTTGCTTTCGTTTTTGGTCTGTAACGTTGTTCCAGAGTTCTGTTGTTGTTCGGATGATTGGGATAACTTTGGGGCTGGAACTTTTATCAGTACTGCATCACGAGTGTCACCTTCACTGTCATATATGCTAGTGGCAGACGTATTTTCTGATATCAATTTTTCCTTGTCCGAATCCCAGTCATTGTTATACCGAACATTGCTGATATCCGATCTTTTAAGAATCGATTTTGAAACACGATGCCGATCTATAAACGGCATGGTCTCGCTATCTATCGAGTTGCTGGATAAGGACAGTTTACTTCCAGTAGATTTTCCTGGAAATTAATATAATAAACACATATTACCACATTTTTTTGTTTTTGTTTTTTTTTACTATTGCATGAACCTTTCCGAAGTCAACACTCCAATTTATATTCAACTTGGAGGAAAATTGAATTACTTGTCAAACTACCTATCTGTTTGCGGATATACATTTATTATTGACATTGCGGATCATCACGGTGAGGAACTATCAGAGAACCACGATGCGAATACAGTACTACCTCGATATAAGCGAATTTCCCTTTCGTTCCACTTGAGCGAGCTTTATAACTTCTCCAACTCTACCTGTGTACGTATAAGGTACTCTCAGTGGTGATGCTCACTGACGTACTGACACATGTGCGATTTTCCAGTAGTGGGGGAACGCTTTGGTGACGAATTTCTTGGAATCTTATTCCCCTAACCGCCCTAACAGTCGCTTATAAAGAGGTAGTACTGTAGTACCAAAGTTATCGTGCTATAGAATTTTCGCAGTTTCGATCTAACGAGACGGAAAATTTTCATCTTCTATCGTCAGCAGTTTCCCAAATACATAATGAGGCTTGAATAGATGAGACAGCTGATTAAGAACACAAAGTTTAATACGATTTTATATTAAATACTAATTTTTGTTTGATCCGCCCCGTAGACAAGAACGATTAAAAATGTCAACATTAATTACCAGAATATGAGTGCTTTAAACCACTGATATTTCCAAATAGATGATGGTTAATTAGGCGGGATGGAGAGGCAAAGTTATCTGCTGGTGTTAGTATGCCATTTCTTTGGCCGCCAATCAGTCCATATTGGTTATTGTTATCTCCTGCAATAGTGGTACTATCCGTCGCAACTCCGACGACACTCGATAGAGAATCGGGATTAATGCCAAAATGAGTGCGCTGCCTTCCGCTCTGTAATTATTAGTAAAACAAGAACAACAAAATGTTGTGTTTATCTGTGAAGCCGCATAAGTCGAGGCTTTAAAAATCAATTTAGGTATTGCCTCACGGTATGTATAAATATGAATAAATTTTTCATGGGGATATAAATTAGACACGATTTCGTGGATCTGTGACGACTACAGGGTAAATAGAACGCAGATATCCTGATGTAAAATGCCGGAGTTTTTAAGATCAAGATTTGCAGGTGACAATGTAGCTTAAAGGCTTAAAACAGAATATTTGTGTGTTTGCCTTACCGTCCGCAATTCGCGAAAATGTATCTAATTTTTATATCCTGAATACATATGCACCCTGTTAACAAGAGTTTGTACCTATTTTATGACACGCCATTGCATGAGCTTTTAGGTACCGTAATCATGAAGAATTTTTATAGTAAAGTACCATCGATTTCAGCACTATTTTTATCACGAAAAACACCATCTTTCAGAGATATTTACATCGATTCTTCAATTTCGCATATAAAATGAATCATATGCTGCAAATTAAAATCACATCAGCGCTGCACGCAGGATATCTCGAGAAAATACTTTCACAACAGAAATTTAAGTTCGACCACTGATTCTCCACAATTTGAGTCTGAAAATGAGAAACTGATTAATTGATACAGTTTCAGACCAAATTTCAGCCCTGTTGTGGTCTGCAGTAAGTTAATTTCAAGACGAAACATAAGACAAAGTAATTACAAAAACTTGGGTACTGTAGGTGAAACAGTTTCGGTGATATCGTGCGTGCCAGCTGTAAAAAATGGTACACTGACATGAATGCAGATAAAGTTTACTACAGAAACCTCTTAAGGAGGTTGGAGCGAATCTAATGTAAAATAATTTTTCCAAGTTTAAGTTTTGAAACTTAGTATATATGTAAATAAATACTTGATGAATGTATTAGGAAAATTTTGAAATGATCTTCAGTCTAGTTCCTGAGAAAAACAATATCAAAAAGTGACATTTTTTAATTTCTTATACACAGGCTCTTATGGCTGACAAGCTTTCCTCGTGTCTTGTTTTATTTTTTTCGATATTAACCTTCCAAGTTTAAAGAATAAAAAACTATATATAATAAACTTGAATAATTGCACAATATTACAACATTTTAATAATATAGTGTTTCCGTTGTAATTTCCGAAATAATTGAAGTTAAATTTTAAATAATAATTTCGTTTTTCGACAGCAATATATATTACTGAGAATCTGGCAACGCCGCGCGAACAGCTGAGAATAAAAGAAAGAAATAGAAATAGTTAAAGTGAGAGGAAAATAAAGTAAATTGTCTAACCTAATGTTAAAAATTGATGTTTTTTGTTGCAAAAGATCAGAATAATCTTGATAATTGTATAAATTAAAAAAAAAACTAGCTATACATATACGTATTGAAACGACACAATGCGCGGTTGCCAGATCTTTTTCTTTAACCGTTCGAGTAAAAAATACTGAAATCGTTTCATAACATTTTTTATTAAACTAATAAAAATTAGAAGTTATTAAATTTGATATACGTTATTAAAATTAAATTAATAAATCTTCATGACTATTTCAAGATTTAATAATACAAAAAAATTCAGACAATATTTTGACTCAATAGTTACGCTCCAACCTCCTTAAAGGGAGCACACGCGAATTAACGTATAACTGAAGGTGCTTTTCGCAGGTGCCTATTGAAATAAGATCAAATTAACCGGAATTGTTGTGTTTTCAATTTTAGATTTAGAATCAGCAGGAATGTTGCTATCGCAACTGATGAACCATGAATTCCAAATTATTTCAATGGTTATTCTTCTTTTTTCTTTTGTTTTTTTGGCATTTCAGAAATTGATTTGTATCAAGATCTAGAAAAGGGTACCAAATTTTCGGCGGTTGCGATATGCGAATATGCATTATAAATTTCATTTAGTTATTCCAAACCGTCTTGGGTAACAATTGGTTACAGTGCTGAAAAATGTGACTCAGAAGATCACGATCAGTGTTCGTCTGCATGACGTCTAACTCCAGGTAGCGCCTGACACTTTCGCTTGATCCTCCCTAACTGATTAATAGGCTTTGAGGAACTTTGTAAAGGACAAATTAAGGGTTATTAAGTGAAAAGAAACAATACTTTCATATCGATTTTGTGAAAGTTCAACTTGTATATGCAGAATTTAGAATTTTTAGTAGGTCAGCATGCCAATGGATGGACAGATTCGAAGTATTACATAAGTTCGACTGTTGGAATCAGTAAGTTTGTATAATTAATTTTTATCACACCATAATCGCACATTGAATATCAATCAGATTCATTTCTACCTAAAACTACAACAACTTTCATAAAAATTCCGGGACAAATATTCTCAAAATTATAATCGAATGTTCGGTTATTATTATTGTTTCATTCCAAAGCGCTTGAACGTGAAGAAAAATGTATTATATTCGATCAATTTCACTTGCGTTTAAAACAAAACGTTTTTTATAATAATTTATCGACGATAGAATGCATAGATTTTTCTTGTTGTATGTAATTTGTAAATTTTTTATTTCTTGGTAATTTCCATCGAAGTTCAATGTTATAGATATTCAATGTGCGATTATCGCCAGATAAAATTAGTTACGAAAGTACCGATTTCGCCAATCCGACCTCCTTAATGAATAACTGAAGACTTGAACGAGCTCAACCACATCCTATTCTATTAATATATCTAGTGGTGTGATTCTATTGCATTCTATCACTATTATATAATTGTAATCCTACCTTTCACTGATCAACATTGCAATGAGTATATCAAAACTTTATCTAGCTATTTACCAATCTATCTATCATCTTATGTTTTATTTAAAAGCTATAGAATACGATCTAAGGACTTATATGTAATTTTACTCTAGCCAAAACTTCGATCAACTTTCAATGCTTTGTATAATTTATAATCGAGCACTTTAGCAATATAGAACCCCAATTTAGCAACACAAAAGACTGTGCTTTGCGTTCAAACATCTACTTATGATACTATACTTACTTGTTGAATGCGAGTTTTTTTGTGCTTTGGTACAGAGGTGTCCGTTAAGTTTTCTCTACTATCTTCATTAGGTTGATCAACTGTCTGCATAGGTTGTTCGGAAGATTGTATATCGGATATGTGTAGTAAAACACCGGTGGGTGTATTTTTTTTCTTGCAGTTTGTTTCACTAGGTTGATGATTACAGCTGTTACATTTGTCTGTACTCTCAAGAGGATTGATGTACAAGTTACTATCACCTTCTTCGGTAAGATCGCCTTGAGAATGAAAGAAGTGCGTGTGACAGCTGGCAAATGTATCTGTGCTGTCCGCGCTACATGACTCGTTGTTATTTTTGAAATAGGAGTTTGAATAGGTGTCCTGATTAGGTGAATATTGATTGTAACCATAACTGCTTGATTCTGCATTGCTGTCGCGTAGCGCCCTTAACTCTTGGCAAATTGGATTCCGGAAATCGCTTGTGGCCAGAGGCATGAGATTTTCGGCATCCCTAAAATCCTTATAATCCTATAAAAAGACAAGAAATGGATGAGTAGCGTCCTGGTTTATCGATTTAACGTACGAACAAAATGTTTCACCTAATCCATAGCTAAACTATCGTTTTATGAAATTTTATACCTAATATTTGTTCTAATGATTAGTAGGTAAGTATTTAAGTATTTAAGTATTTAAGTGTGTTTTGTAAACGATAGGAAAATAAAGACATGAATGAATGAATAAAACTGAAACTAAACTAAACTAAACTAAACTATAAACTATTATAAACGAAATTAAACTAAACTAAACTAAAGGTATAATTAGCTAAAGTTAATTCCACTCAAATATACAGATCCTTGCAAGTTGTAACTCGTTATTACACAACTTTAGACAGCTAGATACATGTAAATATACTATATGCCGCATGCCGTTAAAAAAATGGATTTCATATTATTAAACATTTACTCGACGACATTAAAAATGAAGCAATTAACATTTGTTAATTCGTATTTTCAAACTCCGTTACACCATGAGTAGGTATTATTTCTTTTCACGATATTCCCCCGCGAAAGAAATATGATCAAGGAGATTGATTTATGCAACAACTGCAGCAATCTGGGAAGTAAAACACTATTTATTTAATAGACTATTGTCCAATTGTGCGATTGAAGTCTGGGGGCAAGCCTGTAAAATGTAAAATAAAAATTCATTACAAACACATCTTGATATAATCGGTATTGCGTTATTTATTTATGGATGGGTTCACCTGGAGTGGTGATATGAAAAAAATAATAAAAAATAATAAAAAATAAAAAACAACTTATCACCGATACGACGAGTCATTATAGTTATTACACTGATAACCCAGCACGATTATACCCAGAACTGACGCACACCAGATAATCACTAAAGCAAACATAATTGAAGATACACGAATAACGTATGTAGGTACGTGTAAAACGAACGGTGAAAATAAAAATCAACCAAAATATATGGAAATTAACTTAATATTTATTTTTGTCTTATAGTTATACATCTGGTCGATCGCCGAAAAGCGTTATATAATATATAAATATATATATATAGATAGATAGATACAAAAATATGATTATAATTACGTTGCTGTTTTAATTTTCTAAAATCAACCAAATCTTTTACAAAAATATTTCTGCCACACGCGACAGTATAGTAAAAATATGTATACTGTAATTATGATAATGTACATTTAAGTGTAATGAGCTGTATACTACACGGATATAAATACATACCTTAGTAGTACAAAAACAGCATTCGAATTCACTAGGCAGTTCTTCGATTTTGTCATATTTTCTGCCATCCTTCTTCTCTTCATCCTGCAACACCAGATGCGCTTTAATTCTTTTTTATTGTCAGCTATTACTGCAGCGGCTGTAATAATCCGGGTGTAAACGTAAACGAGGTCAAGGAAGAGAATAAATGATCACTGCAGTATAAGCGTCTGAAGTTAGATATATTTTATTACCTTCTTGTTTTATACATCTCGAGGTTGACTTGACTAATAATTTCTATCCTCATGGCTAATTAGCACATAAACCACAGGCTTTTTGATCATCGAAGGTGATATCAGAAGATATTAAACGCCAAAGTTGCGAGGTGTGTAATATTGATGCGCCATTAGTGGCTCATCGTCGGTTGCAGTTTTACTATGCATTTCTATAATTTTAGCTACACGTATAATAACAGCTAGTGAGTAGTGACGTTAACTGTGAAAACAATTAATTTTCAATCGACAACTTGCTGCTAGTCATGACCAGAGTCATCCTCAGACGTTGAGCGAGTATTAAGAAGTATTCCATATCAAGCACCGGAAACTGTTTTCTACAAGGTCAGGGGAAGGGTCAGGGGATTTTAAGTCTGAAATAGACGGATGGATAGAACTATATATAACACGGTTTAGAGCAGCCCAGAACGTCCGGGGATATATTAGATATGCATATAAAAATATATAAGTGAAAATTTCAAATTAATTAGTTCAATTAATGAAATTAATAAAATTAATAAAATTGTACAGTAAGAAGTTCGGACTACACACACACACACTTTCATAACAGCGTACAGATCGACGTATAGATGTTTTAAAAATCATATTTTATAAATATTCGATCTGTTCTGATGGAATCTTGTCATTTTTGTATTGGTTAAGAAATTCTCTGAAGGTTTATAGTTTGAGATTTATTAATAGATGAAGCTTTTAGCAGTTGGTGAAATTAGCCTCAGCCTGAACAGCAACGTTCTTTTGTGGTTGACAAGCGTTTTTTTTTTTTTCTCTCAGTCGCAACCGTTACGCTTCTATTGTTATTTCTCGTTGTTTATGGATGTGGTTACCGCCAATTTTAATGCTTTCCAAGATTTGTTACCAGGTCCAAAACTTTCCGTCCGAAAAATTCGAAGGTGCGACATCTATTTGCTGTTTACACATCATGCAGTTATAGAAAGCGAAAGACTCACGAAAAGTTTCGCGAATGCATAATCAAATTTTTCTTTTATTTCATTTGTTTCTAAACTTTGAAATAAATTTACTATAGAAAGGAAAGTCAAAACCTTTGAAGCTGTTTTTATTTTTTATTTTTATTTTATTTGAAAGTATCTCGTAGGAAACGGAAGAATTTAGTGCAATCACTACGAGCTGAATCCACTAAAATATCTTCACTGTCTCAGTCTGACTCATCTTTCACGACGTTTACAAAATCAAAAGGAAGCGAAATAGATAAAATCCGTTAACGATTACATATAATAATGGTAATGTTACCGAATGTTAATATTTGAACGCATTGCATTTATTAGAAATAAATAAACATGGTATTTTAACATTTTTAACAACTATTAAAGCGTATTAATATAATGGGATGGTTTTTGCTTCTCTTTTAAGATCACGTGAAACAATTCTTGCGTCTGATCACCTGCAACAGAGTAAAAATAGTACAAAAATTTAATTCCAAGCTACAGTATCATCATTACTAAAAATTTAATAACTTAACAATAATCAGTGTTTTTGTTTGTCAATAACTTCTTAAACTAGCACAACATATAATAGTATTTATAGGAACAGTTTACATTGTGGGTTTTTAAGATTTGGAAGTACAATAGGACGTAATCAGTAAAGAGCCGCCAACATTGTTTGATTGTCAGTTTAGCACAATCTGATTGTGAGCAAGGAACATGGAGACTAGGATTAGTATTAAGGCAGATAGGAAAAGTGCACGTTAAGTATAGGTATAAATAAGTTTTATTATGAGATGTATGATGGTTGCTTTTCAATTAATGAACAACAATTATTATATTAGTTATTATTAGCAGCTAATATTATATTATTTAAGGGTATACAAAAAATTAACATCTACTCTTGATAATTGTTCGTTGCAATTACGTATCACCCTTATAAATATGTATATAAGTGGGTGGTCGCTGCTGCTGCTACTACATCTAAGCAACTGATATGTTTTTCCATTAATTACTAATCAGCGATTTTATTCTTGCTGGCCTTTTTATATTACAACGTTGGAGCTGGCGACGAATCTTAGTCATAATCCAGTCATATTTCAGTCATGGCGCTGGCGGCTGTCCTCAAAAAAAAAATGACAGTTGTAAACTGGAAGACGCTATTAGACCGAAATATTAACTTTCACAACTTATAGTTCCCACCAAACGAAAGGTTTCCTCCTGTTCTATACACTGTGCCTTTTCCATTCTCATTTCGCATCATTTTAGTCGTATTTAATTTCATGTGCGGAAACTAGTCAGACCATTGAAGAGTGCGACAGTAGCACGCTGTAACTACAAAGATAAAAGTTTTTCTGGAGAGCGGAGAAACTGTCTGCGATTTAGGGATTTTTGAAATTCAATCCAATATCAAACTTCGGCTTTCACTGACATGTGAAGTATATGAATCTAAATGCAATGCAGATCTGGAAATAATAGATTTGTGCATGAACGTTGCGCCTCTAAAGATATGGTTGTAATTTTTAAAGCCTCGCTTAAGGTGGTTCCATACCCAATTCGACTTGTTCTAAAAACATTGGGCTGAACAGTCCTATTCAACGGAATATCTCTAACCCGGCACCGAAACCGGGGAAAAGGGGCTCTGTAGCGCCTTTCCATTTAATAGCACCGTTCAGCTCAATGTTTTTAGAACAGGTCGAATTGGGTAGGGAACCACCTTAAATTGTTGTAGTGAAACAAATTGTCCGTATAGACATTTTGAATGCCAATTCAATTCAATGTTATTTTGAATTCGGTCGAATGGATTGACTCTGTCGTTTCTCATCCTCTAATAACTCCTCTCGTAACAAAATAGTGCATCGATTCGATTCGATTCGATTTCTAGTTAAGAATGAAATTAAGTCTGGCGATAGATAAATAAATATTCAATGCTATTGAAACGAATCAATTCCGCAATATGCTCTTCATTATCGGAGTATTGAATATTATATAAGCTTCTTCTGCCACACCCTTCAATTAAAAAAAAATAATATATGTACTGGCAAAAAAAGAACATTGCATAAATAAGAGTTGCGTACCACAGATGTAGTGAAAAAACTAAAGACCTGCTGCGTAGCTCCCATTACCTGGGTACGCATATAACTGAGTTTGTAGTGTTGTATTCATGTGTAGTAGTTGTTACCCCAGTTTTCGCCTGGAACCCAATTAGGTGGCGCTGACAGCCGTATACGTGCACGACGGGCACGCACACTAGTAACATGTTGGTATATCACACAGTAGGTTTAAAACTAAACCAGTTTTTTTTTAAAGTCGTATGACGTAAAATACGTTTCACATTAATGCAAGAAATGACACTGATGTGAAGCGAATTTTTAATATACCATGATAGCGCAGTTCAAAGTTTGGCCACATGAAGCTTACCCATTCCTTATCCGGTGTTTCTGATTGCGTATCAGATGAATCAATATTTTAGTAAGCATAGTCACATCAAGTCACAACAAGCGATTGATTAATAATACACAGTTTGATACCTATAGTGCGCGGCTGGAAAAGTGATTACGATATAGCTCCATGTATAGGTAAGCAACAGAGATTACATTATAAACATAGATGTTTCAGCAGTGTTCAGTGATGCAGTAACGCCATATTCACTACTCTTGAACTTCGAGATTATTTCACTGTTTTTGAAAAGTGTGGAAGGTCAGAAAATAATATGAAATTAGCGACAATCTTCTTGAACATTGTCCAATGACTTCAAGTTTCAGATATAAATAAATTGAAAAAGAATTGATTCTGACGATTGACGCAAAACACAAAATCACTTTATACTACGTGTAAGCAATTAATTCGGTCAATTTTTGATCACTGATACCAAGACATAGAAATACTACCGTGATTTATGTGAGAAAAACTAGGGGAGTACTAAACAGCTAATTTCTGATATTCTACACTCCCCCAAACACAGTGAAAGATTATCAAGTCAAGTGAGGTAGTTGAGTCCTTGAAGCCAATTTAACTGTACATATGATGAGTCTGAATTCTGACTTAAAAAAATGTAATTGGTCGTATTATAAGAACAGCTTACGAACTGTGATTGACTCACTGTCAGCAGAGATCATTAGACACTGATATCAATACCGACAGTCTCACTCAGACCGCAAAATAGCTGGTTTAAAATACTATCAAACTATTCAACCTATTGCGCAATGAAAAAAGCCATTAGATAAACTATTGGCACAAACGGTCTTCAGTGTCAACCTGAAGTTGAATGGACCGATACTAATGTTATTCCATAGGAGATTCGTCCCAATAATACAATTCGTTATCATATTCATTGTTTTTATCTTGTTCAAGTCATCATTGTTACATTGTTACATATCAAATCAAACTTTCGGACCAGACAAAAGCATTCTGCAATTTCAGATTTGATAATCTATTTGCTGAAATTTTGAATCATTAACGCAGTGATACGTTTAGGTAATGCAAGAATCCGTAAGCTGTTGCTTCATACTTATTCAGATCGTTAGAAATTGCTCGCATATCTTTAAATCTGCAGACGAATTACTAGAATAAGAATTTAGTGCCTCGTACTTATAATTACGAAAATAGATACTTACGGTAAAATCTTTCTTCGGTATCTCCTTCATCCGATTTCGAATCTTACCTTACTATATACCGAACCGCGATACACCACTTTTTAATAATTTCCAATAATTTTTTATATTCGATTATGATTTAGCACTTTATCGATTAAAAAAATCTCTGCTACATCGCTGCAGATTACCGATATAAGACTCACACAGTGTGCCTCACATCATCTCGCACAAATATTCCAATTCACGTTTTGATTCATAGACTTTAGTTCCTATTTCACGCGAAAAAAATCATTCGTCGCATATTTTTGTGAAACTATTAAGGCCAAAGGACATACGATGCATAGGCAGAATGCAGACGCTAGTGCACATGCGCTGTTGCGAGAATTGAGTGAATAGTGCATACTGCGCTTGCGCTACGGCGTCTGCTTACTGCCTGTGCATACCATAAGTATATTTGACGAGGTTGATTCTGGCCCGGAAGTGATCGGGTTGGCGTGTTAAATCTTATACCAAACAATCACTTCCGGGCCAGAATCAACCCCGCCATGTGTACTTCAGTCTTCGACCATGAAAAACAAACTTAACACCGAGTCCAAGATAGTGAAAATAATAATGTTCTGTAGAATAAAACTAGTTGGTCAATTCATTCTCTGGAAATTACGGTTTAAAATGAATTGAAAGATTCTCTGGCGAGATGAATTCTGTTCAATTCATTTTAATAAGAAATTTATAAAAGAAATGAGCTTGACAAACACGTTTTATTTCACCTGGTTAAACGGATCATCTACTTGTCTTATCAACTTGACAAAACAAGATTTTGATTAATGTCATTTTCTCCGTCATCACGGTACAAAGATCAGAATATTAATAAGGAATTATATATAAAACTCAGCTTACACTAGGCGTTGTATTTCCTTGGGTTGATGGTTGGACTGGAATGTCATCTTGAAAATAGTGATCGTTTCGACTAGGCGATGAATTTTGGGCAAAGTCGAGAAGACGATGATTCGGACTGTCCGGAGTGGACAAGTCATTCGGCAAAGTAGGCAGAACCGTCGATGCGCTCCGGCGGTGAGTTGATATGCTGCAATGTTCATAGTTACGATAGCAGCCAGGACCAGTCTGCGCAGGACCCCGACCACACGCAGATTCACCTTCCGTACTGTTACCGTCCATCCCCGACATGTTCTGACCTAAAACACCAGTTTGGATCAGAGTTATCTTCTCGTACATAGTTTTTCCCTTTAGAGAACGCTGATTATGACCCTTCATCACGATCTAATGATGAATTTCAATCGATGAAACAACCTTGCGACACACGTCGATAAATAAAAAGTGAATTTTGTATACAAGATTATAATTACAGAAAAAGTATAGACATTCTGAGAAAATTGCTTTCAGGCCAAAGGGGTTTGCTGCTTTTTAAATTTTGTATACACCTTGTCTTAAAATTTCATAAAACCTTATACTAATCTTTTGAAATCTTTTGAAACCTTTGACGTTATTTTTCAATGATTTTAAACCTTTTTCATATCTTTAAAATCTTTTGAAATCTATAGGTGTACACAAGAAATTATAAAAAAAGGGGCTAACCCCTCGTTTTAGGGCTTGCCAGGGATCTAAAATTCATTGCAAAAGGCTACGTATGTACATTTGTACCTCATGCAAACTTTGCGTAATAAACTTATATATGCGGTGTTTAACCACGTGCAAATCACTCAACGAGTTCCCCCCTCTCCTCAAACTTATCAAAACTCCAATGCTGCGCGGTAATTTAGAGGAATAATAATAATAATAATAATAATAATAATAATAATAATGTTGCTTTTGAAACAGTTGTTGACGGTTACCGAATGGCGTTAAATCGCCACCATTTCTGTCTAATTAGTGAAGATTTTTCTTACACCGTAGAATAAAAGGATTTGAAAACTCCCTGTTGGCTGTTGCTACAGACAATAATTCAAAAAAGTCGAACATTCAAACAATAAGCACAAAAATGCGGGAATGTCAATTCTTCATTCTTCATTTATTCATTAATCGCAGGTCGACCTGCTGCAGATGAGACGATGGGAAAATCCGGGATTTGGAAAGCGAGCAGGAAGTGGCGAGTGTAATAAGCAGCACGTGTTTTATTCATATAATTATGATTTGATTTTCGCAAAAGTAAGTTTATATCGCTGCTTCTCCGTCGTGCTGTGGATGCGGAAAAACAGTTGATATTCTATCTGAAATAAGAAATGAAACTTAGGTAAAGCGTTTGCACATTTTTTGCGTAAACAATAATAGGATACGTAATAATAGTTAACTACGATATATCCTTTCCCAATCAGCTCTTAAATGATTAAATCATAAAGAAAAGAAAAAAAAAAAAAATCTGGCAAATCATCATGCAGCCCATTTGTAAAGTTTGCCAAATGGAAAATCTACCCCAACCTTTTCCATTCACATTGCGTCTGCGCCGTCGCGTAGTGGTCAAAACACTTTTCTGCGCGCGTCACTGCTGCTGCAATGAGTTTCTTTCCGGTATGTAGTCTTTTTTTTTTTTTTTCTTTGTCTGTGCACTCATAACACTCGCTCTTCTATAAGCATTTTATATGCATGATCCACAGAGTGGATTTATTGCCTTTCAATAATACTGTTTGAACATTTTACGTTACTTATACAAGCATGGCTATTAAAATATGAAATAAGTGAAAGGAAGCCGCTTGAGAAATAAAAATTAGCTGAATTTACGTATGTAGTGAATTGAATATGTTACCTAAATCAGATAATACCTCGTTCGTAAAAAGTTCGCTACAAAAATTTGCTGAGTTTTTGTTGCATATCAGCCAATTGTTTCTGCAAGCGAATTCCTTATTAAACGATGATTTAATCATTTACAAACCGTTTCGTTCATAAAGCTGCAGTGTACCCTGCTGAAGGTGAAATGGCGCTAGAAGAATAGCCTCAACTACATACCGTGACAATTTGAGGATACGGAACACCCGGGATACCAACCCAAAACTCGTGAACAGCAGTTTAGTAACTCACTAGATGTTTCTACTAAAATCACTAGATTTTTACTGGATATCACTAGATTTTCAGTGATCTTACTAGGAAAATCTAGTAAGTTACTAAACTGCTGCTAACGAGTTTTGGGTTGGTATCCGTGGTGTTCCGCATCATCAAATTGTCACGGTATATACCGATCGTGAAATAGACAATGAAAATTGTTGTGTCGATTAAAAAAAAGTGTGTGCAAGCAGAAGCTGGAGGCAACAGTATAAGAAGACAGTGCAGCAGTTATTAATATGAGAATAAAGTAGATAATCTGTAAAGCAATGTACCTATTTTGAAGGGTTACCAATAAATATAAAAGACAAAAAAAAAAAAGTGAATGATGGTTGTTTGTTTTTTTTTTTTGTGGCAAACTGAACGATGAACTAATTCTTCTTACCCGTATCAGCGATGACGTCGATGAGATCTATACTCTTAGCGAAGGCGTCCCTCAGGTTGATGTGATGGAAGGAAACAATGCTTCCTTCTCGCTTTGCCCTCTCCAAGGCCTCCCGACGTTTCAATGCTTTTTCGCGCCGCATCTGATTCTTGTAGAACTCGGCAAAATTATTGACGATAATTGGAATGGGCAACGCAATTACCAGGACACCACATATACAACACACACTTCCAATCACTTTGCCAAGGGGAGTTGTCGGGTAAATATCCCCATAGCCTACAGTAGTCATGGTGATTCCTGCCCACCAAAATGTCTCGGGAATGCTTATGAATTTAGTCCCAGGCTCTTCCTTTTCGGCGAAATAAGCGAGACTTGAAAATATCAAGACGCCCATTGCAAGGAATAGCATTAGCAGACCGAGCTCTTTGTAAGAATTGCGTAACGTAAACCCCAAACTTTGGAGCCCGGTTGAGTGACGTGCAAGCTTCAGTATCCTCAGAATGCGCATTATACGAAAAATCTGAACTACCCGACGCACATCCTGGAATTGGTCCGTTGCATTTTTGTTTGTTTCGACGAGGAATAGAGACACGAAGTAAGGGAGTATTGCGAGGAGGTCTATTACGTTTAGGCCTCCCTTAAAGAACTTCCATTTGTCAGGGGAAGCACTGAACCTAAGTACATACTCGAGTGTAAACCAAGTGATGCAAACAGCTTCCACCATTGCAAGTTGTGGATTATCTTGAAAGTTTCCTTTTTCATCATTCACTTGCATAGTTGGAATGGTGTTCAGAGTTAATGCGATGGTTGATAGCACAATAAAGAGTATTGATATCACAGCTATCACCTGGAATTTTAAGTAACCCAAATAGATCACTCATCTCTAAATACACTTCATCAAGTCTATTCATTATATAACATTTACATTAATTATGTATATGTATATATGTATATGCATATGTATATGTAGTACTTTCCACTTATACTTTTTACATCCCACTAATAACATTATGGTTTTCTTTTTTTTTTCTCTCTCTCTCTCTCTTTAATCGCATATTAATATGGATATGTACGTGTGCACTGTAACATAAGCTTCAAACAAATACGTGTGGATCCTGCATTATTATGACGACGGAATACCTGACTGGATAAATGTCCGCGATAGTAAATCGAAAAAACATAAAAAAAAAAAAAAAAAACAATTTTTGAAATAGTCAAAGAATAGATTACTTATTTCCGACTAGGTATACAACGCCCTTGAATATCAAAATCTGTACTTTAAGCTTTATTTTTCAACTGCATGCATTTATAAATCTTTCAAAAAGATTCTTTAAATACTGACGTTCTTATTTCAAATGTAATGAAAATTCCAACGAGGGAAAATAGAAAAAAAAAAAACTGGACCAATATACTCGCCGTTTACTGCAACGTCCAAATTTTCAACTGCATATTATTAAGTACGCATCGAATACTACGTAAGTACATTATGCATAATGTCAAGCGGATATTAAAGAATCAGCTGTGCGTATGAAGCGAGTAATACAACATTGAACGAAGCTAGCAATAAGGCTTCTCACTGCTAGATGCCTTATATATCATATAGCGGCAGAATTTTTGACACTTTGCAAATTAACGCCTGGTAGAAAAATTTCTTAGAAAATTCTTAATCTGACATTCAGAATATTTCCTAGGAATTTCTCTGGATATAAGACTTATAAAGTTTCAGAGTTACTCGGCAAATTTCTGTAAGAAATTTTTTACCAAAGCTACCTTTTCTTTTTTCTTTATTTTTGAGAATGTGTCTTACGAATAAGGAGAATTTAATTTCAATACAACCCTCTACATAAATACTCGGAATGATATATCCTAGAATCTCTATAACCGAACTGTATCGCGTATATAAAATATAAAATTGATGTATTGGATTATTAGAAGAAGATTCGTTACTTCAAGGCTCATTTATTCAGACAGATTAGATCGCCAACTGCAGTTGTATAGAGTATAAAATAATGAGTGTAAATGCCTGTACAAAAAACAAAGAACAATTATTTTAACAACGTAAGCCTGTGACTCTGCGTATAATATGGTATAAAACAATAAAGAAAAAGAAAAATAAAAAAAACATTGAGCAAGATATTTAAAAATTGGGAAACCAAAAATGAAAATTAAACGTAAAAAAGTGAATCGTACCGCATATTTGATATGAACACAATATCATCACACCATTTAAAAAAGACCTGCAAAAAGCTGTATAATTCTGTACAAAGAACCCAACCTGTATGCATGTAATAATTCAATTGTTATCGTTACTATTCGAACTTCATGTTTCATTTTACTCTGCTAGTATATTTGGCTATTCGGCTTTTGTGTATTGAAACCGTAGGTATAACATATTTGATTAACTGCAGTCTTTAAGAAATCGTCGAGTATACGTATTACGTGATTTGTGTTTATTAGCTCAACGTATTATCGCATTGTTATACATAATGTTCGATAAAGAAAATTAACGACGAAGATCGATTTTACCACTCTGGATGCTAAATCTAGAAAATACGATGCCGTTATACATACTGTCTAGACTCGTTAGGAAGTTATCAATAAATTAACTTCCACTTCCATGTTATATAAATTTCCAAAATTTTGTTACGCAACCGAGTGTGCTTATGTATATAAAAGTATATATGTATATAAGTATGTATTCATAACGTTTAGTAATAATATAGTAAAAACAACAACAACAATAATCATAATAATAATAATAATAGTAATAACGATAACAATAAGAATAAGGATAGAAAAATAGCTATGCTATAAGTTGTGTGTACCTCACAGCTATATATACACATCTTACACAATATACTAAAACCGATGAATTTCACTAAGTATGTAATATAATGATGTGAGATAGTAGAAAAAATAAATCTAATAAGTACGAAGAAGTGATAAAAAAAAAACTGTGAATACACTGTGTGATTTGTTATACCTATATGTATACTAAAAACTTCCTAGCCCTAAGCACGCATATATAGCAACCGTTTTAGTACTCTGATATATCAGAATTGGAAATTCTCTAAATATGGAAACTTGCAGGACACTAAATTATGGACTGATGTACACTTTCTCGCGCATTCTTTGCCTCTTATCCAAGTCCCGCTCCCTTAATTCATAAACCATTATAATATGTTCGAATATGAGTTACGAAACGCGAGATTAACGTCAAAAGAAAGAAAAAAATGAATCTTTTTACACAAGAGGAAACCAAAGAAACTTTAGAATAATGTCTTGTAGTTAATTGAACCGGAAGTTAGTATTTTAACGGTCATTAAGTTGTGATACAGGATTTTAATCGTTTAGAAAATCTCAAACTTTTGCAATTATGTATACAAGACCGGAAATGATAAGGGCATAAAAAAGCTCGTTCACAGCGGTGTCACGGAATGAATGATTTTCGCTAAAATCGCCAAGATTATTGAATACAAATCAATGAGATAGTCAAACAGACAAAGAAAGTTTGTCAATGAACCGGTCATCCAGGTTTCATTTTATTTCATTAATATGGTGTCATTGCATTTAGGGAGCGGTACCGAGACTTGAGCTACATGATACCTGGTAATCACGTGTTAACCCTTCCATCATAATCTGCTTTCATTTATTCTTATGATATTATAACATGAATATAATGATTCGCAGTATACAAGTAAATTTATAGGTATCTACATACTAAGGAGGGGGTAGATTTATGTACAAGAAAATAGCGTTGTCACACCACCTAGAAATAATAAAATATATTATAAGAATTGTCTAGAACTATGTTGTGTTCTAAACACTCACGACTTTTTGCTAAATTTTTTTTTTTTTAATTTTAT
Source organism: Tenthredo notha (assembly GCA_914767705.2). NCBI lineage: Eukaryota > Metazoa > Arthropoda > Insecta > Hymenoptera > Tenthredinidae > Tenthredo > Tenthredo notha. The sequence continues at coordinate 4,937,514 of OU611916.1, forward strand.
TCACTTTTTCGCTCTCTCTCTCTCTCTCTCTCTCTCTCTTTCTTACTCTCTCTCTCTCTCTCTCTCTCTATTTCTATAAATAAAATAAATTTTCAGAACAATTGTTTGAGCAATTGTATGAAATATACACTATAAAATTATTGTGCAGCTAGTTTGATTTAAAAATAATAATAATAAGAAGAAGAAGAATAATAATAATAATAACAAGAATAATAAGAATAGGTACATTGACTTACACTAATTCTGACTAATCTATCAAATAAAAACTAGAATTAGTAAGTAAAAATAGATTCTTAACACTTGGATAAATATATATATACCGTGCGATTATGTGGAAATTACAGGTTTCAAGCGCGCAGGCGTTGATTGATTCGAATATTACAAGGGATGCCAATTTTGGACTTGTCACGAATATCCCTAGAGTCTGTCAGCTATTTGTTTCCGATTGTTGACAAATACAAATGGCGGCAGACCGTAGCAGGAATAGTTTATGTTTTTTGTGAATTTAGCAGACGACAGAACTAGGGATATTACTAAAAAGTTGGTGGAGTTGCTAGCGCGATTCTGCTGGCCAATGATATTCGAATAAATCAGCGCATGCGCATTTGAAAAGTGTAAGTTTCACATAATCGCACGGTATATTTGAATAGACACGTTAAATTAAAAGAAAAAATAATAATGATAATAATAAGAAAATCAAATAAGAAAAAGAAAACGAAAAAGATTAACATTATACAAGAAAATACATCTAAGAAAGCAACAGCAAAAATCTTCAGGCAATACATTAACGTGCGTGACTATAAACATTATAGGGACGAGTATACTATATAGTGCGAAGGGACAGTTTTATTTTTACAACGTATAAAGCTAATGAAAAATCAATTAAATATACATATTATTTTATAGCGCTTCGAAGTATATGAAGAACAGTATTATAATGCTCGAATTTTTTTTTGTTTTGATTTTTTTATCTCTCTCTTTCCCGATTTCGTTCGTCACAATCGAACAACGATTCGATCTAATCGCGATTATATTTTAAACAAAACAAAGCTGCTGCGATTATCAAAATGACTTTCGGGGGACTTGAATCGCGCCGCTTTTTTTTTTTTTGTATCAGACATAACTTGTATTATTTCCAAATTTTCTCTTTAGTTTAAATAATTTTCTATATCGATTAATGATGTGAGACTTTTGATAATATTCAGCGAATAAATGAACACAATGCTCAACTGTTTTTCAGCTTCATAACTATGCCATCTATTTTTGTATTTCTCACTGGTTTTAAGAGACTCGAATCTTCCAACAATATCAAAGTCTCGATGAATTTAAAACATTCGAAGAACAAATTGACGCGTTGCAGAGCAATCAAACAAAAAACGATTTTTTTCTTTCTTTTTTATTGACAAAAGAATGAATCTTTCCTGAAATTGTCTTATAAAAAAAAAGGTGAATGACGAATTATATTGTAGCGTGGAATATTACTGATGATTTGATTGCTATATTTATATGTATAGATATTTACAACTGCGGTTAAGTATATGCGTGTGAAATTTGACGTACGATTCATGCTGTCGTACCAAAATTGAAAAAACATGACTCACCCTAGCAGCTATAGAGGTTGTTGGTTTTTCGAGAAGATCCCAGAGGCATTTTTGGTACTGCGCACATTTCCCTTCACCAAATTCCTCCTCCTCACGTTGCCGCAATGATTCGGCTTCTTTTCGCATTTCCTCGTGAACGTGTTCCTTGCGTTGATGGTACTTGTGCTGGCAGCAACTTTCCAAATAAAGCTCATCTATGCCCCAGTACTCCAAGTCATCACTAAACGCTAGAACGCACATCTCGTCTACTAAATGGAGTTTCCCAGTCCTGTAGAAATTTAATATTGAGCTAAACGACTTGGGATGACGGTCGAAAAAAAATTCGTTGTCTATAAGCGAGTAATCGTCACAAAGCTCGGTTATTGCTTCGTGGGTATTGCAATCACGGAGACGTCCGAGACGCGTGTGAGGAAGTCGTTCCAAGGTCCGCCATAGTACCTCGTGCTTAACGCCACCAACGTTTATGCAGACTCTTCTATTCAGAGCTTTCGAACGCATTAGCATGAAAGGTTCTGGAGGCAAGGACGTCATGGATCTGGAATAAATCCGTTGCTGCATGTGAAGAGGAAGCGGTGGCGGAGGTGGTGGCAACGGTGGCGGAAGCATTGACGGTAGCGAAGCTGGTACCGTTGAAAATGAAGCGTAACGGACTTCTTTGTTCCCCAAATTTCCAAGGTTACCAAGGTTACCAATGTTACCAATGTTCCCAATGTTCCCAATGTTCCCGATATTCCCGATGTTACCGAGGTTCCCGAGATTCCCAAGCGTCGCAAGATTCCCAACCGTGACGAGCGATGGGTCAAATGTGAAGGAGTCCATCGTTGAATCAAGATGAGGAACCTGAGAATAAATCGAAGTAGGAGCTCCATTTCCGTTTCTATCAGGGTCGACACCCGCTTCATCTTCAAACTTTCTGTCGTTCAGCATGAGATAGACTTTAGCCCAGGTGACACGCTATCCTGGACGATTAATCGGTTCTTAACTTCATCCACCGATTGAACCTCTTTCCTCTGTCACTAACCACCCAGCAATACGCTTCATCTTATTCTTATATTTGCCTGAAACAAACATATCAGACGAGTTAGATTTATCATTCTGCAAAGTTAATTAGATTATGTCGATGTCGAAGGTGAAATTTGATGAATATGGAAAACTTTTTCAATCTAATTGAATCCTTGAAATAATTTGAAGGGGTGAAGTCATCATTATTTTTCTGAACTTTAATCACTAATCACTTTTATATGTAAAAAGTTACAACGATGACAATTGAACTAGCATGTCTAAATTAACACTTGTCACTCATGTTTGAAATGGACTGGAATCTTTTTAAAAATCCCATGACAAGTCATTTCAAAACATTTTAAAATACCTCAAATCATGAGGCCTGGTATATTTAATTCTTCGGTTTATGTATCTATGCATAAGTAGATGTGTAGTGAAGTTAGGTATAGTGTTCTGTAAGACTGTATGATATGTTTTTATTTCGAGTCTGGTATTTTCTAAGACCATCAATTAATCATGAGATTTGGTGAAAACTTGATGTTGTATATCGATTATATCTTCGATATTAATCCATATGCTTATAGTCAAATGACGGGATTGTAACCAGACTGAGCGGTAAGCCGAAAGATGTTCAGTGCTTTTTATTGTCAACCCCTACATTCTGACATGCCAAGAGATTTCTGTGCAAGACGAATACCCTATTGATTGAACAATCTTTGATCAGTGGATTTTATTGTGTAAGTATTCATCATGACGTGAATTTAAATTGCCAATAGTACGGTGAGGGAAAAGAAGTGAAGTATCGTGCCAATAGAAATGTTACGACGAAAAAACGAATGGAAACGAAAAAAAAAAAAATAAGTAAGAAACCCGGGGGGAGGGGGGGGCAGAATGGCATAGCAATATAATACAGTATACCCCATTTATATTCCTATCAAGTGTAGTTCGCGAGATGGTACTACCTTCTGCATTGACGACATTCAGAAAAAAAAAAAACACTAGCGTATATCCAAGAAGCCACCTTTATTTATATCTGCCAAGTTTCACCGGAGTTATTGGTGTTTCCGGTATTTTTAGGTGCTTAATATAAAGTTAGAGCAGTGTAAAGTGCAAGGTAAGTCAAGTTCACTTGACTTATTTATATCGGTGAAAGTATACGTGTTTTGTAAATTAATCATTGGGTATTGGTTTCGTACAATTATTGATTTCACTCGATTATGGGTATTTCGCGACAACGAAGTGCAGTTAATTTAAAAATGGCGACGGGGATGAAACATGTATTTTCACCTTTGTGAGTAAATCAAATGAACTTGACTTACTTTTCACTCTACATTATAACAAAGTTAAAATAAGCACTTCATAATAGCAGAATCACCATAAACCCTGTTAAAACTTGACGGATATAAATAAATATGGCTTCCCATCATCACCCCCTCCCCCTTACTATTTTTAGAATATCTTCAATGCACTACTGTTCGAGGAACTCAAAAATGGGGTAAAACGGTACAATATACGTTTTTTATTTCTTTTCTCTTAATCCGAAGTACTTTGAAGTCTGTTTTTATTTATTCATTCATTTATTTTCTATTTTTTTTTTTTTTTTTCGTAATCATGTTATTTTTAGAAATAAATTTTTTGGCATCTGCTGAAATCGTTTCTGACAGAAAAAAAAAAGTTCTTTGGTTTGTCCTTAACGTTTTTATAACCCGCCAAAAACGTTAGATGTACCATATTGCCCCGCGGGTTATCCCGTACATACACTATAACTTTAGTTAGACTTCCTACGTAAACAGGATGGGAATAGCGACGACATGACAACGCGTGAGTAAAGTTGCAGGTCTTCGACAAACAACGTCTTCTGTTCACTGCCGACCTACGATATACATATGTATGTATATATACCTACTAGGTAGTAAACAGAAAAAAAATCAATGGCAACTATAATATATGAATCGTGAAAATACTGACAAACGTTAGATAAAAAAAAAAAAGCCCAGCTTCTATTTAGCTGGGGATGTTAAATTTCAACAATCTAATGTACAATAATGACTGTATTAAATGTATAAATAATTAGTGCAATGTAGAATCTCATTACACAGCACAAAAACTGGTTATTTCATGGCGATTTGCAAAGCCTAGGTTACGCTGATTTCTGCTAAATTGACAGAGTAAAGGCCAATTAGAGAGAGAGTTATTCAACGGTTAATTAATATTTTGGCTCAACGAATCACCCCTATAAGTTTGGTCAAGATCGATGACCCGGAAGTGCGATACTCTCCTAGTAATTATACCTACCTAATTTTGTGCCCAAAAATTTCAGCAGCAAATGATAAAGTCACTACACAACAACTTATAATAGAAAAGACCAGTGAGATATTGACGATAAAAGATGAGTGTGTAAGAAGTATCGCCGAGGCTATTAAACCAACTATACAGCATAAAGATAAATAATCATGGCTATCTATAATAAATCGTGTTGGAGAAGAAAAAAAGAAGAAAAAAAGATGTGCAATCATCGTAAAAAAACGGCCTCAAACAATCAAATGACGAATATTTTCTCGTGCCATTTTTGCAGTATAAATGACTGGTGAACAAATATTCAATTATAATACCACAAGAGCTTCAAAATTATCGGGTATTTCCCGATAGGTTCGTTGCAAACAAATGAAGGAGTCAAGTTGTTCAGGTTAAAAAATCACGAGCGCGAAGCGCGAGTGATTTTTCTGAAAAACTTGACGACTTCGTTTGATTGCAGGGAACCTTGAGGGAAATACCCGATTAATTTTGAAGCTCGAGTGGTATTCGGGGGATTATTTTTTCATCCAAATTTCGGCCGATAGAATTGCACCATGAGACAAAATCCACAGTTAAAAATTAAAAATTCGGAAGTCACAGAATTATAATTCAACCTGTCAGTTTGACGTGTGGTTAATTTGACTGGATTATGTTTTGTTTTTTATATATAGCAACTACCAGAGAAAATAATCAAAAAATTATCAGTATAATACCATGTAGGTTGTACCACGTGACGTCGAATGGTGCAATTCTATTGGTCGATATTTGGGTCGGAAAAATAATCAATTATATTTGCCTTGGCATACTCGCTATAAGATTTTTATGACTGAATAACACTTTTATAAATATAATTTTAACTTATTTACAAGTTAAAGAAGAAAGTGTTCTGAGATTCCTTTATACTTATTGTTAGGTACTTGTGCGAGAACGTAGCATGTTATTATAATTGGTAGACTAGTTACGCCCTTATAATCATTATGAAATTATACTGTGAGAGTGGAAAGCTTATTTTATTTTTTTTTTTTTATGTTTTTTTTTTTTGTTTTATTCATTGCCAGTGTATCCAGACCAGGATACACATAACTACATCGTACTTATTGTTAGTGGATTTTGGCAGAGAGCCGACGATATAAACAGCGAGACATTAAAGCGTACCTAATGTTTGTCTCAGCCGGCCACGAGATTGTAGTATTGTTGTTAGAACTAAATAGTATAATACACATATTAACGTATCTAGGTAAGTTCAATCGCAGTATCTAACTAATGCCGTTATTCATTTTAACTATAAACTTTAGACACGGATTCCATATTTTTAAATTTTTGAATTTTTCAACAAAAGTAAAGAAGAATAACTAAGGAACAATTGTCTCGAGATCAAATATTCAATTAAGCTAATCTATGGCCTAAATCAACTACCATTCCTTAATTCCAACTCTTATTACACACCTTTCTCTTAAAGCAATTAATTGTCGTTAAAAGTGTTATTGCATTTAAGTAATCTCCGTCGTTACGTAAAATTGAGATTATTGGCCCCATGCTGGGGTAAAGGCAAAGCAATAAATCGGTAGAATCGTGGAAACTGATGACAATCAACGCCTGGTAGTTTACAACTGTACATACACACACGTGAATCTGACTACAGCCACCCAAGGCGTAACAATTTGCATCTCATCTTAGTTAGTATCCTCTAGCTACACATCTTATTCTTCTTGATCTTGGTTTGAGAACAACGGGACGCACATACATATGCATGAATAAAAATTTCTCTGTGTATTTCTGATTAGCTCTAGTTCACAAACGCGTTTCTTAGAATTTCTCAGCCAACTCTAAACATGTTTTCTCAATTTTTTTTTTAGAGAATATTCATCATAAATTAGGGCAAAGATCTTTCGAGAATGATTCCGCGGGAGATTTAACTATTTCATATGTGAAAAAACTTGAGTGTGAATAGATAGAAAAAAAAACACATCAGTTGAAAAATATGGCGAGCATAAGTAATGCACGTGACTTTGATCAGTATTGAAAATATATATTATAATAATAAAATGAAAACAGGAACAGTTATAAGAACAACAGCGCGACGTGCCAACGGAAACGCTACCTATTTTCCATATGAATAAAGAAACAAAAAAATATTCAGAATAAAAAAGCAGGAGTTTTTCGTGAATCACACAAATCAGACGAATGTTAACGGTTTGACCTACTTATACTTCACTCTGACCTGAATAACACGAGTTAGCAATCCTCGTATCGACCCTCAACAAACCGCGGCGCTTTGCCAGGGGCCCCAATAAAGTATAAATTATAAAAAGGTTTTTGAAGACAGATTTTTGACAAGCGTTAGTCTTCACGCGTTTACTATACTGTATACCTATCACGTATAAAAACAAACTGTGTTATTCATTTGAAAAAAAAAATTCACGCTTTCAAATAATAAAAATATTAACAAAAATATATAGGGAATATAAAAAATAATAATGAAAAAAAAATATATAAATACTTTTCTCGCGCTTTCGTAATTCGCTATAATTATAATGAAATATAGTACAGTAAAACCGCGTGTCTTTATGTATGTATATATGTATGTAGTACATACTATATCAATCAATTATTTAAAATTTAAATTCATCGTTCTGCCTATACTATGACCGAGTAAAACTGTTTTTATTCTTCGTTACGGGACGAATGAACTTTTTTAAAGATCGTATGTATCTATATATATATATATATACACTATGTATAACATTAATACATTAGCTCAGTTGTAGAAGCGCAGAGAAGACTAATATAAACGTAGACTATAGAGTACTATACTACCTATACGTATATAGTGTGGAAGAAATATACCCTGGTTTGCCCCCTTTAACCGTACATACGCTCTGCCTCGCCCGGTTACCCGCGGAATCGATCCCCTTCGGAAGCAACTCTGCAGCAGCAGCAGCAGCAGTTCTCCACTAAGAACTTTAAACTAACATAACCGATGACACACTTTGATATAACATTTAAAATATATTATATTCAACAAAATTGTCGTTAAATTCATAAATATCCGTAACATTTTGAAAAAAAACTTTTTTATTACAGATTATTATACATAGGTATCTATATGCCTCTGTATAGTTTATTTATTATTCATCACTTAGAAATCGCACTTCGAAATACATACGTCTTTATATATATTAGGTGCCCGGGAACGTCATGGTCATGTGATATTGTCGCTACTATTGTCATCATTGTTATTATGATTATAATTATTATTATTATTATCGGGTATAAATGATGGTAACACTCCAGGTTTATATGTTATATTATATTATTATATGTATAAATAAATAAGTACATGTGTGCTATGTATTTTTGGTGTGCGTGGATATGTGTGTATATATATATATGTATAGTTATATACATGGATACGTGGGTATTCTATATATATTGCAAGTTGACTCTAACGATTTATATTTACCTCCCTCTTGAAAACTGCTAGGAATGTTGTAGGTCCAACAAAAGCACCCACTTATTCACATATCACACATTATTCCAAATGACAATTTATATTTATCGTATATAACCGCACTTATTTTTATCACAATACAATGTCGTAGAAAACGAAGTAGGTAGGTAGGTAGGTAGGTAGGTAGGTTGGTTGGTTGGTTGGTTGGTTCACAGTATAATAATCGATTGGTGGTCACAGTCTTACTATAAATTCGAGCTACCTGCTCATGCACTCTCCGCGGTTAACATCGCGTGTAACAATACCACCACTACTACCACAGCAACTACTTCTGATACTAACAACAACAATAACAATAATGATAATTGTAATAATAATAATAATAGTAATAATAATAATAATAATAATAATAATAATAATAATAATAACAATAATGATAACAACAACAACAATAATACTAAATTCACGGGTAAAACAAATTCCCGCGGTACTATTATTTGGGTTTGTTTTTTTTTTTTTTTTTTCTTGTTCGTTTTGTTTTGTTTTTTTAATCACGTGAATGAAATATAATTTAATCACGGTGAAAAATCCGCCCAGCAGCAGCGGGCAAATTCGCGATTGAGACGCTCAGCTGCTGCTGCTGCCGCTGCTATTGCTGCTGCTGCTGCTGCTGCTGCTGCGGCTGCGGCTGCTGCTGCTTTGTGGTTGCTGCTCCTGGCTCTGAGTTGACGTCGAGGCGGTACTTGGACTCAGGCCAGCTGTGCGCTTGCCTGATCAACGTGACCACCCCGAATCTTGATACGCAAGCCCGGGGGAGCTCGCGCTTTGTTTCGCGGTTGTATTTTTACAACTAAACATTCATTGATCCAGATCGAATAGCAAAAGGATAAAGAATGAAAATAATTATATGACATATCGTTGTTTTAACACATCTAGTCGTAGTTCCAATGCGCATGTTTCGGTACGATCATATTTTTTTTTTTTTTTACCTTTGAATTAAGATGTTATACAAAGTCGATCTTTCGACCAACAATCGATCGAGTTTATTACGCTATCGAAACGCGAGATATTTGCAGTCGAATTTCATTCGCATTTCAATTTATTTGTTTGCCTTATCTCTTTATATCGCAAGATCCCGAACAACAACAACAATAAACTTCGAAAGACATCCATAACACGTCCATAGTTCCATAGGATGTTCATCAGGCATTTTTCGAAGTTTTTCGTTAGCTGCGATATTATGTTTCTTAGCCTGTGGATAAATTATTATAGACTTACGTTGTCTGCAGAGAACGGTTGCAAATAATAAATCGAATTGATAAATCAAGATCTTTTTTTCGATTATTCATCTCGCATCAAAATCAATTTTTATTCGCTTGAATCCCAAATCTTTCACAAATGATGATTGATCAAACTGTTTTAGATCATTCTAGTTCGCAATGTCTGAAACACGAATTGATTACTTCGTTTTAGTTCCTACGACGACCACCGACAGCACACTAATAGCAAAGCATGGGGTACCAAGCGTAGCAGAACATCAATTGTATGAAGTTTTTTTTTTTTTTTTTTATCGCAAGAGCGATAAATCGAAAAAATGAAGAAAAAGAAGAAGAAGAAGAACATTATAACGAACGAGGTTTGGACTTTGCTTCAGAGCAGTGACCGCGTTTGCTTTCAACTATAATCAGAACTTGATTACCACCAAGTCTTACAAGATTCTGAATAGCACAACGATTGTGTATATTCGCAGTAAAAAGCCCGAAAAACAGCCGCCTAAAATAAGTAGCGCTAAACTCGGATGAATTTTCCCGATTACGCCCACATCGCATGTCCCAGCATATTATGATATTTTATCAATCTTATGGAAGAAAAAAACATTCCATAATAACGTTATGTGGTTACCGGGAGGACCACCGCGCTGTTGGTATTACCTTCCGCGCTCTTCTCGATTCAAAATGCAAAGAACACAATTTGACCAGCAAACCCAATTCTAGAACCTTTCATTCAAGTGGGACAGGGAATCACAAACTCAATCATTGGTGCAATAAGACTTTATTAACTTTGGAAGGCATCTATAGTTGATATTTCAATTATAAAGTTACGAATAAATATATTAACTTCTTGTCTGATTGAAAGAATTTTTCCGGCCAGCGAACAGCTTACGATTTTCATCTCGTCCTACTGTATTGTCGAGACAATACGATGCTTTAAGTTATGATAGTATATTATTTTGTGCGTAAATTATTATATCGATCGGATATCGTCATGTTGGGTAGAAAAGTTGAAAAACAGAAAACACTGGAATACTATAAGTTCTTTCATTGCTGTTTCACTTTTCTACATTTTCTACGCAAGTGCTTTAATCGAATGTTGCACTCTCTGCTTCAGAGAAGAACAGTGTAAAAGTAAAATGAAAAGACCTGTATAATAGGTAGAAGCACATAACATTATAGAAGCAGCAGAACGTGGAAGCCATAACGCAGGCGCACTCTAAGCACTAGTATTTCGCAAGGGCGCATGCGCTATCACTTCCGCACTCTGTTTACGACTTCCGGAATCGTATGTACTTCCTTCATACCGGAACAAGGAGCGTTCACTGAACTGGTGGGGGTGAAATAGAAAAAAAGAGATAGCCGAACGAAGGTTACATATCTCTCTCCCACCGTGTAGTGTGTCTAAAATCCAGATTTGGAGAATAAATAGAATTAAAGAAGAAGGAATTCTGCGTCTAAGGGCGATTCAAAACTCAAAAAAAAAAATCCTAAGAGCGATATTCTCCATCAGCAGATGCAACAGGCAGTCTTCGTATTCATTCTCTCGATTTCCCGTAAACGTGACCGGCAAATCCGGTATGGGTATTTTCCAAAATTCGCCTCTGACTGTGTTGTGTCATAGGAAAACTCGCGTAGATTATCGCCACTCGTTTTCCTGCGACACGGTACACTCTATCGGCTCATAGCGGAAATAAACCCATACCGAAAAGTGCCACTTCTCGGACTTGGTACATAAATAGCTATTCTTTTTTTTCATGCGCGGAAAGTGCCAACTAGAAACTGCAAGCTTCTATTGGTTGTTCCGCAATTGGAAACGTGTGCGCATCCTGACGTCACAATTAGAAATTTACTGCGCATGGAAAGACACCCTAATTGTACGAATTTTTCTACGTTCGTCTTTACCCGTTGAACTATCTCTCTCGGCACGCGGATTTGCTTCCCCCTCCATGTCAGTGCGCGTTACATAACTATAGTAGGTATAGTATGTCAATGAATAAATCCAAGCAACAGGTGTGACCATAGATCCTATCGCTCTTAAGACTACCGACTAGTTTCCTATTATTGAGATGCTTTGAAGGCGCTATCTTCGCCGGAACTTCAAACCACTCTATACTATAGAGTTCACTGCTTCAAACTAGCACCGCAAAACTATTCATTGCATACGCTTATAATTTAGATTTTAAAAGAATAAACGGACGACTTTATATCACTTCAAGTACCTTTAAACGAATTAAGGCGGTTTTGAGTGATTACTCATCACTTCAACTGACTCGATATGCCTTGCAACGACAACAAACGAGTTTACATGATCTCAAGTTGTATGCCTCAAGTGACTTTACACAACTTGAAATGATTTTAAGTGATCTTGCGTAACTTCAAGTGACTTCTCAGCAATTGTATCAACTGACTTATTTAAAAAATGTTAACCCCTTGCATCCTAGGATGAATATCCTACCCGATCTTTGCCTTTCCGGACCGGGAACGGTTTTAAATATTATCGGAATGTAAGAATGGGGTCATCAGTCTCCTTCTTACGTCGTCCGAACTCTGGGGGCAACGTAACCCAAATACTACATAGCTGGAACGGTGGCGAGAGTAGAAACCCCAGTCAAGGTCACCGGTCTTCGAACTTCAACCAAGTGTTTATACTCACCTCCGGCCTCCGGCCTACGGCCACCGGACTCCGAACTCTCTACATAACTACCATACAGTCACAGTGTCGTATGCGCGTAGAGAAAACGCGCGTGCTTAGTGTCTGATTCTGACGTTTCTCATCCTCTTCTGTCTGACCGCAGGGGGACGCTCTTCGCTTTCTAAACATTCCTCACGTCAAAACCTAGTCAGTAAAATACCAAGTACACAATACACGGCACATCAGCTCATTCGACAAAAGTGGTTGAACGTATATAGAAACGAAACAACCATGTCTCGCCGAACAGAAGGTGATAAGAGCTTAGAATTTGTTCTAAAGAGCCTATTCTCAGGCGGTAAGTCAAATTGTTTAAGTTTTAATCAATTACATTATGTATTAAAATAAGGGAAAATTTATACGACTGGATTATCTTTTTATTCATTGACATCAGAACAGTACAATAAATTCCATCTATTTTCTTTCTTTTTGTCAATTAGATATTAATAACAATCTCTAATCACATGTTTGAATGTTATTAATAATACGAATAATATATCGTGCAATTTACTTTTCAGCATAGACTAGTTTTAGAAAGCCGCTCATTAACTTCATTTTCTCTTTCATATTTGAAAACTAACATGTGAATAATTTAATTTTGCACAACCAGTTTGCAAATTGTATTTATTTCCTTCCTGTCCTATGTATAAATGAGGTAGGTAGTACATTATTCAAAAAAAAATTCAGAAACACAGCTGAGCTCATTTTTAACTTTTCTTTTTTATCAAAACATAAGAACAGCTGTAAGCTCTAATCGTTCAAGTCCATAATATCTTTCCATGTGTAATAATCGAGAAATCAATAACCCGGATATAGTTTTATTTTCATATGATTTTATTTTCAAACAAACACAGGAGTTGCTGGTATGTGTTCAAAAACAACGGTCGCTCCTTTGGATAGAATAAAAATATTGTTGCAGGCCCACAGTAAACATTATAAACATTTGGGTATGATATTATTAATCAAATTTATACTCACCTAACAAAGAAAGAAACACTATTACGATCAATCTTTTTTCTATTTCTCAGGTGTTTTTGCTGGATTAAAAGAAATAGTTAAACGCGAAACATTTTTCGCTTTGTATAAAGGGAACGGGGCACAAATGGTCAGAATCTTTCCATATGCCTCGACGCAATTCACCGCTTTTGAAATATACAAGAAGGTAATGTCGAAGAAACTACGGAATACTACATAATTTTTCTTAACATAGTCTATATACACCCACTTCAAAGACTGATAATACAAGTTATAGTCAAGTTTTTTCTTTTTTTTTTTTTTGCTAAGTAAGCAAGATAATGTAGAATTCTTTTGTCGAATCTTTATCAGTCACTCCTACAATAAACATAACGATATTCATGATGGAATAATTTAATATTGAAATACTATAGCGTGATACGCAAGGAATAATGACTCTTGACAGTATCTAGGAACATTATTGGGTAATCACACCCAATTAGATAAATTCCTGGCCGGTTCAGGGGCTGGAGTAACCGCGGTGACCCTAACGTATCCACTTGATACGATCAGAGCTCGTCTGGCTTTCCAAGTCACAGGAGAACATGTTTATACAGGAATAGCGCACACAGCATCAAGTATTTTCAAGGAGGTAATGCGCACTGTTCTCCAACTACTAATTCCTTATTAATGAATCATGTCTAATGCAATTATAACTTTGGTATTAGGAGGGAGGAATCAAGGCCTTGTACAGAGGCTTTATACCCACAATATGTGGAATGATTCCATATGCGGGACTCTCGTTCTATTCTTTTGAGAAGCTTAAATTTTTCTCTATGAAATATGCCCCTAATTACCTGTGCAACAAGTGCAACAGAAACACTGGTAAACTGTTCATTTTTACACCATCTCATACAGCTTACATATTATTATTTCATTAACAAATGCGAAACTCACATGATTTCTTTTTTTTCTTTTAAAAGGTGGATTAGTCCTAACATTACCAGCCAAACTTTTGTGCGGTGGATTTGCGGGGGCAGTTGCTCAGAGCGTTTCGTATCCTCTGGATGTGACTAGAAGGCGGATGCAGTTGGCTATGATGAACCCTGATACCCACAAATTTGGGTAAACATATTTATATTTCTATCGATGTGTTACATTGGCTTTAATTAAAAATCGCAATTACAGATCGGGAATGCTTGCAACAATGAAGCTTATTTATCTAGAAAATGGTGTCGTCAAGGGCCTCTACCGAGGAATGAGTATAAACTATTTGAGAGCTATCCCCATGGTAGCTGTAAGTTTTACTACCTATGAGTTGATGAAGCAAATGCTCAACCTTGATACCGGCATGAAATTGTAATCAAAGAATTTTAGTTAGGGGAAATATAATGACTTAATCCTATTACTGGGAGATATTTTTATATTTTGTATATTATAAATTATAATATACTCATAATATATATATATACACCTTCGTATAATATATTAGTGAAATAAATGAAGAAAATAACAGATATAGATCGCACAAATTATCTGCACAATAAATATTACTAATTTCCAAAAACTTTTACGTTACGTTTATACCATATGGGTGTAAAAGAAAGACTGCAACTAATGGATAATAAAAAGGGTTATTTATTGAAAAATTATCAGACAGAATGAAACAAAGGGATCGTCAATACCCAAAGTGCATATAAATGCATAAGCTATTGATAGCCATATATCTTGAAATTTTTCGCAAATACTGTTGTTACAAAGAAACTACAATAATAAATGTCAGGTATGGAACGTAAGTTGTTGAAATGAGTAATATACAAAAGTAACATCCTTGTAATCTCTCTTTTAACATTAGGACTCTACTATTTTATGAAATTTAATCGTTTAGATTCATTCCACAATGAGAGTGACTATAATGAAATGCAATCCAATGTCTCTGTAGTAGTATTGTGAACGGAAAAGTCACACAGGTGTATTATTGTAGCGATATTATCGACGTATAGGCCTTAGTTTTTCTTTTTTTATTTCTGAAATGAAAAAATAAAAAGAAATAGGTAATTCTCTAGAAGCGCTCGAAAGATTAAATGACTCTTCTAATGCGCTAAAGATAAGTCCAGTAAAGTTTTCAAAGACGGAATGATCTGCTTAACACATTGCTGAGTCATTGTTCCTCCGAATATCTCTCAAAATATTCAATAAAAATTATAAAAACGAACCGTTCTATGCAGCGATACCACCGCGGACTGAGAATTCTGAGATAATAGAAAAGCATAATTCATCTACAATAAATAGTGGTTCGAGTTTTTCTAAATCATTAATTGTCTGACTTTCTTTAAGTAATTCGAGAAATGATTTGAAATGGTGAAAATGAATTTATCTCGTATTCGGTTGAGTTACTACTGTCTATATTATTCCGTCGACTTTCCGGGACAGGTAAATAGTCTTCGGTAAATAGTATGGTCAATAAAGATTCGATAATATCTGAAAGCAGATGTTTCAAATATTTGAGAATTCATTTATGGATGGGATGAATGAGTTTCAGAGTTTGATGCATCATAGATGTTATGAACTACTGTTAAAAGAATAAAATATATTCATTTCCAATTTTTACGGCTCTTTTTATCTTTTCCATCTATATGAACTTATTAGAAACGGAATTAAATCCACGATAGTTGGAACTGTATCTCGAAAGAGCTGTTGGATTATTTAATTATAATGTAATAGCGCCGAGCGTGCGAGGATTAAAGAAAAAAAATTGTATATTTATTTGATTAATCAATTAATATGATACAAATTGTAAAGGGAAGTAAATTTTTTTTTTTTTTTTTTCCTTTTTTCTTTTTTTAGCTCATGATTATAGGTATAGCAGAGAGTTCGCAAACAAATATGATTGTAATTATTATATTACTACTATATAAAAATTTGTATTGTAAAGTAATAATTTATTATTCATACCATTTTCCTCCACCTAATAAACGATTGTAATTTCTTTTTTTTTTCTTTTTCTTTTTCAATTTAATCCAATCAGAGTTCACATCAGTCCACTAACGATACACGAGTAGGTTGTTCTAATTTTTAAACTGTTTTCTTATTTTATTCATTTTTTTTTTTTTTATTCTCAAAAAATTAATAAGACTAAAACCTTGAAAAGCATCTTGAATAATTCTATACAGCACACGATTTGGTACCTGTCCGCAATAACGAGGAATAAAAATATGTTTTAAATCATGTGGCGTTTCATTTTGTACGTTATTTTGTTTTTATTAATTTTTCTAAATTAGGAATAAACATGAGAAGATTTATGAAAATGAAAATTAATAAAAAATAATGTGAAGTATGACGCTAAAGTTCTGTACGAATTAAATACAAGTTTCAAATTGTTTTTTTTTTTTGTTTTCTTTTTTTCAACGTATCAATAGCAATAGACAGGTATTAGTAGTAACTACAGATAAATGGCATTAAATGTATGTATGCGTAGGAATTATGGGCGCTTATTAAGTTTTTTTTTTGTTGTTTTTGTTGTTTTCTTCATTTAATGAAAATTTTCTATAATTCTTAGTTAGGTGGTTGATAAGAAAAAAGTATTTCTGAGTATGATAATAGAAGATTACAATATAAAAGCTGGTCAGCCTTGAATCTTTTAAGAAAAGTTCGGCTAAAAGTCGGTAAATTGTTACACAATCCATCGCCACTCATAATTTACTTGTATCCAAGTAATAAAAAAAAAAAAAAAAATTTATACTAGCTGCTTGGCTTGTTGCCGTTCCATTACAGCCGGCAACAAAGTTTTTTTTTTTTCCAGAACATTTGAAAACAAAAAATACGTCTTACTTTTTATCACGAGAGGAATATTTTGAAAATATTTGAAAAATTTTGTCAATCGAATTATTGGCATAAACGTTTTATTGAGAAAAGAGAGAGAGAAGAAAAAAAAAAAGAAGAGAAAAAAGAATAATTATTTATATGTATAATTTTTAATTCCATGTTCAATTGTAATAATATTAGACGCCATACTCTGTTGTTGAATGTTCTTGCCCGCAGTACTTCTCTATAGGTGATATATTGTGTGTATAATAAAAAAAAAAAAATACAAGAAATGCTAAGATTAAAAAACGAATGAAGATTACAGTTGAGTTTCTTAGCATCTATTGTTTGATTTTTCGTGTTTTTGTTTATGTAGGAGCGTAAGTATGTAAGGAAGTATGTCGTGTGTGTTCTTAGTTGCTTTAGTCATTTAATAATGTTATAATTAATTCTACAATCTATCATTTCATTTCATTTCATTTCATTTCATTTAACTGCAAATAAAGAAACTCTCCTTTATTATCATTTATTTAATGCGTATGTTTGTGTGTGTGTGTGTGTGTGTGTATGTGTGTGTGTTGTGTTGCATATCAAAATGTGAAGAAGAAAAATGCTTAATTCTGCGATACACAGATAGTCAAGTTTGAAGTTGAGTTCAGTTTTATACTCTGTATTTCATCAAGAGGGCTTCGGTGAAATTTTCGTACTAGGTTCCTCTGCTCTCGGTTTGGACGAATGACTAAAAGGTGCATCTATAGATTTCACGTGTTTACCACCTCATCTTTGTATAATTATAATAATAATAATCATAATAATAATAATAATAATAATAATGATAATAATAATTATAATATGAAAGCCACCACTCTAGGAGCACTACTATAATAATTAATAATGACATTATGTATACTTGAAATTTTCACGCTTACGCCTACGAATACATCTGTACGTGTTTCTCCTCAGGTTCGCGATTTAAACAACACCTTTAGGCAAACTAGATGTTTGTCAAGTTAATGTTATACCTATATGTATATTGGGTGGTTTAGTTCGGTGTGGTGTGGTGTGGTCTGTGTATGTGTATGTGTATGTGTATGTGTCTTTCTGTGTATGTGGCTCATAACGTGTCGACGAATTACACGATACAACATATTTATTTAGTTTTATTTATCAGATATCAATCAGAAGCATAAATTTTTTATTTGATTTTTAGTTTTTGTAAAAATCTCAGCATCATATTATCAACTAACGAACTTTCGATAATAACAAGAATTTTTGTCACAAGTGTTAGTGTATTACATTACCACACGCGCTTTTAACCCCCTCCCCCACTTGTAACTTATGCGTTTCCTTGCTTTCATTATATTTTCTTTTTTTTTTCTTTTTCTTATACTCGTTACACACCATTTGGTGACCTTTACAAGTCACTAGATACAAACTATATTAATTACTTAGCATTAATGTCGCCAGTTTCTAAATTATTTCTACATGGTAGTGTCGTTGAATTCGTTAATTATACATATAAGACTATCGTCTAGTACCGATCGAGGGGGTATAACTATCTTAGCAGAGAACCTTGATACAGATTATTTGATCAAAATTGCAGAACAAATTTTTACTATTCGAATAAAGCTTCGGAATTTGAAAAAAGCTATGCGATTCTCGTCGAATTGTATCTGAAAATGAGCCAGAAACGCTGAATATATGTTCTGCAAGGCGCGTTTTGACTATATTTCAAATATTGATATTTCAAAAAGCTCCTTGAACCACAAATGGCAAGTTTTTTAGTTCAAAATTTTCCAACTCATTTGTGGATATGATTTGAAGAGATTATTTTCTTTCAATTCAGAAACCTCATTCCTATAGTAAAAATGATTTTACAGTATCGTTCAAGTCATCTGTAAATCAGGCTTCTCTCGAATTGATTAGAAACCGGCTACCAAAATTGCTTCACAGAATTTAACTTATTTTTTGTCCATTTTTTTTTTTTTCATTTACTTTACCTTTTCTTTATAGTAAAAATACAAGCAATACATTGAACTTGTAAAAACTGAATGTTTTTATAGGTGGATTGAATCAGAATCTGTAGATTAGTTTTCTTCCACGTTCTATTCGCTGTCTGTGTATGTCTCTGTGTGTGTTTTATTTGTGTGAAATGATGCAAAAAGGGCGATAATATTATACCCGACACTATACATGGCGTGTAAAAGATTTGCTTCAAAGCCCTACACACTCGCACCGATCTTTTTCTATTGTAAAGTTATGTTATTGGCATCTTTATAATAATAAAGCCATTTTCATTCCTTTCTCTCCTACCTTAAGAACTACTTCCAGTTTTTCGTTTGTCTGTTTGTGTTTTTTTTTTTTTGTTTGTTTGTTTACTTTATTTATTTTTTTCTTTTCATTTTCTTTTTCTTTTTCATTATTTATTATTTCTTTTCTTTTCTCTTGTCTAGAATCTTTACAGGAAGTAGTCTGGCGTCCGCCTAGTAACATGCGGCTCTCCACGTCTTGGTGCTGGATCGAACTGAAGGCTAAAACGAACGAATTGATATAAAATAAATATGACTTGGAGACACGTTGTCATTCTAGAGAAATATCATTCTTCAAATCTCTCTCAATCCAATCAATACCCACAAATTTCCCAAAATATAGATATACTTACAATGAATATTTCAATGCATCGTCCAGTTCCATTATTGCTGCCTGATTTCCGCAACGGTAACAATAGTTAGGCGCTGAGAATATTGTCACAACATTACGGTCGTGACACCTGAAAAAATAAGAAAAAAAAAAATGAATGAATGAATGAATAAACAATCATAATCTTTATGAAATAACTTTTGAAAGAAATTATGGAAAAAAGATTGTTTTAGTAATCTATTTGTCCTAATTCGTGTGGATATTGTTCAGTGATTAGAAACTCACCAGTTATAGCCTTCCATGACCAGCTGATGAGCTCGCGAGACAAGAGTCAGACCGTTAGAGTGATTGAACGTCTCAGAAATGTCTTGGCCAAAGGTGTAACCAGCTCCACGAGGAGAGATTCCCCATCCTCCTCGGTCGTCTGGGTCTGACCACAGGAGATCACACATTGGGCCCTGAAAATTATTGGTTTTATATAAATATTTCACAATATTTATAGGCCTGTGACGAGGTTCGGGTGAAAGTCTTGCTCAAAGAACGAGGAATTTCATTTTGTCCATTTTCAAGTTCGTTGCAATAATAGAAAAGACTTTTTGCTTAATGAGATGAAAACTGAAGATTATCCAAGTAATATATACCTCATGCGGAACTTCCTGAAGACGATCCAGGGCTCTGATGTGATCTAGAGTATCAATGGATGGTGACAAGCCTCCGTGAAGACAGAATATCTGACCATCGACCAGCGCAGTTAGTGGCAAGTAGTCGAACAAATCAGTAAAGAATTTCCAAACGTTAGCGTTACCGTACTTGCGTAGACACTCGTCGTAGAATCCATAAACCTGGGTAATCTGTCTGGACTCGTGATTACCGCGTAGAATTGTTATTCTCTCACGATACCTCACCTGTTTTATTTCAAAATATTTTCAATACCGATGAGCAATTGGGAAAGATTGAAAGAAAATTATTTATTTTTCTCCCAAATCATTGATTCAATTTTTTTTTCGTTGCCTTTCCAGACACAATTCAAAGTTATTTCAGATTTAACAGATATTTTGAGAAATAAGTGAACTAAAAACATGAGTGATCGGTAAGAAAAATTTATCACTAGAATTACATACTTCTGCGAGAGTTATCACAAAGTTAAGATAAAACCAAGTACAAGTATAACAAATTTACGGTTTCTCATACATAATGAATAGTTTCTCAAGCTCTGCAGTTTATTCTTTCATCTTTCAGATAATAAACCATTTTTTTTTTTTTTGATCAATGCATGCTGTTCTGGGGCAAACCATTGATGCGAAAGTTAATCTGTTTGTAAGTTAGGCTTTTATTTTGTTATCACCGTTATCAAGATTAAAACGATTCATAGCTAAAGCTATTTGAATAACAGATGGATGTTCTCTGCAGCAGTCAGTCAGTCAGTCAGTGCAAATATTACAGTAATTATTACATCTTCTTGTTAGCATTATTACGTTGCTTATTTAGAACCCACGAGGATAATTTGCAATTACGCAGTTTGTAAAACGTAAAAGACCCGGATGATCTTTGCAAAGAACATTCTTTCCTCTCCACAATTTATACATTCACAATATACATAACTCTGTTATACTTATCAGTTGCTGTTTAGCTAAAAATAATATAATACTCTTGATTTTTATCGAAAACCGTTTTTTTGATCACAATCTTTCTGATCAAATTCGCAGATACTTAGATAAAAAAAGAGATTGTTATATCAAACTACAAAAGGTACACGTCTTGTTTCTCACTTGAACAAGCACTTGGATCTAGAACGTAGAGTAGATCCTAAAATGTAATTAGCAACGACTTTCCTAATGTGTAGGAAAGTTCAATGCTTACAAATTCAGGCATTTTATTATGAAATATCAGTTCCAAGAAAACAAGAAACTAGATGTTAAGCCGAATGTCTTAGCAGAAGTAAATATATCGTGTTATGTCCAGTTTGAATTTATTTACAAATTTAATTATCACTAAACTGAAGAACTGTTTTTAACAATCAAACTCAGTTTTTTTTTTTCGCATTTTTACAAAACAACTATAAGAAATATTGAAAACCCAAAGTTTTTAGGAAAACAAAAGAGTCTCGACTCTTACCGAAGTTCCCACTTTGCAAATGATTTCCAGATACACATTTGATGCATTCACTCTGACTCTAAGGAACCAAATTATTCTTAATCAATGTACGTACCTTGAGCGCAACAAGGAGAGTAACGGTCTCGACGGAATAGTAGCCACGATCAACGTAATCACCCATAAAAAGGTAGTTTGTATCAGGGGATTTTCCACCTATTCGGAACAGTTCCATCAGGTCGTGAAACTGCCCGTGAACGTCTCCGCACACAGTCACGGGACATTTTACCTCCTGGACGTTAGATTCCTTTGCCAAGATCTCTTTTGCCTAAAAATCAGGTCGTTGATCAACCTTTAGTAGCCTGCTTCTGATAGTATTTATGTATATGATGAAAAACACGTACAGCATCAGCTCTGGACAATATCATCAGACCAAAAGTTCATAATATATAGAAAGTTGGTAGTATTAAAGTTCAGAATCTTATCAAATTTGGACTATTTCTAACTTACTACTCAACGTCATGGTTCCGTACGCGTAATTTCATTATTATGAAAAGTTAAATATAGACTGGATACGATTTAAACAATTTAACGCTTTCCGGCTATGATTTTCATCACCTATACATATAACATGCATATAAAAGATTCAGTTTTATCTCAGATAACACAGATGAAATAGATAACCAGATAGCACTCCGGTATTACGGTATTTTCAAGACGTTACCAGTCCGAAAGGCAATTTCACACGTATTTTAGACCATCTAAGATCCTACCAGGTGGAACATAATATCATACAGATGTGTATTGAGGTCAAATGTTCGAAAATTGTCTAAATTCATTCTTTAGAATTGTTCAAATGTTCTATAGACATCTATAACTTGTTAAAAGTCCAAAGTATGACTTTACTACGTCTACTACTGACGTCAAAACATTTTCTAGACCTGTTTTAGAGATATCACAACAAGAGATATGATGTATCAAGCAATGTTTCAACAGTTTCTAACGAAATGATTTGTCTACGCAATAATGATGGTCCTTGTATTTTGAGCGATACATGAATGTATGTATGTATGTATGCTGTTTCGCATACCCTAGAGCAATAATTTACAAAAACATTTCCTCAATCTACTAATTTACATGAAGTAGAATGAAGAAGAAATCAACAAAAAAAAGTTTAACTACAAACCACGAGGTTTTTTTGCAGCTGTGATATACCGGTTTTAAAAATATATCAAAGCAAATAAATAACCAGAGCCTGGGGGGCTTTCCCCGAACCTAAGAATCCCGTGCTAATGATCAATGATTACGACTGATAGCTTTTAAAGTGAGTATGCCTTTATTTTAATGTCGATAATAATGATATCAATTTGGAATAATAAAATGGTCATTGTTTTTACAGAATAGAATTTGGGATGAAAAAAAAAAAATGTATAATAATTCGGATTTCGAAATGGATCTCGTATAAAATACGTGATTCATTTACAGATACGATTATACGGGAATTTTTACCCAGAATTATTAAGGCGTGGGTATTATTTTATTCTTTTTTTTTTTTTTCATATTGTGAAATATCGTTTGCGAAGCGTATTTCGAGACGCTGTACAGCAACGGTGGTAAATCTTAGTCGTAATTCAAGGTGAGTGACTATCAATTTTCGATGACATATCGGCAATATAAGTAGGGGATCATAAGCAATGGTGAAATAAGTTGATTGAAACGACAAATTTGGTGTAATATGGATATTTTTAATTGAGTGAATCAGATGTTTAATCAACCGTGTAATCGATGATTAATGTAATATTCGCCGGGATTAGGGAATAGGGAATAGGGGATAATGAATAATGAGGTGTGTGTTATTATACGGTGTGCGTAAAATAGGGAGAAAAATGAATACGTGTTAATAGCAGTCGCCGAATTCTAGAGTCTCACCTTATCGCAGAGAGTTTTAACTTGACTTTCTGTCAGTTGTTTGCACTCGTTCAACTGTTCAATCCATTGGTCAAGCTCCTTAAGAGACGCCTTCTCCTCCATCGTGTGGATCTACGAAACGTTCAATACCCGGTTGACACTTAGCACATGTAACGGAACGAGAAACTACCTTATCAATAACACTGAATCATTCGATTTCGCTCCGGTATTATTTCAACACAAATATGTACCTCAATCAACCACACACTCACAAAATGGCCGACAAATAGTGCCGTCGGTGACGTCACGTTTTAATTCTTACTCTCCTCGGCTCTACTCGCCAAGGCTATCGGATACCCTCGGTGAGGCTTGTCCCGCTTCGTGTTACCAATAGAATTTAGTTGTTATTTGAAACAGCCAATAGGAAAAGAGACGCTCTGTGCTCATGCGGCTAGTAGGCGGTATAGAATAATTTATATTTTTACAACTCATAGCAGAGGATATTATCAACGCTACATTTCTAATATATCATAATTAACGCAAATATGCTTTATTTTCGTCCGAATAATATTCAGGGAGGTTTGTATTCGGGAAATTTATATGTTGAACAGGGTGTGTCATTCAGCCGCTATTATGACTATGTTTTCGGCGGGAAATTTTGAATGTATAATACGTTTGAGGACTTTGATCGATATTAAAGCGTTTCTGTAAATGACAATTGGGTATTTATGTGTATGAATGTTATCTGCGATTAGAAGCTTCCTGGAATCCTTACTAATAAAGTATCAAACACGTGTTGGCTGAAGTCGACTCACTTGTGAACGGAGAATGCTGGTCCGCGCGTGCATGTTGATTGCAGGGGCCGCCGGCGTTGATGTTCTAACTTTAGCCATTTAATTTCAATTCTATGATTATTATATTTGATTAATTATCCACATCGTTAGATCCTCGTTTAGAAATGTTACGATTATCGTTAGACGCACACGCTTGTTTGTAAGAAACAAAGTACGTTTGTCTATAAACAAAATATTGTCAACTATTCCATTGTTCACAGGCCTCTAAATTTTGTCCAGATTCGAAGAGGCGTCTTAGGCTGGATTCCCATGGGGCCGGAATTCACGGATCCGGAACGGAAATCTAGTGACCTTTTCCATGTGTGGTATATACATACACGCAATACATGGAAAAGGTCACTAGATTTCCGTTCCGGATCCGTGAATTCCAGCCCCATGGGAATCCAGCCTTAGAAATAAAAATAGAAAGGTAAATGCTATCTAAATTGCCGATCAATTCAACTCCTGAATTTTCTTATTTCTGAAATTACGAGCCTTCACGCTCTCTCCTTAAAGGATTGAGAACGGAAAATGAAAGAAATATCCAGCTACTGTATTTATTCGGGATTTTTTTTTTAGATTCGAATAATTTTAAGGGGGTATTCTAGTCTAGAAGCCCGAATTTCGGGCGTTTTTTGACGCTCGATAAAAAGAAAAGCAGTGAATATTTTTACCATCCATAGTTTTATCATTTTTCTATTGATATCTCAAGAATACATAAAAAAAAAATTCCAAAAAAACAATTCAAATTTGAGTGAGTTATGCGCCGTTTAAGTAGAGGGGAAAAAACAGAAATATGTGACCTCGCCGCCACGATTCCCACCCTTCTGGTCATCAGTAACAGAAAAAAAGGATAGATTCTTGATTAGTACAAATGTCGAAATAGTATGAACCATGAAAACTGAAAATAAAAAATTTTCCCACAAAATGGCGGCTACTCAAAACAGAGGGTCGATTTTTTCACTAATTTTTTACCTTTTACCAATTTTTAAAAAATATTCAAAATTAGAAATTTCGAGTTTTTAGCGGTTCATACTGAAGAGGGATATATAAAGAATATTCATACCAAATTTCAAGTCAATCGGTCGATTAGAACTTGAGATTTTGTGACGGCCGTTTTGAAAAAACTAGTTTCGAGAAAAACGCGTTTAAAGTTTTACGTAAAATTTTAGGCGGTGTAATTGATAGAACAGTACATATAACTTCAATTCTCCTAATCAGCCATTCCAGCTTCATGCATGGGGAATTACGAGATCTGTTAAAAAAGAAACGTCTTTATTATTATATCTTCGGGTAGTCGGAGCCTCTAGCCGCCTATTGTTAGATTCGTTCCGCTCAAACCGGCCGAGTTGCCACGACACTAAAAGGGCTATAACTTTCAAAATAATTCGAATTTTGAAAAATCGTTTTAGAGAGTTATTCTTGAATATCTAAACTATCGAAATATGAAAAAAAAAAAAATCGATTTTTTCAATTTTCTAGACTAGAATACCCTCTTAAAGCACTGTCTATTGACAGTAATCAAATGATGTATCTACATAATAGATGGAAAATAAATCGGAATCTTGAAAATCGTTATCCCACATACTATAGTTAGACAACTACTTCCGTTAGCTGGAAGTTTCCTTGTTGAAAACGCGTCCCTGTTCACCCCCCACCACAATATTCTATCCCCACTCCTGTTCTCTGTCGCGTGGCTTCCCTGCGCGAATTTCCTGTAAGCCTTTTCTGTTCAACGTAGCGTTGAAGACGGTCGGTAGGATCTAATCCAATTGATCCTGATATAAGACAACGTTATAGCTGTCGCAAAATGTCCGAAACTTTGCAGCTGAGAGGCACCCTTCGGGGCCACAATGGATGGGTTACCCAAATTGCAACAAACCCGAAATATCCTGACATGATCCTGTCGTCTTCGCGCGGTAAGTTAGTCACATTTTCACCTCCACCATCCAGGGTCGCGTTGCTGAATAACTATCAAAATCAAAAAAAATTCTTTCGGCTTGTCTCTTTTCCTATATTCGGAATTCCTTCGACCTAAATCTGTTAGGCTTCGTCAAGATTCCGAACAATATACCATATTTCAAAATGTGTTCGTCCTTAGCGGTGTGCCACATTCTCACATGGTTATATCTCTCAATGTGCTTTCTTTACAAACAATAATACAGTCGAATGTAGATTGTCCGATCGTTTCTATTTCATTAACGATTAACAGACTAGATATTTTTGGTTCAATAAATCGAAAAAAGAGTTCTTGAATCGTGCATACATTTCAGCATGTTTTCAGACGAAGTTAATTAAAAATGAAGTAAAAAACAAAACTGATGGCAGTTTGAGGAACTAATTTTCATCATTTCTGTTACACATATTTATACAGTCTTAGGATATAAGAGCGCGTTTATTTAGGTAGTTTGTGACTAATTTTACAGACAAGACTTTGATTGTATGGAAATTGACTCGTGACGATGCCAACTACGGTTTACCTCAGAAGCGTCTGTACGGTCATTCGCATTTTATCAGCGACGTAGTCCTCTCCTCAGATGGTAACTACGCCTTGTCTGGATCCTGGGACAAGACTTTGCGCTTGTGGGATTTGGCTGCAGGTCGTACAACGAGGAGGTTTGAAGACCATACTAAGGTGTGACTAAACCCAACTCCGACCCATCCGGGGATAAGAAATTGAATAAACAAAAAAAAAAAAAACAAACGAAAACGTTCGACTATCACTGAAGCTTTTTTTTAAATATTTTTTTTTAATCACTAATGAAGAATCCGAAGAGTCTTCGAGAAACAGGAACATACTGAAGCTTTTTTGTATATATTTTTTTTTTACTTTGGTATTTAGAAGAGGTGGGATCTAGCTATCTCTACGCGCCGTAAGTACTAGTTGTAATTTTGATATTGTCCACGCAGATACAGCTTGGTGAAACCCACGATGATACACATATATATTGCCTACTACACAGAGATATAAAACGCAAAAATTTCCTATCCATTTTCAGCCTAGCAGAAGAACCATATTTAAATAATTTTTAACTTTTTAGTCAATTATTTTTGCTAATCTTAATCGAAATTCTAACTTCCTTCATTTTGAATCAACAGGATGTTTTGAGCGTCGCTTTCTCTGTAGACAATCGTCAAATCGTCTCTGGTTCCCGAGACAAGACCATCAAGCTATGGAACACCTTGGCTGAATGTAAATACACCATTCAGGATGATGGCCACAGTGACTGGGTCAGCTGTGTTAGATTCTCGCCTAATCACTCCAACCCGATCATCGTTTCTGCTGGATGGGATCGTGTCGTTAAGGTAACATAACTATTTTTCTTTAAAAATATCATTGTGTAACCGAAAATAGAGATTCTAAATGATGTAAATCTTTTCAAACATGATTTCTATGAGTGTTTGCGGATATGGGACTGACGAATAATATTTAAGACGTAAAAGGCGTCTCGTCATCAATCAGTATTCACACATCAGTTTTTTGTCTTTCTCTTATCTCAAGGTATGGAACTTGACAAACTGTCGTCTAAAGATCAACCACAATGGACACACCGGATACCTCAACACAGTAACCGTTTCTCCGGATGGTTCGCTCTGCGCTTCCGGCGGCAAGGTAAGCATCAAATTTCCTCAAACACCGACTTGTCAGATTTTTCTAATTCAACAAATGAAATGATGCAAACTTAACTACTTCATGATATCTGTGAGTGTTAGCGGATATGGGACTGACTTAATATGCCTTTCTTCTCTACAGATCATCTGGTTTAAAGAGTAAATATTAAATCCTCGTTTGTTATTACCTATCGTTTCAGGACTGCAAGGCAATGCTATGGGATTTGAATGACGGAAAGCATTTGCACACGTTAGACCACAACGACATTATCACCGCGTTGTGCTTCAGCCCTAATCGCTACTGGCTCTGCGCTGCATTCGGACCTTCCATCAAGATCTGGGATCTTGAAAGCAAGGAAATGGTCGAGGAACTAAAACCACCAGAAGTTGTGTCTGCCATTAACAAGGCTGAGCCTGCTCAGTGCCTTTCTCTAGCCTGGTCTACAGACGGACAAACACTCTTTGCTGGGTATTCTGATAATACCATTCGTGTCTGGCAGGTGTCTGTCTCCAGCCGATAAATTCCTTGTATTTTACTATACTGAATAAAGCAGAAAGGACCAAAACTTTCGTTGAAAATCCTTATTATCTTTTTTCAAACTCCTTATCCGTCTATTATAGAACTTTGGATATCGCGTGAATGAAAAGTCTCAGATTGTTACAACAAATGAAGATTCTATTTACAATTATTATCTGTTACATAGCAATAAGTTATCATATTAGTATATTACAGGAACTAGGTTTTCAAAATCTCTTTCTCTACTGTTCATTACTAGTTGTATTTGTCTTTATTTTTGACTCTAATTTATCAAATTCTTTCTTCGCTACACGGTCCGCTTCATCTTCTACTTGTTCGACCCCAAGAACTTCAGGGATATAAAACTGCATCATGTTTTGCACGCCATTTTTCAAAGTCACAACTGAACTTGGACAGCTTGTGCAGGATCCTTGCATTTTCAACTTTACTATCCCATCAACAAATCCCTGTAAATAAGAGAGAGAATCGTAGGAGTTAAGTGCCAAGAGGCTGCTACAGAAAAAAGCGCAACACGCAATTGGCGAAATTTGCATCTATTTACCTACCATGTACACAATGTCTCCACCGTCCTCTTGCACCGTGGGACGTATTCTTGTATCAAGAAGTTCCTTTATCATTTGTACAGTTTCATCATCGTCGTCCATAATTTCTAAACATTATTGCAACATTAATTATGGCTAAAGAAGAAGAAAAAAAAAAAGGGCTAATTATAAATAAGAAGAATCCCTAGATTACTTGTGTCTGACGAAGGCTGTGCTTCAGTAAGAACAGGTAATCCGCTAGCGAAGAAATCCATCACAGTAGCAAATACTTCTGGTTTGATAAGTTTCCAATCAACATCTTCATCCAGTTTTGTAACGGTGATAAAATCAGAGCCAAAAAATATTGATTTAACTCCTTCAATTCTGAAAAGCATTTTAGCCAATGGTGAACAATAAGCGTCTGATCCTGTAGGGAAATCCATCGTCTGTCCTGGCTCCAGCACCGCTACACCAGGCAAAAATTTCAAACTGTTCGGATTCGGCGTGTCTTGAGTTTGAATAAACATCGTGCGCTTTTGCATTTCATCAAATCGTGTTACACGCGGCAAGAGAAGCGCCTTTGGTATGTAGGATTGACCACAGTTGTGTAAATCTCTGGCATTCTTTATGGTCCTGTAATACGATTTGAAATTAAACATTGAGGGCTCATACATATCGAGCTGTCGCGATACTTTCGAGAAGTTTATAAACTGGGCGCAACTATACTTTGTAATGAAATTGATCATGCAATGGAATTTTGTATAGGTAAACAAATATCTTTTAGGTTAGGTGAGAGGTTAGATGAGACTTAGTTACGTTAGTTCGTTATTTATAGCGTGACATATTATTAATTACCTTAAACTTTGACGGATCAAAAGCGACCCACAGGTCAGTGAACGACTGACAAACATAGCTTGGGCCGATATTTTATACATATGAGTTTTTTATTCACTTTTGCGTATCGCATTAACTGTCAAATTCTTGGCCAAAGTCATCGCATGTCTTACCTAAAGCCATAAACAAAATAAAAACATCATACATTTTCAACTCTGCGAATATTTCTTCTCCTCTTCTTGCTAAAGGCCGGTTTACAACGAGGAGGCACCAATCAGCTGCACAGATCATACAAGATCATATCGCTTTGTGTTTGCTGCCAGTAGCACATGCAGCTGAAAAGCGCCGATAGCCAAATTAAAGGATAAGAAGAAGAAGATCTTGCACTTATAGAAAAAGATATCCCATGCTCCCTCCATGCATACTATTATACTCCAAGTTTTCGCCTAATCTTAGAAACAAATAAGACAAAAATAATGCAAAATGGTTCCCATTGTGATGTGAATGTTTGTGTCATTTCTAATTTAATCATGAAAATTATTTGAATAATGTTTTACTCAATTTTTATTAAATTAATATGAAGAAAACTAAATGGCTGTGTTCAAAATCCTTGACATTTTTTAGTTAAATTATCGCCTTTCTCTTTATAGCGAGAAACGATGACAAAAAGGCGACACAATTGGCCAGCGCTAATATTCGTTGTGTTGAGTTCTGTCGCTTAGTAGAAATCAGCTCGAAATCGACTAACAAAACACATGTTTTTTCGTCGCTACATTCAACGTATTAATCATCCCGCAAACATTCTCCATACGATATGTAGTTTATCTGTTAAAGATGAAATGTAGTTTAAAATCCAATTGACACGTCGATCGGTTTACGACTTATTTTCTATTTACGTATTTAAACTGCCGAGTCAACATGTTGATAAATTATTAACAGACTGACATTATGACTTTGAAAGAAAAATTTTCAGTATTAATACACCATACTCCAAAGTGTTATTACCGATTTTCTACAATCATATTTACACAACTCTAATTATATTCAATATTCGTAGAAGAATTATAGTCTCATTTATCACACAGACTTTGCCCGTTATTTTGAAATAAACTATAATACTCTATCTTTATTTTAAACGCGTTATCCATCGTCGTCAACATTGTCATCAAAACGCTCAATCATTTTTTTTCAACAATGTGATACTTGCTTTGGATAAACCGAGTCAACAAACATAAACAACTGGTCCAATTATCAATATGCCGCGGCTAACTATGCTTCCTAGAACTTCTAGGATCGTAGCTTTATGCTCAGCAGCTAATTTCATCAACGCTGCGGATAGAGTTATCATGCCTATTGCTATAGTTCCTATGACTGATCAATATAAATGGAATCTTCACTGGCAGGGTTGGATATTGTCCGCTTTTGCATTCGGCTATTTCACCAGTCAGGTAAATTAAACTTTCAAACATCGTAGTAATATTGAAACTGATCCATTATACAGATTTAGGAAAAGTTTCTTCATTTTTCAGATCATCGGAGCTAGTACAGCCAACAGATTTGGCTGCAAGACTGTTCTAATGTCAGCAGTTTTGTTGTGGTCAATTAGCACAGTGATAACACCACTTCTGGCTCATTCTGTACCGATGCTAATCATTTGCAGGGTAATTCTTGGATTTGGGGAAGGCTTAGGTACTCATAATTGATTGTCGATTAAATTATAGCGCTTAAAGTCAGTGAGACTGAAAAACGTATAAAAATGTAAGCAATGTTCAAATTCTTATCTTTTATCTATTTATTACTTTTTTCTGCAGGTCTTCCAGTCATATTCCACCTTTTTGCTCACAATGTATCAGTTGAGGAGAGATCGCGTGCTTTTGGCTATCTGGTAGCTGCCGGTTCGGTAGGCCAAGTAGTGGCGTCGGTTGTAAGTCTGAGTATTCAAAATCCAAGATGATAAAGAATTGGAAACAATTTGCATAATTCTTGGATCTAATAGTCAAGACTTTCATACTATTCAATAACTTTGCAGTTGTGTCCTCATATGTCTTGGCAAAGTGGTTTCTATCTGTTCGGAAGCCTAGGAATCACATGGACTTTGTTATGGATATTTTTGTACAGAGAGTCCAATAGTCAGGATGAAATACCGCTGTTTCTACCAAAGGTAGATACACTGGACAATTTTTCAGCTCAAATTATTTGCTACTCGTCGCTGCCCGGTTCTAAAACGTTTAGTTTACTATGAATAAGAGAACAGATGATCATTCTCAGCCACACAGGTTGAATTATATTGAAAATTGACTGGCATTTCAATCCTTAACATTATTTCGACGTTTTTAGGTCGTGCAAAACAGAAGCATGCATTGGTCGGAGTTGATAACTCATTGGCCACTCTGGTCATTGTATATAGCTCACTTTGCAATGAATTGGAGCAATTATATCATCATGCAATGGCTACCGACCTATTTATCGAGGAACTTGTCCGCGAATAAGGAAAGCATAAGCTTAACAGCCTTGCCTTACATAGTGAACTCGCTTGTGGGCATTGGTAAGTAATCTGTGAGAAGTTGTGCTCAGATTTAAGGATCAAAAACTATTGTTAAATGATAAACTGTCTCTTTTTTATACAGTCGCTGGACACAGCGCGGATAATTTGATACAAAAGAGGTGGTCAGTCTTGTCTGTGAGAAGATTGATGACTAGCATTGGCCTCGTTGGACCGGGAGCATTCTTATTAGCTTTTTGTGCTGTTGACAACTTACTTGCAGCCGTGATGTAAGCAGAAATCAATTTCTGATCCATATTGAAGCATTATTTATGAAACTCTGCTTGTTTCGTTGATTTAAAGAATGATTGTGGATATATACACGTGTAAACTAGATAGAAAAACCTGCGATATATTAACTCTAAAACTTGACTGCGTTACAGATTTGTCTCAATTTCCATGGGACTTTGCGCCTGTAATTCAGCTGGTCATCTCAGCAACCACGCAGACGTAGCTCCCAATCATGCGGGCATAACATTTGCTATATCAAACACTATAGTGAGTAAAAAATGGATAAATTTCACTGTTTGAAGTAAGCGAAATGAAACACACGGACTTTTATAAATTTCAGGCAACGATACCCGGCATTCTATGCGGTCCATTAACTGCTGAATTAGTAACTGCGTCGCAGGGTCGATGGATGCCTGTATTTGTTCTCGCAGCGGCAGTCAATTTCACAGGTGCGATAATTTATCACACTCATAGCTCAGCTCTGCAAGTGATATAATTAGTGGTTTTAAATGACTGATGAATAAAGAAAAAAAAGTGACTAATTTATACAAAGACATAAACAATGTTGAAAAAGAAAAAAAAAAAAAACAGTGACAGATGAATTATGAAATTGAAGAATTTCGTTGATGTGTCTTTAGGCTTGTAATTGGTGGGGTAAAATATTGTATGTATATTCTGTATATGATGAGATATTGATATGGATGGAAATGAATTTTTTAGCTATAAATCACTCAGATAAATTCTCTATAGTTAAATGTTCGTGGGAAATATTGAAAATATTTATCTGCATAGAAGAAAATACGCATATGAATATTTTTTAATTTCAAATAAACATTTGTAATTGGTAAGTAAGTAAATAAATACATACATACATACCTGTGCATATGCATATACCGATGTACACATACGTATATTATATATAAATATATATAAATATTTTTGATCTACGTGTACAAAAAATCCGTTCAAGCAAAAATGGAAGAAAAAATGCAAAATGAATAAAAGTAAAAAAGCGTTGTGATATTCAGTTTGCACGTGGCAATCTTTGAAAATGTTTTATGCGTACTTTGGAGAATTCCTATTTTTATTTCACTTAATATTTGTCATTGGATAGTGAAGTAAATTAAACTCTTTACTTGTTTAGTAACGAATAGGTAGTTTATGAAATTTATAAATTACAAAAAGATCTACTTGAATGATTTTTCATTTTCAAACGATTGTTGTTTCTTATACCATCGCAGTTTCTTATAAATTTATCTCTCAGACCCCGATAACAGAGGGATGCCAAATTTTATATCAGATTTTTCGTACTTAGGATGTTATGTCATGTTTATTACAAAGACGATAATTGTGCTTGTAAGACTTGAAAAACGGTAAAAATCTACTTGCTTAGAATAAAATAGTAAATGAAGTAAATAATAATACAATAAGTTTGTATAAGTCAGTATTTGTAAATTTGTTAAGCAACTTTTTGTTTAATTGCCATAAACTTTGATTACGAAAGTTCAATCTTCTATAAAAAGCTAAGCGACACGTTGAACTTGTATGTGTACAGTGGAACCTCGATTATTGGGGATCGTTGGGACCGGAAATGTCAGGCATAGCTGAAATCGCATGTAAAATGTATTTTTACGCAAGTTGATAACAATTTTTCGAAAAAATATTCAGTAATTAAAATAAAAAAAAATAAAATAATGATTCGGGATGATCGCAGATAATCGACGTTCTGTTGTATTGTTTAAACCAACGATACTGTACATAAACTATTTTTATTATTTAATAATACATACATGAAATGTCTTAACGATATTAACGCCTGAAAATAATATTTCAGGGCAACGTCTCAAATTGTATAAATATTACTATAAAAGATATTTATTGTTCAATGTTTAAAAGCTCGCATATAATAATTTTTATAGAAAATAAGCACCCCGAATTTCAACAATTTATCATCGCACTGCGTATAATTTTATTTATTATCTCTATAAAAATTACGAAAATGAAATTTAGCGGATATTTTTGTAATCGACATGGCATTATGATCTTCCTTATGAAAGTGCCATGTGATAAAAAAAATAACAAAATATAATGAGCATTTGCATCTAACGTTTGTGAGAGAGATAAGCATTGATAAAAAAAATAAAATAAATTAGAACAACTAAGTTGGGAGTTTATCACTTAGTTGATAAACCTTGTAACCAAATAGCACTTTTCTGTTTAATTAAAATGGAAAAGCTTATATTTCTTGACTTTTACTTGCAAGCGGCTTCCTGCTTAGATAATAAATGAAATATTTCATGAAATATTATTCAGTGAAAACTGTTGGCAACACAAATTGTCAATGACTAGGAAGATTTGTATAAATTTATAGAAAACCTATTTCTTCTTGTATTGATGTTATATTTTTGAAAACAAGTTTCGAATACATTGCATTGAACTGATTTCGAACAAGTCGTGGTAAACTATTTCCAGTATAAGTAACTCTTTGATTTCTAAGGAATCATGGATTTCTTATCCTGGTATGTGTAATATTGTGATAATTTTCTCATTAATGATGTGATAATCTTATTTTAGCAATGGTACAAACGACAATTTTATTACTGTAACAGATGAAATTGTATCGCAATTGTGGGAAGATAAAAAGGCTTATAACAAAATAAGAACTTGTCAACATTCAAAAGCTTTATCATTTATTATAAGACATTAAAGACATATGGTTTCGAAAGAATTTTGAGAACCTATTAAAGTTTCGTACCATTGAAAAGATTTATTCATCGAAAACTGGAAAGATTAGTGAAATTGATTTGCCATTACTCTTTGATGTCACCTAACGCGTTCCCTCTTTTGAAATATTTGATAAACCATCGACCAATCTTGGCAGGATAGACTGTAGTCGAGGACTCGGTAGAATCTTTCCTCGCACCTCTAGACATTTTTAAGCAAAACTCTGTAACGCCATTTCCACAAGCTTTCTTTCTCTCGTTTCGTTTGATCAATTTTTTATCGACTGTTCCGTGCATTTTTTTTTAAATCGTTTTCGAATTTCAATTTCTTAACAATTTCCAGAGCGTTTTCCCCCCTCTTTTAGATCATTGCGAAAGCTAACTGCGATAATATATTGTATTTTTTTCTGTAGCCATGAATCGCACAGTAAAAAATCTGATCCACTATTTTCAACGCTGCATGTTCATTTACTACCAGAATTTAAAGAATTCTGAAAATTCAGAGCGCTATTAAAAAAGTGTTCATGCTTAAAAGATAAATATTTATTCAGAAAATCAGATCTTAGTATCTGAGGACATAAATGCTCTGGTATCTGTCTTTCCAAGCTCTTCAAACTCATTTGAACAAAGGCGTTGTTCTTGTTTTTGATCGTTACTTTGTCGGTTTGATTTGTCCCGTTGCTTTGTTTAACGGTACATAATTTCCTACCTTCTTCTCTAATCACTTCTGATTGAATTTCTGGTACTTTAGTTTTAGCAACATCCTTAAACTTATAGTTCTGCTGTAGATCTTCGATGCCAATATTTTGCTCCTGGTTTGCAATCATTCTACAAACTGGTGACGCGTTCGAAGTCTCAGAAGCTAGAATCTGTGTCAAATCTTCATATTTTCCGGGAACGGTAGCAGTGTTGACTGGTACTTTTTTTTCCTCTGCGTCTATATGGAATCCAACATCGTAAATATTTAGTTTAGCTAACATCTCAGCCACAACTTTTGAGCTCGGATACGATAGCTTCTCTTCCTGGCGGCTATTCCACATCTTTTTATCTAGCTTCACCGAGTACTTGTCCAAATATTTCTCCACCTCAGATTTCAATGCTGTTCTTTCTTCATTCTTCTCATTTTGTACATTCAATTCACTCCTCGACTTGAGATTGCTTGTACTTTTCATTGGTGCTTTTGAAATCGAATCTCCGTGCTTCGATTTCAACAAACTCTTGCCAAAACCCTTCTGACCCTGTATTCTTTTATCTGAATACTTGGAAGACATAGTCTTATTGTTAACTTCTTTTCTCGACCTCGGAGGTCCCATGTTACGGATAGTTCGAGTAACTTCCTTCAATGGTTTGCATTCACCTTTGCACAGAGAATCCTTTTCTAAGTACGGGTATTGTATTTTACATATTTCTGAGGAAATTCTCTCCAACGTATCATGAAGCTGCTTTGTGTGTTGAATATTCATGCGAACTTTTCCCTGAGTCCAGTTCCTTTCTTGTTTCAGTAGATGCCAATTCGATTTAACATCTATAGCTTGGACATTGATATCAGGGCTCGGTTTTCCTGGAAGGAAAATAATGATCAAATCTATGAAAAGCAACAGCTTCCTGTGGTTTATTCTCACTTCTATCAATGGTACTATGCCGTAACTCTTTCTTCTTAAGCCTTTGATTTTTTCCTCGAGGAATATCCGGCAATACAGTTTTTCCAACGAAATTCTTAGTTTCTGGAATATTCACGTTTATGAGCCTCAGCTCGGTAGAATTTAGTTTTGGCAAGCGCGAAACGGACTTATTGCCTGCGGCTATAAAACCGAGAATATTATCATCAAGACTAGTTCTTCTTGTTGTTCGTGTTCCTCACTCTTTTTTTGATCTGGTTAACAATTTATATTAGCAAGACCCAATCGGGATACTTTACTCACTGTTATCTGAACCGGATAATGCTTGACCAGCGTTGAAACGAGTGTGCAGATCTCTTCTTCTTTCATCCACTGGCATGTGAGAGTTCTTACTATTTTGCGAATTTAAAGCATCCAGAGGCCTGAATTCAATGATCAAATTGCTCGTTGCCATTGTCCTCTCCAAAATCTTGATTGCTGGCAAGCGTTTCTCCAATTTCAGGATATTTGTACTTGACTATTTTTTGGACAATATAATTAATCCACTCGATTGCTTAGCAACAACAATAATTGATATATATTTTCTACGCCGTATTAGAGCGGCTTTCTTTAAACCTTTTCCTTATCAAAGAAAGATTCACTGGCACGAACAATATTCAGCGACTTGTTTGCCTCCGTCTCGTTGTACCCAGCGGAAGTTTCGTTTTGGATGTTGTGCAGTGCGATCACTGAAGCAGATATCTTTTTTTTGTCTACTCTTCCCAAACGAGATCTAAAAGTACTGGATATATTTTTTACCAATTTTCTATAACTTTATATTGTCACCTGTTATATATGTGGACGTTTATGTACTCTGACAGGACTTCTTCTGGATCAGCAAAATGCTTAAATTTAATTTCAATTCGGCTCCTAGTATTTGTGAATCGCTTAGCCGTCGCTATAGGAATAGCTGTGTTACTATTCTGGTTTTCTCTGGAATAAATATTTACTACATTCAGTAATTATTCCTTTTTAGCATAAAAAAGAAACCAACACTTTCTGTTTATTATCTTGTGAAGGCTTGTCAATGTTTTTCATAAACTGCTCAGGTCCGGCAACAAAGCAAGAGAGCCCGCTCTCCTGTTTGGTTTTACTCCGATCTATTAGATCCTTCTTTTTCCTTCTGTCTGGATTTGGAGAATCGTTACGGAACCAACGATGCACCTCAGTATTCACACAGCTAGGAAATTCTGCACATATTCTCGTGGCTGATGCCTTTGCTGTTTGGCTATCTTCTTGATGACCGCTATACCAATCTACAAGGGATCTATCGAAAACCGTTATACATTGATTTTGAATCTCAGATTAGCTCCGAGTATCGATGATTCCCGCCCAATTATAGTTTCTTTCCATAAATCGTACATTCATATGCATCAGGATTGGCAATCGTTTTAATGTAGGTGGCGTATTACTTGGAAAATTGATACGTATCATGAAGATTCACAAGACTGTGCATAGCGTAAAGTCTTGTCAGTACTCTACCCAAGTCTGCATGATAATATTTTTTTTTTATGTTTTGTGTACGATCTAGCAGCAACTTACGATCCGATCATTTTATTTTTTTCTACTTCCTATAACTACGCCACTACATCAGTTTTTTTTTTTCTTCTATCCGAAGTCAGCTCATTTATTTTCATGATATGTCATTATCGTTCGCTTCTACATTCGCAATTATTCAGTGGAAGGTAAACTCGGAAAACCAATTAAATGTGATTAGATCAAGCAATTTCAAAGGATTTCTTGTTCATTCAAAAAGTAGATTCAGTTAATAAACTACAAGTTATCCTGGTGTAACGTAAAAGTTTTTTCGATGAGTTTGTTCAATCTCGAATAAAATGTAAATGAAAAACATTCTGAAGGCATTTCTCAGTCTTTATTTATAACTAATCAACAGATTGAAATATACTTATGCAGACATTAACAATTTATTTAACAGGAAATAATTACAAATCATTTGATCGTTAATATATACCTCATAAATATAGACACTAGTTTGTTTGCTGATCGGAAAAAAAAAAAAAACATGGAAAAGTCTTTATTCACGTTAATTTTCTATTGCCGAAAATATATTATCAAGACCGGCTTGATTATTATAAAAGAAAATTTCACCATGGCCAAAGCATCGATTGCACAATACATTTCCAAAATTTTCCAATACTTCAGGTGTCGTTTTTTGAAATCACCATACAAAGCACAGAACATCTTTCATAGTTGCAATTACGATAGGAGTAGTCTCATCGCAAGTTGATTCGCTAAGCAATAGCAAATACTTACAATTAGCGAAGTTAACAAATTGACCGATATAGTATAATATAATTGGCTATCTACAATTTATTACCAAATTAATTGTGAATCCTATTTTTTATACTAAGGTGGACTGCTTCACGCTGTGAAGCTGTCCGTGTCCGCGCCATGATCAACTCATGTCATATGTAATTCTTTAGACAAGCGGATGTAATATTTTTAGGATCTTTACAATTATTACAATCCATATTCACGTCTAGTTTGTGACTTTCCAGATACTGTATACCTACAACATTTCCTCTATAATTTATCTAACTAATCTTACAAGATCCTTTGTGGCCATTTTCTATGAGTAAATTAATAATTTCATCAAGTTTAAACATTCCTACCCGATCTTTCATCCACTTCAATCGCTTATACTTAAAATTGGTATCCTAACAGTTTTGAAAACTATTCAACTATCCGATAATTATATCTCTAAACAGTTTATCTGACTTTGTAGCGTCTGACATTATACCTATGACAAAAGTATGATTATTTAATTATCAGATTTTAATACTTTCATTAAATGCAGCTGTTACAATATACGAATTAAAAAACGATTTTTTCAATATTACCCATTTAGATATAATAAGAAATAATAAATAACAATTCACACAGTTAAAAATAAAACACATACAACTGTTTTAGGATCGGAACTATACATATGCCTCACGCTATAGAATTAGATTTTTTTTTTTTTTCCTCATACTCTAAGTAAGCGTTATATTGAGTTGTGCTCAAGTTTGTCAGATATACATTTTCTGACCAAGATTATATGTCTCAATTTATATATACCAGGTGAAATTCTCCCTGATATACTTTTACCGCGTCATATTTTACTCTAAATCAATGGCTTAGAGGCTTCGCTTGGTAGTATAACTCTCTTCGTTAAACTCGGTCGTTTGAAAGTCTCTGCCTGGTTGTCGGCGAGCTTGAGTTCACCGTTTTCTGATATTAAACATTCATGAATAAAGCTGCACACTATGTTTACATAGACCTCACGATAAGCAGCGTAGTGTTTGACATGTGGCGAGTCTGTAAATCTGACCATTTGCACTCGAACTCCTCTCTCCGCACGCCAGCTAGCAAATTTTTCAACGTCCTGTGAAAGTGGAATGTTACAGATTAACAAACCGCAGTAAAGAATCGAGCTTTACGAGCTCGCAGTTCTTTTGTTACAACATATGATCACCTTGGCTGGTATGAGGTCGTCAGTATTGGAGTAAAGGAAGAGCTGTGGCCAAGAATAAGTCTCTTCAGCAAGCGCTATGGGATTTGTTGGAACTGGGCATCCTACTTTCCAAGAATGTGCGATGATCTAATAGGTTTGAACGATTAAATTAAGTTCTATGGTGACAAAGCAGCTTGTAACAAAGATATCGTGGTATTTTGGATAAATTTGATTAATAATCAAATCAACCATAAACCATGTTAAAGATTGGAATTTAAGTACCTCAAAGAGCCACAAGATTGAAAGGAAGATCGTGATAACAAAAGACATTGGTAGATTGGTGAACGGATGTCCACCGAGAATAGCACTGATGGCACGAAACAAGGAAGTCAATCTTCGCTCGCCTGGTGCGCTATCAAATATAACACCCTTGACCTGAAGAACAGAAGCAATACTTACGATGGGGGTTTCTTTATCAGTGAAACAGAGCTAGTTTTTCACCAAAGAAACTTTACCTTAAGTGGTGCTTCTAGCTGTTGCATCGCTAGACTAACATGTTGGTAAAGAAATGCTCCCCCATTACTGAATACGTGAAAGAAAATGGGATGCTCATTTAAGTTCATATCAGCAACAACTTGGACAAGTCTTCTGCCTATGTCCCTCATTCGATGACGCTTCCAAAACAAGCATTCCACAGGCGCGGTATAACGGAGTGTTATACAGCTAGAAAATCATCAACTTCGCATGTTATATATAATTGAAGTAAGTTTTGATCAAGGCCTCATGATAATTAGTGATTTCAGTTTTACTTATTTTTTAAGTTTTTTTTTTTTGTAATAAATCTGTTGCATTTTTTTGGGACACATATTACCAATCCTTCAAAAATTTCCTTTCACACAAGACGTTATAACATATGCTCCTCGATTTTTACTGGTAAATTCTTGTAACGTGAGAATAATGATATATATTTAAAAATAATTCATCCAAACCCGAGATGATCGATTCTTTCTAATCCGTTTCAGTAAAAAATCTCCGAAATATTGAATAGACCGGTAAATTCGTTGCAGTTCAATGGATGCCGAATAAAATCATAAAAATAATTTTGGTTTACTATGTTAAATAAATTACCAAGAATGTAATGACAATTATTATCATATTTTCGTTTTTTTTCTTTCAATTCTTTTTTTAAATCTAATTTTAATTTAAATGCTTATCGCGGTACTTATAAGATATCAATTACTTATTAATAATTCTTCGAGTAATGAGCCAGGGAGCAGCTATTGAATTTATTTACAATATATATGTATAATAATTGAAAATAATTTATACCTTTTCTCTTCGTAAATCGCGCTGTATTTAGCGAGATATTTATCCTGACAACCGGCCCATCCTAAAAGTATGACAACTGGTAATTTATCTTCGTCATAAACGAATACAAATTCTTCGTGAGGCTCTGCACCAGAATTTCCGGCTGAAGTGTCTTTCGGAGCCGGGGGATAAGGCGTTGGAAATTTAATGTAATACTCGAGATCATCCTGTTCGGACATTGTGCTATTATATTGCAGTATCCTCACCGCCCGGAATTCTCAGAAATCAGTTTTGAAACGGAAGTGGTGAATGTTAGGGTATACGAATACACATAGGTATATATTTTCGGAGTTTGCGTTGTAGGAAGCTTATACTCGGGAGATCTCGGGGAAATCAATATAACAAAGTTTACGTAGACTAAAATGAGCGTAGAAAACGAAACGGCGGCAATATGACTGCGTATACGAATTTCGTAAACGATTAAGATTATAATTATCCTTCAAATTATCATTCACGACTTTGCAGGCTCCCTATCAATTTTTATTTATCCAATTCAGTAATAAACTATTATACAACATATGTACACCTTTTCGCCTTTTCGATTATAATTTTACCTCGCTGAATATAAACTGTTCATCAAATTTAGCCAACGGAAGTTATGCAACTGGATTTACAACGTGACAATAAATTATTTTCGAGCTGATCTCGTTATCGTGTGTATATTGATATGTATCGATGTATTTTCTATAGCATATGCAGAATTTAAACGTTAATTTGTCTCAATTGATTTCGATTTACTTTCGGGGAAAAACCAATTTCGGATTCTGTATTAGAAAAGTATGGATTTTTATGCAATCCATGGTTTTAAAGTTCGCTTTTGTAACGGCGGATGGCGGTCGTGAAGCGACCAATTTCCGATGCTTAAGGGCGGATTGAAACATGATTTTTGCACTTGGAATATTCCAAACCTAGTTTCTCAGCGAAAACACATCCGATTATTGCGAAATTGATATCAGTGATGGAGAACAAGTGAACGAAGCGCATGACGCTCTTCGATTTCCAAAAAACGAAAATAAAATTTTCTGTAACGAATAATCGTTGTTGCTGACGTCGTACTTGATAAATATGAAAACGCCTGAAACATTCTCGCTTTTTGGAAATCAAAGAACGTCATGCCCTTCGTTCATTTTTTCTTCATCGCTGATATCAATTTTGCAATAATCGGATGTGTTTTTGCTTAGAAACTAGGTTTGGAAAACTCCAAGTGCAAAAGTGATAATGGACGTTTCACGCACGCTTCGCGTAGATAAAACCCCAATTTTCACATCTTATCGAGTAAAATTTTGTACAATACTCGACGGAAAAACTTCTTCTGATCTCGTGTGAGTGCAACACTCGCCTTCGGCTCATGCTATACACTCCTAAAAAAAAAAAAAAAAAAAATCGGCAATTTTCAAAGTAAGAAAACATGCTGACGGATATTGATCAATATCGAAGAGTTCGATGAAAGTTCGTATAGTAGATATAAAAAAAACGTTATCCATATATCTAGGTAAGTACATATAGATATACAATTTTGTAGTGCGAAGTCGCTTCCAAGATCAAGTCCTGCGTTGCCCCTCTGCGCGTAGTCGGTTCCCTGGCAACACCAAGACGTATCGTTCCGGCCATAATTTAATACGAGATAACCACTTTGTATAGCTTTACATTATCAAATTAATAAAAATTGTTGTGAAATAAAAGCCAACCCCGTTTTCACACTGTCCTACATTCATCCCTCCAAGATATCGAGAGATCCTCTTCTCCGCCACGAACTACATCGTTCGATATTATACGAAAGAACTATATTTTGCTTCGCATGGAACAAGAAACATCCGTCTCACAGATTTGCTGAAATCCAAACTAGAGTCCTCATGGCTGTTTAGCGACACGTTCCAATAGAGAACAATCCCGCGATAAACAGTATTGCAAGACTTGCAACAAATATCCTAATTTATACACGTGACGATATTGATGTGAATCATATTGCGTGAACTATCAGCTGTGTCATGATTTATTTTTCATGTACATGTAACGACAAAGATGTTATTTGAAAATGTTCAGTTATTAACACACGCCACTCAAGCCAATTAGACCATATATTTGTTTATATGATAGGTAGCATAATGATGATATAATATATCACTACGAACGGGTATACTGTACTATAAGATTACATAAATATATACTAGGTTCATTCATAACTGTAACATATTGCGTTTATATTATTTGAAAGATAAAGCGTATATTTCACAAATTCACGGAACGCGCGCACTGACTATGAGAAAAATGATATCTCGGAATCTTGACTTGATTGCGATTATATCTACTATTACATATGAGGTATTTCATGCCAACTCGGCTAACATCTGATCCTAAAGATCTCGGATTTGATTCATGTATTTTTATATCAATGTTCCGCAATTCTAGAATACATTTACAGTTTTTTTTCAAATTTTTTTTGACAAAACCGTTGTTTATTTCTGAATCTTTCAAACCGAAACAAAAACGCCCATTTTTTTTCTTATTAGAAAAGAAAGATTTCATGCTTACAGCTTATACATAACTATGATTATGTACAAAAGTTGTTCGTGAAAATTTCGTTGTTTTTGTCGATGAAATGAGTAAAAACAAAAAAATCTTCTTACAAAAGAAATTACGAAAAGTTTCATAATTATTAGAAATTCGTAGAATTATTTTAAGCAGGGATATTATGCTATACAAACATAT
Organism: Tenthredo notha; assembly: GCA_914767705.2. Classification (NCBI taxonomy): domain Eukaryota; kingdom Metazoa; phylum Arthropoda; class Insecta; order Hymenoptera; family Tenthredinidae; genus Tenthredo; species Tenthredo notha. Next base: position 4,982,249 of record OU611916.1, read on the forward strand.
TTAAATTAGTCATATTATTTGTACACAATAAAAATCTAGAGCTTTGGTTTAGGATATACCTAGACCGAAGCTTGCAATAGTAATTTATAATTGCTTCGAGAGTGCAAGTCATGGCCACGAGTAGCGCGCTCGGACGGATCACTGTCTGTTTCCGCATTGATACAGGATGACTGTGCACGCATGCTGTAGCATGGATCACGATGCGCGTACGCTGATAGTGAGCCCGAAGAAAAGGTAGTTATCTGGATACAAGCATCTAAGATAATTAGTAATTATCTAGATTCGTTTCGTATCTAAATATAATATATCTAGATACGTTACATTTCTTTTTATCTTCATCTGTATCCAAATATTTTGTGCGATCTCAATTATATATATCTAGATAGTTCTTAAAGTATCTGTGCGTATAGGTAGATACATTTTGAAAGTATATCTTTCACAGTATCGGCCGAAAGAGACATACGTGAATACAGCTGCGACAACATACTTACCTCAATATTAAGACCTTGATAAACCTGATACTTCTTCGATTCTATAAACAGATATAAAGTGACATAATATTTATAACTTTTGGTTACAGCGTATAAAATTTAATGCAACGTATAGCATTTTTCACGTTATATTATGTCTTATAGTATACAATAGTAGTCACGATCTTGCATGATCTGAATTTGTACGAAATTCTATTTCGAGGTATATCAGTGACCTCTTGACTACAATGGGTATATAATTATCGATTGGTTTTTAACGTCGCTTTGCAAGTTTTTCAAACCTATATATTATACCTATACCTATATCTATATCTATATGTATAAACACTATGTTTGAATAAATGATGATTTCACCCGCGAGTGAGCAACAGTAAGTTAGCCGGTAGGCGTACGTAGTACGCACACACATGCATAGATACTAACTTATATATCTACCAGACACCTATACCTATTTATATTTACTGCCTATACTAGACTCGAAGGAGTGGCGCTATACATATCTGATATCTATATGATTATGTTACCATACCTATATCTCTGTCCCTATATAGATTTGTACATCTATATAATCTAAGTGACGAGAACTTAGGGGCTAGTGAACTAGATTACAATATAACACGAAAGAATGATGCGTTGTAGAGTAAGTATTTCGCATTATCACACCTTTATGTTGTGTGTTAGTAATGGGATACAATACCTAATAAAAATATGTATGTACATATATACAACTGTATAAACCGTTCTGAGACGGTTATTAAGGAGATCAGCCGTTTTTAATCTATAGTATAACACTGGGTACCAAAAAATATTAATTATAAAAGTATAATTTGTCAAATGAATCACCATTTCTTTATTCGAATAATTAATAACGCTATACACTGCGGGTATAGGAGTTGGGTATCTGATTCATTACACCTAAAATCGTACGGAATTTGCAGTAAAATATTCGATTATCTTATTTTTCGTATGCCTTAAATTATTTAAATAAATTTTTTCACTAACTTAAATGCATTCAATCTGAGATTAGTATACATACATCGATCTTTTTCTTATTGTCTAACGAAAAGATTGATGTGGTATTCAACTATTTTACTACAGGAAGAATAGAAGGAACACGCTAAAATATATGTGGGGTAATCAGGCACCCTAGTCTACCCGGTACGGGGATGCTCAGGAAGTTTACCCGCATATACGGTACAGACGCGTGTCCCCAGAAATTGGATATCATTTATTAAACATTATATTTTCCAACAATATATATATTTACGTGCGTAAATATGGTAAATAACTTCTGTTTTTTTTTTTTTACATACAACATAAGTATAGTAAATAGGAAAACATAGGTATAATTAAGTCATCAGGTAATTTCGGATGAAATCATACAAAAATGCATAAGAAATGTGAAGAGTCCGTTTGAAACAACGCTTCTTACTTCCGATTCTGTTGATGTCACTTGCATCATGTGAAGCAATGCCTGCATGGTTCATACATATACAGGTATATAGCGCAGATGTGATGTGACTATTAAACGCGTTATTGCTTGAGTAAGGCTGGATTCCCATGGGGCTGGAATTCACGGATCCGGAACGGAAATCTAGTGACCTTTTCCATGTGTGGTATATACATACACGCAATACATGGAAAAGGTCACTAGATTTCCGTTCCGGATCCGTGAATTCCAGCCCCATGGGAATCCAGCCTAACGGATTATCATCGCGGTATTACCATGCTAATGCAATTTTGTCAATGATTTTGATCCAATTAATTCATGCAAACATTTGTGCTTTTTTTTCTAATTTCATCGCATTTCCGTTCGCCACACTGCTACAGAATAACTGACTAGCATACATTCGATATCTAAAGTCCGATGATGTCGCATAAATCACATATACATGATTATTATGAAATCCTATGAAATCTCATACAGTCTTTTATAAATGAAGTGAAATTTGCATATAAATCGGGTATAATTTTAAAGAAAATTGGAAATTTACTGTAGATATTTCAATGTTCGAAGTGAAGAGCTATCGCGCGCGTGTGTCATGCTCATATTATAAAAACAAAATCGGTTGAATGGCGAAGCTGATCTATTGAATGAACGTGTTCTTCGTTTTTATTGATACATGATATTATACATACATATGTGATATCAATGAAGAATATACAACTGAGGTATATACACAGCCTGAGAATGATGTATGAGATGAATTATTTCGACGTTTGTTTGATTTGAATAAAAGGCGCCATTATTTGAAACAAATTTTATTTCTCGATAGCAATAATAGTTCCTTAATATTTCGAATCGAAACGAATCTATAGGAATCCCTTGCGGGGCAGATACAATCCTCATTTTAGGTAGATCATTAGGATCCGAAAATGTGAAGAAAAAATATTCCAGTATTATGACCAATTCGCTTTTGTTTGGGGAAAAGAGTAAAGAATTGTATGAATGAGATTACACAATCATATAACAGTACCCATGCGCGATAACAACTAGAATGATGCTCTTTTATTTCTGATTCCACGACGTCACATTATCGTGTGATACAGACTAATGGAATATAGAAAGTATACCTATAAGCTGATCGCAAGAGGAATAGCAAGAGCCAAGATGAAGCAGGTATGCGGTATGAGAATACGCGATGACCATCATGCAGTGACATTTCTCATCTATAAAGTCGCTTGCTTACGTCATAGCGAGTTGCCGCCAATACAAGGAAAAATTCTTCCTCTTTTCCCTTGCTTATATCCTTTCGGGAAGTAAGAAAGCAAAAAGTATGTAAAGAAGAAGGAGGAGGTAGAACCCGGTAAATGACTCGGACGATGAAACGGCATCTATACATTATAATCGCGCTTTCGACTGACCTCGGGGATCTTCGGAAACGCCTCCCACTGCGCGGACACGACGTTATTACTTATTCGATGTGCGTTCACTTCTGAACTAGTCTACTAGTACTAGTTTCACAGAAACCTTCACCCGGTTAAGTGAACGCAACGAGGAGTAACTACACGTCATATTACAGCAGATATACTCATCATCCACCAAAATGGTTATCCAAATAACGAGCTCGGTGAGTAACTCAAACTTTCTTATATAATCTGTACGTTATAACTTCACCGTAATCTGCGAGACGAGATAAACGATTTTAACCTAAAAATCAGTAGCTTGTGGAACTAGCTAAGTAACCTTGAAAGGAGACGGGGATTTCACTACCGAGTGGCGTATCATTACACGTTCTAGCTTAACGAAAAATCGACGTTAATTATTATCCTATGATACATCGAATTGGAATGGTCTTTTCTTTAGTTATCAATAGGGACTACTTCTTCAACCTATTCAAATTATTACGCCGAATGATAATTGCGCGAAGGATTAACGAAATTGAACGAAGTAGTAGCGACATGCTTTCGGCTCATTATACGTTACGCTAGAAACATACATAAGTTTTGAATTTTTCGAATAATATGCCGGAATTATATGAATATACCACGTCTACGATATCGTTTGATAAAATGTCGGCACCTCATGATAACAGTTACTTCGTCCCGACTCTTATCCTTCTCCCGGTTATCGTTTTTCTTTTCCTCTTCTTCGATCTTTTCTCTAATTGCCATTGGCTCGAGGTATAACAATATCGATATTCGATAATAGTGGGATTGCGAACGACCTAAATCCTTCATTACGAATTGGCGGAATGTGATTGGCGTTATGCAAGCAAATGGCCTTCGCCATATATTATGCTGTTCAAAAACATAGATATGTATAGTTTATGGTCTATGCCACTGTCCACTGTGGGCCAAAACCGCGTCTCCGAAATCAGACCGTGACGTCAGACCAAAAAATAAAACCACAACTTTTTTTTTTTTCCCCCGCATATTCCACTATCTGGTTCGGTTGAACCAGTTTAAAAATAAAAATTAACTCGATACGGCATTTTTCTGATTAAACGGTAACCGAGATTATTCGAAATGGGCGTTAAGTGATACAGTCGGGACTCCCAATAAGAGCGCTTCCCCTAATCCGCGACCGAGCAGTACCCCTACTACCTATTGAGATACCCCGCTCACGTTCCTTTTCAATAAAGAGTGGGGGTACCAAATTTCTTGGAAATTCCTTCTCCTACAGCCCCGTAGCGCTCTTATTGGGAGTCCCGACTGTATCTTAGAAGCAGATGTTTTTTGTACGGTATTTATTATTTCAAACACTCTTTAACATTTGCTGTAGGAAGGAATCGACAGAATAAATGCTCATTTTTCACACGCGGATGTGTGTGTTATATTGCAAAGCTATATATTTGAAATAAAACAATACGGTATCAATGAGGTCGAAGTTGGTATTGTCCATGGTATCGTTAACGCAACAAAATTCCCTATTTCAGGACTGAATTGTTGAATCACAAATAACGCGGGTAAACATTCTTCGTTCAATTAGATTAGAAAATTATGCACATATTTATGTGCTGTTCTAGAATTGTTGGAATTCTGAAAATTCGATGAGTGATAATTAGAGAGTTATGCAGATGATATTTCTGAGATAGCGCTTTTCCTGCCTATACGGCGAAATAGCTATATTTTTTAATTAAAAACCGTCGTTAAAGTTAAGAGATAAATTCAACCCTATTGTATTACTCAAACGTATTGTGCGAGTCTGCAAATTCACTTGTGCGAATTTCTCGGTTGCATAATGTGTGGCAATGATCTCGTAACGATCATTATCACGAATAGTAATAACGCGCGAAATATAATTCTGATTGATTATAACTGAGGAGATAACGTCCGATATGTATTAAAGAGATAAAGAAATTGCATAAACTTAGATGCGTACATTTCGTGAGAACGGTGACCATGCGTGTGTGCCGTGTGGTGTCCTTATAAACGAAATTCGCATTCTGCGCATATGTAAGCACGCCACATAATGATAACCAACACGCTCACGGAATTAAGCAGTTGTTTTTTTTTTTCTTTTCTTTTCTTTTCTTTTCGCATATTATTTCGGCGAGATAGAAGACCTTGATTTTCGAAAACAGCGAATAGTAGAGTTTTTTTTTTTTTTTTTTACTGAAATGTTTTTCAAATCAAGGAGATTTATTCATCGCGTGTTTCAATTATGACGAAACTACACAACCCAGGCGATTACTCTAACACGATTGTATGATTGAAATAAAATTCAATAATATTTAAATGAAAGAATAGAGATATGATAGATGATTCAGGGTTTTGAAACTTGTAATTGAAATTTAATGCCTTTAGATTTTCAACTACCCCAATCACATTACAAATACAACCCTACAACTCCAGTCAATGCTGTTATTATAATAATGATGTATAATATTCGATTGTATGTTGAAAAAATCCTAAAAAAAAAAAACAAGTTTGAACTAATTTCATCATCCCATATTTTCCATAGTTTCAAAAATTTCAAATCAGTACTTCAGACTGTGTGAATGACCACAGTAAACACCCTGAACACACAGGATGGTATGAACTGAGAGATTTTTCATGTATCTAATCTGAAGATACACGAAAATGCTTACAATAGATAAGTTGCGCGACCCATTGTGAAGTGGAAGTCATTTTCAGATACAGTAGCAGGCTCAGATTTGTTAAAAACTTTTCAGTCTATTAGCAAATAGCCTTTTTTTTTTTTTTTCATTCTCCCAGCAAGAATATGCCTCCTTTCTTCATAATGAATATAAATACTGATGAACACATCATGCAATATACATACATACATGTACTATGTTACTGTTGTTCGCACTAGAGTACCTGGATTATATATGAAGTGTTTCAAATATTAGATATTGAGCAATAGTCTAATTTTAGGAATATCTAAGTTTAGCTTTGAAAGATGGCTCTGCTAATGCTATATTCATGTGATTCAATCAAAAAATGGCTATCCAGGATGAGATAGAATGACGATTGATAACCATGGCTGTGACGGACCGTTGAAGCTTGCAGTCAATCAATACTGAATAATTATTCTTGAAGTGCAATTCATCCGGATATTATTGAACGACAATTTATCAGCTAGTAATCATATTTGAGCACTGAATTTATTTATAGACTCTTTACGTGAGGCATTCATACTACTGGAAAATGAATTTATTCAGTTTGATATAATTTATTGTGAGAAGGTGAATTCTAAGCAAAACAAACGTCAATATTTACCTATATAAAATTAAGACGCCACGTTATATCCTCATAAATAATAACAGGATTTAACATGGAAGATTATTTCTTTTAGAAGTATTTCCTTATAATTTAATAGACCTAAATTGGCCTGTGTATCTATGCTACATTTCATTCCGTCCCTTTTATTATACAAATCAATAGTTTAATTGAGCAATTTTCATAATTTCACAATACTATTAATAGGCTTATAAAATCCTGATCAACTTACCCCACGACACAGCTGGACTTGGCCTCGTTTTTCATCGTTTCCCTGACAACACTTTGTACACAATATTTTACTGTTCATGGAAGTATAGGTATATCTTTCTAGTCCGGTGTTATCACATTAGCATACATATTTCCATTCGGCTGGCTACTTATTCTCCTAAATGATATAGTATTAGAAATTAGTTTGATCCCCTTATTGAAAAGTTTCTATTCACTTTCAATTTTGTCATTCATTACTCTTCTCTTGCCTTTTATTATCCAAATTAATTACTAATTCCATTACTCCTCAGCACATAAACAGTTGTGTAAATAGACTTACTCAGCTTATCTGATATTTCAATATTTGTTGTATGCCGTATAGTTTCACTCATAGTAAAGAAATGATAAATTAGGATCAAACGAGACATATAGTATATTAGCTGAAGAACAAAATATTCATGAAACAATCTCTGGGAATAAATTAATAAACATTTTTCCTTTTCATAATATTTAACTAATTTTTATTTTTATTCTGATTTTAGGCCGATCTTAAGACCAAGCTAGCCGAAGCAGGAAGCACCCTGGTGGTGATAGATTTCTTCGCCACTTGGTGCGGACCTTGCAAAATGATTGGACCTAAGCTAGAGGAATTGTCTAAGGTAAAACTATGATAATGATGACTAAGTGAAGAAAGTAGAGATTGAATTACGAAATCTGATGAGCTTGTTAACATTATTCTCGTTTTTCTTCTTTAGGAATCCAAGGATATCATCCTCCTTAAAGTTGACGTTGACGAATGTGAAGACATTGCTTCTGAGTATGAAATATCTAGTATGCCGACCTTCGTTTTCATCAAGAACGGGGCTGTGGTAAGAGACGTTGGCGTTTTTTTTTTCTTTTTTCAATTGAAATAAATTCTCGAATGTTTATTCATCGATAATTTTAATTCTGAAATTTTTGTCTTTTGTTTTTCAGATTGAATCATTCGCCGGTGCAAATTTCGATAAGTTGAAAAGCACCATCCAGAAACACAAGTGAAAAACTTCAACAGAATAATAATTCCATTATTTTTAATTGTAAACAAAATCTAATAATGCATAATTATATATGTATACAAATATACAAATCGCGATAATATTATTCTCATCTTCAAAGCTTATTATCGTCGACACGTTATTCGTCGACAATTTGAATAACAGCAAGCAAAACAAAAAAAAAAATTATAAATAAATAAATAAATAAATAAGTAGCCAACATACCATATATACAGCAATTAAGATTATCATATTTATTTTATTTTTTATTCAAAATGAAAAGCAAAACAATGCATAAAAAAAGAAAGAAATGGAATGTAAACCAGTGTTTAAAGTTGAAATTATGTATGAATATAATAAGCTGATATAATTATCGTTGATAACAATTCCGTCGAAAAAGTCTTTTTTTTTTCAAATTGATTTACCGAATTTCTCCAGTGTGCATTGCTGAGTGGCTAGTAGCCCCCTCATGATAGGAATCATCTTATCGCTTATTAGACTATGTATATTAAAATAAGTAAAGTTGACTAGAAGCCTTCGTTGTATTTTTTATGGCAATCAGATAAACAGAGAGAATTTAACAGAGAAAAAAATCCAATCAGTCAATTTAATGATACAGTCAGTCTTCTTTGAAGTAAATCAATTACTATGTTTGTATGAAATCGATCAACGATTATAGACCGCAGATCATAATATTCACGTAAAAATGAATAATGAGAAAACAAAAACTGATGTAGTACAAGAATTTACACAATTTATAAACTGTGAAGAAAAGGTTTGAATTATTGAATAATAAACGTGGGGCATTTTCCACAACGCTGACAATATCTTTAGAATATTTTCGAAAAATTGATTCCTTTTAGAGTTTAGAAAATAAGACGATTTCATATGTTTCCCCTCATTTATTATCAGAATTATTTTACAAGTTTTCCACTCTCCGCATTCAACTCTAGTTATTAACTTTCTCCCTGTTATTCACTGGGCTAGAAGATCCATTTCCATTTTATGCATTAGAGTGAATGATCCTGTTCCAGACTTGCAAGGTTGACCCAACATCAAGCGACTCGATGGTGAAACAAGGTCGTCCTGTTTATCTGGAATTCATAATCGTTTAAAGACATTCGAAAGAAAGAACCTCGAGTCGAATAAAACTAACTGTAAATACTCACTCTGTAACGTAGCGCTCTTTAAAAACGCGAGGGAACTTTCAAAGCTAATTTGCTGAAGGGGAGAAGACGAGTTTTCCATTCCTTTACGACTCAGAGGCTGGAAGGTTCCGTCGAAAGTCATGTAGTCAGCAATGAGCAGTAAATGTCTTGGGTCCACGGTGATTCCGTACATTTTAAAGACGTCCTTAACTTCCCTAACTATCGTTCTGTTCGCAGCTTCGATTCCATATGTTTGCGATATTCCGTAGATATCGTTAGAGTATAATCTGTTCAAATCTAGAATTCCGTTATACTTGAACATTTCCTGCAAGAATATCGAAGATTAAATCTCACATATTATCAACAAACCGAGAATACAATTCGCATTTGTAATTACCATGATGTTCAATCCGTCGGTTTTAAGAACTGTCTCGTTCTTTGGATTCTGGAATGTAAATGCCCGCTTTATCAGAGGCGTTTCCCAAAGTACAACCCTTTCTGCGACTGATCTGATTATCGTTGATAAATCTAGTTTCGACATTTGTAACGATAGCTAAAAATTTGAAAAAAAAAAATAACACATCAGTCTAATCGATGTTAACTCTTCTCATATATCGGTACGACATATGTGACTGTGGCGCCTTAAGATACATACCCAGAATTTCAACGTGCATGTTAAATATTTCTTTTTGTCAAAGTCGTATTCAATTGCGTTGGGATACATGTCGACAACCCTTTTCTTCTTTCTCTCCGCGTTCAAATCATCGTATGGATTCTCTTCCGTGGTTTCACCTGGTTCTTCCGCCCCCGCAGCAGCCTCGTCATTCTCGTTATCGTCATCATCAGAGTCATCATCGTCATCATTTTCAGAATCGTCGTATTCCTGGTTTTCCTGATGCCTAGACATGGACCTCTCGGTCGTAGCGTCCGCGTCTTCGGCCGCTTCCTCCTCGTCGGAAGATTCGTGCATTTCGCCCAAATCTAATCTCTCTTTTCGTTTACTGGTGTCAATGCCACTTTCTGGGTCATCCGCGTCCAGCTCATTATCGTTATTCAATTTCTTCTCGTCCTCGACGTGCAATAGAGCCCCTGTAACTTTTGCTGCCTTTTTTATTTCCCTAAACAATTCTCTGAAAAACGCAGTCTCAACTCTATCTATTACGTACTGTGGACGTACATAGTATTCTCGTTTGTAGATTTTGTGACGCAAGAAATTCAACTTTATGGTATAAGTCATCCTTCTTTGAGGCCAGTGTTCTATCTGTCCTTCGACATTTATCGTGCTCAAAACGTTTGAAAGAGTGCATCTGGTCAGTTTCAGCCTCAATTTGTCCGACTGTTTACTTAAGTTTACCAGGTTTTGTCTGAAAGGTATTTCCATAGACGGTGTCTTTATGTTCTTCGAAGCCATCATTAGAATTTCTCTGAGTCTTGGAATTCCCAGGGTAACGTTCATCTCACCACGTCCGGCAAAGTGGAAGGTATTCAGTGTCATTTGTGTTGAAGGTTCACCGATTGATTGTGCGGCTAGTAATCCCACCGGTTCTCCGGGTTGGCAGAGTGTTTTCATAACTTTAGAGCCAAGGAGGTCTCTGAGGTCATCTTTGCTGACGGAAATACGATTTTCATTCGTCTTATTGGAGAGATAATCGTTGATTAAGTCTTCTATTCTCTCGGTGAGAACACCGCAGTTAGAATGCTGTGCATATATTGAAAACAAAGGGTCTGGACATTTCAGACATTTGGCTTTATACTGTTGCTTAGTCTCTTCGTCAGTCTGTATCCATTTTCTCATCAGAGACAAAGAGTCCTTGCTCCTGCCGCATTGCTCATTAATCTTTCTGTACTTGGGTTTATCATGCTGGCTATGTTCCTCGGAAAATTTAGCGAATTGACTTGCTCTTCTCTTCTGCAGTGGATCGCCATGCTTCTGGATCCACTTTTGTATTCTTCTTCCAGTTTTCAGGATTTTTTTAGTGCTCCAATCCTCCTTGGAATTTCTAGGTAGATCTCCGATAACGGCCTCTTTATTGTCTACCAAGAAGTTCATGTGCTCCTTTTTCAAGAACTGAGAATTGGGCACGTCAAGACCATCTTCACCGTAATTTAGCTGAATTAAACTCCCATCAGAGTCTCGAACCGTCGAATCATAGCCGATGGTCAAGCCTTCCAAATGCTTGATCAAACACCTCTGCAGATACCCAGATCTACTAGTTTTCACCGCAGTATCAATGAGCCCTTCTCTCCCCGCCATACAATGGAAAAAGAATTCTTGGGGCTGAATCCCCGTCATAAAACGCCCGTCTATAAACCCTCCAGCTCTAGGCGTAGGATCATAGGCAGCAAAAGAAGGAAGACTTTTACCGCTGATCATGAGCGGTGGTCTTTTTCCTTCCAATTCAATTTGTCCAAGTAAACAAGAGATCTGCATAGTATTAACAGTGGAACCCTTTGCCCCGGACTGAACCATAAGCTGTAAATTGTTGTCGGGAAACTTTTTTAGCAGTCCAGCTGGCAGGCACGTCTTGTTTATATCGTTTGTGTACACATCCAAAGCGGTTTTGTATTTCCGATCAACTTGTGCTCGAAATTTCGGATTCCCTAAGTAAGCCTCTTCGATTTTTGCCTTCACTATTTCCCTAGGCGTATCATCAGGCAATTCTAGGACTGACCTCTGCGTGCTTTCTCCTATCTAAAAAATGGGGGTACAGATTAAGGTCGCCAAGCTATTCATTGAATGATCAATATTCTCACCATTCTGCAAGACTCGATGAATTTTGTGCGCTTTTTATCAGCATGTGAAAGAATCAATATGTCTTCTACCCCCAGAGTGAAACCATCCCTCTGTAGATATGTTTGGAATAGTTTACCGAATGCACTAAGCATTTTGCTGGAGTAGGCACCTCCGTAAAGCTGTGTGAGGATTGATCAATGTTTGAGAAAAGTCATTGTTAAATTTTCAACAAGTCTTATGCTGGATACGAACCTCGTAAACGCAGTGTATCAGACCATAAGGTGTAGCGCCGTAGTGTATCTTGTCAAGAACACCGCACAGCAGTTGACCGTTTCGTATAATTACTTCAGCCTCGGACATGGTCTTTTGATCTTTAAATTCAATGCCGCATTTCCACTGCCTGGGCTTTCTAACTTCCCAAGCCTTTGGACCAATCTTTGCGCCCGCTGTTAGATTAATCTGCGTCTTGCCTCGGGGTGTGATGTTCATTATAACTGTTGATACTACTTGTTTACCTGACCAGAGTAATCTCGGTTTCATAATAGCCGGTGGCAACAGCGTTAGATCACCCTGAACATCGGACAACGCAGAGTAAACCAACTGCATGTAGTCTTCTCTGTAAAGAAAATGCTTTATATAGAACTTTTCAGCCAATTCCAACTAACCAGGGCCTCTTTATCAACCGTTAAAAAGTCACCTTGAGAAGAATTTACCCCTGAGGGTCAAGCGCACTCCGGAAACCATGTGATCTTGAATCAAACCACTCAAAGGTGTCCCGTCTTTCGGTACAAGATACTGACTAGAAACGTTAGCTAAGACAATTGAGAGAATAGCATAGTTTAATGTTTGAATGAATGTTTATTGGTTTTTGCTGAGTTACCTATGTTATAGCCTTCGCTTCTCGCCAATTCGTTCTGTGGAAAATGCGCGTTCATTTCATCACCGTCAAAGTCAGCGTTGTAAGCTTTGCAGTTAGCGTAATGGAGACGCAGTGTTTTTTCACCTTTTAATATCCTGGCTTTATGAGCCATGATACTTGGCTTGTGCAAAGTCGGTTGACGATTCAACAGCAATATATCTCCGTTCTGCAAGTGACGATGGACGATCTTTGCACCGTGGAAAAATCTCTGAGCTTTTACACTTTTCGTTAATAAACGCTTGGCAATTGCTTCCCGCTTTACAGTGTCTGACGCGCTTATATGGCTTATAAAACCGTCCTCACCCTCTACCATAACTGCCCTAAAATTTTAACAAATTTTTTTGAAAAGATTGAACTCTAAAAAAAATTACATTAAATTTCGTATGGATTTCATAGGACTTGATGGGTTTTTATGGGACCTCACAGGCTACCAAGAAATTGGAAATATTTCCTGGGGTTTCACGGGATTTCATAAGACTTAACAGATTTTTTAGAATTTTAAGAGTGATAAATCCCCGGTGAAAACTAAAGGTTTTATGTACCCTGGGTGAACTTGGGGTCCGTTTAGTATCATTTGTCTTAATTCAGCAACGTTCCAAGGCGTTACTGGAACCGGATAGGTAAGTTTCAAAGCAAACGCTTCAGGAACACCAATTTCATCGATGTTTAAATTAGGGTCTGGCGTGATGACAGATCTGGCTGCAAAATTCACCCTTTTACCCATCATATGCATTCTGATGATACCCTCTTTCTTTTCGATAACCTGTTTCAGTCCCTGACAGCTAGCAGATTCTGAAGTTTTGTTCACATCCCGATCCATCAGATGATCTACATTTGCTTGTAGCTGCTGCCAAGCATTGTGGAGTTTTTCCACCGCTGACTCTCCCCTTATTTGTTCAAAAACGAGCTGAAAAATGATGGAATATAATTCCCAGAATTCAAACCTCGAATTACTTCTTGATTACTTAAACAATTCTCCTTTACTCACTCTGCCTTCTTCAGGAAGTTTGGAAGTATCTCCATCCTGTATAGTTTGCACGATATTTCTTAACACCAAACAGTCTTGTATAATCGCTTTATACACTTGGGACTGAGGATGCTCGATCATTTGACCATTCATAAAGTTAACCGGTCTTACAAGCGGCGGAAGTACAGGTATAACTTTAAAGAATAGTATATCCGTTGGGTATTCTATGTTCATTGTAGTCAGACAAGGGATTATCAATTCCAACAACTTATGTTCGTTTCTCCACAACTCGCGCAAATATTCTTGACTCTGATCGGGCATTATCAGAACCGTCTCCAACTTCCTAATCATTCCTCGTTTTACATTACTGAAATGTTAATCAATCGATGAGAGGGAGAATTTTGTAACAACAAAAAGCAACTTTTAGGGGTTTTTCATCGGCCTACAATAATTACAATGATACCCCATGATATCGAATTGCCGATTACTCAGCTACTCACCTTTCATCCAGTTTACTGCCAGTAGATTTAGCGGTCATCATTTGATTCTTGAATGAAGTCACTTTGGGAATTGCATTTTCACAAAACAGACAAAGTGTACCAGGGTGAAATTGTTTGAGTGAATTTTCAATGTAGAAAAATCTCTGTACATTAACGTTTTTTGTATTCAAACGATTGTCTTCATTATGGGTGGATGAATTATGGTCAAATCTGTGTTCGTTGTGAAGCTTTTCGATGTATGAGTCAATAGTTTCTCTAACAAATTCAGCTAGGCCAATTTCACTCCCGTTAGTAGCCATAATGGAATGAACTTCTTGCTCAAGTTCGGTCAACTCTGACATGTATCCCTCGTCGAGGAGCTTTAGCTTAGCGATTAATAGCAACTTCAAAGATTCTGGTATTTGGAGTTTGAAACATGACAAACAAGTCAGTTTAATCAAGGTGCATAATTGCTTGTGAAATAATGGATTCACCACAGGCAGAGGAAGATCTATGTGACCAAAATGACCAGCGCATTTGAACACATTACAGCCGCACGTGCTGCAAGGGTCTGATTTTTGGCTTACGGGACCTAAAGGGAAAACATGAGCTCATACATATGAAGAAACATAATTTATGAGATAGATTTGAAGTCTTAAGAAAGCAGAGGCGCTCACCTAAAGCTGGATCATACAGGCCACCTTTTAACGGGTGTCCCAATACGTTGAAGGACAACGGCGTGCTGATTTTGGTAACGCTTAATTTTCGGATATCCGATGAAGTGAACATTGAAAATGTTAGCTTTTCAGGATCGAGATGCTTCACGGACATCCGGATACCCGCTCCTGAATGTTTTTGCATTTTGTGTAATTAAGCTGTGCATATAATTAGTTTTACACAAGAATGTTGATCGTACATTTGCGAGATAAATTAAAGAATATTATTTAAGCGATTTATAAATATTTCATTGTTATTTCAATCGGAGGTAAACGTTCGTTTCTTATAAATCGTCGCAACGATATTCAAACTTTTAGGTTAAATTCGGTTACGGTTTTCAGGTTAGGTTTTTAAACACATGGGAGAACACATGGGCATAGACTATATATTGATGAGGTCTATTCATGGACCTCTAAACCCGACTCTGTCGAATAGCACTCTTGGATAGTTTTCTATCGTGTCCGTCCTGACGAAAGTCTCTAGATTGTGGGGGATTTACCGCTAAATATCTCGTTTGCTGCCTTATTGAAAATATTCAAAAGTCTAAGATGATCAGCATAAAGTAATGAATTAATTATTTTTCAGATAAATACCGCGAGAAAATTAAAGAAAATTTGAATTATCGCATGTGATGCATGTAGAAATCTTTATTCTAGGGATATCCGAAGATCTTCTAGATTGTTTATTTTCGTAAGCCGACAGTTGGCAATAATAATACTTATGACCCGCGACGTCGAGTTGTATAAACGCATGTTTCCGTTTTCATGATAATCTTCACGAGTGTGAAAATTTTCTCCGCACTTGTCACGTTTTTCTTTTATTTTTTTCCTTCATAATTCATGAATAACATACATGATACATTTCAAACAATGTTCGAATTTGCGTATTGCGAAATGGAAAAATAACACATGCGCACATATGTGTGTGTGTGTGACTGTGTGTGTCGTATACGCATATAATCGTTGAAATTTTCTATCTATTTTTGTGAATAAGAAAAACTTAGAGAGGAAAACAACGAGATAGATTAACACAGAGTAAAAATAGCGACACGCAACGTGTGTAGACAAATAAGAAGGCCGTCATATTCCTGAATTATTATCGATACCTAATTAATTGAAAATGCTAACTCCACGATTTGAACTAACTCAAACAGAAGACGAAGTTATCGTAACGGTACACGCGCCTTACGCAAATATAAAAGACACAGAAGTATACGTCGAAGAATATGACTTCAGATTTTATTCCGCCCCGTATTATTTGAGGTATAACGAATCTTATAACTGATTTCATTCTCTCCTGTGATAAATGACAGTTTTTAAATTCGTTATATCGTATTTTACAGACTGAATCTTCCCGGCAAGATAATAGAGAACGATTCATCATCAGGATCTTACGACGCTGATAAGGGAGATTTTGTCTTGAAATTCTCAAAGGTCAACAAAGGTGAAGAATTTCAAAACTTGGATATGATAACGACATTGTTAGCTCCACCGAAGAAGAGAAGCCACGTTATTCCTACTATCGAAGTTATCAGTAAGATAATCACAGACTCATTTTCAACAAGATCAATCGTCAAACTTTACCATCAATATATAAAATTTTAAGGCAATCCTGTCGTCAGTTTGGCCCAAGGAACCAGCGCCGAATTACAAACCGAAGATACGATATGCGACAACGACCAAAACATACTTCAAGATGATGACGACAAAGACGGGGATCAATGGTTCGTACACCAAAATCCTCACGAGGAAAGTATAAAGACTTTTATACAGCCTCCGACCTACGGTTTTGGTAGCAAAACTTCTGGCGCTTTGGCGTCCTTCGAGGTTTGTTAGGCACCTTCAATATCATTAAAAATTCGAATTTTAAAACTACCACATTGTCTGATTGAATTTACTCAACATCAGGCGGGATGGACAGGTGAAATAGTGGATCTACCAATGCCTGATTCTACGCCATCATCCGAGCGTTCGTGTATGAGGCAAAAGCATGAGTTTGAACAGTTTAGCGAGGAACATTACATGGCTGATTTAATCCAGGAGGAATACATAAGACCTTACATTGACTTTGAAGCAGAATGGGAGTCTCTAGAAGGCACCGAAATAGTCATTAGCGATACGGAGAAAGATTTATTGAAGGAATTACATAACAAAGAATATTTACTGGACAGTAACGAAGTCAAGATAATATCACTAGGATTGGTCGACATATTATTTGCCAGTTGTTATAATCATAGAACAACCATGGGTGAGAATACAGTGGAAAGCGGATGGACCATCAACAAATTAAGCTCCACATTGTGCTGGTTTCAGGTCAGCAATAAAGCCGATTGGAGACTTCTTTCATCGCTCGTAGTTTTAGACATAGTTTAAAGTTATTTCAGATTTATACTTCTTCAGTTTTTGAGGGGAATATTCTACGTTTATATACTTGCGACAACCACTTTTCTTATGTAAACTCAATCTGTGTCAGGTAAAGCTTCATTAAATCTGAAATAATTTTAAAATATGTCTTAAAATACGAGTAAACTCATCCAAGCGTATCAGTGGTCTGATAAAAATGACTTCACACGCTTGAACAATCAACGAGTTAGAGGTGATATTTAAATGGATAAAAACGATTAATAAATTACAGGAATTTAACAGTCCCGAAGATGTTGTAACTGCCTGTATACGGAGATCTCTGTGTTATCCCTTGTATAGGAACTGGGAGCTGGCCGTGAAAGTATTCGAAGATGTTAAAACCGTTATTAGCTTAGGTTTGTAACAATTTCATGATATAACTGTTCGATTATACTTCCTCTAAGATAATAACTGACATTGTAATACAGTTCGCGATTTTTATTAGGTAAAAAGTATATTTTAAAACGTTTGTGCGAAATACACGATCTCTTCAACAATTCTTACGAACCTCGCTACATTCTGAATCAATTGTACATAAAGGATTACATGATTTGGTTGCAACAGACGCCAGTATCGTTACTCGAATCTCTAGCCGCGAATCTGAGCAAGGTAGGTAGTTGGTAATAATAAGAAACAAAAATTTTCTGGCAAACTTGACTCCTCTCTTCGTCATTAACTTATCTCAAATCGTTTCTTCAGGTACATCCAAACAAAGTCGAAATGGGCTTGGATCTTGTTGAATTGGAAGCAGCAGCGCTATCTGTACAAGAAGAAGATTTAGTTATCGAAAATGCCATCCATGAAATGGTAGACGAAGTAGACAATCTCGTGATTGACGATAAAAAAGATGATAAGTAAGTTTCTTAACGCCATAATTTCAGAAATTCATAGTACATATAAATGATCTGGACTCTGATCCGAGCAGCCTTCTCATATTCAGATATTCAAAAGCGTTGTGAATTTCATAAATGATAATTGAATGTATTTTTAAGGCCCAAGTACACTTACACTATGGAGAGCAAAAAGTTCTTAGACTATTTGTAAGTTGAATGATTACTACGAGAGTTTGGTTTTTCATATCTTTTAACAACATTAATTTACTATTAATTCGGAATTCGGAGTTCAAGAGGGGTGGCATGGTCACAAAATTTAACATCTATACACCCTAAAGCGTTATCTAATATGTTGTCTAACGTTTTTATTGATTGGAGGACGAACATACTCCACGAAGTCATTTTTCACTAAAACATTAATCATCCCAAAACAGTTTTTGCGACCTAACTTGGAACACCAAAAATTATGTTCATTGTTTATTCACCTATGCTAAAGGCAATTATGTTTGTATGTGTGGAATGTTGAGAAGTTTTAATCCAAAAGCTAAAGAAATTACCGAGACACTAAGATCTTGCGTTCTATAAAAAAAAAAAAATGGTGACAATTTACGATGGCGAAACTTTATGGCAACATAATCATGATTAATGAAGAAAAAGTAATGAGATACATTGTACAGTACTGCATTTTGTGTATTTTCAATTATAGATTGAGAAGAGGTAGTTCGAGTTCATCGGACAGCAGTGATACAGATTCCGAATCCGAATCTGACGACAGCAGTAGTTCAAGTAGTAGTAGCAGTGAGGGAAGCCTTGATTCCGACGACACCACGGAAGCTGAATGAAAAATAGCGTGTAAATCTGATTAAATTGTTATCGATACATTTTTTTTTCCCTCAATAATTATATTGGCAAATTTTTTTATTTATTTAATATACGTGGCAAACGATTTACGTCTTATAAAGCGATGATAATATATGAAAATTATCATGACATAAGTACTTAAGGGTGTCTGAAGCAGGGGAAGCTCAAGCTGCTACATGTTGATTTTTCGAACTACACTTGTAGGGCCGAGTTCACAGAAAAATGTGGAGCTTTTGATTATAAGATCTAAATTATTGCTTATCTATGAACAATTTTCAAGGTCATATTCCAGAATACTGAAATTGACTGACTGCCCCTATTTATCCTCTTTATAATTCATATATACGTTTTTTTTATTGGATATAAATGTGTAGGGCCGTGTAGGTGAAATAGACGGGGTTCTAGGACATTTCAACCAGCTATAATGGTTTTTGACATCGAGTCCTCAATCGGCTACGAATTCTCAGAATTCGGATTACTTTCCGACTTGGGATTGCGATAGAACTATTCCTGCCGTAATATTGTTGTGCGTGAAATAATTATCAGTACATGGCAAGTGCAGGAAATCATTATATTGCCGAAATGCGATTCCAGTCGGCCGGCGCGGCGGCCATGTTTATTATTTCAGTGTGAATTCAGGATCATTTGTGACCAAACTCCACTATTTTGTGGACAGAGTTTGTATACAAGGGATCATTTTTACACAACAGATCCTCAGAATAACTTTTTATTCTTAAGAATTCAGGGGGAGGGAAGGGGAATTCACTCTTAGGCGTGTATACAATTTTATGTGCTGATACCAACTTGCCCTCGGACACCCTTAAATTCTCAACAATTGTTTTTTTTTAAATCTTCATTCAATATAACGGCGTCTAATGATCCAACGGAGTATTAGTTTATTCCTATTACTTGGATATAACTATACTATATAGTTTTGATATAAACTTTATGATCTTAATTCGCCACTTTGTGTTAATTTCAATTTTCACTATGCGGTCGCCCCCTCCCCCCGCCCTTTTTTTCTAATTAAAACGTTACACAGTCTGTTACAAAGTATAATTCTAGTTGACTGTAAAATTCGCCCGTCATTGGAGAATTAATTAAATAAAAAATTTAACCAGAATTTGAACTGGCCTTGACTTGAAATTCTCAGCAATCATACGTTTGAAAAAAATATCCAATTCTATATCAAATATCACGTTTTTTTTCTCCACTCGACAACCAGGTATTATCTTACTGTATATATTGCAAATAATCACATTCATTAGGTATAAGGTAGGTGAGCTGATTTGCTTAGCTATAATAAAAAAAAAAAAAATTGTGCCTTGTTTGCTATTCATGAAATAGTCTGTTACGTGTTCACAACGATAAAAGGCTGACCTCATCTTCACATAAAATTATTGGTTTGCACCGGAATCACATCAATGCAGAATATACTCCCTAAAAATTTATAGAACTTTCGATGAACGATGCGACCTGTACTCTACGAAGACTATTCTTTTTTTTAGGTGCAATCAATCCATGCAATACAAGGTTCATGAAATTTCAAATAATTTCGAATGATGTCTAAAATTACGATTAATAAGCTGTGAGGTAATGGCTAAGGATGCAAAAGTACATAGTATCATTCATCAATAAGTTTATTTATTTATTACCACTGTACATTATTAGTCAATAACATAGTCTAGCCATGGAAGAAGTTTACTGTAATGCAACAACAGTTTATTTTCTATATCCTCGTCAGTCGAAGAAGTTTCTTCTACGGTAGACTGCTTTTCTTGAACTACATCATCAGATATGTCTTGGTTCTTAACAATCGCCTCAAAATTCTGATACTCTGTTTTACTTTCCTCGATAATTGTATCGTTCTGACTTGTCTCTGTAACATTTACAGCCTCGTATCCCTCCATCTGTTTTTCGTTGTCCTAAAATTTAAACAAACATTTGTATTCAGAATTTACGACTACTATACTAGCTTCTTATCAAAAGGTCAGAAAAATATTACCTTTTCACGCTCTTCCTCATTGGTCGGCAGTTCCATACCCATTTTTTTCGGATAGTTTCTATTTCCAGAGTTTCTCCAATACTCAACGTCTTCCCCGTAAAAACCAGGGCTTTCGTCTTTCCCAAACACCACATCTTGTAGATCTTTACCTTTGCTATGTCTGTGGCCTTTGTTACCATGATTATTCTCAGTGTGTCGATGATTCGTGCCATTTTCTTCACTCCCGAATTCGACCTGGTCATCTTCTTCGCCTGTATGACCTTCGTCTCCATTACTCTTGTTGTAAGCAGATTCAAAGCCTGCTTCTTCCTCTTTTGATACGAATGGATCATCGTATTCTAGATGTCCGTGATATTCTGGGCTTCCAAACTTCAGCACTAAATACTCATGTTTTTTCATCGGCTCTTCAGACCGGTGAATGTGAGGAGCATGCATTATTATTCTAATCGGCATTATATAGTCAGAGTTATCGAACTGTTCATCAGCATTTGATTCGCCGGATGTTAGTGCCGTTTTATTTATATGATTATCGGTTTCCTCGCTATTTGAAAAGACTGAAGTATTCAAGCTCTCCGAATTAGAGAAATTGTCATTAGCGTAGCTACTGTTCTTTCCCCCGTAATTATTCTCTACTTCTTCATAATATTTCCAATCATTCTTCGGATTATACGACTCCGTAAATCCACTATTATCAGCTTCGTGATTATCGCTAATATAATACGTCTGTTCAGTGCTATTGGATCTCTCATCTTCGATGCTTTCAACAGTTGTGGATTCCGGAATGTCCGTAGTCGCAGTAATGATAGTTGTTGACGAATCGCTGTCATTCTGTGATTCCATACTTTCAGTGATATTCAGACTATCCCCAATAGCTAGAGGAGCTTCGTCCTTGTTATCGCCGATATTGTATTCAGTTAGATTTGGAGCTTGAGAATATGCTTCCAGGTAACTATCATTGGAGGTTGAATCTCCAGTCGACATTAATGCACCGTGTCTTGTGCTGTTACTCAAATCCGCATTGGCTTTGCCTTGTTTAACAATAGCAGTTCCATTCAAAAGTTGGATAACATTTTCAGGAATATCATGTGACTCTGTGACATGATGTATTTTCTTTGCTGTGTTATCAATCTGATCAAGATTGTACTTTTTAACAGCGATTTCCTTCATTTCTTTGATATTCCAGTTGTTCAGTACCAAGTCTGGGTTCGGTTCAGTAACAGATTCTGTGCCATGAGTTACTGTTGTGGTTTCAAGCTGGATAAATGATAACAACTCAATAAGTATAAGGCTCAATGCTTCTTGCTTACCTCTTCATTAACTTACATCACATCCTCCGCATGGCTGTTCTTTGTAAGTTGAAAGTATTGCAGCTTTGACGTAAGGAAAATGCAATATGCTCCATGGAACGATCACTCTGTAACTCAGCCTTCCGCATCTGATAATTGATTCGAGATTTGATTACTTGATAGAAACTTCATTCTTCTGAGTCCCATGCGGTTTTTATATGGTCAAAAATCTTCTTACTTATCGATTACTATAACTTGGTCCCTGGAAGCAGCAAGTTTTTCCCAAATTTTAAGCCCTTCATTATCCTGAATGAAAGTAATATCAGGATCAATTTTCTTCTTCAATTCTTCTCTGGTCTTTTCTATTTCTGTAAATGCTCGATATTCAGCAGTTTCGGCTGCGCCCCAAGCTTCTCTTTCGTCTTCTATATCCACATTGCTCACCGTAGCTTCCGCCTTCACGGAATTGATGACAAAAAATTTGACACCAGTTATCCCAGACCTTTCTAAACGACCCTGAAGCATTTTCAGCCTGTGGACAAGGTGCGATAAAAGTGTGATAGCAAATCGGGCCAATCTCATTCCCAAAAATTTGTTTTTGCCAAACGAATCGTATCTAGTTGTTGTATGATGTCATTTAAAGATCGCAGGGAATTGAATGATATATGCTCATGAATATAATGTGACGTAATCCAGGTTTCGAGTAATATGTATACCGTATCTGTCTAGATGGATATATAGTTGAATTAATGTTAACTTTATAATTGGTAGATTGCGAGAATTGCTTCGGCGTCTTGTATAAAATTAATTAATTCGCTCGTGCATGCAGCAATTAGCAGTTCAAAGTAAGCATGCAATAAACCTAACGAATTATCAATTTAAAGATCTGAAATAGTTGCATGACAAATATAACGTATGATAAATAAGAAGAAAACGGAGTCGTTGAAGTCTACACGATATTAGTGACCCCGGGTTATCGGCTCACAGCTAAAATTGCAGTTTCAGCATTTTTGGCAAAGCTATGATCTTCTCGGTATGAGCGTTTTTTTCAATAATTGATAATAATCTTGTGCAATTTTGCACGAGGTTGCATTACTGCTAGTCTGACACTGGTAATTAGAAGACTATCAACAGAACAGATCGGTAAATTAGAAATATTTTCAACACTTTCGTTTATATCAAGATAAATAATGAAAATCGTTTTCCTGTTGATAAAATCGAACAATATTGAAACACCTATTTGCAGAGTATAAGACAAAAGGTTTGAGTCATATTTCGATAAGATTAATCAGACGTAATGTATTCATGGAATTTAAGAAGTTTCAGCAACTCCATTACATAGAGTTAATTGTAAATAGTATAAATACCTTGCAGGATATATGAATGATAAAATATAGTTATACTCACATAGTAGCTTGTCGATGACTGTATTCCCATGAGGCATCTAAAAATGCTAAAACGTTTATGAAACCAGGTTTTTCCCGCCAACTATTAACTACAACACATTCTTCAAGGTATCCAATCACATTTCCCTCCTTTTTTACTCTTATCAACGCTGCCGCTGACGAAGTACCACCGGTCCAAGATAGACCGGAAATTGTGTTGACGGGAAGACATCCGGATTGGATAATCAAAGCCAGGAATCCAAACGCCGCGAAGAATCGCATCTTATTGAACTGTAGTCAGAAAATTTCGTGTCATGTTCAATAAACCAGCTTATCAAGCATCTGCAGAATACTTGTGACTTATAATTTTTTTACAGAATTTTGGTAAACTTATTGTTCAATTTGTCGACAAAAAATTTGATGGAACGAACATTTTTATAAGCGCGGTATAAAAAACAATTAAGTTTCAGCCAATTATCTAATGTCCAATTGAATTCTCATTCTTCTATATTTTCTTAACTAGTTAGGCGACGCGCGGGCCGGATCGTTAGTAATATTATTAATTAATTGATTAAAATTGAATACATACTTACAAAAATCAGCCGTTTGAGCACAGGACGCATATAAGTTGTACGGGCGGGTATCGGTTGAAAACTGCTTCGGAATTCAAATCCGTTTTCCCAGATACATATTAATATTGCGCAGCTGCTGACATTGGTCCTGAACTTCTCCCTCTCAAACTATATAACATCAACGCATCTCTTCAGCAGCTCCCTCATATATATTCTCAAACTTACCCGCATCTTGCGCGCGTATAATATATATATATATAGGTATATATATTCATATATACGTTACCCGCGTTTATTATAGTCGTCAAATAAACATAAATATACACTATAGACATATACGTTATACACGTGTAGATATATATAATCTATGAACATGTATTACGAATCAGAAACACGAAAATTTCAGACATATAGACACAGGCTCCTCTATGCCAACAATTTTTACTCTTTGATGTATAGAGAGTTTAAAAGAAATCTTATTACACAGCTATTACAGTTTTAAATTTGTTCAGAATCAATGATGATACGTAATATAATATAAACGGGGGAATATTTTTCGCCTTAATGATATGTATAATAAGAGCTGTGGGAAATTCTAGACGTTTGTCTATAAGGAGACACATCTGCTATTGCTTTCGTTAGAAATGTTATAGAGTATGAAAAGGAAAAAGAACGAGAATTGTTTTTACGATCGTTTTTCACTCGTGTCTAACGTTTGGATATATACATATAAACATTATGTCCACATGTTATATGGTATATTCTAAGACAGGATCTATTTTATCTTTTAAATGACTATGTCTATAGCCACGAGCGTGGATTCTTCCTTCATGTTTTTCGTCCCTTAAGCAAATATACGTAATATTATAATATATATTGTATAATCCTTGGGGCGAAGCTTTGAAGAGGATTATTTATGAGAAACAGCTATAGAGATGGATAAACGCTGTTATGTTAGCGGTAGAGAAATTTTTGAATACCACGTAAAAACGCGGTAATATATCTTTTAAATATAATCCAATTACACCTATAATCATCATAGAAAGCTATGCAATAAAGTGAAAACTAAATGAGGATGTGAAAATTAGACAAATTTTCAGTTATTGTGATAACTAACGTAAATAATACACGGATATCCTGTTTTAGGACTTTATAAATCAACTGTGGACTCAATAACTATAGCTAATCGTTTGTTCGATCAGTCTGCCAATTTTTTTACATACAGTTTCTATACGTAGTTATAACGTGCAGTAGAGATTCTCACGAATATATGTTCGTTCAGCTCTAAAAAATTCGAGAAAATTCAGATCGTCGTATTTTTGAGCATACGGATTTCAATAAACTGAAAATCTATACAAAATTCAATATTTTACGGCATTCTTAGTATGCGCCAAAATGACATCAGTATTGTGTAGCCCTACAAAGTTGGATCCAGTTTGGACTAAAATTGACTTTAAAATTAAGTCAACAGTTGACTCTTGTCATATTCGCAGAGCTCACTTTAATCTATGCTGATGGCCAGATGATCTAAGATACGAAGGATTTTTATCATCGTAATTTGTAGATAACATTACGTAGAATAAGGATATAAAACAAGATATCTGTGTATTATTTACGTTAGTCATCATAATCCGCGAAAATGTAACTCATTTTTATATTCTGAAAAAAAAAAATGAGTTCAATGATTCATATCCAATGAGGGTTGTCTTATATTCTTTGAATTCATGTCGGAATATTCTGAAATTAAAATTTCAAATTTATTTCCGAATTTTATATTATTTTTCGAATGTCTCGTATTTCGGATTTGCTTGAATGAGTTGCAATTCTTCGAATCTTTAAAGCTTGTTTGTTAAACCACCCTCGCAGTTTTTGAGGGTATATAATTCGAATGGCATTCAAGCTATCTGATTTTTGTCAATCAGCTTTGAAAGTTTTGATTTCCGGATCTGTTCATTTCGAGTTTATCAAAAATTTTTACAATAAAATCAAACTAAGCTGATTATTATTGACGAGACTGATATCTTGCTTTGCCATACTAGGGTATAATGTGCTATGTTGTATTTTCGAGAAAAAAATGTTTGGTACGCGAAGTTCTCTTTATTGTTTAAATTAGTAAGTTACTAATATTTTGCAGTCCTTAAGTATAATTGTTTGTGCAAATATCATAGTTTCTTGAAATTTTTGCCACATATTATTTTACGAGGCAATTAGTAGTCGATTTAAAAATGCGAATAATTCTTAATGCAAATAATTGATCATTGATCCGTAACTCGTAATTCGCTTTCTTCGTCTGAAAACTCTTTATACGTATAATAGAATAAGAGGATAAATGATGAATTATCATAACAAAGAGAGACAGAGATTGTCACGTGAACTTTTACTGTCTGTGATTAGAAGAACAGTGTATCCCTTGTTTAAACGCATTTCTTTTCCCGTTTGCTGTCTGCCAAGACCCTGCAGACTCATAAGACTCAAGACTTAAGACTGAAACACTTCAGAGCGTCAGACTATAGTAATTTAAGTAATGGGACGCAGTCGGGTCTAGACGTTCGTCTGATTGATACGTTCTTGATCGTTCACATTTTCACGGGCAAGGAAGTAAGCCCGCAGAGTCGTTCATTCCAAGTTCCAAGATCTACTATTCATACGTATTTTTTTTTATTTTTTTAATAACAACCGGAAGCCAACGAGCTGCATTTTTTAAGGTAAAGAAACTGGGATCTTAGTCAAGAAACAAAGTAAGAATAATTATTTCAAAAATAACGAAAAACGTCTGAGTTTTCATTTTTTTTTTTGGATCAAAAAGTTCTCTTTTTCGATAATGAGTTTCAACTAATAAGGGCCAACATATATCTTGATATAAAATTTTAGATTCAATTGTTACAAAGTTTTATACTGATCCCAAACTCTGTAGGTGCATTCGAGATTTTGAATTATAGTAACGCAAGCATAGATATGTTCCTCTCGAATGGAAGAAAGGTTTTGCTGTTTATTACAACGATTTTAAACGTTTGTTATAACGATTCCTTCGAGTTCGATCAACCGAAGAAAATAGTCTTATCAAGTGGGATTATTTCGGATGAAAATCGCACTACTGTAGATTTTTTAAACACCAGCCCGAAGAATAACGAACTTAAGCAAATCAGTTTTTCTAATATTCAAAAAGGAAAAGTTGAAGTTCTGTCACAGTTGTTAAAAATCCAAGTAGATAATTTGCGCGATAAATCAGACCAGGTAATGATATCACATATTTCATCAATCATTTAAAACAATCATTAATTTCCACATGAGTGAATGATAACAATTTATTCTCCTCATCATAGGTGGAATTGGTTTTTCTTGTTGACGCATCAGCGTCTGTTGGATTGGAAAATTTCAAAAGTGAGTTAAATTTCGTTCGCAAATTGTTGTCTGATTTTACTGTAGCCCCATCAGCAGCTCGTGTAGCTGTTGTAACTTTTGGTGGTAAATCAAGGATAATAAGACACGTAGATCAGATATCGAATGCCAAAGAGAACAATCATAAATGCAGATTGCTCAATCAGGAATTAGAAAACATCACATACAGTGGTGGAGGAACTTATACTCGAGGTGCTCTTCTCGAAGCCCTTGTAAGTCTCAAAGAACTGATAAGAGTTCATCATTTTTAAATAAAAATTATGCAGTATAATTCATAGGATTCTATTATGTCATGACTTCTGCTTTCACAGGATATTTTAACACGAAGTCGTTCTGGGTCTCGAAAAGCTGTTTTTCTGATTACTGATGGGTTCAGTAACGGT
Source organism: Tenthredo notha (assembly GCA_914767705.2). Taxonomy (NCBI): domain Eukaryota; kingdom Metazoa; phylum Arthropoda; class Insecta; order Hymenoptera; family Tenthredinidae; genus Tenthredo; species Tenthredo notha. The sequence goes on from OU611916.1 coordinate 5,010,242, forward strand.
GGAGACCCTCGGCCAGCTGCAATTTTATTGAAACAGTCAGGTGTGGTCATTTTTACTTTTGGAATCAGGACAGGAAATATTGAAGAGCTGCACAGCATAGCTAGCGAACCTGGGTACACGTACAGCTACCTTTTGGACAGTTTTCCTCAATTTGAAGCTCTGGCTCGCAGAGCCTTGCATCATGGTAATGCATGCCTCTTTAAACTCTTAAAATTATTGCAAGACTAGTTTCAAATTTCTTGTTTATTCTAGAAGGAAAATGCATTTCAAATTTGCCCTGCGGAATGCTTTTCTATTCGTTTTGTACAAAACTCTGGCACGCACACTAAATAAAGAGATTTTTATGGACTCGATGATAAAGTACTCATATTGCAGATCTGAAGGCTGGTGATTATCTTACTGTGAATTCTCTCCAAGATTGTGATCTACTTTGCTCTAGTAATTCGACAGAACAAAATACTACACAATGCTGTGACACTAACGCATCTTGTGCTTGTGGAATAGCGACTGGTCACTACGCTTGCTTGTGTCACGCAGGCTATTTCGGCTCTGGATTTTACGGTTCTTGTGAACGTTAGTATCGCACTGCTGGTTTTATCATTATTGATATCCTTCTGCGCACCAGAATTTTCACCAGACTTTTTCACGACTCTAACAACTTGCAGCCTGTCCTAATGGGACATTTGGACTAGGAAATATCCCTGGGGATTCAAAGGCCGTTTGTATTCCGTGTCCAGATCTAAATCATGTGACTATTAAGAGTCCCGCAACTAATGTGACCGATTGTAGCTGTGCGGCTGGGTTTACTACAAATGGCAATAAATGTGAAGGTAAGTTGAATATAAGTGAAACACAATTCTTTGAAGGAATAAACGAAAAATTAAAAGCCTTCAGGATGTGTAAGCGCATATGGTTTCACGATGTGAAATTTTTATGAGTATTGTTAGAAATGTAACATGGATATCATGGTAAGTATATCGCATGAAAAAAATGTCGTAGGTTTTTAAATAAATCCTTTGCCGGCTGCAATGGTAGGGAAATCTCCTGGTATGAGAATTCTTTCTTCTATAGGGTATTTCAATATGTAAGGACCATATCTTTCCAATATGAAATCTGGCTTAGCCGCAAGCCATCCGTACTGAAAATAAATTTCATAGATAATAGGGGATTTCCGGTTCTCTTGTTGTACACTGCAGATCTTGACTCTATAGCAAGATATTAAACCCCCATCTACCTGACCTGTAGTGGTTTCAGGATAAGGTAGCGAAGTCCTCTTGTCCTTTTCCGGCTCCTTAATTTTCAATTCGCCTTTTCTCTCCTCGCATAGTTTTTTCTCCTCTTCAAGGATCTGTCTTTGAGTTAAAATTCGTTCATAATCGCAATGCTAAAAGATTACACATTCACTATCAAGTTGTGAAAAATGATTGCCTCCAAAAATCTAGCCCTCAGAATAATCATCTATGACCCATTAAGAGCTGAGGTGAAAATAGTCTGTCTACTTACTTGTACTCGTCGAGTATCCATCCGTAGCGTCTAGACCAATTATTGTGAATTCTTTTTGTCTGATTAACGCTTTCCTCGAAATTTTTACAAGCAGCCACAAAATCGACTGACTTTCCGCTACGGAAGTTCATCATTTTTGTCGTACAATTATTGTCTTCGTGCACTTAATTTTCATAAAAATATTCAAACATACAACTTTTTTTGTCGAACAATTGAAGGAGATATATACAAATGAATGCATCGTTCTTTTTACAAATATGTATATCTGGTGGTGTTGAAAATTATCTCCTATTTTATTTTCACCGTATCATAATTAATCTGTAATATTGACAGCTATAACTTGTCCGAAGTTACGAGTACCAGATAATGGATATCTGGTAAAAGCAAGTGCTTGCAATAACGTGGTGAATGCGGCGTGCGGAGTACGTTGTAAAATTGGTTTCCATCTCACAGGCGACAGTATTCGACTTTGTAGTAAAAGTGGAGCTTGGTCTGGGAATGAGACCCAATGTCTGTGTGAGTATAGCTTAAAAAAAAAAAAAACGAAAACACACACTATAGCAATTCCGTATTGCTTCAAGAAATTATAAGATTATCATTTCCATGGGAGAATTCGAATACATATCCGATTCTGATTTAATGAAATCCTCATTATAATTACATACCAGTGAAAACATGCCCAGCTTTAAGAGCCCCAGTACATGGAAATATCCGCTGTGAGCACGAAGACGAGCGACAAGTATTAAATCACGATCTATCAGCTTATCCGATAGACACGCATTGCGAATACAAATGTGATATTGGCCATCATTTACGCGGAAGTAGAGCCAGAAATTGTTTGCCTCTATCCAGATGGGACGGACTCAAAGTTTCTTGCAGACGTAAGTTTCTTCGCCTTCATTCGGCAAACAGTTACACAGATGTCCATCTACATATTATCAGAGGCTCTCCTGAAACTCAGCCGCTTTTGTTTTCGTTTTCTATGAATTATTTCAGATTTTTAGAACGAACCGTTTGGGATATGTAATTATTTTTTTCTTGTCAGGATACAAGGTCGTACGAAAAAACTGTAAGTGCCAAAAAGTTATAGTCTGACCCGTTTCTTACATATATTTTTATTCTTATCTCCCAGATAATCTGAAATTATTCATAGAAGGCTCTCTTAAGTATAGTTCTACAAACTGGCGGATTACAAAAAATATCCGCGCAGTCGTTGAAGAAAAAAAAACAAAACGAAAATGGCTGGTTTAACAGAAAATCTCTATGGTACTGATAATATCATCACCAACAGCAATCAAATGTCAGCCTCTGAAGTCCGTCCCAAACGGTCAATTAACTCCTGAGACTTGCACTGGGTTTAACAAACTGTCTTTCGGTACGATCTGTACTAACCGATGCAAACCAGGTTTCACTCGGAAAGGACCTGAGAATAAAGTTTGCGCTGGACGTACTGGTTCTTGGTCGCACCGTCGCAGTGTCATGCAATGTATTGGTAAGCGATTGCAATTGGATTTTGATATTTCATACTAATTACCATTTTTGAATGGTTCCACCCAGATAATACTCCGCCAACTGTTATTTGTCCTTCGAATTTCACCGTTGAGACATTACCACGAAAAAATTACGCCATTGCTAATTGGACTGATGCTGTAGCAGCTGATAATGCCGAAGTTGCGCCTACGGTGTGGAGCGAGCCATTTGTCACAGCTCTATCAGAAATGGAAATTGGAAATCATGTAATTACTTACACAGCTCAAGATGCGAGCAAAAATAGGGCGGAATGTTACTTCAGTGTTACTGTTATCGGTAAGAATCGATATTTACGGTAGTTGAATAATCGTTGTGTGATACGTATCTTGTGCAGATTAGCAATTCATTATAGACAGGGAACCACCAACTGTTGAAAACTGTGTCGATCCTCCGATTTTTTTAATCGAGAACAACCAAGGAGCGAGTAATATCACTTGGGACGAGCCTGTCTTTTATGATAACTCTAAACTTCCGGTAAAAATTAGCAAGAGTCATGTACCAGGGAAAGAGGTTTTTGACGTTGGGACAACCAGAATTGTTTACACCGCTACAGACACCTCGAATAATGTTAGAACCTGTGTAATCAACATCACAGTCCAGGGTAAATGCAAAATCACTCCGAATTTATGACATAATGCTTCGTTGAATTGACTGAAACCGTTGGATACTGACAAAGAGAGTATCAGGCCTCCGAATGATGGATTTATTTGTGCCAAAATATGGAATCCATACTATCTAATTGGCCTTCTCTTTCTCCATCACGATTTATCATATTATCGAGCGATTTGTCGGAACCTCACCATTGCTTTGGAATAATTCGTTCACACTTGACTCTACGAGACTCTATCATTGAACCTTCATTAGTATACGATGAAAACGAATGCTCAAGGCATTATCTCGCCATATTTAACGTTTGTCACCTCATCGCGATTATCAAACTGCTAATATGATAAACTGTGAATAGAGTGAAGAAAGGCCCATTACCAAATAAGGGCTCAATATTTTGGCCCGAGGAAGCACCTCTGGAAGTGTGGGAAGGATCCATCACCCAGACGCCTGCTTACTCTCCTTTGGCAAGTATCGGGGTTCCATTCTTATGAATGCCGTATTTCAGATGCGTGTGAAAATCTTCCATCTCCAATAAACGGATATAGCGACTGTGCCGCATTGCAAGAGGGCATGCAGTGCAGGTTAACATGTGCTGAGGGCTATGCTTTTGTACTCGAACAACCAGACTCAAATCTAATCGATGAAAATGTTACTTTGAGTTGTAGTAAGGATAACCATTCGTGGAACAATGGTCTTCCTGATTGTTCTGGTTAGTATATGAATTGCTCGATGTGTATAGTATGCAAAGACATGATCGAATCATTCAGTAAAGTTGTCGTATCGAACACATGGCTTTTTATGGAACATACCGACATATTCATTGATCAACAACATTGTCTGAATACTTCTAGCGACGCAGGTGCCATACGCGATAGAACAGGATCTCACTGTTCTTTTCAACGCAAATACTTCTGGTTGTAAAGATCGAACGGCTCTGGATCAGGTGAGTGTGAATTTTGAGTTCAGGTGCATTTATTTGACCGAAAAATTCCCTCGGTCAAGATTGACTATACCCAATTGAATAATTATTCCAAAACAATCGTCTGATTTTTCGTGCACATTACATAAAAGTTTGAATTAGTTCAAGAAGAGCTTTAATGATTTTTGTTCATCGGATTTCACCAGCTCAGTAGCAGTATAAAATCTGGCTTGGAGTCCCAGTTACTGGATTGGTGTGACAATGAACTTGAATGTAATATATCGCAGTCTGATCTCATCTGCAAAGACGAAAGTGGTGAAAAAAGCTCCACCGCAGATAAATTTAGTCACAGATTAAGAAGGCGTGTGCCGTTGCAGTCACGTCGTTCAACGCATCGCGAAAATACGACGATCAAGGCATCTAATAGTAGCGGTAAACAGAACAGCAGGAAACGAAATGACCAGGAATGGGATAAAATCGAAGTCAAGTATAAGATTATTGGTAAATATCCAGCATGAATTTTCCTGCTTTTTGAAATTCGATATGGCTAATATTTAGTTGTTATTTTAATCAGGTAAAATAATTGAAAACAATAGGAATAATCCCAAGCAAGGAATAGCTAAGTTGAGAGAGAAATTTGAAAAAATGAACAAGAATGGTCAGTTGAATCTTTATGACATTAAAACGAATCAGGAAATTGGAAGAATTGCGCTGAATCTTGACGTACTATTCGGACAGCCTAATGAGCTTTGCCAGGTCGGGAGTATTCTGAGAAAAGGCAGCTGTGGTGAGATTTCTACTGCTCATGAGTTATGCCCTATCTTATCGCAATGAAAACCTTGAATATTTCGTTACAGTAAAATGTCCGCTCGGTACATTTCACAACGGGACAAGAAACCAGTGTCAATCTTGTCCGTTTGGAAAATATCAGGACATCGTTGGTTCTGGGGTGTGTAAAAATTGCCCGGAACATAAGTCGACCAGAAAAATGCGCTCGAGTAATCCGGCGGACTGTTTGGGTGAGAGATACTGTTTTCGAAAAATGAGTCACCGCAGAATTGGAGATTCTGTCACAATACGCTAACTTCCATCTTTTCCTGTCTCAGAACTTTGTCCTCCCGGTTATTATTCCCGTCGTAAACGTCATCGCAAGTCAACGCTGGCCCTTGAACCCTGTATCACTTGTGAAATTGGCTTTTATCAGCCTGCTTATGCCCAGTCAAAATGCATACAGTGTCCACAAAACATGACTACAATAACTCGTGGTACTGGTGATGTTAATCAATGTCTTCTGGTAGATGACATCGACAAAGATCCTTGCAGTGAAAGCCCTTGTCAGAATGAAGGAAATTGTACCAAGGTCGATAATGATTTCAGCTGCAAATGCGTCGGAGATTTTATCGGCAAGTTACCATCCTTCTCAATTTTGCAAATTAGCTAGATTTGTGAAACTGTAAAGAAAATTTTGTTTTCTTTAGGATCTTTATGTGAAATATTACCCGATCCATGCAACTCTTCACCCTGCCTGAACGAAGGACGATGTATACTTTCAAATTCGTCAAAAGTTCCGCTGGAACGGAAGTGTGTCTGTAAGGAAGGATATTCGGGAGTCAATTGCGAGGTAATGATCGTTTGTCATCAATTATGATCACAGAATTAATTTGGAATCATTATTCTCTAGATTTACATTGACGAATGCCTGATGAATCCATGCCAGAATAATGGAACATGTATAAGTACCGAGGATGAATTTCAATGCGTTTGTCCAAATGGATTCGAAGGTGAGTTGGAATTGAAATACACCGATTTTTGGCTAATATTTTTCTAGGATGAATTAAAATTCATTGAAACTAGCTGATCTATTTCATCGATAGGTATTAAGGTATTAGGTTTGACTTGAAATAAATGGTTTAAATATTGCAGGTGAGGTTTGTGAAATAGAATTGAACCATTGTGAGGTATCACCTTGCGAATCAGGATCGATTTGTAGCAGTGTCAATGCTACTTGGCAATGCGATTGCAAACCTGGTTTCTTAGGTCGCCGTTGTAACCGACTTCCCTGCGACTGGCTACCGTGCCATGCAAACTTTACTTGTGTCAATATTGAAGAGACTAATGCGACGAAGGAAAGCTACAGGTTTCTCTTAACATTATTGTGTAAAAAATTGCATGTGTCATGGATCGTTCAATGAGTTTGCTGCTTCAAGGGGACATAGATGAAAAATTTATCAACGAATAGGCATCCATATAATCTCCATCCACTTCAACTTGATGCTTTGAATTTTTCAGAACCAAATTTGACTATTAGCATGATTGAAAATTCTCTATCCTAGGTGCGAGTGTCCGGAGGGTTATACAGGCAAAGATTGCACGATACGTATAAACCATTGCGAAAATTTACCTTGTATGAACAACGGAACATGTGTAAATAGCCTGTTCAACTATACTTGTGATTGTTTGAAGGGATATAACGGTTCTGACTGTGAAACTGGTGAGTCGATAATTAATTGTTTCTGTAATTTTTTTGCCCAGATTGAAGTTTCAACGTTGAGTAATGTATTTATTTTTTTATATTTTTCATATAAAGAATTGTCGTCCGAGTATACGATGAACTTTCCTAGATCCGGTACTACGGATTACGTGATAATAGATGGACCGAGTAAAAACCTATCTCAGGTAAGCAAATTCGATTAAGATGTAATTGTATAGAAACGATATATAAACGTGAATAATAACTATTTCAGTTTACTGTTTGCTTGTGGCTTCAATCTGTTGATAAGATCAATTACGGCACTGTTCTCTCATACGCCACAAATACTTATGACAATGCGATTACACTGACAGATTACAACGGGTAAGAATTAAATTAGTAAAACTCAATACTTACACAACGAAAGCGCGGAAAATAAGTGAAATTGTTCATGTGCTGGAGCTAATGAGAATAATATACCCTTGAACTATAGAATTGCACAATTATTATGAATGAATTTTTCTCGGATATCAATCATCTTTTTACTTTCTTATGTTAGTGTTGATTCAAAATACGTTGGAATACCATAAAAACTCAATTAGGACTAAATCATCATTTTTGGACTTGGTGCCCGTTTTGGCCCCCTCTCTTCTACATCGACTCAATATGTTCTCCAATCTAAGCGTAAATCGATTCTCTCTTTAGGTTCGTTATTTACATAAATGGAAACAGGGTGGTTACTGATATTACAGCCAACGATGGCCACTGGCATTTCCTGTGTATCACTTGGGAGAATCTTCTTGGATCATGGAAAGTATTCGTTGATGGTATAGTCAAAGATAACGGTACCTTGCTGGCAGATGGAATGGAGATTGAAGGTAACGTTAATAAAATAGAAATTGATCAGATTTTCTTGAGACATCAGACAGTGTAGAAGATACTGATCAACACGAGTATTCGGTTATTCAGGGAATGGTACTCTGGTTATCGGACAAGAACAAGATTTTATGGGTGGTGGTTTTTCCGAATCAGAATCGCTACTGGGAAAGCTCACTTTGTTAGATGTATGGGACGAGGTTCTAGATGATGAATTTATCAAGAGTTTAGGTGAAAAGTGTGAAACTTATCACGGTTCGTTATACAGTTGGTCAGAACTTAGAGGGTATATTCGTGGTAATATTCAGGTGAGTTTAAATATCTAATTGAAACTTGCAGATGATCTTCTTTACATTTTGACTGTTTATCATCATCTGAAAACCTATTAGTGGTTGACGTCAACCGTTGCCTGTAACATGACATTTCAGAGGACATTCGTGCGCTTTCAGTCAGCGCATAATGAACTTGGGTTCCTCGATTTATTCATCATTATAAACGCCAACTGTTTATATCTCATAGCTTTGACATAACTTCTGATAGAACAATGAATTGTCATCAGGTACAAAACAGCAGTTTCTGTAATACTTGTCCTTTTCCTGCTGTACCATCCAGAGGAAACTTAGAATTGAGCAACGATTCATCGGAGATAGTATATACTTGTGAAAAAGGGTATCAGGTCAAATTTGGCAAAATTGAAAGCTTTGAGCTGAAAAGAAGGTGTCTAAAACAGGGGCAGTGGGAAGGGTACTATACTCCAACTTGCACGAGTAAGTGTAGAAGATGTTCTCACTGTGATCGATTTAATATGAATTTTTGAAATCATTTTCGGGTAACATTTCACCGTCTTTATCGGTAGAGGTGAAATGCGGATTTCCTGGATATTTTCCAAGAGGGCAATTGCATGGGAGATCTTATACCTACGGTGATCAGATCCGTTACTCCTGCACTCAGGGTTCAAGGCTGCGAGGAAATCCACACAGGATTTGTATGGATGATGGAAAATGGAGCGGAATGCAACCTTTGTGCATTGGTAACTTTGAATTTTTCTTGCTTGATCCTCCATTCTTATGGAACGTTAGTTTATTCAGCAGTTTGAATCACACGGTATAGTCGTGTATAACGAAATGACAGAATTACCAATACATATGTTTCTAAAAGGTACAACGTGTAAAAATCTACTGGCGCCAAACAACGGTGATATCGAGTATGTAATTGAGGAATACGAGCGAGATGACGTCTCGATTCTGCAGGTATGAATACTTGCACGTATATATTTCGGTTATTTTCTACTGTAATCGTATCACATATGAAATGTATATTCAAGGTGGGACAACAGTTGGAGTTTAAATGTAGTCCTGGATATCGTTTGCTCGGAGATATGCTCTTGACTTGTCTAGAAAACGGAGAATGGGACAATGCTGTACCGCAATGCATTGCGTTTGGTTGTCCTCCACCAGATTTGTGAGTAAACCACAGTCAGACATAATATAATAGTTGAATGTTCATATTTCGCTGACGGAGGAAGAACATTGTTTCATTGCATTCAGTAATTATCCTTTCTTAGGATCGAAAATGGCTATATAGCGTCTAATATTTCCACTGGCGTTGAAATGCTGCCCCAAATTTTGGCCACTTCTAAATCTGACTCTTCATTTGCTGGAGGCACATCTTCGGAGTCGGGTTACTTGGACGGTGATATAGTTGGCTTTTCTTGTCACCCAGGGTACAAATTTCTTGGCAATCACAATCTAATCGCAGAATTCCGAATACAATGCACAAACAATGGCTCCTGGATTGGAGTTGTTCCAGATTGTGTTCCACTGCATTGTCAGAGGCCTGAACCAATCAAAAATGGAAAATCCTATGTTTTGAGTCACAATAATACTCTGACTGAAATTCTGAGAACTGAAACCTTCAGCAATTTGACATTCATTAATAAACTGGTACCGATAAGTGCCCAGCCTTTGCCAAATTTTCACGGTCCTTTCGACATTCCAATTTCTACCGATGAATTGAATACTTCAATCAATTCGACGAGCAATCTGACAAAACGAAATACCTTGCCTGAAGAGTTCCAGGCGGAATTTAATGCCTCTTTTGTCCTCGGAACACAGATTTCAATAATATGCAATAAAGGGTATAAACTGATTGGCGAATCTGTCAGAAAATGTTCGAACAATGAAACGTGGTCTCTTAATGCGCCGATTTGCGAACCACAGAAGTGCGACATGGATGAGCACCCGTTAATGAATATACTGAGCAAAAACGCGCACGAAATAAAGTGGGATGACGATATCTCAAAAGCAGCAGTGAGCGGGGAGATCTCGATAACTTTTCAAGAAAACAGTTATCTTAGCGGAAGACTACGGCATTTTGCTTTTGTCAGGAATGGGAGCGTTTTTGGTGATACGATAAAGTTAACATGTCTAAATGACACTAGAATCGATTTAAAAGACATTGGGATTGATAAAGTTGTGAAAAACATCACATGGACTTGCGACGAAAATGGAAAATGGGAAATGGTCAATAGAGAAATGAGCGGCGATGAATTGAAACGACTTTTGACTGAACAAACTGAACCTTTTTGCCAAGAAACTGTTTGCAGCTCACCGCAGGTATCGCATTCTTATTAATTTTGGCAAGAATCCCACACAAAAGAATTTTCAGCGAGCCCTATACCTTCCTGGCATCGGTACCAAAGTTTACCAGATCATATGGTTTGAATATTCCCCAAGCCTGCACATGCACATTTATTAGACATATATTTTGCATATTAAGCAGTGACGTCCTAATTTTCGTACCATACATCCCGAAAATATTCCCAATCTGAAGATAGATATTCTATGAGCATGTTTATCATTCTGTGTGCGACCCATTGCACGAATGTTTTTCATTATGAATAAATAATTACTGTATAAAGCTAACGGTTTCCCAGGTGCCGATAAATGGATATCTCGTAAACGGCGCCATCAATAGTAGCTTACAAAAGGTGGGTGATCTCGTTACATACAAATGTCGAAATGGGTACGTTCTTGGAGGTGGTGACAGCGCAAAATGCCTTCCAAATGGCACTTGGACTTCGATTCCAGACTGTAAATGTAGGTTTTATTCTGTCTACCAGTTTCAACGACATGTTCTAATCGCACTCTATTGCTGAATCATTTTAGCCGTAGCTTGTGGAAAGCCGCCTAAACCTCTTAATGCTGTCTTGGACAACAGCAGTGCGGAAGTCATTGGTTACGATTTTGGGAACATGGTTTCATACCATTGCATTTCTGGCTATAAATTGTACGGGCGTGGCAGCGCAAGGTGTCTAGCTAATGGAAAATGGTCCAGAATGCATGGACGGTGTTCAAGTGAGTGATAATTAACAAGAATAAATTTTTACGGACTAAACTGGTATAAAAGCTGTATAAAGTGGAGAGGAAATTGAAAAATCTCAATTTGAAAATAATGTACATATTATTTTTATAGGAATATCTTGTGGAAAACCTGCGGTACCTGAAGGGGTCAAAACGCTCGGTCCATCTTATCTCTATCAGAATAATTTGACATACGTTTGTCCTGATAATATAGACAGAGGAAAAATTACATGCAAAAGTAATGGAAAGTGGAGTGAATTTCCTGACTGCAGTACGTTAAAAGTTTCACAAGAATAGGGAGAAATACAATTCATAAATACATAGACTACAGTATCGATTTTCATTTTTATTAATAAATACAACAAACACATTTAACAATGGCAAAAAATTCTAGGCACTCTCCTGATCCTTATATCCATCCTGGTATAATTAATAAGCTCCAGCTTTTCATCTCATTTTGGAGTTCTGCAGTACCGCAATACGTTCAAGCCATGGAATTCATACGCTGACTTTATATTTTATGAAACCTATATTTGAATATTTTTTCGTATTTTCTCACGAAGCGAGTATACATCTGGAAACACTTGAAAACCAAAAAATATCGAGTTTCAAAACTCACAAGTAGAAACCCTGAAACGTTAGCAATATCTTTATTGAGGAAACATAAATCTTTGAGAAACTTCAGAATTTTCGAACCTGAAGACGGAAACGGGAGAGACAAAGAGAGAAGGTCTGCTTTGTGTAAAAAAAAAATATAAGTCCCTGACGCTTAAAATATCCCTTCTCAGCGTCTCGACGCTTGGGTCCCCTGACCCAATCGCCTTTCACCGATATTTTTTTTTAACCAACCAGATTTTTTCCACTTTGGTATAATGTGCTTCATACCAACGAGAATCGACTCGCTTTTCCCCCGAGTTTTCAATAACTCCTCCCTCGCCTCACTGCAAGGAGAGAACCTTTTCCTCAGTCCCCAAAGACGCAGTTAGTCACGAGATCTCAAACAGTAAAGATCAATCTATCCGAAACATGGAATTCAGAAGATCCGAATATTACCTCAAACTCAAAGTGTTTGGTGAAGTTATAAATTACAAAAAAAAAAAAAAAGTGTAAAACTTCTCAATCTATAAGACCATGAACTGTATTTAATTGACACGCAATTGCGCGTTTAAAAATCAGATTGTTGTGCAGATTATTGTTAATTCAAAGTGAAATCTACATCAATTTATTTCACCCACGTATAATGGGTGGCTGATGAAAAAACGATTAGCTCAACAGATAAGAGTTGAACGTCGATCTGACGAATCTCCGACTACTCAAGACTCGCTATAAGATATAATATTCGATCTAACAAGTAAAATTTCGAAAACTAATCGAAATTAGTTAGCGAATCGCTATCATATGAGAATATTAACTCAGGACTTAACAAATCTATCTGTAATAAGCTTGGAGGCAGCGTCGAGGTATCAGTCAGAAATAAATCGAAAATTAATTGAAGAAACGAAGAATATATAAATCAAAATATCGGTCGACAAGTGCGAAATACTTTTTGCATTTGGAATTTATACACTGTAATTTTATCGCCAAACCATCGTGACTGAAAATCATTAATCTGATCACCGATCGTAATCGACAATTTCATCGTCAACGGAACCCAATCCCATCATAGATCGTCGTTGGAGAACATCGCAGTGCAAAACTTTTGAGGACCACCTTGAGCAGCCTTAGTAGACTCACCCTACTGCCCATCTAGATTCTACACTCACCCGTAGATACAACAACAACTACTGTAATTTTCTTCCACGTACGTAAGTCGAAAAATAATTATCAAAATGCGTGAAGTTATTGACGATGGATTAACTTCGAATCCAAATTATCAAGTAAGAAATTCAAACTTAGGTAATAATGAACAAATTGATAATAATATTAATAGATTCTGATGTAATAGCATAAGATTGTAGTTACAACGAATTTTTCGAAACAATACAATATAATTCAATGGTACATCTGATGGTTACTCAATTCAATCGTTCATTTAAGATTGTAAAATTGCGAAAGAATACGTCCCTAGTCGTGGAGAAAGATTTATAGTTACAATGCTTTGTTCAACATGTAGGGGAGTACCTTTGAATCGCGTTAGCAACGAACACGTAAAGACGATTGATGAGTTAATTAGATTTTTGAATTTTACACTTCAGACCTCAAAAATATTTTAACGTATGATATTTGTAATTTATAGATTCATCGTTAGAGTATTCATGCAGATATAGTTTGTTAGTTTGAAATAGATGTTTGTTTGATGGATTTGACGACTAGTTGACTTCATATAGTTAGTTAGTTAAATAGTTGTGAGTGCGTCGCTTTGTCTCTTTTTAGTCTGTGTCTGCTATGGGGAAATGACGCGTTTGCCTGCATACACTCACACACGCTCATCTTACCGTGTCCGTGTGTTCTTCGTTCTATAATCTTCCAGAATGTTCTAAAAGCTTTTGAAAAGCTATGACGCGTTACCACTGCTCCAAAATTTTTGTACTTAGAAATATTTCAGCGACACAGCATCCCTGTTAACTATATCTACGCCTATAACTACCGACTGAAGGATAGAGATTTAATGACGCAACAAATACATATCATACGTTTATTCAATATAAATATTAATATAAATACATTCAATTATGCGATTATTCATGAACATTCAAATGAGCGATACCAAATGAAGGGCAATATAAAAGAGCACAACATTAAAAAACATTCAACTTTCTGTTTGATGCCGTAATAATTATTAACAAATTCTTCCTCCAGTTGTGTCTTGACGTACGCCCTTGCAGAATTATACTCCCTTGTAGAGAGCAGGGGTTATTCAATGAAGTGATGGTCCTCGAGGGCCTTGTATTTTTACCTTCTTTGCTATACCGTGCGTTTTCGTGAAAGCGCAGCATGCCTGATTGCTGAAGATATCCAACGTACGTGACGTACGCTAGAGATTCGCAAACAAACATACATTCTACAGCTTTTGTTATTCTGAGGCTTTACGACGAGCTACTTGCTGATATCTTTGCGTACGTTTGGGTATCTTCGGCAATCAGGCATGGTCCGCTTCCACGAAAACGCACGGTATACTAGATATACAGCTTCTTACAGCGGTTGACACTGTTCGCAAGTCGTTAAAGGCGGTGCAACGGTTTTTCTACACAAATGAACACTGTTTTCAACCCGTCAAACATATTCTTCTGCATCGCTGTCGGGAGACGATAAGATAGCTTCCGCTTGACGCCCCCATTGCTCATATCTAAGTTTTCTTTCTCTTCTCCAAGATTTTATTTTCCAAGAACTAGCTGATGCTTTTCGAACCGTTAGAGGTGGTAAAACCAATCCGCACCTGAACAAGATTTCTTTGAGATTTTTTTCAACGGTTTTTTAAAACTCTGAAAAATTCTACCCGCGTTATCCATATGGGTACTTTCGATTTAGGTGTCGACATTGTACTACGATACGGTTTCATCGAAGCTACAATAATACTGATTTAAATCTAGACGAGACGACACGACCCTCTAGACTCTCCGATTTTCCAGACATTATGCGTTAGTTAGTTATATTTTTTTTTTCGTTGATGAAATACGGTGAACGAGTTTTCGTGAGTTGTAAACCGCCTGGTGAAAACTCCTCGTCTTTATATACGAAAAGTCAGACCTGCGCTCCTCTCAAAAATTTTCAAACACAGCTTATAATTCGGTTTTGGACGAATGGACACATGTAAGAGATTCTGTCAAACCTTTGATACAGTAGTGTTAAAGCGTCGTCTCCGGGACCTAAAACAATAGACTCAGGGATGGGGAATATCAAAATTTTGAAACTTTCTTATTAGCCGACTTTTGGCGGATAAGTAAATGCGTTTAAGAGATTACGGTGAACCGTTACACGCTAACATACCCGCTATATCTAACCACCACTTCCTGTTTGCTGTACTATTTCCATGTGCTGGTTGCAGAGATGTTTCCGGTCAAGACGATAAGCTTAGTTTCAATATTTCAACGACAGACTGATATCACCAACGGAAACTGATCAACGAATATTATTTGAATAATATTATTCTTTCAACTAATCTTATATTTATATTTACACCAGGCTTTTGCTTACAGGCTAATGAATGTTCAAAAGGAATAATATAACGATACCTAATCTAATAATTGTCTTAAATGATGTAGATTATTCTGAACTACAACTTAACAAATGAAGTATCCTATTCTATTGCGTAGAAAAATGCTTTCGGCCAGATCTCTTTAGCAGGTCCTTCTTTTGCTCTGCTCAAAATCTAACTGCCCCTCAAAAATCGTTTAAAAATGTATGAAAATATTAAAATCACCGGCAAGTCGGAAAATTTGTTGGAAAGGGGCAAAACTCTTTCACCCCCCAAGAGTCGCGCTATCGCCTCCTTAATCATGGAGCGGCAAGTCTCTGCAAATTATAAAATTGGATAAGTTATTTGTATTTGTATTCATACTTTTCATGGTACAATTTACCCCGGTCTCTCCTATTTGTATAATATTGAGGAAAACGTCGGTTGTGTATCACTTGATGTGTAATGGACTTTGAGGATGAATTAAGAAGATATTTTCTTTAAGTAAATCTGTTCTTTTATTGTGTACAAGAATGGGAGTTGTTTTTAAGTCTGAGTTTCGGATTAGAATATATGATACAAGTTCTTTTTAATTTTCTATGTCTAAAAGTCAAAAAGGGGATGATGGGATTTGTGGGAGAAACTTTGAGTTAGGAGAGAACCGAATGAGGTTTTAAGGGAGAGGTCAGAAAATAGGGGGTAGGATTGTTTTAAGGATGAGGATGTCCAGAAATTGCAGCTGCATTGCAGATGCGTGGGAAGAAGATCGTAAAAATTGGAATTCGGAGTTTTGAGAATTTATGAGGGTAAGGGATGGAGTCTGTTTATGTTTAGGATAAGATTGCAGGTTTGAAAGACGATAACTAAAATCTAAACATTTCTAGTTTAATATTTAACATTGAAATCGGATGCGTACATTACAGATGTTTCGAAAAAATAATAAAAATTACAGTTTCGGTAATGTAGTTCAAAGTTGTAATGCAACGTTCATTTTTCTCTCTTGGTTTTTTCAACTTTTAGCAAACTGATTTCCGTAAGTTTTGAGTAACTGCAGGTGTTGTGCCGTCAATATGTGATTTCTTTTTGCGTGAATGAAGATAATTGTCTACGTAAAAAGCGAGGATTTTGATTTACATTATAGGGAGTAAATATTGAAAGCGGTCCTTTTATCTTAGGATGGAAAAATAGGATGTTACTGTTTGTGGTCAAGGTTCGTCTTAATCATTCTATGCCTATCTTAGGACTTATGCTATGATTTATATAGCTAAAAGTAAAGTGTGTTCCTGGCATAACAATTGACATGTTTAATTCTGGGTACACATTTGGGTTTTCTTGAAATTCATTCAAAGCGGGTGCTTCCAGCGCGTTGGGTGTTTCCGGCTGATCTTCTTTTTGTTCTTGGTTTTGCTAAGTGTAGTAATAGGTTCGTAATTGAATCCCAAACTGCTCCTAGCAGGTGGATTCTCCACCCGTAGACGTCCTTCAGAGCGTAGCCGTGTATTAGTGTGTCTATTATGAATTTAATGGTCTTGAATGTGATCCAGATTCCTATCATTCCTGTGCTGACGGTTCCGAAGCTGGTGAACCATCCCCATATCTTTACCCATGTTTGATTGACTATCTTTCGCATGGTTTCTTCGTTCATTAGATGGATTATTGACATCTGTTGATTTGCTACTGGTTGTCCTGTCATTCCTCTGATTATATCGTTCACGAGTCCTGGCATTTCTGCTGGTAACATGATATGGTCTCTAAGTCTTTTCAAATCTTCCAATGAATAAATTCCACTGGTTGCCAAATCGCCTGGGTTTACATATTCCCATGTTGTTATTGTTAATGATTTGATTTCGGCTGGTCGTATCGCTTCTGTTGGTCGTGGTAGCATCTTGTACCATTCCTTGTTCAAAAAATACAATGCGGGTAGGAATGGGTTGCAGGCGGTTTGCGTTCCTGTTTTAAGTAGCATGTGACTTTTGGCTGATAGGAACATGCTGTTGTTTCCTCTAGATACTGGTAATTGCAGATAGCATTCATCCGTTTGTCTGATGTTCAATTCTACTGGTATGCATTTTATTATGTGGGCTACTTTTCCGGCTACACTACTGCCATGTGTTCTGGTCCTTTTGTTAGATATAAAATTCCTCTTTTTTAACCCCGCGAAAGAAGCAATATTCCCGCGTCACAGCCTCCAGATTTTTCTCCCTCTTATGCCCCTTCGTTAAAATGCGGTAGGCAGAGCAAGCGATCTCTTGAATATTCCTGTGCAGCTTCTTCAGCGATATGTTACCCTCGAACCACCCAATTCCGTGGTAATAACATGTCACGTAGTTGTTCGCGACGCATTCTCCCCCTCATTAAATTTCGGAAATTGGTATAAAGCCTTTATCATCCAATGCGCGAAGAAGTGATGGTCGACGGTACCCGGATGCTTAGACGTGAATAGCGAGGTCCAAAAATATCGGCGATAATTCGTTTTTTCCACCCTCCGTACCCTCGCCGCTTTTTCGGCCTGGGGGCTGTATAGCTTTCGCGGTCCTCCTCAGTTTCTATTTCTTGTTCTCACCCTTCTTCTTCTTGATTTTCCTTTTGTTAACTTTCCCTGCTTCAAGCGGACTCACCCGGAGCAGCACTGTCTATTAGGCTGTTCAAACTTCCCCCAAAACGAGTTGAGACAGAGTTTAAAGACTGAACAAAGTCTCTCATCTATAATTATTTTATATTATTCATTTGAATATCTAATTGGATTTTTATTCGAATATTAGCGCGCAAATCAAGTGGCGTTACCTATCCAAACTACTAGATTACTGTTGGTGACGTCATACAAGCATCAATTAAATATTGAAATATAGTGGACGGAATTAATCTAGTACTAAATGCAGAGGGATTGCGTTAGCTAACTGTTCTTACTTCGTCTAACTGTTCTTTGGGAATCCCCAAATTTTAAATGTTGTCTTCTTAACTGAGATCTAAATGCTTTCACTTTGAAAGGAACGAATATGTGAGAAAGGATTATTTTGGCTTATTAAATTGTATGTCTGATTCTTACGCGTTACGCTACTGTCATGGACAGTCCGAACTTTTCCCAAAACGAATTGAGACAAAGCTTAGAGACCAAACGAAGTCCAGGATTTTTGGCAATCTTGTCTCTATCCAATCTTATTCCTTCCACCTGCTCGTATTCTGCGAGATACCGGTCTCGCGAAGGCTCGTCGATGCAGTCGGCGGGCCAACCGCTGGCCTCCTGCTTGATTTTAAGAAATGTATCAATGTACCCCGCAAAGAGCCCCCCTTGACGGGTAGAGGGGTCGTATTTCGTCACCTCGTACTGTCAAATTTCCTGTACTTGAACGATTTCTTCATAACCCTTCTTGACAGCTTTCTTCAGTTCGCATGACACCCAAGTACCGTCAAACTGACGATCTCTCGCCTCGCTATGGATGCACTCTTCTTGCTCCAATTGTTCGCAACAGGACCGACACAGTGCGAACATCAGTTTTCCGTGCATACGCAGCGGGAGCACGAGATGGTAAAGATTTTGGGGTGGCAGTACGCTGCACTTGACCAACCCCTCAACGCGGGAGATGTCCTTGCCGCTCGCGCCCGTCAACGCCTTACACTCTTCACCGACGAGGACTTTTGGGGTGGCCTAACGGGAAAGACGCACGCTTGCAGATATACGGGTACAGGGAGCAGACGTCTACGTATTTTATTTTTTCGCTAATGCTCCCATCGGCCCCTTGACGAACCTCGTAATTGCGCGAGGTGTTTCCCCCGTTCGTCCACCGTAAAATGCATCGCGCGGATCTAGCGGGGTGCTGATCGCGATGCCAGCCGTTATCGGATGTCCAGCCAAGTACTCGCGCATTTCCCCGTTTTGTTCGAGAAGCCGATCGAACGCGCACTCCCATATTTCGGTAACCACGTAGCCCATTTTCTTCATAAACGACGTCTTCGAGCGTGTTTCTTCGGCACGCTTGTCCATGGTGTCACCGTTCACGGTACGTCGGTCACCGTTCACGTTGAAACACCGCCTACAACCGTGCCAGAAGCAGCCGTGAAATTCAAAAATGTGACGCGTCCCGTCATCCGCCACGTAATATCCGTCCACGACCCGACCTGACTCGGGAATACGAAATTCGCGCGAACGACCCGCGTGCGCGATCACGATCCCCAACTCCCTTTCTTTCCAAACGAGCCACTCTATTGCCTTTTTGGACTGCCGATCAGCCAGCCTATAACCACCCGGTGGTAGAATACCTACACGGTCAGCTTGAATCAAATTTTTTCTAAAGACCGCTGAGCAGGCTGACGCAATAGTTGTGCTCTCCGTGAACGGACATACTTTCCCGTTCTCGATAAAGATATCTCGAAACGCGACGCATACGCGGCGTAGAATATCTACATCAGATTTACAATAGGCCACTAATTCCGCGTTGAAATCGAACAGGTGATTTTCTGCCACTGTGTAACCCGTGTTCTTAAGGGGTGTTGAACAGGTGTGGGAAAACTCCTTTCACCGAAGCCTCTATCAATCCGAAGGATTTTGGCAGGGCGGACAACGCCATTGGCATGTAAGCTAGTGAATCTAAAAATCGGGTATCCATGTCTGGTTTCCAACATGATGATTTTACTACCGTTCAAAATTACCTGCGGTGGTTCGGTGTTCTGCTCGACCAAGTATCGTAAAATAAATTGCATGTCGAAGCCTCGGGCATTGTGGACGACGCAGATGATTTTCCTGAAATTTTGTATCGGCCGTGTGGCGAATTCGACCAGCTGTTTCACCGGGTTCTTTTTGAAACACGTACTCGCGCACGAGTCCGCAGGCTGGGCAACCGTTCTTAATATCCAGATTATGGATGCACTGGGTGCAAACCTGGTGCACAACGCAAAGATTGGGAACGTGGATGTTTGTCGACGTGTCACCGCGGGGGATCGTAGCGTTCTGTTGGGTTTCGAAATCATAAAATATGAATATATATATTTAGCGTTGTTATTGTCCAGAGATTTTAGCGGAGCCATGAAGCACTGGTGATTGTAAGGCCGAAGCAGGGTGTTGCAGACCTTACAATATCGTGTGTCACAGGAGTGAGCACCCAGCGAAAGATTCATGAGTCGCGTGCAGTTCGTACAGATTTGAAGCGTCGCACAGACGGAGCGACGCGGGCTAATTAACGAACCGACCTCACGATGCCTTCCCATACAGAACGCGCTACAAAACGCCCGTTTGCAGTCGACGCACTCCAGCGACACAAATTATTTTTCTGAAATTGTGAAGTGGCCGAGTGGCAAATTCGATCAGCTGTTTGACGGGATCTTTTTGAAACACGTACTCACGCACGAGTATGTCAACCCTTCTCAATGTCTAAGATGTGCATACATTGAATGCAAACTTGGTGCACCACGCATAGATTGGGGACGTGAATATTTGTCGTCATATCACCAGGAATCGTTACGTTTTGCTGTGTCTCGAAATCATAAAATATGAATATGTATTCACCGTTATTATTTTTGTGATATTTAAGCGGTGCCATGAAACATTGGTGATTGTACGGTCGAAGTTACAGTGTTACAGGTCTTACAATATCCAGTGTTACACAAGTGAGCACCCAATTACATCGCCCTGTGGTCGCATGCCGAAGTTCCAGACACTGCGGACATCGGCCTGGGCAGCGTCCACATGGCTGTTTTCATATTTTTCGTTATATTTCTTGCAAAAGAACTTTCGGTGAGACGCATTTTTTCCGCAATAGTGGCGATTGTCTGGAAAGTACAGAAGGCTCAAGCGATGAGTCATGTTTCTTCCACTTCCGGTCACCACGCTGCTCCCAGTGTAGAACGTTGCATCCCCGTCCTCGTATATCACGATTGCCATCCCCTCGTAGGTCAGATACCGTTGAAATTGCAATATTTGGCATACTCTACACCCGGTCTCTATAGTATCTCGACTCCAGCTCTTTCGGTTACTACACCTCCACCCCCGGGGCTAATTTCTCCTCGCTGTAAATCAGTATGATCTCTGCGCCGGGATCCACTACCATCTGCATGGCATTATTGACCTCTTTATCTTCCAGAAATGCGAGTAGTTCTGAACAAAAATGAAAACAAATTCCCCGTTTATTAATCAATCACATTTACGGATAACTTTGCTTATCCATTTCTGAACTAGAACCTTTTACTTACCACAGTGTGAGTTGTATTCCTGGATGAGTGGTACCAATACAAAAAAATGTGATCTTTCACGCCTGATGACCGTTTCACCATCGATTCACAGGCACTTTCGTGAATTGCAAAACGCATCGTTCGCGAATATTAAACCGTCTTATAAATTATAACAATATTTATTTAACAATTTGTTATTCACAATCTGCACAACAATTTGGTTGTTAATTTTCACGTAAGTGTTTATTAACTTTATTTTGCAGTTTCTATTATTTATTTAGTAATTCACTTATTAATTAACTGTTTCACCAAACACTTTGAATTGAAAATGATAAGTTCTATGATTCTATGAGTTCGATCTTTACTATTTGAGGTTTCGTGACTAACTGACTAATAACGAAGGAAAAGGATCTCTCCTCGCAGGTACGCGAAGGAGAGGTTCTGGAAAATTCGCTTAAAAATATGATTGGCTAGAAAATGATTAGCGCGAGGCGATTGGGTCTTAGGCCCAAGCGTCGAGACGTTGAGGAATTAGCGCAATGCGATTGGGTCAGAGGCCCAAGCGTCGAGACGCTGAGAAGGGATGCTATAACCTTTGTTATGCAGGTAACATCCCTCCCCCTTGGACAATATGCACGTGAATACTGAAGAATTGAACCAGAGGGCATTCTTCATAGAAGTACTTTCCACAGACTTGGAACAATTCCTGGAAGGGGTATATAGGACAGAAGGGGTTTTCTTTAGCAAGTTATTGTTAGCATTCCTAAGTGATTTCTAATGGAACTCTTCTCTACGATGCAATCTAACGAAGCTTAAATAAGGGTCGGTGTACCGGAAGATCATCATTACCTCCAATTTTTCAATATACAATTATGCGCAAGTAACCCGGAAAACGTCAAGTAAAGAAAATTAATGTTTGCTAAAGTGTTATCAGGATGAGGTGACATAATGCATCACTATTTATTTTCTCAGTGTGTGTTGAAGTAATGCAATGATATTCAATAACAAAGTAATTTATTGAAAATCTGATAACATTACAAATAACGAAAATTTCATTACAAAGACATTACAAAGACGTTTACGTCACATTTGCGAGGCCCTCAGCGTGGGACCCTTACCGGGTTGCCGATAGGGACCGCCGCGTCTGGAGACCACTTGTGAGCCATAAATCTTGGGAATTTCGAAAGTCCCAGATTCATGGAAAATCAAGAGGCGTAGAACGTGTTCTGGCCTTTGTCTTTCTTGCTAACCTTCCAGGTATGGTTATTTTCGAGAATAGTGTATATGTGCGCTCTTTATGGCACTGGAAATATCCAAGGGTCATACCTGACCTGGGACCTGCCTCCCCTCATGGGATAGAAAATACCATGCGTCAGTCCGATGGTTAATTATTAACTATTTTCTACTTATTCTATATATCAGGTATACATATGAGACTGAACAATCACCATTATCTCCAATTTTGCAATATAATTGTATGTTGCTCATTAAAAAAAAAAAAAAAAAAACAGGAGAATAAATGGTAGAAGGGTTTACTTTACATCTTAGCCTTATTGGCCGCATCAAAGTGAGCAACAAGCAAGTCGTCAAGGAATTATTCTCTACGCCATAAGTCAATCTTCGTCCACCCTAACTAGGAGATTACCGAAGTGCCTATGGTACACTGTTAAGCATTTTCCAGAGGTTCACGTGTTTAGGATACTCTACCGTGACGACCCTTATAATTAGGGATTTACCCGAAGTGCATTTATACACTGTTACGAGTCTGTCCCGTCTTCATATGCCCAACACGTAACACTCCTTTTACCCTTAGGTTCAGAATATAGCAACAGGGTTTTCCTTTGGTACATAATTCATTTCCTTTTGGAGGAACCTATTCTCTCTGTCTCTCCTGTGGCGTCTTGCTCCGGTGTCACCGATGTGTAGCCGTAGGATTGTCGGATTTTCTCTCGTCCTCAGTATGTCGCATGTACAGGTCACCGTGGGTCTCACGACGTTATGGCACCCCTCTGTGTTGACAAAAATCAGATGGTGGCCATGCCGCAGCAGTCCGCATAAATCCTTGTCCGTGAAGCCCGGATTATTCCGACATTCTAGATGTTTCAGGGCCGGATTATTTGTACACCGAAAAACCCGCATACTTATCTTCAGTATAATATACTTATCATTAGTATATTTTCATTTAAAATATGAGGCTAGTATATCCTCTAATTTCAAGGTGAAATTCCTCTAATCTTAAATTTTTAGTATGTCTTCCTCTAAAACATTAGTATATCTCTAATCCTCGTACCTGTGGCATTTAGTAAATATTCCTCTAATCCTCCAGTATAATATCCACTAATGTCATGAGGATATATAGGGTGTCCCAGAACTAAGTGTACAAAATGATAGAGGTAATAGCGGGGATCGAGCTGAGTGAACTAACCTGAAGAACATGTGGTCTCCGAAGTCGAGTTCGCGAGATACGAACTGTTAAAAAATCTCGCATACCGCTTTCAAATTCACGAATTTCAAACGAAAACACTCTTGACTTTGAACTTTGTCGATTTTTTTGCGGAAATTCAATGTCAAAAGTATTTTCGTTTCAAATTCGTAAACTTTGAAGTGTTATACGGGATTATATAATATTATTATATTATATAATCAAAAAATGAAGCCATACACAACAATTTTCATCAGGAAAATGCTTATTTGAATTTGAATCAACTGCAGTGATTTCACCTGATAGAACCACCTGTACCATCAAAAAATATCAAACAATAATATACTGAATTATAGAATTTTTTTCGAGAAGGACAACGTTTTTGATAAGCATGTTTTGCATAGAAACTGACTGAAATATTGTTTGTTATGTTAGCCAATTTTTTGGAATTCACACCAAGCGTCTCCTGAAGTTTTAATATCGCAAATTATTTTGAAGATAACCTATTACCTCTTCTAGCTGATAAATGTGAACTTGGTTTCCAATTTCATCATGTGCACCTTTTTGTTTCATTTCTTCTGCTATATCATACTCTATTTTATTCTCTAATAATTCTGCCGATTTAACAGCTTTTATTCCAAACACGCACGTTTAGAGCTCGTAACGCCCTCTGAAAATTTGAATAATGTAGTCGATTAACGACTGGTTTCGAATTGGTGGCGCTGGGGGTCTCGTTTAGATAACTAGTGATGTAAACACCCCCATTATTGTACTCGAATAGTAGAATAATAGGAATCGGGGAGAAAAACCGTCTGCTTCCCTTGGCAGCTGTTCGAGTCGATGTTTTCATACAGATTCGTAGCGTAGAAGCGGTGGAATACGGAGTACGAACACTAGGAAGGAACGGTGGAACGGGAGAAAACTCAGTGGAATATAACCTACAAAATTTTCATCGGGCGTTACGAGCTCTACGTGCATGTTTGGAATAAAGTATCGTATGCACCTCGGATCTTACCCAACCTTCAATCCTCGTATGCTTTTTTACAGGACTCGTATTCGAATTGCGCGCGCCTTCGGCGCGCGCAATTCTACTACTCGTCCTGTAAACATCATACTCGGAATTAAAGGTTTGGGTAAGATCCTCTATGCATAATATACTATTATATCAGCAGCTTTCAGAGCTGCCAAACAATGCAACAAATCAGCCCTCAGGCCGATTTCTGGCACCAAATCTCTGATCAATTCGTCGGATAGAGCCTTGATTCTACGAAATGTCAGTAGTTTGTGACCTATATAGCCAGCAAGCATGAGAAAAGTATAAGATTAAGGGGTGATGATTCCTGACATGGATAAATTCAAAAATTTAGTTTGGTGGCCCTTGATTTCACAAATTTGATTGTACTATCAGGAAAACCTGCGAAACTTCATAAGCAAACAATGCCGATAGATCCCCTGTACTTACGTGTGAATATTTCATTTAATTCCTCCAACTCGTTTTCTATAAGCCACTGTCGTACCTCGTTATTCATTATAACTCGCCGTATCAGAAATGTATGTCAGAAAAATGCTTTGAAAATAAAGAAAACGCCTGAAAAAACATGTGGGCATCTGGCATCTTGCGTCAGTGACAAACAGAGCACGGTGTCGATTAGGAGATATACTAAAGTTTAGAGGACACCTTCAGGATTATGATAAAAGAGGAAAATATACTAAAATAATTAGGTGCTTGTATTAGAGGAACGGATTAGTATGGAAATATACTGAAGACGAGTATGCGGGTTTTTCGGTGTAGGAAATTTCCTCCAACCGTTAAATGCATATTGCAGATGTACAGCTAGCTGCATAGTTGTAACGACCCTAGCGAGTCAGTAGATATGGGCAGCTTTGGGTAGACACAACAAACCCCCCTCTCCCCCCTCCCCCTTGGGCGTCTTTGGTAAATCCCCCCTCGCCCCGCTCCCCACGGGCCCAGAGGTCGATTTTGGAGAAAACTCCCTCTCCTTCCAGACGAGCCACTCTATTGCTTTTCTGGACTGACGATCAGCCAGCCTATAACCACCCGGTGGTAGAATACCGATACGATCGGTTTGTAGAAAATTTTTTCTAAATACCACCAAACAGGCTGACGCGATAGTCGTGCTCTCGGTGAACGGGCACGCCTTCCCACACTCGAGAAAGATATCTCTAAAAGCGATACATGCGCGGCGTAGAATATCTACGTCGGACTTACAATAGCCCACTAATTCCGCGTTGAAATTAAACAGGCGATTTTCTGCCACGGCCGCATTGTACCATTGGTATAGAACTCCGCGCGTGCGGATGTACCCATGGTATCGGGCGAGTAGAATTTCGCCGTGGGTAGCGGGCCCATGTAGCCTGTGTTCTCTGGGGTGTTAAAGAGGTGTGGGAATTGACTCCTTTCACCGAGGCCTCTGGCAAACCGAAGGCTTTCGGCAGGGCTGACAACGCCATCGGCATGTACGCCAGCGAGTCCAAAAATCGGGTATGCCCGGTTTCGAGCATGATGATTTTACTCCCGTTCAATATTACCTGCGGCGGCTCGGTGTTTTTCTCGATCAGGTAACGTAAAATAAATTGTGCGTCAAAGCCCCGGGCATTGTGGGCGACGCAGATGATTTTCCTGAAATTTTGTATCGGCCGTGTGGCGCATTCGACCAGCTGTTTCACCGGGTCTTTTTGAAACACGTACTCGCGCACGAGTCCGCAGGCTGGGCAACCGTTCTTAATATCCAGATTATGGATGCACTGGCTGCAAACCTGGTGCACCACGCAAAGATTGGGAACGTGGATATTTGTCGACGTGTCACCGGGGATCGTAACGTTCTGTTGGGTTTCGAAATCATAAAATATGCATATATATTTAGCGTTGTTATTGTCCAGAGATTTTAGCGGAGCCATGAAGCACTGGTGATTGTAAGGCCGAAGCAGGGTGTTGCAGACCTTACAATATCGTGTGTCACAGGAGTGAGCACCCAGCGAAAGATTCATGAGTCGCGTGCAGTTCGTACAGATTTGAAGCGTCGCACAGACGGAGCGACGCGGGCTAAACGAACCGACCTCACGATGCCTTCCCATACAGAACGCGCCACGAAACGCCCGTTTGCAGTCGACGCATTCCAGTTCCTTCGCCCTGTGGTCGCACGCCGGGGTGCCCAGACACTGCGGACACCGGCCCGAGCAGCGGTGCTCATTACTGTTTTTATATTTTTTATTACAGGTCTCGCAAAAGAACCTGCCTGCCGCGGCACCGGTAAGATTGGTTATTGTACAGTAGTGGTGATCGCCTGGAAAGTATAGGATGTTTAACCGGTGGGTCACGTTTCGCCCACTCTCGGTCACCACGCTGCTCCCGTCGTAAAGCGTCGCGTCCCCAGTCCCCAATTTTCCCGCCTCATATACCTACTACGATTGCCATCCCATCGCGTGCCAGATAACGCTGGAATTGCGATATCTATGGTATACCCCGCACCCCGTCGCCGGCATTTCGACTCCCGCCCCCTCCGTCAACCCTCTTGCCGCTTCGCGCTGCAGCCGCGATCCCGAGCCCCGTATCGCGTTATACGCCGCGTGAAGCTCCCCGCTACGGATCGACCCCCTCTCGGCGTGAGTTTACAATCTGAATGACGGATTTCTTAGCTACACCCGCGTGTGTGATGGGCCGAGCTTTCCCACGACCGGCCGGCACTTTGACGCAGTGCACGGTGACCGAGAATAATTTGTCAACCCCAAACTCCGCGCTACTCTGCGTCACGCTGGAGACTAGCTTCCACAGATCTGCATACTGGGAATCGCGGACCGGTCGAAAAGATAGCCACGCGGAGCCCTGATTAAAACTTTCGGCGTGAAAAACAAAGCCGATGTAGTCGTTCGAGTGACACGTTGAGGTGACATAGGCGTGCAGATCTCTGAAAGCCCCCTCCAGCCACTCGACGGGGTTGACACCTGACCCCGGGATCTTAATTTTGACGTCGAGTTCCCGCGCGTGAACCCCGAATCGACGGATGTATTTAGACGATTCCCCGAGTATCGCGAAACGGTTACCCGGGGTCAACGATTGAGAATCGCTATCCCTGACCCTCTCTTCTTCGCTCTCACTCTCTTCCGCCGTCTGCGACTCCCTGGAAGCTAAACTACCCTCGGTCTGTTCAGAGTCGTCAGAGTCATAATCGACGTTGTCTATAGGATTCACGATGGGTCCTGAACGTCCAACTCCCGAGGTACCAGCTCCCTCGTTTACACGCGTTGGGCATCTATGGCTACCAATCTGCACGTCCGTGCCATGTTCGTTGGCACGGAGCTGTTTTTCGCATCCCTGGATGTCAGCCGATACGGGCTTCTCTGATAGGTGGATAAGAAAGAAAAATAAGATCCAAAATTCGTTGTATATCGCCCCGACGTATTTATAAACACACGCACGTCTGTACGAGAACCCGTAAACCCAAGCCCACCTCCCTCCCCTCTTTTTATATGAATTTTAATATTCCCGGGATGAGGACAACCCCTCGACGGTGCTAGGCAGCGAAAATATCCCGCTCTCGGGCGTGGGTTGAGACACGGCAAACGGCGACCATATGGCACTATCAGGTGAGGACATGGACACGATTTCATCATCCTCCTCCTCCCCATACCCCTCATCTGTCTCATACTCATACCCCTCATCCCTATTCTCAATCTCATCCTGTTCATCCTCTTCCCCCTCATCCTCATCCTCCCCATCCTCCTCATCCTGCTCATCCTCCTCCTCCTCCTCCTCATGCTCTTCTTCATCGTTATAATATTCCTCCGTATTTACAGAAGGAGCAGGAGAGATTTCTAAGAGATAAAATACTAAATTCTAGCAATAATACCTATGTCCAGACGAGATAGACGGTATCCGTCTGCAAAAAGACTATTCCTACATATAGATTCGGACCGGGTACTCTGTGACGTGCGTATGTAATGCAATACGACGTATAATAAAACTTTTTGTGACTTAACCGCCAAGACCATGCCACGCGATGTTGATGCATTCGCTGGGCCGGCCACCGAAAATCCATTATCCGTAACTGGCACCACACGCTCACTATATCCAACTATCACAACGTCACTGTCACGGTTCACACACATGTCTTGATTTTCACTGGTGACTTCGAGGACTTTTTCACCGCCGTTGGGAGCGGTCCCCGCTCCAAAATCGACCTCTGGGCCCGGGGGGGGGGGGGGGGGTTGTTGTGTCTACCCAAAGCTGCCCATATCTGCTCGAGTCTAAAGAGAATTGTCCTCTGATGTTCGTACATGCTGACAAGTTGATCAACGTTAATTTCTTCATGTACAAGGCTTTTCTTTCCACGAAAATGCGGTCGGCCTATCCACAGAATTTCAATTCTAATTCTTCTACGGATGCTATTAATGCTGGAAAGAGCCGGCTGCAGTACACGTGCCATATTTCTAATTTTTCCTGTGAATGGGCGAACTTAAAAAGAACAACCGTTCTTTTTAGCCCATGGTTATTTATGGGGATCTGGAAAATATCCAATCTACGAGAAAGTCCGGACGGCCACCCACCCGCAGTGGATAAACTCGTGAGCGGAGCCCAAGACTTATACTCGTAAATTATATAATACATAGACAAATGCAGATCCCCACTAGAATATGCTACGTCCTGCTAAAGTGCAGGTCAACTAAAACTATTGAAGAAACTTAATACGTTAATTTGAATAAATGTGGCTTGGTACGTAACATTTAGAACCTATATGTATATAGATTCGTTTTGGACTGTTTTGAGCGGAATTGCAACCTCTCACTCGTATGCTGAAACGCTTATATACTTCTAGACAACGGTCGTTATGAAAATTGAACTGCCGACTAGCGAATTCAAATCACAAGTTATTCGCGAACAATTTTGCAAATTCTATCGCTCTCACAGAGTAAGACCATTGGTGGGACTGAAGTGTTACTAAATATAGTTATTTTTTTTTTGTCTTAAGGAAAGATGACGTTAATCAACAGTCGGATTATCCCAAACTCTATATTTTTGATCCTCAATATTTTTGAACTCTGACTTAAAATTTTTAGAAATATATTCGGACAATTAGTCGCAAAACTAGTAAGCTATCATTTTCATATTTGTGAAATTTTAAGGGTAATGTATCTAGGTACAGAATTAATCCTAGCCAATACGGTAAGAGGAATTGACCTAACGGTTATTCCAGAAATCTAAAAGCAATCGTAATTCTTTTGAACACTAGGATTTGATAGTAACCATCAGATGTAACCACGACATTATATATCAAAATTTTAAACAGGACATTCATAGACCAAACATTTTTTATAATCTATAGATACAATTATTGCATATTTGCTACTATTAGGAATATATTTTACCTCATTATTACGTTATTCAATTATTTGATGAAATTCATTGATGCCAATATTTTAAATACATGATTCTATCATAAGAATTTAAGAATAATCATTTATCTATGTTATAATCATAATTATCTTCGTACATTATAATACTTACCTTAGTTATAGAACTATTTGGCAATCTCAATCTTATAGTATAATATTACACATATTCTTAGATATATGGGACTTTGTGGCGCCTTTATCAGCCTCATGATGATCCACTTCAAACGAAAGCATGTTTTTATAACATATGCACGATTTTCGCGTTTTTTTTACCCATTAAGCGGGCGTAAAGTGGCAGTTTACGGGAGAGCAGGCGAAAAAAAAAAAAAAAAAACGTCCGCTACGTCGAGCAGCGGGCGTTTTTAGGTTATTATTGCCCGCTACTCGAGCATAAGCGGGCAATAATAAACTGAAAACGCCCATTAAATTATTTTTCAATATTTTCAAGAAAATTATCACCAATGAAGAAAAAACGTGAAAATCGTGCTGTTACAAAAAATATGCTGTGTACCAAGGGCTAAGTGGGCTTTTTGACCTTGTGTGGTTGCATACTCGTCTTCGGCTCGCAGATGCACTCGTCTTCGACTCGTGCTAGCTCGGTCCACACTCGGTCTAAAAAAGCCCACTTTACACCCTTGGTACACAATATACTATTAATCAGTATATTACTTACCTTTAGTTGTTAAATCATTTGCAAATGTTAATTTTATCACATTACACATTAATCTAAGACATATAAGATTTTATAACACTTTTATACGTTTTATTAGACTTATTTTAAGTTTATATTTTCAATATTTTACTCAAAAACGTGGAAATTTCACGTCGATACACTAGATCCCGCTAAGTCGAGCAAGAACGATCGAATCCTAACCAGGGGAGGTGTTATACATGGCGAGATTGATTCTGGCCCGGAAGTGATTGTATGGTATATGATTTAACACGTTAACCCGATCACTTCCGGGCCAGAATCAACCTCGCTATGTGTCCTAGGCTGGAAGACGAATATTCAATCTATGGGTACAACAGTTACCATAGTTATTATCGAAGATATGAGAATATCGACGTGCAATTACCATTAGAGTTTCAATAATGCCTCTATCGATGTAATTCCATTTATAATTTTTTCTTTCAATTCTTTTATATTATTTTACTCATAGTTATAAGTCAATAATTTTAAGTATAAAGAACAACAGATTATTGAATAAATATTTTAACTAAAAGTAAAATCTGTATCAACTTATTTCAGCCACGCATAGTGGTGGCTGATGAAAACCCATTACCTCAACAGATAAGAGCTGAACCCTGATTCGACGAATCTCCAACTACACAAGGCTAGGTAAGATATATTTGCCTTTTTACCTAACAAATAAAGAATGCTTTAGTGATTTTCGTTGCTTTTCAGGAATATATTGGATAAGTGAAAATGTCCGCCTTTACAACATTACATTTCAAATTTGATCAGTTTCGTACGTCTCAGTTCGCCCAGTCATCTTTCTTAAAATTAACTTGACCAGATATCACGATGTCTTTCGAATCTTTAAGTTCCTATATTATACTCGTTAATCCAATTGAAGCTAACCGAGTCTACATTGTGATCAGACTTCTTCAGGGATCTTTCTACTTCCCAGAGAACTTGATCTATGTAAAGTTAGCCGGTAGCTTGATTATTCTTCAATTTTTTAAATATCCAAAAATTGCTCCTTAATTGCTCTTAATTGCTCCGCTAATTTCGTTAATTGCTCCAGTCTAGTTTTTGAGAGAAAAGAAAAACGAAATGCAGATCTTCTATGTTAAAATGCCGGCCAAATTCAAATCTAGATTTCGACAAAACGGATGAAGATACGAGTTTCTACACAGAACTAAAAAATTGCTCGCCTGATGCTCTTAATTGCTCCGCCTTTAATTTTGATTGTTCCCTCTTGGTTCTCATGGAATAACATAATCACAGCAACTAAGGCAATGGAGATTTTCTACGGCAGAATGGCGGCCAAGTTCAAATTGATATTTACATGAAACGGATGACGATACGACATTCTTCAAGGGACTGGAAAATTGCTCCTTGTCTGCTCTCAATCGCTCTACCCTTTCGTTTGATTGCTCTTTCTTAGTTTTTGAGTAAATTGAACAATAAGTACGAGTTCAGCCAACATAATCTCTCTATCATAAGACAACTAATTTAGAATAACACCGAGGCAGCGATTAAGTTGAGATAAAGGAAAAGAAAAAACTATAATCTATCTGCGATCACTAGCTCCCAAATCTTATTTCTGTTTTATATAGATGCGAATGCACCCCCTTGGCAGTGACTTGCCTTACAACGGAACTCGATTGAATAAATTCATGGAAATTGACAAGCAGATATACCTGAAGGAAAAACAGGTGTAACAAGTCTCAGATCTACTATGAGTCAGATAACTTGTCGATATTTCCTGCGACACTATACCCTGCAGTTATTGTACGTATTTGAATCTCTAAACATTCTATTATTATGATGATTGTACATTGTTTGTTATCACAAGGGATCCTATAATATATTCGAATACCCGGGCGACCAAGTGCTGCAGGATAAACGTGAACAAAATAATTTTTTCGTATGGTAGTTTTATTTTTATTACACATTACATTTTCGTGTAGGTCCTATCGTTTACGATACAGGAATTATGATGTTATATAATACGAGTCACTCTTTATTCTTCAATACACCTAATAAAATAGGTCTAAGTATGATTGTCAGTGAAGAAGCAAGATTCTTAATTTTGTACTCATTTCAAATAGTACTTGATTGCTTTACCCTCGATTATAATTAATCGCTAACAACAGAATAGTAGGGGGTGAGCCTTATTACACGCAACCCGCAGATCTTTTGTGCAATTTGAGTTCTATAGTTGCCTAGCAGATGACGTAAGCTGACCTACGACAATGGCGTCCCCCGCCCCACCCGCGGCGCTCGTAGGTAGTACAAGAACGTCGTGCGCGATATGGCAAAATTCAGTGTCCTGCGCGGCCTCGTCGAGTGAACATGTGTGGCACGAGTCGAGGAGGTTTGCGGCTCGGGAAGGCTGACATCAACGGAGGCACATTGGACATGAGTGAGTTTGAAATATTTCGATCAATCTTATACGACGGCAATAAATAATCGACAATTTTCAAAGCTCGTTGAAAACAAGTGTAATTGTATTCAATACTTTTCCGACAGATTTCACGCGTCTCGTATTTTAATCGTCGAAGTAAGTAACCGTTAAATTGCTACCGGCAGACTTTGATTATAATTGCAGATATTGTTTATTTTCAAGTACATTCTATATTCATACCAGCGAATAGATGTGCGAAAATCTAGACTTCTTACGAACATTACCGTTCGGAACTGATTTTGAATACAAATATAGTGGGCGAGAGAGTTTCGTTTGATAACTTCGCGATAATTATCCCATCATCCCATTATATTATTGGCATATAATTCCGAGTCTCTCGCCCTGTAGCGTCGTTTGTTTGACGCAGGCATACTTCGCGACTCCGAAGGGGAAACTAATTTGTCGTGTTATTTCGAGTTGACAAGTATTTTTCGGGATAATACTCGTTCCCCGATTTATTCTTATATTCGAGTCTTTGACAGCATTATCGGTCGACGGAGATGAGAATGAACATCGCTGATACTTGAAATGCATAGATCCTGCGTGCCACTTGGTCGGAGATGGACGCCAACCAACACTGCCGGGCTAGTCCTGGATTGACGGTCGACCAAGATAATGGTGAGCTTTGTATTATATTAGCCAAAGGCCTAATTGAACTATAAATGTATGTCCGTAAAACAATCATTGCTGAAACATACTTCGCGATCCGATACAGATCTCGGACAGATTACTTTTCCAAGTCTATGTACTACCACAACACTCATCGGCCAAGTAACCGTGACGCTCACCCTGTATCTATTACTCGATACTGGGGCCTCCGGCTTGCCTCTGTCTTGCCGTATACGCCAGAAACTTTCAGGACAACTCGGTTTCACTCAGCTGCAAGGGATACGATACAGACGCTCAATAATATACCCAGAGGTAACATATTGTCCATCTCGTTATAGGGTAAGCCTAGGAGAGAAAGCACACTTAATTCTTGGAAATAGCAATAAATTCTCTCTTTTTAATGACAAGCTTGGAATATGATTGATAGATCTCGAGAGAATATGTTTACCTTGGTTGAATATAGTAGACTCACCTCGTAGTAGAGATATATTTGAATAACGAGGATCAAAATTTGAAGGTTTCAAAATAAATACAAGGGTAGATTGCTACAGGCCTAATTAGGCATCACATTTATTTTTCAAACATGGAACATAATTCAATATTGGTGATAAATTACTCCAGTCTCAAGTACCAGTTATAACGATTGAAATATTGAAAAATCTATTCATGCATGCAATAGTGATACTAGCTTATTGACATTCTTGATTCTGTTGAAAATAGTTGAAAGTTTATATCAAATTTAAAAATGGTTCAGGCAGGCTTACAAAATCAATCATAAGAAATATATTATAATAAATTTCATACAGATGTATAATCACAATTAGAAATTCTTTGGTACTTAGTTGAGAATGTTTGCTTGAAAAACACATAAACTTAATCTATCCAATGTACCCTATGCTTATCTAGTTTTTATCTTCACAGGCGTTGTTCACCGAGGGAAACTAGCTCCTGCCTATCCTCAACAAAACCTCTTCAATATTCATCAGGACAGGGGATTCACACCAGGGAGTGAAGCAGTCCAAGCACCGGGGGAATGACCGCAAGACAACTCTGCACCGCGGAGTATTAATAAAGTAGCATCAGCGAATGGTTCGTAATTACAATTCCTTTTGAATCAGTTTTGATAAAATCTCGCATCTGGTCTGGTCTATAATTATTTTACATTACTTTACTTTATAATTACTTTTACTAATTAAATCGAGTTCAATTACACATTACCAAACTATTTTAATTGAATAAGTAATTTCATTAAAAATGTAATCAGTGACTCGTAACACTGCAAATATCCATGTAATAATAAGATCGTTTATGCAATAAACATGTATTATTATAGTAAATTACCGAATTCTTGAATAAATATCTCTTGAAATTGTATATAATCGATCGTTGAATCATTTTCCCCTATCCTTTCCTTGCCTATAAGTCGAAAATCATGAAAATCGCATGAGTTCATAAAGCCCCGAACAATATTAATATATATATAAATATAACAATATTAATATAATTATATAATATAAATAATAATGCGCCTTGTCATATGCAACCCGCATGCCATTCGTGTAAACGACAGGGCCCATGTTAATTTTTGTTGCCTATTTGGTGTTTTCCGATTGCCTATATTCAGGCGTATTGAACTCAGAAAAAAAAGCCAGAATTCTCGGAATTCAGGTCGAAAAAAACGGCAAAAAAAATTCATTCAAATAACTTCTGGCAGCTGATACCTTATTTTAGCAGTCGGATTCCTGGCAGTTGATACCTCGATTTTAGTCGCTTTAAGGTGAAATATCAAATGCCAGAAAATCGACCAATCAGGAGGCTGCTTGAGCCAATTTAGGCTCAATTTCTCGAAAAGGAGCCTCCTGATTGGTCGATTTTGAAATTAAATCAAGTTACGGCGCTACAGAGGCTAGCCATCAGCAAAATTCTGGATTTCTGAATGAGGTATCAACTGCCAGACGAAAAGAGTATCAACTGCCAGAAATCCAGAATTTTGCTGATGGCTAGCCTCTGTAGCGCCGTAACTTGATTTAATTTCAAAATCGACCAATCAGGAGGCTCCTTTTCGAGAAATTGAGCCTAAA
Source organism: Tenthredo notha (assembly GCA_914767705.2). Taxonomy (NCBI): domain Eukaryota; kingdom Metazoa; phylum Arthropoda; class Insecta; order Hymenoptera; family Tenthredinidae; genus Tenthredo; species Tenthredo notha. Next base: position 5,046,444 of record OU611916.1, read on the forward strand.
TTGGCTCAAGCAGCCTCCTGATTGGTCGATTTTCTGGCATTTGATATTTCACCTTAAAGCGACTAAAATCGAGGTATCAACTGCCAGGAATCCGACTGCTAAAATAAGGTATCAGCTGCCAGAAGTTATTTGAATGAATTTTTTTTGCCGTTTTTTTCGACCTGAATTCCGAGAATTCTGGCTTTTTTTTCTGAGTTCAATACGCCTGAATATAGGCAATCGGAAAACACCAAATAGGCAACAAAAATTAACATGGGCCCTGTCGTTTACACGAATGGCATGCGGGTTGCATATGACAAGGCGCATTATTATTTATATTATATAATTATATTAATATTGTTATATTTATATATATATTAATATTGTTCGGGGCTTTATGAACTCATGCGATTTTCATGATTTTCGACTTATAGGCAAGGAAAGGATAGGGGAAAATGATTCAACGATCGATTATATACAATTTCAAGAGATATTTATTCAAGAATTCGGTAATTTACTATAATAATACATGTTTATTGCATAAACGATCTTATTATTACATGGATATTTGCAGTGTTACGAGTCACTGATTACATTTTTAATGAAATTACTTATTCAATTAAAATAGTTTGGTAATGTGTAATTGAACTCGATTTAATTAGTAAAAGTAATTATAAAGTAAAGTAATGTAAAATAATTATAGACCAGACCAGATGCGAGATTTTATCAAAACTGATTCAAAAGGAATTGTAATTACGAACCATTCGCTGATGCTACTTTATTAATACTCCGCGGTGCAGAGTTGTCTTGCGGTCATTCCCCCGGTGCTTGGACTGCTTCACTCCCTGGTGTGAATCCCCTGTCCTGATGAATATTGAAGAGGTTTTGTTGAGGATAGGCAGGAGCTAGTTTCCCTCGGTGAACAACGCCTGTGAAGATAAAAACTAGATAAGCATAGGGTACATTGGATAGATTAAGTTTATGTGTTTTTCAAGCAAACATTCTCAACTAAGTACCAAAGAATTTCTAATTGTGATTATACATCTGTATGAAATTTATTATAATATATTTCTTATGATTGATTTTGTAAGCCTGCCTGAACCATTTTTAAATTTGATATAAACTTTCAACTATTTTCAACAGAATCAAGAATGTCAATAAGCTAGTATCACTATTGCATGCATGAATAGATTTTTCAATATTTCAATCGTTATAACTGGTACTTGAGACTGGAGTAATTTATCACCAATATTGAATTATGTTCCATGTTTGAAAAATAAATGTGATGCCTAATTAGGCCTGTAGCAATCTACCCTTGTATTTATTTTGAAACCTTCAAATTTTGATCCTCGTTATTCAAATATATCTCTACTACGAGGTGAGTCTACTATATTCAACCAAGGTAAACATATTCTCTCGAGATCTATCAATCATATTCCAAGCTTGTCATTAAAAAGAGAGAATTTATTGCTATTTCCAAGAATTAAGTGTGCTTTCTCTCCTAGGCTTACCCTATAACGAGATGGACAATATGTTACCTCTGGGTATATTATTGAGCGTCTGTATCGTATCCCTTGCAGCTGAGTGAAACCGAGTTGTCCTGAAAGTTTCTGGCGTATACGGCAAGACAGAGGCAAGCCGGAGGCCCCAGTATCGAGTAATAGATACAGGGTGAGCGTCACGGTTACTTGGCCGATGAGTGTTGTGGTAGTACATAGACTTGGAAAAGTAATCTGTCCGAGATCTGTATCGGATCGCGAAGTATGTTTCAGCAATGATTGTTTTACGGACATACATTTATAGTTCAATTAGGCCTTTGGCTAATATAATACAAAGCTCACCATTATCTTGGTCGACCGTCAATCCAGGACTAGCCCGGCAGTGTTGGTTGGCGTCCATCTCCGACCAAGTGGCACGCAGGATCTATGCATTTCAAGTATCAGCGATGTTCATTCTCATCTCCGTCGACCGATAATGCTGTCAAAGACTCGAATATAAGAATAAATCGGGGAACGAGTATTATCCCGAAAAATACTTGTCAACTCGAAATAACACGACAAATTAGTTTCCCCTTCGGAGTCGCGAAGTATGCCTGCGTCAAACAAACGACGCTACAGGGCGAGAGACTCGGAATTATATGCCAATAATATAATGGGATGATGGGATAATTATCGCGAAGTTATCAAACGAAACTCTCTCGCCCACTATATTTGTATTCAAAATCAGTTCCGAACGGTAATGTTCGTAAGAAGTCTAGATTTTCGCACATCTATTCGCTGGTATGAATATAGAATGTACTTGAAAATAAACAATATCTGCAATTATAATCAAAGTCTGCCGGTAGCAATTTAACGGTTACTTACTTCGACGATTAAAATACGAGACGCGTGAAATCTGTCGGAAAAGTATTGAATACAATTATACTTGTTTTCAACGAGCTTTGAAAATTGTCGATTATTTATTGCCGTCGTATAAGATTGATCGAAATATTTCAAACTCACTCATGTCCAATGTGCCTCCGTTGATGTCAGCCTTCCCGAGCCGCAAACCTCCTCGACTCGTGCCACACATGTTCACTCGACGAGGCCGCGCAGGACACTGAATTTTGCCATATCGCGCACGACGTTCTTGTACTACCTACGAGCGCCGCGGGTGGGGCGGGGGACGCCATTGTCGTAGGTCAGCTTACGTCATCTGCTAGGCAACTATAGAACTCAAATTGCACAAAAGATCTGCGGGTTGCGTGTAATAAGGCTCACCCCCTACTATTCTGTTGTTAGCGATTAATTATAATCGAGGGTAAAGCAATCAAGTACTATTTGAAATGAGTACAAAATTAAGAATCTTGCTTCTTCACTGACAATCATACTTAGACCTATTTTATTAGGTGTATTGAAGAATAAAGAGTGACTCGTATTATATAACATCATAATTCCTGTATCGTAAACGATAGGACCTACACGAAAATGTAATGTGTAATAAAAATAAAACTACCATACGAAAAAATTATTTTGTTCACGTTTATCCTGCAGCACTTGGTCGCCCGGGTATTCGAATATATTATAGGATCCCTTGTGATAACAAACAATGTACAATCATCATAATAATAGAATGTTTAGAGATTCAAATACGTACAATAACTGCAGGGTATAGTGTCGCAGGAAATATCGACAAGTTATCTGACTCATAGTAGATCTGAGACTTGTTACACCTGTTTTTCCTTCAGGTATATCTGCTTGTCAATTTCCATGAATTTATTCAATCGAGTTCCGTTGTAAGGCAAGTCACTGCCAAGGGGGTGCATTCGCATCTATATAAAACAGAAATAAGATTTGGGAGCTAGTGATCGCAGATAGATTATAGTTTTTTCTTTTCCTTTATCTCAACTTAATCGCTGCCTCGGTGTTATTCTAAATTAGTTGTCTTATGATAGAGAGATTATGTTGGCTGAACTCGTACTTATTGTTCAATTTACTTAAAATCTTCCGTAGGCCTAGGGCAGGCAAGGTATCAAACCCGCCCCTGTATTGGAAGCGTATGAAGTTTTTCACTCGAGCGAAGGGAGGGTGACAATCACACGAGTCTAGAATCGTCTTTTGCACGTGTTTCGGACTTTTTTTTTTTAATACAACGCGCGTTAATTTGAATTTTATACACGCGAAGCGTGCTCAAAATTTAACTTTACGCACATTGTATTGACAAAGTCTCTCAGCACAGTATCAAACGACTACAAAACATTTGATAACTTTACAGAATATTTATTTGAACCCGTTTGCATGATGATCATTCATTATATTGCTAGAAACTGTAAGCTGAATCGTTTAAAGAAAAAAAAAACTGTATTGTTTATGAAAATAATGAATTATTAGAATATTTCGTCACGTCGTTGTAGTGATTTGAAAATAATTATTTCTGAGCTTTATTATATCATACCCCTTCAAGAGTAGAATCGATCATTTTATTCAAGGGTAAATGAAATACACATAATTTCATATCATATTGTATAATAATGACTATATATATATATGTATATTTAAATAATAATTTACGTACACGGGGTTCACATACATATATGCTTCTGCGATATTAGCTTACTTTATTTTATTAATGGTGTATCATTATATACTTATATATGTAAGTTTTTTTTTTGTCGGCGATGCTTAGAATATTTCATTCATATAATGTGAAAATATCCGTGAATATATGTATAAGTTAACAATCAGATCTGTACAAAAGTAAAAAATAGCATTATGACGGTATTAATTATAAAGCTGGTCGTTATAAAACATTAATATGAATATATTTCACATCGATGATGTATAGAAATGAATACGTAGTCGGATTCTAGTGTATATATATATTCAACGCATAATTAATAACATGTCAAAACATGAAGTAAAAGTTAATGATAAATGATCGTTACACATCATAGGAACAATATTAATTATTTTGATCGTAGAACTGAAAATAAACTGGCATCATAATTATTTGATTAAGTCATTATATTGTTAGAATAGTGATATAGCTAATCATATCTTCATCATACATGCCCTATATTCATTCACTGCTGTAATCAGCAAGGAAACAGAATAAAAATCTACCTATAACATTTAGAACATTTATTTTTATTGGCAGTAGTATAATTGACGAGATAATTATGGGTAAATGATCTGCGCAAGAAAAAGGTGCCAATTATTTGTGCATAGATAATAAAGATTCTAATGGCTGTTGCGAATGATTATATATATATATATGATTTGAAAACACCTTTTCTAATATCAAAGTTATAAATATTATAATAATGTATAATTAGTTTCAGACAATTTTAAGCAGTTCGAGTTTTTCCAATCAAGCTACATACTGTTTCCTTCATAAATCCTTATACAGCAAATTAGTCCAACTTATATATTTGCTCCAGTATAATTGGCGCCAGCATTCTTTTAAGCACCAATTATATCATATCATATCATATCATATCATATCATATTATATTATATTAATTAATAATAATAATAACAGTCTATTAAAAAATGTTTATGCATAATTATAAAATTACTAAATTAGTTGGTGATTCGTACGGTTTTATAAAGGATACGTTAGAACATTACATGCGTCGTTAATACATTATAATATCGAATCTTCGATAGTAAAACATGAATTAATGTATCCTCGATAATATATATATATTTACCCTAAAATTAAACAAATAATATGTCACAAGGTCCAAAGATTTCATTAAACAAACTAAGTTCCTGCGCTTTTTTACGCGACTTATCATATTATAAAGTATGAATTTTTGCATGATAATAACATAATGTAGTTAAGGTCATTAGACGGTAACTGATCGTGGACTTATCCAAAACCATTTGAATTATATGAATTTAAAAATTTGTAAAAAGTTAAATAATAAGTTAATTTGTTAGATAAAAGGCTGTTCTAGGTATAGTAGGTTTGATATTTCGTATTATATTTTTATGCTAATAGTTTCCGAAATTGTATTCTAATTAATCTATAGGTGTATATATTTAAACTCTATATATGATAATAATTAAGTTAGTATACTGTCTAAATATACGCAATCTAATGTAAGTAAAACAACACATTGTGTACAATAGTAAATGTGCTCGTGTGTTAAAAATGATTGAAATGCAAATGAAGAAATGGTAATTTAAAGTGCCACAGAACTGGGGTTTCCGATATATATTTGATGACCTCAGATTTGAGGAAACTTTCATTGAAAAGCTGAGTCTAAACAGGGACGAGGAGTGTAGCTCGATTTTGAGTATTCGCTCAAATAGGATTTCTATTCCCCATAAAAACATAGGAAAAGAGAAAAATCCAGTTTGAGCGACTACTCGAAATCAAGTTACAGGCCTTTCGTTTCAGGAAAAGCCACTTAACATCAAAATCTATCATATCTATAATCTTATATGACTGACAATATTTCTGTGGCACCGTCTTAAAAAGAAACTGTTCACTATATTGCTAGAAGTTGGAATAGCATCAAGCTGTTAGACAATGTCGCGAGTTGCAATATGAGGATCATTTACAATTTTATTATTCAATAGAAATTATTAAAAAGGGATTAACATTTATAAGTAACACATAACGTAAAGATATATGGCAGTGCGTTATGCTGACGGCAAATTGGCAAATTCTAGATTTTTAAATTAGAGAGCACACATTCGGATTAGGTGTTCTTATCGGATAAGAATGTCCACAGATTATGAAATAGATGCTTGTATAGGCCGAGGACAGAACCACGATATAGGTAATTCGATATCTTATTAATTTCAAAACTACTATAATAACGTGGCTATATTTATTAGAAACTTAACTTTTCAAGCATCGGAAAAGTTCTCTCTGGACAATCTATCCGCAAAGTAATCTTATATTCTTATATACTTATTATTAATTATTTGTTTTTATTTTCTGGACCACGCAATCACAAAAATGACATATAGTCTATAGTATTTGATATACAGTCTCGGATTTTATGCCATTTTGTGAACCCAAAGGATATATTATATCACGCTAAGAAATATATTTATATCTTGAACAAACACCTGGTATTTTGGCACTAATTATCAATTTTATGATTGATTCAGAAAGGCAATCAAAATCGGCGATATGTGTGTTCGATTCGTTAGAGTGATATAAATATATTTCGAAACATGTTAATTGGCTCGCACTTATTTATGCTATATTGTCTAATTTTATGTACAATTTTGTATCTGCTAGAGAAATCACAGTTTTTATTCAATGGTAATTATGGCATACCACGAGGTGGTCTTATCATACTATGTAATAGATCCATAAAAGTCTGCAGATGATGCTTAGATCAGACGCGAATTATCTTGTTTGATATTCTCTAGCAGCAAGCCTTCCTGTTTCAATCAGCAGTCTATGTCTAATACAGGTGGGCTTAGTACGGTACATGACTTAGAATAATAATTAGTCATATCTTAGCTTACGTGTTCCTCAATAATAGCATTGGGCCCTATAATTACCTTGGTTAACATACTCTGTCTTGTTCTGGGACCAATATTATAAGAATTCAAACATTTGTTTGCAGGTAATTAGCATGATGTGGTTCAAGATGTTGCCGAAGCAAGAAATATTAGTCTCGACTCTCGAAACAGCAGATCCTTATCAAGTGGATACTTAATTCAAACAATCTTGCAGTTGATGTTTCTCATTTTTATATTGAATATTATTCAGATTATCCTTATTAGGTAAAAATTTTGAGAGACTTGCTGTTTTGTGTCATTGATACGTTTTTCTTACTTTTCCAATAAGAAAATATAAGCTGCTTGGCTGAATTGCTTTTTTTTAATGGTCCCAGCGCAGAGCCAGAGGTTCAAAGGCACTTGGTGTGGCAATGACGAAAGGCAGCAACATCGCCAAATCTCTTGGCATATCTTGGCACTCGTGCCATCTGCAGTCTTCAGAAAGCTGCATGTGAAGATTTACATACATAATATAAAAGAATGAATTCCGAATAACTAACTTATAACAAGATCATAGTGTGCATTTTGGAGTCTAGAAATCTTGATATGTAACGATGTTGTACCTTGTGATGAAGGTATAAAAGCCTCACAAAGTATCTAAGTCTTGACACATTCAAATCATCTGATCATATCATGGCATGTTACAGGATTATTTCAAAACTAGTTTCGTCGAATTATCCGTTTTGTTCGCAAAGGAAAATGCATAAGAATGAAAACGCATCAATATATCTAAACCCCAAAGTGCGTATACCTTCTTAAATGTTGAAAAAAACTATTACCGAAATGCTTCGACTAGGGAGGTAAGACGTCTAGCTTCAGTCCTGTTTCTAACTTACAGAAGCCACAGTATCCTCCGCATTTACCAACTACTCTCTGCTGGTTCTGCAACGAATCAAATATAATAATAATTTAATACGTAGCAATCGTAGAAGATCTTGCAGACTTTAAGTATCTACTTACAATCTTGTTGATGACACGCGAGGTCATTGATCCTTGGCTCACCCATGAGACATCGGGCGAAATACGTAGCTGCGTTCCGGTCAAGTTTATGCTAAATCTGCCCTGCGGACACTGTGCTGAACTATAGCAATCACCAGCTTTGCCAAACTCCACGCGTTTAGATCCTTGTGTCCGTGAAAATGTGTAGTCATCCACTGTGAGAATGTATACAACATCATGTAGCACCATGCATCAATTATCACAAGATTTCAACATGTTATCGTTATAACTAAGGAATATTCTTTCTCTTACCAGTAACAACTAGCGTCTTAGGATCAAGTCGTATTTTTTGAAACATTGTATGGCCTGAAGATGAGCCAGATTCAGTGACGCAATTGCAGCCGTCGTTTCGTTGTCCGTTAAACGGACATGTGTTTGGGTGTAGCAGCCTTAGGAAGAAAATACACGATTATCATTGCGTGAATTTCCTTTCTATAGATATTCGGGCAAGAATATAAAATTAAGTGAATGACGCAAGTACCTTTTATCATACATTTCTGCAAAATTTTCACGGTCACCGGTTGGTAGGGTCAAGTATTCTGACGGGTGATCTCCAGTCATGTTGTGGCAATAGATGGAGATGAACTTTCCACCAATGAGCAATGAATATTCATCATCTTTGGTAGTTTTGTACCTCTTCTTAGCTTGCAAACAAGATACTGGAGCACAGCGACGCTGATTACACTTACGTTTACGTTGTGGCTTAAATTTAGGAGGACAGAAGCGTCGAGCGACCCTTTTGCCATCTCTACGATGGCAGAAGAGTGCACGTTGTTGTTTTCCTTTTCGTCCGCAGGGAGCATTGCACTTGAAAAGAGAGTAAAATAATCCAATGAAATTTGTTGAACTTGAGTGTAGGAGTCCAAGAGAAATTGTAGAAATTCACCTCTCTCCATTGACCGGGGACCCAGTAATATTCGTCGTTACATTCGCGGAGCTTACAAGTTTGTTCGGTTGATGGTCTCTCACTAATCTTACAGCCATTAGCAGGTGACGGAGTTGTCCACCCGAATCTATTTACTCTATGACAACTTACTGTTCGCCTTTGGATTCCATTGCCACACTTTTCTGAACACTGTATAAAAAATAATGTCAGACGTTAAGACGTTGCGTACGAAGATATGAAAAATGAAGGAAAAAAAAAAAACTACAGTAATAATTGTCAATAGGAATAGAGTTTGTTGTTGAGATTAAAGCAAGACGTCTTTTACTTTTTTCAAAAACTATATTTAAGTAGTGATTGTTTTAATACTTCTTAATCAGCTCTTCAGGAAAACAAACTATTGGAGCCCAATGGTTACAGATAGTACACACTATCAAGGATACTAGTAAAACTGTTAGAGTCCAATAGTTTTTAGTAGTGTATACCATTGAATTCAATAATAAAGGTATTTTTTTTTTAAATCACGTCTCATCATTTCATTACTTTATATTGATCCAAATTTTGGACATACATCGACCAAATATAAATGCAAATATTGCATATGTGATATGCAATTAATTATGCAATTTATTGCTATTATATTGACGTGCTTCACTGCTGTGACAATATTTTATTTCCTTCATTCTCGATTGACAAATATACCGTATATATGCGAACCAAACCACGCACATGCGATAATTCTATAATATTATACATTAAACATTTGTTACATACGTGATAATGTATTCGAACATATTGTTATGATCGTAAAAAAAAAAAAAAATGACTTTCAAATCAACTACATAAAAACAAACATATGTTACATACACATTAACAAATAGAATTTCCGGACCTTAATCTTATTTCACCATAGATTTATGTACATCAGAATTATCAATATTTCGAATATGTAAATGTAATGTGAGAACATAAGAATATAGATAAGTATGGATGAGAATGAATTGGAAATCAAGATATTTGAGCCAAAGGAAGAGTATTGATCACTCAATTGGGAATCTCCGCCATAGTAGAATTTATATTCAGTGATAGAGACAAGGTAGATTTCATGGGCTTTGATAAGCGTTATAATTGACTCTGCGATGTAATATATAGGTTCAAGATATTTGATTTATAAATCGATGGTTGTTTGAAATATTATTTAAATCCGTATCAGTTTGATACGTATGTTGAAACGATTGGTTCTTAGATGAATATGAAATCCCAAAAAAAAAGGAAATGATATGTCGCATCAGAAGGAAGTATTCAGCACAGAAGCAGACATGCGGTACATCAAGCGAATGAATGCAAAATAGAATACAATTAAGCGACAGAAAACGTCTGGCCAATGGATATGTGCAATCCTCTGAATGTGCGCCATTATAAATATAAAAAAAATTCAAATACTATATGGATACCCTAATACATGCCCGAAAATTTTGATGTGCCAATTTCCCGCCAAAGTAGTAGATACAGCATTCAAAAAGCAAAAATATTAAACACACGTTACAGTAGGGATAGGACTCTAATCTTCTATGCATATCAATCGAGATACTGCAAACACATAAAAATATGGTTCATGATCAGAGTTAGCTTATTTTTAAGTAACGAATATGAATATATAAATAAAAAAAAATAAAAAATCGCAAAATTATATCCGACTAGTAAAGACTGTTAAATATTTCTCGAGTGTCATACCTTCGAAAGTTATGATCATCTCAAAGAATTGGTATCATTCTTTAATATGTTCACCTAACGATGTTAATTCCGTCGCCCAGGAAATATGCAACCGGAGTTACGTCCCGTTGTAAGGTGGCAGTTCGCAACTTGAAACAGGATGTAATTCCGGTTGTATATTTCGAGGGGGTGACAAAATTTCATTTGTATCAATTTATCTTGTTTTCTAATCGCAAAGGAATCGAACACTTTATGGAGTATTTCAATTTATTTGGAAGACTACTTAAGCATGAAATTTAAACGTAGAACTCTGATCATCGACCGAAATATTATTATTGACAAATTCCCAGTTCCATTCCTTTTCTTTTCTTTTTTTTATTCTAATTTTGTATCCAAATAGCGAATGTAATAGGTAACGATAGTCGCTTGGGAAAAAAAGCAACCCCAATTTTGCTATCGGCCAATAAGAGTGGCATGGTTGTACGTCGGTACCTCTGACCAGGTGCCCTCTTGCCACGTTAGGTCACATGGTATTCGTTGACATGGTCTCTGTGACTTGGGACGTCGTTCTAGCCTTAAGCATTCTCGTTCATTTACTGCAGTAACATCGCCTGTGCTAGAGTTTGCTATGCAGTCCACCCTGCGAGTTTTAGTACCATTGCCGCACGATTTTGAGCACTGAAAAATTTGCCGGACGTGCAAAACATGTGATGTAAAGCAAAGGGTAGGTGACGTTACATTGTAGGTGATTATTATGGTGTACTGACATGGGCTCGGTAATTACTTATATCTTACAGTCTTTTAGACTTGACTGCATAATTATAATGCGTGTAATCAGTGATTGCTGCAAATTAAAGCTCGACAGATTCTATAATGGTAGTTAAGAGGAAAAAGTGTTTTGCAAGTATTTTTAATTCAAAGTCGACTGACTTCCAAATCTTTGAACAGACATAATTGATTGCTAAATATGCAGAATAATATTTGAAACGATATTTGGAACGAGCAATGGTAGGTAGAGTGGATTCTGTCGCCTCCGAAGTATCCAACTGGAGTCACATCCCGTTCCAAATTGGCAATTCATAACTTTGGAGCCTCAAGAAAGCTTCCATCACCGCATCGCCACCTCGTGGAGGCGTAAAGATTATAAATTGCAAGCATGGAACAGAATGCAACACTGGTTGCATATTTCCGGGACGATAGAATCAATGTCCATGAGATACGCGAGCTAAGTAATTCCGTGAGACATCAGCCATGGGGTTTCGAAGACGTTTAATTAATTATTGAGGATTTATATTATCATGGGATAGCAGCATAGACAGATTATTATATTATGATGGCATACAGAAAACGTTTGGCATGTGTATTTTGAGATCTTTTGCGGTGTATATAAAATAAAATTTGATTGCAAATAATATAGCACAAAACGTACGAATATTATATCGATCAATCATTGGACGATATGATGGATAAGACAGGACAATTTAACAACAGATATTATCGGAAAGTATCGGTTCAAAACTTACGGGGGTCCATTTCGAAATTCGCCATCTATAGGGTCTTTGACCACCCGGGGAAGGAGGTTTTCGTGGTGGTATCTCTTTACCCATACAAGCTGCTTTAAAGCATCTCTCAACGTGACGCGGCTTTTCACTGTCAGAGCATTCTTTGTCTGGTACAGTTTCACCGCGTTCAGTTCGACATTGAACTTGACGGTGTTTAAATCCAGAACCACATTGAGAATCACACTGCAAAAATTCACATGCATTTTACTCACCCGTTAAAAGTTGATGTATCACATTGACGCCTGATTTCATGAGATCTTAAAAGACTTAAGGATATCATAGAAGATATCAAGCAAATGGTCAATTTCTTTGATAAAAGATAAATTTCTCTTAATAACACTCACCTGACTCCAATCCCCAGTATTCCATGATGGACAGGCATGTTGATTGCAGGGTAAATCAGCCAGCGGTTTTTGATTGTGAATGCAGTAGTCGTCACGAACAAGTTCTCCAGTTTCAGCTGAGCTACATCTCACCATTCTTTTCCTTTCGCCACCGTTACAGGGCTTTGAACACTAAGAAATATAAGTTTCATGGTTACGATACTGATATAATCTTAGTACGGATTTGTAGACATGGAGCCAATTCATCAAATTTATTACCTCTGCAAAGTTTCCAGTTCGCCATTTATAGGCAGGTTGGAACGTAATGGTTTCAGGTGAAATTTTGTTGGTATCAATTTCATTATCGCGTGACTTGAAAATTTCGTTCTGATCAGAAGTATACGTTATCGGCGTTGATGGTATTGCCTGTTAAACAAATATCACATAACATATTAAAAAGTCCACATTCATCTATCACCCAATCGATCAATTAACATTACCTGAGCAAGACAGGGCTGATGCATGCAAGTTCTTGTGCTCGGTGGCATGTCTGCGGCATTGCAATGCGAACTCGAGACACCATTAGCATTTCTGCATGTAACATCTCGTCGAGCCATTCCTTCGCCACAGGTTACAGAACACTGTGTTTTGAAGAGAAAGAAATTTTCTTAGCGCACAATCATTACAAAAATCAAATTCGAGGAAACTAAACTATTGACTTACCGAACTCCAGTCCCCGAATTCCCAGCTAGGACATGATACCATCTCACATACTTCCACAGATGGAGGCGGTGGACTGTTACAATATCTAACATCCACTACTCGGTTTTCTATCTGACACCCATACAGTCGTTCTCGTTTTCCAATACCACAAGTCACCGAACACTGAAAGAAATAAGATAGATATTTGAATGATGAAACTGGCTTTAGTTTTTCGATTCCCAATCATATCATCTCTTTTCTCATTGTCATTATATCTGTAACATACCGGTGTCCATTCTCCAACAGCCCATTTGGGACAGGCTACCACCGGTTCGCAAATTTTCTTCAGCAGTTTATCGTGGGCATTGCATTTAGTTTCAGACACCGGCTGTCCATCTGAGTCGACGCAAGTAGCTGTCCGGGTTTGTATTCCACCTTTGCAAGTCGCACTACACGATCCCCATTCTCCATAAAGCCAATGAGCGTCGTCACACGGTCCTGTACAAGCCTCTCGCTCTGCGGGTCGATCCAGATGCTTGCAAGCGTGTTCAGAAATTGCCTGAGAGCTAGCCATATGATGATATGTACATTGAGAAACAACGGTTCGTGTACCTGGACCACAATGGCTGGAGCATTCAGATCTACTGATAATACCCCACCTGAAAATTAATTTCCTTCTTATGAAATTGTTCACGTATACCCACAGTTGAAATTCTGAAACAAGCGCCACTACGTGTTCTTTGGATATTTTTTGCCGGCTACAACATGGAGCCTGTTTTCGGCCAGCAATTTTGGCCTCCGAATTCTCAGGATTCAAATTGCTTTTTACAGTATTTCACATACAACATTTATATACAAGGAATCATTTCCGCACAACAGATCTTCAAAATATTTTTTACACCCTTGAGCGGTTGATGAAATAGTGAAAATAATTAATAGCTCACCGAACAGTGCAGTGAGTGTTGCAAGTCTGACTTTCTTCCCTTGGTTTTTCTTCCGCTCTACAGTAGCCGTCCGACACAACATCTTTGTACACCATACCACGACATTCTGCTATGCGGTATTTGGTGCCATGACAAACACGATTGCAGCCTGACCAATCGCTCAAAACCCAGGTGTAGTTAGTGAGAATATTCTTCGGAACTGTATATTCGTATGATATTTGCGGAGGCAACATATTCTCAACCGACAGTATCTGTGTAAGGAATAAAACTGCATAGAATAAACACTATTGTTTATCAACCTGCATAAAGGATGAAGTATATGGTGTGAATTGATCCTGCGGGAAGTTTTACACACATTCTTCCATCCCCATGTTCTCTCTCTTCATATTTACCTCCAAAATCAGATCAACGGCAATCGGCCTTGAACTATTCAGACGTTCTACGACTGACTCTGGCCCGCTGTATTCCATAGTAATACCAGGTTCTATGATCATTTTATGATGCGAAACCATGTATCTTCCGTTCAGAATATAATTTCCTTTTTCACTATTTCTTAGCGCTGAATTAGGGGTAAAGTGAATAATTAACATTTCCATTTGACATTGTGCATTACATCGTTGTTATCGATATGATTAGTGACGTTTACCTAGATAATTGCTATCATTATTGGATCCTCTCCATCCGTGTTGTTTTATATCGATGTAGCTGCTCCCAGCTGGTATTTTAGTCACTCTATTATAGCCGTACATGCTGATATTATAGGTGCCTGTGATTCTTTGGCAGGAGGAATTGTCTCCTCTGCAAACACCGCAGGTATCTAATTCAGCAGTTGAATTCAATACGTGATCACAACCGGCTGCTTTGCAAAGGCCGTTAACACATATGTCGAAGGTATCGAGGCTGCAAGGTGTTCCATCGATTACTTTGTCGCTCATCAGCTTGTAATATTGACTATTTTTCACCTGGCAGTAAAGCTTGCATCGTTCACCGGGTTGAACTATTAGATAAGTAGAATTAATAAATCATTGTTACAATGACATGACATAATACGATTGGCATATTGGTCTCAACTCACTTCTCGTATATTTCGCGTGCCATTGAACGTTTCTTCCCAGATTGGGTATATTCATGCTGTTGTTGTTGAATCTGGAACATTGTTCCTCTCTGAAAACAAATGTTGAACAGATTTTTATGATGATTAATCATCAGTCACGTCGTGCAGGGGGATAAAGGTGCGATTATTCATGTTCGCGTATTCAATGGCGGTGATAAATATGTTGATTATACCTAAAATCTTGACCACCTGATGGGCAATCCTTTGTTGCGCAGCTGCGAAACTTCACTCTAGTACCAACACAGTAATTGCCACCATTTTGCGGCTGGGGATTATTGCATAGGCGATGCTTCTTCCTAATACCTCCACCGCAAGTCCTCGAACACTCTCCGTATCTAAAATGAGAATATGTATAATCATCATCGACACCGTCACTTCTGGAATATGTTTCAATATCTGTTATTATCATTGACGGGAAAAAAACGATTGACATTAGTATTATCTGTTAACATTGGTGGGCATTCAGAAGTAGTGTAGTGTTGGAGTTCCTACGTGACTAACAAGGCCTTTTAATAGTCTATACTGATTGAGATTATTTGACTGCAATACTTTCCACTTTCAGTGCAGGAGGTATAGAACACAGCCGAAGAAACGGTTGAATAAAAAATTAGACTTACTCTCCCCACTGGCCCCATTGTCCATCGACCGGCTTGAGATCCTTTCGAGATACACAATCTCCACGTTGACACCATTTTCCATGGGCACAAGCAGTTCCATCAGCCCACGGCATATGTTGTGTATGGCACTGCTGTTCCTTGTCCCAAACTGGCGCGGTGCACCACAGTCTCCTGCACACTGCCTGGCCAGTAGCCATCCACACACTCAGATTATGTTTCACTTAATCAGACCACATAGGATCCACCCTCGCAATGTAATGTGTATATTTGTAACGATTGTGATCGTTTAGGAAAGATATACTGATTAAGCAGTACTAATAGGTAGACAAAGTATTCAATATCTAATTTCAGGCTCTCATGGGGAAATATCTCTTCTGTTTTCCAAAATAGGAATCTATAGATGCGTATCGGAGGAGTTGAATACAATCGAGTTTTCGTACAAGATTGCAATATGAAGTTAAAATATAGAAAAACAAAAAACGAAATCGAATTGGGGCTAAGAAAGAGAGAGATATCCGCATGGAACTGGGAGATTAGATAATGGAAAACTCATAGCGAATTCAAAGATTTTTTAGGAGATGAAGCGATGATGTGATCACAGCTCTTCGCGAAATCAAATTCATGAGATCATTGATTTTTATTGTTATTTAGATAATCTGATTGGAAGAAGCGACGATAATTGATTCAAATAAATACCAAACTTCAAATTGAAAGCTCTGCTGAGTTATAATTATACATCGTTATATGTGTATGTGTATTAAGAAAGTCCTTCAACTAATAAGACAAACACGTGTTACTTGTTTTTTCAACTACAAAATTGTGAATAAATTCTAACTCAATATCAAAGTCTGTCTAATGATAAAAGAAAACTCACTCTGCGCGCGCTCTAAAAGCTTATGGGGGTAGGTAACTCTCGAATCAGTAATTGATTTTTATGAGTTTGGTTTTAATCGTGTTAATGGTTGCATTAATTTATTATTTGGGTCTCATTTGGTGCTTGTTAATCATTATTTGTGTTTCCTAAGAAACCTGTTTGACGTTATTTGTTAGAAAAAGTATACGCCAAATGGACCCAAATATATAATAAAAAGCAGGATGCGTGACTCACCATCACTTACCATGTAGGGGCAAATCTTAGAACCCAAACCAAACACTAACTCGCATTGTTTATTTTCGGAATAATCTTCGCCAGGTAATCTTTCAGTGCTTGTATGTGTCATTTTGGTACTCGGCTCATCCAGTAAACAATTTCCGAATCCAAAGCTAATATAGACAATATTTAACAGAAGAAAAATAATATTAATTACAATTGTCAAATAATTATTGAGCAAACATCATCCTAGCGTGAAAGGCGAGCGTTGAAACGCATTCTACAAGGCGTCTCAATGAATTTTTAATTAATGAACATGACTATTTTTCAAATTGCTATTATTAGATAGTTTTATGGCAATAAAAAAACGGGTGGTAAGTAATTGAAATCGTGGCAAATTGTAATGCCGTTTAATTATCATCATGGAATTTACTTCAGCTGACTAACAAACCGAGGTCGAAGAAACGACTGCTGACTACAACCTACGGTGTATCTATGAAAAAACTTGATTCCAACTTGCGGATTAAAGACTCACACGTAAAAATAAACAAACAAACAAACGCACGCATATATAGGTATATCATCCGCGTTTTTACGGTATAATTGTCGATCAAGAAAGTAGGTATGGGCTCTAAATCTGTAGAAGAATACCGAACTCCGGAGACCAACTTTGGCTGTCTCTCCCTCAGGTATCCCTACACCCATATCAATGTATTAGAATCCCTAAATCTATCTCGATTATTATTATTTTTTAGATAAGCCGTTGATCCAAACTTCTATCAACAATAAAGACTAGTAGTTTACTACAATTGAGCGACACGGAGGAATGTAATTAAAAGCCACCCCTTTTAAGGGACACCCTAGTGTATATCATATGTAATTTAATATTATTGTGCAGATACTGACTCTAGGAATTCTGTGACAAAATGTCGTGAACAGTTCGACCATTCCCATGGAAATGTCTTGTCGTCCAACATTCTTGACATCACATTATGGATTTTGTTACCGCCAAATTCTTGACATTTTAGATCATCGTCGTGAGGCATGCTCAACCTGTGAATGAATAAAGTGAAAGTAAAGATGGTGTTGTTTGGTATATACCTCTTACCAAATCTAAATAAAAAGTTTCTTATCATCCATTATATATGGTGTTTAATATATTTAAATAATAATTATCGTACACGTGGCCGATTTCGTGAGCGATTGTAAACGCTGCAGCTAATCCATTGTCCTGAACAATAGCGCAGGATGATCGGGGAACGCACACACGTCCCAATTCAGCCAAACCAAGTGTATCGCATCGTTTCTCTGCCGTGTTATGACATAAATTTTCCCTAACGAATCATAAAAAACACGATTATATTTTATCGATAAATTTCAAAAAGTTTCGATTCACTATGCGTTCTGTACTTCTTTCAGGTATTAATCTTAATCTAATGCATAGTCGATAAAATCTTAAATAATTCCCATCCATTTCTTCAATTATGATTTGCAGCATATTATTGCGATTGTTCTCATAGTTCCAGAGAAGTTTTCGATCGTTTGATGTTTGGATAAAAATTAGTGTTAATTTACCTTGTAAGAAGGAGAGCAGCATCATGGTGTTCGGGTGATCCTTGATCAGCATGATTGTGACGCTTTTGCCAGAAGCAAAATTTCCTTAGCATATCATTAGCGGCAATACCTGCGCTCCCTGGATATTTGTCACCAAAAGTTTCAGATAATGGCCATATTTTCACTACAGCTATGCTTATAGCATTACCAATCGATGGATCTTTGTATATACGAGATACCTGAAGCAAAAACCAATAAAAAATAAAATAAACATTCAATAACTTTTCACTGTAAAGTTGAGTTCGAATGCAACATCATTGATTTTTTTTTTCGAAAACGTATGAAAAAAAAAAAAAAACGTTGCATCATCTCATCATGTTTATTGATGGGAAAATAATTATACCTCGCTGCAATATCGAAAAAAGTAGATATAACCAGCTAGGTTTTTTTGTCAATGATCGATGTCATCAAGCAATGAGTATTCGTATAAGAAAAATAAAAAAAAAAAAATAAATAAAAGATATGAATTCAATTCGTAATCCTCAATTATTTTTGCACTATTTGTATACATTACGTATATATGGATAAGGTAGCTCATTATTTTCGGAATAACGAGTCGTAAACTCAAATGCCTAGGGCACTCGATCGTTCCTCACTTCCAAACTTCAATTTTACACGAACTATACCCCTCCTACACGTACTGCATTTACCTAATTGCATAAGGGCATTGCTTCGACGCTTTATACTTCGCTAAACGGCCTCTTTATCCCAATTATATTATCAGAAAATTTCTCTGTATATAATTAAGCTTGTATATTATATATTGGAATATAACTATATATGTGAGTATATGTATATCGTGTGGGCATGAGGGTGTCTTAAAGAAAAAGATAAATCCAAAAAAAAAGAATTGTTTTTGTCATCTGTTAGTGTTCAGGGGTTGAAAAGTTCACGAATTACAATCAAGCCTGATATTCGATAAGTAAATGCAAATTGAATCTTATGGGTGTTGATATTGCGTGTTAACATTTCGTATTCAGGGAAACGAGTAGCTTGCAGAGATTAACAACGTGAGAACACAATTAGCACGTCATCGCCTTGAACGTGGAGAAAAGAAGGCATATAGGAATCGTGTATAAGTGTGTGTGTGTGTGTGTGTGTGCACATATGTATGCATATATATACAGGTTGCATCTTACGTGGGACAATTATGTCAGTCGTTGTATATAATTTACCAAGTCCTTGTTTTATTCCTTTTGACTTTTTAAAAACAAGTTATTCGCCTTGGAGTATACCTACATCTATACATCATGCGGTTTGTAATTTCCATAGACGAGTATACAAGGCGGTATAATTCCGCCTGCGAGATGCAACCCTAATCTCGCGCGTGTAGTTAGGGACGCTTGAAGACAATTTCTCGTCTACAGTAGGACCCTGATTACCCATAGTTGAAATCACGGATTCGCTTGTTGTATAAAATTATATAGTCGAAACTATCAATCCGTTTGATGTATAGAATTTCTTTTTGTATAAATCAGTGCCGTAATAATTGGCTAGTTTTCGATTATAATTAATTATAAATATCATAACGGCTTATCTGTACATTACGCTTCCTTGAAAAAAAAAAAAAAACGTGTCAATCCTTGCCTGTTTGATATATCTGCTTGAGTTGCTCACATTTTTTTGAAAAAAAAAAACAAAAAAAAATATGTTTATTCAGAAAGATTTGCTCCCGGGGTTCTACTATGACTTTGAAACTTTTCACAATTCAAATCGACCGGAAAATTCTTTTCATTTTTCAAGTGAAAATTTATCTAGTCGATGTGATTCATATAATTTCTAGAATTTCAGGAATTTTATGAGATTTCAAATTTTACGTAATGGATTTTATGACATTTTTTTAGTCACTTTTTACATGAGATTTACAAGCTTCTCGATATGTCTATTAGAGTTTGAAGAATTTCATTAAAAATTCCGTAGTTTTATTTGGGATTTACTTTCAGATATAATGAAAATTTCTTCAGGATTATTTAAATAAGTTTTGGAATAGCAGAAATTTCTTTCTCACTTGGGTCTGATTTGTTTAAAAATTCTCACAACTGTTTCAATGGTTCAAAAATTTCTCGAAATTTTTTGTTTTACAAAATTTCAAAATTTCACAAAAAAAAAACGTTCACGAAATTCTTTGCAATTTGAATACTGATTTCGTATCATTTGAAATATATTATCAAATTTTCTTTACAGTATAGAGGTTGCAAATTGTATACTTATACGCATGTATACAACGAGATCAGCACCACATACGACCGTTTACTTATAACCGCGTAATTGCCTCCGGCAAACTTGGATACGATCTCGATAGTAGGTATATCCAGTCGGTTGGCAAATATAATTAAACCGTAGTTAGCCATCGGTGTTAAGTCGAAAACCTGATATTCTTCGAACGATATCAATTATATTATATCATATAGGTGTATAATATCTCTATACATATTATACCATACACAAGCGTTTAAATTTAAAGAAAAATTTTGTCCTACCTTAAGCTCGTTATCGACATAAATATACTTTCGATTGAATGAAATATTTCGGTCAGAATTAACATACGTAATTGTACCGCAAATCGCGCCAGGTTTTCGTCAGCGGTAATTGAGACCGCATTTTATAAACCGCATACACCGTATATTCATATATCTATACCTACGTACTATTACATACCAGATCGAAAATAAAATTACCGCAATTCGAGATCGAACGGGTATTATAAACTTTGGAAATAAACTTTTTTTTTTTTTCAAATTGCTGCTAGCTAACATTTTGAAGAAATATTCTATTGACTTATTCTTTTTCACACCTGATTCACAGGATTAAATACAGAATTCGAGGATATTATATGGGTGATGATATCGAGCCTCGTTTATTTGTAGAAATTATTTTTTTCGATGATTTTTTCCAAACATAATTTGATTTTCTAGTGGCTGGAGTGACGTGGAATGCCTCATATCCATATGTTTGTGTGTACAGTCAAGGTAAGTGATTCTGAAGCGCCTGTATTTGAGGTATTCGAGCAATCGAACATACACGTTGTTTTTAATTGCTTTAGAGTTGGTATGAAATTAAAGCAACATCTGCTACCGCGATTAATCAGTGATCTGCTCTGCGCGGGGTAGGGAACTTAGTTTGTTGTTATTATTAAATAATTAAAAGTTATGTGAATTGACGATTTATAGAAAAAAAACCAAACGAAGTCTCCTATCCCGCGTAGAGCAGATCACTGATTTATCGCAGGAGCATGATATGTTGCTTTAATTTCATACCAACTTGAAGACAACTAAATGGAAATGAAACACGATTTTTGCACTTGGAATTTTCCAAACCTAGTTTCTCAGCGAAAACACATCCGATTATTGCGAAATTGATATCAGTGATGGAGAACAAGTGAACGAAGGGCATGACGCTCTTTGATTTCCAAAAAGCGAAAATATTTCGGGTGTTTTCATATTTATCAAGTACAACGTCAGCAACAACGATTAATCGTTACAGATCACTCTTGATAAAAATCTGTAAATTTGATTCTTGCTTTTTGGAAATCGAAGAGCGTCATGCCCTTCGTTCACTTGTTCTCCATCACTGATATCAATTTCGCAATAATCGGATGTGTTTTCGCTGAGAAACTAGGTTTGGAAAATTCCAAGTGCAAAAATCGTGTTTCATTTCCCCTCAAAAACAACGTGTATGTTCGGTTGCTCAAGTACCTCGAATACGGCGCTTCAGAATCCATTTCCTCGACTGTACATATGTGGTTATACTATATCATACAGTCCACATACCCGAGTAGATTTGAAAATTAATGGGCGTATGAGAAATGACATTAAGAAGCTACTTGCTAGTGGTCAGGTATTCAGGTTATTCCATCAAGAATGTTGCATCCAGGATAATTACAACTATATGAATTAGATATTTCAATTGCTTTAGGATAGTTGTCGTGCGCTACGAGTGTATCGTACAAAAACTCCCGCATTAGATAAAAAATTGTTTTTTCCTTATAATTAGTAAAAAATATGAATTGCATTGTGACCTTTAGACTATTGCAGGCAAATTTTGTCACATGATAATATATGGGGTATTCCATGCCGATTCGACCTGGGCCTGACTCTCGACCTCTCGGATTTGGTTAACGATTTTTTATCTGGTCGCCCCAACTGTAATAAGGACTCGGATGTTTTTTCCTCCCATTAATTAAAAAATTGTCCGTTTCACTTATGGTTTTTAAAAATAAACACATCGTTACCCATAATTCTAAATTTTGGCAGAATCCTGCGCCAGGTATCAATTTTTTTTCTACCCTAGACACAAAGTGGCCAAGGGTTCGTTTAAAATATCCTTTTTGAATTGTCTCAATAAAAAAAAAAGAAAAAAAAATTTGGAAAGATGTCAGATCACTGTGGTATGTTGCTAAAATATTTTTCTAGGGTAGCGTGGATCATAAAAGCCCCCTCCCACCCCCGCCCCAAAAAAAAAAAAAAACTATTGTCATTTTTTCAAACCTTTTAAAATTTGGCCGAATTGTTTTGGCCGAAAGATTTGAGAAAAATTGAAAGAAAAAAAAAAAAAAAAAGACGGGATAGATGAAATACCTAAGCGAGTAAGTGAGAGTTAAGTAATGATATATCAGCTGGAATACAACTAAGATTAACAATAATTAATGAAACGATTTAAAATAAAAAAAAAAAATAAAAAAAAATATTACTCAATATAGTCCAGAGTCCATAACTACTATATGGGGGAGTATTAATTATTAGTTATGTATACAGGTGGGTTTAATGGGTCTCATAATTAAAAGAATTAGTTCCTTTAATTACCACTATTACTATAAGTCAGTAGAGTCTGTATCATATTGCGATATAAAGTTTGCCCAAATTTATAACCCGAAAGCTAAACGTCCCAAAGTTCAAAATTTGATGTATCGACCCTCTGGCAAAGGTAAAAAAAAAACAAAGCGCAATTTATGGCACAAAGATAAAAATTACAGAAGTTCAAATTTAACCAATGCGGTTTTATTTATATATGGTAAGTAGTGATTCTATTTACTGGTTCATGACCTCACACTATATATTCTGACATTGCATGATGTAATTTTTTTAAAACCCCTTTATGTCACCGTACCATTACTTAGTTCTCGTCTTAACATCCGCAGCTAGAAGATTGAATGTTCACTGACTGGCAGTATGAGGAGAGATGCGAGAAGATTGACTGTATAATGTAGTTGATTATAATTTATTATCTTCATTCTATATCTGCAGCGACCCTTCACGATACACCATTCACTAGTCATAACAGCATTACGATTTTAAATCGTCGGAATGATCTGCAGTCCGATCAACGAGCTATGGGAGCATCATCGGTCGTATATATTATCATGATTATACTATATACTATATAGTATATGTATATGTCGGTGATTAATGACCGATCCATAGTGACTTTGAAGATATAAACTTTTCTAATTTTTCTTATGGACTGTTACTTGCATAATTGGTATATTCATACCAAACGACAAGGTGAAAATGATATTTTAGTTTTTCTGTTTCATATGTAAAAAGCATCGGGTACAAAGACAGATCACCACTAGGTAATAATTTGGAAATATATCACGTGACTATAATGCGTCTTATAAAGGTCTATACGACGTTTTTGGCATTCAAATCGCCTTTTTGTCGATTACGACCACCCTATATGCCTTTATGTATAGTTATGGCTTATACAAGGACACTGTGTGAAGATTTGCCACGAACTTCAAGCTTTCGAAGAATTTTCCATTATAAAAAGCGTTGCGACAAGGTAAAGGAATGAAAAGATATGCAGAAATCTCATATCTCTTGCTTGTAACCGATGGGCATGGCGATAAACAAGTATCCTGGGATACTGCACAACAGTAGGAAACCGACAATAACCTGAATGCCAATATAATGGAATTTATTATACTTCGCCACTCTGTTGACGTTTGCATCGCGCGACCGGAACCTTCTTAGCGATTCCCATTCATCGTTATAGCGAAAGGGTTCCTTCCTCTTTCACCTTTTTTTCTTTTTTTTTTTGTTGGCATATACGTATAGACAGGATACCGGATTCTGTTACGCCTAAAATCTGCAACCGAGGGCACATCTATTTTTAAGTTGGCAATACCCGAGACAAAAGCTGACTCAAAATCCCCCGCGATAGATAGCTGCTTTATCTGTCAAGCCAAGCTTTTATTTACAGTATTGCCAACTTCAAACGAGATGTACCGACGGTTGCAGATTTAAGGTGCGACAGAAACTAGTATCTTGTCTGTACATGTGACATTGATGTGATTTTAATGAATCATTTATTGCATTATTATGAATTCCGTTTGTTTAACTCTAATGAAAAATGACTAATCTTGAATAATTGTATGTTGTTGTACGATTTTGTTCCTCGATTTGCCATTACCTTGAAAATATTTCATGCTTTTCTTTTCTTTTGATGCAAAAGAACGAAAAACATTTCGGCCAATATGATTTAGGCAGAAAATACTATCCAAGAATGATTTCTACTTGTATGTAACAAAAAAAAAAAAAAAAATTTGATACTGTAATTGATGCCTCCGGAAGAAGATAGCCAAGATTGGTAGCTACATTAAAGGTGCATGTAACTATCAATAATGAAGGACGTTCTCCCCGGTAAAATCTTGTTCGTTGTAAGTATTTTACGTGGCAATGACTGTGTGAAAAGTTTGCGGGCAAATGAATGAGTACAAAAAAATAAAAAAAAAAAAAATCCACACCGTGCGAATCGATAATTTGCATAATGTTTTAACTTTTGATCTATGATCTACGAGCTTGAAGATTAATTACACTTTTATAGTACGTTAACGTATCGTTTCTAACGAATCCATACACACGTGCGGTTATTACAATAGACTGAAACGTGTACCGGGATTAAGAAGAAGAAAAAAAAAAAATATTATTAATACCACGTCGTTTTTTGTGCAAATATATTAAGGTAGTTGTCCTGCTACCGTCCAATCCAAAATTGTACACGCTGAGTCGATGTCAAAACATGCGACCGACTTGGGTTATATCCTTCAAACTTTTTGGTAATACTGTCTCTCGCACACGAAACACGTATCTATATGGATACACGCATACCCTCAAATATCGTACCAAGTAACGATATGGCAACGTCGCGTTAACCTTAGTCGACGCGTTGGCTTACATTGGTTCACATAACCTAAAACATTGTGCGGTGAATGGCGGTGAATGGCTTTTATTAGATAATAAACTGATATAATGTCAGAACAAATTCGATTTAAAGGACAGTTTATTAAAAAAAAATGTCTCGATAAGAAATTGAAAATTATTGCGGCTCGTTACCGAAGCAGAAATACGAAAGATGATGAATATGTCGATCCTAACCCATGTGACGGACGACGCGTTGTGGAATTGAAAGTACTTGGTAAAAATCTGAAATGCTGCGAGTGCAAACGAGTTCTTTCGCTAGAAAATATAGTAAAAGAAGTACATTTAGGGTTGAATTCCATTTTGACGGTAAAATGTGTGCACTGCTCTATATCAACCAAAGTGTCAACAGGAAAGATTCATGTGACAAAAAATGATTCACGGTCTTCCGATGTAAACACAAGAGCTGTTCTTGGTAAGTTTCCTGTAATTTAATAGCTATGCACTTTAAATTTATTAATGTTCTATAATTTTGAAAATTGAAAAGTCAACCTGGAACCTTAAAATAATAGGTACTCTACATGCGGGTATCGGCTACACTGGACTCAACAAGATCCTGGCTTGTTTAAACATTCCTACCATTTCGAAGAGTTTGTTCAAACGGTATGAAAGAGAAGTCGGGCCAGCTATAGAAGAAGCTGCACAAGATAGCTGCAAGCGAGCAGCGCAAGAAGAGCGGCGATTGGTATTGGAAAACGTCGACAAATTGTGTGAAATACTGTAAGACTTCGTTTTTTTATCATAATGAGGCAAGCTTCTGTCGTTATGGAAATTATTGACACTCATGATTGCAACAATCACTTACAGTACGTAGTCTGAACTGTAAAACGTATGACATTGAAGTCTGCATCGTTCGAACGCAACGAAATCCGAAAAAAAAAATAATTCAAATATATTAATTTACCAAAAATGATCCAGCTATATGTTTGAAAAGTGAAAACGACTAGAAATAACTTGAAAATGTAATTATTCAACGAAGTAATAAAACCTATGAAAAATCAATAAACATATGATAACTGTAACGCCTCATATTTTGCCACCTATCATTTTTATTTTGTTCTTGGTTTGGATTAGGCCCAAAGAAATAGCCGACGAGATTTACCTTCCCCGCAAGACCTTGTCCTCTTCCAATAATAACGATTCTCAACCAGAAAGTGATGATACACTTATAAATAGCGCTGTGAATTTCGATGCAGCATTAGGTGAAATCGTTAATATTATTATTTCCTATGATATGGGATGGAGCAAGCGAGGTAATGGACGAAGTTATGACAGCTTAAATGGGTATGGTACTATCATTGGGTTCTTGAGTGGGAAAATTTTGGATTATGCAGCGAGAAATAGAAAATGTAAAAAATGTGACGCAGGTCGAAGCAAATCTGACCATCAATGTCGGAAAAATTTCCAAGGAAGCGCCAAAGCCATGGAGTCTGATGCGGGAGCTGCTTTGGTGAATAAAAGCTCCATTCTAAAAGAAGCAGGACTTAATGTACGGGTAGTAATTGGCGACGAAGATAGTTCGACTATTGCAGCTGTGCGTCAAGGAAATCCTAGACAGATTTTCAAACTTAGCGACAGAAATCATCTAATAAAGTCATTTGTTAAAGCGTTATATAAATTACAAGGAAATTTCAAGGAAATGAAACAGAAAAATACAATAGTACATCTGAAAAAATGTTTTGGGTATGCGCTCGCACAAAACACAGGAAATGGCACGAGACTGGCATCTACATTACGCTGCATTCCACATCATTTTTTCAACCGGCATGAAAACTGCGGTACATGGTGTCACCATGGCGGTGAGAATGATTCAAAAAAGCAAGCAGTTATACTAAAGGATCCTTTGCTTTATGATCAACTGAATGCAATATTTTCAAAGTATGCTAATAATGCGCACAAATTTTCTATCGCTGCATCAAGTCAGGCTAATGAGGCTTTCAATAATATAATGGCCCACAAGGCTCCCAAAAATATTTGCTACAGCCAAAGCGAATCATCTTGCTATCGTCTTGCGAGTGCAGTATGCACAAAAAATGACGGGGATTCTCACCTGAAAGATGTTCAAAGTAAATTGTTATTGTCACCGGGACGGCATACTGCATCTTTTGGAGCCCAATTAGATAAGAATAGGTATACACGAGCAATAAAAGCTAAATTGCCTGCTGTGAAAAATCGCAGAAATTTACTAGCCCAACAAAGGGAAAATTTGCGAAAAAAAAATGAAAGCTCCGAAGGTATTCAATATGAATCTAATTGTGGATTGACGGAAGATAGTGAAGACCTAAATGCTCTCCATGAATCTCAAATTACTGAGTTACCAATTGTTTCGACAGCAATTGAGGCCTGCAATATCGTTTATTTTGACTTGGAAACTTCAGGGTTACATAAAACTGATGAGATTTTACAAATCGCGGCGAAATATAAGAAACGTTCATTCAGTGTGTACATTGATCCAACTAAAGCTATTCATCCAGATGCTTCAAAACATACAGGATTAAAAAATATTGATGGTGAATTATTTTTTCAAGGTGAAAAAGTTAAATCAGTTCCCGCCAAAGATGCTCTGGATGCATTTCAACAATTCTTGAAGTTATCCTCCAAGCCGTGCTTACTCGTTGCACACAACGCAAGCTTTGATACCTCACATTTACTTCGTACTATTTTGAAATATTCGATGATCACCAATTTTAAACACATTGCTGGCTTTTCAGATACGCTAATGTTATTCAAACGAGAAATTCCTGAGAGACAGGGTGTGGGGAAGTTCACACTTTCTCAATTAGCGAAAGATTACTTAGACATAAATACAGATGAAAAGTTCCATGAAGCGTCGTACGACGTCGAAATATTGGAGAAACTCACATCTGCTCTAATTGACAGGAAAGATTTGTTTAAAACGTGTAAATCGTACAAGGAATCTTTGATTCATGTAACAGCCTTACAAAAGACAACGGCTATGTTATCCTTTTTAACACCTCTAAAAGGGGTAATATCTGGCAACATGCTGAGGAAAATTGCGAGCGTTGGAATAAAATTCGAGACACTAAAAGAAGAGTATGAGAAAGGGGGTAAAGAAGGATTAGTGCAATATTTGAAGGAACCAATGAGCAATAAGAAGCCGCGAGTGACTAAAGACAGACGAGTACTGAACAAAATAATTGATCACTTTGAGCCAAAGAATAGTTTATAATGTTTCTCCATTGAACAAGTGTTTATATACATTTTTTAAAGTCTTATAGATGTATTCTAGTCCTTACAATAGTTTCCTACAAGTTTTGTTTCATACTATATGTAATAATATGTTAACTTCTGATAAAACCTTTAATAGTCTGTCATATGAACTCTTTATCTAGTTTAAGAACGAATGCTACTGCTAATTATTGTTACTTAGATTCTGTAAGGATTTCTACCTTTGATAAATATCCTGCAATTAAAATTTGTGTCCCTTTTTGTACAATTCTAGTTTTTTCCGATTCAAAAGTTCGAGAAGTCTCGTGCGTCAGCATCTAACCTATGACGCGCTCGTACGCCGTTGCCAAATCGCCATCGTTCATCCCCTCCCGTTACTCCTTTGAATTGGGTTTTACTACCAATTCGTTGCTTTATTTAATGTTATTTCCTAAATTGAACGGTCAATGTTTCCAATTTTTTTCCTGAACATTCCTGAAGAATTTTTATGCTTATATATTTGTTTTTCATCACTGTGTTGTTGTCCGGTCTAATTAATAAAATTGAAAATACACGGTTTTCATATGCCTTATGTATGCAATGCATGTAAAAAGTACGGTATTTGATCGCGATTATCTCACGTTCGGGACGGTCAATTGTTTCTAGATTTCACTCACACGTAGATGCCACATTTATTGAGTTGTGGTTAAATTTTCAGATTTTTCTTGTTAAATACGATTTCCCGAACAACTACCTTAAGTACTAAAAAAAAAAAGAACTCTGACTTATGTACCGAGTTTTTTTTTTTTTTCTCATGTTCTTAGAGCAGTACCTATATCAGATGTAAAAAAATTTGAACTCACGGTGCTCATGAGGACAAGGATGTAGTTGGAAAGTCCTTTTCCGTGATATTCGCTCATTTTAGCATCAGCGACGACCATAACTTCGATGAAATATTCCTGAGGAATAGCTCTTCGCGGTCTCCACGTCTCGAAGGGATCCGGGACTTGAGGTTCATGGTATTTCTGGATCGGGTAATTTCGACGTTCGTTTGGAT
The DNA here is from genome assembly GCA_914767705.2 of Tenthredo notha. Classification (NCBI taxonomy): domain Eukaryota; kingdom Metazoa; phylum Arthropoda; class Insecta; order Hymenoptera; family Tenthredinidae; genus Tenthredo; species Tenthredo notha. The sequence continues at coordinate 5,076,418 of OU611916.1, forward strand.
AATATCTGAAATCACAATTAAATGATCTCAGTGAAAATAATTGGCCATTATTTTCGAATGAATTTTTATAATTTCATAAAAAAAAAAACAAGAAAGAAAGAAACGAAAAGAAAAGATATGTAACCTGTTGTTAGGTCGTTCATGACGTCTCAAAAATTGCCTCCGTTCATTGTTTCTGACAAATTCCCGCAGATTGTCTCTTCTTAAATCTTCGAATTCGGATGAATCTTCCATCGAATAATCGATGGAAGTTTTTCTCGTCACAGAACGTCTATCCCTGTGATGTTCTCCGACGTAAATCTTGCTCCCGGAAGTATCGTCGGTCAAAAGTGCCGGAGCTTCGTCGTCACCGATTGTATCTATAACCAGAATATCAAGAAATTAAAATATTTTACTTAAAGTGCCTGAGAGAATTGACCTTTCACTATTTATTCATAAACGATCTCGCTTCACGTTCTTTAATTAATTCTGCGATTTTGACTAATCATATTCGATCAACGATTACTCACTGATTCATACAACTCGTAGTAAAACTTAATTTCAATCATTTCTACGGGGGAAAAGAAAAAAAATTTGCTCTTGAATTTACTATGTAAATATTTAGTAGTCCGTATAGGACATCACTTTTTTTTTTTTTTTGCAGTAGCAATTATTGCAGTATATTGAAACAAGTAGCCTTCAATGTCTAAATGAGTAAACGTTACCGCAATAGTTGTCATTTCTATTGCAAAAAAAAATGCTGTCCATCTACAAACTATTAACATAGTAAATTCGAGAGCGCATTTTTATTCCGTATTCCTAGAGAACTTCGCAAACTATTTTGCGGAGGAAATCTTTACAAAAATGAGAAAACTATTGGCATTTTGCATGCCAATAGTAACAATCGAAATTGCGAATATAGTAGTATAACTGTAGAGTTTAATATTCTTCGGTGCAAGTCAATGGTGAAAATAATTTCACTAATGAAAAATTGACACGGATTCTTATATTGATGATGAATGCACTCAACCCCATCAGTGAAATATATCGAATATTATGAATATATAAAATCGTATACCAACAGACAAATTGGATTGTCACTATTTTTTCAACTATTTGTTAAAGAATAAAGACGATTATCATTCTTTTATTTCGCTGTAATAGACGATTACTGAACTATAGTGCTGATGCAAATAGTGTGCGAAATTATTTTTGGAATACTACATCGTGGATTAGTGCTTTGATAGTATGAAATTTCAAGGTGACAATGACTCCTTTTTTTTTTTGCCCTAACGGAAAGAGATTGGGATTAAAGATTTGTTTATTATTATTATTATTATTATTATTATTATAAACTGGGAGCTGAGATTTCTAATAACTGAGCTGTGATTGAACTCTGACGACAACAATAGGCGAGAATGATTGTTGTGATTTGAGTTGTCGTCCAATAATATTCCCAGCTGTTATCTTAATCTTTTATCCACGTTGGTTGTAAACCGACGTCGAACGAATACGATTGTATTTTACTGTATAGTGATTCTAAATGGTTGTCTTTCATTGAGGTATGATACCATCTAACTGCAATATACTGCATGCACCGACTCGACGCCTTAGACTTCGTTGCAATTAAGAAACTACGAAGCAAGTTACGTTGTCGTCTGTAACATATATACATGTGTACATAGGTATATAAAATTATGGTATATATATAAAATACATAATATGTATATATGTGTCCAGGACAATGAGAAATCTCTCTTTATTTCCTCTCCATTTATTAATGTCGACTGCAGGCACATATATATTTATATACCTGTTACACCGTGCGTCTGCAGGTTACTTATACTGCAGGGAATGGTCACGTATGCGTTTCAGGTCGTATAAGAAATTATTTACATGTTTAATTCAGTCTTGACTTATTCACCGTTATAATCACAGACAATGATTTAAGTTTATTATACTCGAGAAAACTACATGTAGGTACTGGGAACTGAATTTCTACAATTTTCATTCAATTTTTAGACACGTAACGATTCGTTCAACAATTTTATATATATATAATGCACGTTGAATTAAACGGTATACTATATGTCAGCAACGAATTTCAAATTATTTGTCTCACTACAGAAATATTCAGAATTATACAGAAATATTCAGAATCGTACAGAAATTATAGAAATATTCAGAATTATACAGAAATATTCAGAATTATCCAGAAATTACAAAAATATTCAGAATTATCCAGAAATTACAGAAATATTCAGAATCATACAGAAATTACAGAAATATTCAGAACCATACAGAAATTCCAGTAATATTCAGAATCATACAGAAATATTCAGAATTATCCAGAAATTCCAGAAATATTCAGAATTATCCAGAAATTACAGAAATATTCAGAATCATACAGAAATTACAGAAATATTCAGAACTATCTAGAAATTCCAGTAATATTCAGAATCATACAGAAATATTCAGAATTATCCAGAAATTACAGAAATATTCAGAATTATCCAGAAATTACAGAAATATTCAGAATCATACAGAAACTAGAAAAATCCAGAATCGCACCGTAACAAAAAATAGAAGAAAGGAAAATGGTCAAAGGCATTGAGGGCCTTATACAGAAGAGAATGGCATAAAAATTAGAAATACGTAGGCACAGGTAATCTGCAAGAGTATAAGACGCCATCCTGAGCGAAGGTACGTTTACCAGGTCATGTGTAATGATGGCAGTACTACTGTCTCTAATTATGGCAATTACCCGGAGCCTCGTGAGTACAGCTGCATTGTTTTTCAGACTGTTTAGGGATCGTGGTGTAACTTGAAACTAAATGGTCCATGGCGAAATTTTAACTACAGAATCCTGGAGTTGGGGTGTATTTTTTTTTATTAATGGGGTATATATATATATGTATACATGCATATGTACGTTCAGGATGTGAAAATTAAACATAATTTAGGGGATCGTTGCGACTAAGGTAAATAACATACACATCTAAAAGTCTAGTAAGTTACTAAAGTGCTGCTCCTGCTTATTGCCCATGAACAGGGTATGGTTGCTATTTGTTCCCGATTGTTGTCAAATAAAAATGGCGACAGACCGTGACAGGAAGAGGTTATATTTGTTGTGAATCTAGCAGACGACAAAACTAGGGATATTACTAAAAAGTTGGTGGAATTGCTAGCGCGATTCTGCCGGCTAACGATATTCGAATAAACCAGCGCCTGCGCGCTTGGAACCAGCTCTGTCCAGGTAACCTCACGGTATAATCGCGAGACGATTTCACCGATCGATGAACCTGAAATATTCAGCGCATGCGCATTCGACTGTATAGTTTCAAGATTTCTCCTCGGTATTTAACTATTTACTCCGTTATAATTTCTACTCGTAAAATTATGATTTATTGTAAAATTTCGATTTGAGAATATAGTTTCGTGACGTAAGTGAATGAATACTTATAGTCACTGTGATGTTTTTGCATAGTTAATATATTTTTAATAAAATAGTATCTGCATCTGTCGCTTCTGGTGGGTCGATTCTATTATTATACTATATTGATATTCGTCTGGTAAGGAATGCATAAGAAGCATTGAAATTATAATGACAAAGGCCACACCTCTAGCTGGGCCCACTCTTCTTCTTGTCAGGCTCATTAAATCCTCAACTCTCGTTCGTAGCGAGAATAAAACATGTCTTACATAGTTATATCCTGCTATAGGGCGACCCAGACCTGAACAAGATAAAACTATGTCGCGAAAAGTTTTATTCCATTCTCTAGAATGATAGCAAACACAAATGTAACAATACGTTATATCAAAGATCGAATTTCATTGATAAATAAATTATTAACAAATTTATATTATATTCATTGTAAAATACGTATCTTAGACATTTCAAATCTCTATACTTGTATATTTGCATAGAGAGTGTCCACACACTCCTATCAAGTTTTTATCTTTTCCCATGGTATGGGTTCTGGTATATTCTCAATTAATTAACTAAAAATCATTTGGTGTCCCTACGTCGAGGGATGCGTTAATTAAAAAAAAAAAAAAAAAAAAAACAAACACCTCTGACCCTGGTAAGAGTGACTTTCAAAGAATGGGTAGGTATGGGTATAAAGTACTATCCTGTCCTCTCAGTAATCGGTTATAAAAAAAAAACTTTTACGTATTACATATTGAACAGTAATTAATTCAGTTTGTTATCTGTTTCGATCAAGGACAAGAAATGCGTACCTAAATATCGTTTAACTTCTAATTTCTATTCACCTATTCATTAATTATTACCCACGTATCTAATTCAACTGATATAATCAAAGGCTTGCTGAAGGCCAAGAGGAGATTTACTTACTAAACGCGATTAAACACTTAAACAGAGTTCGTGTATGGTATCTTAAATGATTTAATTTCGGGGATTAGTTTATTTGAGAACAAGTCTATCCACTGTGAGTATATAATTTATTGTAAGATACAGAAGTGTGAGATTTAAAAGTATTATAGATGATCTAATTAAACGATTTAATTAATAACTATCACAGGTAGTAATTACTGAACCGAACCTTTACCTGGTTATCGTATAAGACTTGTGCGATGATTAGGTATGAGGCTAATTGTAAAATATACTTTCTCGTGTTCTATTAATGCGGTTATTAACATCGGAGGACGATTGAAAGTTGTAACTATGTTCAAAGACTTAGAGAACGCAGATATTCCAACCGGTTTTCAATGCGAAAACTTAAACGCTTAGATATATTATACAGATGTATCGCGAACTTATACTAACTCAGCTTCAGCCTTGATTAGAAATTATGCGATATGGACCCACAAGCGTATGGGATTCTGTATAGAGGTAGGTATCGTAATAGTGAATATCGTAAAAGATGACAACCTGAATGACTTACAGAGATTAATCACTATTTCATTCCTTGATTAATCGGAGGGGTAATAAAAGGAAGAAAGTATCTCGTCTAAATAACAACGTAAAAAGGATAACTCGAGAGATTTCATTTCTCGAATAGAACTACACTGAACCCAAAACCAAATCACGATCACAGTTTCATTTCGCAATTAATAAGCCGGTTTCTAACTAGTCCTAATCATCTATAAAGTAAAATAATCTATCATCTAGATGATTTTGAAGATAATTCAAAAGAAATCAAAAAGATATTTTTGAGAGTCTGATTTTTGGAATAGAAGAATCAGACGAAACGGAGATAATAGCAAACCTATAGTTTTCTATCTGACTGAACAGGCCTGTCCTCAATTTTGGTGTACAATTCTTTGTTATTATGACTTTATGAATTGATTAAATTTCTTTTATTTGATAATTAATGTATACGTATATTGTATATGCTCAATAAAATCATATTACATCGTGACATTATTCTGGTTATTAGTATACGTATGTATATAAGGTTGTATTATAACCCTAAGGCAACTCTAACGTCTTGTCTCAAGATTTGATCGATGCTGGAGTCATTTGTTCGACTGATGTCTTCTATAGCCAGTAGAAATATCTGATTGTATCTCGATTATTGGTCGTCCTACTCCTATCTAAATTCAAAGATTATTCGATAAAGTATACACCTATTCAAAGTTTATATAGGGAGGTAGAAGAGCCTTGCGGTGAATCGTTCTGCCACCCTGATGATTACCATGATTATTTTATATACCGTGAGGTTAAGTGAAAAGAGCTGGTTTCAAACGCGCAGGCGCTGATTTATCCGAAAATCGCGCTAGCAATTCCACCAACTTTCCAGTAATATCCCTAGTTCTTTCGTCTGCTAGATTCACAACAAACATAACCTATTCCTGGCACAGTCTACCGCCATTTGTATTTGACAACAATTGGAAACAAATAGCAGACGGACTACTCTAGGGATATTCGTAGCAAGTCTGAAATTGGCGGCCTTGATAATATTCGAATAAATCAACCAGCTCTTACCACGTAATCTCACGTTATACATGGTGACTGAAACGTTTTCCAAGTTATGAAAACTCTTGAAATGACATTCTATAGTGATTTTAAGATAACTTCAAAAACGTTGTAGCATAATTTTGACCATCATGAAGCATAAATCGATTCGAAAAAAGATTACATCAATCTGTAGTTTGAAATAAAAAATGAAATCTTAACATTGGAAATGTACTATCGAAAATGCTTCCTGCATTACGGATATTAGAATTTTTCAATAAAAATATTACTCGCTGATCTGTAGACTCAATTTTGAAAGATTCGCGTAATCTTTTACAAATTCAGAGGCTCTATTCTAATAGTGTAAATCATTTTACATAACCAGGTAAAAGATGATGTAGTAACATTTCATTTATTTAAAAAGGATTTACTCGACCTCGACGTGAGAAGACTTGACTAATTCATGAAATGTGTATTATGTAGTATGCATCTCACGGCATGAGGCATCGTCGTTTGTGTTTGACTGCACCTTTCTCCGGCTGGAAGGTATAGAGGCAATAAAATTGGATGAATAATTGTTATATCGCTGGCCACCCAGACAGATGGTCAGGTGTGTCTGATGTTTCCGTTCGTTTTTATTTTATCTTTAAACAGAATTTATACATCGCTTCATAGTTTGATAATTCTACATTTTATTACACTACGGTGGACTGCACTGTCGTTCGACTCGTTCTTGATGAATATTCCACTCCTCCTTATAGTCATTCAATTTCTATGATGGTCGTCATTTCATCTTGCTTAATTTTCTCAATTCGTTTTTTCTTTTTTTTTTCATATTAGATGTTCATGGAATTTCATTGAACAAAACGAAACTGTTTCAAAATTAAAATCAAAAATAGAAATATAATGTAATCCATTTTTTTTTTTTATTAATTCCTACATTTTCTCCGATTATCGCAGAACGTTTATACTAGAAATTGACAAGAGCCAAGTCTTGTCTTTAGGACGTGTGTAGCTGTCAAAGGTGAATGGATATTCATGCTGGGACTAGAATCTGACTCTCGGATTATGCAAGCCAATACTATTACGAGGTACGGGTCAATGGCTTGCCTAGCGAAGCTAATTGTCAGCTAGTAATTATTAATAACCGAGTAATGGCCTTTTGAATAATGGATTCGGTCGTTACGCAGCAATTCACTGTCGACAATCGACAATCGACAATCGACTATACGATTCGCGACATACCTTATTCCAAAGTTCAGAACTTATAAATTCTCTACCGAGTCCAATTACCTAGATGCTTAACGACAATTAAGGCGAAATTTGCACTTAGATTAGTCGTAATGTATCATCACTATAGTGCAGTCTGTATTTTTGATGAAAAATGATCTATTAAGACTGAATTGTACCAGCGAAAAACTCGAGGGTTCAATATAGTTTTTAAACGGGAGCGAGTTTGGGTATTCCACCAATCATGGCTCTGCGTCAGCGGCGACTAACGGTCGTTTAGTTTTCCAAAATCACCACCAGTTAGCGCGCGTCTCACTCTTTCTTAGAATAACGCCGCGACAGGTCAACTTGAAAGTAGATCTCATTTCGCAAACAATTACATATCGAATTCTACAACCGGAATTTATTTTCCCCAAAGATAATTCGGAATAATGTTTTTTGTATGTGAGGAAAAAGATGAGAACGGTAATGTCGTAATGGTGTGTAAAAAAAAGAAAAAAAGAGAAAAATAAATACAAAGAAACGAGACTCCACACCTGTGACGAATAATAATGACTTCTCATCAACGTGAAACAAGTTGCGGATAATTTGTTAAAAGATTATTAAGAGTAAAAAAGACGGGACGAGTTCTGGTGTATGTAGGCAGGGGCGACGACGCGACGCCCGGTGTAACCTGCAGACCGCGTGGCGCTCTCTTCGATCTTCTTCGAGATAAATATGTAGGTATAAGGTAGGACCTATCTACCGAGAGACTCGCGAGAGTGAGTTCGAAGATCGACTGGCTAGTGATCGATCGTGTGATTGATGGAACGATATGTAAATAACTTCACGCCGTTTCTTTGACTTTTAGATACAAGATAAGAGCCGAACGCAAGAGGCCAACAGATGTTACGTTCAAGAATTGGGACCTGCGCTGTTACCTAGCAAACCGGAAGTCACTTGAAGTGATTGAAGTAATAATCTATCTTTGAAAGTCAAGGATGCTCGAGTACAATTCAAAGAAAATTCTCCTAGTAGTATAGGAAGAGAGTTTTGGAAGTAGATTCGAATCCGTTTAGAGTTACTGAAAGACATTCAAAGTCATCAAAGTATGCATTAGACCGTTACAATTGATTCAAATCGTACATTCAATTGCGACAGTATCACTGATCAAAGTCAGCACGAACATTCTTTTCTCTAACACGATGTATCAAGAAAATAATGTAATGATCATTGATCATGTTTTGATCGATGACATTGTTTCATTGAAATAGGCTTTCTGTGACCCGGCGTAAACGGAAGTCAAGGATTTCAATCAAAGTCATTTAAAAATTCACTTATGAACTTGTCGGAAGTAATTTCAAACTCGAAAGTGAAATAAGATAAGATCACAAAATAAGATGAGGCAATGTTTATGATTCACAGATTATCGCATTGAAACAAAAAATCTTGCTCTACTTTTTCTTCAATATCCTGAATCAGAGTCTACAGCCGTTATGCTACTACCTCAAATAGTATCCGTACGAAAAATACAAAAATACTAATCCATCATATTGTTATCCCGGAATTTTAACGCACTATTTTTATTCGATACTGTTCGATGATGACTCGAGAAATCAATCTCAAATGTTGAGTGGTAAATGTTAAATCGATTTGTCAGGCAGTATTATACTGGTAAATACGGTGTTGATTAGAGTCGAGTAGTTCGAAGGTCGTCTTAGTCTGGTAATCCGTCAGTTTGAGCACCTGCGGTGATCACGTAACCGCTATACTGCACGGTTAAATTCTGTACGTAAATCTCCTCGCGTTGTACAAGAGATCAAAGATTGCCAACATCTCACAGGTGAATTTAACTGTACCGTTCCTTCCTCGTACAGTTCTGAATACATATAAGTTCAAGGCCTCTTAATAAATTGGTATATGAGAAAAGTAATAACTGATAATTGGCCTTCTTGATCATATTTCTTGAATATCTTTTCTCTGCAGATCTTTGATTGGTATGATATTGGTATGAGTGGTTTATGATGGTCCTCATTGTCTTCTGATGAACGGATTGATGAGATATTAACAAATTTCCAATAATTTATACATGAAATAAAACGTGCGGATTCCCGAAATCAGGCTTTATATAGTTATTATGGGTACGTGTATGTCTGAGGACTTGAGCGATGGCTTCAGATTTTATAATTCACGACGCCAAGCGGTCTGGGCAATCGTTAGCCGGGGGCCAAACACCTGGAGACTGTCTGGCGATATTTGAAATGGGAATAATTTGCGTGGGCGAAGGAGTTGACCGGTAGAAACATTAGCGTGAACTAAAATAGAAATAAGAAGAAAAAAAAATAAAGCGGTTTGATTTAAGTAAAAAAGAAAATTATTGTATATACTTTTGCTCAGGATTCTAACTGAATAAGGACTCATCAAAAGGATATTTAGGAGCAAATATAAAGCACAAGCAAAATTAAGTTTCGATTTGATGCACGACAAGCAAATATAACTGAAAATTGATCTCTGGATGAGATGAGAATCACGTAAAGAAAAAGTCTATTCAAATCGAAGAAGAAAAACAAAAATCGTAAGAAATTTTCATAAGAAGAAGAAGAAGAAGAAGCGAAGTGAGGAAAGCCATTATTCAATTTTATGTGCAATGGCTGAAATTCGATAAAATGTTGCGACCCTTTGCACAACATTTTGTTAGTAATTTTCTTAACACATGAATTGAAATGCCCTTGTGTATAATATATAGGTATACGTTTAGGTAGGTATAAACGTTTTATATGTGGATTGTGTATATATAAATATTTATAAACCTAATTAAGTAGATTTAAAATCTGACTTACCAATGAGGACACAATCGTTCTCTCTACTTCTGTCATCCGGTAGATTTACGCTGTTAGAATTCGATCGAGTTGCAGAAGCGAGGTATATCATATGAAGAATAGGTTTTTCGGCTGAACTTTCTCCATATATTTGACGATCGGCTGGTTCGATCATATAATTTCCTGTCGAAGTACGGATGTGTCCACGCTGTAAGGCAAATCAAAGTATATGGCATATTATTTAACGATAATCAACAACACCTAGTTAAGTAGCAATTAATCAAGTTCTATTGACACAAGAGAAACAAAAAAAAAAGAACCAAAAAGGAAACTTTAAACCCGTTCAGGACTTTTTTTTCCCTCTCTATCTCTCTCTCTCTGTTTCGAGGTTTCATTCTTTCATTCATTTATACTATTCGATCCTAGTAGTTATACCTATTCATCAAATAGTGTTTTATTGATGTTGTGTCTGTATATAATATGACCTTTAAAATTTATGCGGACACGTGCAGTAGCTTTACTGGTTTGATATTATGTATTAAACTAAAGTGGGCATGCCGTAGATTATTTTGTTTATGATCATGAATTCGAAGTCAAGAATAGACCTTAATTTCGGTTATTTTCGCATCTTGAACGATCATATGCAATTATTAATAACACGTACTACATTAGCACAGTTTCTGTTACACTGATGGTCCATTATCGCTCATATATACGTTTTCATAGGCATATAATCAATTTTCTGCGAATAAAGACAAATCTCTATTCATATACCGTGACGTTACGTGGAAAGAGCTGATTCCGAACGCGCAGGCGCTAATTTATTCGCGCTAGCAATTCCACCAACATTTTAGTAATATCCCTAGTTCTATCGTCTGCTAGATTCACAATAAATATAATCTATTCCTGCCACGGTATGCCGCCATTTGTATTTGACAATAATCGGAAAAAAAAATAGCAGACAGACTCTAGGGATATTTCGTGGCAAGTCTGAAATTGGCGGCCCTTTTAATATTCGAATAAATTAACAATTATTATCTTTTTTCTTACAGCTCGTCAATATCGAAAATCTATCATATATTTATCTGGATCATGTAGTCATATAGTTAGTTTGACGAATTTGGTTATCGCGATCATAAAATTCAACCGCGTCTTTATATCCAGCGGCAATTGATACAACGAAACGCTATAAGCGTGACTGTGCAAAGTAAAGTTTGCGGCGAAAATGTTTCATCCCAATTTGCATACGCGTATATATTAGGAGTGGCTCATAAGTATTGGATTTATCAGATCAAATACGACGAGTCTTATGACTATTTAAACAGAAATAACAATCAATATTCATTAGGGTGTGTCGTTACAGGGAAATATTGTTGGAAAATTATTTGGAATCCTACGCTAACAAGAAATCCTTGTGAAAGTGTAATGCTAAAAAAACATTTAGTAAGGTAGTTCATGACTCCATATTTACAGGTTGATTATTTTTTTTATTATTTTACAAATATATCAAAAGACTTGAAACGACAAGTTCACACCAAATTTAAAAAGTCGTTAACCCCTCGGTTTAACGCAGGGTAATAATCAACATTTTCCTTCTCTGCAATGCTAGCTGCCAGCTGATGTAAATACAAGAAATGCTGATTTGCATGGCGGTGCAACGTAAATGCATCTTGATTTATGTCCATCGTAGTTTTATAGTCGCACAGGATCCACAGCACAGCGACAATAATTCGTATTTATAAATATTCTACGCCAACTAGACCAACTATCTCAGTTTTGATCTACCATGAGTTTTTACCTATATTTTCCAGTTTTTCTTTTCAGGGAAATTTAGAAAATTCTGGCTTTCATGACGATCATTTTCACCCATATTCAAATGGAAACGTGATCGTATTTTTTTTCACAAAGTTTTTGAGATTCTTCTTCATTTTTTATTTTCATCATTTAAATTATGAATCATTCAAATCATACGAGCTTAATTAATAACGATAAGTTGACTAATAATGGAACCGTTATTACAACATCCGAAGTTCCGTGGAACGAAGCGTTTGGACTGATAAAATCCCGGAATACAGTTTGAAAGCTGGTTTTATAGCCGCCGTTTATCATTCGCAATGAGAAGTCTAGTGACTACTCAAAGATTCCTCTCTCATACATATATCTATAATTTATTGGAATTATTTGCACCTTTGCTATCGCGACTTATAGTTACAAGACGCTAACGATTTTTCTCCATTTTCCTATAAACTTTATTCATCGTAGTTAATTATAGTCACTTGCTAATAGGAATTAAATATGCATGTTTAAACTAGCCTGCCGGAAGCTATACTTAACCGCTACTTATACCACTACGACTTGTAGTAAATCATTTTTTTCGAAATAATTTTTACCGCTTTATTATACATAAGTATCTCAAGTATTATACACCTGTTTTTAGTTTTCTCTACAATTTTCGCAAGCGTTTATAAACTTAGGGTTTGGTCACCTCGAAATTCCTTGCTGGCGATAAGTTATTGTAAATCTAATCCAGATGTTGATCGCTTGTTTGCCAACTTTGAGCGACAACGATAACACGTTTGATTATTTTAGCGTTTTTTTTTTTTTAAATTAGTGTAGCCACATTCTACAGGCATTACTGAGCAATAAATATAGAAGAACATTCGTTCTACGAGGCTTAGTTTCTGAGATAAATGAGAAAGAAGTTGACTAGCGCGCAACGCCCTCTACTACTAGGTGGGCGAAGCGTAGACGCACTATTTTGTTCTCGGAGTGGGGAGCGACGGCAGTCCACGATTGGTCAACCACTTCGTCGTTTTGTTCGGAAACCAAGCCTCGTAGAGAAAATTTTCGTTTATATTTTTTAGACAGTGTTGTCCATAGAATCTAAATCTGGTATTTAGTATATCTAATTTTGAAAGATCCAGAAAAGGTCAATTATTTGTGAAAAAACTATGGAATTAGATTCTAAGACCAGAACGATCCGCGCATTGATGTTTTGAGAATGAGTATAGTGAAGAATTTTCTACGAACCACGAATTCAACTTCATTCCACTTGATAGATAATTTTTTTTCACCGTTTCGTATACAAATTTGTATTTACAAAAAAAAAAGTTTCAAAGCTCTTCTAACGACGAATATTTGAATTTCAACAGCTTTTCGATCCACCATATCAAATGCTTCGTAATTAATAGTAGGGATTTAGATTTAGCTATTTCGGTAGCGTGCGTAGACAGATACCAACTCACGCTAGTCCACATCAAAAAGCTTTAGTTAAATTCTAAGCAAAGCTTGCTTTTCAAATGACAGAAATAAATAGCAAATTTTTTTCAAAACTGTGTTACAATTACACGTATAAAAAATAAAAGGGTTTCTATAACGATCTAATTTTCGATTTGCGATTCTAAAAATTTGAAAAAAAAATTCTCTAACGGACTTATGTTATTTATTTCTTGAAACTCAATATCTCATATTCATGTTTTCAAATCCCTTCGTGTTTACACAAACAAGTTCAAAAACATGTAAGAAAAAAAAAAAAACAAAAATCGGTTTTTAAATTTATAGAATTTTAAACTAAATATTTTGAACCAAATGTCAATATCAGCTGTACTTCCGCAGCTATTTTTTAAAAAGTTTACTAAACGGGGACCAGATCCACGGATGTGTACAGCTGCTCACACGAGACCCTCGTTAAGTTGTTCGCTGCAGCGAGGCAGTAATTGAGACGTTAAACGTTTATTTGCATTCTCGCAGTGAGCAACGTGCACTCTTTAAACGATACAAAGAGTTTACTTGAGGCTTACCGAGAACCATATTTCTCCCTCTCTCTCTCTCTCTCTCTCTAGCGGTAGTTTTTCACACTTTAAAGCCTAGATGGCTGCCTTTAATTAGGCGTCCAAATAAGATATTTAAACTAATGGATATACGTGTAACTATATTCGATCAGATATTGTTCTTCGAAAGATAATCATCTGCGTTTGAATTTAGATCAGTAAAAAATCTGAGTTTTTTCTTTCAACTAAAGCTGTCCTCCATTTTAAAATCAAGCATTACATATGATCTCAAATGATCAGAGGTGTGTTTCGGCGTGGGACCAGATGGCTAGTTAAATGTACACATTGATTTCTAAAGCAGGAGGCTTGGTCATAGTTTACGTGAAATAATTGATCAGTTTTGGCAGCAGGCGCGAGCCCCATCTTATATACTTATTGTTAGCTCATTTTATAGGTTAGAATTGCGCATTCAAAGCTAGAGCAATGTAATATGTGTCTTTAAGTCTAACAATAAACCAAATTCCGTCTCTATACCTACTACAATAAAATAAATAGTTAAATGAATAGAGAGAGAGAGAGAGAGAGAATGAAAATGAAAACTAAAGTAATAAGAACCATAGTTCGCACATCTGGAAGCGAACTCTTATACGTTGGCAGAAAATTAAAGCCAAGAATAAGTTTGACCTAAATATATGTATATGCACGACTAACTAGAGCCAGGTTATAACTTTAGTTAATGAAAAAAAGAAAAAAGAAAAAATTCCAAAGTCACGTGCTATACATCGTCATATTTGTGGGAATTTAGAGCAAAAAATATCGCGATTACGTAGTTTCTATTTCTACATTTTTTTAATAGCTTTTTAGATAATTGACTGTATCCGATTTTTAACTAATTATTCTCAGTGTCAATTCGAGTGACAAATTTTTATTTTTTTTCACCTAATTGTCGCTTAGTCCAAGAGTCTTGTAATTTAAAAAAAGAATATTTGAAATTCAACCCGGAAGAGTTCTGCAGACTTGAGCTTATATTTGAAATATGGCTGAAGATTTTGTCTATTGGATTTGTACTTAGGTTTATATTCATATTATTTATAAGTTATGAACGTTTTACGTTGCTAGAAATTCCATAAAGACAGTTTCTACGATGCAGCTAAACGTACAGGTTAGAATAATATATATGCCAATAAGAAGTTAGGATATATACGCGCATGCGCACTCACGATAATTCATAGTAGATGGCGTTGATCGCATCTCTTACCACCAATCATAGCTTGAGATTCCTAGAGCCTAGAGTCTTCGGAATTGTAATATCATAGATCAACGTGTTTATGAAGATTGCAAAGTATAGGAGGCCTGCGTAACGAACTGTTATAGTAAACAGTTAATGTTTACGTATGTATAGATTTTAATTATAAGGTTCTTTGATTCAACCTTGTAAATATTTACGTATATATATATATATTTTAACCACGGGCCTCTTCAATTTTAATTATATCTATACGCCACTGAGTTGAGCCGGTTGTGTCTGGGGGCCATGTGATTCAGCCCTTGACCCTGGCCGAGAGTTTAATTTTTACAGATCTTGTTATACACGAATATTTAGTTAATAAAGTCTCTTTCTTTCTGACAAAGAACTGCATTCAGAATTCAACATCGTGTATACAACAATGCAGTTGCTCGACGTATTAATGTCTTTTTTCTCAAAACCCTGCGCGCAGCGCTTTGTGTCATGCATTGGGTTGTCTGGAATCCTGCGTTGACCATAAATTTATCTTCACATTTGGAACTTTGAATGATCATTTGTATCCCCCTCCCCCAAAAAAAAAATTAAAAAAATTCTTCACGTCATTACAACAGCTTCAGAAGCTTCAGAAATCTGTCGAAAACTTAACAGTACGAAATTTGAAGCAAGAAAAGGAGCCGAAATCTTTAGTCTGTTAAATCCATAGAACAGAGTCGACTTCGTATAGTTAATGTGGGTCAGCTTGGCCTATATATCGTTAGATATTTTTACTCGTCTAATTCCGAACTCCCCATATATATATATATATATATAGGTATAATACAAACCATGGCACAGTGCGGCCATGATTCGCGAATTAGTTTTAGCTTTTAGTTTAGACTTTAGACTAGTCTGACATGAGTAATCTTCACCGCTCGGACCAGACTATATAGACAAAATTTTGCGCTATTCTGTCTATCTCACATGTTTCTTTGAATTTCGCAATATATGATATGGAAAGATGTGAAATTCCGTCTTTATCGTGACGTATTCCTTGCGTTTATTTTATAGTAGCTCACTAAATTCAGACGAACGTTTTGCCGTTTGGAATAATATTTATTTCATTGTTCTCTCTATCTCTCGGTGGTAAAAATAATTTCTTTATGATCCCATATCACGTTTAGCAAAGGGATATAGATTTTTCATGTTAGCCACTACATGGATAACAATGGTACCCACTGCTGGGTGGGCTTCTTGGTCAGAATTTGTATTATATACATAAATGAAAACCGATCGTTGCTGTCGAAACTCGGACTTCACAAAGCAGACTTACATACATACATATGCTGTACTTTGCATTCTATTGTCCTGCTGCAAAGGTAACGTCGAGTTTTTTTTTTTTTCATTTTTTCCTTTTCCAGGTACCCAAGTTGGTTTACCATCGCATCATCTCCATTAGACCTCAACCTCGGAATTGAAAATATTAATTGTCAAAATATTGTGAAATTTCTTCCCAAATAGACAATGAGTGATGTGTGTAATCCTGATTGCCGGTTTATGCATCGGTAATCAGCACCCGTTTAAGTAGCAAAGTAACCACACATCATTAATTCAAATGAAGTTAATAAAATCGTATATATAAGAACTCGTATATCTTAGCTTAATCAAGCTTAAGGTTGTTACTCCTTTTATGTCCTAATCAACGTTCTTGATTGACGTCAATTCACGCGCTTTTATAAGCTCACATTATCAATATATATATATATGTATGCATATTATAGCCAGTGCAGTTTAGTAAGACGTATTACTCCGCCAATCAATTATTATTTATATAACGATAATTTATTTCTCAATTAATTTCATCAGATCTTGTACATTCACACGATTAAAGGGCTAATGATATATATACTATAGTAGCGTGTTTCATTTCACTGGTTTGTGCTTTGGGATTGTTTCTTTGCTTTCATATTGCGACGACGATGCACTCCCGAAAGTTTACCCGCGGGATCACGGTCCCACGAATATTTAGAGACCATAAAAATTTGACGGTTCATGGCCGAGTTCGTGCGTATGCAAACTAAATGGGGGGGCAGCCTAACGCCAGCTGGATCCCCCCCTGGCAGTCTGTCTGTTAGTTGTGACCCTTTTCAGAATTGAGATCTTTCATCGCGCATTAATCACCCCGTTTCAGATAACAGATGATTTTTATAACTAAAACCATATAAACTATGTGATCGAATTACAAAAAAATATTTCTTCTCTTAGAACATGATAATGAACATGATTTTATATGATAATAGTATTCGGCATTTTAATGACTCGATTGGGTGCACCCAATCATCAATATGGATCCGTGTCAGTCTTCCAGTAGTGAAATTGGTTTCACTACTAATTTTAATATAGGCTGTACAGGTATGTATACATCGATTGCAATCATTTGACTGAAATAGTTATCACCTTCTGTCTGTGCTATACGCTAGGCTCGTACTACTACACTCGTATAAACAAGCTTGTGTTTTCGTATACATGCATGCGATTGTCACCCCAGAGTTGCCTGGCACACAAGTTAGGCGGCGCTGGCGGTCGTATACATGCACAAATTCTACACACACTAGTAGCGTACTGGAATTGTACGAGCCTAGCGTATAGTGATTACTGGCAGAATTTATACTATCAGATTTTAACAGATATGACAATTATATTGAAGTACAATAGTTTTTCTTTCGTAATTACGAATTCGTTGAAATATGTTTTTTTTTTTTCCTGTTTCTTTCAAACTCCGTCCATATAGCTACGCTACTGATATAATTAATATCCCGATAAATATAGTTTAACAGATAATTTATAAGACCATTAGATACGTCTCGAGTTGAATAAATCATGTGGTTAGTATAAAAAAAAAAAAAAACCTTACCAGCACAGTTTCTCTAGGTGTGACATAAAAATGGCGAGAAAAAGTTTCATAGCCATCGTAAAATAGATTAGAAGAAGAAGAAGAAGAAAAAAAAAAATAAAAATTAAACTATAAAAAATACAGCTGCCCAGGGGCATTTAAGGCATAGAGATATAATATTACAGGGGCAACAATCGGGGTGCAACAATACTATAATAAATGATTTACAAGTCTGTAGTATGACGTCGACTCATATACCTATATGTGATAAAATATTTAACTGCCGTTCATTTCTGTCAATCTTACGAGTTTACATATATATATATATACATTATACATGCATGATATGTTTAGGGTTTCGAGTAAAAAGAGGGACGTAAAAACGTCTTCGGGTGAGAGAAAACTGCAGGCTATACTTTATATATTTATATATATATGTCCTCGTTTTTATCTTATCGGGATAAAATTCAATGAACGCTTTTCCACGCAGCAGCTCGTTATAGGAACGTTTTTAGTTGTAGGATATGTGTATGCTGCAATCAGCTTGAAATTAATTTTTTTTTTTTTAATTCGTTCATTAATTTATTTATTTATTTATTTATTTCATTACTTAACGCATTAATTTATTTCACACTTTTCAAGTGTCCTGCATATCAAGTTGTTTCTTTCTTATCTGACCATCTGTATATGGAATGTAATTCTAATAAAGCTGTCTAGAAACCGAAAAACGCCTTATATTAGTAGTAGGGTACACTTGAAGATACGAGAATATAACGAACGCTTTGATGCATTCATTTCATTTCACATTAGTAACCTACCTTCGGGCTAAAATCCGATTTCTCAATCCTTGGAAGGAATTCATTGATTTGCTTTTGCTTTTATCATTTTTTTTCTTTTTTTTCTTCTTTATTTTACTTTTGCTCTTTGATCTTATCGATTAATGTTTTTCTGTATTATACAACTTCACCGATTTTCCTATCGAGAATATCTCAAAGATATAAATTTCATTATTTATTAAATTTTCAAATCCGTGAATTTCGAGTGAGAGGCAAATGATTTTCACTTCTTGCAGTAAGAAATGTACCGAAAATTGATAGAAACTAACGCATAGTTCAAACTCTACGTGATATTGACTCAATTTATCACAAACTCTTGACTCCTGGACGAAAAGGGAGAGACGAAAAAAGTTATTTTTATATTCATTACGAGAGCATTGAACGCTTAATTTGAACAGCTAAATTTGCGAGGCGTCGTCGCCAGACGCGCTGGCCTTTCATACGTATCTAAAGCACGTACATTACACGTATGCTTCTATCGTATGTAGATTCACAAGTTCGAACCAAGCCTTCATATATATATATATATATTTTTTATAATATTACAAACAATTTTTACACTGACAAATTAACGGTGAGATACTATGGAATCGAATTGCTGAAATTATTCCAGAATTTATAGACTTCGCCTTAGCT
Source organism: Tenthredo notha (assembly GCA_914767705.2). Lineage (NCBI taxonomy): Eukaryota > Metazoa > Arthropoda > Insecta > Hymenoptera > Tenthredinidae > Tenthredo > Tenthredo notha. Next base: position 5,095,702 of record OU611916.1, read on the forward strand.
ATTTGTTCTTTTTTTTTTTGTAAACGTTAAAGAAAAACGATAGAAGACTGACCTAATACCTTTTTACGTTTTTGTTTTGCCCTGAAATGACATAATTTTAGGATATTTCTATCAGATTTGAAAAGGTTTTAGGATATTAATTCGAAAAGCGCGCCAAAAATTGCCCGCCTTTATTATATTTCACTTTAGAAATAGAAGTAGTTACAGCGAGTGATGAGTCAGCCTCAGAACTCAGACTAAGGCAGCGCGAAAGCACAATAGAAAAATATTAAGTAGTCAGCCGTGCGAATGGACCGCGCGCATATTATCGTCCGGGCAATATTAGTAGTGACCGCGAGCAATTAGTCAGACGTTAAGCAAGTAGAAATATGTTGAACGGTCAGCCGTCAGAAGGAGCTGCGCAACGTAGCCATGAGCTATTCTTTAATTGTCAGCTAGGTACAGGAGGCGAGGCACGTTCGTAGTCAGACTTATAGACGAATTGATCAATTTCAGTTTTCGATGTTACTCATCGTCAGCTGGGTAGGAAAATTATTATATTTATACTCTGGAATCGTCGGACTTCGATTCTGAGATGTATATTCCGGTCTGCGGTTGAATTTTTGTGCGGAATATCGTATTTCACAACAGTATACATTTTTTTGAACTGTATAATCCGCAATTTCGTCATTTTTCATTAGTTTCATATACAACAGGGTCCGTAATTGCAGGGAAATATCATTTCTTTCTAATAATTCTGCGTTTTTTTCTGATGATAAACGAGTCTGTAATAAAAATTTCAAATTTTTGATAAAATGAAACACTCAGCCACCTTCTGCCGAAGAGAAGCAATAATCCCCAAAGTTCCATTCCGATCGGTTGTGTGATATGGGAGAAACTACGAATCGCGTTCTCGAGGTGATCAGAGCGTAAAGAAGACCGGGGCAGGATGGCCCACCCCAAAGCTTGTAACTTCTATACCGTTGAATTTACAGATTTTGTTTCAACGACATTTTTTTTTTATAAAAAATTGAAAGTTCTATACAAATCGAATACTGAGAAATGATGTACCATAGAACCCGTCTGAGTAATACTAATTCGAGGAAGAAAAAAGCTTGTATCTTTCCCATATTATGTTTTACTATTATAACAATCTTCGACATTGTTTTCACAGATGAAGATAGAGAAAAAAAAAAAAAGAGGGAAAGAAATATAATTTAAGCACGTAATAATCGTATGGAATAATAATTTACAGATTTGACACGACCGGAAGTGAATTTATCGTAGAACATAACGTGCTAGAAAAAAAAACGATACGTATCACGAGCACATACGATCCACATACGCACGTATTCAGCTTCATAACCATAAGACGTTTGGTATACCCGATCCGAAATAAGTACCTATAGGTATACATAAAATGTAGAAGAAGAGCTTTCTCAACATAAAATGCACATTATCATGGCCATAACAATAAAGTTTCCCCCTTGAAAAAAAATAAAAGAAGAAAATTTCGAACTAATCCTTTCCATCTAAGGCATAAGACATGAGAACTTGGATGATCCGAGTTCATGACACCGCGCTCTTATATTTCCTGTAATAATTTTACGATCATATTGACAGATTTACAGTATAGTTCGTTCACTCCTAATATATATGTGGGATATATGCGGTTACGCGTACTTGTTCTATGTATCACGATCGTGTAGGTGTACTATTATAGCGTAATCGTGGTGGCAATTAATGTCTAGGAAGGCTTAAGCGTCGCCTCCGCACTCTGCGCATATATGCATCAGTAAATCATGCGTTAATGTTATGAAAGTAGAATAAGAGACAAAGTTAATGATACCCATCATCCATGTCAGTGTTGATCTAACCGGTGGGGTTCAATGACGATTAGATCCTGCTTTTCGCAACTGTTAGATAAAATGATGACGGTGGTGTTTGGGTGCGGGTGACGTCATTTTTTTAGCTGGGCCTTTATAGGCGTTGATTTATTAACGCGATTCTTTCTGACATGCAACTACGATAGGAGGCAACTCCACATGTATGATCTGAATGACAATTATCATCGCATAGAAACACGTGTATAGTTACATGTGCTCTACGTTATTTTGCGAAGGTCACAAAGCACATTGTGTCGCATAACTGATTTTCATTATAGATCAAAATTCTGTCTTTCAATTACCCTTTTTCTTTTCTTTTCTAAATCAATTCATCAATTCAAAATTCATGTTAATTATTGCAATATGCCAATAACCACCTGCATTAAAAGTGACAACTATTGCAGTCGCATGATCACCGATCGCGAAAACAATTCCCACAAGTGCAGGAAAAAGTACTTTCGACTTGATTAAGCCTATATAGCAAATTAGGGTGAGAAAGTTATAACTTTTTGAACTATTGTATTTGAGAAGAAAGCAGCAGCTATATAATTATGAAAACACCCCTTTATATTTTGTTCGCACGGCCCTGTAGCTGAATAACCTTTCTTAGGGTTGAGAATCGATTGTATCGTTGATACTTCTTTGTAGTAAGAAAAACCTCTTAACGCCCGTGCCGAGAGCCTAGTGAGTAGTGCAGCAATAAGGCCGACAAAAGTCGCACGTATGTAGATAATAGATGCTTAGAAGAATTATAGCCAAGATGTAATCTGACGCTACTAGGAATTACGTAATGCCCAGCTAGAAAGATACTCGGTTATATTGGTAAGCCACGTGTCTAACAAGGATGACGCTTTATAGCTGTGTAATATATACATACACAAATAGTTATATATATATGGCTGTAAATAAGAAGTGGGCGATTTATTCATATTTGCATGAGAACGCGAACTCTAGCAATAGGGTTAACGCATCTCCTGAACTCTGCAACTCCAAACTATAAGCTATGTATAGATACATGCATACAGAGAGAAAACGGTTTCGCTTTCCACTTCGTGATACTCCAGGTTTTTCATTTGTCTATTGCAGGCCGGTAATCTGCATTTTTTCTCTTGGTTGAATTGATTCGCTTTCGGGGGACATCGATTCGACGAAAAACCTGTAGTGTGCCGAGTTGGCTGTGACTGACTTGAGTGTAAACTGAACCACAGTTTCCTCTCTGTATATCTACGTATGGGGGGGCATTCGACGTCAAATCAGCAGACCATTTCTTTTTTTATCAAATTTTATTTTGATCAAATAAATAAAATGGTGATCATTATTATTTAAAGCACAGTTTTAACTCTATAATATTTCATAGTAGGTAGAATACAGTACCTATATTGAAAGTATTCAAAGTGAAAAATCTTCGCAATAACAAATAGGTGCATAATTTTCTCGTTTCTAACGGTTTCAACTATAGACAACACTTCTTATTCACGTTTACGAAATCTACTAAAGATTATATATGTGTTATACCTATATATACCATATATATATATATATATATGTATAAATAGATATTACAGACTAACGACGCTTATTGCACTGTGTCGTAATTAAAGACACACTATTCGTTATGTTCTCTTATCTGTCCCTGACTGCTTTGTCTTTGAATATACATACGGCTGGATTGGATAACATATACCATACGGATTACAAGAAACAAAAAAAAAAAAAGATTCAGAATACAGAAGAGCCTCGATCTGCAACCGTCGGTGAAATTATTTTTAAACATATTTTTTTTTTCACAGCAACTTATGCAAAAATACCTACTAAAAAAAAAAAAAAAACATACAAAAATAGAAGAATTTAAAGATTTTTTTTTTTTTTTTAGAAGGGTTTATAATCTACGGATGAACCGTTATAATTTTTATAATTTCATTGTTACCGAAGAGTGAGGCCATTTTTTATGGAATAAAATTTTCTACGACATCCCCACTACCGATAATTCTTGAGATCCCTCGAGGTTCTACTGTAGTTTGAAATTCTAATTCAAGTGGATATACGCGGTTGATACGATTAGAAAAAATAAAGATTTTCTTCGGAGATTCATCGTCAGTTAATTATTGTAACTATAATACGGATAGTATACGCTAGTTGGTACAAAATTAAACGTGGAGAGCTTTGAGATGCGTGAGTCCGATGCATAGGGAAAAAGAAAGGAAATGATGTTTATTAGAGGAAAAGAGTGAAATGAACGAAAGCTAAATAAGAAAGGTTAAATATTTATTTAAAATCTCCCTCCCCCCCTGTTTATATTTTTAAACCAATTGAACGGACGAATTCCTTTTACCACTTTCATCAATGTTTTTAAAAAGCCACGTGATTCGAATTTGGAAAATATCAGGTTAAAAATATATCGCTGCACACGAAACTGTAATTTAAACAAGTCATCCCTTACGGAAAAAAAATACTGAAAGTACTGCCAGTACAGCAGTACTTGAAGTACTGCCAAAGTACTGCTGTACTTATTTCGCGAGTACACACAGTACTCATAGTACTTCAAGTACAAAAATTACTGAGAAGGGATATATAAGTAGGTGGCAAGTACTAGTGTAGTATGACTGAAGTATTACTTTAAGTTCTAGCCCTTCGGTATTAGTCCAATAAGTACTAGCTAAAACCGTACAGTACAGTATATGAAGTCCACGTACTGCAATATAATAGTATTTGGACTATCACTGTAGTACAGCAGTAGTATTAATTCTGAACTTGGACTAATGCGGCAGTACTAGTTCGAGTGCTGTAGTACTAGTTCGAGAACTGCAGTATTGGTTCGAGTACGAGTACTGGAGCATTAATTCGAGTACTAGTAGTGCAGTATTGGTTCGAGTATTAGTACTGCAGTATTGGTTCGAGTACTAGTACTGCAGTATTGGTTCGAGTACTAGTACTGTAGGATTGGTTCGAGTACGAGTACTGGAGTATTGGTACGAGTACTAGTACTGCAGTATTATTTCAAGTAATAGTACTGCGGTATTAATCACAGTTAATACTTGTGTACTTATAGTACTGGTACTCTTGTACTGATAGGTCAAAGTGCCACAGTACTGAGTACTGTAGTGCACTTGTACTTAGTAATAGTACTCTTCAACTTAGTACCAGTATTCTCGTACTCGGTACTAGTATTCTTTAAATCCGTACTAGTACTCATGTACTAAGTACTACTAGTTCACTGTACTAAGTACTAGTAGTCTTGCACTAAGTACTACTAGTAGTCTACACTTGGTACTAGTACTCTGCACTTAATACTAGTACCCCTGTATTAAGTACTACTAGTTCTCTGTACTTAGTACTGTAGTGTTAGTACTAAGTACTGAAAATTCGTGTACTTAGTAGTGAGATTTGTGTACTAAGTACTGAGCTCTCAGTATTTTTTTTCCGTAAGGGTATAACTACTTCCACCCCGTTTTTTAATTTCAACAAATTTTTGGCCTCGTTTAATTTGCAGTTTTTTGCTTCGACTTTTCGATGTGCAAAATATTGATTACCGATTTTCAAAATCTAGTAACTCTACTTCTGATTCTTGAGCCCCAAAATTTCCGTCTTAGGTTTAAGAAGCCAAGAACCCAGCTGCTTCGAATTTCGAAAATTCGAACATTTCAGCTCCGGATTGAAAAAATTTTCGTTTTTTAATTTGGGAATTCGTTTAATCAGCCTCAGACCTTAAAATATCAATAACTTTTAATACGCCATTTACCGAATCGATTTTTAGTCACACTTACAGTTTCTAATATAATTAGGAAACCGCAAGTATAGTTGATTACTAAAGCACGTCGCGTGTATAATATATGTTCTATACAGATTTTTATTTGTAAATTACTCTGTTTAGTATATCTAGTATATGTTACACGCAACACACACACACACACACGTACGTATGAAGTACGCATATGCGCGAGGTATGTGTTAAATTTTTTTTTTTTTTTTTTTCTTTTCGTCCACTATAGCGATTTTTATGTCCACGATTTCATTCACCACGAAGCACAACTGAACATTGCGAATTAGTGGTGACCTTGGTCTGATCACTCGACGGCACGTGCGAATGACTGCATATATGTATAGAATAATGTATGTCAAGTTCTGGCTCAAGTTTTCGGCTAAATTAATTTCATAGGATATATATGAAACAAAATTACCCACTGCCACTGCGATAATATAGTGATCAAATTATCAATGAATTTCGATTTTGTTTTTTTTTTTTCTGTTATATTTATGTGTTTTGAATTTTTTTTTTTTTTTTCATCCCGCATCGTTTTATCTGCTCAATCGAAGTGAAATTGTAATTATAAAGACTATGCGGCCAACATCATCCATAGGTGGTTCTATTCCGTTCTTTTTTTTTGACTAGTTCTTGAAAAAAAAAAAAAAATAGATCATTTGCCCAGTGATAATTTTTTTTTTTGCGCATGTATACGGTACCAAATACGTGTTATCGATCATCGATTACGGTAGTGGCAAGTAAAAAATAAAAATAAAAAAATGACAACATTAAATAAAAAGTAAAAAAAGAATAAAAAAAATTTTACACAAAAAGCCGTTTGAGTTCGGGACGGGCGTTTCTATAGATACTATATTATACCTAATATATATACCTAATCACCGCGATGATAAATTTTGACATCTGTTTTAATTCTAGCTTTCTTAGGATTTTCAAAATTTACTGAACATAACAGAGGAAAGTAACATTTTGAAATAAAGTATGCGTATCTATGGGAATAAGTATGAATATCGGTATCATATCGGATCGTTTGACATATATATTTGATTTAGATGTCTGGCGTCTAATAAACGAATTTCCAAAATATACAGGGTGAATTCTATCCGGAGTTTAGAGAGCAGGGTGTGGCTTAAATTTTGTTTTGACAAAGCTGCATGAATTTTCGTTTATTATATAGATAACAGAGCAAGAGCCGAATAAATAGTAGCTTACAATGAGTGAGAATTGTTATTCTGAAAATGACAAGTACTATGAATAGAAGGAGGCCAGAGTCTCAGCCGATTTAAGCCACGCCCTCTTATCGGACCCCAAAGAGAATTCATCCTGTATAGTAAAATTTGCACATATGTGTCTTTATCGGTTTGAAAAACTGTGTTAACGGAAAACTGCGCAGATCTATTCAGCGAATTTACATACACATATCTATAGCTATAGATATATATGGCTACAAATTGATAATTTGATCTGTTATTATAGGAGGTCAAGGTTCACATCAAGCCGAAAGCTCGAGTTCTTCAGGACTACGAGTCTTGTCGATGACGCGTTTACTCTCGATCTAAACTCTAAACGATCTGACCCACTTTGTCCGAGCTCAGTCTGACGCGTTTATATATATATATATATATATATGTACGTTTCGGCCAATATCATCCACAAAAATGACCCAATTCTTTAAATCTGAGTGAAAATTCAATCGGTTTAAATATTATATCACAATACAATGATTATTTTTACCGAAGAACAATGATTTTGCGAATTAATTGCCCGTCACGATCTTGAAGATATATGTATATATTTTTTTTCTTTAATTGTTTCCTCGCAATTTTTCAGAGAATCGAGATGAAAGGCTGCCGCTTTAATTAGCGTGCTTAATGCCTCACGCAAACCCGAAATTGAGGATAGATTTTCGCTAGATATTATAAATTGACAAGAATTTGAATTAACGATCTTTTTCATCTTCTTCAACCTCATTTTTCACCTCGTTTAACCGTTGGGCAAAACTAACCCGATAAATTTATCCAAATTTTGTACAAAAATAATCGAACAGTTTGCAGATATCGTTTTGAATTCGAGAAAAATCGGTAAAGTCTTTTGCCAAAGGGAGAAAAACGCGTTTTAGTATATCGGCAACCGATCCTCCGGTTCGGATGATTTTTTTTTTCGATTGACCGAGCTTTCTGGCAAAATATTACAAAAAAATTGTGAATCAATTACCGTTTGGCCGATTTCATCGAATAAAATCATTTCATTGATAGAATCCCCCCGTTTTATTAAAATCGGAATATTTCGCCCCGCAATTCGTGCTTCCAGCTTTTTACTATATCCACATGTTTACCAAGTTCCACATAACCGATACCCTGGACAAATTAAGGCACGTCAAATAATACGCCACCCAGAGATCAATCAGGGAGAATGATAAATAGGCTATCCGGTCAGTTATCGTGGCAGAAGCTGATCTAGCTTTTGACCATGACCGTTCGGGCGAAAAAATTGGGTCATCTAAAGTGGTATAAACTTATTTATATATCTGTTACGCCCACATCAGTGATTTCATTTGTTTTCTATTCTATTATTATTTGCGGTTTTATTATCTATAAAAAAAAAAAAAAAGGAAAAGAAAAGAAGAGGAACCAATCACTGCAGTATAGGTGCTAATGCAAAAACACCGATCAAGATTTATAGGGTTAAAATTTTAGTCATTAATTTATTATACGAATCCAAATGTCGAATTAATGAACTTTGTTTCATATCTATACAGTTCGAATGATTTACAACTGGGGTATAAGTCTCGGGTGATTGTTATCCTAGTTTATAATGACAAACAGACAAATCATTGTCTTCTTGTATGTCTTGTGCAATGAAACACGTGCGAGATGCTGCTAGCTGCTGCTGCTTCTGCAGTAGTAGTAGTTATTGTATATATATTTATTAAAACTTGAAACGCGTCTGCCAAAACAAAGGCATAAAAGTTAATTAAATATAAAATGAATAAGCATGATTTGTGCGAGTGAATTGAATCGTTTCTAAGAATTACTGCATCGCTTAAAAATTGATATCATCTCATTTTAATTGCACGAAGGTTCTTCATCTCGACGATGATTCACTTTTATTTAAAATTCCCGCCAAATCATATCTAGAGGTATAAAATATGAAAATACGGAATAACAATATTACATGACGTTACTTTCTTTTTTTTTTCATCTCATTCCTAATTTCTTTAAACAAACTACGCGATATAAGTACATAGGTATGTATATATATAGAATCTATGTACGATAGTAATTTCTTGGTAAATAAAATCGTTATTTTCCTTTTTATTTTATTTTTCTATCTTGGCATCCGTGTCAGTCTCATAGACGTTTCCGGTTTCATTTTGGCTAGTGTGATGGCTCAAGAAAAGATTTGATCCGATCTATTCCTGGACTGTAAAAGAGAAATAAGGCTGATGTATATTCTTTCGAAAAAAAAAAAAATAAAAAAAATATATATCTCGTGACTTGGATCGATGGGGTACCAGACAAGTTAATTTTTAAAAATACCTGCCTATATCGTAAAGTTACATAAATTTTTCAAAATTTTACAAATTTCTTCTCTTCTTTTGTTTCTGTTTTTTATTTTATTATATATTTTTGCTACATTCTGATACAAATACGATCTGTTGTATCAAATTATTCGCAGGAGGGAAAAAACTATTTTCTTTTTTTCCATTTTTTTTTTTTTTATACCCCTTAAACGATCGACAGCGCATGCGCGGTGCCGTATTATATATTATGGACCTTGAAATAAAACTATTTTTGGAACCCGTCGTAAAGTCGAGGCAGTGAACTTGCTGCCGATATATTTTTATTCTTTTCATTATGTTTCCTCTTCTGCTGCAGAATCTTGCGCAAATACAGTTATACATTATACCTACACGTATATATATATATATATACGACATTTTCTTTTGTTGTTGTTGTTGTTGTTGTATGCATTTTTTCTACAGTAGAACCTCGGGATTATACGAAAAAGTGATGATCCGGGATCGTCCTGAATCGATAATTATTATTTTTCAATCATTGATCATTCAAATCAAATCATTCAAAATCATTTCAAAAAAAATAACTATAAACATTTACTATCAAACATAGACATCGATACGATTTTTATGAAGCAACTCAATCGTATACGTATAACCGATTGTAATATTAGTAATTTATTTTTTTACCGATAACTTATATATACCGATCATCATGAAACTGATTTTTATGTATAGAAAAATTTCCATCATAAGCTTATTATCCGGGATCTCAGCATCCCCCACTCCCAACGATCCGGAATAATCGAAGTTCTACTGTATCTATATAATGGGGCAGGGAAGTGTAACGAATTCAAACTACACTTACTAAGTGGAGCGAAGAAGAAGAAGAAGAAGAAGAAGAAGAAGAAAAAAAAAAATTCTATTTTAAGATTTTTAACGATATAAATATGCTTCATATATATACTTTTATGTACACCTATACATATATATAGGTGTGTACATATATGTATATAAGTTTCAACAGTGAGGAACTTGCTAAAGTGCCGCAGTTTTTCGCTAGAGCTATTCGATTGTTTATTTGATAATTAAATTTTATTTATATCTGTGGTAAATTTACTGCATATATATAAATTGGATGTATTTATTACGTGTTCAATTCCTTTTAGATATTAAAAAAAAAAAAAATCGTCGATGATTATTATATCTTTTTTTTTCATGAATTAGTAAAAAAAAAAAAAAAATGTAAAAAAAAAAATGAGTAAAATGAAAAAAAAAGACGAAAAATAGACTGAAGAGTTTCGAAACTTACAATGTTATTGTTCTCTTAGTTATTGTTGAAAATATTTCAGGTCAAGATAATGAGCCAAACGAATCCATGTCACGTGTCATTCGTCGAGTGATCGTCATTCGTCAGTTTAATTGAAATTCGGCAATATTTGGAGTCTGGCCAAAGTGGTTTATAGATTTTAAACAGGAATAGCCTTGTGTCGATTCACTCGGTCATGGGAATTGTTCGTATGGTACGAATGTGTTTACGTTTTATCAATTTCTATAACATTCGCATATACATGTACCCATGTATTTAAATATAAATATTTTTCATGACCCACTAATTTTCGGCTAATTACTAAAAATACTAATAATTATACGAACAAGGTAGTGTTTCCACTACTGCCTGCTGCTGCCATGACACAGTGCGTAAAATTAAGTTATTTTGAAGTGCGCACGCGCGAAATAAAGCACTAGTGTTTAAAGTATAGTATTCGCGATATGCGCATGCGCCGACTCATCTTTTCTCCACTCTTCAGAAATAAGGTACCTTACGCACGCTACAGGGATGTCGAAAATCAAACTTTCGAAGCAGGTGTTGGGAAAAATAAAATTCTGTCTGCAGTTTATTTAGCTGTATCAGCCTGAGATACGAGAGAAAAATTTTACTGATTCAATCCAGGTCTGGCCCCCTATGTTTTTGAAGGTTTGGACGTACCCTCAATCTTTGGGAAATTGATGGGTATGTTATACCTTGCGAAAGCAGCAATACCTAATATTATGCACACGCATGTATTTTGTATAAGGTATAGCAAGAAGAGGGCTTATTGTATGCTAACCATACCCCGTATTCTCTTAAGTAGTTATCTTCATCTCACTCTGTTTCTCACTTTCTCGCATTGTCTATCACTATTTTTTTTTAAATTTTTTTTATTTTTTATTTTTTCTCCTATACTTATATAATTATTCAGCCAGTCGTCGTCTTGTCCTCACGAAACCCATTACACCTCTGGATCCTATTGTCATTCAAGAAAGGAGACCACAAACTGTCGCGCCATACCACCATGGTGATCTTAACGTACGCAGACATGTTCGTGAATATAGGTAAAATGGAAAAAAGGGGAAAAAAAAATTACTCAACGATTCTCCCACACCCTTACGAACACTTTTCCTCCAAAGTTTCTTCGTTATAAATTAGAAAACAAAAAAAAAAAAAAAAAGATTACAATGCTAGTGAAAGAGTGACGATAATCGGTTACCAAAAAAAGTCATCGAGGTCGTACTGCCTGAACCTCTTCCGGTCTTTCTTCTTGTCTTTCTTTCATACCTATACGATTATTATTAGTCATTTAATACATGTCTGTGTATTTTTAATTCATATCCTTTTTCAGAACGACATTGTGAAGTTATTGACGTTGATATTTTGCGAACAGTTTCTTCAGCATTCGAATATATATTTTTATAGTTCTTGAACAGCCAGTGATTGGCTTATGGATAACGCGATTCTGTCATCACGTGTAAAGTGCTGAATCTTGACTGTCTCAAGTATTAAATTATACGGACGTGTAAATCCCTAGACGATTTTCATGCTATAAATAAAATTTTGGCATCATAGCCGAAGGGCTGCAGAAGCGTCAACTTCTTATTCCGATAATGACGACTTGTGTTATATGTCCCATCTTCGAATCAATATCGACTAGATTTACGCACGCGTACGATGGATTAATAGGGTATTTATTTATCATACAAATCTATTTATAATAATAATCAAACTCTTTGTTGGTACATCAACAGTTCAACACTCTATATCGGATATGTACAAAGAAATACTTTGTGTTAAATCGCTGCAAGGACTGAACGCTAGTACCGAGATATACAACCTTCGCGAATGACCTTCCAAGTCTTTTTATCCCTCACATACATATGTGTATTTATGTACAGTAGAGCCTCGATTATCCGGGATCAGATCAGCCGGTAAGCGGATTATCCCGAATGATTTTTTTCTTCTATTTTCAATTTAACTACTCTGCATTTTTCTTGAACAATTGTGAGTAGAAATACTTAAACAGCACAAAGATTAATTAAATGAGATGAGATGGTGGTAAAACCGCGTGGTTCGTTCAAAAGTGAAATAAATCTAGTGGATCTGTGAACGATTTCACGATTTCACTGATGATAACTAAATCTGTTAAAGTTTTTTCACAATTTTGAAACAACAATATACTCAGCCACTTTCTGCCGCGATGAAGTAGTAATTCCCGAAGTTTTATTCCGATCGATTGTGTCGTGAGGAAGAAACGACGAATCGCGTTTTCGAAGCGATAAAAGCGCATCAGCCATTATGATTATTTATTCTTGCTGAAAACTGTACAGTTATTACGACCCTGATTTGTACCATACTGAAAATTCGTGGTCCCGGCTATCCCGGATGATCGTGGTTCTACTGTATACACCATTTATATATATATAGTATGAGTGTAAGGAATTTAAAAACTGAATATAAATGATCAATCTTTGTTTTTAAACGGTACATGATGGAGTAGCTAGCTCGTAATGGTTATCTCTGATTTTCGACAAAGACTTTATAAGAAATACTGTTAATTGCATATTGAGAAGTGCGGGATAAGAATCTCTGTTTATAATTGTGAAAGGTTGCCGATTGTCGATCCATCGTTCGATACGTTTTGCCGATCGTAAAAAGCACCATCGGGAATACTGATATATATGTATTGGTATAATATATCTGCGTATATATATGTTGTGTATAGAATTTATTTATATTCCTTATGAAAAGACACGTGGTTGGTTTCATGTCGTTTTCATTTCATCTATAAGCTTAAGGTTCTAAAAAAGTCTTGACGTCAGTTCCGGGTGAAACTGTTACGACGAAATCTTATCTTGTCGTAAGTTTAAAGCCTGGCAAGATTACTACTGAATAGAAAAGCTTCGTTCTTGTTCTATTTTTCATTTTATAATAAAATTTTTCAATGCGCTTTTACTCACCATGCCATGACAAAGGCTGACAGAAACGACAGATCTTGGATCTCCCTTTACAGTTCCGGTGTAAAAACAGCCAAGCTGATGTCCAAGATGTTCCAGTCTCGATGAATTTTCACCTACGTGTGTCACCTGCGAATTAAAATTTCGTTTAATTATTGCCAAATAAATTAACGTATCTGGTATAGATTCACGGAAGTCAGTCAGGTTGAGAAAGAGTTTTCTATCTTTAGTTCGAATTGGGTCTCGAAAATTTATGATCCGTATGTGTGGTATAACTATAAGGTATTTTTATATATATATATTTTTTTTTTTTTCTATCGGCGTATGGTCCTTTTTATTTTACTCACTTTGATGTTAGGTGAAACGAAACTTGTATCTTGTGACAGTAAAAGATGGAAGTCTTTGCCAAATGCTTTGAATTCGTACTGTGGATGTGGATCCCAAACTTCGGCAGTTGAGTGTCTGAAGTGACCAGTGTCATGTCTAGCCGCTGTTGAACCGTCTGCTGTAATAAAGAATTAAAGAAGAATAAAATAGAAAGGTGAAGAGATATCAGCGATAATAAAAGACCAGAGAAGATCACTGCAATTTTGAATCGTATTTATTATGCGGTTTTCAAGAAGTGAATAGAACCTGAAAAAAACGGATAAACTCTTCAAAAAGCGGATAATATTTATCAACAAAGATTTGATTATTGCTAATCATTGAAAATTAGAATGTTGATGAATAATAAGAACGAGGGCCAGTCTTGTAGTTGAATTTCTATAACTAAAATTGATCTGAGCAAGAACCGCAGCAAAGAGATTCGCGATCATTCGAAGAAGAGTCTTAAATTGATCGTTATAAGAAATAAATTGCATACCTATATTAATGAAATTTCTTTGTCTGATGAAAACAAAACGTGTATAGATATGTTTTGTACAACTTGAATGTGAATAGGAATGGGAATTGGAATTGGTTAGCCGATAAGTCGATGAGAGAACTTTCGTGTCTGGCTTCGAGACTAAGGACTAAGCATCAGTCAGCAAGGCACTTTGCGATCCGTGATCCGTGAATAGAATAATAATTACTAACTGCATAGCTCTGAGAATTGAATACGAGACTGGTGGTGCAGTTAACGACTGCAAACGTACGTTAAACAGGGCTGAGAATTGCCTAATGAATTTAAATGTATATAAGGTTCGCAATTTCATTTCAATTGGCCTAATGATCAAGACCGCAAATTCCACCCATTGAATGATGACTAAACAGTTAGGCAGACGAAGAATGACAAATAGATAAAAAAAAAAAAAAAATTGCGATACAGAAAAGGAGCTGACAATACGTCGGCGAGCATCTACAGCCAATAACTATCAATATAATTATTAATTAATCATAAGAAATACGTATTCTGATCTCTGGTTAATTTTCTATTTGTGAACAAGCATGCACAACAATTTCTTCCTTTGTCCATCGTTCATAATAATAGTTCAATAATCTTCGAGTGAATATATTTAATATTGCCTGACATAAATTAAATTACCAGAGTTACATAGAAATCATTAAATCATTATGATATTATAACTGATCAGATTTAAGAAATAACTCACCAGGATCTTCGTAGATATTTTGATGAATTTTCTTGGGCGATATATGCTCGACATTCTCTTTCCCAGGCGAAAAATTTTTCTCAAATTTTCGTATTGGTAAACTCTGGCCTTCGATCTCGTTCGTTGATTGTAAGCCAACTAAAACAGCCAAAGAAAATACTTGCTATTAGTAAGAAATCGTAAACGGATTTACATACACTTCCGGGTGAAAATGTCTACGTTGAATAATCTTTACGGATATGTTATAGGCAGGCGTGTGTAGTTGCATTTTTGTTTATATTCAGAATGTTAAATGCATAATTTCTGTATAATTTTAGGTCGCATTAAACAAGATTATTTACTTCCTTCAAGAAAATTTTCACATAATTATTCACTGGGCAAGCATACACAACGTGGTCTTCTGTGTATAATGGATATTCCAAAAATATAGATATATACATTTACGTCTGGTTCAATGAGGCCAAAAACACTAGGCTGGTGCAGGTGCAGATTGGAAATATTTAGAGATTATCCAGCGGTTAACCGTTCTTCAATATTGTGTGAAAAAAAAAATCAGAGATTTCAAGGTTTTCTAGAATTTCACAAAATATCACCCTGTATATATGTATAGTTTTTCTTTTATTTTTGTAACAAAAGAAAAAAAAAAAAAGTACGAATTTTTCTTGAAAATGATCTGAAATTTTCTTCTTTTATTTCAATGATTTTCTTCATTGGCTCAACCAAAGTTAGAACTAATTATGACATATTTTTTATTAATAAGTTTTTCAACTTGTGCATGAAATTTCAGAAATATTTAAAACTATAACAAGATTCAATAAAATATACATCCGATGATAATAATTATTGTAAGACAGTTCGATGACCTCAGAGTAGCTAAACCTTTAAGAATTATATTGTTCGAATATATAGTTCGCGCAGCTTAATAGAATCGTTGTATTAGCTGGCTATAAATAATTATGCATCTGGGGACTTGAGTAATCCGACTAGAAAATCAATTGATTACTATTCACTGCACAGAAGCGCAGCTGCGACTATAACGACAAGACGATCATATTTTCAATATCTTATAAGTATATTGCTTTGTGTCTACTGAAGCTAATAAAAACGAGAATTAGTCATTCGGAAGAAATACTTGTGTGAAAACTCAATCTATGTGAGCTAAATTCTATAAAATATGAAATAATTTTAAATGATGTTGAAGAATGGTAGTAATTAGCTGTAGAACCAAAAAAAAAAAAAAAAAGAAAAACCGTTCATTATACAAACGACATACGTACTGATAAATATCATCAAGTTGAATGATTCAGATGTAATTAACAATAAATTTGTCCGTTTCTCAGTTTTGTTTTTATTCATCTGCATATGTAATAAGAACGTTTTCAAGGTTCGCACCTATGATAATTGTAGCTTGATTCCAATTATCAGTACTGAGACTCTCTTTTTGTCGAATCTTATAAACGGATTGGAATTATTTATCTCACTTCATAAAGGGAGGTGTATTACGTCATTTAAATAAATCGATTACATAATAACAATTGCGATTATGTATATACTGAGGCCAAAAAAATCGCTGGTCAATACTGGCGTGAATATGAATCTCACGTTTCTTCCTTATCGTGTAACTTGAGTTACAAATTACACGTACGAAGTGATGGGCCTTGATCAGAAGACGCAAGGTGTTTGACAAGAATCTGACAATGAAGCATACAGTCATTTCTCGACTGGTTTGGTAAAAGAGAAAAAAAAACAAAAAGAATTAAAAACAGAAAAGAGCGAAAACAACAACTAGAATGAATTACGCCATGGAATGCAATGGAATGAAGATATTTCATGTAACGTACTAGGCTAGGTGCTTCGTAATACGAGCTTATCGCTTGGCAATAGGCACAGTGATCACGCGGGTCGGCCAGGGTTACGGTCAGCCAAGACTGCCGATGAGATGTGCAGACAGTATATGACCCCGGAGAGCCGACCCTTAATGAGCTCGTGACTGGTCATATTCGCGACCTTTACGCCCTCGTCGCATATGCCTACTACTTTTACATTCTTATTTTTATTTTTTGTCTGTGTTTTTTTTTTTTTTTTTTTATCACCTTCATTATGTCGTAATAGGCAAAAGGGTTGATCCAAAGAGACAGACAGTCAGAAGAGATACTAGAGAGGATGATGGATATTAATTGTTGTCGGTTTCGAATTGTCATAAATTTATACCAACAATTAATTTTGTACTAAAATTCTCGCAAGACGTGTCAAATCTGACTAATGATCAGGGAAAGTAACTTTTATGGTCGAACAAATGTTGTTACAAATAATTCAATTGATTGACTCATCGGCACTTTGTAGTCTACAAAGTATTTTGATGACTGATTCCATCAAGTTGCCATCAAATCATTAGAATCAATATCCACATAATAATTTAGCTATATTTAGTTAGCTAGTTATAATCGGATTCTAAATGACCTACGATACTTTAATTTTGGATTGTTTTGGCTTGTCTGAAACCTCGAGGTTATTACCGGCTCGAGCCACTTTGGTTGCGGGAAGACTTGGCCATCTAGTGGCGCAACGCATATGAGCCTTCGGGGAGCTTTGGAAAGGAATAAAATCGTTTCTTTGGTTTATCCGAATGTGAACTGACGAGAACTTTTTCCGTTCTAGAAACCTGAAAAAATCGTTACAAATCCCATGGAGGGATTTAAAAAAATAAAAAATAAATAAAATAGAAAATAAGGAAAATAAACCATAAATTGAAAGTGACTAAACTAGAAACAAGTAATAAATATACGTTATCGATGAAAGGATATCCAGTCTAGCTTCAAGCGGCACATAAACCGTTGCATTTCGTTATGTAATACGCATATCATATACAGATATTATAGAAAGATCAGTCAAAGGTGAGAAGTGATTCCGGTTTTGTAATTCCTGGTATGGAAGAAGAAGAAAAAAAAAAAAAAAAAATTATGAAACAAAATACAAACGGTTGATATTAATTGCGGTTTAATTATTTAATTAATTAACATTTGATTATGACTGGTGTATGAGAAGTATGAGATCCGTCCAAATATGGT
This sequence comes from Tenthredo notha, assembly GCA_914767705.2. Taxonomy (NCBI): domain Eukaryota; kingdom Metazoa; phylum Arthropoda; class Insecta; order Hymenoptera; family Tenthredinidae; genus Tenthredo; species Tenthredo notha. The sequence goes on from OU611916.1 coordinate 5,113,773, forward strand.
ACTGTACGCGTGATCGATTATACACTTTATTGTGCACGCGGAAATAAGTTAGGGGAATTTTTTTGATCGTGAGAAATGTTTCGACGTAAATATCGAAGGTGATCATATTTTGTATAAACTAAAAACTTTATTTCTGATTACTCACGCATGCGCATGAATAGTGAATAATTAAACTTTTTGACTTCTGCGAAAACGATATAGGCGCAAAATTATCGTTGATCATTGATCATCCCAAAACCTGCATGATATGAAATTTGTGAAAAAAAAAATTATAGATAAAAAAAAAAGGAAAAAATTGATGATATGAAAGGAGGGAAAAAAAAAAGAAAAAGAATTACAAAGTTTTTAGGTATACTGATGAGTATTAATAGGTGGGATTTCCCGGTAACATATTATTATACCTATACTGGTTGAAGAATTCTATTCGTTTACGGGATTACAAGAATCGCATAGGCGAGGAGATGAACGTTTATCACACGATGCTAATCGCGGAGCGATATCATCGGTAGTATAATGCTTACATAGTTATGTACAGTTGTATAAAATTGATATGTGTTCATGTATTATCATAGATTTATATGTGTAGGTAAGATGTGGATTTATTTATTTATTCATTTACATGTAGAAGCCGGACGCTGTTAACTATCCAACTATTACAGGTGATGAATTTAAAACTATAGAAGTTATCGCGTTATACGTCTAAGTTTATCACGATCGAAAGAATTGAACCCGACCATACTGTAATGTCAAGTTATTACTATCATGCACAAGCTAGGCGCCGCACTACGTAATCGTTATTACATCAACCTAAACAATCGGTTGAGTGATATAAGTGAGTTGCTCCTAATTGCCATTGTGCTTTACGATTACGTTAGAATTAATGGCGAAGGTTAGAAGTACAAAAAGTCAACACCGAAGTAGTTTTTTTTTTTTTTTTTTTTTTTACAGATGATACTAATAAGACCAGAAAAGAAAAAGCGTTATATCGTAGGGTATTTGGCATGGAACGCCCCATATACACCCTCAAACGATTAACATAATCATTAATTTACTACGTTTTACAGAATTTACGTTCGATTGATTTTCCCGTTACGTTAGTTTTAGTTACGTAATCGCCTAACGTATGAACCATGGTCAAAATCGCACATATAACGATAATGTATAGGATAGCACAAGCATATAGTATATTATATATATATATATATATCTTCTTGCGCAATGGTCCAAAAGATTTTATTGTCCAATCAGCATCCTAAATGCGGCTCAACTATCCTTGGCAAAAATTTGAGATTGCGTAATCCGATGAGGATAATGAAACCGTAGTTTCATTTGGTATTCTCTTCCTTGAGAGAGCAAATATTAGTATGTGTAATTCTCAGTTTTATTAAAATCATCTATTCGTAACTATTTACTTGTAAATTTAACCATCAAAAAATGAAAGTTTATTATTTGAAGTAAACAAATTATTTCATTATATTATTTGTAAGTATTGTTACATTTATTTTTATTTTTTTTCTATACCGTCAGGTTGTGTGGAAAGAGCTGGTTACAAGCGCGCAGGCGTTGATTTATTCGAATATAATTGGCCGGCAGAATCGCGCTAGCAGTTCCACCAACTTTTCAGTAATATCCCTAGTTCTGCCGTCTGCTAGATTTACAACAAACATAACCTATTCCTACCACGGTATGCCGCCATTTGTATTCGATAATAATCGGAAATAAATAGCAGACGGACTCTAGGGATATTCGTGGCACGTCTGAAATTGGCAGCCCTCGCAATATTCGCCTGCTACCTCTTTGCACGTAACCTCACGGTATAAATGAAAAAAAAAAAAAAAAAATCTCATAATTTTAATGATCTACGAATTGCGATTTTTATGAAGCAAAAATTCGCCGTCGAGCTCCGAGAATTCTGGTACGAAGGATATACCACCATATTTTATACGCCACTGATGATAAATGGGTCAATCACTCCTGCCGGAGGCTTTTGGTGATGTTCTTATGTTAGTTCGGAGCACGTGGCAATGTGTGCTACGTATATAGGCATGTTTTGATCTTTCATGAACGGATCGCATATATGTGAAGGAATCGGTTCTCGTATGAGTAAAAGGTGGGTAAGTAGGTATAATGATTTCGGTAGTGTTCCGGCGGTTAGCCACGGACAATGGGAAGTAGAAGGAAGGCCGCAGACGCCCAACGCAACGCCCTGGACATCGAAATGATTTAATGTTTACGGAGCAAGTAGACCGAAAGAAACATGAAACAAGGAACGATCAAAGATCGAAAGTTGCGAGAATTAGTAATGAATTAATAACGTTGTAGAGTCTGAACTAAAAATCTTCAACGGTCATTCATTTGTTCAAAATGCGGTTCTAATATTACCCGCTGTGAAAATTCATTATGAAAAACTAAGCCGATTTTATACCAGCGAAAAAGACGAGAGTCTCACAGTTTTCAAATGGCAGCTAGATTAAGTTCACCAATCACCGCTCAGCCGCTTGTAACGGTCGCGCGGAGAAGCCGAGCCGCGATTGGTCAACTTGAACTCGCTGTCATTTGAAAACCACGATATCCTCAAAATTTTCGCCCGAACAAATTCGTCTTTGATTTTTAAAACGAAGATTTTCGTATCGTCAGAAAACGGTAATAAACTTAACTGCGACATGGATTCGTTTATTCGCATCGTTTGAATGATATACCGTGACAATCTGAGGATGCGGAACACCAGGGATACCAACCCAAAACTCGTTAGCAGTAGTTTAGTAACTTAATAGATTTTCCTAGTAAAATCACTGAAAATCCAGTGATGTCCAGTAAAAATCTAGTGATCTCTAGTGATTTTACTAAAAACATCTAGTGAGTTACTAAACTGCTGCTAACTAGTTGTGGGTTGGTAGTTGGTATCCCTGGCGTTCCGCATCCTCAGATCGTCACGGTATTATTTTAAAAACGTTCAATGGCATGAAATTGAATTGAACATTTATGATAAATTCTACCTTTTAATTATACGCTACTGCTTCTACGGTCTAGCTTCTTTCTAGTCACCCGCAGGGATCACTGACCAGAGTTATAGTATGAATTTAGCCAACTAAGTAAGCCACGTGCCGAAGCGTGCCAAAAGTTACAATTGACGAATTGCGACCGGTATGACTGATGACGAATTAATAAACCGCTTCATGCTTGCTGCTGAAGAATTTTTATTTATTTTTTCACATTATTTCAACGATTTACTTATTCGCTAATGACTCAAGGAAGAAATTTGACTTTTTTTTTTATTCGAAGATTATGCTATTCAATCTATAATATAATGATACACACATGTGCTATAGATATTATACTATACCTAGATATTCACAGACGACCGGAAACTACAGTTTATTAAAACGTTAAACGATGTGTGTCCAATTGTAATTAGTTTCACGTTTATTTCTCACCGTTTATAGGGAGCGCATACAATAATTATAGGTATGTCTTAACGTTTACATCTACATATATATGCGACAATATTATATTAAAATCATCACGCTTTATGGTGCAATACACATATTCCTAATTTTACAAAAAAAAAAAAAAACATATTTTCCAACTACGATTAATCATCAGCTATAAATCATCGAGGAATAAAGCGAATAAGAATATCTTTACGATCATACATACACCTTAGATAGGCGTATTTTTAACGACTGGCATTTTTAATGACTTCATTACAGTAGATCCCTAATGTTTATAAGCAAAATCAAGTGAAAGTTATGACTTGTGAGTCATCGAGTCTCAGAGTTACACGCAGTCATTTAATGCAAAAATTTCGATCCAATCTTAGATTTTTGTACAATAAATCTTAGGACTCTTTAGATAATGAGTGCAATATTGAAATAAATTTTGATATTTTTCAAAAAAAATTTATAGTTTCCGAGGTATGAATCATTTTTTAAAGCCATAGCTTTACGAGCGTATCTCTTTATGGGTATACCGGCTGCAGCCTACTATCCGCGTTTCTGGTCGCGGGCGTCGTGTCGCGTCGCGTCGCGTCGCGTCTCGCTGATTTTTATGAATGAAAAAGGAGAAAGTATCGCAGGATACGGTGCTCCGAGTTGGCATACAATGGAACTGCGACTACAGCTGGTTACTTGAATGAAATACTTAAATATATGTTTCCATTCACGGAGTTGCTCGCTGCGCCAGTTTAAGGACTTGCAGTTATTTATTATTTATATTATATGTTAAAATTATAAATACACATGTTTGATGTACGTATGGTACGGTATATACTAGGTATATAAGTCATATGAGATAGTACGTGCTTTATAACATGTGGTATTATGTTTGCTTATGCAAACGCGTAAATATACGAATGCGCATATATATATATACCGTGAGGAAAGGTGGAAAGAGCTGGTTTCAATCGCGCAGGCGTTGATTTATTCGAATATCATTGGCCAGCAGAATCGCACTAACAACTCTACCAACTTTTCAGTAATATCCCTAGTTCTATCGTCTGCTAGATTCACAACAAACATAACTTATTCCTGCCACATTTTCCCGCCATTTATATTTCACAATAATTGAAAACAAATAGCAGACGGACTCTAGGGATATTCGTGACAAGTCTGAAATTAGCGGCCCTTGTAATATCCGAATAAATCAGCGCCTGCGCGCTTGGAATCAGCTCATTCCACGTAACCTCTCGGTATACGAATATATACATGTTTTCAATATCCTATCGAATATATTATAACAAACGTAAATAGTTCGCAAAGTTTTTATGGTAATAGTATAGTTTTACTTCACGTTTATGTAATAACTAATGTTAAAGTTAGTTAAACTATAGAACTAATAAAAATTTATAACACAGTAGCGCTCTTACGTTTAAGTATTGGCACAGTTAAACTGTGAACTGTTGTTATAGTTATTACTCTATGCGGGTATATTTAACCGCAAACGTTTACCCTTTCGAGCACGCAGACTGCCTCACGTTTCGTGATAAACCTTTTAAAGTTTAGAATCTGAAAATGTACACTTGGCAAAGTTTCGGACCTCGTTTCAAACTGGATGATTGTTGGGATATGGATATAGAAGCATAGATTATTGCCTTTGCACGTGCCTAGTTTCAGGCTAGTTGGAATAATGTTTTATTTCTTTATTTTTTTGTTTCGTATTATTTTTTGACGAATCGTCATTAGGCAACGTTTTGGCAGATTTTTTTACGTCACTCCTTAGACGACTACAATACTCCGTTAATTTGCAACCGTTTCCGATCATTCCAATATGATCCCAAAAAAAAAAAAAATCAATTTTTTTTTTTGCATTTTTAGACACAACGATCAGTCCTCTTTTAAATCAGATTATTTTTTCAATAGAATGATAAGAAAATATAGTTAGTTACTCGGAGTGTATATTAGCCTGAATTTATAAAACGCCAATGTAGTTTATTATCACTTCTCGATCGGGAATGAGAGGTCAAGTTTTTGGGTGACGTGGGTGAGAATCGCGGCTGAAAATTTCATAATGATCAGTGCCATAATATGGAATTGGGATGAAAATAATGAATGAACTTATATCCTCAACTTATTACTCAAATGACGATACACCCACGCGAAAAGTGCAGCGAAACCAGGCGAAAAAAAGATACAAAAACGACGTTGAATTATAAGCTGTTGTAGGCAGGATCCTCCGGATCGCAAATGCATATTAATATACAAGCAGTTATCGCTGGTTCAGGAAACCCGTGCAATTTGCGTGGGATTTAAGATAGACGTAACAAGTTGTGAGACTTCTGGCTCATAGTTGGTTACGCATACGTACCACCTACCGCTCTTCAGTATACCTATGTACCGAGAGTTTTCAGTGAGACTAGACAGTCCCCTTTCTACGGCAAAACCAACACTGCAGGCGCGCACTGCATGCGCAAGGCTCATTCGAGAAGGAATAAGATGCTAATAGCGTTACCTATCCCCTCCCGCACATGAATTTCGAGTTCTTATTATAATTGAAACTTTTCTAGCTCATTTTTGGATATCAGAAATCTAAGGTCATACAAACTCCGGATATCTTATTCGCAGATGCGTTTAATTGATTGGATTTGTGCGAAATCCAAGTGACTAAATTGCTTGGAAATCCGAAATGACGCTCACCAGGATTTCCCAAGATTCATGGAAGCGAATATGAGTTGAGATTTATTGATGCAAAATAATATTTCTTACTAAGAAACTCATAATTACGATCACCACAAACATAACATTTTTCGGTCAATGTTTTCCTTCCTTTCGAAGAACGAAATTGGCGACACTATTTTTTGACCTTTTTAATTGAAAAACGGGTTACTGACTAATGAGATTTGCAAGAATTAATTAATTAATTGCTTAGAAGAATTCTTATAGATAATTTCATATCATTTTTTTCTTAGCGATTATTTCGTTCATACCTACTCATAGTAAAACTGGTTCTTCAATAAATTACATCGGCTACCGCGAAATATACGCAAAATAATTACAGATGCAAATATTATTATTTTACAGTACACTATGATATATCTTTCGGTAATATCTAGACTACCGTATAATTAAATCGCTGAAAATTGCAATATTTTTTTCGGTAAAAGCATGTTTACCGATATAATTTGAAATTGGGTGTTATACAACGATCTTCTGCCATCTGTTTTAAATCAACCCTCTCGAGGCCAGCTACGTATAGGACTAAGGTTAAGTAATATTGGGTGAAACCATATTATACCCCGAATAGCAGAAATCGTAAAATATTTCCCAGAATATGTTATTGGGAAAATCTGATGGTCTGACCTTCGCCAATTATTTTCAGGAGCCATAAATTTCAAATCAGTTTTATTTTATTTTTTTTGTTTTTACTTAACTAGGATGTAAAATGTTGAAAAAAAAAAAAATAAAAAAAGTGAATAACGTCGGTTATAAAAATCGCAAATTTCAACGGATGATCATTTTTCACAGTAATATAGACGGTGGTATTGAAAAAGCAATAAACTTTGTCGAAGTTAAATTTGTTGAGTTAACGAAGTTTTAAGATCGGTAACAAAATTTCTATCAGTGCCAAATCCCCCGCGGTTTAAATTCGGCTGCAATATCTACCTGTGGTATATGATCTAGCGATTTCAGAATTGCGAATTACGAATTTACGTATACGCAGAGGCGCAATAAATTTTGGGCTAATAAATTATCAAAGTGACCGTAACGCCAGGGGTTTAACAGTTTAACGACCAATATAAAGACCAAGCTACTGGGTCAAGACCACGTTTGAAGGGGTACTTCTATATCTAACATATATGATCATCGTGTAGAAATTAGACACACAGATTTCAGGGATTGTGTAGACTGAGGTAAATGATGCCCCACACATATACAGGATGAATTATCTCCGGGGTCCGGAGAAGGCGTGGCTTAAATCAGCTGAGACTTCGCTTTCCCATATGAAATCTTGATGTTAAAAATCCTCGCATCTCACATTGTCTGGAAATCAGGGTAGATTGAATTGAGCTATGTAACACATGTGACATAAATCGACTGTTGACACGATTGCAAGATCAGTTTTAGTCCAAACTGAATCCAACTTGTTAGGCCTATTGAATATTGATATAATTCTAGCATGGACTAGGATTATTAAAAAATATACAATTTTTTTTATATATTTTCAGATTTTTTAAATCCGTATACTAAGAGATAAAACAAGTCCGTCAATTCGCACAAATTTTTCGCAGCTAAACCAACAAATATTTTCAAGAACTTCTAGTCTGTGCGAAAACTATGTATAGTGATTATTTGTGAAAAAAATTATAGATCGATTAAACTAATTCTTAGTTAGTTATTGTGTCAACAGCTAATCTATATGTAGAATATATATTCCTTCAAAATTTGTTTAAAGAAGTTTCGACGAACGATGTGACTCTGAGAGTAAGAGTTTGCCATATTATTAATATGAAAAAAAAAAATGAAAAAATAGAAAAAAAAAAAAAAAAACAAGAGGATAACTGTAGTCTGCTGGTACCACAAGTCCGTAGTCTGCACTATCAAGGAAGATCGTCGACAGTCGGCACTTCGTGCGTGAAAGAACGCTGTTAGTCTTATCCATTCTTGTAAATATCAGTTTACTTCTAAGTACATACAACTATATACCGCGGGCTTAAAGATTCTGTTAATCAAATTAATGATTAGATTATATAGGTGTATATATATTTATGTATATATATATACGGTCAAGATCTGCACGTGCGACATTCGGTTTTAAAGAAAATTGAAAACAGTATTTACTATTTTTTTTTTTTTCTTTTAAACTGGTCATTGCTTTTCAATAAAATTTTATTCTCATACGTTTATCTGCTTTATGAAATTTAAAATAAATTTTAAATTGAAAAAAAAAGTCATCTTTGATATAAATTTTTTTATTTTTTTTTTCATATGTATATGTATTTCGATCCGTTAGCGTTAGTTGGAATTAAATTTGCGACTTTTATATGATATTATTGTTATAATAAGGAAGAGAAAACGGCTTACCACATGATAATCTGATAGCTCAACGTTGAACGCGGTCACACGCCTACGAAAGCGTTATTTGTGCGTTTTCTGTATCTGCAGGCTAGACGCGTCACGCGACATATAGTTATATATATGGATATATATGCGGTAGTGCAAAACAGCGGAAATCACACCGCATATAAAACACCTGGACAAGTTCGAGAACTTGATCCTTGAAAATCTCTGCGTGATGATACATTTGAATATGAGAGAACGCAAAAAAAAAAGAAAAGAAAAAAAAAAAACAGAAACTAGACGTTATGTACAATTACGTAAATGATTTGTTGTTCATATATCTTTCTTACCACAGCTATATACTTTATAATTAGAATATAATAGGCGATAATTATTTCTCACAAAGTGAGAAAAAAAAAAAAATATGTAATCTAGTTTTATCGCAGGAAAAATTAAAACCTCTAGCACGAATTTTTCTAGCTCAAAAATCGATTCCAAAATTTAACGCGGTTCGAGTAACGGAGCTAATCTTATCGATTTATGCCAAAATCATAGAAATCCGCTGATCAATTTCAAAAAAATTTTTTCACTATTTTATTCTTTGAATAACTCAAAAACTACTAATACGATAGATTCTTAAATCCGATCAGCTCTTAGCTGCAGGGATAAAACCGCATCGATTGATACATAGTAGAAGGAATAAATCCGTGCATTTGTTCTCGAAATAATATCATTGGGCAATAAATATTGACTTTCATTCGAAAATGAACGAAGGTGATACTCCGGATCTCGAAGAATTAAAAATCCTTTTGAATTTCTGGTTTAGGTACCTTCAACGCTATCGTCTTTAATGTTTCATAGTCGATCAGGACTATGAGCCTTCAGCTCAGTAGGTTGGTAAACCACACGATACTATTGAACAGATTAGATCAACTGAACTAGAATCCCCCCCCTCCTGGTGTATCCATAGAGATCAAAGTCCTGACGAACGAGAAAAAGATCCTGAATTAATATCCTGATTATACATGCCTTAAATGGGACCAGTGCAACGTACCCATAAACTTGAACTCTCAACAGTCTGTCCGCGAGTTTTCAAGGACGCATTTTTTTTTCCTTCAATGCAATGGTAGAGTACGCGATCCTGACCACCACAAGTCATTCAGGTCATTATTATCTGCCCACAACTTTGAAGGTGAATGTTAAGCCAGTAACGGTATCAAAGTATAAAGTAATTAAAATTAATTCACCAGAACTACTGATTACAACATTTACTGAATGAGAAGTTTCAAGTCAGTATTGGTTTTCGAATTTCGTTTAGTTAGTCATTTTGATAGCAAAACAAGTCATTTAACATCAAGATGAATTGGTAGCTGTATGTATAGTACAGTCTGAAATTTTGACGATAAATCACAATCAAGCTGATCTCAACGATAGAAGTGGAGATGTACTACTAAAATTCAACGGCCTAATCAACAATATTAATGAATCACAATATTTGAAGAGTTTTGAAAAAAATCATGTGACTGCCAGAAACCGCGTTAATCATATATTTTACTACGATCTTCTTTTCATTGTCAAAGAAAAGAAAAAAATAGATCGAAATTTAATTATTATATGGAAAAAACTTGAGATACTCTCTCTCTCTCTCTCTTTGTCAGCTAATGATATATTTCATCTTCTTTTTTTTTTTTTTTTTTTCATCTTATGGAAATTAAAGTGATGAATCAGAAGCTGAAAACGAAGCGAATTTAAAGTTTTTAAGTGTCCAAATGGCGCATTAAGGTCGTTACTCTTTGGCTTAGTATACGTGTGAGAATACAAGCCAATAAAATAGCCGTAAAGATAGCTATCGCGTACTTGGAAATCATCAAGCACATGATTGTTTGCTTGAATAACTTTCAGTTAAAATCCAATGAAAAGAAAAAAAAAAAAAAAATAGTCCGATGCTAAGGACTTTTCTTCATTTCTTAATTTATTGAAAATAAGTTTAGATAGCCTCGAAACTGACCTCCTCGAAATGAGATGATGAATTTTTACGAAATCCGATAAAAGCCTGCATCAGAAAAAGGTTTTCAATTCCGAAACTCGTCGGAGAATGATTTGACTACCTAGTCAATTGATGGATTGTTGAATAAATAAACACCGAAGTAACGGATTAAAAATTCGTAAAAAAAAAAAAAAAAAAAAGGAAAAATTCATCTATTTTTGTTATGTACCGACGATTTTATTTTGAAACTGACCTGACCGTCTATAGAAGCATACATAATTACAATTAGACGTAAGTCAAGTCGGCGTTTTGCATCATATATACTAAAGCGGTGCAGAACACAATCGAGACGTTATGTTTAAAGTTTATTCGCTGCAATCAGCGGATCGTATAGCCGAAACAAAACCACTGTAGATAAATATAGAGGCAGACAAAAATAGCGGCGTTATTCAAAGCAGTTTTATATCAAAAACGATTTCACAATCAGTGCAACGTTGATGTTGAAGTGCGGGCGGTTTGTCATATTGCGAAAGCGAGAAGTGTCCGATATTCAATATTCTAGATTGCGAAACTGGGGGGGGGGGGGGGGGGGGGGGGGGGGAAAGGAAGGGTTTCGTTATTAGCGGTTGAAAAACCTTTCAAAAAGTGGTCAAATATTTCTAAGAAGAATTTTTCTTTCCCGATTTAGGACTCGCCTATTTTTTATCTCTCGTTGTATCTTCTCACAGGTGAAATATCCGGGCCGTTTGTCTGCACAGGTATATATCGCAGTGTAGACCTTTTCGAAAAAATTTCACAGCCTGGACTCGGGCACTCTTGATCTTTTCTCGGGCACCTTATACCTGCACTCAAACATGCCTAGACAAATACCTCTCTGTTTAGTCAGGATAAGTGATTTAGTAGCTTCACTATTTCACTGGTCATTCGACTGGCCCCAACAGAGAACGATGACCAAGTCAAAAGACCAAGCAGACCCCCAGATGCCTGCACCACCTTTTACAACCGTTTCGATCATTAATCAGGAAAAAAAAAAAAAACAGACTGTTAGTCAAATCTCAGTGAGAAGATGAGCTAATTATACTGCACACTAAGTTTAGCTAGTGATTTATCAGGCTTATAAACACTCATGATGAAGGATACTGATTGGTTATCGACTATCGATGACGATAACGATGTAATGATCGATTGACATCACAAGGAACACTAATTTATTACGGAATTGTTCGCAGTTACAGATTCGATCCGTATGATCTGCTCTTCTGCACAGCATCTTCTCAAACGAATAGTTCTTCTTCGAAATAAGGAAGATACTGTGTGCTTCAACATTCTCGGGTTTTCGGTCACTAAATAAAGGAAAATATTCGATGAAAGGAGGGATTAAACCGAGACATACTGTGTGTGCACATGAGTATAAATACTTGCGTGTGGCACACGAGATCCTGCAAGTAAGATTATCAGCCCTGGAGTCCAGCAAACATAGCCAGCTCGGTTCTCCCCATTATACGAGTATTAAACTTCAGCTTACAAAGCGAAGTAAAAAGCTGGTACGGGGCTTTATTTTCTTTTTTCTTTTTTTTTTTTTCTTTCTTTCTTTCTTTTTATTATTTATCCTTTTCTTGAAAACGAGACTCTAATGGCCTGCGAAGATTGTTCTTCTCTCAAGTCGCAAGCAATTTACCCTCCTGCACCAGATGAGACTCACTAGATTGATAAACTCCGTACGCCTGAGCCATGACTCGTGCTATACTGGCCTTAAATTATTCTTGTCTTTAAAATTTTTTAAACGTACGTCAATTAAAATCGTCAGTTTTAAATTACGTTACAGATTTGCTGGGCCGATTTTTCGAACTAACGTATAAAGAAAATCAAAATGTCATACGAAATTCTGTTTACTGTATCATGTTATTTTTATTATGTAAATCATTCTTCACAGTAAAGACGATTCTAACAAAACGAGAATGCGAATATAATACAAAAGATCGATTTTCTCAAAACTTAAAGACCCACCATTTTCGCATAGTCAAATCACAGTAAATCTACTTTGTAGACCATTTTTGTGGGGTTTTACTATCATCTGACCTCGACCCAACTGCCTATGATGTTCTAACTCTCTGTCGAATATCTCATGTGAATAAACACCGGCTAAATTTAATTCAATCTTTTCTATTTCTACCTAGCATGACTAATACTGTCCAAACATTATATCGTAGATTTGCTCTACGATGAAGAGATTGTTACTGTGATCATCAAACCACAATGCATCTCCACGTGAACACATAAGTATAGAGAATGATTTGCTGAAAAAATGAACATCAAATTAGATGGTAACGAAATAATGTATACAGTCTGTTCTAATTCTCGTAATGAATGAGTTTGTTGGTGGAAAGTTTTGTTTAGATGGTATAAAAAGGTGGCTAGATAAATTACTTTTCATTTAAGAACGTGGTGATGGGTACAATATGTTCGTATCTCTATAGCTGGGTCTGATGTATACGACTTTAGAATTTGAAGGTATGTTAACATCTGTGTGTGATATTAGAATAAAGAAACAAACAAAATTTTGAGATGAGAAAAAGGGGTTTAGAAGGTATTGGAATCATTAGAGAAGCTATTTTGTTATGTGTATTAATTTATTTCTTGCATCGCATTTCTCAGGTGGCTATACTAGTACCAAAATAAATTTTGACGATCCATAAATTTCACTCGAGTTTAGGATATGTGGGACTTGAGTCACTAAACACTGACTGAGTCTCGGAATTGATCTCGAATTAAAGTATACGCGTATTTCTCTGAGTGTGTAAAATCGTGAGGCTGGTCCGTATAGATACAGGCTTCAAACCATGGCCAAACGAATCCAAAAATAAAATCTACTCCACTTATAAACTGGCGATAAATGACGAGGGTATATAACATCAAGATTCGCGATTAGTCGAGAGCACAGTTCCTCTTACGATTAACTAAAGTCACGAAATTAGCCGGGTACGATGGTAAGTCTCCTCTCCTCTCCGAAGTATACTCAATGGCGCTGCAGTCGTAGAGCGCTAGTGTCGCGTGAGTCGTGTCATGGCGGCCTTATTAACCGACAATTTTTTAATCTTCGTATCCGGTTTTCTGAAGCATTGAACATTTTTATTTTACTGTAACTAATTTCTATACGTCTTCTTCGGTTATTTTTATGAAAAATAATTAACATGAAATTATACATTCAATTATAATTTTCTTTTTCATTAATAATTAATAACTATATGCCGGACTGCAGACCAGACGATATTATCGCTCGAGTGGGCGACGAGGGATCGTCGCACTTTTATCTCAACTCTTGAGAAAGAAAATTAAATTTGATCGATTTTCTGAATTAAATTCAAGTTTATTTGGAGAAAAAAATTTCTTTTTTTTTTTTTTTCAAACAATTATCTGTACAGGGTTTACTTGAATATATAAATAAAAATAATGTAGTACAGTCATAAGAGAATAAATACCACTTGGTAAGCAAGCATGTATCCGTTATTTCGCATTACGGCATAGCATCCAGAAATAAAACTAAGGAAAGGAAAAATGGAAGAAGATAAATGACCCAAGCAATAAAGTGTTGAATTTTTTTCTTTCTTTTCTTTTCACACATTATTTCGTGCATAAAAATTTCGGTCGATTATATCAACGCGATGGAGGTGTAGAAAATTTTTCTTTTCCTCCAACGAAATGAAATATCTGAATATCTATATTCGTAAATCAGGTTTTTTTTTTTTTTTTTTTTTTTTCCCACCAGGAATTTCTGAATCATCACATAATCTAAATTCACGATTTTCATTACCTGAAATTGAAGATGAATGAGTTGAATTCCTAAAACATGCGTCGATCTATCCTGCACTAGTTTTTTGACTAGATGCAAGAGATATCGAATTTTTTAAAATATTTTTCCTTTTTTTTTTTTTTTTGGGTATCAAGTTTCATTCATATATCATGATTATCATTTCATTCTCATCGGAATGATTCTTTTAAATTACTTTTGTAGAATTTAAATGACTTGTTGTTGGTCGTAAATTGTAGAAAGTTCGAGTGGAACGTGACGATTTTTTTAAACGATAAACAATGAACGATCATTCAAGACTCGCAAAAAAAATGAAATAAAGTAGATAAAAAAAGAATAGTTTTTTTTGGGCTCATGAATTTTTATTTTTGCGTTTTTTTTTTTGTAGGTATACACTTTGAAAATTTCGCGAATTTCTATGACGCATTAATTTGGCTATTTTAACGGAGACAGCAGCTCATCGCCGTTGGTAAAACAGATTGCAGACTATTTTTATAAAAAAAGTTGAATTACATAATCTGAAATCTCGCGGTATATGATTACTGAGATTGAAATTGTACGGATTACGAGTTAAGTTATAAATGTAACCCAGCTTCAGAGACAGACAAGCATGCTGCAAACTCGTTAATATAACTAGCGAATAGCGCAAAAGTCGACGTTTCTGCACTCGCGCCAACTCGTACAATACCACTTTGTGGGCGTTCGTTCGTCTGGTTCGTTCCTGTCACAATGGGTCACGTTATTAATGCTTAATAACATTTTTAGAATAAGTTTACCGAATTGAAGACAGTCAGAAATTACCATTCGGTTATAGTATAATATAATTAGAATATACCGTGAGGTTACGTGAAACGAGGTGGTTCCAAGCGCGCAGGCGCTTATTTATTCGAATATTCCTAGGGCTGCCAATTTCAGACTTGCCACGAATATCCCTAGAGTCCGTCTATTATTTGTTTCCGATTGTTGTCAAATACAAATGGCGGCAGACTTATTGTAATCGATATGTAATCGATTTTCCCTAAAATGACATAATTTTTTAAATGTTATCTCGAAATTTCAAAAAGTTTCTATAAACGATGCGATCTGTACCCAGCGAGAACCAATCACCCTTCTATAATATTGATCTAATGTTGTATATATATATATTTTTTTTTTCGAATGGATCGAGAATGAAAAGGAACAGCTATATTATAAACCGATTTAAGAATGTCTTCATAATAATTGTGAGGTATTAGGTTGAGAGGAAAAATTAGGCAGACTTTCGGCCTCGAAAATTTGAATGATAAAGAAAAGTCTGTACTTTATACTCGCATAGAGAATTGAAAAAAAAATAAAAATAATTGAAAAAAAAATAAAAAAAATAAAAAAAATATAAAAATAAGAATCGGTATGAGACGTCGAGATTATTGTCAGCAAGACAGACATCTTCTTTTATATAGATTTCTCAAGTCAGTCTTGTGAGATGAGGTTAAAGAATATTATAACATTATCTTGTATTATATACAGTGTGATTTTCTGGAAAGTAACGCGCCTAAAAGATAGGCAAACGCGTGACGCCTGCATAGAACAGCCCAAACATCAACGATTAGGTTTTATTCATTAGGTGAGAAGTAAAACCCAATCGTCAATATTTAAGATACTTAATACAGGCATCTCCCGCTTGCCTATCATTCAGGCGCGTTACTTTCCAGATAATCTCTCTGTATGTATATCACAGGATGACGATTATATAAGCAGATATAAATTTCCGATTTTATTTACAAGACATCGACAATTAAACGACATATATCCTTCGTCCATTGTTGCTTAGAGCCAGTAGTAAAATGATGACATAATCAGACCGAGACAAGGACTTGCGAATATAAGGAATAAGCGAATACCAATATTCGCTGAATACCAAAATGCCTGACTATCTAAAACTTGGTGAGTATTTCGATTTTTAATACATTTTTTTTCCATTTTTTTACCCGGAAATTTGGTGTTGCAGAATATCAGAGTCCATCGAAATTTCTGGCATCAAGTATTTCAATATCTACCGATATTTTGATATTTTCACGAACACTGAAGTTTCGGTTTTATCGGTATTCACCAAAGTTTGGATATAACGGTGAACCGATTGTATCAAATCGGTATGAAATTCTCAATACCGCGCACCTCTATTATATCTAGACAAGACTTGAAATTCAAATCAGTATTTAAAACTAAGCTAAGATGAGATGCAGGCTCGCTTTGCCCCGTGCTAACACTATATTCTTATTTATGTTCTTATTTTAGACTCCTCGAACTCTAATGTGTCGATTAAATTATATAATAATGAACGTTAAGTTTTTCAGCCTCAGAGCTTGTGCCTTACCTTAAAGGTCCGTACTTGAAGTCTATATAAGACATTGAGTCGTTTTATAAATAATAATAAATATCTAATATCACTAAATTTCATGCGATAAAGAAGCATAATATACCGTGAGTTTCTATGAATGCGGCAGAGCAGGGATACCAATCGAAAACTCACGCGGTTTTCTAGTAAAATTACTAAAAATCACTAAAAAATCTAGTCTAGTTTTCGCACTAGTTCTAAAACGTAGATTTTCTTGTCCCAAAAATAAACTAAACAAAAATTGGTAGTTCTTTCTTTTGCATTTCACAAAGTAAAAGTCAAATTCTCTGGTCTAAGGGGCGCAGCCCATACATTCCATCTCGAATAACATACAGCTATTACAAGCATGGTATAATCTGTATCAAAGTTTTTCGCATGGTCCATTACCCCCTCGATATTTGAGGTGTGAATAAATAGAAATTTTATCAAGTTTTATAGCCTCATAGATAGGTATCTATGTACCCATATTATGTATGTTACCTATCGACTATAATGTCAAGAAACAAACGATACCAGCCATGGATAGTTTAATACTATAACACTGATTTATCGCCTTTCTTATACTGCCGCATAGGCATTTCATTGTGCGGTAGAAGAAATAGTCTTGCAAAAGTTAAGGGGGATGTCTATCAAATTTTTAACCGACCCCGTCTTAAGTTCTAGAATTTCTTCGAAACGGGGCTATCAATCGGATGGTCCGAGTCGGATTAGAATGAGTTCGAGCTAGCAAGTGAAAATCAATTGAATCGATTCGATTGTTCTTTTTTCTTGTTGCTTTTTTCGTCGCAAAGTGTTGGCGTGCCATTTATTTCGAATTATATCAAATCCTGCCCATAAAAAAAAAAAAAAAAAAAAAAATGCGTAAACGGTTTTCTGAGCCCGATTTTATATGGAATTCTGAACACAACCATCCAGAATTAGTACTTTTTGATACTAGGGCGAAAATGTTGATTCTTGAACGAGTGTGAAGTTTTTTGCCCGAGCAAAGCGAGGGTGATTATCACACGAGTCGAGAATCATCTTTCACACTTTGTTTTTTTTTTTGTTTTTTTAACACAACGCGCGTTAAGTTGAATTTTATGCACGCGAAGCGTTTTTTTTCTTTCTTTTTTAATCTTTCAAATGACAAGTCAAAAAGAACAGATATTTTTATTTTTTTATTATTCAATTGTGTTAATGATATGCCTTGTGATATATTATAAGACTAGGTCAAAGTCAGAGTCTCGAAAAGCGAACGTCTGAATTTATACAAGGCCGACGATTTATAATTCGTTGAAAATTTCACACCCTATTATAAATATAATAAGAGAATATTTTACCGGAATATGAAATCACTAGACTATCATGCATAATGTGATATAAAACATAGTATGTCGATGTATTTGATCGATTTTTTTCCTGAATATTTTAGATTCAAATTTTGTATTAATACAGATTCGATATTAATTAAGCTCGACGGATTCAGATATCTCGATTTGTTTTTTTTTTTTTTCTTGCTCGTCAATCGAAACATCCTTAATTAAATATCATAAAATTTGTTAATCGATTGAAGGAATCAGCGATTAGCATTAATGAATGATGAACATTTCAATACATCGATACTACATATGTATAACTAACTGTTCGCAGTTTTATGCATGCGATTATAACTCAGGTTAACGAACCAATCCGTGAGTTAATTAATTGAAGTAATTAAAGGCGATCGAGTTGATGTACTAGGATTTGATACGTTAGAATTTTCATAGATTTTATAATTATGGTCAACGATGTGTGTTCATTTTCAAAAACCATAAGTGAATCGAACAATTTTTGAAAAATTAAAAAAAAAATAAATAAATAAAAGAAATCCGACTCCTTTTCACAGTTGGGGCGATAATATGAAAAATTGTGATCCGAATCCGAGAGGTCGAGGGTCAGACCTAAGTCAATTTGGTATGAAATACCCCATATAATATGTATAATTAAAAGCAAATGGAAAATAAAAGTGATCGATCAAAATACGGTTGATTTAGTTTTATTGCCGCCAAAGGCGAACACGTGCGTGAATATATATACTTATTATAGATATATATACTATATATGTAAGAAATAAAGTCAAGATATCTTGGCAGGACCATAAAATAGGTACCGGTTCAATTTTTTCGTCATTTAATATTGCATATAGGTATGCCGTAAGAAAACGTGGAAAGAACTGGTTTATTCGAATATCTTTGGCCGGCAGAATCGCGCTAGCAATTCTACCAACTTTTCAGTAATATCCCTAGTTCTGTAGTCTGCTAGATTAACAACAAATATAACCTATTCCTGCCACGGTATGCCGCCATTTGTATTCGACAACAATCAGAAACAAATAGCAGACAGACTCTAGGGATATTCGTGGCAAGTCTGAAATTGGTAGCCCTTGTAATATTCGAATGAATCAGCGCTTGCGCGCTTTGAACCAGTTCTTTCCACGTAACCTAACGGTATAATTCGAAATTCTTTAAAATTGAAAAAGTTTCGTTCGTCGAAGCTTCCTCAAATTTTTAGAGAATATTCTACATTTTATATTGTATAAATCCGTTTTTTATTTTTTTTTTTATTTTTTTTTTCTTTCTTAAAATAGGCAAGTATAAGAAAAGCGTTCATTTATAAATGACTAATAGGATTAAATATAACCGCAAAACGTTGATCTTAAACCGAGTCTAGAGCGGCCTCATTCGTTGGTTATAAAAATGCTATAAATCTTATTCTAGTCCTGACATTTCCGTCATCGAATGAAGCGCAACTTCCGATTCATAAACGCGAAAATTTTTTACTAGTAAAAGATTTTTTCACGCCCATAAATCGATCGGATAAAATAATGATTCAGATTTTAAGAACATATAGGTGCAATAAATTGGATGGCATCGTTAATGTGAAAATCTAACAAATATCTGGATTCTCTTTTATGTCTCAAAGGTTTCAATTAACCAGAAACTTTACTGGCGACTGTCATTTTTCTCAAAAATTGTTCGTTTTTGAATAAACTTTGAGAAATTGTATAAAAAGAAAATTAATATTTGAATTTTTAAATTTTTTTATTCGAAACTGGCTTATAAGTTATTGCAGATTTTTAAAACCAATCATTCGCCTCACTGATTCTTTTCACTTGACCAAAGCTTAGATCGCGTTTCGAAATACGATTTGAGAATTCTATAAATGATTTAGTTCCATTATTATATAGCTAGGTTTCGTTTCTGCGTGGGAATGAGATCTCAGCGTTGGTATTTTTACGATGAAAAATTCAATTATCAATTATCGTCGAGAAATGATTACTGAATGAACGCGTGATATTCGTTGACCGAGTTTTGCCAGAAGGCGGCCTACGTTGCAGGAAACAGGTGTGCAACAGCAACAGCAACAGCAACAGCAACAGCAGCAGCAGCAACGTATTGCACCTGTATCGAGACCAAGAGCTCATATATTATCTACCTACGCTTTCGTTCCCTCAGCTAAAGGTTAATTATTACTTTTCACCTCGATTACAATGGGCGAAGACTAAGATCGATAAATTAACAATGAATTGAAAAATAATATTACAACAAAAAGTCAAAAAACAAGATCGAACCTTAGGTCTGATTCGACCTTATCCAATTTTTTATTTTTATTTTTTGACTCATTTTCGGAATCTCAAATGCCTGTTGATTTTTTTGTTTTTTTTGTTTTTATAAAATTATCTCAAATACTAAAAATATAAAATCAAACCTTTAGGTCGTCATGATTGCAGATTGGGTTGAACTAATATTTACGAAAATTCTGAGTGTCTTTGATGTTGTAGTTTTTTTTTTTTTTTTTGTCACCATCCCAGGGCTCAATAATTGACAGATTTGCATTCTGCAGTGAAATGATTGTGCAAATATTTTGAATTGCAAATTCTGAAGGACGGTTACTTTATTTTCTGGTACGGACTTATGGCCAGTGAACTGACACCGTACCGTTTTCCTTTATTCTTATTCTAATCCGAATTTTTTCCGTTTTTTTTTTTTTGACCTTCCTTTTCGCGAAACCAGACAAAAACAAATATACCGTGTGTCTCGCCGCTCCGCAGCGTAGTATAAAAACTGTAAATCAGTTGAACAGAAACATTGAGATGACGTAATCTTCAGATTTCGACTAAAATTACGAAAAATAGATAAACAAAATATCGCACATTTTTCAGAGTTTCTTCGAATACTATGTTCGGAATCGTTTTACTTTTGTTGTTGGAAAAAATATTGATCTTAATTTATGTGCAATAATTTCTATTGTTTATGCGAATTTTCACATAGGATTAAAGAGTTTTCTAATTTTTTATTAAATATTCATTGAAATATTGGAAAAAAAATAACAATAAAAAATATATTCAGTACGAGCTGAATGATGAGTACAGTATTATAATTAAAAATTCGACACTCTGTACATCTACTTATTACCAGACACTGGAACTAAATTCACCAGTTTTTAAATAACTAAAAGCAAAACTCCAGACGGTTCTGAACTCGAAAATAGAAGGTAGTCACCAATCGTACCTGTATGAATAGCCGGCTGGGAATTATGGGAAATTTTTACGGTTCACTTTCATAATTTCGAAAATGTAATCGTTCCTAAAATACTACCTTACGGTAGAATAAAAATAATCAGAAATACACTGCATACAATCTTTCGTACCACCGCATTCATTGATCGGCTTCGTTTTTGGCAAATAGTTGCAAAATAGTATCAATTTCATTAATATCTTAGTACGATTTTATATACCTATTATTATTGGTGTTAGATGTAGTCATTATCAATATGGATCCGTGTCAGTTTTCCACCATTGGTTTCGGGGTGCTTTAATGGACGCTGTGCTCACCTCGAAAACGCGATTCGTAGTTTTTCCCATACAATACAACCGATCGTAAAGAAACTTAGGGGGATTAGTGCTTCATTTCAGCAGAAATTGTCCAAATGTTGCGTTCTTTGAATATTTTGAATTTTTTTTTACAGATTACGTTATCATGAGAGCAATCGTGAAATTATTTACAGATGCATTGCAATTTTGAAATACTCAGCCACTCGGCGGTAGCTAATCACACTTTTCGAGTACCTACTATTTCATTCTTCGGAGGTGATACTTTGCAGCAACATAATCAGACGGTAAAAGTAGCCCGCGTCGGAATTCCCACTCGACTACTAAAGTCCCTTGATAGTCTGTAGTACCGATGGAGATCATTAAATAGTGAAAATGACTAAAAATATTGAATTGAATCCAATAGTAATACCGTACCAGAGACTACTGGACATACAATGTATACGAGCGTATGTAAATACATATATCGAATACCCAATTTAATTAGGATTTGTCGAGTAGTTATTTCTCCGGACGGGTACCGCAGAGATTACATTTATACACCCTCGTCAAGTTAAAACTAGGTATACTAGCAGTCTGTACTAACAAACGTCGTACCTACAAGGTGTGGCGATAAGATTTATCGAAATACGAAGCAGGACGCGTGAGTCAAGCGTTGCTGCACCATCAACATGTATAGCCTTCGCGCAACTGCATAGCGTAGCATAGCATAGCATAGCATAGCATAGCATAGCACAGACAACGGAGAGACAGACAGAGCTGTCACTTTGAGTTTTTTGACTTCTGATCGTGCACAACTCGAGAGTCACGGAGGAGTCAACAGCCACGACCAGACTCCAGACTACGGAGTAGGTATATCGTTAACTGGCGCTTTGTTCTCGACAGTGAAATTACCACCTTGTACTACTATATCCGCAATGTTATATATATCTTGATGAATAAAAACTATTCAGATTCATTCCCTTTTCTTTTTTCATTGCTTCTGTTTTTCTTATTCTAGTATCTTCCTGCAGCTTTGGCAACAAACGTATACGTTTAATTTTTTCGCTAACCAAATTCCATCACTATTCCTTGCGGTATCACAGTAAAACTATCGGATCTAAATTGGTTTGATCATTGCCAAATTAATTCTGCAGAAATAAACTAATCATGGGTCTGTTCATAAATATCACAATTCAATCATTGAAATCCAATACATTGAAATGGCGATTGATGAACAGATAATGAATGAAAAACATGATTTAATACCATTTTTGTTATTCAAATGACTTCATTGTCATTACCTGCACGTATTGAATAGTTATCGGTATTTTTTCCTTTTCTTACCGATAGGTTGATATTCCGGGAATCGTTATCGTATAGTTGAAATGATTTAGAGAACGT
Source organism: Tenthredo notha (assembly GCA_914767705.2). Lineage (NCBI taxonomy): Eukaryota > Metazoa > Arthropoda > Insecta > Hymenoptera > Tenthredinidae > Tenthredo > Tenthredo notha. The sequence continues at coordinate 5,136,666 of OU611916.1, forward strand.
AAAGGGATTCTGGACTTTGGGTATTTGTTAAACTTGGCTTGGCTTGTCCCGTTTTTCGAACACCTTATCGGAACACGGCTTAGAGATTTCTGATTACAGAAATCGGCTCCCTTGAAACATGAAAAAACTTTTACGTTTCCTGGAGCCGGTTGTATCTTACTATTAGTGTAATAAAATCAGGAGACGACTAGTGATCCCGGAATTGGATAGTAAATAAAGTTTAGCTGTAGTAAACGTGGTGCGATTTCAATAATTCGATATTTTTGGGAAAAAAAAAAATTAGAGCGTATCGATGAATATTATTTTCCTTTTCACTCTATACTAAGGATTCGTAATGTGATAGCGAAAAAGTAAATAAAAAAAAAAATCGAAGAAAAAATCAACAGTGGCTTGAATACGACACATATAGGTAGAATAATATTATCAAGTCTGTTCGGATTATTGTTCCCAATGAAATAATGCTGTAAATAAAAATCTAGATCGTATAAACAGATCGAGATCGTATTTACAGACTCATTGCGATAATTAATCAAACAGGGAAATACGATAAGGAAATACATGACGAGAGAATGACTTAGTGGACGGCAATAATTGAGAAATTGATTTCTCACCTATAGTGATCTAATTTTTTTGTTCATCAGGAAGGATGGTTCAGTCTTTAATTAGTATTTAATTAAAAAAATTGTACAAGTTTTTGAATGGTTAAAAAGTAACCGACTGCATTAGATCTCTGAAAATTCTTTCCACTGAAAGAGTTTATTTTTAACTAACGCAGATGTATAAACGAAGGGTCTGCTACTTCCTCTAATTGTTTACAACCGAGTTTTCAAAGTTTTTCATCGGATATTCGCGACTTGAAAGAAAAATTATACCTTTATGGTATTGAATTTATATTACCAGCAAATAATTGCAAGAATATTTTCAGGATATGTTCGGCTGAATTTATTTTCTATTTTGATGATCAGCTATCCGAGATGTTCGGGAAGTAAAAAAAAAAAAAAAAAACAGTGCGATAAATTCCTAATCATTACAAGATTATACAGTTGTCAATTAAATTCCAAACGATATTTCTGAATTCGCTATAGCGAATATGCCGTTCACTTATATAGCTCGAGGGCGCTTATACGTGTTATGCACGATACGTTTGATACGTTATTTTAATCTTTAGGTTTAGACACTGCTAATGATATATTTGCCATTACTCCTCGAGCACGAAAGCATAAACATATTCCCAATCTTGTCATAAAATTAGAAAACCACGATTTCAATATACTTTCAATAATAATCCTCGCAACAAAAAACCTCCCATAAAATTAAATCCGGAATAAATGACCGATTGCAGCAGGAAAAACTTCTTTCATACGAAAGCTGGAGCTATATACCGTGTGGTTAGGTGGAAAGAGGTGATTCCCAGAATATTACGAGGGCTGCCAATTTCAGACTTGCCACGAATATCCCTAGAGTCTGTCTGCTATTAGTTTACGATTATTGTCAAATAAGAATGGCGGCAGACCGTGGCAAAAATATGTTATATTTGTTGCGAATCTTACAAACGACAGAACTAGGGATATTACTAAAAAGTTGGTGGACTTGCCAGCGCGATTTTGCCGGCTAACGATATTCGAATAAATCAGCGCTTGCGCGTTCGGAACCAGCTCGTTCCACGTAACCTCACGGTATATGAATCGGTGCTACTCTATTTTTCGGTCTGATCTATATATCTGGTCCACATTTGCAGAATCGTCGAATCTCTTACCGCATGATTCAGATATTAATACGATATAATTAGGAGACTGAACGTGAGGCGAGGTTCTCATTTTCTCTTTTCTCTTTTCTCTTTTCTCTATTATACTACACTCAAAGCGCACGCAATCCCGGATTACGTAGTCCCCTTCAGTAATCTGTAGGCCTATATAATAAGCCTGGGTAACTTGTTAGGCTCCTATCGGATCGGGTTAACCGTTAAGCAATTTCTCCGCTCTGATCTTTACGACTAATTACAGCAGTATTAGCTTCTACTAGATTTACACACACACCTTGAACCTATGCAACAACAATAAAAAATAAATAAATAAAAAAAAAAAACAAGGAAACACAAGAATTCGTTCATTTCCAAGAATTTTTACAACATGATTTTCAATACCTGGGTGAAAATTATTTCATATTTCAGGATGTTAGGCATAATTTATCGCAACTTTTTGCAATTTCGTAGTAATCTTCTAGAATATTGTCATGTTGGGTAAAATCAATAATAAGATTAACGTTCAAACAAAAGGAAAAGAAAAAGTGGCTAAAAATTCGAATTTTTTGTCTCTAAATATTAAATTTGTCAAAAGAACGACAAACGATCAGTTGATTAAAAACTTAATCGATTGGACATACTCTATCGATTGATTTACGATTTCCTCAAACTTCCCTATAAAATGATACCTAATGGTTAAAGTCAGTACGCAGTTTTGTCAGAATAAATGATCTTTGATGTTTAATTTTGAATTTTACGTTCAGATTTCCTACTTTTCGTCTTTCAGTATATCGACCATGATGTATCTTGACCTTGGAATATCTAAATAAAACTATAATTTGGAAAACGCCACGTGGGTTTTTCGTCTGCAATGACGACGATGAGGCCTGGGCGTTATCCAGGCGTACGGTACACGTATAAACAGTTTATTTTATACTCTACGTCGCATAGCGTGTTTCCAGTATTTTTTTCTTTTTTTTTCTTCTTTTTCTCTCTTTCTGTTTTAACGGCGTGAATAGTAACGAGTAGATAATATAGATATGGAAATTTCTGACAAAGAAGAGTCAAAGAAATATATTCTATTCCAAAAAAAAAAAAAAAAATATATATATAAGTTACGATTCGTGAACCAATATCGAATGTCATAAATTGTTCAATACGGAAACTCGCATTCGATTTTATAATATCTGAATAATATGTCTCTACTATTCATTCAGTCCCCCATAAATAGTTGACGCTAATCTGAACCCTAGAATCTATAAGGAACATATTTCTCTCTTCAGTATGGTACTTAAAGAGTCTCTTGAAGCTGTTGATATAAACATCAGTTTAATTCGCTCTCTTCGTTTTTGGTCAATGCAAACGGCAAATGGCAAACGGCAAGAAAGAAAAGACTAAGAGAAATTACGAAAAAAAGAAATAAGAAGGAAACTAAAACGAAGACCAAGGTGCTTGCTGAGGCACTAGAAGCTAGCATAGGATGACGAATAGCGAGCATCCCAAGCAGTGAGCTCCATAACTGAGAAGAAGAAACAGCTGAGAATCCACGGATAGGATAATGACGGTTATAAAATATCTCTCTGAAACGGCGTAAAGTTTCGAACCTCTGTCAGATTCACAGACTATAGTTGTAGGAAGTCCTTCTGCGAGAAATAATGATAATCTTTCATCGCTAGCTCGAGCGACTCGCAATCACAATTTCCGTATTTTTTTTTTTTAAACCAAACACTAATTACGCGATAAGTTAAGAATTCCTCGTAATTCTGAGGAAATAATAAACTGCCAGATTTCTAAGCCGGCTTAGATGATCAATATTATCATTCGTTTCATCCGACTGTAGAATTTCAGGTAGCTTAATTATCTGTTCCATTCCACGTAGCACGTAACGTTTCAGTTAGGTACCAGAAACGTTACGAGCTTTTCGACGATGTTTTTAAACGTCCGGAAGGTTGCGTTTCAGTTATATTCCGCTTGTTATTACCATAAAACGTTGCAAACAGTTACTGTTCGTAAATGCAATAGGAGGCTTCTAGAATTATATTTCAATAGACACGTAGGAGAAAACATTGCGGAAATGTAGTACCGTGCTCGCCACTAGGTGAAAATTTAGCGCAAGGGTTTCTCGGAAGTAGAAATATTCCGTCTGAGTACGACACGCGCTCGGTTAAGCACGAAGCAACAGTTACTTGATACTCGTACGTCGTATTTATTTTTTAATTGAATTCGATGCCAGACATACATATACGTATATTCCAGTATTGACTTGAATTGTATAATGAGTTAAACGTGGGAAATCATAGATTCGAATCACACGATCTGATCTCGCCATCTTAGTTTTACGAAACATAACCCGAGAATATATATCTGAAATGTAACAAGCGAGGTATGAAACGTTCCAGATACGTTCCACAATTATATATTCCAAACGAATTTCAATTGCGATGTTAATACGACAGACATTTTCACTCGTACAATAAATTTCTGAATTTCACTACCGAGTAACTTACGTGTTTCTCAAATGGTAACAAAACATTAGAGAAATTTATGTGAAAACAGTATGAGGTCAGTAGGGGAGAAAAACAAAAATGAACAAACCGATGGCTGCAGCTGGATTCTACAAATTACACGGTACGAAGAATTCAGTTTATTTTCTAGAAAACTGAGATTCTCTCGTTACAGTGCAGTGGGATGTTCGTGATAAAATAAAGAATACGAAATACTCCCTCTGCTATATAACAATTACCGATTAATTGCGTCGATAAACTGTTCGAGAGGTATTGAACCATGTGGTATAAGTACTTTTACACTGATCGTACGGGTCTTTGTACGGCTATCTAATACACAGTCTAGTTGTCAGTCAGTAAAGTATTCCTTTATTTATTACTTTGTGCTTATCCAGGGGTCGATTTTTATCTAAAAGTTCAAGGTCTCTTATTCGCTGTCAAGGACCTAGTTAACTAGTTAAAGTTCTTGCCAACTTTTCCTAAGACCTTTTATGCACATTTTTTCACTGATACTGAACCCAATTCGTAATTGTAAACGTACAATTTTATGATGAAAGAAAAAAAAAAAAGTAATTAAGACGAAAGGAAGAGAGAGAGAGAGAGAGAGAGAGAGAGATCAGCATCTAAAAACTCAAAGCCATAACTTCGAAGGAAGCAATTTGTTGCATGTCATTCCAGCATTATATCCAATGAGACTAGCACATCACAGATCATATCACGCCGACACTAGTTTTGGTGGACCATCCAAGACGCCCTTTATGTTCTTCATTTGATAGTAGCTAGACCTCTTTGGGTTGTAGTATAAGAGTTGAATAAGATTGAGTTGAGAGCTTTGAGAATGGACCTACCTCAACACAAAAGATCAAAACCTGACTGGAATGCATTGAGAGATGAATAAATGAGTGAGAAATAAAAACAAGAATTTTTTACACCATTGATCCCATGATAACGGATTTAAATTGTATAATACGTACATAGTGCATAGTGCATAGTGAGATTGAAAAGCTATAAATTTAATTTGGTAATTAATGAATATTGTGAGACCAATCGTCACGGTGTCTATTTTACATAGCCAACTAGTATATATAACTATTTCAAATCTTCTCAACTACTATTTGAGAAAATAAAAAAATTGATACTTATATTATCTTTCAAATTTATAAACGCCGTTCATTGTAATGATTAGAAATTTATATATCAGCCAATTCTGCATGCATCGTGGATAAATAAATTTGATGTCAGACTCTCGTTTTCAATTGGAATAAAATTATCTCTGTAAAGTTTCAGGTTTTATCACCTCGATATTTATTCATTGATATTTTTATACGATTCAATAAAATGTCAGAAATGTCATAACACATAATATACTCAATTACCTGAATACTTTATATATTAGTAGAAAATTTTCAAAATATATTACAACCTTTTTACAGATTCACTATACAACTTTCTTAGCCAATTTTTTACGACAAGTATATCAATTTCGTTGACCGGATGTCGTATGTCAAATCCCATGAATCTTATTGAGAGTGGGAAAAATTGGCAAATCACTCGCTCAGACTCTTAGCCTTAGCGTAATTATGCTTCCAATGTTTAAATTTGGCGAATTTTTGGGCTTCTGATGACTCAGAATAATTGCAAAAAATATAAAGCTTCGACAGAAAGACAGAGAGAGAGAGAGAGAGAACGTGAAAAACTGACAAGGTGATAAAAGTCCATCTCATTTATATTCTTGGTTTCGAATTCTCTACACGTTGGCTACGCCGTTGGCTAGTATACTGGTACTATTAAACAGTACCTACATATCCTCTTGTCAGAGACTGCACCAGAGTCTGTTCGTATAGTCAGTCGGTAGGGCATGTAATAGAAACACACTCGTAGCTGTGTACTTGAGTACTGGACAATGCTTGGGTATAATAGTCAACATCAGACCGCACCATCAGACAAATAAAAATCCCAAAGCATCCTCTATATAGCAACTAAGGGGATTACATTTCTGTCCATGGATTGCATCCGCGATTTCCAAGCTAGGTGCCAAGAGAGTTTGCCTCTGCACCGTTGCGTTTGTATATATACCTAGATATATACCTTATTGGATTTAAAACGTGTCTTGGTATTGCACGAGGCATTCAGATTCTCATTTTATCCAGAGATATACCCATCACCAACCCACCACCTTGCGATTACTAAAGCGCATATGCACAGATCCGGCTGATCATCTGAGGGTGTAGAATGAGATTTCCAGCATTGGAATGAAGTAATATGAAATGCGCATGAAATGGTGAAGCTGGTATATATATATATATATATATATATATGGGATTGAAAAAAATGCAAAAATTTGATAAAAAATGATAACAAAATGAAAATTGATGAGAGTTTTGAGACTGAGAAATTGGTCACAGCGTTCGATGACCTTAAAATGCATCATACACTTACCAACACCTCGACATCAAGAAGGGCCAGGGGAGACGACGAGTGAGAATTCAGTGTCTGTAACCAGTTTACTGCATAATCAAAAAATTCCTATATAAAATCCTCACGTTTTATTACATCTCGACTGACCTCTGGTCACTGACACTACGCTCGATTTCTACGGTTTAATATCACTCCGATAAATATACCGTTTTTTTTTTATTTATTTATTTTTCATTAAACTCTAATCACCCAACTCGTACATATAAGTATAGCTAGACCAATAGACAAACGCTCTAAGGACCAATTAAGATTACACACTATTTCTGGTACAGTATATTAATTTTTTTTCTTATGAAATTACTATTTTCATTTTACCTTTATATACTTATACATCTGACTGAACTTTTCTCTTATAGCCAATTATCTGTAAGAAAAACATTTGGCTGATAAAATTTTTCCCACGTATAATGTGATAAACGTGATAATTAACAGAAAGAAAGAGAGAGAAAAAAAGAAAAATTCATCCTATATTACGCAACTGCAGAACTTTGCAGCTAAAGAGGAAATGCACTTTCGCTGCAGCATCAACGCCAAAGCGTGGGTTGTTCCTACCAATATATATCCATAGCTATATTCACATACATGTGTGGACTATCGTGGGCGAAACAGTGAGGACAGCGTTGCAATTCCATGCGGTAAAATAATCCCGTAAGTAGTAAGTAAACCTTTCGCCGTAAGTTATATGGATTATTTAAAAAATTTGTCAATAATATTTTTGCGATTTAATTGTTGTGAGAAAAAAATGAATGTACCTATACTAACAGATTAATATCTGCGATTATATTCCCGTTACGAAATCAGAAGAATTGTCGATTTATCGTTTGTTGAACTCGTTTAGAACGGATCTTATATATAGTGTAGGTAAAAGTCTGAGTTGACGAGCGATTGGAAATAGTGAGAAAAACTGCAATTAAGTAGAACGCTGAGACGCGACATGCATGGATCAGGAAGCTGGAGAATACGCGGTAAAGAGAATGACCGTGATGGTGATGGTGATGGTGATGGTGATGGCGATGGTGATGGCGATGGTGATGGTTCAATGCACCTTTACCGATACGACACGGAATACGTAGAGTAGTCACCTCTTATGCACGAGTTGTAAAGTGATCTTCTTTGGTAGCTTTATTTTATATTTGAAATATGATACACCGAAGAAGAGCCTACCTGCTGTGTCAGTGCGTAAGTGCATATGTGCGTTTTGGTATCAAACCCCTCGCGATTTGCATGAAGTATCTAGTGGCCCATTAGAATACCCAAATGCAGATATCTGACAATGACAAACTGAACTCAGGGTTACTTTTCTCTGAACCTTCCCCTATCATCAATGCAAAGATATGGCTATAAAATGCTATGAATGATGAAGTAATTAAAAATATTTGAACGTTCAACCTTCGAATACCCCGCAGGTGTTATATGTGGTTTTTTTTTTTTTTTTTTTTTCTTTTCCCAGGATCAAATTTTTTAGCATATTAATATTATAATTGGGGGGTATAGCTCTGAACGTCAGGTTAATTAATTAATGAATAATTAATATACAGCGAGAAGTTAAGTTTTGATATAGGAATTTTATTTGGTGAATAAAAATAAGGAGTAAAAATTATATGAAAATATCCATAATACGGTATTTATAATATACATGGTGATAATCCATGTAAATAACGACATATTATACAACTTTGTTCACGGGTATGGGTGTAAACGCGGTTCAAATTTACTTCAAAGGGATTTCCAAACTCCCGACATCTAATTACCATAAACAATTATAAAAGAAATATTTAAGGACTGACAAAGAGTTTATAAATGATTGGCACCAACGCCCAAGGTCATAAGATAAGATCAACGAATCCTCTCATCAAGATGGCAAAGATGTATTACTTATGACAGTTACAGCATACAATAATTTATAAGCATATGAGAGTACGAGTCTTACGATTAGTTGTCTTACTACCTCGGGTCAAAACCATAAACTGATATGATATTTAGTTTTTTTTTTTTTTTAACAATGTATGGAAAGTTCTTACTTTCTGTAACGAAAATTGTACGCAAAATAGCAGATTCCTAATGATCTTACAAAGTGTGCGGGAATCGATATTCCTGCACGATTTAACCATGCGGAAATGTTGATTGTCGAATAAAAACGAGCCGAGTTCCCGATTAAACTGTAATACAGAAATTGATCTATTCAGAGTTAGAATAATTCAAAAAATTACAACAACAACAACAAAAACGGAATAATCAATCCAACCGTAGACTTAGTTCGATCACTGTTTATCATATAGCATAAAATAAGTCAAATGAAAAGATGAACATGCCTCAGGGCTGCTGAATTCGATGATGAAGGTAAAAATAGGAACAAAATGACAATATCCTGTCACCGTTTTGCATTCCTATACCTCCGGAGTGGATAGTGGTGGTCTCGAATCTCTTGATCAGGATTCTTCAGGGCTTGTCGGTTCCCAGCATGAGATCCCTGCAGGCACAGGTACTACATACATTGATGGTATGTTACGACTATGGAAAGGACTGCGTACGTCTTTCGTTTGTTGTATTTTTATTTATTTTTTCTCAAATTACTGAATTCATATATCGATTGGTTTATACCCAATGTACAAATACCTGTTTTTCATTCCGAATTTATGATCACTTTTATGTAAATTATTAGACTTTATAGTCGCTTGATCACTTCGTCTAATACTGAATTTTTATTTTCACCTATTTCGTTTTTTTTTTTTTTTTTTGACAGGGTAGCCACTTATTCATTAAAATTTCTTTTTTCCATGGACTTTGCGTAAGGGAGAGTGGGGCAAAATGGACCCCTTGAGGTCAAAAAAGTTCATATTCATGCTCAAGTCTTTTCATCGTCGATCGGTTTGTTTTTTTTTTTCAGTGGTCCATTTTGCCCTACCCTCCCCCCTATATATGTATATTCTATTTATACAGGGTGAATATTCTCCAGGGTCTGATCTGGGAGGAGACTCGACGTGCCTTCGGATACTCGTTTACTTTAAAATAATAGTGTGTCATTATCAAGCAGATTCCCTCATTTCTACATTATTTTACATTCACACGAATAAAAGAAGGCGGAGTTTCGGCACGTCGAGATCAGACCTCGGTAAATATTCACCCTGTATATGTTCGGACCATCGCGTAAGCCGTAATCGACAACATTCTAACATATACTATAGTTACATATGATTTTCAAAAAGGTCAAAGTTCGAAAATAAAATATATGCGATAGTAAGATATTAAGTGTTTCAGATTAGACACGTTATTGCCATTCTAAAAGCACTTTATCTAAATCGTTTTTAACTAAGTGTACAATATATATATATAATATAAAGGTATATATACATCAAAGAAATCATACAGAGCAGATTCTTACTCAGCTTATCAAAATTTATTGCTTAAATATATTTACTATTCTTAGGTTAAAGAAATCGTTCGAAATCATCAAATCACTTAATTTTTTTTCTTCTGGTTTTTCTTTTTTTTTTTTTATAATTATAATTATGCAAGACTACCAATACTTATAATCAAATTGACTGCATATCAAATGAAACGCGATTCATGAACGTTTCTCCATTATTTTTCAAAATCTCGGAGCGATATAAGAATTTATAGAATTCACAGTAACTTTGAATTCCAGTTTTACATCCTGAACCGTATAAGCAGTACATACTGTAGCATCAAACTATACGAGACCACTCTCAGCTATAAAACTACGAGAGACATTTCGGAGCCAAACTCAGCTGTCGCAAAAGGAATAAAGAAAAAAAAGAAGAAAAAAAAAACTGTGTCTCTTTACATGTGGGTATAAATTTCTGAAACCTATGTATCTCACGAGGTAGTTGAATCTTCTCTGTTACAGAATCACTCGCTCGTAACTACAATGTGAAAGAAATATTCCATTGGCTCAGTTTTTTTATTTTTTTCTATTTTCAAAAGCTAATTACCGGAATTAAATTTTGAAAAAAATATTCTATAAATTCATGTAATTTTCTAATAAGCAAACCAATGACTTTCGTTGAATTTTATTAACACAGTTATTACAAAATCGGATATGTAATCATCTGATAAAAATCACTCGCATTAGCTATATATCAATGGCAAAAATTTGCTTCTAGTATATTGTTTTTTTTTTCCATTTTTTTATTTTTTCTTCATTTTTTATAACAGAAATGAATGGATTTTAATTAACGATGTGGGGGAAAGAAGAAAAAAAAAAAAACACAATTCATGGTCGTCTGGTTTTTCGGTTTCGGTTTGTCAGTCGGTTAATCTGACCCTTAAAAATTCGAGCATAAACTTGGCTGACGTTGATGATGAAAAGACACTTGATTGATTACAAAGACAGTCGCATATATAATATATATATATATAATATATTATATACTATATACTATATATTATATATATCTAGGTGGGGAGTGATTGAACGTCCGGCTATCTGTCCGTCAGTCTGCCTGTCTGTCTGTCTATCTATCTGTCTGTTTGCCTACTTGCCTTTCTCTTTCTCTCTCTTTTTGCCGTTTCGTTTTTCTATCTCAACTGTTAACCTCGGCAGTTGTACAGCACAGAAATTATGCATACATAAACGAAAAGATCGGTATCGGATGCGATGCTAATTAATGCAAATTTTCTGAAGGGAATCAAGACGGGACGTGACAGAAAAAAAAAAAGAAAAATAGACTAGTAGATATATATAGACCATTTCATGCCTAATCGACCCGGGCTTGACCCTCGACCCCTCATTTTTCGATATATGCATTTATTATATAAATAATTTAGTATCTTTTAGTATTTTTTATACTTTCTCTATTCATTTTTAGTTAGCGATTTTTCAGCGAATTAATTCTCTTCCATATTGTTGGATAATCTCTCTTCAAGGATGATAAAATCATTATATATTACTTCATTGGTATTTCTGACACTTTGCGTGCGTGAAAATTATTACGCACGTATATATATATATATATATATATATACAACATCGACATATATATGTATAAATAGTATTATAGTATATATATACCGTTGATTATATACTTACAGGTGAGAATATTGTAAAAACCTTGAATAAAAGGAGAAAAAAAAAAAAAAAAAACACGACACATTAATTGCGTACAAAAACGATACGTGTACGTAATAATGTAATTATAGTGCGGTTGATGAAAATTGTCTTGATCTGACGATCTGGAAATAAATAAATTGTATAGATATACTTGTAGTATATTTATATACATATAATTTTTTTTTTTTTTTTTCTAGATACATTCACAACATCATAATTTAGCAATCGATATTGTATACCTATAGGATTAAATTACAATTCTCACTGTTCACACTGTGAAATTACCTAATCAATGAATAATCTTGGCAACCATGTGTGCCTACAAGTATAAAGTGGGGTTGTTAATTAGCGATAATTTTAGTCTCAATGAAAAATTGAAAGAAAAATTCTTTAAGTACTAGTGAAAGTGAGTTTATGCAGTTAGTGCAGTTAGACAGGATGATAAAGTCAAGAACGTTTACGACATCAGCAGCTAACTCCGTGATTAAAAGTATAAGAAAATATCCTGTCGTTTATTACAGTAATAGTTATAGCTTCTTGATATAAAGAAGATAAAGTTTATCTCTTAATTTCATCTGCGAACGTGTAGAAAAAAAAAAGAACAAAAAATAATAATTTCGAAACTATGTAAAGTGCTTAATGTTTGTTAAACTATTTCAGGATCTTCCTGGTATCTGCAGTGGGAGAAGGTCGAACGAGGAGCTGCAGATCAAGGCTAGAAAGACTGCTAATCAAGCCATCATGTACAAGTTACAAGTAATTTCGCAGTGTTTCGATTGAAGGTGTTGAAAAACGTCACCAATTTTCATGAATAAAAGTAAAAAAAAAAAAAAAAAAAAACAAAGACCAATATAGGTACTTGCGGAGGCACTAAAAGCTAGCATGGAATGACGAATAGCGAGCATCCCAAACGGTGAGCTCCATAATCGTGAAGAAGACTGAAGAGGCAGAGAATCTGCGAAGATGATGACGACGGTTGTAAAGTACCTTTCTGAAATCGTGAAAAGTTTCGAACCTCTGTCACGTTCGCAGACTATAGTTGTACGAAATCCCTCTGCAAGAAATAATGATGATCCTTCATCGCTAGCTCGAGCGATTCGCAATCACAATTTCCGTATTTTTTTTTTAAACCTAAACACTAATTACGCGATAAGTTAAGAATTCCTCGTAATTCTGAGGAAATAACAAACTGCCAGATTTCTAAGCCGGCTTAGATGATCAATATTATCATTCGTTTCATCCGACTGTAGAATTTCAGGTAGCTTAATTATCTGTTCCATTCCACGCAGCACGCAACGTTTCAGTTAGGTACCAGAAACGTTACGAGCTTTTCGACGATGTTTTTAAACGTCTGGAAGGTTGCGTTTCAGTTATATTCCGCTTGGTATTACCATAAAACGTTGCAAACAGTTAATGTTCGTAAATGCAATAGGAGGCTTCTAGAATTATATTTCAATAGACATGTAGAAGAAATATTGCGGAAATTTAGTCCCGAGCTCGCCACTAGGTGGAAGTTTTGCGCAAGGGTCTCTCGGAAGTGGAAATATCCCACCTGAGTAAGACATGCGCTCCGTTAATGCTCGGAGCAACACTATATTACTAGACATTCGCACGACCTTCTATTCATCAATGTGCAATATTTAGATGCGATATACAGATTATGTGATTGTAGAATTTGCTAAAACTGAATAATCAGTCAAATATGGGAAATAATAGATTCGAAAAACACGCCATGACAGTTTTACGGAATGTAATTTGATGCAAGGATATATTTCAAATGCAAGGTGGATATTTTCACTTATCCGATAAATTCCCGTCATTCAAAATTGAGTAACTGTTATGTTCCTGCAATCATAACAAGGTTTCAACGTTTCAAAGGTTTTCTGTTGTGTTAGAGGCAAGCAAATTTCAGTTTTTTCGTACCAGCGCAAAAAAAAAAAAATAAAGAAAATATGATGAATGGTTCAGGCGGGTATATACTCAATACTGAAAACACTTTTAAATGATCAAACATTTGATTATCAATTTTTGACTTAAAATTTAATGAAAAAAATTCTCAACATTATAAAATCCAGGCACATAACTAGGCGTATTCATGTATGATTGTATCGTAATAAAATAAGAGCCGATTTCCCAAAAAAAAAAACCTCGTAGGAGTATATTAGAAAGTATATATTTGTATTTGTTTTCGTAATGCTTTTTGAAAAGCGGAAATTCATCTTTTAAATTGAATACACTGCATATGTGGTCAGGCCCTTAAAGTTGTTAATTAAAATCCATCAATTTGCCAAAATCGCGGGCTAATTTGACAGGAATTTAGAGTCACTCAGTCGCAATGTCAACGACTCCAATTAGCACGTGTCCAACTCTGGTTGTGTCTATAGATATATGTATAAGTTACGTATGAGGAAATTAACGGTACGCCGATCCGCGTCGTGCCACGTTAATGTATTAGATTTCAAATTGAAGAGTGAAGAGTGATTGCAAAAGATGCCCGTCCAATATAGCTAGTACATATTATATATTTATATACGTCTACCATATATACATTATACACGTGGTTGCCTCAAGCGCCACGCAATCTACTGCAATACTACAAATGATAAATATTGATCTTTGTCGTTTTCGGTTTCGGTTTCGGTTTCTTTCCTACATCATTTTTTTCTTATTTCGTTTTTGCTCTTTTGGGATACCATAAATTATTACCAAAAGAGATGTAGAATTTATACTCAAATAAAGATTTTTCATTTTCTTATTTTTTTAACTGCATGAAAAATGATTTGTTTTATGTTAGACATTGGTTAGGGATTTTTGTTTTCTAAATTTGAATTTTTGATTATAAAACCTGGGATGATCGAAATTATGGGCGAGGTGAGAAAGTTATATATGGAGAAACTTGAACCGTTAAAGAAGAAGAAAAAAAGTAAAATTATCGTGGAAACAAACTATAAACGACACGTGATGTCGTCTGTCTGCTGACTAGTAAAGAAATTGGATTCTTCTCTATATAAACGCACTAAGCTTACGTTTCAATTTTTTTTTTTTTACCTTAATATCAATTTATTGAGCATATTTTCGACCGTGCCATCGGTCCCACTAGTACCTGTTACTCGTATATGTAATTAAAAATGAAGAAAAAATAAATAAAAAATATGCATGTATTCCTAATTTCATCGATGTAAACGAAAAATCTGATAAAATGACACGAAAATATATATCGTCAGTATGATTTTACTGACGATAAGTATGAGACCGTTATGTAATCGGACAACAGAAACTATATGCATATGTACATATATATATATGTATGTAAAACGTGTTGGAAGATATGCCTAACAGCGATCTCCGGGAAGCTTGGCGACCTTGTAAGGCCAGCCTACTGCAACCATATGCTGAAGTATATATTAACTCTCTAGGTAAGCATCGATACTTACTTCGTCAAATATCAGTTATTCACTTACTTATAGACACGCGAGAATTATACTAGCTCGTTGAGGTTTGGTTTACTCGCTTGTTAGCTGCTTACAATTTCCTGAGGGTTGATGCCTGGACTCGTAGAGCTTTAAATTCACTCAGTTATTTAAGCTCGATGAATTTCTGATCGGTAATTTATAAGTGCGTTGTATGGTAATCTGTGAATTAATGATTAGACAGAGTAGCTATTAATGGGGCATGCTAGGTGTGAGGTACAGCAAATGATCATCGAGTACACTGGGATCAGGTTACGACTAGGTAATGATCTCGAAAAATCTTATACCTAGCATTTTCTTCAAGGGTACTCAAAACATTGTCCTGAAATAATCGCCACTTTAGTTCTTATAAGTCATTGTCCAAGTTATAAGGCCGCAAGTAAAACTCTACATTTTTACGGTACGGTACTTCCACAGCAAACGGTTTATCAGAACCATGAAAAGAAAACGTCTAATGTTGTTCATGGATGTGCCTTTCGGGATATTCATCATCAAATTTAAGCCATCCGATTTACACCAAATAATAGACTTTTTCAAAATTTATATAAATTTGGAAGATAATTATTTTTCATCCACCGATTGGTAGGATGGACTCAGATTAACCCGTCCGTTGATGACTCGGTAGTCAAACATGATAAGAAACAGTCCCACAAATTTCAAGATCCTAGGTCGAACGGTTCCGGAGAAATCGTATGAACAAGGTCAAAAAATTGATTTCGAAAAAACCGGATCAGATGTTTATTTGTTTCTAAAAGCGTATAGCACTCGGTTTCACCTGCACTTACGGATCAGAAACCCTTTTCATCTCTCACTGTCATCTCAGCCTATTTTCGATTTATCATTTTTTTAATTTTTTTTCGACTTTGGGCCGACTTTTGCAAATTTTCTATCTCACGATGGCTTAGAATAATCGCTAAAGACGAATCATAAAAAAAAAAAACAAAGGAACCAACAATCTATGAAGAATAATTTTTCAGATTTTTTTAACACACCCTTCAAATTCTCGCGAGTCATAAGCTGATGATAAAGAAAGTTATGAAGAAGAACTGCATGACGGGTGAAGACGGGTATTCTGAAAGATCTTTTAAGCTCTGATAAACTGCATACCATTACTCCAACGGGAATATAAAATTTAGGTTGGAATGTGACAGGAGATGGGAATAATGGTTTTGTATAATGGACACCTTTGTCAAAACGATGAAATTTCTGTCGCTTTATATAGCTACCACTGTATAATACGCCTAGCTCTTCTGATTATTGTTCAGTGTTCTGGCTATGAGTTCGGAGATAAGAAAGGAAGTCTTTTGTCCCGGAAAAGACCGCGGCCAACTATCTGTTAGTCTTAAAAGCTAGAAAAACTTTCAAGGAACGTGTCCTTTTAGCTGTAATCGCTTAATTGAGGCTTTGGAATTGGAGCTCACTATAGACAAAGGCTAGTCGTTAAGCAAGCTGCTAGTCATGTTCTTAGCGTCTCAGAAATCGCAAAACTTCCTCAATTTTATCGATTTTTAGTGAAATTAATAGAAAAGTCATTTACAGTCTTTGGAATCTTTGGAAGTCATTTCAAGCCATCATGAAATTCGTTGAAAGTCATTCGAAGTAACTTTGAGTTGTTTGCAGTAAAAAAATCACTTGTACACCTCAAATCAGAACGATTTGTAGTTGGACACGCATGATAATTGAAAAAATAGGTAAGAAAAAAGTCGTTGTTAGTCACTTGGAGTCTCTGTAAGTATCTAACTGACAATCATCAAACGTCACCAAAGAATTAGTTAAAAGTACTTTAGAGTCACTTCGAGTGTAAATTTACTTGTACACCCTAAGTTGAAGTGAATTGCCCGTGAATTGATTCAAGTGGACACCATGGAATTGCGAGGCGAGACGTAATATGTACAGAAAAAATGATTTAAAGTCGTTTGGAGTCTCTGTAAGTCACTGGCAGTTGTTTTAAGCCATTAAGGAAGTCATTAAAAGTTGTTCAAAGTCATTTGGAGACAGAATCAACTTGTAAACCCTAAATCGAAATGAACAGTTCCTCGGTTTAAACGGACATACAAGAACCCGATGATGTTTTTCTCCTAGAATTACCGATCCGATAATAAAATTTATAATCCCATGAAATATTCTCGCCAGAAATCGGCGAAACATCGATATAAAATTACAGCCTGCATTGTGATTGAATGAAATGATTACATAGATGAAAAAAGAAGAGATGACTCACGCAGATCTTCGATTTCCTCAGACTTTTTCGTACAAATTTACGAAATAAATCGACCAGAATAAAGATAAATGCAAATACCTAAATATGAGATATCATACCGATTATATAGAATTTCAAAAGAAGCTTACCTTCGCCGGTTGCGTTTTCTGCTTCAAATCGAGTTCCCGTTTTTACATCAAATCGATGCGGTAGTCGATCGAAGATCATTGAAGTTCCAGTGCCGATTTCCGGTGCTTGATTTCTTGATTCTGGTTCATTGTACAGATGACCTTGCGGTGTAACATTTTCGTTATTAATTTCGTGATGCTTTATACCGCTAGATATCGAACCGGAACGAACTCCGGTCCAAAGAATAACCAAAAGAACTACGAGAAGAACGATCGCAATGCAAGCTGCTGCGGTCGCAGCACGGCCCAAAAATCGCGACATAGTAGCTAGTTTGAACCGGCACAAGGCACTTTTTAAATTAAAATAGTTTATTTGTGGACTTCACCACAATTATAGTTCGTTTTTTTTTGTTTTTTTTTTCTAATTTATTTAAAAAAAATTTACATCACCTTACCCCGACACAAGTATCCATCTTAATTATTGATAATTGTTTTTAAATAGTTTCAGTCTATTTTTTGGCACCAGGTAATTAATTTAATGGCAGTTAATGGCACTTTTTGAGATTCTATAAAAGGCAGTGAATTTTTCGATTCGATTTATCGATTGTTCTTTATTGACTTATAGAGGTATGAAAACGCTAATCTAATAGGTATAGAATGTGATATTTTCGAAATTTTATATTATATCAATCTATGTATTAGTTTCGCCAAAAACGATTATTAAAGGCGAATTCTCGCACTGTTAAACGAACGTTCGACATTTTCGATTACGATTTCGTTTTATCGATGTATGATTGTTATTATCATTCACTTTTTTTTTTTTTTTTAATTAAACAATATCACGACTTGAAGGATGTAACTATCATATAAGTTACAACCTGAAATCGGGATTAACTTTCGATTATGAAATAGTTGACTTTCCGCACTCTGTAACTCCTGTACTTCGGGTGTTATGTTGAGTCTGAAACATAGAGAAGAACAAAACTGTGAATTTATCATATTTCAGCATCGACATTTCTCTATTTTTAACATCCAAACATCGTTTAGCAAATTTTTACCGATTTTAAGGGGGGTGCCAACCTACGAGATGGATAAAACGGTCATCGTATTCAATGTTTTATTGCGGTGAGAATAAAGGGCGGAAAATAATTGTGAAACGAACATTTGAAAGCTACAAATTTTCGCTTCAAACTGAAAAAAAGAAAAATCAAATATCACAAGAATCAGGTCCGCTGCGTCCATTTGAGTAGAGCTCTGCGAAAAACTATTTGCGAAACGGTGACCACGTTTATAGGGAAACGAAATATTGGAAACAAAAAAACCAATACTTTTTAGAATCGTCAATGTACCCTCTAAGCTTCTATCGAACGGATTTTTGATCCACTCAAACGTGGTCAAGTTACATTTTTTTTTTTTGCATTTAATCGCGTTTTTCGGGATTATCGCGAACGTTTTCATCAATTTTTCAAAAACGAAAGATCAAATGAGAAATTCGTTCTATAGAAGCTTGGAGGGTAAATTAACGATTCCAAAAAGTATTGGTTTTTGTGTTTCCGATATTCCGTTTGCCTATAAACGTGGTCACCGTTTCGCAAATAGTTTTTCGCAGAGCTCTACTCAAATGGACGTAGCGGACCTGATTCTTGTGATATTTGATTTTTCTTTTTTTCAGTTTGAAGTAAAAATTCGCAGCTTTCAAATGCTTTTTTCATAATTATTTTCCGCCCTTTATTCTCATCGCAATAAAACATTGAATACTATGACCGTTTTATCCTTCTCGTAGGTTGGCACCCCCCTTAAATCACGAAGATATCGATGCTATAGCTACGATCTCCATCGTACAGGTGTTTAGTATAACTTTCGAAAACGGTATGAGGGGATAATTATTATCTTTGACTACCTACGATAACTCACGCATCTGTCTGGTAATTTTTTTTTTTTTTTCCTCAAGAGAATTATATCGTTACGTTTGCTCGCCGTACCCGCGACCTGATTGGCTTATTTTCTTTTCCATTCGTACATTTCTTTTTTTTTTTTTTTTTATTGTTTCTTATTTTTTTTTCTCTTTTCCTCTCTTTCTCTCTCTCTCTCTCTCTCTTTACTTGACTTCCTTAAGGTTTGTGCGCACAGCCTTAATTACATATGATCGAAGTACTGACCCTCGGAGGTCACGGTGGTGGCTTATACACAATCTCTCATATATTTGGGCCACCGAGGAAGTAACACGGAAAAAATAAAATAAAATAATCCTGTACGAGATACAGCAATCGTATATATTCGGATTCTGATATTTAATATTCTCTATTTGGTAAGAATATACCATACAATATATATATTATATATATATATATGTATACACCTACGTATGGGTGTAGATATTATAAAATCGCGTGGGAGTAAGATAATTGTCTTTTGTCAACATTAACAATGAGGTAGACCCGATAGAATTCGCTATCTATGTATCCAAACATCCGGGTGTCACGTATTTTTTTATTTTTTTTTTTTTTTTAATTTATATACAAGTTTCGTTTTTTTTTTGTTCCGAAAACTTTTTTTTTTTTTATTTAATTGTCGTAATAATTTCTTCGTTAGGCATAATCGTAATTCGACGAAATAATTAGCGCAAATGTTAAATCATTCGGCGTATTTAAAATTGAAAATTTGAAAAATCCATAAGAAACTATTGAAAAACTCACTAATTACTCTCGTTTTTGATAATAAATTTTCGCAGTCAAGAATTGAAAGTCGATTTTTTTCCGGTAGAAGCAAATGTTCAAATTGAACGAGATATACAAATTTTTTATGATCAACATTTGAATGTCAAGTTCTATGAATTTACTGATCTTTTTTATCTCAGTCGTTTCTGAGATTATTCAGTAAGTTTGTTCGATAGACTGACATATTTCTAGAAACCTGTTTCTTGGGTAGCAAAGGCCTGCGAGAACGTAAAGACTCGTTGAAATGCGAAATCAGAAAAAGTCATCTTTGACCAAAACGAATAATTAATTTTTATTATATATTATATATATATTCAAATAATTCGAAAGTTATTCAATGTCAGAATTCAACTTTGACATCGAACAACTTCTGAACAAATAGATTTATCATGTGACGATTGCGGAGATTTTTTTTTTTTTTTTTTACATCGTTCAATTTCCTACAAAAATATGTATCGGTCATTTCTGTATGTTTACCCATTGGCGAGTTGTAAAATTCAGAAGTAAGAAACAACATTTTCCTAATGTTAAATGCATGGGAAATGGAAAATTGAGACGAGAAACCTCTAAGTATTTTTATTTAATTTTTCAATTTTTTTGTCTTACACACAGTAAGTTTCTGATGAGTAGACAGGCGAATTTCAAGTGCGTATGCGCAGGCTTTCAAGCGCAGGTGATTTTTCAGGGCAGCCAACCGTCTGAAATATGAAATTTATACACAACATATCACCGCGATGTATCTAACCCCAAATATTGTAATTTGTAATTTTTCAAGACATACTACGCTGTGTCAGAGACTTTATTCGTATTTAATTAACAACCACGAATAATAAATGACCAAGTCGTCATAATATTTGAGATTAGATACATCGCGGCGATCTGTCGTGTACGAATTTGATATTTCCGAGTGTTGGCCACCCTGAATAATGACCTGCGCATGCGCAATTGGAATTTGCCTGTCTACTCTCGTCTTATACCCATTAGAAATTCGCTCTGTATTATATCGATGTTTTGATTTATCGTTGAGTGTGTAACTGCGCCGGTACAGTTGTACATCAAGGCTAGTAACCTCGCGCGTCCGTGGTCTAGGTCAACTTATTATCTATTCCCCCATTCCGGACCTCGGCGTCATTGTCAAGCATTGAAACCGCCAGTTGCCAGTTGTGCAGCGCAGATCACCTCGATTGATCGAACCTGTTGGCTATTGCCCAACAGCATTGCCTCTGACAAGTGACGGTCAACAGAGTTCCGCACAACGATCAATGATGTATTTACGACGGCGAATAAATATCTAGATATATATATATATATATATTTATATATGTTATACCAGCGCCTTATGGTTTCCCCACTAAACGGTATAACAAGACTACAGATAGCGCCCGCGGCGTTGCGGTGAATAATATTTGGCGGGAAAACTTTTCGCTGTAAACGAAACCGAAACTAATTGAAAAAAAAAAAAAAACAAACAAACAAACAAACAAACCGAAAGAAATGAACTAAGATAATAATAAAAAAAGGCGTATTTACGTATACTTTGCGCAGCTATAAATAATTACAAAAAACATAAAAAAAATAAAGAAATAAGAGATAGAGATGATGAGTAAGAAAAAAAATTATATATTGCGATAAACGCATTGACATATGTCAAGGATTAAAACTGATCGCGTTCAATTAATTATTCTATTATCTGGGTTTAGCTGTCAAACAATTACTATACCAAGCAGTATTAAAATGTTGATAATTATGCGGTTTTTATTCTCTCTATGGTCGAATAAGACTATATATACACAATTGGTTTGAAAATCGAATGAATGCTATTTGAAAAATTTAAACAATTGAACGAATTATCGTGTTTTCTATCGGTTTAATTTGTTTTTTTTTTTTTTTTCTTTCTTTCTTTTCTTTTTTTTTCTCGATATCATTAGTCTAGCTATCTTTTGTTTTAACATATACCTGTATATGTGTATAATATTATTGCGTAAGATTCTTATTCTTGAAATTTTGAAGCCACGATGGTATAGATACATATATATACCAGCTGAAAGTTCATTATATCTAACTTAACCCAATTTTATATTATTCTATTAAAAGCTATATACCAACGGAAGATATTGACGTCATACTTTGTGCCATAACTACGAGTACTAGGTTGGGGTTACCAATTCTATTATAATATACTTTAGTGTTGTATATATACGTCATGTATGGAGATACCTCAAGCCCATTAAATTACGCAATTAAAACTTCAATATTATGTATAATGTATATGGTACGAAATAAACAGGATTCATTAACAAAAATAGTGTGTTTTTTTTTTCTTTTTGTTCTTTTTTGATTTATAACAATTATCATTCACCGATTTTTGATTTCATAACTCTTTTCTTAAAGGCTATCGTCTCTTGCGATTATTTTAAGACATCGTGGACTGAAAAATTTGTCGAATTCGAATTTTGGGAGTATATTATGCGAAATGGCGCGTATATAGACTGATTGAATGATCACGTGACCCAAAGTAGAAAAAAAAATAAAAAAAATTATGAATCAAAAATAGGCTGAGATGACAGTGAGAGATGAAAAGGATTTCTGATCCGTAAGTGCGGGTGAAACCGAGTGCTATACGCTTTTAGAAACAAATAAACATCTGATCCGGTTTTTTCGAAATCAATTTTTTGACCTTGTTCATACGATTTCTCCGGAACCGTTCGACCTAGGATCTTGAAATTTGTGGGACTGTTTCTTATCATGTTTGACTACCGAGTCATCAACGGACGGGTTAATCTAAGTTCATCCTACCAATCGGTGGATGAAAAATAATTATCTCCCAAATTTATATAAATTTTGAAAAAGTCTATTATTTGGTGTAAATCGGATGGCTTAAATTTGATGATGAATATCCCGAAAGGCACATCCATGAACAACATTAGACGTTTTCTTTTCATGGTTCTGATAAACCGTTTGCTGTGGAAGTACCGTACCATAAAAATGTAGAGTTTTACTTGCGGCCTTATAACTTGAACAATGACTTATAAGAACTAAAGTGGCAATCATTTTCCGACAATGTTTTGATGACCCTTGAAGATAATGTTAGGTATAAAATTTTGCGAGATCATTAGATACCTACTTAATTGTTTATTTCAAATCATAAAATTGGAATAGCGTATTAATTACACGATCCCGCGTTATAATTGTTTAATTAAATGCACGCGATTAATCGTTCTCCATTATAAAAATATATAATTGATACATCGAATCGAGGCATGAAAGGTTGATACAATTTCTTCTTTTTTTTTTTTTTCCTTATATGTTAATGCGGACGATTAGTGGCTCATGCTCATGCTTGTTAATCTCCGACTGCTTTATGCGTAAAATTCGACATATTAAAGCTGATCGCTAATTCATCTTTACCATATGTTTACCCCAAAATTGAATTTCGAAAAAGTATGAAACCGCCGAGTAGTTTTTCCACATTTTGTGTGTAAAAAAAAAAAAAAAAACTAAATTTGCGATGTCTATATATATTGTTTAAAAAAAAAAAAATGCCCTTATTTCGTTGCTAATAAAAAGATGAAATGAGGAAGTCGTTATTATGCTAATACAATCAGTTACATTTGTAATTAATTTTATCAAGCGATAATCGCACATTTAATATCATCCAAATTCATTCATTTGCTCGTAAACTACAAAAATTTCGTGAGAAGTTCGTGAATAATTTTTTTTTTTTTTTTATTTCTCTCGCGTCAATTATACAAAAAAAAAAAAAAAAAATGTTAATTATATGAATGTTTTTTTTTTTCAAAAAATCGATTCTTAGAGCAAACAAATAGCAATATTTGACTGATTATTGTAAAGAAAAAAAATTCTGTCACGGTGAAATTGTAGGGAATAGTCTTTTTTTTTTTTTTTTTTTTTTGAACCAAAGAAACCGATGCAGAATTAAATCGATCAAATCTAATGGATTTTTCTTCAGGTTCATTCTTAAACGATTTGAAACGTAACATCGATATCTGAGTATTCGTTTATAATTGAAAAAAAAACAAAAAAACAAATTGTCGTAATATACGATGAAATTAATGTGCAATTATCGTCAAATAAAGTCAATTGAAAAAGTACGTACCGATTTCAATTTCGTATTAAATGAATTGAAAAACGCTCACTTTCAGTTGAACAATTTTTTTTTTTTTTTTGTTTTTCAATTTTTTCGAATCGTAATTTGCTTTCGCGGTTTATAAAAGCCGGATAAAACTGAGAATCTAGGATTAGCACAGCCGGTTTGGTCCGTCTATTTTAATCTCGACGGATTGGTGACTATCGCATTAGCACGTGACATTGAATCGTGGAATAATCGAGACCTGGGGGATTCCGGATCTCGAAAAAATTCTTCTTCTCACTTCCTGGTAAAAACTTGTCCGGTTTCAATTGGCTGTTCCAATTGGCCATAAAAGAACGCTTTTTTTTTTTTTTTTACTTATATCTGTGTAAAAAAAAAAGGGCGAGCTGTACAAGATCCTGGAAAAAAAAAAAAAAAAAAAAAAAAAAAAAACTTCATCGAATGTCGTTCGTATTCCAGATAATATAAACGGGGCGCCAGATACGACGACTAAATAACGCGTGATTTCGTCTCGTCAAATATTTACTCGTAGTTATAATACAGTTGGACTATAGGTATACGATGTGTAATTATACTCTCTCTATAAATTTTTAATTAAATTCTTATTAATTCATAAACGAACTTCACTTCACCTCCTCACTTAGCGCTCGATATGTTTTCCCACTCCACGAATAAGGAAAGTCGAAGATCGTTTGATTTATCCCGATTAAGCCGCATAGCAATTTTAAGATTTAGCGATCTTCCGATTATTTTTTCACTCGTAATCTTCTATTTTTTTCTTCTATTTATCGCTAAAACTGATTTATTTAAAAACTGAATATTGCGAGTTTTCAGCCACGACTGATTACAGGCATGGTAGTACGTTCAAGCCAAGCTCTCGTCAGCGTGATAGTAGCGACTCTATAAGCTTATCTAACAATATGTAAATTTGTGTGATATAACAGAGCGATATCAATGGCAGTTCTCACATTAGTTCATTATCTCTATCGCACGCTCGAGCCAAAAACTAAACTGCTGATTCAATTCCACGCCACGATATACAACTTTAGTTAAACTAATCATATGTGTATGTGTATGTGTTACATATTTGTATACCCGCTACTCCCCCCCACCCCCAGATAATCTACTGCCAACATTTTATCTGAATTGAAATTGCGAGAGACGGTACTAATTATTGTTTAAAATTTGACATTTCAATGAAGATAACGATATTTGATCTCGAAAATAATTTATATATATGTAGGTACATTTAATTTATCAAATTATTCGACTGAGTAATAAGTTATCAAGTTTTCAATTTGATAAGTTATTAAGTTTTCAATTTAATAAATTATCAAGTTTTCAATTTAATAACTCGTCAAGTTTTCAACTCAATAAGTTGTCGAGTTTTCAATTTAATAAGTTATCAAATTTTCAATTCAATAAGTTGTCAAGTTTTCAATTCAATAAGTTGTCGAGTTTTCAATTTAATAAGTTATCACGTTTTCAATTTATTAATTTGTCAAGTTTTCAATTTAATAATTTGTCGAGTTTTCAATTTAATAAGTTATCACGTTTTAAATTTATTAATTTGTCAAGTTTTCAATTTAATAATTTGTCAAGTTTTCAATTCAATTAGTTGTCAAGTTTTTAACTCAATAAGTTATCAAGTTTTCAAAGTATTATCCAGTTTTCAATTCGATAATTAATCAAGTTTTCAATTCAATAATTCATTAAGTTTTCAATACACTCTTCTTTCACTTTTTGGGATTATTTTTCGTATGCCACATACCGTATGAGACAAGCAGCTGAAACTTCTCGCCTTGATTTTCTTTAACTAGTAAAAATGGTATTCCATCAATCTAAAGTTTGACTGAAAAACGATGAAATGTATCACGATAAAAGATTTCTTTTTTTTTATTCAATTTTACCACGAAAACTACCAGATCGATTGATTCCGAAATTAAACCAGATTTAAATTGATGCAAATGCTATCGATTGGGACTAAAATCATAAAGATTTCTGAACTGGATTTCGAGACGTCATGAAATGAAATCAATTTTTTTCACAATTCTGTGTTTGGAATAACTCGAAAATTACTTGGCCGATCAACAACGAAATCTGATTATTTCTAATGTAGGAAAAACCACATTGATTGATACAATAAAAGGTAAAATCCGTTCATTCGTTTTCGAAATATTGTTGGAAAAAAAAATGATCAGACAAATGTCGATCTGAAAATGATCAGAAGTGATTCTCAAGCCTCAAAACGTGGAGATTTGGAGGAAAATTGAATTTTTATTTTCCTGAGCATGTTCCTGCTGTTTAAAATGAGTTTTCTCTTTATGAAACGGAAAAAACATACTTCCGAATCGTACGAGAGTGGCAGTCTGCCCACGCGGAAATGAGTGGTCAGTTGTTGCGAAATTGCGGTGACAAAAATTTAGTCCGCAAATTAATTTATTAAACAAATACGACATTCGGTGGATGAGGTTACCCAGCTGATTTTTTAAAACGTTATACAAAATATAATCTTTACTGGTTTTTCCTTCCGCGGCTTTAGCCTCGACCAACGGTTTGGCTCAACGGTTTTTCACTTTCCTGTTTTTGTATTCAAAACCTAGGGTCAAGGATTGTCCGATTAGCGAGGTTTGCGAAATTAATTTCGATTTAAAAATTCTTTAAAAATAATCGCAGCTCTAATTCTACCACTTATTCCTAATCCGTCATCGTTTTTGAACCAGACACAATCGGGTTTTGGATTAAAAACAATGACAAAACTGCAAAGATCATTATTTACTCATTTTTCAAATTCCATTGTACGAAGAGATGCAAACTCGTAATTTCTCGGTCGTTTTTTTATTTTTTTAATATCAAAGGAGATGAAATAGTACTCGAAATGTGTGGCTTTTCATCACCGAGTGGTTAAGTATTTCAAAAGTGTAATAAATCGAGTTAATCTGGTTAATAATTCAAGTATTTCTCTGATGATAACTAAACCTGTAAAATTTTCTCGAAGATTTTGGAAAAATAAAATACTCAGTCACATTCTGCTGACGTAAAGCACCAATCCCCAAAGTTTCATTCCGATCAGTCGCGTGGTACGGGAGAAACTATCAATCCCGTTTTCGAGGTGATCAGAACGTGTATCATAACCCCTCAAACGCCATATGATATGTCTTGAAATTTCGTATGAACATATCGAACTACATAATGTTTTTGGATTAAAATAGAATGACTAATATACGCAGTAGAGATATCAATCGTATGTTAAAATAATAATTGATTATTATTTTGCATACAAAACAACTGTTGTCTAATACTTAACCGTGACCTATGCATTCTGCAATATACTCGAACTCTTGTTTCAACACATTCGTATATGTGTATGTTAAATTACTATACTAATTGATATTTGTACGTTATTTTTCATCGATAGATATTGATCGATCAGATGGTAAAACAGTATTCAAAAATTAATGTCAAATTAAAAAACTTATTCGTATGGTTCATTCTAACGATTTCTTTTTCGAACCTATTTGGTGCGATTTTTCATCACAATGAGGAAACCTGATTACAAGAAAATGCAATTTTCAGCACTAGCTGTGTTTTTGCGAATTGAATCATTCCAAATAAAACAATTCGGTGGTTTTTAGGATCGACATCGATCTTCTGAATGAATCTCTATTCCCTCAATCAAGTACCTATATAGTCTCAATTTTTTTTTTTTTTAACACTTTCTATAACTAATTTCAAGTTTCTTCAATAAGGAAAAATTAACTTCAACCTTGTTGTCGCGTAAACGGCACGTGCCAATAAAAAAATGTGTAAAATTTGATGATTCATAAGTCGACCCTTTTCTCTCTCTTGCTCTGATCATGCATCTATCTTATATATTCGATAAAGAAAAAAAAAGAAAAAAATATATAGGTATGTTCATGTATTAATTCGAAAAAAAAAAATTTACCAATTTCATTTACGTAGTAGAGTGCGAAAAAAATAATTGATATTCAATTCGCGTTTAATACTATTGAATTTATAATTCACAAGGCCTCTTACGATCAGCAATCGCGCTCTTCTATCCATATAGACCTTATAATATAGTGTCTATTGGTGGTCTGTTATACGCGTAGGTTTACTCATCTGTAGGAAGACCCGAGAGTAAAGGAGGCATCTCATATCTACGTGGACGTGACGATTTGTCTAGAAATATTCTCGCCGGAAAGTTTGACTATTAGTATATACACACACATACACACATATGTACACATGGCT
Source organism: Tenthredo notha (assembly GCA_914767705.2). NCBI lineage: Eukaryota > Metazoa > Arthropoda > Insecta > Hymenoptera > Tenthredinidae > Tenthredo > Tenthredo notha. Next base: position 5,165,340 of record OU611916.1, read on the forward strand.
AGAGTAAATACATAAATATCTGTGTTAGACGACCAGGCGTTGTATATAAGATTTTTCTTCGGCATAGCTCTAGTAGCGAAGATATTTGTGAAAAAAATAATAATAATAATAATAATAATTCAAACTAAGCCACAGCTTCCTATAATCAAAAATAATTCTGAATATTTTTGAAATTAACTCTACTAGGCGATAATCTAAAGCTATTCTCTACAATTTTACACTGACGATATTTTCTTATTTCGATAGTCAGGCGAATATTGATATTTCTTACTCAAAATCAGGAAATAAATTTTTGAATCGAATAAAAAAGCATACGATAAAAATCTATCTATAGTAAAAATAGATTTTTGTTATTTTTGTTCATAATTTTTGCCGATGTGATATTATTGAAAAATGAAATGAATCAGTACACAAGATTCTCGTGCCTGTGATAAATGAGTTATAACTTTTTTACAGGTGGAATGGAACATCTAAGCTATGTGCCAAAAACATATTTTCATCAGAAATTTTTGTTGAATTTATTAAAGCAATCTAATCTACGGATATCATCCTCGTTTGTCTGGTGCAATTTTTGATGTCACAGGTGTTCACAGCTCGAAGTTACGCAATTTAAAGATATATATTTATAATAACGCCGATTCTTAACGGTGCAGGTAATAACGATCGTATATATCATTCATATATGTCGTTCAGTTGAACCTAAATCAATTTTTATTTAGTTTTTCAATTACTGGTTATTTTTCACAAACACACAAACATCGACACGCTTTTAGAAAAGAAAATTTATTTTCAACGAAAACTGATTTTGATGAAACGAAATTTTTCTTAGATCTATTAGATTTTTTTGAACTAATATAATTCGACGTTGTTTTTTTTTTTTACCAGCTAGTCCGAAGTGAAATCTTATTCTGTTTTATGCCTTTCTTCGAATGAAATTGTAAATCGCACGATTCAAATTTCGAAAAATTTATTTTGTAGATCAAATACTCCTTCGAACTATTCGATTTATTCTTTTGAAATGTCATTCATATATATGAGACCTTTCAGTTTCACTTACAGTTACAGGGATAATAATCGCGTGCTATCGCATCATCTGTCAGAATAATTTATAAATATTTTTATTTATCTCAGTCGAGAATTTCACATTCAGATTGCGAACGAATTTCGTTTATTTAAAGTCTCCATGCTTCATTCAAGGTCACTAAATATAAATTATAAAATTAATCCCGTTTCTACCTTATCGACCAGAATTATCCACTTTACTTCAGATATTTACTTCGATTCTCTTCTAGGTATTCAATCCTTCATCAAACTTTCGTCGATGATCTATGATGTCGGTTCAAATAAATCGCTATTCCTTATATTCTAGACTGTAAAAATATCGCTAAGACCTAATATCGTTACAATTTATTGATAATAAATTAACGAAATTAAACCGAAGAAGATAGAAACTGATTTCAAATAATCGAAATATAGTTTTCGCGGGAGTTAGGGTGAAATTTTTTTCGATTTTGACTGTTTTTTTTTTTTTTTTGAAGACGAAGAAGAAAAATAAGAAGGAAGAGAATGTCCTGCAAAATTATACAATATATTCGGAATTTTGAATTGTAATTTTCACCTACCTTAAACGTAGGTAAATCCCACGGTACACCAAGCACTAAAATATATAGTCATTTCACAAACGTCACTGTAGCAGATTCGCGCGTGAACTGATAGAGACGATTAGGATTAAGATTATTAAAGCGATAGATAAACGCGGGAGATTTGAAAGAAAGAAAGAGAAAAACAACAAAAAAACTAAAACTTTAGTTTACTAGTTTTTTCTATTTTTTTTTTTTTTTGTTTTTTTTTCTTTAATAATCATAAAACTTAGAGGAGAGAATACGAATTTGTGAAATATCGATGGGAGAATCAAACTGGCGGATATCTAAAACCCTTTTTTTTTGTATTTTAATGAATTTGGCCGATTTTTAATACACGTGGATATCGATCTCGATCTCGATCTTGATTTCGAAAATCTGGATCTGGATCTGGATCTGGACAAGGCAAGGTACTGCAAGTTCACAACGAGGACGAGAACCTGCCAAGTCCACTTCCACGAGCCAACTAAACTCGCAAAGAACTAAGGAGTCCTACCGAGGCGACTTGAGAGCGCGGAGTGTGCTACAGGCTATATAGCTGGTCCCAGTTCTTCTCGGTCAGCTATACCCAGATTACCAAGAGAAGTATAGCCCCCACCAAGTAGCCAATAAGTCGTGGACGTAGTCGTCGTAGTCGTACTTGTAGTCGCCACTTTAAACTCCAGGGAGTCTTTCCCGACCGATTCGTACCAGAGATGAGTATAATTCGGTATCTAGATAAAATGGACCAATATCGATGTCCAAGGATTTGTAATCTTTCATTTCATTTTTCATTTCTCCAAACTTTGTCAGATGAATTTTTTTTTTTTTTGTTTTTACCTTCGAAATTATTTTTGTTTCAAATCGATGACATCGATATGTTAGGTAGCTATTTTTACCTATGGTGTACGAGCTGTTCCAATTTTCGATTTCTTACGCTCTTTGATGTCTTTGCGGAGGCAAATATCTCAGAAACGGTATGTCGAATGAAAAAAGTAATAGAGTGGTGATTTGTAGTATTCTTCACCCTCTCTCACCTCAGTGCATGATCTTGCCTGTGACTATCGGAAAACGTGTCGAAAAATAATTTTCCAATCAAAAATTTTATTTTTATCTTTTTTAATTTTTTTTTTTTTTTTTTCGGAAATTTCAGGAATATACAGTAAAATATACTTATTTTTTATATACATAAAAAATGATAATTATGAGGATACAAAAGCTCATGCAAAAATGAGGAAAATCCGTGACATAGAGGGTTTTTTTTTTTTTTTTTTTTTTGTCCGCTTCGCATGGAATTCATCATGTAAGGAAATATATATGACGAATTATATGAAATTGGCCCATTTTTGTACATGAATCATATATGAGAATTATTATATTATTATTATTATATAAACACGTATAGAACTATTTTATCGGACTCATATACTATATAATGGGAAATATAGTAAATATATTAACTATATGCCTAATATATTTTTGACATATATTTTTTTTTTTCGTGGTGGATAGTTTGCATCGTTCATCGTGAGTTTATTAAATCCGGTGTAAACCGAAAATGATATTCATAATGAATTGAATTTTTCAAATTTTATGAGAAAAATTGCAAACGTTGAGAATGAAATGTGTGTTACGTGTTCTCAGAACGACTAAAGACTGATATTATTTCAATGTATTATTGATTTGCTTGAAAATGCAGAGAAATTATTTTGCAATATTCTCTACCTGCCTGCAGTCAGTTTTAGAGTCTGAAAAAATTGTGCAATGGAAAATGGATTAGATTCTTTTACCGCAATGCGATCTTGCGTGTTGTCAAATAATGTACGATTCTAGTAGGGCTATTAATTCAATAGATATAGTTGAGAAATATACCGTTGACTTGTAAAAAACAAAAATTTAAAATATATATAAAGTGGAAAAAGACTTTGCTCAAATTTCCCAGTTTTTTTTTTTTTTTTTTTCTTTAATTTTCTTTTCCTTCAAAATTACTACCAAGAAATTTGAATATCGACTTAATTTCATTTTTAATTAACTGAAGCTACAAATTTTCATAACATATATTTGTATGACTTGAGGTCAGGATACGATAAAATATTTACTGCAATATCTGCAACTGTATTCTATATTTAGTTTTCCTGGCAGATAATCAAAATTTTGCTAACTTCTTGAACTAGAAAATATTTGGAAACTAAATCCCCGAACATTATAATTCATAGATACTTGGAAAAATTTCTGTGTATCGTGTTCGCAATAAAATTCTATGATGTGATCTTTTCTCTCCGATTACCCACGTCCGATTTTCGATTTTTGAATTTTTTTTTTTTTAGAGCGTCTATTGTCAGAGACAGAATTATATATATGATAAGTGAATTTTTGCACAATTAGTAACCGCGAATTATTTCATTAAAAAAAAAAAAATCGATATCACATTTCCGCATTGTTTGGTAGGAATTTAACAAAGTATTTATAGTATAGTAGCTGCAAGGTAAAAGGAGCATGCAAACCTTGTCTTCTTGGATGCTTTCCAGCACTTTCACGACTATTATTAATTAATGCATGACATGGGATGCTGCAAAACTTATGTGGTATAACAATTTTCCATATAGAATGATGCATATGTTATCATCGCTGCCTAATAGGAGCCTAATGGATAAAGATCAAACACCGTAGCTACGGTATTAATTTTTTCAATAAAATATCTATAGAATTTATTACCACCACACTAAAAACATTGAGATATAAATTCATGATATATTTTAATACAAAGGGCATGGCCAAGTATAAAGATTACTGAAACTGCACCCCCAACGAGTTCAAATATTTGAAAAGCTGCTCGTTTGATGTTTTTTATTTTTTTCGATAAGTATTTGAAAAACAACAAAAGTCCATCATGAATATCCGAGATGAAAATAGTTTAAAAAAAGTTTATTCCTCACGCCATTTCTCTATTTTTCACGTAAAATGAACATGTTTTGGGACCTACGTGTTCGAAATCGTCATAGAATTGCGCTTATAGAGCCCTTTTTCCCGTTTTCGGTACCTGGTTAGAGATATTTCGTTTAATAGCACCGTTCAGCCCAATGTTTTCAGAACAGGTCGAATTTGGTAGGGGTCCGCCTTAATATGTCGTCTCAACCTCTACGAAGCGACGAAATACCTTTTGATTCGCGTTTCTCGAATGTAAGATGCAGGAAGACATAACAAAAAGAGTGAAAAATGAAAGTAGGAAAATTACTAAGGTCGATCTAAGTAAAACTATGTTGCAATTTAAGATTTAGAAAAAAAAAAAAATGTATCTATTCATTCGCTGCCCAAGCAGATTTGAACAAGGAAAAAAGAAACTTATTAGCAATTAATTTGTTTGAATATTTTCTTCCTTATTCAATGACTACTAATTGAGTTTTGATAATAATTTCTGTTGACAAGTGGCTCATGCCAATCTCTAAGTGTTACATAATTGTTACTGAGAAACTTTAATCCAATGATACGAAAAACGATTACAGATTGAGGATAAATTTAGTTTCGTTAAATATTCATGAACTGTGATCAAAAGTTCAGATCAGATCTTATAGCTAAGCCATTCTTTGAGATTGGATCGCATCCCTCTCGCCTCTGGGGTGATAAAGTTTGTCAGGATTTGAAAATTGGGGAAATTTTTATATCCTAAACGGTTTATTGGAGTCTATTGGATTTTATAAGACGCCTTATACATAAAACTTCATTTTTTCAGATGGCAAACGGTCTGATTATCTCGTTTGTATATGGCATAGCCATAATTTCACGAATAATTCATTTTTTTCGAAACAATTTATTCCGGTCAAAGAGATCCCTCTGTAAATATTTTACACTTGCACCTGTATCCGTTAAAAGAAAAATACTTGGTACAGAGACAAAGTAGGTGTTTGTAGTCTTGTACGGTTATGTGTTTCCTTTTGAGGAAAACACCTGCGTGTGCATTTCATTGCTGCACTTCCTGAGTCTAATGATAATCATCCTACTTGTGGTATAATCAAAAGTTTCCAAATGAAACTCGTATTTTATAAAAAAAAAAAAAAAGACTTTAAATTCAACGACAACTCTACTTTCATATTTTAATATTCATAATAGAATTAATCGGATTTAAAGTCGAGCCAATCATTAAATCAGGAATAGTGGAATAATCTCAAATGCCATTTTTAAGTTCCGAATGAAAAGCAGAGTTCTTATTTTTTACATCAGAGTCTAAAACGAGCCGATTTTCTATTTTCCTGCATCATATCTTGATTAACAGTTGTTCTATTTGAAACGCAATGAATATAAACCCAAAGAGTTCTTATTAATAAACGCCTTCATCATCGTACTATAGAAATTATTAAAAAATTCAATGATGTATGAGATTCAAATGGATTCCCGCGCTTGCTTATACGTTGGCGGGAAAAGTATCTCCACCAGGATGGTTTTATGTCAACTCAGCGTTTCGATTAACCGGTGGCTCTATCTTTCGGAGTTTTTGTTGACTTTGAGATCGGTTGATAATCTAGGAATGCCGTATTATTGTTCTACTGTTATCTGTTGCAGATTATCCGGGATTCCAACTATCGAGGACATCCTCGATTCCAACAATCACGGATAATCGAGGTTCTACTGTACATGCTATCCAAGTTGCATGTAATCAGGCGCACAGATGCTTTAATAACATTACTGTGCATAGTAAAACTCAATGAAAATTTAATCGGTCAAGAAACGGAAACTATCGGCAACTGTCTACTTCGTTCCTTAGCGAATCGATGCCACAAAAATCCCTATAAAGCAAAGGGCTGCAACTCGCAGCCTGCTATCGCCTCTAACTTCTTCCTCCCGACAAAAAATCTTGGGCTTATCGCACCTTATCTTTTCTTTTCTTTGTTTCCGGGGTTTTCTTAGTTTTTCTTAGTTTTTTGTTGTTGTTGTTGTGATTTTATTTTGAGTAGTGTGCTTTCTTTTTGGAGAGACGGGTTGTCGTGGTCTCAATTTTTATCTAGGCTAATTTAGTCTAATTAGACCTATTCTATCTTTTATCTAGACTTGCGCTACTCGCGGGGAAAGAATCCCCGTGCCGTGCTATATCGCCTCCGTTATCTATCATTTATTTCATATTCCGTGCGTTAATTTAATTTAAATATCATTCAACGTTAATTTTTATATATATTCTTTTTATTTTTGTATTTATCTTTTGCGGCCCAATCGCCATATTATATCGGTTGCGACGTCGGAATTCAATTCCGCCGCTACGTCCTTTTCTTTTAAGTGTATGCGATAAAAGAATATCTCAATTTGCCAAGAGCCCGATGGATGTATGAGCTACCACCTGCATTATTTTTTTTTTTTTTTATTACGAATCGTAAAAAAGAATAGGGTTGAAATCCTCGAAATTTTTCAGCCCGCGATGTGATTTTCTTTCTCTCTTGTCGCTTCCGTAGATTATATGCAGATTTTATCGATACTTATTCAGTCCTAAGGTTGACATATTATGTTACTCTGGAATCGAAGGAAACCGTTAATTATATAGTCGTGCGAGTACCGCAAATATCGGATATTTTTTTTTTTTCTATTTGAAAGAAACGAGATTTGCGGCTTTTATATAAATGAATTTTATTTATAGATCAGGTTGATAATATAAAATCAACAGAAATAAATACGAACGATAATCGAAGCAGGAATCACCCGGGGATTCACAGCTGCCTTGAAACTCGGTCGTGATATCTTTGAACCGTTAGATTGAAGCGGTTTTATTTCATTCTTATTGCTTATCGGTCGGACCCCAGTATAATCTGTATAAATAGTTGGATAACCATTGTCGTGATTTCAGTACATCGAATCGCGGGAAAGGAGAAGCATATTGGTTTTCAACAGAAAACTGTATTGAAGTATATCTGAGTTTTCACCAATTCAAGAATGAAGATCATCGTGGCTGTTGTAGTCGTCGCTTTTTGCGCGGTTCAGGTAAAATCGAACGACAAATTTATCTATATAATCAAAACGCATGTCCTAATCTATGGATTCTCATTCTTAAAATATCACTTCCTTATACCCTCGACGAATCACAGCGAAAAGATTCCCCTTTGGTCATTTTATATTTATTAGATTATATATATTTATTTAATTCTGTAGGAAAAATATCAAAAATTATAAATCGCAACGTTTTATTTATTTATTTTTTTCTATTTTGTTACAGATTGTGTCCGGTCTAAGTAATTTGGAAACTCTTAGAGCTGGAATTACTCGTCAAAAAAATGCCGTTCAGTCCACCCTGAACCGTCTGCAACGTCATAAACGTGATTTTTCCTACAATTTGGGCAACAAATTGAGCAATGCTAAGATAAATTCTATGGAAGAGATAAACTCCATTGTTAATCCAACTATAAAGAATATTGAGGTAAGTTTGATAATTATGTATAAAATTTAAATCGAAATTCACAGTATTTGAGAAAAAAAAAAAATTATTAAATTTTTCCTCATTTATTTTAGAAATCCAAAATTTATCGACGCTCCAATATTTTCTCAGAAATTCAGCATGAGGAAAAATATCAAGAAAATAAATAAACTGTGAAAATAATGAGTGCAGGTATTGATATTTCGTGAAAAAATCAGATTTCAACAAAGTTTCAATCCAGGTGAAACCTGTTTCAGAATTTAATTCGGAATTTCTAATTTTTTTTGTTTTTTTTTTTCCAACAATATTTATACCAAACTGATTATCCAATGTATATGTTATCTAGAACATAATTTTTAACAGATTAGTTTTATTGATTCTGATTTTCTTGTAACAGTAAAAAGATAAAATAAATTGATAGTATACAAAGCGAACAACATTTTCTTATCAGGTCTTATAAAAATAGGTATTTTCATCGGCATTCATTGTATTTATTAATTTTGATTTTCAATTAAATCAGCCTATTATAGATAACAGAATGAATAATGAACGATTTTGTGCCTATGCACAGGATGATGCTAACAAATCGACGGCTGAGGGAAAGGATGCATCTCAATGTTACGAAGCAGCAAGAGCCAGGCTACGAGAGTACAGTCTAACTGGTTTCAGCGATCTAGACAGTTGTCGAAACGAAGTTCTGAGCTCTGTTAGCCCGAATCTAGATGATATAGACTCTACCATACTGGTAAGTTTGTCACCGTATTTATTCAATAATCGCGTTGTAAACTTTAACGTACTGATTTCATGAAACGAACAAACATTGTCATAATCATTTTTTCCGATATCCTGATAAAAATTTTATATCATATTTTTTTTTTATCTATTATCGGAGGAATCTTTGTCGATGCGGGCTCATCGCCATAAAGATCTATTCCTTAGAAGCTTAGAATAAGATGTATGCGCTCCCTGGGAGTCTTCCTCGGAACTAAGTATGGCGCTGCTATGCGCAGCTTGTTTAGGTATTCGGTGCATTGCGCGCTGCCATCAAATCCCAAATAAATTCAGAACTAAAAAAATCAGTCTGTTCATAAGGGCGACTGAATATCGCGGGTATCGGAACATGTCGGAATAATGTTTTCCAACCGGGTATGAAAACTCTAGGATTTCACATAGTTTAAACTTTCGCCGTCTGCCTAAACCGAATAGACGAGCTGTACATACTAATACCACTGTTTGTTTAGCGTGGTAATGTAAAAGTTTAATACCAAGGCTGACTTATGCCTCTCACCGTGAACTCGTATTCAATTTATACAGGTATATCAGTGTTGTCGTGCGTTATTTTTTCGAATGGTGGAAGTAGTGAGATAAAAAAATAGGGTAAATCATCTCTGTACAATTATGTCATCTTCATCTTGATGTTCTTTTTTTTTTTTGGCATCCGATACATAGCAGCGAATTATGTAGAATTTCTTCTATTTCAGGCTGGCCAGCAAGTCATATCGTATCTCGACTCGATTTTTCCGTCCTGTTTTTCCACTAGTATTCAACAAATGGAGTCTTGCATTATTGGCAAGATACCACAGGGTACGCAGCTGGCTAAAACCTTCGAATCAACTACAAACAGTGTTATAAGCAGTTCTAATTCGGCAGCGAGCACAGCTGTGGTGAATGCAATAAATTGCAACCGGGGACCGGTTAGTAATGTTCGTGATGGAGCGACTAGTGTCCGGATTGATGCGAACAAATGCATCGCGGCGCTTTAATACGATTTATATTTATGATATTGTACCTATTTTTTTTTTTTTTTTTAACATATGTGTACGTGGATATCTATGTGCAATTGTGTGACATTTGAATAATAAAAATCGTACAATTAGTTGATACAATCATGCATAAACAAATTGCAAAGTTCCTGGAGTGTTCAAAAGCGCTATATGAACACAATATGTGCTCTGTTAGGTGCAGGCAGACACTTCCGATCCTGTAAACCAACCCAATTCGAACCTATGTAAAGTTAGCCGGTAACTTGATTATTTTTCAATTTTTTAAATACCCTAAAATTGCTCCTTAATTGCTCTTAATTGCTCCGCTAATTTCGTTAATTGCTCCAGTCTAGTTTTTGAGAGAAAAGAAAAACGAAATGCAGATCTTCTATGTTAAAATGCCGGCCAAATTCAAATCTAGGTTTCGAAAAAACGGATGAAGATACGAGTTTCTACACAGAACTAAAAAATTGCTCGCCTGATGCTCTTAATTGCTCCGCCTTTAATTTTGATTGTTCCCTCTTGGTTCTCATGGAATAACATAATCACAGCAACTAAGGCAATGGAGATTTTCTACGGCAGAATGGCGGCCAAGTTCAAATTGATATTTACATGAAACGGATGAAGATAACGACATTCTTCAAGGGACTGGAAAATTGCTCCTCGTCTACTCTCAATCGCTCTACCCTTTCGTTTGATTGCTCTTTCTTAGTTTTTAAGTAAATTGAACAATAAGTACGCGTTCAGCCAACATAATCTCTCTATCATGAGACAACTAATTTCGAATAACACCGAGGCAGCGATTAAGTTGAGATAAAGAAAGAGAAAAAAAAAAATCTATCTGCGATCACTAGCTCCCAAATCTTATTTCTGTTTTATAGACGCGAATGCACCCCCTTGGCAGTGACTTGCCTTACATAACACTTTGATTCCCAATATCATATTTTTTTTTTTCCGTTGCCTGTAGCTTTAATAGAACATTTTTACTGGAAAAAAAATATGACGTGGCTAAAAATTGAGATATCGAGCTCGTGTTTGGCTCACTTTGAAGAGGGAGGATTCAGGAATACATAGAAAAATTAGTGGGCTTCAAGAAATTAAGTGATCATTATTATATTAATTGTACTAATAGACTTTGATGGCAATATGACGCAAAGATTTTCATGTTTGGTATCAAAATCTTCATAGACGTATCACTTCTGAATTCTCCGATATTCAATGTATTAAAAAGGTAGGTTTATTTCACGAATGAAAACATAATACAGACAAATATCTACTTATCCGAATATTTTTCCATTTCGTTTGTACATAATTAATTAATTAATTAATTAATTAATTAATTATAATAATAATAATATATATATATATATTATCGTTAACATACATAATATTTCATTAAAATTATAGATTCCTGGTCAATATACATGTACAGAGTGATCCAATCCCAATCCAAAACCATAAATATTCCCAATTATATTTTCACCATGCGGAATTATTTTCGAAGACCTACTTTTCACACTTTATTTATAATCTGACTAAACGCGCGATCATACGGTACATGGATATATTTCTGTGGTATACGTTAGGCAAGTAGCACTACACTCGTATAAACAAGCTTGTGTTTTCCTATATATGCATGCGATTTCCACCCAAGAGTTGCCTGCCACACAAGTTAGGCAGCGCTGGCGGTCGTATACATGCATAAATTCTACACACACTACTAGCGTACTTGAATTGTACTTGCCTAGCATATAGTATATGTGTATTATGTATATTTGGGTGTCTGAAAGGAAAAAATCGATACCCACTTCATTTTTTATTCCACTCCCACCATCTTAAGTGTTATCTCTTTATACAAAACTAATCCTATCACAAAATGGGCTCTAATTCATCTCAACTCTGAGATGTGGCGCAATCCCATTAGCCATTCTTTTTGGAACTCACTCAGAAAAGGTTTTTCCACGTTCATTTCATATCTGAAGTTAAAATACAGAAATTCTAAATAGCAACTCTCTATTTTGTGAGAGGATTATTTTTCCAGTGGTGGGAGAATATAAAAATGATAGAATATATATATTCTTTTTTTTCAGACCCCCCTAAGTATATGCGTATGCTATATCATTAACTTACAATGAATAAATACACTGCAATCACTCATTTCTTATTTTAATATTTAATATATTTATATTTTTGCAACTGAGTATCTGATAGATTAGTGATCGATATTCTATTCTTAAACGACACGAAGACCCGATCAATATTACAACTAAATTTCTCAAATTCAATATACTTATATATATGACTTGCTCCTAACACTGGCAAGAATCATCTGCTGTTTATTTTTTAAATCAATCGTGCAGGATTATTATTATTTTTATAATTATGCTGTGACTATATGAGATTGTAATAATTTTTATTTACTCCAGAATAAAAAACTGTCTATATTATACATTTCCAAACAGTTTTTTTTTTTTCATAGATAAGTTACAATAAAAGTATAAATTCTCACTCGCAGACAAAACTGTATATCTTTAGAGCCAATCAATTCTATGATATATATATATATATATGTGTATAAAAAAAGTGTGAAGGTACCAATCTCTAGACGTTATAATAATAGTTATTGATTATCATGAAATTTCAGTAATAACATAACATTAGATATTATATCGCATATATCTACAGCGATCTATTACATATTGCATGGAAATTCACCATCAATATGGCTATACATGCTATACTATATGCAAGAAAAGAATATTATTTTAATTTACGCTAATCCCATATAGATCAAGGCCTCCTTACGATTAAATCCGAATAATATAGTAATTTTTATCATCTAAATGATTCCTTTCGGTAATTTCATTTCAAGTGTCTGAATATCGAGTTCCAAATTTCTCAAATTCAGAGTCTGTATTGAAGTTTAGTTCTCTTTGAACTAAAGAAATTCATTAAACTCGCTCAATCGTTTACTACTGCACATAGTTTTGTCTTCGAAAAATCAGGTCTTTGTGATTCTAGCTCTTTCGTATGTGTATATGTTGGTTGAAGTATAATTGTATTAACAAATTATAACGTTGTGTAAACTAACTAAGCTTTTAATTGTGTATTTTCATTATTCTCAATGAATAATCAGCCGATATCTTATTAAATCAATAATATAACGAATATTTATTTGCATTATCTTTTTCATGAGCACAATATCATATCTGTATAAAAGATATAATACAATAATAAAGAATTGATCTATTTATAAGAATACTATCCAGAATTGAGAAAGAAATCAGGTGATAGAAAATTGATATATCATATAAGTTTTCCAGAAAAATAATTTAAAATTTTTTTAAAAATGATAATCAAAGTATCAGAAAGAGAATGAAGTTTCTTTCTCAATAAATGAACTTCAATTAATTATTTAAGCAGTCTTTAGCTTATAACACTTGAGACAAACACCCTGTACATTTTCTATAATCTAAGAGCGTGTACTATCGATGTTTAAAAGCAAAAAGCACGTTAGAATTTCTTTTGTATTAACACTAGAGAGCAATAAACTGATAGGCAGTTGATCTAGTCTCCGCAACGTATCGGTATATTACTTTATCCCTATTATTGTGGATCCGGTAACACATGTACCGTTTTTTTTTGAATCGAGGTACAATTTACGTACCTAGCAACACTATGGTCATGAGTCAAACTGGTATTTCTCGATTCCGATTAAATTTTTTCCGACCAAAATAGCGATCGTTCAATTAATAGTTTGAAATTATTGTCGTTTTTAAGCAGCCGAAGATAACAAAAGTAAAAACTGATTAAATAAACTTATCTAATGTTTTTTTCTTCTTCTTCTATAAAATAAATATAAAATAATAATAAAAATTCTAAACTTGGGTCACGCGTTGCAGTTTTATCTTAATTTTTATTTCAACGTTTATATATATATAGAATATTCATTTACTATAAAAGATATCAACAAATATATGTATAATAATTGTTTACCTTGAGATCCAATATCTGATTTTTTAATAAGACGTTATACACACCTAGGATATAATTTTTTTCCTCAAATCGCTGATACGCTATAAATTCATATTCTATTGTCTAAGTTCATTCATAACTGATTACTTCGAGTTTGAGCGATAGTTCAAAATAATTTCAACTATGTTTCAAAAAGCGGGTAAACAGCCGTGAAAAACCCGATTTAATAGAATATTTCTTTAAACTCTAGCAGTGATTTGATAAAAAAAAAAATCGTATTTCCTAGGCGCATATACCACCCAAAGACCAAATATCTGCTATTTTAAATCAAGTATTACCAATGAAATTTTAGCGGTAAATAAATAACATACAGATATCATCATCTCGATCAACAATTCTTTCATTATAATTATTAATATTATTATTACTATTATTATTATCGTAATCATTATAATTATTATTGTAGATATGTCGAAATTTTTCAAACTGCAATGCTATACAATGTTTTATTCTCCAATATAGATACCTATACATTTCACATATACAATAAAATAATATAAATCAGAAAATCCGAGTTCTGAGCCTAGTTTTTTTTTTTTTCATTATCTTTATTTATCCTCATAATTTTCTTTCTCCTTCTCTCTTCTTCTTTTTCTTATTCTTTCTTTTTTTTTTTATTTAATTTTATTTTATATCTCATTCAGTTTTCACAGAATCCAAAAATCTCAGCTCGACTCTCTGTCTCTAGTTGCGCCTGACGTAGATTCTCATAGGAGCTTAACTGCTTTTATAACTGCTCCGAAATTTATTTAAGCTCTTGTGCACCTAGCAGGCACAGGAATCTCCTTTACCGTTGTTTCTTGAATCAGGCTTCAGCGTTATCTGAGGTGGGAACTCGTTGTACAATTCCACCTTAGAGAATACAAATACATCAATTTTACCATTGATAATAAAAAATTTATTAATGAAAATGAATCATGTTTGAAATAATTATGCCTGAAAATCATAAGACAAACATATAGATTAATGTTTCTTAGATTAAGTCTCACCTCGCTTTCCTGTGCCAGAGCATTTTTAGCTATCGTTTGAAAGGCTTGTTCGACGTTAATTGCCTCCTTGGCACTTGTCTCAAAGTATGGAATATTGTTTTTTGATTGACACCATTGCTGAGCTCGTTTACCCGCCACCTATAATAAAGTACAGTTTAGCATGGCTTTTGAGGAATTACTTTTGCGACGGAGATTAGATAACTCACAGCTCTGGTCTCAAGGTCAACTTTATTGCCTAAAACGACGAATGGAAAATTGTCAGGATCTGCGGGCGATGCTTGAATGAGAAATTCGTCTCTCCACGAATCTAGAGACTTAAAGGTATTTGGTGCTGCAACGTCAAAAACTAACACACAGCAGTCGGCGCCTCTGTAAAACGCTACACCCAAAGATTGAAACCTTTCTTGTCCTGCTGTGTCCCATATCTACAGGAAATTTAAAAAACAGTTTTGCCTGTTAGATCTGATTTACTGATAAATTGGCAATAACAATGACAACATCTGTACTGTAGTTTCTCCTTGAAACTACATCAATGTAAAATATTCCCTCCAAGATGCATTCCGATAGGCACAATGAACTTTGATATATTTATGTTGATTATTAGCTATGAATTGTTTTTGCAGTTGTTCATTCTGATTGTTGTTAATCCTCTTCATTAATATACGATGATTAACATAATAAATCAATCTAGGATTACCTGCATGGTAACTATCCTGTCGTCGACCATAACTTCCTTGGTGAGAAAGTCCGCCCCTATTGTAGCCTTGTACTGGTTACTGAACTTCTTATTAACGTACTGATTCATTAACGAGGTTTTACCTACTCCAGAATCACCCAAGATTATCACTTTCAGCAAGACCTTCTTGTGCGACCCCATTTCAACTATCAACGACTAACTGAAATTTATAAAATACTGTTTTAAACAGGATAGAATTATCATCATCTCACGGTACAGATACTCCAAGTAAGAGTTTCATTGCTAATTAAACTTAGAAAGTTTCAAATAAACTCATTCCACCGTTAAATACATATCAGGAATATGGAAGAGCACAGTGTGAGAATAAATATGACCACAAGCGGGAAATGCAAACGGTTTATTTCCCCAACATACAAACTGAAGGAGTATAAACGTCTGTTTCTCTGTTCTTTGTCCTTAAATTGTATTAAAAGTACAAAAGTGCAGCCAAATTTCTTCAAGAGGATATCAATCCAGTCTTATTTTTCACCCTTATCATTGATAGCAAGAAATCATATCATTGTTATGTTATTCAATATTATGAGCTAGAGGTCAAAGGGTGCTACACTTCCACTTTCTCTCTCTCTCTCTCTGTCTGTCTCTGTGTTTATAAATAGCATAAGTAGTAAGCCTGTAATGCAATTAAGATTTCAGGGTAACGACTAACAATGCTACAACACATTCGTGATTCCTTTTCCTGCTCTATAAGTCGTGTGACTCATGTAACTCATGACTTGACCTATCTCATAGTCTATACGTACGGTATGTAGCTACAGAAGGTGACAAAGAATATTTATCATTTGTTACTAAACCAAGGTTCAAATACCATGTTGGAACACAAAAGGAACATAGCTTGTTACAATTCATGTAATGAATCATCCAATCAACAGTCTCAAACAACTTTCACGGACCATTTATCAACGGACACAAATTTTCCATGGGGTCCATAAAGTTTGTACAAAATTTTACAGATTTGAGTCAAATTTCTTGGAATTTTTAACAGATTTTAATGATATTTCAATGAATTTAACTAAAAGTTCGATTCAGTTTCATTAGATTTTGATAATTTAACTTAGATTTTATGGATATTATTGATATCATGAGACTCGACGTGGTCAAACTCCGCGATATTTGAATTCTTCATTTTCTACAAAAGTGAAACAGAAAGGATGTTAATTATTCTAGAATGAATAAATTCCACAATAACTTGTTTGGAATAGTAATATCAAGACTGATGATTAACTCGGATTAACTAACCAGTGGAGTAGAAATGTAAATGATAAAGGAGAAGCAATATCTGATAAAGCAATGTGTCATATCTATCCGGTTTCATATATAGTACAACGTTTGAATAAACATGTGATTACTGGTACACCAATATTTGAATAAGCTGATACTTGTTTGGGAGAATAATATTCAAGTGATACACAGATAGAAGGTTTTGATGAATCCATGCCCAGATATGAACTGAAGCATACCTAGTATTGTGTTACTTCCTACCGCAGATAACGCACACATGACATTTATCTAAAATAGAGAGTAAAACGATCTGCACATTATAAACGCGCGTTAATCCATTATAAAAACGGCTATTTATAACCGGAAAAAAATCTCCCAAGAATTTTCTCTTCACTAAAAAATAGAAATTTTGAGGATTTAGGGATGTGACAGACTAGCATAAATCTTGAACGTCGATTAAATATGGAGATAGAGATTTGGAGAGGGGAAGGAATAAACAAAGGAGAATAAAAACGATCATAACAGTAATTCGGAGCTAATAGCTATCGCGTATTTTCAATAAATAAAACAACAACATGTTGTTTTCTAATTAGACGTATGGGTTGAAAAAAAAAAATCGAAAAAAAGATTGTCAACTTCCTTTATTTGTAATATCGTAATGTATGATGGCAATAGCACTCCTTCATATGAGTATAATGACGCGTGTATCAAGATACACACATAGAGACGCTTTGTGTGAGATACATTTGATATTTCAGTTTCTGGATCGGGTTTTAGGAACTATGATTCAGCGTAGGTCAGGTAACGAAGACATGTATTAAGGGGCAGTTTATAATGATATATATAGGTAAACGGTGATTATTTGATTCTATATTTGAAGTAAATTGGTAATTATAATTAATCGTTTGAGATAAAAGTTGATACTATGTACCGTGAAAACTGTCAATGCGTAGTAGACCGTCGAGACGCTAATTATAGGGAGTAAAAGTAGCGAGTTTGTTTTAGATTTTAATATTATTTTATCGAGTTAGTCGTGGAATAGCGAGTAGTTCATTTATAGCTATTGTATAAGAGACGATTACCTTTTATTTGATTTAAAAACTGCGATATTCCTTCTGCTTCGCGACACTCTACACACAAAGAAAATGGCGTGTTATGAAATCACGAGCCAGAAGAGAGAATGACAACGGCGCCGTCATCTGTTTCGATCATATGACTTTCGAGACAAAGTTGAAAGTACACAATATTCGATTATTAGAACTCGAAGTCTCTGAACGTCGACTATCATACTCGAATACATGTAAGTTCATGGTTCGAATCTACAGCAGCGCCTTAAGTGATTAAACCTTGAACATATCGACCGGAAGCGGCCATTTTGCATCCCATATTTAAGAGGGAATTTTAAATTCAAAAATGAACATAAACGTTGCATGGCTTGTTAAAAAACTACTTTTTATGGATCGTTATGGTTCAAACATATTGGAGAAGAGAAATAGAAAAGAGAGTGAAATATACATACTTTATATTGTTTCTACTTTAACATTATATTTCAATAGCATTAATGTTACAGACATGACGATTCTTTCACGGATTTGTTATAATGATTTTATGATGATCCAATCTTGATGTTCGATCAATATACAGCCTGCCTCATTGTTGAAATGACGAAAGAGTTTGTATAATAAACTCATGTCCATAAATGTTTTCTTTTTGAATAATACGATGGCTATAATCTCGTCTTAAAATTTGCAGAAACTTTTTGAGAAAACCCCCTATATATGGGAAATATGCATAGAAGAATTATGTGAGCAATATATAGGTAAATGTAGTTCTTTTCAAGCATGTTTTATTTTCATAATATTTCAAACTTGTATACAATAATATTTTGTAGAAAGTTAACAAAATAAATCAAGTTTCATTTTTTCATTATAGTAGTATTTTTTACATACATACAATGAAAATAACTACCTCTAATAATACGAATGGGTAACATCACAAATAAAAACTTTATAGAAAATATAATAATAATAATAATAATAATAATAATAATAATAATAAAACTGGATTTCAGATCAGTATTATCAATATGACATACAATTTCGTGATTTTAAACTCACATACTCAACTTACGTAGTTTTAGTTTTTATAACTTGTTACAAAAAATGGTTTTTTTTTTTTTTTTAATTTTTAATTGTTATTTTTTTTTTTCTCTTTGTTAAGTTTTTAGTTTTCATTCAGGGTATCACAAATCCTATATAGTTATTTTAAATAATTAATAATTTGACGTTACACCATAATATGATCACGTTAGTTAGTATATATATATAGAACCAAAATATAATTTGATTGTTATAACGAATCGTATAAGTTTTTTTACTGTTTTTTTTTTTACTTTTTTCCAAAATGTTAATTGAACGAGCCTCGACGCATTATATCACACATTAAAACCGTGAACCGTAATGAAAAAATATTTTGAAATATAATGATGAACGATGATAGTACGAATTAAGCTATTTACAAAATAAGTATAATATTTACAATAGTTTGGACTTTTCTTAATAATAAATGAATTACAGAATCGACAAAAAAAAAAATTTTTCTCCGGAGTGTTGTGCATCATTTCAACACCGACATCACAATCATAATACACAATTAAACGATTCTGCAGCTTAAGGTGTATCGAAAAGTCATATAAGTACTACTTAAAAAAAAAAATATATATATATATATAAACTTTACTGGTGTAAAATTTGTTTGATAAATATAAAAATCGAAATTCAAATTATTGCGAAGAAATTTTATCTATAACTTCTCGTTTTATTTTATCTCTGAAAAGTTTGAATTTTTCGGTATTATTTATCAACAAATTTTCAACCAGTTTTGCCAAAGGTGATAGATTAAAGTATATAATTAAAAGTTAAATAAATAGGAATGCATGAAGTTAACTTAGCGAATCTTAAACTACTAAAAAAAAAAAAAATTATTTTTAAATTAATATTCCGTCATGGTCAGCCGATTTTTTTTTTTTTTTTTTGTTTTTGTTTTCTTTGTTCTTCTCACTTCTAATTATCATCAGGCTCACTGATCCTAGTCAACTGATATACATCGATATTCATAATCTCAATCTCTTATCATCGTCATTCCAAATAATAATTACCATCTTGTAATATTCCATATACCGTGAATATTCGGTGAGACTACACGATTCCATTCCTATGGTATAACCAACACAAGCGCACCGCGTGCGTGAGGCTAGTTTAGGACGGAATGAGGTGCCAGTAGCATTGCATTCCCTCCCGAACGAGCCTCACGCACACGGTTTTGCCGTAGGAAGGGGATCGTGTAGTCTCATCGAATATTCTCGGTATGTACTGATATGCCAACCAATCGTCAGTGCATATTATAATAATTATATATAATATATAATATATAATTGCAGTATAAAAATATGATAATTTCTGTCTGTATATTGTAATCATAGGACGAGTTTTTTGTTGTTGTTGTTGTTTTTTTTCCATTCTCTTCTTTATTTTTTAAACTCGAATTTTTTTTTTTTAATAAAAACGAAGAGTTCGTGTGTAACTGTCGATATCATCATCACGTCTATCGTCAAAAAGTGGATTATTCTTTTGGTATGATCGTCTGCTGGTGAAAATGACGCTTGGTTTTTGTTGACCGACAGTAAAAAGTGGTCGTTTTGTTGGTTTTTCAATCGTTGAAGATTTACCATAAAAAAATGACCTGCTGTTTGACTCAATTTCAGCTATAGATGGTATCTTCGAATATTTTAAATCGTCAACATCCTCGTCACGTGGTAAAGGAAGTTTTGAATCACCAGGAACCGGACGTCCATCGGGAAGGACTCGTATAACCATTGGACCGACAAGATAAGGTCCAGTATGTCCGGCAGGTCGTAAAAAGTCACTGATCGGTGCTGATGATTCTTCGGCAAGGACGTTTTGATCGCTACCTAATAAACTGGCGTCTGTAAAAACGAAAAGAAAAGAAAAAAAAAAAAATTAAGATCAAGAAGATAACAGTGGTTTTTTTTTTTTTTTTTTTTCTCAGTATACTAATTCATTTCTCTCTTTCTCGCCATCAGAAATACTTCCATGTTGTATAGAACGTTCCATTATGGATGATAATGCGCAAAAGCGGTTTGTGTACTTGGGAGCATAGGTCAAAGTCAAAAAGAATTTTTTTCTCGTATATGAAATGCATAAGATATGTGCCAAGGGAAGAATAAAATGAGTATAGGAATTGGCTACCTTGTGATATGTTAATATATTGTCGTAAGTGGCCGTCAATAGCGACAGATTAAAACCTTCCTACTTCCGACAGTAGTTGCTTTATAGGTATTAGTTGCTGTGTAAAATTTAAATACAATAAAAACAAGGCTGTGATATAAAATCGAGTCTTTCATGTCATATATAATTCTTTTGAGAATGAGAATGATAAAATAAGTGACTCACGTGTTAAATTTTCAGATATTAAGTATACACTCTTATGGCAAAGGGATGGAATGGGTATGTGTGTACAAGAAAGATAGAAAATTTTAATGACCACGTACGATGAAGATAAAAGAGATTTTTCTAACTAATACAAAAATGTATATTTATAGTTATAGGGTTCAAAGTACATCGAGATGTCATTGTCTTCTTTGCAATTTACAAGGTAAGTTATAAGGTACAAATACAACTGTATACTATAAAACACACGTCTGAACAACACCATACCAGCAACAGCAACTAGGCCAAGGACCACATGGAAGATTTTTTTTTTTTTTTTTTTTTCTTTTTTTTTTGTTGTTGTTATTTTCATTCTTCAAATAGTGTACATCGATGTCTTGTCATTGAAGCAGTGGTAAGTAAAGAAGAATAAAAAAAAAAGTAAAAAGGTAAAAAGGTAAAGAAATAGACATGATGAATTTACTTTTGTAAATAAAACTACACCGTCCTCGTTCAACGAATATATAAAAATATATATATAGTATGTATACCGTACTATTGATAAAAGTCAGGGCGATAAATCAAGTACATAAAAGTAATTATATTCGTGTTAATTATGTAAATAATTAAATCGCTGTTGGTTTTTCCTCATTTTGTTTTTCATATATATACACACTATGTATATATATATATATATATATATATATATATATATATATGTATAGAAGCTACTACTTGTATATGAAAAAAAAAAAAATAAAAAAAAAAAAGATAAGGCTACCGTGGTGAATTATTATACCTTTGATAGAATAGAGAAATTATTTATTGTTGTGGGAAAGTAAATTTAACGACAAACGAAATTGTTGTTGCAGATATTATAAGTGGTTTGATTGTGTATATATATATATATATATATACACTAAACGTTGCGGTCTCAAGATCAACGTTTAAGATTATATTTATATCTATATATCTATATCTAGCTACCTACCTACTTCTATACTACCTAAGGTAGTCGCATATAGAAATCACGGAGAAAATGTGAAAGCGATAGAAATTACCGCTAGACTAACTAATAGGCAATATCAAAAGACAAAAGAAGAAGAAGAAGATGAAGAATATGAATTAGAAACGAAGAAGAACATGAACGAGAATTTTTTTTATTTAATATTCTGAAATCCCGAGAGCGTGACTATAATACGATCACAAAATGATGGGGGGGGGGGGGGGGCACAGTGATTTCTTTCAGCGATATACACGTGACTGTGAATATATGTATATTTCAAAAGGGAACATAATATGCTGTTATATATATACATTTCATCTTTACACCTTTACACGATAATATGTAGGCAGGATATACAATTTGTTGTCTGTTTTTTTTTTTTTTTCATTTTTTTTTTTTGCTTTTCTTATTATTCGTTAGATGACAAATTCAAATTACCTGATCGATCTGCACTAGTTGAATAGTAAGAATCCCCATTCTGTCCAAACGTGGAACCGAAGTCATTGTTCGTTATCATTGCGTGCCAAACTGTAATGCAAAGAAAATGAGAAAATTAATTTTTTTTCTATTTTTTACATCCTTGTTTATTCTATATTTATTTTACCTGTATATATATATATGTATGTATACGCATCAATTTTTATTTAGTCGCAAAGTGCGGCTGTAAATATATTAGAGATAAACAGATATACTTATATGTACTACTTTATACGCGTTGATATATATATATTATATATATTCAAAAACGAAGGGGTATAAATATATAATAAACAAAAATTGTATTTTCTAATAACAAACTATAGCATCGATTGATGTTTCATTTTACAGCACGAAGTATTAATATTTTTCCTTTTTTTTTTTTTTTTTTTGCCTTCTTCTCTCTCTGATCATTTATAGTTCAAGATATATTTTCAAGTTTCTTAGCAACGACGAATGCAATTTTTCTTACCTCTTTATGTATTTTTATTCATCGTTTTTTTTTTCTTTTTTTTTCTTTTATATATATATATTGTTTTCATGATTTGTTTCATAACCAGTTATACTATACAAACGCATCGATATAAATAGTATACGATATATACAAATGTTAGAATACAAATGAGTTAATAAGGTGTTGGTATTATATAGTTATTATATACCCATATACCGTGAGTATTCATAGAAACGATTCATAGATAAGTGAAAAAACGCCTGCATACAGGCAATTCAAACACATCAAACTATTACGTTTTGTTTCCACGTAGCCAATGCGCACGCATTATCAGAAATAAAACCTAATCGTTTGAATTCTGAGATGACTGTATGCAGGCGTTTTTTGCGAATACTCTCGGTATATATTAGGTATACATTTTATCTACATGTATGTAACACGTGGTATAATTGACAGCAAATCAAACCTCATTTGATAATTAAACTGCTATTAATTTTATAACACATTAATATTGAGTACAGAGTGTATCATATATATACATGTATAGGTATAATATCAGGTTCTTAAAAAATTGTATATACAACTTATTTCCGAACGACATACTAACCCGAATAACACAACTCACAAAGTTTTCCAAACATCAGCGTTCTAAGCCTTATATATTAGTTTTACTCAAAATGCCCCCTCCAATACGTTATACGAATGGAAAAAAAGATTTTTTATTATTTTTGGTTACTATTATTCAAGCCGAAATTATCTCAGCCCGTTTATTTTCAAATTGCATAACAATTCTCGAATAAATGATCAGACAGTTTTTTTTTTTTTGTTCACTACTTTTTTATTGCACAACAATTCGAACTATGATGACGTCGATGAAACAGTATGCTGCGAACCGCGTTTCCTGACTATTCAACACCACTTCCGGCCTGATCAAATTCAACTTACAATACCTACGTTGGTGAGTAGTGGTAATTATTGTCACGTCAATTACATTGTTTAACCCTTTTTGTTTTTTTATCAACAGGCTATACAGCCGTCGAAGGTTCTTCCATTAGTTAAATGAAACACCAACAAAGATTTAATTTGAAATGACGAAATTCCACAGGACGTATAAGATAATAATGATTTATATTACACCGAGTAAAATATACGCAAAATGATATTATAAAATAAATAATATAATAATTACTCACTCATTTCTTTGGCACCCCGTTGATATGGGTCAATTTTGTCAAGATGATCCTCGTCCATGTTTGCCAAATTTCTAAGACCGGATACTAACAAGTTTTTTGTACAATCAGGCATCGATGAATCAGCACAATACTTGGCTACTTGTTTACTGAACACTCTGTACAAATGACTCATCTGAAACAATTGTAAAGAAACATAACATTACATTACATTACATTACATCGGTAATTAGTTCAACAATGAACTTAGCATACACCTCAATGCAATTACATATTTCTTATGTATTCAATTATAGTTTAAGATTTTTTTATTTTCTTTTATTCTTTTTCTCATACATATTATTATAAATATAGTACAACAGGCGTGTACGCAGAATTTCGTAAGACGTATGAAAAAGAAAAAGAAGAAAAATACAAAAAAAAAAAAAAAACAATTAAATAAAAATCATTTCAATTACACAACACGTTGTGGTGTACAGAATTTTTCAATAAACTATATATATACATATACAGATTTGCATATGGAATAATAATGAAAATTTCGAAATTATTCACACTATATTATAATACACTTTCAAATCCGGCAAATCATCCGCATGATTTTATTCATTCTTCTGTTATTCCCCCCCCCCCTTCCTTAATCGTTCAGGTCGTTATAACTTTTTAGTAACGATTAGTGTATATAATGACGTGTGTTGAAGATTTCAATAAAATTCTGGTGAAATTTTCTCGAAAAATTTGAACGCAGTTTTCATCAACTCAGTTCCTCCCATTCTCGGATTTTGAACGAATTCACCCTGTATATGTTTGAAAATTTATTTATATATGAATTTTATAATTTTATAATTTTGTTTTTGATTGTTTTTTTTTTTTTTTTTATTATCATCACTTTCGTAGAAATCATCAAGCCACGTTATATTATATACGTGTGGACTATAATTTAATAGGAAGAGTTTTTTTGGGCTGCACATTCTGTTACTATAAAAGTTTACTTATGTAAACTATAATTAATATTCAATTGGTGTATATGGTGAAACTAGCGAATGTGTAACACTGAAACAGTTACATATTCATGACACATTCAACAGGGGGTGGTGCAGGCAATAATTTTCACAATAAAAATTTCAACGTGTTTAAAATAACAATTGTTACAGTTCGCAGTGTTCGCGACTCTTTACGTTCGATCTCTACTTATACATCGCATATATGTACCTATACACCTTATGTAGTACGCAATAGTTAAGAAAGGAGCACTATAGCTGCATTAATACTGCACTCTTCATAAATTACCCGTTCAAAGAAAAGAAGAGAAAAAAAAAACAGGAATCATTCGAACGTTAAATTTCTATCTTTGAAATACTATATTAGTACACTTATAATTTCGATGTGCGTATGCGTGTTTTTCTTTTTCTTTAATGCATATCAAATAAGTACACATAAGTGGGCGTTTAAAAGTGTTCGAATAACAATTAGCAGAACTGTTAGTAACCAAATACAGTAGCGCACGTTAAGTAACTATAGTGTATAAAAATATCTTATATACAGTGAAATATAATTATGCAGATATAAATTATTTATACCTGTTTATATGAATCTATAAACTATAACCGAAATTTTTACCTATCTACACGAGTGGGACGTATATATATATATATATATAAATGCCGATTCATAGGTCACGATAATCAAATTATATAAATTGCAAATTATTGAGACGTTTAGGTTTATAAACCAATGTCAGTATTGAATTTTTGATTCTATAATGAATTTATCAATAATTCAATAATTCAATACGTACTTGCAGCGGTTTACAAACCGTCTAATATACACACACGATATCTATATATACGAAAGTTATTTTCATTTGATGAAAAACTTAATTTATTAGTCGCCAAAGACGTGACGTAACGTTTAATTGCGATACGTTTTTGCAATTCTAACCGCATTACCTAAGCGGATATGTACCTATATATAAGAATAGCAGTTATTTCGGTAGTCCTGAATCCTGATCTTGGTTTTTTTTTCTTATTATTTCACTTTAAGTTTCTTTTTCTTGATTGAACTTGAACCTAAATGACCGTGAAATTCTAACGAAGGTAAAACAATAATTATTCGATGCTATTATATAGAATAGAAATTTCTTCATCTATTTATTTATTTTTTTTTTGATAAATTAATTTGCGATACAAAAATTGAAGAAATTTTAACGTCAGATCAAGTTCTTTAATTAATTGAAAGTACAATTTGTTAAATGTCAGACAATTAGTCAGGCTGCAGTTTTATGAATTCCAAAAAAAGAATCTTGGAATATATGTGATATCATCGCAAATCATTGATTACTATACTACGATAATTTTTATACGGTATATAATTCGGCTACTTTCTCACGCTACGATCCGTCCATGGCAATCAGAATTTACTTTTAATGACCCAAATTCGTTGGTATATATAAACCGAATCCGGTGAAACTTAATTTCGAAATAACTGTAACGTATAAAAGTACAAGAAGCTGCAGGCATTAATGCTCGAACTTCATCGTGCTATTAATACTTAGTAAAATCATATGTACATGTGTTACTATCAACTAAAATCCTTGACGGACTTTCTGTAAATAAAATAATATGTATATATATATGTATACATATACATGTGTATCTGATTTTTGCGCTCGTTAAACACGATAAATGTATCTGCTTTCATTTGTGTTCCACTTTTTACGCCTGCTAACAATAAATCTTTACCGCATAAACTCTTAGTGCAGCAAGGCGAACGTAGTAATTTCTGTTGCAATTATATATTAACAACGGATAGTGCAAAGTGGACTTGAACTTGTACTTGTACTTGTACTTGTACTCTTGTACTTGTCTACAATGTTAGTACATATACTAGATTTGTACTTGAAAGTATCAGCTATACACATATAGTGAAATTAAATTTATCAACTATAATATATATAATAACAATAATTTAATGACAAGAAAACTTGATGACAAAAAACAAAAACTTACTTTTTCTTCCCTTGATAGGAACTCCCACATTGGTATTGCGGAGCCTTCGATGACTTTGGCAACGCACAGTACAACCGTTGCGGAAATGATAAAACACCGGATATTCATCTTCACTATTAGATAATTGTTCAATATTATATTTAAAAGAACCTGTCTCTCTCTCTCTGATCACTGATCACAGTTTCCCCGTTATTTAATATCAAATATTGGTTTTAGGAGATCTTAAGGATGAAGAGGATGAGGACCTCGGGTTCGGTCGAATGCTGCGGATTTTTTTTTCTTGTTGTTGTTTTTATTAATTAAGGTGAAAATTAACGTCTATAAATCTTAAAGTTTTTCGTAATTTTATAATTTTTGTTGCACGCCACGTATCTACTGGGTGAAGTGTTCGCATAGAACTGTCTATCCTAAGGTAAACCTCGGTTCGTTATATGCCGGGCTTCCTCGACGAAGAATCTCCCACTACGTCGAAATACCGGCCGACCCCGTCCCCACTTTTGCACCAACTCGGCGCCACATAGGAATATATATATATATGTGTGTATTTTTACAGCATCCTGGAGCAGAAGCAGCAGACGATATTCAAGATTCCAGATTCAAGATTCACGAATCAAAAATCAAGAATAAAGAATCAAGAATAAAGATTCGATGGTCGAGGCCCACGCGACACGTATAAACGACACTATTTCATCGGATCGCAACAACCGGCTAGGCTGTTCATATCGGGTATGATAATTACAACCGATACAACTCTAGGCCGGCTGCAGGAATTTGGCAATTATTAGCTAAGGAAAAAGCCGGGATAAGTATGGCTATATCAACGGAATGAAGAGGCGAGAGGGAATTTTTTTTTTTTTAGACGAGACGCGAATTGGGATCGTCTTGGTTTTTTCGCAAGGACGCCGGATCTTATCCGATGACGCAAATGTTTGTCCATCTAGTTCAGTATCAACGATTATATTATATTATATTATATTATGTGGCGGCGCGTGGCTCTTAGGTATTTATTCAATTAATCATATTTCGAATTCACGATATACATATATATACTATACCAATTTCAGGGGACACTACAGATTCGAGTTATCAGACTGAGATCAAGACTAGAACCCAGAATGAGTGTTTCAAGAAAATTCTTGATTAATGATATACAAAATGCAAGCGCAGCTGCATATGAACGCTATGATAAAATATGCCTAGGATTCCTGTTCATCATTCAAAGATAATATAAGAAATAATTGAATGATGAGTCGATGTCTGGAAAAATCGTGATCAACCTGATAATTGAAGCACTATTTTATCTATCGACTTGAAATTTGTGGACTTATTAGTTTCATAGAATCCTTATCATTGAATATATTCAAACTCTGTTTTGTAACGGTAGAATATATGAAGATAAGAATTTTGAATCGTTTATTTTACTTCCATTTAGGAAACAAAAAAAAAAAAAGGGACGAAACTTTTTCAGTCCTTAAAGAATCGGTACAGCGTAAACACAGAAAGTCGAATAAAACAACGTAGTGCCTTTTGACCTTCTGTTCAGAAAATTTCACATCAAATACCGGGAGGGTTACCAAAATTCTGCAATAAATAACATAATGTGGGTGTTTTATAGACGTAAAATAATTTATAATTGATTTTAAAGACAGTGAACCGATCCTCAAGTGCGTCAATGAGATCCTTGGATGCTCCATAATAGTTTTGATCATTTGTTGAAAGTTTGAAAGTATTCGGCTATAAGATACTATCAGCTAACATGGTCATATTTTTGACAAAATTTACCTAAAATGTATAAAACGGGATGAGAAATCTCTTCGGAGTTAATATTCTCGATTTAAGTCCCTGAAAATATAGTTCAGACGTTTTAGATATGGCTACGAGTCTCCTAGGACCATAATTATGCCCACAATGCGTGTCAAATGGGTCAAATACAATTTATAGAAAGTTTTTGATCTCTGATGAATTCGTTGCAGTATTCATCGAGGCATGTTTTACCGTCTGCCCACTTGTATTACTCAAAACTGCAACGTCTTATACCGTGAGGTTAAGTGGAAAGAGCTGGTTCTATGCGCGCAGGCGCTGATTGATTCGAATATTACCAGGGCCGCCAATTTCAGACTTGCCACTAATATCCCTAGAGTCCGTCTGCTATTTGTTTTCGATTATTGTGAAATATAAATGGCGGGAAAATGTGGCAGGAATAAGTTATGTTTGTTGTGAATCTAGCAGACGATAGAACTAGGGATATTACTGAAAAGTTGGTAGAGTTGTTAGTGCGATTCTGCTGGCCAATGATATTCGAATAAATCAACGCCTGCGCGCTTGAAACCAACACTTTTCATGTAACCTCACGGTATACTACTTGGATAATTTCCACGTTATATTAACGCGATGAGATTCAGTCACGAGTCTTTAGTGCGTAACAGCTCTCCTCAAAGTGTGAAAAAAAAAAATATAAGTTTCAACTGGTTTTGCTTGGCAGGAGAAATTCCCAGGAGGAAATGAGCCTGTTCGATGTTCTTCTCACCCAAGTGGCAATGAACTCGTTCCGCATCTTGTATATTTCATCATTTATGTATTGCAATTATTAATTATTCTATACTCAATGATTATCACTTCAATGATTAGTCAATGAACTGCAAATCGATGAAAGAAAAATAAGAATAATTGGTAAATGTCTCTCTCTCTCTCTCTCTCTTCAAAGTTCCTATTTCGCTGGATTTGAAATATATCTGAGAAATTTCTTCCTGATTGGGTAAAAAGTTGCCTACTTTTTTTATTCCCGTTTCGTTACAGATCAGTGATTCTAAAGAGTTCAATGAATTTCTTATCAGAGTGATGATCATTTGAAGCTACAAAACTACCCTATAGATATAATTAAGTTTTCAATAAGTTTCAGGTAAAGATCAAGATGCAGTAGGTGTTGCAGTCGAAGCTATACATAGTATATACGATGCCGTATAAGTTGTATTTTGTATAGTTGGAATGAATTTGCTGTATTTTCTTGTGGCACAAAGCCAGAAGACAGAAAATTGGCTAAAGTAAATATGTATTGCGTGTTACTTAACTAACAACATAATAAGATTGGAGATTTGCAACCGAAGAATAACATTACATAAATTCAACCTATACATACATATACCGAGAATTTTACTTGACTTGAAGCATTTTAACAAACGTTAGAAGACTAAGAAAAAGGATACAATTCACTCAGAAGGGGTGAAAAATTATTCTGTAATAGTTTGAAAAAATTTCGAAGGAATATTGTAAAATGATGTCTTCTCAGGGCAAAGCGATTATTTAATAAATGTATGAAGATATATAAGTTCAGCCTTGTATATACCGTGATAATCAGTTGAAACAGCACGGTATAAACGCGCAGACGCTAAGTAATTCGTATTCTATAGGAATAGCCACTCGTTGCTCAGATAAATCCCTAGGGTAACTGAGCGCGTGATAAGCGGTGAGACGCGTACCGACTCTAGGGACATTTTCGTGTGTTGGCTGGCCCTGTAAGAACTTGAGTGAATCGGCGTTGGTGCCAATTGACCGTGTTGTTTCACCTAACTCTCACGGTATAAGTCGAAGTCTATAAAATCTGAAATAATTTTGAATTAGGTATAAAAATAGGAGTAATCACATGGGGAAAAAAAAAAAAATTAAGATAATCTAATACATTTCTTCAGTGATCGAATTAGTGATTTAAAAAAAAAAATGTATTCTCCTCCCCCTTCCCCCTAAGTTCTAGAAAAAGATGTAACGCTCGTTTATTATGTCGAGGTCCAATCCGAATCGTAATATGTTTAGAATTTATATGTTATGATGCGACGCATTGCGTCATTGAATATCACGTTCTTATCTAAGGTCTTTCGACTGATGGCCTTCTGAAAATATTTTTTAACGTTTTTATCCATTTTTTTATTTTTTTTTATATTTTTTCTTAACGTTTCTTAAGGCCTTTTAGGGCCACGGAAAATTCTGACCATATAACTACGTCACAGTAAAACCGTCTCGTTGCCTGTTGTCTCTTTCAGAGTCTGCTTCTTACGATTTTGGTTTTTTTCCGAAACTGAAGCGTCAGGAGTGTTTAAAATTCATTATTAATTTTTTTTTTTTTTTCATTCGATTCGTAAAAGCCCAGCGGCAGTTATTGCTGTATTATCTATATGGATCGTTATGTAAATTTCAAATTTCCAAGAGATGGATAAAAATACGACTTCATAACGCCTGTTGCGATAGACAATTTATTTACGATCTATCTCCCGCATTTTACTTATGCCGTTGCAAAACAATTTTTTAACAGCACACCCAGGAATTCGAATGTTTACCAAATTTATACTCCCACCATTTATACCTACATATTCGATGCCACACGAATCGACAGATCATTACGCATCTAATTAATACGAATTGCTTGATCACAAAAAAGAGAGAAGAAATAAAAAATAACAAATTTAATGATAAATAAAATGAACAAAACGATGCACAATCATTTATCCCCACCATTAATATGCGAATAGAAAATTTCTACAGGATATCGAATAATGTCGACAGTCCTTTGTTATTTTTATTTGCTGTTTCATGGTTTGTTCATTAAAAATGTCAACGTGAGAGGTAAAGAGGGCAACGACCGACTACTAAACTAAACTTTCGTTGAAAATATACGCATTGAGCTTACGTATGGTTTAATATAAAGAGCCTTTCATTTTTCCAATCTAAGAACAGCTGATATAGGTGTAGAAAATTTTCACTATTATAATTCCTTCGAAAAATTGCAATGGAACAAAAATCCTGTAATGAGTTAACGATCACGTTTTTTTTTTTAGCACGTTAATGGGGTCAGGATTCAGGACTATAAATTTAGCTCGAATTTTTATGACCTAAGATTATAATTGCCATAAAAATATCGACTAATTAAAAAAATTCCTGAAATTCCTGAAATTCTTAGCTTTAGTAATCATTTTTCTTTACTTTTTTCTTTTTTCGACAAAAGATCTTATCTTCTAACAGATTATGCCCAAGCTCATTGTCGTAGATGGATTATTCTACCATATACAGTCAGATGTCAAGGTTTGGGTTCTCGTACTCCTCCTATATAGCTGGGGAAATATATTCTATTGACATTTAGAATCTCTTCCTGATTTCTTCTCGCGTTATTGCAATGATAGAAATTCTTGAAAAGTAACAATGATGATCCTTTGCGATTAAATTATTACTTGGAATCTTGCGGGTATATTGGAATACTATAATCGGATCTAATGCAGACTGTGACATAAGCATCTAATGGGACTTTGCACGTCGAAATATTGCGTTTAATTATTATTGCATCCGTATTACCGTAACAAATATCAACATGAAAGCTTTCTTCGCATCATCGATGATCATTATTAATTGCGTAATTAAACAATAAAGAATTGGAATTACAAGGTTCGAATTCTTGGCGTATAATCGCTCGTCAGTAATTCATATTCTCATTTAAAATTCCATAAAATAGAATTTGCGAATTGTTATTTCGTATAAGTATAATAAACTGAAACGTAATTGTGGGTTTAAGTTTTGCTGGTACGGCGCAGTAAATGATAATGAAATATGATCGAAAACAATGAGTTGGTTTCGGAGAACACAATGAGAAATTTTATACCGTGTATCGTTTACCATTCTTAGTAATTTCATTATCATTTTACCATTTATTATTATCTACAAATTTTTGCATTCAATTTCAATCCCAATTCATTATTGCTTCTATATTCCGAATTATAAGTAAACCTAGTCCAATGCCATAACGCCAAAGGAAGTTGAATTGTAAATGGTTAAAATTTGTTTGAAATAAGAAGTTAAATAATTTACGATGAATAATATCATGAGATTTACACGTGTTATTATACGCAGAATGGTTAGAAATATAATAAAGGCAAATAATATAAATTCTGTAAAATTCCAATGTTAGAAAATAAATTTAAGTCCGAATTGCATGAGTCACAACGACTTGTACATTGGAGAAAAAAAAGGAAAAAGGAAACTGGATCGAAACCGACTATAGCCTGGTGTGAAACTATCCGGAAATCTGTATGAATTAGATCAAGAACAGTGAAATTATTATGGAGTTGTTAATTTTGAATTTAAAATTAATGACACCATTCCGAAGACAGCAGTCAGTACTGTTAATTGGTATTTGGTTATTTGTGGCCCTGATAGGTCAGTGACAAGCCGTTACCTTTCTCCAAGACCATGAATAACTCGTACTACTAATGCAGGTAATATACTATTTCGGAATACAGCTTCAGGTTAGACCCTCAATCTGCGTCATTGATACGTCACACATAGGTGAGTCGTGACGTAAAGTTATAGGTACATAAATGCTTGATGACAAAAACGTGGGTTCGTTTAGTATGAGATTTTCTGAAATCTGTTTGATTGCTTTCGATGATTCACTGCTCAAGTATCGCACGGATAGCAAAATACACTTTTAACGGGACTTTTTCGAAAAGAAACTTTAATTCGTTTATTATAATATCATCGTTCGAAATGGCATCGCGATTTCGAAAGCATCGTAGCAGAAGGTTTCTGGTTCATAGAACATTCGGAATTTCAAATTGGTATCACTGATGGAGAACAAGTGAACGAAGGGCATGACGCTCTTTGATTTCCAAAAAGCGAAAATGTTTCGGGTGTTTTCATATTCATCAAGTACAACGTCAGCAATAACGATTATTCGTTACAGAGCACGCTTGATAAAAATCTGTAAATTTTATTTTCGCTTTTTTGAAATCGAAGTGTGCCATGCCCTTTGTTCACTTGTTCTCCATCACTGATATAAATTTCGCAATAATCGGATGTGTTTTCGCTGAGAAACAAGGTTTGAAAAATTCCAAGTGGGAAAATCGTGTTCTCATTTCTTCTTAATTTAGAAGCTAGAGGCATTAATCCAAAAAAAATCAAATTCTTAGAAGATATTGAAATTATTATATCCAAGAATTGGGGACATTGGAATAATAAGAAGAAAAGGTGTGGAAAGAGGGGGAGTTTACCCTTCGGACTTCCACATAAAGAAGAAGAGAAGAACCCGGAGCCCGTAACGTCGTCTCGGCGCCATGAAGATTCCAGAATTGATTATACCGAGTTCGTACACCGGTGATGATACGCCGACGAAAGATATGCGGCGAAATGTCAATCTGGCGCCGTGGCCGGTTCTATGCTTACAAGCCTCACCAATTTACGTCAGAGACATTATAAACCGCAGCTACCGATCGTCCTACCCACCTCTCTGATTCTAAAGACCCATAGAGGCAATAGATATCGCCAAATATCGTTGTAAATTTTTCGAATGGTTATTATATCGTAACGCCGTCTTGGAGCCAGATTCGACGTTTACTTGTTTACTAATTTTAATTGCTTTATGAGATTTTGCGGTATACTCGAGTTCCTGACCAGAAAAAAAAATAAAAAAAAAAAAACACACAGGCTACATATAGTGTAGCCAGGCAAATCAGTCACTAATAGATAAACCAAAGCCATTCTGCTTTATAATATAGCTTGAAATGTTATCGTTTTGGACAATTATCAACGTGAAAACTATCACGTTATTTAGATCGGTTTAGAATAGATTTTGACGAATTTCCGTTCGGATTAGTGAACGAAAAAGTATACGAAGAGCCCTCTCGTATCGTACTTAAAACACACATTTCAAGAGGCTACACTGCAACCGGTTTTTATTTTATGAGCAGCGGAAATGCTACCGAATTACGCAATCCCAAAGTATCCGATGTCGTTAATATCAGTGACTATAAAATATTTTACATTTTCAAACCGCGATTATGTCCTTGTATAATATTTAACCTTCTACGAACCTACAGGATGCCAATACAATTCGCAAATTTGAATTATCTCAAGATTCTAATAAAACTATGGAATATCGATCTTTAAATCAAATAAGTTCAAACTCCAATTACAGATAATGTTTTACAGATGTTTATAAACGAAGATTTGTAACGGTCATGCGCGAGCATAGTGGTTGCTTCGCTCCCTGGCGCCACCTGGAATAGCGTTGCGTAACCAATCTCAAATACGTGTGTTTGTTCCAAATAAAATCGCCGTTTCTATAAAACTGTTAATTTTCTCAGACTGCCAAATCGGAGTGCAGCCTGGGAATCCCCTTCAGCTTCTCATCTTTATATAATATTTCATGGTTTCCATAATGGTCATAGGTCAAGCTCAAAATGAACTCTGTATTCACGGTCTGTTGGATAATTGGCACGTTTTAGTTCCCATAGTGACTCCGGACGCAGATGAGTATCCGGGTATAGTTGATTGTATACAATTATCTATATCTACGTATATATATGATAGCGTTTCGTATAGTTGGGTATAATGAAACGAATTCCTGGGTTTTGCCGCGGACAAATCGCGTGAATATTACTCATAGTCAAATACTGTCAGTATAAATATAGAAAAATATACAAAATTTCTAAAAAATATTTTAGTAAATATTTCGGCGTGTACAGATGCCGCTACAGTTGTTAACGGGTCATTAGCTCAATTCCGAACTCCTAATTAATAGGCAAATTGGATAGAAAAAAAAAAAAAAAAAAACGTTTTTGATCAATAAATCGAGAATAAATAGTATACAGGGACTACGGAATTTCCCATGATTTAAAAAGCGGATTATTACAGGGTATACAGGGTGTAAATAATTTTTATCAAATTATTTACACTGTATATAGCAAGTCATGACTGAATCTTGTGACCAAACGTTGATGATACTTTGATAATGATAATTTACGCAGGTTCAAAACATATCGATGAATGTATGACGTCATATACTATACTAACCCACTATACTTCGTTGATTTGAAAATATCTTACAATTAGTCAGGTACGCGTCATCGTTATTCGGTTTTTAAAACGTACGTATATGTAGTACCTACGTCATATATTAAATGATTATAG
This sequence comes from Tenthredo notha, assembly GCA_914767705.2. Taxonomy (NCBI): domain Eukaryota; kingdom Metazoa; phylum Arthropoda; class Insecta; order Hymenoptera; family Tenthredinidae; genus Tenthredo; species Tenthredo notha. The sequence goes on from OU611916.1 coordinate 5,201,641, forward strand.
TGATTACCTCGGGGCTACTGGCCCAAACTATTTTGAATGAGTTCGTTTAAAATATGAAAAATAGCATGATTTTCAAATGCAATTAATTTTGACGCTCATTTGTTTAATTTAATGAGAAAGTAAGGGAAATAAAAATAGAAAAAAAATTTTACGAACAACATAACAAGGAAGTAAACTATAAAACACTTCTAGGTATATAGTTTCCACGGATTTTATTTACGCTCATATTGAAATTTGTCGTCAAAAAAAAATTGTTGTAAATAAATTGAAATAAATAAAATAAAAGAATTGTGAAATAAAATTTCTGACACAAAAATAGACTTGAAATTTTTATCATTCTTGTAGACGTCTCTTTAGATCCGGTTAAACACCGTTTTAGCACGAACTGCATGATATCGTTGGATGAACTCTATTAATCGTATTTCTCGACCAAATCGTATTACTAGTATTTTATTTTATTTTTTTTATGTTTTTTCTGTTTTATTTTTGATTCGATTTTAAAATAAATTGGTCTAGCCGACAGAAAACTATTAGGCTCATCCCACACCGAGACGATTGACGCACGAGCTCCTTTTTAGGGCCAGAGCTGAGACATCAATTTGTGGATAGTATATATATATATATTCTTAATCGATTATATATCGAGACATGTCCATAATATATCTTTTACAAAGCCTTTAAATCAAGCACTGAAATTCCTTGGTCAGAGTTCTTGTGTTAGCGGTTTGTCGAATGCCACTGGCGCCAACGATCATGTATACCTAACAGACATCAATTTTATTGGAATGCTGACTGTTCTCTTCTTTTCATTATTTTTTAATTTTTTTTTTCCTCTTCTTCTTATCTCATACTTGCCAACAAGATAAAAATTTCAGAATCCTGTTCGTGCGATGCGATATAATTAATCAAACGAATTTTTTTTACGAGCAACACCTAAATTTCAATTTTTTTTTTTAAACATTTGTGAAAAATGTACAATTAGATGTGTTCTCATATCGAGTTTAAAACTTGTTATAGTTAATTAGGGACCTTTGAAATATTCTGACAAATATAGTTTAAATCTGTCTCTGAGTCAGGTGAATTTCGTATACATTTTTAACACACAGCTGCCTATGTGGAACAGGAACTTAGCAGTTATAAACGATTGAGGATTCCCCAGCAATACAATCTTGAAAGTCATTTCATTATTTTACCAAAGGTCTGCAGCATCAGGCTCAATGGAATGTTAAAATATTCTCAAAAATGTGATAAAAATACGTTCCTTTTTTTTTTTTCCCCCTTTCTTCTGAAGAAATTATCTGTCCCCTGGTCAGAGTGGTAAAAAAAAAAAACATTAATCAAACCATAATATGATGTGAAATGAATCTTTTATTTATTCATTTTTCATCCGGTTTTTTATTTCATCTTTGGTTCTCTTTTTATCTCTAAATCTTTATCGCATGTATTGTATTACGTATATTTTGTGAACCTTTGAACACGGCGAGGTTACATGATGTGTTGTTTTTGTTTTTTTATTTTTATTTTTTTTCATTTTTGTGTTTTACCACAGGGAAATGAATAAATGAATGGAAAATATTAAAAGACACATCAACACTATTATATACCTATACCGATTATACCAGCGAGCAAAGTTCAACATATAAGAATTTCTTAAGGCGGTCAATGATCGACGCTCGATTTAATTTCCTGACACCACGTGGCGCTACTAGTAAACATCAAGATCACTGACACTTGGATCTGTTGCACTAGATGGCTGTGATGATGATAAGACCTCACTTCTTTGAATTTCTTTTTCACTATGTTGTCTATGCGGTATATTTTCATATTTAATTATTATTCTCATCATGATTCTATTTATGATGATGTTGAATTTCAATATATCATAATAGGCAAATGACAATTGCGATATTTCCTGAGTTGAATGTCAGTCGGTGATGATAAGTTCAAAGATATAATGTTCAGAAGTGTAAACTTCATAATATACTGCAGTATGTAGAAAGACCCAAACGTTTTATAGATAAGATGAATTTTCAATGATCGTGTAATGACCTTTAACTGCTGTGGCATTAATATGTCGCTAAAATTCCTAAAGATTCTAAGAATCGCGACTCCTGTCGGGACGCTACCGCAGCTTTATACGGAGATTAAAAATCGGAAATCTACCGATTTTCGAGGACAAGTTTCGAGTTAAGACCTCGTCGTGTCATAATTCGCGGCGTAGCGACGCCCCGCGGCCATGGCAAGGACGTCGGGCTTCCGTCGAACTCTTAATACGCGATCACGTTGAAATACATAGTAAACAACTTGAGAAATTTACATTTTTCTTCTTCTTTTTGTTTTTTTCTTTTTTTTTTTTTAATTTTTTTTCTTTAAACCGCTGTTCATTTTCCCGGCAAAAAAAAATATTCTAATCACATATTATCTCACTTACATTCATTACGTGACATTTGGATCACGTGCAAGTATATGAATAACGGTCATATACATAGGTATTGCGTATACTTCTAATTGATGAGAAAAACAATAGTTATTAAAACCTATAGGATTCAAATTTTGGAAACAAAATAATAGTCAAATGGAAAAAAAAAAAACGTCGGCGATACGTTGCATTTAATGATATAGTAAAGCATGGATAACATATTGCTGGCAAAAATATGGTTTTGTCTGTTTCGCATGAAGAATCGGAAAAAAAAAAAAAAATTGTATTGTGTATCAAGAATTTGATATTGGTTAACATGATAGAACTCAAGGGCTAATATTATACTAAAATATTATGCGAATATCTCGAAGGTTTGGTAGGTAATAAAATAAAAAAAAAAATTCAATTGATCGATGGTCGACATTCATCATACAATTTTTTTAAACGTAAAGACAGATCCAGTAATAGGTTGAATAATAAGAATAAAAAAAACGAACCGATGAATTATTGAAATGTAATTTCCTGAACTCAACGATTGTCGTTTCGTCGATAATTATTCGTATGAAAATATAATGGCTTAATTATATTAACGTGGGAGAAATATAATTTATGTTGGTACTATTTAAAAACATCATTTTTTCAACCGATTTTTCTAATTAATCAGTTGCGTTTTATAATAGTAATATGAGGACGTAACAAATAATGATAATAATAATAATAAGAAAAAAAAACATTGAATAATGATAATTCAAAATCGGTATATCCATCTCTTTATGTAAAATTTGATTGTGTAGATTTATTTCATTAGATATAGAGGAGAATAGCTTGATAATAATTTATAAATGTAGGATATAGACCCAGTCAAACTTTATAATTTATGAAAATCGTTTAGTTATTTTCAAATGAATATCTAACGATAAAAGAAATATAATATATAGCCAAAGTTTCCGAACGATTCAAAAAGCGATAACAAAAAAAAAAAAAAAATTTGTAAAATAAGAACGAGAAGTGAATTCCGAAAGACAACATTACGTAGAAAATTTGTCCAATCTCTTTTTCTTACAAACTGAACAAATTCTTCGAAAATTTGTTATTCCAGTAAAAAAAAAGAAACAACTTTGACTGTACAGTATTATAAAAATGCAGACGACTAATTTTGAAGAATTGTGATCACGATGTGTTACAGAGATTTGTCGAATAAAAAATGTTCGAATATTATCATTCGAACAGAAAAATCATTCGACGATTGTATATATATGCTGCTTGCACCGGGGTGATCATACTCTTCCGTATGACACGTGTCTACCTATCTGTCAGGTGAGAATAGCTTAATGTGTAGTCGTAAAGTAATTTCAGGAATTCCCTGCGAATTTCTCGTGACAAATCGAATTGCGTCACCCACGCTGAGAGGCTGGCGCACCTGCCCACGTATTCGTTAATCCAGGTATTCACAGAGCTCTAACTTTAGCGATCCTGTTTCTAGATATTCCTATTCCGAGGAATAACATCGTAAATTCTGCGACTTATATTCTGATTATTTATTTTCATTATTATCATTTTTACCAAAAGTTGACGACTTCATGATGGTCTAAAATGAAAGAAAAAAAAGCCCAGTCTAAGACCACGTGACCTTATCTACGAAATGACAAAAAAAAAATCTGGGCCATTAACAATTACAAAAATTTTATCCATGACAGAATATGCAACTCCTAGTATCACAGACTTCAAACAAGATGATGTAATGACGTATACGTAAAGCAGAATATGATCATTAGATGATTCAAAATTTTCCCGATGACTGAGATGATGTCATGTTTTTACCGCGCTTTGCAGCGCGCATGCTACTTCATCTGTTGGAGTTTACCATCGACATCAATCAATCGTTGAATGACTAACGAGGCCTTAATTCAATTCACCTCAATTGACTGAGAGTACCGCCGCCTTTCGGCACAGGTTATACTAGATTCTATTAAAAGATGAAAATTATTGTGCCTTTTAAGTGTAAACGTGTATAGAATTTCACACTTACGCCAGTTTTGCTTTTTTCTTCTTCTTATCTAATTTCCTGGGATTTACTCATCGGACGAAACGTCTGTACTTAGATCACAGCATCACTATCTATTTTTAAAAATCGGTCATTTATACTAGCTACGTATATCAACAATTCACAGAACGATAATACAAGAGAAGGACGAAGCTCGCCGATGACTATGATCATTCGTCAGTAATCCGTCCGAAAAAATTTCACCAATTTTATTCATACATAAGATCAGTATATAAAAATAGATGCTTACTAGTAAATGCGAAATAACTTTACCTAATCAATAATTATTAACTTCTTACAGTAAATACTAACAGGAAATTATCATACTTAGCGGGAATTTCCTGTCCGAACGCCTGAAATCGGCAACTCTTGTCCCATTCATGCACACATGTTGCCATAAAATAGGCCATTCTGTACTGACTTCGGTCAATTGATGATGTTATGAAAAATGTTGTTTAAAATATCTCAGGCTTTTTTTGTATTCGAGAAGGTAATTATCGTCATTGAAATCTGTCGTTATACCGTGTGATTATGGGGAAATTACAGGTTTCAAGCGCGCAGGCGCTGATTTATTCGAATATCATTGGCCGGCAGAATCGCGCTAGCAACTCCACCAACTTTTCAGTAATATCCCTAGTTCTGTCGTCTGCTAGATTCACAACAAACATAACCTATTCCTACCACGGTCTGTCGCCATTTGTATTTAACAACAATCGAAAACAAATAGCAGACGGACTCTAGGGATATTTGTGGCAAGTCTGAAATTGGCGACCCTCGTAATATTCGAATAAATCAGCGCCTGCGCGCTTGGAATCTGTAATTTTCACATAATTGCACGGTATATTTTCGCGCCAAAAACCTGACGGATCTAAAGTTTAAATTTGAATAGAACTATCAGCACGCGCGTTGGATGTTATCGTGTTAATGACGTTAAACAATTGATTAATTAAAAATATTTCAATAGTTTTGTTGAATATAAGTAAGTAACATGAGATCATCAATTATAACGGATAATTATTTGAATAGCTACGCGATGACCGTTGTACATATCTTTTTGGAACAAAAATATAATAAACACATTAAATTTATTCTGTTATTTTGTAGCTGGTAGACAATTGACGTATGTATTATGCAGACGCGGTTAATACGGCAATCTGGCAATAAAGAAGAATCAATGTTTTCTACAGCTGGTCTTGTCAATGCCTATACATATATGTATATCTATATGTAAATCGCCTAGATAGCATTGACCCTATTGTAATCGGTGTTCTTCACGTGTACAGTGTCTTGTGACGTCATACATACATCGAGTACCTAGGTCTCCTGCGATAGTCACGTAGGGCAATTATCATAGCTGATTTTGCGGTATTCAGTTATTAACTTAACGACGATAATAATCAGCTAAATAATTAACGGTGCCTCATCGCATTTTTATAGGCAATGAGCAATAAAAAAATAAAAAAATAAAAAATATTTCTGTATGGTAAATGATTGAGAATTTCAAGTTACTTATTTAGAAACTTGACGATTGATCGATAAATTGTAGTTTGTTATCAATTTGAAAGAAAGAAAAGAAAAAAGAAAATAAAAGTATTGTTCTTCGCAATTTTCTGCAGTTATTTGCATTATAGAATCACTTGAAGATGTATACGTTAACTTGGGGCGGGGTTTAGTATTTAAGTAAATCTGACAGACACGGATGGATAAGCGTTGATGCGGTAATATTCGAGGTAAGAAGGAAAAAAAATTCCACCAAAAGATACGAAGAAGAAAAAGAGAGAAAAAAAAAAAAAGAAAAGGAACATATTTACGTTATAAGTTATGAGGCATTTAACAGGCAATGTGGCAAAAAATATTGGTCTCCTTGGCAAGGTCGTCTACTCCTTCTCCGCGGCGCCTGCCGGACTTTGCGTTACTATTATATGGACACATGCACACACACCCACATATGGTATATTCATGCATAATGAATACGTATTATATCTACGCACCTTTACATTCGAGAGTTGTCACCAGTTTCTGTATAATGAGAGAAAAATAAACGCAATAAAAAAAAAAACAACAACAACAAAATACAAGTCTATATACATGGTGTAGTAAAATTACCTACTTATATTAATCTGACCGTTAGAATGTGATTTGTAAAAATTGAAATCGAATTTCGAGAGTATAATATTTTTCAAACAGGACCGCGTTCAAGTAGACCAATCACGGTGTAGTTCTCGCATGCTGCGCGTGCAGATGGGAAAAGACGCGAATCGCCTAAGCCTACTGACTGGCTGAAATATTCCGCGACCGTTACTCTTTGCTAGAGTCAAGCACTGATTCATCGAGTCAACTTAAACTTGGTCCCATTTGAAAACTATGATACCCTCGACTTTTTTTTTTTTTTTTGCTGACATAATATCGTCTCAGATTTTCATTTCATTCATTCCAGCAGCAAAATATTTGCGAAAAATTTCTATATAAGATGAATATCCTGTAAAAACAGTTAAAAAAAATATATCTCGCGTTTCTTTGATAACGATTTTGATTTTAAATTGCGCATATTTGTACACTGCGAATACGTGAGTCCTGTAAAGTTCGAATATTTTGTTGAATAGAAAAAAAAAATAAACAAAAAAAATATGAAAGACTCGCTTGCAGTGTGATTTATGAAAGTTCGTGTGCATACACGTGGGGGGGAGGGGGGGCGGCTGGATAAACGGGTAAACTGTCGTATGTACTTAATTTTGACAATATGGTAGGATAGATAGTGGCATTAAGTCAGATCAATTAAATGTTTGATTGCATCTCTTGAGTTACGAGTTACTGTGGTTTAAGGATATTTATTACAGTACCGGATTCCTGAATAAAAAATCTATTTTGATTTCTGTGGAATTCGTATCTTAACCCAGCGATTTATTTCAAACCAGGATGTTCGAAAATGTTATTGGCTATTGCTACTATATACAGACGCCGAAAATTTTTATAGCAGTTTTGACCGACATTAATATTATAAATTTAATCACGAACTAGCTCGAAATTGATAAAAAAAATGTTTTTTTTACGTTCTATATAACAGATGCCGAAACATATATACCTACACAGTAAATTATAACTTGATAAAGAAAAAAAAAAAAAAAAAAAACAACAAGATTTAAACAACACGCATTTTATTCTAATAATATAAAAATTTATGCTTAACATTTTTGTTGTTTGGTGGGTGCTATCCTGATTGCTAATATAACTTAGAGGAATTTCTTGCTGACAGGCTTTTTTACGAAAAGTAAATTATCGATGCAAGAAAATAACCAGGTTTTTAATTTGAATACCAAGTGAAAAAGCGCGTTGTATAGCCCGTATAACTTGGCGCCAAGACGGCGCGACAACAAACATCTTAAAAGGCAGATGCGATCGGCCAAAAGACCGTAACAGTTCGGAATTTAAGGTATTCACAAAAACTCACTCGATTAATCACAGATAAGGAATTAATAATGATTAAATTTCTAAATAGCCTTCTACGTATTTTGCGACTGGTTTTAGAATCCGAAGCCAACGCGTACTATAATATGACCATATTTAACTATAGATGGAATTATGTCATTTGCGCACGCATGAACGCATCGTCTTCAATTTAACTAAATGATATTTTGCCAATTATTATCAGTTTATGAAAAACTAACCAAGACTGTGAGTCTATAAATCGAAATATTGGCGTTCCCATGCGTCACTAGACTATCAAGTATCTTGTAAATCGGTGGGATTGATTGAAAAACTGTAACAACAATTCAATTATTTTTAAAATAGTATCATGTTTGCGAACACTTCGAGTTTTTACGCTATGAATATTGCAAAAACTTGAATTCGTACACTTACACATTAGCATACACGTGTAACACCACACTTTCGATAAAAAAAAAAAAATATATATATAGCTTAGTTATATCTGGATTCTTAAATTTATTCTCATTATAATTTATAACTGCAACTTCGAACGAAAAAGGTCTAAAGCTGACCGAATGTCTTAATCGTTAGACTAAACCCTCATCGCTTGATATATCTCTCAGAAGTGTTGTATATTCGTCTCATTTTCTTTTTTTTCAATCTTAATCAGTCCAAACTGCAGTTTTCTAATTCCAGAGATTCCATCGATAAAGAAAACGTTATTAATCCTACTAAGCCAGTAGCTGCGAAAGTAATCATACAGACCGATACAACCATCGGATGAAATTAATAAACCATTAGACCATATTAGTAACCAGAATAATTTCTCACTTATTATATTTTATCAAATTATCTGGGTGATCGTTATTTCATTTTTTATTCTAGTCCAAAAGTTTTTATTGTAATCCTAGCATTATTATATGGTTTGCTTCGTTCATCATGTGTACAGCTTACCAACAGATAATGATAGGCAATGATAGTGTTGAAACTAGAACAAAAATCAAAATTGAGACTAGGAGGGCAATGAGATTGTTGATGAATTGATTATTATTTGTTATTCCAATTTAATGAGGCTGAATTTCCTTCCACAAGCCTGAAACTATGATAAAAATTCGGAGCTATACCGGTAAAGAAAACGGCAATAATTCTACTTACCATGTGGACATTCGGGCGAGATTTAAAGTTACAGAAAATCTGTGGAATAAGTAGAAGAAGAAGAGCTCTGAAATGCGACATTAAGTAACTGGTACGATCAGTTTCTGTGGTATGAAGTAAGTGCAGGATAAATGAAAGATCACTATGATTGACAATAAGTGTAAAAAAATATATTCAACATCTAGCAATACACCAATTCTCGTAATGTAAATAGGTATTCAAATTCAGTATCACATAACTAACAAAATATGAAAATATCAACATCATCATTATCAAATATAAAAGCTTCGCAATTCCTCCATTACTTTAAAATTCCTATTAGTCATAGCTACAGCTTCTCTGTGAAATAAATTCTCAAATTACTTGCTTTTTATATTAAAAACACGCCGTTTGGATGGCACATAAAATTTCGTTAAATCGTAGATTACCAGTTACTAGCTACCTCTTCATCAAATACACCGAACCCACAGGCATCTGGCTTATAGTTTTCATAAAATCATGAAGTCACTTCGAATCATCATCAGCGACGACCATAAGCGTGATTAGATTGATGAGCTAAAAGGATTACTTTTAATGTCATTAACAGTCAAATAACAAGAATCTGAGTATTAATTGCATTCCAATAACAAAATATTGATCAACATTGCTAAATACTTACGCTTATAGAACTCCGCTGGAAAGGTAACTTCTGGCAACAGTTGATGAATTTTTTGAAGCACAGATGCAGTCGGTGCCAAATTAGCATCAATGTTCCAGATCTGCGGACAGATATCAATTTTTTCCACTTTTATGGTCAAACAGATATCTAACATAATTTTGGTACTTATGAGAATGAATGAAATGATGTAGACATCCAGAGTAGATTGAATCATGATAAATAGACGATACGACGAGCATACCTGTATCAAATCATCTCTATCCCTGATTGAGACTGTGATACCACATATTTCGTCACCCTTTGCCACACTGTCAGAAAATTGTTCACCAATTGCAGCCAAGACAATTTCCTTCCATACTCCAGCCTATGTTATGAAATAAATTAGAATTTTATAAGCTGTGTGAGAAAAAACCCCAAGTTTATGCTCACCGTATCATATTTGTGACATTTCAGTCTCCATGTTCCTCCGCGTTGATTAACAGGTTCCTCCCACAGAGGGTATCTTTCATCTCTCATTAGATGATAACTGTATCGAACCTTTTTTTGTGAAAAAAGAAAAGAATTAGGAATCGTAAGTCTTAAAATTTGAATTTAGCTGAACAGATAAAAAAAAAATACAATAAAATAATCAAACAGGAATAATCCCTGACCTGAATATCCCCTGCATCCGGTATGTGATTGAATACCGCCCAAAAACTCTGCACTGTGTTTACAGTGTAAATTTTTTTCAAATTTGCCTTGTATTCTTCTGCTGTTGTGCCTGAGATGGCTCTGTTGAATAAAAGTTTGAAAATATCTTACAATTCTCGCTTCTTCCAAAATCAGTCGGATAGATTCTAGAACCATTCGGTTATTCATGAGTAATTCTGATAGTTGAAACGTAAAATGAAATATTTTACCGACATTCGGATCCGTAGTTTATACATGGGATATTTTCTAATCGTTATATTTCGATTGTAACCGTTATTAATTCATTCCTTTCAAATAATGACTGTTAAAACGAAACTACCAATCCCTTTTTTTTAAATGACTAATTATGACAGTTTGAATTTCCTTTGTCATCTATAAACACTAACAGCTCATCGACGGAATTGAGATCCGGTATACATGTTTATCTCAAGTTTGCAAGCACAAAGTATTTTAATCTTTATCTCATATGTGCATATGGACCGTGGCCAATTTATACAATAATTTTTGCTCTATTTTTTGCCAAAGTTGAAAAGCGAACAGTTATTGCATCCTGCTTTTCGCCTATTCTTTATTAAAATACATACGTGAGTATATAATTTGTAATAAATATATTTGCACTGTAAAAAAACAAAAAAATCAAGTAGCTAGCAACAATGTTGACATGAACATTGTGAGATAATTACGATCAGTTGGCATTTGAAGATTACTTATCTATCATAAATGTTATTCAAATAGATTCGTACTTGTGTAATAATTGTTGTTTACACAATTTCGTATGTTAGAAGGTCATATTAGACGTGTTAGCTATAGCAACAGAAATCATATCCAATGTGAAGATTTTTCATTTCAATAGTCTTGACATTTCTTAATAAATGCAGATTTACATATAGGAATTACAGGAATGGGAACGGCGAGATTTATTGAATATAATTACGCATTATTAATGAATTGCAAGTACTATAATCGTTCAATCGAAAAGCTTTGCGGACAGTAACGATTCTTTATTGTTCGGAATTTTAGATCGAGAAATAAAGAAGCATCATAATGATCAATCAGGCTTAGAATTAATGGTGTATCATTCAAATTAACAAAGTCATCTGTTAATGTATAAACATCCTTCGCTTTCTATACCTATATACATATCTATGGATAATGACAGTCGAATTTTGATCATCGTCTGTTTATAACTCACTTGTCCAGCCAAAACGTCCATGATGTTTGTAGTGGTATTCCGCACGTTTCATGTTCTTTTATTGTTTCCACAGTAACGTCCGAGAATATTGGTGATTTTGACAAATCTATAGCGGGAACATCTTTCGAGCCGCACTTCAGCGCCGCCATATTGAATACAGCAACTGCAGTCTATTATCAGCGCGTCACATGACCTATCATGTGATCATTTGACATCTACCAGAACCTCTGGTGATGGATCAGACAATCACCGTACTAGCTACAGATTGGCTGTTACGATTACAGGAATCTTCATAAGAAATCAATTGGTTAGATAAAGGTATGTCTATCCCTCTATCGAACCAATTGATTTCTTATTAGAGGCGTGAGGCAGCGTTTACGATGTAAAGAAACTGAGTAATTTATTCCATGAATGGAAATCGATTGTCGCATCCTATGACTTGCTACAGGGTCCAGTCTTCGTCATCAATGAATCCACTGCAGAATCACCTGACTTGCAACAAAAATCTGTGCTTGCAGTTGGTTGGCTGTTTAACATATCAATCAACGTTATATCGTTGACTTAGTAATGTTGACTGAAGATTGGTATTTCATACTATCCTTTAGTTTTTTATAAATAAAACCTCGCACCGTATCTCAGGAGATTCCAAAAGATTTTAAATGATATCAGAAAATTTCGTATAGTATTTAGAAAAAATTCGATCAATTTTATAGAGAAGAATAAACCAGATTTTGAGAGTGGTGTCGGTTGAATTAGGATAGTCATCTGTCAACGATATCCAACTGAATGACTGTTGTATGCACTTTTTCTGTTGAAAAAAATTATTCAAACAACGCAAGCATGTTTTACTCGTTTTTCATTCTCGATTTCGGTAGACAAAATAACCGTTTGCGCGTCGGTCGCAAGGAGTCAGTGGTGGGAAGCACGGAATGGTACAAATGAAGGCACTTTAAACTCCTAGGATTAAAAAGTGCGTATTATTGTACTCTGCGCATGCGCATTGCGTTGTTATTGTATGTAGTTCGTCCAATTTGGATCGAGCATAAACGAGTGAAGCATGCTCTTGTTGTATAAAGTATAGTGTGCACCAAGGAGGCAAAAGCTCTTTTTACGCTGAACGTTTAAAAAAGACCTACTTTGCCTCCTTGGTACACAATGTACTATTTACGAACGCATATTAATCTGGCTGACCAAAACAATTTGTTGAATTAGCAAATTGGTGGTTTTGAACAGAGCAGATCCACTGATCTTGCGAAACTCTGAAATCGAAACCTCTCTAAAAAAGGGAAGGGATGAGTCTTTGTCTGACCATTTCATTCCTCATTATGGTTCCAAGGAAAACAATCATTTTTCGAAAAAATGTCTAAGTAACTTTCGATCCCAATTTTGACAAGCATTAACTCCGCAAGAGATTCGTCACGAATTCTATGTCATCCTGTATACTTTTAGGACTTGACTGCATAAACGGATCACTCATATTTCCGCGAAGATCCCATGATAATGAATTGAATCCTTATTTTATCGATAGAAACAATAATTTTTTCATATCCATACCAACAACTTTGCAGTTGGTAAATTCGAGGTCAATTATGTGTCTGTTGGAACGTTAAAGCGTTCAGCTCCCCAATTTTTCCCGTGACAACCAAGAATGCTCATATTCCAGGAACCTGTACAATGAGAATCTGATTTGGTTTCTGTCAGCATTGAACAAAGACTCATCAAAGAACCGCAACGCCAGTTCTAAAAATTGCATGACTTTGCGAACTTGGTTAAATGACCACTAATCTCAGAATTGACTGATCGTCAGTGATCATGATTCAACACAGTATATTCCTAATAATTATATCAGTTTTATGCAAGTATAATATCTACTATACATAAATCTTGATTACGTGTTGACACTTGGTTTATGCCCTTTAACCTGATTCGAAACGAACTTTCAGTATGTTCAGCTGTATGATAGTTTATTATTCTATACCCGTTCGTATTCCTTATATGGGTATAATAATTTATACTGACATAAATCTAGAGATTATTTAATCGAACGGACAAATTTCGAACTTGATTCAAAAAGCTACGATTTCTTCTAAACAGAAGATTTTGAACTAGCAATTGGTAATTCAACTGCATCAGTAGGAATACTATAGTATTTTTCAGTCTTCTTTTTCTTTTTACTTTTTGTTGGCTATCAGCTATTTTTTTCGTATTCTTTAGTCAAGTGTAAAAAAAATCAGTTTCTCATCACAACTTTGTGACATCACGTCGACTCGGTAGACAAAAGTTGTACAGTTTTATGAATTCGTTACCGCTGTCCCTATACCTTTTCACACTCTTTGTTTTTCTCTATTTACCAGCCTGAATGTTCTACTATAGAATAACTGAGAGGGCGCTGCTTGCCGAAACATTTATGACGCTCTCTGTCTGCAATATTCTCTATCTAGTCGGCGCGGCGACTCAATAATACAATTCTCAAGCCAACCCGTGAGCCAATTGCACACCTCGCCTACTACATAATCTCCACAGTCTCCGAGTTAACCGTTTCCTTTAGCTCGACGAAGTTGCGTATGGACGTGTGTCGGGTTGGACTTCCGTCCAGACTGTTCAAATTTTAAATTTTTAAATCAATATAATGGAGGTAACAATCGGTCTCGATGCGTTATAAAGATTTTCAAATCAAACCGGTGGACATTCCGACGGGATTATATTACACCATGTTCTCGGTTCTACTTTTTTTTCCTGGGTTTATACTTGTAACATTTCAACCAGTGTTGTCTGTCTCACTTTTCCTCCTTCGAAAATTTCAAATAGTGTTGATATTGAGGTTAAAAAATTCCGATGTAACAATTCGATCGGATGATGCGTCTCCTAAACCCACATACACGTATAGTTGTCCAAATAAAATGAGTTTACTATGTATACATACAACACACAACCGCGCTCCGTGCTAAAGTTACGAAACGAAAATATCAGCGCATTAACATGCAGTAAAAAAATACCGACGATGAAGTCGCTCCTGTTATGTGTACCGCCTAGCTTGTACCAAAGCTGCGGTACCCACCAGTGTGCTATCTAAAGCAGCATTAGTTACTCCGATCGAAAGCTTGGTCCTAAACGTTGGAGGCGTACCGAGGACACAGTTCATTGACTTTAATTCGTTAACATCTATATTTAGATTAGCGAAATATTGCACAGTTGTTGTTTAATTTGCATCTCAGTGTGGCTGTTATTTCATCACTTCTGACATGTCAGTCATTGCACGACACTACCTCCGGGTTCGTTTCACAACAAAACAAAAGACATTTCTAAATTATTCATTCTTCATCTTTAATATTTCTTTCTTTTTTTTTTTTTTTTTTTTTTTCTTTGCGCTAAAAATACTTTCCTTTTTTCTTCTGTTTTTGTTTCAGTATCTAGTTTGCTTGTAAGTAACAGCAGTTCACATTTAAACAAACTACGTAGAAATGTTGTTCAAAAATGTATATTTTTCAAAAAAATTCACGTAAAAGTTAACTACGATATAATCGAATTACACGATATAATCAAACTTTCGGACAATTTCTAAAAATAAAAGAATAAGCTACTTTCTCTTCGACGAGTTTCCACCTAATTGAGACCTTTGACGGTCCACGTATACGAGAAATACGTTTCTGTATTGCTAACAGCGCGGTGCAGTGTACACGAGTTTATAGGTTACATTAATTCAAAAAGAATCCGCGGAATTGTATGGTTCGAAAAAAAAACACCGTGGCAGGTGCAATCTTTTTTTTTTTTTCCTTTTTTTTTTTTTAATTAAGTTTTCATGCGTTTGCGTTAGATTTGCTGGTATAATGAAACAATTATTTAGATATTCGGAAGTTGCGTGCATATACATGGCGAGGTTGATTCTAGCCCGTAAGTGATCGGATTAGTGTGTTAAATCGTATACTAAACAATCACTTCCGAACTAGAATCAACCTCGCCAAGTGTACATATTACGAATGATGCACAAATACATGTGAATAATATGATCAATATCTGCAATTGCAGCGATTAAGATTGACTTCAATCAGCTTAGTGCATCTACTTTGGCGCCAAAAGTATATAATCATTGCAGCAATTTTGTTTGTTGTTGGTGTATCCATCATTGTATCAAAAACATCTGATGATGAAATAAAACGGATACCAAACTACACGAATGACATTTTGAATGCTAAGTTGGATGCAGAAGGTACGTGGGATATAACACTGATTGTTAAACTGAATGTGAATTTGGGAAAAATGGTTCGTCTCCTGAATTCGTTTGATATCCATATAAAATCATATAATAGTATGACGTGATTGCTATAAAATAGAAACAAGCTGCGAATATATTACCTGGAAACTGTGGTTTTGTTTTGGCAGATAAGGCGAATTCTAAGCGTACTTATCTTTATTAAGATTGTCTTAGTAATACATAATAACGGTTTATTGCGCAAGACTTACGGCCTTTCTACAAAATTTCGTAGCAGACTTTAAATGCCCCCAAATATAGGCAACTCTCGCATTTCGAGATTACAAAACAGCTGCAGGGATGTAATAAGCATTCAGAAATAGATGCGCTGTGTGTGTAGAATATATAGCTGTATACAGTAGAACCTCGATTATTCGGGAGCAGATCAACCGGAAATTGATATATTCGGGTTTTTTTTTTCGAAGAATTCACGACGTTACGAAGTTACGTGAAAATAGGAAACAAAAAAAACATATTGATGTATTTTTTGAAGAAAGTTTGATCCACTTATGTAATCCATTATGATATTTATAGTTTAATGTCACCGAAAAATTCACTAATTATCGCGGTACTAATTTGGCATTTCAACCATCCGGGAAATTCCCGGTCTCGACGATCCCGGGTAATCGAGGTTCTACTGTATATTGCACCAGATTGGTCGGTATCAATCACGAAGGTATAAATATACAGTGTTTTGTGGTACCGAAGACCGCGCATAGAACGGAAGTATGAATCATCTGATTGGAAAATAAAGCGGGAAGTTCAAAATTGATTCGTTTTTGAGTTTGGTTTTCTTTTTCAATTTTTTCTCACAGTTCAACTGTGAGACGAATAGTAAACTCAATTTAACTCATTACCACGTTTTTCCTTGTATTCTGTCCAGTACCGTTAATATCACACGCATATCGAATTTCGTTTCCCTACAAAATCTATTAAAAATCATTGCACAATATGTATATCTCAAGACCTTATAGACGACAAACATAGAAGACATTGTTTCAAAACAAATTTATGGATCCTTGAAGATTTCGTTGTTCATGTAATTGCACTTTATGTCATCAGGACTGAATATTGATAATTAATTCAAGTTGTTTCTCATGCAATTTGAGTGTCTCAAGCTTTTGAATTGAACATGCATGTATGCAGTTCATCTAGTTCCTTATGAATATTCAGGCTCTACAGTTGTTTTACAATTAACTGAATGCTTCTTTATTGGTTTAATTATGTGAACAATGGCACACTCGCAGAGATTATGAACTATTCATACCAAGTAGTTTTTGTTTCACGCTAATAACCAAGCTCGAAGGTTGTCTGATCCTGAGACATTGACTATCCTCAAAAATAATCATCTAGATAACTTTTCTATTTGTTAATATGCTTTCTTTTTTATTTTCATCCTAAAGAATATCCAGCTGTACTTAGGAATTATCTAATTGAAAGATGGCCTTATCTTGCACACAACATTTTGTCTAATCTAATTGAAAATAGTTTGCACTATATTTGTCATACTACAGTAAAACCTCGATTATTTGAAATCATCTTGAATCGATTTTTATTTTCATTTGCTGAGTATTTTTTTCAACAAAAAATTGCGAGGACGTGAATAAAAATACTAAACAAACAAAGATTGAAATATTTATTTGAAGAAAGTACTTATAATTTATTGTTTCCGAAAAATAACTAGTCCTTACGACACTCATTTGTATGAAAATAAATTTTGTACGATAATCGGACTATCCGCGATTTCAAATATCCGGGACTTCCCCGGTCCCAACGATCCTGGGTTTGGGGTTCTACTGTATTTGGTATGATATAAATTGTTAGTTTTTGAAATCACATTCAGTATATTATACACAGTGATAAATTTGATCCATCTCATAAGTACATCAAATTTCAAGAGATTACAACTTGGCTTAAATATATAGTGATAAGACTAATATCTGTATATACCGCAGTACAGCAGTTTTGAGAGACATGTTAATTTTTATCTTATAATTAGCTTAGTTAGAATCATTATGATATAGAACGACTGTATAATAATTATTTGTGTGCAATTGACTCTAAATCTGAGTTTGAATGAAAATTCTTTATTCTTTTCCACTGCTTTTCCCCAATCCAACTGATTCTATTATAAAGATGATGAAATACTGTTGAATTTATTGTTTGCAAAGGCAAGAGCCGTTTCAACAATGAGAGCACATCGATGTTCGATCCTGGACTTTTAGATGAGACACGAGAGAAATGGATAGTCGTCAAGCACAATGCGTCAATGCCATACAATCTGGATAAGCCAGATTTGATGGATCCATCTATGGGACAAGCAGCAAAAATAAATGCACTGTTCAATAACATGGCGAGTTAAATTAATCTTTGATTATAATTAAATTAAAAGTTATTTTCCAACTTTATTACTTCAGGCTTAACTATAAGCCTTCTTTTATATGATCATATTTTTGTTTCACTTCAATTTATTTCTCCCTTGTTTTTTAGACAAATGGATTTTTTATAGAGTGCGGAGCTTATGACGGCGAAACCAGAAGCAACACGCTGTTCTTTGAAAGACATTTGAACTGGTCTGGACTCCTTATAGAAGCTGACCCTGTGAACTTTGGCAAGATGTTGCATAAGAACCGAAGAGCAAATTTGTCTCATACTTGTCTTAGCACTAAGAAATACCCAATGATTGTAAGCTACTTGTTTCTCATCTTTCCTTTATCTACAAACCATCGATTTTCTACTTGAACGTGACTAACTTTCTGACCCTTCATTCCAGGGGTCATTTCTAATGGCTGATAACATCGGCCGATTACATGTGCCCCAGAAAGTGGGTGAGGATGAATTTCAATATTTAGAAAACACTCCGGACATAGCTCACCATGGTGTGCATGTAGAAGTGCAATGTCTACCGTTGGCAACGTATGTGGCAGCGCTTAACGTCAAACGAGTGGACTACTTCAGTCTGGATATTGAGGGATTAGAGCCTGAAGTTCTTCAAACAATTCCATTTGATTTGATAGACATAACGGTAAGGAAGTCGTATAACGCAAGCTTTCGATTCATTTCATTGAATGGATTTGAATTTAATATTTCACAGACTCTCTCAGTGGAATTCAGCCACAATGCAAATAGTCGTGAATATTTGACGACAATCATGGAAGAACAGGGGTATGAAGTCGCCGGCTTAGTCACACATCCCGACAACCTGGCAAATGATGTTATATTTGTCAAAAAAGGTTTCAAAAATTCGTTGGAATGATAATTTATTCGATTGTGAAAGAATAGCTGAAGGTGACTAGCAGAAAGTTGTGAACTAATCGCAAGAACCATCAGCCGAATTCTCTAGTCGCTATAGTTCATGCGTAATGGTATTCGATTCAGCTAATCTCTGAGATCTTTGTCAGATTGCTATTCGAATCCCGCATCATTACTTGCATAGTATTTTTGATAATTCACTTTGAATTTGAATCCCGATTTTCTTCGTACCGATAATACGAGTATGTACGAAAATTGTATTGAGTTTACGCTTTTCTAAAACCTCGAGGTGACTGGAATTAAATTTCATCGCTTTGAATTTCCCATCACCTATGATTGTCGGAAAAATAGATATTACAAACATTCCCTAAGATGCAGCTGGACTAGCAAATCATGTCCGACGATTGTAGAAAAAAGGGAAAAAATGAAAACCTTGCGCTTAGGTATATAATTAATTAAGTATTATAATAGTTAGGTTGAAATAAAATGCCAAACGGTCGTGATTACAGAAACTGATTGAAAGTAGGTATATGGAAAAGTAATGACGATTGCCTTCTAAAAATAATGATATGGTATAATTCACAGAGTGATATTATAACTAGTTATTACACTTATTGTGAACAACGACTTGTGTGTTATACACACAGCTTATTATTGAATAAGTTATCTGTATATTGTTATGGCGATTGAACTTTTTTGTCGAAAGAATCAAGAATTTATTTTTATTTCACGAAATCGAATTAGTGAAAACCATGTTATTTTTATTTTTATTGTTAATTATGCCTGAATTTATATATGATATTAATATATATATGTTTATTTAAAAAATAAAGTGCTTATATATATATATACCGCGAATATTCGGTGAGACTACACGATCCCCTTCCTACGGCAAAACCAACACAGGCGCGCACCGCGTGCGTGAGGCTCCTTCGGACGGGACAGGCGGCCAGTGGTGCTTCTACCGAATCTTCTAATTCAATGAATACTTAACTTAAAAAGCAATCACCACACTGAACACGGAGAAGAATGAACGCGAATAAAATGAATTCGCCTGATGTGAACATTCATTTTCAAAATTTATCAACGAATCACAACTAAATATCTATCAATAAGATATGATGATTAATTATCAGTGTTTACGAGCGATATTTGACACAAAGTGGAGCTGGTTAGTGGAGAATAAATTATTGAAGACAACATCCTCAAACATTGGTTTATATTTATTCATTTGTTTTCAGAACTCGATTTTATTCGAAACATCTAGTATTCAATCTAACGAAAATTAAGAATTCGTCAGAAAGTTTCCAGTGTTTGTATCAACTTTAGTTTAATAATAACATAATGAATCATTTAATCAGAATACAATGCGGAGAATGAAGTCATCAAGGATAAGGCTGCCACTCACAGGCCACGTCATTAGATCTGAAACAGGAAAACGAAATTTATCAACGATTATTTGTTCATCGAGGGATCCATTATGCTGTTGAATTATGGTGTACTACGTTCGACAGTGGCTCATCGGTAGCCTTTATTCGATTCCCAAGCATTCGATAAGTTTGTGCGTACACCATAATTCAGGAGCAATGGATCCCTCGATGAACGAATAATCGGAGAATGAAGTCATCAAGGATAAGGCTGCCACTCACAGGCCACGTCATTAGATCTGAAACAGGAAAACGAAATTTATCAACGCTTATTTGTTCATCGAGGGATCCATTATGCTGTTGAATTATGGTGTACTACGTTCGACAGTGGCTCATCGGTAGCCTTTATTCGATTCCCAAGCATTCGATAAGTTTGTGCGTACACCATAATTCAGGAGCAATGGATCCCTCGATGAACGAATAATCGTTGATAAATTTCGTTTTCCTGTTTCAGATCTAATGACGTGGCCTGTGAGTGGCAGCCTTATCCTTGATGACTTCATTCTCCGCATTGTATTCTGATTAAATGATTCATTATGTTATTATTAAACTAAAGTTGACACAAACACTGGAAACTTTCTGACGAATTCTTAATTTTCGTTAGATTGAATACTAGATGTTTCGAATAAAATCGAGTTCTGAAAACAAATGAATAAATAAACCAATGTTTGAGGATGTTGTCTTCAATAATTTATTCTCCACTAACCCGCTCCACTTTGTGTCAAATATCGCTCGTAAACACTGATAATTAATCATCATATCTTATTGATAGATATTTAGTTGTGATTCGTTGATAAATTTGAAAATAAATGTTCACATCAGGCGAATTCATTTTATTCGCGTTCATTCTTCTCCGTGTTCAGTGTGGTGATTGCTTTTTAAGTTAAGTATTCATTGAATTAGAAGATTCGGTAGAAGCACCACTGGCCGCCTGTCCCGTCCGAAGGAGCCTCACGCACGCGGTGCGCGCCTGTGTTGGTTTTGCCGTAGGAAGGGGATCGTGTAGTCTCACCGAATATTCGCGGTATATAGTGTCGGGACCTCGTTTCAATCGAAATTTCATCTTTCAACTCTACCCAAATTGTGCATACTAAAATAAGTCTAGGAGAGTTCTGAGTGTTGGTCTATGGGTGTATAAAAAAGTGAGACTGGCCTAGGAAACCAGCATGGATATCAAAGTTCATAGATTAACGATCAGAACCGAGAGAAAGATGGTATCATGGGTTGGCCGTCTCATAAGGGGTTTCAGAGAGGATCTGAGGAGCAGTTGACTTCTGAGGAAAACCAGCATGGATATACATCCAATGCATAAGTACAAATGGTACTTATATTAGTTTATCAATGACCTGCACAGTCTCTGCCTACGAATAAACTCGTATTGCTAAGTAAATGGTACACATAGCGCAGATAGACACCCGCACAGACCTAGTACCTTGATTGCTGATATGTAGTATTGTATCTTGTATATCGAGGAATTAATACCAACAAGGAATGATAATGAAAATATTTATATATCTGATGAATAATTAAATCTATAATATATTTGTACAAATATTGATTGGCATTTTTAGTTCAACCGTTTTTTCAACTTTCATTTATGTATGTACACGCTTAAATATGTATTTGCCTAAGAGTATCTATGTATATCATAAGGTGCTCCTGAAACAAATTAGTAAACCATAAATTAAATTATGAGAAGCTAGAGGCGTGAGATACTGCAGTGAAATTATGGCTAATATCATCTAGTGGATAGTTATAATTACATATCCGTGGATAAATTCTCGACGTCAGAATTTTGGTCGTCGTTATCATCGCCATTCACTTCGAGATTGTAAAGAAAAGAGTCGTTTTCGTAGGTGGGAAAATAATACCTATGAAGATATTATGAACATGAATTAGGTATTATTAGTTCCAGATCAAATTGGTGAAATCAAATTGAAATAATTCTTACTCTGGCTGATCCCAAACACGACGACCAGGTAATTTGCAATGGAGTAATCTGCTCATGTGTTCTCCAAGGTCTTTTGCAGCTTCCTCACAAAAGACACACTTCTTTTGTATGTTTATTTGTCTTCTTATGAAGTTCACGATTTTCACCTATTTGATTGATTAGATTAGTTAGAATGATGATAGCCCAATGATTGTCATAAATAACGCTTCAAATAAAACTGTGAAATAGATTCAGGAATCTCTCCTGCTGAAAACTGGAATGCAATTATCAAAACGACTGATACTTATTTTGGTAGTAACTTTTTCGACAAATATAGTTCATGGTACCCGCTGATAAAAGTCAAAATCTTTGGTGACTATTTCGAAATTGAATTGATGCTCGTTAATCATGTGTTTGTGGATCTCGGTAAAGTCGCTATTGTTGTATGGACAGAACAAACAGACTACGTCAACGTTTTCGCCGTCCCAATCCGACCATGCGTTTTCATCGTCTTCACTGCCGCTACTGAAGCCAGTTGGATCCTCAGATTCGCCAAGGTCGATCTATTTTCATAAAAAATAAGATACAGAAGTTCTAGTATCAAAGATTTCACGAGTGTCTGATCTGTTAGCTAGCTATGATTGATAAAACGAAGTGTGTGGTTCGTCATATTCTTAAATTTTCTAGAAAATAACACGAACCTGTGTTTGTTGCGAATTCTTGCCAGGCTCGAGGTAATTAATGACATAAAATTTGTCGTACTCTTTGTTGGCTGGGTTTATTATTTTATGCATTTTTTTTCGCATGTGTTCTTTCAACGCAGTTCGATCTGTGAACACCCCTTCGCAGTATATGCAAATCAATCTAGGAGCATAAAAGAGGATATAAGATATTCTCAACCGCATAATAATACTCGTCAAATAAATTCTCATACTTTTCGATGTTGTTTTGTAGCTTGTCCAATAACTGATCAATGAATACCAAATTCTCTGGCCTCCCAAGTACCAGATGATGTTTCCTCAATAAATGATGTATATAATTACTACGAGAGCCAGAGAATTCGGTACGACAAAACATACACCCTCGTCTAAAGCTTGTATCCGATCTCTCCTTTGCTTGCTGAGCCAGAATCCATTCCTACGATATAAAAATATAGAGGATTGAGTTGGCTCCTCATAGAGAAAAAAAACAACAAATAAGGCAGCGCCAATTCTCTATGTACTAATCAACTGTTATTCATTCAGTATTTTTACCAGCTTTGCTTGCTGTATTTCCAAACGCACAGTTTTGTCCTCGGTTGTGCAATCGGAAAGCAAAAAATAGGCTTCATTTTTACTCGCTTTGCCATCGGGAGTACAGTCCATCAACAATGTGGTACAAAATTGAGTCAATGGAGCCCCGCTGAATTTTACCCGCCAGTAGTATATGTAACTACATTTGTTTCCAAAGTGTGTATTAGAAGGATTTTTCAATCGATCAATCAGGTATGTTATTATTATTCATGTTTCAGGTGTAAATAAATGAAATTTATGTGTTTAGAAGGGTAAAGGAACGGAAAGGAACGGAAAGGAAAGCAGTAAATAATTGTGAAACTATTTCATATCCATGTGTGTATATATTTCCTCCACCTTTTAAGGGATGAGATTTTTTCCACATCTCCAATAACGAGTCGATGCTTCTCAAAAATGTGTGTCAGCATCTGCTTCTGCTCATCAGGCAGAGAGTAGCTAACTTCACAGAGTAAGCATTTTATGTCCAGAGGCTCGTCATCTAATCCAACGAACTGAGACTTACATTTTGACGATTCGGAGGTAGAAAATGAAAGCGGTCCAAACATATGAGATAATTTTTCTGAAGAAATAAATAGGCCTCATAGAATCAACAACATCATCATCATCATCAATCGATATATGTTCATACAGCTATTATCTCGAGTTACAAATAGTAATAATAAATAGAACATTCTTCGACTGAGAGAAAGTTGAGTCTGAAGATTTCTTTAAATAATTGTTGTTTTACGAACAAGAATACGAATTCAAAATTCGATTCATAGTTTTAGGTTATGAACTCGAATCGGCTGCATATTTATAATGATTTGAAAAATGGAATTTTACCGGAAGATGTAGCTCGTTCAGCCATGGAGATCGCGATGCTTTTAACTTATAGGATTGATACTTCAAATATGTCGTTGAAGGTTTTAAAGACGATGACAGTTGAAACTTGTAGAAAAATGACAGTCTGCTTATAGCACGTTAACACTCGACATAACCTAGAAGTATATTATGATATATTCATTGACGAGTTAACACTTAACAGAGCAACGTAGAGATTGAGAGTACGAATTGGGTTCAATATCTTTATTATCGAACCGAAACGAATTGGAAAGAATCAAATGGGTTCGATTTCAAGCTTTAAAGCTGTCGCATTTTGTTTATAACGGTTAGTTTCTCCATCGCCGGAACGATCTGTGCGCCCTGCCCCTGAGGAATGCAACCGAAGTTACATTTATGTGCAGCCTGTGTGCAACGTATCTCGCCACTGTCATTCCCAACCTCAACATTATTTGAAAAGATAACTGCTAACTTAATATTAGGAAATGTTGGAAGTGATGAATAAATTGAATTTAGACAATCATCTAAGGCAATGATGAGGCAATTGGACATGAGTGTAACTCTGGTTGCCTGCCTCAGGCGTACGGGTCGTTCCAGCATACCATGAATATCTCTAACTATGGAACGATTCGTGCGCCTATGGGCAGGCAATTGAAGATATACCCCATGTTTTAATAATGAGGTGTATATCTTTGATTGCCTGCCCAAATCAAATGTAAGATAGAGTGACAAACAGCCTTGTTATTTGGACGAACTGTAGAACTCAAAAACCTAATCGTTCGTTCAACGACAGGAATTGTTGTATTGCGAAATTTGTTGATGCATTATCTGAACAAAAGGCAGAGTCAGCCTCCGCCGTTCCGAAACCGCAGATAGAAATAGATCGAAAGGTTTAAATTGAAACATTGTCCGATGAGAACAATTTTTGTCTAAATTTCAGTCAAATCGGATTAGCGGTTCGTTTGGACTTTGAGCTAACAAAAAACACACACATTGACCCATGCTATTGAAAATTATGGGAAAATTCATGAAAATCTACTCCAATGCCAGATAACTGTATTCCAAAGTTCGTTTAAATGTAACGAGAAATATGAAAGTTACGAATGTTTTGAAATTTCGTACCTTCGCTATTTTCAAATTGGATGTAAAAATAGTCCGACTAAGTTACTGAAACATTGCGTCTAGGTCTAGGTAAAGACAGTTTTCGCTGAAAATTTCCGCAAAATTTGTTGATTGGGTCATCTGATAACATATGTTAACTACATACATGCATCCGTTTCTGAGAATACTTGCAGACGTTCTTGTGGGCGACAGAACACGCTTTTTAGATGATTTCAGAATAATTTGTTTTTTTTTTTCTCAAACCGACGTTTTTCGCCATGGCAAACTTACGAGACAGTCCGTTTTACGAACGGTCGTTTCTAAAAATCACTGTAAAAAAAGTGTACAGAGTATGACTCGGATCTGAGGAGGCCAGGGTAAAAGTATCCATTATTTTAGTCGGTCTATATTGAGACATACCCTTGGAAATAGTACAAGTAATATTAAATGATTATCAATTTATTTATCCATACGAATGCTTGTTACCCAATCATTTAACTTTATTGGACAGACGTCTCAAACGAGACGAGGCTCAATGCGATTTCGGTAAAATTTCGATAACCTTTCAGCACAGGATTGACACAATTTTGAAATAATCAGTTGGGTTTAATATCGAGTTTTATTTAATTTCTCACTTATCATTAGAAGAGATTACTCTAATCTCAGGCTACATTGACCAGAAATATATTACGAAGAAAAAAATCTCACCAAAGGTTCTGCAAAATTTTTCAAAAAATTACGGTGTTACGGTCATATGAATTTTTCAAAACTGCTCCTGTATTGTCAGGTCTGGTAATTCATCTTTTCGGAATTACTTATCGTACTGAGATGATTATGCTCTATTTTCTTCATAAATAATCTATCATTTGAAGAAGCAAAAAAAAAAAGGGAAATGTTATTTTACAAACTCAACAAAATTTGAAATCTCGTGAATTTGTTCGTATCATATAGTCCGATTTGTTGTAATTATGTGAGGATTTTTTTTTTCTTTTTTTTCGTGTCTGAGGTCAGGCGAAATGCCTGCTGATAGATGACTTTTTTACAGTGATGGAAAAATAAGTTGCGGGTATTGAAAACATCGTCAATATTATTGACAGATAGGAGAAATCGTGTATTAATAAGCTGAATAGAGGTCAAAACGATGAAAACTATAAATTAAATGAAAACAGTCCTTCGCATGGATTAGCAACGACTTTAAGACTGTAAGTCATTATACTAGGTCAACATAGTTCAGAGTTCTCGCGCGCAATATGACCTAGCTAGCGTATATATATATATATAGGATTGATTAATTTATCCTCGTATTATCGAAATGAAGATTAAGTTCAATAAAAATAATTCAGTAATTGTCTGTATTAAGTTATACAATCGTTGGTTATCATTTGCAAAATGAGACTCTTTCGTTTTGCGATAGGGCGAGTATCCCGATTAGGGATTATCTTTCGTTTCCATAATTAGGGCACAATGGTATGTTCTATTCTTTCAAATGGAATGCGAGTACCGCAATTACACTAATTTGATTCGCCAATAAGAAAATCAATTTTGCTAAAGATTAGACTGCACGATGCTAATACTACCGATAAAATACATATCTTTAAATACGAATTAATATTAATTTTCATTCCTCATTGAATTTAGGAATTGCAATTATTATAATTCAATGAAGACCGTCCATCTCTTGGAATCCATTAATATACATGCATTCTGATACTTGGACTGCTTACCATTTCTCTATACTATCCGCATGTAGAATACGAAATTTGAATTAGCTAGTATGAGGTTGTACTTACCTTGAATATTAAAATTCGATCAGCTATACGTACGTGTTTTTGAAATTATAGTAAAATCTTGTAACTTGAGGTGGTGGGTAAAATTGTTTTTCAGGTTCACCAGTTTCAAGGATATTTAGATTCGTTCAAAGAATCTCATGGGAAAATATATTACGTTTATTAAATTTATGACGATTTATATCATGGAAATTATATATTTCCTCATTTTTCTTTTGTTCAAATGACTTATATACGTTCTGAAGAAATATTCTATTCATTCAATATTTTTGCACAGTCAATCGATAGCATTTTATTCTAGACTAAAAAATGCCTAGATTTTTCAGAATTTTTTCCAGATTTCAGAATTATGGCTTATTACATGTTCAACTTCAAAAACTATAAGTAAATCAGCCAATTTTTGACAAATCTGACAAATTTTTATATACATAATAACTATAAACATTCTACCTGTTTACGTGATATTTACTGTTTTTAGAGAAAGAAAAATATTGAGATTAAAATACGACCGTCGTGAATCCCGTATAATTTTATCGGAATAAGCAGGCACTGATAGGATTATCCCCCCAGCGTTCGTCCTACGCGAGTTAATTAAGCCTTGATTCATGCAGAAATGCGAAAATAAATATGATAATGTGGGCAATATATAAGCAGTAGAAATACGCTGTAAAGAGAAAGTTGAAGTTAATTCGCCAATTGGAGTTACCAAGTTATTACCAAGAAGAATTTCAGTAAGTATCATTTGCTCTTTTTATTAATGTTTCGTTCATTTATAATCTCGTAAGAATGCAATTCAACCATGAAACGTTGTCAATTATA
Source organism: Tenthredo notha (assembly GCA_914767705.2). Taxonomy (NCBI): domain Eukaryota; kingdom Metazoa; phylum Arthropoda; class Insecta; order Hymenoptera; family Tenthredinidae; genus Tenthredo; species Tenthredo notha. The sequence goes on from OU611916.1 coordinate 5,229,901, forward strand.
CAAAAAGGAACCTTCAACGTTTACCCAAACCTTTATGCAAATAGCAAACCAAAGTGCAAATAGATTGAGATTACTTAAGGCTATCGTAGTAAACGGTGCACCAAGATTCACCCGAATCTGAAGTGTCTCAGCAAAAATCGTTCCTTTTATTGATCAGTTCGTGGTGAAATACACCGTCGCAGATACCCCTAATTTATAGTAATCCATTAAATTCGCAAGTGCTGCGACGTCCATCCTATACCATGTGAGGATTGTACACAATCGCAGGAATCAGTGCCGATATCAATATATTATTGATGATATCAACTATCTGACACAAAAGAACAAAATTATGACGAAAAAAATAACAAAGGAAACAAAAACAGTTTCTGAATCAGATGACCAAAAATTTAATTCTTCACGTACCTACAGCAATTCTCACCTTCTCGGAATGAGGGAATATAAATGGCAATCAGATCGTGGCTATGACTCCCATGTAGCAATATACATTACGTTATACCCTAAATATTGTGGGGATAGAATTTTGATTAGCTAAGTGGGATTTTGTTTACTTCAGCGTTGTATACGCTCTTGGAAATCCCGGGATAGCCACGCAATATGTCGATATGGAATTTAATCGAATGATAACAGATACGTATTCTTCGAATGTAATTAACCTCGTCGGGTTGAACTTCTAATCAGTATATGTACTGTATCATCATATGCTTATAAATATACAATAAATAACCGTTTTTCCTCATAGCTATATAGCTATTAGCAGATTTGTCGCGTTTGTATATCTCAAGATTATGGCATAAGTCGAGTTGTTCTAATCTCGTTACAATTTTTCGCGACATCTTGTCTTAGTATAAATAGATCAGAATTACATCCCCGAAGTCAGTTCAGTCTAATCCTTACAGAAGCTTAATCTGAAAGCTTACGTACTCAGCTTATAAGAAAGAAGATTTCTCTGGTGAGTTTCAGACGATATTAATAACAACGAGTTCTATAATCAATAATAATGGAGATTTTGTGTAGCGAAAAAAAGATAAAGAGAATTAAGAAGGAACTAACATTTCATCGCAACATGAGATTGATATACTTTCTGGGTGGTTTCCTATGGAATATTTCTTATCGTTAATCCCTTGACCACTGTAGAATTTGATATAGATGTAATACGGTTTAGGGCATCTGATATTCTATTCTGATATCTTCGATTTCTAATATTCACCCTAACGTGATGAGACAAATGGAGGAAGTATTCTACCCGCGAGCTCGTTTCGAAAATTTGTAACTGAAATATAATCATAACCGGTACATTCAAGAAAAATACTCTAGTTTCTATAAAAGTTATCCATTCAGACATGGAGTGTCTACTTTGACATGAAATGTTAGTTTTTATTCTATTCCAAAAAATGTATTTCTGGTATTTCTGTTGTAAAAAAATATTCGCCCGCTCTTTCGTAGCTCCTTCCTTTAGCAATTCTGTTGGAGTAAAAAAAGAGTCGCTGACCTGCGACTTTATGAAACTTCAACGTGAACGAAAATATCTTTTCATCTCGTCCGTACAAAAATCTCTAAACTATGTTGTTCATTTTGAATATTTCAGACCAGACATCACACAATGGCCAAAATAATGATGAAACTCTTGACGGCTCTTCTCATCGTTGCTGTCATGTTCGCACTTTTGGAAACGGCAAATGCGTGTATTGCGTCTCGAAACGGGGTTGGTATAAACATAAAAGTCAATAAGCAAGATCCTCCCAACTATTAATATCGAGCTTGTACGATAATTAACGAATGTGCTTTGGACGAGTAATCGATCAACTGATTTCCTCAAACTATTGTGAAATAGATCCGTCTACTCGATACGTTCGTTTTATACCCGAGAAAATATTCATCGCATCTAACTAACGAAACATTCACGTTTTTCGTATGGTTTTTAGTGTCAGCCAGATGGAAGTCAGGGAAACTGCTGTAGCGGCTTTTGCCACAAGGAACCAGGCTGGGTAGCTGGTTACTGCAGATAGAAAAGCCCTCGATGTGAGAAGACGGGGTCCTCGATACGAGTGAAAAGCCGCTCCGCTCGTTACACTGATGCAGGACCATCCACGCACATCGGTTCTTCCATTTTTTTTGTTGCGTGATATTGTTATTGTAAAAACTGTTCTTATTTTTGCTTTGGCAGATATGAGAAAATGAAATAAAATCCTTATTAAAATACTAACGAGTTATCAGTTAGTTTCACTGATTCGGCCGCCAATGATCCATAATTTGCGACTATTCATCAAGATTCTCTTATTTTGTTGATCGTAAGCTGTACCTGTAAGTGAAGCCCTGTATAAGATTGCCGATCGGCAAGTGTACGCCAACACCTGTATAGCCTCCTTGAAGTGCGAAATTATTAATGCAACAATGCAAGAATAGAAATTTGATAAGCTATTCAAATTAGTTTGTTCGCTAAGGCGACGTGTATCTATAAGTAATTTGAAGTTTTGAGCTACCTACATAAGACGTCGAGATAGAATATCATGATATTCATAATCGAATGATAGGAGCTACGTATATTCGTCATGAAAAATGCAACTCTGGTTAGATACGTGAATTAATCACCTGATCGGAATAATTGATGACCCATATTACAATAAATATGCACTATTGTATCACGAGGTTGTATTTTTCTAGGAAAGCCATGTCAATGTATGTTCAGTTCCTGAATTGATAAATTATGATATAAATGCTGAGTAGCTGTTATCACCTCGTTATAATTTATTTTTCTACACGTTAACAAGGTATAAATAGAGCAGAATTCGATTCGTAAATTCAGTTCAAGTTCATCCCTTGAAAAGCTGACTTTGCAAGTTTACGCACTACGCTAACCAGAAGAAGAATTCCGTTGGTGAGTATAGGCATTAGACGTTATTACCTACCAACAAAATTTCTAATCTTTATCGTATATTATATTGTAAAATTTGATGTCGTTGTAACTTGGCTTCGTCGAAAAGAAATTTAACAGTTTATATGGGCACCTGAAGTGATATTCGATGAACTATATATAGGAGCTCACATTTTAGGGTGTCAATCAAAGTCGAAAGCAAGAATGAAATTTCTGTTTTCTTCTCTGTCGGGAATTTGAAAAATCAAACCACGTCCTTTATATGATAACCGACGTTCTCGTATAGGAGAATAGTATATTGTGCAACTAGGGGGGGAATGGCTAACCCTCCTAATCACACCCTGTATTTTTTATAATAAGGGCACGAAATGGGCATTCTTTGATGCGCGTCGATCGGATTGGGATTGGCGCTGGGGCGGGAGGGAAAGTACATTCCAAGTACAAGAATAAATGGAAAATAAGTTTTTGTAATCTGATGTGAGAGTATTTCTATTCTCGTCTTCCAAATGGAAATAATATTATTTCTTTTTCAATTATTTGTGCTTTGATGTATTTTTTCTCAGTTTTATGCGACAATCATATCAATAGAAACATTGATAGTTTAGATGAATGAATTGAAACATCGATTTCAAAGATTTGTTCAAACATACTGAATCCAGCGTATAATTATCGGGGGGGAAACTTTGAATACTTCACAGAATACATCTTCATCTCTTTGAAATCACTTCTCAATCGAGTCAACTTACTTTTACAGATAATTACAATGGCTGCTTTGAAGACAACCCTCGTGCTGCTGCTCGTTGCTTTATCAATGATAATTGTGACTGACGCCGTCTATGTTGGGCCCTGCGACCAGGTCTGCCAGCGATCCAATCCTGAGAAGGACGAGTGTTGCAGAGCTCATGGATACAGAGGCTCGAGCAGCTGTGCGCGCGGTAGAATGAATTGTTACTGATGATACCTCTCAAATGCAACATTGCCGTACTGTAGTTTCAAAGATTCTTTTTTCAAAACCTCAAATATCCTTAATTTGAAGAACATTCAGAAATAACGAGGAATATATTAATACCTATATTATTGTAAAACATGAAAACTATTCGGAGACTATCCGTGTCGAGAATCTGATCTGTACTCTCGAAAATGGTCTCTCTTCATTAAAAATAATGAATATGTAATACGTCATATAATCTGATGTCAAAAAATGTAATAACAAATGTTTCATGTTTTCAAACTGTTCTGTATATCTGAATGATAATTATTAGTTCATTAAAATATTAAAAACACGGCAAAAACACTCTACTTCACTCAATGATTGAAACCCAACTTTATTCATCGGTTTGTGGTGAAATACACCCTGGCAGATACCCCTAATTCATAGTAATCCATTAAATTCGCAAGTGCTGCGACGTCCATCCTATACCATGTGAGGATTGTACACAATCGCAGGAATCAGTGCCGATATCAATATATTATTGATGATATAAACTATCTGACACAAAAGAACAAAATTATGAAGAAAAAAATAACAAAGGAAACAAAAACAGTTTCTGAATCAGATGACCAAAAATTTAATTCTTCACGTACCTACAGCAATTCTCACCTTCTCGGAATGAGAAAATATAAATGGGAATCAGATCGTGGCTATGAGACCCCCATGCAGCAATATACATTACGTTATACCCTAAATATTGTGGGGATAGAATTTTGATTAGCTAAGTGGGATTTTGTTTACTTCAGCGTTGTATACGCTCTTGGAAATCCCGGGATAGCCACGCAATATGTCGATATGGAATTTAATCGAATAATAACAGATACGTATTCTTCGAGTGTGATTAACCTCGTCGGGTTGAACTTCTAATCAGTATATGCACGGTATCAGCACAAGTTTCTGAATACGCAATATACGATGGTTTTACCCCAAAGCTATAATATAGCTATATACAGATTTGTCGCATTTGCATAGCCCAAGATTATGGCATAAGTGTGACGTAGCTGTTATAATCTCGTTATACAATTTTGGTGTAGATCTTGTCTGAGTATAAATAGATCAGAATTACATCCCTGAAGTCAGTTCAGTCTAATCCTTACAGAAGCTAACTCTGAAAGCTTACGTACTCAGCTTATAAGAAAGAAGATTTCTCTGGTGAGTTTCAGACGATATTACTAACAACGAATTCTATAATCAATAATAATGGAGATTTCGTGTAGGAAAGAGAAAGTAAAGAGAAAAGAAGGAACTAACATATCATTGCAACATGAGATTGATTTATCTCGAAAATTTGTAACTGAAATATAATCCGAAGTTGTACATTGAAGACAAATACGTACTCATACTTGAAAAGATGGCATAAAATAATATCCGGTATTAAAGAGAATATCATGCTTTGCTGCATCGGTTGATGATCTACTCAATTGCTGGCGAACGAATAGTCCGAACAAAAGTTCTAAAGGACTCTAGTTTCTATAAAAGTTATCCATTCAGACACGGAGTGGGCACTTTGACATGGAATGTCAGTTTTCATTCTATTCCAAAAAATGTATTTCTGGTATTTCTTTTGTAAAAAAATATTCGCCCGCTCTTTCGTAGCTCCTTCCTTTAGTAATTCTGTTGGAGTGAAAAAGGAGTCACTAACCCGCGACTTTATGAAACTTTAACGTGAACGAAAATATCTTTTAAGCTCGTCCGGACAAAAATCTCTAAACTATGTTGTTCATTTTGAATATTTCAGACCAGACATCACACAATGGCCAAAATAATGATGAAACTCTTGACGGCTCTTCTCATCGTTGCTGTCATGTTCGCACTTTTGGAAACGGCAAATGCGTGTATTGCGTCTCGAAACGGGGTTGGTATAAACATAAAAGTCAATAAGCAAGATCCTCCCAACTATTAATATCGAGCTTGTACGATAATTAACGAATGTGCTTTGGACGAGTAATCGATCAACTGATTTCCTCAAACTATTGTGAAATAGATCCGTCTACTCGATACGTTCGTTTTATACCCGAGAAAATATTCATCGCATCTAACTAACGAAACATTCACGTTTTTCGTATGGTTTTTAGTGTCAGCCAGATGGAAGTCAGGGAAACTGCTGTAGCGGCTTTTGCCACAAGGAACCAGGCTGGGTAGCTGGTTACTGCAGATAGAAAAGCCCTCGATGTGAGAAGACGGGGTCCTCGATACGAGTGAAAAGCCGCTCCGCTCGTTACACTGATGCAGGACCATCCACGCACATCGGTTCTTCCATTTTTTTTGTTGCGTGATATTGTTATTGTAAAAACTGTTCTTATTTTTGCTTTGGCAGATATGAGAAAATGAAATAAAATCCTTATTAAAATACTAACGAGTTATCAGTTAGTTTCACTGATTCGGCCGCCAATGATCCATAATTTGCGACTATTCATCAAGATTCTCTTATTTTGTTGATCGTAAGCTGTACCTGTAAGTGAAGCCCTGTATAAGATTGCCGATCGGCAAGTGTACGCCAACACCTGTATAGCCTCCTTGAAGTGCGAAATTATTAATGCAACAATGCAAGAATAGAAATTTGATAAGCTATTCAAATTAGTTTGTTCGCTAAGGCGACGTGTATCTATAAGTAATTTGAAGTTTTGAGCTACCTACATAAGACGTCGAGATAGAATATCATGATATTCATAATCGAATGATAGGAGCTACGTATATTCGTCATGAAAAATGCAACTCTGGTTAGATACGTGAATTAATCACCTGATCGGAATAATTGATGACCCATATTACAATAAATATGCACTATTGTATCACGAGGTTGTATTTTTCTAGGAAAGCCATGTCAATGTATGTTCAGTTCCTGAATTGATAAATTATGATATAAATGCTGAGTAGCTGTTATCACCTCGTTATAATTTATTTTTCTACACGTTAACAAGGTATAAATAGAGCAGAATTCGATTCGTAAATTCAGTTCAAGTTCATCCCTTGAAAAGCTGACTTTGCAAGTTTACGCACTACGCTAACCAGAAGAAGAATTCCGTTGGTGAGTATAGGCATTAGACGTTATTACCTACCAACAAAATTTCTAATCTTTATCGTATATTATATTGTAAAATTTGATGTCGTTGTAACTTGGCTTCGTCGAAAAGAAATTTAACAGTTTATATGGGCACCTGAAGTGATATTCGATGAACTATATATAGGAGCTCACATTTTAGGGTGTCAATCAAAGTCGAAAGCAAGAATGAAATTTCTGTTTTCTTCTCTGTCGGGAATTTGAAAAATCAAACCACGTCCTTTATATGATAACCGACGTTCTCGTATAGGAGAATAGTATATTGTGCAACTAGGGGGGGAATGGCTAACCCTCCTAATCACACCCTGTATTTTTTATAATAAGGGCACGAAATGGGCATTCTTTGATGCGCGTCGATCGGATTGGGATTGGCGCTGGGGCGGGAGGGAAAGTACATTCCAAGTACAAGAATAAATGGAAAATAAGTTTTTGTAATCTGATGTGAGAGTATTTCTATTCTCGTCTTCCAAATGGAAATAATATTATTTCTTTTTCAATTATTTGTGCTTTGATGTATTTTTTCTCAGTTTTATGCGACAATCATATCAATAGAAACATTGATAGTTTAGATGAATGAATTGAAACATCGATTTCAAAGATTTGTTCAAACATACTGAATCCAGCGTATAATTATCGGGGGGGAAACTTTGAATACTTCACAGAATACATCTTCATCTCTTTGAAATCACTTCTCAATCGAGTCAACTTACTTTTACAGATAATTACAATGGCTGCTTTGAAGACAACCCTCGTGCTGCTGCTCGTTGCTTTATCAATGATAATTGTGACTGACGCCGTCTATGTTGGGCCCTGCGACCAGGTCTGCCAGCGATCCAATCCTGAGAAGGACGAGTGTTGCAGAGCTCATGGATACAGAGGCTCGAGCAGCTGTGCGCGCGGTAGAATGAATTGTTACTGATGATACCTCTCAAATGCAACATTGCCGTACTGTAGTTTCAAAGATTCTTTTTTCAAAACCTCAAATATCCTTAATTTGAAGAACATTCAGAAATAACGAGGAATATATTAATACCTATATTATTGTAAAACATGAAAACTATTCGGAGACTATCCGTGTCGAGAATCTGATCTGTACTCTCGAAAATGGTCTCTCTTCATTAAAAATAATGAATATGTAATACGTCATATAATCTGATGTCAAAAAATGTAATAACAAATGTTTCATGTTTTCAAACTGTTCTGTATATCTGAATGATAATTATTAGTTCATTAAAATATTAAAAACACGGCAAAAACACTCTACTTCACTCAATGATTGAAACCCAACTTTATTCATCGGTTTGTGGTGAAATACACCCTGGCAGATACCCCTAATTCATAGTAATCCATTAAATTCGCAAGTGCTGCGACGTCCATCCTATACCATGTGAGGATTGTACACAATCGCAGGAATCAGTGCCGATATCAATATATTATTGATGATATAAACTATCTGACACAAAAGAACAAAATTATGAAGAAAAAAATAACAAAGGAAACAAAAACAGTTTCTGAATCAGATGACCAAAAATTTAATTCTTCACGTACCTACAGCAATTCTCACCTTCTCGGAATGAGAAAATATAAATGGGAATCAGATCGTGGCTATGAGACCCCCATGCAGCAATATACATTACGTTATACCCTAAATATTGTGGGGATAGAATTTTGATTAGCTAAGTGGGATTTTGTTTACTTCAGCGTTGTATACGCTCTTGGAAATCCCGGGATAGCCACGCAATATGTCGATATGGAATTTAATCGAATAATAACAGATACGTATTCTTCGAGTGTGATTAACCTCGTCGGGTTGAACTTCTAATCAGTATATGCACGGTATCAGCACAAGTTTCTGAATACGCAATATACGATGGTTTTACCCCAAAGCTATAATATAGCTATATACAGATTTGTCGCATTTGCATAGCCCAAGATTATGGCATAAGTGTGACGTAGCTGTTATAATCTCGTTATACAATTTTGGTGTAGATCTTGTCTGAGTATAAATAGATCAGAATTACATCCCTGAAGTCAGTTCAGTCTAATCCTTACAGAAGCTAACTCTGAAAGCTTACGTACTCAGCTTATAAGAAAGAAGATTTCTCTGGTGAGTTTCAGACGATATTACTAACAACGAATTCTATAATCAATAATAATGGAGATTTCGTGTAGGAAAGAGAAAGTAAAGAGAAAAGAAGGAACTAACATATCATTGCAACATGAGATTGATTTATCTCGAAAATTTGTAACTGAAATATAATCCGAAGTTGTACATTGAAGACAAATACGTACTCATACTTGAAAAGATGGCATAAAATAATATCCGGTATTAAAGAGAATATCATGCTTTGCTGCATCGGTTGATGATCTACTCAATTGCTGGCGAACGAATAGTCCGAACAAAAGTTCTAAAGGACTCTAGTTTCTATAAAAGTTATCCATTCAGACACGGAGTGGGCACTTTGACATGGAATGTCAGTTTTCATTCTATTCCAAAAAATGTATTTCTGGTATTTCTTTTGTAAAAAAATATTCGCCCGCTCTTTCGTAGCTCCTTCCTTTAGTAATTCTGTTGGAGTGAAAAAGGAGTCACTAACCCGCGACTTTATGAAACTTTAACGTGAACGAAAATATCTTTTAAGCTCGTCCGGACAAAAATCTCTAAACTATGTTGTTCATTTTGAATATTTCAGACCAGACATCACACAATGGCCAAAATAATGATGAAACTCTTGACGGCTCTTCTCATCGTTGCTGTCATGTTCGCACTTTTGGAAACGGCAAATGCGTGTATTGCGTCTCGAAACGGGGTTGGTATAAACATAAAAGTCAATAAGCAAGATCCTCCCAACTATTAATATCGAGCTTGTACGATAATTAACGAATGTGCTTTGGACGAGTAATCGATCAACTGATTTCCTCAAACTATTGTGAAATAGATCCGTCTACTCGATACGTTCGTTTTATACCCGAGAAAATATTCATCGCATCTAACTAACGAAACATTCACGTTTTTCGTATGGTTTTTAGTGTCAGCCAGATGGAAGTCAGGGAAACTGCTGTAGCGGCTTTTGCCACAAGGAACCAGGCTGGGTAGCTGGTTACTGCAGATAGAAAAGCCCTCGATGTGAGAAGACGGGGTCCTCGATACGAGTGAAAAGCCGCTCCGCTCGTTACACTGATGCAGGACCATCCACGCACATCGGTTCTTCCATTTTTTTTGTTGCGTGATATTGTTATTGTAAAAACTGTTCTTATTTTTGCTTTGGCAGATATGAGAAAATGAAATAAAATCCTTATTAAAATACTAACGAGTTATCAGTTAGTTTCACTGATTCGGCCGCCAATGATCCATAATTTGCGACTATTCATCAAGATTCTCTTATTTTGTTGATCGTAAGCTGTACCTGTAAGTGAAGCCCTGTATAAGATTGCCGATCGGCAAGTGTACGCCAACACCTGTATAGCCTCCTTGAAGTGCGAAATTATTAATGCAACAATGCAAGAATAGAAATTTGATAAGCTATTCAAATTAGTTTGTTCGCTAAGGCGACGTGTATCTATAAGTAATTTGAAGTTTTGAGCTACCTACATAAGACGTCGAGATAGAATATCATGATATTCATAATCGAATGATAGGAGCTACGTATATTCGTCATGAAAAATGCAACTCTGGTTAGATACGTGAATTAATCACCTGATCGGAATAATTGATGACCCATATTACAATAAATATGCACTATTGTATCACGAGGTTGTATTTTTCTAGGAAAGCCATGTCAATGTATGTTCAGTTCCTGAATTGATAAATTATGATATAAATGCTGAGTAGCTGTTATCACCTCGTTATAATTTATTTTTCTACACGTTAACAAGGTATAAATAGAGCAGAATTCGATTCGTAAATTCAGTTCAAGTTCATCCCTTGAAAAGCTGACTTTGCAAGTTTACGCACTACGCTAACCAGAAGAAGAATTCCGTTGGTGAGTATAGGCATTAGACGTTATTACCTACCAACAAAATTTCTAATCTTTATCGTATATTATATTGTAAAATTTGATGTCGTTGTAACTTGGCTTCGTCGAAAAGAAATTTAACAGTTTATACGGGCACTTGAAGTGATATTCGATGAACTAGGAGCTCACATTTTGGGGTGTCAATCAAAGTCGAAAGCAAGAATGAAATTTCTGTTTTCTTCTCTGTCGGGAATTTGAAAAATCAAACCACGTCCTTTATATATGATAACCGACGTTCTCGTATAGGAGAATAGTATATTGTGCAACTAGGGGAGGAAATGGCTGTCCCTCCTAATTACACCCTGTATTTTTTATAATAAGGGCACGAAATGGGCCTTCTTTGATGCGCGTCGATTGGATTGGGATTAGCGCTGGGGCGGGAGGGAAAGTACATTCCAAGTACAAGAATGAATGGAAAATAAGTTTTTGTAATCTGATGTGAGAGTATTTCTATTCTCGTCTTCCAAATGGAAATAATATTATTTCTTTTTCAATTATTTGTGCTTTGATGTATTTTTTCTCAGTTTTATGCGACAATCATATCAATAGAAACATTGATAGTTTAGATGAATGAATTGAAACATCGATTTCAAAGATTTGTTCAAACATACTGAATCCAGCGTATAATTATCGGGGGGGAAACTTTGAATACTTCACAGAATACATCTTCATCTCTTTGAAATCACTTCTCAATCGAGTCAACTTACTTTTACAGATAATTACAATGGCCGCTTTGAAGACAACCCTCGTGCTGCTGCTCGTTGCTTTATCAATGATAATTGTGACTGACGCCGTCTATGTTGGGCCCTGTGACCAGGTCTGCCAGCGTTCCAATCCTGAGAAGGACGAGTGTTGCAGAGCTCATGGATACAGAGGCTCGAGCAGCTGTGCGCGCGGTAGAATGAATTGTTACTGATGATACCTCTCAAATGCAACATTGCCGTACTGTAGTTTCAAAGATTCTTTTTTCAAAACCTCAAATATCCTTAATTTGAAGAACATTCAGAAATAACGAGGAATATATTAATACCTATATTATTGTAAAACATGAAAACTATTCGGAGACTATCCGTGTCGAGAATCTGATTTGTACTCTCGAAAATGGTCTCTCTTCATTAAAAATAATGAATATGTAATACGTCATATAATCTGATGTCAAAAAATGTAATAACAAATGTTTCATGTTTTCAAACTGTTCTGTATATCTGAATGATAATTATTAGTTCATTAAAATATTAAAAACACGGCAAAAACACTCTACTTCACTCAATGATTGAAACCCAACTTTATTCATCGGTTTGTGGTGAAATACACCCTGGCAGATACCCCTAATTCATAGTAATCCATTAAATTCGCAAGTGCTGCGACGTCCATCCTATACCATGTGAGGATTGTACACAATCGCAGGAATCAGTGCCGATATCAATATATTATTGATGATATAAACTATCTGACACAAAAGAACAAAATTATGAAGAAAAAAATAACAAAGGAAACAAAAACAGTTTCTGAATCAGATGACCAAAAATTTAATTCTTCACGTACCTACAGCAATTCTCACCTTCTCGGAATGAGAAAATATAAATGGGAATCAGATCGTGGCTATGAGACCCCCATGCAGCAATATACATTACGTTATACCCTAAATATTGTGGGGATAGAATTTTGATTAGCTAAGTGGGATTTTGTTTACTTCAGCGTTGTATACGCTCTTGGAAATCCCGGGATAGCCACGCAATATGTCGATATGGAATTTAATCGAATAATAACAGATACGTATTCTTCGAGTGTGATTAACCTCGTCGGGTTGAACTTCTAATCAGTATATGCACGGTATCAGCACAAGTTTCTGAATACGCAATATACGATGGTTTTACCCCAAAGCTATAATATAGCTATATACAGATTTGTCGCATTTGCATAGCCCAAGATTATGGCATAAGTGTGACGTAGCTGTTATAATCTCGTTATACAATTTTTGTGTAGATCTTGTCTGAGTATAAATAGATCAGAATTACATCCCTGAAGTCAGTTCAGTCTAATCCTTATAGAAGCTAACTCTGAAAGCTTACGTACTCAACTTATAAGAAAGAAGATTCATCTGGTGAGTTTCAGACGATATTAATAACAACGAGTTCTATAATCAATAATAATGGAGATTTTGTGTAGCGAAAAAAAGATAAAGAGAATTGAGAAGGAACTAACATTTCATCGCAACATGAGATTGATATACTTTCTGGGTGCAGGTTTCCTATGGAATATTTCTTATCGTTAATCCCTTGACCACTGTAAAATTTAATGTAGATGTAATACGGTTTAGGGCATCCGATATTCTATTCTGATATCTTCGATTTCTAATATTCACCCTAACGTGATGAGACAAATGGAGGAAGTATTCTACCCGCGAGCTCGTTTCGAAAATTTGTAACTGAAATATAATCAGAACCGGTACATTCAAGAAAAATACTCTAGTTTCTATAAAAGTTATCCATTCAGACATGGAGTGGCTACTTTGACATGAAATGTTAGTTTTTATTCTATTCCAAAAAAATGTATTTCTGGTATTTCTGTTGTAAAAAAATATTCGCCCGCTCTTTCGTAGCTCCTTCCTTTAGCAATTCTGTTGGAGTGAAAAAAGAGTCGCTGACCTGCGACTTTATGAAACTTCAACGTGAACGAAATAGTAGTTTTTGTATCAAGGGCGTAAAATGGGATTTTACGCCTCGAGTAGTGATCGCTGCGCACGAGGGACGGCGCAGCCGGCCCGAGTGTCGCGTGATCACTACGAGAGCGTAAATCCTACGCCCGAGATGCAAACATTATTTTTTGATGTAGTGGGGGTTGAAAATGCCTATAATATGCCTTATTTTGTGGACGTAGAATGCCAGTTTCATTTTACGCCCGCAAAAGGAGGCGTAAAATAGACATTTTACGCCCACTGCATCAAAAATATCTTTTCATCTCGTCCGGACAAAAATCTCTAAACTATGTTGTTCATTTTGAATATTTCAGACCAGACATCACACAATGGCCAAAATAATGATGAAACTCTTGACGGCTCTTCTCATCGTTGCTGTCATGTTCGCATTTTTGGAAACGGCAAATGCGTGTATTGCGGCTCGAAACGGGGTTGGTATAAACATAAAAGTCAATAAGCAAGATCCTCCTAACTATTAGTATCGAGCTTGTACGATAATTAACGAATGTGCTTAGGACGAGTAATCGATCAACTGATTTCCTCAAACTATTGTGAAATAGATCCGTCAACTCGATACGTTCGTTTTATACCCGAGAAAATATCCATCGCATGTAACTAACGGAACATTCACGTTTTTCGTATGGTTTTTAGTGTCAGCCAGATGGAAGTCAGGGAAATTGCTGTAGCGGCTTTTGCCACAAGGAACCAGGCTGGGTAGCTGGTTACTGCAGATAGAAAAGCCTTAGATGTGAAAAGATGGGGTCCTTGATACGAGTAAAAAGCCACTCCGCTCGTTGCACTGATGAAGGACCATCCACGCACATTAGTTCTTCCTTTTTTTTTTGTGTGCTATTGTTATTCTGAAAACTGTCTTCATTTTTGCCTTGGCAGATATAATAAAATGAAATAAAGACATTATTAAAATACTCACGATGTCTGTTTAATTAACCTTCATCTAATTTAAAATGTCGAATAGTATATGGGCAAATCTGATTAGAAAGATTGATCATTTTTCCACAAACTTGTAGGAGAAAATTTATAAAGATAATAGCCGTTTCTAAGGAAAGGAAAATCGAAAGGAAATAACCATCCAGTTTCGTTTGTTTTTTTTTTTTTTTTCCTTTTTTCAAATTCCGAAAAATGTCTTATCCTCTATCAATATCGAAGTATATGACACACGGTACCGTTCATACGTTTGGGATCACCTTTCAAATTTTCTATCAATACGAAAAGTTCGATACCTCGGTGAGAAAAAAATTGCAGAAAATTTTTCAACACGCGGAATTTCGAAGTTAAAAAGACAACCTTCGGTTTACTTCTTTTTGCAATCAAATTGTTTTACGATATATCTAATTTCGTTGTTTGTAAGAGAGAATTGAGAGATTGCATGCATTGATAACATGTTGTCGACATACTTACAAGATTTTCTGCCACGCAAAGTGTATTCGAAATCGACGGTTGAAAAAGGCTGGATGTCGCGCTGAAGGTGTATCAAATGAATTTGGGATTCTCGAACTGACATTCGTGTCCATAGCGTGGAGTTTACATGTACGACTCCTGTTACAACGAAGAGCTTTTTCAAAATTATTATTATTATGATGCCTACTGTTAAAATGATGTTTTTCCAAATACAACAACTTACTGTGATTGAAAACTGTCTTTACTCAATAGATACTTAGTTTGAAAATCTGTAGATATATATACAAAAACTGTGAATTATTACAATGTATGGGGTGAAATGATAATTTCAGGTGTATCATTTTGCCCCGGCATTCACTACCTATAGTGATACATACATTTAACTATATTTTCGAAAAATCGGAACAGCCGCTCATGTACTTGATTTGGATTTTTTTTTTTTTCTTTTCATTATTCGCTTGGTTAATCTGTAGTTCTGAACCCTTGGGGTGGCGTCCAACAGTGCTATTGCACCCATAGTGGCTAACAGCTCAATACGCAGGTAAGTATTGTCAGTTCGACGTCTTTGATCTGCGTATAATTTACTCTGATATATGTCTACCTGCCTTATTATCCACTAAAAATGCGCCCAGGAATATTCCATTTTTTGTTATGACTCTGACGACAGCATAATCTTCTTTCATTTCGTAGTTTCTTATCTCGACGTAAAAACCACAGCTTGGTCAAGCAAAGATTACTGCTATCTCTTCGGAACTTAATTAGAACTGCTATTATGATCTAGTCTGACACATTATCTTGCGAAATTGGTACGGTCTTCATGCATGCGGAGATACCCAATTGCGAAATTGGAAATCCGCTGTTCAATACCCAGAATGAGACTGGTAGTGCAGATATTTTCATTCCCACTTTCCCTATGCTATTCACAAAGTTCTCAGTGTTTCCTGTCAATTTTTCTATTTCGCGATGGATCATATTTTACAAATCGTTATCGACGTCTCTCATGTCATGGCTTCTCATCTTGATTTCCATGGGGCATGTTTATCTGCCCGAATTGCAGTGTCAAGATCGTTTAGTCGATTGATAGACAATCGATTATATTTATGTTTATTCCGCTTTTCACACACCCAATCTACATAACTCACTGCAGTAGTAACCAACGGACTAGGTTGTGCCAAAAATCTCGGCTGAACGGGCTAACAATGATTCAATGATATCGTAGTCTTCGTCTTCTACGACAGTATTAGCAGATCCTTGTAATTCATTCGCAACCAATTTTGTGAAAATTTTCGAAAAACTGCAAACTGTAGTTTTTATAATTGGCCAGCTACTTTCCCTTACTCTTCACTAAGCCTGCAGGGCTAATCGCAAGTAACACCGATCAAGCCATGGCTGATCGTCTCAATTAGCGTTCTAGCTTAATTGATCCGATATTATGCCGATCATATCAGCCAGCATAATTTGCATGCAATACTGCATCATCGTTTCGCCAACAGTCGACTAGAACTCGATGACTTCCTTGATATTATCCAAAATAAATTATAAAGGTTCGTTATTTGCATAATCATTTTTTAATATTAGGATAAAATAGATGAATAAATTTCAATGATTCTAACATGCGTGATGTGGTCGAAACGCAATTGATAACAGTCATTTATTTTATCAGTAATGAATAGAGCCAGTAATTCATGCCTTTAGCGAAAATTATTTGAAAAGCGAATACCAAGGTAGAAAACTATCTTGGCATAGTGCGAAATAATTTACACACATGCACTCTCGTGGTTGTACTCTCTTCCTAGTGTAAACTATATCTATAGCCACGACCTTCCCATATATATATGCGTGAGACACGCTGCTAAGCAAAGTATGAAACTAATGCCAATGTTTCACGTGTATGGAATTTCCCAGTGCAAGACAAACATACATTGTTCAATTTCCGTCTAATGTTTTGCATAAATATATTTGCGGAAGTGTATATTCTGTTAAATGTATCGTTTCATAAGTACTTCACTGCGGAATTCGCAATTGATATTTTTAGGTGTTCGTTATCTATCATACATTCGAATTAAGAGGAAATGGAACACGATTTTTGCACTTGGAATTTTCCGAACCTAGTTTCTCAGCAAAAACACATCCGATTATTGCGAAATTGATATCAGTAATGGAGAACAAGTGAACGAAGGGCATGACGTTCTTCGATTTCCAAAAAGCGAAATTGTTTTGGGTGTTTTCATATTTATCAAGTACAACGTCAGCAACAACGATTATTCGTTGCAGAACACTCTTGATAAAAATCTGTAGAGGTTGGCGTAAGGTAAATCGTTTAGCCTGCTGTTCGATCAAATTCGCATTATAATTCCCAGGATATTTTGTTAGCAAATTGAAAAACAGAAGTATCTTACATAGTATATGATCCTATTTTGTGTATCTAAGTATCTGCAGCTATATTGAGGAAAAATATTGAAAATATTGTAACAGAAACCGACACGTGATTCAATCTATCCTTGTTGGAGAAATCTCGGGTATGACGATTATTATAGCCTTTACTTGTGCGGAATAGAGGGGAAAAAAAATCACGATGACGTAGGTTACGTATATAAGCTATACAGAACTACGCTGCAGGTAGAAAGTTGAAATTTACTCGTCAAGTTTATTTTTCGTGTTTCGTATTGGGTTTTTGAACTTCATTATCATACGCCTGTCTACTCGTAGCAAAATGACGATCCTTCGATTACAGAATACTCGAATACTCGTATAGTTAGTTGCGTGTGTTCCATTCTCAGCGACAGAAATTGTTGTATTGAAAAATTTGTTGATGCATTATCTAGAAAAAAAAAATCAGAGTCAGCCTCCGCCGTTCCAAAACCGCAGATAGAAATAGATCGAAAGGTTTAGATTGCAACATTGTCCGATGAGAACAATTTTTGTCTAAATTTCAGTCAAATCGGATTAACGGTTCGTTTGGACTTTTAGCTAATAAGAAACACACACATTGACCCATGCGATTGAAAATTATGGGAAAATTCATGAAAATCTATTCCAATGCCAGATAACTGTATTCCAAAGTTCGTTTAATTGTAACGGGAAATGTGAAAGTTACGAATGTTTTGAAATTTCGTACCTTCGCCATTTTCAAATTGGATGTAAAAATAGTCCGACTAAGTTACTGAAACATCGCGTCTAGGTGTAGGTAAAGACAGTTTTCGCTGAAAATTTCCGCAAAATTTGTTGATTGGGTCATCTGATAACATGTTATCTACATACATGCATCCGTTTTTGAGAATACTTGCAGACGTTCTTGTGGGCGACAGAACACGCTTTTTAGATTATTTCAGAATGATTTGTTTTTTCTTTTCTCAAACTGACGTTTTTCGCCGTGGCAAACTTACGAGACAGTCCGTTTTACGAACGGTCGTGGCTAAGAACCACTGTAAAAAAAAGTGTACAGAGTTTGACTCGGATCTGAGGAGGCCAGGGAAAAGTACCCATTTTTTTAGTCGGTTTATATTGAGACATACCCTTGAAAATACCCCTGATTCATAGTAATCTATTGAGTTCGTAATGATAAGAGACACGTATTTTTGAAATGTCATTAAACTCGTCGGGTTGAACTTATAATCGTTATAGGTAAATGCACGGTTTCATCACAAGTCACGGTTTTTCCTCAATGCTATATATAGTTCTGTCTCGTTTCTGAAGCAGGAAACTCTATCGTACAAACGTGACGTAGCTACTAAAATCCAGTTACCTTTTCCTCCGACGCCTTAGCTTCGAGTATAAATACGTCAGGATTCGACAGTAGAAGACAGTTCAATTCGATCCTTCCATAAGCTAACTTTGCAAGCTTTTGTACTTCGCTGATTAAACCAACGATATCTTTGGTGAGTATCAAACGATAGACTCAACACAAAAACTATATTTCTTTAATTCACATCGCTGTGCTGTTTTAACATCTTTTCACTTGGAAAATTAGATAAATTGAGAAAAAAAAAAACAGGAATAATATTCGAAAAAATGATAGGGATATTTGATATTCAAGAAAGTACTGCGTTTCCTGGATCAACTGATGATATACACAATTCTTAGCGAACGAAAATTTAAGCCGTCAGACATAATATGTTATAAACTCTGTTTTGAATTTGAATGTTTCAGATAAGACATCAAAATGGTCAAACTAATGTCAAGACTCTTAGCTACTCTTTTCATCGCTGCCTTCATATTCGCATTTGTAGGAACAGCGAGTGCTTGTATCAAGAACCGAGATGGGGTTAGTATAAATATGATGTTTAATAATTAGTAGCCTCCCAACTATTCGCTTCGAGCTTGCACGATAATTACGAATGATCCTAAGATAATGAGTCGATCAGGTACTTTCCCACGACTATTGTGACGATCCGGCGACTCGTTACATTCCGTTTATACCAAAGTAAATATCCATCGTATACATCTAACTAAACGTCTGCGTCTTTTGTATGATTCCAGTGTCAGCCAGATGGAAGTCAAGGCAATTGCTGTAGCGGCTTCTGCCACAAACAGCCCGGCTGGGTAGCAGGCTACTGCAAGTAGAAAACCCATCAACGCGTGGAAGTGAGGTCCTTAATACAGGAGAAAAGCTGCCCCACTCATCGCACTGATGCAGGACCATCCACGCACAATAGATCTTTTTTTTGTTCCTATGATATTATTTTTTTGAAAATTGTTTCTATTTTTGATTTAGCGTATGAAAGAATAAAATAAAATACAATTACAATTAAAATTACATGCACGCATTGTTGTAATCTTTATTTCTGCCTTTCGGCCTTTCGGCTGTTTAGTTGACACCTTCACATTTACATTTCCATATTTATTTCACTCAACTTGACTTGAAGCAGAAAATACTAATATAAATAAATGAAATCGAAACCAAAACAAACGAAAAGTAAATGTACACGGATTGTTATTGTCGGAGTGAATGATTCCTTCACCTATATATGTTGAATAAGGAATCTTAGTTCAAGTTATCTACACGGTAGGATTTACGGAAACTCTGTGGGTAGCATTCCCAACAAAGGTTTTGTAAACGATCATTAGATTACGAAAATGATCATATTTTCCAATTCATTGTGCCGAAAATCTCGGATGAACGGGCTAACAATGATTCAATGATATCGTAGTCTTCGTCTTCTACGACAGTATTATCAGATCCTTGCAATTTATTCGCAACCAATTTTGTGAATATTTCCTAAAAACTGCAAACTGTAGTTTTTATAATCGGCGAGCTACTTTCCCTTGCTCTTCTCTGTATGTTTGTTCGCCTGTCTTGCGTTTCCTGATCGTGTCTTCTGGTTGCAGTTCAATGTTCATTATTATTTCGTCTATCGGTACATCTGACATTAGGTATTTATTCTGTGTTATGAGTATTTCTGTTTTTTTAATCTTGCCCGCTGTTCTTTAATTCAGATTTTTGGTCATACCGCAATTAATTTTCACAGTAATTTTTCGTCAGTAGTCAATAGAACCCGTGATTCGTAACTCAACAAAGATTAATTGAGAGAGATTACCCAGATTCAAAATAATCTTGTCATATTTCTAGTTTCAAGTTATCAAATATATTGTAGCTAAATCGAATCAGATTTATGCCCGCAATAGTTTACATCGATTCTTGAGGTTGATGACTCCCTTCTCAGTTCTTACTGCATCTAGCCACGACCTTGCTGCAGAACGTGAGACTAATGATAATGTTTCACGTGCATGGAGTTTCCCAGTGCAAGATCGTCATATATAATACGTAATTTATTTTCCATCTAATGTTTTACATAAATCGATTTGCAAGTATAAGTCTGTCACCTAAGGTTTATAAATCCAATCGGCTCTCATTCTTCTGATAATTATTCGGAAATTATAATGAAACGCGTATCTATTGAAACACAACAGTTACAGAACTAATGAAAATATCAAAACAAGTTGAATCGGTTGTAATGGGATTCTCAAATTGCCAAGGTTGACCGAAGATAAATCATTCAGTCTATTACTAGTTAAAATTATCATTGAAAACTGGTCTTGCCTCAGTATAATTTTTCGCTATTTCTGAAAAAGTTCAAAACGAGTTACACTACATGACAGATTATAGCTTCTACTAATATACAAGTTCTACGTATGGGTACCAATTCAAACGAATGTATTTATACCTATTTGAAATTTTTTCTTTTTCTTTTCTACATCCATGGTCATCCACGTCGAGAGTGCTGAAACAAATCTGCGATATCCCTGTTGGCAGAATTCGATTATCTTTCAAAACAAAAAAGTTAGGTTTTTGAAAAATCAACAAACGACTCTAACTTTTTTTAGCTCGAGGTACAATCGATAAAAATAGGAGTTACAAACGGGTACAAACGAAGTACAATCGATATCAATTCAAAAATTATTATTTTTTTTGAATTTCGGGTGCCAGGTTCACATAGGTCTGATACTTTTCTCATTACTTCTTAATAGTCAAAATGTCACCTGCGTAGCATCGGGCATATCCTTCAGTTCCTGTAATTTCTCAGATATACATTACATCGCATCAGTTACTAGTTTCTGTACGAGTGCTTTCCTCGACCATAGCTTCTTCGCGTATACCTATAGACGTATACAGTAGGGAAAAAGTTGAAGTAAATATAAAACGAAAAACCGGTTTGTGTTTTAATATTCACAATATTTGTCCTCAATACAGCTGATATCACATAAACGAGTTCAAATACGATATACTTATGGTTTCATTTCGTATCAATTTTTCATATGCTATCCTAAACATAGAAAAAACTATTTTTTTGACTTTTTTTCATTTTGCCTGATTGGCGACCCTCGTAATATTTAAATAAATCAGCACCTGGGCGCTTGGAACCTCACGGTATAAAGAATAATTCAAATGAATAAAAAAAAAATGGTCGGGTTTAATGCCAAGTGAGAATTTCGCACCAAATCCTCCCACATAGGTAATACATTCGTTTTAATTGGTATCCCATACGTAGAACTTGTATATTATCAGAAGCTACATATCTGCAGTGATGTAGTTAAACTGGTTTTCATCTTTTCCTAAGATAGCGAAAAAATTGTACTGCAGCATAAGACCAGTCTTTAATGATAATTTTAACTAGCAGTCTAGACTAGAATGATTTATCTTCGGTCAATTTTGACAATTCAACAAAATTCAGCTTGATGCTATATTTGTCCATTATTATTTCTATTCCGAAAAAAAAAGTGTAATAAAGTAATATAAACTGAACGAATATCTTATGATATAATTTAACATAGCATGGATAAGGATTATGATTATTAGAAATGGTAACACAAAAAGTTGAAATCCGTCATAATGAAGAAACAATTAGATTTCCGAATTATATCGTTCCTACAAACAACTAGGATGTTTTTACACTGTATAAGTATCTCTTATTTCATTTTTACGAAAAACTCTGATCATGGGTCTGAACAGTTACGAATACTGATACAACGAACTGATTAGACTTGTATCGTTTTCTTTAATTACGGCTTACGTATCAACAATTTACTCTATAGCAATAATAATTGCTGAACTATACCACGTACGGTTGCAAATTAATTTATGCAAAACATTGGACGGAAAATAAATAATGTATTATTATACTATATGACGATCTTGCACTGGGAAACTCCATGCATATGAAACATTATCATTAGTCTCACGTTTTGCAACAAGGTCGTGGCTATAGATGCAGTAAGAACTAAGAAGGGAGTCATCAACCTCAAGAATCGATTTAAACTATTGCGGGCAGAAATCTGATTCGATTTAGCTACAATATATTTGATAACTTGAAACTAGAAATATGACAAGATTATTTTGAACCTGGGTAATCTCTCTTAATTAATCTTTGTTGAGTTACGAATCACGGGTTCTATTGACTACTGATGAAAAATGACTGTGATAATTAATTGCGGTGTGACCAAAAATCTGAATTAAAGAACAGCGGGCAAGATTAAAAAAACAGAAATACTCAAAACACAGAATGAATACCTAATTTCAGATGTACCGATAGACGAAATAATAATGAAAATTGAACTGCAACCAGAAGACACGATCAGGAAACGTAAGACAGGCGAACAAACATACAGAGAAGAGCAAGCGAAAGTAGCTCGCCGATTAGAAAAACTACAGTTTGCAGTTTTTAGGAAATCTTCATAAAATTGGTTGCGAATAAATTGCAACGATCTGCTAACACTTTCGTAGAAGACGAAGACTACGATATCATCGAATCATTGTTAGCCCATTCATCCGAGATTTTTGGCACAACCTAGTCCGTTGGATACTACTGCAGTGAGTTATGTAGATTGGGTGTGTGAAAAGCGAAATAAACATAAATATAATCGATTGTCTATCAATCGACTAAACGATCTTGACACTGCAATTCGGGCAGATAAACATGCCCCATGGAAATCAAGATGAGAAGCCATGCCATGAGAGACGTCGATAACGATTTGTAAAATATGATCCATCGCGAAATAGAAAAATTGACAGGAAACACTGAGAACTTTGTGAATAGCATAGGGAAAGTGGGAATGAAAATATCTGCACTACCAGTCTCATTCTGGGTATTGAACAGCGGATTTCCAATTTCGCAATTGGGTATCTCCGCATGCATGAAGACCGTACCAATTTCGCAAGATAATGTGTCAGACTAGATCATAATAGCAGTTCTAATTAAGTTCCGAAGAGATAGCAGTAATCTTTGCTTGACCAAGCTGTGGTTTTTACGTCGAGATAAGAAACTACGAAATGAAAGAAGATTATGTTGTCGTCAGAGTCATAACAAAAAATGGAATATTCCTGGGCGCATTTTTAGTGGATAATAAGGCAGGTAGACATATATCAGAGTAAATTATACGCAGGTCAAAGACGTCGAACTGACAATACTTACCTGTGTATTGAGCTGTTAGCTACTAGGGGTGCAATAGCACTATTGGACGCCACCCTAGGGCCTAGAACTATAAATTAACCTCCTGAAATATGATACAAAAAATCCTGATCAAGTACGTCAGCGGCCGTTCCAGTTTTTGTAAAAAAAAGTTAAATGAATGTATTACTATAGGTAGTTCATAACGAGACAAAATGATTCCCTTGATAAAAACGACCTTAAAACTTGAACACTCAGTTCCGAAAATACAGGAATTAGTACTGATGCATTGTACCATCATCCTGTAGGTACAGATAGTTTTTTCTATGTGTAGGATAGCGTATGAAAAATTCATACGAAATGGAACCATAAGTATATATATATCGATGGACTAATGCCATACGGGCGTAAGGGACAAAAAAAATTATTTTTTTGCGGATATGCCCACAAAATTCTCCATTGCATGAAAAATATTTTGCCACTAAAGAGACGATTTTTGTTTTTTTGGGGCTCACGCCCGTTTGGCATTAAACCATCGATATCATCTTTCCAGTTGTTTATGTAATATCAGCTGCTTAAGGAAAAATATTGTAAATATTGAAACACAAACCGGTATTTCGCTTTATATCCACTCCGACTTTTTCCTCGTTGTATCTAGGTACATACGAATAGAAGCTTAGGTCGGGGCAAGCACCCGTACAGAAACCGGTAACTGATGCGATATATAGAGTCTCTAGGAAATCGCAGTCCCTGCAGAAGGTTACGCCCGATGCTACGCAGGTGAAACCTTGACTTTTGAGAAGGAATGAGGAAAAAACAAGATGAAATGGGTAATATATAAGCAATGGAAGTACGATGCTTGAATAAAGTCGAAGTTTATCTGCCAAGTGGTCACCAAGCTCTAATAGCCCCGAACTATTTCAGTGAGTATCGTTTCGTTGTTTCTTTATTAATTTTTTATTCATATAATATGGTCTATGGTGAGGACGCCATGCAACCATCATTAGTTTTTAATTATACAAGAAAGAACCTTCAATGTTTTTTCAAAACCTATTTATACCAAGTTTCACTCGAATTTGAGGTGGCTGAGGGAAAATCGTCCTTTTTTTTTTTTTTTTTTTGATCGGTTCGTGGTGCGATACACCCTCGTAGATACCTACCCCTAATTTATAGTAATTCATTAAATTCACAAGTGCTGCGACATGCATCAAGAAAAAAATAACAAAGGAAAAAAAAAACGATTTCTGAATCTAATGACCGAAAATTTAATTCTTTACCGGCTAGATACGTAATTAGTAGGTTTTTACTCAAAGCTGTGTAAATATATATAGTATGTAAGTTTTGTTTCGACTCTGGAGTTGAAGATCATAGCAGAAACGTGACGTAGTGGTTAAAATCCGGTTAGAATTTTTCTGGACATGTTGTCTCGGTATAAATAGATCTCGAATTCGATCCCAGAAGTCAGTGCGACTTGATCTTCCAAGAAGCTAACTTCGTAACTTTATACGTACTTTGCTGATTAGAAGAACGATTTCTTTGGTAAGTATCAGACGATAGACTAATGAAGAATTCTTCGTGATCAATTCTAACGGATGTTTCGTATAATAGGAAAAGAAAAAGAACGATTCACAATATTTTCACAGTTTTTTTTTAATGATTTTGATCGAAATATTGTATGCAGATAAAGTTGACCAGTCACTATTTCATAATTAACAAAACTTTAGCTTACTTAGATTTTTCGCCAAATATACTGAAGCATGATGTTAAGAAAATTGATCAAAACGTGAAGATGCATAGATAGGGATAGGAATCCGTATATCCGGGGCACGTGAAAATTGAATACAAAAATTTGTAGCCTTCCTTTTGCAAACATGTTATAAAAGAGGAGAAATTGCGAATCCGCAACTGTATACAATTTCTATGTAAATGCAAATAACTTTTCAGCTAGTACAGGCGAGTCGACGAACACAATTTTTTATACTCTGTTTTAAATTTGAATGTTTCAGATAAGACATCAAAATGGTCAAACTAATGTCAAGACTCTTAGCTACCCTTTTCATCGCTGCCTTCATATTCGCATTCGTAGGAACAGCGAGTGCTTGTATCAAGAACCGAGATGGGGTTAGTATAAATATGATGTTTAATAATTAGTAGCCTCCCAACTATTCGCTTCGAGCATGCACGATAATTACGAATGATCCTATGATGATGAGTCGATCAGGTACTTTCCCACGACTATTGTGACGATCCGGCGACTCGTTACATTCCGTTTATACCAAAGTAAATATCCATCGTATACATCTAACTAAACGTCTGCGTATTTCGTATGATTCCAGTGTCAGCCAGATGGAAGTCAAGGCAATTGCTGTAGTGGCTTCTGCCACAAAGAACCCGGCTGGGTAGCTGGCTACTGCAAGTAGAGTACCCATTAACGTGTGGAAGTGAGGTCCTTAATACGGGAGAAAAGCTGCCCTACTCATCGCACTGATGCAGGACCATCCACGCACAATAGATCTTTTTTTTTGTTCCCATGATATTATTTTTTTGAATATTGTTTCTATTTTTGATTTGGCATATGAAAGGATAAAATAAAATACAATTACAATTAAAATTACATGCACGCATTGTTGTAATCTTTATTTATGCCTTTCGGCCTTTCGGCTGTTTAGTTGACATATTTACATTTACATTTCCATATTTATTTCACTCAACTTGACTTGAACCAGAAAATGCTAATACAAACAACTGAAATCGAAACCAAAACAAATGGAAAGTAAATCTAACCCGAACTATGCTGCCTTATTTATATTTACACATTCTGTCACTCAAATAGTAATATCGTCATATCATAATAACAACGCTCACCAGCCTACCATACACACCTCCGGTCCTAATTTTTGATCAAATTGCCACTATGACAGATTGTGAATGGGGTGACAAAAAAAACCCATCCGATTGAATCACATATTAAATTATGCAACAATAACGCCAAATGATGAATTCTTGATATTATCAGTACAAAAGAACAATAACAAAAGAAGTCATACTCCGCACATCGCAACATTATAAGAATTCTAATTACCGATTAAAGAGTACAATGTATCCCCAAAAAGCACCTCCAGTGCAAGAACTTTTCGACAAGTACATTATTGTGATTCCATCTAATCAGATGCCACATCAAATTTAATTATTTTTTTAAAATTGATAATGAGGTCTGCCATAACATAATGGTTTCTATAGCCATCTCATCTTGCCACGTAGACCCATAGATATAGCGATAGGCAATTGACGCTTCCATTAGTGTAAGCAGAAAACATTTAATAATAAAAATGGAAAGATGAAAAAACAAAAATTTGGAGGTAGTGATATACCTTGGCGGGCCTTTTGGCAGACGAGTACGAAAAACCAGCGATTGGATTATATCAATGGTCCTAAATTCTCCAAATTTGTATTTTTTTTTCTTTTGATCTCATTATTTTTATTATTTTTATGTTATCTGTTTACAAGCTATTTAAATTAACTTGTTCGCTGATGCGACCTACATCAATAAGTCATTTGAAATTCTAATTTACCTACATAACACGATATCGATTATCATTATATTCATAACCGAATGATATAGACGCTACGTATATTTATCATAAAAATGTGGAACTGGGGTAAGATACGTCTTGCATTAATCACCTAATCGCAATAATTGATGACCTATATAATAAATATACATTGCTGTATCATAAAGTTGTACTTATTTTTTTAATTTTTTTTTTTTACTAGGCCTATGGAAATATATGTTCAGTTTCTGGAACGATGAATTATGATATAAATGTTGAGTAGCTGTTATCACATCGTTATAGTTTTTTTTTCTGCACCTTACCCAGGTATAAATAGATCAGAATTCAATTCGTAAATACAGTTCGAGTTCATCTCTTCAAAGCCTGACTTTGCAAGCTTACGCACTACGCTAACCAGAAGAAGAATTTCGTTGGTGAGTGACTTTAATTCCTACTAAAATTTTTTTAATTTATATTGTATTGTTTATTGGAAAATTTGATGTCATTGTGACGCGGTTTCATCGAAGAGAATTGCAACAGTTTATATGGGCATTTAAACTATAGGAGCTCGGGTTTTGGGGTGCCGATTAAAGTCGAAAGCAAGAATGAAATTTCATTTTTAGAAAAAATAAATTGTCATGAAATCTTGATGTGAATGCGAGTCGATGGACAATATTTTTTGAACTCTGTTTCTAATTTTAATATTATATAGATCAGACATCACACAATGGCCAAACTAATGTCAAGCATCCTAACTACGCTCTTCATCGCTGCCTTCATATTCGCATTCATTGGAACGGCTACTGCTTGTATTAAGAACCGAGATGGGGTTAGTATTAATATGATATTAACTCATTAACCAACTTATAATAAAGGCAATATTCATCACATCTTTCGTATGATTTCAGTGTCAGCCAGATGGAAGTCAAGGCAATTGTTGCAGCGGCTTCTGCCACAAAGAACCCAACTGGGTAGCTGGCTACTGCCAGTAAAGAACCCGCATCAACACGTGGAAGTGAGATCCTCAATAAGGATGAAAAATCGCCTACACTCGTTCCACCGACCGCAGGCTCGTCCATGTGTAACAATTACTCCTTGTGTTTGCTCAATATTATTATTATAAAAACTGAATTTATCATATTTGTTATTATGGCTGCTACCATCTCCAGTGGCACATATGCTCTAATTATGCAAATGTACATTTTTGTCCGTAAAACCATATACTTCACTAAATAAATAACATTGGATCATACCAGCTAGTTGATACATAGAACTTTTGTCTGTTAAAACGCCTGCATACAGGCAACCCAAACATCAAGAGATCAAGGAACTCTGTAAAGTCCCGCGCCAAGTAAACTATTATCGTGGTTTATTTTGGCCCGGAAGTGATTGTTGGACAAAAACTATGAAACGGAAATGTCAAAGTGAAAAGTTGCACTACCTGTTTTCCGTTAAGTATTAATGAAGAAGAAATTTTGTAAGAAAATTATCAGACATACGACGGCGGGTACTACCCCAATCGTTGACTCTTGCGGCAACTATTTCGGCACTATGTTTGGTTCTCTGAATGGTCAACTAGGATATTCGATAACTCGGACACTGTTGATTTGTTGTTGTAAATGGGTGAGTAATGATAATACAAAGTCGGCAGGATCAATTTTGATATAAAATAATTGAAGAGATAGTAGCCCAATATTTTGAATATACATAATTATGAATAGAATCAGAAAGTAGCAAAAAAATATTATAAGCCAATCCACTTTTAGATAATCCGAAGACCTGGATATCATTCTGACATTAATGATGAACAACCTTTTCGATCGTACTGTGAGCACTCTCATCTTTACTACCGATTCAAGAAGAATATATTCCTTGGGAGTGAATTAGCAACTATCGTTGCCAAAGACACAGTTTGGATATATGTTGCAAAGAAAAATAATGTTTTTATTGATATTAAACATGAATGAATAGTCAGGTTTATGTGTGTATCTTATTTGGTTTGTTTTGCCTATATCTAACTTACTTAATATACTATAATGGATTATGAATACATATATTGTAACTTTTAGGATTGTTTTGCGTCACTGAAGGTGACGCAGACCTCAAGTTATTGTGAGTTTCTTTATATTTAATTGATTTTAAGGAACCCCCGTCTACACATTCAAATATAAACGTCTTTATTTTTTTTTTTTTTGATATCAGTGATGGAGAACAAGCGAACGAAGGGCATGACGCTCTTCGATTTTCAAAAAACGAAAATAAAAATTTACAGATTTTTATCAAGAGTGTGTTCTGTAACGAATAATCATTGTTGCTGACGTTGTACTTGATAAATATGAAAACACCCGAAATATTTTCGCTTTTTGGAAATCAAAGAGCATCACACCCTTCGTTCACTTCTTCCCCATCACTGATATCAATTTCGCAATAATCGGATGTGTTTTTGCTGAGAAACTAGGTTTAGAAAATTCGAAGTGCAAAAATCGTATTCAATTTCCTCTTAAGGTGATTCCCTACCCAATTTCACCTGATCTAAAAACATTGGGCCGTACGTGTTCGGAATCGCACATAGAATTGCGCGACGGATTTTGTTTTTTTGATGTCGCTGTCCATAGAATCAAAATGAAGAAAAATCATCTTACAGAATTTTTTCTTATCCATTTGGGAAACCAAGTGAGGCGCATGACGGAATGAAATTCGAAAACATCCCTCTTACGGAAAATCCTAATAGATGTACATATTATTCGATATAAATTTCAAAAACATTGCATTAGTTAGGTACAGTTCATTACCGTATATTTAAAATGAAATAAAATGTAAAGTAAATACGGTATCGATACGTTTCTGATACGTAATCGCAATGCAAGATCAAGTGCAAACAAAATCCCGAATATGCAATTTTTAGTGAATATTTCAGATACGGTTCCCGAAGTCCGCAAGTACCTGCCAAATTTTAGCTTTGAGAATATTTTTTAAGTTTGGCGAAAATCGCTTCAACTCTATCGCAATGGTGTTAGCGAACAGCTGGTCTATATTCTCCGTACTTTCGTCGACAGTTTTCGGTTCTTCCTGTACTGGTTTCGGATTGTCTGAATGAGGTATCGTTTCAACGAAATTTTTAGATTTTTGCATAATCGCAGACGATTTCGGATCAGGAACATTCTCAGACTTCTTTCGCTTCGTTGATGATCTCTCCGGTGATTCGCAGTCTTCCGAAATTCTAAAAAAGGCACAATCCTTAATATGGATATCCTCAATAGTTTTCGTAACAGGTACTATAGCTACTCAGATTCTCAATACGTACTTTCTGCCTCTTTTAGTGCCAGTCCTCATGTTGTTTGGAAACTTCTTAGTCTTATTCGAGGCACGATCTTCATCAGCTACGAACTGCTTCATTTCACGGTTCGTCTTTTCCCTCAGCGACTTCCGCTTAGTTTGGCAGTCATCATCTGCAAACGAAATTTTATTATTTTTTTACACAATTTGAAACAATCTAATACATTGTGTATTCTTAATGATACGATTGTTAACAATGTTGCAGGTACTCGAACATACGAGTCATGCGAAATGTCTCACCTATCGCAGTCGATGATTTCTTTTTTTCCTTCTTATCTCTGTAAGAAGGATCCTTGACATCATATAAACGTGGAGGCTTGCGCACAATCTTTTTGAACTCTGGCTCATCTTTAATTCCAATCTGAAATAAAAAATAGGTACAATTTTTGAACAAAACTTTAAGCTAAACGTCATCGAATACGAATGAAGTGTGTGAATAAAACCGTTCATTTGCAACGAAATTTCGGAAAAAAAAAAAATCCTATTTAAGGTGTTCATCCCCTCGAGGAAACCATACATTAAAAAACCGAGCTGATTCGTCAATTTCGGATTGGTCCAGCATTTTTGGTCGAATAGATTTCTGAAAGATTTGATCCCACCGTAATGCATGGCATAATAGACAATTGCAGAGCGACTAAATCAGGAGATAGGCAACGTACCTTCGAGGAAATTGGTCCTGGAGGCCTTGTAGACTTTGATATTGGCTGGTTACTTGCGTTTTCTTTCGATGATATCCGCTGAAAAAATCATCCTTTTATTTATAATTTTTTACAATTTGCTACTGATGTCATTCAGACCCAAATGGACTTGTATTATTGAATTGAGATACAAGTGGCAAATGTTTTGCCAGTTTCCAACTGGCTACCCCCGACTTCGTGAAATGACTTTTTGAGAAACATACAAAATCGCGAAATTGGATTTCATTAGGAATTGGACGACAAACCTTTGATGAATTTTGAACATTTCTAGATGATTCTTTCGACTCGTTTATAGCTGCATTCTGTACTGGAGATGCTGATTTCTGAAACATTAGCCATTTAATAAATACATGCAACAAGTTTTGAAAATTTGCTAATCATACAAAAATGCTTGGTCTAATATTTTAGGGTAGCTCACCCTCATTTTAAAACTTATAATATAAACGGATGACGTACCACTGACAAAGCTGGTTTCGGTATTGGAGATGGTGATTCCGGCTGATTGCAGGTTGAATCTGTTGCGAAGAATGTCATCTGAAAGCATCATTCGTAATGTTAATAATTGTTGATCCTGTAAACAACTGTCTGCAGTTTTAGTGCCTCACGTTTTTATCTTGCAGGTGGAGGTGGGAAAGCATAGATTTCATCATCATGTACGATGCCTCTGATAATTCCACTTCAATAACAGATCCGGGAAGTGTGCTAGGCACAGATAAAATTGGTCCTGGCGTTTGAGACGGTGATACCTGCACCGGTATGTTGGCTTTTTCCTTCACGGATTTATCCTGAAAAATATCCAGAATTTGTAAACTTATTTTCTAGAAGACGTAAGACAGCTATTTTAAAAAGTTTGAATATAAGGAACGGAATAATAAAATGTTGCAAAAGCTTGATAATCGATCCTGACATGCGATCGCGTGTATTTCTTTTATTTTTCTTTTGTCACAGTAATGAAATTACCAGATCTACAGGCACAAGCTTCCAAGGAAATAATTCACAGTGCGATGACGGTCCCAGCTGATTTTCTACATGCTGCTTCGCCATCTGAAAATATCTGAGTCATCACAATCAGGAAATGATGAATTAGCGAATTTCACGCCAAAAAATGAGCACGGACAAAATATTTTTCAAACTATTTCGATGAAATTTCATTATTCATCCTCAATGTTTCGCTAGTAGAAATTTCATTATTTTTTTTGTTTAAATTAGCATTTTGAAACACATTTAAAAAGTATTTCTAATTTTATGGAGATTCGCTTTACACGCAGATTGAGTTTACCAAAAAAAAAGTGATTGTCGTAGGGTACAGATCACTTCGTGTATCGATACTTTTTGAAATGAGAAATAAAAATATTCTATAGAGTAATTCTAGTCAAATTCCTGCAGAGTGGATTGTTAGTTGAGTTTGCTTATATAAGCACTCGCAAAGCTGATTACGTCGTCCTGATAGTTTCATATTTCATAGTTCTTATCTCCACAGCAAACAGCTTTATACCATATGTATTCATATGATTTTTTTTCACGCGGAATTTGATGTAATTTTCAAAACCAAAGTCAAAAATATAAAAATCCATTTAAAAACCCGAAATTGACCTCGATTTAGCCTATAAGGCAAAGTCACCTGGGGAAAATTCCATTTCCCCCCTTTTTGAACCCTGCAACTTTTGTGGGAAACATTTTTCGATACCTCTTTTGTGTTTTGGGATATCGTGCTGGTTCTATTGAAACCAATCACCCCACTTTATATCTAGATATCAGATCAGTATTCTATCGGTGTGAGCGATTACGAACTTTGTAACTCAAAGTTTATAAACTTACTGGTTTAAAGTAAGAAAAAAATAAAAAATTCGTATCTCTAGAAATAAAATTCAACGAACATCATTAATTTTCCCGAAATCACATCAATGTTTAATAATCTCGCGAAATTCAAATAAATTTATATAAAAACAATCTGAAAGAGATTCTCACGATTAAATATGAGCGAAATAATCCTCAGATAAAACGACTTCGACGTAAATGAAAAAAAATGTTCAAATGTTGCCTTACTAACTAAGCAATCGTATACAAGCATTTGCCTAACTGGTCCTTTGTCAGATACTTGTTCGCTGGTGGTCCTTACCGATGATGTAATGTTTATGCGTTGAGTTCGTTCGTCAGAAATGGTGTTGAATTTTATGACTCAGGAACAGGCGAAAGATAAAAAATTCCGAACTGTACATTCAGGCTATGATATAATCAGAATCTATAATATACTAACGGAATAATACTATACTGCCTTAAAAATAAATTGAAGAAAAAAAAAAAAAACGTTTCTTCGTCTGAATGATGAACAAAGAAAAGGATAGAAACTGGACAAAGGAACAAAAATTGGAAATTTATAACTCCATGTCAAGAACTTTGGCCTCAATTATTAATAATGAAAAAATGATGTACTGATTGTCCGAGTATATCAAGTTATTGAGAGATGATTCACATTGATGTACATCATTGTAATAATCTGTAATTATATTTTGAATGAAAAAGATTGCCGCGGTTATCGACAATATAGCCATCAGACTTGAACCGCATATCGCTGCAATGAGTGAACTAACTTAAGAAGCATAATCAATACATTTGGGTCACTAATGCATTATAAATTTGCAATGATAAATTTATCGCAAAATTAACTAAAATCTGAATGAAAATTTTTAATGTTATTCAGTAGATCAAGTATTGGAATAATTCTACCTTTGATTTTTCGTTGGTACCACAGGCGGCTTCACCGGCTTTTAAAATTTGAATTGAAATTATTGTGGCTATAAACTTGAACACAACTTGATAGATTCTTCCTTGCACGAAGATAGGATGATTACAATATGATTCACGTTGATTAGGTATAAAATAAAGTAGGATTTAGGATTCAGAAGACCGTTGTTCAAGCTTCGAATTTGATTTCGATTCAGTTTTTTGGATCAACAATCTAAAGCTTTGCTCAAACACCAATTTACCAGTACTCAGACTGGTTTGGCTAATTACTTTTGATTCAATATCAATTTTATTAATTACTATAACGTCACGTTTTAGCTTAAACATATCTCGTTTTTAATTTAATCAAATATCAGCTCTCGTATCAATTTGTTATAATTTATTAATTATACTCAAGTATTCGAACATTGAAATAAAAAAACTTGTAATAAATTCTCTGGACCTAAGTAGCTGTATTAATTTTCATTGATTCACTCGGAAGTATATACGGAACTAAGAAATTATTTAAAATTCGAAAAAATGATGCGATCATTAGGATTTCAGATTTCACACTTCGCATATGTTCAGAACTTTGGAATATCAATTTCTAAATTATCTCCTAAAATCTCTCAAACTTTATTATATTAATCTCTGCGATCCCGGAATGGCACAGCCTAACTCTCAGAAATGACGAACGTAAATGCTTAAGTAGAACTTGGGAGTTGGGTTGAGGGACTGTGACGACTGGTCCCAGTCAGTGGGTCTAGAATCCCTTTTTTTTCCCCTTCTTATCTCCCTCTTTTATTTTTACTGCCTTGAGTCCTTTGGAGGGGAGAACTTCTACGAGTGTTAATTGGTCACTTTTCTATAACTCGTTGCGCGTCAATTCGCGCTAAAATATGCTGTGGAAAGATCATCGTAATTGCGATTGAAAGAGGATTGAAAGGTTCCAAAGATTATCACTGCTTGATACTTCATTGAAACAATACACGGACCTTATGGTTAGATTTAACGCCATACACATAGACTGAACGAACTGGACAGGATACAGAACTTTATCGAAAAAACTTAGAATAGGAATCGAAGGTTTGGTAATCCATAAATATGCGGTCATTGCAAACTAATTAGGTAAGCAAATCCCTCAACTATTGGTCCTGCGAGCATATGGCAGTCCAAAGAATACAAAAACGTTGATTATGGTATTTCGAAAACCATCGGGCTGGTATTTCCCATTTTATTGCTTTATGGTACTATGCTCATGGTATTATGGATTCAACCCCTTGGCACGAAAGTGTAGGTGGGCAGGTATGCATCCCTGGGGTTTTTCCGGTAACTTCAATGGAAGTTCCATCCCCTTGACCCTTTTTTTCCCAATTTTGAATTGAAGGCCAGGAAGATTTGCTGGAATGAAATTCTATGATGCAAAAAAATGGAGAATTTAAGATGAATCGGATACAGGGTGAGAAGCTAGTAAGGGATGGAAAAGTCTAATCTTATCCAAGTGATTCCTCTATCATCGACTCGACCTAGAATCTCAAAATTATCATAGCTCTGTCTTCTTATCGTTTTTGACTATCGAGAAATCTACACACAAGTTAATCGATTAAAAATTGATCGCTTTTATGAGTGATTTTTCACTCTAAGAAAGTGAGATATCAATCTAATTAAAAGAGTGAAAATTTCACTCTTCATAAAAGCGTATATTTACTCCAGTTGGACTGATGCTGTTTTCACACTAGCTTAGAGTGAGAATCGACTCTTTTAGAGTGATATTTGACTCCAAGAAATTTAGAGAGTAGATAAAAACTAATTGGGTCCTAAAATATCAACTTATATTTTTGGTCCTGCTCGTTTTTATCTCGGTTTTTATACTAAATAGTGAGTGAGCGGATGTATGGAGATTTGGGGAGTAAAGGATGATAGGCTATTGCTGATTCATATCTGAAGGGTTCAGTGCCAGAATATCCTAACTCACATTGTCGATAAGGTCCATTTTAAATGACTGATGATAGTTAAAATGAGCCTTATAGACAATTTGTTTCGGTTAGGCTACTCTGGCATTAAACCCTTCATTTAAAGTTTGACTTTTCATTTATTTTATTTTTTTTTAACGTTCGGGAAGGAAGAGAAGGCAGGAGAGTTGACTTGGAAGGATTAAGGTAGGAGCTTGCCAAGGCTAAAGCCCCGGGCCCAACGCTTCAAGAAAAATTGAATAATGACAAGAAAATTCTATATATTTTCTAAATGACTGAGTACAATTTTTCCAAAAATTTCTATGATAGTATTTTATTTTGTATTTTGAAGAAACAAATTCGTACTCTCATAAGCGATTTCTGCAAATATCAAACATTATAAATCAAGGAAAAAATATATTTAAATATTTGTTGTTAATTATCAAGATATAGCTTATGCGGTTTTAATAAAATTCATAAGCCCAAAATTTGTTTTGGTATTTCTATTTTGTCTTATTTGAGGTTTTTCTCTCCCCTTGCGTGGGCCCCGGCATGATTTAGCCCCAGTCTCTTCAGAGTCTTATTAATCCACCGCTGGGTAAAGGTCGGGGTTTGAGTATTGGCCGTTACACTTGTGAAACCGTTCCACTTGTGAGTACCGTGTGCAGCGTGTTGGCGTGAGGAAAAAAGCGAGCTTTGATGATCGCTTATCATTATGGAAGATAAATGTATGGAGGAAACGTTCAGACATAACACCTTCCCAGTTGAATAAAACATAGAGGGTGAAGCAAACTATGTTTCTCCATGTGGAACATAAAATTTGAATCTGAAAAAATGTTTATCAAAATGATAATACAATGTTTCTTGTTCATATAATATAATTAAATATATTGATGAATGTGTTTTCCACGGACTTGTATATGGTTTATGTTTACTGTTGTTGTGAGCAGACCATTTCATGGGAAAACAATAATCCTTTATTCGGTCGTGTCGATTACATTCGTTTGTTGTGTGCATTCATTATTAAATAATTATTATCATTATTATTATTTTTTGTTAAAGTTTTCAGATTTGAGTTTTTCACTCATGATTTACTTATATCACCTTATAAACGATATCCCACTGCTAGGTCTCGCACTAATGTGAGGTAAAGGTGGGGGTTTGAGGATTACTGACCGTTGCACTTGTGAGTACAATGTGCAGCGGGTTGGCGTGAGAAAAATAGCGAGGTATGATGATCGGTTATCATGTATGGGAGAGAAATAACGTTTGGAAGGGAGCTGAAGACGTAACGTTATATATTCATTTTTTTTTTTTTCAATTCTGTGTTTTTCTAAACAAGAATAAAATAATTGCGAACAAAATACTAGTTGATCACTCTCCCCACTCTCAAAGTATGATAAAACTATTTACTTTCACGAGAAGAACCCGCGAGGTACAACTTAGGATGGACTTACGTTAGACGAAACTTCGCAGAATTTAAGAGAAATAAAAATAAACGAACACGTGTTTGAGCTTATCCGTAGATAAATAACGATTAAAGTTATGAAACGGCGTCGAAAATTGATCGTTACGGCTTAACTTAAACCGTTATTTTCATGGAAAACTGTCGAGTGTTTAGGGATAATCCGAAATACATGTTCGTTTATTTTTATTATACTCTTTCACTCTGCGAAGTCACGTGCAAATCCATATGGGTTACACCTCGTGGGTTCTCTTCGTCAGTTCTAAATTTTTTGAAAGATAATTTCATTGATATAAAAAAGGTCTTTTACCTTTTTCCGCTTGATATGACGATATTAGAGGATGCAGGAAGGCAAATAAATGAAAAAAAAAAAAATCGGGGTCCCTCCTACGTGATTGTAAAAATCGTGTACCTTATTAATACTTGCCTGACGTAACATGGAATAATTATATAAATAATTTACATTATTTCCCGCAAAATTTCTAAGAATTGATTAAGTGATCACAGTTTAGGAGTAAATAAAACATTGTATGCAACATGGAGATAAAGTGCATCATTTCCTCGGGCTTAATACTTATACCCTTCGGGAATTTCGTTCGGGCAGTAAACTCGCCCTCGGGAATAATCTTCCACTTTATTTTCCCGTTGTATAATGTACTATTATTCTTGTTGGGTAAAGAGGAAGCTTCAATCTTCTTTCATATTAAAGTTAATTTTTGAAATAAAAATTCCATTTTTTCGGTTAATATTTTTATATAAAGTATTATACATTGTATTGTATTATAATATAAACCTCGTCTAACTACCATTCTTCTCCTTCATTTTCTTCTTTGCACCTTCGCCTTTGCAACCATCGATTTGTAATTTGAAACGGATAATTTGGGTATCGAAATCTCGACTCCTGTATATTGATTTCGAAAAAAAAAATCCAAACCGTAGAAATAATTTGAATCTTTGATAGCTTTTTACACTACCGTTACATCGTGCAAATATACAATCTGGTTGAACTCAGCAGTTGAGATGCGAAATATGTAGTTTAGTCAATAAATATCGAAGATTCTAGTAGATCAATCGAGCTGAAACAATAAGAGACACTCTGCTTAGTATAATAATTTGAGATTTAGAATCGATATAATATCTGAGAATTTCATTCTCTTCTACTGAAATGGAGATTAGATTGAAACATCCCTGCTGGGTTCGTGAAATTAGGAAAAAATGTGATAGATAAAAAAAAAAATACGACAGTACGCCATGCTACATAGAAAAATATTCTCATAATCTTAGAAATACATGAATCATGTTTTTGAGTAAAATAACTATAGACGTGATAAAGGTAGATATATCGTAGATTCAAGGCAATTGCGACCATGCAACAGCGTGCAATTCAAACGCTCTAAGGTGATATGTAGGTAAGTAATTATATCCCGTAAGGTTTTATCATCCTGCTATGTGTTCTGCTCGGCATTAAATTCGAAGAATAATCTTAATGCAACAAAGGATTAATAAAATAACGAAAAAAATGTAAGAAAAGGAAAGAAACTTGGGTTTTCACCTGCGTAATGCCTCTTCTTTGAGATACTCCGCCACCGTAGCATCAAACAAGCTAGAGTGCTTGAATATTTCAGTTAGAATTGCTCGATGTACATCTAGATGATGTCTTAGAACGATTGCTGGAGATTTAACACCGTCGCATATCCTGAAACATACAGAGTTTATTTATTTTTTATACGATGATGATGAGCCGAAGGAGAGTCAGCATTTCTATTAAAGATAATCGAAAATCTAAAAAATGTGCATCATCAGTATTTGAATTTTTCGTGAAGTTGTCGATTTTATTATTAGCAAGCGATTTACTCACAATTTAAGATCGTTATCTATTCTTTTCCTGAGATCTGGCTTGATAATGTCTTTCCCTGATTCCATGCTGCTGTAGCCCATGACCATAGCAAGTCCAAGGTTCGTAGGCTCGAGATATTTGCCATTTATCAACCTCACGTGGTCCTTCACCTTAATTGATTCAATATGATCAGCGTACGTAGAATCGGTACCAATTCGATGCTCTTGTTTCAAAGTGATCAAATCTGATTCAGTTAGTAGATTTGGAGGTGAAGTTTCTCCTTTGACTACTTCGATGATAGGATTAAATGTCTGCCCTTCTTTGTACTCGTGAATTTTAATGTCGTTGAAATTTTCGTACGGATATACGTCCAAATAGTTTTTAGCAATAACACGAAGACCACTAGCTTCAAACTGTTCGTCGGATACTTTAAACTTGACAAAAGTTTCTTCAATTTCTGCATCTTTTGATAAGCAAGCAAGAAAACTCCGAACTATGAACTCGTACACCACAGCTTCGTTTCCTATTATAAAACATATTCAATTATTAATCACTGAATCATCTGACACTAAATATTCCTGGCATTAAAATATTATACTATCAATACTAGCGACTAGAATGACAATTACCACACTTTGAAGTGATAGCAAAATTGATAACTATAATAAAACTTGGTTTTATACCTTTACAAGTATCATTGATATTCTCTTTTGGGTAGATGGGAGGATGAGCTCCATCGCTTTTCGTTCCCTGTCGTGGTGAAGGTCCATCTTTTAGTATTCGCTGTGCAAATATTCCCCATTCTGTATTGGCGATTTGCGATTGTATCAGAGACTCGAGATCCAAGTCATCAGCGAATTGGTTGGTCTCGGTATAAGGATAGCTGATAAAACCTTTGTTGTACAAATCTAGAGCTATATCCATGACCTCCTTTACAGTAAGATTGAACAAATCTGAACAATGTTTGGCCAATTCCTAGAAAAATGATATTCCTATAAGTTTGTACGAACATCGCACAAAGAAGCTAATAAGCCATAGCTTCAAAATAAACAATCTAAGATCAGGGTCTACTATAGTCGTAGTACTCACGACGGTATTCAACGGCATAGGTCGTTCCTTGGCTCTAGTATCGCAATTAATCTTTTCCACTATGGCAGTTGGAGAGCTGCGATACTTATCTAAGATAATTTGGCAAGGCAATTCTTCGAGCGAATGATTCTTCTGCCATTTGAATTCCACCGACATTCCATCCTGGATATCCGTCACTTTAATCGTCCAGAATGATTTTGTCTCGAATTTTTTTACGTCAAGATATCTCTCGACGGCAAAACCCAACGTAGGGAGCAGGCAGCTACCGTAATTGACTTTGGCCCCGAGATCAAGTTGCCAAAACTTTCGTTCCAGTCTCATTCTTTGAAATCGTGTGAATGCAACACCTGTTGACATTGATTAAATGAGAAACTAACAAAACCCGATGAATTGAATCGTTGCAGATTTGAAATTACATACCTATTCTCAAGTCTAGTTGACGTCGCACATCCACAGAATCGCTTATCGTTTTATTTAGCTTTCCTAAATCATCTAGTGCCTGTCGTACGGACTTTGGAGTTATTGCGGTAAATCTTGCTCTGAAAAATATCGAGTAGTTTAACAAACGCAAAATATTGTATTCATTAATACTAGTTATCTCATTTGATCCAATTAAAAAATGGTTACCGGTATATCTTGATGTTGGACTTTATACCCTGACAAATATTGACAATTTCAAAAGCCGTGTTTTCACCCTCCGGATCGCAGTATGTCCAGATAATCAGTGCCTGGCAAGACTTCACCTCTCTCTCAAGGGTTCTTTTTATTCCCGTAAATCTTGTGTCGTACAACTTATCTATTGGTGTGCTAAACAAAGCCAACAGCTTACGTTCATCGTCAGACCATTTGTTATATCGAAACATGTAGTTCATCAAATGATGTTCAGATACCGATGTCATTATCATTTTAGATCGTTCTCCATTCATTTCGCTTTCAAATTCATAGATCTTGTTCTTTTTCGATAATCCATTACGCTAAAATTAATGAAAATTTTCATTATTAATAAAAATTACACAACAATCTTATCGTCTAATTTTGTTATTTTGTAATTGGTTACAGCTGAAATAAACGATAAATACATAATGAATATCAAATGACTATATTACCTCTTTTGAAGAGCCGCCTGAAAGATAGCTGGCAATAGTTTTGGCCGCTCTATCGTCTCCAGCAACATTGAGTACCTCCATCATGTTGCCAATTGTAATTGACGATACTTAGTAAGTCAAGATAAAATAAACTTGAAGCTTATCTGTCGCTGGTACAATTTTTGATTCAACAACGTCTAATGTATGTGAAACGTACAACTATAATGTTCCCCTAAGAAAGTTCAAGGATAAATGAATGTCCGTTGTTGATGATCTGGATTTTTATACGATTTCACACTCCTTGAAAGTGTATCCTCATGCCCTTGTCTTATCTTTTATAATCCTTCGTAATTAGAGTGATTTTGAAGTCTTTGGACTCGGCTCTGATTTGGATCTTTGACATAGCTAATTCCGGGATTATTTAATATTCTAGTATATCATCACTGATATTCTTTGTTGTAGGATAATCCGTCATAATGAGTTTGTGTATCTTTGAGAAAGTCATAAGCTCTTGCACAAATTTCGTGCGCGGCAAATTGGTTCAAATCATATAAAAACTGGGTCTATAATTATTCTAATATTTAACCCTGGACGACAAAGGTTGAACTTTTCCATTCGAAATACGAAAACAACTTACTATGTGGTGCAATCAGGGCTGGGTAAAATTATATCTCGAATCCATTTGAATAGGAAAATCGAAAATGATTTGAAAAATGTATTTTAAATGCAAAATGGAAAATAGGTCATTTGAAATGGATAATTAAATACAAAATAGTTTCTTGAAAATCATTATAATTTCCAACAACGAAATCTATTAGTTATTTATATCGACTCTCAAGTTTCAAGATTTTGACAAATTACTATCCAATACAAGCGGTCAAAGGTGGGCATTAACTCGTTAATCCGTTAATCGTTAATTAACGAAGTTAACAATCTGCTTAACGGATTAACTTTTAAGTTGACTTCAAATAAAGTGAAGACTTTATATACCAAGTCTTCACTTTAATTTTTGAACAACTTCAATTTTATAATTAACATTTAAAGTGAACATTGTTCAACATTATGCGATTCAAGTCACATTGGGCACCTATTCCGTTTTGCAGAAATCGCAGATGTCGAAGGTCGAATTGTTCATTAAATTTTTTTTTTTCGATTCGAATCAAATCAGATTTTTTTAAACACTTAATATTTATAACTTTTTTTGAAAATTGAAATGTTAATAAAAATTAAAATTGTTCACAAAAGTATGTAAAGACTTGGTATCACTT
Source organism: Tenthredo notha (assembly GCA_914767705.2). Classification (NCBI taxonomy): domain Eukaryota; kingdom Metazoa; phylum Arthropoda; class Insecta; order Hymenoptera; family Tenthredinidae; genus Tenthredo; species Tenthredo notha. The sequence continues at coordinate 5,272,851 of OU611916.1, forward strand.
GATTTCATCCTTTAATACTAATTGCCTTCTTATTTTATTCTAATAACTGAAGAAAATGAAATTTCCAAATCTGTTGGAATCAGCGAAAAAACGGTGGAGGAGAAATTAGATCAGGTCAGATGTGTTTTGACGAATGGCCTAGCCAGCATCAATCAGGAAAAGGTCCTGTTAAAGCTACGAAGTGATCCAGAGAATGAAAAATCGTTCACTGAGCACTCAAGGTCCTCGTCTGGCGCTTCGAGCCCTGTAAATTCAAACAAAAAAATGCAGAAGAAGAAACAGAAGAAATCTTTTAGAAACCCCAAAAAAGTATCTTCTAGTATCATCTGCTCTACGAGCATATTTTACGACTTCAAGGGTGAACCAATCTGTCGTGTTGATTTGATTTCACCAATGTTTACCGGGAGAATACTTGTTCCCCGATTTATCCGCTTGTTCGATTCTTCGACATTTTCTCGCAAAAATTGATGCGCCTTACAGCATGCAACCCGCATTCCATTCGTATGACTTCTAACTTGAGATTGCCTATGACAAGTATTTTTTTTCTCATGCATCTCAAGTCACGAGTATGGTATAGTAATGCTGTTTTAAGATTTCAGCTCGCATAAAATGCTGACCAGGTTAAATTAAATTAGTAGCAACATCAAAGCATCGATGCATTCGATCTTAATCAATGTCTCCGCGTCGGTATTATATTAAATACCAGAATTTCCGCCTGAAGCAGTGGCAACCCAGCATACAATTACACCCGTCGATCCTCGGAAGACCTCACGCCGCTTCGGGTCCTTTGACGCGCCATCCGACTTAAATCTTCAGTCACCGAGCGAGTTGCCGCTAGTCGACGTCGCGACCACACTTTTGGCCGTTTATTATAATTAGAAGAACGCATTTTGGCTAAAGTAATGTTTTGCCATTTAATGAAGAATAATCAGTGCCACCTAGGAGAACATAGACTGGTAAGCAATTATAGAACCTTAACCTATCACCTTGACAGTTGTTAAATCGCGATAGGCACGATATCATGAAACTTTAGTTTCATATCAATCTGTCCGGTTATAATAATAATTACATTAAAAATTTACGTAAAGCGTACTTAAAGTGACTTTATTTTGATTGCAAACAATGTTATTTGTTCACGCCAAACCCTTTTTACTTAAATGCAGGCGACATTTTTTTCACTCGTCTCGATTCAATTGTTCGCGGTCCCGCGCTGTCAACTGTTCTCGTCAGTTGTACTCTACCATTATTTACGATTATAAACAGCTAACAATTATTGTATATCTTTCGTGAAAAATCATGATAAGACGTAACAAAAATGAACAGTATCGTAAAATAGTTTTACCAATAGAAAATAAATACGATTGAGTGAGTTGCATTAACCTTAAGTTGTTTACATCTCGATAAAATACGTAGGGCGCGACTGCAGAACGTTGTTATTCATTGTTAATCCTTTCTAATGAAATAATAATCTGATTATACAGAAAAAGTACGGCTGATCGGAAACCGGATGCCGTTTATAATATTGATTGAATCTGCGATAAATCGAATAAGAGGTAAGCCGCATTAATCACAAAATTATTTCCAATTATGTTACATTTTTATGTATAGGTTCGGTTTCCGAACGCATTTATTATCTTCACTAAATTTCCGTTCTACACTATTTTGGGTCGGTTTTTTAGATCGATAAGTATAATTATACATTTTTTTTTTTTTTTTTTTCACGAATTACAACCTCCTTGAATATGAACACGAATATAATATGCGAAATTAATATCTCATTATTTAATTTCTCCATTCTTCATTTTACTTTTATTACAGACAAAAGTACGACCTGCGGGTACAGAGATTCCAAAAATCTGACGGACCTGAACAGGAACTGTGGGAATGACTCCCAAAATATGAGGTCTAGAGTCTCAGAGATTGAGGTGAGAATTGAGCTATCTGACCAGAAATCTTTGCCCTTATCACGTGCAAATTACTCGTAATTATATCGATGATAAACGACATCCATTTTCATATTTATTCATACAAATTATGCCGGCTCAATCAAGCAAAGAGATAAGATATGATATACATCCTTAAGTTTCTCTTCAATACCAATTGATCATAGTTTACCCGCTTGATTTTCAACTCATATTTTATTACGACAATTATCTAAATCATTCGTTTCTTTCTCTAGAAGGATCAAAAAGAATGACTAAGAAGAAACACGCAAGTGAGGATATAAACGTGAATCCGAGCGTGACAAATTGTAGTTTGTTCCCGAAGGGAATCGGAGGCTCAGGAGGTCGATTATACGAATTTGATCTCTACGATGATTTATATGAAAGGTAAACAGTTGTGTGGATCGCATTTTGTCTTTCTCTCAAAGTTCAATCACTTTCTTACGTTCATTATTTGCGAGGATTCTTCTTCCTGCAAAAATGTCGCTATAAAAGTTGTATGAATGCGTTTTATTGATAAATCTTTTGCTCATCTTTTATTTTTTCATCAGATTGTGATGGACCGGAGGTAGTCAGGACTGATTATGCGAGAACCATGTAGAGAAGAAGGGACCAGGTAGGATGGTGATATATTTTGAGTATTAATATTTTTACCTAACATGTATACACGCGTTTTGTAACGTAACATGGTCACCGATCCGAATTATCTTCTGAATCAAAGAATTAAAAAACAGCCTACATTGAGATCCCAGTAAACCAAAACGAATTGACCATGTGGAAAACGGAATTTGTATGAATTAGATGGAATTCGAAAAGCCTGTCTCTTTGTAATTCAAAAGAATTGGCGCCCAATTTTTCTGAATTCTATTTGAGTCATGTTAATTTCGTTCTTCACATACTTCATTCGTTTTAATTCATGTTGGTTTACTGGAAGTAGATTTCCTGGTTTTATGAGCACATTTTCATATTTAAATTCAAATTTATCTACATTTCAGTATATTTCTGCCCATTTTTCAGCCAAGCCCCTACAAATTGAAGCCGATGAGAGCTTGATTGAAGCTGATAGGAATCGATCGGAACCCCAGTATAAGCAATAGTATGAGGATGGATATGGTAGCAAGGTAGCAATTGCAAAAGAGGTGAGAAAAAGATACTTCTATGCTAATCTCTGTCTTTCCAAAGTTAGCAATTAAGTTTCACTGTCGTCCAACATATTGTGACAAACTACACTTTCTTCAGTATACATGATCCTGTTTCTATATTACAAATCGAAAATACACGAAATTCATTTCTAATTTCTCTAATTTCATTTCCTTGTTTTATCTTTCTTACAGAAAAACATATGACCAGCAGGTCCAAAGATCCCAAAAGTCTAATAGACCGAAATAAAAACTGTACGGATGACTCGGGTCCAAGAATCATGAGGTCCGAAATCCAGAGATTGAGGTGAGAATTGGTATGCAATGATCAATGTAGATTATATTGTGCATTGGGTTATACCTACATGTACAATCTGAATCAAATTTACCTGAAGTCTATTTCTGTTCTTTTTTATTTCTTTGACTTTCCTTTGGAAGTGAGTTTTCCTGTATCGAAATACGACCTGGTATATATTGTGTCAAGTTTTTCGTGAATAATAACTAATTATTATAATACTCGTTTGTTTTTCATCCAACATTTTATTTCTGAAATCTTCTAAATCACTCATTTTTTTTTCAAGGAAACCGAGGAGGCAAAAAGGAGGAAAGGGGTGTCAAGAATCAGAAGAATAACCAAAATCGTAGTTGCACAGTTTGCTGCATGGACCAAATCATTCGGACAAATCAAATGTAAGATTAATCGGTATTCGTAACACAATCTTGAAGTACGTCCGATTTCTACTAAGGTCTAGTAGATTCTTTGTATTCCGAGGGGCTATTCACTCAAACTTTTGGTCTACGAGTGATTCCGTGATTTCATATGATTTCATATGATTTCAACTGATTTTCGATTATTTCAAAGTGATTTCCCAAGAATTTTGAAGAATTTCCGCTGATTTTCAGTGATTTCTCAGTGATTTTTTGGAATCTCAACGCGATTTTTCGTCTGATTTCAACTGATTTCAAACCAGGGTGTACAGCTGATTTCAGGAGTGAATGGCCCCTCGATGTATTCGAAATTTCAGTTTGTTCCTTTTGAAGTTTGAATTTGATCGAATGGAATTCTATACAGAGAAAATTCTATTTCTGTATGAATATATCGCGATTACAATTATATGAATGTTAGATTGACGATTCATTTTTGTTTCTTTATGTATTTGTCACAGTGTACGGAATACGACTCACCTAGTAAGATTCTTATCCAGAAAATCTAGCGAACTCCAAAAACAAATTAGACGGATTGAAGAATCGGCGAATAAAGAAAAGGTGAGCATTATATCGAGATATAATTTTATTGATGTTCATCATTTATTCATCGTTATTATTATTATTACTATTCGATTGTCAGGTGGGTGTGTCTACAAAAATAGAAAATACATTTGTAATTGGTATTCTTTTCTATTGTATCATCAATTACGTGTTGTTGTAAAAACACTGAATCTGACTAAAGAACCGTATTTATACGTATAAGGAAGACATTCGCGCAGATTCCAGGGTTGAATGTATATTTTTGTCGAAATAATTCGTAAATCGAAAATTTAACTAGACCCCAAATACTGCAAAAGAACCTCGCCACTATAGATATGTATTTTAGGTAAAAATCGTCGAATATTCTATGATAAGTATATTCGTTTGAGAATTTATGATTTCCGGGTGAAATAACGAGATTTTTTTACTCTCATTTTCGTCTCAATTCATTTTTTAAATGTTGGCTTATTCGAAGAAAAATTTCAGAATGCATTTACCTTTTCAAACCTCGCGCCATACGACCGAAGTTGCCAGGGCTGCGTTCGAAAACGTCACCTGGGTGCTATGACGTTTTGGAACGCAGCCCAGCGCGGGAGCAGAAAACTGTTCCCGCGTTCCGGTCATTTCCGGTCGTTCCTCACGCTGAAAGGCGGCGACTCTCGTCAGCTCGAATTTTCCGTGTCATTTATATACGTGACCAGAGTGGCATCGGTCGACGTCTCGACGCCTCATAGTTGAGGCATGGTGTTATAATTCGATGTAGGCGTCTTTGTCAAGGTAAGAGATTGTAATCTTGCGATTCAACGATCATTATCTGAGGGAAAAATATTTCATCGCGGTTCAACTCCGATTGTCGTGAAGTTCCATGCCAGTTTGAACTTTTCTCTCGACTTCCCTCGACCGGTTGCCGGTGGATATTTATATTAATTCTACATCTTTCCTTCTTCAACGTAAATTCTTCATTTCATCGTGTAATAATATCGAGTCCTGAAAAAAGTCATCGTAAATGGAGTTCATTCAAAACGAAACTTGAAATATTCTACGCGGCGAAAATCCCGAGAGGAGCGGGTAGCGGGAAAACAAATTGGCTTTGGTTTGAAAATTTATGATTCACGGGTGAAATAACGAGATTTTATACTCTCATTTTCGTCTCAATTCATTTTTCAAATGTTTGCTTATTCGAAGAATTTGTTATTTATTTTTTTACTTTTTCTAACGTCTGCCTGCGCAGACGCAAAAAACTGTGCCTGCATACGCGCAGAAAACTGCAACTGCGTTTATGGTCGTTCCGTGGAGGGGCGGGTAAACAAGCCGCCATCTGAATCGAAGCAATACGTTGTGAAATAATCATGTCGAGTATAATAATGTTTTTGGAGTAACAAACGGTCGTTAGAATGATAAAAAAGGTATGAATAGTCTTATCCTAGTATTCCGCGATCCTTTGAAGCCAAATTCAACTCCGAGCTCGCAATTTATTGACCATAAGCCGCTTTTGAGTCAACTTTTTTGCAACCGTTGCACAGTCAACTGTTTCCCGCAGTTATACGTTAATATTATTTCGACTTGCGAATAGCCAACAATTAAGTATCTTTCGAATCGGTTGTGATATAATACTCCATTACATTTAACGGTATCGAGTAGAAGTTGATGCGTATAATCGTATGTAAAACGTGAATAGTCAAACAACGAACATATATATATAATTATATATACAATATATAAATATATACGAGGGAGTTATTGATGCACAGATCGCAGGTTGTTTACATTTCGACAAAGTTTGAAAATCTTAGGACCGGTTTTTTACTCATTTTCACGGTTTAATCTCATATAATAAAACACTAATTGAATGAAAATGGAAAATAATAATTTTATTAAGTCCAATTTCAGAGGAAATACATTATTTACATTAACCTGATTAACAAAACAATCATTTTGTTACAGATACAAACCGCCGCAGGTCAAAGGCGCAGATTGAAAGTTCTGGAGCTGTTTATATACATCAAATGTATCTTACCGATAAATTAAATGAGAGGTAAGCCACTGAATGAAATATTATTCAGTTTGTCAGTCTCATTTCTAGATCGATATTTAGAATCATAATTTCTTTGTTTGAAAAAAAAAACAGAAGTTTGTGGCAATATGTATAAGCAATAAATATACATTTCTCTTTGGCAAACTGAAATCTTTTCAAATACACATAAGCATGTTTTTTGTATTCGATCTATAATACAAATCTTATATATTCCCTTTACATTTTTATTAAATTTTCATTTCCTGTTCAATTTTCCTCACAGAAAAGTATAAGGTCTGCGGGTCTAGGGATGCGAAAAGTCTGATGAACCGAAATAAGAACTGTATGGATGACTCGGGTCCAGGAATCATGAGGTCTGGAGTCCAGAGATTGAGGTGAGAATTGGCATGCAATGACCGATGTAATGTGCTTTGGGTTATACATGTATATTCTAGATAGATTTGAGATAAAGTGGGTAAGCTTTTTCTATAAATTTCGAAAGAAATTCTGGATTTTCACTAAACTTTTCTTCACTAAATTGTTAGTGAATTCCAACTATTCGTAAATTAATTTTCACAGGTAATGAATTTTGAATTTACAATGTGTCACGAGTATTGGCAAGGATTATTTGTATACATGCACACGAATTCGCAATCCAATGTATTGTAATGAGATACAATGAGGTATGTCTATTCCAAGCATTATTCGGAGACACGCGTGTGAATTCACAAGACATTGCCTCTGTAAAATTATTTTTACAAATGGTTCAAATTTACTAACATCTTAGTGAATTCAAATAGAATAAAACTCAAGAGATTATTCGAAATTTATAGAATAAGCTTACCAATTCACTTTTGCTGCACCATATTCGTAATTTTGCAAAACTTTTGTATATTAGATGTTTGTAAAATCACAATCATTTTTAACAGTGTATCTTTTCGAATAGACTATCATATACTTATGGTACTTATACGACTTTTTGTTACCTGAAGTTCATACTTCAGATGCATTAGGTGAAATACGAATAAGGCTTCGTAATATTAGAGTAGATTATGATGCCTGTCCGTTTCTCTATGTTTCATGTGTGTCTGCAAGCTGTCGGCGAAGCTGGGACAAGCTGCATCTGTCGAGGATCCTGGAGAAGAAGGGATGAAAACGAATATCCGAGTAGAAAATGCTAGAGATGCTGCTGAAATGCATAGGAACAGATTCCAGAGGCACATGATGCAAATCCAATCTGCGGGTCTAGAAATCCCAAAAGACTGATGAACCGGAAATAAAAACTGTACGGATTACTCGGGTCCAGGAATCATGAGGTCTGGAGTCCAGAGTTTGAGGTGAGAATTGGCATGCAATGACCGATGTAATGTGCTTTGGGTTATACATATATATTCTAGATAGATTTGAGATAAAGTGGGTAAGCTTTTTCTATAAATTTCGAAAGAAATTCTTGATTTTCACTAAATTGTTAGTGAATTCCAACTATTCGTAAATTAATTTTACCAGGTAATGAATTTTGAATTTACAATGAGTCACGAGTATTGGCAAGGATTATTTGTATACATGCACACGAATTCGCAATCCAATGTATTGTAATGAGATACAATGAGGTATGTCTATTCCAAGCATTATTCGGAGACACGCGTGTGAATTCACAAGACATTGCCTCTTTAAATTATTTTTACAAATGGTTCAAATTTACTAACATCTTAGTGAATTCAAATAGAATAAAACTCAAGAGATTGTTCGAAATTTATAGAATAAGCTTACCAATTCACTTTTGCTGCACCATATTCGTAATTTTGCAAGACTTTTGTATATTAGATGTTTGTAAATTCACAATCATTTTTAACAGTGTATCTTTTCGAATAGACTATCATATACTTATGGTACTTATACGACTTTTTGTTACCTGAAGTTCATACTTCAGATGCATTAGGTGAAATACGAATAAGGCTTCGTAATATTAGAGTAGATTATGATGCCTGTCCGTTTCTCTATGTTTCATGTGTGTCTGCAAGCTGTCGGCGAAGCTGGGACAAGCTGCATCTGTCGAGGATCCTGGAGAAGAAGGGATGAAAACGAATATCCGAGTAGAAAATGCTAGAGATGCTGCTGAAATGCATAGGAACAGATTCCAGAGGCACATGATACAAATCCAATCTGCGGGTCTAGAAATCCCAAAAGACTGATGGACCGAAATAAAAACTGTATGGATGTCAAGTGTAATTCACTTTTTTGTAAAATTGTCCATAATAAATAGAGAGCAGACTATTCTCATTACTATCTGTGAGAGAACAACTATATTCATAGAGTAATGAATTATTCTACTATTCTCATGGCGAAATAACGTGGCAAAGGATTATTGTTAACGAAAACTATGGGGAAAATAATGACTCTGTTCTCTATTCGTATAGTTGTCTGAAAAATAAATATGAACAGCTGGCTGTTCTCAACGAGGCCGATATTGAAATTATCTGCTTCGAAAATTGTACTTGGCATTCTGTAAAATATACCTTCGTACGTATATGTATGTATTATCGTCGCAACGATTAGTTTAGAGTATAATAATAGTTTTATTATAGCCCAATTATAGTTCTAGCTAATCTCCAAACTGGGAAAGTGTCAAATATGTAGTTTCCAGTGATATACGTAATATATTATACGTATTACGATCACATCTACAATTTTTCCAATCAAATATTCAGTGTTGTGAAAATTGTAATTGAATTTTTTTTGAATACTCGTTACTTTCGTAATGTGTAATTGGATTTTCATCTGATTACACATTACTTTGGTGATCACCTTTAAATAACTTTATAATGACTCTTACTCTATTGTTAGCAATGCATGCAAATATACATAGGCTAAGACAACAAGGCTGGGAACGCGTGAAAAATAAAGGATAAGAAGACAATAGGATGAACGACTACGATAGATTGTTTAGGGATTGTACAGCGACATGACGTATTCGTAATACTACGATAAGTGTGTGGGTATAAACCTAAGTACGCTAATCTCACGCACACCGCGAAAAATCGGTCAGTAGACAATACAGTCCAAAGTCCGCGAAACCCCCACGCTTCCAAAAACAGGTTGAGAGTAAAAGGAAAATCCAAAACCAAATTCGTAGTCAGTATTAGTCGAAACTCGGATCGGATCGGATAGTCGGATCGGGATAACATGACAAGAAATTAGAAATCAACAAAAAATCTGTGCTCCCCCTCGGGCAGAGTAGTGTGGGTGCTGACCGTGGAGATCGGGTGTATATATATAACTTCTACAATTACTTCAAATAAATCGAGTTCAATTACACATTACCAAAGTATTGGGTAATTGAATAAGTAATTTCATTGAAAATGTAATCAGTGACTCGCAACACTGCAAATATCCATGTAATAATAAGATCGTTTAAGCAATAAACATGTATTATTATAGTGAATTTTCCTAACTAAATAACGCTTAATGATTCTTAGTTTGAGTTGTTCTTTTAATTGTTCGTTCGTTTGTACACATCGCTAGTTTTGATCCCCCTTCCGTAGCAACTACTCCATTGCCCCATAGAGTGCGCTGGTCGCGTTTAATAGTGGTGCTGCACAAATATGCGGATAAAAAAATTACTACGTTTTCTGAGAAGCGCTCGTTTATGAATGAAAAGATAGTGGTGCTGCACAAATATGCGGACAAAAAAATACTACGACCCTTTCTTTATATTCTTGGAGGCGTGGCAAATAGCTCATTGATAAAATTTTGAATAGCAGTAGAAAAACTACTAACTCTTTATTAGATTCATTGATACAATGAAAGATAGTGGCGCGTGGAAATAATGCGAAGAAGTTGAAATGAATTACTGATATTTTATTATATTTATACTTGCATTATAGGTATATCTGAACGAATATGAATGAAGCAGCTGAAATAAATTTACAACTACCCAAATCACTGAGATGTAAGCGAGGAATCATCCGGTATAAACATTTTTAATATTCATTTTTTTAATTTTTTCAATTTTAGAGTAGCTGAGCGATTATTTGATGTAATATAAATCGTCGAATACCCATACATTTAGTCAATACACAGAGTTAAAGTTATGGGACTACAACTGACATGTGACATTCTTATTTTATTTATCCTGGAAAGTAGATTGAAGCGATTAATTAAATTAGTAGAGCAATAATTATTGAAACGAAGGAAAAATTTATTATAAATCATTGCAAAAAGAAATTAAGTTGTGGGCTAATTTCGCATCTTTTACCAGATGCAGGAAAAAGGCACACGTCTTATTATACGCGACCCGCGGATCTTTTTTGCATTTTTAGTTCTATAGTTGCCTACCCGACGTAAACTGACCTACGACAATGGCGTCCCCCACCCCGCGCGACTCATAAATAAGCCGCGCGGGATGGACCAGAATTCAGTCAGCTGCGCGACATTCTCGAGTGAACACCGGTGATACGTGTCGAGGAGATTTGCAGCTCGGGAAGGCTGACATCAACGGAGGAACGTTGGACATGAGTGAGTTTGAGATATTTCGATCAATATTTTACGACGGCAATAAGTAATCGACAATTTTTAAAGCTTGATGAAAACGAGTGAAATTGTATTCAATACTCTTCCGACAGATTTGACGCGTCTCGTATTTTAATCGTCGAAGTAAGTAACCAACCGTTGAATTGCTACCGGCAGACTTTGATTATAATTGCAGATATTGTTCATTTTTAAGTACATTCTAGTTTCCGAAGGGGAAACTGCCTTGTCATGTTATTTCGAGTTGACAAGTACTTTTCGGGAGAATACTCGGTCCCCGATTTATTCTTTTATTCGATTCTTTGACGGAGATGAGAATGAACATCGCTGATACTTGAACCGCAGAGATTCTGCGTGCCACTTGGTCGGAGATGGACGCCAACCTACACTGCCCGGCTAGTCCCGGATTAACGCTCGACCAAGATAATGGTGAGCTTTGTATTATATTTGCCAAAGACCTAATTTAATTATAAATGTATGTCCGCAAAACAATCATTGCTGAAACATACTTTGCGATCCGATACAGATCTCGGTCGGATTATTTTTTCAAGTCTATGTACCACAACACTCATCGGCCAAGTAACCGTGACGCTCACCCTGTATCTTTGACTCGATACTCGGGCCTCCGGTTTGCCTCTGTCTTCCCGTATACGCCAGAAGCTTTGACGACAACTCGGTTTCACTCAGCTGCAAGGGATACGATACCCACGCGTAATAATATACCCAGAGGTAAGATAATATTGTCCGTCTCGTTATAGGGTAAGCCTAGGAGAGGAAGCACACTTAATTCTTGGAAATACCAATAAATTCTTTCTTTTCAATTACAAACCTGGAATATGATTGATAGATCTCGAGAGAATATGTTTACCTTGGTTGAATATAGTAGACTCATTTCATAGTAGAGAAATATTTGAATAACGAGGATCAAAATTGAAAGGTTTGAAAATAAATACAAGGATAGATTGCTGTAGGCATCACATTTATTTTTTAAACATGGAACATAATTCAATATTGGTGATAAATTACTCCAGAATCTCGAGTATCAGTCATAACAATTGAAAGATTGAAAAATCTATTCATGCATGCACTAGTCATACTAGCTTATTGACATTCTTGATTCTGTTGAAAATAGTTAAAAGTTTATATCACATTTGAAAATGGTTCGGGCAGGCTTACAAAATCAATCATAAGAAATATATTATAATAAATTTCATACAGATGTATAATCACAATTAGAAATTCTTTGGTACTTAGTTGAGAATGTTTGCTTGAAAAACACATAAACTTAATCTATCCAATGTAACCTATGCTTATCTAGTTTTTATTTTCACAGGCGTTGTTCACCGAGGGAAACTAGCTCCTGCCTATCCTCAACAAAACCTCTTCAATATTCATCAGGACAGGGGATTCACACCAGGGAGTGAAGCAGTCCAATCACCGGGGGAATGACCGCAAGACGACTCTGCACCGCGGAGTATTAATAAAGTAGCATCAGCGAATGGTTCGTAATTACAGTTCCTTTTGAATCAGTTTTGATAAAATCTCGCATCTGGTCTGGTCTATAATTATTTTAAATTACTTTACTTTATAATTACTTTTACTAATTAAATCGAGTTCAATCACACATTACCAAACTATTGGGTAATTGAATAAGTAATTTCATTAAAAATGTAATCAGTGACTCGTAACACTGCAAATATCCATGTAATAATAAGATCGTTCATGCAATAAACATGTATTATTATAGTAAATTAACGAATTCTTGAATAAATATCTCTTGAAATTGTAAATAATCGATCGTTGAATCATTTTCCCCTGTCCTTTCCTTGCCTATAAGTCGAAAATCATGAAAATCGCATGATTTCATAAAGCCAAGAACTATTTTTGCAAATATATTAATATATTAACATATTAATATTAATATATTAATATTTTTAATATTAAGCTGCCTTACCATATGCAACCCGCATGCCATTCGTGTAAACGACAGGGCCCATGTTAATTTTTGTTGCCTATTTGGTGTTTTCCGAATGCCTATATTCAGGCGTATTGTAGTAGCTTAGAAAAAACGTCGAAAAAAAGGTTCTGGCAGTTGATACCTTATTTAAGGAGTCGGATTTCTGGCAGTTGATACCTCGATTTTAGTCGCTTTAAGGTGAGGTATCAACTACCAGAAAATCGACCAATCAGGAGGCTGCTTGAGCCAATTTAGGCTCAATTTCTCGAAAAGGAGCCTCCTGATTGGTCGATTTTGAAATTAAATCAAGTTACGGCGCTACAGAGGCTAGCCATCAGCAAAATTCTGGATTTCTGGCAGTTGATACTCTTTTCGTCTGGCAGTTGATACCTCATTCAGAAATCCAGAATTTTGCTGATGGCTAGCCTCTGTAGCGCCGTAACTTGATTTAATTTCAAAATCGACCAATCAGGAGGCTCCTTTTCGAGAAATTGAGCCTAAATTGGCTCAAGCAGCCTCCTGATTGGTCGATTTTCTGGCATCAGAAATCTTCATCTTAAAGCGACTAAAATCGAGGTATCAACTGCCAGAAATCCGACTCCTTAAATAAGGTATCAACTGCCAGAATCTTTTTTTCGACGTTTTTTCTGAATTACTACAATACGCCTGAATATAGGCATTCGGAAAACACCAAATAGGCAACAAAAATTAACATGGACCTTGTCGTTTACACGAATGGCATGCGGGTTGCATATGGTAAGGTGGATGAATATCTAATTCATGATTTTCGACTTATAGGCAAGGAAAGGACAGGGGAAAATGATTCAACGATCGATTATTTACAATTTCAAGAGATATTTATTCAAGAATGCGCCAATTTACTATAATAATACATGTTTATTGCATAAACGATCTTATTATTACATGGGTATTTGCAGTCTTGCGAGTCACTGATTACATTTTTAATGAAATTACTTATTCAATTACCCATAATACTTTGGTAATGTGTAATTGAACTCGATTTACTTGAAGTAATTGTAGAAGTTATTCAAAGTAATTATAAAGTAAAGTTATTGAAAAGTAATAAACTTCATTCAATTACACATTTCTTTGGTAACGTGTAATTGAACTCGATTTAATTAGTAAAAGTAATTTAAAGTAATTATAGATGTTGGTGACATACCTCGCGCTCTTGAACTACAGGCACCCAACGTTACTTATTTCAGCTATAGGTCTCGACTATCACCCTTCCGATAGACTCAGGTCAAAGATATGGGGTTTGGGGTCAATTCATTGCTCAATAATAAGGCAAGCAGGGATTAGAGACTAATCTAGAAATACATAAGGCAAGCAGGAATTAGAGACTCATCTAGAAATACATAAGGCAAGCAGGAATTAGAGACTAATCTAGAAACTACATTTGTTTGAGCGGTAACTTTTCAACGCTTATATCAACTTGAAAAACGATCTAATGATTCTCCGTTTAACACGGGTCTCATCGCCGGCAAAACCGACGCAGACCCTGGGAATCGGTGTGTGTGGGTACCATCTCACCCGATCTCCACGGTCAGCACCCACACTACTCTGCCCGAGGGGGAAGCGTAGATTTTTTTTTGATTTCTAATTTCTTGTCATGTTATCCCGATCCGCGGACTGTAATAAGCCACGCTTGTTTCCCAGCGTGTCAACCACCCTGGTCAAAACCTCAACCATGAGGCCCCGGGAAGGCCAGCCCGAGAATCCCCACCCGAGGTCTACCTGGTCCCGATTTCGCTTCCAAATACGCGAGCTCAAACATCTCCATTTAAAAACATCTAAAACATCATGAAATAATGAAATTAATTATTATAAGTCTCAAATTGTCGAGTTCATAGCCCCCTGTTCACACAGTTCACTGTATTATTCTCACACACGTAAAACGAGCTAGTTTTAATAAAACTTACGTCTTGTCTCTACTGAGTTTCGACTAATACTGACGATACTGACCTACAAATTTGGTTTTGGATTTTGCCTCTACTCCTTACCCGTTTTTGGAGGCGTGGGGGTTTCGCGGACTTTGGACTGTATTGTCTACTGACTGATTTTTCGCGGTGTGCGTGAGATTAGCGTACTTAGGTTTATACCCACACACACTTATCGTAGTATTACGAATACGTCACGTCGCTGTACAATCCCTAAACAATCTATCGTAGTCATTCATCCTATTGTCTTCTCATCCTTTCTTTTCACGCGTTCCCAGCCTTGTTGTCTTACAATTAGACTATGTATTTGCATGCATTGCTAACAATAGAGTAAGAGTAATTATAAAGTTATTTAAAGGTGATGAACTTGATTCAATTACACATTACTTTGGTGATGTGTAATTGAATCAAGTCATTACCAAAGTAATGTGTAATCAGATGAAAATCCAATTACACATTACGAAAGTGACGAGTATTCAAGAAAAATTTCATTACAATTTTCACAAGACTGAATATTTGATTGGAAAAATTGTAGATGTGATCGTAATCGTATAATATATTACGTATATCACTGGAAACTACATATTTGACACTTTCCCAGTTTGGAAATTAGCTAGAACTATAATCGAGCTATAATAAAACTATTATTATACTCTGAACTAATCGTTGCGACGATAATACATACATATACGTACGAAGGTATATTTTACAGAATGCCAAGTACAATGTTAGAAGCAGATAATTTTAATAGTAGAATAATTCATTACTCTATAAATATAGTTGTTCCCCCAAAGATACTAATGAGAATAGTCTCTACTCTCTATTCATTATGGACAATTTTACAAGAGAGTGAATTATACCTGACAAATATATATCGTATATGCATGTATTGTGCTCTATTACCTGAATAGTTATTGGGAATATTTCGTACGGTAATGAGTAATCCCAACTATCCCAAATATAACGAGTTTAAACAAATAAAAAGCATCAAGACATCCGGGTCGGTACCGAAGGGCTACATACAATATAATACATGCGAGAGAACATATTGTTAATTATATATCATCACGAACTTTCATCTATTATGTAATATTACAAGTCTTTTCCTTGTACGATTATAATATGACCGAATGAACTGGTCAAGTATGGCGAGCTTCGTAAAAACGAGTTATTATATTACCGCTTACAGATTCTATAATTAAATTGATTTGGAATAATCTGTACAGCGATTTGTGAAATGATTTGAAAGTTGTTGTTGAATATTGAAACTAGTATCCGACATGTCTCGAGTAAGACGGTAATTTTAATGTTATATAGAGCGGGCAGCAGATGCTGTGATATAAAAGCGTCTGGTTGTCACTAATCGTAGAAAATATCATAATTAGGTTTTTCATTATTTATCACACATAAACTGGGTTACAAAGTCTGCTGGCTGAAAATTAGTGGCAACCAGCTCAGCTTGTTTTTTGTACAACGTTTTAAACGGAATCGATTTTTAGACTAGATGCGAGATTTTACCATAACTGATTCAAAAGGTACTGTAATTACGAACTATTTGCTTATGCTACTTTATTAATACTCCGCCGTGGAGAGTTGTCTTGCGATTATTCCTCCGGTGCTTGGACTGCTTCCCTCCCTGGTGCGAATCCCCTGTCCCAATGAATTTTGAAGAGGTTTTTCACAGCTTGTCACGGTTTAAATAGGCATCGAAAACCGAAGTTTCAAAGTAAATGTTACGAAAGTGATGTTTAACAAGGTGTTTAAAATTTCATACATCATTTTTATTTTTTTTTTATTACATTCATATTTATAAGAAAAAATTTAACATTCCATACAATACTAAATATAATTAATGGATAATATATATATATATGTAAATGCAAGATAAGATATGAATTTTATTAAATAAATAACTACACCTATAGTACAATTTAATTTTTTGTCGCGAAAAAAATGTAATGAGAATATTTTGCAAATGGTTTCAAGATCAAAGTTTCTATGAATACTGAATAAACCGTCGTGTGTATCAATGTTGTTCTCACATGGTCACAGAAGTATATAGCTAAAAAATAAAACTAAAACAAATACAAAATGAAAAGTAGTAGTGTCACTTAGCCAAAGGATTTGTATTAGGGAAGAAAAAAATAATAATACGTCAATTAGTAAAAAGTTGTCAATCTATTATAGATGTAAATGTAGATATTGTTGGAGTCACTTCAGGCCTGACGGTTCTTCAATTTATTGAAAAAAAAATCTCGAAATTGCATACAACGAAATTTTTCATACATGCAATTACATACATTGTCATGAGAAATTTCGAAGACAATTAAAATAACGATACAATGATACATTTTTTTCCATAGAAAACAAACAAACAAACTACTCGTATGCTTGATTATTAATGAAAGAAAAAGATTCAAGAAACGGCAGATTTCATCGGTATATTTATTGTTTCGAATTTTTCAGTCTTAAAGATCTTCTTACTCTTGGTGCTGCTGAAACAAGAGATAACAAATTTTGTTCATAGTATTGTTTATACTATTGCTTATACTGCTTTTGGAACTTTATGAAAAAAAAAAACAAGTGAAATGATGAAGGATTCCAGTAATGCCTAATTTCTGGCCCAGGTTCTCATCTATTAAAGGTCAATCTACAATATTCTTAATGTTAACTTCAGTTACTTTGATAATCATGAAATTTTGCATCGAACAACGGCAGGGGCTATTCATCATTTGCCCAGGCCATATAGAACTCTCAAGCTGGGGCTCTTTACAACTATAGTTGCACAAGACTCATCATAATAAATTGGGAGTTCCATTTGAAAAATATTGAGCTAAGTAGTGTTTCGATAAGTTACTCACGGTCCTTGGGTGTTTCCCAGGAAATTAAATCCTTGGTGGTTTGTGAGGAAGGAGTTTTGACTTTGTTATTGTCTGTTGAATCTGCGTTTGGCGTTTCAGACCATTTACATCCTGTGCAAGTAGCTCCTGTATCAAGGATCTTCAGTTAATTCTCGATGAAAAATTTTATGATCATTTCAGGTCTTTGAGATAAAAACGATGATTTTTTCACGACAACTCCAACATTTCAAAAGTTCAAAAATAAAGATCAGTCAAAAGACATTATTGACAGAGATTAAAATTCACGGAGATATCTGCGACGTGGGAATGATTTTGTGGCATCTTGTGACATACTTCATTCATCAAAATAATAGAACATTACAAAAATTACATTAATTTAGAATATTTCCTTTAAATTTCAAAAGGTTTCGATGATTCGGTGATCGCTTTCTTTACCTCGGTAAAAATGATCCATCTAAGGCAAGTCTCAAACAATTATGAATCATTACCTGAAAATTTCACGCTTTTCCGTGTAGATCTTCTTTGCTTTGGTACTTCTGGGGTATTGGGTACTTCGTTCTCTTTCTGGTTCTCTTCGGCCTTTGAAATATAAATAAAATAAATATTACTAAAGCAATTTAATCAAGAACAGGTATTATTTTCTATGAAACGGTCGACTAATAGACATTCGGGAATAGCAAACAATCGTAGTATTATATCAGACATAGGAATGTGACAAACTATAAGAAAAAGTTCAACGCACGAATTTAAGCTGAAAACTTGATAATTTCAGTTACCGTTGAGTTATCTTCGGTAAGAAGTGTATTGGACTTGATGGCTTTAATATTAGACGATTCTGAGGCCATCTCATTTAGTTCGTTGATTATTCCCTTACGACGTCTTCTCGTGGATCTTGTGATATTGGCTGGAGTTTTTCTAAGCATGGATGAAGTAGGTGGTTGATCTGTTATGGTCCGATCCGTTATGGTCTCATCTGTTATGGTTCGATCTGTTTCTGGAATTTTGTCTTCCAGAGCTCCTCGATCGTCGAAAACTTTCTTGTCCATCAGTTGATTTCTTTGATCAGAACCAGAATCAGAAGCTTCAGATCCGACATCCAGCTGGTCTTCAGTCTCTTCCACATCCAGGTCTGAATCACTCAAATCGAGGCACTTTCTGATTCCCACTACGGTCACATAACTAACTGGAGATTCATTCGCATCAGATGGTTCTCCGCGCCATGAACTATTGCTGTCTATTGTCTTCTGATTAGGTTTAGTGAAAATAACTTTATTCTGAGACTTTTTAGAGCAAGAAGCTGACTCGAGCGCATCTATTCTCTTCAATATACTTCTGCCTGGGGTTTGTTGTGAATTAACATATGCGATTGTAGGATCAGACTCAACTTCTACAGGCTTTATTTCAGGGGGTTTTAATTTCTGCGAAAGTCTGATTACACTAAGCGCAGAGCGTCTGCGTCTAGTTTCGTTCGATAACTCTGGCTGTTGCAATAAAGATGACGCCGATTTTCTAACACTTCTTGGAGTAACGGTCTTTTTCGGACTTTGAACCATGAAAAAACCTCCGTCAAATTTGACGGTGGATAATTGTGCCGGACCGGCAATAGCCCCGCTACTTTGGTCGCTGACAATTACCTCTGGTGAATTATGACTTTTTTGTGATTCCATTTGTTTTCTTCGAGCGGCTCGTATCATGTCTCTAACCGAAGTGGATTTTGTTGGAATTACTTTCTTAATTACTGCAGTTTTCTTAGCTGTTGCAATAACAGTTTTTTTTCTTATAATCGGCTCGTCTTCCTCCCAGTTTCTCTCTTGTAATTTGGTCAGCTTGTTAAAACGTGAGTCGCAGTCTTCCACCTGCATGTACATCATTTCCCAAAATCCCTGCAAGTCTTGACAAGTGACCAATTTCTCTCCAGTGCCATTTTCGCAGTCAGAAATTAGCTTTTTAAATTGTTCCACCTTTTTATTGATAAATAAATTCGTCTGTCCGATCGCTTGACTTATAACTTGCTGAGAATCCTCAGGAATTGTGTCGTCAGCCTTTGCGATACTCCAATGTTGACAGAGACCTTTCAACCTAGTCACTTCTTTCTGTGTTAAGGCTCTGAAGTGTGACGTTGTCAGGTTTTCTTCTTCTTCACATTTTTCAGACGCTTTCAAACCGTTACCTTTTGACTCTGTTTCTTTACCGGTGTATTCTCCAAGACTCATGTTCTGCCGTTGTTCATTTCTAGAGGCTCGTTTACCCCGAGCCGAGACAACGTATGGAGAAAAATAAACCGGCGGAAGAGTATCCTGGTTTGTTTTCATGGTCTCAGATGATTCACGAGAAAATAATTTTAGAGTCGTTAAACCATCTGGTGCTTTGAACTGGTGATTTTTAGGAGCAATCGAGGACTCCAAAGTTCCTAATTTCGATACAGATTTTCCGCTCTTTGCTGATCTCGTTGAGATTAGACATGATTTGTCTTTAACTACCATATTGTTTTTAGCCGCTATGCGTTTCGCAGTCGCTCGTGTTATTCTAGGTGAGGCTGGTTTCGCCGGTTTTACAGGCCGAAGAGCTTGATGGAGAAAAATTGGCGAATTAAGTTTATGCTGATAAACCCCAGCCCGAAACACAGGCTGTTTTAATCGTTTGTTTATCAGCTTCTGCATCTCCTTTTCCGCTTTCCATTTCAGTAATTTCGTCCTTCGGTCTTCTTTCTGTACATCTTGGGCGTCTTGCTGAACTGTAACAGAATTATTGACCCAGTGATAACATGAATCTCCCATAGTCTGTCTCAAAGAAATGCAACAAGGCTGATGCAGATACGGTCAGGTTTAAATTTATCAAAAACCCGTTTATATTTCGTGTTTCATTTTATTGTTTTTTTTTTTCACACAGTACATTGAATGGTAACTTATTATCAGATAAATACATTGACAAGAATCTATCTTGTTCAAAAACTCGGTAAAAACTCTGTCTTTCCTTATTTTGTTTTATTTTTGTTTTGATCTACACCTTTCTGAACTTGAAGCACTACTACTACAAAGTTGAGGCGGTGATACCTGTATGATGTGAATATATCTAGGCGTGAGTGTGTATTCATTGTATACTGCGACCAATGCTGTGTACTACGATGAAAGATAGTTTTCTTATCCGTTATACAAATGATTTAATAAAATAGAAAAGTTTTTTATATATCACTTGAATTTCGTGACATTCACCTAAAAATGATACGATGCTTAGATACCCTAAATTCTCCTCAATATTCACATTCACATTAAGGTGCTTCCCTACGCAATTCCACCAGACCTGAAAACATTGGGAAAAAAGGTGTTATTAAACGGAATATCTCTGCCTGGGCACCGAAATCAACAAAACAAACTTCGTCGCGCAATTCTATGTACGATTTCGAACACGTACGGCCAAAAAAATTATTTTTTTACGCAAAAATAGAGAAGATATCCATGTAAAACGGCTTAGAAAACGTTTTACATGGACATCTTCTCTATTTTCGCGTAAAAAAATAATTTTTTTTGGCCGTACGTGTTCGAAATCGTACATAGAATTGCGCGACGAAGTTTGTTTCATTGATTTCGGTGCCCAGGCAGAGATATTCCGTTTAATAACACCTTTTTTCCCAAATTTTCAGGTCTGGTGGAATTGGGTAGGGAAGCACCTTAAAGTTTAATTCCTTTACTATATAAATTCTGAACTGAATCTGAATGACGTTATCGATAAACGCATACAAACATTGATGAATATTATCAACAATCATTTGGAGAAATCGTGAAATAATGCTTCGAGAAATGACCACGCTGACACTCTATGAATATGTGAAACCAAAATATACTGGAATGGGTGAGATGTAAAATGAATGTATTTACCTTGCTGGGTATCGATGGCCGCGGGTGTAGAGAGGCTGCTGCCGGCGTCGAGTTTTCTGTTGATTGTAAATAACTCCGAACGTCTGTGCCTCCGACTTTCCGTCTGATCAACTGCTCTGACTATTCTACGTTCATCAACGATACCGAAACCGGTATTTTTCTTCTTATAAATTTCTCTACGACTCGCCATTGCGAAGAAACAAAGTTTACTGAAATCTGACCGTACACTAATCTCGAGGTTTCGCTGACAACGACTTCAACTGTAAACTTTTTGAAATGATCAAGCCTATTGTCTTGTGGGTAGGATTTGTGTAGCGAGTTTCTCATTGGTGGAACTGCAGCTAATCACAAACTATCGACAATGCGAAGGGCTACTACACTCATACTAACGTCAGTCGACAACTTTTCGTTCGACGCGCCACCACGCAGCGTTGAGTGACACGAGAGACAGCGTTATGATTAGCCAGACCTAATGGAACGGACCAATAGTAACGTTTTCGTAGCGGTTATGCTACAAGTGCGTTTAGTTGCTTTAAAGTTGGAAATAATATGTGAAATTTGTTCCCCAATTAGCTTTATACAATTAATCGACCATCATATCACAGAATTTATCTCTTTCTTTGAACTTTGCGGCACATAAAAAAGGCATCGGTCGCTTTTCTTTTGAGTTTATTTTGAGTCTTTTCATTGTCCAAGTATTTAAATCTAACTTCTTTATCTAACTACGATATATCCAACCGTTCAGTGCTGTGAAAATTTTAATTAAATTTTTTTGATTACTCATTACTTTCGTAATGTGTAATTGAATTTTTATTCAATTCTTTTATTCAATTCTTTGGTAATTACCAGAGTAATGTGTAATTAAATCGAGTTTAATTACACATTATCAAAGTAATGGGTAATTAAATGAGTAATTTCATGAAAAATGTAATTAGTGACTCGTAAGACTGCAATCGTTTTTTGGCTGCGCACCCAGTTTACGCACAGATGGGTCCATGGCGCCAATGACGCCGCACTAGCCGATACTAGCCCACGTGTGTACAGTCAAGGAAAGTGATTCTGAAGCGCCGTATTCGAGGTATTCGAGCAACCGAACATACACGTTGTTTTTAATTGTCTTCAAGTTGGTATGAAATTAAAGCAACATCTGCTGCCGCGATCAGTCAGTGATGTGCTATGCGCGGGATAGGGGACTTCGTTTGTTATTATTATTAAATTATTAAAAGTTATATCAAATGACGTTCTCTGGGGAAAAAAAACAAACTAAGTCTCTTATCCCGCGCAGAGCAGATCACTGACTTATCGTGGCAGCAGATGTTGAAATAATTTCATATCAACTTGAAGACAATTAAAAACAACGTGTATGTTCCATTGCTTGAATACCTCGAATACGGAGCTTTAGAATCACTTTCCTAAACCTGGGCATACGTACCAGGAATAATTTCGACAAGACCTGATTAAAGTGTCTTTCAAGCTTGATATCAGGTTTTCCACAAATACCCGACACACTCTAATTCTAAGAGAGACCCTACTCTAAAAATTGCATATTTTATACAGGAAAGTATGAGTTGCGAAGAAAGAAATAAAATAGCATAATTTAAATTAGCCGCAGGAAACCACATAACATTTGTTGTAAGAATCGTGATTTTAACGGCTTTAATAAGATCCAAACGAAATGATTATTGTTTTTTTTTCTCTCTCTCTGTGTTTGAAGATCAGATCTTTTTACTTAAGAAACCTTATCGTCTTTTTTTTCAATTTTATTTCAAAATAAGACTTTTCGAACCATGATACAAGTATAACATCACGTTGTGATAAATTGAGTTCTGAGGAAAAACTGAAAAAATCTAAGTTGTTTATCATGTATACTATTCGCAGAAACAGTTTGAGGAAAGTACGAATTTGTGGGACAAACCCATATTTATTCGATGGAACGATAACGTTTGTTTATTATATTTGTAAAATATTTTCCTCATTCATCCAAGAATTGTGTGTCTTGCGCACATTATAACTGAAACTAGAAGTTTCTCAATATCGTCTCTTTTTTTATCATAAAAATCCAGATAGCAGCATTGATCATATTTACTGTTGTATGTATATCTCAGCTAAGAAATTGCGGTAAATATCAATAAAGAGATAAGCCGGACAAGGTCCACTCATTCGTACGTAGGTCAAAGGGTAATCAACCCGGGAACGTCCGGGTTATCGATAATGCGATCCAGGGACACATTTATAGCGCAGTATTGGACAGAATTGTCCGAATGTAAAGCGTCAATTACAATTAATTATGAATGTAATTTATAATGACTTAAACCGAATCCAATTGCTTGTTGTAATTGAAATACGCTTGCAATAAGTTGAAGATCAGTTACAAATTAAAATTGTATTACCTAACTAGATTCCGTAAATTCCAATTCAATTACAAATTAATTTGAAACGCGAATTGTAACACGTACCAAAAACTTGCGGCTTTGTGAAAATGAAAAATTCGGAAAAAGTAGTACTTGGTGGACCAATTGAACGTAAAATGAAAAAGTACAACCACGTAATTTGATGTGGTGTGTAAATTGGTAGAATATTAAATTATTTTATTTTTTTGTGAATTGTTTTTCAACGAAAAGCAATTCTCAAGAAAACCGTTGAATGCGGTCTTGATTAAAAAGGTTCCTTATCAATATACAGTCACGGTTATAAACAGTCGAATAAATGAGAAAATTGATATTCGCAAAATTGATCAATTATACTTAAAATAGCGTATCTTGTTTTTGTTCAATCTTTTTTAGTTTGCTGATAATTGCATTCCAAGGCGGCCCATTAAATATATCGCCCCAAGGCCACAAGCCTAGCATCTCCAAGCTTGAATACGCTAGTATAAACTAGTATATTAATTCCTGTATACGAATTGAATGAATGATCGAAAAATCCGTATAAATTATTAATCGCCGGTTCAGAAATTTTTTCTACCGGCAAGATTAAACCACGTGCGTATAGCCGTTTATACATTTGTTGGCAAGATTTCAAAGGAATTTCGATTGAAATTATGCTATTATATATATATATCAAAGAATTGACATAAAACAGCACGCCGCCGGGCCTGGATGTTGCGTCACCAAAAGCCTGCAATAAATAATAACGACCTTTATTCCAATCTCTTCACGATTGACCTCAACTAATCCAATGTTTGTTCGATCAAAATAAATAACAGTGTTTCATAGATTGAGAAACGGACAAGTTCACTAAGCGTTCTCGCAGTTGCGTGTACCGTATGGGAATGAAGTAGTATAGTGTTCGAAGTGAAAGACAATTTCTTTGATAAAAATCTAAAAAATTGTTGAATATTAGGAAGCTCAGCAGTAATGTAAAGCAAAAATTCTGTTTTTTTTCAACCGTTTGAATTGAAAATATTTTGTGTGTACTGTTTCTTGACAACTTTTCGCATTTTATAAAAAAAAAAGGTAAGAATATTATGTAATATAGACCCAGTTTTTAATTTAGAATATATGGAGGATAAAGTCTTATTTAAATTCGAATACGATTTTAATTCGTTTGTGTTTGTTTTGAATTGATATTCACTATATTCTGAAAGTACGTAACTAAACCATGATTCGCGCCGAAGAGCGTTAATTGCTATGAATTGGAAAATTGCTACGACAGAACAGTAAGTAAGCACGCTTGTGATAGCAACGCAAGTAAATTCAATAGTCGCGTGATAACTCTGACGTGAGCCACTTTTACCGCGTGATTATATTACTGAATGTCGCCACCCTAAAATGTCTTGATTTTTTATTACATGACGCTAATTCACCAAACTGAAAATGGCCCGTGATTTTATTAATCTAAATTTTTTACATAATAAACAATTACTCATACTATCTTTACCACCCCATGGCATCGGAAAATACGACTTCCCGCTCACGCGAGGGACCGGAAGTCGTACTCTCCGTGCAGGTGTGGTGAAACATATTCTATCGTTAGAGTATCCGCTCGTTTTGCTAAGTTTAACTACAGCCTGTTACGGATAAAAAGCTAGAGATTATTGTCTCAGGCTAGATAATAATTCGAAATATTTATCAGCAGTGAAAACAAGATGACTTCGACCAGAGTTGTTTTGCTACTGGCGCTCCTATCATCCACAGACGGCGGCTATCGTCTTTCGAACAACACGAAACCCATTTCCTACAATATTAGACTGGTCCCGAACATCGTTGTCGGAAATTTCACCTTCAGTGGTGAATCTGATATATTTTTGAAAGTCTTGGAACCAACCTTTACCATAACTTTGCACACGAATAAATTGACATACAATGAAACTCGCACCATGCTCGTATCCCAAGCTGGCATATCCCAAAATATCACGAGTCATACTTACGTCGAGGATAAACATTTTCTGATCATTGGAGTCCAAGACGAACTCCCGATTGGCAATTATATTCTGAGCTTTTCATTTGGCGGTATTCTTGCAGACGATTTGTATGGATTTTACAGAAGTTCCTATATCGATGCATCAGGCAATACGGTGTAAGTACCAGTGTCATTGATTCAAGAAAAAAAAGCTCGAAAAGGTAGCGCTCGTGTTTTTCCTTTTTTTTTTTTTCGCCTTCATTTGATTTCATGAATACCGCGCAAGAGTAGCATTAGAAGCTCTAACGTTACAATAGATAATGATGTTAAAAAAATGCAGTACTCTTCTCTGATATAGAAGCAGTAGTTCTGCTGCCCAGACTCAAACCTCACGTTCTATAAATTTTATATTCGTATGACGAATGTTACAAGGATGTTATATGCTTCTGCAGATGGCTTGCCGCTACGCAATTCGAGGCGACAATGGCTCGCCGAGCTTTTCCTTGCTATGATGAACCAGCGCTGAAAGCAACCTTTCGGGTTGCGATCAAGCACGAACCAGAGCTTCACGCGCTCTCTAACATGCCCATAGCTGAGAAGTACACGAATACAACGGATGGAAAAGTATGGACCGTATTCGAAACGAGCCCAATCATGTCCACCTACTCAGTTGCTTTCGTCATTTCGGATTTTACTTCCATAAAAAGCTCCGACAAATCGTACAACGTTTGGTGTAGACCTAACGCTATCAGTGCTGCTCAGTACACCTACGATGTAGGATCTGTGATACTGGCAGAACTCGAAAATTTCATCAACATTACCTACAGCCTTCGGAAGATGGATCAAATTTTAATTCCTGACTTCGCGAGTGGCGGTATGGAGAACTGGGGTCTTGTCGCATACAAGTGAGACCATGGCTTTGAATTATACCCGAATTTGTTGCCAGAAAACATTGCATCGAGATTACTAACACAATGATCGATGATTTCAGAGAAAGAGATTTCTACTATAACAAAAGCTACTCTACACTTGACACAAAACAGCATATAGCGACTGTGATCTCCCACGAGTTCGCTCATCAATGGTTCGGAAACCTGGTAAGCCCGGCTTGGTGGAAATACCTCTGGCTGAATGAAGGATTTGCAACTTACTTTCAATATCTGACGACAGACGCGGTACGTGACCATCATTTTTACCGCATCAATGCTCTTGTGTTTGCGAGTATGCACATATTATGTCTATCCTAACAGGGTACTTTCGCAACCTTAGACGGTGGATAACTGGCGTTTGATGGACCAATTCGTAGTACAAGTTCAACATACAATTGCATTTTTTTCCGATGCTTCAATATATACTAACCCCATGAACGCAGACGTGGCAAGTCCTGGCGAAATTGAGTCTAAGTTTGATCAAATTTCATACAGTAAAGGTCGGAACGATTATTAGTACCTACTCTCGTTTATTTTTTTTAACGTTTGTTAATGAGGTGCTGCTAACTCTGTACGAATGTTGTCTTACAGCTGCGTGCGTGATCCGTATGACATCACATTTTCTAACCGAGGATGTTTTCAGAGCTGGACTGACCAAGTACTTAAATGCCAAGTGAGTCTACGGTGGCGATTCATCGGATTGGTGAAACTCCTACTTATGGAACAAACTAAAATACATTTTCATTTTTAGTGCATTTGGCGCAGTCGTCTCGGATGATCTTTTCGCAGCTTTGCAGGAAGCCGAGTCCGAAGCTGATATACTTCCGGCCCACGTTTATATCAAGGATGTCATGGACACTTGGGTAGAGCAGGGCGGGTACCCAGTCGTGACGGTTACGAGAAACTATACCACCGGAACAACGGAAATCACCCAGGAACGTTTCTTGAATGAAGATATTGACGACACCGATGACCACGATTACAAATGGTGGATACCGATCAACTGGGCATCACAGGCAAATCCAGATTTCAACTTGACTATTGCCGCAGACTGGATCCGCAGCCAGGACAGAAGTATCATGATTAGTGGCTTTAATACCAGCGGATGGATCATTTTCAACAAGCAGCAAACAGGTGAGCGAAGTCCTTTGCTCTTTAATGAAAGTTCTCACTATATAAATGGACTTGCAACCAATGATCGGATATTAATCACATGATTAGGTTACTACCGCGTGAACTATGATAACACCAACTGGGGTATGCTTGCAAGTTATCTGAACAGCGACAACTATTCAAACATACACGTGCTGAATCGAGCGGCGCTCATCGACGACGGTATAAGTCTAGCCCAGGCAGGCCGGCTATCCTACACCGTTCTCCTGGATCTCACTCTCTATCTGCACCGAGAAATCGATCCCGTTCCGTGGTACCCTGCGATTGAGGGTTTAAAGTACGTGGTCGAACTATTGGCAAATACGAACAGATATGAATCATTCAGGGTAATCTCGTGCTTCTACACTCAACATTTCCGAAATCTATCTGTTCAAAGTTAGGAAATTATTCCTGGTAGCCAAGCTTTGACCACTCGCCTAATTTCAGGAATATCTTGCTTTCTTGGCTAGCAACATTTTTGAATCAGTTGGTATCGAAGAGACTGATAGTGATGATCACATCACACGTTTGTATAGAGGCAAAATCATTGGCTTCGCTTGCCGGTTTGGACTCAAAAGCTGCAGGTCCAGCGCTGAAGCGAAGCTTGTCGCCTGGCTCGACGATTCTGTAGCTAATCCGTAAGTCAAACGCAGCATAAATACGGCAGACGAATGAAAGAATGATTTTTAATTCACTGCCCATGCCCACATCGATTGTTCAGGATCTCTCACATTTTGCTCAACGAGACGATTTGTGCGGGACTTCGAGGTGCCAATGCAACAACTTGGTACAAGGCACGGGACAAGTATCTGACCTCGGAATCGTCCATCGAACGATCTGTGCTGTTGGTTGCTCTTGGATGTTCCGAGGACGATGCCAACATCCACACTTGGTTGAACACTACTATGCAACCCTCAACTGGTTTGACTAGTCAAGCTGCTTCATTGGTCTTCGTGTCCGTTATCAAGGAAAGTGTATACAATGTGGATCGTGTCTTAGACTTCATCATCAATAACTCGGATACCGTGTTATCGTAGTGAGTTAGTCAGCGTTTAAACATCGCCACATATACCGTGAGGTTTGGTGAAAAGAGCTTTTACCACGCGCGCAGGCGCTGATTTATTCGAATATTACGAGGGCCACCAATTCCAGACTTGCCACGAATATCCCTAGAGCCCGTCTACTATCTGATTTCGGTTGTTGTTAAAGACAAATGTTGAAGACAAAACTAGGGATATTACTGAGAAGTTGGTGGACTTGCTAACGCGATCCTGCCGACCAACGATATTCGAATAAATCAGCGCCTGCGCGCTTCGAACCAGCTCTGTCCCCGAAACCTCACGGTATACTACTTTCGTGACTGTATATATGGCAACCGTTTGAAATCATTTTTTAACTCATGCATTTATTCTTTAGCTTTGATCTTGACGCGGAGTTATCCGAAATCTTCTTCGAACTCGGTTCCCAAACTGGAACTGACGCTCAGCTGACAAAGGTAAAAGTTGTTGGCTACTAATGAATGCATCATTTAGCCAATATTTTTCTCAATGATAGTATAAACTCCGTAGGATTCTATGACGTGGACATATGTCGTTTTGTTACAGTTGCGCAAGTTCTTCATAACTGAGAACAAAATCTTTCGCAGTATTGCACCGACCGCAACCAGATGGGCTGAGTGGAATGTCGAGTGGACTTCCACCCGTCAGCAGGAAATCAAGGGATGGATTGTTGCTTGGTTGGCCAATCAAGCTAATTCGGAACACTGAGGTGTTGCGCAAGAATACAAAACGACAACCTTAGAGACGAATACGTCACTATAGAAGCTCACGTTCAGGGGCGCAGTTACGATATTCTTGAGAGGAATGCAGTTCGAGCATTCCTATCGTATTCGTCAACTAAATAGACAAATAGACAAATCTAGAAGACTACATGTAATATTTATTAACTTTCCCTCCATTTTCAAACAGCGAAATCTACTTCCTTATCATGTCTTTCAATAAAATCACCCAGAAACTCATATATATCGAATTTACCTACCTGCATTTTTCGTCATACTTGTAGAATTCCCAGACTTATATCTGACCTCATCTGCAGTAACTCTGGTATTCGGCTGCCTTGTTCATATGCATTACTCGGAATCCCCGTAAAAATCGGCGTGAATGATTGAAAAATCGTCGTTCGAAAGTTCAATAATTGCAGAGCAAGCGAACAATTAGCATGGATAAGCGTTTCAAAACATGTGTGCCTATTTGAAAAAAATCGATTTTGTCAACATTCCCAATCCATTCACGCCTCGTGTAACGTGGTAGCCTGCCAAACGCCTGTTTTACCTCTCGGGCCAGCTGAATTCGGCGAACGACTCTCATAATCATCGCTGCCGAGGAAATTGACATTCGAATTTCGTGAAAACACTGAGAATTCTCTATTTTCGCATGAACCGAACATGTTTTTCGGATTTATGTGTTTGGAATTGAATTTGAATTTGAATTTTCGTGGTGCGTTTTGTTTTTTTTTTTTTTTTCGTGTTCGCCGCCTGCAGGAAGTGGGCGACTGGGGATGGGCCTTAAGAATCAAGTAGTACATCAAGAGTAACGTGAAATAAAAATATGCCTTCTAAGGTGTTTCAGGTAAAAATTATTGTGCAAATTGTTTCGTAATTGCGAGTTTTAATAAGTGAAAAAGTAAAAAGGTAGATAATAAAGTCCCTGTCTTCATTCCCTATCACAAACTGATGATAGAAAATATGCATGTATTTACTTTTGTTTGTTATTTACGAATATTCACTCAGCTTTGCTGAATTCCGCGAATACGATGTGCAATTTAGATATAAGTAAACCTTTCTGGCCTGGTGAAAGACGCTGCAACTCTGCTGCAATATAATTAAGCAGCGCCTGGTCGGAACTACAAGATTCTATCCGAAGTGTAGGTTTTTTTGAGATTGATTCCTGAGTACTATGTAAGAAGCTCATATCGTCCACAAACTGCTCAGCCTCTTTTGGAATTGGCATACCAGCATTTATTTTTAATCTCCATTGTCTGTCCCTGTTACGCATGGACCGCCACGTGCCTTCACACCTATCCGCTGAAAATACCATATTATTACACTTTAATAGACTACATTGTTGCATAAAATTGTAATCATTATCAACGTTGTATTCGAACACACCAGAATGGCCAAATGTCTCGCCTATGCTAGTCCATGTCTTTTTTTTATAAACTTTATCGCGGTAAGAAGGATCCGCACGATCATACAGATGCGGATTCTCGAACACAGCCTGTATGAACTTCAGCTCATCTTTTTTTTCTATCTGAAATTTAGTGCGATAAAATGTTTGAAGAAATTTCATTAACAATTTGACCTATTTTTAGCACTTCCTTTGTGTAAGTGACGTCAGAAAACTAAAACAAGTCGTTTTTGAAAAAAGTTAAGACAGTGCCCGTCTTGCCCCCCCCCCCCCCCCCCCCCCCCCCCCCCTCTATCATATACGTATATCAGAAACTGGAACTTATACAACTCGATATCGTATCCCAAATTATGAATAATAAAAATGACAGACGTCGAAAGACGCGATGAAAGAAAAATGAAAACTCAAGCAAAGTAGAATTCACCAACATAGACGCAAAGGGAAAAATTACACTACGTACCTTGGATTCATTGTCTAACTTTTGTAATGATGGTTTTGACTGCTTCTTAAGTATCGTCTTCTGAACGAGGGATGGCAGGTTCTGAAAATATCTACAGTAATGATTTGCGTTTCAAACAGAGTCAATTTTAGAGAGTATAAATTTCATTGTGATCCACGATATACTAGACAATTGAACAGAAATAAAATCAGGCATACGGCGACATACCTCCACGAAAGACACTCTCGGCTTTGGAAGTGGTGATGCTTGCTGATTGCTAGCGTTTTCATTCGTGGACGTGGCCTGATAACATTCACAATATTAACAAAATTTTTTTTTACAAGCGATGATACTTACTTGGACATGAATGTACTTTACATTAGTACTAGACAGTTGGCTACGTACTTGCGATACATTTCCGAAATTTCGGGATGATTGTTCAGCCCGATTCTCCCCCAAATTTGGAACAATAGATTGTGATGTCTGAAAATATTCGCAATCCATACAAATTTATTGGAACGTTTCGTATTCATCCAACTAACTTTTGAAAAGTATGGAACTCACTGTCACAATACACATTACATAATCGCAGGTGAAGGAACACCACCAGCATGTCTAGCCATTTTCGGACCCTTTGTCCAATTCATTTGAATTTTGACATAGAGGTAGCCTCGAGTGTTCTTGACGTGTACCTGACCCCGCGATTCTATTATGTTTAAATTTTGCGACGTGGTGCCCTGAAAACTAAACCTATGCAAAAAGTGACTATCGCAAGTTTGCGCACACGGATTATGAAAGCGAATTTACGCTAAACCCTAGGCTCGGAACAATCTGAACTGCCTGAGATGTATATTATAAGGTTGATTTTCGGTCAGCCACCTTGCGAATTTTGAACATACAAAATCGCAGGATGAGGTATAAGTTGAAAACACTTAAGGCTACCTATCTACCAAATTTCTAATAATTAGGACAAGGCGTTTGGAAATGGCTGGACATACTTGGTGCGTCTTCTCAATTATATCGAGTATAGTTTGAAAATACAAAAATTAACTGACGCACCACTGCAGAAGTTTCAGCTGGCTTCGAAGACGATGATACCGGCTGCCCGGTGGCGTTTCCTTCCGAGGATCTCTTCTAGAGAAAACCGGTGAATTTATCAATTATTTGTCAGAAATGTAAATGTGACTCAATTGAACATGAATGAACTTGCATCATCGAATAGAAATACCGGAGACAATTGCACAGAAATAAAATTACGATGCAGGTAACGTACCGTCGAGGAAGATGGTCCTGGATTTGAGGGCTGTGATGCCAGCGGGTTGCTAATATTTTGGTCTGATTCTTCTGTCTAAAAAATTCACGATCTTGGTAATCATTTGTTGTATAAGTAGACACAAATAAAGTATCATGAATAATAATGAAATGGTCAAATGATTAAATACGCGACGCACCGTCGAGCGATTCACACTCGGCCTGGACCCTTATTCTGTAACTCTTTATCCGATCGATTCGATGATTTTTCGCAAGGATGGAACATCAGCGACCAATAAGGTTTCAGAAAAGACAAATCTACCCAATAAAAAACAAGACAAAACAGGCCGATCCGATCGTTTCGTTCACGAAAAGTTACAGAATAGGGGTCCTGGGAGACGGTCGTATCGATCGGATATTGTCATTCACTTCCGAAGATGTCCTCTGAAAAAATTTACGATTTAGACGGTCGCATTTTGGAAGCATTTTGACAACCCAAATCAGCTGAACCCAAATGAACCTGCATTGTCAACTGGACGTTGAACAAGTGACAGAGACGTGGCTCATTTTGTGACAAGAATATTGAAAATCATTCTAAAGATGCGAAATCGACACCTTCCCTAATTTGTCACGTTTGTCTTTGCGTGAATCATACTCTTTTTGCCAAACTAGAAAAGAATAGGCAATTTTAGATAGCTACCTCTCGAGAAGTCCTCATCCCCCGAGCTTCTCTTGTCGATGAGCCTGGTCTGAACATACCCGCCGATTCCCGTTCGTTCTGCCATTGATCCGGGTGCGAATAATTCCTCTGAAAATATTCCGAATCAATTGATTGATAACTATTTTCCATCACGTAAATGGAAAATTAGCTGGCGTATATACCTTGCGATAAGATGAATGTCGCCTTCGGTACGGTCCTTGATACCAGTTTCTTGCGTATCGGTCATAGGGTCGGTAATAGGTCTGGAAAACATACTCAGATATGAATGAACTTTCATTACCGCATTGGTATATATGAAAATGTAGAAATTAAGAAAATACATATGACAGCTTTTCTGGTGGCTCTTGTCTTCTTGTTGAAACTAAGCATATTGCTCTTACGAAATAATAGCGTTTCTATTGATGGTTCTTGGCTACAATGAAGTTGCCAATCCCGGATACCATATGGTCTTGTGGTTTTTCGTATCGTGATTTGTAACGGCTGTCATAACAATTCTGATGGGAATTGAGTGGGTCAAAAAATGGACAGTTCCTTCAGTAATCTTCAATTACGTTCGAGAAGTTAATATCCAACTTACATGCATGTGAGTTGAACATGCATGGACATGAACTAACGAGTGCATCACTCAATGCAGAAACTAAAATCGAATCAGGATTCTAGGTAGCGTACCTTCCGTTGTCCAAATCGTGGATCATGCGAGAAGGGTCTCGACCGGATTGCGTAACCATTCTGAGCGTCATATTCCGCCTGTAAAAATTCATCCAATTTCTTCAATGCATAATTTTAAGTGATTAGACAACTCACTTGAACAAAAATTAACTTGTATCACATGATATGAAGTCGTGATAAGTCGCGATTATTGATATGATTATAATCCTCATCTTTGTTAGACTAAGTTTTGGTACGAAGGGTATTGAAAACTTTTCAAAAATCATAGTTCAACCTTTAGCCATAGTTATACATTTCGAAGAGTAACTCACCCCAGCTGAATAGTGTGTCTCACGCCTGAAATTTTGTGATTGGTAGTAGTTCTTGGCAGTTTCTTTATTCTGAAATCAACCATAATGCTCTGAATTTTTTTTTTTGCAACACCTGCTCTGAAAGTTAGATTTTCGAGGCCTGTTTCACGTGCGTATAATACCTTATTTCATACGCACCCCGCAAATTCTCTATTTTACGCCCTAGTGCTTTTTTCGCGCACTGTGTCATGGCGGCGGATAGTAGTAATGTGAGCTTATGCTGATTAATTAATCTGTCTTTCAAATCGAACTTTCATCGTGTGATACACGTGCGGATAAGCAATATGCATTTGCTGTAAACGACACTTATCGGATATTGCCTACTTTTCGCCCTTGTATCACAATATACTCGTAAAGGTTTGAACAAATTTTTTACCGTACTCGCCGATAGTCTGTGATTTTGAGACACGGATTTTTATCAACTTGTCAAGTGGTATACAAACGCGCATTCACTATCTTATATAAAATGAAGCACACAGAGCTCAATATAAGGAAAAAAATTGTGAACAATTTTGCAAAAAATTAACGGCATCCGTGAAATTATTATATGAATTTCTTTTTTTTTTTCTTCTTCTTCTTCTTCTGATAGAAATAAAATTACCAAATCTATGAGATGTAACTTCCAGATAATTTTTAGATTTTCTGATGATTGTTCCTGTTGGTTCTCCGTATTCTGAAATAGACATGCCATCTGAAAATATTGAATCAACTCATTCGAATTTGAGTAAAAGTAGCTTCCTGTATTTCATGCGCGAGGATATTAGATCAAATTAGACGAATAGTAAATGTTAAACATGCGTGAAAAGATTACCTTCCATAAACTAAAAATGCTAGATGCGCAAGAAATTCAAATTTGTTCCCAGATCAAACCACATGATTACGACAACACGTTTAATCAACGATATTGCAACTCGTTTTGTCTTCGCAATGGGAAAGGAACTCGATTTAGCTGGTAATCAAATCAAATAAACGATATGGCTACATCAATTTCGTGATGATGTAGGGGAACAACGGTATCAGGCACATCAATTGACATTGATGACAAAAATGCATTCCATCTCATCGAGGATTCAGAAATACATTTACATAGTAGAACATAACTGATAACAGATATCGATTGATGTCGAACTGCATTTTATGAGAGAATATTTTACGAGTCGAAATCAATCCATATTCATTACATACCAAACTTCCAACAGATGCAAACTAGACGGTATCTACACTGAACTGTTACCTCGAGATAAGTTTAGAGAGAATATCTATCCTCTATGAAAATCATTGGCAAACGAGAGATAGCTGTCGATATACGATTCTATTCCTATCAGTAACTATTCGTGTATACCTACTAATTGGCCCCCAACAATTGCCACTTGATATACAACAGTCACTATTTAGTAGCAATGGCAATTTTTCGAGGGCCAATAGTATTTCTGTGTATGAGATGTATTTGGAAGAAGTATAAGAACGCGTAGCATTATAATGTTTCGCATTTGTATCCAAGTGAATTACACAAGATCGAAATCTCCGTGATGGATGAGGTCTTTAAAAGAAATAGTATCACCGCACACTTGTGGAGAGATAAGCCTCGTCATATAATGTAGCGCAAAATTCATCCAGACGCCGATATTCACGTTCTAAGTTTCTTAGAGGATCAAAAGTCCAAAATAAACGTTCTGATCAGGGAGACTGGCTCTAACATAAATTGAAGACATGAAGTTTTTCATAAATATCGAAAACGCGGTATTGTATTCATCAATGATTTTCAAACACAACCATTTATGGGTCTCAGAATTTCTTCAAGCAATGCTTGCGTAGTTTCGAACGCGAATGATGATGATACTCAGTAACTTCAGGACTTTGGAACACCTTCTGCACGCGTTTATACCAATGTTTTCAGGTCTGGTGGAATTGGGTAGGGAAGCACCTTAAGACCGTTGATTAGACCTCGACGAGCGCGCATAAATAGACTCTCGGAATTTTTCTTCTCATTTCCTCATTTTTCAAGATAATTTAGTTTTTGATCAAGATTCGCACAGATGAAGGATGTATCCGTGTCACCTATTTGGCTCGAACAAAATAATCAAATATCACAAAAAAAAAAAAGTTGACGTTATTTTAGAATTGTCCAAGAACGACGCAAATCAACTTGATGCAAATATTTAGTCCAGTCAATAGACCACAAATCATGATGCAAAAGTTCTGATAAGTTTTTTTTATTGTCGCAATCGTTCTATTGACAGATAAGGAGTTTACATTCAAAAATCTGCGCGCCCCAATAAACACCAGTTCGTATAAAAAACGTATAAAAAGGTCATATATACCCTACGTTCATTCAGAGGAAAAATGTTCCTCAGTTAAACGCATAAGTAGCGTTTATTGAAAACGTTACGTCTATACGTTCAACATTACGCAATAAACAACGTTGAATACACGTGTACCACTTGAATATTTTGAACCACTTGAATTAAGATATTTAAAATGAGTTAATTACAATATATTAGGCGTTGATCAATAACTACTAATCGCAAACAATCGGACTTCCTTCCAAAGTAAGAATTTTAAGATTAGACAAACTTCGCATTATTGTTGTGGCCGGGATTCGACTTGAGAATAAAAAACTTCAGGACTTTTTTTGTAGATAATTGAATTCCTCATCTTTGTTATTTCAAACTTTTTTTGATATAACTTACCGTTTTTCAATTAGAGCTTGTTTAGTACCGCAAATCTTCTATCAGGGAGAAAGAAGAAGGGAGTTTCAAAGGGAGAAGAAAGAAGATTTACGACACTCAACAAGCTGTAATCAAAAAACGGCAAGTTGAATCAAACAAAGTTTCAAATAAAAAAGATGAGGAATTTAATTATCTACAAAAAAAGTTTCAATGTTTTTCATCCTCGAGACAGCTATTTTCGATATATGATATAAAACGCATTTTTCGAGATGGCGACTGACGCCGGGGAGTGGGTGACGCGCGGATTTTTGAAGTTAAGCTCCTTATCTGTCAATAGAACGATTGCGACGATAAAAAAAAACTATCATAATTTTTGCATTACGACTCGTACAGGGTTGTAAAAAGTACTTTATAAATAGTACCTAGGTACAGGTACAGGTACTGAAGAATGTACTTATAGGTACTTCACAACACTGATTACGACCCGAAAAAAAGATCACTTCAGATAAGACGAGCATTTATCTTTCAGAAGATTGTATGATGTACCTATAACATGGATTAAGGCGAGTTATAATGCACAATTGATAATGGTAGATTGATCAAACTTCTGTGTAACTTGCTGTTGATACTTTTAGTAACGAAGGTGTAACCTGACCCATCGCGATTTGTTAAAATTAAACCAAATTTAAATACTGAATTGAAAATGGATAATTTTGGATTTTCAATGCCGATGAGGAGCTAAAATAAATTCCGTTATTGGACAACTATTATAATACGAATACTTGACGGAATTTATTTTTCGATTAAAAGATAGGACTATATAAATTGTCGAACGAATTTCAAGGAAAATATTTTCTGGCCATTTGAGACACCAACAGTGAACGACGGCTCTTGAATTATTAATCTCTCGAGGAACGGTCATCGACTGGCCTCCAAAAATATCCTCGCTATAATAACTGCGTAGTTAAAGTTTTACAACGATTCCCGCCGAAACACGCTGCGACTATACAGTGTGTCTGGAAATTCGCGCACTCGAGGGATACCGGCGGATTCCTTGCGAAATAATAAGACGAAAGTTACCTATGCAAAAAAGTCCGCGGGGACTTAGTTCTTCCTTAAAAAGGACCTAATAACGAACCAATTAGCATTCGTCGATAAGAAAGACTGTCTAAAATCCACAAGAATCCACACTCTGGGATTTTCATTGTATGAACCGACTGTCTAATGTCAATCGCTCACAGTGGCTTCAAGCGCGGCGGGCGGAGCGGGGAACACCACACATTATTGTCTTTTGTTCTTCCTAGTAAGGCGGACGGCGATGCGGATTCTTGTGGATTTCAGACAGTTTTTCCTATCGACGAACGCTAACACTGGTCAACACAATTTTTGGGTCTGCCTTCTGTATATGAAATTTTGGTTTCTCCTACTTTAAGAAGAAGAGAAAAAATAATTTTTTTGATCAAAGTTTGCTTTTGAAGAAACTAGAACAATAATTTTTTGTATTTTTGTGAAAAATGATAGATTTATATATTTTTTTCCATAATTTTATTTTAAATTACAATTAAAGTTTTTGCTAAACACTCGAGTCTTTATTATTCGCAGGATTTGTGATAAACAATAGCAAATAAATATAAAATAACAAAAATTCAAGTTCAAAAACGAAAAAAAAAAAAAAAGCTAACTTTGAAAGCTAAAAATGAAAATTTAAGTGCTTTTCGATATTTAGAATCAAAATTCAAGCATTAGAACAGAAAACCAAAAAAAAAAAAAACAATTTGTTGACCTGTGTAATTGGTTCATTATTAAGTCCTTTTTACGGAAGAACTAAGTCCACGCGGACTTTTTTGCATAGATAACTTTCGTCTTAATATTTCGCAAGGAATACGCCGGTATACTTCGGGTGCGCGAATTTCCAGACACCCTGTATGTGTTACACACCTCTCTTGCACGGACATGATTTCGATTCGTAGATTGACGCTTTTCTTCCGCCATTTTTCACATCAACTTTTACACACAGGATATCATAAGCTGACTATATCATTACGTTAATAAAGTCAACAAAAAAAATCACCCGGCTGATCCGTACAGTGATCGTATCGAAACACCACTGACGAGAAACTATAATAGGCGATAGCCTACAGGCCCCCACCATTTGAGGCCCCCATCAACTTCATGAACTTATATTCACTGACCGCTTAAGTTTAGATAATTGAGGAAAAAAAAAATTTTCAGTGTGATAAAAAGTTAGAAAACAAACGCGAAAGCATTACAAATATTTCAAATTTTCAGCTAAAAAAATCTTCATTTCGAAGATTGTAAATTGAAACAGAGTATTAACAAATTCAATAAAATTTAGAAATCTCGTTTAAATTTTTGCAAACATGAGTGCCATCATTGCACTATAGTCGACGAATATAATAGTCTGTTTTATCGATCAGACTGAGATGCTGAACCGCCCCGCCGATGGTAAGCTACTCACCCAACCTCAATGATATTTGTTTAACATGGGACAATAGTAAGCAGGTCCTTTCGCTAGTCAATACTTTGTAGACACAAAATATATTTCTACAACAGCGGAGCGAAAACGCTCGGTTTCGCTCCGCTCGGGAGGATCGAAAACGGGCGATTTCGCTCTCGATGCACAATATACTATTCCCGCCTGCTAATACATTAAGTATTCAAAACCGCGAACGTTGTGAAAGTCCGAATACGTAGCTTTTTAAATGTTTTCGGATCGTATATATTTACTATATAACGTTCCAAAATAATTAGGATATACCACGGATAGTAATTTATTTTGGCGTAAACTGTGATTAATCATAGTGTTTGTTTATATAATTTTGATCCTGTCATCCTGATGAAAATCGAATTCCAAAAGTAACTGAAGTTTCAAAATTTTCCGTCACAAAATACAAGAATATACAACAGATAAACTAGAATATGTATGTATGTATGTGTATATCATTTTTTCAACTCTATTATATAGATATCAATGAATCGAGAATTTCGTATTCATTATATTTTATCTACTTTCTAAAATGAACAACATACAAGGTTATCGTCATAAAACCCCACGCCATTATCAATCTGGCTCTGATAAACGTAAAAATGCTATAAGGAAAAACGAAAACGGGAGTCCGAAGTTCTCTCACAAACACGTCGGCTGACTGATTTTGTCATAAAAAGACCAACAACTTCGATGCCTTCACACAACCCTGACGAAATAGTACGCAGAGAAACATTACTCAACTTTTCGCAAAAATAGTAGAATAAAACCCGATAGAGTAGCCCGAAAATCATTGATAAAATATGATTAAATCATTATTGCTTTCTAGAAGATTATAGCTGGAGATCACGCTGCTATTAACGATCCCGCAATATTGGACGAGTCAGTAAAAAAACGATCATGTGATTTTTGAAAGGGCGTGATTTGAAAGAACTGATACAATGAATAGCTGTCCCAACGCTAATTTTTTTTTCAGTTTCCTAGAGCAAATTTATGTCTTTTTCACCTCTCCAACAGATCGCTATAGCGCACTTGTTCGTTGCTTGAATAAACTCCGTAGGATTCTGTGACGTGACAAGTGTCGTTTTGTTACAGTTGCGCAAGTTCTTCATAACTGAGAACAAAATCTTTCGCAGTATTGCACCGACCGCAACCAGATGGGCTGAGTGGAATGTCGAGTGGACTTCCACCCGTCAGCAGGAAATCAAGGGATGGATTGTTGCTTGGTTGGCCAATCAAGCTAATTCGGAACACTGAGGTGTCGCGCAAGAATACAAAACGACAACCTTAGAGACGAATACGTCACTATAGAAGCTCACGTTCAGGGGCGCAGTTACGATATTCTTGAGAGGAATGCAGTTCGAGCAGTCCTATCGTATTCGTCAACTAAATAGACAAATAGACAAATCTAGAAGACTACATGTAATATTTATTCACTTTTCCTCCAGTTTCAAAGAGCGAAATCTACTTACCTTATCATGTCTTTCAATAAAATCATCCAGAAACTCATATATCGAATTTACCTACCTGCATTTTTCGTCATACTTATAGAATTCCCATACTTATATCTTGATCTCATCTGCAGTGTTCGTCGCCTGCAGGA
Organism: Tenthredo notha; assembly: GCA_914767705.2. Taxonomy (NCBI): domain Eukaryota; kingdom Metazoa; phylum Arthropoda; class Insecta; order Hymenoptera; family Tenthredinidae; genus Tenthredo; species Tenthredo notha. The sequence goes on from OU611916.1 coordinate 5,314,191, forward strand.
AGTGGGCGACTGGGCATGGGATTTAAGAATCAAGTAGTACATCAACAGTAACGTGAAATAAAAATATGCCTCCTAAGGTGTTTCAGGTAAAAATTATTGTGCAAATTGTTTCGTAATTGCGAGTTTTAATCAATGAAAAAGTAAAAAGGTAGATAATAAAGTCCCTGTCTTCAATCCCTATCATAAACTGATAATAGAAAATATGCATGTATTTATTTTTGTTTGTTATTTACGAATATTCACTCATTTTTACTGAATTCCGCAAATAGGATGTGCAATTTAGATTTAAGTAAACCTTTCTGGCCTCGTGAAAGACGCTGCAACTCTGCTGCAATATAATTAAGCAGCGCCTGGTCGGAACTACAAGATTCTATCCGAAGTGTAGGTTTTTTTGAGATTGATTCCTGAGTACTATTATGTAAGAAGCTCATATCGTCCACAAACTGTTCAGCCTCTTTTGGAATTGGCATACCAGCATTTATTTTTAATCTCCATTGTCTGTCCCTGTTACGCATGGACCGCCACGTGCCTTCACACCTATCCGCTGAAAATACGATATTATTACACTTTAATAGACTACATTGTTGCATAAAATTGTTATCATTATCAACGTTGTATTCGAACACACCAGAATGGCCAAATGTCTCGCCTATGCTAGTCCATGTCTTTTTTTTATACTCTTTATCGCGGTAAGAAGGATTCGCAGGATCATACAGATGAGGATTCTCGAACACAGCCTGTATGAACTTCAGCTCATCTCTTTTTTCTATCTGAAATTTAGTGTGATAAAATGTTTGAAAAAATTTCATTAACAATTTGACCTATTTTTAGCACCTCCTTTGTGTAAGTGATATCAGAAAACTGAAACAAGTCGTTTTTGAAAAAAGTTAAGACAGTGCCCGTCTTGCCCCCCCTCTATCCTATACGTATATCAGAAACTGGAACTTATTCAACTCGATATCGTATCCCAAATTATGAATAATAAAAATGACAGACGTCGAAAGACGCGATGAAAGAAAAATGAAAACTCAAGCAAAGTGAAATTCACCGCCATAGACGTAAAGGGAAAAATTACGCTACGTACCTTGGATTCATTTTCTAACTTTTGTAATGATGGTTTTGACTGCTTCTTAAGTATCGTCTTCTGAACGAGGGATGGCAGGTTCTGAAAATATCTACAGTAATGATTTGCGTTTCAAACAGAGTAAATTTTAGAAAGTATGAATTTCATTGTGATACACGATATACTAGACAATTGAACAGAAATAAAATCAGGCATACGGCGACATACCTCCACGAAAGACACTCTCGGCTTTGGAAGTGGTGATGCTTGCTGATTGCTAGCGTTTTCATTCGTGGACGTGGCCTAATAACATTCACAATATTAACAAAATTTTTTTTTTACAAGCGATGATACTTACTTGGACATGAATGTACTTTACATTAGTACTAGACAGTTGGCTACGTACTTGCGATACATTTCCGAAATTTCGGGATGATTGTTCAGCCCGGTTCTCCCCCAAATTTGGAACAATAGATTGTGATGTCTGAAAATATTCAGATTCCATACAAATTACAAATATGTTTGGAACGTTTCGCATTCATCCAACTAACTTAATTGAGAAGTATGGAACTCACTGTCACAATACACATTACATAATCGCAGGAGAACGAACACCACCAGCATGTCTAGCCATTTTCCGGACCCTTTGTCCAATTCATTTGAATTTTGACATAGAGGTAGCCTCGAGTGTTCTTGACGTGTACCTGACCCCGCGATTCTATTATGTTTAAATTTTGCGACGTGGTGCCCTGAAAACTAAACCTATGCAAAAAGTGACTATCGCAAGTTTGTGCACACGGATTATGAAAGCGAATTTACGCTAAACCAGGCTCGGAACAACCTGAACTGCCTGAGATGTATATTATAAGGTTGATTTTCGGTCAGCCACATCGCGACTCTTGAACATACAAATTCGCAGGATGAGGCATAAGTTGAAAACACTTAAGGCTACCTATCTACCAAATTTCTAATAATTGGGACAAGGCGTTTGGAAATGGCTGGACATACTTAGTGCGTTTTCTCAATTATATCAAGTATGGTTTGAAAATACAAAAATTAACTGACGTACCACTGCAGAAGTTTCAGCTGGCTTCGAAGACGATACAGGCTGCCTGATGGCGTTTCCTTCCGAGGATCTCTTCTAGAGAAAACCGGTGAATTTCTCAATTATTCGTCAGAAATGTACATGTTGAACATGAATGAACTTGCATCATCGAATGGAAATACTGAAGACAATTGCACAGAATAGTAGATTACGATACGAGTGCGCGAAGTACGTGATTCTCACACGAGTGTAGCTTGTCGCCCGAGCGAAGCGAGGGTGACAAAAACACGAGTGTGAGGATCACGTACGCGCACGTGTGTCGTATACTATTTTTTGTAACACTGCATGGAAGTTCGCACTTCGTGTACACAACACGCGGTGACGAACAGTGACGATGCCCCAACCTGAATGTTGCAGACAGTGATTGTAGCCACCACTTGTTTCGTTCAATGGCGTTAGTTACGCTCGTTTTGCTCGGATTAGCGTTTGGTAATAAATATTACCTAACAGTTTTACGACATTACCTAACAGTTTTGGATTTGTTGGCGAATCGGCCGCTTCGCGCACTTTTTACGGGGCGCGAAGTCGAACTTCCCATGCAGGTGTTACAAAAATAAAATTACGATGCAGGTAACGTACCGTCGAGGAAGATGGTCCTGGATTTGAGGGCTGTGATGCCAGCGGGTTGCTAATATTTTGGTCTGATTCTTCTCTCTAAAAAATTCACGATCTTGGTATATCATGTAAAGTATATCATGAATAATAATGAAATGGTCAAATGATTAAATACGCGACGCACCGTCGAGCGATTCACACTCGGCCTGGGAGACGGTGGTATCGATCGGTTATTGTCATTCACTTCCGAAGATGTCCTCTGAAAAAAATTACGATTTAGACGATCGCATTTTCGAAGCATTTTGGTCAACTGGACGTTGAAAATCATTCTAAAGATGCGAAATCGACACCTTCCCTAATTTGTCACGTTTGTCTTTGAGTGAATCATACTCTTTTTGCCAAACTAGAAAAGAATTGGCAATTTTAGATAGCTACCTCTCGAGAAGTCCTCATCCCCCGAGGGCGTGCTTCTCTTGTCGATGAGCCTGGGCTGAACATACCCGCCGATTCCTGTTCGTTCTGCCATTGATCCGGGTGCGAATAATTCCTCTGAAAATATTCCGAATCAATTGATTGATAACTATTTTCCATCACGTAAATGGAAAATTAGCTGGCGGATATACCTCGACGTGATAAGATGAATGTCGCCTTCGGTACGGTCCTTGATAGCAGTTTCTTGCGTATCGGTCATAGGGTCGGTAATAGGTCTGGAAAACATACTCAGATATGAATGAACTTTCATTACCGCATTGGTCTATGAAAATGTAGAAATTAAGAAAATACATATGACAGCTTTTCTGGTGGCTCTTGTCTTCTTGTTGAAACTAAGCATACGAAATAATAGCGTTTCTATTGATAGTTCTTGGCTAGAATAAAGGTGCCAATTCTGGATACCATGGTCTTGTGGTTTTTCGTATCGTGACCTGTAACGGTTGTCATAACAATTCTGATGGGAATTGAGTGGGTCAAAAAATGGACAGTTCCTTCAGTAATCTTCAATTACGTTCGAGAAGTTAATATCCAACCTACATGCACGTGAGTTGAAAATGCATGGACATGAACTAACGAGTGCATCACTCAATGCAGAAACTAAAATCGAATCAGGATTCTAGGTAAGCGTACCTTCCGTTGTCCAAATCGTGGACCATGCGAGAAGGGTCTCGATCGGATTGCGTAACCATTCTGAGCGTCATATTCCGCCTGTAAAAATTCATCCAATTTCTTCAATGCATAATTTTAAGTGATTAGACAACTCACTTGAACAAAAATTAACTTGTATCACATGATATGAAGTCGTGATAAGTCGCGATTATTGATATGATTATAATCCTCATCTTTGTTAGACTAAGTTTTGGTACGAAGGGTATTAAAAACTTTTCAAAAATCATAGTTCAACCTTTAGCCATAGTTATACATTTCGAAGAGTAACTCACCCCAGCTGAATAGTGTGTCTCACGCCTGAAATTTTGTGATTGGTCGTAGTTCTTGGCAGTTTCTTTATTCTGAAATCAACCATAATGCTCTGAATTATTTTTTTGCAACACCTGCTTTGAAAGTTAGATTTTCGAGGCCTGTTTCACGTGCGTATAATACCTTATTTCATACGCACCCCGCAAATTCTCTATTTTACGCCCTAGTGCTTTTTTGCGCAGTGTGTCATGGCGGCGGATAGTAGTAATGTGAGCTTATGCTGATTAATTAATCTGTCTCTCAAATCGAACTTTCTTCCCCGGGAGTTAGAAAAAATATCGTGTGATACACGTGCGGATAAGCAATATGCGTCTCCTGTAAGCGACACTTATCGGATATTGCCTACTTTTCGCCCTTGTATCACAATATACTCGTACAGATTTGAACAAATTTCTTACCGTACTCGCCGATAGTCTGTGATTTTGATACACGGATTTTTATCAACTTGTCAAGTGGTATACAAACGCGCATTCACTATCTAATATAAAATAAAGCACACCGAGCTCAATAAAAGGAAAAAAATTGTGAACAATTTTGCAAAAAATTAACGGCATCCGTGAAATTATTATATGAATTTCTTTTTTTTTTTCTTCTTCTTCTTCTGATAGAAATAAAATTACCAAATCTATGAGATGTAACTTCCAGATAATTTTTAGATTTTCTGATGATTGTTCCTGTTGGTTCTCCGTATTCTGAAATAGACATGCCATCTGAAAATATTGAATCAACTCATTCGAATTTGAGTAAAAGTAGCTTCCTGTATTTCATGCGCGAGGATATTAGATCAAATTAGACGAATAGTAAATGTTAAACATGCGTGAAAAGATTACCTTCCATAAACTAAAAATGCTAGATGCGCAAGAAATTCAAAGTTGTTCCCAGATTAAACCACATGATTACGACAACACGTTTAATCAACGATGCTGCAACTCGTTTTGTCTTTGCAATGGGGAAGGAACTCGATTTAGCTGGTAATAAAATCAAATGAACGATATGGCTACATCAATTTCGTAATGATGTAGGGAAACAACGGTATCAGGCACATCAATCCACATTGATGACAAAAATGCATTCCATCTCATCGAGGATTCAGAAATACATTTACATAGTAGAACATAACTGATAACAGATATCGATTGATGTCGAACTGCATTCCATGAGAGAATATTTTACGAGTCGACATCAATCCATATTCATTAGATATCTATCTATCCTCTACGAAAATCATTGGCAAACGAGAGATAGCTGTCGATATACGATTCTATTCCTATTAGTAACTATTCGTGTATACCTACTAATTGGCCCCCAACAATTGCCACTTGATATACAACAGTCACTATTTAGTAGCAATGGCAATTTTTCGAGGGCCAATAGTATTTCTGTGTATGAGATGTATTTGGAAGAAGTATAAGAACGCGTAGCATTATAATGTTTCGCATTTGTATCCAAGTGAATTACACAAGATCGAAATCTCCGTGATGGATGAGGTCTTTAAAGGAAATAGTATCACCGCACACTTGTGGAGAGATAAGCCCTCGTCATATAATATAGCGCAAAATTCATCCAGACGACGATATTCACGTTCTAAGTTTCTTAGAGGATCAAAAGTCCAAAATAAACGTTCTGATCAGGGAGACTGGCTCTAACATAAATTGAAGACGTGAAGTTTTTCATAAATATCGAAAACGCGGTATTGTATCCATCAATGATTTTTAAACACAATCATCTATGGGTCTCGGAATTTCTTCAAGCAATGCTTGCGCAGTTTCGAACGCGAATGATGATGATACTCAGTAACTTCAGGACTTTCGAACACCTTCTGCACGCGTTTATACCAATGTTTTCAGGTCTGGTGGAATTGGGTAGGGAAGCACCTTAAGACCGTTGATTAGACCTCGACGAGCGCGCATAAATAGACTCTCGGAATTTTTCTTCTCATTTCCTCATTTTTCAAGATAATTTAGTTTTTGATCAAGATTCGCACATATGAAGGATGTATCCGTGTCACCTATTTGGCTCGAACAAAATAGTCAAATATCACAAAAAAAAAAGTTGACGTTATTTTAGAATTGTCCAAGAACGACGCAAATCAACTTGATGCAAATTTAGTCCAGTCAATAGACCACAAATCATAATGCAAAAATTCTGTTAAGTTCTTTTTATTGTCGCAATCGTTCTATTGACAGATAAGGAGCTTAACTTCAAAAATCTGCGCCACACCCACTCCCCGGCGTCAGTCGCCATCTTGAGAAACGCGTTTCATATATCATATCTCGAAAACGGCTGACTTGAGGATAAAAAAATTCAGGACTTTTTTGTAGATAATTAAATTCCTCATCTTTGTTATTTCAAACTTTTTTTGATTTAACTTACCGTTTTTCAATTAGAGCTTGTTTAGTACCGCAAATCTTCTCTCAGGGAGAAAGAAGAAGGGAGTTTCAAAGGGAAAAGAAAGAAGATTTGCGACACTCAACAAGCTGTAATCAAAAAACGGCAAGTTAAAGCAAACAAAGTTTGAAATAAAAAAGATGAGGAATTTAATTATCTACAAAAAAAGTTCCGATGTTTTTTATCCTCAAGCCAGCTATTTTCGAGATATGATATAAAACGCGTTTTTCAAGATGGCGACTGACGCCGGAAAGTGGGTGATGCGCTGATTTTTGAAGTTAAGCTCCTTATCTGTCAATAGAACGATTGCGACAATAAAAAAAAACTATCATAATTTTTGCATTACGACTCGTACAGGGTTGTAAAAAGTACTTTATAAATAGTACTTAGGTACAGGTACAGGTACTGAAGAATGTACCTATAGGTACTTCACAACACTGATTACGACCCGATAAAATGATCACTTCAGATAAGACGAGCATTTATCTTTCAGAAGATTGTATGATGTATAACATGGATTAAGGAGTTATAATGCACAATTGATAATGGTAGATTGATTAAACTTCTCTGTAACTTGCTGTTGATACTTTTAGTAACGAAGGTGTAACCTGACCCATCGCGATTCGTTAAAATTAAACCAAATTTAAATACTGAATTGAAAATGGATAATTTTGGATTTTCAATGCCGATGGGGAGCTAAAATAAATTTATTTTTCCGACTAAAATGTAGGATTATATAAATTGTCGAACGAATTTCAAAGAAAACATTTTCTGCCCTTTGAGACACCGACAGTGAACGACGGCTCTTGAATTATTAATCTCTCTAGGAACGGTCATCGAATGGCCTCCAAAAATATCCTTGTTATGATAACTGCGTAGTTAAAATTTCACAACGATTCCCGCCGAAACATGCTGTGACTATACCTATATGTGTTACACACCTCTCTTGCACGGACATTATTTCGATACGTAGATTGACGCTCTTCTTCCGCCATTTTTCACTTCAACTTTTACACACAGGATATCATAAGCTGACTATATCATTACGTTAATAAAGTCAACAAAAAAATCACCCGGCTGATCCGTACAGTGATCGTATCGAAACACCACTGACGAGAAACTTCTCGAAGCGACTGACGCAAGTTTTGCATGAGTCACAAAGCCCGCAATCCTACTTTCCACCAATCCTGTAAGCATATTTTATAATGAGATTTTATCAAGGACTTTCAATCAGAAACCACACAGCCACACAATCAGCTCGTTTGCACGGATGTGATAAGAAATAGATGTCGTCATCAGTAGCTGAAATAAATTTATAGCTGATATGCTTATAGCTGTCAGGGTGAGTATATTAGTATATTACGCATCTAGGGAGGAAAAGTAGGCTATTCCAAACTGCGCGTAGGATTGACGGTAAAAACGCAGTTTGGGATGGCTTTTTTCACTCCCGTGTGACGCATACTATTTTTCACCACCCCCTGGCATCGGAAAGTACGACTTCCCGCTCACGCAAGGGACCAAGAGTCGTACTTTCCATGCAGGTGTAGTGATAAATATAAATTCAGTCAATAAAAGTATATTTTTCGATATCATATGCGTAAAATTTCACTTTACGCACAAATATCGTATGAAACTCGTGCGTAAAATTTTCTTACGCACTTGTTGCATAATATAGGGAAGAGTGGTCCTGAGTTGGTACTGCGGGTTGAGCCGGTGTTCCTCTTTCTATAAGGTCACAATCGTAACCATATTATAGAGTGATGAGAAAACGTTCGATCTACCAGATTTCAAAACACTATTCTGAAATTCAATTGTAAGTATATGAGCCTGTATGATTGGGGTATGACCAGGTAGAAACCTGCCTGTAATCCTGTTTGGAGTTAAATTCCCACGTGGATTTTCTCAATCATTTAAAAAATGTTCGAGATTACATAGATAGATTGATCAAGATTTGATCTGAAATCACATTACAAGTTTGTTGAATAAAATAATCCCGATTCATGATCTAGGATCAATGATCTAAGATTGTTAACAACACAGACAATGTCACCTTTCATGAACTCGAACCTCGTACCAAAATTACTGATTCTTAAATTCAGACAAAATATTGCTGGTGAGCGAAATGCTTTTGAAAATGCAGGCAATGGAACTTCAAATTAGCGCGTCTTCAAATCTTCTTATATTAATGTATTATTACATGAAAATATTTGAATGGACATAGACATTACATTTTTCGAGTTTAAATGTGTAATTTGATTATACCAGCTTTGTGTGATTATATTTAACGCATTATTTCATGATTGTAGTAGCCAGTAATGAAGCGGATGCTGTAGAAATGTGTTATGATGTACAAGGCGATTAGATGTTTCCCGGTGGTTAAAAATAACATCCCATTGCTGTATTGTGAAAAAAAATATTGTTTTAGTTTTTAACAGCATCAAGAAATATCTATAGACCCACAAGTATCTATAAGCTACATTGTTCCAACATTATGCGGGATAATAAAAGCCCAAGCTACCGTATTTTCACTCAGTAAAATTTATTTTCTATATGATTGGGATGATAGGATGGTGTATGCGGTGTAATACAATAACCACTCACATAGCTCATAATTTAACAACACAATGAATATATTATTAAACAATGAAACAATAACGTTGACAGTAGAATTGCAATAAAGATCTCAAACTACTAGATAAATTTCCTTAAGAACAGCAACGAACAGCTTTACAAAACATTTGTTATACATTTTTTTGTACTTCCACAATACACATCAGAAACTTGCCGAGTATTAAATTTTTTTCACGTGGTGAAAACTGTCGAAAAATTTCAAGAACAGTATCAGCAAAGAGTTGGTCTATATCTGAATTATTATTCCGGGTTTCTCTGATCTCCGACAATGTTGAAAGAGCATCGTCCAAAGGATTGGGATCTGGATTTCTCCCATTCCTCTTGCTGGTCTGACGCACTACGTCCACTTCATCATCGCCTTCTTCTCCTACATAAGAACCGTCGTGGCTAAATGAAGTGGCTTCTCTGTAATTGGGAATAGTTTTAGACCCAGCGCTGAAAGGAGTAGATGAAATTAATGCTCGTCCCGAAATTAGAGATGCATCCCATGTAGGTAAACGGCGATTAAAAGATGACAAAGATGGTCTTGCAGTTGGTGCAGCAAACGGTGATGCTGACTGATATTTAAGATCGTCCCGTTTGTTAGTAGAGATTGATGTTCTGGTCAGTCGATCCCGCGACTGAGGAACTGGAGCTGACAATGAGTTCTCATCATCCGAAGAACCGCCTTGTAGATATTGAGTGGATGTGATCGAGTGATTGTGAGACGAAGCCATGGATACTCGGCGACGAAAACACTCATCCAGCACAGATTTTAACGACAGATTTTGGTCTAACGTAGAAGGCGAAACCGATGTTGACTCTCCTACTATAATTCTGAAGTAGAAACAGTATGCAGAATGCAAAAAATACATAAAAATGTCGTGAATCTTATTGTTTTGTCGATAATGGTTTATGTTTACAATACACACTTTTTGTGTTGAACAACAGGTTCCAAAAATTTCAAATCTGTATCCATCAATTCCCTGAAGTCATTGGCAACATGCATGGGTAATTTTTTCTTCTCTCGACAATACCGATCACGTAGAATCTTCCAATATGCTCGACACTCGTTCGCTAGAATCCGGGTCTTGTTTTAATTATTTCATGTAAAAATGTCGAATAGTCATCGATTATTACACCGGAGAATTTATACATACCCGTCATTCCAAACACCTCACTCACGGTGGTCCATGATTTATCTTTCTTTGCCACATCTTTGTATGAAGGATCCTTCGGATTATAAAGATGTGGAAATTTCTGCACAAGCCATATGAACTCTGTTCTACGTTCTTCAAATACAGTCTGACATCAAAATCAATTCAATTTTCAAACATGTCATTATAGTGATAACAAAATATAATTGAATTCGACGGATATAAAAACAGAATCAATTGCATAACTTACCGTCAAGGAATCATGTGAATTTTTAAATGATGGTTGGGACTGGTCTAGGGCTGTCTGCTGATCAACAAAAACCTTCTGAAAATTGATACAATGTATTGGGTTCTATGTTAAAAGCATATTTGTACAAATTTTTAGATGGACATACTATAAGTCGCCTCTTCTGAGGTAATTAAAATTCTAGTTTCTGTCAGATATAAGATTCGGTATTAGTTATAAGATACCTTCGAGGAAGTTTGCCTCGGCTTCTGAACGCGGGCTAATTTCTGTTGGTTTATTTTAATCCTCGCGGATGACCTCTGAAAATATTTTCATTCTATACAAGATATTGAAAATTTTACAACTCATAGCGATGATATGAATTTCGACGTCATACCTTATTAGGAACGTCATCATCAGCAGCCACTTTACGCTTAACACCGTGATTTCTCATTAGAATTGATGTGCAATGAAATCCAAACTTCACTATCTGATCTCTTTGTTGTTTAAATTGCGAAAATAAGATGAGAAAAATCAAAACACTTCGTTATGTCAATCCCTGACGGTTATAGACGATCGGTGAACGCAAGTAACGGTTATGCACTGCGTGGCTAAACTGTACAGTATTATAATTCAAGACTGTTGCTATCCTGCTTCCCACCAATTCACTTTGGCGGGGGAGTATACTCTCGGACGTAGATCACCTACTGTCCGGTGTGAAAGTAAAAATATGCAAAAACAATGTGTACAAATCTGAAATTGATAAACTTGTTAAAAAACTTCACTGCTGATAGCACAAAAAAAAAATCGCCAACAAGTTTACACACATAATCATTTTCATAACGGAAATCGCAATGCTTCTTCTCAACGAAGAAAGACTTGGAACTTCAACGTATGATTTTTTTTCAGTTGGAACAATGGCTTTGTATTATGATCAGGAAAAGCATGATGAATTTTCCTCGTTTTTTCATATTCTTGTTTCGAGTCTTAAGTTGCATTGCGCAAAAGTCAATGCACGCAAAAAAAAATTGTAATTTGTAGAATTGTTGTCATTGTTGTGTTTGTGACAATCTCTACGAATGAATTCCTAATTTAATGATGACATGTAGGAGACAATTCGTATTCTTTCAGTTTCATCACAAACGGATAAACAAGTTTAGTCTGGCTAAATGTGTGCGACAGCTATAAGAATAAACCGTGATTCAACCGTTGCGATTATCTACAATGTTTATTTTTTTCATTGAGCACTGCGCGGTCACGTGTGAATAAATTCTAGTGAAATGCAGTAGACGGTTTCGTATTATGCGTCTCATTCGCAAAATCCACGCCGGGTGACCCTGAACCACAATTCACACTAACAACGATAACGCTGGCATTGAGCAGTATGTATGTAATACGGACACTGTGCTTGGTACACATTACGGCAATTCGGCAATATCATCATGCAAAAAAAAGTATTGAATTTGTAACGAGCCCTCTGCACCAGAGGATCGCCATAAGAATTCCTACGTGAAAATCATCCGCTTGGATTTGACCGCTTTAACGATTAGCTTGCGAAAATAAAGTTAGTATACTTATTGTATTATTCCGCTATATTTTTGAATAAAATTGATATACTTTAGCTAACATTTTAGTACACGGACGTTGGATTCATATAGTTAAATCCTACAAAAAAAGAAAAAACAATGTCTAGGCTTTCAGCTGATTTGATAGTTTTATGCAGCATTTAAAGATGATGAAATCATCCCGAATACCTGATTACCTCGATGTTATAATAAGGTGTGCTAGCGACACTCATTCATCGAACATTATGCATTATCATACATGTGATGGACTAGGAAGAGGTAGAAAAACATCATAGTGAACATATGGGGGTTGTAGGAGTACAAAATAGTTTATTCAATAAAATATCATGAGTCACAGAAGTAGAAATAAATCAGCGAAAGTATAAAATGAAGTAGTAGAGGTCAGGTACGAATATAAAAATTTCCTGATTTCACTTTACTTAAAGCATGTTGAGGTTGCTGACTGGAAAAGTTACTTTTACATCCGTACCTAAGTGACTCCGCCATACTTTGTCGAGTATAAACTTACAATCAGAAATATAATAATTTCTCTGTATATATCTTTATAACGTATATCTTAGGGACGGCTGCCAAATTCCGCAAGTACCTGCCAAAATTTCGCCTTTAGGACGTACTTTTGCTCTGGTGAAAACCGCTGCAACGCCGCTGCAATGTCATCAGCAAATGGCTGGTCTGGCTTCGGACCATTGTCTTGAATTTTGGGAGGTGTCGCCTTGATAGTACTCTGGGATGTGCTTCGAAGCTTCGACTGCTTCGACTGCTTCGACTGCTTTCGTTTCACCGAAGTAACAGTCATTCTGTAATTTTACAAAAATACTGAAATGTGCTCAATACTTTCATGGCAGTTAATCCAAAATAAATCGTAATTTTTCGCGATAGAAACGCGAGAAATATATAAATTGATGATTTATTTTGGCACACCCTAATGATTCACAATACTTACTTTTTATGTTTAATACCAGATCTCCTCTGATAACTAAGGAAGTTCAAGTTGTTAATAAACTCCATAGTTCTTGCGGGGACTTGGCCTTCATCCACTAATTGTTTCTTTGCTCGACAGTACTTTTCGCGTATTGACCTCCACTTGTCTTTAGCACTTTTCACTGCAAGTCAGATGTAATTTGAATTTTAACAAAAAACGTATTCCTGATGAAACGGATCGGCCGTCTTTCGGATATTTTTACAATTTTGTTTGTTTCAAAGTTTTCGGTGTTGTCTATCAACATGGAGAATTGAAAGAATATCCGAATGGCGAGTGATTTCTTTCACGTGAATGGTTGTTGTAATAATGTTTTGTTTGTATACGTACTTGAAATATTACCCATTTCCTTACTTATGGTCCTCCATGCTTCTACCTTCTTTAGTTTACCTCGGTTGGTACGATCCTTCGTATTATATATAACTGGAAATTTGCGAACAAGCGTTATGAGCTGATGTTCATCCGCCAAGGCAGTCTGAAATCGAAATCAGTAGAAATTTTTTTTTAACCAAACGGTGAAAAATGCATTGCCGATAAAGAACAGGCATCAAACTCAATACCCTATCCTGAAATATTGCTGTAAACAAGCTTGATGAACATTAGAATAGATATTGAGGAACAGATGAAAAAATCGATATTATAATTCGAATATTATTATAGTTCTGTTTGATGGTGAGCGGCATTGTGAATGAGAGGTATAACGAGCTGTGAAAATGTCTACTATTCATGAGTAGTTCTGGGTAACGGCTTAGCTGATTTGGATATAAACAAAGCTGTACTGTAGAATAGATGAATACGACACTTGAGACAAAGACAACTTTTGTTGACAATAAGAGTGTTAAAAATTGTTTACAATGTACATGTACTACATTGTACACTAACAATAGCTGAAACTGTCACCCCTGAAATATACTACCGAGGATACATCGTCATTTAAGTTGACAAAACCCTAGGCAATAGCCTCTCTTTGAGATTATGACAAACGAAACAACGCGAACTTCGTTCTTTACGCCAACTTAAGCATGATGTATCCTCGGTCTCGTATGCTCAGAGGTAACAGTTTCAGATATTGTCAGTGTAAAATGCTGGAATATTTCAAAACATTAACAGCATTCGTGAGATCCTCTAATTTTTAGTTTTCGACAAAACTAAAATGGGGAAACAAGCCGACGTACCTTAGATCCACTTGGTAAAGTTTTGGGTGATTCTTCCGTTGGAAGCTCGTTTGTAGCTGCATCCTGAACCTCAGGTGGGGAGCTCTAAAAATATCGACAAATGATACAATGTTCTAAGTTGTGGTCCAGAAGCGGCTATACACTTTATCTAGACATGAAGGAGTTCGTTCTATTCGACTCTTTGTGAAATATAGACTGGATTCTTCGCCTTTGGATAATAATACATGTTAGAAAGTGACGATTTCACTGTCTGTACATATGACGTACTAAACCATGGATCGGTGGTTTTTGCTCCTGAGAACCATCTCAGTGCTATGTAACAATTGTTATGCTAAAAAGTTTAAAAATTAAGAAAGAACGTTCCATTGTTCAGCTGATTAAATTCTGTACCAGATTATATACATTAGGTGCTGACTAACACTTAGAATAAGTTATACGCGGATGTGCATAACCACGTGTGAAACAATGAGAAATAAATTACTGAAAAATTTGTAGTGACATCCCAGGTGGAAATGAAATTAGTTGAAGTATGCAATAAACGCGTTGACCGTATCGGGTCTTTTCATGCCATGGTATCCCCTGCACTAATACCAAGAAACAGGGTGGGAAGGATTAGTACGGTTAGGAAGGTTTAGTGGATTAACAATGCTAACTCTCGAATTTCGTGAATATGCACCAAACCCTGTACTAAGAAATTGTATAAAAATAAAAATAATAATTGACAAACGTACCGTTGAGGTAGAAGTTGGGCTTGATATTGGAGGCGGTAATACCGGCTGGGTGCTGAGGACTTCTTCAACTGATGAGCTCTGAAATTATCCACAATTTAAGTAATTACTATGTCAGAAGGAGCTATATGAATGTAAAACTCGCTTATAAATGAATGAATTTCCATCATCGAATGAAAACGCAATAATTGACATAGATGTCAAAAGATTTTCTGACGGCCGTTGCGATCAATGAATTTTTTTTGGTATCAATAGATATTCCGAAAAGTTCGTCAGTTCATTCCGATGTTGGAAAAAATTGATATCACTCGTGAGACTATTGCCTCCTTAATTTTTTCAAAGAGATATAAATAAGAATTAGGCGACGTACTTGCGATGTATCTTGCAAATTTTGGGGTGGTGATACTGGCTGATTCTCAGTTGTTTGCCGAACGGAAGATTGTGCACCCTGTAAATATCCGTCATTAATACAATATTTCCAATTAGTATTGCAAGGTTGTCATTAGACTGATTCATTTCAGATCGATATATTTTTCTTTTTTTTGCTGAGGCTCCCGGATAAAAAAACCTTTATAATTCAGTTAGAATAAAATTCTAAAGAAGAGCGAGCCCTTAATTTTAACTCTGAAAGATCTATAACTCAATTACAAGTTTTCCCGTTCGAATAACATGGACAAATATTTTTTTTCCGTTTTTATAGATTCTGACTGCTATTTTGTAGAGAATTTAATTCCCTACAAAACACATGTCCTGGACATTATTAACCAAGTATTCTAGACATAACTATTTGTATGGCATTAGATCACCACCTACCCTAATATTTTATACTTTTTTTTTACACATTTATAAATTCCGGAACACATGTTACTACGTAGTAAACAATTCCACCGGCATAATAGAATGAAAATATGAGTGATTTACCAATGAGTAAGCTGTTCGCGATCTGAGGGTCACTGATACCAGCTGGCTTCTTTCATTTGCTTCCAAAGTCCTCCTCTGAAAAAATTCCACAATTTTATTACTTATATTTTACTAAGTAACGACACAACTTCAGTTGTACGTAAAAAAAAAAAAACTTGCATCATCGAATGAAGATACAACAATAGTGAAAAAGATGTGAGTTATTCTTTGACTGTTCTCACATTGATTGTATACAATTGTTTCGTTCAGTTGACAGTGTTGTAATGATCATCTAAACAGTATATAGAAAGAATTGTATCCTGATATTCGTTCAAATTTTGTCGAATATAGTTCTCAGTTGAAGTAAACAATACCACAAGTTAGCTATTGATAACATCAAGCTAAAGATGTGATAAAAAAAAAACGCGTCGACGCACCTTCGAACAAGCTGGTCCTGGCCTTTGAAATCCTGGTTTTTGTTTGCTTCCTTCTTTCTGTACGGATACATTCTGAAATAATTTTCGTTATACAATGTATTTAGAATGCTAAAATTCATCGTGATAATACGGATGTTGATTTCACACCTTATCCGGAACGTCATCATTAGCACCAGATTTACGCTTTGTAGAACGACCGCTCATTGTTATTGATTTACTTTAGGACCTGAACGTCACTAAGGCACTAACTTCTCTGTCTGGCGTTATAATTGCGCAAACAAGATCTGAAGAATCACAGGGTAATTCTATAAGATGCCTATGATTCCCGACGACCGATGACCGCCATGAATACTACCACACTGTGTGAGTGGACTGCGCAGTGCGCAGCTTTATTCAGGACTTTACTCCCTATCCTGTTTACCACCTTAACCTTGGAGTGGGGGAATAGTCAGCACGCAGATGTTCGACGACTACCATCTGGTAAGTATGTCAAAATATGCGAGAACAGTATCTAGTATTTGTCGCAAAAGTTTATTTATCGATACAATTTTCAACATGAAACAATTGCTATTCGAAAAACACCATCTAAAAATTGTCCGAAACTAATTCCACATTAACCCGGTCAATACAAATTGCAATTCAAATGCAAAACTTTTAGTGTTGTTGCTTTCCGTGTCGAGTTGAATAATCCGGCTATTAATAGAAAAAATACATTGTTGCGGCCGAATTCAAACAAATTACGCAGCCAAGCAGGCAAAGTATATGCGGAATAAAGCAGTTGATTGAAGCCTTCTTCGGTGACAATCTCACATAAATAACGGGTATACTCCTTATGTTTTTCTTTCCTTTCTGTCAATTTTTTAAATAAAATTACAATCGTATTCGAATACGATGCGTAAAGGTCGCTTGTTCAAATCAGTAAGCTAGCGACTTTTACATCAATAGTCTTACAATTAAAATCCAATGCTTGACATAGACGATGTTGCTGGGTATTAGCATCTGATTTCGATAGTTTTGTGTGTAATGACCACGTTGATGTATATTGATGTACGTAAGGTGCTTCTTTGGGGGAGATTACACTAATTTTTGTATCGTTTTGTAATGTATCTATTGTTATTTATGGGAACAATAAGAAGATGTCAGCATGGTATCTCTTTCAAATTTATTTATGAACCTCGGTCTAATGATATAAACAATGAAATTAATCTCTGTCATTGACATTTATTGAATTCTGCTAGTTGTATAAAGAACCTCGGAAATTGTGAGTATGGCAAATATTTTGTCGATCAACTGTTCTTACTTACGAAGGAAATCAGTTCTACGCAATAAAGGCATATTCTACACTGTTGATAATATTCATTAGGATATTATAGAACATTCTCATAACACACATAAACTTATACTTATGGTTTCGTTAAATCAGTGGTTCTTAACCGGTGGTCCCTGAAAGCACCCTATAGTATGTTCTATAATGAACAACAACCTTATAATTATTTATATTACCACCAAACAGTTGGTGGTCTATGGCAAGACAAAAATTCAGTAAAATGGTCCCGCATTACTAAAGGGTTAAGAACCACTGCGTGAAATCAATAACTGAATGTGTATTACGTATTCTGATTGATGTACCAGAACTAATTATTATATTTTTTGCGTGTATATTCTACACGTATGATAAGCTGTAAATAAATAACTTCGTCCATCATGCTCGTATAGGATGTGATGTGATATATCATTACACGTCATCGAATCATCGGTGTTTATGTATATTATTGTATTTATGGATTATAACCCGTAGGTATGCGCCAATTCATGTATATTCTTCTTCTTAAAAGAAGGTAAATTATATCTCAACATTTTATTCGTCATTCCACAAGCAACGCAGATATTCGGGATGCTCACGTTAAATGAACCACCCTGTATTATTCTTCCCCTGACGTAACTATACCTAGAAACCACCCACCCCTTAGTCCTTACCTACCGTCATACCTGCTGTAACTAGATATCTCCTTTTTATTCATATAAATATTCATAAAACTTTGGAGCACTGCGGCGCATCCGAGCAAACTATTGTGTCGACAACGAGGACAAAGGTGCACAATCGCCACATGTTCGAGTTCATAATTTGATTTCGGATATACTCAGCTCTGTGAACACCAATTGCATTCATTTTGAACTTAAATGAAAGCTTAAACAATGCGAAAATTAAATTCTGGATCTCAACGCAAATGCAATACAATAATAATGCGTGAAACATCATTTCCCCACTCCGCTAGAACCCGACTGTTACGGTAATAAAGATGAAAATACTTTGTCGAATAACACTTTTAAGAAATTTTCTTTATTATGCTTGGCGCGAGAATCTACCGAGTTCCTTCATGAATCATCTGGATAGCACGTGGAAAAAATTGTATGTTTATAATAAATCAAATTGTGCTAAATAAAGTTCTCGGCTGCAGCGTACGAGACTGAAAGATACGTGACTGCATTTGTTTTTCCGATGTAGAAAATACGAAGATTTGGCCAACGTACCTTCGAAAAAGCTGGTCCTGGCCTTGAGAGGATTTGTTCCCACTGGTTTCCTTCTTCTTGTTCGGATGTCCTCTGAAAATATTTTCGTTGTAAAAAATAGTTACAATGATAGAACTCACCGTAATGATACAGGTTTCAACTTCACACCTTATCTGGGCCATCATCATCATCATCATCAGCACCAACTTTACGCTTTATACACTGACTGGTCATTGCGATTGATTTGTAATGAAATCTAAACCCGTTGCTATTTGTTGTTCCGAATGCGCAAACAATATCGGAAAAATTACTACGTATTTATGATTATCCCCGAAGATTTACATCGACCGATGAATGCAATGAATACTGGCGCACTGCGTAGCTTTATTTAGGACTCTCGCTACATTGCTTTCCGCCAATTCGCTTGGATGGGGGAAAGTGCGCTCGCAGATGCCGTCCAGTGTCCGTTTGGTATAAATGTTAGAGTATGCAGAAACAATATATACTATGTGTCGCGAAAGTTTATTTAGCGATACAGTTTAGTATTTAAAAAAAACAATTGTTCACAAAAGTCACTGCACACTATATAATAAATGTTCCAAACTGACTCTATTTCAACGATCAATAAAAGTTCCAATTCAAACGCAAAGCTTCATCTGCAAGTGTTTTTGTGCTGAATGAAACAATCCTATCATATGAATAGAAGAAGAAGAAAAATGTTATTGGTGTGGCTGAAACCGATGCAATCAGTACGTAGCCGAGTAAGGCACGTATGCAAAAATTGAGAAATTTATATAGTATCTTCGGCGACAATCTTACAAATATACGTCAAGGCTGATAATCGCTGACTCTGAGGTCGTTTTCATGTCGAACACTGCATGTGTATTGCGCAACAATCACATCGACAACTGCCGTGCAATGTGAGCTAGTCAATGCTCCTCTGAATAAAAAATGTATTTCAACCCCAACATATAGCTACATTTATACAGGATGATTCAGAATTCGTGACGAATCTCTGGTGGGATTAATCCTTGTTAAAATAGGAATCGAAAGTTCTGCAGCCATTTTTCCGAAAAATGATTTTTTTTTCTTCAAAACATTTTCCAAACTTTCACTGAGAAATCTCTCTGACATTGAAAGAAAAAAAGACTCATCAGCATCATTGGGGATTCTTCAAAATTGATACATGATGTGAAACAAAAATAAAAAAATTTGTTGCAAAAACGAATTCTGATTCACCCTGTATATCTAGACAGCATCCGACAGCTAGGATTTTTTCCAGATTAGGTAAGCCCATGCGAATCTCATCATTAATTGTGAAACTTTCTCCTGATATGTGACTTTTCGCAAAATTCTCACAGCTTCAGTGGACTGCGTTCGCTATACAATGAGCAGTTATACCGCTCCGCCTATCGATAAATTGATAGATTATTAGAATATATACTTGACCGCGGAGCAAGACGTTCCAGGGTCATGAGCAAACCGATACGTAAGGTAGTTGCGAAGCAAAAAGATTCGTATTATTATTAGGAAAAAATATCATTCTCGCATCACATTAGTTTCCATTGTAGACAACAATTGACTCAGTTATAACTTTCGTCTTTATAACAATTGGCAAGCCACGATGAACAAACTTTTCACTTGATAATTGGAGATAATTTGTATATTTCAAGTTGCATTACGGACGGATACGCAGGTTCAATCTTGATGTCGATTGCCCGTTGAACTATGGTCACGTGCTGCAGTATGGTACGTGGTTCAACTTTTGCGATAACCCGCTATGTGAATGCTGAGTACTGCGTAGATACACGTTCGACAACAGCCGACTGCTACGTATCGTTTATAATGCAATTCGCAAATTCTTCTTGACCTTGAATCAATGTAGCAATATCGCCAGCAGTGAATAGTCTATGATGCAGCCACGATACTCGAAATGTATTGCCTATATGCTTACTGTTGTACTGGTACTAAAGATCGAAACGGAGTATCAATGTAGTACGCAATTATGTATGGACAGTATTGTGCCTGTCCTCCGAGCTGTGCAACTATTACCAAAATCGTTTTATATGATCATGCGAAAACATTAAACCACCGTCATCGCGATATCGACCACAAGCGTCAATACTTCTACCATAGCTACAATCTCAACCGCTCCGGTGTGAGCGACCCTGATGAAGTTATGACTGTAATGCATACTTCAAGACCTGTACCAGGCGATCCACAAAGCCAAGTAGTCGCAAGCACTGTATTGTTATGCTACGGCAAAATTTAGATCTTTTGGCTTGGACGCGATTTCTAAAATATTTCAAAATGTCCTGAAAACCTTTTCTGGTTGGAAGAATTTGATATCCGGTCGAGGTAACATAAAGATATGGTAGAAAATAGTGATTTGTTTTTGGTATTTCTTTCCCCCCTTTTGGAATCATAACACATCTTATGATCCGCTGTTGGTAAACACAACGACGTATCATTATTCAGTTACTGAATTTTTCCCTCCTGGCTATTCCTGGTTAGCAAATGACACCTGGCGAACGAACATTTCCTGGCAAACGAATGAGTCCTGGCAAGCAAACGATACCTAGCGAGCGTGTGATTCTCGGCAAGCGAACGATTCCTGGCAAATGAACGATCAACTGTCTGTAACTTAGAAAGTATCATATCCTCGAAGTTTTGGCAAAGGAGATTAAATCCTAGATTTTCATTGAGTATCCATCCTGAAAGTATGGCCCGGTAAAACTGAATCACCCTGTATCGGTATGATATACAAACCTACAAACTCATGTACTACATATACGTAGCGTTATGATTTCATGTCTTTTAACCAGGGGATCAATTTAGTATTATTTAATTTATGTCATTTTCATCTCACCTACTCCATTCTATTATCGTCGTTTTCTTCTTCACCATGTATGCACTCCTTGAGATGCCTTTAGAGACTCGTCCCAGGGCCGGTGAAAAATCTAAATCTACATCTTGAATCTTGCTTTGATCAAAATTAGAGTTTGTCTCGCAATCATAGCGTATGCATACCTTGTAATACATGCGAAATAACTACATTTTCATCTGTACTGCAGCATTCCCCATAACTTGACTAAATCTAAAAACTACTACACCCAGTTCTGCAAACTTTAGCGGTACGTAGCTGGTACGTATACTTCAAATATCTGAATCCAGCGAATTCAAAGCACAGCTAATTTCTTGGAACCCAAGTCACGGTTATCATTGCGCAATGCAAAAACCTGTGAATTGACGGCAGTCCCCTGAGAACGAGATACAGCACCAAAACAGAATTCTACACGTCTCACACGTGATAATAATGAACAAAGTAGCGCCATCCGTTTAATGATGTATCAAGCAGTGTATCAAAGATTGCATTGTCGACAGAGTACGTGCAGAACATTCTCACTACCGGCAAAATATCTATATTGTAGATAGTGGGGTGAAATGCAGTTTTTGAAAATAAATAAATATACTTAATATCAGTAAAGCAGGTGGTTGAAATCGAACAGTCTAATAGTTACGAAAATTCCACAACCCTCCTTGACTTAGAAATGACTTGACGATGGACCAAAATAGCGAATAAATTATTTTATCTTGAACTTAACTTTATTTCTTTTATTTAAACTTTAATAATAGTTGTACAATTACTGTTAAAATCAATTTGACTTATCATATATTTACAATAACTTATTTAAGGCACTGGTCTCGGACATTGTATTTTTCCCACCATCCATTTGTGAGATTAACTTGATTCACTGCTATTTTGATATGGCAGCATTTTTTAGCAACTGAAAAGTTTCGTCGAGGGGACAATCGATCAGAGAGCATTGAAATTGGTCTTGAAATGCGTTCCGTAACATTGGAATTACGTCTTCAGTCGTAACGTCTTGTTTCAACTCTTTACTAATGCTAGTAACACCCTTCCCCTCAATACCGCATGGCACAATGTGCTCGAACCATTTCAAATCGGTATTGCAGTTCAACGCTAATCCATGAGTCGTGATGTATCGACTCCCATGGATACCCATGGCGCAAATTTTTTTGTCATTCACCCAGACACCTGTGTCTGGCGAAGTCTCAGCTTTTATACCAAATTCCGCGCATAATCTTATTATCATATTTTCCATCTCGCACACGTACCATTTAACACTTGATTGAAAATGTTTCAAATTCAATATTGGGTACGCGACTATCTGGCCGGGTCCATGAAAAGTAATTAGCCCGCCGCGGTTGGTTCTGAAAAATTCGGCCCCAAGTTTTACCAATTTTTCCTCATCTGCGTTGGAGTAATCCTTCCTCCGTATTCCTATAGTATAAACCGGATTGTGCTCCAGTAGAACCAAAGTATTGCATGTCTCTGTCTCTTTATTACTGTGATGTAAGTCAGATAAAATTTTCTGCAAACGGAGCCCGGCTCCGTAGTCTAATCTCCCAGCCTGAAGTACTTTAACAATTCTTTTACTCATGCTTGATAATAATGTTCTGAATTGATTGTCTGACAATAAAATCTTAAAATTATTGTTTTTATGTAAGATTTTTTAATAAATTAACGACTTGAATCGTCGTCGTTCTGTTTTTCCAGAGCAATTTCAATGGCTTTATCCTGTATAGTGTTATGTAACAGCAAAGACACCTGAAACAAAAATAACACCGATTCTTAATATAGATTTTCAAACGTTGTTTTTTTTTTTTTCCAATGATTGTTGACGAATTTTCACATACGTTTGTGCATATCTCAACAGTCCACAGAGCACTCAATCAAAATAATAAAGACATAATTTGAATTGCACATATGCAACCCAGCTTAAGAGATTACATAGCATAATATGTAACACAGTAATATAAAAATAGCAGTTATTGACTAAAATCATAGGAACTGAATGAAGTAACGCACTTGTTATAATAATAAGAGTAAATATTTTATATATTTTATGTTATACGTACATAGGCATCGGTTGCAGCATAAGACTTTTGCGTATCGCTGAGCGGTTGAATGTGCCACTTACTTCGCCGTACTGTAGGATCCTTAGAGATTTCTTTCTTAAGCTAAAATAAAAGCATTTAAAAAATCATACTTGGAATAAGCTTTTTCAGTTTCACTGAAGAGGTGAAAGGGTCCAATTAAATTGCGTTCATTTTGGTTTCAAAAAAAGTTTCTGTTCATTACTATTGATTCAGTACAAATAAAAAGAGCTCTCCAAATAGATTGTTAATAATCATGGGCTAACATCAACTCACCAAATAAGCTGTTAGGTTGGCCATACTCCAGCGGCAAGATCGATTCAGCGTCTCATTTGCAAATTTACCACAATCAATGCAATTATTTTGTACGACCTTTTGCGCTGGGAATTCTTTGAAATCTCTACCAAGCTTCCATATGTCACTAAAAGTCGAATATCAGTTAAGAAGGCTTATCTCCCTTATATAATTGATAAAAGAAAGAAAATGCTATCTCGTTTAACCTAAGCATATAGCGAATGAAAGAAGTTGGGGTTCCAAGTAACTACTTCGAAAATCCTTATGAAAAAATAACGTTCAACACTGTGAGCTTACTTCTTAATATTGACCCCAACCAGTCTGACTTTAGGGTGACTTAGCAGTAGGACTAAAGCTGCGGGTAATGTCTTCAGATCAAAGATATGTAGAAGATGACAGATCTTGTAATCCATACAAATTTGTGCCAAAGCTGTTTTCCCACTTCCCGTTTGGAAACTGAATGGCCATTCGAGGTCAAAACCTATCGGCACAATCGGATCTGTCGACTTCTCAACTAGTTGCCTAAAGAAATATGTGCCAGTGGTATTCAAAGATTTCTACAAAACTTCCTGGTTCACGAATGTCAAGTTTAAAAAGGTAATCTATTGTTCTTCAAACATCATGCACTCTCTACGATACTCAAAAAGTTATATAAATCCATTCCAAAATAAACCTGAGTCCAATTCTTACAGTATTTCATCACAGGCCATTGCACAATCACCAAAAGTATTGGCATAGTTAATTTTGCCTGTAAAGATGATCTCCGTCAACTGGATCGGCAGCTTGGCTACCGCAGGCTTTGCTTCATTGCTTTCCTAATGTACAATGATTCCACATTTAAAATCAGCAGAGCTAAATCTCGAAGATTAACCAACTAAACAAGAAAAGTTTTGCATAGTTTTCTAACAGTTTCATAACATTGCAGATAATACAGGAATGGTAGAGTCAAAGTTCTATCGGAAAAGAGAAAATTGAAGTAGCTTTTTGATTCAAGAAATTGTTACCAAAAACTGATCAATAAGGAGATGACAAATTGCATTTTGATAGCTTCTGAAAGAAGTGACATCGGGAACTATGTGACATACCTTCAAGGCAGCCCCCATAATTCGGGGTGATCGTCTCGGTTGGCATTCATCGTTCTCTGCATTATTCACTTTCTGAAAATATCCCCGTTATACTACACGACGTAGCTATTTTTCATAACCTAATACATAAACACAGTTTTACGGTACCAACCTTGGTCAAGATGTTTTCTGTCACAATTTTCCGCTTCGCACCGCGACTCTCCATTTTAAAAACTATAAAATATAAAACCAAACTTACTCACCGCACGAAGATGATCAGATAAATCACCCTGCGGTTTATATCTTGATCTGCTTAGGTAGAGAATATTTTCCCGCCAATTGAGGACTATGCAATTACAAGATGGCGTACGACTATGAGCTTTATAGCGTTTTCTACGTGTAGTGTAACCATCTTGTCTCTCTCTCTCTCCCTCAAAGAAAAGAAAAAGGGAACGCTATCAAGTATGTATCAATCAATCTGTGATTCTTATGTGAGTCAGCGATTAACTACATCAATGCCGTTGGCTGGGCGAAGAATATCCACGAATTGACTTCGGGAATTCCCGTAGATTGAACCAATGAGATTTAGGTAGCTGATCGATGTAATGAAAACCCGCCAAAAATTTGCTCATGTTTGGTTACATCGGGGCGAGCTTGTTTTGGCATGGGATAGACGGAAAAGTCAGTTTTTTAGAGGTTATAAACGTAAAGAAACTAATACGTAAAATAATATTTACGTATAATTACTGGATCCGTCGCTACTTGGAAATATTATTTTTTTCACATAGTATATAATGGCCTCAGGACTAGAAAGCTACGTAAACCGTATCCTTTTTTCTTCGTAATTTCTACTCGTAGTTCAGTTAGTTTAAGGTTATGTTTCCTCAATGTTTATAGATACTGTTTCAATAATAACCTCCGATGGTAGGAACTTCATCGTAAGTATACTCCGATAAATGAATAAGCTTACTCGGTATATAATTAAATTCCCTAAAACGGATTAGAGACTACTCATTTTTACAAAATCCTAATAGCATTTTCGACTGGGGCTACACCGAGCTACACTGGTGTAGTGTAGCCATCTCTATCTCTGTCTTCCTTATAGAAATGAAAGAGGATGAAGATAGATACACTACACCAGTGTAGCTCGGTGTAGCCCAGTCGAAAATGCTATAAGACTATTTATACTCTCTACTACTTTTCATCAGTCTATCGGTCAAAAGCTTTGATTCGAATTCAAAGCTCGTGTAAATAATGAAGTAAAGAAATATGTTAATCTTCGCCTAATCATAGGCTACACCGTTTCTTTATTTAACGAGTTTATCAAAACGACTTGTGTTTCAGGGTACCCTGAAAGGATTTGATCAAACGATCAACCTAATCTTAGACGAATCGCACGAACGAGTATACAGCGTGACGCAAGGCGTCGAACAAGTTGTATTAGGACTTCATATCATCAGAGGAGATAACGTGTACGCATGATAAATAATATTTAAAATATTTAGAAAAAAAAAACAGTCTTTCAGCAATACGTGTAATATTGACGCAGATTTATTGCCGTCTTTTTACAGAGCGATTGTCGGCGAGCTAGATGACGAGATGGATGCACGAATAGATCTTTCGGCGATCAGAGCAGAACCCCTCAGCTCTGTAGCACATTAAAATAAAATTCGAATGGTTTCTATTAAAAAATATGTCGTTTCTTTTTTTCAATGACACCCCTATACTTCATTCCGGACTACCTAAAGCACGCTTTTTCGTAGCTCAAGTTTTCTCGATTTAATAAAAGATTAGGAAAATAAATCGGTCATAACGTCTATCGACGAAGTAACGTGACGTCAAGGGGAGGAAACTCTCTCCGCCATTCACGGCCGTGTAACCCATCAAAAATCGAAAATGTAAACGTTTTTTTTTTTTAATTCTGCCGCGACTACAATAGTACTCATTCCGCAATTCTTCCAAATTTCAACGATCTTCATTAGAACACGTAGGCTTAAATTTCGAAGTGGATCGCAGATTACGGCGGCCATTATACTGCAACGCCTGTGTTCGTCGCAATCTTTGATGATGTAAATTTCCTCGTTTTCCATATACATAATCGGTAAAAGAAAAGGGATTAAAGAAAATTACGAAATTACGTTATTATAAATTGTAAAACACTGTCGCATGTTACATTTAATTATAACTTTATTTTACAAATAATAAAATGTAATTATTTCCAATAATAATAATATTAATATTACTTGCGCTGGAAGGATTATGTAGTAATACTTATTGCCTAAAAATCATGGTAGATTATTTATCTAGGTAGAAAACGACGCGATACGTTTCAACAATAAGTTCTAAAGGCTTATTACACTATCATCATTCCCATCTCATACACTCTTATATAGATTAATAATTATAATAATAAATCTATAAATCTCAATAAGCAAATTTCAGATATTCGATACACAAGATATACAAATTCATATAGTATATATATAATATATATATATATATATCACTGGAAGTTCTCACGATAGCTTCAAATATTATACTTATGATAGAAAATGAAAAAAGAAAATAATAATAATAATAATAATAATAATAATAAATTTTGAGTCAAGGGCTCAGTAAATCATATTTAAACTAACAAAATTCAATTGTCGTCAAGTTTCATAATCGAAACGAGAATTCTTGATAAAGAAATGATAATAAGAATATCACCTTAGATATATAATTGGGAGTAAAGCTGCGCTATAAATCCTCGCTTTATTATTATAGAATTATAATGTAATTTGAAATAGTATTAATTAACGTATCTATTAAAGTTTAATTTCATTTAATTTATATGTAATTCAATGTAAATATTATGCTGTTTTATATATATTCATATATACTATCATAGAGTATGCGGTAATAATTATTTGGTAAGATTTATGTACAGTTGGAAGACGTACAAAAATAAAACCGGAGTACACAGTACATTAGTACCAAGTACCTTATAAATACAATATAGAGTAATAGTAATAGTTGAGTTAAGTTAAATTCTGTTTTAAGTTAAGTAATTCAATCAGGCTATAGAGTCGCGTAACGAATACTATAAACTATAATGATGGATATTATATACAAGCTTTAATTATCGCGCATGATTTTTTACTGATAATTCATAAATAATCATTAAACTTGTAATAAACTTTTTTTTTTCTTTCCTCAGTTAAATATTTACAAGTATACAGATCCTGCACGGAATATACATTCCAATTACTATATAACTACTATTATGCTATATACTTAATACTCGGATTTATATAAATCAGATAATGAATATTGATAACTATTATAATATTATCTACCGTTTTTTTTTTTCCAACTGCATAATCAAATACTAATTCAATATAAATATTCGCGTTAACAGTCGAGCAATTATATTCCCAGCTAGATCGCAATCAATTTTCGATATCCTAAATTCATATTATCCTGCTACATTGTTCGTTGACTGTTATTTAGCTTTATTTTATTTTTTGCCATCATTCAATTCTGCAGTAACAAAGCTAATAAATTAAACAGAGATTAAAAAAAAAAAAGGGAAAAAAAAAAAAAAAGAAGTGAAAATTGAGTAGTAGCTGTAGCAGTATTTCAAGATGCAGAATATCAACGGAATATGAAAAATAATTTCATTAACAGTGAAATAAAACCTGATCAAAGTTATTGCACAACTATAAAACGGGGTATTATATATAATACTCCGTGTCTAGTCAGTTATTACAACCCTTGTTACTATCCTATGAATCAGTTTTCAGACTAAACTAAATTTATCTATTACGTTGGCACTATTATATGCTAGCTATTAGACTCCTCGACTCATGTGATGCGTTTTTTTCAGTTTTTAATCAAACCCCTTATCTCAAGGAGGCGACCTTCTGTTGCCACCGTTATTATTACTCCTGTTACGATTTCGCCTCCGTATACGACCCCCCCTCCTATTACTCTGGCTTTGATTTCCGCCATTCCAGTCTCCCCCATTACCTCCAAAGTTTGGAGGAGGAGGAGGAGGTCCGTTTGGTCCAAATCCCATCATGTTTCCATCGTTTGGTCCAAAGTTGTTGAAATTACCAGGCGGGAAATTTGGCCCCTCATAATTCTGACCCTCGTGTCCAAAACCCATGACAGGGGCAGGACCCAATAAACCAGCGCCACTATTACGCTGTGCATTAAAACGGGGGTCAAAATTCATCTGGTTCGGAGGCCCCATATTGTGTGACCCGTTTGGGCCCATGTTTCCCATAGGTGGCATGTTGGACATAGGGGGCATGGGGCCCATGTTTGTCATATTTCCCATCATGGGTCCGTTCCCTCCCATATTTCCCATCATATTCATTGGCCCCATGTTTCCCATGATAGGCGCATTGCCACCCAAGCCCATAGGCATGCCTTGGCTATTCATGCCCATAGAATTATCGGCAGATTGTTGCTGAGAGCTTAAAGACGAAGAGGGTACATTTCCGCTGGAAGTTGGTTGGTTTGAATTCTCCAAAGCCTTTCTTCTCGGATCGGTTCTAACTTGTGGCGGAGACTTAGGAGTGTCTGGTTTAACGGGTGGGGGAGACATCGGTGAGTCTGCAAGGTCTGCATCGGTGATACGAAATATCTTTCGCAATCTTGGGTCGTTTTTTACCTGCGGATCGTTCCTGGTCAGCTTCAAGCCCGTGTAATAGGGCCTTGGTATATCTACTACGTATACTTTGAACGGCATAGGAGGATGTGATGAAATGCTGGCATCTATTTCTGTGCACGGAACATGTGAAGGCGCAGGCTTGAAAGGCAGACTGAGCATTTGCCTCAGATCAATGTCTGATCTGGTCACGTTGGGGGTTACTACTCTTAGGTCAGTGTCCCCAAAGTCCGACGTGAACCGCTGCCTAAGATCCATGTCTTTTCTTCTATGATCTTGGTCACTTTTGGTTCTCAAATCTGTGTCCATGTGCGTGTCCATATTTATTATCCCAGAACTGTAGATACTGTTCTCTATCCTCAAGGGTTTTGACTCTTTTTTAGACTCAGATCTACCCGCTGGTGGTGGACTGTTGGGTTTATGATCATCTCTGCGCTGCCGAGGGTCCCTGGACATTCTCGGATCTCTAGAAACCGGGGCGGAAGAAGTGCTGCTGTTTACGTTAGGGGAAGACTTTGGGCTCGGGATTCCCTCCTCTATTGTACTCTTGAAGCGATCCTCAACGCTTGATATTTCGGAATTTTGATTAAACGGAGGCAAAGCATTGCTGTACACGTCGATCTTCGGTTTTCCTTGATGACCATATTCCGAGGAAGATTCTAATTTTGCTTTTTTCGAAACCGAAGGTCCCCCCGCTTGCTCGGAATTAGATTTTGTTGAATTCTTAGCAGATTGTTCTGCCTTTTCCTTGCTATGTGAACCTTTATTGTTCGTCGTTGAGCTTTGAGCCTTGATAGTGGACAGCAGCTTTGAAACTTCAGCGCTTATATCAATCTTGCTCAAATCTCCGAGTTTGTCAACGATGGCTGCCGGTTGAGGTATAGCCGGAGGCAGAGGCTCTTTTTCTACACTTGTAGCTTTGCTATCATTTTCCAAATCATTTTCTTCTTTTTGCGAGTCTTTTATAACAATTGTTAAATTGTTTCCATCATCGTCGTCGTCATCATCGTCATCCGAGTACCAATCTCCTTGAGGATTGTCCATATTATCTTTGTCATCTGGGTCATCCATATTTTTCAAACTGTCTTGAGCAGCTCGTTGGAGCTGTTGTATTCTCAAAAATAATTCTTGAGCTCGTTTTGGTAAGTGCGATGGAATTTCCGCATCGTCAATTGACGCGCCAGAAGTCAAAGATATGCTCGATGATTGAGTGGACATTTGTTGTTCTGTAAGAAATCAATTACATATAAAATAATACAATTTACAATGTGTGAACGTTACATTTATTGGTCGAACATCAATCAATAGATCAATTCATTTCATGCTTAATGCAATATGACATCTAAAAAAACATAAACCAGCAATTAGGAATTCAATTTTTTTTCATTTCGAAACAGTTTCAAGGTAATGCACCTTGGAAATCTTTTTTTTTTTTGCTCTTACAAATCATTGCTATGCTTTTAAGAAATATTTTATATGAAAAAAGTGAGTCAATGAAATATTTGTTCACGTTGTAGCAACGATTTGAAAAAAAAAAATCTTTCCAATGACAATGATGAGGCAATGAACAAGTATCCTATATCACTTTGATATGATAAAAATTCTTATTGTAAGAATTCCTGTAAAGAGATCCTTGAAAAGATGCATATCAGATTATAAATCCTGTAAAAAAAACATTGTGAATAAAAATAACGAGCAATTCGAACCTTCTTGTTTCAATTTTTCGCTATTTCTATCCCTGTTGTCTTCATCTTCAACCGGCATTTCAATAACCAGTTGAGTCTCTTCATCCCTGTCGCTTTCCTCGTCAATTTTAGTTGTAAGATTAGCTGCTTCTTCTGCTATGCTTACGACAGGCGGTTTGGCTGCCTGGTTCAAAAGCTGTCTAAGATCGACGTCTTTCGTTGAATCGAACGTTTTATCATCTTTAGTTTTCTTCACCTGTGTGAAAATAGTAAAAAAATTTATAATCGATGCGACTATAAAACGGGAGAGATTCCTTCTGTTAATGGAGCAAAGAACAAATACAGACCTTAACTTGCGCAGTGATCTCTTCCTCCTCAACATCTTTCGTAAAATCTTCCCTTTCCTTCACCTCCTTAGCTTTCTCCATCTCATTTGCACTAGCTTCGCTGTAAAATCCCATGCTGGCAATTCTCTGCTGAAGCAATAGCTGCTGTTGGAGTTGTTTTTGAACTGCCAAACCCAACGCAGCATTTGGTAGTTGAAGACCGAGCTGGTTGGCCGACTGTAATAACATGATTTGTTCGTAAGGTACACGGTCCTCGTCAGAACCCCAACGGGTCTTTTTTCCTGGTGATTTTCTCTCCTTTGACCCACTCTTCGGTTGACTACTAGTATGATCGGCTGTTGAACGAAAGGAGGAATTAGAGTCAATGGGATCTGCTTGTTTAACGGAGTTAGGTCTCAGGTCTCTAATTGTTCAGAAAACAAATCTTTATTCAATGAACAGACAACTTTTTGATACGATTACTTGTGTGCTAGAAAATTTCACGATTACAGTATCAAAAAGGTGTTTGATTATCAGACAGAGCTTTGTTTTCTGATAAGTTAGAGAACGGAATATCTAAAATCGTAGTGGCGGTTGATCCAAATTCTTGCATCATTTGCTTTTACTTTGATTACAACAACTCTAAGCTGATTCATTAAAGTAGAATTTGGACCCGTGCCAGTTCTTGAAAACTAAAAACTAAAAGAATTGAAGCCTCACCATCGTCTTCTTTACCATCTCCAGTGTTCCCGCTATTAGGAACTTGAACATTGAGTTCAAACAGACTGGGAATCTTCTGGTTACCAGAACCCTGGTTCAACTGGCCTTGAGCACTAGCTTTAGCCGTGTTATTGATCATCATTAAAGCTCCTTCTCTGCTTAGTCTTGGAAAATCTCCTAGAATTTCTTTAGGCGCAGTCTCCAAGTGCTTTAGTAGAATGTTTTTCACCTGTTATAAAGATAGGGTGTTAAATAAAATGGTTCCAACTTGAAAAGGGGTTTAAAAATGACATGAAATACATAGAATTTTCAATTCGCACCTGATCGTTGAGCGGATTGTGAGAAAACTTGCAGTTTTCTGCATTTGTGCACTTGAGACCGGTGTGAAAAAACTTGCAAGGAAAATCGTGGTGCATGTAAAGGCACTTCTCCCTCTTAGCGCAACAATCCATAAGGTAAAATTTGCAGAGTTCCATTTTACGGGGTGGTAAAGCGTTGTGTGAAAATGGACAGTCGTCACCGCGGTGGCACTTTCCTTGCATGAAATACACGCACACTGAATCAGGATCTTGTATGTGATCATTGTTCTGATTTCTACGATTGTTTCTATCGTTTCTCATGTGACCACGACCCTTATTCTTACCACCTCTATCATTTTTTCCACCCCTACGACCTGGAGGATTGAAATAAACTTGTGATTAAAGTGTTAAGCTGCAAAACTAAACCGTAATTCAATTAGACACGGTAGTTAAATAACAAACCTCCTCTTCCTCCGCGCTTGTTATCATTCTCTCTATGACGATTGAATCCTGAACGTTCTTCGTAGTCAGAACCGCTTTCGTAGCTCTCGTAATCATTGTTCGGTCTTCTTGCGGGTGAACTTATATCTCTAGAGTCTTTTCTGATCGGGGAAGCACCTCTAACAAATAGCATTTCGTCGTCATCTTCATTACCCTCTTCTTCGTCGCTCGGCTTTCTCCTCTGATGAAAAATAATACAATAAAATAAATATGGGGAATGAATAAACTTCGTTTTCTTTCCCTAAAATATTCCGAAAACTAAAAGGGATCCTAATATCTTTGCCTATCTCAACTAGTTTCACCTTTTGTTCTTTACTGCGTTCATCCTCGCGTTCTTCCCGGCTCCTTTTCCTGCTCTTATTACGACTATTTTTGTTCTTATTTTTACTATCCTGATTTTTAGCCTTGTCTTCTTCTAGCGCGGCTCTTATTGCTTTTTCAACATCGCCTGCCCAGTCCTCCGACGGATTTTTGTACTTATTAAATCTATCAAGCTTGCTTCCAGCCTGAACGGGAGGCTTTTTATTCTTGTTAAACTTAGATTCAAAGTTGTTCTTATTTTTCTGAGACTCCTGTTTAGCGATTGGCTTAGGTTGTTCAGCTGGTGGTTTAGGGGTAATCGGAGGTGGAATAGGCTCGTCATCTTCATCAGAAGGAATTTCTCCGTCTTCCAAATCCTCGTCATTGTTGCTAAGAGAATAAAAAAACTTTAACTTCTTACTATTTCCTGACAATATCTTTGACCTAAATTTTCAGAATTTCATCTCTCAAGACAAAAACAACAGAACTAGTCAAGTGTATTGAAGAAATAGCATGGTGACAAGCCCACAGGCATCATATCTCAAGTCTTAATATTAATTCGGTGTTCTTGTTTCTGTAAGATGCCGAGACGTCATGTGTTTCAATATTCCTTAATTGTATAGCAAAAGTTTCTCCAACTACAACAACTCCCAGTCGATGTTTCTCTCAAAAATTAATCATCAGAGAATTGATGAGGCTTTAGTAGATGCTCTTTGTGTTCTCCAACTCATATCGTAGAGCTCCTAAACCTTGGATTTTCAAAGGATCATGATAGATCGCTGATTATCTAAACACCTCATGAGTTACTTGAAAAGTTACTGCATGGCTTCTGGTGTTTTTTTCAACTACTATTATGTTCCAAAGTCTGATAGAGACGATGAAAAAGACAGCATGGACATTAAGATATGTACTAATGCGTACTCAGAAAATGGATTCAACATTTGTTACCATCCATTTTCAAAATTAAGATCAATTAGGATCTGATCCCAGATATCATTCTCAAGAATTTTTCAAACGATTTGAAGATCAGCATATCTTCTTGCTAGCATGAATCTAAGA
The DNA here is from genome assembly GCA_914767705.2 of Tenthredo notha. Classification (NCBI taxonomy): domain Eukaryota; kingdom Metazoa; phylum Arthropoda; class Insecta; order Hymenoptera; family Tenthredinidae; genus Tenthredo; species Tenthredo notha. Next base: position 5,348,948 of record OU611916.1, read on the forward strand.
AGAGTGGGTGGAATTTAAGTAGATACTAACTAATAAGGAAAAAAAGCGATTATCAGATCATCCGATCTACAGATACGCTCGTCGATTGATACAAAGTAAAGAAAAGAGCTTGAAATTCCAATGAAAAATATCAAAGTCTCGATGTTTTCATGAAGTTTAATAAAATTCGCGCATAGCTGAGGCGAGCGTATTCGTGACGTGTTATCGGAACCTTTGGCGAGTCAAGGATATCCAGGTCGGTACTAACCCGACCGAAAACATTAGACCGTCGTGACAAGGTCCCCCTTGGTTTGTTAGTACTAAACCCGTACGACATGCAACCCCGATTGATGAATAGGCTGAATTATGAGAAGCGCGTATAAAACACGCGTTATCACATACATAATTTGAAAAAACGGCGTTATCTTACACCGACAATGATAATGATAATAAAGATGTTATTGAAATAGTAAATAGATGATAAAATTTTTCACCTTTTAAAGAAATTTAATTAATATATCCGTATATATATATATAAGTATAGTATGTACTATTTATAAAAGCGATTGTCTCACACCAGAAATTATATTGCGTTAATTAGATATGCGTTACTAAATTAAATTAAAAATATAATATACGTATGTATATATATATATTTTTAGTTACTTTTCTTTCTTTCGTTTTTTTTTTTTCTTTTTGCTTCTTTTATGGAAAATAAATATAGTACGCGTATAGCTTGATATAGTTAGTGAATATGATATGAATTGATACTAAATGGTATTATTTTCTATACGTATATCGCCGGTAAGTTCGTAAGCATACCGTACTGAAAATAAATGTTGCAAATAAGTATTGCAACTTGTCTGTGTCCTTGTTGGACTATACAATATGATTGTATAATAGGTAGGAGACCCGAGTTTTGTTTTTTTGTTTTCTAGAAAGAATAGATTGGAGTTGGAGTTACCTTACCACACAATTGAGTCATCAAACATTAGCATACATCAATAATATCACATTGTAGCATAGTCATCTGCGCATTGTAGCATTATTTATAAAGATCGTTGTTCCTGACGTTGTAGTCGTCGTTGTTATAGTTGTTACTGTTGTTGTTGTTGTTGTTGTTGTTGAGAAGAAACATGACGTCGTCGACACCTGTCCATCAATTCGTTGTATTCACGTGTTCATGTATATGTTTGTATGTATGTATGTATGTATGTATGTATGTGTTTACACGTGCGTACGTGAATGTCCCGAGCAGTAAAACAAAAAAAAACAAAAAAAATACAGATTGTTATGAAAGTTTCAAACTACGAATAAAGGTATAATAGAGGTATATCATGTTTTCTTTCGAAAGAAAAAAAAAAAAAAGAAAATTCGTTGGCTTTTTCTGTAGCTTTCGCGTCTTCTACAATCTTGGTAGTAAAAATAAATCGAAAACAATTTTTCAAACTTCACATCTCCTTGAAATGGATGTTATATCGTAATGTGGAAAGAGATGACGCAACGCGATCATTTTGCTATCAGAAAAGTAGAAGAAAAAGAAATAGAAAGAGAAAAAAAAAATTTTTTTTACAAAAATAAAATAAAAGAAATACGCGGGAGATATATTACGTAAGGTGAAAATAACGTCGCGCGGGAACCTGAAAACCGAAAGAATTGAAGCGTAAAAAGGGTCTTGTAGAAAGAGAAACCCGTCTAATAATAATAATGATAATAATATTATAAAAAATAATAATAATAATAACATCTGGAATATGTTTACTATCGATAGGTTCTATATACATACCTACAAAAGGATATAAATGTGGAAAATATTATCTGAAAGATATGTATAATATAGAGGTGAAAATGACGAGTATTATTTGACCTCCGCGTAAGTAGATATACGTATCGCGACGTTTATACGGTCGGCAAGTTATGCATACATATGCATGCATACCGTACATAAGGATAGAAAAAGCCAAGAACAAGAGTAACAATAATGATAACAGTAATGAGAATGAGTCAACCGCAACGCGTAACAAGGTTGTATTTTTTAAACATATACGGGATCAACTATGCGAAGATCGAACTTTTTAGCGAAATATATTAACACGACTTTCCAAATCAAGTCGAACTTTGGTTTCCGTCTGTATGAGTGTGTGTGTAAAATTTTATGTATATATGTATGTATGTATAGATGTAAATTGTACGTCTTTCGTTTATACAGTATTATATGTGATTCTGTTTTTTTTTTTTTTTTTCTTGTTCTTGTTCTTGTTCTTGTTGTTGTTGTCTTGTAGTGATTTTTATGGTATAAAATGGAGCAAACCTTTCGATTTGGGTCTCGGCCGCGGAAACACTCTCTAGTGCCATTGTTTGCTTATTGACTTTGTTGGATACAAATCAATATACTGACTTCACTAATCGATGAACGGTGATTGATTTTTGTACATACGTTGCGCGCCTAAATTCTATCATTTAGGGGCAAATATGTGTCGATGATTTTTGTTCTTTTTTTTTTTTTTTTTTATTGTTTTTTTTTGATATCCTTGACAGTTTCGTTATCAGATATTTCTCAAAAGCCAAAAACGAGAAATTCGGTCAACGGTTTTGTGTCAGTGGTTTCTTTTTTCAATTAATAATTTCGATATTTGGATGATATTTAATGCAATGCTCGTCCAAAATTATCGTAATTAGATTTTCACTTTGGATGCAAAAATTGTTCACTGTATTTTCAGAAATTGCGTCTCGCCGCTCTATGAGCCAGCTGCGTCATTATAGCTGACGTGGCGCAGTGGCAAATGCCAATACGGCGTAGCGGTACAGACGCCAACAGAAACGCGATTCGATTAAAAAGCCCTCTGTGGAAAATCTCGGTTATAATTTTTACTATAATCCGAGTTTTCTATAAATGAACGTTTTAAACGTGTCAAGAGTTAAGGTTTTTAGATACTTTTTTTTTTTTTTGTACTTGTGTATTGATTTTCTTTGTTTTTTTTTTTTTTGTGCTTTCGAGTTTTGAGTTTTGATTACCGAAACATCGCCATTTCAGGCGAAATATTTCCCTCGTTATATTCAAGATTCAAGAAATTACATTGCGAGGATATAATATAACGTTGCGTATCGTGTCTCGGGGCTTGGCGCGCCGCGTCTCTGTGTGACTGTATGTATGTAGTTACTGTAAGTTTTTTTTTTTTCCAGAGTCCCCTGTCCCATGGAGAGTCAATCAATTATGTATTCAGAATTAGGTTTGATTGGTATTTTTTTTTTTTTTTTTTTGTTTGTTTTTTGGCAAATAGTAGAGCGAGTCAAGTTGCAGTGCGATATTTTCAATCAGCAGTATAGCAGATTATAATAAATATTTGTATAAATATCAATTGATAAGCGAAACTTCAAAGATTAACTAAACATGGCCACATCTGGAACTATTCTGAACGGACGTCTCGTCGAGGCACGCCGAGGAGCGGCTGGGATGGTGAAAGTCGAGCCGACCAGCTCCGATTAGCCAATAGAAAGGCGCGACGACACGGTGCGCCTGTCACGTGGTCAACAGCCACGCCTTCGGCGGGTCGAATTCCGCAGCTGCTGTCTGCACGGAAGTCGCCCTCGATTCCCTATCTAGTAACTAACCAGAAAACATTACCCCTTGAAGCGTAGGTATTTCCTGTATGTAGATACCTTAGCGCTACATAAAGGAACATACCTGTGCATTATGCGTGCCGTTCGCCCAACCGAGGAATCATTAATTATAATTGTGCGAGGGGAGATTCCCGTTTCCCATTCTCTTCTACCTTTTCTCTTTTATTACTTTTCTTCGTATTACTATTTAGTCACTGATTCTCAGATATGTATATGTATGTTGTATGAGCTCATCCCTTGTTCTATCCTATAGTATGTGTATACAGGCTATTCATCTAAAATTATTCATTTACTATAGCTAAGAATCTCTACTTATACATATCATTGCTTTACAAGGTCATGTCTTTCTCAAGATTGCATACTAGCTATATCAATTTAGCACATACACTCTGTAGATAAGTAAAAGTAAGATACTTGAAAATCGAATTTACTCAATATTCTACATGATAATTTAATTCATGTTTTTCTTCTTCTAGACTATCGGTATATGAAACACGTGTTCAATCGGAACCGTAAAATGACACCATGTCTGCTATTTTCGATCTCAAACGCTAAATAAAGAATGTTCTAATTGAAGAAGAACGAAAAAGAATAAAAAAAAAAACCTATATAATTTTATATTTGTAGGATTGATTACACAACATTGCATAAATCCTGATCTCTAACACACATTCAGATATTTTTTATAGTATAAACCTGATATTTCATGCATATATGTCGAAAACACAATTGCAGAACCTGTTTAATATCAAATGCGAGAAAGTGTTGCATTTTCGTTGCAACTTGCAAATAAATTAAATTTCTGTTGCAAAGAAAATTTGATCTTCGAATGTAAAGTAAGAAATTTCATTCGAAATAATAAATCATGATAGTTTCATTAGCGCTGATATTTCATGTCCGTGATAAAAAAATCGTCTAATATCATGCGTGATATTCGTAATGAACGACAACCGTAAGTAAACCATTGTCGTTTGTCGCAAGCGTGAGCCATGAACAATCAGTTTTGGCCTTTGACGTATTATAATAAACATGGCAGACGCGGCGGCTAGACGAGAGGCAAGAAGGAAGAGGATTTTAGAAAATTCAGAAAATCGTCTGCAAAGAATAACTGGGACAAGTACCACCGTGCGAGAAGGTGAGATAAGCTGTATGGCTTTTTTTTTTTCAAAAATCATTCCCGTCTATTCATCACTCGAAGGTTAACCTAAATGTTTGTAAACATTCAGGTGTAGTATACTAACCTCAAATTTTTATCCACAAGTATAAATGTATGCATATATTTACATTACAGAGATATCGAAGCCGGAATATGAAATCGTACCTGACACAAGTATGACGCTATTTAATTTCATACAGCAAAATTTTGGAATTTTGGAATTTAAAAAATTTTTTCGCCGTTTTTTTTTTTGTTTGAGGTTGAAATATTTGATTTTCAGACGCTCATCCCGACCCCCCAGAACCACGGAGTCACCTTTTTGATAAAATCTATATGGAAGAAGATTTGGAGTTTCTGACCAATGCATCGTCCAACAATGATTTACGTAAGCGGAACAGCGATCATCACGAAACAAATGACGCTGTGACCAATGAGAGGTTTTCCCTTAATCAAGAGAAACAAACAAATACCGTTCATAAAGCCACTAACGAATCCGACCAAGATGTTAATACGCATGATTCTATCCGAAGAGTATCTACCACCCAACCATCTTTGTCATATAGTGTGTTTTCGAGTAAATGGATCCTTGTACTCCTTGCAGCATTTATTAATGTCTTGTATATTTTACAACTCCAACATCTTTGTGGAACGGTAAGTATTTTCTTTTACAACTTATTATTATTCGCTCGCATAAACAAGGTGGGAATTTTCATACTGAAAAATTAAACTAAACTTGTGCAGATCTGATCTACACAATGCCAACTTTCTTTTTGCCCTAGTTTCTCCAGGGTGAAAATCGCCAATTTTGGCATCCGTTAAAAATCAAATGTTCAATCTGTTGTATAAGTATCGCTTCAGGATTGGCAATTATATGATAACAGATAAAAAAAACAACATTGTTAATAAAGCGCAAAGCTTAATGTTTCAATGAATCTGTGATTAATGAAATGAAATAATATGAAATTTTTATTTTACAGACTATTCTTGCCCCATTCTTCACATTGATGTTAGCACGACTGCATTTAGCTGATAGCAAGTCAGAAGCACAAGGAGGAAGTATGCTATCCGCTGCATTAATTCTGTGCAATATCAGGCCTGAATTAGTTTATAATCTAAGATGGGTGATGAGAATATTTAAGAAGATAACAGAAGAATTTTCAATTTATATTTTCAGCTTTGTTATATTCTACAACATTGGTTGTTCGTATTGGAATGACATTGATATAACAATATCGACAATTGATTCAGAAAATAATGAAGAATTTCAATAAGCTTTTTTATCATACGCATTCGATGAAAATGTTGCTTTTTTAATTCTTGTCAAGTACTAAACCGCCGTTCTTTGTATAATTGTAAATAAATGTAATAAATTTGCTATTTTCAGAAGCCTATCTTTCGCATTGATAATGTCAACAATAGTTTGATTGTAATAATAAAAAGAAAAGAAAAAAAAAAAACATGAAACTAAGAAAATCAAATGTATTTCAATTCCACTGGTTATTGGATATATTTCATCAACTCATAATCAATCCATACTACTAATGTTACAGACACTTTTGATCAAAAACGAAACTACAATATAGTGATTTTAAAATTATTATAATAGAGTTATTATTAATAATGATCCGCCCAAAGGATTCACTTCTGATGATTGTAGTGAAATATTAGTTTCGCCCAGTATAATGTGTCCCTATGAACAGTCAAACAATGAATTGGTAATAAAATATCGTAGTAGCAAACTATCAAATGAAAACATGCAAAGTAATGAGAAATGTTTTTTACTTTTTTTTATTTTTTATTTTTTAATTTCATAGAAAAAGAAAGAAAAAAATAAATAAAAAATAAAATCAAATAAAATGAACTGGAATGAAAGATCTGTTATAGCGACATGCATACCAACAAGTGAAACTGTGCGAAACCTGATACTAAAAAAAGCATGTCGTTGAGTGCATACACACAAGGACATCAATTTTCTATTTATATTTACATGATCCCTGATGGTAGAAAAAAAAAAACAAGCTAGCTATTAAATATTTTGATAATGAGTAAACTGAATTCTTCAAGACTTTATATAATAATAATAATAACAATAACAATAAAAGTAATCATGACGTAAAATGAAAAAAAAAGAATGTCAAGCTTATATTCGATCCGAGATATTAACATAATGTGATACTGTTATTACAGGTCAGTTAAAATACAGTGTAAATTAATATAAATTTACAAAGGGCAGTGTGTTGTAACAAGTGAAATACAAAAATATAAATTTACAAGCATATTTAATGAGAGATAAAAGCTAACTAAATCTGATACATAAGATTGTAGAAACATAAAATAGATATTATCGTAGCTATTGTACCGTAGTAAATATACTCCCTGTGTAACTTACTCGTAAATGTGTTCATCAGAGCGATTAGCTTAGACTTAATAGCTCCTAAGATTTCTCTGGCACTTAATTCATTCCAATTTTGAGCTGCTTCTATTGGTTTATCGCAATGATCGTTTGTACTTGACTTATCCTCTTCCTCTGTTATGCTGCTTTTAGTTAACAATCTATCATCGGGCATCGATCCTTTGGCTAAATTTTCTGGTTGTTGATGTGAGACGATCTCCTCTTTATCTTCCTTAGTTACTGACCTTTCAAAATCAACTTTATCGCTCTTTATACTTTCCAGAAAGTCTTTACCCGCCGACAATGATGCCGGCTCTACTATACGGGTCGATACACTTTGTGAAAATACATTTTTTGCAGCATCATCGACACCATTCTTATCACTTTCGTTTACGAAAATTTTTACTACATTTTCGTTCTTAATAGCTAAATTATTGGCCAAGTTTTCACACGGCTCAATACTGTTTTGGATACCCGTGTCCCAGCCCTGGGATGTTGTGTCCGATATTTGCCCGGTCTGGGTAGTGTTGACTTTATTAATAAAGTCGTTCGATTGGGTGGGACACGTATCATGCTATTCATCACTTTTCTTAGTCTCTGTAGGCTTTGGGTTTAGCTGTACTCCGTACCTTATTAAATCGTAATTACCAAGTTTCATCATCTTTTCTTCCCACTCTCTGATCTCGTGTTTATAATTATTCATCGCTTCTGTGGCCTTTTGTTCAAATACTTCTTTCTCTTTCTCAGGTAATGCTTCCCACTTTTTTACCAAAGATTTTTGAAATTCCTAACAAGAAGACAATAGATTAGTACACTAAAATCCTGTTATTAATTCCCTCTAAATGGTCATTCCGACTTTTCTATAATAACATACCGAAAGTTTAAGAGGCCCTCTTTTGGCACGCAACGAGCCAACCCACATGGTGTAAGCAGCCGCTGGTCTCTTAGGTTTTCCCAGACCCTTTATTACCTATAATGAAAATATCTGATATCAGACTTTGACCTTGACCTTTCAATGTTCATATAATCTACCTTCTCATGAATTTTGTTTTGTTTTGCATGCTTCAGATCCAGTTTGGCACGTTCAACTCTTTGCTGAGCACTGCCACTAAAATTGGTGTAATAATCTGTCTTAGCCTGTTCGTATTGTTTCAAATTTTCAGAGTATTCTTTCTGAAGTTTTTCCTTTGTCTTTTCGTCCGTTTTACTCCATTTCTGGGCTATCATTTTAGTCACTTCGGTAACTTTAAGATTTGGATGTTCCTGTACTATCGATGGTCGTAATTCCTTGATGAACATGAAATACGGAGTCAATGGTCTCTTTGGTTTAAGCGGCAATCCCATTTTCTCTTCGATACTTTTCTTCAGCGTTGCTACCGGCTGATAAACCGGCAGAATTATTCTATCGATAGAAAAAGACAACTAGTAAACAACAATAATGAATAAATTTATACACGGTACTAGTTTTTGAAAATGTTCAATGGTCATAACATTTTTATTAAATTGTTTTATATTGTTAGACATACATAGGGTTCAAATATACATATACATATACACATGGTGAATTTTTTATTTATTTAAGTACAGCGTGCATTTTGGAGGGAATCGTAGTTTCGGCTAGTTAGCGATTTATTATCGTTGGCATCAATTGATTGATAACTTGGTGAAAGCATGTGCACTGTGTACACGTTATACATCAGAGACATAACCCTAAACCGGATCGATAATTTACATGTTTAGGGGTGTCTTGAGCCGTGGTATCGTAGGTTAGGTTTTTGCGCATTCTGTAATATACGAATACGACGAGACAACAAAGAGAGAAAAGCGGTGAAATTATTTGGTTATTACGTACCTTGATGATAATAAGTTCCGGTAATTCCCCATTATGTTATATAGTTTGAAAAAATTTCCATTAACTGCCATGGCTTGTATTTTGATTTTTTTTTTTATTAATAAAAATAAAAATAAGGTTATACGTAATAAAAGATCGAGACCGCGACTGGATTCGACCTCCCAAAAATCAGTCACGTTTATTATTGAACAAACAACACAGATGTACGATCCGCAAATGAATTATATCACACTTTCGCCATCTGCCACATGGCTCATAAACCGTTTTACATTCACACTTTTGTCCAATTTTATTTATATCAAAGTCCAGTCATAGACGTAACGAACATAGAACCGCCAACCCACAATCGCCGAAGATCCACGGAAATTGCCGAACCTGATTATTCTCGACAATTAGCGAAGACCGCCGAAGATTACCGCAAGGATTCGAAACTTGCCGAATGTCTGTCAAATTCTCTTTTTTTTTATTATCGAAAAACAGTAGTCCACATTAGTCAGCTGTCTGAACAGTTATACAGAGATTACAATTCGAACACAGAAGTTTACAGATAAAAATGAGTTCCGCAGCCACGTCTAAGGTACGTCTACCAACTGGTCAGAAAAGCCTTGAACTTTTTATCGAATCGTAAACATCTCGTTTAATTTTTTCAAATAAATTTTAGCGTTATTCCTAACCCTAAATTATAACCTTTCCAGAGGTTGAGTAAGTTTCTGAAATATAAAATCGTTGAACAATCGGTATCCATTAATTCTTTAATATTCCAAGTCCTCAAAATTGGTTTAATTCGCTTATATTTATGTCTTCACGTGTTTATAGCCCGCTGCTGCGCCGTCGGTACAAGAATTCAGCATCAGAGTACCGAAGTAAGTCTGGTTTATGAAAATTTAAGAAAATTTTTTTAGCTCGATTACATTCTTTTATTTATTATTCAAACATATGAGACTTGGTTTAATAAGCCTTCAATCACTCTTATGCGCTACAACATTTTTCTATTTGTAAAAATAAACAGAAACAGCAAAAAGAAGCACAACGTAATGCGCTTCAACGGTACATTGAATGTGGATTTTTCCAAATGGTCACAAGTCAAAATGGAGCGTGAGAATAACATGAAAGAATACAAAGGCTTGGATGAAGAGATGCCAAAGTTTGGTGCTGGGTCAGAATTTGGTCGTGATGCAAGAGAGGAAGCAAGGCGTAAAAAATTTGGTATAACAAGCAGGAAATACAAGCCTGAAGATCAACCTTGGATTCTAAAATCAGGCGGAAAAACTGGTAAAAAATTTAAGGGAATCAGGGAGGGCGGTGTAAGCGAAAACGCCGCATACTACGTCTTTACACATGCGCCCGACGGCGCTATTGAAGCATTTCCTTTGCACGAATGGTAAATCTTACGTTTCAATTGTTATTTTGAAGTCAGAGGATGAAATAAATTCGAAAATTGATCAAATCGTTCGTAAATCCAAGCAGTTGAAGTAGAGAAATCATGAATTGAGTCAATCGCAGTGTTTCTAATCTAAGAACAGCTGATTTTAATATTTCATGGAAGTTAAACGCGGACCTGAATCATATTCCAGGTATAATTTCCAGCCGATACAAAGGTACAAGGCTTTAAGCGCAGAGGAAGCGGAGCAAGAATTTAGTAGGAGAAATAGAGTGATGAATTACTTCTCTTTGATGATGCGTAAAAGAATGAGAAACGACGAAGAGGGGGGAGACGAGGATCCTGAACTAGCAGAAAGCGGGAAGGGTAAAAAACAAGGCAAAAAAGACAAGGAATTGAAGATCACAGAGATGGATGAATGGATGGACAGTGACGACGAGGATTCTACGACCGACGAAGATAAGGAGAAGAAGAATTCAGAGGAAGAGGAAGACGATAAGAAGAAGAAGAAAAAGAAAGCTAAAGGTGATTTATTTTTTCACCAAATGTAATCTTCTGGCTGTATCGATACATCCAAATGGATAAAACTTAGGACAATTTTGTTTACAGAAGCGGCACAAAAAAAGAAGAAAAAGAAGAAGAAGGGATCCGACGACGAAGCATTTGAAGAAAGTGACGACGGCGACGAAGAGGGAAGAGAGTGTGACTACATCTCTGATTCATCAGACTCTGAATCAGAACTGGAACAACAAAAAGAGATTAAATCTGTTGCCGAAGAAGATGCGTTGAGAAAACTTTTAGCTTCTGATGAAGACAGTCAAGGGGAGGAAAATGAGGAGGACAAGAAGGACGGAGAAGATGATAAAGATGACGACGAAGAAAACAAAGACAAAGATGAAAAGGTGATAAGATATGAAACGAAAAGGATTAGTTAGAACTGTTCATCAATATTTCTTTAATGTGTTTAATTCCGATTTTTTTCATGCTCAGGAAAAGGACAACAAGGCCAGCAAGGATACGGACAAAAAGAAAGACAAAAAGAAGAAAAAGAAACAACTGAAAAAGAAAGATCCGAAAAAATCTGGAGCCGGTAAAGATTCTTCTAGCGATTTCTCCAGTGATTCTGGATCAGATTCTGATTTACCAAAGGACAAAGATAACAAGATACCAAACAGCGCACAGAGTTCGAGATCTGCTACTCCCGTATCCCTTCCGGGAGCTTCTAGCGATCCTAGTAAACGGAAACAATCCGGATCACCCGATCTGTCTCAATCGAAGAAAATAAAATTGGATAATTTCAATTCTGCTCCAGTTACGTCTTACATACCCGGAGCTAGGTGATGAAATTTTCTAACTTTTCGTAATTTGAAATTAATTTTTGAGAATATAATTAACATGTCTGTGATCAATAACTGTTTACAGCGACTCTGGGATTACGGAGGATGCTGTGAGGCGGTATTTGATGCGTAAGCCTATGACTACCACTGAGCTTTTGCAGAAATTTAAATCAAAGAAGACTGGTTTGACTTCGGAGCAATTGGTCAACGTTATGACCCAAATATTGAAGAAGATAAATCCTGTTAAGCAAACTATTAAGAATAAGATGTATTTGTCGATTAAGGCACAACACAATTGACGTACAATGAAAAACCTGTATTAGTTTCGTTTGTAATACTGAAAAGGGACAAAGGGATATCATGTGTCTTACTTGTTATCGTATCTTAGTGTATTACAATATCATGTAAACATAAATGAATTGTACTACAGAAAAACAAAAAAAAAAAAAAAAACACTCCGTGATCTCAAATTTGAAGGAAGATACTTCGGCGATAGCTTAATATAAATTGTAATCATACGCAATTTATTGATAAGTTTACTATCTACACACTGAAATATTGTAATAAATATTTTGTCAATAAAATTTTTGTTATACAAAATAAAGAAATATCTATTTCTAAATACCTAAACTCTATTTAAAAATTCACCAATAATTGCATTACCTCACGATGAATTCCATTCTTTTATATCATCAATATTTCTCAATCAAATCCCTACCACTCGCTTGTACAAAGATTGTTAATTCTCTTGATTTATCGAATAGGAGAGATAGCAAATAAGATATATCTACATAGTAATAAACAACAACATTATTTAAATTAAATCTAAGAAAACTAAACAATCACAATGATTCTTGATAAATATGCTACAAAGATAGGAACCGAGGCCATGGTTTTTTGTAGGGTACTAAAAGATATATCGCTAATGACGCTCTCTTTATCATTCATTTTGTAATACCCATTGACCCGTACCCTCGGATCGACTGTGATATATAAGATTATTGTTTAGCATGTGTGAACTGCCGCGTTAGTACATCGTTCTTACATTCTTTAGTGAGAAAAAATTTACTCCTCATAGTTGAAAGTAAGTATTTGATCTGTTGTTGCAACAATATGCATAATTAGGTGTACTGAAAAGTGTATAACGTTATGAAAATGGCTAAGACCAGTGCGAAGTTCATTATAATTGTGTTTCTCAATGGTATTTTCATCATTTCTTCGATCGGAAATCTAATGATCTTTCATTCTCCATATCAGATAGAGAGAGATGAAGATTTTGGGACTCGCAAGATTAAGATGTGGTCAAAATATTCCTGTCTTAATTCCTAACAGCAACGTTACACACAATATTCGTTGCAGTAGCGTAAGGGATCTGGATTATTAGAATTTTGATGTTTCATTTACTGGTTTTATTTTTCAAATCGTTCATCAAAGTTCGACTTTATAAACTCTTTTCAGAGTTTGAAGGGAAAGATAATAGCCATAAGAAGGGAGGATCAATCAGTATGGGAACGTCGAGCTCCATTGGCGCCGTCGAATGTGCGACGATTAACGAGAGCTGGAGTAAAAGTTATTGTTCAGCCAAGCAACAGGCGGGCGTATCCAATGCAGTCGTATCTAGCGGCTGGTGCTTCTTTACAGGAAGACATCAGTTCAGCATCCGTTATTTTTGGCGTAAAGCAAGTACCCATCGATCAGTTAATACCAAATAAAACATACTGCTGTTTTTCTCACACTATAAAAGCCCAGGAGAGCAACATGCCTCTGCTCGACGCTATACTAGAGAAAAACATTAGATTATTGGACTTTGAGAAGCTCACGGACGACAACGGCCAGAGAGTTGTTGCTTTTGGTAAATATGCAGGAGTCGCAGGAATGGTTAACATTCTGCACGGGCTTGGGCTAAGATTGTTAGCTTTGGGACATCACACTCCATTTATGGCAAGCATATAGCGTTAATTGTGACTTTCGTCTTTCAGAGTGTTTAATACCTCGCATACTGAGCTTGAAGTTTATTTTTACAGCATATCGGACCAGCGCATAATTACAGAAACTCTTCGATGGCTCGCCAGGCGATAAGAGACGCTGGATACGAGGTCGCTCTGGGTGCGATGCCTAAATCCATAGGTCCTTTAACGTTTGTGTTCACAGGAAGTGGGAACGTTAGTCAAGGAGGTCAAGAAGTGTTCCAAGAATTACCCCACGAATATGTTCCCCCGGAAATGCTGAGAAAAGTTGCCGAACACGGCGGTGAGGGCTGAGTTTGAGTTGGAGTGATAAAAAAAAACAGAGACTTTATGAATCCACATACTTTACCTATTTTAGATATAAACAAGATATACGCCTGTGAAGTAAGGCGAAGAAATCACCTAGAGCGAAAGGAGGACGGCGGTTTTGACCCAGAAGAATACGACAAATTTCCAGAGCGATACATATCCACGTTTAGCAAAAAAATTGCACCCTATGCCTCAGTACTTATAAACGGAATTTATTGGGCATTAGATTCGCCAAAGCTACTGACTATACCTGATGCAAAAAACCTATTGAGACCAGCCAATACACCTTGGTTGCCTACCAGTACCGGGGCACCTGCATTGCCGCATAGAATGTTGGCTATATGCGATATATCTGCTGACCCTGGCGGAAGCATTGAGTAAGGATGAAGAACGAGATTAAATTCATTAACATCTTATCAAAATCGAAGAGATATTAACAATATTAATTGATCACAGATTTATGAACGAATGTACAACTATAGACACACCCTTTTGTCTGTATGACGCCGATCGCAACAAAGATACGAAATCGTTCAAAGGGCCCGGAGTCTTGGTTTGTTCTATAGATAATATGCCTACGCAGCTACCAAGGGAGGCGACTGACTTCTTTGGGGACTTGTTGTACCCATATGTAACAGACATCATTCAATCAGATGCTAAAAAACCGCTGGAAGAACACAACTTTAGCCCCGCTGTTTACGGTGCTATAATTGCATCCAATGGTCAACTCACTCCAAACTTTGAGTATATTCAGGAACTGAGACAAATAAATGCCCGGAGTTGGCACAAGACTGACTCCACAGAATCGCAGAATAAGAAGGTATCACGGTGACTGTATTTTACAGAAATACTCAATGCAATAAGAACCGATTCAGATATAGAAGATGTCGATGTTCATTCTAGGTGGTCGTTTTGGGTGCTGGATATGTATCTTCACCATTAGTCGAGTACCTTCACAGGGACGGGAACATAGGAATTATAGTCGGATCTCAGCTGAAGGACGAAGCTGATGCTTTAGCGAGCAAATATCCAGGAGTGGAATCTGTCTTCCTTAACGTTTTAGACAGGCCTGACACGTTAAAAGATCTAATTGGCTCAGCAGATGTGGTAGTGTCTCTGCTACCATACTCTCTGCATCATGTTATTGCGCGGACTTGCATCGACACCAGAACACACTTGGTAACAGCCAGTTATGTCACTGATGAAGTCAGGGCTTTACACCAGGAGTAAGTATCTCATACAACTTTACTCTGCACCCAAATAGCGGACATTGATGATGATGAATCGTGACCAGAGTCATGCGTTTTTTGTATCACTTAGCTCTAATTATCAACGTCTTAATACAGAGCAGAGGCAAAAGGTGTAACGTTACTGAATGAGGTAGGTCTCGACCCAGGAATAGATCACCTATTGGCAATGGAATGTTTTGACGACGTTCGTCGAGCTGGTGGAAAGATAGAGTCGTTTGTATCATGGTGCGGAGGACTACCGGCTCCAGAATGTTCCTTTAATCCATTAAGGTACAAGTTTAGCTGGTCGCCTCGAGGCGTGTTGATAAATACTCTTTCCCCAGCAAAGTATCTGCACCAAGGACAGGTCGGTCTCGTTATTTCGATACATGAAAAGATGAGAGAGTTTCCACATCTTATTTCAGTGGAAAAAAAAATTTTAATCCAATGATCCGCAGGTGGTAGAGATTTCTGGAGGTGGAGACCTCATGTCTTCCGTTCAAGACTTGACCTTCCTTCCCGGTTTTGCACTCGAAGGCTTTCCCAACCGGGACAGCACCATGTACAAGGAATTATATGGCATTAATAACGCGACTACCATATTGAGGGGTACGCTCCGTTTCAAGGGATATTCAAACACCATACAAGGAATGCAGTTACTTGGTCTCATAGATCCAAACCCAGATCCCATTCTACATCCAAACGGACCCGACATTACTTGGGTAAGGTATAGAATTAGATCCTAGGTACGATAAGACTTGAATA
This sequence comes from Tenthredo notha, assembly GCA_914767705.2. NCBI lineage: Eukaryota > Metazoa > Arthropoda > Insecta > Hymenoptera > Tenthredinidae > Tenthredo > Tenthredo notha. The sequence continues at coordinate 5,364,936 of OU611916.1, forward strand.
ATAGAATAATTGATGAGCGCATAAACGGATAAACTCATGTGTTTGTAGACTTATTTTGTTTTTTTTTCCTAGCGCACGTTGATCTGCAATCTTTTAGGCTTGTCTAGCGACAACATTTTCTACGAGAATTTGAAAACTAAATTAGCGGACAGAGTCGGTTCGGAGGATCGTATGCAGGCGATAGAAGACTTAGGATTACTTAAGGAGGAGTTAGTTATGAAACTAAATACTCCACTGGACACTCTGTGCTATTATTTAGCACAGATGCTCCGCTTAGAAGCAAACGAGCGAGACTTGATCATACTAAGACACGATATTGGGATTTTATGGCCTGATAACAAGAGGGAAGAAAAGGGAATAAATCTGGTTGCTTATGGAGATTCAAAGGGACATTCTGCGATGGCTTGTGCAGTTGGATATCCAGCTGGTATTGCGACAAAGATGATTATCGATGGTGAGAAGAACATACAGGGTTTAATTCGAGCCGAGTGATTAGCATGTCTTGATCTTTCGTATCAACTATTTTTCAACATTATAGGAGAAATACAGCAAAGAGGAGTAGTCCTTCCTTTCACCGCTGACATATATCGTCCCATGCTCAACAGACTCAGAGCCGAGGGTTTGCAGTCCTTTGAAACATCCAAATGGCTGTAAAATTTCACGAGGGAATCCCTTAGATGTGCTAGACGATGTTTATTCATTGAATGAATAACTCTATGCCAAACTTATTAATAATATTGTGAATTACATCTATACTCTTTGCATTTTTATCTTGGATTCATACAGGAATTCATTCCCCCACTTTTCTCCTAGACATAATTGAATACAATATTGCTATACGATATAATTGATAAATGAATATAATTGAGAAAATTTATCAACAACTTCGGTATTACAGTACTCAATGTATCAGATACATAATTGATAAATGCATATAATTGAGAAAATTCATCAATAACTTCGGTATTACAGTACTCAATGTATCAGATACATGTGGGTGAGGGTGGGCTTAAAATAATATATTTAAATTCTGTTTCTTTGCACACGTCAACTGTCATTAGAATATATCATCTCAGATCTTTGGCATCCTCAATGTCTTCTGGTCGGTCAGTTGATGAGTTCATAATACCCGCGAGCATTTCCCCTGTGAGAATTATCAGACTATGTGGGTCTGGTTCGTATTGATAAGTCGGCTCATCAACAGATGAATTTCCACATAATTCTTCAAATTCATTTGGACGAGTGAAACTTTCGTGAGATGTAACGTTGAGTAATAGGGGATTGGAAAAATACTCATTTGCTCTCCTTGGAGCTGATAATAAGGAATGACTGTCGGAGCTTCTTGATGGTGTAGCAGGTAAATAACTGAAGTTATTTTTTCTCCGTTCTTGATCAGTATTGCAGTTAGCTAACGAGTTTGGACTCTCGCCAAAGTTGCAAGACGCATTAGATTCCTCTTCAAGATTACTGTTAGTGTTAAAAACAGAGTTCGGACCCTTTCCTAGGATGTAGAGATGTAGCCTGTTTCGAAAATCGTAACCGGATGGATGGGAACGTTCTGGGCCTCCCATCTCACGGATTTGCGAAATGAAATTCTCGACTATATCTTGCTGAAGCCTTCTTGTTATCAGGCATTCGTAATCATTGGGAAATCTGTCTTTAAGAAAGTTATGCAAGCCTTTGAGAGAAGAATTGCTGATCATGATACCTTCTTGGAAAGGCATTAGCGTCTCTCGCACACCGACTCTCATATTCTGCATGAACACAGTCATGAGTAATAAAATTCTGTCTTGACTTCTAACATCAACACCGTAAGCATCTACTCCATGATGTTTGCCGAGTCGCGTTTTGGAATTTAGGACATCAAACCATTCGTTAACAGCTTGTATAAGATCGCTTAATTTCTGGTACTCTGTTACGTCCAAGAGTCCAGTCTTGCCGGCCAATTCGACCGCTCTTGCCACAGAACGTGACCAGACTCTAGAGGCTGGCCATACCGCTTCGGTAAGAGTATTTCGGGCATCTATTACCCGCTGTGTTAATCGATGAGAACCGCCAAGCCGAGCTAGGACGTCCTTATGACGAACTAGGTTCTGCAGTGTGGCGCCGGTGAACTTTTCGTTTGATCCAGACTCGACCAATCCATCGTCAAAAAACGAATTTCTTAATAGCTTCAGGAGATTGGGAACATCGGCAAAAACATAGACGGGTGAATTTTCAATTTTCGGATGTGGAATATGGTGGTTTTTCATTGTTATTTCAAGCTCTTTCCACACAGCTGTGTTTGCTATATCACAAGTAACTGCAACTACTTGATATCCTACTTCGTGAAGCAATGATATTGCTTTGAGTAAAATTGGCTTAGTTATAGGCTGATCAAACTTGTAGTAAATCGGCTGTTTCCAATTACTAAGAAGGCCGCGTACCATTATTATGTAAACTTTTCCACACGGTCCAATCATTTGCTCCAATTTAGCATCGTAACAAATTTCAGGCTGCAAATTCATTTCGCCAAAAGTAATTACCCCAATTTTATCCAGCGTTGATAAAGACTTGCCTTTCTCTCTCATGAGTGTTAAAACGTCTGTTAAAAATCCTTCGGAAACATCGAATTCCACAAGTGCCCATTTTCTTATTGATGACAATGGGGGAAGCGGATTCTTCGATTGCTTGCACATGTATGTGTAAGCCGCTTGGCTAACGCTTCGCAAACAAATAGCCGTTGCGTAGTCATCGACTGACCATTCAGTATGATTTTGTTGCTTGATTATAGATGATATTCGTTCGCCGGTGGAATGAACAATATCTTGCTGTTCTGCTTTCGATTGAACATTGCTATTGCTGGATATTAATTTCGACCGTCTTTTTTTTTTAGATAACTTCAGCTCTTCTATTTCTGAAACTAGTCTTTGGTTCTTTTTCTTCATCTCATCGAGTTTGACAACGATATTAGCAAGTTTGGCCTCTGCCTTATCACGATCTTGTCTAACACGAAGACAGTTATGCCTATAATATTAAAAAGAAATTAACACCTTTCGTATTAAGATATGATATCAATAAAGTCTGACTCACTTATGGAATCTTGCAGCTTGTCCATGACAGCGTGCCTTCTCCGTCAGGCTCTCGACAATCTCACGGAGTTCTTTAATTTCTATTTCTAGTTTGTTCGAAGGTTTTCTGTACAACAAAAAGGCACACATCAAGTCTTGTACGCGATTTGAATCTCTGTTTCATCAGATTACATCCAGATACTTTACCTAGGTCGTCCAACCTTCCGAACAGACTGTGCTTCACCGTTTGAATCTTTCTGTCTCTTGCTCATTTTCGATTCTGACTCTATTACCGTACTGCAACTTTGTTTGTCGTTACTTTTGTGCAACCTTTTCAACCTGGGATAAAGAAAGAAATAAAGAAAAATAATGTTCGCAAATGGACACGACTATTTATTTGTGAACATTCTCCCCATCTCTTAATCGTACTAAAAAAAAAAAAAAAACTTCTAATTACCTTCCAGCCAATGGGACAACTTCTTCTGTGGGACTACTTCTCTCTACTGATTCTGTGACCGGAGGATTATGCGGTTGTACAATATTGTATTTATCAAGTTGCCTAGAATCCAGCATAGGTAATACACAGACTGGATTCTTGACTGTATTTAGAGAAATGGTGCTCACACTTGGTGTACTTAAGCTCTTGTTAACATTGTCAATAATCGGAGGTTCGCTATTGCTTGAATTATTACTTTCTCCGATACAATAATTGTGTTCCAGTTCATGTCTAAGCGGAATTTTTCTGTGGAATAATAATAATGATAATAATAACAGAATATAAGAGCATTTCGACGATTATAAGTTGATGAAAATTTTCTTTTCAATATTTAACCCTGCCTTACTGACTCCAAACGCAAAGTTGGTAATGCATCTGAACGAAGACCTTGATTTATCTTTTCTTTTCGTCTCTTTTTCCAAGTACTATAGGAAGGGTTGACGTATGATTCGGGAGTGAAATGTTCTGAGCATACTCTCTCTTTGTAAACTGTAGGAAAATTCAGATATTGTAAGTATTTATACCCTGTTCGGATAAAAAACGACCGTTATCTATTCGTATTTCATTTACGGAAATTATTTTGGAACCCTCGGGGCCCATGATCTGTATGATGATAACAAATATGGCGCCTAGTGACACCACAAATTTTTACCCACCTACCTCCGACTCTACTTAAACCTATACCATTCGTGGTCGTTCACTCGCTATTTCTCGGTTATTAACGTCTAAGCAGTGGAGAAGAATAAGCAATAATCTAGAAATAAGATCTAAAATCTTTATAATGTATGTGAATAAACTAACCTTTATGTGAGTCTAGCCGTTTCATCGCATTTCCAAGAGCTTTAAACCAGGCATCGCGCAATTTTTTACGTCTTGGAAATCTGAAGAATTTAATCTGCGAAGTAGAATGGTCATAACCATACTCATCGAAAACATTAGTACAACAAACAACTACACATTTCTTCAACATTCCGATTTTAACCAAGTATCATATATTCATCGACTACAATCTAACATGATTTTATACTTTGGGTATACATTCGATGTAGACAAAGCATTCGATCAATTCGATGCATCATTTGATACGAGATAAACAAACACGTAAAGTCTGACCGATTTCAGAGCTTCGACGGGAAGTAGGGATGGGCGATATTCACCGATTAATCGAATAGCTCGATTATTTTTTTTCAATATTCGATTATTTTCGACCGATGTTTTTGAGGTTCGATTAATCGATGCTGGATGCATTTCACTGAACAAAACGGATTTTTGGTGACTATTGGACATTTGCGAATGAACACGGCGTGTGGTTGACTATATTTTACAATACAATTTACAATAATGTGAAAATCACAGTGTTAGATATCGTAATTATAATTTTTTATTCTTCACAGTAAATTTCTTTAATTTTCAAAGAAAATTTGTAAACCTAATGAAATGGATTCTGAGCCGGATGTGTTTGACAATTCTAGAAGAAACAGCCAATCGGCGCTCTGGATTACAAAAATTCAGAGCGCCTACTGGCTGTTTCCTAAATTGTTGAACACATCCGCCTCAGAATCAATTATTAACCGATACAAATTGTGTCGAATTTTTTATGGACGAATTTTTCATGGAACATAATGCCTTCCGCAAAAAAAAAACTCAAAAATAAAATAATCGATGTTCCGATTTATTTTTCAAACATCGATGCTTTTTGAATATGGATTTAAAAATCGAGTACTATTCATACCTAAATATACCCGACCATAACGTGCGTGTAACGGAAAGAACCTTTCGATATGTATCGCAGCTGTGATCATACCAATATACCAATCAGTTAGACGATAATATTACCGAAAAAGTTAGACATTATACCGTAGACATATAGCAACGGATGTAATTTATCTTAAGGTCGGTGATCTAGTCGGGGTTTGTATAACCAATGGGTTCATACAACCTCCCGGAGGTTGCCTGAAGTTTTGCGACGTGAATTCATTTTGAAAATTGACCATAAGTTTGTAATCCTGATATATACAAGGGTAATGGAAGTTATTGCCGTGAGATTATCATAAGATTTAAAACACTAAACATCACTGTGATAAAACGTCATAAAATAACAGTAAATAGTTCGTTAAAGAAACACTACTACCTATTGTACACCGCTGAAATTTAGAGATCATGGCGGTACCCACGGCCGGTGTTGGTCAGTACATAGATAATCACTATATTTCCGTTATTAATCATTCATATTTATACATTTTTTCACCCTTTATTTGATCGCTAATAAAATTCTACCGTTACCATATCTCATTTTCTGCCCATTACCAACGAGTTTAAACTCAATTATCAATTACGTAAAATGTGATAGTCACCTGACAGATCATCATCGTGTCCAATTCCGTAATTTTCTTCCACATATTCATTTTCACAGATTTTTTATATTATCTTCCGAACAATCTTCGTATACCACTGTTCAAATTTACACAAAAATAAAAAATAAATTTTCTAGTCGTACAAATCGCCGATCAGTATCGTCCGATTTTTTTTTTTTTTATCAATTTATTCCCTTCTATATTTAATTCACGCGGAATGATACGACGGTTCGACGTTAACAAATTTTTCAACATAACGTCAGCCGATAAACTGCGATCTTACTTCTCTACCAAAATATCATCCGCAGTTTATCTCAATCGTTTATGTCTATCCCCTAATTTTACAATTTTATCAAACTTGATGATTATGTTTCGTGCGATCAAAGCTGCTTTTCCAAATTCAACAATCGAAGCTGGAAATCATCGCTGACTAAAACGACATGAGGATTTCGATTTTTAGATATTATCATTATCATTATGCATACGAAGCATAGAAACCCCAAAATCGCATTTTTAACTACTAAATTACGTTAACTAGATTCTTAAGGACATTTGAAATTATTTAAAACAGATTACAAAGTCAGAAGAGAGATTCTGGAGCTTCGATATAACAGTATGCGTAATTATTTAGCACTAGCTCAATACGATTACAGAATGCATTGACCTTGACGATATGTTATCGTCATTTTTCACAGTTGTGCCTAGAAATTTTCGCCTGCTCGAAGAGCTAGAGCAAGGGCAAAAGGGTGTTGGCGATGGGACAATTAGTTGGGGTTTGGAGAACGACGACGATATGACCTTGACGCATTGGACAGGAATGATTATTGGACCACCAAGAGTAAGTCCTCGTATTTAATAACTGTCCCATGAAATTAAATTACAGAATCAGAAATCTTGTCAGACGACCGAAGAAATGCTCAGAAATATCATTTTAGCTTCTTTCTTACATTCCGCATTTCTTCCATTCATCATTTAGAAACGAATTATTCGAATAGACTAGAAACCGCCACAATATAGAGTTGATGATATTTAAAAAATGAAAAAAAGAAAAAAAAATTCAATTAATCATTTAAGTCAACGTTAATTGAATAATGCATATTATTTTCAGACACCTTATGAAAATAGAATGTATAGTTTAAAAATTGACTGTGGTCAAAGATATCCGGACGATGCTCCAACCGTAAGATTTTTAAGTCGAATCAACATGAATTGTATCAACAGCACTACTGGTGCGGTAAGTTAGTACATGGATATAAATACTTTTGAGCTTATTTTAGATTAAATACTAACATATATAAGTGAACTGTTCTGTTATGAAGATGATCATTATCAAGGATTATTAATTTCCTAAAGGTGAAGGGGGGGATCGTATGTTCTCTTCTTTGAGGCATTTTTTTTTCTCTTTTTTCCTTTCATTGAGAATAAAATTTCACTATCGTTGCTATAGGTTGATAATCGCAGTGTGCCGGTGCTCACAAAGTGGCAACGAGAATACACAATAAAAACTGTGCTGCAAGAACTTCGACGTCTGATGACCCTGAAGGATAATATGAAACTTTCTCAACCACCTGAAGGCAGTACCTTCTAGCTTAACCATGCGCGTACCGTTGTCTCTCCTTTTAGCGGTAGTACTAGGCAGGCCTTATTAAGGTGTGAAGAGCTCTGCTCTTGGTAACCCATGAAAAAAAAAGTTTATTCGAAAGAAAAGAAAAAAAAAACAAACAAACACACATACATACATACATACATATATTTGCTTGTAAAGGTGAAATCAAATCCGTATTTTTTGATTCTAGGTAAATAATGATAATAGCACAGTTATGGTTTTTAGCTATCTAATGAAACCGGCGATCAGATCAGATCAGATTTCGTTTTTTTTTATACACATGGGCAAATTATTATTCCATACAATTACCTATATGATAATTTAAAACGTTTATTTACATGTACAGAAAGTGTATATTTGATCTAGTGAGAACTTATTGGTTCGTTTCTTTAATTTGCTCCAGACAAACTCTTTAGACAAACTCTCTTAAGACCTAATCTACGAATACCGATTTGACTCGCTAATCTCATAATAAGTGATGAAATCATATTTTAACTTGAAGAAAGAAAGAATCTGGAATACAACCCTGTTTAAGTAATAAAAGGAAATAACTAACAGAGAACAAACACAGTTCATCGTTTACAGTTTTATTTATTTTTATTTTTGTTTTCTCGTATATCATGCGCGACCAAACAGTACCGGCTTTCAAATATATAAATTATCATATTACGCTGCACTCTTACTAGGCTTATTTCTGTCTTTGTTCAATCCGATAAACGAAACTGTTTACTTCGTTTACCGGACTGAACAGAGACATACAATGAATATTTTATATAAAACGATAATGCTACCTAGTGTCTCAAATACCATTTAGAATTCTATAGAGGACGGATTAAAAAAATATGGGAGTAAAAAATATCGTTCAAATAAATTAGTGGGTAATTTTGCTTCGTAAAGAACAGAAAAAAAAAAAAAAATTTGTAACCAAATTCAGATTTTTGTTTTTATTTTTTTTTATTTTTATTTTTTTTCTATTCTGCAGGTATATCTTCTGACGATTTAGTCTTATTTAAGGTAATTACAGCGTCGCTAATTTGCGAAAAAAAAAAAGAAAAAAAATAATAAATAAATAAAATAAAATAAAAAGAGAGATACGCCATATTCAATTTTGGTACAATCAATGTAAAACGAAATTTTGCTAATTATTTATCTATGAGAAAATAAGTGAATAATAATCTTGTAGTTTTAATGAATATACATAAACATTTCATAATCTTTCCCTCGATATTATTCATTAATTATTTATTTAATATATAAGGCATATTACTATATATATATTATAGAAGTTAAAACTTCGTCAGATTTATTTCGCAACTAGCTCTGCTTCTAATTACACTTATTGCTACTTCTCACGGTCGCGAAGTTTCAGAAAAATTTTATATGGGTAGATATTGTTTATCTGAGAAGGTAAAAAATAAAAATAAAATATTAGGTATAGGTGTTTTCCAATTCATATAATTTGTTTATTTGAAAATTGATATTGAGCATATTAACAATTGATATTCAACATGATGATCACTAATTATTATTCATCCGACGCAATGATTGTTGATAAATTTAATTTCGTTTTATTTGTAAAGAACTTTTTTCTATTTTTTTTCTTCTCGTTTTCTCGGTTTCTTCAGATATATCGGATTATTTGAGAAAAAAAAAAATTAAAAAATGTATTATGTATATTTATGTATATACGCGTTGCGTTAATCATTTCTAATTAAATACAGAAGGTCTTTCGCATACATACGTATATAATATAGTATATACATATATATTGCATATAATATCTTTACAGAGTTTACATCATATCAAATAATGACTATATACGAAATAAGGAAACCTTAATAATCAAACTGAGAAAATATATCATATGAGGAGAAGACGATTTGAGACAACTGGATTACTCCTCTAGATCCAGGTCTCCTAATTCTTCTTCTAATCCTTCCAAATCTTCGTCCGTAAATAGATTCTCGTTTATAGCCAGTGCCGTCGCACCTTCGCCCAGGATAGTTACTTCTGTAAGTATAAATATCGTTTATATTCACAAGAGACAAGATTTAAACTTAAATCTCTAAAATTCAAACTCCAAAGCTGTTATTCACCTGTTGTTTCTCCGTTAGTTTGAGGAGCTGCGTTGTTAGCTTTGAGCCGATCATCTCCGGCCACAGTGATTCCATCTGTGTCTGCTTCAATAGCATCGTAAACAAGCTCGTCCATATTTAATTCCCTATATTGTATTCCTCCTTCTTCTTCTTCGTCGCTTAAATCGTACGATGCAAAGGCTTCGTCTCCATCTTCGATGCCTATGTATAAAAAGAAAAAAAAAAAAAAAAAAGGATACGAGATTAATCTCTTCATTAAATTTCCTACCGTCTGAAACCTACCATCACCAACTGCCAGCAGAGGATTAAAGCTGAACATCTCACGACCCGAGATACCGACTTGATGACCAGCCTTGTAATCGTTGCGACGTTTTTCCTCGTCTTTTACAGCCTGTTCTGCCTTTTGTTTCAATTTCCTTTTCTTCCAAGCCAAGAAGCTGTTTAGAGTGATTTTCGTCTATTTGGATAAATCAATGGTTGGAGTTAAAAGGAAACCGGGAATTGAACTAATAGCTAATCCTTTACTCTATTACCTGGTTTGGACCCAAGTTTGCTCTTTCTCTCTCTATCAAATCCTCCAACGATATTTCATCCTTCTTATCCTCCTTTTTCTTGTCTTTTTTCAATACAAATCCTGGCGGCAGTGCGTGTCTATAAATACATTTCAGCCCCGAAGGACATTCCCAGAACCAACCATACTTAGACTTCTCTACAGCTTCCAGGAAGTGTTTGCAAATCTGTAAATGATGAAATACAAGAGATGTTAGATATCTCAACAGCCTTTCGTCTCTCGTATCAAAGTCCAAAAGCTCACAATGTCCGTTGTAGCCTTGTTAGCTCCAGTAGCTTGTTTCTTCTCCACTACTTCCTTGAGTTTATCTTCATCCCAGTTGTCCATTGTGTCACCTTCCTTGTCCTCGTCTCCGTCATCTCGCATGTCGCAATATAATGACCGCTTCTCTGCCTTTCTTTCTATTTCCAAATCGTGGGAGAACTTGCACTTGTCTCCTTTGGTGCATTGACCCTGTTTGAAGAACGCGCATATCACAGACTTCGGGTCCGTTCCTAGAATTGATAAAAGGTGAATAAAAAATGAAGCAAGGGTGATTGTTTACACCCAACAAGTAGTCGCACATTACCTTTCGGCACTTTCTGCGCCTGAACAGGCTTGAATATAAGGGCCAGTTCCTTCTGCTCATTGAGCTTCTTCTCTTTCTCCAATTTCTTGGTAGCCGGATCATCGACCTTCCTCGGATTAAGACCACCAGTTTTAACCTGTTTTTCAACCTGTTGTATAAACTTCTGTTGTTTTGCGCCCTTCTTGTTTTTTATACCAAAAGTTTTGTCCTGTAACATAGAAAAACAATCGTAAAACATCGGCGCTTCAAGTCTTCTTGACGTGTCGAGTGATTTTAGAGAAAGAAGACTAAAACTGGGCTTGGGAATCGGTGACATCACTTCGTTCAAGCGATGTTGTATGTAACTACTATAAAAGGATACCGTTTGGCGCTGTGAACGTTCAAATTTAGAATGAAGCAAATTCTGTAGTCATTAGAAAAATTTCTTGACCTCTTTGCCAGACTCATTAACCGTGTAGAGAAGAAAAGAGAAAAAAAAAAACCACTAGGTATTATGGATGTGATTATTATCAGCTTCAATATTTCATCAAGCTTACGTTATGATCGGGTGTGTTCACGCTCTGTCTTAGAGAATTCGGAATTCGTTCATTATATGAACGCGCATAGCAGCCAAGTAGATCAAGTAGTCACATCATGTGAGTCCAAAGACAGCCTAAGGTAAAATGATATAGATACAAAGGTACAGCCTTACTATACAAGTATCTCTTAATACTTTATGCACAGATGAGTAGAGTTACGATAGATATTACGAGAATTGTATGTAAGGTGTGTAAAAATGATAACATCTGGTGATGATGATTAAAAAAAAAGTGGGAATGAGAATATATTGAGTAAGAAATGATCGATAGATCATTTTTCGGAAAATTTATTTTTAAATTTTATCGCATGCTTCTTTTTTTTTTTGTCTTTTTTTTTTTTGGTTCTTCTGGTCTGACGGTACTCACCTCTATCACTTTTTCTTTCTTCTTTAACTCAGTTTTTTTACTCGGGGCCGGAGCCTTTTTGGGCGGCATGTTCGATCAATTTTTCACTATTATTATTATTCACGAATTATATTATGATAATGTATAATAAATATCAGGGAAATTTTATCGCGAAATTAAACAGCTGACATTTTATATGCTATGCTGTCCGAGCACGGAATAATACGAATCTAAACGGAACGAGCCACCTGGTAGACCGCCGAGAAAACGCGGACGGATAGTCTGTCCAATTTTGGGATATTTTTAACCATTGACTATAACTACTCCAACTACTATAGAAAGACGACTCGTATTTTAATTTGTACTTTGTACTTTGTAGCGCGCCAATGGAATGTTTTAACTAACTTTTTACCGATTTTGTTCCACTCTGAACTAACTTGTTTATTACCGTTTTATACGCCGATTTTCAGATACAAAAACGATTTTATTGATCGGATCTATTGGAATTGACCAATAATGGTATATAAGCACTTTGTTATCGACGCATGTTCGAAACGAATTGTTTTGATAGGATTTTTTTTTTTATAAACGAAATCAATCTATACTTTTAAAAATGTTTATTCCTCGTGTATATTTTTCAGTGTAATACAATGTTATTGTACTTACAATCTGATTGTAAGTTATAACAATGATTTGAAAAATGGATAAAACGCAATATGACACATATAATATGAAATAAAAGATATTTTAACTAATGCATAACTAATTATTTCTTTCAATATCGTTTACAACGCGAGTAATTGCTTTTGAAACGATTGAATTTCTCGTAATAGTCCAGCCAAACGGGTAGCAGTAGCAGGTTCACGGGCATTTGCCGAAATACCTTTACTCCTCGTGGCGAATATTTGCATTGGATTTGTCATTAATTTAGTTCGCATATGTCCTAAACGGGGAACCATCACTGGACTCGATGGATTGTTGCTTGTCGCGATACAGACGAAACTGTTCTTTCCACGAATCGAATGGACTTGTTGTTTCAGATGAAGAACCTAGAGAGAAAAATAGAAAACAATATCTCTAATACTATACTGAATTCTCTAAAGTCGATAGTTTTATTCGAACACTTAATGTAAGAATTTGCATCAACCGTTGCTTTGATTTTCGATATTTGGATCTCTATTTGTTCGGAAAAGAAAGCTCTAGGTCCGATGAACAGATAATTTTTTGATATTGCAAACATGACCTTAGCAGAGGCGTTTTTCACTCCTGGGATTGAAAAGTGCGTATTATTGTACTCCGCACATGCGCATTAGCTTTTAATCCGTGTTGTTATTGTATCTAGTCTCTCTCTCTTCCTTTAGAGACTTATCGCTCTTACGAGCATGTAGTCGAATTGTATCTAGTCCGTCTACTTTGTGTACCGGATCGAGCATAACTGATAACACATGCTTTTCTTGTATAAAGTATAGTGTGCACCAAGGAGGCAAGAGGTCTTCTTACGCTGCTAGCGTTCAGAAAAGACCTACTTTCGCTCCTCAGTGCAGAATGTACTATTAACTCACTTCTTTATAGAGGCCAACAACAGCGTTAATTTCTTCCTCCTTGGCATTAAGTTCCTTCTCCAGAGCTGCTGCCTGACTTGTTATTGATTTGTCGTTAGAAGTTGCTGCTTGTTCTTGTAGCTTTTCATAAGCTCTGTAAGATTCCAGAAGCTACATTGATCATATTAAAGCTCAACAACTAAAAGACCACAACCATCCTGCAGCGTTAAGATGGTTGTTATTATCAATCACTTAACGTACATGTTTAGCTCTTCAAACTGGTCGTGAAGGTTTATCAACACTTCTCGAATTCCCTTCGCATTATTAGACACATTCTCCACTTGATTGTACTGATTATCTCCAATGTTTATTTCTTCCTATTACATTCGTGATTAGGATTCAACGTCTGCACTTACATCAATGATTATTCTAACAGCGAGAAGATCAATGGAAACAAAAGAAAGCTTAATGACAAAGCAAGCAATGATCCATCGATTTGTTCTTTTCCCATTCGTTATGAAAAACTTAAAAATTATAATTTACTTGACGCTCTCTCAGTAGAGCGCTAGCAGTCAACGTAGGATTCCCCGTAATGCTTTTTCTTGACGTATATTGTTTCAACATTTTGTTATAACTTTTGCTCTTCTTTGGACAGCAGATACATCCGCTTTCCTGTTGCTGTAAGCAGTTTTTTTCCCCAGGCATATCCTGCATGAAAATACCATGTTTTAATGCACCATTGATTTTTCAAAAGCATTATTTCACCTCATCTTCTTCAACCAAAGAATTCGGCGATGTTTTTTCATCAGAATTAGTTCGCGTGGTAGGGATTAAATGCATTTTTCCTGTTTGCGCTGTCAAGCATCCTGCGTATCTAGACTTGATACTATCATTCACTGATGTTGTACATTCTGTTCGAGTAGTCTTTGGTCTTTCACAAGAAACAAAATTGTTATGTCCACTCAGTATTGTACTCTTTGGTGATTTTGGACTGTAAGTCGAGTCGTTAATGCGATCTAAAAGCATCGATGTCGGCTTAATGCCCTTGCTCATTTTGCGAATCAATAATGGGGTCATTCCACTCGCCATTGGTTGCCTGGTCTTCATTATACTCAATACCTAGAGATGATTAAACTTGATATTAGAGATCTTTGTTTGTTGTTTTAGCTTTGTGTAGATCATCTCTTCCATTATTGGTATCATACTATGTTAAATAAATCAATAAGACTGTGCGTAATCAAATGCTGACAAATAGTAACATACTTGTTGGATATTTAGACCCAAATTATGGCTGGGTGTAACGGAAGTGCTAACAACGAAAGGGATATTCCTGAAATTGAATCTATTGAAATAAGATCTGTTGACTTTCTTCAGCTTCGACGCAACTGTTGGTTGTTCGTAATTCCTTGTTATCGTAGGATCATAATATCGCGATGGATGAGGAGCAGAACAGCAGTGTACTCCTAATCCATTAGAACCTTGGAGTGCACAACTCTGGGTCATCTGACTCCCCAGCGAGAATCCTTCATTATGATTTTGATCAAGCGTTTCCCTGACAACAAAGTTTCAACATTTTTTTAGGATTGTGACTTACTTTTTCTCCTATAATTCATTACCTTGCGTTATTCTCTTTCCGAAAAGTCTTCCGATCAGAAATAAGACTTTCTTGCTGATTAGCGAGCTGCTGTTGCTGTTGATAAGTTACGGCAGAGCATGTCTGTGCAGGTCCGTCTTTTTTCAATAGCGCATTATTGTTTCGCAGTTTATCTGCAGCCTCATGCTTCGAGTGTTTACTTGATGTGGCTGAAATACTGCCACTCCCACCCTCCACAGCATTGTTATGATAGATTTCAACAACTTCGCCTCTTGTACTTCGAGGCAGATGTTGAATAGGTGCTTGAAACTGATGGGGCATGTGTGTGGCTGATGAATATCCTGCGCAAATTATTTAAAATCTTTAAATTGACGCATTCACTCTTGCTAAATCAATAATAAGATGGAATTTTTGAACACAATTATCTCTTCACAGTGTACCCTTTTGTTTTCGCTTCTTTGAATCCCTTCTATCAGTCAAATTGGCTTCCTTAGTCGTGACGGTATTCTTTGAATTGGCACTCCTCAACTTTCCCTTCTTTCTTTTACACTTATTGTTAGATGTTACCGACAATGTATCTTCGTACTTTGAATTCACATTTTTTTTTACCGACGTACCACCGTACATATTTGTCCGTGGCTTTTTCTCTACTTTGGTGTTTCTCCTGCGTTTAACAATAATCGGGGCACTGTCCATACTCTCTGACAGTTTTAACACCAATTCCTGCTTTATGGTGTCTTTTTTTTGCCGCGCAAGCCCGTTTCCATTACATTCAGAATTATTCTCAGAGATATAACGACTCGTTAGATTCCTGGCAGTTGTCGAATCGTTTTTTAAACGCGCAGAGTAGTTGATGGGATGATGTAAGGCGGTTGCATCTTCGATATCATGTTCTTCATTTGTCTGTAAAATCTTGAGAGGCATTATACAATGAAAGTTAAAAATTACGAGCATAACAATCGATCATCCTGTTAGGTCTCAATTCTAGCAACTATTTTTTGATTTGCTGCTAACAAACCCAATATTATTACTTCAGGTATTTCAAGCGAGTTTCCAGCTGTTGTTTCAGATGCAAATATTGACATGGGTTCTGGAGCAGCCGATCCCAGCATTATATGAACTTTTCGTATCTGTTTAGTGTGTCTGCATTCTGCAGATATACTTTCAGGCTCCTCCTCTAGAGTTGCAAAACATCTATCGATAACTATTGGCGTAATATTTGGAGATTTTGAAGACGCTCTTGGAGATGTGTGAAAATCTAAAGATTTTTAATTGTTATAACCGATGGTGCCGTTCTATTGAAAAAAATACTCACACATATGACTGTGAAATTAGATAGAAAATTCTCATCTCGTATGTAATACAATGTCTTTCAATGTTACCAATGACGAAAACAAAGAGTAAAACAGTAAATCTCTTTACAGTTAGTTTCCATTCCATTGATACCTTTATTAAGTATCATGTCAGCAATGATTAAAACTATATGTTTGTTTTCCTCGAGCAATGATCCAATCAGCAATTGACTACAAATAAGATAAACGGTTTTTTTGATTCACCAGCATCTAATTCCCTGCTGATTTCTTGCATCTTGTGTATTTCCTTTAAGAATTGATAGTACTTCACGTCTTCTACAGTAGTATTCACATTATCCTGGCAATTTAGTTCCTTTTCTTCGACAAGCTCCTCAACATCTCCCCGAGGCGACGATTGAGTAGATCTCTTAGGCTCAGTTTGAAGACAAGGCAATTCAGTCGTTTGGATCAATTCTTCGGAACACGGCTGTACCCCTTGATACAACATTTTCATATAATCTAGCTGGGATTTCAAAGATCCGCATCTTGTTTCTGCAACTTCCAGTTGCTGCTCCAGCTCTAGATAATATAATATCAAATTGTCAAATTGTAGACAATTGTTGTAAACACTCATCAATTAAGGATGTTCAGTGGCTTGGGAATCCCAGATTTTTATTTTTGTATCTAAGTCACAAGGAATTTCGAAACGGGAAATATTAAAACTCGAATTGCGCGCTCTTTTGCTCTTAGGCGGAAGAGGAAACGCTGCTGGAGAGATTGGATCACTAGTGAAATGTAGTTTTTTTAAATCAATATTTTAGGCGATTAACCTGTTAATCTTATGTCTGGACCGCTTCTGGTCATCTTTACGCCACTTTCATCATAGTTGTTATTACCTGTGTGAAAATTGTTCTAAATTATATACGTTCAATAATTGTGTTTAAACGGAGCGTAAGTATCATGACTTTTTGGCGATACATTTGAAATGGTTATTTCATAGCACACATTCAGTTTGTGTGATATTGTTTATTTATTTACCAAATGTCCATTGCTCTATTTTATCATCTTCCATGATAATATCAATCAGTTTTTGATAGATTAAAATCGGCTGATACCCATAGAAACTCTATTATAATCTGTATAATAACAATTTGAAATATTGGGCTATAAAAATTGGCGCTGACCGGAAATGTATCCAGCTTAGCGGTAAGAATGGATTATTTATATTATTTTAAATCTAAGTATTGAATTATGTAAATTTTTCACAGCAAAATAAATAGATAAATAAATGTATAAAACCGCACGAGACTAAAAATAGTTCGTAGGTTACGGTATTTAAACTGATTACGTTTCCATGTCACTTATCGTTCGTTTATTATTTATTAACTTTCGTTCAAACAAGAGACGTTCCCGCCAATTATACGCGATCTTTTAATACAGCAGTTGTCAAACCCGACAAATAATCATCATTCGAAGTAAGACGAAGCAGCCAATCACCTAGTTATAACAAAAATTTATTCCTGTCAACGATAGGACGCCATTGGTTGCCTCGGCTCGACGTCGCCGTGATGTCGCCTCATTATTTGACGCTGTGACGCTCAACGCGCGTTTCATATGGTTTCAGATGAACACAGATCATAGCGTCAAGCGTCGAATGAAAAGGTGCCTTAAAGCATGTCGTAGTTGCTCCAGCTCCAACGACACATCTACGATCTGCCGGTTCAACACGTGTCGAGTAGCGTATTATAACCTCAATAAACCGTGCGGTTTTGTGTACGACAAACGTGTTGCTTTTTAAATGTAATATCTAACATCACAGCGTGTGCCGTATCAGGCAAAATGTTTATAGAAAATTTGAGAATCTATTGCGCCCGTGATGAGAGCCGAAAGAATAAGTTCCTCCGATTTCTCAATCTTAAAGTAAATAGACACGATCTTGGTTATACATTACTCTTTATAAACGACAATTATCACTCGATTGATAGTCTTTAAAGATAAGTCCGCCTAGTTTTAGCCCAATAATTGAACAATCGAAAAATAAAAATAATACAACAATGTTGTCGTTTCGTATTTATTACAGAATCCAAACCAAATTGAAAACGATGAAATCGTCGAACTATTATGCGAACAGTTAATGAAACCAGACAACACTCAAGATGTTGCACACCACTTTCCTGAAATCTTATTACTCCTTTTATCAACTGCCATTCCAACGGACAATTTCTCAACTCATAATGAATCAAATCCTGAAGATATTCATAGATTGAATTGCATTGTATTGGGAAAATTGGTCGCTAAGCATCCAGATGTTCTTGGGTGAGTAATGGCATCTATTATCTTTCACGATAGAAACTATTCCCTTGTTTTTCTTTTACAAATTATTTATTCACTTATCCAGCTTCGTTTTACGCTACTTTGAACATAATCCTGCTCCGTTTGAGCCGATGAAAGAAAATGACAAGACTAAAGTTAAAAGGCCAAAACTTAGTCGTCTGAAATTTGAGATCGCCAAGGTCTCGGACTTAGATGTGGTTACAACATGTTATAACATCTTAAGGAGCGCACCCCATCATTTTAAATCCAAATGGAACTGGTCGATGTTTTACAAGTACCTGAGGAGCGACGAGGAAGACACTAGATGGTAATTGGATCAATTGTTGATATGCAACTTGCAAGAAAGTGGAGAAAAAAATACGATTTCATTCACTGATTTTTAGAAATTTCACAAGGTTTTAGAATCAGAGTGTTTTAGACCGCAACTCAAGTTGCCTCGATCCCTGAAAGATTAATAAAGACAGAAATAGAAAACCCGCTTTCAAAAAGTAACTAATGCTAATCAATCCGTAATAAGATTCTTTATTATTTTTCAGGATTGCTTTAAAATGCATAGGCATAGTTTTAGACATGTCTGAATCGTTGTTTATCAACTGTGCCAAAACTCTGTATAAAAATTTTGAAAAATTTCTGATAAACTGCGAGGGAAAATCTGAAATTCGGACAAAAGCGCCCGCAATATCAGTCCCAGAAGTAACAAACATCGCGAAAGACAATAGCTGCGTGACATCGATCGGTGGAATATTGCTACCAGTACTAAGCTCGAAAGATAAAGAGAACTGCAATAGTTTAGTTCCTGTTCCTTCGATGGAAGATAATCTCCGGAGTTTAGCTCTGGCCGTGGCTTCGAGGAAATGTATTTGTCTTCAGGGCCCCGTAGGGTGTGGTAAAACAGCGCTGGTTGAATACCTGGCCAAATTAACCGGCCATGGGCCTTCAAACTTCATCAAAGTTCAGTTAGGAGATCAAACAGACTCTAAAATGTTGCTCGGTACATATAGATGCACTGATATACCAGGCGAGTTTGTTTGGCAGCCGGGGGTTCTGACACAGGCTGCAGCTGCTGGAAAATGGCTGCTTTTAGAAGACATTGATAGCGCAGCTCTAGATGTGGCTAGTGTCTTGAGTAGCTTGATAGAAACCGGAACGCTCTCCGTACCCGGATATCGAGACACGATATACGTTAGGAGTGATTTCCAGCTCTTTCTAACACAAAGATTGATCACTACGTCGACGGGTGTCTCCAAGCAGTCTTCGGGGGCTTCAAATCTGCTTGAAAAAAACTGGCAGCAGATAAGCGTCGAGCCGTTGTCGAAAGCGGAACTGGTCACAG
Source organism: Tenthredo notha (assembly GCA_914767705.2). Classification (NCBI taxonomy): domain Eukaryota; kingdom Metazoa; phylum Arthropoda; class Insecta; order Hymenoptera; family Tenthredinidae; genus Tenthredo; species Tenthredo notha. The sequence continues at coordinate 5,384,694 of OU611916.1, forward strand.
TGGTGCAAACACTTTTTCCAGCCCTTAGCACCGTAGCGAGTAGAATGGTGGACGTATTCCTGCTATTCTCAATGGGTAATCATCGCTCTGAAACCGAAACAGAGGAACGTTTGCCGATCAGAACTGGTCGGCTCACTTCGACCAGAGATTTAATGAAGTGGTGCAACCGGGCGATAGTCGACTTTGTCGTTTCCTCGCCGGAATCTGCTTTAAGAGTCTTTCAAGATGCAATCGATATATTTTGCTGCTCCGTTTCCGATCAGGGTAATCTTCCGCCAATATTAAGGCCCAAATTATCAAGCTATGCGATCGTGGTGACTTACGACTTTTGTTTATTCCAGGAATGAGGCTCAGCCTGGCTACGTCGATAGGAAATACACTTGGAATAGTCAAAACTAAGGCTGAATATTTCTGCAACACTCATAAGCCCTCGGTGGATAAAAATTCTGACCATTTTGTAGCAGGCAGAGCAAAGGTTATCTGCAAAAGATCGATAATGCCAGAATTTCAGCCCAAAAAATCAAACTTCTCATTCACTAGACCGTCGACTTGTTTACTTGAGAGAATAGCATGCTGCGTAGCGAGAAAAGAGCCAGTTCTTCTCGTAGGAGAAACTGGTACAGGAAAAACAAGCGCGATACAATTTTTGGCAGAAAGTACAGGGCACAGATTAACTGTTATAAATATGAACCAGCAAAGCGAAAGCGCGGATCTTTTGGGGGGATATAAACCGGTGGATATTAAATTCTTGATCACACCGATCAGAGAGGAATTCGAGCTCTTATTCAGGTCGTATTTCGCCGTTGAACCAAACAGGAAATTTTTGGACCACGTTGCAGCTTGCTTTAATCAAAACAAGTGGAAAACGTTGGTAAAATTGATGGCGCACAGTAGTTTAGCCGCTATTAAAAGACTTAACAAAACTATGGACGATATCGGCATCAAGACTGGTTCAAAACGGCAAAAAGCGCAGAGAGAAAAGTCCGTAGCCGACAAAAGCAGCCTTCAGACTTTAAAGAAGTGGGAAAATCTATCGCTGAAATTGAACAAGCTCGAATCTCAAGTGAAAACTCTGTTTTCCCTGGCTTTCGCGTTCATCGAAGGCAGCCTTATAAAAGCCCTGAAGAATGGCTACTGGGTTTTGCTCGACGAAATAAACTTGGCAAATGCGGAGACCTTGGAGTGTTTATCAGGCCTTTTAGAAGGCTCGTGCGGATCCCTGTCTCTCATAGAACGCGGGGATAACGAGGAAGTGAAAAGGCATCCAGACTTCACACTCTTTGCTTGTATGAACCCCGCTACAGACGTGGGAAAGAAGGAGCTTCCAGTCGGGCTGAGAAATCGATTCACAGAATTGTTCGTAGACGAGCTTACCGAACAGACCGATTTGCAGCTCTTAGTCGGATCGTATCTCAAAGAATTGCTGCTTCCCCCAGCAAGGCAGGAAGCTATTGTTAAATTCTATCTAAACGTGAGGAAAGAGGCTGTTCATTCTCTCTCCGACGGTACAGCCCACAAGCCTCACTACAGCCTGAGAACTTTATGCCGTGCTCTAAGCGTTGCGGCATCAAATCCTTGCGGCTCAGTCCCTAGGTCTTTGTACGAGGCTTTTTCTCTCAGCTTTTTAACGCAGTTAGATTATGCCTCGTATCCTATAGTCCAGAAAATGATAGCCAAAGCCATATTGGACAACAGAGAGGTCAAGGCTATATTGGGCTCGCCGATACCCAAACCGAAATGCAATATCGATGAAGATTTCATCAGTTTTGAGGGGTACTGGGTTGTGAGAGGAAATTTGGAGCCGGAAATACCCAGCAATGTAAGAACTCGACTTTCTTCTAGCCAATGGTACTTTTACGCTGATTAAAACCAACTTTTGATACTTTTTTTCACAGTATATCCTGACCGAGTCTGTTAGAAGAAACCTGAAGGACTTGGTCCGCGTTGTATCGATTGGAAAAATGCCCGTCTTACTACAGGGAGATACTTCTGTAGGAAAAACGAGCCTCATTACATATCTAGCTAAAGCCTCTGGCCACACTTGTGTTCGTATCAATAATCACGAGCATACAGACCTGCAGGAGTATGTCGGAAGTTATGCTGCCGATGATAATGGCAAATTGGTATTCAAGGAAGGGGTTCTGGTCGAAGCGATGCGCAAAGGTTTGTGAAAAGGCCTTCCTGAAGGAATTTCTCAACTTCTAGATTTCGTCGACTGGTTTTAATGCATTTCTATTCATGTTTTCAGGATTTTGGATCATCCTAGACGAGCTCAACTTGGCTCCTAGCGACGTTCTCGAAGCCTTGAACAGAGTCTTGGATGATAACAGGGAGATATTTATCCCCGAAACGCAGCAGACTGTTAGAGCGCATCCTAACTTCATGCTCTTTGCTACTCAGAATCCTCCGGGTTTATACGGTGGTCGGAAGGTGAAACATGATTGATTGTCTTTTCAATGAAGGGATTTAGAATCCCAGTATAATCGTTTTTCCTTAAAATCGAAGCAATCAACTACGAGAAGTCTCTAGCGTTTGATATTCTCTTCAGGTTTTATCCCGGGCCTTCAGAAACAGATTTGTCGAGTTACATTTCAACGACATACCTCCCAATGAGCTGCAGATTATTTTACACGAAAGATGCAGTATGCCAGATTCATATTGCAAACAGATAATAAGCGTTATGACCGATCTTCAAATAAGGCGTAAAAGCACAGCAGCTTTTGCTGGCAAGCAAGGTGCGCAAGTATTATTTCACCTTGGTCGCAAGTCTTAAGCGCAGGAATACCCGCTTTCGATAAACGACTCACATCGTTTTACGAAATCCACATCAAACGATCAAACTTTACCCCAAAACTCAACACAATTACAGGTTTCATCACTCTAAGAGACCTCTTCCGTTGGGGCGAACGATACCGACTAGCCCCAGATGTTGGAAAGCGCTTGTACGATTGGAGTCAGCACTTGGCGGACGAGGGGTACCTAGTCTTAGCAGCCAAGGTCCGAAAGCGTGAAGAAGCCGATGAGATTAGAGAAGTCATAAAGAAACATTTGAAGAGGGACGTGGATCCGAACACCCTGTTTACTCTGAACGCAGATACTTCTTCCGTGACGAGATTTATACTTGAAAAAGTAATGGCTAAAGGCGAACAGATGTTTTCGCACATTGTATGGACCTTTCACATGCGTCGACTCGCTGTTCTCGTTGGTAAAGCTTATCAATTTAAAGAGCCTGTTCTTCTGGTCGGAGAAACTGGCGGCGGAAAAACAACTATTTGTCAAGTTATCGCTGCGGCTAGTGATCAGAAACTTTACACAGTTAATTGCCACATGCATACAGAGGCTGCGGATTTTATCGGGAGTTTAAGGCCCGTTAGAAATCATAGCGACTCTGAGAATCAAAAGCTTTTCGAATGGGTCGACGGACCGCTTATACAGGCCATGTTGAGCGGCGATCTTTTCTTAGCCGATGAAATTTCTCTGGCTGATGATAGCGTCTTGGAGAGACTCAATTCGCTTTTAGGTAAGATTGATGGGAACGTAATTAAGCAAAAGCACTTATTCCTTGGAAAATACTCTATTCAAATTTTGGTTTTATTGCAGAACCTGAGCGTAGCCTTTTGCTGACTGAGAAAGGCACGGATTCTGTTAATGAGAATCAAGACGATCATACGATCGTGGCTAACGAGAGATTTCACTTTATTGGTGAGTTTTTATCATCGAGTGAATCGGTCCATGAAATAAGTTCTTCTCCGTTTTACTGTAACGACGTTGATTCTAAATAAGAAGAATGATATTTCCTTAGGAACGATGAATCCGGGTGGCGATTATGGAAAGAAAGAATTATCCCCTGCCTTGCGGAATCGTTTTACTGAAATTTGGTGCGAAGGTTGTAATCAGAGAAACGATTTGCAAGCTATAATCGAACACAATTTGATCGCCAACACCACCGTCGATAGTAACTCGGTCGCTGTTCTAATGCTCGACTTTGTTGACTGGCTGACGTCGTCTGATGTTGGAAAGAGGTTCACAATCAGTATAAGAGACATTCTCACATGGGTTGATTTCATCAATGTCTCTACCGACGAGAAGAATCAGATCTCTCGGTTGAAAGTACGCGAAGCTTATTTGCATGGCGCGTTTTTAACTTATGTAGACAGTCTCGGGTCCGGTTCAACCGGAATGGAAAGGTACAAGAAATGAAAACTCACATTAATATCCATGCGTTCTCCAAGTTCGACACTAAAAAATCTAAAATTCCAGCGCGGAGAAGCTCGAAGAATTCAAGGAAAGTTCGCAGCAGTTTTTAACTGCACAGATCGAGAAAGTCTTCGGCAAAGAACCAGCCGATGAGTCATTGATGGAAACTGATGAAGTAACGGCCGAAAATAGGGAACAGAGCTTCGGGATTAGGCCGTTTTTCATACCGAAAGGACCCAGCGTGATTCAAGGCAAAGAAACGTTCACATTCACTGCCCCAACCACCGGCTCTAACACAGTAAAATTACTGCGTAGTTTACAGCTGCGTAAGCCCCTGCTTTTAGAAGGAAGTCCTGGGGTGGGAAAAACCAGCCTGGTATCAGCCCTGGCCAAAGTATCCGGCCACAAATTGCTGCGGATAAATTTGAGCGAGCAAACTGTGAGTAAGGATTCTAGGAATCTAAATAATTGCAAAACTTGTTACGGTTACAAAGCGAAAAGGGCCGCGCTCAATGCAATTAAATAATAAAATGTCTTCGATCAATTTCTAGGATGTTTCTGATCTATTTGGCGCTGATCTACCAGTTGAGGGAGGTAAGGGTGGCGAATTCGCTTGGAGAGATGGACCCTTTCTTCAAGCCTTGAGAGCAGGACATTGGATATTGTTGGATGAGTTAAATTTGGCCTCTCAGTCAGTATTGGAGGGTTTAAACGCCTGCTTGGATCATCGAGGAGAAGTTTATGTACCAGAATTGGGAAAAACATTTTCTGTTAAGGCAGGAACGAAGCTATTCGGTTGCCAGAATCCGCTCAGACAGGGTGGAGCTAGACGAGGACTACCTAAATCATTCCTGAATCGATTTACACAAGTGCGTGTCTGATTCTGTTCCCATAATTCCATGCATTTCTCCATCATTCATTATCAATATCATAATCGTTTTGGCATTTTAAAGGTTTTTATAGATGCCTTATCGGACACAGACCTAAAGTTCATAGCTGTATCGCAGTTCCCCGAACTTCCCGAAGACCTGCTTTCTCAGATGGTTGAATTCAACTCGAAATTAGCTTCTGAGGCAGGTGTAGTATGGGGATATCGTGGCTCTCCTTGGGAAATGAATCTCAGAGATATAGTCAGATGGTGCGAAGCGACTATCCAGACATCGGAGACAAGAAATACCGAGCTAGCCCATGCTTACAATCCTGGAAAGTCCGTAGAACTTATCTATGTGGACAGAATGCGAACCAGAGAAGACAAGCTGAGGGTAATTTCAAGGGATCAACGTCCTTTCACGTATTCAAACTGATGACAAAGCGTAGTGAAATTATCAGTTCTCCCTCACATTATTTTCACTTATAATTTCAGGTCAGGGAATTATACACAGAACTGTTTTCCCCAAGAGAATATCCGCTCCCTCCTTCTCAGCCTATTCCATACATAACTAAGGACTCGTTTCACCTCGGAGACGCAATGCTTAAACGTAGCAATTCCTGTGTTCACGACGATTCGAACTTACTCGTTTTGAGAAATCAGACCGCGACAATGAAGAGCTTAATCAAGTGCGTTAATATGAACTGGATGTCAATACTGGTGAGCTATTTTTTGATTATTCAATTCCTCGTAGTCGTATGTGTAGTTGATAATTTTTGATATTATAATTTTGCTTTCTTGTATCTCAAGGTGGGTGGAACCGGCTGTGGAAAAACTAGCATTGTTCATCTACTCGCGAAATTGGCTGGTCGTAAACTCAGAACTATTGCAGTTAACTCTACGATGGATACTACGGAGCTGTTAGGAGGATTCGAACAGGTGAGTGAAAGAAAATATTATCTCGTTTTATTTCGAACGTTCGATTTTAAAGAAGCCGAAAACTATGTATGAATATGAAAGCCAATACTGCGACGATATCCACAAGTTTATTCAACTCCATTTCCTTAAACATAGTGGAAATTGACCTAAAGCGATATATCCGATGTTATATAGCGAGAATAATCAAAAAATTTCTACTAATAGACCGTTTAAACTCTGCGAACGATAATTTTCGTTTTTTAATCCTACTTTTTAGCAAGCGGTAATTTTCTTGTCTAACGATGAATTGAATAGTGAAATAAACTCTCTATCTGTGATAAGCGATTGATCTGCTTTTCTATTTATTTCAATTCTGACGTACAGATTAGGAATACAATCATTAATTAATAGTAAAGAGAATGATTTTTTTCCATTACTTTTTATCTCATACTTTATTATAGTATATCTACATTCATTTACATGAATTTCGATTTATAGATTTTCTTCGATATCATTTTAGATCAGTTTTTATTTATTTATTTTTTTCATTATTCTTTTTTTTTTTATAGTATACAATCTTTTTAATAATAATTAATAACAATAATAATAATAATAATATATCAGTTATTAAATACTGGATCTAAATAATTAATATAAACATTTGTTATTTTTGTTATTCTTTTTTTTTATTTTAGCAATCAGTTATTATTTTTATTTTATTTTTTATCAGGCACAATTTATTTATACATTCATTGGTTTTTTTTTTCTTTTTTTTTTAAATTATCTATATACCTATATCTATGTATCTACATATCTATTTATTCTTTGAATTACATAAGAATTTCATTTTTGGAATTGACGCGTATGTAAAGTCGCTACTCTCATTCTCTTCTTTTCCTTTTCTTTACTTTTTTTTTTTTTTTACTTTTCCTATAATTAAAAATGACAATACTACTAGATTTCATCTTATAGATAATCACAATTATTTATACTAGTGGACCATATTTACTTTGTATACCTGATATATGTATATGTAAGAAAAGAGATCGGGGCTGAAAATCAAATGATCTTAGAATTGATTAAAAATTGAATATAATAAATTGATTAGAAAGTACCGTTGATTAAATTGAACAGATTTTTTATTCTTTTTTTTTCGTTTGTATATTAGTAGATTAAGTTATTGGAATCTCTATCACATCAACAAGTTATTAGGAATATTCAAAATTTATATTAAACATTCTTCAGGTGTACACCGCTGATTTATCTTCAATATTGATAACGTCGAAGCAAATATTTATTCATTAATTAGATAATTAGATAATTGTCATTAGTTTCTTTCTTTCTAAATAAAATTAAAAAAAAAACTTAACTGCTATATAATAACACAGTTAAGTTAGACCGCGTATGCATGTATGTATGTGCGTTTATATTTATTTTATCTCTATAATTGTGTGTAAATATTTAAATTTCTATAATTTGATCAAATTATTTTATTACATTGATTATCGCATTTATATTATATTATATTATATTATATTATATACACCCAATTTAGTGCCAATTAGGTAATCAATTATTTGTACATATAAATCATCATCGTCTATATAGTTATCAAATCGTTATATTTTGATCGATGAATATTATTTTATTAATTTTTTTTTTTTACCTGCAGATTGATTATCAATTATATATATTTATATTATATACCCGTATTCAAAGAAAAGAAAAGAAAAAAAAAAACAAAAAGAAAAGGACGACTAATATAAAAACTTTTGAAAGTTTTCTAAACTATTTCCTATGTGTATAATTGAAATTTCTTTTTCGATGATTAATTCTCACAAATTTCTTTCTAACACTACCTATATTTAATTTAATTCAATTTAATTTAATTTAATTGAAGAAATATCAAAAATTCAGATGATATGATGTTATCATACTCTCTCTATCCCAGGTCTTTAATATGGTCGAAAAACCATCGTACAGAATTTATTTCAACTATTCGATTTTTGAGTTAAAGACAATTTCAAACACACGTCTAGTCGTTTAATTGTTTTGTGATTCGGTGGAAGTTATTATTATTATTTTTTTTTGGGCCGCAGCGGGGGAAACAAAAAATGAAGAAAATTAGGGAATATTTACATTCACAAATTATATATTCCTCTTCATTCGCTTATCTAAATTCTAAAGAGCGAGCTATACATTCTTCTATACATATTTATGAATTTTATAAGTGCACCTATATAGTTATATTTATTTGGTTCTGTCTAGAAGGAATTAGTGCCTATTTTGCTTGTCCAAACGGTTTCTGGTTCTAGTGCGCCAAGTCATTACTTTGTGCACTAGTGCGAGAAACGGGCACTTTGCGCACGCAAAAGTCCCAAAATGTCGGATTTCTCGCACTGTAGAAAAAAAAAAAAAAAAAAATAGTATGAGCAACTAGTGCGCCTCGGTGATTCTGGACTCGTGGTGATTGTAATTTCACGCTCGTGCCCGGAATCGCCAACTTTTCGCACTAGTTCCACAATGTGCTAATTTTTCTATACCATAGATATAGTATTGTGGGGTGGGTAATAGTCGTTATAAATGATATTGCACTGAAGTATAATCGTTGAATATAGAAACTAGTCGGTTTATATCTTATATTATATTATGATGAATATTAAATGCTCAAAATATCAACAAGCAATCACAGACACTGGATAATACATTTAAGAACGTGCGTTATATAATTGCGATGTAAAAATGACGATAATCCAATTATACGATCCCCTATCTATTTATCTATCTATCTATCTATCTATATATACGTGTAAATATTAGACAATTATTTATTTATTTTAAAGCGTTTACGCGATTTTGTATAATTACAAATATATTCTCTATATCTATAGGATTGAAATATTTGTTTTCCAAAAATCAGGATATCATATTTTTTATTGTAATTGAAAACAAAGTTTTTGTTTTTTTCAACAATTGCAAAAGAATGGTTTTCTCTGATTTTCAACACTATCTCATATCATTTGATAAAGAAATGAACGAGAATCAGTACATTGTTATACAAGTGCGGTAAGTAGGCAATATCCGACGAAGTTCGTTCGCAGCACGAACCGAAATCAAGAGCAAGAGTGCCGTAATGACACGATACAGATATTGCCTAGCGACAGCACTAGTGCGTAAAGTAGAGTATTCGCGATGCTCGCATGCTCGCATGCGTCAACTCTTCCTTTTTTCCACATTTTTTATATCTTGGGGGGAGGGGAGGAGACTGAAGATACTTAGCAGCAAGAAACCCCCTTGAAACTTAATTATCGGTGTAAAATTCAGTCTGTAAACAATATTTACATTCAATATATCTTATGTATTAAAAAAAAAAAAAAGAAAAAAAAAAAACTTCACCGTATTGCGTATTGCTTTATATACATGATAATATCAGCTAAATTCTAATATCAATGTTTGATTATCTCATAAAACACAATAAAGCCGATACACGTTAACGATATACATATAAAATGAAGAGAATAGAAAAATTAAAAAAAAATGAAAGTTATCGCGATAGAAAATTTTCGCCATCACCACCATTCATTCATTCATTTATTTATTTATTTATTTATTTATTCATTAATTAATGATTTAGTCGAAAATTCAATCGCTTGGTAGATCGCTACTCGTAGGACTTAACGGTGATAAATCGCTGAGTTCTGGTGGAGGCGGTAAAAGTAGACTAGGCCTTCGTGATAATTCTTCCTGGTATAGACTTGTAGTGCTTTTAGGTCTTGGTGGTAAATTCCACGGATCTGGAGGCGCGGTTATAAGATCATCCTGAAAAATTGTAAACATTCTTTCATGCATATAGATCATTGATCGTCGCATTATACATAATGAATTAATATTCACATTTTACGAATCTATCTCACCATAAGCAAGTGTTTAGTTATCGGTGGTAGAGGTGGTTTCAAAAGCGCTATGTCAGTCAAATCGCAACTGTTTGCTGAAAGAGCCAAAGGTGGATCTGGAGGGGATGGTAGATGTAAGGGTGGCTCGTAGCTAGGTGGTTGAACGGATTGTACCGGACTGTTTATAGTTGATCCCAAAATCCATCTAGCAATACCCTCGCAGCATCCGCAACATACGTCTGACATACCTTGTCGTAAACCGCGATGTAACGCGAGGAATAACGCTGGGTTTACAAAAGCGTGAACATAGGCGATGTGCAGTGTTACCTATGACAGGGATGATTTTGGTGATTTTTTTTATTTTTTTCATGTTTATGATCTAATGAAAGGCGAATTTCGTCGATAATCCTATCATATAGCTATTGATGAACAGCTTTTAGATTTGTGATATTGCCTATCCTGATAATGGTTCATCATATCACTGAATTACTAGCTATATCGTTTTTTTTTTTTTTGCTCGATTTACCTCGTATCCCGTTGCGTTTCCGATAACAGGATGGTGCACGAGAGTAACGAAGAATAACGGACCCCAAAAGATAACGTAAGCCGCTGTTATAACTAGGAACATTTTCACCCGTTGTACTCCTTCCCGTTCCATTCTTCTAAGATAATTTCTCATCCTTCGATGCTCTTCTACCGCTCCAGTTCTCTGTTTAATATCAATTGTACAAATATATCATCTATGCTTGTTTATCAGATTAACGAAAAAAATAAAATAAAAAAAAAAAAAAAAACCCTAGACCAGATATAAATAACGACGGCTACTAACTTTTGGCGTTGTTCCATTTCGCGAATTTGGCCCTCCGTTATTGTCAATCAAACCATTCGATCCACCGTGCCCTCCGGTAACGCTAACTAAAGTTGTCACTAATCCGGCTACACGAACCTGAAATTGAATAGGTTTTTTTTTTTTTTCTTTCATTTTCATTTTCTTCCGAGAATATCAGCATCCATTGAAAGTAGAATTAGTCATTTGGTGATAATCTTGCTTCGATTTTTATCTTATCTTATTAAGAAAACGGTTGGGATAAATCGATTGAAAACTTACCGCCTCGACGTTAGCTTTTGTCAAATCTCTGTGCAATTTTCTTAGATGAAATAGAGTCAGCAGTACACAGATAACGTTAATCACAATCCATAAAACGTTCAGTATGTAATGGCGAAATGGTCCGTGAACCAACGGACAACTTGGTGCGTTGTGACCAGTTTCAGTATTTGCGGCTAAAGCACCGCTCAGAAATGTTGGACCAAGATTAATCGTTATACTTGCGAACCATATCATGAAGGTTCCGAATAATACACACTGTGAAAAATTAAGGGATGATTTTTTTCTTTGTTTTTTCATTCAATCCATAATTATTCTATGGCTGATTTTTATTACGATGTTTTTTTTATAAAATTTTAAATAATTTTTTACTGGGTTTGATGAGAATTTATCGAGTTTAATGGGATTTCATCAGATTTTAATAAATTTGAAAAATATCTTTTGGAATTACACCGGGATTTCATGATTTCATTCGACAAAACATTTTCAGAATTATGATATAACATTGGGGAAAAGAAAAAAAAAATTACGTCCTAGTTTCAGACATTTTCTTTCATACGATCGTATTCAAATCTTGTAAAAAAAAAAAAAACAAAAAAAAAGAAAATAAATGGCAAAGTTTATTTTTTCTGCAAAATATGTAAATCTCGAAGGATTTAAAAAGACTTTAAAAATTATTTCTAAAGATTCCAGTGGATTTGTTAGAAGATACGAAACGACTTAGTGAGCGCTTAAACCCCTCGGGAGTAACCCTGAAAAGCTTATAGTTAACACTGGGGTGTATATGTATACTCTCACATGTCTATCAAGTAGTGTGAGTCAACGTGGCTCGACGACTAACACTCAACAACATTAGTAAGCGGTTAGAAAAGCAAGTAAATACATACATATATACATGCATAGTAGTATTTCAACACAGGTAGTAACAGAGTAAATTTTCGACCACTTAAAACTTGTGAGCTAACCGTTAGGGGTGCTTTTAGGGTAATATAGTAACGGCCGAAGACCCTCGGGTCGAATGTTTCGATCTAATTGCAAATTCAGCATCCCCTATGTGTATTGCAAGCCGAATCTTCCCTGCGTTTATACAGGGTAGCTGCGAACTAAGTGCTTTAATTTTAGGGGGTGAATGGGAGGGAGTACTCTGCTATTGGGAATAGTGGTATCTGTTGTGACGTCTGTGAGATACAAGCCATGTAAAAGTAGCGCTAGCGCCTGTGTTTAGGCAGCCAACTACACGGAGGCGGCGTTTGGGCCGTCTGGCGTTATGCATGCATACAACGGTTTTCTACTTCGAAAATCGCTAGAATCATTACCGAGCTTTTAATTAACTCCTTCGGCATGCTGACTTCGTTTGCTAGTGTCTTAGTCGCTCGTATCTGTATAGTTGGCTGCCTAAACGCAGGCGCTAGCGCAATTTTTGAATACCCTGTACCTTACAGGAGTCACATTGGAGATGACTATTCCAAACAGTAGGGTAACAAACGAGATCCATTTAATCATCCCTTAACATGTATTTTACCTGTGGAGAGTCCATTAGAAGTGGTGCTGTTAGGTCAGCTTCTTCATCACTTTCTGGGAATACTGGACTATCGTTTAATACAGTAGTCAGCATATTTACAGTGGATACAGTTACCAGTAAAAGAAATGCGGTTTCTACTAATGAACACTTGTTCACTGGCTGACAATTCAATATGCTTAATCCGAGGGGTAGCAATATTGCCGCTCTTGCACAGTCGACCATTGCTTGATGGAATAGTAGCCCTTGAGACCATCTGCAACTCAAATATATCGTTAGAATATTCCGTATAAATTTCAACCCCCCATTTCCCACCCCAAAAATTCTACTGGTATATACTTGAAGGAATATCAGCACCAGCTTCGGAAAAGGCTCTTTTTAGTCCTGGAGAATAATTTAAGATTTTGTTGATGTTTTCAAAATCGTATAATATATATGGTGAACCTTTTTCGAAGTCAACTGTGCGATAATATTGCAGTGCTCTCAAATTTCTTTTTTATGGAATGTAATAGTACCTATTATTATATACACTACAGTGCAGGTATTCAAAATTTATGATAATATAGGTATAATATACAGTGAGGTTTCGTGGAAAGAGTTCAGTCCAAGCGCGAAGGCGCTGATTTATTTGAATATCGCGCTAGTTATTCTACCAACTTTTTAGTAATATCCCTAGTTTTGCTGTTCGGTTCATTCACTTCGATTCACAAACAAACATAACCTCTTTCTCTGCCACTATTTGCCGCCATTTGTATTTGACAACAATCGAAATCAAATAGCAATCGGAATCTAGGGATATTTGTGGCGAGTCTGAAATTGGCGGCCCTCGTAATATTCGAATGAATCAACGCCTGCGCGCTTGCTCTGGCCTCTTTCCACAAAACCTCACGATATAACAAAGGATAGAGGCTGCAAGAATTGTGACTATCAGATAAAAACAAAAAAAAAAAAAAAAAAAATAGAACAATTATGTTGCATTTTATCCATTTTATATCATTTTCTTATTTATTGATGTAATAATTATTATTAATTATCATAATTCTTGCGTGATTATAGTAATAACGATATATAGGCTCTAGCTTTCAACTGTTATTCAATTATTTACGATATACCATACATATCAAATTAATTAATGAACATACGTAGATATAGGTATATGGAGAAATCTACGGATACAAAAAACTGTTTCAATACGTAATATGTATTATGCGTGTATATTCATTGATGATATACTAATTAAATTAGGTCACAGTTCAAATTGGTATAAGGTATATACGCTAATTAATAATACAGAATGGCAACTGGATCTGATGAAGAAAATTTACTGACATATCAATTTACTAAATGTTTCATCGATAATAATTAGCGTCGTTTTTTGTTTTCTACCTGTTCAGAAATTCGGAAAATATTCTTCGGACGCAAGAAAATCGAGAAAAATTAATTTCATTCCCCTGACATTTCTAGATTTTCTCTCAGTTCTTTTTGCGGTCAGTGGTCAGCAAGTAAATATGCGTAATTACTAATTCAATTACGAAAATTTGTCAGGGAGTTAAATAGTCGTCAGAGAAAAATCGTGAATTGAAATCTTGATAATTGAATCATTTTATGCTAAATCAATTAATTTTTTCTGCAGAGATTTTTGCAGAAAAATTTTCGCGAATTTAACTAGGAGGAATTTTCTTAATAAGATTTAGTGGCCAACCTGTAATTACAAAGGCTTGTCGCAAAAACGGGGTTCATAATATTTAACGTGTACAAAGTACATAACAAAGCCGACATTCTGTCATCTGTATATAACATGATCTATTTATCATGATTTTAAACTTTCAAATAAGTTTTTTTCTTTTCTTTTCTTTTTTCTCTCGTATTTCTGAATAATTGAATTATAATTCTTTTCCTTTTTTTTCTCCTTTTTCCTTGTCGACAAATTTTAATCTATTTCTATATACAGGGTGAATATTCTCCGGGGTCTGATATGGGAGGAGTGTCGTATAGCATATCACTCCTCCCATATCAGACCCCGGAGAATATTCACCCTGTATATATAGGAAGTTAATTAATTTTTTTTATTATTGTTATTTTTAGTTTCTTATCCTTTTATTTGATTTTTTTTTTTTTTTTTTTTTTTTTAATTTTGTTTTATTATTTTTCTCTACGAAGTCAAAAATTTGTCGTAAGTTTAAAACCATGATGATTATGTATGTATGGGTATTAGAATGACAGTTATTTCGAATGGGTTCCAAATAAATAAATTAAGGAAAAAAATAAAATAAACAAAAGATTTGCAAAATTTTAACACTTATAATTTTAATATCAAGGCGTGGTCGACAACCCCTTAATTTTCCCATTTTAATATTAAGATAGGCTTTTCGAATGTTTCAATCAATATTTTTTGCGATAGTTTAATTATTTGTAAAAAAAAAAAAAAAGAAAGAAAAACAAATCCAAAATTGATTGAAAAAAAAAAATACACATTTTTGACAAATAATTGAAAGATTCGAAAAGCCAGTATGTTATTCAAATGGAAAAAAAGTGAGGCACGCCTTAATATTAAAATGAAGGGTTCAAGTTTGGCAAATCTTTATTTTATTCATTTAGAACTCATTGATGTATTCGGAGGGATTTTTTTTGGTTTTCGTAACCAAAATAACTGTCGATCTAATATGGGTATATGTAATAAGTGTTTTCGTAGTGTGAATCGCTTAACTGAACGTAATTATCATTCTACCAAGCGAATTATAGGTATACTATATAAAGTATATATAATATATATTATACAATATATATAATATATATATATATATATAGGAATAGGTATATAGGGGAGAAAAATAGAGATAATTATAATTATAAATAGATATATAGAGAGAGAGATTATATAGACGCATGCTGTGATTTTCAAAAATAGTATAAAATCAAATCAAAATTAAAGGAGAAAATAAATGATATTTTTTTTCTTTCGTATTTACATAGAATTTGTTTTTTTTTTTAGGCATGTCATTTTTTTTTTTATAGTGTCAATTTTACAACAAAGATGAAGGATAAGGCTTGTCGACTTAACTATTTTATAAGTTTATGTTTATCATTTTTATATTGTTTTTTTTTGGCGCTAGATATATATATATTGTTTTTTTTGGCTTTTTTTATGGTTTGTTTGTTTGTTTGTTATTTTTTTTTTTTTTTTTTGCGCCCCTATTTAATTATACTGGATAATGCGTTGATATTTCTCCATTCTTCTCGCTAGCGTTTTAATAGTTTTTTTTTTTTTTGCGCTCCTCCCTTTGAAAAATAACGGTGACTTTAAAAATCAGTTTATTGTATTTTTTTTTTTTTTTTTTTTGGATTTTCGGTATTTTTATTTATCTATATCCTGCCTAGAAATAATAAAGTATTATTAAGGTTATAGTGCATTGCTTGGTAAGATGCTCTCACGATAGCGGTACCAATCTCACGGCGTTAAAAAAAAAAAAAAAAAAACTAGAAATTTGTTATTCTATCTTTGTCTTTTGATTTTTTCACAAATATGTACGTTAACGTGAAAGCATCTTATTTTCGTGTTTGTTTTTTTTTTTTTTATTTTCGCTTTTTTTTTTTTGTACTTCGTACGTATACTACCTTCGGAGATGTCGTTTGGCTAATATTAAAGCCATGAGAATAACATTAGCGCCCATCCCCAGGGCTCCAAGGCTAAATATAACAGTAGCTTCAGTTATACCGCCGGGATGGCATTGAAATACTTTTGTGGCATTTGAGGTCACGTTACCTGAAGCCCCGATGCCAAACCTCAGATTTGCCCCAATCATTGCAGCAGCTGATCCTAAAAAAAAAAAAGAATTTTTTCTTCGTTTTTTTTATCTCTCTCGTTTTTACAAAATTCAATATAATTTTAAGTGATTTCAAAAATTATGGTCAAAAGATTATTCCAATAATTTTCTGTCGAATTTTTTCATTCGAATTTGATTAAAAAAAATTCTCATTTGAAAGTTAATCAAATTCAAAAGTTGTTTTTTTGACCAGTTAGTCGAAAATTTTGACGTCTATAAACGAATCGAATTTGAATGTCTCAACGATGCAGGATCTTAAGCGATATGGGATTTGATCTCAAGAGGAAAAGGAAGAAGGAAGCAGGGGGTAGAGGGTGGAGGGTGGAGGGTAGAAAGTAAAGGTAAAGGTAAAGGTAAAGGTAAAAGGTGGAATAAAGGTTTCCTAAGGGTCTAAAGACTCAGGCGAAGTACAGGGGTGCGGAGTCCCACCTTATCTACCCACTGTGAAAATAAATATGATGAATAGAATTGAAAATGAGAAAAAAAATGCGAAAAAACGCGAAAGGGATTGCACTAACGGCTTGCGGAGAAGCCGTTAATTGGATTTCAAGATAGAGTACATATATATATATATTTAACGGCTACCGCCCCAGGCTACGTTTCTCTAAAGCCAAAGCCCTCATCCTCCTTTTTTTAATTTTTCTGTTTTTTTTTTTTTTGTATTATATCATTTTTTGTAAATTTTTTCTTTCAATATTTTTATTTTTATTTCTTTGCGCATTCATGCTTTTCGGTATTGAAGCACGCGGTAAGAATAACGTCGCGAGCTTCATATTCTCCGTTTTCGGAATAAGTCTAATATTTCGTATTTCGAAAATATACGGTTTTTTTTCTTCCATACGCAAATTGCAAAATGAAAAATCTCTAAAATCGTTGAAAAAAGAAAAAAAAAAACGAAAAAATCAAATAAAAAATCTACCCCATTTATGGTCTGAATCTTCTTATTCTGAATTTTTTGTTTTTTTTTTTTCATTATTGAAGAATTCGCGCAGAAATGTAAAAAGGGTCAAAATTGCGGCAGACAGACACAGCTTTGCCAATAGCCTGAGGCTTGATGCGCCCTTTGACCTTTTGAAACTGTTATAGAAGGCAGAATACTGTCACGGACGTTTTAACAAGAACGTTAGGGCGTGGTCGAGTTCTTGATATTCAAAAATCGAATCGAATCGTATTGAATTTGATCGAATTTTAATTTGAAAAAAATAATAATACAAATATTGAATATAACTTTTCATATAGGTATAACCGATCAGAAAAATAATACAAGACGACGAAAAAAAATATCGAGAGAATTTGGCTCGAGCGTCAAGCTGACCTCGTCGTTAGTTTTGTTGAAAAAAGAAAGAAAGAGAGAGAGAGAAAGAAAAGAAAAAACGAAGGGAATAGTAATTTTCGATACTAGGGCGAAAGTGTTGATTCTCGGACGTGTATCGGACTTTGTTTTTCAACATAACGCGCGTTAGGTTGAATTTTATGAACGCAAAGCATGCGTGAAATCGAATTTTACGCACAGCGTGTTGAAAATAACTTTTTATTTTTTTTTGTTACACTGTATGGAAAGTTCGTACTTTATGTACAGAAAATTGTACGCGAAATAGTAGATTCCTGATTATCTTACAAAGTGTACGGGAATCAACATTCTCCATGCACGATTTATCCATGCGGGAATGTTTATTCCCGCACACTTTGTCGATTTACACTACTTTCCATACCGTGGTACAAAAAAAAAAAAAATATATCGTGATACTAGTGCGGAAAGTTGGTGATTCTGGATTCTGGATTCAGAATCACCAACTTTCCGCACTAGTATTATAAATATAGTACTTTTTCCTAAATTTTGAAGAGAGCTTCACTCCTCCATCCAGCTTCGTTCACATTCTTAAACTTTTATAACTAACTATATAAGTATGAGTATTAAGCGAAAATAATTCCGAGATACTGTAGTATATGATATTATAAGCTCGACGCGGTTTAGTTATCATCATTTTTCAAGACTTAATACACGTTATATAGGTATATATATATATATATATATATACACGTATATATAACGCTGAATTATATACTGAAACACTCGCTCTTCGCTGTGAGATCCAATTATATTTATACGTTTTGAGGGGTTCGAGGTAAAAAAAAAAAAAAAAGGAAAAACAAAAGGAAAAAAAAAAGGATAAAAAAAAATACTCTCGTAAATCATTTTATACTGTTTCATTCAGGACTCGATTCGACGGCTACACAAAACCCCCTTTCCTAAAAAAAAAAAAAAAATCAAAACTCGATATACGAACCTACATTGAATTCAATTTCTGAGTCTTATAAAGACAGGGAAAGAGAAAGAGGAAGAGAAAGAGAAAGAGAGAAAGAGAGAGAGAGAAACACTTTAACCCTTTTTTATTCATTCATTCATTTATTTATTTATTTATTTATTTATTTCTCTTGCACAGTGTTCGCCCCTGTTTCAACCTACATATTTTTATTTCACACGGATTTTCGCACACCCATTATAATATATGCATGTAGCCCTTGAAATTTGTACCAGAGCTAGTCAAAAGTGTTTCCAACTTGGGCCCAAAGCTGATTCTCTGTATCTTCAAGGGTTGCGATGTGGCACTCCGAAAACCAACCCTCTACGTAAAATCAAAGTCACAGGTCTATGGCACCGGTTTCCAACACCGATTTTACGCCCAAAAAATGTTTGAACAATTTTTGGTCGACCCTGACGATTCACTTCACTGTTGAATCATACACCCTCGCCTATTCAACCCCTCCTCTCCCATTCGGGGGGTGGACAAAACATTTTCGGAAACACTTTTGTGTTTCCTATGCTTGAAAATGTATCAAATTGTTTTGTGCACCCCCGGACGATAGAGGGATGAGTGCGAAGGGGTTGAAGAAGCCAGGGTGTATGATTCAGTAGTGGAGTGAATCGTCTGAGTCGACCAAAAGTTGTTTAAACATTTTTTGGGCGCAAAATTGGTGTTGGAACCCGGTGCCACAGATCACTGTGACTTTGTTTATACGCTAAGGGTTGGTTTTCGGAGTGCCAAATAGCAACCCTTGAAGATACAAAAACCCGGCTTCGGGCCCAAGTTGGAAACACTTTCGACTAGCCCTAGTACAAATTTCAAGTGAATCGGTCAAGGCGTCTGGAAATGGCAGCATATGCTGGGGGGGAGGGGTCTTTAATTTTGTTAAGTAGTTGAGATATAGGGTAGACGTACCGGTTTTGGCCACCTTAGTACCGTTTGTGGTCATCACTTGCTCCATTCGTGGCCATACCACCCATTGCCATGTAAATCAAAACCTGGCCACAAACGGTAAAAAAAAAAAAAACTATTTTAACAGCTTTAACATTAAAAACTTTACTTTTAAACAATCAAATACTGGAAAAGTTGGGTTTAATATTTTCTGTAGGGTATATTTTCGTAATTAATCCTATAATTGAATAAATTTATAATGCCAGAAAGGAGGGAAGCATTAAATGGTACGTCTACCCTATGTGTGCGTGTGTGTGTGTAATGTATGTGTTTCCTGACCTATGCCAAAGGGAATTATTGGTACACTTGTTTTCAATTGCGTTAACGAATGGTGTCGATCACGTGCGAATAAACGAGTTAGGTGGGGTGAATTCTATTGGCGGCTTTATTTATTCATTTTTTTTAATTATTATTATTATTACACAATGGCAGATTTTCTAAAGTTGTGTAAATAACAAAATAATTAAAATGTGATTACGTTAATTGTTCTCCCTTTTTTTTTCTCTCTTTTTCTTTTTCTTGATTTTTTCTACCCCTAATGAACCTTCTTGCACGGACTATAACGAACTTTTCATTAAAACGGGAATATAATTTTTTTTCTACTTTTTTTTTCATTCATTATTATAATAATCGAGGGTGGACGATTGAAGGGTGGAAAAAATATATATATATATATATATATATATATATTCCCTAGCTAAATATACATCTACCTCCCTTACCCCTATGCTTATCGTTTAAATTTGAGAAAATAATTCACATTTTTGAAGAGTTTCATAATTTGTCAATTTCTTCATTATTATTATTATTATTATCATTATTATTGTCATTATGTCAATGGAACTTGGTTCTCTTCCTGCTAGTACTCGCAATATTCTTTGCTGTTTTTTTTTTTTTTAATTTTTCTATCATTCTTTACCGAGGAAATAAAAAACTACCCTCCGAAATATCCTCGTAATTTTCTTATGCCAAGAATTTTTCTTTTTTTTTTTTTCTCTCGTTTTTATCCCTCTATCGATTTCTAGTATAACACACACACATACACACATTCACACAGATGTATATATATATATAGCATTCAGAATGAAGTCTTGCAAACTTATAAAGAACAGTTATATAGAAACGTGAACGATTTTATAAACAGCTCTTTCATATATATGAAATTTTATTACTCTGACTAAGAGCATCTAAAATCTTTTTTTTCCTTTCTCTTTCTCTTAATTTTTTTTTTATACTATATAGGAAAAAAAAAATTATAGGAAATTCGTTGATTAATGGAAAATTGACTAAAATTGACTTCTATTTCTGTGTATAAAATTATCTACCAACATATACCGTATGATGGTGTTACTATATGAAAATTGATGGAATATAATGAAGTTAAAGTTTCTGCAGACTTTTGTTGGAAAATGTTGGAAAATTTGTAACTTTAAATCTTCGTGGCGTTATTCTATGAAAGAGGAGTATAAATCGATTTTCTTATTTCACTGAAAGGACTCTCTCGCACATAGCATCTCGAGGATTTTCTTAAAGCTGATTTCCAATATTTCCTATCAAAAAAAGAAGAAGAAAAAAAACAGAAAATAGAAGAGTACGAAGATACGAATCGTAGAAAATCTATATACCTCGTCTTTGATATCGGATGACCATTATTCCATTCAGATATTGTTGGCTTGTATACAGGGTGTTCAAGAATTGAATGAAGAAAATGAAGAGGGTCAAGCTGAGTAAATTGACCTATAGAATATGTGGTCTCCGAATTACCAGTCGCGAGATACGACTGTTTAAAAAAAAATCGCCCCATGCGCCGGCATGTAGGCAACCGACTACACAGCAGACATCTCATTGATAAGCGCGCTCGAATTTTCATCAAATTTTATTATGGAAACTAATGATGTTGTTGTGCTTGACGAAATTTCAATTTCTAAAGTGTTTTTAATCGGAATTCTTGACTTCTGAAGCGCTAACCAATGCCAGCTGTGTAGTCGGTTGCCTACATGCCGGCGCGCAGTGCGATTTTTTTTAAACGGCCGTATCTCGCGACCGTCACTTCAGAGACCATATGTTCTATAGGTCAATTTACTCAGCTTGATGACCCCCCTTTTATTGCCTTATTTATTTTCTGCATTTAATTCTAGGACACCCTGTAGAAAATAAGAAAACTTTATCTATAAACTTATTGTTAAAGTTTTGGGATAAAAATAAATACTGTTTTATTCTATACTGTATAGGTATTTTACCCTTTTGTTGTGCGGAAAGGAATAAATTTTCAAATAGAATATAGCGAACGGTAAAGTATTTCGAATAAATTTACCTACCGAAGTGTATATATATATATATATATGCTCCATACTCGAGCTTTTCCGCAACGAAGTAAAATGAGATTCTCTACAAGAGGTTTTCAAAGCCTGACAACACTGGATCTTAAAAACCTTATGTATTTTCTTTCTGTCAGTCAGTAAGTAAGTCTTCTGTGTATGAAACTCTGTTTTTTTTTTTGTTTTTTTTTACTATCGTGGATGGATTTACTTTTTTTATATTTATTTTCACTTGTAAATAACACGAGAAAAGATATACAGGGTTGAGTTTTCCCTCTGGTATCGCACGAGGCGAAGGGAGGAGCTTATCATAGCAAACGCTCCATCCCCTTTTTATTCATACTTCTAGAAAATCGTCAGTTTTACGTCACGACGTGTAAAAACGAGACTATAGAGTTTCTCGATGCGATGATAATATAAGTATAAATAGAAAGTAGCAGATCGTTTGCTACTATAAGCCCCGCCCACATGCGATAACGGACAAAACTTACCCTGTATAATTTTTTTTTTTTTTATTCAAATAGTCGCCCTATTCTTTTATTAAATTTTTTAACGATTTCACAACTTCGTAAAGTTCATCGAAGAAATTTCTTCAAATTATTCGATGAATCCAATTTTTGGATAAAAAAAAAACAAAAAAAAACTACTAAATTACGAGTTTCATAAAATTTCGAACGATTACTAATCATGTATAAAAAAAAAAAAAAAGAAAATGGTAGTAATGAGGTGCTAAAGTACCGAGTGAATGAAATATTTTCTTCAACCCCGTTAATCGACACAACCAGAGAGGGTCTGAATCCTGAGGCGTTTAAAAAGGAGGGAGGGGGAGGGGGAGGGGGGGAATCTATCTGAAAACGGAATGCAAATAATGGGACGAGAGCCACAAGTGGCAGTGGTGGCGAAGGAACGCCTTTAAGGTCCCTAACCCCGACGCCGGGTTTAAATTATCCCTGTAATCCGTCTCTCCCTTATAACTCTCCGGGTCTTTCGAGTCCTCGAGTGTCGACGAGTCTTCGACTTTTGGTCATTCAAGCAACGCCTGGTTACCTTCAAAAATCGATCAATATATATATATTTATCAGTTGAGTAACCGGGGCACGAGTTCTGCCTACTTTAGAAATGAATTTATGAATAATATTAAAATCTTCTATATATATATCTAGCGAAGTTTTATTCCAAAGAAGACGGAGAAGAATTTAACTTTTTTTGTTTTTGGTCTTTCAAGAACGTAAATGGGTGAACATTTTCACTATACCGTGAAGTTAAGGGGAAACCGAACGATGGCTGCACTATAGTTCGACCAACACACGCTCGCGTTGCGTACGTGAGCTTCTGCTCACTGCTAGTGACTGCCAACTCGATTCGCCCGGCGCCTCAAAGATACTAAACTATAGTTAAGCATCCTTGAGCCTCGGTGACAGGCGTCAGGCGAATCGAGTTGGCAGTCACTGGCAGCTAGTAGAAACTCAGGTACGCAACGCGAGCGTGTGTTGGTCGAACTATAGTGCAGCCATCGTTCGGTTTCCCCTTAACTTCACGGTAGACTGATTTCACTGTTTAGTCAGGTTTTTGTTAAAACACACACAAAAAAAAAAAAAACGAAACAGAATTTTACATCCAAAATCCATATTTTAGAAAATTCCAAAAGCTAAACCTCCGCGATATAAAATTAACGCGTGTATTTATTCAGTGTTTAATTATTCGGGATGTATTGATCGTATCGAAACTTAAAATTGGTCAGATTAATCGTCCTCGAATATATAATAATTTGTGTAAAATAAAAGTTTCGAAAATCTTATCAATCATTTATGACATCGAAGTATTATTGATTATAGTAGATAAAACTGGATTCCGTAAAGAGGGTCTTGATTAGAATGATCATTATATTATTTTCTTTATACATCCTGATCAAGCGATTCACGGGCCTTCGAGGTTCTGGATTTTCGCAGTTTTGAACTAGTTGCATTCCGACATTCTGGAAATACGGGTTCAAGAATTTATGTTACATCGCTAAGATGAGAACCGAGAAATGTACGAAAGTATCGAGGCAGTGAATTTGTGTAAATGGAATTTATTGGAGATACACAAGCCTCCTTCGAAGTTTACCGAAATTTTATTCGAACTTTTCGTAACGGTTGTACACGTAGATGTTAATATTTTACAGGGTTAATATTTGAAAACCAAAATATGGGCGAGATTTTATTTATGTATTTAAAAATCCTGACGAAATTTGATTCCTAAATTAGACTAAAATTCTATCATAAATTGAAAGCGAAAGAGGAAAGAAAAATCTGAAAATTTCTTCAACACCGTTTTCACTGTACTAATCTATAGCGATTTTCCTTAATGAAATTCCATCGTGTAAAAAGGATCTAATATCTGAGTCTAGACGTGCGTCAGAAATGGTGTATATTAAGGGTGAAAATGGATGTAGACGATGGTCAATTGCCCTTCAATTTATTTTTATTTTTTTCTCTCAAGAAATTCTTCAACTCGAAAGATTTTAAGGGATGGATATAGATAGGTGAAGGGATGGTTTTTTTTTTTTTCTTTTTTTTTTGAAAGACAGAGAAAATTCGTTCTGAAGAAAGAATTCTATGGAAGAAGAAGACGACGAAGAAGAAGAAGATGAAGAAGATAGGCCGGAAAGGGGATGTGGTGGCTGCAGGTTTCTCGGGTGAATTCTGACCCGAAATTACGTATCAAAGTTGACGACCGTAAATTTTTTTATGGAACATCGAGATGGGAAATTGGCGCCTTGAGAGACACCTACTTTTTCTATACATCGTATATATAATGGTATATATATGTGTATAAAATTCTTAGGGGTCTCGCTGTGCCATTTGTGGCTACAGATCGACGTTTTATTATCATTTTTTTTCTTTTTCTTTTTTGTTCTTTTTCTTTTTACATTTTTTCAAAATATTTCTTCCTCTTATTCTGGGCAGAAACCTCTTGACGCTAAACTTTGCATACATACTGCGGTATTGCGAGCTGCTGCTGCTATTCCCTCGATGTTTCAGGCAATAAAAATTGACTACGTATTTCAAGAAGGAGCCGGAAAATTCAAGAGAAATAACATTTTTGTAGGGTGAAAATCACGCGTACTAGGATATATTTTCACGCAACTCGAAAGTCTCGGCTGAGACTTCGAAAAATCAAAAAATAAAAAAAAAATTGAAAATAGATGATTTTTTCTTCTGTTTGACTTTTTTACGTTCTCAGATAACAAAACTGTTCGTTAGATTTTCTGTTCCGAGATTTTGAACCACCTTTTCGAACTAGTCTACCCCGAAATCTCCGATTTTAATGGGAGGGAGAGGGAGGAAATGCAAATTAGAAAAAGAAAAATTTGGCGAAACTTTTTATACGACGCATTATTCGAGGCTTCTTTCATCGCAAAGAATTACTCGGTTCAAAAGTTAGCGTAAAAAAAAAGTTAAAATGACATCCGCCGCCATCCGGTTAAGAAAAAATTGTGAAAAATGAAACTAGATTCCAAGATATTTTGATCTGTAAAGAAGAAGAAAAAAATAACACCTTTCTATTTTCTTATTCTTCTATTTTTTAGTTTTTGATTATTTATTCATATGGTAATTAATCTCCTGGATTTGTTTATTTGCTTTGAATATACACCCACGCATCTAACAATTCCATTAAAATATTAGTTACTCGCATTAGATTGTTACGTATAATGTAGGTATAACGATAAACCCATCCAAAGTTTGCCAATTAATATGAAGTTGGTTAATGGTTAATTATCCGCAACGGCGATCTACGGTGTATTTTCTTATCAGTTCAACATAGGAATGAACTAAGCGCAAAATAAATGTCCGTCTTTTTTATATTTATTTTATTATCTTTTCCTTTACCTTTACCTTTACCTTTTTCTTTTTCTTTTTCTTTTTCTTTACCTTTTCCTTTGCTTTCCCTTTTCTTATTTTATTTCACTGTTGTTGCCTCGCTATTTCTCGTCGCGAACTTGCTATCTGAGACCTGAGTATACCTATACCTATATACGCCCAGTTTATCTGCACAGTCTGGATTTAATAAGAAATCGAAGTCTACAGCTTGTGGTTTGTGAAAATTAATGTAGCCCTCAGGGGTAACTGGGACTGTAACAATTTTTCATGAAACTTTATTGAAAGTATACTTTGCGTTAACTTAAACCGTTTTTCCGATGACTATGCGGAAAATCGTGTTCTTATATAATATATACAGAGTGAATCTCTCCAAAAGTCTAAAATGGGTGGGACTTAATAACGGTTAAGGTACGCATTCAGCCAATCAGATAAATAATTATCCGGTTATGGATAAAGCAGTAATACTTGGTTACAAATCACAGCGTGCATTTGCCGCAATTAAGTCCCGCCCATTTTCAGACCTTTGAAAAAACTCACCCTGTATACATAGACTAAGAATTTTATCGCTTGATCAAACGCTGGCCTCTATTTGATATTTCGCCGCGAGGTGTCTGGATACTTGACCCGCGAATTTCGATTTCCTAAAATTTGAGAGAAAAAAGGAATGTGTTTTTTTAAAGCATTTTTTTTCTACTCGATAATCCTGAAGCTATGCGCGGCTCGTTATCCTTCTAATTCCCTTTTTGGAAGGACGAGAGTTGGGTCAGCTAAGATTGCTGCAGGGTTAACTTTGCGGGTCGGGTTTCGGGCCAAATGTGTAGGTAACAACAATACTATACGTATAAACGTGTGCATTATATAACCGGTGGCGCCTTTAACGTCTACCCCTTCAAGAGATTTACGTGCTAATTTTACTCACGGAATATCCGTTTCTCCAAATAGGTACTATTCCAGTACGGTGGATATAACGGGGGGGGGGGGGGGGGGGGGGGGGACGACTTACTTCTTCCTTATTTTATTACCGACAACCTCAGCCTTGAAACTTTTATTCTTTCAAAATGCCAACATTTAACTTCAATCGGACGTATTTTATTCAAGATCAACTAAATTCAGTCTTAAACATCGTGTGATTGGATAAAGTCGGTTCTATCGCTCTGTTTTACCGAGCTAGGTAATTCTATACACAAAACGTATAGCTGAAAATAACCGATTTTTACTTCTGAAACCATGTAATAGTCACGTTTATGCCGTCTAACGTCGGTAAAATAGATTATTAGATGAATCAACATACTGCGGTGTTCTCTTAGATGAATTTAGTTTACTCGAGATGAACTAAATTCAGTATTAAACATCGTGAGAATAGATGCAATCTGTTTTTCAGCAGATAGCGGAGTAAATACGACTGTTTATCGCCCTGTTTTACCGATCTAGGTGATTCAACGCGAGAGATCGTAGTCGAGTTGATTAAACACAATCTTTCGCTTATGTGAGAAGAGTGAATATGAGTTGGTAAAGTCATATAAGAGTTGAAAAGAGCCGATTTTTTACTTCCGAAACTATCTAAGAGTGAGATTTATGTCATATAACGTCGGTAAAACAGAACATTAGGTAAGCCAACATGCTAGGATGTCTTTTGTGATAAATGTAGTATTAGTAACGACATAAGAAAAGCGTTTCTTATCGGCAGATATGAGGTGCTGAAGAATCTAGGCAAGGCTCGGGCGTTGTTTAGCATAAGAAAGTTAAGTGTTTGTCTTGGACTTACCAGCAGCCATTTTTTCCCTCGTTGATATTGGGGACGAGAAATTGAAGCAGTAAGATAAAAAGAGATGAAATTTAAGTAGCTAGATGAGGGGAGAGCGGAGAAGTGGTTATAGTTCTCTTTTATCCACGTCTGTTTTCCACCTCTTCTATGACCTCAAGTTTTTGTTTTTGTTCTAATTGCCCTGGCGTTGGCCTGCAGGCACTTTTAACGAGGAAATTGTTCCCCTTAATCGATCAGAACGAAACATCTCTCTCCTTGTTTTCTTTCTTTCTTTCCGTCTTTCTTTCCTTCCTTTTATTTTATCTCTCTCTTTCTCTCTCTGTCTCTCGATTTATCTCTGCTGAACAGGATCAACTCATTCCTTATCGATATCTTATCAATCACCACGAGTCTGGAACAATTAATACGGCTAACGGGGATTTCCTCGAATCCAATTCTCAACCATTTATACTAAATCCAACTGATTGGACACATCCTTTCGGAAATACATACGTGCGTAACTGGTTGCCATCGTTTCGGCTAACGTTATACGGTCAATTAGTCACGTATTTATTCTTTTTTTTTTTCTTTTTCGCTAATATCATTCCGTGGCATCTTTTTCTTTGCCTTATTTTTTTTTTTTTTTTTCTTTTTTACCCCCGTACTCGCTGAAACAATACCCAACGGATTTCGTCTTTTATGTATTGTCTTTGCCTTCTTTGTTTCTCTTTTTTTCTTTTCTTGTTATTTCTAATTTTTTTTCCTCGTATAATTCAAGCACCGATTTTTCCTTTACTTATTCAACATTTTCACTCATTAAAGTTATACGTCTTCTGCAGCTTACTGAAAAATATAAATATTTCATATCTTTATTATACTTTAATAATTCATCAGTAATTATCGCGTTGGTAGATATAGTATAATCGTTACTTAAAAGAAAAACAATAGTACATTATGATACTAGTGCGGAAAGTTGGTGATTCCCGATCAGTGTGAAGTTGCATCTCACACGAATGGGGGAATCACCAACCCGCACATTTATCATATACTATTTTTCGTAACACTGTATAGAAAGTTCTTACTTTGCGTACACAATGCATGAATAAATCGTGCGGGAATGTTGATTCCCGCACACTTTGTAAGATCATCAGGAAACTGTTATTTTACATACAATATCCGGTGCACGAAGTAAGAACTTTTCATACAGTGTTAGAAAAACTATATATATATATATATTTTTTTTTTATTCTCAATCAAAAGCCCAAAGTTTTAGAAATTTCGCAATCAATCAACAAACCTTCCTTGATTAATTAAACGAAATTAGTGATTCGTGAATAGAATAAATTTGAACGTCAATTATGTATTACCTAACTTTATAACTACTCGAATGTCTATAAAGTTTTTTTTTTTCCCCCACACAGTTTCTACAAAAGGTAGTTTAATTAATCACGACTAGGTATACCAAATCGCCCCGAGGTCCAGGTTTTGGTATAGCATGACAAAGTTTCGCGTTTACAGAGGTCTAGAGGAATGGTTGTATGGGAGTATATATATAGTTATGTATATAGGGGAATTTAACCACCTGGCAATATTATACTGTTCATTTGTTGAGCTTGTTTCGTGAATTAATTCAATGACCCTAATTTAACGCTCTTTCATATACTTATTAGTTGAATCATTAACTCCCGACCCCATCCGAGTTCTTTATTTACCGCACAACATAGATGTTAACGTCGTTTAGTTATCGCCTGGCTATAGGGAGGATGAAAATTTTCTAGCCTGCCTTATTCCACGTTAACAAAATCGTCATCCCCCCTTTTTCTATATCGATTGATGAAAAACTTGAATTTCAATCCATAGAATCTGCCGATAACAAATTCATGATTTTTCTTTCATTACGTATGTAATCTGAATCCAGAATATGGGTTCTGGTTTAACTCGTAGTATTTTCTCGCGCGAACTTTACTAATCAGAGTCAAAACTTTCGGGAAAGTTTAACTCTCCGGACACAATAAACAAGAACAAATTTCGGAGTCGAGGGGAGAAAAAAAAGAAACAAAAAACAAAAACAAAAACTACAGAAATATACTTTTTCGAAACGGTCTAGCTTGTTGAAATGAAAGTGGAATGGATAGGACTAGGCTAGACTATAAAGCGAGCTACTTTTTTTTTGCGTTTGTATCACAAAATTAAGGTTTATTTTTTTTATTCTTAATTTTTTGCAAATTATAAATCGAGGGTGTGTAGTATTATTACGGTTATCACCGTAACATTTTCCTTTCCCCGTTTAAGTATATATTATACTGTTATACCTATACCTCGCAATGGGGAGCCTTTAACAACCCCTCGAGTGCCATTTTTTATTCCCGTCTGCTTAAGCCCAGGTGAGGGTTCCGAGGAATTTCGGATCTCCCTACTCGGGATGAATCCTACTTTGCAAGTCAGTTTCACAGGTGGTTATTCAGTATTTAAGGGTTCGCCTGGTTCAAGATCGTGAGTACAGGTAAAACCGAATTCTCAGTTATACCCATGGAACCTACTACCTATATGCTACTATCTTTCCACACGACAGAAGATAGTATATTATGATACCAGTGCGGAAAGTTCGTGATTCCCGATGAGTGTGAGGTTCCATCTTACACGAATGGGGAATCACCAACCCATATGTGTGTTATATACTATTTTTTATAACACTGTATGGAGGTTCGCACTTTGTGTACACTCTGCATGGATGAATCGACGAAGTGTGCGGGAATCAACATTCCCGCATGGATGAATAGTGCGGGAATGTGGATTCCCGCACACTTTGGAGGACCATCAGGATTCTGCTATTTGTTACGTACAATTTTCGGTGCACAAAGTAAGAAATTTCCATACAGCGTTACAGAATAAAAAAATGAAGAACGGCGTAGGAATAGTGTGCGGAAAACCGTGCAGAATTGACTGCGGCTTAAGTTAGTTTAAGCTCAAAGCTCCTGCAGCCAGAGTGCAATTTATCGAGCCTGTAGCTCCTGCACCATGGCATCATACCTCGTATAGGTATATTCATAGTAGTAGCTAGCTAATAAAGGTAAATCCCGAACTGTTGCCTACGAAATTACAGTTCTACTTCCTGTCGGAGTCTCATGCCTGAGTGTAAACTGAACAACAGGTTGTTTACCAGTTTTTATTTTATCATTAACGCATAGTTATGGCTATCTATAGATATAGATATATATGTAGTTCAATTTCAATCACATTGAAGTTCAATCATAGTCTGAAATTATTGGCTTTGAAATTTCACCAGTATATTCGATTACCGCTTTAACTATACGACGAAATTTATACCTGACGAAGTTTTGTTGCATAAAAACTGCCCAGTTTTTCTCTGGTCTCTCTCTCTCTATCTCT
This sequence comes from Tenthredo notha, assembly GCA_914767705.2. Lineage (NCBI taxonomy): Eukaryota > Metazoa > Arthropoda > Insecta > Hymenoptera > Tenthredinidae > Tenthredo > Tenthredo notha. The sequence goes on from OU611916.1 coordinate 5,415,590, forward strand.
TTTAGTTTTTCCTCCCAATCGTAACAAAAACGAAATTTCCTTTTCTCATTTAGAAAAGAGAAAAACTTCAACTCTACATTTCTTTTAAACAAACAAAACAAACAAAAAAAATTAGGACAAGAACTTCTTGTTTCTTGTCTTTTCTTTTTTGTTTTTTTTTTTCACGCTATCGAGTTGATATACAAAATTCATTTTCATGTGTTTCGATTTTTCTTGTTACGTGTTAATTTTGTTATATTGCTTTTGTCGTGTAATAACATAAACCGCGATCTTTCTGACTGTCGAAAATTTATGACGTTTGTTCGCTTGTTATTTTCTATTGTATAAAACGTTGACAAACAACCAACGCATAGAGATATTTGGAAAGAGGTATATGTATATATATTTTGTATACGTATAGTTTTGGTCTCGTTTTATTGTTCAAAATACTTAACAGTTATATCTATCCCCCTGGGAATTTTGGCAGTGTTTGTTTGTTAGTTTCTATGTTTGTTTGTTTGTTCGTTTGTTGGTATGTTTGTATGTTTGTATGTTTGTATGTTAGTTTGCTCGTTTGTTAGTTTGTTCGTTTGTTCGTTTGTTAGTTTGTTCGTTTGTTCGTATGTTTGTATGTTTGTATGTTATATGTTTGTATGTTTGTATGTTTGTTTGTTCATACTTCCTCCGTAGGTATACCTTTACTTAAATAAGTTTCTCTAAGTTTTCAGGCCGTACAAATTTCGTTAAATATTTTTTCAACCTCATATCATATACCTATATACTTACATAGCTACTTTAGGGAATTAAATTAACTTTCTTATCTTTACCTACTACCCTTACAGCTCGTTTATTTTTCGTGTTTATCTTTCTTCGAGAAATCCTAGTAGAGATGAAATTCTATGAAATGAAGAGATAGAGAAATAGGGAAGAGACTCATATGGCTATAACCATATTAACCATCAACGAGACTATTTGAATAAAAACAATTATCATATTACCTTAGTTTTCCTGAATACTAATTTCGCGTTTCATTAACGAGTTAATATTTTTTTAATCTACACATTCGAAGTAAAATTGGACAAATCTACACATTTTATGTTAATCTATGTATGTAATTATGTATGTAACTACCCACGTTATACCTATACGGAAATTTTTATTTCAAACTCTGTGAAGTAGAAGTTTAAAAATTTAAATAATTCAAACAGAATACCAGCTAGTTTACAAAGAATAAAATATATAATCCCGACTCTTCGTACAGCATTGAACTAAAATATCTTTATATACGAAATACACCGCGCAATAATGATAATAATCATCCGGCTAATTTTAATTTACTATAAGACATACGTAAGATAATTAATATTAATAATCTGATAAGCGGATTATACATTCTGTAATTAACTTTGTTTTAATTAATTGTGTGGTATGGTTAGCGACGAGTAAAAATAATTTGCACATTTTTTTTTTTCACTGTAAAAATATAAGAGAAAAAGAAACAAGAAAAATTCGAAAAAAAACAACGAAATGATTTAACGATTGCTAATGTAAATTTTCCTTTTTCTTATCAACATTTCCCACCGCACTGCAGGTGAAACAATAATTTACCATTTTTATTTGTTGCGTTCTTCGATGTTGCAGTTGCGAATGCAGAGCTACATTAAAATTCGTGTGTTACGTGTCTTTTTTTTTTTTTTGTTTTTTCTTAGCGATATAAAATTTTGATCAAAAATAATTGTAGAGAGAAAAAAAAAAAATTGAATGAAAGGATAAAATAATGTTATAATAATTGACGATTATTAACGCCGGTTAATAATTAAGTTTTTTGGTTTTTTTTTTTATTTATAGTAACGATTGCTTGCGGTTGCGCGCAACGACGTGATGAAATGCACTTGGTATGATAAAAAGTAAGGGGGTTGGGGTAGGTGAAAAAAAAAAGCCGGGAAAAAATTTTTATAGCACGTTTCCTCGCGTTATCTTTCATTCACCTTCAGTGTGGAAAGGAAACCGACCGCTTATACTCAACAACGCCTGCCGTATGGCAACACAGTACGCACGGGCCGGCTGACCAGTTGGCACTGCGCGCTAGCGCGCTTATATCAAACCACCCCGGGCCTCGCCCCGTGTTACAGCTCAGCCTCCCACGCCTCCATCCACTTCTACAACCCCGCACAGACTCCGACGACACCAACTCCCGGACTAGAGGGTGTCTCGGCAGTTGGAACAACGCTAATTATTAATGAATAAAGAAAATCGTCTTTCGATATGAAATCGAAATGGAAAAAAAAGGAAGAAAAAAAAATTGAAAAAAAAAAAAAAATATATCAAATCAACTTATATTTTCCATTTTGTGATTCTGAAAATCTTCAATTTCGATATTTCAATTTCGCTAATGAAAGTTATTATTATTATTATTATTATTTTTTTTTTAAATTGTTTTCTATTTCTTGTACATTTTATTGAAATGGTGTAATTTCATTTTCATTTATTACTACGACTCGGAGTATATATATTAGGGTGGTTCTTAAATACCAAATTGACGAGTGAAGTATGGCAACCTTCAGACAAAAAATAAAAAAAAATTGTCCCCAAATATTAGATTTTTTCTAAAATTCTAACAGGTGCCTAAAGAGTCCTGAAGTTTTCCCGTTTCTTCTTTGTTTTTTCAATTTCCCTGCCTTCCTCGTGAAATTTTACTTCGAAAACGACCTTCAGAATATAAAAAAAAATCCCATCGTAAGGGTGCTAATCGAAAATTCTAATATTTTCGTGTAAAATTGTGCAAAAAAATCAGACTCAGGGGCTAACATCATAGACAGATTGACCGAAAAAATGTCCTTGATTTTTTTCTATATAGTGGAATTTTTTGGAGCAAAATTGACCCAAAATCGAATGGGAAGAAAAAAAAATCATAAGATCCAATGTTATTTAAACGAGAAACTTCGAACCTCTTTAGGCACCTATTGAAATTTTTTTTAAAATCTAATATTTAGGGACAATTTTTTTTTGATTTTTTTGTCTGAAGGTTGCCATGCTTCACTCCTCGAGTTGGTATTTAAGGACCACCCTAATATATATATACGTAGACTGAGGGGTACTTGAAACGAATAAGACTTTATAATACATATCTATATATATAGTAAAAAAGTTTTTCCAATAACGCGTTGTAGAGAAAGAAAATTTCATCGCTCGTACCTTTTTTGTTTTTTTCCTTTTTCTTTCCGCCGGGTAATTAAGGCTGAAAATATTGTTTTTACAATACCTAATTTGTGTTTTTTTTGTTTGTTTTTCTCCATTTCTATACGTATATTTTTCTTTTTTGGCACTTTTTTTTTTCTTTAATTTTTTTATTTCTCATGATGGATACCCCTATCTATGTTAATCCATCGCCTATACATGTGCGATATCATTTTTTTTTTTTTACAAGTATCGAATCTAAAGGTGAAACTTTTAGGCTGAAAGGGCGATTAACGCGCCAAAAACTGTGTCAATTCCCTACATTTTGTCCATCAATTTGCCAATATCAAGATTCATACAAAGAGGTTATGACGCCATATTATATACGTTCAGCGATAGTTTTGCGTACATTTGTCATACGGATTAGCAAATTTTTCAACAGATTTGTTCCCTTATCCGCAATATTTGTACATAAATCAATGTTCAATAGGTTTTTTCGCCTTTTTATATTCGACTGATAAAAATAGCAGCTGTAACGAATATGGCGGCTTTTGACAGAACTAATTTTCGCCTAGTTTTCTGTTTGAAATTTTACTAAAAAAAAAAAAAAAAAATCCTGCGTTACATTTTTCATCAAAAATATCATTTCTTTCGATAGCTTGAGGCTCCGAGTATCACTTTTTCGGATATAAGTGATAGGAAATGGTTATTAAACGGTAGGGATTTATTTGTGTCGACATTTTCTATTATACCCTATGAATTTGTATTTCCTTCTTTTACGCGACGTTTTGTTGTCGAAAATGATAAATCAATAAATATATGCATAGGTGGAGGAAAATTTATAGATAATTTTATGAAATTATGTTTATTTGCCACCCCTTACGATCTACGCATTCTAATATATATATATATATATATATTATATCTATAGCAAATTTCTGCTAACTTTCGACTAAGGCATACAGCAATAAATTGATGGTGGAGACTTCCTTAGTGCCTAGCGACGCGGAGTCCCCGATCTTCTCGTAGTTCACTACCTAGTACGAGTAGGGGATGAGACGTTGTTTGTATTAGTGGTCGGGATTGTGGGATAGGGAGACTGGGAGAACAAACATTGTTCCAATGCCGTCTACGTTAGACTCTGACCGCTTTAGATTCTTCGATTCAACAAACTCGACTCTGGAGCCACACTGCAGGGTGTGGATAATAATTTAATATTTCTTTTTTGGATTAGCGAGGTTCACGTAGCTGTAAATCAAAAGGTTTGAAATTGAAGCCACTCGAACGGGGCATAAAAAAAAAAAAAAAATTTGATCTAAGATTCGCGACGACAAAAATTTGAAAATATTCTCAAGCCAAAAATCTAGAATTATTTCGAATTACAGCAACTGTGAGCTCCTTTAGTGTTTCAAGTCTTACCTTTCGAGGTACCTACTTAACTTAATTTTCAAACTAAAGCGCATCAGAATACCAAAAGGCTTTATACTAAAGGGGGGAAGGGAATCGTAAGAGAAAATGGGTCACCGTCTGAGGGAACCATAGCGTATCTATAGTATATGTTGCTAGGAGTCTTTAAGAGGGATCCGATCCCTTAAAGCTGTTGTTTTTTTTTTTTTTTTTTGTCTGAAAAGTAAAAACGCCAAAATCAGTACCACGCAGTGAAAATTGCTCCGATCCTTACTGGTCACTGATTTTTCCATTTTTATTCTTTCATTACCCCCAATTATTTCCAAGATATAAATAGCAGAAGGCTCAAAAATCCTTCTGCAAAAGTGTTGCCGTAAAAATTTATCGGGGTTGTTTAAGTGAATTTTACTTGACTCGCGTTAACTTGTTGAATAAAAAAAAAAAATTGAGTAAAAAAAACCTTCAAATTTCCTATCGCAAATGTCTCTATGGTAAATTTTTGGCTATAGTCCAGATCTAAGGATGTTCATTCTTGCGTTAGATTAGATTAAAGACATATGATTCAGGGAACCCTATATGATGGAGGTTTGAAAAACCACTACTACTATTAGGGGTATACTTACTATTTTCTTAGCAAAACAAACCTAATGTATAATCAATGAATGTAAGATCGTGGATATAGATAACCATCAGTGGATAAGATACATCATCAAGTTGGCTACCTACCAGGTGGTGGTGGGATTCTGAAACTCATATAGTGACATAGGTACTGCAGAGTAACGACGAATCGTTGGATGTTTTATGGATCGTCTTAAGATCCGCCAGCTATAGCAAAGAGAGATTCATCGTTTTTGGATAACACGTTAAACTAGCCACCTGGGAGTCGTCATCGATTGTTACCGCACAACCCCCGGGGTCTAAGCACAATTTCTGTATCTGCATATACAATTCTATATGGCTATGGGATTCCGGAATGACAATTTCAAATATAGAGCTAAATTTATAACGGATTAATACAGTCAACCTGCAGTCAGTGATAATAATAATAATAATAATAATGTAAGCTCAAACTTGACCGGAAAACAATTCACTATCATTTATTAGTTTATAAAGCTCCTAGTAGACCAAAAATCGAAGGGTGATTTTCGTTTGCGAATTCCTATTGATGAGAGAAAAAGAAAAAGAAAATTATTTGAAACTTATGCTAGAAATCTTGCCAAAAACCAACTTAGGTTTACAGTCGTAAACTATCGTTCGGACTAGAAATCCGTAAGTCATTTTCCTTTTTCCAAATAGGCATGAGAGTGACTCGTAGTTGCCCGGAAAACGTCGCTTGCGTGCCTTGAATTTATTCTTGTACTTTCGTAGCGGATAACTAATGGTTCCTTTATCGAAATCAGACTTTACTTCATACCCTTCAAAGCCGGGTAATTTCCTCAACAAATTTACTACATTGGCTACTGCAGTCGTCAGTCAACTTGAGATATCTTAGACCAAATTTGTTCATTCCATTTCTTAACCCTTTGTACCCGGTTTTACTCCCTTTACTTAGTCAGTAAAGAAGTAGAAAATTGGACACCGTGTAGATCGTTATTCCGTATTTTCGCTATGCTAAAAGCTACGCGAAAAACAGCAGAGATACTGCAAACCACATTCACCATGACACATCTAACGTGAGTGTAATGTCGTGTTGGATAGGTTTACGACTTTGCTGCACCACTGACTGACTTACTGACTGACATGACATGGTAAGAATTTCATCAAGAAATTTTTTCCCTCCATTTTTATTGTTGGAAAAATATCAGTAACGCAAATTACTTATAATCAAAATAAGCGGATCCTTCCTTCATATAAATAGATACGTTAGGGTGGTAGGACCCGATCTCCCGAGGCGTTCCCCTTTCGATATGGGAACTGCTCCCGATTTCCCTTGGGAGAATTTGAAATTGGGATTCAAAGTCACGGCGAGATATTTCAACGCGATGGCAAAGTCGCGACGCTTGTCTCACGTTGATGTTAGACATTCTGTCCCTGTTTTATATATTTCGAATTTTTGAACGGGGTGAAAAAGGGAGAATAGGGGGAATAGGTGACAGTTTACAAACGATTTGACCAATATCTGAATGGAATCGATTCCTGTGTTTTTCTTTTTTGTATCATCACATTCGCTTCAAATATAGTCTTGCAACTTCCGGTCAATTGATTTGACTTTTCCGATGTATCTTATTCACGTCTTATGACAACAATCTTTCAATTCTTTGTTCGAATAGTTCGACATTCAATCAAGTATTATGTTTGAAGGCTGTGAATACGCTGTGAGAAGATCAATAAAATTGATTTATAAGTTTTTTTTACCCCATACAGCCACCCCTCGAGATAAATGCAAAAACTTTACCAATTATGAGAAGTAACTTGCAATTAATATTTGGGGAAAGTAGGGTCACGGGCATCAAATCAAGTCTCGTCACTCTCTGAAAATCTTGACACTGGATTAGGGATTAGGGTTCACGAAATTTTGGGCATGGGATTTTACTGGGGCTAAGTATATGCTTTAGGATCGTCACACCTGGGGAGTATATAGAACTCTGAGTACCTATATATGCTATAAATTATTTGATATCCAATTTACATGAAAGGAATTCGAATTTTGAAATTAAATTACACAATCCAAAGTCGTTTCTAAGTTTCTGATTAACAATTATTTCGTAATCTAAGTGTAGAACAATAATATTATATGTATGAGGGTGCGAAATCACAACGTGTGCAGAAAAAATTAGAAACAAGTATTTCATCAAAGAAGTCTGTGTGTCATGGGTCCAAAGTTCCATTGAAAATAATCCCGATTGTTGAAGTCCTCTTGAAAAAACCACCCCTCACAGTATCAAGTGTCAGTCTATATGTTTTCCGAAGTGAAAAGCTGGTTAAAAATCGGCCACATTTCCACATACCACTTTTAAAAATGGCCAATAATCTGGTTATGGTGTTTTTATTTAGCCAATAACCAGCGAAACTATATTTGCGAAATGATGGAAGTCGGAGAATAGTATTAAAACGTAACTTCTATAGTACGTCACGTACAACCATAGTTCACATCATACAACCTGCAGCACAGTATATATATGTAATAATAATTCTGAATTAATGGAAGTCATAACGGCGTTCTATTCACATCCACGTATCACACCATCAAAGTTTTATGACTTGCGAGAAATTCGAGTTATGTATACGTGTATGGGTTAACGATCGGGAAGTATAGTATTCGATTCCGAAGGTGGCAAAACAAAACAAAAAAAAAAAAAATAGAAAAAAAAAAACATCGGTTTTAAAAATTTAGTTCTAGATTTAATATTTTCGAATATTTCACCCTTTACGTATTATGGACATGCATATAAATCATCCCGTCAGTATCTAAAGTCTGCGGTTATGGCCGTGCTTGAAGAAGTAGCAGGTGTTTTAGATCCAGAAAAAATGCAAATCTGTTTTACCGGCAGTTCTAGATTATAGGAAGATTTCAGGAGTTCTCATCATGGCAAAATTCGCAATTAGGATAAATTCGTTCTTATATTATATTGTGTAACGCTATATTTTACCCCAGGCAAAATCCTTTGTTCACCATAATGCCGGAGCTAATTAAAGGGATTTTGTAAGAGGCTGACGTCAAGTGGGGAACCTAACTCAGGGGACCATTTCCTGTTCAACTCAATGAACGCGGTTCTTGTTCCTTTTCATTTTCATTTTCATTTTCATTTCGCTTTTCGCTTTTCGTTTCACATCCTTACAGCTCAGGAATAAATCTGTAAAATAAAAAAAATTGTTCGCAGATTTAAAAAACACCTCAAGCGCTATTCACAATCAGAAGACTGAAGGAAAAAAATCATTTTCGAGATCACGAGTGACTTTTTTTTCACATCGTTCGATGTCCTTCTGAACTTTAAACTGTTCGAATAGCTGTTTGAGTATAATATAGTGTTAGCTATACTGTAATCGAGCCATAAAGCAAATTGGTTTAGTGTTACCTAGACGTTGATAGAATAGAACAGAATATAGAATACATTTATTGTACTCTTGAACTACACATTGTTCTTTTATATCAACGGACCTGAAAAGAAAAACAAAAATATAGTAAACAAACCCCCGGAACTACTATACGACGTTTCGATCATTAACCGACAATAAAGTACAGCATAAAATGTTGGCAGACGTTGAGATGTACTTCAGTAGACAGATAGTAGTCGGTTCATAAAGTAGCTGGGTACGTTTGACCATTTCAGTTGAGTTCACTACACCTATACCTATCCCATAGAAGAGTTTTGATGGATGATACCCAGCTACCTACTTACTCACTTCGTTTAATAATACGGTTGACGGTTTATCATTCCACTATACCTTATACCTAGTTATCATTATTTTTGGGGGATTTTCTAAAGGTCCTAAGGTGGTCCGTATGGACAACTTTGAGGAAAAAACAAAAAAAAAATTCTGATCAGTTCTAAATTTTACTCTCTCATTGAACACCCGCCTTGAGGATTTTTTTTACGTCAGATTAATGATTAATTGATGATTTTTTTATAACGGTGTCCCGCCGCCGCCCCCCTTCCCCCCTTCCCTTCCCTACGTCAAAATGACGAAGAAGAAAATCCTCGACATCCATTCCTCTCGATAAACCGGAGGATTTAGCTAACAGCTTATACCATCTACCATATGTCGAAAGAAGAAAAAAAGCCTCGTGTGACTTCCGGTTATTTTTACGACACCCTAGAGAGGAGAAGGATATAACGCGTTACTTTGCTTATGCTTTATGTATAGTGGCATTCAAAACCCGGAAAGGGATATGACATTTGAGATTTTATTTTTCTTTATAAACATCCGGAAATCAACCCTCTGAGAGATTGCAGACTTCAATTGACGGATGTAATTCCTCCCCCCCCCCCCCCGGTTAAAATCGATCAGAAAATATATAGTTTCCGGTTTTAAATTACTGCAGCATCTTATATAATACTATATATAAAAAGGGGGGGTAGGAAAGATTCAAATCATTTATTGTCTACCCTTCTTTTCGCATTATCAAAACGGCAAGAAATTGATCTAAAGCTATGAAAGGAATGGGAGAAAATAAAGAACGAGAATAGGAGAAGGTAAAAAATAAGAAAAAAAAAAACAAAAGAACTACACTTGCTGAAAATTATACCCTGAAATTCGAGATTGTTGGACACATTCCGGTGGTGAGGGGTTGGTCGCAATCAACTCGTCATTCCTTAAAGAATATATATGACATATACAGGGTGAGTCTTATCAAAGGTCTAAAATGGGTGGGGACTTACTTGCGGCAAAGGCGACACGCCGTGGTTAGCGATCAAGGGTTGCTACCCTATCCCAACCGGGATGATTGTTTACCTGGGGGCTCATAATGTAACATGGGGGTTTTATAACTGCAGAATAGCTTCAGAAAACAATGTCAATCCATTAAATAGAAGCAGCTCATTGGTAGCCGCCTATTGTTTTTCATGATTTCAGTGCTATTTTGTAGTTATTTCTGCAGCTATGAGTTACAGAATAAGCCCCCTGATTGATTGAATCCGTACCTTCGCCGTAAGTAAGTCCCACCCATTTAAGAACTTTGTAGAGACTCACCCTGTATAAATATATATTTTTTGTTTCAAAAATTCCGCGTTCCGAATACGTATATACAAAACATGAAGTAAGTAAAATGTTTAGGGAGGTTTCTTTATCCACTTTTTTTTTTTTTCTTTTTTTCTTTTTCTTTCTTTTTTACCTCGAAGATAAATATTCTTTGATAAATCTAAGCTTGGCCATTTGCGCTGTGATTTATATATATATATATAAGAAGCTTGATTTCACGAAGAAATTATTGAGACGGAATGAAATTTTCTTTATAGTATTTTTCTTTTTTTTTTTCTTTCTATTTTTACCCCTAAAATAAACTGGGAATTGGGATATTCTGTTTGGTAGGATGAATTTTTCTAAACCATTTTACTAGGTATACATCTATAGCGATTTTATTGAACGAACGTACTCAATGCTCTTACTCTCGTGCAACGCTATGGAATAATGCATGAAAGTAGAAAACGAGGATTGGAATTCTACTCCATGCATGAACAACGGCATGAACGGTACGGTACGGGTATACGTGATTGCTAGCAACACGAACAAACTGTTGCCCCCCACAAAGATGTGCTATATCTCTGTCGTTTCCTCGCTTTGTTCGGTTTTTTCAATTTTTTTTTTTTCTTCTCTTTTTTACAAGTAAAAATCCGGTACTAAATATCGTTAATAATTATTTTACTCTGTAAATATTTGTGCAACAAATGTTTATTTATTTATTTATTTATTTATTCATTTTTCTCGTTCTCTTTTCAAACTACGATACTATAGTAGTTTGCTATTCAAATTGGATTCAATGCATTTTTTCGAAAAAGTAATTCCTGGGGACGCATTATTTTCCCCGCCAAATCACACACCCGGGAATCCCACATACCTGATGCAATCCGCGACCTCCTCCTCCCTATGACATACAGTACCTAGTATAGTTGGTATATGCTGATGGATAGATGAAAATGGAAATAGATATACCTGATAAATGTCACGAAGATTGCCTTTTATTTAGAACCTCCACACATCGCAAATGTATATATATATCTATTATTTTTTTTTTTTTTTTTGTTTTTTTTTTTGCTAACGTTACCGAAAACTACCACATACATTCTTTCATATCCATTATTCCTTCTGCTATTCGGAATGCGACGCGTTTTTTCTTACGTAGCGTTCAAGAAAGAAGAAAGAAAAAAAAAACTACCAATTCTTTTTTGTTTTTTTCATTTCTACATTTTCTCTCCCACATCGCCAACTTCTTCGGTTTCGAATTACGGAATCCCCTCGCGTAGTTATATCCGTATATAAGGTATGAACTTTCTTTTTTTTTTTTTTTTTCTTTTTTTTCTTCTACTTTTCTTGGTCCAAAATGTTTGTCGGTTAGCCTGGTTGGACGCTAATATCGGACAAATTTTCCCACCCTTAATGATCGTCGTACTCGTTTCAACCCCTGCACCGTGGCGTTAGATTATCTCTACGGAAGTAGACATTGACGTAGCATTACCCGCCAGCTAAAAGAGAGATAATTTCGGGTAGCCATGACGACGTAATAGCAAGCTATAAACAATTTTTAGGGATGAGGGATCATCTCAAGAACCGGGAGTCTCGATTCCCTCAAAATGGTCAGGGGTCGGGTCGGGTCACCGTGAAAAATGAAAAAAAAAAAAACGAAAAAAAGATTTCCGAACCTAGTAGTAGGTAGATAGCTGTAATAGAATTTGTTGTCTGAACGCAGAAGGGTGGTGGTGGGAATACTGCGGGATAATTGGTTTAATTAAACCCATCGTTACACCCATCAAACGACCAAAATTTATCGAGTTAGTTTAACGTTCGTTTAACAATAAAATTTTTTTCTTCAACACTCTTCCTATAGCCGTCAAACTCATTTTTTATTCATTGAAACCGCCCTTAAATTTTTTTTTTTTTTTTTCTTCGTCATCAATCACCGGTTCCGTTATATCGATGATAACAAATAACGTCATTAACGTATTCGTTAATCTTCGAAATTTATGGATTAACGTTTATCAGCCTAATGATCAGAAACAGGATAACGACTAAGAAACAGTTTCGTAGATTAGGGATGTACGCAAAAAGATATTATGGGTCTGCCCAGAGGGTTAACGAAGACAAATTATTAACACCGAGGATTTCTTAGGTGTTCAATATAACTTCGATTATCGACAAACTTCCTTCGCTTATCAATCCTATTCAAAACACTTGAGTTCAGTCATTATACTATACTATCATCATCTGTCCATAACTTTATCTCGAAACAAGATGATCTCTTATTAGATAATAATCGAAATCTTTCATCTTTTTATATCTTTTTATATTATCATCGAGATGATATTTATGTTATTGTATCAGATGACTATCTCAGATTATCTCAGGTGGTTATCTCAGATAACTGTCTTAGATGATTATCTCAGATGATATTATCTCAAATGATGTTCTCAGATGACTACCTCCAATGATTATCTCAGATAACTGTCTTCAATGATTATCCCAGATGATATTATCTCAGATGATTATCTTAGATGACTATCTTAAATGATTATCCCAGACGACTATCGCAGATGACTATCTCAGATAATTATCTCAGATATTTGAAGTTTGTTCTTCATCCAATCTAGGTGTCTTTAATCTTACAATTAAAAATGAAGGAATTGGGTTTTCTATTATCTTTATCTGAAGAAAAAAAAAAAACCAAAGAATCTTATTTTATATTCAGAATCGTAAGTACATGAGTTTATTTGCGAATGAATTGAACGCTTCTTATAGATACACAACGTATACCTATAGGAAAATGTATAATGGCGTTAAGCTTCGTATAAGGTTCAATTGCACAAACTGATCAGCTTTGGGCTTTTTGCGGGATAAACACTTCCAAGCGATTTAATACTATTATACCGTAAGGATCGTATCTCGGGCTGCCGCTAGCGGTTCGATGTAATCCTGATGTTTGTCGAGGCTCTAGCCGTTCTAGCTGTCCTGACTGACTGTGACTATAGCCATCTTTTCAGCCTGATAAACGATGAAATAACGAAAGGCCCGGATAGATTTATTACGGATGAAGGTGTCCCTCTGTCATCCCTTGTCGTCTTATTCGTTCGCTCCTCGTTTCTTTAGGCCCACCCAAACTTGTCTACGATCAGGTTTCTCGACCTGTCCCGTTTAACCCCCCTCCCCCCCATATTCCATACCTTACTCATCATCGTATAGTGTTTGGTTTACTATGGGGGTACGGGCTATATCGTAACCCCCCCCTCCCGTTGTTATTCAACGATCTAAAAGCTCCTGTGCTTTTCGACACAAGAAGCTTTCCCCCAAGTTCGTCATTCCATGCTGCGCTGCCTCGTCAGAGATCAAAGACCAAAGAAATGAGACCTGGTTAAATTTCCGTACGCGAATACTGCCTTCAAAGTGTTATATCCTCGAGTCAAAGGCTTTGATCGTGGGTACTGCAGAATCGACTTTGTTCTTTTACAAGGATCAACGATTTTAGTCATACTATTTTATATACATTCGTGAAAATTTCGAGGACAAATATAAAATGAAAATAGGATATAAAATATAAAATTCAGGACTAATAAGTAACAAAACTATAAGGAAAAGAATTGATACTTATATACGAAGGTATAAATCGTCGATAATGTTTTATTCAAAAACAAATATTCCAATCCTTTAGTTCCTTTTTTTATTATTTTTATTTTTGTTCTTCTTATGTTGACGTAACAAAAAAAAAAAAGAAAAAAAATAACAACGAGATAAGAAAAAGTGTCTTAAAAACGAACACCGTCTCTAATTTTCGTGACTTTTTTTCTCTCTCTCTCTCTTTTAATTACTTCGTCGAATCTGTTGTTTCAATTATCGTGGTAAAGTCGAATAAAAAATAGTGACGAAAAAAACAAGAAAAGAAAAAAAAAAAAAAAAAAAACGATATAAAAACGAGAAAAAAAAAGGCCAGTAGTAGCTTCAAATTCGATTCCCAAAGTGAGAAACGATTCGCAGTCTCGTTCACGAACAGTTAGCCAGGGGGATGCCCGAACCTGTCGAGTTAGTAGGTAATCTGATTTTTCCAACTTCCAACTCGGGGCGACGAATGATCATAATTAAATAAGCGTGTAAAACAAACTCTCTCTCTCTCACTCTCTCTCTCTCTCTCTCTCTCCGCGGGTATTCCCTGCACGCTCGTTTTAATAAGTATAAGTATAGGTATAGGTATACCGAATTTATAATCCGATAAGCATCTGTTTGATTATTTTTTTATACACTGTTACCTACCCCTCGGAGCAGTGAAGTATATTAGCGTTTATCATACGGAGGAGAAAAAACGAGAGAGAGAGAGAGAAAAATAAAATAATAATAATAATAATAACAATTTGATCGAAGGATTAAACGGGGTGGTTTAATCATCCCTGAAATTCTTTACGGTTTTTTTTCTATTTTTTGTTATTTGTAATTCAGGCTGCTGTTACTCCCGAAAATATCTATCCCTTTTCAACCTCGCTAGGTCTGGTTCTTTATCGGACTTTTGGATAAAAAAAAAACCGTCTCCATTAATTATCATACAGAAATTTTTGGAGAATAAAAGGCCCTCGAGTAATCGATGCTGGAGGGTAGAATAATCCCTATCTTCTACAGCCCGCCACACCCTGTTGGATATATGTACAGTCAGAAAACGAAAAGGTAGGATGATGTATGAATTCAAACCTTTAGCCTGGCTCTGGCTCAGGCTTTGGCTCTGGCTCTGGCTCTGGTTCTGGCCTTGGCATTAACAGGTATGGGAGGACCAAAGGAGATGTATTGATTAACCCTTAACGATTCATTTGATCGAATCCGAGCAGTTTCGTTCTTGTTTAACTTCTTCGGTTTTACCCCTGCACCAGTAAGTCTCCTAGAAGGGTTCTCATGCATAAATTCATTTCGACTATACGAATCGAGGTATTTCTGAACAGCCAGAGGTTTGTTTACTCGGATATATTTATAGCTGGTATTGGCCAGCGTCTGCAGTTAACCCCTATAACAGAAGTTAAGAAGAATTCAGAAATTCCACGTGAAATATCACCCCTAAAAGAATTTGAATTTCTTCATTCAGGCTCATTTAACGCACTATATTCACAATATACTAAAATCGACTGAAACATTTCCTCGAAGTTTTTTTTTTTTTTCTTATACTGTATGGAAAGTTCTTACTTTGCGCACCGAAAATCGTAAATGAAATAGCAGATTCCAGATGATCTCACAAAGCGTGCGGGAAATCAACATTACGGCACGATTTATCCATGCGGGAATGTTCATTACCGCACACTTTGTTGATTTACATTACTTTCCATACAGTGTTTACAAGTATGAGATGCAACTTCACACTGATCGGGAATCACCAACTTTCCGCACCAGTATCATAATATACCAATTTTCATTTGAAGAAGCAACATTATTTGAAATGTGACCCCCATCGCATTCATCCCTTATGCTCATTCTCTTCTATAGATACCATGAAAATATTGAAAATACACAACTGATCGATTCACGTTGAGTTTATTAGTTTTTGGTATAGTTTATGTTGTCATAATGAACACAGGCAATTGAAAAGCAATTATATCATGGTTGATAAATCGTTGGATAAATTTTACCGCTTCTGACGTCAGGATTCTGTGCTCTTCGACGCGTGTTGATCATCGTATCAAGTAGACTATAGAACCTTGGAGAGCCTAAGGGCTGAGGGATGAGGGCTGAGAGTTGAGGACCGAGCTGTATTGACACGATTAACCGTAGTGGCACTTGGGCTAATTAGAAATTATCCCAGTTCCCGGTGATCATCTTGTTAGAATTTATACACGGATTCAAAAGAGAGAAAAAAAAAAAAAAAATTGTCTTACGAATTACAGAACTACCGTTAACCGGCATCGAGTTATACAAACATTTACTCATTTATGATACCTACTATAGTCCGAAAGTGCAGGTGAGATTTTTACCGTCAAACTGGATGATTGATGATGACGTAAGCCGAGAAATCGACGTATTTTTGGGGTCACCCTTCGCGATTCAACCCTTATAGTATAGGGTGGTAAGGCGAGGTGTGGAACGAGATCCTGGTGTAAAACTACACCTAAATTGTGATCTCAGATTCTTGAGAGAGTGAGTACGGTGGGTGAGAATAAACGATAAACAATCTACAAGGACCTGCTAAATTTAGTATTTTTATTAATTGGTTGGGATATCGGTTTCAATCGAGACTATGGGTGATAGGACGGTCTGTTACGAGCAAAGCTGATTTGAATTCATACCTCGCGCCATCTAATACGTGACTAGAATATTTTTTCAGGACCCCCAAAGAAAATCGGCAAAGAATAGCGGAGGGGAGATAGAAAGAAACTGAGAAAAGTTTTTCCGCATCTATTTTTACCAAAATTTTATTCCATTTTTGCTTTATTTTTCCAACGACGACACGCAACATAATACCCATGATCTACATTTAAGAATAGGTTTTCAAAACTCTTCTTACAAGCAACACCATCTCTCTATAGAAAATAAAAAAGAAAGAAAGGTATTGGGCTTGTCGTCGAGGCAGGGACACGAATATATTTACATACGAAGCTCGATACCGGTGATGAAATTATTATTTCAACACGCTGTGCGTAAAGTTCGATTTTGCGCACGCTGCACGGCATGTATAGACAAGCGCGCTTATAACATTTTTGAATTCGAAAATTTCGTAACAAAAATACTTTTGATATCAAATTTGATTATGGAAACAAGTGATGTTGTTGTTCTTGGCGAAATTTCAATGTCGAAGGTGTTTTTATTCGAAATTCTTGACTTCTAAAGCGTTATGATTATGAATGAAGCACTAACCGATACCAGCTGTGTAGTCGGTTGCCTACATGCCGGCGCCTAGAGCGACTTTTTTTGCATTTAGTTCAGGGACACCCTGTATATTATACATGTATTGTATAACCAGAAATTTTGCCAATTTTAACTCGACTGTTTAGCAAACTATGAATAGAGAACGAAATATCTCTCTAACATTCGGCGATATGTTTATTTACTGTTAATGCTTGAATTCATAGAAGAAGAATATAATGCGAAAATATGAAATTTTTTTTTGCTTTATTTTTTTTTTTTACCGCTGTTGTTGTATTCAACATGAATAAGATTCCGCCTCTGCGATACAGAGAGTCAGAAAGAAGTTGACCAATCGTGAAATATGGTATATTTATCCAAGCGTGAAATCTTATCCGAAGTTCAATACGGGATAAGAATTTAATCCGTGAAAAGTTATTCGAGAGTACATACATACCGTGAAATAGAATCCAAGAAATATTTGTCGAGTGTGTTGAATGAAATTTTATTTAATATCGTATTATTTTTAATGAAATTTTTTAAATCTTTTATACATTTTATAAGAAATCACTGCAGCATAAGTTCTGCAGGATTAAATATTCAGTAATTTTACTTGCCTTCGTATTCAACGAGGTTTTTTTTTTTCTTCTGAAATTATGAAATCCATGAAATTCTTAGAAAGAATTTTGAAAATCTAGTATAGAATTCGAAAAAAAAAAAAAAACATTATTGCGAAATTATATTGAAGCTTCTTGTAATCTTCTTCAAATCTGTAAAATCGTTATGACAATCTTGAGAGAACGATTGAAAACTTATCAAAATTTTGCTAAAGTTGGAAAAAGTTTTTTTGAAACCTATGAAAAAAATGTTTGAAATTCTTTGAAAAAAAAATCGTTGTGATATCTGAAGAGTCATTTTATGGTGATACCCGTGAAATCTTTAAAGTCTTACTAAAATCTGCATTGAAATTTTAAAAAATCCCATGAAATTTAGTAAAATCCCTGAAATCCTCGAAATCCTCGATCTCTAAAGATCCCTTTTAGACAATTTCGAAAAGTGGTTTATCCCGTGAAGAGACGCACGTTACGTGAACGTGACATAAAACGACGTCACGTACCGAGATAAATATACCTAGATACCTAGTGCATAATAAAAAACAAGGAATGAAAGTTATTCTTCAATGATTAGGTCGATCCACCCTCCCCAACTTAATTCTAACTTATATAAAAGTTTCTTCGAATCAGACAATCGTCATGATCTTTTTAACAACGAAGCTTTCTTTTTTTTTTTTCATATTTCAATCTTTTGGTTTTACGGGATTGAATAAAGTTTTGCAAAATTCATTGAAGAAAAAAGAAAAAGAAAGAAAGAAAGAAAAAAAAAAAAACGGTCGAGGTTCTTCTGAAGTAGTCGGTGTATCAAGTGGGCAGACACAGCTACCGGACTAAACCCTTATACCGCTAAGAAAAGTGGAGAAAAATGATGGCAATTACGCGTTTCTCCCTTGCGTGAAGATCGTCGAGGTTCGTCGTTCAGTTCAGTATATAGAAAGAAAGTTGAAAAGATCGTTACATACATACATATATAGGTGTAGATAGAATTTTTCTATATATAGGTATGTTTAATACATTTATTTATGTACTCCTCGACCATCGTCTTCACGACGAAAGTTTAACCCAAGTATTTCATCCCCCGTTGACCATAGCTATTTTCGCTCCTCTAAGGTCCTTTCATTGTTATTCTTTCCCGGACACATATATACCTATACTATACTATATATATATATAAATATATATAAAATGGAACTTCTCCCACGACCCTTTCCCTTTCCATTATTGTTCAGTTGGACCACTTCGCGGGGGAGTCAGGTTCATTCATATAACCAGGGAGTTTGGGTTTTGGTTTCCGGACGGATCGTCATAAAAGTATCATATTTTACTGGCAGGGATCTTCGACTCCTGTAGCACGAACGAAGATTTCAACCTCTGGCAAACTCCGGGTTTGACAAGATTTTTCTTCTCTTTTTACTTTATACTTTTTTTTTTTCTTCCTATTTTCTTCTTTCTTTTTATTGTAAGAGACGTGTCAGCCGTCGTACAAGTATCCTCGTACGTTTCCCCGCATTTATAACGACGGAGGTCTCTGCGGTACTATGGATAGGGATGGGGAACGTGAGAGTGGGAATAAGGGCGTGAGGGGTCGACGGAAAGGACCTGGAATCAATCATTTTTATCCCTTTTATCCCCCAGTGATGGGCCGACCTCTGATCTCGTAATCCTGACCGACGATGCAAGCAGTCTTATTTCAAAACTAAAATACTTTCGCGCCTCTCCACGTATCGTCTAACGAATCTTTTATCAACAATTTTATCTAATTTTCTATAGCTTTAATCCAAGAGGATGCATATCACATATTCAGGATGTCAAAATAGACACATCTTACATCATCTGGCTACCGGCATGAATTCAAATTACCTTTTTTCAACACGCTGTGCGTAAAGTTCGATTTTGCGCACGCTTCGCCTGCATGAAATTCAACTTAACGCGCGTTGTGTTGAAAAATAAAGTCCGATACACGTGCGAAAGATGATTTTTGACTCGTGTGATTTGTCATCCTTGCTTTGCTCGGGCGAAAAACTTCACACTTGTTCGAAAATCATCATTTTCGCACTAGTATCGAAATACTTCAATTCACTCACGTGTGATAATGGATATTTCACGCACGCTTCGCCTAAAATTCCTATTTTCACATCTTATGAAGTAAAATTTTGTACAATACCAAATTTTTCTACCTGAACTCCCCTATGCATTCGATTCATAGTGAACATCACGTGAACCAATTTTACACCAAGTCGTACCCCAATCGTAAATTTTTTTTTTTTGTTTCGTACGGCACAATAGAATATGAGACTTTCGAAACCGAATACATATCCGAATATATATTTTTTTGTTCCCCTCTTGTTATAAATGCGGTAAAAATTCTTCTACCAATATTTGTTCAATTCTAATTGGAATGGGGAATATTTTTGTTTTCTATAGAGAGAGATTAATCAAACCGTAGCAATCATGTTATATCTGATTTTAAACAGGATATCGAATGGCTTTTTGAGGGAGACTCGACAAAACACATTCAACAACAGATATTATAACAATTAATTTACGTAAATCGTGAAAAATATTCTCTTCTCTTCTCTTCTCTTTTCGTTTCTTCTCTTCTTCGAAACGAAATTATACAATTTCAGAACCAAACAACTAAGGATAAAATTACTTTCAACACAGTTGAAAATTTCGTCCATGAAATTTTTTCGACGAAACGTATCATTTCGTATATTTTTTGAAGGCTGAAAAAAATTTTACTGACTGAAAATCTTGTTTTTAGTGCCTCACCCCGTGAGGTAGACGTATATACCGGGAGTATTCGTGGAAACGCTTTATATGAAAGTGAAAACGCCTGCATAAAGGCAACTCGGGAGTCAAGCGATTAGGTTTTATTTCGTATATCGCGTGTCTATTGGCTACGTGGGAACAAAACCTAATCGCTTGATATTTGAGTTGCCTATGTGCAGGCGTCCTATGAAGCGTTTCCACGAATACTCCCGGTATATATATATACGAACAGATTACATGTATGTGAAACGTGGTGAGTGTAATTGCATGTAGGTATTATACACCTTGTATACTAAAGGCTGGTTAAAAGCTAAGAGGTTTGCAGAAAGGTTGTTTTCTGAGAGCGTTGTAACTTAGGGACAAAATATTTAGCATTCACAAGAGACTCATCTGTATAAGCTCTTAAGCAATCTTAAGGTCGCTCACGCTTTGATGGAGCGTTAGGGGTGGCGCGTTGGAACGACCCGCAAATTTACCACTAAACAGTAAAGTGTTTTCTAAAACTTACATTATCATTTTCTAAGAATTTTTATTTTTACCTTTTTTCATATTTATGTATAAAAAAACAAAAAATTCAAAATTCAAAGTATCATCATTTTTATTTTATTTTTTAGAATTTTGTTATTTAAATAATTCGAAAAGTACTAAACCGATCAAAGCCAAATTCTGATCAGTTTTACGTTCAGAAAAGACGCGTCGATTGAGATCAAAATCATCAAAATCTGGTGACTCGTTCTCGAGATATCGTCGCACAAAAAAAAAAATGATCACATACGTACACACACAGACGTTCATCTAAAAATGATTGCAGGTGATTCTCCAGACTTCAGAACATGAAGATCTGGTGAAAACCTAACAAGATTCCTAATACTTCCAAGAGATTTGGAATATTTCAAAAAATTTCAGATTTAGAAAGATTTCACAAGATTTGCGCAGGGGGTGTACATCAGATTTTATGAGTGAATAATTACTGTGGTCATTAATCAATGATCAAAATTCAAGTCCCTATGATTGCACAATAATTCCTGAAGCAACTTTATTTGGTAAACTATTATACCTTGATATCATTTCTTTATTTTCAACAGACAGACTACAACCGGCATTTGGAGGAGTTAACAGATCAGGTTCAAAGTCTGCTGATGAATATTCTACGTAGTAGAATAAGCAAAGAGAATATTACTGTTGTTGCAAAGTACCATGGACTACTTGAAGATGTACGAAATCTTACTAATGGTCAGTACAGCTTTACTTTACCACTTTCTCACATTTGTAGACAAAGTTTATCACAATATTACACCATGTACTGTTTTAGGGGCAATTCTAAGTTTCGTATTCCTTTTTGCAAAACAGGAGTTAAGTATTTGCATTAGCTCTGTGTGAAAAGGAAAGAGGCTCTACCCATGCCCTTCACTCATAAACAGTACAAGATCATTCCCTTTTTTTATGCTCTTCATAAAAATCAATAGCTGGAAACTTTCCTTTTCCTTTTCTTATTGCAATTTTTCAATAGGATCAGCGGTCTTCTTCTATCACTAAAAATCTGGATGAAAATATAAACTAGAATTCTTGGGAGATAACTTGAATTCTGGCTTTGGATAACTTGAATTCTGTGTCATCTACACGTATGAGATATGAATATTTCTGAACATATCACCAGTACATAGAATTTGAAAATACATTCAATGTTTTGATTATAAGCATTTCTTTAATGAATCAGAGGGATTTTGTCGACCCAATTATTCATCCATGTCATTATCATGTTATAGATGACCATGAAACTTCCACAATGGCCATAGAGACTGAATATTTCTTGCGCAAAGTCATCAAGTTATCAGAATTAATAGTTGCTCTGAAAGCCCTCAACCAGAGCTCTACATCAAAGCTAGAAGCAATTGAAACTAAGCTGAAACAACTAGCAAATCTTGTTGAGCAGGACAAATGCCTGAATGCTGGTGGTAAATTCGAATGGGTAGATAGCATGTTGGTGAAGGTAAGTTTACTCCTAATTTATGATATAAGAAAAGCCAGAAGTTCTGAGAAAATCGCAAATACAATACCCACACTTTCATTCTTCAGTCTCTCCAAGAAGGATCTTGGCTGTTGATAGATCAGATCAATTTATGCAGCCCTGCAGTATTGGATAGACTTAACGGTCTACTGGAGCCTGGAGGAGTACTCAGCATTGGTGAACGAGGCGTAGATAATGAAGGGAATATCGTAGTGATTAAACCACACAAGGATTTCCGTCTATTTTTAGCAATGGATCCACGCTATGGTGAAATATCTAGGTGAATTTTATGAAAAAGAGTTATTTTCACGATGCTAAAGAAAATTATCACCGATTCAATGCGCCGAGCATCTCATTAGGTGAACAAATTCACTTTTTACCAGCTTTTTATTTTCTTTTAGGGCAATGCGGAACAGAGGAGTGGAAATTTACATTCTTGGAGACCAGGAGAACCTCGAGCATAACATTCTCGACCTTAAATCACTGCTGTTCAATGCTCAACTTACTGGAGGCAGTTCCCAGGCGGCATTGCTAAAAATTCATCAAGACATAGTCCAGAATTTTCAAATCGGTCAAAAACCCAGCGTGATACACCTGCTGCATGCAGCTTTTTTGATCCATCAACAAGTGTCCAGGGGAGTTTCGATTCAACAAGCTTTCGAGTCTGCCTGTCTTGACGTTTATCTAAAATCCAGATTCATAAGTCATTTACCTACAAAAGACTACCTAATTTCGATCATCAAGGACACTACAAGCCAATTGTCTGCCAGTGACGATAAACCGGAGCTTGACTTCGACGCTGTCACTTGGAATTCTTATAACTTACAAGAAAGTTCTCAATTGTCTGTTATCAGGCAACAGGGAACGATATTGGCAGCGATTATTGAGAAATACAAGGCGTTTACACCGTCTGTACACAGTAACGGGATTTCCAAACCAACGACTAGCTTCTTGAATGACGTATTACAAGTTACGAACGAGAAGATCGCATTAGATATTGACGTGACCGAAATTATGCCAAATTTGTTGATAAACTTCTACCAAACGTCTTCCCAGGACGACTCTAGACTGAGATATCTGTGGCTTTCTAAACTCCTAGCGATCGAAGAGGACCTGAAATATCTGAACAATAAAAATAAAAATCTAGCCAACGAAGTTTCAAGCTTCAAGTTCGGTTCAACTGACTCTAGTCTCCCTTGGGATCCGGAATACTCCCCGGGATTAATTCGAGATGATTTATGCGAGAGGAGCTTCAGCGACGCTAACAGATTGGCCATAATCTTATACATGCATACCATGAACATGACGGATAGCAAATTACTCGATGAGATGACGCTGGCAAAGGACGAAACAATCATTTCAGTCATGCAGTATTCAAACTGCATTTATCACGGTAAAGAACTCTTTTGCTTTATTCTTAGGACATTCAATCACATAACGCTTCGACAATCAATCAAATTCTCTTTTCTTTCAGGTAAATTAACAGCAAACTTTACAAAACATCCTCTGGTATTGAACTTTGTCACATTTCTTACTCAATTGGACAAATCTATCGATCTTATACTCAGAGATGAATCTGTGACTATAGACGCTATGAGATGTGTGAATATAAAGAGGAACTTGAAGTGGCGAAATCGGTTTTACGAACTGGGAAATCTCCCGCTGATAAACAAGATGAATAAATCAAAAGAGAATCATGATCAGCTTGATGAAGTTACGCTGCTGTTAAGAGTCCATTACAAATGGTTGATCAAATTCATTCTCAATCTGTTCAACGATTGTGACGATATTTCGCTCAACGAAGAGTGCAGATGCGCTATGAAGCTCTTTTCAGCCATGATTGATCACATAAATAAGAGTCTAGCAACCGCTAATGATCCCTTAAGAGTAATATCTAAAAGAACAAAGAAATTCTTGACCCTTCCGCTGCCCTGTTCATCTCCAGTAGTCGCCAGTGCCTATTCAAGACTCAGGCAATTGTCTGGAATTTATTGTATCTCCAGGGATAAAGGAATTCGAAGATTGACACAAGATCTACAATTAACTGTACTGCAAGACCCAGAAGCTATCGATGCGAGGTTGAAACTTATACAATGGTGGCAGGAGGCTTATTCCACCTCAAATTTGGATGAAACAGTTTTGGCGAGCCTTTCCGAGATGGAAAAGGTCTGCGAAGACGAGCATATCGCTCTTAGAACACCGGTCGATGTTGCCGAAGTGTTGACTAAGGCAAGGTCCATTCCTGACAAAGAACTGATCGAGAGATCTGCACAAGTGCAACTATGGCCAATCTACGAATACGTATTTTCCATAATTACGAACGCTATACAGAGCAGAGTTTGCTCTAAGCTATTAATCGATCAAGGCGAAGCTATGATATCTTCTAAAATCCTATCCACTTTTGCTAGAATTCCAAGCATTCCCATCAACGTAGTCGCTATTATAAACGCGGTGATAGCAAGCCTTGATAATCCCTCAGAAGCTAGAAAGCTCTTGCCCGAACTGTTCCTAAGGGTTTCAAAATTCACTGAGACTTCTTGCGCGGTAAAGGATCCTGAAAAATTGCTGCATTGGCAAGGCGTACGTGACGAAGACTTCGAGGAGATGAACGGCGAGGAAGAAGTTAAGGTATTGTATAAAAAGTTAAGGGGATTGAGTACAAGTTCTCCCAAATCGTTGCTACGATTTCGAGAAATATTCTATTGACTAACTTCTTTCATGTCTGATTACTCATTATTTGATACATAATCTTGAAAAATGTCCCAAAATGCTGTGAAAATGCCTAGACAATAGAATATTTCTTCACAACGTAGCAATGATCTTGAAAAAATGATATACTACACGTGCCTATCGGTGATTTTCAATAATTTCATTTAACACAATCTTCACTCTTTTCATACAGGTAAACTATCTCATTTATGGTCCTTCGCTGGTCAGCTTGGTGTCAGACTTGATTTTGGAAGAGTCATCACCCGGCAAGGACAAGTCTGTGCTCTCGATGGCAACACTTGGTTCTTACAGAGCGCGGATTGACCAGTTGAGAACAGTGAATGAAATTCTGTGGAAAAACGCAGTGGCATTCAATGCGGAAGAGTATCAGCATGTGTGGAACGATTTTGGGACCCTAGAGTCGTATTTAGACACATATTTGTCCGCCGTAGCGAAGGTAGAGACTCAATTCGGTCTTTTTAGCTCTGAAATGATAGAAGCCAGAAGATTAAATTCCGAAAAGAAAGAATCTGATCCTGAATTCGAGTACTATCAATCATTGGAAGAGTTACGGAGCTTAGCGACTGAGCTGAAGAGCCTGAAGAGATCGGAAGATAATATCTTGGAACTTGGAAAGACGTGGGCACTGATCGGATACGTCCAAGTATCCATCTTTTCTAACTTCGGGTACATAGATCCAGTGCACAAGGTTGGACTGAAGCTCCAGTACGCGAAAGAAGACATAATCGACAGTAGAAAGACGCTTTACATTGGCGAACTACAGTCAAAGATAATCGGCGATCGTGTCAGTGGTGAAAACACGCATCCTCACATTCGCGAAACCGCGATTACCCTGAAAAATCTGTACGTAGAAGAAGCGGAGCTAAAAACTTATGACGCAATCAGGCCTAAATCATCAGAATTTGTCGCCTTATCAAGAGAAACCGCAGATTTCAGGAACAGTTTAGGCTCTTACAACACAGTCAGAAAGCATTTGAACAAGTTAACGGACGTTGCGAAACAGTATCGTGATAATCCAGCTACCGTTGATTCAAGGCTTGCTCAGGATGCTATCAGAGAGGTAGAAATGTGGCAGGAATCTGTAAAAAGATTCTCCGACAATATAGAGTCAAGATTTCTACCCGGATATCCTGACATAGTCTTGCCTCTGCTATCAGCAGTCGCGCAATTGAAGTACGGAGTCAATATTCTGGCCGAGAATACAAAGCGGATAAATTCTCTTGCCAAGACGAGCTTTACGGAAAGTAAGACGGAGTCTTTGATGAACAACTTGGTCCGATTTCCGTCGCTGGGCAAAGACCAGGAAGATCTACTCGCCTTGGTTGACTTGTTGCCGTCTGAAAGTATGAAGGACATGATCTGCAGAAACGTTAGTACAACTAATGCATTTTCATCCAAACAAGAACTATTCAGGATGATAAAATGCAGCTTATCAGAGTTGAGGAACCACGTTATTGTCGACGGCAATTTATCCGCTCCTTTATGGTCAAGATTCAACTCTTTACTTCAACAAGTTGTTCTGACTTGGCAGCGGCAGCAAAAAGAAAGGGAGGAGGAACAGATCGAGAAGGACAGCCTCTTCAAGAACAAAGCTATCTCAAAGGGCGAGACTCTGAGCGAGGATCAGGAGATCACATTGGAATTGCGCAAGCTATTCCCGAGGCATCATGAAACTGACTTTTCTGATATTGAAAACAGCGATAAACCCTCGTTAGAAAGAGACTCTCGGCAAATAGAAGAAGAAGAAGTAGAAGAAGACACCTATAATGGACTTATCACCGAAGAAGACCTAGAAAAGATCAGCAATCTGCACGGAGCTGTGGTTCAATCCTTCACCTCGTGCCAGTGGCTCCAAACTAATAAAAACCTGCACCAGGTCGACTACGTAGTGCCATTGATTCAAAGATACAAAACGTTCGGATTGTTACTAAAAAATGTTCAATCTGGCTTAACGAACTCTTTGACTGCAAAGCTGTACACCAGTTTGAACTTTTTGGTCAATGTAACGTCTGCTTTCAGTCAAGGGGATGATAACAGGCCAGAATCTAAAAGTAAGAGCACCAAAAGCTACGATTTTTACAAAGACAGCAACGTCGAGGAAACCAAGCAGTGTCTACCTATGCTGGAACGTATAGTAGACAAGGTTCAAAGCTTGTTAGACGAGTGGCCAGAGCATCCGTCGCTGAAATCAATCGACACGATAATAAAAAGGATATACAGCTTCCCAATAACATCTTCAGTCTCAAGATTTCTGACCGGATTAGAACTGCTGTTAGTCAAAATGCAAGAATGGGAGCAGAATGCTCACAGCGGTGTCAGTCTCTCAGAATATTCTCTAGTGCTTACACAGCAAATTATTTCTTGGAGACGGATGGAGCTTTCTGGGTGGAAAGACTGCCTCAATGTAACCCAGCAGAGATCTAAATCACGGGCATCTAAATGGTGGTTTTTTATCTACGCCTTGGTCGAAGGGTACCTAACTGAGTCAGACTCCCAGCTAAAAGATAAGAGCAAGGAGACTGAAAAGAACGAAGAAGTTACTAAAGAAAAATTCGTCGAATCGCTCCACATGTTTATGAACACTTCTAGTCTTGGGGAATACACGACTCGTATCGATTTACTGTTCACCTTTCACTGCCACGTTTATCATTTCGAAGCAAGCGAAAGGAGAGACGAGCTCCTGGCGATTTTGTGGAACGTTTATAAGTACTATGAACAGTTCACAGACGCTGTGAACAGCAGGATTGCCAGCTCTAAATCTCCCATAGAAAAGAAGCTGAAAGATTTTGTCAAGATTGCCAGATGGAACGACATAAGCTACTGGGCCGTGAGGGAAACGGTTGAAAAAACTCACAGGACTTTGCACAAGTTCATTAAAGAGTTTGAAACTAGATTAAAGGAAAGCGTAGCGCCGTGTCTGGTCGTAAAACCGACCGATTATAAAGCGGATGATAACTTGGGAGTGTGGGACAAGCCTTTGAGCAATGATTATGCCATAAATCCAAAAGATTATACAGTCACAAGTACAACAGAGATCGAGCTAAGCGATAAGGCCCTCACTCAGGGCGACTTGCTGTCCAAAGCTGAAAGCCTATTGATAAAAGCAAAGAAACTTTGCACGGAAACGATTTTGATGTGTTCTTATCCAGCTATGAGAATGGGAATTGAACAGTTTATGCAAGAAGTAATGGACCACAGTTTCCATCTGAAGAATTTAGACATCGATAGAACGCAGCCTAAACCAAAGCAGAAATCTCAAGCCAAGAGCATACTTCAACAGAAGAGGATGGCTCTGGCTACTTATTTCAAAACGCTTACTCTGATAGGAGTTTCTTATCGCACAGGGGTTTTAACTTGGAAGAATAACCGAGAGAAAGTAATAGACTTGGCTACTCCGCCGCTGAGCTTATCCGCTGCATTCGAATCACTTAAACCAACCAAAACTGATAAAGAAATGTTCAAGATGTGGGAAGGCTGCGATAAATACTATTACAAATCCCTAGTCAAGTTGGATGCTGTTAATGCAGCGTTGGCCACCAACCGCACGGATCTAGGACCTCAAAATATGGATCGTTGCAGAGGATACTCCACTCACATAATGCTCCTGGCTCACGAGCAAAAGCGGGCCTTCACCCAGTCTTTTAACTATTTTATTGCGCTCAGATTACATCTAGAAAATTTGTCCGGGATTGATAAGAACAATTTGAACATTCCTGAGCAACGGGAACTAGCCAAGGCAGCGGACAGTCTCAAGCATTTATTGATTACGTTGATAACTTGCTTAGAACAAGTGAAATTGTACCTAGAAACTTGTCCAAGCGAACCAGAGCTCGGCTCAGAATTAAAAAGCCAAGTTTTTTCCCTCGATTCAAACAACATTCCGATTATTAACGCTAAGAAGCGGGATTCGGTCTGGGAAAATGCGAGTTCTGTTATAAGGCAATGCTTGCAGCAAGCAGCGGAAATTAAGAGTAAATTTGACCTCATTTTTCCGACTTTAAAAGTCAGCTTCAACTCTGATAAGGGAGATTCTAGACAGACGTTTGTCGCTACGTCAGCGCACTTCGTGTTTTTGAATGAGAGCTGCGAGGGCGTTGAAAGAATCGAAGAGGCCATTAAGGATTTCAAGAAATTTTTCTCGTCGGAAAATGAAACGAACGGTCATCCGATATTGGGGAACCTTTCATGGCTGGAAGAACAGATTAGAAATAACGTTGACCAGTTCAGAGAATTGAAGAAAGCGACGGAGAAGAGAAATGAAACTATTGATTCGGAGAATCATACCATCATCGATAATTGCATAACAGACTTAGAAGATATGATTAATACTGTTTTAATCGCGATACAAAAACAGTATAAAAAGAATCTGGCTTCTAACGAAGACACACCATTAACTGAAGACAACGGTGCTGAAGACGATTTAGAGGAAAGTAACTTGGAAGAGAAACAATTGACCGAAAAATTACTGAATCCGCTAAAAACTGACATCCAGGAATTATCTTTAGAGAATGTCTTTAATCGATCTAACGACCTCTTGGTATTGATTCATGGCAGTGATGCAAAGACTTCTGCTGTTTGTAACAGGTAATTCTTCGATTTTTCTTAGCTGTTGAAAATATTGAATTTCGACTGATTTCAATACTATTTCATTTGTTTATTTGCAGATTGTTGATGAGATGGCTGCCCCTGCTAGAACAGTACCTTTTGTTCGTACAATTTTATCTGAACGAACAGTTAGCTGCTTTCAGAGCTACTTGCAAGATGCTGTATTTGCAGTTGAACGTTTTTCTCGACTTAGCAACCAGCGGTTTCTGCGTTCCCAAAGACCTGGACTTAGAAGATGGAGAGACTGAGGAATCCCAAGAAGGAGTTGACAAGGGCGGAATGGGGCTGGGTGATGGTGAAGGTGAAAAGGACGTTTCGGAGAGGATCGAGACAGAAGATCAGCTGGATGACGCCAGGCCTCAGGATCAAGAGAGAGAAGAAAAGGAGGACAAAGATTGCAAGGAAGAAGACGCTGGGATCGATATGTCAGAAGACTTTGAAAGCAAGCTACAAGATCTGGAGAAAAAGGATGATGATGATGATAAAGATGAGAATGAGGACGACGATCTGGACAAGCAGATGGGGGAGACAGAAAAGGACGCTGATAAATTGGACGAGGAAATATGGGGCGCTGACGAAGACAAAACAGAGGATGAGAAGGAAGAAGACAAGAATGAAGAAGATACTGGTACAGGGGAGGAGATCGGGGATAAAGAAATGAGTGCTAAAGAGGATCAGAACCAGAAAGATAAAGACACGGATGATAAAGAACAGCAGGAAAAGGAAACTGACGGAGAGGAAAAAAAAGATATAAACGAAATGGATGAGCCAGACGTAAACGACGATCAAATCGATCCTTACCACGGCAAACACCAGCCAGAACCTGAACCAGAACCATTCGATCTACCAGAAGATATGAACCTGGATGATGACGATGTCAAAGAGGATAATCAAGACGGGGAAGAAAATCCTTTCGATATAGACGCCATTAAGGATGCTGTTCCACCGCCTGAAGTACCAGAGCCGGAATCAAAGGAGGAAGAAAAAGGAGATGAGAAAAACGACAATGAAGACTCTACAGACGAGGAAGGAGACGGTAATGAGACATTAGATGCAAAAGATCCGGACAATGATGAGAGCGCAGAGACTGATGTGGCGGACAGCGATAAACAGGCTGGAAAAACACCTGAGGAAGATGAAGAAAAACGAGAAGATGAAAAGGAGAAGGAAAACGAAGAGGAGGAAACTAAGCAAGAGGATAAAGCAGAGCCTAGTACGGATGCAGGAAGCAAGGAGACCGACGCTGCTGAGCAAGTTGATACCAACAAAGGAGGATCTCGAGATAAGGTTGCTGATTTATCCCAGACGGAGGAGGAAATGAATGCTGCGGAGGAGAACAGTCAGGAAGAGAACAACGATAAAGGCACTGGCCAAGCGCAGTCTAAAGAACAGGAGCAAGGGCACTCGGGATCTTCTATGCAACAAAGTGCACCAGTTGCCAATAAACAGTTGAACCAGATTGACTCAGAGAAGAGAAAGAACCCTGGAACAAGTGACGAAAATCGTAGTTTAGTCGACAAAATTGAATCAGAGAAGAAGAAATTGAAGACTATTCATCAGAATGAGGACAGGGTTGAAGGCAAAGAGGATGAAACTCCTCAGATGGAGGAAAATGACGAGGCGGAAATGTATCAACACATAAAAAACGCTGAGAAGTTTGACAAACACGCAGTAGACGCTGCGACGGAGAACCAGGTCAAGGAGCAGGCCTCGAATATGGAGAATGAAGAAGTTGCCGAGGATAAGGATGAAGAAATGGAGGTGGATATGCATGAAGATAAAGCCAACGAGCCGATTGAAGAGGGCGACAATTTAAAAGACCCGGAAAAGCTCTCAGAAGCTAATAAAGATAAAGATAAAGTCTCCAAATCTCAGGAAAGGAAGCATGCCGAAGATGGAAAAGCGGAGATGAGCGTTGAAGTTGATGGGGAAGCGGCAGAAACTAGCAAAGTACAAAGGGGTGACGAAACGACTTTCCATACAAACATCAAAGACTTTGAAGCCGATATTCTCCCATCTAGATTAGTCGAGCAACAGAGATTGGAAGTTGAAGCGATGTTGGGTCAATGGTCGCAAGTCCCACCGACAGAAGAGGCTACAACTGCTTGGAACTGTCTTGTCACTCTGACGGATGGACCTGCCAGAGATTTGTCAGAAAAATTACGATTGGTTTTAGAGCCAACTCAAGCATCGAGATTAAAAGGAGACTATAGAACAGGGAGGAGGATAAACATGAGGAAGGTCATCCCGTACATCGCTAGTCAATTTAGAAAAGACAAGATTTGGATGAGGCGAACAAAGCCTTCGAAACGGGATTATCAAATCGTTCTTGCTTTAGACGACTCTAGCAGTATGGCCGATAACCATTCCAAAGAACTGGCCTTTGAGTCTTTAGCTCTCATCAGCAAGGCCATGACCTATTTGGAAATCGGGGAATTATGCGTTATGAGTTTTGGAGAAAGTACCAACGTTCTTCACCCACTGGGTGAAACCTTCAGTGAACAGAGCGGCGCCAAGTGAGTCACAAAAGTCAGAATATTGTATTTGAAAACGAAGAGCTTTGAAAAGCTGTAATATCACGATAAGGAGTTGTATGGATGTACGATAACACCCCATCCTTATCATTTTTGCAGATTAATACAACAAATGAGATTCGAACAAAAGAAGACTATGGTCGGTCAACTGGTCGACTTTACTGTGGACATGTTTTCGAGTCAATCTATTTCAACAGACAGCGCTAAACTTTTAGTTGTTCTCTCCGATGGAAGGGGTATCTTCTCTGAGGGTGTTGACAAAGTTAATTCTGCTGTAAGACGAGCGAGGATGGCTGATATATTCCTAGTTTTTATTATCGTTGACAATCCAATGAATAAGGTAAAGATTTTCAGAATTTATTCAAAACTAAGAAATAAAGGTATCATGTATCATCATTCATTATTCGTATTCACATTTCAGGACTCTGTTCTCGATATTCGAATGCCAGTTTTCCAGGGTGGAAAATTACTTGGCATTCGTTCATACATGGATAGTTTTCCATTCCCATTCTACATGATATTGCGGGACATAAACGCGCTGCCAGCTGTTCTAAGTGACGCGCTTCGACAGTGGTTTGAAATAGTTGGTAAAATTGATGCATAAAAAATCCTTTCATAAATGACTGACATTTGTTTAATTCGAAAGAATTTTTAATACCATGTAATATAGAAGAGAAAAAAAACCAAATGGCCAAAGCTCGATATTACAATAGTAAGTTTGTATAAATATCTGTAACGATTGAAGTATCGAAGAAGCAAATAATTCCAAAATAAGAATAGCCGTTGTTATCATTTCAAAACAAAAAAAAACCGCCAAAAGTAGAATTCTAATTTGAATTCAAAAACCACAAAGCGAGAGATAATTGGTCAATTGTAACTAGGCCAATCAATGATATCGCTTCGTTTCCGTCTTCCGAAAACTACCAACGGTCGCTTTTCATGTAAACATACGTAAACACTATGATTGGTTACTTCTGCTGTATTCAACCAATCATATCATGTTGTGTCATGTGTTGATTCGTCGATATAGTAAGTGAGGTGATAGGTCGGATCTGAGTAAACTAACCAATACACCACGAGTTTGTTCGAACTTCGAACGAACAATGTAGTTAGACGATAGTATCTAACTACTGTATTACAGGTGTGTAGATAATTCTTGGAAAAAAGATTGTTTCATACGGAGCTTTTGGAATTGCAAATGGTGGACGTCCTGTCACCGTCGTTACGCTAACATCAGGTAAGTGAGCTCCGACAATTTTTTTATACATTATACGATTTCTAGGTTCTATGAGTGACAAATGAGAGATAATTAACATCGAGATTAAGAGTGATATGTATTAATGATTAATTGTCATTATAACCGGGACGTAATTAAAGTTACGTAAAATTATTGCGCAAGTTAAAAATAGTCACCTATAGCGGTGTCACATTTACCACACCAGAGCCACTTCGCCAGTTTAAATAGACGTTAAGAATAAATGTATAGAGGTGATCTTGTTTTGTACGTTGCGTCATTTAACAACGCTCTAAGCATTCGTCTACCTTTCATCGATACCGCGACTGCGATTTTAACCTTGTTACCTATAATTGACCATTATTCAAAGACCTTCATACATACCTACTTGCCCAACTGCATTAATACACGCACACACACATCCGTAGCATAGGTAGATAGAAATGAAATTCGGGCCCAGTTGTGTAATCTCGGATAAATTGTTTTATTCACATTTATAAATAGAATATTTTGACCGCGATATATAGACGTTACTTGATATCTTATTTTTATAATAAACAATCTTCATTTATTATATCATTATACGTATACATATCATAAATACCTGCAGGGCCCCACTTGTCTATATGATAAAATACACAGCGTCAATGTCATGTGATAACAGTCACATGTCTTTGAAAGAATATACACTCTGAATACTATGCAATGATCCATGGGTAGCAAATCTCTATATATCGATGTCGGATCGCACGAACATTTTCAATCTTTTTTTTTTCACGAGGATAACAATCCATTAATACCAAAACTTTCCATTTTCTAGAGCAGTTTACTGAAATTTAAATCTCAGGAGATCATTTCGAACGGCTAATGGTTGAAATTTGATTAAAACCACTGGTCTGATTACTCCATATAGATTTTAGTCTGATAAATTGATTCCAAGATAATCAAGCGTGGAAATATCACACGTGTTACATAACTGGGTCGGAAAATTAATATTTGGTCTGATCGGTTCATGGTCATTCATGTCCCTTGAGGAAGTCTGCTATCTAAATATAAGACCTACGTCAGCTTTCCGAGTAAATGCTTTATGGAGATGATAGAAAGTGTTTTTCATTATCTTTTCAATCATGTGGCTTGAATAAAGTCCTAATCTACTTTCCATTATAAAGAATTTAAGAATGAACAATTCGGTATCGAATCAGTTAATTCATTATGCATACATATTGTCAATTGTATACACATACCTTATTGATTAGTACAGAGTAGTATTTCAGAATGGTATTAATTAGAGTTGGAGTTACCTTACACTGTATAGAGTGCAGTGAACTAAGATAACACTAAGTATTCTCTGTTACATCATTCGAAATTAACATGTCTAAAGCCTTTTTGGGCGGATATTTCTTAAGAAACGAATTCAATTCACGTCAGAGACTGCATTTGATGGAAAGATCATCTCTACATTGATTTATAATCTACTTTTATACTTATACTATCAATCCAAAACCGGCTTATCTGTATATCGAATGATTATAGTGTCAGGTAATAAGTATACTTGAATTATCTACAGTCTGAATAAATCAGAATTAATACTCAAATCTCTTACATAATACGAAATTTAGATATCTCCTATTTCGGATCACACAAACTACCGATATTTGTTATTTTTGATTGATGACGTTTACCATTGATATCGATGGCTCAAACTCTCTACTTATTTGTATCGTTTCATTTATCTATGCCCAAAGTATACAAAGTTAAGGTACAAAGTAAACAAAGCTTAATTACATTACAGCTGAATCAAATCGTAGAAAAAAATGTTCTCCTTAGATTATAAACGCGTCTTTATAACAAAGTCTCATTTTTCTTATCAGTCTATTTACCTCAGCTTGTCGCTGATGACCCAGGGGATCAGAGCCTTGAATATTAAACAAGTTAGTCAGAATTTGAGCGTAAATAAGTTTGTGATTTTGGAATACTCCTCAGACACTAGATAAACAGTAACTGTATATTTACGGCGATCAATTATTCTTTGTTTTCCTATAGTTAGGAACATTTAATGAAATTTGTACTATTTATCAATCGTCTAAGTAGCAAGAACAGCTAAAGTACACATAGTTTAATGATTACAAATTTGTCAAGCAATTAGTTACAACGTGTGAAAATTTTTGGCAAATCTATACCAAGACGCTAATTGTTCTTAGCCGAACTTTGGTAAGCAGTAGTACACTGAGATAATTATTTACACAAAATTTAAGAGAGATCGTTGAAAAAATTCCTCTGATGTATCTCACAAATCTTTCTAAACATCATAATTATTTATGTGCAGTCTGGTTTAGTATATTGTATAAATTGCTAGTATACATTTCATAGACTTGTCTAGGATATCATTCATCCCAATTCCACCAATTAGTTCATTTACGTTGCGCATCAAATTTCATCAATCATGAGTCATACCATTTATTTCACAATAAATCTCGGTCAGGTTTTTAGTATCAGTACCTCTCGTCACTACTTTCAATAAAATTTCTTTTCACATGTGCCAAAGGACAGTATGATGGTATCATAAATTTTTGGCTCAGACCAGACTACGTTATACAGGATAAAAGGTTGTAGACTGAAAGGCAAAAAAAAAAAAAAGAACGCATATTGTTGCAAATCAGTCGTTTCATTTCAAGATCAATTATCACTACACACTGGATCTGGTTAGAAGCTGATTTTCGTGGCCACATGATGTCAAGGAGACAATAAAGCACCAAAATTATTACCAGTTCTATCCAGTTCTTATGTCGTTGGACTACGGCAGAAGCCTGAAACTAGTAATTGCTTGAGCCAAATACTTGTTTTTAACTTGCTCTTGCAATTTTATCTGAGTTTTGTTAAGTCGCAATGATACACAGTTACTTGAAGGGGTATACGCATCTTGGAGTCTAGAAATATTGCGATAACTGCAAAGCCTAGACATATGCAATCGATTAGTCAACTTGTGGCATGTTTCTGGGATTATTTCAAGACTAGTTTAGTTCAATTAGGGAAAAGTCTTACCGTAAAATCTTCAGAGTCCACAGCTCATCTATTCATTTTCTGAGTGACGTAGAACGTTTTATAGTGTAGTCAAAGCTGGATGTGAACATCGCTGTGTTCAATCAGTTTCTTATAAGTTTTAGATGCTTCTGAGCAATCTCTACGGTATTTAAACAAACGGGATCATTTTCTTTCAGATCAAAATGCACAGGGCAAGGATAGTATTAAGTTCATTGGCTCCATTGGCCCCGCGTGTTTGCGGGGCTAAGAGGTTTGCCTCCTGGCTGGTAAGGAGTGATCCTTTAGCCAGAACCAGCCAGGTTGTTGTCGCAGTACCTACCCGCCGTTACAACAGCCCTGCAGCCACTGAACCTTTTCTAAACGGTAGCTCCAGCTCGTATGTTGAAGAAATGTACAACGCATGGCTTCAAGATCCCCACAGCGTACATGTGGTCAGTAAGAACGATGTGAAACATTTGAAAGATGTTATGCAAATAGTCTATCACTCTCTGAGTGTTTGTTTATTAAGGAAAAGAATTATTTAGGAAGTTTACAATCAAACTACTTTTCAATTTTCCTCAAAAGTCGTGGGATTCCTTCTTCCGCAACAGTACAGCTGGAGCTGCACCTGGCCTTGCTTATCAGGCGCCTCCATCTCTCGCGCCAAGTTATAATCAAGTTCCGCTTGGATCCCTGACGTCATATGGTGCATCGCCTTCTCTTTCTCATAGTCCGATCAGCGAGAAAATCATCGACGACCACCTCGCTGTACAAGCTATCATTAGATCATACCAGGTAAGTTATGTTTCCTAGGCGAATTTCTTTCCAGTAAATGGTTTTTCACTTTTTTAAAAGTCATTTGAATTATTATTTATCCCAGAGAATATTGTCTCATATGATGACGATGGTTGTACTTATTTTTTTTTTTTTTTTTAATCAGCTTTTGCGATACACCAATTTAAACAACTTATCAATTCAGAATAACTCTCCAAGCGGAAGAGATTCCCCGTAACGATTTTATCGGTTTTTATTTTATCGCTTGTTAGCAGCATTTTTATACGGTGATCAATAATCGATGATAATAATTTATTCATTCAAAATGCAATTTAAGGATTGAAGGATTTCTCATTCAAAAATTACAAATTTACCCAATATCAATATATAAATATATAAATCCTTTGGAATTGGGCAGAATATATAAATTGAATTTAGTGAAGTTCGATTCTGCAGAGAGGTTGAGAAAATTGAGGAAGTATACCCGTACAGCTTGAAAATAACTTTTTTCAAATCACTGCTATGCTCTGTAGAAATATTCCATTCGCTCAATTTTTTCACAGCTAATTAGACTCGATTTCTGTGAAGGATGGGATAAGATCTGGTAGTCAGATGTGAAAAAAAAAAAAAATTAGTCAATAGAATATTTGCAGATATTGGAGCAGTGATTTGAAAGAAATGATTAATGCAAGCGATACACTGTTATTTATTGGTTTTATAAATCTGCAACCTCAATTAATAACATCGTTGCTTGAAATGTTACCCTTATGATATTATTGTCCTATCATAAAAATGTTGAACATAAACCGGTTGATATTATGATGAAAAGTTTAGGGTAACAAATGGACTTCGCACCTCCCAAAATTTATTTTATTTTATTATCATTATTTTCGTTTTAATATTTGTTTAATAAATTGCTAATTGAGGTCACAGATTTTCTTCATTGTGAGTATGCTGAATTTGGATATTGGAATCTTCTTAATGTTGAGCCCTTTTGATGTGGCATGTACAAATTTGGACAATATCAATGTTAAATGTTTAGGGGAAATCACACAGCACATTTCATAGCATGAAAAACCTTGAGAATCAAACTCCATTCATAATTTATCAAGTTTTTGGGCTATAATGCACCAGGTGAAGATATTTTGATACCCTTTTACATCCCACCTCAACAATGTCTCAAAAGATGAAACAAATTCGCGTACAAAAATTCAAAAGATCAATAATCTCGTGCCGTACAACGTACTGCATGAATAGCCCTCATCAGCGTTATAGTACGCTTTATTTTTCACAAATTATAGGCATGTATCCTAACTTAGCTCTTCAAATTCAGAACGCAAAATACTGTGTTTGAAAAATTTATTTTACTTTATCGATTAAATTAGCTGCAATTAAATTATTGGGTAGCATGCAAGATGAATATCGTTTATGTTATTTACTAACTAACACTTTCAAATCTTATTATTTCCTTTACGCATTGAGAAATAATTAAAGAGTAGCATAATCACGAATAGACGACTTGTAGTTTTTCTATTCTTATTATCTTTAAAGACATTGCATCGCAGCGTTTCGTATCTCTTATAAAATTGAATCGCACCTCTAAACACTTCATACTTTATTTCAATGAAATTCGTTTACTCTGGAGGATCTCTTCCGAAAGAAGAAAATAAATGATGGATCAAAAACTTAATCGTGACAAATATTAGAGGAGGATGAAAGGAGCCTGGGAAAAATCTTAACACCAACTATCATAAATACTTTTTAACAAAAGGGCTTCAATATTTCGGAAATATTAATCGATGTATTGTTTAACAGGCATTAAATATTGTAGAACTTATTACTTCAAGGTACTACATAATTCTGTATTGGTATATATATATATATATATATATATATATATATATTTGGGAGATAAAGAATATTTGTTTTTATTTTTTTATTTTTTTATTTAATATGCTCTGAATGTGCTCTTTCAATTTTACGTTCAACATACATATACCACAAGTACCAAAGCTTATTACCTAGATAACTGATAAAAATGTTGGGTTGTTGGGCATTGTTCGTTGACGTGTAGGCAAGGGGTCATTTAGTGGCTGAACTGGACCCTCTGGGTATCATGCAAACAGAACTACTACACACCCATTACGCAGCTCGCAAGGGAGCCCCAGAGCGTGTTCTCCGTCAATACATGCTTGGTAAGGCTTCCAAACCCATAAATACCTTGTCCATTTGTTTAAAACCCCCCACAGTTTCTCAACAAGACAGATAAAGGTGGTGCAGCGAAGTTAGATAAACACAATATCAATCATTTTTCAGCATATTAATATGCAATTAGAAGATTTCAAAAAAAAAAACCAATTTAAACGTGACATTCTTTAGCAGTTAATTTTTGTAGTTTAGAGATATTATATAACGCTTTGAAATTCATTTGGTTTGTTTTTTTACATCTAAATTTTGTAGTCAATGTAAGTTATTAGATATTTGTGCAATAAGTCTAATTGAAATTCGTGGCTTGTTGAGTAAGGTCATCTTTATTTGTCTTCATTTCATGATATTCATCATTATGTATTAGTAATAGTATTAAGAATCTCATGCAAGTGCGTACTTTACTTTCTCTGAATGCAGCTAGACAACTATTTCAATTCTACTCATGTCGTGAATCTTTCATTAATTCGGTCCCTTTCCACCTTTAGCATTATAAACTCAAGGAAGCTCTAACACACTTTCCACGATCCGATTCTAGTCTGAATTTACGTTGAAAAATGCGTTTCTTAATAATTCATCAAGTCTTAATCATCTTGCTTAATATTATTATAATTGTTTAATTTCATACTTATGTTATTGAACAATCCATTTAAAATACACAATTAGAGTAGAATTTTATAGAAATAGAAAAACCTCAAGTGCGCACATGCATTTGCTTCGCAAAAGAAATCTAAAGATTTTGTGAAAACCATGTAAACGATCATTTTTCAAAGCCGATAAGTGTTATATATTTTGGGGAAAATTTGTTGCGATATTGATTGAACATTTCATCGATTTGATGTAGTTTGTCGAATGCTTTGAAAAAAAAAAGGAAAAATGAAAAAGGAAACTTATTCATTATTATTATTTTTTTTTTTTTCAGCATTACCTTTTTATCTCTTAATACATATCTGATTTAATTATAATATCTCCACATACACATAGTTCTTGCATAAATACTGATTGCAATGATGTTCCTGAATGGTTCGTTACAGGTAAGAGCATAATGGTGTTGCATGATTATGGGCTTACTAATACAGCTTTGCATTTGGTATAGTCTTGTGTTACTATTTGTATTGTGGCTAACTGATCCTCTCTACCCTGTGTAGAATCTATCAGTAAACAACGCTCCGCTCCTGTTTACAGATTTATCGAAAACAATATATTTCTTTAATTTTTTTTTTTTTCCCTATAATTACAATTGGGAGGTGTGCAGTGAACAAATTGTACTATTTTTACATGTGGTTTATCAGCTTTATACCCAAGCTGTAAATAGTCTATCAGTTTTTCAATCGGTCTTTACTTATTCTGCAAACTATCTTTCGGTATCAACGTCGTATCGTGAACATAAAATTATCATATCTAATTTTTGACCGCTTTGATCTTCTATTTGAGTTTTTATCTGTTAAATTTGGCTTTGGGTTACCAATGAACTCTGTATATAGTAAAATTGTGAATGATAGTTGGATACGATTGAAGAATTTCATTGGATTTTATCAACTGTAACCTTATTTACATATCAAAATTATCTCAAACAAAAGTCCTAAACTCTTCGTTCCGTATGAATGTGGCTTAAATTGACAGATCCGTGGGCACCATATAGCGAAATTGGACCCTCTTGGCATCAGCAGCGCCGATCTTGACGATAGGCATCCGCAAGAGTTGCTCTATAACCATTACTCATTCGGTAAGCCTCTAAAATCTTGTGTACACGTTCAATCAACAGGTACGAATGGAAAATAGTATACTAATGATAAATTAAGCTTTAATTAACTACGGTATAACACATATCGCAAAAAAGCAATGATTTTTTTAATCAAATTTCTTTCAAATCCAAAACTTTGCTAGAGCTGAACATTTTTTTTTAAATTGAATCAATCAACGATGGATTCCGCATACGTCGATGAAAAATATTCAACTCCAGAGTATAGATACTCTAGAGTGCTTCAGTGTTGATCTTTGAAAGCGATAAACAATTCAAATGCTGTGATTAGATATCTTAGCTATTTATTATTTATAATACTATACATTATAGGCTTATTATAGTTCATATATCTACATTTGAGTTCTTTGAGCATTTCTGAACGTTAGTTAAGTACTGGGAACACCTTTGAACACTGAGAAAGATCGATCAAGTTGATGTACATGCAAAAGAGAAGATCTATACAATATTATGCAACACATTCGCTGATTAATAAAAATTTTTTAAGGAAGTATTATCGGAAAACTTGATCCGTCTGTGAAAGTGATTGTAGCGTTTTTTAGAATATCGTTGCGGTATCTGCATAAAGATATACTTATGCCTTTTAGCCGTTTTTATTTATCGCCCCAGGAACTTTTCAAGGACATTTCTTTATCATACAGTTAATAAAGTTACGATGAACCAGTGTTTTGTTAATTTAAATCGAGGGTATCTACCCGAGTCTTTCTTTTTTCTGTTTTCTATTTTCTGTTTTCTATATTCTATTTTCTATTTTCTGATCAGTTCGCTACATCTCTAGCTGTAAATAATTTAAATAATAAAATGAACACAAAAAATCTCTAAAGAAATTAGGAGAAAAAGAAAAAGAAAAAACCAACTGGGTTCGATTTTCAGTCTGAGTATTGATGTCCACAGGGAAGAGATCTCGTACAACTTACTCGCAGGAACT
Source organism: Tenthredo notha (assembly GCA_914767705.2). Lineage (NCBI taxonomy): Eukaryota > Metazoa > Arthropoda > Insecta > Hymenoptera > Tenthredinidae > Tenthredo > Tenthredo notha. The sequence goes on from OU611916.1 coordinate 5,457,796, forward strand.
TCAATATCAAGTAGCTGCCCTTATGGAAAGTATGTAATTAAATTATCAACGAGAAATCCCCCAAATATTATCGATAGTTATTCTTCGTGTCGTTTATTCCCGTGGGGATGCACTGGTTCATTTGGGAATTATGGAAAATTATATATATATTTTTTTTTCAGTTATGGTATATGGCAGAATCTTGGCGGTGCTTGGGCGGATTTTTATGTCAAAAATAAATAAATACGTAGATAAAAAAAAAAAGGGCAGGCTTTTTAGTTCTTCAAAACGATCTTCCAATATTTTTTATTTACATTTTCAGGATAAACTATTTATATGGTCTTTCAGTTTTTTTTTTTTTGCATCTACATATATGTTATCCTTTCTCTTCTTACTCGCATCAATATCTCCGCTCATGATACATACCGAATTTAAATCGTAGTTGAATTTCAGAAATATTTAGCAAACATGAGTCAATTTTATCTTCAAGAATCTTTGCATGACTCTTATTAATATACTCGCTTTAGTAGAAAACTTATGTTTTATTCTTAACGTGTAGAGCTCGTAGAATAATTCTGCGGCTGAAGAATATCGCAGTATTCAAATTCTCTTATTCTCATATCCTTCGGGATCTTTGTATGAAGTTTACCCATTTCTTGTTATTTTTTTAGTAAACTAAGAATTTTACGACAATTCACATCACTTCCAAACTGATTATACAGGATGAATATTCTCCGGGGTCTGATCTTGGAGGAGCTTCGATATGCCGAAGCTCCGCCTTCTTCTATTCATATTCGTATCGCAGATAAGGGTATCTGCTAGATAATCACACGCTATTATTCTGAACCAAACAAGTATGAATAGAGGAAGGCGGAGCTCCTCCCAAATCAGACCCCGGAGAATATTCATCCTGTATAAAAAGAGCTGAGAGCTGCTTTACTTGTGATATTTTTCTCCTTCCGTAAGTTTGTCATTATTTAACATCAGTGATCTTTATTTATGTTTTAGTTCCTAAGCCCATGCGATAATTTTATTTCTTATCAATTGTCAAATTTTCCATTTCTGTGATCAGTCATGATTTTCCTTTACGTAACTAATCAATATTACCTCTTTAAGCTCTGTCGTGAAATTTATTTTTCGTTTTGTAAATTTGTTTTCCTTGTGTACATTATTTATTTATTTATTTATTTATTTATCTTTATTATTAACAAAGCAACTACTCGCATGATACTTTATTATCAAACCTAACTTGATGATTATATTTTTGCCAAAAGTAGTTTGATGATTCTAATGAATTATAAAATAAAACATTATCAATATTTATTAAATGATAAATTTGGTGAAGGTTTCAATGGGATCTTTAAGCGAAACAAATTTTCCCCAATTTGTATTATTTTTAACGTCAATATCGTTCCAATCTTCAATTCAATACGCATCAATGTCATAGTCTTTCTTGCCAACTTTTTACACGGATGATTAAACTCCAATGTAAGTTTAAAGATGAATAATTTCTGAGTTATAAATCAATCGAGTGTATTATTCAAGTCAAAAGTTGTTTATCAGGACTATGATATCCGCATATTCCATGTACCCCGCCTAATGGATAACGAAAGTCTAATTTTACCAAAAAACGAACAAAAAATGAACAGAGGAGACCGACATGGACCGTGTCTTCAAGCTACCATCGACTACCTTCATTGGAGGAAAAGAGAAGTCGCTACCCTTAAGGGAGATCTTAAAACGTTTGGAGTCTGCCTACTGCGGACACATCGGAGTCGAATTCATGTTCATCAATTCGTTGGAGCAGTGCAACTGGATTAGACAAAAGATGGAAACTCCTGGAATAATGGAGATCACGAATGATGAGAAGCGGCTGATCTTAGCAAGATTGACTCGTGCCACTGGGTAAAAGAAAATTTGAAATCTATCGCAAAGCTAGATAATCAAATGAACAATTCACAATTCTCAGTCTCCAATCATTTCTGCTCTCAGCTTCGAGGCTTTCTTGGCCAAAAAATGGTCCTCCGAAAAACGTTTCGGGCTTGAAGGTTGCGAGATCTTGATCCCTGCAATGAAACAAGTAATAGACAAGTCAACGGAACTTGGCGTAGAGTCTATTGTAATGGGAATGCCGCATCGAGGCCGTCTCAACGTGCTGGCTAACGTCTGCCGCAAGCCTTTGAATCAGATATTCACACAATTTGCTGCTCTCGAAGCCGCCGATGATGTGAGTGTACAGAATGACCAGACACACAGATATCTTGCTTATCTTTAATTCATAAAACGTTTTCCGCAATTGTTTATTTCGTTTTAATGAGACGTTATTCATTCTCAGGGATCTGGAGATGTCAAATACCACTTGGGAACTTACATCGAGCGTCTGAATCGTGTCACGAATAAGAATATCCGTTTAGCTGTTGTTGCAAACCCGTCGCATTTGGAAGCCGTCGACCCAATTGTTCAAGGAAAAACGCGCGCCGAACAGTTCTACCGAGGAGATGGAGAAGGCAAGAAAGTAAGTTATCGAAAAGGCTGATACTAACAATCAACTAACTTCTACTTTGTGATTCTGATCCGAATTACTCGATTATAACAATTCTAGGTAATGTCGATACTTTTGCACGGAGACGCTGCGTTCTGTGGTCAAGGTGTAGTCTTTGAGACAATGCATTTGTCGGACTTACCTGACTACACGACTCACGGCACTGTCCACATTGTTGTGAATAATCAAATTGGATTTACGACAGACCCTCGTCACTCCAGGTCGTCTCCTTACTGTACAGGTAAATCAACGCGCCTCTGCTTCGGCTGTGTTTCCAAAGCCTTGGACAATTCTGATCGTCATTCTGCATTCTTATTTTCTTTTTTAACCAGATGTCGCGAGAGTGGTAAACGCCCCGATCTTCCACGTGAACTCCGACGACCCCGAGGCTGTGATGCATGTTTGTAAAATAGCAGCCGAGTGGAGAGCAACGTTCCACAAAGACGTTGTAATCGACTTGGTATCGTACAGACGAAACGGTCATAACGAAATCGACGAGCCAATGTTTACGCAGCCTTTGATGTACAGAAAAATTCGCCACACTCCACCAGGCCTTACTTTATACGCGGATAAATTGATCAGCGAGAATGTCGTAACTCCTGAAGAAGTCAAGGTGAGGATTTCGGAGGAAATGGTCCGATATGCGGATTGGAAATAAATCGTATAGGTGAATAAAGGCAGATTATGATAGAACGATGCCATTTTTAATGTTTCATCATTCAACAGGACGTCAAGGAAAAGTATGAGAAGATTTGCGAAGATGCTTACAACAACGCTAAGCAAGAAACCCACATAAAGTACAAAGACTGGCTGGATTCACCCTGGTCAGGATTCTTCGAGGGCAAAGATCCGCTGAAATCGTCTCCTACAGGAATCAAAGAAGACACTTTGGTCCATATTGGTAGACGGATGTCTTCTGCGCCACCAAATGCTGCGGAATTCGTCATCCACAAAGGTGAGGGCTCGTTGATATCACGCTAGAAGAAAAACACATCATTATTCGCATTTTTTATCATCGTTTTCTTCCTTCCAGGTATCGAACGAATACTGAAAGCCAGAATGGAAATGATCGAGGCTCGTACAGTCGATTGGGCTCTTGGTGAAGGTATGGCGTTCGGTTCGCTCCTTAAAGAGGGAATTCACGTCCGACTTTCCGGCCAGGACGTTGAAAGAGGAACATTTTCTCACAGGCATCACGTTCTACATCATCAAACTGTAGACAAAGCAACTTACAGACCCCTCTGCTACATGTACCCCGATCAAGCTCCTTACACTGTGTGTAATAGCTCTCTATCAGAATTTGGTGTTCTAGGTAATCCCTCATTAATCCATCATTCTCAAAGTCTAAAAAAGTCCATCTCGTTACTATATCTTGCTAATTCATTCCAGGATTTGAATTGGGCTATTCAATGACCAATCCTAACGCATTGGTATGCTGGGAGGCTCAGTTCGGGGACTTTAACAACACTGCGCAGTGCATTATCGATCAGTTTATCAGCAGCGGACAGGCCAAATGGGTCAGGCAGTCCGGTCTTGTCATGCTACAGCCTCACGGGCTTGAAGGCATGGTAAGAAACCGAGTTATTGCATTATGAAGACTCCTTTTGGTTCAGTCTTATTTGTTATTATCAAGCTTTTGAGGTCCTCAGACATCAACATTTTTATTTTCATTTCACCCCAGGGTCCGGAACACTCTAGCGCAAGACTGGAACGTTTCCTCCAAATGTCTGCTGACGATCCGGACTACTTCCCGCCAGAGAGTGAAGAGTTTGCAGTCCGTCAGTTGCACGATATAAACTGGATCGTAGCCAACTGCAGTACGCCTGCTAATTACTTCCACATTTTGCGCCGTCAGATAGCACTACCATTCCGTAAACCGTTGATCTTAATGACGCCCAAGTCTTTACTTCGTCATCCGGAGGCAAGATCGAGCTTCGATCTTATGACCGAAGATACCCAGTTCCTTAGAGTTATTCCTGAGCAAGGTGTCGCCGCCGAGAACCCGGGAAAAGTGAAGAAGCTGCTTTTCTGCTCCGGCAAAGTCTACTACGACATGACTAAGGCCAGAAAAGAAAAACAACTCGACGATACCGTCGCTATTGCCAGGGTTGAACAGGTGATTACGACTTTCAATCAATCTGAAGATCTGATTCAACGATAACAACTAACTCTAAAAAAATTCTTATTTCTTCACAGATATCGCCGTTCCCTTATGACCTGGTCAAAAAAGAGGCAGAAAAGTACTCTAACGCAGAAGTAGCATGGACGCAGGAGGAGCACAAGAACCAAGGTGCTTGGACGTACGTTCAGCCGCGCTTCCACACAGCGCTTAACGGCTCCAACGTTGCGTGAGTATTTGATTGTTTAATATTCAATCTAGGGAGGTTTCACGCTCAGATATAAATGTTTATTGCCTCATCATCGAAAATAGGTACTATGATTCATTAAAATATCTCGAATAACTGGATCAAGGAGTTGCATAAACCATAATTCGGCTTTGATTTATGTTTTTCATTGATTATTTTCTCTGCCTGTCCACCGTTTGGACATTTTTGAATAATTCAACCAGTGAGCTTTCACAGGCGAGTCGATGATTAATTTCCTCAAAATACTTTTGACCATAGAAAAGTCACATGATTTATTTTTAATCTTCTATTCCCTTTGAATTCGGTGCTTAGGATTAGCGAAAAATTAGTAAAATCAAATCTGTTATGACTAATTTTGGTATAAATTGGTAAAGTGATAATTTTCAATAATTCTATTTCAATGAAGAGCATTCATTTGTCGCTTGAACATATGATATCAATGAATCGACCAACTTTCCTATTAGTTAGCTTGCGAATATTGATTATCACCAATGTCTCTAGTTTATTGTTTACATGGCCCATTTTTTGACGATAATATGAATAATGCTTGTAGAGAGACTGTTAGCATTTATTATCAGTTTTCTTATTTTTCAATACTTATGTAAAAATAGTAGAAGAAAATATTTGCTGTTTCTTATTAAAAGAGTAAATAAAATGAAAGAAAACAAAAAAAAGAAACAAAACTTGGGCCATGTTGCAGTAACGAAGACGTGCGGAAAGATAGAACAAGCGAAAGTAGTGGCAGTTGGTTTAGTAGCTGGTTGTCTTCGTCCAAATCATCTCAACCGTCTGCGATATCAGAACCAGACGCATCAGAAACGACAAAACCGAAAGAGAAACTAGTGAGGTAAATGCAAAGCATATAAATAATTACGTGATTTGTGTTATTCGGATTTTAAATATCACTTTCTAAAACTGAATTGGCACGGTGGTGATTATTTTTATTTTATAAATTATGTCTATAATTTTTTTATTCGAAATATTGAAATATTGCTTATTGAATATGATTTCAGTTACGCTGGCAGACCGACGGCTGCGTCACCTGCTACAGGTAGCAAAATGCAACACTTGAGAGAACTTAAACAACTTCTTGACGACGCCTTTTCAGTCTAATTATTCGTATCAATGTAGCGAGAAAATTTTTATTTATTTATCCATAACTATATTTATATTATTATACCGAATCAATCACCCTGCTCTATAAATATCTAAAGATCACCCCCCTAGCCCCCCAGCCCCCCGGCCGCCTTTTTTGTTTAAAAACCTTTTACCTGCAGTGTACTTACTACGCTCTAAGTGAGTAGTACTGCATTCGTTGTATAAATGAGTTTTATTTAATATTGATACAAAATTCATATTGATAGTATCACCATTCAATATATACATTATTTATTAAGATAAAATGAAAGTATGAATATAGCATTTTGAATCGGTGAATTTTTTTTTTTTTTTTTAAACTAAAATTTAAATTGTTAACAATTAGGTGCTATAAAGAATGATAACATCAGATGTTCTAATTCTCATTTTATAATGAATGAATAATTTTCTGGATATATTATAGGTATATTATATATGTATTTTGTGTTGATCTTAAAGTTTTTTTCCTTCCGATCAAAAGAAAGGAAAAGAAATGAAAAGAAATGAAAAATATATATATATGTATCTAATGAGCTTTGTTCTTCTGTTATATATAGTATATATGTTAATAATATGAGTTTATGGAATGTAAAAATTGATATACATATACATTATACATATACATACATAAATACATAAATACAAGTATTATTTTTAATTTATGCTATGCTCGTTTTTGTTTTTTTTTTTATTACGAGTGATCTGATATTTATGGGCGATTAACACGCTTTGTTACACAGGTAGTCTTCTAAATGATTAAAAAATTTAATCTTTTTTTTTTCTTCTCTCTATAAGATACTAATTAATTAATTTAAAACGAAAACAAAAAAAAAAAAAAAATTAAAAACATAAAACGTCTATGCCTAGTCGTTTGAAATTATTATCGTCGCTGTGTTTGTATAAAATATTGAACGGCTGGGATGAGAATATAAATGATATTCGAAGAATATATTCAACACACACATACACGTATTATATTATAGTTTGTTAATAAAATAGTGTTAATGATATGAAAATTATTATTTTCTTCTTATTTTTTTTTTTTTTTTTTTTTCCCCCTCTCGATTATTAAGATCATTACTGGAAATGCTTTAGATTTGAAAAATTGATTTGAGAAAAATACTAATTAGCTATAATATAAATAGTAGGATATAATTAATTAATCAATTAAGAGGGTTGTTCGAACATTGGACAGTGCATAGTATATGCTTATTTATGCAAAGGTATACACAGTATTTCATTATCCGTTACATCTCTGCGTTTCAATATTATATATAATAAAAATAGTATCTAATATATTCATTTTTCAATTCTCACTCAGTATAATACCGACAAATACGAATTCACACTTGGGTATCTATACACACATCGAATTTTGTTATCTATAAATGAGAATATATAAATTAATAAATAAATATACTATAAATTCTATGTCATATCATTTCGATATATCTGGTTTCTCGAATCATGTATATATGTATGCATGCAGAATTCATACATACATACGAATACATGAACATATACATAACATATACTTTGATACCATATTTAATACCAAAACTTGATAATTTAATATTTTCATCAATGTTTTATTTATTGTTGTGCGCATAATAACAATAATTTATAAAAAGCTGTGCTAGTTATACATATTATTATTAATATTATTATTATTACACAAAAATAAACTATAAGACGAATGATATTATATCCGTAAAAGGTTTATTCTTTTCTCAACTATAAGGATATAGAAATATACATTATATATATACACACAATGTAGAGTCTGTCATATAAGCAATTAAACTGTGTCAACAACCAATGAATGTCTCTATATTGAGTATTTACTTATATATATAAATATATATACAAACATACATACACACCTATGTTCGTACAAAATTTAATCCTTTATTTACATCAGATGTCAGTATTATAATAAGAAAATGGAGAATATCATTATAGAGACTGAGTTAGAAGATAATTACCAAGCCATAATGGAAGGGATAAAATCTAACGAAGCTGATGTGTATGGGGCAATCAAGAAAGAAATGAAAGTAGAGAATTTCACTGAAATTGGAGGAGAGGATTATTTCTATGAATTTATAGAGGACATAACATGTGAGGAGACGAAGATAGATGTTGGGTATCAACCCATATTATCGAATATTTATGAAATTCCAATATCTGAACAAAGCTTGGAGATTCCTAAAGCGATATTAAAGTTGGATGAAGTCAAATCTTCGCGTTTGTTATGCAGACTTTGCGCAAATCAAGCCAATGATATGATATATATATTTGGATCGACAGAACTGCAAAAGAATATTGCAAAAAAAATTATACACTGTTTACCTATCGCGGTGAGAATTCGTTCATCGAAAGAGCTTTTTTTCTATGATTCAAGCTATGGTAATCTGCATATGCTGAGGCTTAATTATCTTATTATTTATTTAACAGGTGAAGCAGACCGATACTCTACCAAAACAAGTATGCAACTTGTGTCTAGAGAAATTAGAACTGTATTATCAATTCCATGAAACTGTAACACAGGCTGAAAAGCAGCTTCTCATGTACGATGAACAAACGTCGGGCAGATTTGAGATAACCGAAGAATATTATCAAACTTTGCAGCAATGTAATGAACAACACGTTGTCATGAACGATGCACAAGAATTAAATGCCGCCTACGATGGGGATGAAAATAATAGCCAGTCGAGTACCATTGTTGAAAAAGTCTTGACAATAAATGAGACTATAGATAACAACATCGCTTCATTCAATTCGAAGAAAAATTCAAAGGGAATCAATAATCAAAAGAAAAATAACATGAGAACGAGAAGTTCAAGCCATAAATCTCAGAGTGTAGATTCAATCACGAAAGGGGTGAATCTCGGCAAAACATCAGCGCTCCAAATTGAACAGGGATCATCTGATTCTTCGCTGGATAATCCTGTGCACGAAAAACGTTCGAAAGAAAAATCTCAATCAGATGCAGATGCGTCTGCGGATTCGGAACTCTATTCTCCTCCAGTTACCAGAAGCCATAAGATCTCTAACTGCCTGAGAGGAGAATGCAGCAAAGATAAGAGTCATGACGATATTCTGCTTTCTGGCAGAGAGCGCATCGAGCATCGTACCTCGACGGGCCAAAGCGTCATTGGAACAATAATGAATTGTCGATTTTGCGGAGAACTTTTCCAGACTGCCAAACAATGCTATATGCATGGCAGCATTCATGCTTCGACAAACTACTATCCCTGCTGTTTATGCGATGAAATTCTGAGAACTAATTACGATTGGAATGAACACTGGAAGTCGCATGATACAGAGCGTAGAATGTCTACAAGAAAAGCAGTGAAGCACCGATGTGATGAATGTGGAGAGGAATTCGTAAATAAAGTCAAACTCAAGGCTCACAAACTTTCTCATAAGTCTTCCAGCTTCGAGCCTTGTAATGAGTGCGATGCAATCATGGATTCAGAGGCATCTCTAAAGACGCATATGCTAGTTGCACATAGTCAGCGTAAAAAGTCTGTCGATAAGTTGAAAAAAACTTTTTCATGTTTTATTTGTAACAAGGAATTCAGAGAGGTGAGGATATTAAAATAATCATTTCACATCTCATTCTATGCATTCTATCATCATAACATTGTGCATATTCTAAAAAAATTCTTTGTTGCAGAAAGTAGGTCTGAATTATCATATACGAACTCACACCGGAGATCGACCTTATAAATGTGACTTCTGCGCAAAGACTTTCATTACTAAAAAAAGTAGAGAAGAACATGTTAGAATGCACACAGGTGAACGCCCCTTTGAATGTGCTATCTGTTCGAAGACCTTCACCATGGCCCGGGTATTGAAACGACATGCGATTGTTCATTCAAAAAAAAAGTCCTATAAATGTTTTTTGTGCGATAAATCGTACAAGAATTTACATTCAAGAACAGTCCACATGGCCAAATCTCATGGGTAGACGATGAATCGCATAGCAGTTGCTGCGGTGATAATTGTAATTTAAAAAAAAAACGGCCTGTGGCTTGTATTATATTCAGATGATCCAATTTTAAAAAAAATGACGAATTACTCCAATGGTTCGAAGTATGGCTACTCATCGAGCGCAGCTATTATTCTTTCTAGATGAAAATAGATAAAAATTGACTTATTTCAATTTTTGAAGATATACGATGTTATGGCTTTATATACAGGATGAATATTCGCCGAGGTCTGATCTGGCACGAGCTTCTACGACCCGAAGCTCCGCCTCTTCTGTTCGTGTGCTACACGTGTGGATGTAAAGAAACTTGGAGATGAGGGTATCTGCGTGATAATCAGACACCATTATTCTGTGAAGCGAACGAGTATGAATAAGAGAAGCCAGAGTTCCTCCCCGATCAGACCTTGGAGAATATTCACCATATGTATATGCGCAAAAAATTCAGCTCATAGAAAATCTTGTAATTAATTATAATAAATACAATGGTTGGATAAAAAATAATTCAGTGATTGAAACTGTAATATATTTATATTCACAGTATTAACTTTATTTTTGATAATAATAAATGTCAAAAAATATATGTGTAAATGTATAGGTGTATACTAGAATTTAGGATTATAAGCTTTTAGAATATTTGGACTAATATGATCGTGCGGAATTAATAAAAAGAAAAAAGAAAAGAAAGAAAGAAAAAAAAAAAAAATAAGATAATAGAATAAACGATAATAACTAAATTATATAACATAATTAATATGCGTGAATTAGGTCATTGCATTTAATACGCAATCATTATTATTCATTAGTATGTATATAGTTATCGCATTTTCAACTCGATAGAAATTGATCATTATGATAACAATACATAACATTATATTTTATAGATTGTAAGTAATGACTAGCGACAGTATGTAATAGTTCGTCTGTAATAGATCGTTTGTAACAATTCGAACATTTGTCTTAATAAATAAATTAGATTTCGTACCTATTATATAGTATCCGGAAGTGTTAAATTCTCAATTTTTCAGTTTTTTTTTTTTTTTTTCTACAGATATTAGCGAAAGAATGCAGATTAATTGATATTATATTTATTTTGAATAAATAATTGTTAATTGTATATAATATAACGTTAGTTAAATGGATTTAATAATCGGTTTGCCCAAGCACACTGTACATAATCCTCTTGAAGCTGCCACTCTGGTGGATCGTCTCGGTTGTATCATTTAAGGAATTTACCTAAAATCATATAATTCGATATTATTATTTACACCTATATTACACAAGCTGCATTCTAATCGAATAAATTACTAATTATTATCTTAGAATTGAAATGCATGCGGAATATATTTATAATATATTTTCAATATTACATCGATTTCATATACGCATATAGTATGTAGATTAAAGAGATTTTTCTGAGATTAGTTAATGTTTCATGAATAATTAAAAAAAAAAAAAAATTCTCGATAATATGGATTCGCAGATTTTTACTTAAATTTTAATAATTTATATCGAGTTTTATTGTTTTTCTCGACTTTTTATTTTTATTTTTTTCAATGTCACTGATTTCTGTAATGAATTTTCCGGATTTGTTGTTACATCGGATTTATCGAAAGAGACATGCGTTTGAAAATTTAATAACCGCGGTAAAATCTTTTCAAAAGTGATTCACACAATTAGATCTTTTTTCTTTTAATACATAATACATATACATCATGATCTTATTTAGTAAATACACAGTTATTATACAGTTTGATAAGCAAAAGAGATAAGCTGTACATATGTGGATATGTATTATAGGTATATAGCATATACATAGGAATGATAGATTTGACTGGGAAGATTTGAATCTGCTGAGAATAAGGGTGAGAGAAATGGGCTTCTAATTTGACGTCGAATGCCCCATATAGTAACATCATACTTGGAAAAAAATGAAGCAGGATTACTAGTTGCGTATTTTATGCGTTTTTCTGACTAATATAATAATTTATATAAATGTGTGCGTGCGTGTGCGTGTGTATGTGTGTGGATATTAATATCGTGTGTATGTATGAAACACAAAGAGACGTACAAATCTGCGAATAAAATTAGAAGTTGTTGACGTGATCCTTAACGAAAGGAAGAGGGAAGGGACGTCTACGTAATCCACCCTTAATCAGACAAACATGAATTTATTAATGATAAATCATGCTATTCGCGCGTCTGCATAATTTTTAATTTGACAAAACATAGAAAACAAAAAATCGATCAATTTTTTTTATTTTTTTAATCCTGTCTTTGTCCAAACGAAATAGTTACAGATATATACAGAGATGTTCTGTGGAAAGTGGTCAGTCTAATGGCGGCACAATTATTTTTTTTCGCGAATGACAACGCTGCCGCTCGATCACAGACAATCGATCTACTGATATTTTATATGTCTGTGACTGATAATAGACGACGTAGCGGTAGCTGTCACGTCGTAGGTTAAAATGAACTGTCATATTACAATATTATGTAATTAAATTGTAATATCGTTCATAATACGACGGTATACGATACTATTTCATAAATAAGTAGTACTGAATTGTTAAATTAATTACAGATATCAATTTCTATTCATTTATAACATTAGGTTATAAATAACTGTCTTGGTGAAATTTACGCATCTCGGAGTGATAAAGTTAATTAGGCAATAGCATACGAAATTGATTCTTTATGAATTCATTGCAGGTGTGGATTTCTGTTTATTTGCTACATTATTTACAACCGTGCATTTCGTCGGTGACTGACTGATCCGATGCATCCCTTGGACAAGGAGGGTTACGAACATAGCGATGTGAAAATCATTCATCGAGCAATATAATATACAATATTGTGTAATTGAATTGTGATATCGTTCCTAATACAACAGTTATCTATTTCATAAATAAGTAGTCATGAATTTTTGCTTTATTCTACACAGCAATCAAATACACAATTAAATAGATTTACAATAAGAACAATAATTTCAATTAATTTATTACTCGATGAAACTTGAACACGCATTGATGGACTAACACATCACTTACGCAGGACTATTTTCGTACTTATTAGGCTGAGAAGACATGTAGAGTATTGTTTTATTCAGCAAAGATGCCTCGTAGGATGGAACACTTTCACTGAATCAAGGCGAATATTGCTCGTTGAATGATATTCGAATCGCTTTGTTCGTAACCCTACTTGTCGAAGAGATGCAACGGGTCAGTCAGTCATCGAAGAAATTCACGGATGTAAATAATGTAGCAAATAAACAGAAATTCACACCTGAAATGAATTCATAAAGAATCAATTTCGTATGCTATTGCCTAATTAACTTTATCACTCCGAGATGCGTAAATTTTACCAAGACAGTTATTTATAACCTAATGTTATAAATAAACAGAAATTGACATCTGTAATTAATTTAACAATTCAGTACTACTTATTTATGAAATAGTATCGTATACCGTCGTATTATGAACGATATTACAATTTAATTACACAATATTGTAATATGACAGTTCATTTTAACCTACGACGTGACAGCTACCGCTACGTCGTCTATTATCAGTCACAGACATATAAAATATCAGTAGATCGATTGTCTGTGATCGAGCGGCAGCGTTGTCATTCGCGAAAAGAAATAATTGTGCCGCCATTAGACTGACCACTTTCCACAGAACATCTCTGTATATATATAATAGGTATAACGATAGCCAGATTCGTGCGTTAAAAAATGATCATATTATACACGTGAACAATTGTAAAAATTTCAAATGCAGTTTGATTCGAAGTTTTTCTGCTTCATGCATTTCATAGAAAATTTCATATCATGCATACTAAATATTATGCCATGCAGACGGCCTATAAGATAACATAGTTTTACTGACAAATTTTTCAATCGCATATACTATGCGTATAAACATGTAACATTATTATTTTTATATCTATAAATCATTGAAACTTACGTATGCAGCACCAGAACTCTTGGAAACAGGCTGGTGGACCTGAAGAAAAATGTTATATTATTTGATTAAATAAATCTTCGATTTCAAATTTTTGCTTTTATTTTTAACGAATTTCGATGAATTCGAGTCATTATAGATACAACAATTTTATCATTTATACCTTGCTTTGACTCGCCTTGTGCGGTGAAAAAACTCCAGTACGTACGGGTTGCCTCACTTCTTGGACATAGTCTCCCAGAGATTCTTCCTGGAGAGCCTTGTACGCTTCGCTCTTGCTGGGATCATACTTGACCGGGCCTCTCCTCAAGCTACTAATTATCAGTCGTCGTTTATCAATTAACTTTAGAGCTTGTTTCCGATCAGTATTTTTTTTTTTATTCTAATTATTCATCAGATAATATGTAATTTACTTCTTATGCCTATTGTTAGTTCACATGATTCAGTCGTTCGAAAATATTATTGATTGCAATGCAGATCTGTACAATATTTGCAAAAAATGGATGAAAACAAAAAAGAAGAATTCAAATGAAATTAATTGACAAACCTGTAATTACATATTGTGAGTAGTTAAAGAATGCCTATAATTTTTATACAATGTTATACGGGTTGCGATTTATCATGCATGTAAAATTTTTATATACAGGGTGAGTCTTTTCAAAGGTCTGAAATGGGTGGGAATTACTTGCGACGAAGGGACGCCTATTCACACTTAATCACAAATTCGACAGAGTATCACAATACATCCATCGCAAGTAAGTCCCGCCTATTTTAGACCTTTGAAAAAACTCACCCTGTATATCTATATATATATACGATAATACATATGTGCAATATATTAATCTTTTAATTATAACGTTTTATTAACTTTCCTGTGTTCGATATTCCCGCTTTGATAAGCGACAGTCTGAGTCCGACAATTCTCAATTCTAAATTTTCGGTGATTGTATATAGTGAATGAATGATTGAAAATACGGTAATGAATATGGGAGAATATTTTTCGGTTCGTTTCTCATTTTGAATAACAAAATATTCGGCTTTGAATAATTTCAAAGACATTTTTAGAGGGACGAAAACGCCTGGAAACCTGCAACAATTTTGACAAAACTGCTAAGCGGGAGTCGTAGCTCAGGGGTAAATATATTCGAATATTTATGGCGGGAAAATGATTGACTGTGTTTTATTCTGACAATTTATAATGAAACTAAAGCAAAACCCGGCGAAGGATGAATTCGACTAATTATTTGATTAATGAATTTAAGCTCCTGATTTTTTTTTCCAACTCTCCGATGGCATATACCTATTAATTCATTAGTTTATTGCGATTTGTTGAACTGTGGCCAGACGTTTTTCGACGTAGTAGCGATTGCCTTCTCTTTCAAGATCTGTGCTTGCTGATGTATTTCTTGTTTTTGTTTCAAGAAGGAAAAATCTATAAAAATTCTGTAAAATAAATAAATCCGTATTTAATTACGGTATTATGTCTATTTCCCCCCTTTTTTTTCTTTTCTTCGCCTAACTATAAATTGAAGATCCAAGAATAGATGTTTTTTGTTTAATTTATTGCTTCGATTTCAAATATCCGCACAGATCCGTTTTGAAAATTCTGATTTAATTTTTTTAAATTTATTTGTGTTTTTTTTTTCTTTTATTGATAGTTAGTTGACGAATATTTATTAATATCTATATCTAAATAGAAGAGCGTTTTACGCCGTGGATTAAAAAGCAGTTAATTAAACAAAATTAGAAAAGCTCTATTCTTTTTCACTATTCAATACATAATAATAATAATAATAATAATGTGATAAAAAAAAGCTTGCAGGCAATATAGTACTATTAATACTAGCTAATTTAAACTAACTACATATAGTATAATATTAAACTCTAATAATAAAAAAATTCAATAAAATAATTAATTTATGATTAATAATCGTTATTTCAATTAAGTAATGAAATTTTTTTTGGGTAAAATACTTACGGAACTGCCGAAGTCTGACATTTAATGGTGTCTGCGATATTTTGTTCGGAGTAGAGTCCAATTGGTGAATTGAATTGCTTATGAACAACCTATTTAACAAAAATTCATTCAAAAATTGTCTATATTAGACAGAGTTTTTTTTTTTTAATTTTTTTTGCTTTTTTCACAAGAAAGATATGAAAAGAAATATCATATTTAGCGTGTAAATTATTATAGATTATAGGTATGATATATAGATATATGCTATTTTTATTCAAAATTTTTGTTCTTCTTTGTCTTTTTTTTTTATCATTTTCACAAAAGTTATCAATATTCGCATTCGATTAACATGTATACAAATTATTTATATAGGTATATAGGTATATACGTTTTTTTCACTCATTAGTCATTCAAATTTCAGACGTTACTTCCGATATTAGGTCATTAGCTACTTTATTCTTCATTTTTGTTTTTTTTCAATTTTCTTTTTAAATTTCAATCAATATTTAACGATATTCGAAACCTAATTTGAGCCTAGATCAGAAACACATCTCTCAATTTTTATATTGTTTAAAATAGAAAAAGACAAAAAAAAAACCCACACTCGCTGCAGATGGTTGATGTCATATTATGTATTTTTAGATCTGCACGTACGTATATGTATAGCTAAAAATTGAAAAAAAGATGTTAAGCTGTAACATACATATTTATTAATACTGCAGTTTTTAGGCAGGGTGTATATACCAAGATGATTCCTTGAAAGTTCACAGTCAGTCACAGCCAATTCGACACTACCCGAGTTTTTCGTCTGTTTTTCGCAGGCTGGCCATCCCCTTTTTAATTTGAATTGTGAAAGGCCGTCAAATGATTGAAAATGAAAAAATAAATAAATAATCAAATAAATGTATGAGTAAATGAATGGATGGTTGGATGGATGGATGGGTGGGTGGATAGATGGGTGGGTGGATAGATGGATGGGTGGATGGATGGATGGTTGGATGAATGGATGGCTGGATGGATAACAGAATGAATGAATGAATGAAAGGATGGCCAGCCTGCGAAAAACAGACGAAAAACTCGGGTAGTGTCGTATTGGCTGTGACTGACTGTTAACTTTCAAGGAATCATCGCGGTATATAGATACCGGGATTATTCGCAGAAACGCTTCATAGGACGCCTGCATACAGGCAACTCAAAAATCGAAGCGATTAGGTTTTGTTTCCATGCAGCCAATGGGCAAGCAATATGCGAAACAAAACCCAAGCCCTTGGCTTCAGAGTTGCCGGTATGCAGGCGTTTTCACTTCCCTATGAAGCGTTTCCACGAATTTTCCCCCGTTATACCTATATGGATTATTTATAATTCGGCGAAATTTTTTTCCCCCAATCATTGAACACCTGCCTGACAATATTGCACAAGTATTATAACAATATGAGAATAATCAACAATGACGTTAATATTATCACACTGATTCATTGTAATTAATAAACGACGCAGGATTATTATTATAATTTTTTTTTTTTTGCGTATTATAGAACGAGTCTGGGAAAAGATATAATATACATCATAGTTTGTGGTATATAATAACCATGTGTACTTTAAACAAAAAGAAAAAAGAAAACTGTCTGGTTATTATTATAAATGATCAAAGGTGAAGAGAAAAAACAAGAAAAAATACGAAAATATACGAATCGTCATAAAAAATTGTTTGTTTATAATTTAATGAAAGAGAAAAGAGTATAAAGTATAGGAAAAAGTAGAAATCAGTAAACGCAAAAATCAAAATTAAAAAAACAGCCCAAAAACAATATATATACCATAATCGTTTCGCCAATAATAAAGAAATAAATACATACAGAGAGTATTCGTGGATGCGTGTCACTTTTTGATGATTGACAATGAATTGAAGACAGATTCATTCAACAAGTGACCCGCATCCACGAATACTCATGGTATATATTATAAATATAATAATTATTATATTTGTGTGCATGAAGATGAAAATTTCGAGTTCATTATTTTGTAGATATTAGGTGTATAATAGGTATAGGTATTTGAAATAAGCGCTGCTGCAGTGTCTGATTTCAAAGCATAGATAAGCGATTTTTTTTTTTTTTATAAAATTATTATTCAAACCTTTGGAACTTCATTTGGTCCCAACACTCGCTGCAGCACTGTTTCCGCGACCTGGTCAAGATTATTTATTAACAGGTGTTTTGAAAATTAACACATTCTTCACAATTCAGTAATATGTTTTTTTTTTTTTTTCTGTATAAGTTCTAAAAATTATATAAATATGCTATATACTATATACCGTGAGGTTACGTGGAAAGAGATCGTGCCAAGCGCGCAGGCGCTGATTTATTCGAATATCATTGGCCGGCAGAATCACGCTAGCAATTCCACCAACTTTTCAGTAATATCCCTAGTTCTGTCGTCTGCTAGATTCACAACAAACATAACCTATTCCTGCCACGGTCTGCCGCCATTTGTATTCGACAACAATCGGAAACAAATAGCAGACGAACCCTAGGGATATTCGTGGCAAATCTGAAATTGGCGGCCCTTGTAATATTCGAATAAATCAACGCCTGCGCGCTTGGAATCAGCTTTTTTCACGTATACTCACGGTATACTATTTTTAGAGTTTATATAGGTAGATATACTTATATCAGCCCCACGTCTATCTCACGATGATCATTATAGTTTATTTTTTCAAAAGTCTTCACACGATTATAGGTATATGGTTATATACAGATATACAGTCGTATAACAGTCAATTTAAAAACTGTTTATTAATTTCTTTCTCATAAATTTGATATATCTTTCTATCTTCGCGTTATATTCGAGCTAGTTTCTGAATTTCAAAATTTCAAGATTTCAGAAAATTAATAAGAATCAATCAAATTTAATCCAGATCCTGAGAAGTGTTTCCTACAATATTACTACATTCAATAAAATTTCATGAGATTTTTATCAAAAATTCATAACATTTCATATGGGACTCAATTGGCACCATACCCTTTGTCTTATAATGCGAATCTGCCGAGATAAATCTATATACTCTGAATAAACAGCAAAATTTATTTGTAATTCAAAGAGGTATCTGATTTATCCGTACCTTGTACAAACTATGAGATGAAAAACTAAGGACAATACCCCATATACCTATAGGTATAGATTTTTGATTATTGACGATTCATTTTCAATTTCATCAATTGAGTACGTACTTTTTGCTTCATTGCAACTTCGGGAATTTGGGTCTCATAGTGATGAGGCGAGGCTCTTATCATCGGGTTTGGATGATGACGCAAGTAACACTCTCCGATCGGCGCATCTTTCTTCACCTTTGCACCGGGCAACACCA
The DNA here is from genome assembly GCA_914767705.2 of Tenthredo notha. Lineage (NCBI taxonomy): Eukaryota > Metazoa > Arthropoda > Insecta > Hymenoptera > Tenthredinidae > Tenthredo > Tenthredo notha. Next base: position 5,477,100 of record OU611916.1, read on the forward strand.
ATGGTGTTGTACGGTAAGGCTGTAAAATAGCAACAATTAACATACAGTAAAAAGTAAAATTCCATTAAATTAGGTTCCAGGAAACGCTCCATAAGGAAGTGAAAACGCCTGAATACAGGCAACTCAGACATCAAGCGATTAGATTTTGTACCGGAAGTAGCCAATGGGCACCTGATATGCGAAATGAAACCTAATCTGTAGAAATTTGAGTTGCCTGTATGCAGGCGTTTTCACTTCCCGCTAAAAATTGAATATCATTACGGTTTGAAATATCATTTCCTTAGAATTTTACGAAGTTTTGATTACCCTACGACACCGTTTTTTCCTTCTTTAGACGCAATCAATCTTTATGTTATACGAAAATTCATAAAATGTGAAATAATTTAGAATTTATATGTATTATGTCTAAGAATACTGTGTGGCAATCAGTATTGTGATGCGTGCCGAAACGTTGTTGCATTATAGTTGGCAGTATAATAATAAGCGCGTTATATTATATGTCTATAAATAATGATGGCAATTATTTATCGAATATTGTTTAAAATAGACCGCGTGTTACAAAAGGATGCAGTCTTATTAATTAACTTCGAAAGCTGTTAGATATATGTATATACCTATGTATATATAGGTATAACAGTTTAGTACATACAACGCGGTTACAAAAATAAAACTTTGATACTATGACATATAGCTTTTAGGTAAGTGACGTCCGCGTCGGAGGCATATAGACGCCGGACGTCCTGACGTTTTCGGCTCCATTATAACAGACTCTAAATATCTATACTATGTATACCTAGACATGAAAGAATGCCAAGAAGAAAAAGTAAAAGAAGAGAAATTGATCACGCTATGTAATATGTAACATAATGACATAAACAAATATGCGATACATTATATTTCTTTTCGCATCACATCATTCAAAATTCACGTGTAATATACCATACGAGAGTATTCGTGGAAACGATTCATAGAATATTTAAAACGCCTGCATACAGGCAATTAAATGATCGAGTAATTGTCTTTTGTTCTCACGTAGCCGAAAGGCACGCAATATGCAGGCGTTTTCGCGAATACTCTCGGTATATGCTCTTCTTTCAATTTTTTTATATTTCTCTTATTTTTTCTTTTTTTTTTTCTTTTTCTATAATTCAGAAAATGGAACGAAGCTCAGGTTACATTAGATATTTGGCAACGGGTTTGCTGTTGTGTCATATTGGCAGTTATGTGCGCGTAGTGTGGAAACATGAAAACAAACTAAATTTAGGGAGACCTCGCGACGCGCTATTCTGCACAGATTTCAAACCTATGCAGCACCGATCATCATAATCATTATTATTTTATTCAATCATTAAATATCACTATATTAAAAATCGGTTATCATTATTATCGGATTATTCATAACGCGACTAAATCGATTCGATATCCGATTATAATAAAAAAAAATAAAAATTCAAATTTATAATTCGCGATAATTCGAATATAACGAATTATCATACAGCCTGTATTGATCAATGAACACTGTATTCAATCGTTTTCTCTTCTCTGTATAATCTGTATTAATTTTATTCTTCCTTTTTCTTCTTCTTATTTTTTTTTTTTGATTCGTAAAAAAAAAAGAAAAAAAAAACGACATTTTTACTTTTTTTTTCTAACGATTAGCGTCACCGTCCTGAACGCGCGGGTAGCTAAGAAAACTTTTACAGATTTTACGCTGTGATTGAGTTTACAAAAAGCTAACCACGTCATATGTAGTAGTTCGCCAGGTATTACATCACCGCATAATGTATGTATTTATATATTTTTACGGCTCGACAAAGTTTGCTATTTCTTTTTTATTTTGTCATTTTTTTTATAATTTTCTTATATTTTTGATTTCTGCGAATCTATCGATTATCCCCTTATTCTTTTTTTGTTATTTAAAAATTGGATTAAAATTCAAATTTTTTTCTTCAATTTATGTATCACAGTACAATGAATAATGAAATTCGCATTAATTAGTCAGAATTGAGCACAAGATTTATTGCGAAATTGATAAAAGAATCTTAACTTGATTCGTTTGATTTTTTTCTTTTTATTTTTCTTTTTTTTTCTTTTTTCTTTCATTACTGGAGAACCGTTGCGTAATGTCCCGGAATCAGGCTAAAGAAAATTTCATTATAAATGGGTCAGGAACAGTGTAATATTACAGGGTAAGCAACAGTGATTCTCAAAATAGACGAAGGCCCCAGCTGGCAAAAATAACACAAACTGAGCAGTGTCCGATCTCCCTACAATATAACGACAAATCCATAGTATATATAATATATATATGCATATATATGTGGGTGGGTTTATTCCATAAGGAAAGAAGAAGAAAAAAAAAAAAATCAAAAATCAGAAAATCGTAAAATCAAAAAATAATTCTAATTTAAAATTTGTAAAATTTGTAAATAAAAAATGAAAATTCGAATTTAAAAATGAATTAAAAAATGTGAAGAACTAACGAGGAAATATAAAAAAAAAAGCTTAATATTTAGAAATATTAAAAGTTCATCGAACTATTATGTCAAGATCCGGCAACGATCATTTATATTATTATATTATTATAATAATCGAAAAATATGATAATTTTTTGATTTAAGAAAAATTTGAAATAAACGAATAAATAATTGGTTTTTTTTTTTTTCTTTTACCTAATTTTCTTGGTAATATATTTAACACCGATATAGGTACAATAATAATTATACTTGATGTTTTTCACAAATTTTTAAAAAATAATCGTTACAAAATAAATCTGACTATATTGCAATTAGCCACTTTGAACTAAGTCGCGATCTATAACGGTATATTAAACAGTGAGAAATGGGCTTGGCGCTACTTGACAGCTGGCATTAGTATCCAGCTGGTTTAGAATCGCGTAGCTAACACGTATTTTGTTATTAGGAAATTTCACCGTGGGAGTAATAAGAGACCGATTAACAGATTAACAGATTAACAGATTAATAGCTAATAAGTACTCGAGGAAGATTTTTGGAATTTTCAAAATCCTGAACAGCTATATCGCCAATATCATCGATATCCTGTGAATGAGATTCATTCTTCATACAAGTCTTAAGATTTTTGATAATTCCTGCCTAATTTAACGACCCAGTCATTCAGAATCCCGAGTATTTTAGGAAATGAAATTTTTCGAAAATTGTAAAACGTTTTGATAATCTTTTCTTTTTTTTTTAAAAAAAAAAAAGAACGGTTCACAGACTTATCAATGATTATATGAATTTTCGAATTCAATCAACTATAAGAAATTTGAAAATATTAAATAAAATAAAAAACGACATTTATTGGTTCCCAAAAAAATATCTATCTCGAAATTAACAGAGGTACTCCTAATTAACAACTGCCACCTGTGAGTTCTCTGTACAGAATGATTTGAATATTTAAAATATTGGTAGATCGTTGATTGAAGATTTCCGGTCTCTGATTTAATATGAATATGAACGCGTAGTTCGATGCAATTATATAGTTCAGACTCGATTTATACATATCGTATTTTAGTAACCCAGATTTTCGACGCGAAAATAGAGTCGGTTATACTTGAAGGATTTTCCTTGTATCCTATCATAGCGTTTAATTTTATTTTAATTGTATATATATATTTTATTTATCGTTAATTCATAGTAGCCATTGATCGTTTGAATTATTATCTTTCATTCGAGTAGTGTATAGGAGTTATTCAAATAAAATATTGGTATACGCGATTTCGAAATGATGTTTTTTTTAAAAAAAAAAAAAAAAAAACACTGTCATCTTAAATATGGCGGGAGAAAAACTATATCAGTCGATTGATAAGTCGTGATAATAATCAGCAGAAAATTAATTGTATAAAAAACAAAAAAAAATAAAATAAAAATCGAATTTTCAATGTAATTTAATTATTTTTGAGAACCCCGAATCAATTCGCCGATGTAATATGATTCAGTTTTGAAAAAAAAAGTGAGTACAAAATTTTACCCCCAGTTTACCTAAAAACCGCTTAATAAAAATCGATGCAGTTGGGAATTTTGGAGAAAAAAAAAAAAGAAAAATCCGAGAATTTGAATGACGAAAATATTTGCGAAAAATTTTGTAATGTCGAAATATGTTACACATACGATGATCGCGAAACGCGTATTTAAACGGAAAAGTCACTCCTACCCAGTAAACTGCAGCCTCTTCATCCTTCGGATGATGTTCGACGGTGTAACGGTAGGTCGTGGAGTAAGCCGGCATGATATTAGAGAAAAAAAAAGCAAAAATTCAATATTTGAATCTGGATCTAAACACGACGATATTATTGTTTTGTTTTTTTAATTTTTTTTCTCAATTTATTATTTTAATTAATGTATAATGTAATTGCGCGGGAGATGTTCACCGGTACGAAGCGCGGCCGGTACTAAGAACGACGCGTTTCTTCAGTCTTGACCAAAGTCCCCCGCCTTAAATCGTCGCGTTTTAAAAGCCGTCATATTGGACGCGCAATATTCGACAATTTTTCGAAACCATCATAAGATGCACGATTGTACGTAGGAGTACAATTTTCGGAATTAAACAGTACTTCTTTCACACTGTTCTGGCCAAGATCTCAAAATCATAATTCATTTCTTATGTATTCACGGTTTTGATCAATTACTCAAAATTCATTTGGATAGAGCAGCGTTTTACCTCCGCAATCCACATCCACAATCTACAATCCACATGATACCCCTGTTAAAATTAATTTTGTATAAAGACGGATAGAATGTGCAGAAAACGCTAAAGAAACAGATAGAAATGGATTGAAACGGATTCGCAAGCTATTCGTTTCTATAGCGTTTTCTGCAATTATATCCGTTTCTATACGAAATTTTTAGCTGGGACATCCACGACACGCTGGATGCAGTAGAATGCAGAACCAGCTCCTTTATCGTGAAGAGTCAGATCCATCGATGCATGAATTTTGTATTATTTGGAAAAACGCACAATTTTTGGTCGAGGAAATAAATTCGAGCCAAGAATTGCATAGATTCAAAAATTGAGCAAAAAAAAAATGAAAAATAAAAAATTGATAAGTCAGGCGATTTTTGCGATAAAGGCGTAACCTTGTGAATAATTTCAGTCCAAAGAATCCAAAATCGACAGATGAAGACAACTGAGTGATTCTGTATTTTCCCTTCTTCATATAATGGGGGGAAAAAAAAATTGATTTAGATACTAAGGTCATTAGATAAATTTAAAAATCGGGGTCAATTTTTTTTCAAACGCAGAAAAAAAAAAAACAGCTCAACATCGTTTCAGGAATTGCAATATTAATTTCTACCAAAGCCTCAGCCTCAGCCATGAAAAGATATTTTTAATTATTGTATATAAATCTGCAGACGATTTCTCAAAGGTTTAACTTATCAGTTAGTCATTGCGAGCTCTATAAACACATGTGCTGCAACTTTATATTAAAATAACTTTGCGCAGGCTGCAGCAGACCCATCATCTTCAATGCCACTATCAAATTTATCATTTTTTTTTTTTTATTGTGATTGAATAGCCCCTCCGGCACTTCAAACACTTAAGATTCATTTCTCAGTCTTTTTAACATGAATATAGCTAGTGTTCATTTTTATTTTTCTTATCCAGGCATAAAGGGTGGCTTGAAATTGAATAAAAATAAATAAAAATTGCCACTTTTTAAACTAGAATAAAATTTAGAAAATTAATAAAATATCTGTTCCTCTAGGCTGTGGAAGCTGTGATCGAAAAACGATGCTTCAAAATTGAAATTTGAATATACTGTATTGTGAATGTACAGTTTCCTTGAAAATTGAGAAAACTCGGTTGCGGATAATCTTCAGAAATATTTCTTCGAACGATATAAAGTAAATTTACAGTAATGGATAGAAGTTTCCAGACTTTTTCCCAATATTCGCTATTATACAATTTGTACTTATTGACGTTTCCTAGCTGTCGTCTAAAGTTAGCAACGACTGGCACGTGCCTTTGGGTTCCGGACGTATCAAAAGAATTATTCAAACACTGGCGATACCGTGATATTAATCTATACAGGTCTACACTGCTCTATACTGTCTAAGAGTTCGGCCAATTATACCTGCTACAATAAAATTCTATTGCATTTTTTTTTATTGGTAAAAAAACGAAGAAACCATTTAAAAAAATTCGAGACTGTGGATCGAAGAGTGAAGAAATTAGGCAACGATCTGCTGTATAAAAACTGTATCGATATTTCTGATCCACAATACAAGGCAGATCGCAGTTAGCCGTTAAAAAGAGAAAATCGTTAAAATAAATTTTTAAATATTTCGGACCAAAACGAATGGAAGAAAAAAAAAAGTAAAAAAAAAAATCATGCATGCGTCAAGACGCGTAAATTGGAAATAGTAGTGGTTGTTGTATCGATGACGAACTGGTCGTTGGTACAAGTCTCGATGCAAAATAGTTATTTATAGAAAGCTATACTACCTCCGCGGACTTTCCGCCATCAAGGCTCGCCAACAAAAATATTCACACTTAGCGACCGCGAGCTAGAATCGTTCCAAAGTTTCAACGAACAATTATCAAAGTTCAAACCAGCCTTCTTTTATCTTAAAGAAAACAAATACAAAACGTTCGTAGCCATTCAAGTTTCCCATACTACAGATCAGGGGGAATCCCCTCGATACTATTTCACTGCTTTGACGTCTAGCAGGTAATCGCTAAGCAGGCGTTTACGCGTCGGTAAGTCAGATTTAGAAAAAATAAAATATCCCAAAAATACCTGATAGAAGTAATTGCGCTCTGCTCGAACCTCGTCCATGTGTTCATGGGGTAGATTAAATGTCACCGGTGAATATCTCGTGGTTTCTTCTTCGATCATGGATGGTGGTACGGGACTTTTTGGCAATATTTTTGTCGCTTGAGGAGTTTTGGTCCTGTGAGTTTAGTGGGAAAAAAATAAAAATAAAAATATACGTTCACATTTTTTACGAAATTATAAATTGATGCATATGGGTGTTATAACATTTTGTAAATTTTGTCAAAACAAGCTCAAAACTCTCGACTACAACCGCATAACATATTTTTTATTAAAAATTTTAATATATGAACGAGTATTCGTAAAACTTGCCAGAATTTTTCGTGGATGAGTTTATCTTTCAACGGTTTAATTTCAGGGACAAAGAACATTATAATTATCATTATTATTATTATTATTATTATTCTTTGTTTTGGCTGCAAGGTCGGTCACGTGTGCAACTACCTTTGCCAGATTTTATTGCACTTTTGAAATAAAGAACATTTTCACTTTCATCTTGGCAAAAGATTACAAGAATTGTTCTGTAGCCCATTTGTATTACGTGATATATGATATCCTATACCTAAAACTATCATTCACCTTGTCTACTGATTTTAGTCGGAAGTGCAACAGACCCTTACATCATATAAAAAACTATATCTGTTTACTTTAAGGGCATGAAGTCACGTGCACGAGAAATTAGGGGTAAAAAAGGGAATGAAGAAAAAGACTTGCAGTCGTTAGAAGGAAATTTTAATTATTAGAGGGTTCCAAAGTATGTTGTGGGCAATGAAAGATAATTAGAACCTATGGCATCCTAATCAAGCGATGCTAAGTAACTGAAAAGATTGTCTACGATAGAATGACGAAAAAGTCATTGTTTTTTTTTTTTTGTCGATTCAATTCATTGCAATTTTGAATTATACAGTCACTTTGAATCTCTTTTGTTTACTATACAGATTCTATTATAAATTCAAAATTAGGAATTCGAACGTATTGATAGAATGTCAAATCATTGAAATGAATTTACAAGAATCAAACATTCGACTTGATTTGAGTCTGTGATCGACGAATTTTGAAATTTGAAAAATTAGAAAATAAAGATGTTTCAATTTCGTTCGATCTTTTTGTCGTTTACTTGAGCAGAAGGATAAGGTGATTAAAGTTTGTTAGTTTATGATTGTGTATAAGATAAGATAAGACGTGTTCATGGATATGTATGTATATGTATTTCCCATATGTATGTATAAAATGTATAATGATAAAAAACGGTTTAAAAAATTGTATTATAACGATTGGAATAATTGGAAGATGCAGTTTTACTCCGGGGCCAAACCTTTCAACGACAAGTTTAACAGATTCAGACTTTTGAAGAAGATTTTGGGCGTCGATGTGACGCACATCCCTCGCGTCGTAGTCATCGATTTTCTTTATCACGTCACCCTTCAGGAGGTCTTCGTTCTCCGACTGCAATATAAAATGAGAAAAACAAACCATCACTGTAAAAAAAAAAAAAAACAATTTTGCAAAAAAATATATCGTGGCATTCAATTTTACAATTTGTTTTATTACCCCCATCAAAAATATTCAACAACTAAACCGCGGTAGTAAATTTTTCTTCACCAATCATTTTCTATTACGGTCAGAATTTGAAAAAATTAACATCTTGTCAAAATACGAAACCGGTATTGACTTACCCGGGTGACGATGATAGGTGTGCCTAAATCCGCACCACCAACAATTCTAAAACCCCAAGGCTGGTTGCACCCTGATCGGCTCAATTTAACAACAACTGTTTGTTTTTTACTGTTAGTCATATTTCGGCAGTTAATCAATTTCAAAAATCTATTTAATGATTAATAAATTAATCGAATTAATTCGAAGATGGAAAATAAAAAATAAAAATAAAATTAAAAAACGTGATAATAAATTAGAAAATTGGTTCAAAAATAATGTCAATAATATTTGATGGTCGAATTTTTGATATTATATTATATTAAGTCGGTTATAAGAACGGCCTAAATGCTGTACAGGAGCTTCTGGTCTACTGCAGGAGATCCGTTCTGTTCACTACTTTGACAGCGCTCACCTAGTATTTCTTAACTAACTAATTCTGCCCTCATTTGAAATTGGCATACGTGGCTTATTATCTTGGCTCACTAACCGTCACTATATACATTTATGGACCTGATTCTTTGACATTTTTATCAACCGATATTGACACAATGTGTACTTTGACAGGATTCTTTAATCATCGGCAATTCTAATCCAAATGCAAATCAGCCAATTCATTTTTTTTCTCCTTTTTTTCTTTCATATTTCGAATTGAAACAAATTCATTTTTTTAATTCTTACAAATCGGAATGTTAATAAAGCCTGAGAAATATTTCAATTCATCTGTTCGAAATCCTGAAACTTTTTCAAACCTGTACCAATCATCAAAATTGTTATTTTATTTTCAATTGAATTTGTATTCCTGCAATGTATTAATTTCAGAGAAGTTATAAAGTCGAGCTAAAAATTTGAGGATTTCAATTTTTGCGGGTTATCCAACTCGGACGGTCGTTAAGACGCGACATATGAATGATATTTTTATACGGATAAACTTAGATGTTCTGTACGAAAAATTCCTTTACTTCGTCTTTCATTATAACGTGTTTTATATATTATATACATATGCCCCAGATCAGTCATTGGATTAAGTAAAGAAATAAAAAAAAAAAACAGAAAAAAATTCGTTACTTTAAGAATGCAAATTCCAAAATCACATTATAATAATCATCGATCTTATTATCAATCGAAAAAAAAAAAAAGAAAAGAAAAGAATTTCACTCGTTTCTCTGAACCTCAGTCAACTGCATGGCTAAGTAAAATCTTAAAATATAATAAAGACAATTTAGAAAACAATTTTTCAATTTTATTTTCAGCCATATCTATAAACAGATTATTTATTCTTATTTTTTGAATATATTCAACAATATGTTTCACCAAAGTAGAAATAGAATCGTTTATATTTATTTCAATTTTTTTTTTTTTTTTCTTTTTCAACTTCCTTGAACAGCTGTCGTATCAAATTAGAAACGACAAACTATGGCTTTTTATATTTTTTTTTTGTTTTTAAATTCGCTGCGGATTTGATGTGCGGTAAAACGATAAATTGGAAATAATTTTCCGGTTCAAACATCACATAAAAAAAAAAAAAATCGAATAATTACTTCGTTCCTAAAATCCGTGAAATAATTATAACAAATTTCAATTTACGATTACCAAAAATCGTGATTTACCAAATTTTTAAATTTTCAAATTTGAGGAAAGGGGAAGAAAAAAAAAATAATGTGCTATAATGAATGAATGAAATGAAATTGTGCGAAAGGTATTTACGTAATCCTCGTAGTAATTGGAGATGGTGAATTTCAGAGGCATCCTTCTCGCGGATATTATAATTAAATAACTTGTTTTCTATTGATGTGAACACTTTTCGTCTATATATCTATAAATCCACCAATAATTATATCAAAGATAGGGATAAAACTCCAATAAAAGTATTCAACCACAAATTAGTGCAGTGCTAGCACTTCGATTAATGAGTTAAATGACTAGAGTAAGAGTAAGATGTGACAAATATAGATTAAGTCAACTGAATTAGCAACCTATAGCAGGAAAGGTTAATCAATCAACCAATTAATTGTAAGCCATTATCTAACTTCGGCTCACCTATATATTATTTTTTATTGATTCATAGTGGGGTATAAAAGAAAAAAAAATATATATATTAATCATCAGTATATCTATCGATAGTATGTTTATTTTATTCAATCAGATTCATCAAGTCAGATAACTGCAGAACAGAATTTCATATCTATATATACTATACGTAGTAGCAATTCTAGCATAGGACTAATGCAACAATCATTTCTCTTTAGTTATAATAGATTGATCAATAGCTATATACTTGCCAAAATATTCATACATTGACCAATGTCTATTTTAAAAAATGATTTTGAAATCAGTTCGATGCACTAGTAGTCCTAAATATTAATATATTATTATAACAACATAAATTATTTAAAGGTTCTTCGTTCTATAAATAATAAAAAAAGAAAGCAGAAGATCGAACAGGATGTGGCGAGAATAAAATTTTCGTTTTATTTCTATTGTTTTTCGTACTGATATTAAAAATGATAGATTTTCATGGGGAAGTAGCTTCTCCTAAAATGAAAGGCCTGTAGTTCAATTTTGAGTGATCACTCACAAGAAATTTCAATTTTTTAAACGGCATGCGCAAAGTTCGATTTTTCATCCATACGCTACGTTCGCAAAGTGCCGTAGTACCGCACGGCTCGTATGAGCATGCGGGAATTACAATTTTTGTAATACCGTATGGAAAGTTCGCACCTTGTGTACCGAAAATTGTACTAAAAATATCAGATTCCTGATGATTTTACAAAGTGTGCGGGAATAAACATTCCCACACGATTTATCGATGCAGGAATCTTGATTCCCGTACACTTTGTCGATTTACATTACTTTCCATACAGTGTTACAAAAAATAGTACATGACACACGTGCGGGTTGGTCATTTCCTATTCGTGTGGAATGCAGAAACCTCACACTCATCGGGGAATCACCAACTTCTCGCACTAGTATCATAATATACTATACAAAAAAAATGAAAAAAATCTATAGAAAATTGAAAGGCAAGAATGAGGCAGAAGATATTGAGACTCTTTAGAGTAAATAAAAAAAAACAAGAAGAAGAACCATTATAGATGTGTTTTCTGCAGATTTTGATTATATTCAGTAATAGATTAGGTATATCTCGGTATAATTTCTTGATAATTCTCAATTCGTTTGCAGTAGAAGTATACACCCTGTCGAGATATAAATAAATCTATGAGTATTGCTCGGTGATAGATCTTGCGATTACCATTCTTCGCACTTCGCTTGTGCCAGCTCCGATTTCGTAGAGTTTAGCATCACGTAGTAGTCTGCCAGTTGGATAATCGTTTATGAATCCGTTTCCACCTGTTGATATAAATTTATCCAGACGATATTAATATTCGTACCTGATCGAGTCAAGTTTATATAGACATTTTTTTCTTTTTAAATTCACCTAAAATTTGTAGAGCGTCTAAAGCAACTTGCGTCGATTTTTCGGCACAGTATAAAATCACCCCTGCACAGTCCTTACGGTTTACATGACCTAAGTCACAAGCTCTTGCAACAGAATACAAGTAACTTCTACTTGAGCTCAGACTGGTATACATGTCTGCAATTTTTCCCTTCAAAAATCGTCAGTTGTTATTATCATTATTATTATTATTATTATTTTCTAGTTTTCGAATTAATCATTCTGAGAATAATTATTAATTTTTTCTCTTTTCAATACTTTAGCGATAAGATATGCGACGACGAATTAAAATGCGAAGAAGAAGAAGAAGAAATATCAAATACATTATTTCTTCGAATTATTTTTTTGTGTTTGCGACTCAAATAAAATGCAATTAATTTTAACAATAGTAATTATTTTTGGGGTATCGTAATACATAATTGGTTCCAAGAGTTTTTGCATTCCCAATAATTATGATAGACGAGAAGAAAATTTTAGTCAATTTCATGAATGGGATTTCCGAGAAGTTATAAGATTTTTTTTTTTTTTTTTTTTAGCCAAGGAATCTAAAAATACCCGTGTTAAAACTAAGAAAAAAAAAAAAGAATGAATAGATTAGTTGTTACATATCACCGCAGGTTTAACTGACCTGAATAAGTTGAAATTCTCCAATTCGTTGGCCAAACTGCTTCCTAGTGTGCGCGTATTCGAAAGCAACATCACAGCACGCTTGCATAATCCTATATACGAAATAATCAACTCATAAGTATTTTTTTTTCCCCCAAATTGCGGGTAGCTAATGAATGAAAAAGGATTGAAGTCGTTGAATCCGCGCTTGGGAATTTTTATGAATCAAAAATCTTTGGGAATAAATTATCCATTTTTGTATTAAGGAATATAATCTGCATTATAATTTTTTATTATGATGTAACGGAATATTCTACTTACCCAACTGGTCCTGAAGCGAGGACCAGTCGCTCTAAATCAAGTCCGCTGAATAAAACGTAAATGCCTTTGTTTAATTGTCCCAAAACGTTGCTAGCTGTGAATTTGAAAGTGTGCAAAAGCTGTATAATATGTTTTCAAGTGGTATTTATCTAATTTCGAGGATTTTTTTCTTTTCAAATCCTCGACACGAATAGAAAAATTTATTTACTTGGTACTCTGCAATTTTCAAAAACGAGTTCCACAGTATTCGAACCGCGCATTCCTAACTTATCCAATTTTTGGGCTGTCGCAAAACCCTCCATTCCCTTCTCGATAATGAACGCGGTTATACCATGCTGTGGTTTTTCCGCATTTGGATTCGTTTTTGCGTAAACAACCAAAGTATCAGCGTCAGATCCGTTTGTAATCCAAAATTTATTCCCATTTAGTACATAGTAGTCCCCATCTTTTTCCGCACGTAGTTTCATCGATACAACATCGGAACCTGCTTCAGGCTCGGACATTGCTAATGCACCGAAATGCTCCCCACTGCATAACTGTATATTTTAATCATAATTATATCTACAGTAAATTTACTAATAGATTATAACATTGATGATAATATGCTACGGTTATCAAAATCTAGCTCATAGAGTTGTAAAAGAATTTATTTTTTTCGCCTGATAGCATGCAGCCCTAGTTACAGCCGTGTAATCAACGATAAGCATTAGTCTCTAGTATCCCGTACAGATTATTTGTGATAATGCACGATTCTTTGAGATTATCCTCACCTTAGGTAAATATTTTTTTTTCTGTTCTTCGGTACCGTTTCTATGAATTTGATTTAAGCATAAATTCGAATGAGCTCCATAGCTAAGACCAATCGCTGCACAAGCTCTGCTCAATTCTTCCATTACGATGATATGGTCCAGATAGCCACCCCCTGTACCGCCGTAAGATTCACTAGCTGTGATTCCTAAGAGCCCCAATTTTCCCAATTCTTTCCAAAATTGCTACGTTCATTTTAAAAACGGAAATATATTTCGAAATTAATTTATGAAACCAAGCCCTATTACATGTATGCGAATAATTAATATCAACTCACTCTGAGTCCATCGAATGAATTTTTTTTATCAATCTCTGCGGCTTTTGGGGCAAGTTCTTTTTGCGCAAAATTGAAAACCAAGGAGCGTAGCTATTTGTGAAAGTAGAGACAATATTAGACAATTAAGTCGGATTGTATTCATTTGTATTTTAATTATAATATCAGAATTATATATGGGGCATTTCATACCGAATCGATCCGAGTCTGATCTTCGATTTTTTATGTTTTTGTCCCAACTCTAGAAATGACTCAGATTTTTGGTTTTTTAATTTTTCAAAAATTTTATACCTTGCTTATGATTTTTGAAAATGAACACATCGTCAAAAATCATAAGTAAGTCAGACCATTTTTGAAAAATATGCCCCATACATGTACAGAGCGATTTTCTGGAAAGTAAAACGCCTCGCCGTAATACAGGCAACCCAAACATCAAGCGATTGTGTTTTATTTTTCATATCGTCTTCGCGCTCGCCTACCTTTCAGGCGCGTCACTTCCCAGAGAATCGCATATATTTATATCGATCAGACATCGATTTTCGCGAATATTAATCAGCGTTTTTGTATGAGCCTTGAGTCAATAATTTTATGCAAGGGTCACGCGATTATTCGGGTCACGACATCATTCGTTGAGAATGCAATGTGACTATGATATGTATACCTCTTTCTGTTCATCAGTAAGCCCGAAAATGTGATCATCAATTGGATAATATTGTGATAAGAGCCGTGCATTCGACTTCCCAAACTTAGTACATAGATTTGTAATTTTGAATAAATCTCTACACATTATATTAACACTCATTTTTGTTACGGTATTAGATTAGGTAAACTTTTATGCCACTTTATATAAGTATATATAATAGTATCGAATCGAATATAGGCTTCGCAAACACACAATGATTCGTATAAACAAGTTACGATAAGACTGAAGCCACGGTCACACGTTATCTTGTATAAGACAATTCGACGGTCGTTCTAACATAACGTTGTAAATCGCATATGTATGATAGACCTTTATCTTAAGTATATCAGTTCATGCGATGATTCGAGTTTACATATTCTACACATGATATGTAGTTTATGATTAAGGTGGTTCCTTACCCAATTCGACCTGTCTCAAAAACGTTGGGCTGCACGCGTACTGAACGGTGCTATTAAGCGAAATATCTCTAAGTGGGCAACGAAAACGGGGGAAAAGGGCTCTGTAACGTAATTCTATTGGCTATTTCGAACACGTACGTTCCAAAACATGTTCGTTTCACGCTAAAATAGAGTAATGAACATGTTTTGGGACCTACCTTTCTTTTTTTGTCAGTGGAAGAATTGAAGAAAAACAGCGAATGCATAGATTGAAATAAAACGCATTTAGTATCTGTAAATATTTACTGTTCGAAAGTAACAGTAAAAAAATTAATCTTGAAACATATTCTATACCAATAAACAATGGAATCTTCATTCTTATCAATACTATATCAAAACAAACGTCATCGTTATGATCAAAATCTTTCACAAAGTAGACAATCGTCGTTTATCATTTTTCAAATAACCCTCAAATCGTTCTCGAATTCAAATTCTAATTCTATTGAGATCATTCGAGATAGTTTATTCAAATCTTAAAAGATGACAGCGCATAAGCATAATGTGGCTGCATAAAATCGGTGACAAGATTTCAAACTAAGGATCGATTGTAGAACTGAGAATCTGTCTACATGCATGCTACATACTTCCGGCTTAATGCTGCCGACGTTTTGACTTTTGAGGTTAAATTTTAAATAATCTTCGAATTATTCGTGATATAAATGAGCTAATTATGATATTATAACGTCTTTAAAATGGGTGAAATGAAATCTAATGATTTGACCAATATCAAAGGCGAGGAAAAATTCAAAAGAGTAGCAAAACACATCGAGGTAAGTTATCAAGTTTACATTTTTCGAGGTTATTATTCGACCCTAACCTAATATAGCGTAATATAAACCTGACCTAACGTTAATTTGACATAAATAAACATAACGTGACATAACATAAGCTTAATTCTACGTAAATTCAATAAACGTAACCTTAATCTTAAACAATCAACGTATCATAACATAACATAACCTAAATCTGACTTAACCTATCTCAAAATAATGAAATCGAAATATTACAGGATAAATGGAAGCTGGTACCTGCCTTTCTCAAAGGCAAGGGGCTGGTGAAACAGCACATTGATTCTTATAATTATTTCATTAACGTTGAGATAAAAAAGATTGTTAAAGCCAACGAGAAGGTATTGAGCGATGCGGATTCCCTTTTCTATGTCAAGTAAGTAAAAGGCTTCAACGTCAAATCCGATGTTAGGCTGTTTCTAATTCACATTGCGCAGGTATCTAAGCGTCGACGTCGGCTCGCCAGATGTTGAAGAAAGTTTTAACGTTACTCGAACAACAACACCTCACGAATGTAGACTCAGGGATTTGAATTACTCGGCTCCTATATCTGTGGACATTGAATACACAAGAGGAAATCAACGGATTATTAGAAACAATTTATTGATTGGAAGGTAATTTATGCCTCATAGAAAAGTGGAGCAAAATCATAAAATCGATAAACTTTGGTTTAAGATCTTTGGAAAACGCCTTATTACAGAATGCCGATAATGTTGAGAAGCTCCAACTGCGTTTTGAACAATAAATCACATTTTGAGTTGGCAAAAATGAACGAATGTCCGCACGATCCTGGTGGCTATTTTGTAATAAATGGGCAGGAGAAGGTGATATTGATCCAAGAACAGAAACTGAGGAACAGGATAATACTAGAGGAGGATAACAAGGGGTGCATTGTTAGTTCTTGCAACAGTTCTACTCACGAGAGAAAAACTAAAACAACTGTTGTTGGAAAGGGAGAAAAGTACTTTATGAGGCACAACATCTTTCAAGATGTATGTATCATATCCTCCGCACAGTTCGGACCCATATTCTCATTTCTCTTCCATCGAGAAACAGATTTTCAACTTTCCTTTATTCTCTCAACAGGATGTTCCAATCGTAGCGATATTTAAAGCGATGGGTATAGTCTCAGATCAAGAAATAATGCAGCTTATCGGAACCGAGGAAGAATTTATGCGGAGATTTTCATCTTCTTTGGAAGAATGCCATATGTCTAATGTTTTCACACAAGATCAAGCTCTGAGGTATGAAAAAACAGGAGCGAAATTACGTGGTTTATGTATTAAAAGATTTTTCATTCTAATAGAAACGTAACTATTCCGCAGATATCTCAGCAACAAAAGAAAGCAGAAGCGATTTCCAGTGAGCAAACTTAGCGTCATAGATGAAATGAAGGATGTTCTTGCTATAAACGTTTTGTCGCATGTGCCGGTAAGGAAAAGAAACACACGGGTCGAAGGAACCATGCGTTTACTTCACTTTAGTAGCGAATTTAAAATACTCAAAATTGTTGTTATTTTTCACACAGGTAATTGACTTCAACTTTAAAGTCAAAGCTACATACATTGCTTTGATGATACGCAAAGTAATGCAAGGCCAGATTGACAAGAGTCTGATTGACGACAGAGACTATTACGGTAACAAAAGACTAGAATTGGCCGGTTCTCTCCTTTCTCTAATGTTCGAGGACTTGTTTAAGAGATTTAATTGGGAGGTGGGTTTCAAATGATTGTCTAAATACCAAATATGACAATTGTACGAATTTTCTGACCGTTTTTTTAACTCGTCTTAATTCTTTGAACGCAGCTGAAGCAAATAGCGGATAAGAACATTCCTAAGATAAAAGCAGCGCAGTTTGATATCGTAAAACACATGAGACAAGATCAAATCACTAATGGACTAGCGTTTGCTATATCGTCGGTGAGCCAACTGAGTAATAATTTCTTTTCATCTCTCAAAGAGAGAAATTCAAATTCCCCGAATCGTATGATCAACCGATATAAGTCTGACAAGATTTTTCCATAGGGTAACTGGACCATAAAACGTTTCAAAATGGAACGCCAAGGCGTGACCCAAGTCCTCTCAAGATTGTCGTATATATCTGCGCTGGGAATGATGACTAGAGTTAATTCGCAGTTTGAAAAAACGAGGAAAGTATCGGGCCCTCGATCTCTGCAGCCTTCCCAGTGGGGAATGATGTGTCCTAGCGACACGCCTGAAGGAGAGGTAAATAAGCACGAGACAACAGAATGGAAAATCGTTCGTTCTTAGCTTTGAAATGAATTCAAAAGTCTTAAACAAAAACTGAAGATTTAAGTTGGTTGATTTCAGGGCTGTGGTTTAGTGAAAAATCTAGCTTTAATGACACACATTACGACGGAGGTGGAAGAAGAACCGATTATTAGATTGGCCTACAACCTGGGAGTAGAGAATGTGAACATTTTAGGCGGAGAAGAAATAAACAACAAAAATGTTTACATGGTTTTCCTAAACGGAAACATCTTGGGAATCGTCAAAAATTATCCAAGACTCGTTAACGTCTTTAGACTTTTAAGAAGAAAGGCAATGATCGATGGTTTCATTTCTATTTATCCTCAACACCATCACAGGTGTGAATATAAAGACCAGAGAAATGAACGTTTGAGAATGTTTTATCATCAAGATTAATCAATTATTTACTCGCTATAGATGCGTGCAGATATGTTCAGACGGAGGAAGACTGTGCAGGCCATACATCATTGTAAAAAATGGAGAATCTCTTGTCCAACAGAAACACATTGAAGCATTAAAGCACGGTTTCAAAACATTCGACGATTTTTTGCACGAAGGTTTGTAAAGCGTTATAAATAACGCATTACGCTCAAAGGGGGATACACACCTTAGAGTCTAGAAATATTGATTTATTTTCACGCCGTACCCTCTGGTAACAGTAAAGTCTAGATATAATCAATTTATTTCCACAACGCAACTTTCTTCCCTTTAGGTCTGATAGAATTCCTAGATGTTAACGAAGAGAATGATAGTTCGATAGCTTTCAACGAATCTCGGATCGATATGGGTACAACTCATTTGGAAGTCGAGCCGTTCACATTACTCGGTGTTTGTGCTGGTCTAGTGCCATACCCTCACCATAATCAAAGTCCTAGAAATACGTATCAATGCGCTATGGGTAAACAAGCGATGGGAACAATAGGATACAACCAGCGCAATCGTATAGATACTTTGATGTACAATTTGGTATATCCGCAAGCTCCAATGGTCAAATCTAGGACTATAGAGTTAATAAACTTCGACAAACTTCCCGCTGGACAAAATGCAACAGTTGCCGTGATGTCCTACAGCGGATACGACATCGAAGATGCATTGATATTGAATAAAGCATCGATCGACAGAGGATATGGGAGGTGTTTGGTATACAGGAATGCAAAGTGCACTTTAAAACGATACGCGAATCAAACTTACGACAGAATTATGGGACCCATGATAGATTCGAACACTAAAAAGCCGATCTGGAAACACGACATCATAGACAACGATGGTATAGCTGCTCCCGGGGAAATGGTTGAAAACAGAAAAGTGAGAAACGAGTTTAAACCGTTAGAAAATACTTTAAGATCTCAGGATTTAACATTCTGTTTTTGTGTTCTGGGTAAAGGTAATGGTGAACAAATCCATGCCAGCTGCAACAAACAACCCTGTGAATCCCGGCAATGTTCAAACCCAACCAGAGTATTGCGACGTACCGGTTCTATTCAAAGGCCCCGTTCCAGCCTACATAGAAAAGGTGATGGTGTCGAGTAACTCGGACGATGCATTTCTGATCAAACTATTACTAAGGCAAACTAGAAGGCCTGAAATTGGCGACAAATTCAGCAGTAGGCACGGACAGAAAGGTGTAACAGGTATAACTTACGACGAAAACTTTCATAACATTATCTACATCATTTCTACCAATTCATTTCCGTCTACAGGATTGATAGTCGAACAAGAAGACATGCCTTTCAACGACTTTGGCATTTGTCCAGATATGATTATGAACCCGCATGGATTTCCCTCTAGAATGACGGTCGGCAAGCTGATAGAATTGCTTGCTGGAAAGGCCGGTGTAGCAGAGGGAAAATTTCATTACGGGACAGGTAATGTTTTCTCCTGTTTCACTCGGTTTGCAGTTTATAATATTCAACTGCGACAATAAATGTGCTTTTTATTCTTGTATCTATCAGCGTTTGGCGGCTCTAAAGTAGAGGATGTATGCGAAGAACTGGTCAAACATGGCTACAACTATATGGGAAAGGACTTTTTCTACTCTGGTATCACCGGAGAACCACTTCAAGCTTACATATACTCTGGTCCGGTAAGTTATTATCGATAAAATTGGCGTCTGCTTGGTTTTAACGAATGTTCAATCAATCCGCAGGTATATTATCAGAAATTGAAACACATGGTACAAGACAAGATGCACGCACGTGCCAGAGGGCCAAGAGCAGTCTTAACTCGTCAGCCAACTGAGGGTAGAGCTAAGGAGGGAGGTCTGAGACTTGGTGAGATGGAGAGAGATTGTCTAATCGGTTACGGAGCTAGTATGATGTTGATAGAACGGTTGATGATATCCAGCGATCAGTTTGATGTCGATGTTTGCAACACTTGTGGATTAATGGCTTACAGAGGGTGGTGTCATAGTTGTCAAACTAGCGCATCAATATCTACTATATCTATACCTTATTCTTGTAAACTTTTATTCCAAGAACTTCAGTCTATGAATATTGTGCCGAGATTAACGCTCAAAAACAGCGGGGACTAATAGACCTAAAATTTTATAATAAAAAATCGTGTTAATTTATTACTGCATTTTTATTCTTGCTACTTTTATTCATTGTAGCCATTAGGGCCCATCTTGAATGTTCATTTTCTCAGCGGCCATGATTCGAATTACGTAAAAATCATTTTTAGACTCTATTTTCGTACGAAACGAACATGTTTTTCGACGTACGTATTCGGAATTGAATTTGAATTGGCGCTGTGCATTTTGTTTCTGCGTTTTTGGCCCCTGGGCTCAGTAATAATCGAAATGTGTGTTTTTTTGAACAAAAGAAGGTGGGCGACTAGGGAAACACGATTTTTGCACTTGGAACTTTCCAAACCTAGTTTCTCAGCGAAAACACATCTGATTATTGCGAAATTAATATCAGTGATGGAGAACAAGTGAACGAAGGGCATGAGGTTCTTCGATTTCCCAAAAAGCGTCCTATTTGACTATTCCTTAATCA
This sequence comes from Tenthredo notha, assembly GCA_914767705.2. NCBI lineage: Eukaryota > Metazoa > Arthropoda > Insecta > Hymenoptera > Tenthredinidae > Tenthredo > Tenthredo notha. The sequence goes on from OU611916.1 coordinate 5,498,209, forward strand.
GTTTTGATCCTTCATCTTCAGGAATACAATTATTCCCAAATTATTATAGTTTAGTTTAAAAATAATATTAAAAGCAAATATTGTCAGTTTTCTTACCACAATTATATTTTCATTATTTATTACGAATCATTTCATTTATATCTAAGACAATATTTTGGCAATATTCAGTACTTCTATAGATAATAAATAGATAGAAAAAAAGATCCCTGTTTATTCGACTGTAATGATGAACCTTGTATGATCAATATCCCAGCCACTTTGCGTAAATTGTTTATTTTTGGGGTAAATCCTCCACGTTATTCCGTAAGCGAAGCCAAACTGATGGTGATTTCTTGTTGAAGCTTCTTTTCTATCGCTGGCATAGACAGATTGTCTGCTTGAATGTTGAAGCTAATGTAAACGGGGATTCCCAGTTTTTTAGCTAACCTCTTAGCCATGTTTGTTGACGTTGAATCTGCTACAGAGCCTAATAGCTTTGTGGATATTGGTACTTTTTCGTAAACTGACATTAAAGCCAGCGAAAGATCGTTCATAACGTTATTACTGAAGTCACCGATCCAGATATAAAAACTGTCTTGCATCTTTATTATCTGAACACTCATCTTAACCTCACCAACTTCGGTGACAAAGTTGCGTAACTTAAAACTACAAGGTAATAATTCCGGATCGTTGACTGATTTTGAAGCCATCGTGTCTTTTGTTGATTGTAAAAAAATTTCAAACTTCGTAAGAGTTCCCTGTTGAATATATACGCGATTTTACGAATACACGATTCAAATTTAGGTTATAAACGCGTAAGCCATTTAAATACCTCAAAAAATGACATACGAAGATAAGAAACTCGGTGGAAGTTTAGCTAACATTGCATATATGCTCTAAACATCCAAGAGAGGAACTGTGTTCCGAAAGTTGTGACGTTATAATAAATACACAAGGCGTCCAAGATCAAATGATGTTTAAATGAGGCGAGGAAAAGCTTTATTTTCAACACTTATTTAAAAGAAAAGACTATCGATCTAAAAATTATGGAAAATATTTCTCTTGATTAAAAATATTTTCAAATAATTTCATGTGATTATTATCTTTTTTCATCTTTTAAATTGACGGTGTTATTCCTTCAAATACGCAGCGGCTTTTTATTCAAAACGTTAAAAAGTATGAATGGAGTATTTTGAAAACTGGCGGGAAACGGGCTAGACAGGAAGTAGATGTCGGAAGTCCGTGTCCCGATGTCTGCGAACCCCGGTTTCGATCAGCACAGAGCGCATGCGCGGCATGATCTTCTGGTAAGAGTATCCATTTTGGTCACATGTGAGTATTTCGAGCTGCTCCCGATTTTCGTGATAACTAATGGTGCTAATTGATTAATAACTAAAGGAAAGGTTCGAATTTGACAGTGAAATATCGTCTGGTTTGTATACCCTACAAAGTGTACGTACATATCGAGATAAATAGCAAAAACCGGAGGTACCTGCCGATGACAACGGGCCGCTGGCAATGTGGCTTCTCGCATTCTTTCCCGCCATGTTAACATTTATTCTCATTAAATAAGCCGGATAAATCCGCTCCTATTAAACCCAAGAGTTTTACTAAATACCCATCTTTTAAACCGGACTTTTTTTAACCCCAAAATCAATCTTCAAACGTTTACAAACGCCCGTCCGTATACATTCTTTGGTTAAGCCGTGCGAGATCCGCCTTGGTATCTCGAATTTACAATAAAGTTTACACATTTGTTGTAAAAAAAAAACCTTATTATAGAATCTCAATCATGGGACTAAACGTTGTTTAGAAAGAAAAAAGAAAAAGAAAAGAAGCTGCAGATTTTCAATACATATTCACTGACCATATCCCGATTTATTTAACCAGTTATATGCATAGTTTCCGTCAATATGCCACATGGCTTGCCGCTCTCCCCTCGATATCTTGCTAGTCACTCCTCCACTCATCATACTAGAGGTCAAATTAAAGCCCATACCACGCTCGCATTTTAACATTTTTTTCATATAATAGTCAAATTTCATCAACGTTATACTCGATGGATTAATAAATATCGGTGTCTTTGAGTTAACGGGCGATTTTAGAGCTGCCCATATGTTCCGAAATTTATAATATCTTCTTCAGTTTAACCGACTTTTTTTTCTTCCTTCTCCGTTCTTTCTTTCGTTCTTTTGTTTTACTGCAAACTTATATTATATGCGGCTAGTTACACCTGACGTTTATCAAATACTGAAATTTTCGTCTTATCAATCTGTACATATTGTTTTGTTTAATATTTACCATCATAAAAAGAATAAAAAAAAAAAAAAAACATTTAAAAGTAGTCGCGTTTTCTTTGTTATTGTGCTTTTTTTTTGTTTCTATTCGACTTATCTCTTTTAGCTCGCATATATTTTTTTTTTTTAGAATTTTTCTCATTTCTTTGTCCAAAGTTGGATGGATGCTGTTTTCAGATAATTTCTTTTCGCTCTGATCATTCTCTAAATACACAAAAAGAAAACAACAAAAAATTATGACGATGATAAAAAATCGAGAATGTAAATAATTGTTGAAAAAAAAACGATTCGTTTTTTTGTTTTACTTTTTCTTTCTAGTTAGTCGCCAAACCTATTGAACAAAATCACATAAGCAAAGCACGAAAGAGTTGGCAGGGATAGTAAAAAGAAAAAAAATTTCTTAAATTAAAAAAAAAAAATTGATATATCTAAGGAGAAACGGTTTTGGTACTTTACTCTTATCGTCTGGTTATTTTATTTTGTCGATTTCTGATTATTGTTCCCCCCCTCTTTTTGTATATCTCTCTCGCTCTCATTCAAAGATTGGCACAAAATATCCAATGCGTATATTGCGAATGTTCCGTTAGATAAAAATAATGGATATTGATGACAAAGCAATCACTCAGATAGCAACCAACCATTGAAAGGTGACTTTGAATCCAAAGCATCTTTCAGAAGCTGCTTCTTGTTTAAAGCTTTATTGCCATGATTCTAAATCGGAGACTTAACATGCACGGGATGAATCGACTATCATTAATCAATCTTATCCATTTTTAGATCTGTTCATGTATCAAATAACGTTCAAAGAGTAAAAATATTTGGCTACATGACTTCAATCAATGAATTTTTTCATATTATTGACTAAACAACGGCAAGAAAATAACAAAAATACCTTGTAGTTTTATTTACCTATAATAAAAATTTCTCCACTTTATGACAACGTAAATCTGTATAATTTTTTGATTTTTGAAATTTTAAAGAACATTTCCTTGAGTTTTTGATCATTAGTAATTAATTGAAAACAGATATTAGATACTATAATTGTAGATAGTTGAAGAACTGGGTCTATTCCAAGATACCCTAATCCGTTACGTATTTAATATAGGGGGATTATTGTTTTCCTGTATTTGTAGACCTACCCAAATCCAACATGGCAGACATTGAGGATACTCATTTTGAGACCGGTGATTCCGGAGCCTCAGTGACCTATCCGCAACAATGTTCGGCGCTTCGTAAGAACGGATTTGTTATGCTTAAATCACGGCCATGCAAGATTGTCGAAATGTCTACTTCAAAGACAGGAAAGCACGGCCACGCCAAGGTACATCTGATAGGTATCGACATATTCACATCAAAGAAGTACGAAGATATTTGTCCTTCCACGCACAACATGGATGTACCTTTTGTAAAGCGGGAGGATTATCAGGTAATGTAATGTATAATGCTTAAAACCGCTGCAACCATGAACTTTCATCATTCACTATCCCATTGTTCCATTTAAACAAAATTTATATTTTTTTTTTCTCGACTAGTTGACGGATATCTCAGACGACAACTACCTGGCCTTGATGGCCGACAATGGAGACATCCGTGAGGATCTTAAAATTCCAGATGGAGAACTTGGCGCTCAATTACGCGCCGATTTTGATGCCGGCAAAGAGTTACTCGTAAGTGATATAAAAATAATGGAAACGGTTTTTTTTTTTTTTTTATTGCTTCTCAACAAATGTTTAGTTTATTATAGCCATTTAAACGTTTTGAATTTGTTTTTTTTTTTTTCTTTCCCTCTATCGAGTAAAGTAGCTTCTCGGAGTTCACTGGTAAAAGGAAAAAAAAAGGCTACTAAATTTTTGACCAAGAAATACTCGAGGATTTTAATTTCTATCTGAACTTCAATAGACACGTCATGAGAGAGTGGTATGACGATGTAGAAAAAAAAAATCTTGCATATTTCATCTAGATTGTAAAGATGATCGATGAATATTAACACCTTGATTAAAGCCTTTTTTTCATCACCAGTTTTTACAATTCTCATTTAAGTCTGAGATCGTGTAATGTCGGTAAGAATTACAAGACAGTTGAATAAATTTAGTAACTTCTTTTTTCTTTATTTCTTCCAATACATGAGAATATGCTGAATTGCCAGAAACCAGAAAGCAGAAAGGAGCGTAACGGTTGAGATATTGCAGACATAGAGCCACTTGTTAATATTTTGCGTTAAATACACATGAAACGAGTAAACATTGAGCAGCTGTTGTTTGATTTTTTTTTTTCTTTTTTCTTTTATTCGTTTAATTTCTTTTCTTCTGTTTTCTTTCTATTTTTAGTGCACCGTTCTTAAGGCATGCGGCGAAGAAGTGGTAATCGCCATCAAAACCAACACTGCCCTCGACAAATAATTGTGTTCAGTTATGGTTAAAAACATCCTCATAAACCGCTGGATCAAATGACATCTGGTCATTGGGTATAGATGGAAGAGCTAGTGACGACGACCGATTGCAAATAAAACAGCTTCGCCAGCGGTGAAAAAGAAAAAAGAAAAACAAAACAAAAACAAAAAAAAACAAAAATAAATAATAATAATAATAACTTTTTATCAAAGTAACATCTACTTACTTACTTACCATTATTTAAACAATAACAACAATATCAACTACAAAAACAACAACAACAACAACAACAATATCATCGAGAACAACCATATGCTAAAGTTTTTTTTAAGCGATGTAAGTAAACGAAAACTAGTAAACAGTTTGGGTTCTAGTTTAAGGAAAAATAAGAAAAATAAGAAAAAAAAAACACAGACACAGACACATACATAATACACACACACACACACACATATATACGTTGTTTGTTATACACGATATACTACGGCGGATAAAACTTTTCATCAAACGGTTGATTGAATGAAAGAGAAAAAAAAAAAAAAAAAACGAGAGAAAAAAACGAAAAACAAATAAAATTTACATAAAAGCCTTCGAACATCTTTAATTTTTTTATTTTATTTTATTTTTTATTCTTCTTCTGTTCATCGTCATCATATTACAATTACTATCATAATTATTATAATTATAATTATTATTTTTATTATTATTATTATTATTATTATTTTGCTCTTCTATTCATACTCAAAATTTCTTTTTCTTTTATACGGTATAACACCTGAAAAAGAAAAAAACAAAAAATCATAATATAACAATTAATTAAAGTTGTTATGCAGGAAAGTGATGATAATAGATAGAGGAGAGTGGATGATACAGTTACTGCTACTGATTTATTATTGAAACGGAGATTATAGAATACGAAACGATTTTTCACGTGTCGGTAAATAGTAATTTTCATTCTTTTTTTTTTTTTCTTTTAATCTACGATAATATTTAAATTGTAATCAAACTATTTTACATTCATAGTTTATGTATAAATAGAAAAGTCATTTAGGACAACAACCTATTATTTTACCCTATCTAATACTATACAAATGTTTTTGCCTTTTTTTTTTTTCTTTTGTATTCTTTTCCTTGTTCTTTTTTGTTAATATTTTTATTATTCTTATTATTTTTTTTTTTTTTTTTTTTACATTTCACAATTAACAATTATTAATGCATTTTTTTAGTATTTTAAACATTATACAATATATATGAGTATATATGTATATATATACTTTTGAAACATAAACTGTAAATCATCATTTTCGTTAATGTCCGTATCAAAGTTTCAGCAATGCGTACACAATGATAAGAATTCTATTTAGTTTTTTTTTTTTTTTCAAACAATTCCTATAAAATGATACAAAATAAGCGAATGAAAATGAAAAAAATAAAAAATTGGAATAAAATTAGATAATCTGCTTACCAACATCGGATCGCGGGAATGTGTTACTTACGGTAGGAAACAAAATATTCAAATGTTCACGTACACAATAGAAGCTTGTGAAATTCTTACTAAATAGATCTTAAGTGCAATAAAACGATAAAGCTTCGTAAAAATTCTTTGTGTATTTTAAAAATAAACAAAAGAAAGAGAAAAAGAAAGAAAGAAAGAAAGAAACAAACAAACAAACAAAAATAAACGAAAAGTACATAACTTTGGATTTCAAAACGCAATTTGTGTCTAGGTAATGCATAATAACTTGAACAATGTATGTATATGAATTTTATTTTTAGATTTCTTGAAATCAGAAAAGGGAAGACAAATTTGTGAATATTTTTTTTTTTGTTCTTTGTTTTTATTTTTCTTTTCTTTTAATCACATAGTTAGAATTTTTGCGAAATATTGTTCCGAGTGACACAATCATGAAAAAAAAAAAAAATAATAATAATAATAATAATAAGTATAAAACGTAATAAGAAAAACTAAACTAAAGCTAGGAAGAAAAGAAGTAAAAAATGAAAGAAAGAGAGAGAGAAAAAAAAGGGGAAAAAATCCAAAAAAAAAAAAAAAAAAGCCTACAAATATAAAGAAGGAAAAATATTTTGCGCTGAAGTAAGCCAGTAGCTAACTAAATTTTCAGTTAAACTCTTAGTTTCTTTTTTTTTTTTTTTAACTCTGAGTAAGAATTGCCAAACGTGTGAAGAATCGATTAGGATAATTTTTGGTACTTTTGGCGTACTCATGCAGCAAAATATTATCTCTTGGGATGTGGTTAAGAAGCTAAAAACTTACCTATTATAATCTAAGGAAAAAAAAAAAAAAAAAACTACAAAACAAGATAAAAAATAAAAAGAAAAAAAAAACAAAAAAAAAAAAAAAAAAAACCCTAATATTAAAGATAATTAATTAAGTAAACCGTATGTCTATGCTACACGTGTGCTATGTTGGACCAGGTTCATATACTTTAAATTAAATGTGCTTTGTTATTAAATATTAAAAACTAAACAAAGATGATAAAAAAAAAAAAAAAAACGAGAATATCATTAGTAAGCGGCATTAGTGAATTAGTCGTCATATAGAAATCTATACTATATAGGCAAAAACAAGCGAACTAACTAACGAAATCACTTATAAAAAACGACTATCGAAAACTTATTGCCGCTGTAACCGATTATATAACAAAGCCCGCCCCCACCACCCCCCAGGGATAAGAGTATAATATAGTATATATATATATATTAAAAACAAAAAAAATACTATTTCAAACTTTAATACGTTGCGCTATGAATTTTAATGGCAGCATTATAGATACTCTTTGGTTTTTTTTTCAATTTAAAAAATTTTTTATTACATATCTTTCTTCTTTTTTTTTTCCTTCGATTTTTTTTCTACGTTTTTATTGATAATAATAAATAATAATGAATAATAAATAATAATGAATAATAATAATAATAATAATAATAATAATAAATCAGCTTTGCCTCACGGTGAAAATATTGGCTGAGATTCATCATATTCTTTAATATTATGTGTATACAATTAGACGATAAAGGGGAGTTTAAGAGTTTTTTACGTCTGAGGTACACTCAAAACAAGAAAAGAAAGAAAAAAAAAAAATTGAATAAAACATAAAAAAAAAAAAAAACCAACAAAAACACGATAGTTCCTTCGAAAGAGTTGTACTGAAATTAAAGTACTTCGTATAATGCATTATTTAAAGGCGTTATGATACGACGTGTCGTAGTAGGTATTTGTTATTTTTGTCTTTGAATCCAAGAAGTATAATAATTCGGGCACTTCTTGGCTTTTATTACTACATTTTTTTTTTCCTTTTCTTTTTCTCTTTTTTTTTTTTCAATATCGTAATAGCAGGAGGCGTCAATGACAATAAAACTTACTGCAATTATTATAATATCTCATCCGCGATGAAGAGATAACGCGTCATCATGATCGTCGTTAATTTTAGATGAGTTTTACTATATCAAAATGACGTCTAATTTATTCACATTTAATCAATTTTGTTTTTTTGTTATTTTAATATATTTTTTTTTTTTTGTCATTTTAATCATCCGTAAGACGACCGCGACTTATCGAACTGATAATAAGAACATTTTCACATATAAACGAGAAGAAAAAAAAAACAAAAAAAAAAAGTTCATTTTTTTTAAATATTAGCGGCCAAAGAGGAGAGAGCGAGAAGAGAGAGGGGGTCGGGGGTCGGGTCATTATAAAAACTGGCATAATTTTCATCGTGAGGCCGAGAAATATGAGAATAATATTTATTATAGAAAAAAAATAAAAATAAAAAAAAAAATAACAACAAATAATAGGAGGAGGAAGAAGTGGCGGTATTCCGTTGTTAGAGTAATATTCAATAAATAGTATTGTAATATCAGTGGAAATTAACTGCGATGTTCTTGTTTTTTTTTTTTTTTGTTTTTTTTTCTGTTTATCGTGATTTTAGATAACTATTTTTTTTTTTTTTTTTTTGTTTTGTCTTTTTCTATTAACATAATGACACGACAAAAAAATTTCAAACCAATCCATTCTATATTGTCTTATGTTTTTTTTTTTTTTTTTAATCTTATTTCGAGCAATCGAACTTTTCGACTTGAAACATTTTTTTTTTTTTCGTGTCGTATATCAAATCGAGAAAGTAAATGAAGATATTTAATATAATCTGCGAACAGACTACCCAAGCTGCGATGCATTGAGCTGATCTTTGGAATTTGAGGATGAGCTGATTCCGCTTTGCCATTTTACGCTGGTTTTTCGAATAATCTTTATGCGATAGATTTCATATCGTTTAAAGATTCAGCTTTAATTTTTTTTTTTTTTTTTTGATGTCTTCAAGCGACGAAATCTCTGCTGCAATTTACAATCGTGTAATTTTTCTTCATGTATACGACGATGATGTAGCCAGGCTTTAATATACAGGCACTTCATCAGTGGAGCGTTATAAGTGGAGAAATCGGTTTTGCCATGGCCTTAAACTGTTCAGGAAATACAGGGGCGTGTGATTATCTCACTAATCTTAGCTTTTAGTCTATCTTCGTTTTTTGTCTTTTCCTTTTCTTTTCTTTTCTTTTTTTGTGACGATTTTATCAAATGACTACATAATCAGTTTGTACTTTTTTTTATCCCTCTTTACGTTATCGATTTCGTATTATCTAATCTTGAGTTAATCGTCATTAATCGCGGTTAAACCTTTCAAAACCTTATCAATTTTTATCCTGTAAACATCTTTTCACGCGAATTCAAATAGATCTAACTTACTCAAATTTTTGTTAGTTTTCAGTTTTCAAACAAACGAAAAAAAAAAAATCTCAAATCTTTTTATTTTTTTAAAAACTAGATCGTAAAATTTGATTATTCTTATTCTTACCCTATTATCTAACAATAAATCACGATACTATATCTCATTATAGAGTGTAAAATAATTCTCTTCTATAATCTATTCAAAGAAGTGTGTATGAATACTTCCGGTCAACTATTTGCGTTCTATGATTGAAAAATAACAAAAACTAATTACCGGTTTTTCTGATATTCTTTCTTTTATTTTGTTTTCATTTATTTTCTGTCTTTTTTATTATTATTACTTCTATTATTTTTTTGTAATTTTATTAGTACTATTAATTAATCTTAATATTGGTGCATTTGTAAAACGAACACAATACATACTATAGGAGAGTGAGATGGCTGTATAACATGTACAGATGGTACTTGAAAACCAAGAAGAAAAAATATATATAATTATCTTGCCCCCCCCCCCCCCCCCCCCCCCAATTCGAAATTTAAAAAACCAGCTACTGTATAATATACCGAGCATTTTCGGTAAGACTTGACGGTCCCCTTTCTACGGCAAAACCAACGCAGGCGCGCACCGCGCGCCTAGACTGTAAATGGCATTGCCTATTCCCTCCTGAAGGAGCCTCACGCACGCGGTGTGCGCCTGTGTTGGTTTTGCAGTAATAAGGGGACCGTCAAGTCTCATCGAAGACGCTCGATATAATGCGGTTCCATTTACCCGCGACAGGGATAATAATTCAAAAATAGAATTTCGACTAATCAAGCAAACGATTATTTCTATACATACATATACTACGACTTATTAGGGTATAACGATAATTAATTAAACAATGCTGAAACTATTTGAAAACAAAAAAAAAAACAAAAAAAACACTCTGTGTTGTCCTATGTAATAATAATAATAATAATAATTGTGGGAATAAATAAATGTGATTTTTGCTCCTCGACCGACGCTAAGGGTCAGGAACTGAGATTCTCTTTCCAAGTTTTCAATAGCTCCTCCAATAATTATCAGTTATCGTATTAGTTATCTTCGATTTAATCCTATAATTTGAAAGAATGAAAAAAAATAAAATAAATAGAAAAAACAAAAGCTACGTAGTTTTACGTCTTACATCAAGATCCGTTACACGATGCATTGTAAATACAGGTAAGTAATCAGTCATCATATTATTCAAGGTATTTTTGAATTCATATCTTTTTTTTTTAAAAAAAAAAAGAGCTACTGGAGTCGATTTTTCAAAATAGCGATTTCAAATGGTCAGTAGTCTTAGTGTACACTGATCTCCTACACCGTGTTTTAATCGTACCTTGACTCACAAAACGCTATATGAAAGATGAAAAAAAATTCAAATTTCGAATTCGCTAAGATGAAAATTAAGCCTTCTTATTTTACTAGACTTCATTACATGACAAATCCGGCTATAAAATGAATAAACTCTATATCTGGCTGATCCATTTGCGCGATTTCAAAAACTACAGACTTTGGCGGGTTTCGTCAACGGTTTTATTTCCCGCGCAAGCGCCACCTCCGTGTATTCGAATTAGAGATAAGGAAATTTGAAATGAATAGAATACAAATGATATGTAAACGGAATTATCGAATTACCTCATTTGTTATTCGTATAATTACGAGTTAATGAAAATAAGTCTGGTTCTGATAATAATGATATTATTAATAATAATAATAATAATAATATTCATAAGTAATGGATAATAAATAATATGATGTATTGAAAACAGAGGCACAAGTACATCTGTAAAAGATATTAATGTGCTAATTGATGTTTTGACAATAATAAATAATCGGTAAATTTGATCCTATTACCGAATATAAGAACGCGATATCAATTTTTATGAATTATAAAAACAAAGTTTATTTTTTTTTTTAAGTTTTTTTTTTTTAATCAATATAATAAAGTTTTGATAACAATAATAATCATTACATAAGACGGTATGTATTTTACCTACAGTATAGCTTTTTAGTTTCAACAAAAGCTTTGATTTGTAATATATATATATAAAGAAAAAAAGAAAATAAAAATTTATTTATTAATTTATTGATTTATTTCATCAGTTTAATCGTTAAATATAGGATATTTTTAATATTGAGACCTACTCGTTTAATTACGTGTCATTACGGAAAAAAAAAAAATCTCATTAAATTAAATCGTTAATAATTATAATTATTATTTCAATATCATATCATGCCCAGAGCCCTTAGAACGATTTAGAGATATGATTTAAAATTGAATGAAATATTTGTAAAAATTTGAAGAAAAAAAAAAAATAGTCAAAATAAATTCGGCTATTTAATTTTTTTTTGTTTTTGTTTATTTTATTTTTTTTTATGTTAACTTACAGCCCCGAGAAGAAAAAAATTGTGCATTCAACTTATTATCAAGATTTTGTACAAGATTTAAATCCAAATTTTAGATATTCGCGAAAAGAAAAAAAATAAAAGAGAAAGAAAAAAGGATTTTGAAATTAATAGATTCTCCTGATGATAAGCTGCGAAATAATCGCAACATCTCTCTGCTTATAGATATATATATATATATATATATATATATATATCGTTTAATGCTGCGCGTAGGATTAGTTATATCTGATTTACAAAAAAAACTCTTGTTATATTATTATTATTATTATTATTTGTTTATTGTTTTTTTTTTAATATTTTTTACACAGTAAATAATGGATTTGATATTTATTCGTTTTTCATTATTACCAGAAGGCTGATTGATCGCAACAATATAACAAATTAACTATAGATGAATCAACTACAGCCAACCGGCTAGACAATTGGACCAGCGATAACAAATTTCCTGCCATACGCAGGGCGCATTATGTTAATTTATTATATATGTGTGTATGTGTGTATGTATGTATGTATGTATGTATGTATGTATGTATGTGTGTATGTGTGTATGTATGTATTTTTAATGTATATGTATTTATGTAAGTTGTTGAAATTTGAAGCAAATCTGTGGAGATGTACTTACATATGTATAACGTGATAAAGATTTTCTTTAGCAATAATTTATTTATACAAAAAAAAAATATCCAGTCTTGGGTCCACCAATTATTGATTACCATACTGAATCAGTAAGTTAAAGTATACGAGTTTTTTTCTTTTTTCTTTTTTTTTTTTCTTGATACGCGGCATTCGGAAGTGATTAATTGTAGTTACTGACTTTAAAAGAATTTCATCACGTATAATAATACAAGCATTAAATAAATATAAATATGAATATGAACGATGATACGTTTAGGAATCATTTCAAGTATAAAATAATCATTATCATTGTGCAATGTTGTTTCTAATTAGTTAATAAGATCGTATCTATATTGTCGATGAATCATTTTTAACGTAATCTTTATCCTTAATGACGTGAGTAATGACGAAATACCTTTTTTTTTTTTGTTTCTTTTTCTTGTTTTGTTGTTTTCTTTTTCTTCTTTACTTTACTTTACTTTACTTTACTTTACTTTACTTTTTACAACGTGATGAAACATTTCGTTATTTTACAGACGATTTTTTTTTTTTCATTACACAGGCGCTACGAAATCGGCAAATATTATTAATTATTCTATGTACACGAACATGTATCGCCTTAATTTTCAAATGATAAAAAAAAAAATAAGAAATCCATTACGCGTGTTACGTCGTAACGCTTCTTTTTTAAATGCAACTTTATCAGAAACTAACTATAAACTGTATGAAAGATAGGGAAAAAAAAAAATCGTACTCAAAATTCATTTAAAGTCAGTATAAAACGTCTGAGAAAAATAACAAACTATGTATATTTAAAAGATAAAGAAAAGAAAAGGAAGAACAAAAAAGAAAAAACAATAATAATAACTTTTAGAACGATATTTAAAAGATAAAAATTTCTCTTAGATTGCAACAAAGAATAACAATATAACTTGACGTCGTACCGTTATTACTTCCATTATCTTTTTTTTTTTTTTCTTTTTCTTCTTCTTCTTTTCTTTTCATTTCTAATCACAATCGTAATAGAAGCTCTCGTTAAACTCTTGAGATCAATTATTCGCGTGTCGTTTTTGCAACGCCGCTGCTAAATCTTGCCTAAGTGCAGCCTGCTGCCTCTGGTCTGCCAATGACTGGACAGACCTCAAACCGTTAACTATATCTTTCGTTTTACCAAAATATATCTCATTCAATGTGTTCCGTATCTTATTCTCCATGTCTTCTACCATTCTACCAATGTTAGCAATGTGAGGCGACGTCTCGCTGATCGCTGCATCTTGCTCAACCTGTGATATAGAGGTAATAAAATTTTATAAATAATTACAAATTAAATTTCGAGCATTATTATTATTATTATTATTATTATTATTATCTTTTTTCACCTGTCTGGTTAAACTACCGCCAAGATTCATGGTGCCAGATCCATGTTTGTTTGTTTGTAGCCAAAGCATGGCAGTGGAAGTTAATTTGTAATGAGCGGTCCTGCCGCTAGATTTCTCCTGTACTTCAACAACGTGTATAGAATCCCAGCAGCCTTTTATTTTCTTTGAACCATCGCCGGCTTTTTTTATTAAAATAACACCGGCAAAACCGTGGTCAAGGTCCCATAAATAAACTGAGGATACTCCGCCCTCAAAATACAATTCGCGATACTGGTCAAAGGCGTGGTTAGCGTCTATCTCCAACTTTCTCAATCTTTCTGAAGGCATTGAACCGTCTTCCAATGGAGGATCGTACGTGTTGCTCCAAGGAGACCTATACAGATATAAAATAAACAAATTAATATAATATCGTTTTTCTATCTTCTTCCTTCATCCTTCTTCCTTCTTTCTCACCTGTAAGAATCTCCGTCTCTATTATAATCGCAGAGTAGGTAATCCTTGCCTGATTCCTTGTCCTTAGCTATTTTTAATGGTTGATCAACCGACGAGAGTAAATCTTCGCAGAGCGTTGGTACCAGGTCGATTAAATCGCTGAGATTTTTCTCTATCTGTTGAGGCGGCAGGCGTCTCATAAGATCTAGCGCGCAGTCCATTTGCTGTTCGGACTATGAGTGAGAAAAATTTGGGTTTAACATTTTTTGGGAGTTTTTTTTCCCGGGAAAAGATAAGGACAGACAAATTCATTATATGATCTTCAAAGAACAGTGAGAAATAGGGCTTTCGAAATTATCACGAAAGTGACCGGACCGTATTTCACGATAGTTTTCATCCGTCTGAAAGAAAGAGGGCGCCTTTCAGACCGAGAAAATTAATTTTATAGCCCAGGATGTTGATTAACGAGTGTGAATTTGTGAATACAGCATATTTGTTCATATAAAATAGCTTTCTATACGCCATCTTGGATTGCGATATTTAAAGGTTATGTTCGAGCGATAGAGTAGATATCGGATTTCAAATAAGAAGAAATCGGTGAACGAGTTGAGAGTTAACGGTCGGAATAATTCCCCTTATTTTTTTTACACTTAAATTTCCAACAAATAGTGACTATTTTTCTTAAGCTTCTATAACTCCGTCTATTAAACGTCGGAGGATTGATAATAGATCGTAATGACTCACCATGGTGTAGTTCTAGCTAGCAAATCTGCTCACAAACAGTTTAAAACAAACACCCTATTTAGAATTCGATCTCGTTTTATCAAATCGTGACAATACTAGTTTCGCTAATTTTTAATCAACAATGATTATTAATTGTTAAATTGTCCCACTTCGCCTTTAAGCGGAAAAAATGACATTTGGAGGGTGTGTCAACGAGAATAGCGATTGGTCAGCCTCACGCAGTATACGCATGAAATTTTATATCACATAACGATAAAATTTTATACTGTGCAACGAGAATGTGCCTTAAGCAAGAATCCACCGCGACAGACGTTAGACTCGTTGTTTAAGCATCGAGTTGCTAGTCTAGGTATAGTCTTCTAGTTTTAGGATATTAATAAACTTTTCATATTTTGGCGGCATTTTCTATTTTATTTGAAAATTTTATTATAACTTTTACTTTGATTGTTGACTTTAGTGTAAAGGCAATAGATTTCTGCTAATATTTGGTTGATGAGAAATCTGATTTAAATAAGGTATATACTATAGTTGTTAAAGAGAAAAATTATATTTCTTCAAATAAAGATACGTACATAGATAATTAGTTGAATATTACCACAATTTAATGTTTTCCTGTTAAATAAGAATATACGAATATTATATTAAGCATATTATGAACCGTCATATAATATATAATTATATACACATACAAGATCGCTAATAAATCGTAAAACATGTCGTTAAGCCACGTTGTTTGAAATGTAATTTGTAAAAATATTATTAAATATGTATATTATATTTAAGCGGTAATTTATGTTACATGGGTATTGTTAATCAGAATGTTTTAAGCTCACCTATATAAAAGAATTAAAAATAAAAAATAATTCATTCATAGATCTATGCATATAAATTTTATTCGATATTATACGCGCTGTATTATATTTTGAATTCATTTCTCACTATTACTTTGATCAAATAGCTGCAATAGGTACGAGTTTATGATAAGCCTATTACTAATTTATAACTCCCTATTTCCAAATATACATATATATATATATTATGAAAGACTACTTTTTTCCGTTACGAATGCTGCAAAGAAACTTTAAGTGATTAATCTTAGTACTGGATGATCGGACCTTGAACTAGAACCAGTCGTTTTATATTGTATAAAATATGAGCGCAGCTGTGAAACGAATTTGAAGGAATAAAATTGTCCAACAAAAAAAAAACAGCAGAAATGAACTATCGATTTATGCTTCATATAAAGTTATATTTGTATCAAGGCTCAAGCGCTCGGTATATCTACAAAAAATAATATTTCAAAGATTCCATTTATCGAAGGTCAGTTTTTCTCCGTGTTGATATTAATCTAAAAAACCTTTGGATGCGAATTTATAATGCATGTTGCTCAAAGCCACTTGTGCATAAATCTCTTAAAGATAACAATTTAGGTACTTAAATAGTTATCAAAGTTATTACATAGCGCAGATATCGAATGGTACAATATACACCAATTGGTTACTCTCTGAGCCGTGCTAGTCGTTGCGTCAACTCGTCTTGCTCTTGACTCACTGCTGTCGATGTGCCGATGCTTCCCATTTGACCGGAAGGCAATTCCATGTTCAATTCAAGTCTGAAAAATACAATATAATCATAAATCAATCCCAATTTCTTGATAATATCAGTTAAAATCAATTCGATTTAAATATAGAAAAACAATCTCACCCAGCTTCGTCGGCTACTTGATGCATCAAAGTATCGACATCATTTTGTGGAACATTTGTTGTTGTTGTTTGCGACATAGCATTTTCCATGTAAGAACTTTGGACGTCTAGATCCTCGAACTGGCTTTCAAATTTATCCATAAGTCCCGAAATCTGTTCAAGATTCATTGATTTCATCGCCGCATCCATTGCCTTAACTACTCCAGCCATTGATTGAGTGACTTTCCTAGTAGTCAAGGCAGTTTGGACTCTGCTTGCTACTGCATCAACGCGAGCACTCATTCTGAGGTAATTCAGAGCCTGATTTTTTTGCCTTATCGCATTCTCTGCATGGATTCTAGCCCCCTCCATATTACCCTTTTGAATTGCCTTCTTGACCTTCGCCTTTTCCACTCTCTCTTCTTTTTCGCATTTTTTCGAACTCCTTTCGAGATCCTTGACTGCAAACTTGAGATTGAATAAATTCTCTGTACATTTTTTATTAAGGAAAATATTTTGGGAAAATTTTTGGGAAAAAAAAAAAAAAGATTCCGCTTTCTGAGGATCTTTGGGTTTTTTTTTCAACTGGTTGAAAATCTGGGATAATCATAAGACTAGGAATTGAATTTTCTTGCAATTCTGTTCATATATGAAGAAAAATAACAATAAAAACAAAATAGAGAAGATCAAGATGGTCAAAGTGTTTCACACACATGTATACATGTATACATGTTGTTTATGGTTTGACAGTATTGGGCGTGGTGAATATAGATGTAATAATAATATAATCGTCATGTATGGTTCGGTTTCCGATTAATGATAAATATTTTTATTTTCGTCATTGCGATGTGCGGCTGATATTCCCTGTTGTTAATTGTCACGTTGAAATAAGTGAAAGGATACTTTCCATCTGAGAGACGGACATGGCTGATTGTTCGGCCCCCGTTGTGGCTGTTCTAAAATAACCTCAAAATAATTAGCTCGTAGTTGTATTTGGCTTATTTGCGACCGTCTGGCCTTAGGATTTTCGAGACCGAATACTGAATGGATATTTATTTAAACAGGCGAATTTGGGTATCCAAGATTCAATCAATCACTGTACACTACGGAATTAGTAATTGACCAAACGTCAGCCACTAATTTGACGTCACACGACCCAATGTCATAGCATTACTCATCGCCATGAATAACCAAGCTAGAAGAAAGGCGATCTTGTTTTTGTTGTTGTTTGTATTTATCCCCTTAGGTCTAGTCTCCATGGTCGCTACTATTGAGCTCGACCAATCTCATCGCTTATGTTGAATTGTGTCGCTTAGAAGTAAAGCGACCGATCGCAAAGACTGCTCATAGCCATGCGGCTTACATTTTGTTCAAATGTCATTCATGTGGCATATTATTATGTAGAAATATGCATAGATATTCGAATCACAATTTTATTTGACAAAAAAAAAGGTTGATTTTTTAGATCTACCAAAACCCCAATCTGTTTGATTATTTCCATTAAGTCGTCCGAATTTTCGATTCTTTAATATCGTCGTCTGCTATTATCTACAGCATCGCACGTGGATTAGACGTATTTACTTATCATAACCAAGAAACAGATATAACCTCTACGAATTGTCACGTCTAAAAATACGATCGGAGTATCATAAATGCAGTTAAAAATTCTTAATATATTCTGAACGATTGAATCTACTTCAATAAATCAACGATGAATTATCTATTCATTATTTCTACAGCTAGCTGCGTGTTGGAAATACTTGTTCCGATTATAACTAAGTTTGTACGTCAATTTTTAGTGTTAACCAAAATTCACGGAATTTATTTATATTAATTTTTCTACGATAATAAGAATAGTCATAACCTCAACGTCTTTCTTTACGTTTTATATTCTACTAGATTTTATTTCAGATTTATAATGTATCGAAAATGTTTTCAGCTCACAGATCACATAAATGTTGAACATGAAGCGGACCGATTATTGCGCAATGATTTAATAGCGATAAAGCAAAGTATGGGTGAAATTTCTATGGTCGATGAGTTTGCTAAGTTTGCAAAACTTCAAAGACGTTATAATAAATTAGAGGCAGAATTGTCAGCCAGAGGTATGAAATTATTGTATATATTTTTTTAAGCAAAAACAAACCAAAAAACAAACAACTAATTATGTCGATAGTTTTGAATATTTTTTTTTTTTTTTATTTTCTATCCAGAAAAGTTGTAAGAAGAGATTTTTGGGATCTAAAAACGCTTATAGATATTAAGCCGTAAAGATAGGAGAGAAAAAAAAAAATCTGAGTTTTTAAACATTTTCTAAGTATTTTTTTTTCTACTTCCTGAATGTAGTCTATAAGATATTGTTCTGAAAACGATGATAACGTAGTTGATTTAACATAATGTTTATTATATAATTTTCAGTCAACGCTCTGATGATGTCTAGAATGAAATTGAGGCTCTTCTTAAATTATAGTTTAAGAATATTGAACGCAAGTATTATTATACCCAAGTGGTGAAAATAAAAATGAGACTATAATTCTGCGCAAACTGATTTTGTACTAATATGTATGAAATATTTTACAGGCTATCACAATCGCTGTATTGCTGTACTTATATCGTTGGGAACCCGTTGCTATACTACCAAAAGATTCTCTGTGGCCATTGCAGAATATTCTCAGCTGGCCTTGCCCGCTTGAAAATTCTATTTCGTTAACAATGTGGCTTGTTATATCAAGACTAGCAATATCTAGCTATAAATAATTCCTCATTTGTATTTATGAATAAGTTTTAAATTACTGTTAGAAAATAATAATAATGTCATTTCATCGTAATCTTATATACAGCTTCTCAATTTCTTGGAATAATGTGAAGTTTATAGAAATTTGGATTTAGGAGTAAAGAAATTCATTTATAAATTAATAGCAAAAAGATGGTGTATTTCGTGAAAGCATGAGCATAATACATAGATTTTCGATTTATTTGAAAAAGATAATTTCATTAAATAATAATAGTAATAATAATAATAATAAAAAGTATTGTGTCTTGCAATTTTTTTGATAGAAATAAATTCTTTTCTCAATTTTATAGTTATGATTTTACAATGAAATAACGCGTAGAGCTTGCCTTTACTTTTCTTCAATCGAAAAACTGAATAAAAACCGATGTTACGTAAATTAAAAATTACGTAATTGTAAAATGAAGATAGATTAATGCGATTAATGAGACACAATATTTGTTGGATTTAAATTCGAGAAAAACTATTGGATAAGTAATTAAATCTAAAATATTAGTCTTAACATGTGCAAATATCGTATATTACGTATGAAAAAAAAAAAAAAACAACAAAAAATTGACAAATTTTCATTTTTTATACGTAACACATGATTTGAAAAACAAAAATATATATAATAATAAGAACTATCTGTGAATCCCCACTGCTGTATAATTTATCAATTATCGTATAATAAGATATAATTGAGTCTTGACGTATAACTTAAGAACTTTATCATAATAACGATATAAGGCAATAAGAGAAAGAATAGTAAATAATAATATAAATTATTATCAAACGAGAATCTTGTTCATTAGACAAGCACCAAACCAATAATTACACACGAAAAACTGAACACAGACCCAAATCCCAATTCTAAAAACATTTCTTTCTTGCTGGTAATTACTTTTCTTTTCTTTTCTTTGTTTTATTGTTTTATTGTAATAGCTTTTCCACTAAAGACGCCAATGATCGTATTTTGTGTACCTTGTCACTTGAAAATACCTATGCTCTTCATTGATCACACGGTTTTTTCTCCTCAGAGTTCAATTAATTGTTTTCTTATATTATAAACCCATAATCATTATAGCGACATCAAACAGCATATTATTACTATTGAGATAATAATGGAGCCGATTGGAACGCACGTTAAATTACAGGGATAAAATCGACTCCAATACAACCCCAGAAAACAAAAATTTGATGATTTTTCAGTACACGATCAAAGTCGATTATGAAAGATTAATCAAGCTTTCGCATGATTATTTCATTTTTTTTTTTTTTTTTCCATCAAGTATACTATAAAATCATCGTATCAAGTTCTCATTTCAACAATAAATTCATAGTAATTGTTTATATTTATGCTTATAATTAGTAAAGAATTCATTACCACAATATAATATTAGTTTTAGCGAGTGTTGCGTATCGAACGTGAACTGCTTATATCTTCTATTCAACTAGTGCGCATATTTTCATATGATGAAATAAAGGAATAAAAAACGTTTATAGTAGAATTTTGACAAAAAATAAAAAAAAAAAAAGGTTCTAAGGTATAAATTGAATGAAATCACAGTCTGACAAATAAGAGATACTGGCAGTTCGAAGTCCGTATATCTATTAGTAGATTTATAGTAGAGGTTTATCCCAAACCTCAGATTGAGGTAAATCGATGGCTTACTCCCAGCCTATCTGATTGATTATTAATTGTTGATTATAATCAATGATTGATGTATGTATGATGATAATGAAATTAAAGCAATAAGTCGACTTTTCCTATTTGAAAACGTGAACGAACACATTGAGAAAAGGTTTTGAGAGAGCTAAATCAGATGTACGGAGAATAAACCATCAAATTAACACGCCTTAATACTAATTATTCAACTCCTATAGATTACAGTTAGGCATATTAGTGTAAATAAAAAAAGTAAAGAAAGAAAGAAAGAAAAAAAAAAAAAAAGAACAGAAACCCTAGTTGACCCTAAAGGTATAAATTTCAAAAACATTTATTGTTACACCGTTACTTAATAGTAAATGGTAATTAATGAAGAGTGTAAGCGGTACCGTCACCGCTCTCTAAATATATATATATATATAGATATAACAAAGTAAAACTTTAAACAATTCATTTCTAAGCTGTGAAAGAGAGAAAAATTTACACTCTTCATTTTCCAACATACCTAGATATTATTGTACCATGTTATTATAAGGTCGTTTTTTATCGTTTAGCCATCAGGAAAATTATTCTGGGATCTTTGATTACGTTTATAAACTATATGATAGACTTTAGAACGTTTGATACAAGTTTAGTATATTAAATTGCAATTTCTATTCTTCAATCAATCAATCAATCAATCAATAATGATATTATTAATGTATTCGTAGTTCTTACGGTTTGTTTTCTTTTTCTTTTTTCTATTTTTTCATTTGTTACATAGATTTTTTTTTTCATAATCAGAGATAACCGACCCTCACAATCGCACAGCGGTGTATGTTGAACAATTGAAATTTAATTAATATGATAACCAGCGTGCATTTTCATCATTTACCAATAAACAGCAATATGCGTTTAATTTTTCATAAAGCTAATATAGTAATCAACGATGTCCCAAACTTAATTTATTACATGCAATATTTATTTTTTTATTATTTCTTATGTTTTTTTTTTTCTATCAATTCTAGTCTGCAAATAGAGACTTGCTAATTCATTTCGAATTTCAAATTTCAAATTTCTCATTTCACATTTCGTAAATATAGACATAACGTTCTGGTATTACGAATATATGTATATTCAATTAATCATAAATATTATTCTTCCATCAAAGTGATCCTCTGAGATTGACGGAGATTGCAGAGATTAACAGCCATTTCATAATAATAATAATATTAATTATTATAATAATGATAATAATAATAATAATAATAATAATAATAATAAACAGCAAGAGAATATTAATTGTAAAAACATAAATACTGTTTCACATCATATTTTAGAATATCGTAAGCGACTTATAACGTACAGTTTTCGATCTCGTAAGTTAATTCCAACGTACAGAGAGTAGTATTTTTCTTTCATCACACAGATCGAAAAAGTGATAAGTAAAAAAGAAAAACAAAAAAAAAACATTCTACAAAAAAAAGGGAAAAAATATTATTCCATTACGTGTTCAATGCTATAAATTATTTAGCAATTTCTTTTATGATAAGGAAAATACTACTTATTAATTGATAGATAAAATGTTATAATAATAATAATAATAATAATAATAATAATAATAATAATGATTAGGGGCCGGCAGATTAAGATCGTTCCAAGCGTTCTTATGTCTTTGAAATATCCATTGGAGATCCGGCAGACGTGTTGGTCGACGGACATGGAATCGGTGTACCACCAGCGTTTATTATTGTAGGCGGTATTGCCGGTTTAACAAAACGATCTGAAGTTCGTCTACCAGTTGGAGCTACGATATGTCCCTGAAATTTATCAATCGATATATCATAGTATGTTGGAAGTAAAAAAGAAAACTTCTTGAATTAATAATTTTTTGATAAACGAAAATCAATGAATGGAAGTTATATTGGAGGTGAAAACGTCGCTGAAAAAAAGACGAAAGAAGCTTTCTTTAGAAATTATTTGCGCTGTTGAATCCTGGATTTTTTATCTTAGTACAGAAATCAATAGATCTGAGTTAGAGATAAAAACTATCGAGTTTTAGTCAGCCAAGTTTCAATTATAGAAAATTTTCATTCTACTCACCCCAGACGGTGGAGATGAACTGGCAAACGGTAGCGCAGTTGGCTGGCCGCAAGCGTAGCATCGGTTCGCGTTGAAACTGTCCCGAGATGTTGATCCTACTATGTTTATACCTGAGGAAATGTGACCAAGAAAAATATTGTCTTTTATTAATAAGTAGTCCCGATCGAAGTGAGGGAATAGGAGTTGCTGTTTTTCATTTGAATTAACGAGATTTTTAATACAATTAAAGGCGATGGAAGGATGTGAAGCAATCATTCGACGGGAATGGAAGTCAAATGTTGTTCTTTCAACAAGTTTTACCTGGGCTAAGAGGCCGAGAAGAACTTGGCGAAGGATTGTAGGGCACGGGACTAGAGACTGTGCGATTCCTGATGTTGCCTCCAGACATAACTATCTCATTATAATGACGCTCTTCTTCCATTTCAAGACTGTGAAATAGACGAAATGTTATATTCTCCTATTTTTGGTCTAAATCAAACTGCTCTGAATTTAATCGTTAGCACAAATGCTCAAGTAATGATGAAACGTGATTAAAAAACGAGCAGAACATGAGCCCCAATTTTATTGGTTAAATATATTCACCTGGACTCAGACTCTGAAAGATGTCTGCAAAGAGCTTCGCGTCTTTCAACTTCTAATTGCAGTTTCCTTTGCAGCCTCAAGTTCTCTTCACGAACTTGCTTCTCCTCATTCACATAGCGCTTCATTTTCTCAGTATCTACAACCACATTAGACTATCTAAGTTCAGACATTTACAAAGATATCTTGGGGCTAATTTCGCGAAAATAATGATCGAAAAAAAGATTTTGATGTTATTCAATGGAAACTTGGTATGCGGGTAGCGTTGATCTATTTGTATTGAAACCCTGTAACTTACTTCTAGGAGTTTAAGGCATGTAATTGATTTGAAAACTCATTGCTTACGTTCTTGCTGCGAAATTAAAAGAGTGTGTCTCAATCTGGCGACCTCACTTCTCAGAGTTTGAATATGTGTGCTTAAGTTTGTGGCAGTATCGCCGTTGTTAATGTCTCTTGGAGACGTTGGGTCCGAAACTGGTTGATCCAATTTAATTTGCAGCATTCTTTTCTCGGCTTCTAGCTTGTCCATTCGTTTCCATAACTTATTAACTAACGCCTCCTGTTCTTGTTCCAAAGTATTTTCCAGTTCAACCTTTTCCCTGCGAAGCTGTTCCAAGTTACTTTGTTTGGCCAAAGTTTCAGCCTCCAATTTCTCTATCTTACGCATTAGCTTGTTCACAAGACATTCTTGTTCCTGTTCTAACGTCTGTTCAAGCCTACATTTCTCCTGGCGTAACTGATTCAATTTTCGAGACAAATCATTCGTCAGACATTCTTCCTCTTGCTCGTAATGATGGGCCAATGTTTCCTTCTCCTTTTTCAAAGCCTGGATCTTCTTCAATAATGTATTACTTATGAATTCCTCTTCCTGTTCCGCTTTCGCTTGCTAAAAATATCAACACCGTTCAAGCAAGCCTCTTGTTTATAGTATCAGACTACAAAACTATGCAACATATAATTACAGAGTAATAAAGTGCTTCAGACACTGTATTGTTTCATTATCTATCCTGTTTTCTTTGAGGATTCAACTAGATAAGGTAAAAATTCATCGCATACACTCATCGCTAACTCTAAAAGCTTATCCCTAATGCATTCGAAATATTCAAAGAACATAAGGCTTTTAATTCATGGTTTTTGAACGGTGATTAATGTTAAACACATCAATTGATTCATGAGCTCTTTCTCTCCGTAGAGTAGAGTAAGACTGTGTAGTTTCATCCAAGACAAGATATTATGAATATATTCCAAGGTCGGAAATATCGGGTAAAATTTTAGAACAATACAAATTTGAAATTAATGCAATGGAGTTTATTTACTGGACATTTTATTGGGCTGTTTAAAAGGTGGATAAATAAATGAACACATGAATTATGGCTTAACATTGTGAAGCTGAGACTAAAAAGTCTTGGTTGATATTTTTAAAACTGATATTGATAAACAATTGAAAAAAAATCAATATTATTGATAGTCTATGCCAGATAAGCTAACGTGGTAATGCATTTTTTACAAATTTTTACCACAGTGTTGCAAAAATTATGAATTATTCGAGAAACTCGGTATATAAGGTAACTCCCAAGTTTGATAAAAATGTTTTTGTACAGATAAGGATAACAAAGTAAAAAATTCAAATCTTTATACTATCTGAAGAAAGAATAGAAATGCTTTAAAGGTGAGCAAATCTTTTTCTCATTTGTTCGATGAATCTTTTCTCCTTCTCTCAGTCAATAATAACAACTTTTTCATGCTTCGAATAAAACAAAATACATATTTTTGGCCGTTCTTAGTGAAAAACAGAGTCTCAGAGATATGGAATTCACTCTCTGACATCTATATTTGGAATTTCAGTTGAAAACAACAATTTCCATACTCGAATATCGTCTCCATGCATTTGAATATCAGCAAATCAGCAAACAAACAATTATATTTCTTTAAAAATTTAAATCCACCGCGCAATAATCTGCGGTAAAAATGTACGCTGAGGTAATCGTGATGTTGTGTTTAAACCAGTTTGGATAAATTAAATGTTTGGAACAATGTTCAAGGACATGAGGGTCGCGACCTTACGGTAGGTGACGTAAAGGTATCACGACTCAAGATGTTCATCAATAAATAATCCAATAACCAGACAAAGTTTTGAAAAACGACATACATCCATACATACATACTTGGTTATATAAGGTAAATAGAAATGAACATAAAAGGTGAATTGGATCACGGCCATTGTGCAATGGTATTAAAAACAAAAAAAAAAAGTAAGGAGTTTGAACAAGCAGTAGAGAGTTGAATGTGGATTCTTGAATGATATGAAATGGTAATGAATGAGGATTGGGTGTGAAAATATGTGAAAAGAGCGAAAACCGGGCGAGAACGGTAAGTGATGCTTGAATAATTTTTGGTATTGCATATTTTTGATATTGTGAAATTTTCATGATTTCGGGATTAAGGATTTCATCGAGGCTTAAGGAACTCACGATGATGACAGACGCCTGTCGAAGTCCCCGGTTTTCTTCTTGTAACGCCTTAACCCTCAGCTTATAAGTTTCTAGCTCGACTTTAAGGACGCGATTATGTTGTTGCAGGGATTCGATTCTCTTTTGAAGTTGTTCCCGCGTGACGGGTGACGGTGGCATCATTATCGGTCCACCATCAATCGAGCTCGAGTCGCTTTCGGAAGCGCTATCGCGGTCAGCCATTTTTACCGTGCGTAAAATTCAGCGAATTTTATTGTCAGTTTATAAGGTGTATATCATATCCCGATGAGGTATCAAATTGGCTATATATCAGCCGTTATTAATCCTCGCTAAAATTAATTATCTAACACTTCATTATCTCAATTATTTATAACGATATTCAATAAGAGATTACTTTGCACTTTGCGGCGTAAACATGTGCTGCACCGCGGAGTAGACGGATCAGCTGTTTCCTCGCGCACACACTTCGACGACGAGGAATATCTCTTTTAAAAAAAATAAAATAAAACCAGTTTACCCGCGTTCCGCAAAAATCATCATCTACTTCCTTAATTCCATTTCCCACCGCTCGTTATTGTCTAACTATATGTACAACGCGTGTTTCTATTTAATCATGCCTGCAAACGGTGAGTGACGTAGCTACGCTATTGGTTGCCACGAAAAATTATCCAATTACATGAAGGTCTGTCGGTAAAAGTAGTTCATGAACATTAAGGGAAAAATGCAAGATGGCGGCGATGAACGGTACTACTTGTCAGAAATTTGAAAGTAAATATCGCAAATGTAGGTTATGGATTAGAATACATTGTTGTTTTTTTTTTTCCAATCTAATGAATGAACTCTGCGATGCAGAATTATGGACGGAAAGAGTAGTTATGACAGACCTTCTCCATTCAGAAACAGCAAAGGTGTAAATCGGCCTTTTCAATCACCGTTGCGATCTGCTCGTAGCCCTGCAGATGGAAAGGTTGATAATGAAAAAGGGTTAAAAAATTTGAATCTTCATTCCTCCCCGTGAGTTTGGTTCAGTTTTTCATCTACTGCATTCATATTTAATAATTATCTATTGTTTGGTGAATGTTGGTGAACGTCTGTCTTAGTTATAGCCGAAATTTGACTACGCCAGAGAGAAGGATTAATCGTCAGCCCGTGTTATTGGGGAAAAGAATCTGCCAGAAAATTGAACAGTCAGAAGTTAAAACAGATTATGATGAAGGGAGATCGGTCGACGAAGCAGACATAAAAAAAATAAGAGATAGAATATCTGTTAAGAAACGAGAGTTGGAACACATGAAGCAACAATTGTTGTATAAGAAAAAGGTCCGGGGATTGAAATCGTTTCACTATTAAAGTATTTTTTAACAGTCTGAGATAGTTTCAAAAATGAGGAAACTGTTGAAACTTGACAAATCTCTTTTTATATCTTCCAGCATGAGTCTAAAGACTTGATCAATCTCACAGAAAGGTGGCTTAGAGGTTGTCAAGAAGCGCTTACTCAGTTCCAAAAGGATATTCACCAAAACGGTGGTACCGCTGTGGAAATGAATGAGATTTTAGCACAGCTAGGAATTCCCCCAGAATTGGTACGATATTCCGTTGAAGATTGCGACTTTGTATAGAAAATGATGTCTCATAGGCGTTAAATACTTGATACCAAAGGGCTGAGAAGAGTCGGTATTAATTTTGAGCAACTATGCTATACGCTATGAGATATACTCAGAAAAACAATGAACGCTGTTTAGTTTGTCTTTGTTTGCCTTGATATTATTAAAATTGACTACAATATCTTTTCTACACAAGCAGATAAAACTTTGCTATTAATTTTACATTACTGGTACATTATTTATTATTTATTATCGTCAATTATTATTTAATATTTGTGGGGTCTGAATGGATGATCTGGATCAAATAGCGGCGGATCTCGCGCGTAGGTTACGTCCTTCAAGTAGTAGGCCATGAAACCTAGATTCGAACATTGTATAATGCGTTTGTGATTAGTAAAGAAAAGTTGATAATTTTTTATATTTAAAGATGTTGTTCAATGAAATAAAGAGGTGTTGACCACGTTATTCGGATCGACTATCCCAATCATTTCGATTCCTATTAATCATGACAATGACAACAATCTAAGTGATAATCTGTTAAAATTGAGAATATTAAAGGGTAATGTATGTACACTAAAGTACTGACCAGCATTCTGCGCCTTTATTATCTCTGCCTCAACCTTCTTCTGTTTACTATTGCATAATCCGGTGATATGACGTCCGTAAATACGTCCTGTGTATCGACTTTGGAACTGGGATAATAGCCGTACATTTTTATAATTTGGTTCTATATTGTGCTCGCATAGAATACACTTTACCCGTTCTTTCTCATACGGATTGTTTTCCACCTGAATTGGCTAGAATATAAATACGAATTAGTATAATATTTCATCCATAACCTCAGGAGCATTATTTCTTATATTATTTCAAACATTACTTACGAGGTCTGATTGTAATCTGTCGTCTGAATTTTCGCCGGGTTTTGTTGTTACAGTGTCTGCAGTCTCGTGTAAAGAACGATATAACGAACGCCACAGCAATTTTTCTGCAACGATATCCGAATGTAGGTTATGTTAGATTAGGTTAAGTTAAGCTAACGAACATGTCTCTTCGATGTATTTATACAACGTACTCGTTACACCAGCGATGTGCTTAGTTAATGTATAATTCGACATTTCTTCGTCTCCAAAGACTCTAATATTTTTGTTAGCTTTTATTCTTTTATGAAGCTTTTTATTTAAGATTATGGGCTGTGACTATACACGTGTATGTAGATTGGAAGTAGAAGAAAATAAGCATCGTCCAACTATGTCGTTACGTCATGAGATTGGACAAAGTAGATTTTTTTTTGTCCAATCCGAGGGGATTTCATTGGATCGATAGGCGTTTATTTTCGATAATGGAAGGGCGGTAGGATTCAGAACCGAAGGATATTATACGCAACGTCAAAATTAATAATTTCGAAAACAGAAACTAGGAATAAATTATATCAGATAAATTCTAAACATTAAGATGTCAAAAACTTCACTCAGAAGCTATGGAAAAATTGGAACAAGGTAGAAAAGAATAATTATGCATGCAATAAGTTTAGGTTACACTATCATGTTACGTTGACAATTATTACGTCAAAGAACTTCTAAGTCGAATGCATAGTTACAAATCAAGGATCGGAAATCTCGGTCAATATGTATATTGCTATAAATAAAAATGATTTACAAATGATTATTCAACATCACATTGCGAAAAGGTCATCAAAAATCCTGAAACATTTTTCTTTCAAATGGACACACAAACTTTCCATTTTAGTAGTTCTTCGATCATTTTTATAAACTTATTAATATGTTTAAATAATCAAACGCAAGGTACGAATTCCAACATTATTCTAAAAGGGTTCGAATTGAATTCGTATCAAGACTCGCGCAATAATTGCCGCAAAGTATATTCACGCTATTTGATTCACGTTGAACACAATTATTGAACCGAAAATGAAATATTTCAACGAAAACGAAATTTTGAACGAAACAAACATACTCAACTGAGAATCGTTTTAATGATTTCATACTTTTGATTTAATTAGGAAAAAAAGGGGAGTACGTAAGACCCTACTGAAGCCGTATAATTTTTGTTGTGACATTAACGACCACGATGATGAGGCACACTACGATCAACGCAAGCCTCCGTTCTCATCTTCACTAATGATGTCATCACCAATTCAAGAATCTCCAATGCTTAAGTTCCGTGTAGAATCAATTGAACCAGTTGTAAACGCGAAGCGAAAAACTTCAAAAAGTAAATCGCAGTCAAAAGATTGGAACCTGGATGGTAACCAATGTGTAAAAACTCGTGGACCACTTCTGTGGTTCCAAGAAGACGAGATCGAGGTAGCTAAACATCAGTTCTGGCTACAAAGACAAAAGATGTACAATGCCGAAGCTGATAAAAACGCACTGACAGGAGAAAAGAAAGGTACAAGCAGTAAACTAACTGATATCGTCATTTTATGTGCTCAACACTGGATTAAGAAGGGAGCCGGGGGGCAAGATCTACCCTAAAATTTGATTGAAATAAAATTATCTTCCAAACTCTCTTGGACACTGTTATTTTTTTTTCCAGTAAAAAAAAAGCTGCTTTCATTAACGAGTACAGCTGGTCCACGCTGGTACCAAGATCTTTCAATTCCACAGGTAAATCAGTTGATAAAACGAATCTAAGAGCTGTGACCCTCATTACCATTGATTAAACGTTATAAAATTTAAATTGTAAGATGAAACAAGTACTGGCACTTAGAGAGACCATGACTGCAGATTTTGAAGAGACAATAACTGTGAGAACGCAAAATGCTCTTGCAGTTATTGGCGTGACCTCTACTTACTTCAAAATTGCTCCTCAAGCTATAAAAAAGTTGCAACGTACTACTAGACTTCAACCAGTTCAGTTCTTGCGAGAGATTTATAGAAGAATGACTGGGCAATATTTTGAAGAGGAAGAATATAGTTTGTTGTCCATAACTCACGGTTTCCAGTATTCTACATTATTTATTTAGTTATAAATGAATGTTTCAATTGTAGAAAAGACCTACGACTGTAACGAGAGAATCATATTATCTGCAATTGCATTTTTGGCACTGCCAGATGCTGTGATAGAATTGAACAACAGATTGCCCCAGATTTCCAAACCAGTATTTCCCCCAAAACGTGAGACAATCGAATTTTGTATTACATTTTATTGCTGAGTTGTTAGGGCATGTATATGAATCTTCAATCTTCTAACTGCTGTGAATTGTAAAATCCAACAGCTAAACCACCAAAAATTTCGTCAACTCGTCATGGTCTTTATAAATGGCCATACGAGGAGCCGCTCTTCGAGCCTCCTGATTGGGCAACATATAGAAAATCTTTGGATGAGTGGCGTGAAAAGTGCAAGCTGGTACCAAGGCCTAGAGTAGTTCTTCCACAGTTAAAAATAGGCGAAATTCGTGACAGTCGAAATTTTGAAAAGATGAGAGCCAATATCGTCGATGAAGGAATTGTGATGCACAGCAAGGCGAATTCTTTAGATTTTGAACACTCGAAGAAAGAGGAACAACTGGAAATGATGACGAACCAAAATAAGGATCATGTAGAAAATTCACAGACGCCATTTGATCTTTCTATCCCAACTCTACCAGGCGGAGACAAACAGACTTTTCAATTCTCTATCTCGGGACTCGGGGAACAATCTGGGCCAGTGAACTACAAGATCTGTGGTATAGTGACATTGTTATATAACAATAGATTTTCTTCAGAAATTCTCAGCATCTAAAAATAGTATCTATTTTTCCCAGAATCAATGTAATTATTTAATACTAGGTACTCTGAATCCACCTTTTCCAAAGAGAAAGTCATGGCTTGGAGAGAAGGAAGCTCATTACATAATATCGGGTATATCAGAACACGAGGATCCTCCGCAATGCCCAGTGACCTATGTCATGACCGGGATTTCTTACGTCACACCGGTCAACAGTGACGAGAATTTTTTAGCAGAATTGAAACTTGGGAATAGTGAAAAACGGGTTTACCCAGCTGGTAGAAAAAACTTGTCTAAGAACTGGCAAGAATGGTTGCAAGATGCCGACGAGGAGTTCTTCGAGGTTGAAAGAGAGGCAAATAAACTTATAAAGAGCGTTGAAGCCACAATGAGACTTGTCATACCTGGAGCTCGCTGCGACGCTTGTTGTTCATGCAGGCAGACAAGGAAGGCAAATTTAAAGGCACACGCAACCAAAGCTCCTTATATGGTGATTGACAGTATCGCAGAAAGCGATACTCATAACAGATATATCGTCGGTTCCTTGGCTATGCATTCGCCAGCTCCTAGCCCGGTAGAATCAACAGTGAATTTATTGGAAGTTGTTGCGTCGAAGGAAACAGTTCAGAAGAAGCTTGTGATAAATGGAATTACTAATGAGAACGGGGACACAACGTATTACATTTCTGGAGTTACAGAAGCAACACAGTACACTCCGAAAACAACTGTATACAAAGAACATCCTCCGAAACCCTTGCATAATGTACCACCTTGCGCTTGTACAATTGAGCAAATGTTCGACGAGGGAAAAACTTTGAGCGTATCAAGTCGCGATGACATCCCGCATACAAAGAAAAAGGGAGTTTGTTATGGTCATAAATATAGGCCAAATGAATCGCCCCCTTTTACATGCAAAGAATATCCTGATGACAAATCTTGCAGACGAAATCCATTCGGCAATAAACTGACGAGAGGAATGTTTCCTAAAAGCAACGGCCGTACTGATGATGAAAATGATGATGTACCAAAGGAAAAGAAGATGTTTACATTGCCAGCCTTTAACCCATGCGGAGACGAGGATGGTATGGCAGTTTGTGGAGGACCCTGGGGTGCAAAGAACGTCCCAACACCAGAAGTTGTTGCTGCTCGAGAAGCAGAAGCGAAGAAAATACTGAGAGCACCTCCATGTGGGAGTACACCTGGTAGAGCAGTTTGCGGGGGTCCTTGGGGCGCCAAGAATCCTTCTTTGAAAGTTAAGAAAGCAGACGAAGAAGATGAGGAAGAAGAGACCGAAGAAGAAGAGGAGGAAGAAGAAGGGAAAGAAAGGAAGCTGAACCCTAGAGAGCTGGCAAAGAAAGCGAAAGAAGATGCGGCTGAGGAAGAAAAACTAAGACGTAGCCAATTGAAACGTGACAAACTCTGCTCAGCGACATTTAAAGATCAGATCATTGAGGCTAGTCAATCTTCAACTACGAAAGAGCCGCCTGCGGATTGTGGAGTCGATAATCCATGGGATAGAATGCGGACTGCTCCTACTGTTAACCCGTGGAAAAATGAATACGAAGAGTCCTTGAGACTAACACAGCCAGCTCTACCTTCCGGTGGCTATAAAGTTATTAGGGAAAAAGTTGTGAGCAACAGAGTCGAAAGTTCTTTGAAACGGAAGGGGAGAGAAGACGGTTTAAATAGTGTTGAACATAACGTAAATGAAAACAGAGATGAGGTCAGAAATAATATCCAGGGAAATGGTAAAATAGCATTAAAGGATAATGTTCAAGTTATTTATGGAGGTAAGCGAGAAGCAAGAGATACTAGCAATCGAGATGCTAAAGCTCGAAGAGTTGTAAAAGAGCAGGTCAAGAAGAGTTCGCTTACTTCTGAAAGTAAGCTGAAGAAGTCTGCGACAAAAACTCGAAATGGCCAGAGAACATTAAGGACCAAAGATATTGAGGTGAGAGATAAAGGTGAAAAGATTCCGGGTAGTAATAAACTCAATAAAACTGCGAAGCTCAATCAGAAATCTCAGAAGGGATATCGCAAACAGAATAAGCCATTGATTAGGAATGATTGTACAAACAGTAGGAATCATGAATCATTGAGAAAGGATACACAGCTCAAAAACTTACAACTCCACAAACAAAATGATAGGAAACACAAGAAAGCAAAAGCTAAGGCTCTGGTGTTATCATCTGCTCAGCAGAGGATGGATGATAAAAAATTGAAAGAGTACAAGATAGCGCCTGCAGTAATCCCGGATGCACAGCGGCTTCCTTGTCAACGAGAACAAACGTACCCTGATAAGGAATCGGATAATTGTGGATGTTCAGATGAAGAAGAAATGAACATTGAAGTCGGTGGTAAGAAAGAAGGCCCAAAGTTTGGCTGGAGAACTAAGTCTCAGCAAGAATTACCGCGAGAGAAGACTTTGGTTTACCTTGCTGAACCAAATGATCCCGTTGAAGTGATTAAAGTAAGAGAAGGCGGAAAGCCGTGTAATTGTCGAGAAAATAGAAACAATAAGAAGATCCTAATGTATAACATCGGAGGAGCAGTTGATGTCGCAAAGAACGGAAGAGGAAACAAACGGGTTCAGCTTATAGAAGGAGTGACCTATCTTACACCTCCACAAAGCCCGAGAAATAGCAGTGAATATATACCTGAATATGACGTCTTTGAATCCCCCTATAAAATGTGCGAACGAAAAAGGTCTGACAAGGACCTCAAAGACATAAGCAAACTTTCAACCATCCCCAGTCTTTCACCAGCAAAAGAAAAAAACATTGAATCATGTCCGTGTGGACGTGAACGCGAAGAAAATAGCAACAATAATGTATCCTCGAAGAGAGCAACAGGTTTGAAAGAAAACAGATGGTCCTCAGCACTGAAGGACGAAGGGCTGATTGACTACTTTGTCAGCTGCCAAGACACGGTACCTTGCTGGTTGAAATGTGCCAAATTTTCCAAGGCTGGTTGTTGCGAGAAGCCCAAGTTACTGCAGGTCAAAAGGCCTGTTTGTGAATGTAGATACGAGAGAAGAGTGGTCAGAAGGGAAGAGGAGAAGCAAAAGTGGGTGGATCGGCAGCAACGTTTAAAGTCATGTAAGAAACAGCCCTACGTGCAAGTTTCCGGAACATCTAGGCCAATGATGCAGGATACTAAGCTGATGATTTCATCAGTTAAAAAAGTTTTACGAGATGGAGAGTTCATTCCAGAAACACAGTATTGCGTTACTGGAATTGCCGAAAATTACGCTATGGGACCTCCACAGTATGTTACTCCTGGCATCACTATGCAGAGTCCTGTTATTACCCCGGAACCAAGCAAACCTGATATTCTTTGCATGTGTGGACACAGGCATTGGTCTCCAACCGACATTACAGCCGGAGACATAGCAGAAAGTTCGTTAGCAAGGGCAAAGAACGGGTATCCCTGCAGGGGGAGGGAGCAGAAAAAAGGGATTGCTGAAAAGATTATTCCGAATAATGGGGAGACGATAAGAGCTGACGATAATGAAACCTACGAGGCTTATCGCAGCTGTGCTAATGTTGTCGGATCATGTAGCCCGGGTCTCGAGTTGGCGGGTACAATAAAACGCAAACTGGTAAGCGGTGTTGAAGATGTGGCTGATAATGCGAAAAGGAATTCAAAGAAGTTGAAATTCGACGTTCAAAAAGCATCTAGAGATTTGAATAAAAAGCGAAAAGATGAAAGTACTGAAGGAGGTGACGGAAAGAAAGTCAGCAATCGAAGCCAGACGATGACGACTAGAACTAAAGAATCTAAGAGTGGGATAGAACAACGACAGCAATATGAGCACCAAACTTTATCCCCCAAGAATACCAAACGAGAAGATTTTGGACACGTTGCTTCTGACAAATCCGTGCACAATACATCAGGTCTAGAAAATGCACCAGATCTATTTGGATTGATGAAGGTAAGTTATACTTACATTGGTTTGTCAATACAACGAAGAGAAGGTCAAAGAATAAAAAAGAAATATTATTATAACGTTACTATGATCGTACAAGAAAAAACAAAAAAATAAAAAATACGAGGATATAGAGAAAAGGAAAAGGGGGAATTGGAGACTAGAGAATTTGTATTATTCGAAAGTCAAAATTGTGATCAAAATAATTGCAGATTGAATTGGAAAAAATGGCAAGGGAAGATTTCATCTTAGCTAAATTGCCCGAATGTTGGTTGATACCTCAGCTAAAATCGTGGATAGACTATCGGGAAGGAAAGCAATACACTGACTCGATGAAAAGTAAGATTTGTTATGCATAACAGACTTTCAGCTGAAAATAATTACGCCTTAATACCTATATCATCATTTTATTTCTTCGGTCGCTAGGTGAATTGTGTGATATGACAATGAAACAGTGGGGAATGATGCAGCAGACCAAAAGACCCACCATTCCAATACCTTCGTTAAACTTAAGACCGGCAGAAATTGCAAAAATGACTTTTGATAGGGCTGACGAAATGAAAGAAAAGGTATTCTTGCACTCTTGTTAGCAACAATCAATACTTATTCGAATATAATTGAATATTAATAAGTACTATAATTGATGCTGTGATCATATAAAAAAAAAAAAAAATCATCTAACTGCAATTTCATGCTAGATATCATTTCACTTATTCGAAGTTATATAGAAATGAATTCTTTCTACAGATTTCGGCTCTACAAGCGAAGTACTATAGTGAACTGCGAAAAATGCGTGTCTCTGAAGCACGTTTGTATTGGCCTACAATGGAGTTTGGGAGATTCCCAAACCTAAGTTTCAAATCAGCATATTTCACATATATGGCTGGGAAAGAAGCTGACGGGCATGTTTTCAGGCCTTGGAAAATTGGGGATTCTAAATAGTGGTCTTATTATAATGGAAAACTAGATTATCGACTAACAGTACGATTACTATAATTATTTCTAAAAAGTATGAAGAAAAAAATATATTTATATTTGTAGTAGCTCTCGCCCCGATATCGTTCCGTAGAAAAAAAAAAACCAAAAAAATCAAAAATCTTTCCCGCTCAAAATGTTTAATTAATTAAAACGGATCTTTCGAACTCAACGTTGCGTGTAAATAGTTCATAAATCTATTGTAAACTGATAACATGATTGTAAGTAAAATAAACGAATTCTATACATGATCTCTGTTAGTGGACAAAAATTTCTTAAACATCATTCTATAGCGGTAATCGGTAAGTTTGGATATACAAAGAAATTTGAACTAATTCCCGCGTTGAGATAATTTAAAAAATTGTGTGCGTTCTAAAACGCTATCTAAAAGGTCCCGGATAAAGAATAGTCCAGCCTGACACAGAATTTACACTGGTTCTGAACAGGACAAGTCGTGTACAATCACCAATAAGGAGCGCCGCTGCTCTGCTGCTTCGTTGCTCCCGGTTTCATGGGTTTGCGCACGCGCTACCGTTCGAGCTTGGCATGGGTGCCGATAGCTAATAAAATGCAGTGTACACACGCCCCATAGCGCGTCGTTGATGTTGGGTGTTGTCAGTTACGTGTTTTTTTTAAATAATAAATGGTTAATTAGATATAACAATGAAGTGCGGTTCAAGAATATTTTGGCTAATAAGTTTGCCAGTGATTTGTCAACTCCTCGAATATTGCAACGGTAAATAATAATCTTAAATAAAACACTATCACTCTTTCGATTAAGCGCGACGTTCCGAATACCACAAAAATAGTTTAACCACTCCACCTTTCATCACGATATGATAATTGGGAATAAAATCTACTGATAAAAAACAGCTGATATGAAGATAATCGAACGATTTTGCCTTTTGTTCTTAAGATAATTCACGTTTGTTAAGTTACACGGGGATGGGCGTGGCTTACGATACTTACCGTACGAACGCATGCACGCTCGCAGCCATGACTCATAACATTCACGATTTACCAATAAAATATAACAATTAAAAATATTTGATCGTATTAGTTTTTGAAAACGGTCTTTCTTTCAAATAAGTTCGTTTTCCGATTCAAAACCCGTTATGATAAATTTCCAAAGAATTTCATTAGTCATGTACTCAAGCAATGTGATTAATCCACAGCCCAAATCGTCAACAACACAGTAACATGGTGCACAGTATCAGACGGTGAGCAGCTCAAATGCGATGCATTTTCAAAGGCTGTTGCACAGAAGAAATCCGAGTTTCGTTATACCCCTATAATACTTGCCTGTAAACAGGCTTTTAATAAAGAAGAATGCATGATTATGTTGGATGAGGAAAAGGCTCAACTCACTACACTAGATGCCGGTGAAGTATTCATCGCTGGAAGATATCACAGTTTGTTACCAATAATGCAAGAGATACTAGACAGCAAATTGAACTATCAATACGCTGTAGCAGTCATCAAAAAAGGATCTTTACCTGACGTCACAAGTCTCAATCATCTTAGAGGCAAGAAAGCCTGTTTTGCTGGCGTAGGAACCCAAGCTGGATGGGTCATACCCATTCATACGGTACGATATTTAATGAATGAGCAGAATTCGCAGCTTTCACTTTTCTACATATTTTTCATGCAAATCTATTCCATTTTTCTGATATGACTATTAATCTGTATAATAAAAATGAAAATCTGAAATATTTCAGCTGATGAATGAAGGCGGATTGGAAGTAATCGATTGTAACAATCACGTCAAATCAACGATAAATTACTTTGGTCCAAGTTGCGCAGCTAATTCATTAATCGACAAATATAATCCCTTAGGCAAGTAGATGATAGCGTTATAACAAATGATTCATTGATTAATATGAATATTATTTACTGCGGTATTAACGTAAGGGAATGAAAACTGATTTTGTTTAATCTCATTTATACTTCCAGGTGACAATTCTGACCAGTTGTGTAAGATCTGTATAGGTAAAGTTCCTGGTGGAAAATGTACCAGCGCAGATCCTTATGCCGGATACGAAGGTGCTTTCAGATGCCTTGTCGAGGCTGGGGATATTGCGTTTTTGATGCATACAACCGTTCAGGAAATGACATCAACTAATTTTGACCTTGGTAGGTTGAAATTTCTAGAATGATAGTCTGAAGAAAAAAAAAAAAACGAGTGATTACTAAAAAAACAAATTTTTAGGATAAAGCATATGATAAAATTGTTCGCTTTAAATACTAATTGATTGATTAACTGTACAGCTTCTGTGACAAAGGACCAATTTGAGCTACTTTGTCGAGATGGAACTCGCAGGCCAGTCGACGACTACCGTAGTTGTAATTGGGGTAATGTGCCGTCTAGAGCTATCGTAACATCTTCAGCTACGGATGCAGAAACACGTAGAGTGTATCAAAGGTTTTTGATGCAAGCTAGTAGGGAATTTGTTAATACCGAAGGGAATCCGAATTCTACAATAATGATGGACAATCGGTCTGGGAATCGAGACGGTTTTGAGAACCGTGCTAATTTCGACAATCGACAAGGCTTTGATAACAGATATGACGATAACAGGAATCCCAACTCTAGCATTATTAACGGAAATCGAAATTATAATATCAACAATTGGGACGGATCTAACAGAAGCTATGATCAAAATTATAATAATAACAACAACAACCGAGACGGAGGAGATAGAAGCTACGAACAACCGGGAAATAACAATGGGCTCTATAACTGGGATCGTCCAAACTTAGGCTACACTGAGAGCTCAAATCCTTCTGATGTACAACCCGTAGATAGGTTTAATTTGTTCGAATCAGCTCTGAGATACGGGATTAGGCACAATTTACTGTTTTCTGTAAGTCTAATAAGTTCGAATTTACTATTTCTATAATAATATTGGCAAGAAATTAGTGAAACTGATCATCCCTTTGCTTCTACTTCGCTAGGATTCAGCCAGAGACTTTGTTTCGTTACCTGAAAAGGATCAAAACTATCGAGGATATCTTGGAAAATCTCTGGATGCTATATTGGCCGTTAGACATTGTACGGTGGACAGGATGAGGTTGTGCGTTACGTCGGATGCTGAATTAGAAAAGTGTGTTAGAATGAAGGTAAATATTAATGATTATCAAACAATATCTTGTCGTTTTTTTTTTTTTCACATCGCCCAATTCTTATCCACGAAACAAAAAATATACAACTCTATATCGGTAATCATATTTTCATTCATATTCATATTTCAGAAAGCGCTAGAAGCACAGCTACTCAAACCGGAAATGATGTGCTACAAAGGCCACAGCCAAATAAATTGCATGGAAGCTATACGAAAAGGGTAAGAAAAGCTCAATAAATTGAACTGATAAATTGTTTGTATCAAACTACGGCTAGTTCTCATAGCCAATTCACCGTAAAATTATCACATATATATTATAAATGCATAAATCTATAACAGGACTTTCAATACTTTATCACTTTCGTTAATTTCAATGAATCTTTACACTTCTCGTGCCTCTAGGAGGTCTCAGAGTGTCACCAGTGACTTGAAGACACTCATTCCCAACTGATAACGAATTTAGTTAGTTAACATCATTTTCACAATAAATTTGAGACAGAAAATTGGTTTCCTTACAGACACGCGGATGTATCAGTGCTCGATGCAAGCGACGTTTACACAGCGGGTCTTCGCTTTGAGCTGATCCCGTTTATTGCAGAGGTCTACAACCTGGACACTCCTGAGTATTATGCAGTGGCAGTAGCCAAAGAGGCAGATGCGAGCACGGATTTAACGTATTTAAAAAACAAGTACACTTGTCACACAGGAATAAATACAGCCGCTGGTTGGGTCTATCCTCTAGCTTACCTGATCTCAAACGGATGGATAAGGGGCTACGGTTGTGACTCTGTACGCGCAGCTGCTGAATATTTCACCAAATCTTGTGTACCTGGTGCTCTAAGTACAGAATACAACACAGGAGTGCCTTACGAAAATATGTGCGATCTGTGCCACGGAGTAAGCTTTAGATACTGTCGGAGAGATGCTTCGGAGGATTATTTCGGCTACACAGGAGCATTCAGATGCCTTGTCGAAGGCGGAGGAGAAGTTGCTTTTGTAAAGCATACAACAGTCGCGGAAAACACAGACGGTAAACGGCGTTCTTTCTGGGCTCGAAATACTTTCACAAAAGATTTTGAGCTGCTCTGTCCAGACGGAACACGGCTTCCTACTTCTGAATACAAGCGTTGTAATTTGGGAAAAATTGCTGCTAATGCGATTGTTACTCGCGGCGGTTATTACGGGTATAATGAAACCGAGGTCAATGCTTTTATCAATCTTTTCGTTTACGCTCAACAATATTACGGAAGAAAGGATCCTGACGAGTTTAGTTTCAGCATGTTTTACAGCCCTCCGCCTTACAGCGATCTAATATTTCAAGACGCTGCACAACAACTGGTCGTTATTCCGGCCGAAAAAAGACAGTTCAGTCTATATTTAGGATCAGATTTTATGAGGGCTAGGAGAATCGTAGATTGTAACGCTGGCGCAGCTGCTATTCGACATTCCATAACTGCGTCAATCGTTATGGGAATTTTCGCTATCATTCTTAGCAGGTAAAACCCTGAGTCTCAGAGCCGGCTGCTCGTGCTCATTAATTCATAAATACACAATACATAATATACTATACAAGTGTTCAAATTAATGGATAAGGATAGCGCCGTCTAAACACTTTCTTATTTCTTTTTGCTAATTTTTTTTATCCCGAATCTCCAAATTAACTGAATAGTGAAAAGTGTAGAGTTCGTTCTTCTACTCTGTAGTAATACTCTGACTGAATGATGTTTCAGTAACAGATGTAGTATTGTTAGTTGTATTTTCATTTTTTTTTAAACTAAGCTTGACTTTGACGCTGATCATTCAATCAGAGACAACATTAGTCAGGCTTTTTCATATTATTGATATTCTATCAAAGGGGTATCGCACTTTAGAGTCTAAAAATATTGAGATGAGATTCACACCCAAGAATATAATTTTCAATTGAAGAGTTCGACTAGATACTTTATAACGAGACTAGTTTTGTAACAATTTCGAATTGTGGCACAAGATGAAAAGATCAATCGAATATGTATGTAACTACCGTTATCACTGCAGGGTAGGGCATGAAAATATATAAATATTCCTAGAGTCTAAGGTGTGCGAACCCAATGAATGTGGATACAGCTATTATATGTAAGCGATATACTCGTCCATAAAATGTAATGAAATCCGTCCAATTTTGTACATAATTTTAAGAGCTATTTATTGTATACAAA
The DNA here is from genome assembly GCA_914767705.2 of Tenthredo notha. Classification (NCBI taxonomy): domain Eukaryota; kingdom Metazoa; phylum Arthropoda; class Insecta; order Hymenoptera; family Tenthredinidae; genus Tenthredo; species Tenthredo notha. Next base: position 5,540,023 of record OU611916.1, read on the forward strand.
TATACAAGTATACAAATATACAATTATACAATTATACACGAATACATATGTAGCATAGATTATTTTTTATGCTGATACGATAATGTAGAAGTAAATTAGAGAGATATGCTTAAAAAAATCCTTATACTTATAATATACGATATACATATATATATATATACACCTATATATATATACATACACTAGTTACACATTTTTAGAAATTTTATAACAAGAATAGACTAATCTTTTTTTTTTTTAACAGAAACTCATCGCAGCTATATTCTTTTTTGTTTTAATTTTGTTTATTATAATGTTACGTAATTTTGGTAAAAATCTCTACATGTATGTATGTATTTCAGGAATGAAAATTAATACAATTTTTTAAATTTCATATGAAATTTCTTTATTCGATTATACTATGTATAATTTGTTTCTTTGCTTTCTATTCCTTTTTCTTGATAGATTGTTTCGGAAAACGGAGGAAGGAAAAAAAAACCGTCAAGAAATAAAGAAAAAAGATATCTATAATCATCCCCGAATTGTTTCTTGACAAAGCTTTGAATCTTATTCCAACGGTCATCGATATCATATAGGGTTTCATTGAAAGCAGCAGTAAAATTATTTAACTGATCTCTGCCTATTTCTTCGTAAAATGGACAAGACTTTCGAACTCTTGTTGTCCAAGCAGAAATGTTAATTAAATCATTTAATCGAATTACTTGTATAAACTACTTCGAATTTTATTCCAACGATCTTCTGCATCAAAGGGAATGTTACGTTTGAAATAAAAAATAAAACCAAGGAGCTCCTCTATGCCCACGACATCGTAGAACGGGCTGGTCATGCGCACCCTTTCTGCCCAGGCAGAAACATTTTTGTAGTGTTTGAGAGGAACTAGGAGCTGAAGATAAAAATATGAGTTGTATTATGCTTTCCATTGGTATCTGCCGCATATATCATGTATGTGATACTTACTTCGACTAAATCGATGGTGGTTATTGCGGAAATATCCGCAACCGTCAATCTGTCTCCAGCGAGCCATTCCTTCCCTTCCAAAATTTTATCAAGGAACTCGACACTATCAACTAGATATCGGTTCGTTTCCAAAGACATATCATTCTCAGTGTCAGTCCACAGGAAGAGAGGTTCCTGAAAACATCAGCAACCGCAGATATCCATGCTCATTAGTATTACTCGAAACGACGAGATCTGTTGAAGAAAGTCCGTATAAGAACTACCCGCACAGCTGCACGAAGCATTTTAAGAGATTTTAAATATCTCGGAAATATTATTATTCAGGAATATTTCGTGCTGTGTCGATGATAAATCATGACTAAAAATGAGCACCCCATAGATCTGAATTTCGAAAAGTGGATGAAAACCTAAGTTGGCTCAGTTTTCTGAATCTCATACGATTAATTCATCTTTCTGTATCCAGCATCTCTGTCATTCAGACGGAGGGATGATACGTTTTGCCATATAAAAATGATGTCGAAACTCACAAAGATTGCACCCATCCTCGCGTTCAGGGCTTCGTTTATGAAGTGCCATCTGGAGTTGATGATCCCCCGTTGCTTTGGATCAGTTGGGTAGTATTGTTCCAAAATATTTTTTGGCGCGTAAACGGTGAAGAGGTATGCGATGATGGCGTAGCTGGAAAGGAACATGCACATTTTTGGAATCTAGTATAAGTAAATATCTCGACTGGTATAATGTTCCTACGTAACAAAATCTGAAAGACATAATTTTCAAGCTTTGTTTTACGGCGTCTTCTTACTTAAAAGTTTATACCTATACAGGGTAAATATTCTCCCAGATCAGACCCCGGGGAATATTCACCCTTATATAGGAAACTGAAAATATTTAGATCCGAAATGAGAAAACAAATAGAAAAAATGGAATATGATCAGATTGAATCAGAACTTTCATTTAACCACAGCTTACTGAGTCTGATGCCTCACCTGTCATTGAGAATATACCCGTTGTCATCTAAAACTGGTATATCACGTGTGGGATTTAACTGTAAAAAATAATCCGTTCAAAAAAATAATTGTCGCTGAATTTTTTACGTTGGCGTTTCAAAATCCCAGGTATTCACAAGGTACATACTCTAACGAACCATGGCTCGCAGTTTTCTCGCGCCATTAGATTAACTTCACGGTTTTCTACATCAAGTTTCAATATTCTAATCACCGTTTCGACAGCCCTAGCCGATGGGTTCGGGATGCTCGTGGTGTACAAAACAATAGGCATTTTGTGAAAAATCGCAGATTTCCTTGAAGAATAAAACACGGTAATTTAAAAATCGGCGATGATTATGTACACCAGAATCCGTTACAATTAGTTAAAACTAATTCTGCAATCACTATCTTGTATTACCACGTTGTACCATCACTGCTGAGCTGAAGCTACTGAACGTGAGCTTATGAGTCGTCTTATGACGAAATTATTATCGTAAACATATAAATGTTACGTTATCGCTTCCGGCGTTAGAAATCAAGAAAGCGTGTAACAATTTTTTCTAAGAATATAAAGCACGTGAAAATAGTAGAAATAAGTTCCAATATTAGGTATACCTATAACTTTTACATCGACATTGAAAGAATGAGCCCCTCGTATTCCTCACTGTGAATTAAATCATAATTTTGAAAATTTCATTCTTTATTTCAATTCCAACAAGTTTCTTCAGTCAGTATTCTCAGAAATATGATATTTTTTGTGAAATCCCAACTCACTACAGTCACAGTTAACTCAATCAGTTAGATAACGATAATGCCTAAGAATTCTGATATAAATAATTTTTGGATAAAAAATGCTGGCTCATTCTCAGAGAAAATCAATACTTTTTTTTGAGAAATTGCGAAGTTGTTATTTGTTTTTATTTTTCGTCTCAGTTGTTCTGTAACTGACAATACTTTGAGAAGCCATCAGGATCGCAAGAATTTCACAGTATTCGACTTATTGTAGCATTGTATGAATTTTGTTTCAAGAGTATTTCCGATTAATGATTGTCAGGGTAAAAATTTGACACGGGTTTTCTCGTTAATGATTGAAATATTCTTCTATTCCAGAGTACAATTCACCTGATGATACTGTGAACAATATATTAAAATCGGATATCGTTTCGAGTATTTGAAATCTACATAACTATAAATGACTTATATACATATACAGGGTGAATATTCTCCGGGGTCTGATCTGGGAGGAGCTACGTGAAAGTATTGAAGAAATCAGCAATAAGTAACAACAGGGAGGAAATGTTGTATTATGTTTAATTGACGTTAGAAATTAAATTATTTATATAAATCCTTTCGAATCTGATGCCAGCGACCTTCTGCATCGTAGGGAATGTTATTTTTGAAATAATAAATAAAACCGATGAGCTCCTCTATACCAACGACATCGTAGAATGGGCTGATCATGCGAACCCTTTCTGTCCAGGCAGAAACATTTTTGTAGTATTTGAGAGGAACTAGGAGCTGAAGATAAAAATATGAGTTGTATATGCTCTCCATTAGTATCTGCCGCATATATCATGTATGTGATACTTACTTCGACTAAGTCGATAGTTGTTATTGCGGAAATGTCCGCAACCGTTAATCTGTCTCCGGCGAGCCATTCCTTTCCTTCCAAAATTTTATCGAGGAAATCGACACTATCGACTAGATATCGGTTCGTTTCCAGAGACATATCATTCTCAGTGTCAGTCCATAGGAAGAGAGGTCCCTGAAAACATCAGCAACCGCAGATATCCATGCTCATTAGTATTACTCGAAACGACGAGATCTGTTGAAGAAAGTCCGTGTAAGAACTACCCGCACAGCTGCACGAAACATTTTAAGGGATTTTAAATATCTCGGAAATATTATTATTCAGGAATAGTTCGTGCTGTGTCGATGATAAAACATGACTAAAAATGAACACCCCCATAGATCTGAATTTCTAAAAGTGGATGAAATCTTAAGTTGGCTCAGTTTTCTGAATCTCATACGATTAATCCATCTTCCTGAATCCAGCATCTCTGTCATTCAGACGGAGGGATGATACGTTTTGCCATATGAAAATGATGTCGAAACTCACAAAGATTGCACCCATCCTCGCATTCAGGGCTTCGTTTATGAAGTGCCATCGGGAGGTGATGATCCCCCGTTGCTTTGGATCAGTTGGGTAGTATTGTTCCAAAATATTTTTTGGCGCGTAAACGGTGAAGAGGTATGCGATGATGGCGTGACTGGAAAGAAAAATGCATTCTTTTAAAATCTAGTATAAGTATAAATCTCTCGACTGGTATATAATGTTTTTATGTAACAAAATTTGAAATATATAATTTTCAAGCTTTGTTTTACGGCGTCCTCTTACTTAAAAGTTTATACCTATACAGGGTGAATATTCTCCCAGATCAAACCCCGGAGAATATTCACCCTGTATATAGGAAACTGAAAATATTTATTTCCGAAATCCTGGAAGCACGGTAATTGTAGTAGACTTCAGATAAAATCCGTTTAAATAAATATGAAATGAGAAAACAAATAGCAAGAATGGAATAGGATCAGATTGAATCAGAACTTTCAGTTAACCACAGCTTACTGAGTCTGATGCCTCACCTGTCATTGAGAATATACCCGTTGTCATCTAAAACTGGTATATCACGCGTGGGATTTAACTGTAAAAAATAATCCGTTCAAAAAAATAATTGTCGCTGAATTTTTCACGTTGACGTTTCAAAATCCCAGGTATTCACAAGATACCTACTCTAACGAACCATGGCTCGCAGTTTTCACGTGCCATTACATTAACTTCACGGTTTTCTACATCAAGTTTCAATATTCTAATCACTGTTTCGACAGCCCTAGCCGATGGGTTCGGGAAGCTTGTGGTATACAAAATAATAGGCATTCTATAATGATGAATTGCAAGTTTTCTTAGAGTATAAAGAGACAGGGTAGATTAAAACATGCTAATCATCGCATATATTCAAGAATTGGTTACAAGTGTATGACTGTTGCGTCGTAGCTACTGAATGTGAACTTATCAGTCTGTCTTCACTCGGAATTATTATCAACGTTATCAAAATTATCTATATGTTACGTCATGGCAATTAACGACGTATCAACAAAGCCTGCAACTATACTTCCCGGCAGTGTAAAGCATATATGAAAATAGCAGACACTGATTTCCCATATCAATAGCTTTTGAAAAACGTTTTGCTTAATTTGAAACATTACCCCAAAAATTTTCGTCAATTTTTCAACCTATATCCGTTTAGCTGCGAGAATGCCACCTCATACTTTCGATTTATACATATAGCTCGTAAAATTTTGTTGAAAAAGTTACGTTTCACGATGATTATGTGACTGAAAAGAGCGTATGTATAATTTCTTTCAAAAACCTAGTATATAAGGCCAATTCTCGAATCATTGTCTCATTTCTGTTGACGATATACCGCTAAGCTATGCAGTTCATGAATAAGGGATGAATAAAAATATCAAGAATTGTAAACATCGGAAAATTCTGTGTTATATGTATAATTGACAAATGAAATTTGAACTATTTTTTAGGACCAGTTTGAATTTGATTCCAATAAGTTTCGGCATCGTAGGTGATATGTTTGTTGAAATACTTAGTGAACTCAATGAGCCCTTCTATTCCCACATCATTGTAAAACGGGCTGGTATTTCGAACCCTTTTTGCCCATTCAGAAACATTCTTGTAATGCTTGAGAGGAACTAGAAGCTGAAGAGAAACAATTAGATATAAGTTACGTGGTCTGGATGGAAAAATTTGTCGAATATTTCATATACGTAATATACTCACTTCGATTAGATCAATTGTTGTTATTGTGGAAATATCCGCAACCGTCAATCGATCTGCAGCTAGCCATTCTTTTTCTTCTAAAATTTTTTCGAGAAATTCAATAGCTTCGACTACCCATCGGGTCTTTTCCAAAGGCGTATCCTTCTCACCCCACAATAAGATCGGAAGCTGAATTGGAATTAGTATTAGAATGTGATTGGGGCTCGGATCCAATTGATCCAAATCCAAAAAGCTGGTAATTTGTATCAGTTTCAATTGTGTCAAAGCTCACTAAGATTGTCTTGATCCTTGCAAACAGGATTCCACCTTCGAAGTGCCACCTTGAGGTGATGATTCCTCGTAGTTTTGGATCAGCTGGAAAGTATTGTTCCAATACATCTTTTGGTGCGTAAACGGTGAAGAGGTATTCGATGATTGCATGGCTGAGAAAAATAAATAAATTTGACTTTACAAAGCTTACAGATAAGAAATGATGATTTCCAAAATTAGCAAGGATTATAATATACGATCCAAGAATTAAAACAAACACAAGAAATGATCCAATTGGATCAGCTGGCTCTCAGTTTGTTCAATAATCCAACTAAGTAATTTACTGTTTCCAATGTCTTGGCTCACCTATCAGTGAGGACATATCCGTTGTCATCTAAGACTGGAACCTGATGCGTGGGATTCAGCTATAAAAAAATCCTCGATTAGAAACTAGATATGGCTTATTTTCTCGCGAACGTATTATCCAAATTTTTGTCATTCTCAAGTCACTTACTTTCACAAACCATGGCTCGAGGTTTTCTTTCGTTGATAGATTGATTTCACGTATTTCAACATCAAGTTTCAATATTCTAATCACTGTCCCGACAGCCCTAGCTGGTGGACTTGGCCCGCGGGTGGTATACAAAATAATAGGCATAATCTACGACAAATCGCAGAGACAAATCGAAAAATCGTTTATAAATTTTCACGAATTATTCTCCAAACACTTGATACACGTATCAGTTTTATTTCATGACTGATGTGCTAGAGCTACCAGAAACTAACTAATCACTCGTATTCCGTCAGAATGATCATTATCAGATATATATATATAGATGTCATATTATCTTGTGCCGATTAATGAACAAAACATGTAGTCGACGTTATTTGAACAATGAAAAATGTGAGATTATCATGTTGAAATGAAAATTAGAAAAACGTAAAGTCCTCCTATACCTTACTTAACGATGTCATAATTAGCCGTTAGAATTCTGTGACATTATATCATTTTCGAAATGTGTTATTATTCATATCATAACGTTTCCAATCAGATTACAATTCCATTTATAACATCGACCTTGCGACACGTTACTCAGCTAATCAGTAATTGCTTAGACGAGTGTCGTTATCAAAAAATAAATGTATATACCATTACATTTTGATACGATGCAATCTGCTTATATGCTTCTAGCCAGATGTTTGATGATTTTGAATATTCGATAACTAGAGCTCTACATTTCCTTTTATTTTTCAACCAAATCGTAACTATACAGATTAGGAGTTTAAGAGATCTCCTTTTCGTATCGTAATACAACGCGTTAAATACTTTTTGATGATTTGCTAGATTCTGATTTAACGGAATCCAGATCAAACAAGAAACTTTACAGGGTGTAGACAAAAGTTTTTACTATAAGATTTTATTATTTATTATCAAACGTATTTTGTGTCTGTGGGGTAAAGAAATCACGTTTTGGATAATTGAGATTGTATTGTATTTATTCATATATTAATATATCATCAATACAAAGGACAAACACTATTTTTGCTGTCTATTGACGGTTGTTATCACAAAAAAATAAAAAACGTCAAAAAATTCACATCTCTCTAAAAAATTTCATCGAACAAATCCAATATTTCGGGGATATCTTACATTTCACTAGAGTAAACCACCCATTTGTGCGAATCACATTATATCTCTAGATTAATCTCATTTTTAATAATAATAACGTGAGAATCAGGTGAAACAGCAAGGTCGAAGCGCGCAGGCGCTGAATAATTCGTATTTTATAGTAGTAGCCACTCGTTGGGCTAGAAAACCCCTAGGGTAATTTGGCGCGTGATCAACTATGAGACGCGTACCGAATCTAGGGAGATTTTTCGTGTGTTGGCTCGCCCTGTAAAAATTCAAATAATTCGGCGTTGGCGCGAATCAACTGTGCTTTTTCTGGTTCTGGTTCTCAGGGCATAAGTACGAAAAAAAAATGATGAAAGAACACAGTAAGAAGCGATAACATTGGCAAATTCTGTGTTAGGTATAGTTGACGTAAAATTCGTTATCACTTCTTTATGACATTTTGAATCTTATTCCAGCGATCTTCTGAATCGTATTCGATATTCTCCTTGAAATATTTAGTGAACTCAATGAGCTCCTCAATGCCTACTTCGTTGTAAAACGGGCTATTTTTTCGAACCCTTTCCACCCAGGCAGAAACATTTGGGTAATGGTTGAGGGGAACCAGGAGCTGGAAGCAAAATAATAAGTTATAACAATGATTATTATTTGTCGTATATTTCCTGTATGTTACTTACTTCGACCAAGTCCATGGTTGTTATTGTGGAAATGTCAGCAACCGTTAATCTGCCTGCAGCGAGATATTCCTTTCCTTCCAAAAATTTTTCAAGAAACTCAACGCCATCAATCATCCATCGGGTCTTTTCCAGAGGTGTTTCCGTATCCCCCCATACCAAAAGTGGAAGCTGAAAATATTTGAATGCAAAAATCCACGCTCGTTAGTATCATTCGAAAATAGAAAAAGACTAGGAATTTGGAAGCATAGGATTCAAAAAGCGGACAAAGACTGATTTTTGGAAATTGAAGAGCCTCATGCCATTTGTTCATTTGTTCTCCATCATTGATATCAATTTCGCAATAATCGGATGTGTTATCGCTGAGAAACAAGGTTTGAAAAATTCCAAGTGTAAAAATGGTGTTTCATTTTCCCCGTTATAAAATGGGCGTGAAAACTTACAAGAATTGACTTGACCCTCGCAAACAAAGTACCGTTTTCGAAATGCCATCTCGAGTCGATGATACCACGTACTTTTGGATCGGTTGGGTAATATTGTTCCAAGATATCTTTCGATGCGTAAGTGGTCAACAGGTACACAATGATTGCGTGGCTGAAAAAAGTCTTTTCATATATAAAAATCCTATTATGAAGAAAAATAAAAAATCTGCACAATGATCCAATTGAGTCACAACTCCGCTTATCCACTGATCCAACAGCATGAAATCTACCGTATTATATATACTATGTGCCTATCTTTAACCGAAGGTAGATGACACGGAGATAACCGATCATGTTTCTAAATTGAAACATATTCCTTTTTAAAGTTTATACGTAATTGGTTATCTCAGTTTAGCCCAACTCCAATATACCGAGAGTTTTCGGTGAGACTAGACAGCCCCCTTCCTACGACAAAACCAACACAGTTGCGCACCGCGTACGTGAGACTCGATCGGGAGGGGATAGACAGTCTCACCGAAAACTCTCGGTATAAATGTAATCTACTATCACTCACCTGTCACTGAGCACGTATCCGTTGTCGTTTATGAGTGGCACCTGATGCGTTGGATTTAACTGTAAAATAAAATCAATGTAAAAAATAAATATCAATATCGAAATATTGTTTATCCAAAACAGAGTGTAAGAGTGTACTTACTTCCAAATACCATGGCTCGAGATGTTCTTTTGCTATCAGATCAATGTAACGCTTTTCTACATTAAGTTTTAATATTTTTATTATTATTTCAACAGCCCTAGCTGGGGGACTTGGTAGTGAAGTAGTTGTGTAAAAAGTGATAGGCATTATGCGATATTTTTATAAATATATATATATATATATATTTATTTCGAGTCTACACTGTGTACGTATAATTTTTCGATTTAACAAAACTAAAAAAACGAATGAATACAATTTTCAAAAATAATACGGTGGCTATTGAATCTCGTGGATTAGTAGTATCTGATATAACTCCGACACGCCAACTCGACTTATATAAGTTTGGTGCCGGTACTGGTGACGTATTAAAGTGTTGTCACGTGATTCAATTACAGTCGATCTTTCGATGGCTCTCTTTATCAAGAGTATCTAGATTGCATGCATCGTTGTACCATGGTCATACGATAGTTGGAATCAACATGTATAAGAAAAATAATATTATCGGAATATTATATAAAATATTCATAGAGAATGTGTAGGAATAATAAAAATTAGATTTTCATAGCTTTCAGAACAGTTTTTTTTTTTTTTTTTGTGACTAATTCTGTAACCAGCATTTTTTTTTTCTCTCTCTCTCTCTCTTTCTCTCTTCTCGTTTTGTATCAGACATTCTAAGTGTTCACAATCTCGGAATTTTTCAAGAAAATCAGGAATAAAATTTCCCAAAAACTTGGATTAAATATAATGAAATTTCCTATCCATAAATTTTTTTTGTAGTTTTTTCCCAAAATATGTATATATTATTTATTTTATAACGTGTCTGATTAATTCATATCATTTCGATACCGCTTGTAGTCTTTCGAATTTACGACATGTTGTGCAATTATTTTGCGGTAATTGCTCCGAAGTTCTATCGATATCGTTATCAAAGATGTATTTTCGACATTGCAATACTTTTACGCTTCTGAATCCAGATGGACTGATTTTTTTTTTCTTTTTTTTTTTCACAAGCTTACTTTTGTAAATTGTGAGATTATACAATCGAAGAGAAAGATTACATCGTCTTATCTGGAATTACATATCGACACGAATAATAATTGCAAATATATCTTTAGACCCACTGAGCCTATCTTCAGGAATAACATATACCATGAATTTCTCTAACGATGGAACGATCCGTGCAGTTTCAGGCATGGACAATTGAAGATACATCCCATGTTATTTCAATGCAGTGTGTCTTCAATTGCCTACCCCCAGGCGCACGAATCGTTCCATCGTTAGAGAAACTCGCATATGTATGTCGCTTCGCTGTACAGTTTAGAGTATATGAAAAAAACGGAAGTAAACAGTAAGAAGTGATTTAATCGGAGTTAATTTAAGTTTGGGGGATGATCGAAGGGGTCTAGCTCGTTACCCCGCCGTTCGAAATAGTGAGATACAGGCCATTCTTTCGAAGTTTTGCCGACGCCTGCGCTTAGGCAGCCACCTATACAGAAGCGAGATGTAGGTTCTCTGGTATTAGGCGCGCTTGACCGCTTAAACTAGTCACTTTTCAATTGAAGAATCATCTGACTACGTTAGTAATGGACAAAAATAGCATACTGAAGAACTGGTTGAAAAAAAACTATTGTTACGGTCCATTAGCGGTTGTTATTACATAAAAGGCTCAAAATCTTCTCGTCAATCTTGAAATTTTTCTTTGGGATAATCCTATATTAGAGACAGATATGTTACGTCTCACACAGGCATGCGTGTAAAAAAAAATTGAGGTATACTTGATAATCGGTAGCGTGTAATAAGGTTGCATTTAAAAATCACCCATTATAGCTCATCTTCGATAATAATATAATTCTGCTAGTTACGGAATACATGAAAGGATAAAAAAGACAAAAAAAGAACAACACCAAGAGATGATAGCATAGAAAAAATTACATATTCGGTAAAATTGTAAAAAAAAAAAAAACAAATTTGTATTATTTCTTCATTGCACTTTGAACTTGATTCCAACGATCTTCTGCGTCGTAGACGATGTTATTCTTGAAATTTTCAGTAAATTCATTGAGCTTTTCTATGCCGACTTCGTTATAAAATGGGATAGTCTTTCGAGCCCTTTCCGCCCATGCAGAAATATTTTTGTAATGCCTGAGGGGAATTAGAAGCTGAAAACAAAATAATAAGTTGTATAATATAAGCACTCAACTTATCATTTGTTATGTGAATCATGAATGTAACTTACTGCCATTAGGTCCACAATTGTTATTGTAGAAATATCAGCAACGGTGGGTCGGTCTGCGGCAAGCCATTCATTTCCTTCTAAAAATTTGTCGAGAAGTTCGGCACCATCAACTACCCATTTGGTATATTCCAGAGGCGAATTCTTATCTCCCAATACCCAAAGTGGAAACTAAAAACATTTCAATACAAAAATTCATCCGGGTTAATATTCCGAATGCCGAAATCATGCTTTCCTTAACCCCAGGTGTATCATATATAATACCGTGATGTGATTACGGAGAAGTAACTCGATTCGAAATAACATATATTTAAGTAATTTTAGGATTATTAAAATAGATGTTTGAAACTCACAAGCGCTATCTTGCCTTTTGCAAACAAAGTGCCACTTTCGAATTGCCATCTCGAGTCTACGATGCCTCGTAGTTTCGGATCGGTTGGGTAATATTGTTCCAAGATATCCTTTGTTCCGTAGGTGGTCAACAAATACGCAATTATTGCGTGGCTAAAAAATAGAAATATGATATCATTGATTTATTCCATGATCATTAGAACATATTTCATTTTTTTAAAGCGTAGTCAGCCTTTGCTTAACACACCTTCCTAGTATAAACGTAATCTACTATAACTTACCTCTCACCGAGCACGTACCCGTTGTCGTCTATGAGTGGCACCAGATGCGCAGGGTTCAGCTGTTAAAAGAAACCCCGTGTAGAAAATTAAATATCACAGTTTTTTTGTTCTTTTATTTTCGCAAGGTCTCGGATCAGCCTGACGGACCGAGACCCGCATTACTGAGGCGTATCTGAGGAAACGCCCTATCCTAATTTTATCTACCCGCAAGAGAATATACTCACCTTCACATACCATGGCTCGAGGTGTTCTCTTGCCAGTAGACTAATTACACGCTTTTCTACATCGAGTTTTAATATTTTAATCACTATTTCAACAGCCCTGGCTGGGGGACTTGGCACTGAATCAGTTGTGTAAAAAATAATAGGCATTTTGGAATATGATCTTAAACTCTCGAAGTTTTTTTCACGCAAAGAAATACGAAAACAACACTGTTAAACCTGACACAACTTCGTCAGTCACTATCTCTTATACCTTTAAGCTTTATGCAGTTATTGCTGACGTGTAAAATCATCGTCACGTGATATAATTATAGTCCTTATTGCCGCTCTTCCGACAATTCTCTTTATTAGGAATACCTCGACGAATTTCCTTTTCCAATTATGTCCATACGATGGTAATAAGAACGTAGGGTACATCTTCTTATTATGTACTTCTTAAATGGTTACATGCTCTTGCATGTATTCAATGAAAGCATGCATAGGGTACATCATGCATATATACGGGTGGATTTGGATAAGCTAAGAATACTATCCGTAAGTCGGTAGTACAGAGATCTATGGTGCTCATTAAATACCTAGTATTATGTAGAAGACTTATTTTAAATAACAGACTCGAAAATAGTCAAGTATCGTAGCCTGTTTAAACAGCAAAAAAAAAAGAAATATTACATATCAGAATAAAGCTGAGTTTTTTTTTTTTTTATTATTATTTTACACATGTAGTGTGCCCTATATCAATGAATTATCAAATCGGATTCAATTTTCTTACAATTAAATAACAATTACAAAGATGTAATGTAAGATCGATGGTGATCAGATTAGAAATAAGGTATAGGAAGGTATGGTAAGATATGGAATTCATTCTCTCTTTATAATTTATGCTTTAACTACTCTCATTTGTATCTCATTTTCAAAATCGATCATATTGCAGTGAGAATTCAAATATTTCATGACAACCTTTGATATACGGGATTTGAACTGATTCCCGCCGAACTATTTGCGGCTAAAGTAATTCGTTGAACATTCACACCGTTGCGCCACCTCTGTATGAATATTTCCACTGCAACTTTATACATCGTACGGCGTGGGGGTTGCGTATCAAAAGGCGTAATTCGCCAATAGTAGAAACTCACAAATTGAAAATTAACCGATAGAATGATTGTGAATTGAAGTAAGTCTTAGATATTTGCGATTCGAATGCAAAATATATCACATTCAGGATAAAATGAAATCCCCATATTGCTTATCGTGATTATAGCTACTGATTTATAATTTCCCAACACCGTATCTGTGTTTCCTTAAATTGAAAATTTTTACCGCCTTTTTCCAATGAAAAACTTTTGAACATAAGATTTTGACATTTAGATTTGAAAATGGGAATAATATGCAGTTGAATGCATGAAATACAACACTCGCCAGTGATTAACGATGACTTTACCTATCTGTCAGCCTCTAGAGTATGTGAGAGGATGAGAGAAAACAGCAATAAGTATACCTAATTCTACACCGTGAAATTCTATATTACATATTAGTTGAAAAATAAATTCTTAATCGTCCTCTACAATGCTTTGAATTTGATTCCAATGATCTTCTGGATCATAGTTGCTGTTCTCTCTGAAACGAGCAGAAAACTCTTTAAGTTCTTCTATGCCCACTTCGTTGTAAAACGGGCTGGTCTTTCGAACCCTTTTTGCCCAGGCAGAAACATTTTTGTAGTACTTGAGGGGAACAAACAGCTGGAAAAGAAAAGAGTTATTATGCGGATCACTCGATTAAAATTCGTCGTCTATTACATCCCACGTATTTATACCTACTTCGATAAAGTCGATGGTCGTTATTGTGGAAATATCAGCAATGGTCAATCGGTCTCCAGCGAGCCATTCTTTACCTTCCAGTAACTTTTCAAGAAAATAAACACCTTCAAGCAACCACCGGGTCTTTTCTAAAGGTACCTCCTTCTCATTCCACAATAAAATTGGAAGCTGTTCTCGTAATGAGTTCACCATAAAAATTGCAAATATCGATCGTTGTATTATGTTAGTCGTATGATCAAAGAATAAAAAGATACGATTTTAAGACCCTACTGAACATTTGAAGCAAGAAGAACGTTTTTTCGTTTTTCGAAGTACTAAAAAATACCCTTATCAAAAAAGCATACCTATAACTTTGTAAATGATAAAAGTAAGTGAAATGACAAGACCGTACCCTTAGTACTTCGAAAAATGAAAAAAATGTTTCCTTTTCTTTTGTTTTTTGATCGAATTATTACGAATGGATTATTATAAACAATGTATTGGAAATCACCAGAATTGCCTTGACTCTCGAGAACAGTACTCCGTTTTCGAAGTACCACCTCGAGTTTATGATTCCTCGTTCCTTTGGATCAGTTGGGTAATACTTTTCTAAAATATCTTCTGGTGCGTAAACGGTCAACAGGTATGCAATGATTGCGTGACTGAAAGAACGAAGAATAAAAAAACAAAAACATGAATATTTTAAAAACCTTTTATAAATAGTCAAATTCTCGAATGATAGAAAGGTTTCACATTTAAAATATGACTCACCTGTCAGTAAGAATATATCCGTTATCATCTAAGACTGGTACCTCACGTGCGGGATTCAACTGTAAAAGTAAACCCGATAAGATTTAAATTTCGCCTATTCTTTCGTGATGTAGTATTAAGTTTTAGGCATTCACACTTCACCTACTTCTAAGAACCACAGTTCCATATTTTCGCTCCCTATCATATTAACTTCCCGCCTTTCTACATCGAGCTCTAGTATTCTTACCACCGTTTCGACCGCCCTAGCCGTTGGACTTGGCAAACGGGTAGAATATAAAATAATAGGCATTCTGTGATAAATCGCAGGTTTACTTGAAGTATGAATTTAAAACTCACTAATCATCGCACATACGGGATATTCGTTAGAAAATAAAAGTAATTCCGCACCGACTATTCTGTATCACTTTGGTACCATGACCGCTTTGTAAGAACCACGAAATGCTAACTAATCAGTCAGTCTTCTGTCGAAATGATCATTATCAAAAATATCTAGATATCAAGTCCAGCGTGTTAATTTCTTTTTACCGATTAGTCAACAAAGCGTTTTTAACCATTCTTTAAACAGAATTGAATTTGAAAACGGCACACAGTGACGCCAAATATCAATTATCACCTTAATATAGACGTTAATTTTATCATACCTCTTTACGATACGCCCTGATTGTACGTATGAACTGCCATCTGTTTATCTTATCTTATGTAAACTTATATGGGCGGATAATTCCTATATTTATATTATGAAAGTTTGTATGAACGATTCCTGTAAAACCTACCTGTATAACTTGTCGAAAAACTATATCTGGGACATCGTAGTTTCCCTCCTGTTTATCAATGTTCTCGGATTTCTGGGTGTTGATAGCTTTAAAATTCTTGGGCTGCAGGAAGCGTTTAAAGCATCACGACTGACACCAAAAGCAGTTCTTTTCACCTTATTAGTATCTTCTTCTGGTATACTCGATCGCATACTACTCTTCGGCGTCGCTAATTCAATGAGTCGTTTCGAAGCTGTACAACGTCGCAAAAAGAAATTCAAAAATCAATACAAGAAAAAAAAAAAAAAAACTAGATAGACGGGAGT
The DNA here is from genome assembly GCA_914767705.2 of Tenthredo notha. Classification (NCBI taxonomy): domain Eukaryota; kingdom Metazoa; phylum Arthropoda; class Insecta; order Hymenoptera; family Tenthredinidae; genus Tenthredo; species Tenthredo notha. Next base: position 5,556,240 of record OU611916.1, read on the forward strand.
ATTTTTTTTTTTGTAAATGGGACTTAAAACCTGTAGCAAACAGCGCGGATTCAAGGACTTTTCCTGGAAGACGTATTCCCATCTCATTGCGAACCCTAGGTTCAGCTAACTTTGACATATGCTCGGTCACAGCCCTGTACACAATCGGCACTGGTTTTTTTCTTTGAACTACAGTGTTACACGCTAGATCTGATGATCTATTTCCACAATTCGAACAAAGTTTCGAAACCCCGCGACGTTTTAGGGTGCAAGATTTTTGGTCCTGATCGTATTTGATTATTAGATATTTTGATTCGTAATCACGATGTAAGGTAATGTTCACTTGCCTTCAAACAGGTCACGGAATCATCGACTTCTTTGGATGGAACTGTTCTTGGCTTCGCTAGTTCTAAAAGGCGTTTGTACCGTTTCAAGTGGCCGTTCGTCTTCTTATTGTATTTCTACATGGAAAAAAATCAGTTTTTCTTCAATTTATTCAATTCCTTGTAAGGATGCGTGATATTACATTCGGGGCATTTTTCTTTCTCGTCGAGGACTTTGGGCCTTCCATGAGATTGAGTTTTTCTTCGATTCTGCCCATTGAGTCTACGGCTTTGATAGTCTTTCTTGGCGAGTTCCATGTCTTATTCTGTCTCCTACATCGTCTTTGCAAATAAGTTTCTGCCCCGACCATACCGTACAACATTTCATTGCTGAATATCAAAATAGTCATTTTTACAAATAGCAATGAAACCACATGCTTGTAGTACTATACACAATTAGGAAACTAATTGGCGATTTGAATAATCAACTAATCGTTAATGTAAGTAATACTACAGTACAGCTTACTCCGAAGACGAGCTTGAGCTTAAAGCTTGAGCTGATGCAGCAGACATTGTAGTCCTGATGATATCTGAACGGTGGGACATGATGTGTGAATTGATTTTTCAAAATCTCGAACAGTGAGACGACTGCGAATTTTAATGTGATAATCAATTATTATTCTTGTATCTGACGTGTGCATTGAGTTGCGGTTACAGTTAATGAGATTAAAGTGTTTATATGTGCTTTCTGTATATTGCTATATTTATTTCTATGGGGTAGGTTATTATAGCCTGAAAATTTTGCTGTTATAGTTGCAAACCAAAAAAAAAAAAATGAATGGGAGAAAAAAATTGATTTATGAAGTACGAGTGTGGACTGGAAGTCTATGAAGCATGATAAGCACATGCGATAGGAGTTCTTCGGGACCGAATGTAATAAAGAAAACTAAAATTGCTAAAATGATGCAAATAGAAGCTTAGATTTATTTCAAATATGTTATTTATTTTTCAACTATTGTCTACATGGGCGGTCCTCTGCTATGATGCGTTGTAATACTGATAGCCGTTGACACAGAGATGTGAGTTAAGTTGACTGGCAACAGGCGCACTTCCATTCAGTATCATCGTCTTCTGATAATAAAAAGAGTATCTCATTATTTTATTCATTCATGACTCAAAAGTCTACTTATACTTTACTTTAGAGTATTAATAGGTGAGGATCTTGGAGACTCGTTATCTGCAGCAATGGAACGTCCTTTATAAGTCATCTTCTTGACTGTTTGATATAATATTTGTGTATACAATATGTATGTGTTTTATAATCACAGTCAATTTACATTTTTTGTTCGTTTTTTCATACCATTCTCTGAATTCTTGGTAAAGTTTTTGGAACGTAATGCCGTATTCAGTTCCGTTTCTTTAGCTTTGGGTTTTGGACTCCAGCGTCTAGGCTGGGCAAGCTTATTCAAGGAATCAGTTATTCGGTAGGATAATGCTCTTCTCTTTACCTACGAGTTAAAAGAGTGCACTAACTTGTACAATGGCGAACTATGATATATAGTGTCAATTCAAATCTTTATAATAAGATTTACTTTGAAAGGTTCGTCATGGCTGGTCTGGTCAATTCGATTCTTAGGAACCGCTAACTCTTCGTATCTTGGTGATTTCGCGCCAAAAGTACCCGCGTTCAGGGTAGTTTTGTTCAACATTTTTTTTCTTCAATAATTCTTTTAAGATATATAATCGAAACAGGTTTAATCTATATTTTATTAATTCGAGAACTTGCAATGTTGAAAATTTTCAAAGACGAAAGGTTATTCATAATTTCAACTTTAGGCTCGAATCAGAAGGAAGCCATTTTTATTATTCAAACTTGAGTTTCCTTGGATATTGATGCGAAGTTCAATTTTTTCGTTTTATAGAATTTTCAACATTTGAACAGCAAAATATGCCGAATCTGCGCGGAAAATATAGTTCATATAACTGCCGTCAGGGTAAAACAGGTAGCGACGCGGACACCGCGCACATGTGTTTAAACACAATGATGCCGAATTACATATGGTAAGGCGCAACAAGAATTAACTTCATATTATAGTACAATTTTTTTGAATCATAAAAACATCACCTTTTATTCAAAATGCAATACAATACAGGAGGAGAAGTCTTATTCTTTGAATTTATTTGCAATTCTAGACCAGTTAATCTGATTGCTAATTTTCAGTCATTGATAATATACATTAACGAGGCGTTACTATCTACTAAAAACTATATAGCTTGATCAAAAACAAGACTTGTCTTAGATGCGTACATTTGCTAAGATATGTATAAGTAAATGTCACAACCTCGGTGAATTGACACAGCTGTGCACCAAACGAATCGTATTTACAGAAATTTGAGAAAGAAAAAAATAACCTTGAGTTTTGCGATAGTAGTGGTAGTAGTAGTAGTAAGCGATAAATAGCATCAACAAAATGGGTATAAAAATTGCAATAGCCGCAATGAACCCAAGAACAGGCACATTCCACCTATTATTCGCATACGTAAAACGATATAGGTATATTCTAGCATATATAAATCGACTTAGTTTCAATTATTATACTGAAAGTATAAGCGAGTACGTAATAATAGTATAATACTATAAACATGACACAAAATATATGATAATAGATTAAAATAATCGTATTCAAGTTACATAACAATATAAACAGATATGTCACGGGACAATAACCACAAGCAGGTATAGGTAGACACATGTATACATAAAGTGTTGGCTTTATAGCATCCGCGCAAACATTATAGGCTTGTTATCAGCATTACTCGAGCCGGCGCACACACATACATGTGAGCGTGAAGCATAAATAATCATACGACATGTAGAGGTATTTGTATACTATGGGTATATGAAAAGTGGGACTAGGAGGGAGAAAGAAAATAAGGAGAGAGGGGGGGGTGAGGTTCCTCTATTTAACTACGCAGCACTAACTATATAATTTAAGATTATACACGGTGTCTCGATAGTTTGTTGCCTTTTGATGTATAAAATGACGAATATTAGTTATACGTTATACTGATTGTGATAGTCATCAACATCCTGGAAAAAATAGAAAAACAAAACAAATACAAACAACAAGTGCTGACTTTGTTTAACTCTATTATTCTATCATTTGTTATTAGTATAATATATGGTCGCAGATTCTATCACCTATGTCTAATGAACATCTATAATCACATCATGTTTATTAACGGAAATTTTATCTCCGTCGATGTACACCTAAGTATACCTATGTGAATGAATGAATAAATTATAAATATATGTATGATACACAGGATCTAAGTTTTGAAAATATAATGATATTATCTTGTTTACAAAATATTCAGCCCAATTAATATTCATATAGTATATAGTATATGAATATATACATATGTGTATAACATATTAATTGTAACAATACGCATGTTTAGATGCGGTACAGAAAATTTGTAAAAAAAAAAAAGGAAAATAAATAACCGTTTTTTTAGAGATTATAGCGCTTTTTTCTGCGTCGAAAACAAACGTATCTATACAACGTACTATACTATAGAGTTACATTAGATAAACAAAAACATATAAAGATAAACAAAACATATCTATATACGTATAAGCGTATACTTATACACAGCCATGACGTACGCGAAAATTTAAGTATACACAAAAAGCTATTTCAAACACGGTCTATCGATCTTGGGCGGTGTTGTTATTCAAGCAGTCCAAGACACGCCTCGTTTTTGTTTTTTTTTTTACTTTTTTCACACCGCGCGGAAATAATATAACTATAATTTCGCAATATATACTATTACGAATATCATAATATGCGGGTCATCGTACCATCCGTTAAATAATTGGATCAGATGTTTATAATCGTATAAACATTCGCTAATTCAATTATACCTATACCTGTATACATGTATGTTAAAAATATGCATGTGTATAAATAATTCGTATTATCAAGTTTGCGCGATGTTTTCGCTCATTAAAATCACCAATACGAATGAAAAAATAATGTGAAAATGAAAAAAAAAAAAAAAAAAACCTATCGTATAACAAACATATTGACGAAGCTGCGCGCGTGTTATGCGTATTTGTTCGTTGAACACGCACTATGCCAAAACAGCCCGATAAATAAACGAGGAATTCCGCGCCGCACTAAGTGCTAGAATAGTTAAACGAAATTCCGCACGTCGCGCGACTATCAGCGCCTATAAAAACAAGCCAACTATTTGGCGACGAGTTCGCACTTGCGATCTCAAGTATCAACTGTCCTACGAAACTTCTATTAGTCAGTTTAACTTACTTATAAGTTACTCGCTTTGCGATAGTCAATAAACGGATTCGAATTACAAATTATAAGACTTTAATCAAGTATCATAACTATATGTCCGTTGATTGAAAAGTTTCAAATGAGACAATTGTTGAAATTTTGTAAATCGTTAGTAAAAAGGAATTTTTTTTTTTTAAATAAAATATAATATTGGATAGGATATTTCCATTTCTTTATTAACGACAGTCGTTAATATATATATACACATACATATATATATATATATGTACAATCATCAAGGTGATCGCCGTCTCGAACGAGATCTCGAAAACATTTGTTGAACTGCGCAGCAGCCAGCAGCGGCTATCAATAGCGCGCATCGTCGTCCCCATCGCCATCGCGCAACAACAGCTACACGAGGCGTTTTGTTTTTAGTATTAGTAGCTAAGCGAGTGCGGCAAATGCGCTATCCAACAAGCTACTAGCAACTGTTAGTTAGTCACCCTCGTCACTGTTGCAACGTGATCTCATCAGCATACATATCTATAGAAAATACTGCACTCATACCTACAGGAAAAATACGAGATCGTCGAACTTTGGAGAAGTTATAAATAAAAGAATAAGAGAACTGTGTGGAGTTGTAGAATATACCCTACAGCTTTCTTTTTCCTTATTGTAAATATATATAATAAATATATTGTTAATATGTCGGCATCTCCAGTCGCAAGACAGGCTACACAATTCCAAAGTATTCCATCTAAAAGGGTACTAATTAACGACCCTAATCAACTACCTGCCGACTACTCATCGACACCCGGTGGGACCCTCTACTCTACGACGCCTGGAGGTCAGTTTTACTTTTTTCAATACAGTTCACGACCTCTTTGAACAGAAACTATGTATGCAACGCGCGAATATACATATACATATATATATGCGCGTAGTACACACATCTGTAGATATGAAACCCTATTTATAAAATCATCATTAAGTCCGTTTTACGCGGCGAAATATTCGTGTTACAACTATTTAACACTCAGGCCAATACTATCTTACTTTGACTCCGATATAACTAGATGAGATTTGTCGATTTAAATCAATTAGGTCATCGAATTAGAGATAAAATTGAATCTGGAACAAACTATCATTTATCGTATCTCTTGTGCGCCCACATACAAGACAATCGCGTATAATATATACCTATATATGTACAATATTAACTAGCAACTCACGCGCTCACACTTTACATATATTCAACAAATTTATGATGATGTCTCATTAACTTTTTTGTCCTTGATAAATATTAACGATTATAATCACGTACACAAATCCATATATATTTTGCGCGATCAACTTATCTTTCTTCGCATATAATCATACCGGAGACTAATAAATGATTTCGAAATATTTATTTCTCGAAGTAGAAGGATCGAGTTGATACTACTATTTTACACTTATGTGTATATTACTTGTTCTATAATCTCTATGTGTTACCTACTGCGATCTTTCTCTCTGTAAATGTGTAGCGTACATTTATGTGAGTCACTAAGCGAGACACCAAGGTCATCGAACACCTTCCAACATATTTTTTTTTTTATTTTATCGCTTATTGTAGCTGGTTAATGTTGCGAACTAACAGACTATTGACTGTATCGAATCAATCTCTTTGTCCATATAATTAATACAAATCCGCGATTAAGTGTAAAAGAGTTTTTGAAGAGAATTACGAAAATTTTCGAGGCTGAATTGAGATGAGTGAATTCAATTTTTGCACGAAATTACGAATGTAAATTATGTTTTCGAATTCTTGTGATACTTTTCTCAATGAAAAGTGGAAAATTTGGGGGAAAAAAAGTATCGATATTGTTGATCAGATCCGTACTCCGAAACACAAAGAAGATTTTGACCAAATATCATTATTTTCAAATCACTAATGGCTCGTTCGAAAACTTGCACAAAATATATCATACGATTCTGAACCCCTTTTAAAGTAGCGCCTTATTCAATAAAATTGTTGTTCATTTCTTCGCGTGCAGGTACCCGCATTGTCTACGAACGTGCGTTCTTGATGAACTTGAGAAATTCTCCGATATCGAGAACTCCTCCACGCAATATACCGGCGATACCTGCCGATTTGTTGAAGGGTACACCCGCTATTTCGACCGTCACTAGTCCAGCGTCTAAAGGTATATATATATATATATATTATATATATTTCTGCAATTTAGAGATAAGAAATGGTATTAAATTATTTTTAAACGTACTAATTGATTAACACCCCGAAAACACCCAGACTAATTCAGACAGATAGAAATCATATTGATGATCTATCAATTCGACAACAACAATATGATCTTGAGATAACGTCTCTTTTCTTTTTTTTTTTCTCTCTTTTTATCAACTTTATAATCCAGGGTACTTATGTGTGTATACTACTTGATCATCACGGTGTGAACATATCGTTGTTTAACTTTTGTCAATAAACAAGTGAATCAAATTGATATAACAACACGTACATACATGTCATGACGATTTTTTTTTTTTTTTCAATTATTTTAGATATTCCACCAATCGAAGAAATTCCTGAACAATTTGAGATGGATATGTGAAACGAATTATGGAAGAAAAATATAATAAGAAGAAAAAGAAGAAGTAGAAGATCATACGATCTGGTGATTACGACGTGTGTTCATATTTCGTGACCTTGGCAGATGTAGTAGTTTTAAAATCTGAAGTTGAAAATAGAAAATAACAATATTTTGTGAGATGGGGGAATTGGGTGGGTTTGAAAATGTGTGCCTTAAAAAACATCTTCGATGGAAAAAAGAAAACAAATAGAAAAAATAAAAAAAAAACGAATAAAACAAAAAAGTGAAAGAATAACTAATTTTCTAGCATCTTAAATACTGTGAAATAACTTTCGTCACAGCATTTGCTAGGTATATTTTAATAACAACTACAAATAATACTATACACATATGTTATAACATCGAGAATGAGAGGATATTTTTGTGAAATTTATACTCTACAATATGCCTATTATTGTTGCCGAATTTAATTAAGAATTCAATAATTGTTTACATTATTTTTTAGTTTGCTATCTAAGATATTAAATATATATAAATAAATAAATGACGTGGTTTGTATAATATTTTTGAAACTTTATTTCCAATACTGATTTAGTTTTACAATTAATTAATACATTACAGAGTCTTCAAGAATAACAATAATCATAATAATAATAATAATAATAATAATAATTAGGGGGAAAAAGATCATGAACAATGATCATTTTCAAATTTACAATATATATTTACACTGCGGCAGGGATTTATAGGACCAACAAGGAAGAAGTATTAATTAAAACAACAAGCCGACCAGTTTTGAGGATATAGACCTCCAATCGTTGCGTAATTATTACCACAGGCGAAAGGATTGATATGTAACAAGGTAGGGGCAACAGAAGGAGATTAAAGAAATCAAACAAATGACTGTTCACATATTTATTTGCGTATTTTCCTTTAAAAATCATCGTCGATAACGTAGAACATACCTGATGCTAGTTAAACTATGCATTTCACTCATAACTCTCGCGTGGCACCACCTGTTGATAAAGACAACAAGATCATGTACCCGTCTCATGTACGTACGTTAAGTTGCCTATACTCAGGCGGATCACAGAAGCATCCATTGACTCTATATTTGAACCTGTTCCAAGTAATTCGAGTGAATATATTAAAGAGAACGAAATATAAAGAGGGAAATAAGTAAAAACTCAGCCAGATACATATATATTGCGATGTAGTTATAATAATAATATAATATCGCAATTAGCTCCAAGCGCTCGTAGCGGGAAATAATAGAACAAGTACGTTAAAGCATGGAGCTTTCATGTAACGACAGAATCACAAGGTCGCCAACGCAGGTCATATACATAAGTATACGTCAAACGGAGTATCGCGGTCTCGATGGTTGGCATACATCCGAAAATGTCTGGGATCGATAAAGTGTTGAACCCTGAATAGTAAAATAAGTGACTAAAACAATGTTGTAATGTAACTACGGTACAGCACGTGTTTAATTGTTTCTAAATATAATCGTTGTCGGATATGTGAATAAAATTGTTTCAAGGATCGTTAAAAGTTTATTAACCGCCATGTCTCGGTATGGACCAATCGGACGCACGACTATGCAGTTCCGCTGCTTCGAGTCCTCGAATAATCTATCCACAGACGACGAATGACAACAAAAGAGATTGATAGAGTTTAGGAAGTTAATATACCCACATAGAGATATTTACGAGGAAAAATTAACAACAAAATTTTATCCATCCTTGTTTCGAAGATAAATAAAAGAAAAACCAAGGAAGAATATTGAAGAAAATTTAAAAAAAAAATTAAAAAGATTAAAAAAAAAACACACACAACAAAAAAAAACACAAAAAATACCATTTTATAATAGTGGTGAAAGTGTCGGGGAATATGAAGAGAAGAAATGCCGAGTGCGGCAAGCTTCGGAGGCCCTTGAAACGAAACAAAATTACCGAAGGAATTTACGGAAGGTAAATTTCTGGTCGCCATATGTGTGCATCACAATGGCTGATCTTAAAAATAACCAAAAACCTTCATGTCTATATAACCGTCTTATATTTTGCCCATTCCTTTACCCCTTACCTCCTCTTCGACCACGTAATCCTAAAAGCGTTAAATCCAAGATCAGGAATTTCTGTTTGTCAAAGAAAGAAAAAAAAAAAACACTTTACATCAGTCAAATCATCTGGCAGAATCCTTCGATCAGTTATTGTATTAAAAAAAAAACAACAACAACAAGCAAAAAAAACAAACAGATTTCCCATTTTCAGTACGCTGCTTTATTTGAAGTTTCTGCTGCTATGGGCGATGGTCATATTGGCAGACTTCATCCTAGAGTTCAGATTTGAATTTCTCTGGCCATTCTGGCTTCTTCTTCGAAGTGTTTACGATTCATTCAAGTACCAAGGCTTGGTAAGTGCATAAAATAAATTTCGGTGAAATGAAATCAGGCACGCAACTGTTTCGAAGATTAATAGATGAAATTTTCGTCGACTAATCTAGTCTTGACTTTACAGGCCTTTTCAGTATTTTTTATCTGCATTGCCCTGACGTCAGACATGATTTGTTTCTTCTTCATACCTGTACACTGGCTATTCTTTGCTGCCAGCACGTATGTTTGGGTCCAATACGTCTGGCACACAGGTAGGTCGGAGTTTTTTAATATAACAATGTTATCCCCCAGGTTGGTAGAAGCCTAAAGAAGAGTTTGAAAAATTCGATTCAGAATTTGGTCAAAGAAAAAAAACAGAAAATCTATCATCTGGTATTGTAATGTTTGGTAATAATAGCCCGAACGTTACAGAGAACATGTTTTCCCAATTTGGAAAGTGAAAGTTAGCCACAACCCTGATTACGCAAGACTAGTAACAAGCTGGTAAATTGAATCCGTGTTTTATCCCCTTAGATAAAGGCGTTTGTCTGCCAACGGTAATGCTGTGGCTCCTGTTTCTCTACATAGAGGCAGCGGTTCGGTTGCGTGATTTGCGACACATGCCATTTCATCTGGACCTCTGTAGGCCCTTTGCTGCACATTGGTATTATTCAGTTAGATTAACTCATAATAACAATGATCACAATCCACACAATTCATGTAACAACAATTAACACAATTCACATAATAACAACGATCACAATCCACATAGTAACAATGATCACAATCCACATACGGTCTTCTCATACCTGAGATGATATTGATTGTTTCGTTTTATTCAGCATCGGCTATCCTGTGGTCACACTAGGCTTTGGTTTCAAAAGCTACGTTGGCTACAGAATGAGACAGGTGAGAAATTTTCCCACCGATAATAGAAACTGTGCAGAATTTTTACATCATATTTTCTATTTTCTAAATTTTTTTTTTTCTTTTATTCATTATTTCTTTTGATTTCAGAGAAAACAGAAAGACGTAGCTAAGGAAAACGAGTTTTACCTACAGCTACTGCAGCAAGCACTGCCCGTCGAACAGCAGGCTGCTACTATGCAGCAGCTGCAACCACAGGTCCAGTTACAAACACAGTTAGCCTCTGCTCCGCAGGAACAGCACACAAAGTCACAGTTGCACAGGCCAAATCCGCAGTACAACACAAGTCCCGAGAAGAGTAGAGGTAGTTTACAATCACAGAGTGGCTACAAGCCTGAATAATGTCACTTTGAAAAACTAGGAATATAGATTCTCACTGCTTATAATATCACTGATGATCTACAAAGATTTATATATTTTTATGTCATACCCTGTGGCGACGGTCAATTCCAAACATATTCAATTCATTTAGTCATCTTTCGGGATTATTTCAAGATTAGTATTGAAATAATTCTGAAATATGCCAGAAAATTACTGAATGAATTGAATGTGTCTAGACTTTACCGTTACGACAAGAGATGAAGTAAACTCCCTTGAAGATATGACAATTGTTTTAGGTGGTTGTAACAACACAACAACCGAATCTAGCATACAAAACGGGGGATTACACAGTGGAGCGCAAATTGTCTCACAGGCACAAACATCTGCGACAAAAAACAGCCACAGAAAGTCTCTTGACAAAGGGGATAACAAGCAGGATGAACAACAGAACAAACAAAGCTCAACAAATATATCACAGAATGATAAAATTGAGAAGAGGTTTGCACACAGCAATGGAACCACAGTGCCTCAAAACGAGCTACAATTTATTGAGAGGATTGGGTGAGTGGTAGGAATTTAGAAGTCTCTGTTTTTTCTCACTAGTTCCGTTCCATCTGACCATTTAATGTCTTTAATCGCAGCTCCGTTAACGATTTTGATGTAAACGAGGTCGAAAAGGATAAATCTGTGAAAGGTGGTGGCTCTGCACACACCTCTGTAAAAATACAATCCAACGGATCTGCCGGAGGGAAGTGGAACAACGTAAAGGACAGCCGAGACTCTACGACTACTGTAAACGGGCAGCGAGAGCGAAAGGGTAGACAAGTTAAACCCACCGTTGACACAGCGGCAGAGCAACAAAAACAACAGGACGAGTATTGCCAGAGGTTTGTGGTTTTCGAGGATCCTAAATGGTTTGAGAATCGGTAAACTGTTTTTAGAAATTTTGAAGCTCCCATTCTCTCATCTATCTCATGTTTTGCTGTATGTTAACGAAACTTCGACTTTGGGGAATTATGTGAATTTACGTGCCTCTGAAATAGAACAAAGAGTGCAATTTATCAACTTCTTAATGTCGATGAAATAGGTTACTGGTGTGTCGCAGGCTCGAGGCAGACGTCAAAAGACTCAAATCCGACCTACAATCGAGTCGGCAAGTCGAACAGGAGCTGCGCTTACAAGTCAGCACGTTAGTCACAGGCGATCGTCAGGCCAAGGGTGATATTCAGCAGTTGCAACACGACAATGATCAGCTGCAGAATAAGTGAGGACAGAGAACAGTTCCTAAAAAGCCTTTTACTTCATTGGGAACAAAGTCATGCATCAAAAAGTGCCCTAATATTATATAATCAGTCCTACTAATTTTTTTTTTTTCAAATCACTGCTACGCTGAGAACCGATATTCTATCAACTCTGTTTCTCCGCAGATATAATTAGAAATTATTTTAGATTTTATGGAACTTTGTGGATCAAGCCTGCAAAACGAAAGTAGTCGTCGCATCATTCATTGAAACTCTTTGAAATTTTGAGAAAATATTCCAGAATTATGTAATTTTGGAGAAAACCAATCATATATAGAATATTTCCTACGAATTTGATGAAGTTTTGATTAACGTTGCACCCCGTATCTTACGACAACCACTTTTTCTTTGGTGCAATAAATCTATACAAGCCAAAGCTCCATAAAATCTGAAATAATTTTCATAACGATGTCTCAAAGTGCTATCAGCTGTAAATAGATTGAGTCAATGGAATCGTTCTTCAGAGTGTAGCGGTGATTTGTAAAAAATTATTTCCAACGTATACTGAACCCCGTGAATGAAGTTATCACAGGCTTTTTGTACCATGTCTCATCTCTTCTTGTTTCGAAAATTTCAAATAAACATTTATCAACATTTATAGATTACACGGGCTGGTAACGGCGCGTCAATTAGATAAACAGTCCATGTCGTCTCTGGAGAGACGAATAACTGAAGAAAGAAGACAGCGGAGTACTTGCGAGGCTTCTTTGGCTGCCGAAAGACGAGCACGTCGCGCAGCAGAGGAAGCTCGGAGTTCTATTCCGCCGCCTCCGCCTCCTGTGAGACAGGAGTGTACCGATGCTTGTAAATCTCGAAGAGCACAAATGGAGCAGGATATTAAAAACCTGCGCAGAGAACTGAAGACAAAAGATGAGAGGTACGTATTTGTTGTAAATTGCCAACGTTTTGAAAATGTAGGATCAAAAAATATCATTGAATTGATTCTCATTTTCTTCAAAACTTTTTTTCATCAATCTTTGAATAACAGGTACATAGCCATTGAGAAGGATGTTTCACGGTGTAAGGAAAGCCACGGCGAGACTGAAATCCTTTTAGGAGCACTTAGTGCTCTTCAGGACAAAAACACTCACTTGGAAAACAGCCTCAGCGCAGAAACTAGGATAAAACTTGACCTTTTCTCTGCGCTTGGCGAGGCAAAACGTCAACTTGAGATCAGAGAAAGTTAGTATATCACAAATACGGGTAAATGTATGAAGTTTGTCAAATTTTTTTTTCATGCTTTATATTTTATAGGTCTGATAAGGTCTCAGGAGAAGGAAATCGAGACGTTAAAAGCGAAGATTGCACAAGATTTAGCGGTTATGCCTCAAGATTCGTTCGGCCCTGGGCCAGCTTCCAGTTCTACGACGTCGATGCTGCGCTTGAACAACGAAGTTAGAGTTGGAGGTAATAATATGCGTGGGAATGAAAATCCCTGTCCGGGCTGCACCGTATCCAACCTGGATCCAAACGCTACAGCATATACGCCCAAAGGTTCTTTGGTCGCGTCCACAGAGGCTTAAAGAGTCTTTTTTCTTACTCTTCCTCAAATCAAAGCCCCCACAAAGCCAGAATTCAATATAAAGACTTGACTAGCCAATATCAAACGTGTTTCAGTCTCAATTCCCGAAAAAGAAAAAAGAAAAGAAAATTTGATAAACTTTAAAAATAGTCAACTCAGAGAGTTAATCATTTAGTTTATTGTTTTGAAATGAGCCTGATGCATTATGTGAAGACTAAGCGAGTACATGCTTGATATTCGAATCAAAAAATTGCCTCTAAAGTACACAGTGCTTAAATACGCTGCGAAAGTGTTCTAAAGAGGATAAAGTATCTTGTCGAAGGTAAAGCTTCGGTGGCTTTAGTATCTGTACAATTAAACAAAGATAAAAAAAAAATACTAGAAGAAAAATTTATTGATTCAAGAAATTAAAAGCATTGGAAAGAAATGATAGCGTTTATTCATTATCGAGGTAAAAGAAAAGTAGCTTAAAAGAAAAAAAAGGGGGAGAATTTTACTTTGAACCTTCTTGCAGCGTATTGATAATCTTTTAATGGCTTGTGAGGACGTTGACTCTGACTTAAGTCGTAACCTGAAGCTAGTCGACCCTAAAAAATGTATTTAATGTCATCAGTAAAAGTAAGCCATTCAAATCACACGATCATCATCAATTAAAAAATGAAAGAAACAAATACCCCATAGAAACTATCTACGTGCAGTTTGTTGCTATCTGTTTGAAGAAGCATTACATGATAAGAATTGACGTTGGTAGGTGAAATTGAAATTGAAATTGAAGTTGAAATTAAAATTAAAATTAAAATAATGGGGCACTGAATTTACTCCTTTTTATCGTTGGAATAGAATATCATTTCGTTAGCTTGATATTTTCAAACTTTAGCATCTACGTCGATATTTGATTATATATATATATATATATTTTATCGTTGTTTAATTTTCGACGCTCGTTGTTTCGTCTAAAAATAACAGAAATAATTTTTAAAAAAAAGAAGAAAAAAATAAAAATAAAAATCTGTAATAATTCGTTGATTATTTATTTGGCAGATTATTTATCGGCTGTTATTATTGTAATATCTTACGTGAACCGGGTATCTAAAATTGTCACAAATACGAGAAACGTTTAATAATGTGGTTTACTAATTTCTATCTATCTATCTATCTATTCATTCTGTTAGATCGGTTTTGCTCTAAAGCATTCTAAATACTGTATATGTAAATGGAAAGCCAGTTTGGATATCATAGCACCCATTATCATAATACATTCATACACTATATAAACATTATCTCATTTTGTATATATAAAAGCACTCTCATTGAAAAAATTTCTTCATTTCTTCATTATTTATTTCTTATTATTATGATTTTTCTTTTTCTTTTTTTATTTTTTCTTTTTTTTTTTCTTAAACAGCCAAAAGTGTTTGGGGAGGATATAATATCGATACATACTACATCATTTACCCTACTGTTGTGGACACAAATTTTCATTACTATAATTATCTATATATATATTTATATACCACTTAGCTACCCTATACAGACACATCTTCGATTTACCATATTATCATTAATTGATGCTGAATTTAATTTAATTTATTAGAAAAAAAAAAGAAGAAAAGGACATGAAAAAATAAAATGAGAGAATAAATTAATGAAATATTTTCATTTATCGATAAAGTTTTTTTTTTTGCCATTAGTATAGCAAAAAACGTATCGAAGTGATCCACTTATCGAGAAATCTTCATAATAATTCAAAATAACAATTGACTGATGATTATAGCTATTTTAATATTATTAATAAGATTAAGCTGCTTTAATTAATTTCTTTGATGATTATGTTGTGATTATTAATTTTTTTTTTTTTCTTTTTTTCTTTCTTCTTCTTGGAAAAGGGTGTATTAAAATTTGTGTTCACATTTGTACAGATCTTTACAATTGGTCAGAGTGTAATGGGTCAACTTACGTTAGGCCTGAACCAGAAACCTCCTTTCACGCTTAGATTACGTCATGCTTAGTGCCACGCTTCCCTTTCACTGTTGGACCAGAGTTGATTAGAGAACGAATCAGAGAGGTCTCTAGAGAGGAACTGAACACTTCAGAGAAGCTTTTACATAGCCTTTTACAGATATGCGCTATTATATAATACAGATATATGAAAAAAAAAAAAAAAATTACAATACTACATTATTATTATTATTATTGCCAAATGAAATGATAAGGAAAACGAGAGAAAATAAAAAAACTAAAACAATTCATATGAAAGTGATAATGATAATGATAATGAAAATGAAAATGAAAATGAAAATCCAGATGCCTATTTTAATAATTTCATATGTATATCCATTGTCCAGTGGTATAATTTACCCGATGTACATACATACATACATACATACATGCATGCATACATACATACGTACATACATGTATAGGAGATATATTTGATGAAAATTTCAAAATCATACATAAAATAGAAGGAATAATAATAATAATAATAATAATAATAATAATAATAATAATAATAATAATAAAAAGAATTGGGCATTTGCACGTCGCATTAAACGAGCCACGGACAGAAAGGTTGTTGCGATTCATGAATTAAGTCTCTCCTAGTTTGTCTTTTCAATATTATTTTGTGTTATTAAGTTCAATTGTAAGATCTAAGACTGACTGACTGACTTATCGTGGCGAAACGCTAGTTTATTTAAGAAATGAACAAACCTTTTAGTCTTATTATTATTATTTTATTTTATTTTTAATTTAATTATTGTAATATTTAAATTACGTTTAACACAGAGACGTACACGTACGTGTGTTCTCTTCTCTTCTCTTCTCTTCTCTTCTGTTGTTTCCCTCAAATATACCTAATACCTATATACCTATACCCATAAAAATTCATAGAGAGAAGAATCGCAGGCAATACTCTATACTATAGTTAATATCATAAATCGAAATAATTATTGATTAAACTGATTATCTATCGCTCCTAGTTCCCAGTCAATAATTTTACGTATAATTTTCTGACTACTGAAAAAATACGTTTAAAAAAAAAAAGTACTTAACTTTATTATTATTATTATTTTTTTAATTTTTTTTTTTTTTCCTCTCTTTTTTTTACGCTCATTCAGACGTATGCTTCCTAATTTATTTCGCGATTTTTAAAACGCGTTAGCACAAATTGCTTCCCTTATACAACTATAATATAGTAATTACCTATATTAAAAGATCTTAGATCAAAGTTTCAGAAATTTATTCAATTTTGTTACAAAAGTTTTTTTTTCATAGTTTTTTTCATTTTTTTCCAAAGTTCCTTAAAAGTATATATATATATATAAATATATATATATATTTTTTTTTTTTTTTAGAGAGAGTAATAGTAAATAGTTAAACGTTTGACAAATTTCGTTTTTTTTTTCCATGATACCCTCTGACTGTGTTAATTATTGATGTTTGATTATTCGAATGATAAAAACGGAAACAGAATAGAAAAAGAAAAAAAGAAAAAAGAAACGAAAATAGTGTGATACTTGTTTGTCATTGTACTGACTAAAATTTTAATGCGCTTCCAACATTTAATTACGTACTTATTTACTTATATACTTATACCTATACTTATACTTAATTATTAATTAATTAATTAATTAATTAATTAATTCTCGTTACTTTTAATTATATATTAATTAAGAATTAGGATATAATTATTTGATAAAATAGCTGAAAACGCTGTTTGCTGACTTTTTTTTTAAATTATATTATTTTTTTCTTTTTGTTCTTTTAATTAAAACAGCAAATCGATCTCACAGCAAATTGTGGCTGTGCGTGGTGCAAATGCCCCCTCCCCCCGGTCCCTCTTCATCCTTCCCTCCCTAAGTATAAAACTAATTTATTGTCATGCGATCAACACGGTGCACTTAGTGACTACACTTTAATAGTGTAATATAACTTGAATACAATTACAAATCCCAGATACATATACCTATATGATCTTGAGAAGAACTTAACTAACTCGTACTATAGTATAGTATCAAAATTGGCGATACTATAATAATCTTGGGACAGTTTGCACAAATTTCTAATAGTTTTTTTTTTTTTTTTTTTCTAATTGAATTTCTTTTAAAATCTTGAAAAGAAAGAGAAAAAGTAAAGAATATGCTTACTTGTTGCGTACAACGCTTATGAGTTATGATCTTTATTCTATACTAGTATATAATACTTCATGGGATTGCATGGAGTGCAATTTCAAATTGTAATGTTCAATAATTCATAATATAGTTATAAATGCGCGGTGTGTTTAGAAAACATCTTTTTTTTTCTTTTTTTCTTTTTTTTTTTTTTTTATCAGTGCCCTAAACGATAAACATACACATATATTTGTTAATAATGTTTGTAATATGTACACTTCTTGCTCTTGGAAGGCTAATATTGAAAATTGCAGTCGGAAAGACGAAAAAAAAAAACACAAAAAAAAAAGAATAATAATAATAATAATAATAATAATAATAAAAACAAAAACAAAAAAAAAATATACGAATGAACTAAAATGAAAATTTCGATAAAACGTGAAAGTACAAAATAT
This sequence comes from Tenthredo notha, assembly GCA_914767705.2. Taxonomy (NCBI): domain Eukaryota; kingdom Metazoa; phylum Arthropoda; class Insecta; order Hymenoptera; family Tenthredinidae; genus Tenthredo; species Tenthredo notha. The sequence goes on from OU611916.1 coordinate 5,574,440, forward strand.
GTAAAAGAAATAGGACACATCACATTAATATTTAAATAATAATATTTTGTTATTTAGAACAGGCAGAAATTTGTTATAAAGAAATCAAATTTATTAGCGTTTATTTTATTTTTATTTTTTCTTCTTCTTTTTCCTTTTTTTCTTCTATAATACTTAGTTCTGATTGAAAATTGAACATTGATCGGTAACCAATTCTATTAAATAAATATACATATATACAGATTAGATTATTTTGTATTGGTATTAACTGATCTTTCTTATCAAATAATTTATTTATTTATTTATTTACTATTACATAATTCGCTGATGATTCAAATATCTTTATTGTGGATTTATTACTCTGAATAGATTCTCAATATATTCTAAACTTACGTACAAATTGTTATTATTTTTTCTTTTTTTTTTTTTTTTTACCGCGCAATATAGTTATCAATAATATTGGTACTGATCAATTTTTAACTTATCATTCAAACGAATATTCATTATTTGCTATTTGAAAATTGATATAATATGTAATTGTGTATAAAAAAAAAAAAAAAAAAAAACGAAAAATGTTTTTCTTTTTGTTTTTTTCTTTTTTTTTCTTTGTTTTTCCCCCTTTCTCTTTGTATAAAACAACAAACCTTCTTCAATTTCTTTCAATCACAATATCGTTCTGATGAATGAGAGAAGAAAAAAAAAAAAAACAAATTGTTACTAGTTGATTCTGTATTTGAAATCAAAGAAAAAAACAAAACAAACCAAAAAGAAAAAACAGAAATGGACAGATAGGAATAATTGGCAAGATAAGAAAAACTATGAAAAAAAAAACAAATTAATGAAAAAGAAGAAGAAAAAAAAAAGGAAATCCACGCATAAAAATTGATATTATAATTATATAATATCAAATATTGTTTGCACAGTTACTTTGTTCTGCATTTGTTGTTATCTGTGGATGGTCTCGATGTTAATGTTTAGTAAATCCTGACCCTGGATGGATGTGTAATTATATATGCTGCTTCTTAAATGATGAAAAGATATTGACAAATAAATTATGATTGCATGTCAATGAAACTATGAATACATATGTATCAGCGTACACGCGTGGTGGTAAAATAGAACCGGCATACAAAAAGAAAAAAAAAATTTCTATACAATTCTGAAACAGAAAAAAAATAAAATAAATAACAACATATACCTAATATACATATACATGATAAACTGAGGAAGAACAATAAAAATTTTAAAGTTGAAAATTACTTGGGTAATTGTGCGAAGGCTTTATAATCATAAGTAAAGAGGGAGGCTTGAAACTTAGAAGAAAAAAACAACAACAAATCAATCGATGAGTTATGTATTTACGCTGATTTGAATAATCGCAACAATATTCATTTCATTTCATTTGATATAAATAAATTGGAGTTTCTTTAACAATCCATTATCGTTGGATAAGTTAATAAATAGTACTGAGAGAAATAATATTGATATCTCAGATTTATAGTGTCCTTTCATTGAAAAACAAAAAAGAAAACAAAAAAACACCCTGTGTAACGTGGTCCGATGCGATTATTAAGTATAGATATTGTATGTATAGGTAGTTGCCATCCGAGAAACTTGATTGCCATGGTATAATAATATGATAATATTATACATAGGTATATGAACATGTGGAGGAGAAAAAGGAAACAAAAAAACAAAAAAAAAATAACAAAAACAAAAAAAAAAACTACAAGCAATATACATGAAGGAAAAAAAAAATGGGGATTGAAGCAACGTATTTGCAAAATAATCACAAATCGTCTATGGACGTTGAAGAGTTTGGGAGAAATTTCAAATTTACCTACACTATTTTCTAACGCACTTAGGTCGTACATCGGCTGAACACAGAGACTCTTTGCCCGAAGATTTAATGTATAAAAAAAAAAAAATACGTAGAGATGACAGAATATGTACACCCGAATAAAATATCTACGTAAATTATGTATTAACAGAATTTTAGATACATAAAAATATGAAAGAAAAAAAAAAAAAAATGAAATAAAAAAATATGCGTGCGTGGGATAAGCATAATTATTTTTTTCATCTTTTGGAGTTATTCTGCTCTCTATGTGTGTCAAGTCATTTAAAATGAAATAAAAATAATTGAAAAAAAAATAAAAAAAAATAAATTAACACTGAATTCACCTGATTACTACTACAATACAATTCCCAAAGATATATTAATTATAACTTATACAAAGTATTAATTAATTAATATATTTTCAACCTTTCGAATTATTCCTCTTGTTCTACTTAGGGGCTGGTGTTTATTACACAAAATATATCAAAGTATAAATTTATCTTTATTTATCTTTATTAATCTTTATATATATATGACTAATATAGAAAGTAATATTCTGAATAACATAGTATAAAGGCACACGCTGGTAGAGTTATAAATGATTCAAAGCTAAGAACATGCATGACTGGAGTATCCCTTCTTTATCGTAAATACATATTTCATTCATACATACATACATCCAACGCAATAGACTAAGTATTTTTTTTTTTTTAATAAGAAAACAAAAAAACTTCATAGATAAAACTATATAGTATACCTAAATAATATAACAAATTTAGAAAATATAATTTTGAATAGTTTTTTTTTTTTTTTATCACAATTATAATTTAGTAAACATTGACAATAACATTATCAAAAGTTATTTTTAATTCTACAACTGTGTAGAGCTCAATGTTTTGTTACCGTATTGATTTTTGATTTGGTATATAGCCCAAGCATTCATAATTTTCAGATCGATTATTATTATACATAAGTACTTATTTTGAAGAATCAAGTACTAATCTTGTCTCTTTCATAAATTTGTCATGTGATTTTCACCACTCAGGTTTATCATTTGATTTCAATTTTTTTGCTTTTATAGAAGGTGCGTCATATCTCATCGATACTTAGTTCCGGCCTTTTGGATCTTACTAATCCAAAGAAGCTAGTTCTGTAATTCTATCATATATAATCTTCCCGACGTTGACTACACGCTGTTCAGGATCAAGATCTGTAAAAAAAGAAGTTTTTTTTTTTTTTTGTTAAAACAAGCAAAAAAAAAAGAAAAAAATACCTCAGTACTGAAAAAAAAAATCACCTTCGTAGTAAACCAGTTCGCACAAATCTCTGACCTCTGGTTTGCTTCTGATAATATGACGCAGAGTTCTGTAAAATGATCCTGCAATGTCGATTTTATATTCATTGTACGAGGCTGTAAAAAGAAAAAAAAAATAAGATCAATTTTATTCGGTCACTGTACACCATAAAAATTAATCATATTTAATGAAAACACTTACTCGAGTCTTTTCCGGAGTGTTCCAAAACTTCGAAAAACGTAAGCAGCGGTGTTGCGCCTTCAGTTATCACGTATACTGGTTCATTTTTTTTACCCCATCCCCCTGGGTGAATTCTGTAAATAGTGTTATGATACGTACGCTCCTTTGTACCAGCTCGAGTTTTAACCACAGACTCCAGCGCCTAGTATAGTGTTAACGCATCTTTCATGAGAAATATGTTATCATTTTTATTGCCGTGAATGGGGACGTGGAATGAATGAGCTTGATGTCTATTTCTTGGAATTTAAATCTTGAACGCACATTACGCAGCTCCTACATTATTCATTATAAAGTAATGCGATCCAGGGAATGCAAATGGGATCATTCCCAATCTAAAGATTATATTGTCGAAGTGTGACTCTTCGTACATGTATCAAAGATCTGTGTACTAATTAAATATGTATCAACTCAATTGCCGTTATCAAAATCAGAACATATAAATATTTATAGACTTCAAGGTGCGTTCATTCCCTTAATTACTTACTGATACCATCTCTAGCCAGTTATTACTGGCTTCTTTTAGATCTGGCGGTATACGTAGTGAGTTGGGTATCAGTATGAAGATTTTCTTGACAGGAATTGGCACACCGTGTCTAGCTTCATACACTTTAATGTTCTCAAGCAAGCCTGATGGTAATTGAAAAAAAATAAATAAAGGAAGATAGAAATAATCATAATAATTAGTAAGTCTCGTAGTATTGAAGGAATTTTTTTTTTCTGTTAAAAAGAAAAACGTTAAAAAAATGTATATTCCAAACGAATCTCTGTTGCTACCTTTACTTTCATCACCACGAGCAGGAAGAACTATGTTCAAATATCCGTAGTAGTAGCTGTAAGCCATACCACTTCCGTAATCCATACCCTTTATCTCTGATAGTTTCAAGGATGTGTCCAGCCTACTTTCATTCTATAAAATATATCCTATACTATTATCAGTTTTACCTTTTTTACTATGACTTATGATAAATCATTGTAATTATAAAATATTGTGGTTGAAAAAAATTCACTCACTACATTGATCAAATGTGTTATGAGTAGCGAAGAGATCAACGAAAAGACGTAAGGTTCTGGACTAAAACTCAAAAGATAGCTCGAGGGGCTTCCAACGTCAAGAATCATACCCTACAGAGTTATAAAACATTTATCAATCGATTTTGCTCAAAAATGATGATCAGACTCGTTAAGATCATCTGATAAAAATTATAAATTGAACCAAAGGCTCAAAAGTTTAGTTTTTATTGTTAGTCAGTGATATTCGACTTTTTTAAGACCTAGTTAACGAACTAAATCAGACTTTACAACGAATAATGCGACGCAGACGACTGTGACGATGATAGTTATCGTATTGCACTGAAGAGCAGCTTTCAAGACTTCTGCAATACTGCCGTTATATCTTGACTGGAGATGTTGAAAGTCTTCGACAAGGTAACAGATTCTTAATAAATAAGAAAATGTTACGATCACCAATATGTTGCTGGCTAAACAATACCCTTGAAAAATAAAAGCAAATTCATTCAAATCAATTCTTATGTCCGTAGTTGTTATTCTCGTATATTTTGTTTTACAATTTATCCAAGCTGCTGGTGTTACTTACAGCTGTATTTCACCGCATCTATTAACTCGCGATTCCTCATTGCCAAATATACGCATACTATTGAAAAAAAAAAAAAGTTTGATGAACAGTAATTTACAAGGATTCAGTATCTTTTATCATTTTTTGATAATGTACGATGTTTTTTTTTTTTTCACAAATTTTATACAGCTTATATCACTCACCTGCCCAGAGCGATATTGCTAATATAATCTGCAAGATTAGAGCTGTGCTGCCACGATCTGCGGGTATGTTTTTTGGGTAGAGCAAACCACCTCCTCTCAATTCTTTGACTACCTGTTATTATTTTTTTCATATTTTTCACATTGTATCATGTTTTTTCTTTCTGATTTTGCATTTCGGTTTTAACAAATTCTTACGTTTTCAATTCTTATTTCTATCCTTGTATAATTGAATATTCGGTTCGACTCACCTGTATGGGATAGGTATTGTTACTCATCGCAATTTGTCGTTAACTAAATATCTCATATAAGTGTATAAATTTAATTCTATTGTAGTACTCGACGTTTGAAGTGGAGAGATTATACGCTAGTATTGCAATATACGCTGTAAAAAAAAACGTAAGTAAGATTTTTTTCTCGTCGAATGACGTATTTTGAACGGATAGTGTTCGGGGCTGCTTTGAAAAAAAAAAAAAAATTTACATCGTCGCTGCATCTGCGCATATTCATGTGTGTAAACGCTTTGCCTTATAAGCGAGTTATGACACATACTTGCCTTTGCTCTGTCATAAACAAAGTAATAACGCTATAATATAAACTAGTTGGAGTTTGAAGCTCTCAGACGTAAAACGCATATGGGAGTTGGGATATAACCACGGAGATTGGAATTCGCTGTAGCGATAGGCGTGGCGTGACTCTAGCGATTATCTTTTCTTCTTTCTCTTTTCTACTCTTGAACTCAAGGTTAAACTCCATACCAAGGACATTTGGTACCCAACGATCACGGACGACGACCTAACCGCAGAAATAATACGAGATTATAAAATTGATTACTTGAAAATAGCTCTGATAACATATATTGAAAAAATAAAAATAAAGAATATAGAAGAGGAAAAATGTCCGCTCATAGTAAGAAGAATAAAGGTAAAATCGTAGATCGTAAAAAGCGACAGTCCGTTGGAAAAGAAGAAAAGTATCGTCAAGAAGGTGACAGGTCCGATACCGAAGATGTTTCAGGTTAGAAACTACTTACTTTTGTATTAAACAGTATCATATACGGTTAAAATTGAACGGGTTCAAAGAACCATTACAGGATCCGGCACTATACATACAAGAAAAAAATTCAATCATTTTTCCCCTCAAATGTTACTGTCTACGAGATAAACTCACTAATATTTAAGATATTAGAATTTCAAGCTTTTCTTTGGACCAGACTAAATGCATACCTATCATTATACATGTCTTCGAATATGTATTTTCTCTGTATTACATAAACAATCGATAAAATCTAGAAATGTTTGTAAAATTTACAGACGAGGAAAAATTCGTCATTCCCTTCCCTGTTGCTATGTGGGACCTAGAACATTGCGATCCAAAAAAATGTTCTGGTAGAAAACTTGCTAGACATGGTCTAATACAAACTTTAAGACTTGGGGCAAGATTTCCTGGACTGGTTTTGACGCCAGTTGGTAAGAAGGTATTTTACCACTGTGTTATTACTGTTTCAAACCACCTTTCAACCAACTAAACAAAACATAACAATGAATGCAGTTATTCATTTCCATTAACTGTTATTAGAAAAAAAAATTTATACTATGCATATTGTTTCTAACTTTATTTCTTTTCTTTTGATCTAACGTCTAATTATATCCCCCCCTCCCCTGCCTTGTATACTACCTTGTAATAATGAATGTTTAAACACAGCCCACATACTCAGCTGAAGAAATATTTGTCAATTCTATACCTTGAGAATGTTCATTGATTGATAAAAGTGTTAATACTTTTTACATTTTATATTATCACAGTGTGTAAGCCCAGCGGACAAAGATACTGTCGGTGAGCACGGTTGTGCAGTGGTTGACTGTAGTTGGTCAAGATTGGACGATACCCCATTTGCAAAAATGAGAACACCGTATCCTAGACTATTGCCATTTCTAGTCGCAGCTAATCCAATAAATTATGGAAAGCCGTGTCAGTTGAGTTGCGTCGAAGCCATAGCGGCGACATTGATTATAACTGGTTTTCCTGAGGAGGCAGCACACTATCTTGGAAAATTTTCATGGGGTCATTCTTTCATGGAATTAAACTCTGAACTTTTAGAAAAATATGCCATGTGTAAGGACAGCCAGGAAGTTATTGACGCACAGAATAAATTTCTGGCAGATGCTAGACAAGAGAGATTCCTTAGGAGATGTAAGCCCTTTTGTAATAAGATGCTCAACTTTTTCCTGAAACATTAAGATTGTCCGAAGTATTCTATATTTTTTTTTTCCATTAAATGCTTTCAATTTTAGCTGAGCCAGATCTTCCACCTCGCGACAGCGACTCTGAAGAGGAAGAGGTAGAGGAAGAGGAAGAGGAAGAGGAAGAGGAACAGGAAGAGGAACAGGAAGAGGAAGAGAAAGAAGAAAAAGAAGAAAAAAAAGCAGAAGAAGAAAAGGAAAATCCCGAGCCTGTTGAAAAATCGAATTTATTAGTAGAAGAAAAATAAGCAGAGTCGATTATGCAAATGAGATATAATAAGAATGAAAATAATTTATAATAAATAATATCTGGTAATACGTTGAACGTATTTAATCAGCTTTTGCGAAGATAGAGGCGGTAATTGAATCTCGATTGCGCTATATTATATTTTATGAGTTGAAGAATCGTTGTTTAAGTGATTAGATTGCGAATTGTATTCGGTAGCTAATGTGTGTCTGTAGAGTTGAATCATCGAATTATATCGTGTATATTTATTACAAGATACTAGTTTCTCTTTAAGGGGATATACGCGGCTTAGAGTCTAGAAATATTCATATATTTTAAATAATAAATAAATGAATGAATGAATATATTCAATATGTTTAGATTTTTACTGTTATCACAGGGTACAACGTCATATTTATTCATATTTGTAGCCCGCAAGGTGCGTATACCCTCTTAACTCAACCCTAGTTGATGTATTCGCTATTCATCCCTTTTCTATAGCATCTGATCCTAACAGAGCTTTGATAAACACGGGCCTTATGGTATTGTACTGCGTTTATAAAGAAAAAGAAAAAAAAAAAAAACTGGCTAAAAATGTCGCAAAGGTGTTAAAATCGAGCTTTCAGACATCGCGAGAATTCAGTTCTATGAAATCTGAAAAAAGTACAAAAAATAAAAATAAAAATATATATCAGGATCGAAAATGTAATAAGAGAAGAAGAACATTTGAATATCAAATTTCAGCCCCATGCAGCGTTGCGAAATAAATATATTTCATTCTGCGCAATCTCGGGGTTGGGCGAGGTCTCAGGCTAGAAGGGTAGAAAATTAAAGTTTCTCGGCTTTTAAGCTCGAGGAATAAACGCCTTTAGCACCTTACCACGCACGCAGAACGCGCACGCATCGCATTAAAGAGCGTGTTGCACGCAATCGCGCGAATCAATAGTATACATACAATAATATCAGTACGTTCTTCGACCTCTCAACAACCACACCTTTGAAGCCGCGTAATTCTTTCGTCTATAATAGTTACGAATATTTCATTATTATCTAACCTGTGGTGTTAATATTATTACAAAGATAATATATTTAAACAGTAAATATACATAGTATATTATATCATATTGATATAAATAGATAGAGCGAGTTTATTATAAAGGTAAATGTTTAAATGTGATACATAATACATTGCATAGTATGAAATTAGCTAATTGTAAATTCTCAAAGTATCTACACTCTGTTTATTATGACAATATAAATACTCGCGGATACACTATGTTGTACGTCTTTACATATATCGATCTGTATATTTGTATTTAATAAACAGCTATTTTAGCGCATAATCGTCGCGGTTGTAAGTTTCGAATTATCGAACAAAATTCATGTTCAATATACAAGAATATATATATTTCGCGCGCGTAGTTGATTATTCATCACTTTCTCGTTAAAAATCTTCGGATCTTATAACTACAACGTTTACGGTAAACGGATAAATTGACCGGTGAATTCAATTTTCAAAAATTCCGGATTTAAACGAATCAACAAAAGATCGAAATTCGTTTCAATTCAAATTTGGAAACAAAAGATATGCGATTCATATGAATCTATACGTTCTCGCCTTTACTGAGCGATGCCAATTCTATTTTATTATTATTTGCACAAAAATTGTATAATTGATTGTCATTATATTCATTTTTGAGGATATAAATGAATTCATGTCACTTATATGAAACACGCTATAGTTATACAAAAAATTTGGAATTCGTTTCACAGTAAGCACTACTTTGTCTTAAAAGAAGAATTAGTTATCAGGTGAAACCCACCGCCAGTATAAGATGGAAGTTAACGGTCGAGTGGCTCTCGTTACTGGGGCAGCTTCTGGTATTGGTAAAGCGTACGCAGAGGAGCTTCTCAATCACGGAGCCAAGGTGATAGCTTCAAAGATACAAAAATCAAAAAACAAAAAAATAAAACAATGATAAGAAATATCCTATTACGAGAAAAAAAAACGTTTTTTATAGTAAATAGCATGAAACTACTATTAAAGATTATCTACATCAAGTAACGATTTCTAGGTATCGATATGTGACATTAACATTGAGGATGGTGAGAAATTGGTCGAATGTCTTGCTGCTAGACATGGAAAAGATCGCGTTATATTCTGTCCCTGTGATGTAACAGATTACCCACAATTTGAAGGCGAGTAGATGAGCAGATCATAGGCAAATTTATTAACGAATAGGAGATTGAATATCGTGATAATAATCTAAGCGAATTAACTTTGAAAACATATTTTCAGAATCCTTCAGAACCACAATTTCAACCTTTGGCCGCCTTGACATTGTCATAAACAATGCGGGTATCATGAATGACCGGTTCTGGGAACTGGAAGTCGATATCAATCTTGTAAGACCAAAAATTCTTGCAATAAGTTATACTTATGTTTCAACGGCAGAAACAAAGACATGAATAAATCTCTTTTACAGAATGGTGTAATTCGCGGTACGTTGTTGGCACAACGTTTCCTGGGCACAGACCGGGGCGGAAGGGGTGGTATCGTCGTAAACACAGGAAGCAACGTTGGAATTAATCCCTACGTCAGTGTTCCCATATATTCAGCCACAAAGACAGCGATAGTTGGTCTCACACGGGCGTACGGGGTGAGATAATTGATACTGTCTAACAATTTGTTTTTGGAACTTACTGTGTGATTAGATCTTAGAGTTTTACTTCATGATTACAAGTTATTGTCTTGTTAAATCAAGATAATGGAGAAAGAAAATCATATTATAAGATCAATATAAACAGGACGCAGTTCACACTTTTAACATGCATTTTATCAATTCTTAGGACCAATATCACGTCGGATTGACCGGTATTAAAGTAATGGCGCTGTGTCCAAATGTAACAGAAACCCATCTGGTCAGAGACGTCGGTAAACAGTTGTTTTCCACACGTTACGAAGATGCATGGTGTAGAGATACCGCAGCTACAGTACCCCAGAAGTAAGTGTCCCGAGTTTGAGTCCGACTATCACGACTCTGGTGGATAGTCATTAATTGAAAACGTTCATATCTTTTTCAGAGCTGAACATGTGGCCAAAGCATTAATCCATGTGATAAGCGCAGGAAAAAGTGGTAGCGTCTGGCACGTAGAAAATGGCCAGCCTCCGCATCAGCTCACATTTTCTGATCATTAGATATTTCATATTATTTATAATGTAAATCACGCTGATAGCTATCATGAACGTTAATCGTAAGCGCGCATTCTTAAATCACAGTATATATTTCGTCGTTTAAATAATACAAAGATAAATGCTTCGCGAAATTAAGGTATAAATCATACCTTTATAAGTTATCTTTATAGCGGACATATACAATATATTTCATCAATAACTTTCTCCGATCGGTTACAGCTGATGAATTTTATGAAAAAGAAAAAGAAAACAAAAAAAAAAAAACAACAACAACGTATGCTTTTATCTAAGTTTTGCTTATTTTTCTACACAAGACTATCGCATATAGCTTAGAATTCATTACTATAATAGGTACAGGGTTTCAGAAACGAACTGCATTTTTTAGACTGAACTATATATTGTACTACTATATCACATTACGCAATACATACAAGATAGCAATATATCCATATCACGCATCATTTATATATTAAATTATTTTTTACTTCTGGTCAACGTTTTGCTCAAAACAGCTCATATACAGCCGCCTAATTGAATCCAGAAGTGCATTCAATTGCATTATTGTTGAATCACAATTTCATTAGGTATAAGTTAAGTAAAACTGCAGGACGTAATATCAAGCTCGTATATTATAAACATATATATACATATATATTTGTATACTTGGTAGTAATTGGTAATAACATGCGAGACACGTAATTCAATTCACCACTGGATTTTAAAACACATCATATACATGTGTAACGTAACGCTTATTCCTTCTATAATTCTTTTGTACTTTATAATATAACAAAAAATACTTCTCATACGGGATAATTATTGTTCATCAAGAATTAGTAATAATATCCGAATATCAAGTACCATGTATTTCAGACTACAGCAAATCATACCTATAGATAACTAGCGACTGCACTTCTCTCTCAAATGTTATAAACAAATGGAAGCAAAGGGAGAAAACTTTTCCAACTTTTTAACGAAATAATATAACATTAAAATTATACTAATGGAAAATACATTTCCGCATACTAGTCTCTGACTTTATTCCGTCACCAATCCAATGAGCATTATTAATCGATAACTTGAGTTAATCAAAAACCATGCCTATTCCACCGCAAGTTGTAAAGTGCTACAAACACATTGATTCTAAACAGAAAGATTTTATCGATGAGTTACGCCAGCTGGTTTCTATCCAAAATATCAGCTCTGATTCAACTGCACGGAGCAACGTTGACTCTGCTGTAAAGTGGATGAAGACGCGATTAGTTCGCACAGGTTTTAACGTCAAAATACAAGATGTTGGAAGCTATGTACCGAATGGACAAACAACGCTGGTAATTTGAGCAGCCCAGCAATAATCTGGCTCCCGATTTCAATTCATGTTACCGCTTCGATATTAACAGACAAAAACACCAACGGTGATATTAGCGACCCTTGGAAATGACCGGAAGAAGAAATGTCTTCTATATTACTGTCATTTGGATGTGTTCAAAGTAGAATATAGTAAATGGGAATCAGATCCCTTCACTATGAAGGAAAAAGACGGTAAACTTTACGGAAGAGGTACGGCGAAGATGAAAGGCCCGTTACTGTGCTTCCTCCACGCCGTAGATACTTATCAAGCTTTGGGCATAGATCTACCAATAAATATAAAAATGATTTGTGGTGATTAGTGTTCCCCAAGTTCTGAACCAATTCCATCTTGTCTCTGCCGTCTCTATCTTATATAAATTTTTTAACAGAATCGATGAACGAGTGCAAAAGCATTGGAATCGCAGACATGTTGAAGGGTTTAAAGACCGGCTTTCTAACAAACATTGATTGCATGCTGATGACTGATGGCCAATGGATAGGGCCAGCTTACGCCTGTATTTTATATGCATTTAGGGGCGTTTGTTATTTCAATTTGACTATCGAGGGTCTTGCTGAAGACCTGAACAGCGGGGAGTATGGGGGTGTCGTTCACGAGCCATTGCAGGACCTAATTTATATCCTTAATCGTCTGGTTGATCAAAGCGGAGCACTGACGATTCCTGGACTGGATAATGACATGATGCAAGTGACCCCAGAAGAGGAAAAGATTTATTCGCAGCTGAAGGTCGACATGGAAGAATATAGGAGAGATTCTGGAGTAAAGAAACTCATAGGGGATGCGGACCGCTCGCAAACGCTTATGCATGCATGGCGTTATCCCAGTTTCAATTTACATTACGTTGACACTCTCGCGCAGTGCGATTGCCCGGTAAATCTGAAGATCCCGCAGAGAGTTCGTGCTAGATTCTCCATTCGGTATTTCGAGTTCAAGTTTCTCTTTGTTTGATGGGATTAATTGAGAATTAGTAATAACGCACGTTTCTATCGGTTTGGAAAGGATCGTTCCGTATCAAAATCCGGAAAGGGTGTGCGGACTGATTTGTCAACATCTTAACACCGTGCTAAAGGAAAGGAATAGTCCCAACAAAGCTAAACTCAAAATGGAAGAGTCGTCGAGACCGTGGATAGAAGATCATCATCATTGGAATTACCAAGCTGCTAAGACGGCGTCAAAACAGGTTTTAAAAAAATCTTCAACTGCTGTAAATATCTGAAGTTTATTCAACGGTTTTCACAGTATCTTAAGGCAGGATGAGAGTCGATCTCTTGCGTAGAGAACATAGATAATTTACTCAAAAACTCTCATTTGTGTATTTATTGCAATTAAATTTGATAATAATCTACTGAGAGGATACTAATCACTGTACAGGTTTACAAAGATCCAGCAAATTTGGTGCGAGAAGGTAGAGCTTACGGATCTTTGTTGGAGTTTAAGAAAATATTGCCAAAAACAAACATCCTTTTGTTGCCTCTGGTGAATAGCGAAGTAAATATTCACAAAGAAGAAGAAAATATCTCATTGAGATGTTACATAGAAGGTACAAAGTTGATTTCCAGTTATTTTTATAACTTGAGTATTTCTTAACGAGGATTGGATCATAGATTGTTGAATTTATATTGTTGAATAAATTCTTTTCAAGAATAGTAACAATTTATTGAAATAAAATAAGCCAAAAGATAATGGAGAAAATAAATCTTTGATGCATTTAAAAGTCGGTTTAAAAAAGATAAGCGATAAAATGGTGTGTAAAATACATTAAGAGAAAGAATTATTTTCAGAAAACATTGACAATTATAATTGTTAAATATTCTCAAACGATACTAATCTAATCTGTAGTTTATAAGAATAATATGGGATAAAAAATATCTTTTTCTTTTTCTTTTTCCATGGAAAATGTTTTTTGAGGAACAAAATATCCAGTTTTGAAAAGTATCATAGGCATCTATGTTAATATTATTTGATAAATGATAATTCAGTCAGATTACAGAAACACGATATATACTTATACTTAATTTATATACAAGAACCCTTTCGAACTTTCGATAAATCATCCTGAATTTCGTATCACGTTCAGATAAAAACAAATCTTTTTTTTTTTTTAGAAAGACTTGGATGATTATTTTATCAATGAAATTCTCAACTTATAGTATTAAATAATTCTACGTCTCTGTATATTGTCTCTCATTATTAAGTTGCAGAAATATTTGTTCTCCTAACTCGCTGGAGTTCAATTCCTCTGTGTCGTTATTTTCTTCAAAAATATCTTGGACTGTACCGGTGACTTCGGTTTCCCCCAATTCGTTACATTGGAAAATTTCTGTGTTTGATATATTCTCTATGTTTTGGTTATCCTGATCTATAGCCACCTCTTGGTCTTCGTCTCCCCAATCATCCTCGGTAACATTTTCCTTCTGAAAACGTCTTCGCAGTGTTCTTAGCGATGGTAAAGGAAAATTATAGCTCAGCAACTTCTGATAGCATTTTATCCCGCAGCTATTCTTGATGTCCATTGCCGTTAGTAGCGCAGATTCCGAAAATTCGTGCTTTGCATTGTCGATTAGAAGATCTTGAAAGTGGTTCCGCTTTTCATCCGATGCTTTTTGACGTCTTATCGATGTCTGCATGCTTACCATTTTCCTCTTGTATGTATTAGCGTTCTTTTCCGCCCTATCTAAGAACTTTGATGCCTTCTCAAGCTTCCAATTAAGTTCTTTTATCTGATCGTCTCTCTGCTTAAGATTATAGGACAATTTTTTGTTCTGAGATTCTGAGGTGATTTGCTGCATAAGTTTTTTGTTAGCTTCTTTGAGCCTGTTAACTTTGTTGCTTAAATCCATAATGGTCTTCTCTTTTATGTCCGTTTCTCTCTTGCAGTCTGATTCATCCTGTATAGGAATCTGGGATTTCTTTTCCAGCTTATCCTTCAGGACTTGAATCTCCTTGTTTTTATCTTCAAGTTGAAAATTCAAGTTTACTAATTTCGCTTCAAGGCCCTTGTAGATGATCAACTGGTTGGTCAGTTTTCCTATAACTTCTTGTTGGGCGTTAATCTTCTGCTGCATCCCTCTATAGTGATCTTGAGCTTTGTTGAAATGCTTAAGCCGATGAATCGACCGGCTAATTCCGTCTTCTGAATCAAGATCCGCGATTTTTATCCTCCTGATTTCTTCACCCGTTAATTTCCTCTGCTGTATTTTTGACGCAAATTCCTCAGTGTGGATGAATTCTTTATTCCGTTTGAACAAAGTTTCGATATCTGAGCTCTCGTGCTTGACATTGAATGCCTGGTTCCTATTACGTTTTCTATATTGTTGGTCAATTTCCTCCTCGACTATACACCTATCTGCAAAATCCATGCTATCAAAATCGCTGGACATTTCTTCATCAGACTTCAAACTCCCCCTCCCTCGTCCTCCCCGTCTGATAAATCTGCCATCAATCCTGATTAAATCTCTCTCGTTTATTTCTTCAGCCACGACGTACTTCAGAGATGAATTTTCACCTTCTTTACTCTCAGTCTTTAGTTTCATTGAACTTGTCTCCAACCCTTCTATAATTTCGCTAACATCGTCCGCGACCCCGGTTACTTTTATTGTAAACTTTGACTTTTTCGACAAAGAATTGCCCTCATCAAGTGGAAATTTCTTGTTAACCAGCTCTGACTGTTTTCTATAACTGGAATTAGCGCTGCCCGCCTTTGTGATATTCCCTTTTTTTCTTGCCCTAGCAATTCTCAAAATCGAACGATTCACTTTATCCCTTTTAACACTTTGCAATGTTCTTTCTGACAATTCTGCGATAGCTTTCTCTATAGATCTCATAACATCTTCTCTAGTTTTCTTCTGTTGTTTTACAGGGGCGACTCTCGCCTCTCTCTGTCTCAAACTTTCGTTTAAACTGCGGTGTTTCAAATCGCCTGATCCGATGGTTTTCATATCTTCAATTTCTCGATCTATTACTCTGCCGGTAATTTTCGAGGCATCATCTAGTCTCGGAGATAACTTAAGCTCCGGTTTATTCTGGGGGGTGTTATTCTCGCTCAAGCTCCTACTCTCATCTCCACTCTCTGTCCCGAATATAATTTTAACATTGCTTGGAATTTCTTCATCAAATTTTGAGTCCGCTGTCCAAATATTGCACTTAGTGTCTTCTTTCCTCACAACATCCTCTGCTTTTCCATCCACCTCCTTTCTCAAACCCAGACTAGGCCCAGCCCGATCTCTCCTGGTGGTCAGAGTCACCGTGACGTCTTCCCCGTTACAAATTTGTTTCAATTTCTCTTCTATATCGTCGTAATTATCCTGTTCCTTTACATCAACGCCGAGTGAACTTTCGTCCACAACAATCTGTCCAATCTCCTTGTTGTCCTCATCAGCGACAATGATTACGCTTTCATTATTGTGAATCAGTTTACCAATCTCTCTGTTATTCTCGTCTGAAACTATTATTATATTCTCTTTCTCCAGCCCCCTCATATCCTTTTCTGAAACAATGCGATACGCTAACTCATAGTTATTTTTCTTATCCGGTGTAGATTGGTGCTCGACAATACCCGCTGCTATCAAATGGCTACCTGAACTTTTACCGGCGTTAATCTTAGCCGTACTTTCAATCGAAGCGAATCCCACTTCGTATTCGCAATCGTCTAAATATTCCAGGGTGTAAGTGCCGTCATCTTCGTCAGTGTCGTCCTCAGCCATTTCAATGGTCGTAAATCTGACTGTGTTATCGCCACCTTTTACCAATGCGTCAAGATTTTGATTACCGTTTTCTAGCCGTCGTTTTCTCGGCGATTTCCTTGTCGAAGTTTCTTTGAATATAGAAGGTACAGCGTCTCGATTAAGCCGAATCTTTCCAGTCTCTGTTTCTGTCCATTGGTCAGATTCAAAGTGGTCGTGACATAGAAAAGAGTTTTTTGACGGCTCCCAATTGGCGCGACCTACTCTATCCTTCCATTGTTGTCTAAGCAGAGGATCACGGGGAAAACATTTCATGCTGTATCCCTTCTCGCTTCGATTGTTACAACCTATTGCCGCACAACCAGGCATTTTTGATCTCCTTTTAATTTTATCTTTGCGTTTATTATTGGCGTGGGCATCCCGTCGCTGACGTGAATCCCATCTACCCCTAAAAATCAAACACATATTACTTATAATACTACATAAAACTTTGATCACAGTCATATAAATTTTCCAACAATGGTATAAGAAAAAAGAGCTTGTATGACTCTAATGTTCGAATGAGGCGTTCGAAAGCTCATGACATTTGTTAAAGAGTTTAGGGTTAAAGTATTCGTGGTTTTAATTTTGATGTGTAATTACCTAGTATGTCGATATATATATATTTATACAGTCATTTAGTTGGTTGTTATAATACGCAGTTTAATATATACCGCGTTTTATAACATTGTGAATTATATTCCATGCGTATATTTTTTTTTCCCGCGGTTAAAATGTCCAATATTATATATTTGGCGATATTTTTTTCTCCATAGGTTAACTGTTATACACATACATACAATAACAAGAATATGCTATCTGTTTTCTGTCTGTTTTGTGCTTTTGGTCATAGGCCAAGATCCATAAATTTACGGATGTTGTCGCATTCATGAATATCACGTTCGAAATATGACGTCACTTAGAGCCTCCTGCTGTCTCTCTCATATACACGTTTATTCAACCTATCCATCATGACGGTGCGATAAAGATAGAGAAGAAATATGCAAAGGTAGTTTTTCCGTTTAAGCGACACAAACGATCCGACCTATCATGTCGCTATGTCGTTATGTCGCGCGTCTAGTTTTAATGACGTCACCATTTCTCCCACCTCGACGAATTTTAAGCCAAAAATTGGGAAATCAAGAAGCTATTGAGTTTGATTAGTCGAAAATTAGTGAGAAAAAGATGAAATATGAGATTTTATTGGTCTAAATATCGATCGATAGTATAATAAACTTTTCAGAATACATAACTTGCGCCACTGTATGCACACGAATGACGTAATAAATCGTAGCGACGGTACCTCTCGAAATATTTTACGTGTTCATAGCCCGGTTTATATGGCACCTGTCAAATCGGTGTCTGCTATCGTGTTATGTTCATTGATATGTGTATACATTTATTTAGGGTAAATCATAAAATATATATTTCAATAATGTTAGTGACTCGCGGTTCTAATTACGCTTTATAAATATTATTATTAAATGTGTAAATAATAATAAGAACGATAATCATGGCTACGATAAACGGAATATTAAAAGCCGTTGATATATTAAAGAATTTACAACATCAAGATACATCCAACGATTATGCTTCAAGGTACGTGTAAAACATGCATACGTACTAATGTAGTAAATACAAAAATACACACACATAATAAACCGCATGTATACAATAACATTGTTGACTTTCGAATGCGTCATTTAATATATTCAAACAATATTTCTAATCATTTATTTACACCTAATCAATTTTATTTTAATATTCTAATATTCGTGTATCTAAATGTTGACAAAAAAAAAAAATTACCACAATACGAATCATTCGAATTATTTATTTTATTTTTTCCGATACAAGGTTATGTCGATGATATTGTTATTGTTATTATTTATATAATATCAAATTACAGAAAAAAAGAAAAGTTGACACATTGCACAACCATAGCTGATGGTATCTGCTCTTCGGCTGCTAGACTGACTCCTAAATTTTCACAAGTTTTGACAGTTTCTATTGAAACTTTACTCGCTTTATGCGATGATTCAGAATCAGATGTCAGAATGATAGCTGATGAATGTTTAAACAGGATTATAAGGGTGCGATTTATACACTTTTATATCTGCTATAAATTTAGGTGGTTTTTAACATAGTTTACTAAAATTTGTTGAAATTTTGAAATTGCATAGGCTATGACTGACAACAATATAGTCACAGTTCAAATAGTATTGTATTATGAAATTAAAAAGAACGGAGCTGCAAGAACGTTAAGAACAGCTTTATGGAGGTTCGCGCAATTGGGTCACATGATTCGGCCGATTAAGGGCAAGGCTTACGTTGCTAATTTGATTCCATGCATTGTAGCCATTTCACAACGTCCAGAAGAATCGGTTATCGAAACATTGGCCAATGCCTTGCCATTGATTCTTAAAACATTGGGAAATTTTACTAGTGATAGTAACATCAAGGTAAATAAACTAATGTAATAAATACAGGTTTTTTTCATTATAGCGGATCTGTAATTGTTATCGATAAGTTCTACCTGTAGGATTTAAAACCGTCATCAATTGAATCGAAATTATCTAATACATGCATCACTCATTCATTTCAGACACTTCTTAAAGCATTTTGCCAAAATATATCTTCTACAAAGGCTGTATTCCGCAGAACAGCGGCTAACATGATTGTAACAACTTGTTTGAACTCAAGAAAACCTCAGGCTTTCTTGGCATATGTTTTACAATATTTGATAGGTGAGAAAAATGAAAGTTGTGCATTAGAAAAGGACTGTATACCACATTTGGTATATCTTTGATTCCACATTTACCTGATTTGAAATTTCGTATTGCTAGAATATCTTGTAATATCTCAAAAAACTTCATTGTCTCTTGAATAGATACACTGGTGCCAATAACGGAAGACGAAGACCGCCTGGCGACTGTGATAGGAGTATTTGGTTGCCTAAGGGTAATGATACCTCATATAAATGATACGCCATCTCAAGACCAGCCGGATATTTCCCTGCAAAGTTTGATACAGGTTTACGAGTTGTGTTTACACTTTGCCAAACGGCACTCTGATCACAACGTTGTAAACGCGGCGTTAGAGACACTGGCTCAGCTACTACAATATCCTGCTAAGGAATTGGTCCCGGTCCTAATGTCCAGAGAAGGAATCACACGCAGTAGAATAACGCTGAATGAAAATGCTGTCAGGCTTTCTTTAGGGCAAATGAGCATCTCGACTGCAACAATATCTGGAAAAAATTCAGACTCTACTTTGAATCTATTCGATCCAGACATTCCTGAGATAAAACCAAACGTTGAAAAATGGATTGTCGAGTCAGAGAACGTTCTACCAGTCATTCAAAGACCCCGTATCAAACAGGCTGCTCCTAACAACATTTCAGAGGCGAAGGGAAAGTCTTTGGAAAATTACAGCAGTCTAGTAATCGGCTCTCTCGATAGTAAGATAGAATTTTATCCTCGAGCAGAATAAGCAGCAGCTTATCGTATTTACAAATTTACATTGTTGTGTGTTTTTTATTGCAAGGCGAGGGGGTGGACGAAGGAAGCGATGCCGGTAGTGAAATTGAGAAGGCAGAACGGCTGACCAATTTAAGTCTACCAAGTTTTCAATCCAAAGAAGATGACCAAATCGATGAGATGTCGTCGTCGGTTGCATCTCCGCACCGAACTGCTTCTGCTGTACAATTCCAGGAATCTGAGATAGGGACTTTCACAGACGCCGATGTGCCATTGAAATATTGTTGTCGATATTTGGTATCGTCTTTCCTGCTGACTGGAACTCCCGGCCAGTTAATACCAGACAAAATATTTCGAGTCAGCGTCAAATCTCTGGCTCTCACCTGCGTCGGTCATATTTTACGACTTTATCCAAACATGCTTTTCTCTTCAATTGACAAAAGCGGTAACGGCGGCGAGGAGCAACAGTACATAAGCGATGTATTGCTATTTGCCGATCATTCCGACCCGCAGATTAGAGGAAACGTTGCCATTGTGATAGGGTCTTTTTTAAAAGCCATTTTCACCCAATCTGGTGGCAAATATAGAAACATGGAGATTTTTTTAAAATCCAATATACCGGATAGAATAAAAGACGGTATTTTATCACTAGATCATCTTATGGCGCTACTTTTACAGGTGAACATTCATATCCATTTTGTTATCAGTTTTTTTTTTCATCTTATCGCTTATATTAAATTCGTATTCTTTTAAAACGTCCATCAGGTTGAATCGAGAATTTATCAGTAATGAAACTGTTTTTTCGCAGGGTATGAGAGACGAGTCGGCAACAACGTGCAGACAGACACTTTTATCGTTGAATATATGTCTGACTGACATAATAGAGTCGTCGAACAATAAATATGCATTACCAATTCTGAGAGCACTCCCATTACTAGTCAAGAATCCATATTTCCTTGTGAAAGTAAAACTAGTCGAAGTTCTTGGCGATCTGCCGTACACCACTGTACAATATGTTACTGGAGACTCACAGTTTCAAGATAATATCATTTCCGTTATGATTGAACTGTTGGGGGATCAGGATCAGAGAGTACGTCACGCGACGGCTATCGCTATAGTTAAGTAAGTGATTCACTTAGTGATTGAAAACTCTTTTTCACATATAAACCAATAGCATTTATAATATTATTTCAGTATTGTTCCTCTGCTGTATTACCAGCATCCGAACGAGGACCCTGTGACAAGAAAAGCTTCAAAATTAACAGAAAGATATTTATCAGATCTAATATCGGATCCGTTGGACAATTCCTTTTATCAAATGGGCCAGAATTCGTCTGTAAACAGTCTGCCGAAACCTTTTGATTCCTTATACCAACAAGACGGAGATATCCACGACGAAAGAATCGAGTCTGTATTATCGAGACTGGTTAGTTTGCTCACCAAAAAGCTCCTCATAGGTTCTTCAAAGTTCTTGAATTACGGATGTTGCGAAGCGCTGAGTTTACTCAGCGAAACTTTCCTCACTACAACTTACCCGAGGGCCTGGGATTGTATGATTCCAAGATCAATTGTTAACAAGAAGTCATACAAAAGGACAAACAGCCGAGGGGATAACGTTAGCGAAATACCAGCAATCGGAGAGACTGTTGCCCCTCCGACAAGCAACGGATTAATATCCTTGACAACATCACTGTTATCTTCTTCACCATTAAGCTTGGACCTTCTGACTCACAGACACTTGATGCTACTGGGTGGAAACCTGGCGTCAGGAATGGCTCTGTGTAATTTAAAGCCGACCGAACCGGTGAACAAAATTGACAACGAACCAGGAAAAGGGTTCTGGGGATTGTTCAAGGATAAACAAATGCATCAATGTCTTGAACAGCTCTTGACTCACGTTATAAGAGTTCTGAACACATTTGTGCACGTTATTGACGAAATACAGTTACAGCATCCCAACGCAAAGTCGGCTCTGCCGCCTCTGCCATCCGCGCAGTCATTGTCTCCAAAGAGAAAGCTGATACCAGATCAAAAGACTAAGGAAAAAGATGAGAAGATAACGAGCTTGAAGTTTGGCAAGGAACAAATGGGCGTGTTTATCGGCTCTCCACACTACATGAAATTGTACGATATTCTTAAGGCGGCCAATTCGAATTATAAAACAACGCTTGAGTCTGAAGCAAGCGAGATGTATATATCGCTTTTGAATTCCACACTCCAAGTGCTGTCGCAAATATTGGAAATAGCAACGATTCAAGAAGCCGGGCGGATCGCGGAGGAAATATTACACTATTTACAGACAACTGTTGTCTTGTCACCTACTGCTACAGTACAATGCGTACAACAGCTGTTGAAATGTTTATTTGGCAGTAACTTGAGCCTTAGATGGATAGATCCGGACTACCAGAAAAATTTCGAAAGGAGAAACGCTTTCAATGATGACTCGAACGGCTTTTATACACAATGTTTCCAAACTCCAGCGCGACAAATGGCGGACATGATCAAGTCCATTGGAAACAATTGTCGAGGTGTAAATGAGCCGAGTACTGGGTGAGATATCTAATTGGATTTAATAACGATAGAATTTTTATATGTTTAGATTATTTTGCCAGATCTATTCATTCATTTTATTTATCATTTATAGATGGATTGGTCTGATGCAGAGAAGAGGAGATCGCAGATTGAGCTCGGTGTTCAAAAGTCTCTCGCGATATTCGGATCAGAAAGCCTCAGTCGCTTCGTTTATCAGACTTTTCGAACCCATGGTGATAAAATCACTGAAACAGTACACAGTCACAAGTTGTATACCGTTGCAATGCAGAGTTTTACTGCTGTTGAGTCAGCTGGTTCAATTGCGGGTCAATTACTGCCTGCTGGATCAAGACCAGATATTTATTGGCTTTGTTTTAAAGCAGTTTGAGTTTATAGAGGAAGGCCACATTCCTGATACCGAAGAACTGATACCGAAGATATTTAACTTCCTTGTCAATTTATCGTACGAAAAATATCACTCAAAAGCGATAATCGGAATCCCGAAGATAATCCAGCTGTGCGACGAACTCATGGCCAGCGGGCAGTCGCCTTTGACGCACTGTATTCCAGCCCTCATACCTTTGATCGAAGACATTTTTCTCGCAAGGAATTCCGGCTCCACTGCAGCAGAGCAAAAAGAGCTTGAAACGACGAGAGATGTTCTGGTATCCATGCTGCTGAGACTTGTCGAATATCACCAAGTCATTCAACTGTTGGCTAATTGTTTCACAGAATCTAGGTACAGCAGCGATGCCAATGGCGAGGAAAAGTGGCGCAGATGGTCCAGACTGACTATAGATTCTCTGCTCCCAGTATTGGCTGCAGGAAAAGTTAGACTTGAGTCAAAAGAGGCTCATTCAGCTTTGGTCAAACTTTTCTCAGCTGTATCTCCGACTGTATTTAGACCCGTCGATCCACTGCTGAAAGTATTGTTCGTCCAAACGCCAACTCAGAAAGATTCAATCTTGACGTTGCAGCGCTGGTTGGGAACAGTTAACGTAGTTCTACTGTCTCTTATCTCGTACGCTAAAGAGGAAGCCATGCTGGCAAGACTCTCAGACCTGAGTTTATACAACGCTAACTTTCATCTGGGATCTCTTTATCACTCAAAAGAAGCGATGTCTGATCCTCTGAACGCGACAAATGCGAGTACGTTCGATGTCGCGCCGGAGAAAATCTTGGCCAGATTTTTGTTCAAAGTTATCGGCCTGATCACAGCCAAAGTATACGATCTCGTCGGTCTCATCATTCACAAGAATGACGACTGTTATATGAGCGCTGCGTGCTGCGCAGGAAACGATGACTACTTGATAAAGCAATTCGCATTCTTTTTACAACTCTGTATTCACATGTTCGAATCGGGAAGCCACTGCAAAGTAGCTAATGCAACTATGCAAATGATACAAGGTAGAAACGTGGCGGAAGAGGACAGACTGCCGGTGGCTGAATTGAATTCACTGATGCTTCAACTGACCAGTAAATGTCCGGTGTTGACCTGCCAATGGGCTTATTTAATGACGCTACTCAGTTATAGCGAGATGAACTTCTGGGAGAAAGTCTTGGGCACCCAAATACACAGTAATGTAGTTTCTTCGACTCTGAGTAGGTACAGTGCGAGCACGACTACTCCAAACAAGAGCAAGCCAGCTGAAGAATATCCGCGTAGTATAAACAGCGAGATTGTCAGAAAAGGAGGAATGATATTATTCTGCGATTACGTATGCGAGAATATAAACGACGCCGAGCCATTGACTTGGCTTTTGATCAATCATATAGAAGAGACAATAAATTTAGCTAGAGAACCTCCCGTCAGAGAACTACTGGCTGCTGCTGTTCACAGAAATCCTGCAGCAAGTGGACTCCTCGTTCAAGCTATCGCTGCAAGATGCTTAGACTTGTCGAAACCAAGCTTTGTTAAGAGGCTATTGCAGTGCTTGGAGGGTACCCACCATTCCCAAAGTGGGGCTCTCATCTTGGCCATGGTTCCTAGACTACTTTCATCGAAGCATCTGGCCTTGTGTAGACTTGCAGCTAAAATAGCTAGCCGAAGGGCGGAAATTTTGCTAACTTTGAATTCTGATGACATTAAAACCCAGCTGCCTAGAGACGATTTCATCGAGATGATGAACACCTTGTTCTCCACGAAACTGGGAAAAAAACATGGAGGACTGGTGAGCCTGCTGAACAAATTGGGAACGCAGCATTACGACTTGTCTCCTTTAGAATTGGAACATCGTAGGCCGTTTAATCCGTCGACTATAAAAACAATCCAGCTTGATCGAAGCTGGTTTTTCCTTCAAACAAAATTGCGCTGTTGTCATCCTAACAGTAAATATAGTTTATTTGAGTCCGCAGAACTCCTTGGTAATCTCGGCTTTGAAGACTGTTTAGAAATAATGAATTGCAACGAGTTCAGCGGCAAGATTCTTGGAGAGTGTATCAAGCTCGGAGTTGGCAATACAATCAGAAGATGTCAGGAAATTGAATTCGGTAGATACGGTACAGAAACTGATATAATTTTCGAAGAAAATCAACTTTATAAAGCAGCCAAACAATGCCTCTTGCAACATGTACAAAACGTTAATGAACTTGTGCCAAGACAACGAGAAATATTCAATCCTATACGCCAAGACAACAGTGCTAAAGAAGCCAAATATGTAGCGAGAATATCCGAGACATTGAATGATACGGTTTACTGGGATATATTGTTCACAACAATTCCATCGGTCACTATTTACGTGGAGAGATTACCAAAGCTATTGAAATACGGTCTCTCGGAGATTGAGGCAAAATTTGAAGACGATTTGGCCAAGCTTGGCCTACTGTGCTTTGAAGTGATACACTGGATGATAAAGGAGTCTGATAATGATTCAAGGAAACTAAGACCACAAGAGTTGGAGGCAGCTTTGAGATGTGCAGAAGTTATTTTGAAAAATCAAAGCCTGCACAAATCGTTCAGCAGCAATCCTCACTGGGTTTGCACTGCTTCGGCATCGTTGACCAAGATTGTAGAAAACTTGTTGCCCACTAATCAGCGACTTCCTATTATAAACAATTGTGGATTGCAACCGGCGTTAGAAGACAATGAAACAAAACCATACGCAGAAGCCTGTATAGAAATGGCGATGCTTGTGGCTTGGCTTGAAAAGAGCCAAGTAGATAATTGCAAGGATAACATTCCCTCGTTTTTATTTAATCCCATTAAAAGTCTGATTATAACTCTAAGCCGACAACCTTTAGTGAATTCTTTTGTTCTCGCTCCTCCGCTGGTTTGGAGACATGGGTGGCACGTGGTCGGTTCTGGTCCCACAAAGTGCCATGTTCCGTTATTGTCTTCGGAATCAAATTTCTTACACGAAGTTGAGATCTTGGAACAGTTCATTTACAGAGTAACTTTATTAGGATGGACTTCTAGACTCCAATTTGAGGAAACTTGGATGGCTCTGTTGAGCGTTCTGAATATCACGCAAAGTGAGAACATGCCTTCGGAGGAATTGGCTGCCTCCGTTCAGGCCACTAGCTTAGCTGTTCAAGCTATAACAAGCCTGTTAACGCAAACATTGCTTCTGCCTTGCCCTGGTAACTCTGAAAACAGTAGTCTCATTCATCAGTCAAGAGATCCGCAGCTTTCTTTGCACAAGATAAGCTCTCAGAAGCTGTACACTATTCAAGAAATGCTCATATCAAAATTTGAATACGTTACCGACTCCAAAAATGAACACGGATTAATGCTGGATCATATTTTTCACAGAGGCAATATCGAGCGGGTTTCAAACAGGCACAATTACAGTTACAGTCAATTATCTGTACCTTATTTGTGGGCCTCGTGCTCTCTGCACGAAGATAAGCTTAGCTCTAGTGTTCTCGATTTGAAAAGTTATCGCAACAACGTGCTAGCTTCTTTGTCTTTAGACTTGAATTCCTGTCTGCGTTTTCTTCTCGAACTTTACTCAACTTGGACACTACCAAGGGCAAACACGCCGCTTAGATTGCTAAACGAAGTTACCAAGTCAATTCTCGCTATCTCAGAATTATTCACCGAGAGATCGCAGTACCAATGGATGCTCGATACTTGTTTAGACTTGGCCAGAGTTCATCCAACTGAGAATGAAATATTGCACCAATATCTGGTGATTGCGGCTTGCAAGGCAGCCGCTGTTCTCACGCCATTGGTAAGTAGTCAGATATGTGCCTGCTCCCATGCATTATAAGATACTTTTACTATGAGGAATATTCTTGTAGGATGGGGAGACTTTAGAAAGAGTAAAACGCTTGGTAGAGGCCAGTTTGAAGTCTGGATTTCTACCAGCTAGAGTTTTTGCTCTACATGGAACGTTGTATCTGTTACAAAGTGCTGTGTTCGCTGTATGCGAAGAAACTATGAATATCATTCATCCTTTAGCCATAGAATACATTCAGAAGCATATAGATACTCAAGATTGGCAAGGGTGAGAATTACCAATTGACTCATTCTTTCGAAAATTTCTTAACACAAAGATTCTATTAAACCATTGACCATCTGATTCAGTGTTCTAAGCCAAAGCGAAGAGCACCAAGGCGTAATGTGGGCTCTAGTCTTTTTCCTATTGGAACATGCCGAAGATACACTGCCGGATGCAGAAGCTCCAGCAGTGCTGGAGCTCGTGCTTTCTCTAGTCAATACGCAAAATATTTCAACGTCGCTTCACCAGACCTTGTTGCAGGTGAGATAAAGATGAATGTCTCCTGAATTTCTAGGTGCATAGAAAGGCGATCAATGCTGTATAACTTGTGGTCTGTATTCTCAGGGTCTGGAGAGATTGGTTGCAACAAAAAGCGTAGTTGGAAAAGTTTCAGAGCAAATTGTTAAAGTTGCTGTTGATAGACTGAAGCAAGCAAGTCCAATACTCGCCCTCCCGGCTTTACAGCTATTGTTGACTTGTATGTACACCGGAGCAGCTGAAAAATTTAATCAACCAGAGATTGAGGAACCTCTGCCAGACGAGGAGCCAGAAGTATTGGTTCAGTCCATCGAAAGGACCTCTGCAATATTTGATAGAATAAAAAAAGGACATCCTATGGAAGTTGAAGTATTGTGCGGGGTTCTGCCAGGTGTTCTTGGCGACTTTTTTCCTCCGTCTGAAATCCTCACCAAAGTCATTGGCGAATTTTTATCCCCTCAACAACCCCACCCTCGATTATTATCTGCCGTTGTCTTTCAGGTATGTTGTATTGTATTCAAAGTAAATATTGATGTTTGAATAGTTATTCAGCAATCAGATATTATAAGAAAGTAAATTGAAATTCACTGTTAAGGTCTGCGAGAGAGCTTGCAACAGTGCGCAACTGGGTCTACTTCAGGACTGGGTCGTATTCAGCCTACCAAATTTCATACAAAGTTTACCAATCGCAATGTCAACTTGGTGTTTATCATGTTTTTTCATAAGCGCATCGACGAATCTATGGCTCAGAGCGTTGTATCCTTTTGGTGATCGGAAAATCCCGCATAATAATTCTCCATTAGTTGAACTAATCCCGTAATTTCAATCACACTCATTTTTGAAGATAATTCTTAACAAGTTGATGAAAAGCTTCCCACATGTACAGTCAAGGATTGGAAAGTACGAGTATGAGGATAAGAAGATCCTCTGTATTTCGGCGGCTGATTTCTATCAAAAGGTAAGTCGAAATGCAGCAAAGTTTTAATTTTAATCGATGAGTTTCACAACCGAATCTTGTTGTTTTTCGAATTTTCTAATACAGCTATCGAATGATAATCAAAAGATGGCCTTTGTTGAAACTTTTGAAACCGCGGCAAAGGAACCAGGAACTCCGTTTAGTGATATATTAGCATCCCTATAGCTGGTGTTGATCGCCAGAATTTCTACCTCGATGTGACGTACAATGGATTAATAATCAAATATTTAAATAAATCAATATTATATTTGTTCGTTTCACTGTACAGTATGCAATTTTATGCGCAATGTTGAATGAAACTATATTATTAATTTTATATTTATATGTATATAGTTATATTTATTGATATATCGCGTCATTGAAAGGATCTAAACGAAAAGAAACAATAAATTTTATTTTATATCCAAAACTTGTTACACTCAAACCACAAAAACAGATCATTTTCAAGTCGTATTATGTGCATTGGAAATCTACTTTTCTGGGTGCTTAAAAATATTCATCTTCATTTCTTTTTTTTTTTCAAGTTTGATTACTATTTTCCTCTTTTATGAACGTAAATGATGTACCAGAAGAGTCTCAGCGTTAGGTAATAGAATATTTCAACAAAGGATATTATACTTGCGCCAAGAAATAGGCCAGCAGCTCCGCCAACTGCAACTGATCAAACAAGTTCCCACAACTTAGTGAGTATTGTGTCGGGCACATCTTTTTCAGTTTCAAATTATGTAATTCATTTGGTTTTATTATTTTTACTATTTTGATAATTCGACACACATTAGGGATACCTGATACAAATGGGTGTTATTATATCTCGTTTAACATACCCAGGAATTCGTTGAACCCAAAGAATACTTCATTACGAAATTTTTTAAAGGGAAACTGTGCCTCGATAGTCAACATCCTATTCCTCTCTTCTTCCGAAAGATCCCTTGAATGAAGAAGAACATGAATTGGAAGAATGAAGGTGTGAAAATCAAACCATAGCATCAGTAATATAGTAATCAGTATAAAGCAAGCTACGATGAATGCACAATGACCGTATCTCTGTATCTACATTTTGAAATCGTCTCCACGACGTCCTCGAACCACTAAATATATTTTCGAATAATAATTACCCGAGGAACTCTACGCCGTTTCTCACGGCATGAATTCTACTATATCTGGTTGTATCACAACTGTCTGGACAGGTAGCCAAACTTATCATTTCTTGCTTGAACAAGGCTATGCGATTTTGCAATTTTCCAATGCAATGTAACTGCGTTGCATTACAAATCGGAATCCCAGCTGCAAAAGAGACGAACATAAGATCATCTCGATGGCTCAGTCGAATAACGCAGTATCTCGCGAGGCACTCCGAAATCGATCTGTAGCGCTATAGACTTGCCGTATAACTACAGAGCGGTTTCGGAGCGGCTCGCGAGATACTGCGTTATTCGACTGAGCCATCGATCTGTCGCCTTGCATTCGAAACTGTTACATCCGAAAAGACTAATGCCTGAATTCATCAACGTCCGTAAAACGTTTGACCGCCGTAATATTTAACAGCCCGTTAAATTGTTTTCTTTCTGTTGTTACTATCGTATGAAATTTTTAACCAGCGTAATAGCTATTACGGCTGTTTGAAAATGACTACAACGGTTGCACAGCAATCGCTCGTCTTGCTAAGGGAGACGCACAAATAACCCTCACTATGTGCAACCCGCATTCTATTCGTGTAGTTCACAGGTTGATATTGCCTAGAATCAGGCGCATTTTAAGTAACAGTCAAGAAGGCGAAGATATTCCCTTCCTAACTCCGACCACGAGATACTTCCTAATTCTCAACTATTTCTTTAAGATAGTTTGTTTGAAATGGGACACATTGATTCAGCGAAGAGTTTTCATAACAGTAATGCGACTTAATGTTTAATGAACTTATACTGCAAGAGAGTGCAGCACAAATAGTGAATAAATAAATAGATCATTCTAAAGAATCATGCTCACGCATTGGCCTGGCAAAATGTGGATAACACCCACATTCAGTTTTGAAAAAGTCATATTTCAATTGCAACAGACACATATTACGGGTGTAAACCGGCCACATTTCCATCGTCCCATCCTCCGGGTAACAACATGGTCTTTGATGTTTTGACAACTTTCTAAGATCATCAGAGCTCTCCACTTCCTGAATAACAATTGTTACATCTAGCTGACCCGGTTCTGAATGGTCCCACCATGCGTCGTCAAATTCGGGCACCTCATTAGGGTGGTGAAAAGCGATCTGTTAATGGAAAGAATGTTCAGTTGCATTGATAATATTCTAGTATTCTCATGCCCTCCCTTCGCTGTGATATCTGTAGTTCCTCAATTTGTAAATGACCTGTGAATGATATGAGAATATTATAAAATATGACAATTAGAGATTATGTGGTATAAACACTTTCTATGTACGGCCCAGGAATATTTTGCAGCTTCATCCTTTCATTTCGACTAGCATATGTGTATACTGGTAGATCATTTTTCGGTAAGACAGTCCAGTTATTTGAGAGCCAATAGCTGAAAGAAAAGTACACATTTACATTTTTATCCAACTCTTCTAATGTCGCTAATTACTGAAAGTTATGGGTGCACGTGGATACGGATCACTTGTTGATGCTTGACAATGAATACACAATGAATTGAACAAAGATTCATTCAACAAGTGACCCCCATCCACGAATACTCATGGTATGGGTGACTACTACCGTGTGATTCCTCGCTTACATCGCAGTGATTTGGGTAGTAGATCGTCAGGTATAGTCAGCCTGAAAAATTATCTGTGATCGTAGCCGCGGAGTTCTATAGCACCGGTCGATAACGCTCTTCAGTCTTGACAGCTATGACAAAGTGAGTGTCATATTATTACGGAAAAGAATTATTACACCCACAAAATGTTCTTTGTGCACCGAATGATCGTTATCCAGGGGATTGCGATTGATTGGGGATGGATAACTAAGTAAAACTAGTTTTCACAATTACGAGTGCATCTGTAAGAGCGTAACCTCAAAACGGCACGTAACCTCAAGGACAAGTGACCGTTTTCAGGTAGGCCAAGGGGCTTTACGGTCCTAGTAATCGACACTTAGAGCCAGCGTGGCTCTCAGAGACCGGGCGTGCCGACCATGACACTACATGACCCAGAACTGGCCGAAGTCAAAAGTTCAACCTCTTCCTTGCCACTGTTCCACATCTGGAGCAATTTAAAAAAACTCTACTGCACTAAAGTTTGTTACGGGTATCCGATAAATTTAAATAAATTTTAGCAACACGTTTTTTTTCACAGACTGACTGACCCGTTGCATCTCTTCGACAAGTAGGGTTACGAACAAAGCGATGTGGATATCATTCATCGAGCAATATAATATATACAATATTGTGTAATTGAATTGTAATATCGTTTATAATACAACGGTATACGATACTATTCCATAAATAAGTAGTGATGAATTGTTAAATTGATTGCAGATGTCAGTTTCTGTTTATTTCAAACATTATTAGGTTATAAATAACTGTCTAGGTGAAATTTACACATCTGATAGTGTTGAAGTTAATAAGTCAATAGCATACGATATCGATTCATAAGTATCATTTTAAGTCTTCTTGTAGTGTCTCGAATCAAACGATAAGAGAAAAATCATCATCTCGTCTTGAGTCTCAACACCTCTCATCTTGTCTTGTTTCGTTTTTCTCGTATCTTGCGGCATATTCTCTTTGAAATTGAAAGGTGAATGGTTAGGTGATCTGGTATTGAATGGATGAACATGGTACATCTCAGAACATGCTAGCTTAGGATGTTACTCGTGTCTATTGGTATGCAGTGGAAAATGCCCCTACTCGTTGGCATTGTGCAACCAACGTCCCAGTTTAATGTCCTTCTCGTTAAACAGTGTATTAACTGTTCCTGCACACACTCCGTAGAATGATTTGGCAGCATTATAAACACCTTCACACCCTGTGCTAGTACGAATCTAGCTATGAGGATGCCAGGTCAAGAAAAATCCGAGGCTGCTGCATGCTCTCTGAAATAATAACTTCTAATGATTTCTTTGCAAACCCGTAAAAAATTTTAGTGCGAAAATTACAGAAAATTGTTAATAATTCCTAAAGCGCGCATCTATATTTAATATAAAAAAATAAAATAAAAAACACAAGAAAAAATATAAAAAGTAAAAGTAAAAGTAGAACTTTTGACTTCGGCCAGTTCTGGGTCATGTAGTAGTGTCATGGTCGGCACGCACGGTCTCTCAGAGCCACGCTGGCTCTAAGTGTCGATTACTAGGACCGTAAAGCCCCTTGGCTTACCTGAAAACGGTCACTTGTCCTCGAGGTTACTTGCCGATTTGAGGTTACGCTCTTACAGATGCACTCGTAATTTTGAAAACTAGTTTTACTTAGTTATCCATCCCCAATCAGTCGCAATCCCCTGGATAACGATCATTCGGTGCACAAAGAACATTTTGTGAGTGTAATAATTCTTTTCCGTAATAATATGACACTCACATTGCCATAGCTGTCAAGACTGAAGAGCGTCATCGACCGGTGCTATAGAACTCCGCGGCTACGATCACAGATAATTTTTCATGCTGACTATACCTGACGATCTACTACCCAAATCACTGCGATGTAAGCGAGGAATCACACGGTACATGTTGCGTTAATTTAAACATGTGAAATTGGAAACTTTTGCATATGTTACAACGACTAGTGGATCGTTCCTGATAATGGTTGTCTTACAAGTTGAATTTAAAAAAAATTTATTCTTACTCCACAGACGAGTACACAGCATAGTTGCCGTACATGGTCGTACATATCCCTTTCTCCGTTACAATATCAGTACTTCTTCCGTCCGAATCGTCGCACTGGAAATTGTATCCTGAACATTTATTTAGCTCAACATTGATATACAAGTCGCGAAGTATTTCTAGCCACTTTTCTGGGGAGGTCGCGTTGTATATTGGAGTCTGATTCAGTGTTATGTACATTGGGCTGGAAATGAATAGGAAAAAGTCTCTTGCTTCTTGAGTATCCTCAACGCCAAATCTGTGGAATTAGGATATTATGCAACAAGTTCGTAAAATGAAATTTTACGCATACTTTATATCGAAAGGCCAATTTTCTTTCACGCAATTAATTCGAAGGTGAACCAAATCTGATTATCTAAACCTGAACGTGATAATTCGTGTGTTATAACTAATAGTTTATGAAATCGCTTAGACGTACTTCTTAAAAACTTCGGGAAACAGGTCTGTTGAAACCTTGGAATCTAGGCACAAAGTCATTGCTGGCTTGGTAATGTTGTAGTTTTCATAATTAATATCCACCACCATGGATGTCGCATTATACTGGTACTGATCCCAATAGTATAGCGATGCTACAACCGTAAATACAAGGGCAACACCGACAAACAGTATTGTCAGTACCCTGTAACAAATTTATTATACATGATTGATGCCCTGATACAGCATCATAGACTTTTATGACAATTTCCAAACTCTCATATAAGCAATGTTTTTTTTTATTCAACTATCTGAATGTTTACTTAAGAACTGTTCGTAGATGTGATATAAATTTGAATGTAATGCTGACTGAATTCCAGTAAATAATGCGTCTTTAAAACGACTTAAAGATGTCTTATATTATTCGTTCGAAAATTGAAATTTTGCGACGCAAAGTCGAAGACATCCGCAAAGCGAATGAGAATGTCTGAAAAGCACAGCATCGCTCAAGATGTCATTTGCTATGATCGTTCTAAGAATTTGTTTGAGTATTTTTTTGAACTATAGTTGTGATGAGAATTTCGCAAATTGCTGATGCAGCAAGAATTTATAAATGTGCAATATTTACAATAAATTAAAACCTTTCAAAAGAATGTCTATGTGGTGCAGCAATGTGATTTAATCCATGGATGGTTGCTTTGTTGAGAAATTCAACAATAAATTTTCCCGTTGATGTTTTTGCGTGGATTTTTCCCATACCCAATTGCGTCGCTGAGGTGCCTAGACGGCCCTTATCTATCGGTTTGAATAGCTTTCGTTTCACCGCATGTGGTACAAGTTCTTTCAGATAAAACGGCATTAAATTATTGTCCCTATCTCTGAACGATTCCACAGAAATATTTTGCTCCATTGTTTAAGCGTATGAGGAAAATTCTTTCCGTGATAAACGAGGATAAACTGAACGTAAGTCTGCTATGACTTGCTGCATGGAATTATCTCCGATGGAATCTGAATCCCTAACGCAATATACATTATGACCTGGATATTGAAAAAAAATAAAAAAAAAACAAAGTTGTTGCACGTAATAAAACTTATCAGATGAATGTTATTATGTTATTGCAGCACAGCACACGCACGTATGAAAATATTGATTCTGAATTTCCTAATTATAGCTAATAATGTCAAAGCGATAAGTCCGCGGACTCATCACAAATAATTGCGATATTAAATAAACTCATGATGAATTTTCTCAACAGCGAAAATCGAAATTAATAATAACTAAGTTAATCTAGCTGTTCGACGATCTAATTGTTACCTGAAAGTAATGAATTGAAATCTACGCGATGTATTATTATACAGAGCGATTCTCTGGAAAGTAACGCGCCTGAAAGCTAGGCAAGCGCCTTACTTTGTAGAGAATCACTCTGTATAGTTTTACCCGCGAACTTGATAATCTACTTACAAAATGTGCTGTAGAAAACCGTTTCCATATTTGACGATACAAATAAATACACAGAGTGATGAATTGAATCAGAATTAAACTTCGAACGTTGCATCCTACTGCAATAATCTGCAACAATAAATTTCAGACATAACTAATTGTGTTTGCAATTACATAACTTTAAAAAACAATTTCAAATATAAACGCCGTATTATATGCAACCCGTAGACCATTGTAAGTATTTCATATCGGAGGTGGCGTACACACGTTGATAATTCCTGAACTATTATTGCCGCATCAGGCGAGCGGGAATCGGTTTGAATTCAAAGTCCTCGTTGAATTGATCCGCTGAATTTATTATTTATTGCCAGAGAATAATTAATGTTGATTTATGCGACTATCTGGGAAATCGCAGCGCAAGCACAACATAAATAAATATATCAATTTTAAGGACTCTACGGTGTGCCTACGTTCAATGAATTTCTAAGCCAAATATTATATTGCGTCAGAGAAAACAGAAAATCGTGCAGCTATGAGGAAAATATTAAAAACAAATACGGTATGGTATAAGTTTGTCAAATAATTTTCCTTACGAATGAACATCACTTTATTCGGTATTGAACAACAATATAGTATATCTAGTACGTGATATTAGAATCTAAGCTACGATTTATTCATGAGTTCTATAAATAAATGATGATATAATTAAGGATGAGAATCTCTTTTATTTTATCCTATCAACTCTATTATAATTTAAGACACTAATACCGACTAATGCGTGGACACGTTTGACCTTGAATTTTGTATACCATTAAGATGACTTTTTTTTTTTTTTTAAGTAATAGCAACTTATCAAACTATGACGGCTTCGGTATTAACTATATCGTAAATACAAAATATAAGTACATTATTAGGTCTGCAGTGAAGTCCGATATTAGATTCTCTATAGTATATACTGTATATATAATATACCTATGTATAGTACATCAATATATTTTATAACGTTTTTTCAAACATTTATTGATTATTTATAATTTAAGTATATCATTTACACCCATGCCTGTTTTTGTTATCTCAATAAATGTCCTTGAAATACATACGCTAAGCTTAATAAATAATTACTGTGTCAACTAGAAACTGAGGAATGGTTCGATAATGTATCCGAACTAAAATCTATTTCATGTTGGACTTAAGCGTGTCTCTAGTCCTCATGAATTTTTTTTCTTTTCTTTTTCTACTATGTATTTTTTTTTTCATAAAATATTCTAAACAAATGACTTCGTTACTTATTAATATATTAATTAAACTAACACGATCTCTAAAACTATTTCTAAATTGTCAATTATTACGCAGCTTTTGATTATTTTAATAGTAGCTTATCGAACGCCCGTTTAATTGGCATTCGAGAAATAGTGGAATGGTTCAACTACATGAATACATCTATCAACAAAATTACTTCATTGTGCCTAAAAATCAAGTACTACGTGCTCAGAATTAAACTGAAGACATTTTTCAACTGAGTTTAATCCATCGATATTCATCATAATTTTTGAACATCAATCGGTCATTCAACTTATCTCAATAACACATAAATTACACAATTTATCATAGGGGTAAACTCAGTTTCTTAGTATTTCAGACTTGAAATTTTTTACGTTTTATCTAACATTTCACACGTATAAAATCAGCAATAATTAAATCCAATCATATCGTTAAGGTGGTTTCGTACCCAATTCGACCTGTTCTAAAAACACTGTTTTGGGACCTACGTGTTCGAAGTCGCCAATAGAATTTCGCTACAGAGTCCTTTTTCCAGTTTTCGATGCCCAGTTAGAGATATTCCATTTAATAGCACCGTTCAGCCTAATGTTTTCAGAACAGGTCGAATTCGGTAGGAAACCACCTTAAAAGGAATACATCTTTTTTTAATTTCATATCATTAAGGAAGAAAAAAAACGCAAGCCTCCGCACGTTTTTAATTTCAGATTTGTCAACGTTTAAAATACTATTTGATAATAATAATAAAAAAAAAAAAAAACCTGGATTATCAGGTAATCCTTATTGACAAAGATTTCAGGAGAAGACTAGAGGAGAGAAAATTTGTTTCTAAATTCGAAAGATGGTCGTTATTCTATACCCTTTCATAAATCCAGAGGCCATAAAAAGAACATCGTTTAATTTGTTTCACTTTCATTTCAAATTGCGTTATAGTGGGTAAGAAATTGGATATACACATAGGAACATCGATAGATACGTATAATTCAGAATACTATTATTCTTACCTAACGCATCAGAATAATATATATCATACAGCGATGGGTTTATCAACGCTTTTGTATCAGACGGTTGTTTCTCGAAATATTTTCACCGGAGAGTCAGCGTGCTTTATGTGTATATATCGAGTTATGGTTGCAGTACCATTGTTGTAAACTTCTTGATGACTCGTTATGCTCGGTGGTCTTGATCTTAGCTTTTCTTCAACGTGATTTTTAATCGTTGAAACATCTGCGCCAGAAACAGTCATAATTTTAAAGCATGTATAGTTGCATGAGGCAAAGATCTGCCAGTTTAATGATTACAAAAAAGAGTTGTTACAGTATTGCACTCTCATTGTTATTAAACTTTCTTCTTATTTCCAATATAAGGATGAATATTCTTTGGGGTCTGATCTGGGAAGAGCTGCGACGTACCGAAGCACCTCCCAGATCAGACTCTGGAGAATATTCACCCTATATATTTCTTTCATTGTATTTGAATATTGGAATTGATAATCTAGAATTAAGTAATTGATTTTTAGAAATGGATACTTTTGAAATTTCAACGTTTCAGTTTCTATTCATTTAATTTCTTTTCTTTTTTTTTCATTTAACGACTAGGGATTTTGAAAATACATAACTGCAGAAGCGAGAATATGTGGCATTGGATACGATACTTGAAAGACAATAACTGCATGCAGAATGACCTGAATTAAATAAATGAAAAATATTGTAACATAGAAATAATAAGCAAAAATAAATAATTACCTTTTCAATACAACAATATAGGTATAACGCACAACAACATCCGCTAGCAAAACATCACTGTAATTGTGATTGAATAAAACGTGTATATTATCAATGGTTAGTAATTAGAATGCAGGAGAAACAGAGATTAGAGAAGAACAAAAAAAAAAAATTTCAAAAAGAGAAATAATGAAATAAATAATCAAACGTAACTTAATCACAAGTAAGTAAACTTCGAAAGCCCACAAAAAATTGTATAGTGAAATACTTTCAACGTATTATAATAATAATAATAATAATAATAATAATAATGTAATAATTATGAAACATAAAGATAAGGTGCGCGCAAATAATAAAGCAGCACCCAAAAATTATAAAAATTAATCTTTTATATTTACAACAATGCAAGTAAATGGTATATGTTCCATACATCATAATCATTTATATACAATTAACTGTTTCAACCAGTTTAATTCGTACCAATTATCGTAATGACTAATCGCAATTAATTAACATTTACTTATATAGGTATATATCATATCGCTACTACGAAACCATTAATGGAACTCTTAGTCAATATATCTACAATTAATATGGCAAAAATAACGAATTTCTTTTATAATAATACAAATTTTTTTTCATTTTTAACAATGAAATTCACCTATTAGACGATACCTAATCGACACCTAGACGATAGATCTAAATAGTTTTCTATATGCATGAAATATTTACTGTATTTTATTTATCATCAATCAATTGGTCCCCGCTTGCGCATCAGTGCATAGACCATTTTTACTTCAACTATTTTCCTATAGATTGATAATATTATTACTAGTTAATTATTTTATCTTGATAATACGGCATGATCATCGTATAGAAGCGGGTAAGCTATACATATTATAATACTTAGAAAAATCAGTACTTCGTTATATCTAAAATTATTTTTGATATTGGTCTATAGCCCAGGCGCCTATAATCAACGCTAGACTCTTTATACTAATAAATGTGTTACTTTAATAGGTTTACCACAATCGGTAGATTCTGCTTCCAAGAAAAAATCATGTCTTTTTTATTATAATTTCTAACACAATCGTCGTCAATCGAAGAGCCTAATTTTATCAACAAATGGGCGAACTCTGACTTAAAAATATAATTTGGTGTCGACTTAATTTCGGCTATTTATATAAATACGATAAATTTACGTAGCCTGTGTGATAAACTATAATGTTTCTAGTATTTACATTATTTTAACTTTGATTAAAAACGTCATCGTTCTTTTTCATATACGACTACGCAACGTCGAGAACATAATTTATATTCTCGCAAAGTATAATAATATCATTATGATATACATATCGTTAAACTTTGGCAGTTTGATCTAAATACCGAGATTCCTTCATTTATTTATTCATCCATTTCATAGTATATGAAATCTGATTA
This sequence comes from Tenthredo notha, assembly GCA_914767705.2. NCBI lineage: Eukaryota > Metazoa > Arthropoda > Insecta > Hymenoptera > Tenthredinidae > Tenthredo > Tenthredo notha. Next base: position 5,614,126 of record OU611916.1, read on the forward strand.
AATTATCTCTGTGAAGCTTCAACGCGTCAACGAACGCGAAGCTTTGAATTATTAACTGTAATGTGGTGTCTATCGCATGATCAATGTAAAAGAAATTTTTATACATGAAATTTATGCGATATCACTGATATACGCTATGCCTAAGTTTTGTAAAATGTACAAACATACGCGCATAGTATGTTACTCGCACTGAGAGATTACAGAAGTTTTTTAATTCAGAGATTATGCGCCTTGATTATTGATTTTAAATTCCAACTGTTCAACGCATGCGCAGTGACATCGGAAGCAGCGCTTTCTGTAGTGAATTTTTTGGAAGTCTAAGTCTTGAGAATTAAGATATGTTATGTATATATAAAATTCTTGATTTGAAACGATAAATCATCGTGAATTGTTGAAAAGAAATCTTCTAAATAAAATTGTCCAATACTATAACAGTTTTCCAAATTTTTATACTAGATTACGCATGCGTGGAAAAGTTGAGGCAAAATATGTCCGTTTCTCCGACTCTGGGTCAATGCAAAATCCACTGAATTAAAAAGAATTGGTGTATTTATTTTACAGAGATTGCAAATTACTTTCAACTCATTTAAATCCTGAATTCAGAACCAATTAACTTCACCAATTCGTATGAGTTTATTGTAGGAAATAGGAAAATAAATATTACACAATATCTCTGCACATACTTCATACTGTGAATTATAAGTTAAAAAAAAAAAAATAGTATAAATATAAATTTGAAATAACAAATGACTACGTAATTATTAAGGCCGCAAGGGGCACCGATTGCACACGTATTTGGATATTTGATAATTGCAAAAATAATCTTAATTCGTATTCAGAATTTCATGAGATAATGCAGCAGCATCTTCTGCACTTTCCTTTCTCCATCGCAATATCCCTTTTGCATTTCTCAGTGACTTTACGCGCCCTTAATCCTAGCGTTATATTACCATCCTGACTCTGCGTTGAATTACTCCTCGTTGTATTACTCGAGCCTAATATATCCCGACGATTTTCCGATCTCATAACGTCCGTATCATTAGATACCTGTACGCTAGGACTATACGTGTTTACGTTTTCATTCATCACACTAACATCACCTTCTTGTGATTTGAATATATTTGGCATTGCACTGGCTTTACTTTCCGAAACATCTTCGACGTACTTTTGATCATTTTCTGTTTCTCTTTCAATATTATCATCGACCTTCTCTCCTTTTGTTTCATCTTCAAATACATGTTCTCTTAAGCTTACTTCTACCGCTGGACCCTGTTCAGTTACCAGTTTTTCCTCCTTGGAGGTATTATTTTGATTATTGTTATCCTTTCCTCTAGACTCTAATAACATATCTTTTCCCATTTTATCTGAGGCCTTATTCTCGTCGCCGCAAGTGAAATTGCAGTCCTCGACTAAGTACATTTCATCAAAACTTTTTTTCAATTTAATGTCAGGTACATAGACAGTATTGTCTTCCACATTTATAAACTGTGTTCCGTCCTTGTCGCTAGCCACCATATCTTCAAAAATCCTATTAATCCCATCAGATTTTTCAAGGCTCGAAACTTCCCCGCTCAAAGTCTTTGTCCTATTATCAGAGTAGGTGCTTAATCTGGCTTCAGAATAGATGCTATGTCTGTCGTCGTGAAAATGTACAGAACTTTCGTTAGACTCTAAATTGCTGGCCGTTATGATGGCTATTCGCGGTATCACAAGATCCCCAGGTGCACCGTCATTAATTTTGGTAGAATCCAAGCTGGAGAAAGATTCCCGTTTTGAATTTGACATTACATAGTCATAGGCCTGGTGTCCTTTACCTTCGACCCAAGCCTGAGTCAGAAGATGCGATCTTTGCCATGAAACATCACTGTTGCTTCGATTCTTCCTCACTCCGGTATACGACTGTGTATCTTTGTCGGTCGTCGATACAGAAGGAAGATCGCATTCGCTTGGACTTTTTCTGATCTCAGAACCAGACTTCTTTGAGTTTCGATCTTTACTCTGCACTATTAGTTCCAGTTTTGATTTCAACAGGGCTGGTGAAACCGCAGTGTTTATACGCCTTGAAGTACTAGATACTCGCGGTTCATTTTTGTTGAAGTAAGATCCTTCCTCGTTACAATCGTCTATTAATAAATCTACCTCCGGTACATCACCGGATATAACTAATGCGCGAGGACTAGGGCTATCCATGCTGTCTGGAGTGTACGGATCATGCTTAACAGGCGCAGCGTGCAAAAGATTAGCCGAATGATCGATATACACCGTTTTACTAAGGTAGCTACGGCAATCAGGCAACAAAGACAACGTATCGACGTAGCTGTCGGGTACTTGGAAGCAAAACTGCGGAGCGTTAGCCAAGTGGCAACAGTTTACTGTACCTGCATCCGAAGGAAGTGAGATTCTCAGGTAAACCGGCTGGAAATTTTAATCAAATAAAAGACAATTCACAATCGCCGTATAGTATTGTATATCTAACACCCTAACAAGTTTCTTATTTAAATATCGAGCTCAATTATCTGTCCAGACCTCAATTTCAGTCCCTGTACAACTTGGGTCTCAGGTCTTAGTACAATTTCTTTCTATTATGGGCACAAAGCTTTATAACATGGCGATCGTATAAGAAGGGTAGGTAAAAAGCGCCAATGAGTACAATTTATTAGGCATCCAAGTATAATTGGTCGTCCATATAACAGGGAATCACATAGAACAGTGGGAAATACTGAGAATCGGTGATAAAGATGATGAGCAAATTCATACTGGCCACATTGGCTAAGGGGGGTTTCTTTGAAGTACGATGTTAAGTTAAGCCCGAAAATATCCTTGAGCAATATAAGACTTAGGCTTTCCATAATCCCTAAGGACAATGGCATACCCCTAAATGCTTATAAAAATCGACTACAATTTCATACATGATGAATTTTGAAAATCTGGAGCTGAGTAGCTATTCTATTCTACATGTCATCCAGGCCTTTTCCGATGCCAATATTGTTCATAATCAATGCATATATTGGTGATAATGAGACCGACCTCAGCTACTCAGTAAGCTTCTTATTGTATTTATAAACAACCGCAAGAATTACACCCTCAAGGGTTTCTTTTACAATCTTTTTAAGGCCATGGTTGAGCGGATCTGGGGTTTGAAAATGAAATTCTTTACTGTTTTAGAGGATGTTAAGAAATAATTGAGTCAATAAGCTTTCATATTCTACTCATACATTTTCTGGATGACCTAGTTCGTGATATATAGTGAAAAATTCACCATTTCATGACCTTGAAGTAATCGAAGAGTATTTTGAAAATAATTCATTGATTCAGTTGTTAGCAGAGAATAGATTCATCCATCCTTGAAAGACAATGGAACAAAAATTGTTGAAAGTAAAAGTTAGGTGGGTTTTTTAAACACTGAAGTTGATTGACTATCCTCTAGTTTCCTGCACCCTCTTTCTCTCTCTCTCTCTCTCTATCTCTGAGTTGAGTGCTACTGAGTTGAAAAAAAGGTCTGTATATCATCTATTTTAAAACAATTACACAGCGGTGAGTAGCAAAACAAGTTTCTTGGCATCTGACGTCATAACGCTGTCTCTCCACCGGCTCCGCTCCGGCCTTAAAAAGATCTCATACCCGTCAGTTTATGTTTGATTTGCGATTTGCTTGACTGGCATTAACAAACACGGGCAAATTCAAGATAAGAACGTCAGAGTAGGTATAAGATACTGTAGTTTTAATATTGAATTTGAAATTTTCAACAAGGCTCAAGATTATGTAACATATAAGAAAATCTAGGTGAAGTAATAGAAAACAAGCTAAAGAAAAAAAAAAAAAAAAAACAACAACAGAATAATAATCAATGAATAGGGGGACAAGGTCGGATTTTTATAAACCCCAATATATTACGTATGTATACATACCTAATGTAATAATATTTCATTGAAAATGATAAACTATTAAAATAAATTTGATTTAAATTCAGAAATTGGGGGGGGGGGGGGGGGAGGGGGGTAAATAGAAAATAGAATGGGGGAAAAGTAGACAGAGAAGTTTTAGATACCTTAGTTTTTAGAGAGTCATTCTAAACTCCAGAAAAACAGGCTGCACCGTAATCATTAATGAGAATCAGTAATTAAGAATCGAGTATAAAGAGTATCTACCATCATTTAATTACTCCCAGTATAACAATATCAACAACAACAAAAAAAAAAGAAGACAATAATTATCAATTTTTTTAAATATTGGACCAAAATTTATTCTTACCTTGTGATCCCCCATGCAAGTTGTCGGACCTATAATCCCATATTCAATTACACCAGGTGATGAGGATGTCTGGAAATATAAATAAACAAAAATAATAATAATAAACAAGTACACTAAACGTGTTTGATTCTGACCAGTATGAAGTTGTCCCCAGAGTCTTCTGTCTCTTACCGTCTCTATGTAACCACAAAGGATAGAAGGAGACAGAAGACTGTGGTGCCAACTTCATACCGGTCAGAATCAAACACGTTAAGCTTACATAAATGTTTTGAATTTTTCGAATTTACTTGAATAACATTTAAGTACTAACATTTTGGGCCAGTGATTTTGCTGTGGGACTTAGGAGAACTCTATCGCACCAAGCCGGCACTCTGGTTTTCATGTAATTGCTGCCTTCCTTGATGTTTTCTTCAAACGGATAACTCGGTAAAAAAGTTATTGGAAATTCTAATAATCTTCCTTCAAAGTCTTCTAGCTCTCTGTCGTATTCTCGAAGCTGTAAAAATGATAATGCACTACTCTCTGGAATCATGATAAGAATAAAATAGATCAACGATTTATTATAAGTTTAAAAATGATCCTGTAGCATACCCATTGGCCGCTGTTTTCCATGAAGACATTCTGGTGTTCGAATAGTGAAAACTCTTTCTTTCCTAAAGTTAGTATCAAATGATCGTCTTTATTGTGGAATTGCAACTTTGAGAAATTGTTTTTGCTCGGCAATTTGCTCTCCTGAGTGTCTTCCGTAAGTTTCTGTACAAAGAGAACAAAGATAATAAAAAATTACACGTATTTACGCTCCAAACTTTTTCTCAGCCATTTCTTTAGCCATTCTTCTCACCTTTATCACACCCGCTGTGTCTGTCCTGAAGTTAAAGTCTCCGAATAAAAAGTAAGGGACATTTGTATAGTGGTCATTGTGGAATCGGTCCAACGTATGCTCTAAAGCTCTTCTTCGAGTTTTACTGTATACCGATGGAAACTGAAAGGAATGATTGACTCAGAAAGATTGCTACGAATTCACGATAAGGAAGGATCAAATGAGGGCGAGGAAATGAGACCAGCTTTGAAATCGGCATACCGTTTCCATTGCCACAAGATTACTGGCGTCGTGAAACAAGTGAATATTTATGAGGTCCAAAACTGTCCCGCTAATGCTCCACCTCGTTCTTAGAAACCCTTTTCTGGACCATTTACATTCTGGAAAGAAATCCTGTGGGAATTTGGACTTTTCTTTGGTTGTAACTGCTTCTATGTTTCCGGAATGAACGTCCTTTCCAGTCACTGGTAAGAAGCTGGATTCTAGAATTCGTTTTATGCATAAGATGAAGCGAAATCTAGATATTTAGACTGTTTTGTTTTTCTACCAGTATAAATTCAAGTTACCTTTGAAGTCCCACAAAAGTACATCTTTCAAAGATTCATGTACGAAATAAAAATTCCCCAGAGCCTGAAGTGGAAAAAGTTTATTAAATCAAATATCAGATTTTAGAACCATTGAAATAAATGCGCAACGTTTCTCACCGTGAAGTGTTCGGCTGATGAGAAATCCTCGTCTAGAAAAACCCTTACTTTATCAAAGAGCCTTAATTCTTCCGAGGACATCAACAACCTAGCAGACACACAGACACACACGCAAGGCATTAAAATCCTCATTTATAATGTAGATGAAATTTTCAGCCAGGTAGGGTTTAGTTTCTCTTCAATATTTCATCGTTCATAAAATGAGTGCATTGTTATCTGTATTTACTTGTAAGTTTCCAAGTGCATTTATCTTTTCTATTTATCTCCGAGATGTCGGAGGGACTGAATTGATTGTGAAACACCTCATCTTCCATAACTTTTATTTTATTTTTTTTATTTTCGAATAAACATTCTTTCGGGAACTTGAGTTCTGGAATTTTAATCCATTTATCAAAGACCGAGGTATTGTTCGAAGCCTTAGAAAAAGGATTGAGAAAAAGGGATCCACATTCTTTCTTTTTCTTTACATCATGCATTAGGTGGTTTTACATGGACTTAAAAGAGGCAGAATATTTCTATGATGGCTAAAAACTGGACCCTCTCAAAACACTTACCTGACAAAATACTCAACGTGCCTCATACTCTGCTCGTAATTTTTTCCACCAACTTCCTGGCAGTGAAGTGCTATGAACTTTGGATCTAGTCTTGCTATGGTCTGAAAGTTTTTTTTTTTTTTTTCATGGAAATGAAAAAAAATATGATTAGAAGCCATTCACCAAAGTTCAAGTCAACTTTAAGTATTAAAATTCTACAATTGCCTGATTTCATCTGAGTGTTAATTTATTACTAAGAATTTCTGAGAATCAACTATTTTTCTCAACAATTTAGATACTGGCATACATATATGTATATATGTATATGGATTGGTCAATAAATGAGCGTGAAATTACTTACGGATAGAAATTCTTCTGTCCAAATATTGAGCATGACGCTGGGCTGAAAATTTAAAGAATTAAATAGCTCATGCTATTTAGTGTATTTTATATCGAAGCAATTTTCTCTCATTAAACACCACATACACCAATATGGATGAACAAAAATATATATGCAATAAAATACAAAAAAAGATGATTTACTCATAAGACAATACACTTCATCTCTTCAGTTCTAAATCCTGAATACCCATTGTCAGCTATAGCTATAACTGACCCAAGGTCTATAATCTATTTTCAATTTTCTCATTCCTCTGATACTATATCATTTTTTTTTTTCCCCAACAAATATGAATTGGAGGTAGTAGCTGTTACCAAAATAAATCATCCGCAGCTTTTGGCAATTAAATTAAAAGTAATATTTTCAGCTAACTATTCGTCTAGTATATACATTTCTGATTTTAAAACAGGACTAGATTATATAGATATACAGGGATTTTTCCTACCCCTAGTGTTTAACAAAGGATATTTCATTCTGGATAATTATTGAGTATTCAAACGACGTCATGGATTTTGAAATATGATATTATAGTTCAGATTTACGATTAGTGAGGAAAATTCCTTCTAATGTAAGCATAATTCTGTTTTTCAACTTTCTCTCTCTCTCTCTCTCTCTTTGAATAATATGAAAACAAATTTTTTTTTTTTATTTCTCTATTTTTCAAATCTTTTCCCTTTTTTCACACATCTTTCATCACCTGCTGTTTTTTTTTTTCTTTTCCTCTAAATCTAGTCGCATTTCTGTTTATAAAAATTAATCATACCAGCATGTGGCAGCAGAAAAAAAAATAATAAAAAAAAAAAAAGGTATATACTTAGTCTTTCATCTAAAAATTAGATCAAATAAAAATTCATGTGTATGGTAGTAGTCATTCATGTTTCAACAGTAAGTATACATGTATACACATAAATACAAATACAACATTAAAAAAAATACAAAAATTAATACAAATATAAAAATAATAATGAATCTTATTTCTTTTGTTTATATTACTTATATATGCTTATGAATATTTATAATAGAATAACCGAAGTATCATAGTTAAAAAGGTGTAACAATTTACGTGTTTTATTCAAAAATGTAAAACGAACGAAAGAAAGACAAAAAAAAAAGAATGAATATTTTCTAAAAATTTATCGTTATTATTGGATAAAAAAAAATTTATAACGAGTGAAAATATAATATGAATAATAATTTAATATTAATAAATAAATACCTCTTCAAATATACTGCCGACATTGGCTGTGATCAGTAGTACCGGAACATAACCTGCCATATTTAGTTTTTTTTTTTGTTTTTTTGTTTTTTTCTATTCTTACAACACTGTTGACAAAAGTAAACAAAAAAAAATAATGAAAACGCCAGAAGAAAGTAATGTAGTATATACTATAAAAGTGAAAAAGAGACGGATTTTCTTCTTTTTTTTTTCTGTTATTTGAATATCGTGATCTTCTGTTTTTTTTTTTTTTGTTTTGTTGTTTTTCGTTATTTTCTTCTTGTTCTTCTTTTGGTTTAGTCGTATTTTTTTTTTTCTTCTCAGCAGGGGCGGGGGAGAAGAATTAACGAATGCACCAATCACTAATCGGGATTCGGCAGCACCGCGACGTATGTAGTCAGACGGTCCCGCTTTTCCCGTTAAAACACTATAATATAATTGTTAAACTTTGCACATAGAAGAGATAGAACGCGCGCACTGTTTTTTGACACCAATGTTATGTTATGTTGTGTTACGTTACGTTACGTTACGTTACGTTACCTCACGTAATATGTTGTATGGAAATATATATGATTATTATTGTTGTTGTTATATTTTGGCCCAGTAAATAGAAAGAAAAAAGAAAATGATAAAAAAAAAGATAAAAAAACAAGAAAAAAAGAAAACAATTATCCCCCCCGTTTTTAATTAGGTTAAAATAATATTAATGACCTTTATTCATTAACACATACACGTATATAATTAATATGTAGTATGTATTAATATTGTATAATAATAAATCGATACGATCCCGCGTGGTGAAATTTTATCAACGGGAGAGGAGACCGATCTTTGTTGGTATCTAAACGCGTACTGCAATTACACATTATTAATGAAATAGAGGTAGAGTATGTAATGCAAGTTGGTTGGCAGGCGTTAATGTTCGAGTTCGAGTTCGCGTTTGCGTTTGCGTTCGCGTTGGCGTTTAAGCGAACGGGAAAAAGTATAGATGTGTGGTAAATATATCCCTCACTTTGGTACTTAGTATACGTATCATACATACGTACGTACGTACGTACGTACTTACTTACTACATACGTACAGTATCTACCTACCAAAGCCACGCCTACCAAAGACGTCAATAGGTTTGTAGGAAGTGGTGATCAGCCTGCGCAATAACACGCGCAAACTCACACAGCCTGATGATCGGTTTATAGTAACTCTGAGAAGATACATAATCACCGTATTTATTATACTAATCCTTATTAGAAATTTTAGATGTAATTAGAGCAACAAAAAAAACTAGTAGATTTATCACAAATTATAATTTTTTTTATACAAAATTCTAAACAATGCGATATAACGGGTTTCATCAAGTCCAGCAGCTCGTTGTTACGTCGAATTTGGTATGTCGCAAGTCAACACGCTGGTTCCGTTCAACTTTCCGTTTCTATGATCTCTAGACCCCGTTGCACACGCGCGTGTGATTATCTGTCGTCTGCTCGGCTGTCATTTCATTGTTTTTTCGGGGATTTTTAAAGGAGGATAAAGGACTGCCAGAGGGATATGTGAGAAGGATAATTTATTATTAGAGATAACTGATCGCTGCTGGGATCAATTCAAATGCTATTAAATATCGGAATAAACATATAATTTTGTTTCATAAATTAACTCACGCGATGTCCATATCGCTACCGTAGATATGTATAAAATGTATAAATAAGGTATGGAATAAATCATTTAATATATCATGACATATATCATTGCGCGATGTGTCATATACGTCTGGATTGATTCGACAGAGAATTTCACCGAATCCATAAGACGCAAGTCTTTGCACATAAATTTGTATAGGTAAACGTATCCGGTGAAATTTCGTTCGTTTATTATACATATACACACACAGAGGATTATACGCTCATATCCCAGCAGCTTACCTTTATGATATTATGTTAACAATAAACCAGTATTGGCATGAATAGTTGATCGAGTAAGTATTCTTGAGAACGTCAAATGGCAATATGTTGTTGTTGTTTTTTTCGTTTCAGAAAACAATAATCACAGATAGATTAAAAATGAATCTCTGTTCGATATTAGCGGCAATATTGATCGCCGGTTACGCTATCGCCGATGAAATACAAATATCGAAACTTTTCATCATACCTATAACACCGCAAATATTTAACTGGGGAATCGATGGTAAATACTAATAAAATGAAAGGCGAACATATATCATGATAAACTATGTATAAATCGCGTACTATATACTTTGAAAGCTTCTTTTTTTTTTTTTTTCTTTTTTCTTCTTTACAGCTGTTTTTATATAATGTTGGTATGCATATATACTTATATCGTATTAATTACCGGATTCAGGTATACTATTATATATTGAAATGTCGAGTTTATGGTAGCTGTATAATAACATGTTATGATAACTAGTAAAAGAAACTTATAATTGGTCATAAAGTTATATAGATATACTATGTATTCTATAATTATTACTTATTATATAGCGCCGTATTTATGTATATTTATTCAAATTTCGAAAATTAAGGATATTTATTTTCAGGAATATACGACCAGTTTCTTTATCAACCGTCTTTGTTAAACGCCCCAGATCTACCTCCTTGGATTCATTATACGTACAGCAAAAGAAATCATAAAGGTTTTTTGTACGGTGTAGCTCCCTCTGAACAAGGGGATTTTCAGGTGAATAATATTTAGGAATCCAATATTAAACGGCGTTATGTAAATCCCATATCTTAGGGACAGTAATTCAAAAATTTCTTAAAAATCGAATTCTGATACCGACTGAATTTACATTACAGTTGGAAATTGTTGGACTGAATAAGCACAACTATGAAACTAGGTACAAGATTCTTGACATAAATGTTAAGCGGAAAGAAAATCCCGCCAAAAATGAGGTTTATTTGAAAATCGATAATCTCAATGTCGATGATATGTTCGATTCCAATCGTACAGATAAACTCTTGAATATATTCAGGTATAACTACATTAGCTTTGTTGTGGGGGGGGCTTTTTGTTCCTGAAATCTGTACTGCGAACAATCTGATTCTTTCATATCACTTCAAAGTTTTAAATCACTTGCAATTTGCAAAATGAAAATTCAACTGAAATTTCACCTCATTGCGTAGTCTTATTTACTGTTAAAGAGCTTTACTAAGATTTTATGGACGTCACTAGTGTAGACTATGACAGTCGTGATCATTCATTAAGCAAGCAAATAAAATAGGCTGACCTACATTTTCACTGGTCGTTTTTTTCGCCAATTCTTAGCAGCGATTGGTACAATTTTTATCAGATTCCGAGAGTTTTGGATTTCAGGATAAAAAAATCATCCAGATTCTTTGGCTTTTGAGATTTCAATGCATGTGTGTTTCAATGCACGTGGTGATTCTTCATAAATGTGATGATACTACAAACACTGATTCTAGGACTTAGGAGATTCTATTATCTAGTGTCAAAGAAATTTGAACTCTTTTTCTAAATCGTTTTAAAACTCTTTATTAAATAGGACTAAGTTGTGGAAAGATGCTTCGGACCTCTACGTTACATTTTTGGCATCTGCAATTGAATTGGGAGCTCGTCTACCTCTTAAGCCAGGGGAAGGCGAAGGGTAAGCGCTCTCTTTTGTTACCAATCTAATCCTCAATGAAGAATTTGATATGTAACTACAATCCGCAGTCAAATACCAAAGCTTGAATGGATTGGCTACGAGCTGCTCTGAAATGGCAATGATTGGATCATTCGACATTTTGTACACTGAATCTTGAGCTATATTCTTTCTCATATAATGTGATAATTGTAAATGGCTTAATCTAGCTTGAATACTCCATTTTCAAAATTATGGGCTACATAATTGAGCGGTTTTTCTTATCACTGAAGTTTTGTTATCTCCATTGTCCAGACCATAAGAAAAGATTGCCCTGCACCGCATAACGCATTTCCACATCATTAATGTTATGCCAAGTTCTAATGACTTCCTTCCTGATGACTGAGATATAATTAGTCTTACTTCCAACCGACTCATAATTATTTCATGCTAAGCATTGTCACTCATGTTTTATCTCATGTATGATAGCTATTTAAATCTTTTCTCATGATTCACTGTGGTAGTTCCTATAGATTATTATCACTCTTCCATAATCGGCAATGAATCGTCGTTTCTTTTCTGTACCATCTTTGATAGTCTCATGATTTGATACGTTAATGAATCATGCTGCTTCCTCTTTAGGGTTGTATTAAAGCTTGGTAGCCCAGCTTCCTTCTCTACAGAAATGCACGAGCTTCAAGAAGAAGTTAAACCTCTATGGAAACTGACCTCTTGTCCAAGAGATTTCAAAAGAACCACTGTCGAGAGACTATTTAGAACAGAAGGATTCCTTCTCGACTGGTGCTCCTTTAGATTGGTTGGTTTAACCACATGAATATGATCAATTTCACTGACACAGTAATGGCAAAGAGGCTTAAACTATGGAGTACTCTAGCATGATCCATCTTTTGCAAATATGATTCCATTCAGGCAGTATCACTAGGCTCTTTTGTTATTTCAGTTTGAAGTAGCGCCAAAATTCATTTCAGATCGAAGAAGACCATAGTCTTCATCAGGAGAGTGCAAGACGGGATCCAAACATGAATGTTATTGGATTACCGTCCTCAGGAATATCTGGCCACACCGAATGGCGTTGGGCAAGACCGACCAAGGCCGGAACACCGACTAGGAGTTACTTCAAAGAAATGGCAACTACAGTTCTGTTTCCTGCTACTCTGCTGTTCGTATTAGTTGCCTTTTTGTCGGCCACGCTGTGCTTGCACCATGATAAAGCGTGAGTATATTTGTCTAATAGATTATTATTATCAGTAATCCAAACTGTGATACGAAAATCAACTAATATAGATACAGGTAATTGATGATTATTTCATCTATCGAACGGCATTTTATCCCTTCTGTATGTTATCGTATACTCTGTAGCTTCAGTTGCACTGTTTCATCATACCTCTGATCTTCAGAGATTTTTCAGAGGTTCAGACCTTACTTTCATAGGGTTTAGTAAAATTTATTTAAACTATTTTCATCCTGAATTATTTCTTTGAAATCTATTCGGAAAATCCTCTGAAATAATAAATCGGTTTTTCTGGTAGACACCCTGTAATAACGTACATTTTCATAATACCATATGTTATTGGATTGCATTTGATAACACATAGGTTCTTCAACCGCAGGGATTACAGATATATTTTTACCATACACATGATAAGGAAACGAAAAAAAAAAAAATGAAAAAAAAAAAAAAAAAAAACAGCGCAATTTTCTTTGTACATATAATTAATCAATTAGTTGATAACTTATTGACGCAACTTGACCGCGTTCAAAATTAACGTATTTATAGTACACGATGATTTTTCCGCCAACTTATAATGACGCACGCGTGATAAGACTATGCACGTGTATATGTATAGCAAAGTACTTACTGATATGTATTCGACTGACGCAATTCATCCATGCGGTTAAATAAGTATATATACATATCATCGAGATATACGCATGTTAATTATAATAGTTAAAATAGAAAATAAATAATTAAATATAGAATTTGAAAAAAATAAAAATAAAAAATAAAAAAAATTTGTACACATGCGTAGGTACATGTACGTGATGTGGGAACGGATCCGCGAGTAATATGCACTGCGGTTAGCCACAGTATAAATGACTACCATTATACTTGTGTTTTAAATACGTGTCCCATACCCGTATAGAGTTATTATTGTTTGACCGTTATTTTTAAACTGTCTCCTTTTTTCTTTTTTTTTTACTTTTTTTTGTTTTTCTATTCTATTTTACGCGGGTATACATACGCGGTTTGTACGCATTTGACGTCATTCACGACCAAAGATGTCGTCATTGCACACCGGCTCGGCTATAATATTATTATACTGCTGTCTGTGTGTTTTTTTTTTCTTTTTTTCTTTAATTTTAGCTATTTATCTTATTTATTTTTATTTTATTTTTATAGACGATACTAAGTAAATCCAAACCTGGATATTTTCATTTTATCCACAGGTATATATCATTATTGAGAATTGTATAATATATAAATATTTCAAAGAAAAACGATAATCAGGAAATATTTTGTTTCCTGATATTATAATAATTATTTCAATTGCCGTTAGCGTTATTAATTTTTTTGGATATGATAATTATTCAAATTAAAAAAGTAACAATTTTCAAAATTTCTGCAACCGCGAAAACACTGATTTTCACAAATTTTAAATTATAGCACCTAATGCATGATATAGAATTGTTCTTTAAATCTAGAACTTCCGGAAAATGTGGATAAAGGAAACTAATTAGGAGTTTTTTTTTTATTTATTTTTTTTAACAATAATTATAATGAACGGCGTATGTATGTTGTGCTTTGTAGTAAATATATATAAATAGAAAAAAAATAAAAAATAGATCGCGTTATGTCATGAAAAACAATAATATAATTGCCACAGTGATATAAAATTATATACATCGTGACGTGGGTCGTCGATCTGAATAACGTCAGGACGAATATTGATAAGAATATAATTAAATAATAATTAATTAAATGCGGTTAAAGTTTTATTTTCGTTATACATATATACGTATAATATATAATTTATATCTATATATATACCGTGGGTTTACCAAATAATAATATGTATTAATTATTTAATTAACAATTTATTCATTCATTTGTTCATTCGGTTATTAATTCATTTGTTATTTTCTCCTATATATATGTAAGTCATAACAATATTACTAAACCAGTATAGCAATGGCACAATAACCGGAATATACCCATGGTAAAATCTATCCAATAAAATACAGTAAAAAATTAATCACTGCAGTCGTGGGGTCGGACTTGAACCCACTTTTTCGTCGATTATTTTATTGAGATTTTTTATTTTTTTTTTTGTCTATCTAAATATGATCGTTAAAAATTTCTGCGATATAATTGAATAATAATAATGATAATGATATTATATAGTGACGATATAATATGTTGGATAATTAGTATTTTAATACTATAAAGAAAATCTAATTTCGCTACTGAAATATACCTACTGGTTAAAATTAAGAAAAGATTCGTTGATATAAATGAATTCGTTCGTTCGTTCGTTCGTTCGTTCGTTCGTTCGCTCGTTCGTTTCCTATTCTATTCTATTCTATTCTATTCTGTTCTATTCTATTCTTCGCTATCTATTTTCAAGTAGGTAGTAGCTATTTGTATGTATGTATGTATGTATGTATGTTGTGTATACATTAATTTTTTAAATATAGGTATATCGTAGAGGCTTTTCTTACGAGATCGCTGTATCTCGTCATTCGGTTCTAACAATAAAATAGGAAAGAAAAAAAAGAAAAGAAAAAAAAATAACACTTGTATTTAAACCAGCTAGGTTTGATTTAAGACCACAGCGGTAAACAATCTCGTTCCATTTTATATGCAGAACAAAGTTTAGATGATACCCTATATCTCTCACTGCATTATAACATGTGGAAAAAGCTCTAAAGTATACAAAAACGGCGCCCAAATGTTTGAAATTTCGAATCGTTTGATTAAACGAGAAGAAATGGTATTCTTATATTTATTTATTTCCCTTCCGTTCAATTAGAATCTTCGATCTAAAAAAAAAGAAGAAAAACAACAAAAAAAACGTTTTCTTTTTATTCATATAGAATTGACACCGAATCCCACCGATATTTCAACGAGTTGTTTAACGTTTTCACAAATCGCAGAAATCTGCCGATAAGGTAAACGAAATGTTTTTATACTTTTGAATTTGAATTTTACAGTGACTTAGGATTAAAAATAATAACAAGTTAATATGCTTGCCGCAGTATGAAAAAATACTAAACATTATCATTTGAACAATTATTTTGTTTGCTCGTTTGTTTGTAATTTTCTGCTTTTGTTTTCTGTCGCCTATAGGTTTACCCTGCAGCCTGCACCTTTTACGTGAGAGACAGTTACCTATCGACTATTGTAGTAAACTTATTAATACGTGCTTACACGCATGAGCCTATAATTTAAGGGGCTTTGATAAGTAGTCGTGCGGGAAATAAAACGCGAGCCACTTTTACCGCGTGAATATAATGTTTCTACGCAAACTCGTCGTTTCTCCGTCATTTATTTATCAAATAAGATGACATAGCACCAAAAATGTGTGCTTTGCCATCGCCAAGTCGCTATATAAGTATTTCAAAAGTACAACAAATCGAGTACATCGGTTAATAATTTCACGATTTCTCTGATGATAACTGAATCTGTAAAAAAAAATTCAACCTTTCGAAAAAATAAAATACTTAGCCTCTTCTTGCTCTAGTGAAATAGTAATCCCCAAAGTTTCATTACGATCTATTCTGTCGCTTGGGAGAAACTACGAATCGCGTTTTCGAGGTGATCAGAGTGCGTATCAAAGCCCCTTATAACGTACGTTATACTACAATATAACGTTTCTATTATTGTGTATGATCGTAGCTACGGGTGTGGCAAAGGTTCAATCGAACACAATAGTCAATAAAGGAAGCTTCTATTGATTGTAACAGGTATTGTATTGAATGAAAACACTACAATATTGTCATACTTGTTTCCGTATACACAATTGTCAAGCCCGTTTTTCGCGATCTATTATGTCTATTGATGACCCAATTCCAAGATGATTTTAAACAATTTTTAAATAATACAAAATTTGAATATCATCAACTTGAAACGAGAAATGGGTTCGTGTGAAACGGGCTTAAGACCTACATTCGAAAATCTTTTACCGACAAAGGTAGAATCCAGGCTATGAACTGTTGGCAATTTTGATTAATTAAATCTTCGTAAAAGCTTGCCAAACGATACAGTAACTCCCTCCTTTATCGAGTGGTTTCTTTCTCGGTTTATTATTACCTGCTGATGAGACAGCATTCTATTAATTTTATCCCAGAATTCGAATTTTTGTTTTCGTGTATATATCGCGCATTCTGGAGATTTTTGATTCCATAATCACTAACTAAATTTGAGATAATAATAACTTCTTCTTTCGTTACTTCTTAATGCTTTTTTTTAGACCTAAACGAGAACCAACCCCCGTCGAAGGTCTCGGAAATGGTTCCGAAGTTCAAATGGTACAGTACGCATCTTCGCAGAGAGGAACCCTCAGGTCTTTGTCGGCTCAACCGTCGAGTCCCGGAGATTCATTGACTCGCAGTCCAAGGTATAACGGTTAATTACATCCAATTTATACACCGAAATATAATGAAAAGAAATACTAATGAAAAGGGAAGTTTTTTTTTTTTTTTTTAAATTCCTTTTTTCTTTTTATATTACAGCATAATTAATTTTATCATTATTTAATACCTAATTTAAATATGTATTGAATCAATATAATCTAATTTTATTCTCTTATTGCGATTGTCTTCAATTACAGTGGGTGAAGTTGAAATGAATTAGCGAGAAATAAACGTAAGAGAACGACGCGTAATGTTGAGAAACTCGTTTTATTAAAAAACATCCTGTATTGCATCAAGAGGAACTGGAATCTCGGGTTCAGGTTGAAAGTTGAAACTTGAAAGTTTGAAGAGCTCGAAGCGTTGTTATTATCTAGTCTCGTGGGCGGGTCGCCCGCGACGGGTGAAAACAGATCCAAGACTAAAGAGAGTTGAGGATCTAACACTTGTATTCTCTTCCTAGGAATTTCGGCATCCCAACGTCATACTGTGAGAACTTTTCGGTTTAGCCCTGCAGTGGTTCCCAAATAGAAACAATTTTTTGTTGTTGTTTTCTTCTCAATTTTATTTATCAAAAAGTTACACAAAAACCGTTATAGATATGATGAATAGAAAATATTCACCTATACTATGTATTTTCGAATTTCATTGAATAAATGACCACCCAACCATTGCCCAATCCTTTTCAAAAAATTAATTTACGCTTGTCAAAACGAGAACATAAATGAAGAAGAATAAGAATAAGAAGAAAAAAAAAAAACAATACATATGCGAGGAAACGTTTAAACGGCCTTGATCTCATATCTCGAAAGATTGATCGTCAGATAATCGTGATATATGTTAGCAGTTGGGTCAGAATACAGATAGCTTGAGATATAGCCGGTTTATACAACCCCCACTGTTGACCCAAGAGTATAAAGTGTATAAAGGTGCCGCGGTCGGGGGCCAGAGCCTGATATAATACTATGTATAAATACGAATGGCTTTTTCTGAGAGCCACTTGTCGGGCAGGAATTTTTATGAAAAAAAAAAAAAATCACAGCTTGCTAACTTTGAGTATTGTAATCTTATTTTAGAACGTCTGTTGAAAGATGCAATCCCTATGTACGGCCTAATCCACCACCTTATATGGGCCCGAACAATTTGTGAGTATGAAAAATAATGAGGAAATGAACAACTATGATTTTCCATCCTTTTTTTAAACGGGAATTTTCGTTCCATTGTAAGTCACATGCTTTTCTCCGTATGAATTATGATCCTTCAATAGAACTTTGAAATGATTGAAAAAATTCATGCGATTAAACGAAAATTTCCGTTATAACGAAAATCGAATGGGTGGGACTTTGGAATACACATCAATTTTACTTTCATGATTGCTGTTTGGTCGTCAATTACGCAGAGGTGGTAACAGAGCCGATTTCTGACTACACGAGGAGCCGGCGAAGACTTGGTTCTGCTAAGGATGAAAATTACATCAAAGTCTCCATAGTGTCGGATAAATAATTGTCAATATTGATTTATTTCAATGAGATATCGCACAACCATATTATAACTGGCTCCAAAATTTGCCCGTAATATAAATACAAATTATAAGGCGGGGATGGAGAACATTGTGTACACGAGTATATCATCCATCTATATACACGAATACATGCCTATTATATGTACACATATACTAATATAAACGTATTTGATTAAAATTGCGAATACAATGTATTACGAATTCTTAGAAACGATATTCGGCCTGATAGATATTATATACTCTCTAGTATAATTTATGATGTGTGGCTTGTAATCAATACTTTGATTTACCACTTGTAAAACTGCAATATGTTATTTATTGAAAATCTATCTCGATGTATATTCTATAATTAAATCTAAGCATTTATAACGCAATATACCGTAAGTATGTATAATTCTACAATACATATCTAAATTATAATCTATATATAATCTATATATATGTTATATAGTATACAGTGTAACATGTTTTAGTTAGAAAGTGAAACGTGAAATGATTGCATATTTATCTACGTGTATTGAGTACTAACTAGGTTTGTGCTAATAAAACGCGTTTTATTAAGTATATTGTATACTTATATACACCAAATTATATACGCTATTCCCCAAATGGTAGAATCGATATCCATTAATTTCCCACAATTACAGATTATTATTTTTTTTTTCAAATAAATTGTCCCGCGATGAAATATTCATTGATAGTATTGTAAAAACGTGTGTATTTTAAATGGAAAATTTCATCCTCTGTGGTCAACAATTTGAATTGATTACAGGGTTTCTTTTCAATTATGTATAGAGCTTATTTGTGGGGTGGTCCCATAAAAACTTGTTTTACGATCTTGAAATATGTAACGGTTATAGTTTAATCATCATTACTATTGTCTATTTGTCTACTTTACAAATAAACTCCGGAAGGGCTTATTCATCTCTTCTATTCTACATCCAAGAGTTTTCGCTTTTGAATTCCGACGAGTGGGATTGTGGGTAATTTGAAATGATTAACAAAAAAGGAATGCGAAAGAAGAACCTGCATTTATTTATGTGTTACAATTATAACCGACAATTCTTTATCAATTATATATTTTGGATGTCTAAAAATCGAATCAACAATAATAATCATATTTATAGATATGAAAGTTTAAATATCGAACGAATTAAATTTTCGAATCGAAGCAGCAGCGTAGAATTTTCTACCTGCGCCTGCGTCGTTGGTAATGAAATTTTTTCCAACGGTCCAACGGAACAAGTTGTATAACTGATTTGCCGGTCTACTCAATGATTCGTTCATTGCTCCTCTTTCTAAAGCCCCTCAAGCTCAACTCTCAAACGACATTTGTATCTATGAGAAAACTGAATCGTTCAGTCAAGTTAGTCAGTATCTCGCGAGTCGCCACGAGTCGCGTAGCGGTTATATGAAGGGTACTGTCGTTTGTTTGTTTTCGAATCATATCACACCTACATTTAGACTTTGACAGTTGACTATCAACCAGACTAAAGTAAGTTTCTATTTTTGACTGAGTTATAACCGCATGGCAGGCGTTGTGCCGATGTCAGGAAGATCTGGTAGAAAGCAGTGGACCCTCCATGGTAATAAAAACCACAAACAACAACAGTCTTACAATAATATTCAAAATATCTAGATACATCTAATTTGTGATAATCCTTTCATTGTACCTTTCAAAAAGATAAAAAAAAAAAAACAAGAAAACAGATGAAAATCACGATTTTAGAATAATTTATGTACCCTGTATACCCCTTTTCCCATTTACCTTTTCCTACTCGTTCAATAAAACACGTGAAAAATATAACGACTATTGAATAAAATGTCATAAACAACTGCTGCAGACTTCTAAAGAACTCGTTCTAAGTTTAAATATCTGTACAATTATTTTGAAAGGCCGGATTGTTCTTATTTGATAATATAAATTGCTTAAGCTTATAGGAATTGATATAGACATATGCACAAATGATGTTGTTTAATCAATACTGTAACAATACAACTTTTGATCTTCAAGATTGTGCATAACTATTCAATATATTTTCTGCACAATTTCATCAACTCTATTAGTGCAACCTTTTGATTCTATTTTTAGTCTGTGTTTAACGACGCATCATATAAGTGATTAGAATTAATAAATTGAACTCTAGCAGACCTTTAACAAATCCAATCTCAATCCCACAAAGATACAGAGTAGAAAAAATGCTGTGTTCAGAGTATTCCTAATTCCATTTTCACCCAATGTCAAAGTATATTTATAAATCTAGAGGGAAAAATTTTTGAACCCAAGCGATGCCTGCATCATTTCGTTTATCTCTCTTTACTAAATATTCTCTAGATGGACCCAGGGGATCTTTAAGAAGATTGAGATCCCAGTTGGCTGAAGATGGATGTCCAGAATCTCAAGTTGTTCTTGCAAAACAACTTTTGGAAGAAAGATGCGGTGAGTTTTCGCCTTTCTGATAAGATTTTTAGATGTATACGATGGTTACTGCATCTAGAATCCAGCAAGGTTTAAATAATTTTTAAATAAATGCCCAGAATTGGATGTTGACAAAGAGGAAAATGCAAAACTGGGTGTATATTGGCTGACCAAGGCCTCCGAGCAGGGAAACTTGGAGGCAACTGATATTTTGAGAAAATGTTTGGCCACTGGTCGAGGAATCACAGAGCATAATTATTACGATGTTAAAAGTTGCCTGGACATGTCTCAGGATGAAAAATTGGCGAGAAGAGCTGCACGGGAAATGTTCACTAGGTGAAATAGCGATATTAAACAGTATAGTTTTATGAAACCGATAGAAAAATTTAATGGAACTAAAATAAACACCTTTATTCAAACAGTCTATCTAACGGCGAAGAATTCATCACAACCGAACAACTACAAAGGCGAATGCGCGACGTAGCTTTTCCAACAACAAGCAGAACCAGTTGTTCAAGGTCCAACGACGCGTCCGGTAACAATGTTCAAAAATCGCTGGGAGATTCGATCGGCGATACTTCCCCTAGGGATGAGTTTCCCGAGGATTCATTACCCGTTAGAGAAGAAGAGAGATCTGCAGATTCATTACAAGGTGATGAGAATCAGGCGAAGATTAACTTCTAAAGATTGCTAATATCTCTTCATTTCATTTATAGATTGGTCCGAACATCAAGGAGAGAAGATAACTGAAGCGGCGCTTGTTTCTGCTGCAGCTAGCTACGCGAGAGGATCCCTTCCGATTGTTTCACAAGTCTTGTGTTTGGTTGAGCCATCTCAGATAGCTTTAGACACTATCCCTCTGCTTCAAAGACCACTACTACACCCTTTAGCGTCGCTTAAAAGGCTTTATATCTGGCTGGTTAAATTGCTCGGTCAGAGAGGAACTCCGATATTCAAAAAGATATTCTTCACCTCAAATATCCACACTCTCTTGTTGCTTCTTCTCTACTCTTTGTTCGGTACTGAAAGTCTGATACTTTTCATACCCATGACTCTTTACTATTTGTCGTTTGTCGTAATGGTGGTAGCGACCTTCCAAATGTTGCAAAGAAAACGGGAGCTGACCGACTTCCGCATATGGTCAGGTTTGTTCCTTAGCTATTCCGGCGGTAATCTGAACCCTGAAGAAGCGGAGTATCAGTATTGTCGCAACAATCTCAAACCCTACGGTCATTTCTTCCTTGCTTTGTTGACCAATCTCATGATATACCCTATTATCGCTCAACAATGGACACCGCAGTCTGAATTCACCATCATAGCATTCATACTGACTCTAACAACGCTCCTAAACTTCATGTGGAAAGACTCTTCCAGGTTTCCAGACTTCCTTGCACTCTTTAGCTTCGGTGTACATGTTCTCGCCAAATATCCATACGAAACTGACATGGTTGTCACTCAGGGATGGCGATTCATCGATGTAAGAGTACCAACTTTTGCTTCCTACGTCGTCGGAAACGGTATTGAATTTTGTCTCAACTGTCGCGCCGTCTTTTATCTCCTAATACCGGCTGTCTTTGCCAAAATAGCAGCGAGGGATGGCTGGCGGGGTACTTATAAGACGCTAATTCCGCACTGTGTTACCCTAAGCTGGTGGCAGATTGCTATTCTTAGTTCCCAAGGCGCAACTTGGTACGGTCTTATCAGAGGAGCTCTAGCGATCGTGGGCATGGTTCTGTTCTTGCCTATAGCCGGAGTCGCTTCTATAGCTCTGCCGATAGTTGCGGCGGCAAAATATTTACCGGAGAGTGATCTTCTGGTGAGAGCAACGATCACCGGGGTGTTAGGCATCCTGCCATTTCTCATCTCTTGGTACGTCAAGAAAACAAGGAGTCAAAGATACAATGGAATCATCACATTCACGCAGGTAGATTTAAACTCTTCATCAGCTCTTAATTTATGATGAAATGACCTTTATCCATCTTTCCAGATCTCGTTGGGCATTGCTGCCGGACTTTGGCTTGGTTGGTCGATGATCGCAGGCAACAAACGCGAGATGGATTCAAATTTGTACGAAAATGTACCAACATTGTCGTGGGAACAGTATCAAAATTATTGTCATCAACCGGCGTGGGAAGAATCCTCATCTTTGGCTCAAGTCCAAGTCGAATGTGCTAACTTAGAGGGTATATCTGTATCGTGGGAGGGATACGTGACAAAAGTTAAAGTCAGATCGATAAAGAACAGCCTTGAAAAAGTACTAAGTAAATTTCCCGACGCTGTTAGAATACCGCTAACTTGTACCTACGGGGAAACTTACGAAGATAATTGTACTAGCGGCGACGAATCGAGGATAAAAAACTGCAAGTTCTTATCAGAGATCGCGAAAACACGGAACAAGTGCCATTTAGCTGCCTGGAATAAATACGAATTCGAAATATCAGTGAAGATGAAAAGCGGAATCTGGGGAAGCAACGGAGAACTTGTACTCATCGCTGATCATTCGTTCGCTAATTTTAGTCTTAACATATACTTGGGGGATAAAATATGGTTCGTTGGTACTCTGACGAATGATGAATTAGAGGGAGAATCTTTGCTGGGTGGTACAAGGCCGCATTTACTATTGGAGGAAGCTGGTTGCCACGTTTGTCACACTCCTAGATTAAAAGCGTTCAAACGATACAGGCATCAAATAACTTTCACATCAGTTTTAAAGGACATTTATCTCGGCGTTAAATCTGTCCTTAACTTTCTGCTTAATCCTTTGGTCATATTCAAATAGGTTTTAAATAAACCGATAATTCTAGAGAGTTTATGGACATTCTATACGTGATAGCTACACAAAGTACAAGAGGAATAATTCTCCTGAATAAGAATCACTGCATTTGGGATACTCGGATATGTCTTATTTCGAATTCCCATATTCCTCGCAGGACCAAATATCACGAGAAATTATTATTGAATGAATTCAGGAACTTTTGTGGATATTGAACACGAGCTAAATATATATATATATTGATAGATATTATTAACGCATAGATAGATATATCGGTACGTTACCATGAACTCAGATGTCGTAGATTTTAGACTTAGTTGAGAATTGTTGTAATCTTAGGGGGTGTGTATTTTGAAAAAGTGAGCAAAAAAATACCTCATATGATATAATATAATATGATATGATATGATATGATATGATATATATGTATATTTTAGAATCTATGTATTTTCCTAAAGTTACTAAAGAAAGAGCAGGATATGATAAACAAACAAAAGTATGATATTTTTCTATTATGTTTCAATAATGAGAGTGTGACTATTAATTTTAATATCTTTAAGGAATTTGATTAGCATTAATTCTACTTGATGATGTAACGTTTCACCTGGAATTACGTTAAGCTCTAGCTATCATTCGATCTCCTAGCTCTTTACTTTATCCAGTGTGAAGAAAAAACAACAAGTCGCCAAGTATTTGATTCTTCTTCTGAGTAAAAAACGATAAGAAAAGTATAAAGATGCAGCTATATTATAAAACTATTACACATATATATATATATATATATATATATATCGATGTTGGATGTTGAATGTTTTAGGAGGCGCGCGATAATTGTTTACGTCAAAGATACCTTCATAGGGATGAAAAAAAAACCAGTTAACGTTCTTTTGATCTGTCCTATGAAAAGACAATAACGACCAATAAAATGAAAAAAAAAAAAGAAAAACAAAAAGCGATTACATAATTTGAATGAGATAAGAGATATAGACGTGCCTTGATGTATTTCGTTTTCAGTCTATAATAGATATTTCCTAATTGGAAAAACTGATAGATATATTGTATTGATTACAAGTAACGTTGACTTAATTATATTCATTGAATAATTACTCATGTAGTTATTTTAAAATTGTGCCAATTATTATATGCTTGTAGGTTTTGATCCACAGAAATTTTCAGAATAAGACAAAAATTAGGCATTTCATTATGACTGGTTTTCTCGTTACTTCCTAAATACAGATACTGTATTTTAGAATTTAATTGGCTCGCACAAAAAAATAAAAAAAAAAACGTACTAAAACAAATCGGTTGTTATTTGAATACAGACGTATTTTATTCACATTTGGCAACAATACTTAACAAATAATTTATTACAACGATGCTAACACCATTTAATCATCACATACTTCAATGTATTAGTTTTTCTGTATAAAAAGGAGTAATTCATTCTTCTGTAATCTTTATACATGTATATCAATATATAATAATAGTTATTTATGTACAAATATAAAATCTATATTAGTTATGTCTTTTTTTTTTTTTTTTTTCCAACTTTATTTTCTTTTCATTTATTATTCTTCAGAAATCGACAAACACCCACGATATTCATATTGCTAAAAATATCTCATCTATTGACTTTTTCGACCTTCTCACAATATTAGCTTTTCTCTACTTTTAGAAAATATTTCCAATTTAGTAAAAAAAAAAAAAAAACTTTTACTATTATTATTGTTATCATTATCATTATTATTATTATTAATATTATTAATACAATACATCGTTTAATTTGAACATTACATTACTTTTATATGGGGTACGTATGTACTAATTGATTTTATTGGACAAATTGATCGATCGCGTGATGTATGGCGTAGCATTTTTTAATTTATATACACAATTATAGGTATTTCTTGTTGTTTTTTTTATCTTTTCTTTTCAATTATCAAGAAATTGATGGTTTTTGGAAAAAAAAAAAGAAAATTTCTCATTACCCTTAAAGTCTAATAAATTCATTTCGCGCCATTAGATAAATTTCCTCATTTCTCCCATGGATATAAAATCCAAATTTCTTTTCTTTCTTCCGATCTTTCTTTTTTTTTCTCTCTTGATTAATAATCACATTTCAAATTGTACACAATAATTATTGATATCTGTATTGTGTACTCTATCTATTTTACTTAACTAATTATTCAGAGAATTTGTTCCCTTTTTATTCACACAAATTATTTGCTTCCGTATAGAGAAGAGGATATAAACTAAACGAAAAATATCATCTGCGCGTAAAATTTAACGAAATATTTATTAGATATCTTTAAAAAATAATGAGAAAAAAAGGAGTTTTTTATTATTATTATTATTATTATTTTAAGATTATTCATTGTCTATGTATTGCCTTTTTTATTATTTCTTTTACTATCCTGATTCTCGTCGTTAAATATAATCAGAAAATTAAACAATCCGGCGTAATAGGAACTCAAAGAGACTGACAAAGACATTGAAAATCTTACCACTTTGTTAGTATAAGATTGCTTTGTTTACTCTTTGCCAATATACGCCAGCAGCTAGCTAATCAATGGCGTTTAATTAAATTCATTATTATTTATACGATTTAAAAACGGACGTTGAACTGCTAGAAAACGATTATCTACCATTATACACACATTCAGGATTGGCTGCTCTCTAATACATAAAATGATATCATTAGTTAAATACTTTACTTCTAATATTTGATAAAATATTTACTTCCAACGACTGGGTTGTTTAATTTTTTTTACCTTTTTTTTAAATATAAATAGAGGTAAAATATCTAAATATCTCTGGATCGAATGACGTGCCGTTAGAATCTTAAAAATAATCTTATTAATTGTTATATTTTTCAGTCACGCAACCAACGGCATTGATGCCGTCCAATGAATTTCACCGTAGATATTTCGAGAAGATTCAGTGTTAAACTTAATAATTAGTTACAATTTTTTTTTTTTTTACTCTTTTGGCAGCTGCGTTATTCTTTCTTCTCTTTTCTCTCTTCTTTTTTTTTTTCAATTATTGAGTGCAATGAAATACCATTCAATAGAAACGTTTTCGACTATTTTCTTGGTGTTTCTGGTAATACATTATACCGATTACCACAGCTGCTATCAAAACCAATGCCGCTACAAGCATGAGAAGGAAGATTTTCACACCGCTCATTGACGACGGTTTAGGATCCTCAACGTGCTCTGTAAAATAAAGTTTATCATCATTTAGATAAAATAAAACTGTGACAAATCATTTAACGAATAAAGAACAGAAAGCTCAATCAAACTTTCTACAATCTGACCTCTTGGAGATTCGAAATATGATGCAGATGGAAGGATGTTTGATCTATCTTCGTCGTCTTTGGGCTGTAAATAAGAAAAAAAATAAGAAATATCGTGATTATTTACTTATTCAATTAATTGTTTGATGAATTAAGTTACTAAAACCCACATCGTCGGGTAAATCCAATTCGAAAAGTCTGACAGACATGATGTCATGATTATCAGAAAGGTCTCCTGTGGTAGCGGTAATCCCAAAGTAATATCCTGTAGGAAGTTTGATGCCTTTTACAGAGAAGCATTCTTTCCAGGCTGCCTTATTTGCTATATCGGTCGATACTGTTGTTCATAGAATATAAATAATAATAACAATCTGTTAATTCAGGGAATCGAAGCATCTGTGTCAATCTTTGCTCAATTGAAATTGACAAACCAGTTAGAGTATCCTTTTCGTATCTTATCGCTACGTGAGTATCGTGATCAAAGTTTCTGAACTTAGCCTCGCAGCCATCTAACTGTGTGTGCGTTCCGTCACGATCGTGGTCATAGTGCAAACTCCCATTGTTGACCATTGCTGATATGTATGGGTGTTGGTGCTGTGAAAAAAAAATATGAAAGTTTTATTCGTTTTTTTTTTTCAGAATTTTCTCTGAAATTATTTAGTTCATTAGTTGGGGGGGGGGGGGGGGGGGAACTAAACTGTTGAATCTCTGTACATGATATCTGTTTCATAAACAGACTTGTGTAAACATTATCTTACATTATGTGGTCCGTTGTGATTGCTGTAAGTATCCAGGATTATTGCAAGCCCTTGGTAATAGTCTTTGTTACCAAAAACTGGGCCACCTTCCATCCTGTCTTTAGCATACCAGATGGCAAGCCCATCTCCGAATAGTTCCTTGCCTTTTCCATGGACTTTGAATTGCACTTGCAATTCCCAATTCCTGACATTGCAAGGCTATGCAAAAAGAAGAAAAAAGATGTGTAATTTCATATTTTTTTTTTTTTATTAATTTGTTTATTCGTGGTATACGCGATTTCTTACCACCGAATTCCACAGAGAACCTTGCTTGCTCTGTACATCTGGTGTTATGCGTATGTAATTGTTGGTAACCATTGTACTGCCGCCAAAGTCCCAATAAGGTATCGTCATACCTGCAGCTATTGAAAATAAATAAATGGAGAAAGGAAGAAAGAAAGAAAGGGAGGAAAGAAGAAAACGAGACGAGTAGTATTAGAACGTCGGCTTTTTATATATTTATATCGATAATCATAACCTCAACTATTGACATTTCGTCGAAATAGTGTTCATTTATAAAATGAAGATAAAATTATATTAGATTAAAGTTATAAATAAAATAACAGATAGTTTGTTTATGTGATGGGTATAATATAATTGTCGAGGGTTATGCGAATCAAAAGATTAGACGATGATAATAATAATAATAATCGTGTTATATCCATCAATGTAATGACTAATCAGATAATATGCAATACATAAAAGTGAATAGTTAATTAAAATTTTTTATATGTATATTGAATGAATAAAATTTATATAAGACTTCTTAATTCTAATTACCTTGATAAGGTCGTATCAAAGAATGTTCTCGTTTCATGTAATCTTTGGTGTTCCATTCACCTCGTGTTGTTTGAATTAATCCAATGATTAATAATATGCACCACCGTAATAGAGTCATTTTAATAATAAATAATTTATATATATATGTATATAATATATATCTGTATTGAATAGTTGTTTGGGAACTTTCTGTAGCTTATTGTTTAGTAAATAAAATAATTACACTACGAACATAAACGACGATAGAACAATTATTCAATACAAGAAAATATCGCCACTGCGGCTTCGGGACTCGACTAAAATCTGAATATGACGGGCGGCCATCGTAAAACGCTGAGTCAATTTTAGTCAGTTAAAATACTTGGGTTTATGGATTAAGTGGTGATAATTTGACGATTGGTTATTGTAATTAAACGAAAAATGAGTCAGACAGTTTTTATTATTATAGTTTTCATCCTCATTTCTTATATCAGCTTTTACAGCTCCTTGGTATAGTTGATCAATGACTATTGTAAACAAACTCGACATTGACTAGAGTCTGTGTACAGAGACTCCCAACTCGCATGTATCTTACAATACTAGTGTGATCGATAAAACATGTCGGTAATGCAGGTAGCTTAGATACAAATGTGATTCTCTATATCCTAATTGCGATTACAGAATAGAAATTTGTAATTGATGCATTTTGAAATAATCTAATCAATGGTGAAATATTAAATAATAACAAGAATAATAAAAATACAATATTAGTAACTTAATAATAAGTAATTTAATAATGCCTGGATCGTACGATCGATTCATTCGAATAACATAACATAAAAAAATGCGACAAAACAGAAACTAAATTCGATTTTCGAAATGGTATACAGTACGGTCCGTGTCTGTTTCAAATTAGTTTTCGCGCCTTATTATCGATGTTCGTTGAAATGCATCGAACATCGAATATCGATTATCGCCTATCCCTACTCTCTAGTTTGACTTTGACGTGACAATTCAAGATGGCGGAAAAGTAATAAACGAAGGTTTCGTACCATGAACGAATAGGCTTTCTAGCGTATTAATTATTATTGCATTTTGAACTAATAAAGAGAATATTTGACCTCCCAAATTTGATATACGTTTGAATCGTTTATCAGATAACGCGTTCAAGCTGTTGTCAGTTGATGTAGTTTGACAATAGATAATAAAATTGAGTTATAAATGGCGCCAACGAAAGTGATACTATTATCATGCGGTAGTTATAATCCACCGACGAATATGCACCTCAGAATGTTTGGTAAGTTGAAAAAGAATCTGAACGTTATAAACACGCTTCATACCTCGTTGACACCATACTCATAGAATTTCATTATTTTCTACGTCAAGAAATCGCTCGTGATCATCTCCACAAGATGGGATCACACGTTGTGGTAGGTGGTGTAATATCTCCGGTCCACGACGCTTACGGTAAAAAAGATCTCGCTAGTTCAACTCACAGATGTGCAATGCTGAGATTAGCGTTGCAAGATAACGATTGGATAAGACTCAGCGATTGGGAGACAAAACGGGAAGGTTGGACCAAGACTAGAATCACGTTACAACATCATCAGAACCTATTGAACTCTTGGGTATTTGATACAAACGAGATAAAACATCATTCAGAGATTGAAGACATGGACTGGATACCTGATAAGATAAAAAACGCCACTTCCCAAGACCGAAATCCCATACAAGTCAAGTTATTATGTGGCGCTGATCTACTAGAGAGCTTTGGAACCCCGGGACTATGGGCAGAGGAAGATGTAAGATAAATTATTGAGGAATGATGATATGATATCAATTTTCTACTTTCTGATATACTTTCTGTCTAGATTGATGCAATTGTCGGACAACATGGTCTGGTTGTTGTCACGAGAGAAGGATCTAATCCCAATCAATTTATATACGATTCCGATCTGCTAACTAAATATATGGTAAATTGAAATCCATAAGATGTTGAATAGTTACATTTTTCAGACAAAATTAACGTATCTGATGGTTATGGTTGTTTGTTTTCATCATTTTAGCACAATATCCTGATAGTCACCGAGTGGATAACTAACGAAATAAGCTCAACTAAAATCAGGAGAGCATTAAGACGCGGGGAAAGTGCCAAGTACCTTGTTCACGACTCCGTATTAGACCACATTTATAAAAACGAGATATTCGGGGCTAGAAGATCTACGGAGATGTAAGTTTCACACGTTTTAGATCTTGAATTCATAACGAATTATTTTTACGTAGGTTTATCTCACCTGTTTTTGTTACAATATGTGAAAAAAAAAGGACATTTCTTCGTTTTTCGTTAATGTCTGGACGATCTAGTCTGTGGTTTTTTTTTTTTTCCAATCAATAAGGCCAGATACTTATATTTTTACATGATGTTGTTTAGTTCTAATTAGTCTTATCAGAGCCAAGTTTACTTTTCATCTTTTGTTAGATCGATAGAATCCTTATTTAGTGTTTACCTAGTTGTGTTCGCTGATTATTAAGGAAATACTAAAGTTGATTAAGAGGTTTAGCATATTATTCCTGCCTCTGAATTGGTCCAAGAGAAAAATACGAAACGGTTTATTAAACCTTTGAATTTTATCTCCATGTTATCGTTTTGTTGTATATACTATTAATAATAGGAAATTATGTGTAAATGAGAATACAGCTGATACGTTTTTGAACTTTTGTTCTGTTTTTTTTCATTTTCTCGTTTTTCTTCATGTTTTTAAACTGAAATTAGCGGTCATTTATAAAAGAAAAAAACGCGTTCAATAATATTTTGACCGCATGGATTCTTTATTCACTTCTGATTATCAAAAGTGAATAACAATGATATGTGTTGTAGTGGAATGTAACAAAATCTGTGTATTTTTTCACGCTGCAATATCATTGGAAACTAAAGTAAGTTGAAACTATCTCCAAGCACTGGAAACAATTACTTGAATATTGATTCGAAGTATGAAAACACATTCCTAACACCCTCTCCCAGCGATATTACCATGGAAACTCCAAGTCCCGTGGAAATAATATCCATTGATATACCCGACTCTATATTAACAAAAAATATCCTAAATTCAAGCGGCTTTTCAAATACCACAAAAATATCAATCCCTAAATTAGACGATAACGATTTGGTACGCGATAAATTCATCAGTGTGATGTCAGAGAACGGGAATAAACTTTTGCACAATATGAAAAGTGCTTATCCTGGACAGGCCAAGCAGATAATTGCCACTGAAACTGGGGAGTCTCATATTCTTGAAGAGGTAGGTTCTTTAACAATAAAAAGCGACATCGATACCAGCCCAAATCCTTTAGACAAAGATAATCCTCCCGTAGGCAAAGACTCCGATGATTCAACACTAGATAAAGATAGGGATAATATTTTAGAATTCACTTGTAATTTGAGCGATAATCATCTTACTCAAACGGAGGAAAACTCAGTAGAGAATGATAGCGAAACGCCAGCTGATCCTATCGCAGAAAGTCAGGATCTCATGGAACCAAAGGTAGAAATCAAAGATGAACTTGTTACTGAAATTAGCATTGCCGATGAAAAGACAGAGACTAATGAAGCGATATTGAACGAAATCCACAGCGATGAACAGATACGGAATTGTAGTGTTAACAAAGAGGCATTAGAAATAGACGGAAAGTATCTAAAATCGTTGGTAAACTCTCGGAAGAGTCCTAAGAAGTGTAAAAACAAGGGTGAAAAGCTGGACAGCAAAGATGAATTGGCAAAAGATGTGGCCGAGGTTGAGAAGATTGAGTCATCGAGCGACAAGAAAACAGATATTGTCGGTAAAATAAAGGAAGATGGTTTCACACAGTGTGAAAAAATTGACAGCGTTAATTCTGAGTCCCAAACGGACCTGAATTTCGATGAAACATTTGAGAAAACCTTTAGACCAGGTAGCAAGAAGCTGGCTAAGGTATTAGAGCCAACCCAGCTATTTGTGGTCCAGGGAAGCCTGGATTCGGTGAAGTTTAATGTCCCGAATGAAAGATCGGTAGGCCTGGATTCTGCCTGTAAGAAATCAAAGAGCTATGAGTCGATAAAATACGACAGTTCGAAATCAATTTCGTACAAAAGCTTCGAGATATCGCTCAGCGACACACTTAAGCCAAAGTCCGACAGCACTTCGCAGTTAATAACAGCTAATTTTTGCAACGAATGTTGCTTTGAGAACGAAGCGTTCATACCAGAAGCGAGCACAAACCAGGAGACATTTTACACGGTACAATCAAACCGGAGTTCACCTGTGGAGGAGGACTCTACCGAGTGCGATATTTGCAGCGCTTGTAACCTGGACTCGACTGAGATCTTGGACCTGAAATCTTTGAGTATTCCGGAGAAATGCGATCTCTGCGAAATGTGCAACGATATAAACGCCGATTTTGAGGGAGACCTGGTCATGCCATATGCGGAAATCGAACTAGACGACAAACCGCAGTACATATTGGAGCCTAACTACGATTCTGATTTTACTTTGGTACCAGAAACCGAGTCGGACCGATTTGAGATAGAGAATTGCGGCCTGGAGGAAGAAGGAAATGTTATAAACTACAGGGAATTAGAAGAACTCCAGGATGAAGAGGTGCCAGTTTTGATTGAAGAGGGTGATGATAAGATTATTGAAGAGAATTTTGACCCTGAAATGAAAATGCAGCTTGATAATGATCATTTTGAAATCGAAAATTGCGGCCTTGACAACAAGGTTCGCAGCATAGTAGTCAGAGATTCTTCCCAGCTAAGTTCACAGCTATTGAAGTATAGCCAATTGAACTTTGAGAGCAACGATTTTCATTCAAATAATGATAATCCTTCCAAGATTGATGTCTGCACTGAAAATTACCGGCCAAATAAGAACGTGATTTACTCGTCTAATGAGAACGTGAAGTACTCAGCAAAACTATCGCTTCCAAAGTATGTGCCAACCATATCGTCAAAGGGCGTTAAAAAATTGAGCAGGAAAGGATCGTTCATTATGAACGATTCAAGCTACAAGTTGTTTCAGGATAAGAGACGTTACTCTTCGGTTGATAACTTGCAGCATTCAAAACAGATCCTGAAACTGTCTGATCGAGTATTGCAGAAATCAAAAGGAAACAAACTTATAGCCTCGGCGGACAATATCCAATCTAATACTGGTAAAAAAGCGATACTTAAAAAGCTTCAGAAATCAGTAAACGATATAGACTCTTTGGCCGAGACCTTTGACTTGCCAGCAGAGAGTTTTACTTTATCAGAAAACGATTTACTCGCATCGGATAATGACCCAACTAATATACATGCTAAAATAAAAATCAGAGACAGTGATATGGTGAAAATGATCCTTACCAAACATGGGATCAAGATAATAAGCGAAAAGGAGACTGCCCTGTAGTAGTTTTGTGCTTGGTTGTTAGATACTAATTGGTACTCCATTTTTTTTCATTACCACTTGTGATGTTCACCAAATTTTTACCGTTTTCAATATCATATGCGCTCGATAAATCAAAGTTGCATATATTTGCATGTAAAGTATCTTTGTGGTGTTTAAACGACGGGGAATTAGCCGTCTACAGAGATCGGATTCAGGTCAAGTGTTTAGGAATGCAGGTGTTCAAACTTTCCCATCTTCCAAATTTTATGAAATGATTTATGAAATGGCCATTGATTGCATCTCTGAAGTTTATAAAATGAGGTCGAAACTACACATGACTTGGTTTCTCAAGTTCATTTTATATTTTTTTCTGGGATCCTACTTTGATTTCATCGATTTCTTCACAATTTTACTAAGATTTTACGGGTTTCATTAGGACCTGATAGATTTTATGGGATTTCATGAGATATTGATCCAAGAGATAGGGTGGCTGCTATATACAGGATGAATATTCTCCTGGGTCTGATCTGGGAGAAGCTTCGACGTGCCAAATCTCTGCCTTCTTCTATTTGTGTGCTATACGTGTGGATATAAACAAATTTGGAGATGAGGGTGTCTGCTTGATAATCAGACACTATTATTCTGAAGCGAACGATCATGAATAGAAGAAGGGGAAGCTCCTTTCAGATCAGACCCCGGAGAATATTCATCTCCTATTCATATAAAATAGTGAGGAAAAAAAATGTATAACGAAAATTGGACCACTCATATTCCTGAAAGACTGTAACTGCGTGTTTTACTGCCTCCTAAATCCGATCTCTGTTAATATAATCAATATTTCTAATAACTTAATGGTCCTCGATGTCAATAGTAGAGATTTAGTCCGTAGTTGCAGCGCACAAATAAAAAGCCACCCATAAATATGGACAAAAATAACCGAAGGGTATTAATTAATTCGGTTTAAAAGATATTTGCTCATTCGTCTATATATAATGTATATGTATAGGTAAATAAAGATCGCACAAGCGCCTCCATTTATGATCTCTTTATGATCAATGTGCCAAAAAAAATAAAATAAATAAATAAAGGAATGCAAGTTTGCGACGAGCATGTTTATCAAATTCAAATTCAGATCACTGGTAATAAGATTTTACTGTAGCAGTACGAAGTGTCTGATGATGATTATAACCGACGATGTGCGCATTATTATAGTCCTGTGGTTAAAAGACAATCTTATATAAATATGAAAAATTCGTTACCTACGCATAAATAATTAAGGCGATTTCTATAAAATAATAATAAAAGTAAATAATCTATGAATAATCATTAGATTAATGCATATTATATGGAAGATATTGAACGTTATGTTTAGGTAAATGGTTACGTATATAAATAATATACCTACACAATATACCCAAGTCGTTTTTCGTTCAAATTGTTATACTATATATATATATATATATATTATAGTGCATGGTATGCATTTTTTGATAATCGCTTTAATAACGTATTTTATAGCCAATCTTCAACACGTTAATTATACGCTTTTAGTGCAAAGTTGGAGATAAATAATTACTACATATACCTACGGTGATATATTTTAAAATGGAATTGTGAAGATCGCAAAATCCTATGAATAAAATTGTTCTTCCTAATTGACGAATTATAAATCTAAACTATTTATACTTATAATAGAGGGGGGAAAATCAAAATTTTCTTACTTTTGCAACTACCATATATTTTTCAAATCATTTATTGCCTGGCTACAGATGATTAAATAAATAATTGTCCATATGCTTTATAGGTGCTAACATTCTATTAGACTTCAATCATTATTATTATTATTATCATTATACTTGCTTTTTTTGTCCCATAAGTGTTGATCGTTTGTTATTTTCAACAAAATATTTACCTATATCCTTTAAGCCTACACAACTTCTTCGATGCAATTATACATGTGTTTATTTATTCAATCATTTGGGAGAATGTTTTTTCTTTTTTTTTTTGGTTCATTGCTCCTATAACACTATAGATAATACTTGAAAAGTAATTGAATTTAGTTTTTTTGATTGCTGCTTACCACTCAAGCCATCTTAATTATAAGTAGTAGTGGAGGGTATAATCTGAGAGGGAAAAATAGCAGAAACTAATAAGAGTAGGATAAAAGTTAGGATTTAACTAATGAAGTTATGATTTCTATATTGTTTTATTTATTATTGAAATATTTGCACAGAAGAAGTTTGTGTGTAGTATGGATCTGACGCGGCATGTTAAATGTGTTTTCCAGGGAACGGCAAAACCTGCATGCCTTCTGTAAGACAACTAGTTGACCATCTTGTCGCTGTTCGCTCCATACCCATCCGATGCGGCCCCTGTCTTACCATTAACAATACTAATACTAATACTAATACTAATACTAAACGTGCTACTAAAAATAGTACATTTATTAACAATGATCATAATAGAGGTAACAATAATAATAATGTATTTGATAATAATTTAAAGAATCTCAACATTGTCGAGGGTAAAAATTATTAAACAGAATTCATTCTTTTGACGTGACGCATATTGTGATGAAAATTCAAAGTCTGCAGCGATGCAAAGAAATAAAGGAAAACTATTTACTCAGTTACTTGCATAATATATTGATCAATTTTTGACATAATTCTATCGGGCATCGAGTTTTTTTTAGTACAGTTTGTGAAGTTTGAAATTTCAATCACAACTTAAGGGTTTCTATACTTTTCATATTAATATATGTCTCCTACTTGTTATATCTGTTTAATAAATTTCATTTAAATGAGGATGTTTGGCTACGCTATATGTTAGTATGTGTATTATAGTGTTTATATCAAAGGTATGGGGAGCGAAATTTTACTTTCATTTGATAAGAAATGATATGATATTTATTTTCTATACTTAAATGATATATTTTCAAAAACCATGACGAACGAACGAAAGAAAGAAAGAAAGAAAGAAAGAAAGAAAGAGGATTTTTTCATACTATGATTAATCTTATTATAGTATATTTTCTCTCGATTAGATACGAGAGTATAAAATAAGTTATCGGTAAGATTTATTTATCAAATTGTTTATTAGTAGATGAAAGAAAATTTTTGAAAACTAAATATTTGAACAAATTTGATATACACTTAATTTATTTATAAAGGAGGCTTGATTCAAGGTCTTATACAGCGAGGCTTTACCTGTTATAAATCCTTTCTATTGCTATTTATGTTTGTTATTGTTCATCTAATGTTATCATATAAGTTAAAAACGATGAATGGAATATTTATTGTAATTTATGAAGTAGTATCTACGTGGTGATATTCAATCGTTCAACCTTTTATTGCCTGTATAAAATGTTCATTATTTTTAAGTTTCTTACAATCTATATCTATATATGTATCTATATACCGTGATAATCAGGTGAACTAACACGGTCGTAGCGCGCAGGCGCCGAATAATTCGTATTTTTACAGCAATGCCACTCGTCGCGCTAGGAAATCCCTAGGGTAATTTCGCTCGTGATCAGCGAAGACGCGTACCGACTATAGGGAGATTCTCGTGTGTTGGCTGGCCCTGTAAAAACTCAAGTGAGTCAGCGTTGGTGTGAATTGACCGTTTGCTGTTTTACCTGATTCTCACGGTATATAGTTTATGTTATTACATACGATTTAATGATTATGTTTACAAATAGATTAATATAAATATACAGAGTATATATGTATACATATATATGTTCGTAAAAATAATATGTGTAATCAAATATAGATAACGTACACTGAGCGTTCAAACGTTTCGAAAAGTGTATATTATGGCAGAATAAACTGATTGGCCAAAAAAAAAAAATGAGCGAAAAAAACAAAACGACAGTTATTCAAAAATGATTAAACACCTCGTCATATTCCTCATCATTATCGTAGATATAATTCATTTTATTTTATGGACATAAAATTTTTGGATTTTACTCAGTTTTGTGTTCTCTGAAGTTCCTAACTTTCGGAATTCTAATCTTACTAAACCTAGTATGACACGAGTTCGGAAATTTGAATATCCCGCACTTTAAAATTTTTTTCAACTGCAGAGATTAACACCAGGTGATTTGAAGCGTAGAAAAACTTAGTTTTCAAATTCTATACATACCTGGCTGTCAGTAGTTTATGAGTGAGATGCCTAAATCAAAATAACAACAAACTCTCTCATAGATTAGTTTCTCAGTTATTGCGTGACTATCGGCCGATTTATATCGCCAGTTCTTACATTTTAAAAGATTATGATAAAACTGTTTCGTTAATCTTTGATTTTTTTTTAGTGCCAATCAGATAATATAAATTCTGTACATATTCAGAATAATTATTCGCGTTGTGTTAAGACTGTGTGAATGAAATTTTCGTAAAATTTCATCGTTTGTTATAAACTCTGTGTTAAACCCTGAAGAGTTTTATTATATTTTATGGGATTGGGTAAGTTGATTGAAAATTAACAATTACAATTATTATCATAAATATTGTATTTACATATAAAACATTTCCTATTTATTATAAAAGTCGACTAAACCCATAAACGATCGTACGAATCATATACATCATATTATAATAGCTGCAGGGTAAAAGGTCAAACATAATATATTTTTCAATATACGTAGTATTTTTTTTAAGCCGTGAAATATATTTCAATACGTAAATATTATTGAATCTGTGCAAATTTCACACCTTAGATAAACATATATTATATATATATATGTCGAGATAATAATTCATCTCTGTCTAAAAGCACATATTATGTTGGATATACATATGCTAAAATATTCTACACATTGATTGGTAGTATTTGTGGAAACGCTTTATATAGAACTCTCGCATACAGGAAATTCAAACATTAAGCGATTAGGTTTTGTGCCCAATACCTATGCAAGATAAAACCTATTCGCTTGACTTCTGAGTTGTCTGTACGCAGGCATTTTCACTTCCCCATAAAGCTTTACCACGAATACTCCCTTTATATGAATTCTAAAGATCATATAAAGTTTCTTCTTTTTCTTCTGTCAATTCATCGGCAAGTTTACCTCAATTTTCATAGATTTCGCATTTTACTTCTTCTCGGTGTTCGACTTCTGGTTCCTTTTTTTTCATCAAACCCATCGTCTAACATATGACAGTCAATTCCGTATATTTATAATTAAAGTCTAATTTGCATCGTGCTAATTTGTACGGTATTTGATGCAATTATAAATTCTAGATATAAAAAGAAGTAGATATATTGTGATAATTGTTTTACGTATGCAGAAATGAATAATAATAATAATCATAATAATAATAATAATAATATCAATAATAATAATAACAATAATATCGGCCTGATTTTCATACACGCAACAATTTACTATTAGATCTATTCCTTTTTTTCATTTCTTTTCTTTATTATTCTTCTTCTTCTTCTTATTGCTCGCTAAAGCATTTTTTTTTTTTTTTTTGATGAAAATAATTGACATCTTCTCACAATTGTTCTGCGTTATCATGTAGTCTTAGACCTAAGACCCAGTAAGCACATGATCATGAGGCACAGGGTCCACGCTACTACAATCAAAAATCCACTGTACACTTGTGAATCGTCTATCGAATATCCTCTTTCTAGTATCGCACGCATAGACAATGCTGGTATAGTTGTTGGCAGCATTTTACTGACCCATTGCAGAACTATTGGCATTCCTTCGATTGGCCAGATGCAACCTATTTAAATTATTATAAAATATATCATACGGCTCATAGTCAGACCATTTAATTTATTTGCAAACATGAGAGAGAGAGAGAGAGAGAGAGAGAGAGAAATACTTACCAGACAGCAAAATGAGGGGATAAAATGTCCCGGTTGAAACGTAGTTTGCCACTGTGTGGGATGAGACCATGATCGAGATGCAGAATCCTGTAATGTGAAAAGGAGATTCAATTATTATGTATCACTAATGAACAACGATTAGCTGATCTTTACATTAATATGCTTGTTATTTACTGACCATAACAAATACCACAAAATCCCATCATCAACATCAGGGTAATTACTGTTAGCATAGATCCCTTGCAGTTCAATTCAAATCCAAGAAAACTAATCAGCAAAATAATCGTCACTTGTAGTATTGTGATTGAGAACTGCATCAGGACATGAGCTCCAAGGATCTCCGGTGTTGTAACACCTGCGTTAGAAAATAATGCTTTTTATTAGACACTAAACGAAAACTGAAGATTTGTTTCTATTGTATAAAGATATACTCCAACAATGAGCATTTTACTTTAGCCTTTAGCTTTTAGCTATTTCTAGATCACCCAGCGTGTTTAGTTTCGCTCAGTGCTAATTAAGTGTAGGTGAATATTACACTGTCCTTATTGGTAAAAATTCTGCAACCGTCTTTGACGAATACTAATCAACTTTATAGCGGGGTTTGCAAGTTTATTAGTCTTTCGTACCCAATAAAGGAACAATCGGGTAGTTAAAATTAAAACTACAACGATTATGTTGTCTGTGCTTCTAGCAGCTATACTTAAATTAATTCCTAAATACTATTTCTGATATGGAAATGACGCGTTAGTGTTCATTATTGGAGATCGTAGATTCGATGATTTCGCGAGTTTTTGAAGAAAGAAGGAAATTAGTAAACGAAAAGGGGGGAAACACGTAAATGAATTAATTTTACCTGTTACCAAACTTCTGTCC
Organism: Tenthredo notha; assembly: GCA_914767705.2. Classification (NCBI taxonomy): domain Eukaryota; kingdom Metazoa; phylum Arthropoda; class Insecta; order Hymenoptera; family Tenthredinidae; genus Tenthredo; species Tenthredo notha. Next base: position 5,654,972 of record OU611916.1, read on the forward strand.
CATACGCCTTCCAAACGATCCGTAATAATGATCGCCGCGGTCAAAGAAGTTGCCAAAAAATATATGACGCTGAAACCAATTTTTTCAAATGATGATATTGAACATTTTATCAGCATTATGTTCATTCGTAATGCATAAACGGCAACAAAAACAAATTTCAATTAATAATTTGCTGACTGAACTTACGTCAACAAAAATCCTGGAGCCATGAACATGGAGAATTTTTGATCCTTGTCTCCAAATATTGGGTCCTCAAACTGTGAAATAAATTTTAACGTTATAAATTAACGTCGATAACAGGATAACTATAAGTAAAGATATGAGGTGTTCGTGCTCACCTTTAATGGTATATTAGCAAGTTTTGGAGACAGATGACAATCTTCCATAATGCTTTTTTGTATCTCAAAGAAACGGTCGTATAATTTTTTCTTTAAATACAAACCGATTTGTCGATCTAGAGAATAAAGGAACGTTCGAATACGGTTTAGTTATAATATATTATGCTTTATTTATTTATACTTTATTTCATGGTGTATTTTTTTTTTTTTTGTTTTTTCTCATTTCTTGAACTTACCACCCATATCCAGAGATATTTGAATTTCACTTTGGTAGATCTCGTCTTCTGTCATTGATGTAACGTCGTCTCTTCTAACTTGAATAGATTGTGAGAAATTTTTGCTAAAATACATAGAGCCCACTGCTTTTCCACCGGTTACAGCTAAACGGGCACTTGCTTCGTCGGGATAATAATCCTGTAGTTAGTTTAAAAATTTGAATTAATTTTAATGATATTTTAAAATTTGAATTTGGATTTCTGCGATAGCGATTTGGCGTAAAAAAACAAAAAAAAAAATTAATTAATTAATCACAGGCATGTGCATGTTATACCGCGTATATGAGACTCACCTTTATAAAGAGAGAGTCTTCAAAGCCGTGTAAATACCTGCAGCTCAAATCGACATAATCGCAATCCTGGGTATTAGCGTCATAATTTATACCACTCCACATTGTACTTTGGTTACAACTACCAGCTTCGTCATTTACAACAGCCATATGTAAGCCTTTCGGATCTCTACCGATCGCGTTAAAAAATAAGTACGTTTGTAGAAGAGGAAAGAATAGTGCAAATGCAATGCCTCTGAAAAAAGAAAGATAACACAGTCATTCAATAAACAGTCAATTATGTTTTCTCGAAATATCAATCACGTATTGTGAGGAGGAAAAAAAAAAAAAAACGAATGAATACATACCCGGGATGTTTAACCAGTTGTAAAATATTCTTCGTCATAAGTGCTTTGAATTTTCTCATTTTGTATGTCTGTCGCGTTGTACCATTTACCTCCTTGTCCTTCATCAGTTGCTTTTCGCTACTAATTATATTCTGTAACATTAAGATTCCGTGAGTCATATATATATTTTTTTTTCTTCTTTTTTCTTTATGCATCTCATTGTAAAAACAGCATTGTACATATCTCGAATGCAAACTAGAAATACTCACGTCTGTACTACTATAATGACCATTGTGCAACGACACCGTTGACGATGTTACTTCAGCGAGATCAGGCGGCACTTCATTAGTTACTTCCGTGATTCCTCTTTCAAGATTATCCGCCTGTCTTTGACTCAACGTTAGAAAAGCTTGTTCCAATGTTTGGCATTGAAATTGTGCTAAAATTTGACTTGGTGTTGATTCGGTAAGCAATTGACCACGTCGCATCATTGCTATCTAAAATTTTCATCATGATTAGACTCTGAGAGATCAACACCTCCCTTACTTTCATCTTTCTACCTTGTTAGCTTGTTTAGCTTCCTCGATGTAATGAGTAGTGATAACGACAGCCGTACCTTCTTCACGTGTGATTTTTATCAGAAAATTCCATATGCTGAAAAACACATGAAAAAAAAAAAAGAATTCATTCACCAGTTTTCATATTTTCGAATTTAAAAGACTTACTTTGCACGAAGAACAGGGTCTAATCCTACAGTTGGTTCATCCAAGATGAGCAATTCTGGCCTATGCACCATAGCCGCAGCAAAAGAGACTCTTCTTTGCTGTCCACCACTCATGTGTTTAACTTGTTTATTTCTTGATGGTAGTTGAAGTAAGTCCGACAAGAACCTGAACCTTTCCTCTGTAAAAAATTGGCTCGTTTAGATATCATGGCGTAATAATTGTATCTAATGAAATAAAAGCTGTAAACCGATAATAAGAAACTTACCGATCACATCATCTTCAACACCACTAATACGTCCGAAATAATACATTGCATTAGCCGTTGTGAATTCCTTCACAAGTGAAATTTCTTGAGGCATATAGCCCACTCGTGGTCCAGGTATTCCAGAACCTTTTGAACCTGGTCTACCTCCTAATACCCAGAGATCTCCACTGTCCAATTGTCGCACTCCGACCACGCATGACAATAATGTAGTTTTTCCACAACCACTTGAACCCAGGAGTCCGTAACTAAAATAAAAGTGAAATCTGATTAGATTTATGATTTCTAGAAAGAGAGAGAGAGAGAGAGAGAAATAAATCACTCTAAATTATTAGCAATTACTTATGAATATAATTGGTGCGAAATTGTTGCTTGAAATTATATCCCCGTTTAACAATCGAGGTTGTAAACGACTTGTTAATTCATCGTAACAATAAATTATTATCGAAACCAATTAGCAATTTATCCGGTAGTATAAGCTAGTGCCGCTTATTGTATTTGCAGTAATATCAACACCTTTTGTTCCAATAATCAGCCTACTTTTATCCGTATAAAAGGTTGAAAAAAAATCGCGATTGTATTATCGAGTAGATAAAAGTATCCCACCTAAATATTAGAATTTATTTAACATTCAAAAATGGAGGTGTACGCGTCTGTGATCTTCCTTTTTACCAGCTCATACCTCGTGATTGTTAGCTCAAATTCTGCTCTGAATCTAATCGACAAATCGGACAAAGACATAATAGCAGGAATCGACTTGAAAGTAAGAATAAAAAATAAAAATTTACAAAATGACGTTCACATGTCTTTCGATACACTCATCGATGTTGAAGATGTTCACAAGATTGTAAACGTTATTTTGAACAGTCCATATTACATTAATGGCAAAGACAATGTCGAAGGAGTCAAAAATGAGACGGATAAAAAATTTGAGGATAATATTGACAGGTTTGATAACGTTACTTCAGATTCTGACGTAAAAAGTTCTCAACCGACGAAGTATAACGAAATAAACGAGCAAGACGAACGTCTTTCGAAAATTTCTGTGATGAGTGTAAAAGAATTGCAGAAACAAATTCTATTGCATGATAAAATCAACCAAACATCACCAAACATGTCATCGAAAAATTCTACAGAATATTTGTTGAACATTAGCGATCAGTGTAATGGAACATGCGTTTCAGCACCTGTCAACAAAGAGCATCTTATCATACAGAATACAAATATTGACCAGGAAGAAGTTCTGACTCGAAATTCATCCGACAATTCAATTTCGGAATTGATAAAATTTAATGACGAGGAGCTGACGGATTTTGCGAAGAATGAAACGGTTGAAAAATTTAATCTAATTCCGGTCTTGGAAGACACGACTAAGTCGAGTCTTATAGAACAGCAGATGCAAGAGGATAATACCGAGCATTTGCATGGATTGACAAGTTCGATATTTCGAACTAATGAATCAAATGGAACCGATTTTATCAGAGATAACAATACTGCCGATCAAATTGACGGAGGGTATGAATTTCTGCATAAGTTAAAACTCGTTAAAGAAATTCCTATGGGAAAGAAGCAACCGGAAGTCATCGGTATAACACAGAATAGCAATGACTCGGATCATTTGAACAAAGCTGAGGAATTATCAGTGGTTGAAGATGGGACAGCAAATGCTGATAACCGGGTCAACGAAAAAACAGAAACTGTAGAAAAAGGAAAACTGAAAAACCAGTCGTCTGAAAATAACACGGTAAACAACGGTTCGATTTTATTGGATGAATCTGAACAAATTTCAACTGATCAACGTCAAACAGGATACGCCATGGATGAATTGATCGAAGCTGTTAACCAGGTGATTCCTTCACCATAAAGGCATTCAACGTCTAAGATGTATCGCTGCTGCTATAACGGAGAAAAACCTGAAGAGCCATTCGTTTATAATCGCGTGACTAATTCCATATTAGATCGTGTAAAGAACTGCACTGTACAATTTTTCAAAATTGTTGAAACTAAAAAGTGATATAATATTTATATTTATCTGTTCTATTTGCTCAAAAATCGAAAATATATCTTCATAGAAATTGAAATTCAATAATTGCACTAATTTAAGATAGAAGATTGGTCTCGAATATTGGCAGATATTACCTTTTGGTTTTAATTCTAGTATTTCTAAAATCAAATTAGCATTGTATAATTTGATAATAAGATCGTATGTATCCGGCGTATAATTATTTCCTTTATTTCTACTACATACCTATGTGTTTTTTATGATTAAATGTTAATCGAATAATTCCCCCTTTCACACGTGAATATTACGATATAAAATATATATTCAAAAAATAATTCTAATCTGATCAGAAATTTTTCTTATCCGATTAGATTCTATATCGTTAAAATATTTAAATTCTTATAAACTACTATATCATTTCCTGATGATCTCTTATCGATAATTTCATTCTAATTAATTTTTTTCGCTCACCAAAATTTTTTTTCCGGATTCATTAAATTTGAATTAGAATAAAAAAAAGACAAAATTAAAACTAAAACGGTTTAGATATCCGTCATCACAAATGACCTGCCTGCCTGCCTGCCTGCCTGCCTTCAGGTTTAGAAATCCTTAATTATAATTGATCCTGTGATTGATTGTAAACGACTCTCTTATGACGTTATGCGGCATTATAGTCACATGTCTCTATATCCTCAATGTTCAATGTTCTTGACCTTTTTTGAATTTAAATAAATGTTGCTCGCTTCTTTATTATCTTTTCTTTTATAAAAAAATATCATACCGTCAGAAATGAATGTATTTTAATTACGGAATTCGGCTGACGACTATAGCAACCTAATCACCTAAACACTGATTTGGGAATGAGTTTTTTTTTTTTTTCTTTTTTTTTTGTTTCTTTGCATCAATGCCACTCCGCCTTTATTACATGATTGATAAATTATCTTATAAGTATTACGTTAATTTTAAAACCAGTTTCATATTATTTACGTAGAACGTCGTATGTTTAGCCAATTAAATGTATAAGTTAAAATTATCTGCGGATATATTTCGCTGATTTTTTATTTTTATTTTTTTTTTCACTTTATTGTAGCAACTCCAGATATCTTACTAAACAGGATGTCAATTTTATGTGTATATAAATTCGTGTCTCCAAATCTGTTTGAACCAAAAAAAAAATCAAAATATCAAAATTGCGTCTGTTCGACGATTAATTAATGGATAATACTTACATAGAGCCGCGTGAAACGACCATATTCAGATTATCCAAAACAGGAACATTTTTTGTATAACACTTCCTCGCATTTCGAATGACGATCGCCTCCTGGGCAGTCATTTCAAAGAACCTGCAATCTCTTCGGGTTGAATATTCGTCTGTAATAATATCAAAGAAAAAAATAAAAATAAATAAAAATAAAATGTTACTTTAAAATAAAGTTAAACGTAATTTTCACAAGTTTTTTACAGTCAGATATATCATATAGTTGGAAAAGATTCGTTTTTTTTTCTTTTTTTCACCCATATATCACGATAACGTTTATAAATTTCCACGATAGGTCATACATGCATAATCGCACTGCAGGTTATAAATAATTGTCAATTCTTTGCACGTATAGGTATATACTGATATGCAATAATTAGCTCTATACAGGAAATATATCACATTCCACATTTTTGTCGCACATAATATGCATATCGCGTTGATAAAATTTTTTTTCACATTTATACTCGATAAAAAAAAAAAAAAACAATGTCTAACTTAATATAATAGTTGTTATAAATGTTGTGGTCAAATAGGTATAGATCAAAGAAATATGGAACTTTCACTTCGAATCAATAAAAAGTATACACCTGTGTATGTCGTATATACATATTATTATATTCCCGTGTCATAACTCGGAGCGAAGAGAGGAGAGGATAAGTAAAGAAAAGCAAAAAAAAAAAAAAATCTATTAATTTGCGTGTATATGATCGATGAATAATTTGTCAATTTAATGGCACAAAATGTTGTTATGAAAAGTCTCATGTATACTTATGTACTTTTTTTTTTTTATGGCAACGGTCGTTTACGCCGATCTAGATAAAATTCGTGTAATTTTTTTTTTTTTGTACACAAAATTAACATTGTGAATATATTTCGCGATTTTTTTTCACAATAATTTAGTCATAATATATGAGATGTTCACCGCGCTATATGATAAAAAGTAAGAGAAATTAATATTGAACTGTTCAATATTATCGATTAATATATCAAGCCATGAGATTTAAAATGAATATATATGAATCTTCCTTACGAATGAATGAAATTTTAAAAAATTAGCTGTATTTGATAAAATTTACGTTCTTATAATGTGCGAACCTTGTTTTACCTCTTAGCATAATACGCGAAATGCATTATCAATGAGTACAGCTAGTAAAATGAATTATAGAATATTATAGAAATGTTTAAAGAGGGTGAGTGGGGGGGGATGGTGGGGATGGTACTCCGTCATTGACTAAAAATGCAATCGTCAGTAATGATGTTCTTCACTGACAAAAGACCGTCGTCATATAGAATCTGTGTGAATTTTTTTTTTTTTTTTTTTTAAACGAGGAAAAAAAATCATGGTAATGTCAGTAAACAAAAAAAAAAAAAAAAAAAAAGAAAGAAAAGAAAATATTGTTCACCGGTAAATTGTTTATACCAATGGGATGTCCTTCATCGAAGAACAAAAAAAAAAAAAAAAAAAAAAAAAAAAACCCACCAGTTTAATAGTACCTATAGTATAGACAGTTTGATGACCGTATAGGTCCTTGAATCAAGAATAACTCTTTTCTTGCAACTTGTTCCTGTACGCACTCACTGCAGCACTTACTCAGTACACTCACAGTAACTTCGTATAAAATCAGGAGATGTAAAGAAAAAAAGAGAGAAAGCGGTAAACGAGATGATCCAAAGTGGGAGAGACTTGTGTAGACAATAATGTATGAACGAAATGTAATGGTAATTGAATAATAATAATAATAATAATAATAATAATATATAAATAAATAAATAAATTGTTTTTCACCAAAGAATACACCTTCTTAAGATCTCGCGTGATCAGCTACGACTGGAATGAAAGACATCGATGATGGTGGGCATTGCATGGAAGTCGAAGTCACGTTCATCGTTGCACTTCTTTGAAGAGGGAGTAAGAAATAGTTGAAGAGGGGTAATAGGGGGGGATAGGCATTTTGCTGGAGAAGGGAACTCTCACCTGTCTCTATAGAGCCTTATTACCTTTATTCAAACCTAAACCTAGGTATAATAACGAAGCAGCCTTAAATTCACGTTGTATTATGAGATGAAGATGATCTGGATCGCTGTATCCTGTTTTTTTTTTTTTTTTTTTTTTTCGAATCTACTACACCCACCTTATACTGACCAGGTTAATTAACACGCTCAAAATTGATTAGCGTTAATTTTCTGTCCACACTATAGTATTGCGATATGTTACATAATCGCGTTGACAGACCTCATATTAAGAAACTGTGCCGATTGCCGATTTCTTCGTGCGTGAAAAATGAACAGCCTTGCAATGCAATGCTCTGTATACCTATATATACTATCCTATTATGGAAAAAATTATTTTCTTTCCCCCCCCCCCCCCCCCCCCCCACCCCGAGACAAATTGCGATAATTAATAAGCGCAGTCTAAAAAGTTACGAGATAATCGTCAAGTTTTAAATAAAGTTTATTAATAATTTTATCTGGATAGAAAAATTTACGAAATAGTTTATAGTATGGAACTGAAAAAAACTTCTGAATATGAAAACAAAAAAAAATCACAATACAATTGAAACAGAAAAGTTTGAATCAATAGACTCAATATAATATGTGATGCAAGAAGAAGAAGAACTTTGATTATATTCTTATATTCTTTAAATAGTCAATTCAGTGAATATGTATAATTTGAAAAGATTGACTTAGATTTTAGAAAATAAGTTCGAACTTTCTAATAGTAAAAATTATATTATATCTACTTTTTTTCCGAAATCGACTTAGTTAGTGTACGAATTAATTAAATTAATGAATTAAAAATCCAAATTTTGATAAACATTTTCTAATCGGCAGAGAATATTTCGATGATGAAAAAGTCACCATCATCATCATCATTATCTTGATAGATTTTTGAGAGATATGAGTTCATTCGATATCTTGAGCCGACTTACATATTATAGCTTGACCTATCAATTTCCATAAAATGATTCCTCAATAGGTCAGTATTATTATACTGTTAAGAAACACGATTTTGAAAGCTCTGTATTTCGGACATAGATTAATTCCGATTTAGAAAAAGGAATTTTAAATTGATTAAATTTCTTTCTAAATTTATAGAATATAATGGTCAATGAAATTTAAATCGTTTTATATAAAAGCTTTATTTTTTTTATTTTTTGTATGAAATGCATCATGTTCGGAAATTAGGCAATTCCATCATGTTCACGTGGTCAGAGATTCGACTCAATTATTTTATCTCTTCTATCGCGGCTATAAGTACCATTTAACTAAACAGCAAATGATCACCTTGAGTTTTTAAAACCCGCAGTGTATAAAAATGTAGTCACCGTAATAATTTCGAAGGTAGTGTTATGTACAGAGAGGGAGCTACAAATGAGAAATGAAAGTAATGTTTATTGAGCAAAGTTATTTTTAACATTTCCTTTCAATTTTTCATCTCAATACTATAGGTGGGGGATTTCACAAAAAAACGAGAGGTCGTAGACCTTGGTATTTGGAATTTGACTGGAATATTTTTTTTCCTGCGCATTTTTGTCAATCAAAAACATACCTCAGAGGACTTTTCGATATTCATCTTCATTCACTCAGGACAGCTCATTAAAATTTTCCATAAAATGATATTCAGTGCAAATTTTTGAGCAGAAGGATTGAAAATCCGTAAAAAACTCTAAGAACAAAAACTGCTTTTTTTCTTACCTACTTTCGATAAAAAAATACGGCAATATCGCCGAATCCCGAGGGAAGAAAATAACCATCATATTTTTACCTCCTGAAAATACGCCTTTTTTGATTTTCAAAATTCAAATATACAACGATTCCTCAAACAATTACGCAACTTTTGAGCCCAATCCGAACGTGGTCCGATCTGATCTTCGATTTTTATTGCATGATTTTCGTTCAGATTTATTTTTTTTCGTTGGGTTTTTCGTATAATTTAGCTGGAAGCGAATAAAAAAGAGACTTCGACAATTGTCAAAAACAGTTTTATTTAGAATAAGTATAATGAGGGGAGGTGATAGTTTTTTCTAATCAAATATAATCGGTCGGAATCATATTTTTGAACGACTCCCCTCATTATACTTATTCTAAATAAAACTGTTTTTGACAATTGTCGAAGTCTCTTTTTTATTCGCTTCCAGCTAAATTATACGAAAAACCCAACGAAAAATAATAAATCTGAACGAAAATCATGCAATAAAAATCGAAGATCAGATCGGACCACGTTCGGATTGGGCTCAAAAGTTGCGTAATTGTTTGACGAATCGTTGTATATTTGAATCTTGAAAATCAAAAATGGCGTATTTTCAGGAGGTAAAAATATGATGGTTATTTTCTTCCCTCGGGATTCGGCGATATTGCCGTATTTTTTTATCGAAAGTAGGTAAGAAAAAAAGCAGTTTTTGTTCTTGGAGTTTTTTACGGATTTTCAATCCTTCTGCTCAAAAATTTGCACTGAATATCATTTTATGGAAAATTTTAATGAGCTGTCCTGGGTGAATGAAGATGAATATCGAAAAGTCCTCTGAGGTATGTTTTTGATTGACAAAAATGCGCAGGAAAAAAAATATTCCAGTCAAATTCCAAATACCAAGGTCTACGACCTCTCGTTTTTTTGTGAAATCCCCCAGGTATATGCAGGATTCAAACGCTATCAAAAATATTTGTACTTGCGTGTATGTCGTGTATGTGGTATACACGAATCGGTATCTCACAAATGATATATCATATACACAGTTTATAAAACCTCAAGAAAAATATTTCAAAAACCTATGAAAATCCTTGAAAAAAGTGAGAAAAAGAATCGAAAAAAAAAAAAAAATTCAAGCAAAAATTTCATCAAATCCTTGAAATCCTTGAAATCCTGATATCTATTGGGCATAATCAATTTAATCTCACAATCAGCGCTCATTCCACCGTGACTTTTCGTTTTTTTCGTTCATCAATCATATCTCACGATATCACGAAATGAATTTAATCAAAGCACGATTGATTTTGTACATCAAGAATTTTTTTTTTTTCTCAAAATTAAAATTTCATTTTTGTATACTCATATCACCTGCCTTTAGAGATTCGCAAGTTTTTTTTTTTTGTTCTTTGACCTCGTGTTTTATTACACTATCTTGAACTTCGTAAGATAAGACACGTGTCTTCAGAGTAGGTATATGTAATTTATGCCTTATCGACGAAAACCCATTACCCAAACGAGGCTTAGTTTTTTTTTTTTTTTGTTCCTCATTTTTTTCCCTCGTTTTTTTTTTTATTGCTTATTCTTGTTCTTTTTGTATTATTTATGCATATTGTCTCATGTAATATGTGCATATTTGTTTAATGAGCAAAAAAAAAAAAATAAAAAATCTCTGTCTCAAATAATTAACAAACCAAAAATCTGTGCGGTGTGTTTTATTATTACAATTTAGTATTATATTCTAACATCACGTAAGTAGCTGTGATTTTTTTACATCGATTATGCTTGAGGTTTTTTGTTTTTTGTTTTTTGATTCTTTTTTTTTTTTTTTTTGCATTCTTTGATAAAAGTCTAATCATTCATTGCTACACTCTGATATTATGGACACACGGATGTGACGTAGCAATAATTCCTTAAAGCAATTTTGATTTTTTGACGTATACCAGCTATACTGATTTCTTACAAATTAGTTTCAGGTGTGATAAATGATCGTCATCATACCTACTCACTCTGAACTTATATATTTTTTTTTTTTTTTGCCTTCCCGTTTCCTTTGAGTTTACGTCGGGTTTAATTTTTTTTTTGTGCAAATATGGTTGGACACTACCGTCCCGAATGCCAGAAAAAAAAAAAAAAAAAAAAAAAAAAAAAAACACCTACGAGAATCACAAGTCATAACCGTAGCCACGTTTGTAATGCAAATAAAAATTTAACGCTTTGAAAACAGCGCCGTTAATAATTAACGTCTGTATATACTTTGAAAGCCGATTGGATATCAATTCTATAGTTTTTTTTTTTTTTTTTTATTTTCAATAAAAACGAGATTATCTACTATGTTAAAACATTGGAATCATTAATGAAAAATAGATAAACCTTGAAATCAGTAGCAGAAAAAAAAGAAAAAATCAACTTGTAATTGCAAGTATCGGATATTATACGTCGATGAATTGAAAAAAATAAAGAAAATGATTAAAGTTCAAAGAAAAACTACGTTGATTTACATTTAAAAAAACAAATTTTTGTTGTTTTGTTTTCCACTTTTGGAATGCTCTAGATGCATGGATGTATAAATATTTCGAAATTATTTTACATCTCTTATGCAAACGTGTAATATAGTATATATTATACATTATATATATATATTGTATAAGGTACTGGAATAAGTCCAGCGGCCAGTATTTCTGTTTGCCGCAGATTGCGTAAACCTGAATAATAATAATAATTAATAATACAAATTTACATAGAGGCTATAGTATAGGTACGACAGTTCCATTAACATTTCAAATAACCGCGAATAACGGGTGACGTATTATGACGTTTCGATTTACTTTTGAAATTTGATAACGATAACACATTACGTACGTGTATCTTTGATAAAGAAATTTATAATCAAATATACTTATAAGTTTCTTTTTTTTATTTTATTTTTTATTCATTATTCCCCTCTCTCCCTCCCTTCTACTTTATAATTAATTAACGAAGTAATGTATACGATCAAATTTCACGTTTGCTGATGTACATTCTTATATGGCATTGCGATATTAATTTTTGTTATACGAAAATTATTGTGGATAAATAAAACAAGAAGATATTTTATTGATTCCTATGATTAACTTTCTAAAAAGAAAATTTAATATACATATTACCGGTTATAGACGCATACCAGAAATTAATTTTATATTATATAGGTATATATGTATAACATATTCGAATCAGTATATATATATAATAATTTTGATACTTTCTTCGATCTTTAAATATTATTAAAAACACAATTGAAATTCGAATTTTCTAGAATCGTATATGATAAACACTTTTTCTCAATATAGTTTAATTATAAATTTAATTATTCTGACGTTATAGTTCAATAATCTATAATTTTGAATAATATTTTTGTATCGTTCGATATGATTTATTAACATTTCTCATGTACAAATCAACTTGTGAAGACTTAACTGCAGTCTTAACAATTTTCTCTATATTTTTATTTCATCAATTATTAATTATTCTTTCGATTATCCGCAATAACAAATTATGAATAATTACATCTTGTGAAACGGTATATAAATGAAATTGAAAATTGATCTGATATCTTTCGATCAATACACAGTTCGATTGACCCTATTAATTATTTAATATCAATCCGGTTCTCTTAATTTCCAGATAATTCCCAGTTCTTGTTCAATCGCATGTGAAAGTAGTATTTGCTCACGGTATTTTATTATACACCTGTACCTACATCGTGATATAAAATGATGTACATACAATTTTTTACATAATTTATAATTAGCCAAAAAGGCTTGAGATTTCTCATATGTACATGTGTGTATCGAATTTGTCATTTTAAGACTTGAGGATATGATGTAGACATTAAACAGCAAACGTTTATTCAACGGTAATATGAATTTGAACAAGAACACATCTGTACTTATTATATAGGATTCATAACATTCCTTGAACTTATGAGACGTATGCTTAATGGGATGAGATCTTATATGTGTAAAAAAGTTCGATTTTGATTCTGAGAAGTACTTGCTTGATGATGAATCAACAGAGAGTGAAAGTTAGCGTTTTTATGGTATAATGCAAACGAATAAAGTTACAAGAAAAGGATGTTAAAAAAGGCTGATTCATATTATCGAAGAGTTTAAAGGGAAATGAAACACCATTTTTGCACTTGGAATTTTCAAAACCTAATTTCTCAGCGAAAACATATCCGATTATTACGAAATTGATATCAGTGATGGAGAAGAAGTGAACAAAGGGCATGACGCTCTTAGATTTCCAAAAACCGAAATTGTTTCGGATGTTTTTCTATATTTATCAAGTACATAGTCAGCAATAACGATTATTCGTCACGGAACACTCTTGATAAAAAATCTGTTAATTTTAGTTTCGCTTTTTAGAAATCTAAGAGCGTCATACCCTTCGTTCACTTGTTCTCCATCACTGATATCAATTTTGTAATAATCGGATGTGTTTTCGCTGAGAAACTAGGTTTGAAAAATTCCAAGTGCAAAAATCGTGTTTTATTTTCATCAAATTTCAATGTTTTTGAACCCATGTTCGTGTCTTCTGTGTAGACACAGCAGGAAATCATTTAGTAAACAACATTTAGGGTTCAACTATTCCAAAGGATCGTTACTTTCTCATTTCCTTAACCCTATTTTATACAGGGTGAAAATTCTCCGGGATTTGAACTGGGAGGAGCTTCGACGTGCCCAAACTCCGTTTGCTTCTATTCATACTCGTTTGCTTATAAGAGTAATAGTTTGTGATTATCAAGCACAGATACCCTCATTTCCAAATTCGTTTACATCAACGCGTATAGCACACGAATAGAAAAAGGCAAAACTTCGGCGCGTCAAGACTCCGCCCAGATCAGACTCCCGGAGAATATTCACCCTGTATAATTGAATATTTCTCTTAATTATTTCGCTTGGTTTTTTTTTCATCATTCATATCTTCATCTTGTCTATTATCGGTCTATATCCTAATCGTATCTAATTAAGGAGTTGGAGCGACGTACGTCAGTATATTGAATTAGAATTTGAATTACAATTCGGCTATTAATTCAAGAAAAAAAAAAAAAAACCCTAGAATCGATACATTATAATCTGCTTTTAAGACCTCAAATACATATTCTACAGTATTTTACGCTTACTATATAGTATTTGAATAAACAAGTTATGGTTATTTTTCAAAAATAATTTCTCTCTCGTTAAAGCGAATTCTTCCGTGTCGTATTTTTTTATTTCCTTATTCGTTTAATTTTTCCACGAATGTTTATGCATTCATAAAATTATTCTTTAATCGACTATATACTCGAGATCGTTGAGTCTGTAGACTATACGTTTCGCTGTTCAAAGTCATGGTTAAAAATACATCATCGCGTTGTACCTGTACAAGTCCATTAAATATGGCATTGTTCAAGTATGACCCGCATCCCGGAAATCAGGGTATACATTTTTCCCGAATGCCTCAAGACCTTGAAATTCATAAACGCATCTCGAGGTTTGATCTAAATTTTGTAGGGATTTTTTTATTTTTTCGCCCAAGAGCGGTTTGAGTGGTTTTCTTTGATGAGAAAAATAACGATCCCGTAATTCAAGAAAATCGTTCGTTTCAGGGACAATCAATTCAGGGACAAATTCAATTCAAAAAAATATTACGTTTTGGTTCTTTTTATCCGTTCGTGAAAAAAAAAAATGAGAAAAAAAAATTGACGTAGCGTAGATTGAATCAAAAATTCACTATTCTCTGCTATTTTATAATTATATTGGTCGCAGTTTTTTTTTTATCGAATTAATATTAAAGAACCTGTGTGTTCTTTTTTTTTTTTCCTAATTTCTAGTTAGAAGAAACTCAGAAATTCTGGATTATGTCTAATATCGATCCTCGACTTTTTAATTTATTTAAAACTATCTGAAGTGTTGAAAAGAAGAAAAAAAAAAAGAAAAAAAAAACGAGATATGTGATTCCGTTTTTTTTTTTTTTTTATGTTTTATTTGATTTTAAGATTCAGGGAATAATAACGATGTCGGAATCTACTGAATTCTCAGTTTTTATAGCCACCCTGATGTAACGAACTCGTATACAAGAAATAAAGTATAAAGAAAAAAAAAAAAAGAAAAAAAAAAAAGAAAATAAATAAAACATAATACTGTGTGTAGATCGTAATATTAAATAGCATAATGCATATGTATTAATAAATTACCATTAATTCGACGCGATTTACGATTACAGACGTTATCATTTGTCATCGTTGTATT
Source organism: Tenthredo notha (assembly GCA_914767705.2). Classification (NCBI taxonomy): domain Eukaryota; kingdom Metazoa; phylum Arthropoda; class Insecta; order Hymenoptera; family Tenthredinidae; genus Tenthredo; species Tenthredo notha. The sequence continues at coordinate 5,670,408 of OU611916.1, forward strand.
ATGTACGCCAACTTAGATATCCTGGCTTTGATGTGTGCTGTGTGAGTTAATATCTTCAAAGTTCAAAGATTATAAATTCGATACGATTCGATTATTTTTATTCTTGGTTCACATCACAGATAATAAAATCAATTCTCATATTATATAAGTATAGGTAAGTATGTTACATTAATTAAATATATTAATTTATATTTCAATTAACTTAATATTGTATGTACAAACGATTGACGATTTTGAATAATTCGTTATAATTTATTCGATTTAATTTGCTTAAATTGTTTTTTTGTATTTTTCTTTTTTTTTTCTTATTCTTACTAAACAAAACTTTACAAAAATTCTATTCAAACAGGATAACCGGAATTAAGGGTCCCGAATCAGAGCACTTTTCGAATTTCAAAAAAATTCGTTAATTAATTTTCAAAAACTAATTCGAGTCTATAACGAACCGAAAAAGAAAAAAGATTTAAAAAAAAATAAATAAAATAAATCAAATAACAACAATAAAAAATAAATAATTAAATAAAAATCAAATTATCACAAATTCGCGTTGAATATACATTAGCCACCGAAAGTAACCATAGACTGACATGAGTTTAGCCTCGCTCAATAGTTTGTAAAGCCTTCATATACCATAAGTACAATTAAACTATCGGTCAGTCGCATTATTACCTATATAAGATGCGCGCGCATATACGCGTACTTTCAAACTACTAACGGCGCCACTTACCAACGTATGTGTATATATATATATATATATATATATTTTTGTTACGGTATTTAACCGCGTATTAATTAAGATCTATTTGTTTATAAACTATAATAATTACGTGTGGTTATTCATTGATTAGATTAGATTAGTATTTGAAAAATTATATACAATAAAATAAATATATAAATACCTATACACAGAATTCGTTTATCCGTTTATTGATTGATTCATTTTATTTATTCATCATCATCATCATTTATTTTTTTTTCTTCTTCTGTATATTTGTGTGTGTGTGTGAGTTCTTTCTCCCCGCTTTTATTTTCAATATTCTATCAGATGGAAAGTTCTTTAGTTGAATTTGTTACATCCAGAGACAGAGACAGAGAAAGAGAAAGAGAGTGAGAGAGAGAGTATGTGTGCAAAAGTTTCAGCAATACGTTATACCTACTGCAATAATAAAAGGCTATACGGGAGAAATCGGTCCGCGTTAAACTGTTTTATTGAATCTTCCGCTTTATAGAGAGATGTTATACCTATGTCTGATACAATTTTCACAATTTATATATTGATAATAAATATAATAAATAATAAATAAATTGTAGGTACAAGTTTTTGAGTAATAGAAAATATCTGATTTATTTATTTTATTTTATTTATTTTTTTATTCTTCTTCCTCGTTAAAATGAGTGACGTAATAAAATATAAAATATCTAAAAGTCAACCCGCGGACCTAGTATATATTATATATAGTATGTAAGCAGTTACGTAGATGCGTTTGCAAAAGTTTCGATAACAAGTTATTTCATTAACTATTACGAAAGCAGGATGGCATGGGTATATGAGTACACGGGGGTCACCTCTCTAAAAAAAGAAAAGGAAAAAAAAAAAAAAAGATTCTCTAAAAATTCTTTTTTTTTTAAACCAGCCTGCAATTTCTCTACGTGATATATTTTTTTCCCCCCCTTATATATTCGAGTACAACATCGTACCGATCATATTGTGCATATAATATGTCCAGTTAATATCTGAAAAGGGGGGGGGGGGGGGCCTGCAATTCATGTTACATTGGTATAAATAAGTCCCCCTAAATCTGATAGTCAGGGATCGTGCAGACAAGTTGTGTTACTTAATTGGCTTGTCTTACTTTCTCTATACCAGCTTACAAATATCGCACACCGCGGTTTAAAAAAAAAAAAAAAAAAAAAAGAAAAAAAAACCTATAGCTGAAACATTTTCTTGCGTTATATTTATTTTTTACACTCAAAGTTAGACATTGAGAAGTTCAAGTTGTTGTTTGTTGTTTTTTTTTGGTTTTGTTGCAGTAAAACACGTTTTCTTTTTTTTCCTATTCAAGATCTCTCTCAAGAATTTCATATATGAATACCTAATTGTTAATGATCAACTTACCTTTAAACTCTATATCAGCCTATGTCACTTTCACTGTGGCACGTTCTATAGAATAGAATCACCTTCGTTATAGCCACCTTTACCTTTTTCCGCGTATGGGTCGTCCCAACTGTTAATATGACACTGTGAGTTTTGAACAGAAGCGGAGAGAATTAAGAAGAAAAAAAAGAATTTCACTACTGCAGGTTACTTGATACTCGGATCGGATCAAAACGAGTTATAAGAGTTTGAGATTAGTTGGATCACAGCTGACTACCTCGACGACTATTAATTCGAGAGAGAGAGAGAGAGAGAGGAAAAAATAAAAAAAAAAACATAGACGACATTTGCCAATCCAATATGTATTTAAAATTCCTCAATCATATCCCACTCACGCGTTTATATATTTTGAACCTGTTTGCAGAGAAAATCGGGGATCCGGACGGCCCTGGCGATTTATCAAACGTCGGTCCCCCCACACAAAAATATAACTATTCGAAATCTGATGGGATCCAAACTTTGATGAAACTATTAGTTTTTTTTTCTTCTTTTTTTTCAATAAGAAACGGATTATTTATGTAAAAATGATCAAATTTCTAGATAGACATTCATATACAACGCAGTACAAAATCATATATGTTTTTCTTATATTCGAAGACTCGTTCATATACAGAGAGTAAACCGCGTTTTAGTTTACACTCAGTCACAGCCGACTCGGCACACTCCAATTTTTTTTTTTTGTCGTTTGTTTATTGCAAGCCAACAAAAAAGAAAGAAGAAAATTCGATGGTCAGCCTGCAATAAATAGACAAAAAAAAAAAAAAAAACGTGGAGTGTGCCGAGTAGGCTGTGACTGACATGATTAGAAACTAAAATCGTTTCGACTCTCTGTATATGAATATAAGGAAGCGCAGTAAGATGCGAGTTTAAATAATTCTAAACTATACGATTAGCTGCAGCGTATAAGTTTAGGGTATCAAAATTCTTTCTATGATTAATATTATTATTATAATAATAAAATTCTACGTCACACTGTCTCTCGCATTTTTGTACGTATATGTATAATGTTACTACGGACGTAGTTTACAAACGATCGATAATTAATCGTAAATCCTTCGGCTAAATCACCTCTACGTGTACAGCTCGTATAGTGCAGTATATTATTAATCTTAGATAAGTTTATAATAATCATCATTCGTTTCTATAAAGCAATGGGTAATAGTTCAAATAATAATAATAATAATAATATATGATCGGTTATTTTTTTTTTTTTTTTCTCAATTAAGTCAATAATCTAAACTCGTGACAATAAAATCTTGGATTGGACATGAAAACGATGTGTCATTTTTTTTTTTTTTTTTTTTTTTATATAAGAAAATCTAATTTGCACTTTTTCAGACACCCTGTATCTAAAACTATTGCGTATATATAGGTATTTACCGAAGTAAAAGGTTTCCTTGGCTAAACCTGAGTGGACATATATATATATACAAGATTCTATATACTTGTTCACGTATAAAAGTTGTTCCGTTCTATCATGGAGTGCCTTTTTGAAATCTTGTCCTTTACAGATTTATAGGTATCCCGTATTCCCGTATCATCGAGTAAAGTGAATACTGTTACATATCCCATCGACCGTAGTTCGAATCTATCATAAATCATGTAAATTGAAATCACCGGATTTTAATCTGGACTCACTTCCTTTATTAATTGAATTTTTTATTTATTTTTTTTTTTTATTTCGTTCACAAAAACTAAACCTCGGATATTAATTTCATCCAAACTATTCGATTCTATTAGTATTATGAATCACAAGGTCGACTACTAATCAATATATTAATTAGTTTTGATCAATCCGTGTCTTAGGTTCGTTTTCCAATTCTTTTTTTTTAATTTTTTTTTTATCTTTCAATAACTATGGTCCAGAGTTTCATCTCGTTATTTGTTAATCACGTTGTAAAATCTATTTAAAGGTCGTAAAAGTTTTCGATGTAATAGGTTCTTACATCGACCGCAAAACCTTCAATTAGTTTATTATGTGGCAATTTAATACCTTAGCTACCTTCGTGATTAAAGCTTATCGATCAAACTGCTCTAAGAATTTTCTATATACATCTATTTTTTGTTCAGATATAAGATGTATTTATTTATTCTGTATAACAAAAGTTTACAACAGTAGAACAAAAAAACTGAATAAGTCTTGTATCGTTCACTCGATCACCTCTTGATAATTACAAGGAAAAAAATCAGGTAAAAAAAAATTTACGAAGTGGTACTTGCGGGCTATTTATAACTAACATAAGTAAAAGAGTATTTACTTGGGTCTATATGTATGTATCATATTTGTTCAATACATCTTGCTATATAAAATGGTCCGCCAAGTTCCTAAATTTTTTTTCCTAAGTTTTTTCCCTGTAATTATCAAGAGCGTAACGAATGAAGCGATACAAGACTAGGTATTCAGTTTTTTTGTTCTTCTGTTGTAAACTTTTGTTATACAGAAGATATTATGTACTTGGCAATTATATTTGATTTGAATCCTTCTGTAAGTAGTAATTTTTATAGCTATACCTGAACTTTTGTCAAGGAAGAATTTTTTGTTGGTGAAGTTTTTTGGGGGTTGTTGACCCACATTAATGTATTTGGCGAAAGGTTTTTGCACCAGGGGTATTTTTTGGGGTTCATATCACTACTTTTTGTACAAATTTTGCATAAAAAAGGTTTTTCTCTAATAATTACATTAATAAATGAAATTACGCCGAGTATGAAACTAATTAATAAATATCAGATGAGAATCTCTATCATCTGACAGAGGGGGTGTTGATCGATCATTTCTTTCATATCGAATAAGTATTTTCATTCAATTTGTCATTCAAGTTGTATCCTGATAATTTTTCAACTTCAAAGTTTTCTCTTGATTTTCTATCGTCATGAATAATAATTGAATATATCTAATAATATTTGTTTCTTATTTTCGTTAAACAACAATAAACTCTGAACTCTGTGTATTTGTATATGGCCTCGTTTTTGAATATAGAATCTCTCACGCATAACATATGCCTGAGTGATATTCACCTCGAGAGTCAAGGTTCTCTTTGTGATTAATCTTGCGATCACTACCTGCGTACATACACTAAAATTGTAGTTTGGTAACGTGCTTTTTGTTTACATCAGTCATCAAAGCGAATGTTTCATAGATCATGAGAACGAACAAATTTAACCCATCTATTTATCTGACAGTTCAAATATTCTCCATCTAGTTGATTTATCTACTTAATTTATCGTATAAACCTATTCTAAAGACGTGTACTAACTCTTCATGATTTTACGTTTCCAATCGCGGTTCACCGTACGATCGAATGCATCTGTGTGTGTGTGTGTTTTTTTTATATACTTATTATATCATTATCTTACTTCAATCTAAAAAAATATAAAAAAAAAACAGTATTTCACTAATGTGACTGCGATGTATTACGATAAATCCAAAACGATATATAAGTTCCATCACAGAAATTACAGGAATGTAAAGTCATCATTGGTATTCATTTTTTTTTTTCTTCTTCTTCCCTTCTCACCAGCTTTTGCTTCCTCATTTACTGATTCTGTCTTCTTACCAATTTACGTTATTCACCGATTTCCTTTACTCTAACGGTTTTATTTTATTTTATTTTTTTATTCTTCTCATCAACGACTTTCCTTCCGTATCAGATTTATTTCATTACCAATATTTAATCCTTAACTATTCTCGATCCTTTACCAACTCTACTTCGTTACCGATTTTTCTACCTTACCAGCATCTCTTCCTTGCCAACGGTCGTTTCTTAACCAACTTTTCTTCCTTACCAACATTTTTTCCATTACCGATTTTTCTTCCATTACCGATTTTTCTTCCTTACCGATTTTTCTTTCTTATCAGGTTATCTTCTTTACTAACGTTCGTTCCTCAACCAACTGTTCTTCCTTACCAAACTTTCTTCCATTACCGATTTTTCTTCCTTACCGATTTTTCTTTCTTATCAGGTTATCTTCTTTACTAACGTTCGTTCCTCAACCAACTGTTCTTCCTTACCAAACTTTTTTCCATTACCGATTTTTCTACCATACCGGGTTCTTTTTTTTTTTTTTACGGATGTTCCTTCCTTACTAACTTTTCTTTCAGAATTTATTTTTGGTTTTAATTTGCGTAGTTATTGATCGAATGCACAGATACCGCCGGTCGCGTTCAGTGTGAGGTCAATAGGCAGCGTTAATTAAAATTGTAATCGCAATACCGTGATTTCACTATTAAAGAATATGTAACACTCTAGGTATATAGGTAGTGTGTAAGCAACCGCAGCCATGCTTCGCCAAGCATTTTGAAATCAACATGCATATAAACCACATTTCTTATGATCATTATCATCATTCTGCATTGGGCAATTATATATATGTATATGTAACAATAATAATAATAATAATAATAAACTCGTACAACTAATTTATATATTTAGGTATCTGTGTGCATTGTTTTTTTGCACAGTTTGCATTATTCATTTATGAAATATGTAGCAAAATTAATATATGTCTCACAATGAATTTTGAACATTATATAGTCTCTTTCGAGTTTCTCCTCATTATTTGAATCTGTGTGTTTCAATAAATTTTCTATACATTTTATTCAGGAATGATGGCTTATTTCATATCGAACTAATGACAAACACACATTAACATTGAATAAAAAGAGACCACTATAACATTACGTCTTTTTTTTTTTTTTTTTTTTTTTTTTATGTCTTAGTTTGTTTGTTTTTACTTATTCATTTCGACTTTTTATTTTACACGATAAAACAAAGACCGGTTTTTTTCTTTCACCGATTGCCGATTCGATTAGTCTTCTGACGTAAACGGAGTGAAGTTTTTTTTTTTTTTTTCTTTTTTTCACTTTTTTCTTTTCGTTATTTACCATAAAATTACACGTCTGTACGTACATTTTTAACTATTTGTTAGCAAGATCAGGGTTCAGAGATGCTGCGTCAAGCATCGTGCTGTAAGAGTGCAGGCTAAACGCCGTTCTAGCATCTGCTGCAAGTGTCTAATGTATATTACATGTACAGACAGGATACCGGCTTCTGTTGCACCTAAAATCTGCAACCGAGAGTACATCTCTCTTTAAGTTGGCAATACCCTAAATAAAAGCTGGCTTTACAGATTAAGCGATACGAGCATTGCCTAGGGACTTTAAAGCCAGCTTTTGTCTTCGGTATTGCCAACTTAAAAAGAGGTTGCAGGTTTTAGGCGCGACAGAAGCCGTTATTCTGTCTGTACATATACTTACTTGGTTTACCGTTTCAAACATCCTCCTTTATTTATTTATTTTTTTCTTTTTTGCCCTTAGAAAAAAAAACTGACTGAATATAAATAGGTGTATGCAGGTATATACAATTTTTTTTTACTGATTTTATTATACTCAAGATCAACCGTGTCCTGCGAATTTATGTAATCCTTTTTTTCTCCATATTATTATTAGGCTGTGTAATATTCATAATAATTATACTATAAACCCCCGGGATGTCAACCGTGCAAAAGTTCAACAGCGAGAACTCTTTTTTTTTTTCATATTTGAAATTTTTTTTGTTCTTTTAATGTTTTTGCAATAAAATATGAAGGTAAAAAAAAAAACTGTGAACACTAGAACGTCCTGATACATTCAAAGACAAACAATAATTATAGCAAAGTTTGAATAGCTTGCGGTTAGTTGAGTGTAAATTAAATTTTCTATTTACATTATCTCAAGTTTACTTCATAGTCTCTATATATACTTACCTATAGTTTAATTGTTTATTTTGAATTAACATCGATATTTATATTTTATTGCATTAAGTAACTTACTACGATCACAGTATTTCCTTATTCCAATAAATTCGGAATCTGATGATGTGGCTAATAAATTTTCCATGGAACTAGTCCGTGTCACGAAAATTCCGCATCTGCTTTTCCCCATCGATGATTTTTTTTTTTTTTTTTCTCCAGATTATTAAAGCGGATAATTTTACTGATTTATGTAATAAGATGATATTTATGCGTTACTATATGTATAGGGGAAAATAAAAAAAATGATTGTTTATTCGTTAAAAAAGAAGCCATAAATCACTTGGCCGGAAATTCGATCATCGATTTCCCACGTTTTATTTTTTTTTTTTTTTTTCTTTTAATACACCAACTTCTACCGCCGATTCCAATTAACACTTTCACTCGTTTTATGTGAACACGTAGCTATACACCGTGAACACCGTAAAAGGTCCCGAAAGTACCAGTCATTTGACCGGAACCGATTTTAGGACAATCATTTAGTTTTTGAATAATCTATCATCAAATCCGATTATTTTTATTAATAATATTATAATAAATGAGTGATTCGAAACCCAACGTATAACGGAATATTTTCTGTAATATCAAATGTTCGATTAACTCGTCAGACTATAATGGAAACCTATCATTATTGACTGTTATATCAATGAGGTGATCGGCCTCTGCACCTTCGTTGTGCTATACCGATTATTAATATCACTATACTTTAGAATAAGGAATAATTACGAGCTGTAGGTATTTTGACTACTGGACTAGAATTGTTGCTGAGGTAGCGAATTTTTTCTTAAAGTCAGCTGTATATTCACAAATCATTGAACGATTACATTTCCTAGTAGATATATGATACATATGAAATGGTAAGGTATAAGCTGAAATTTGATTCAAGTAAATCTGTTGAAGTATTAAGTAGTTTGATGCATATATATATTTAAATAGCACTTTGTTTTATCAAGAGGGTGCATATACCGTGAGAATCAGGTGAAACAGTACGTTCGAAGCGCGCAGGCGCCGCATAATTCCTATTTTTATAAGAATAGCCATCCGTTGCGCTAGAAAATCCCTAGCGGTGCTTGCTGAAAAATTCAACACAGCTCTAACTAAGTAAGGATCACCCTAATGTACCTCGACGAGTATTTCATTCGAAAAATCTCTGCTAGAATATTATGGAAATAGGTGTATAATCATAATGTGAAATTTATGTGGTACATCTGAAGGTGGCAATTCGCAAATCTTCATAAAATGTCGTGAGAAATTATTTTTTTTTATTTTTTTTGCGTAGGTATACATGGGAGAATATTTACAGATATAATATATAATTATGTACACAAATGCCAGCTCGCTTAATAGAAGTTTTCCTTGACACGGTGACGTCCACGTAATTGACATTCAATCATTGTGGGCGTACTGATAATTGGTACCTATATATATACAATTGTCGCGATATAATATCTCCGTGTGTTTTAACATAAAATTCATAATATCGTAGAGTACATTATACTCTGTGCATGTAACTATACGATAAATTAAATGGAAAGTGAAGGTTCCTGTATCTATAATATACCGAGAGTTTTCTGTAACACTGGACGTCCCCTTTCTTCCACCACGCACACGGTATGTAGCTGTGTTGGTTTTGCGGTAGGACGGGGGTGTCCGATGTGACAGAAAACTCTCGGTACATTCACAGATCTGTTACATATCTATTAAATTGCATATTGAAAATGATAAAACGTAAATAAAAAAGGAAGATACTCTTAGTATTTGTTATTTCGATCTAGTCAAAGACATTTTCGATTTATAGTATTCGACTATAGCTTTTGAATATCGTTAACCAAAACGAGTCTATCGAACCGGTTTTCTTTTCTAGGTCGTAGATTTTTTTTTTTTCTTTTTTTTTTTTTTTTTTGTTGTCTAATAACTCTTTTCGGTTTTTTTTCGCCTGCAGATATGGTCTATCGATCAAGGCTAAATTCTGAACGATTTCAATAACGGAAATTTACACTATTCATTCAACCGCATGTTTTAACCGTCATTCGAATTATTTTAATGACCTAGGTGGCATCGTGGTATATAAGTATTCAAATTTTCCAAGAAATTCCGTCTAAAATTAGAAGAAAAAAAAAAACCTCTGATTGAGCAGCTAGTCATGTGATTATGTCGATGAAAAAAACGAACCTTGCTGCAGTCATATCATATCTCTACTCAAAATCAGTATAATTGTTAATTATCAATGATTAAACGTTCATCACAGGTCATTGAACTGAATTTTTTCAAAAACCTTTAAAAAAAATTCTTAAAAAAAATCAGACAAAATCGGAGATCCTGTTCAAAAAAACAAATTACACATCGGCGTCCGAAGACTAGGGTAAGATTTTTCGTTTTTTTTAAAATCAAAAATATCCGAATTTTTTATTAAATGTCACACAATTCATGCATTTAGTTTTTTTTTTTTGTTTTTTTTTTCTAGCTAATTGTTCTTCTTCGAACTTTCATTCGTGAATAACAAATGGCTCGATACCGATCTCTGCGATTTTGAATAATTAAGTATTATAGGAAATTTTCTAGCTCTGGACTTTGTACTTGTTTAACTTTATTTGCGTAAACTGAATAAGCGCGTTAATAATTTATGCGCGAATACATGTACTATACCTCGTTTTATTGTAAACGGGTAAGAAAATTATCGGAGGAAAAAATTCACATCCTTGACTCAGGTGCAGGGTATCGACAGTGACACACATATCACATCTGACACACGTAGATTATACTAATTGATCTTTATAGGAAACTATACAACACGATATACATGTGTTATAATTAATGAATATATTATTCACAATAAAGTATAATATATAAATATTTGAAAACAAAATATCTGACGCTATTTTACAACGTCAAAACTAATGGTATAATTATAAATTCTATAGAAAGTATACAGAGCGATCGTATCAGATCATCGCGATCAGTATATTTTTCAAAGTAAATAAATGACGCATTTGAATTTTTTTTTTATTAATTTTATTGCAATACACACTTTTTACAAGTCTAGAACACATATTATAATGTGTTCATTAAGCTGTTACGATGAGTGCATTGTGGTGTCCGTCAATTATCTTAATGCGGTACTTATACCGAGTGTTTTTAGCGAGACTAGACAGCCTAATTCATACAGTAAAAACAACTTGGTCGGAACGAGACACGCACACGGTATGTACCTGTGTTGGTTTTGTCGTAGTAAGGGGGCTGTCGCAGTCTCACCGAAAACACTCGGTATGTAGTTAGATAAAATTGGAAAAATGATTCGTTTATCGACTTTAATTCGTTTCATGCGATATACGATAATTCTCATTATACTAGAAAAATGATTTTCGTAAATTATAATCAAAGACAGATTTAAACTTTTAAACGTGTTATAAATATCAATTCCGAAGATGCGATCATATTCTTCGTTATTTTTCATACACGCATGCAGGAGACAGAAAGCGTGATCAGGTTTTTGTTCAAACTGCTTCTGATGGACCCGTTGATTCCGATGTTCATATTCTGCCAATTATAAAATCCGGATATTGCCTCCGAGAAACAAAAAAACTTGCCAAACTGATATCCGCACGAAGAGTAGTATAAATGACTTAATTTTGGAGAAAGATTTTTTTTTTTTTTAGAAATTTATTAATTTTCAATGAAATATATTATAGTTATATGAAATTTCGCGCTGAAATCCTAGAGAAATCGACGAAATTTTGTGAAAAATAATTACGAAATTCATAAAATTTTGTTTAGAAATGAACGAAGTTCATGAAATCTCAATGAATTCCTAGAGAAATCAAGAAATTATTTGGAGAAAGTCGTTGAATCCTACGTATACTATATATACAGAAATCAGTGAATTTTCATTGATTATTTTTCCGACCCAAATATCGACCAATAGAATTGCACCATTCGACGTCACGTGGTACAACCTACATGGTATTATACTGATAATTTTTTGATTATTTTCTCTGGTAGTTGCTATATATAAAAAACAAAACATAATCCAGTCAAATTAACCACACGTCAAACTGACAGGTTGAATTATAATTCTGTGACTTCCGAATTTTTAATTTTTAACTGTGGATTTTGTCTCATGGTGCAATTCTATCGGCCGAAATTTGGATGAAAAAATAATCCCCCGAATACCACTCGAGCTTCAAAATTAATCGGGTATTTCCCTCAAGGTTCCCTGCAATCAAACGAAGTCGTCAAGTTTTTCAGAAAAATCACTCGCGCTTCGCGCTCGTGATTTTTTAACCTGAACAACTTGACTCCTTCATTTGTTTGCAACGAACCTATCGGGAAATACCCGATAATTTTGAAGCTCTTGTGGTATTATAAGTGAATATACCATGAAAATGTTATGCAATTAACAAGATTTTATAAATACGATTGTGAAATATATAAAATATTAATTAAATAACTTTTGGAAAATCATGAAATTTTATTGGGCAAATCGTGAGTATGTGATGAATTTTTACAGTGATTTATGAAATATTAGAAAAATTTGCAAAAACTTGCGCGTATTAAATCTCGATGCGAATAAATTATTACGAATATTTATAAAATCGTATGAAACTTCGCAAACGCTTATTAAATCATAGATGATTTTCATAGAATAAAATCCTAATGAAATTTACAAAATAATTGATATTTCCATACCCTGCGTGTAACAGAATTCAAGGATTTATTCAACCCCTTCCGAATTCGTCAAAATAGGTAAAAAAAAAAAAAATATGATTGATGTTACCTTTGGCTATTGGAACAGAAAAATGATAATTTTGCAAAATACTGAAAGTGTTACGTTTTTTGGATCAACGTTGAAATTTGAGTCAACTCGAAATCGGATCGACAACACGAATACTACCATTTTTTCATATCGATTTTAATTTATAAATAAATCGAAGTGTGATTATATTGAAAAATCTGCACTAAAAAAATGTATAAAAACCTTCACAACGTCACTTTAACTGGATTTGCAATCCCGATTTTTGCACTGCATCATTAAGACGTCGTCGTCCAAAAATCGCTCGGGGCTATTCAGGACCGTGGGGAAATCCCAGATCAGGGTCATGGCCCAAGACCACTCTGAATTCCCCATTCGGTAAGGTGGAAAATTTTATCACATCAAATTCATATGATCGTGATATTCACGTGAATTCATAAAATACTCAACACGTAATTTACTCTAAAAAAAAAATAAACAAAAAAAAAAAAAAGTTCAGAAAATTTATCAAAAAGTTCAAATTTAATGACATTTGATAGTTTTTCAGCTTTATTCAATTTGATTAAAAAATTAGGAAAAAAAAAAAAAGATTTTCGAAGTGGTTTAATCACCTCGTTGGAGTGAAATAAAAAAAAAAAAAAAAAAAAATTCCTATAAACTATTCGGAATGTTTTTCATATGAAATTTTGTCTTTATGTTTGAAACTTATGCTTATATACAGTTTCCCCCCCCCCCCCCTTCTTTATGTGTCCAGTCTTCACTGTCCTTTCCCACTATCTCTCGAGGTTCCGAGGAGTCTGTTTCGCAAGAGTTTGATTCCCCGTGGCAGCCTTAGCTCCAGCCAGTTCCTCGCGGTGAGTCTTACACAGTTGTTAGTTGGCGATTGCCTGCAGTTACCTTTAGTCTTTCTTTTTCCATCGATTTCATCCTTTCATATATATATATATATATATATGTCAGTGTAGCAATTCTCATATCGGATTATAACCGAAGCGTATAAAATAAAATATTACATAATTATAGTTAATTATCGCGGAACAGTGATTTAATGATTATAAAAAGCGTATATATACATAGTGACGGAAGTTATCGCAATCGTTTGATAAATCATCAATAATCATTACACTACCTAAAGGTTCATATAAAGTTCATATAAAGAAATCATATCTTCAACGCCTTGTGCCAATCGCTATAAGGTTTGTGCAAAACACCTATATATATACCCTAGATTACGAAAATTTAAAATTTTAGTAGTTTTTTATTTAATTTTTTTCATAAGAAACTTCATCTCTTTCTTTTTGAATTGAAAGAAAAAAAAATTATTAATTTCAAATCATTATTTTAATTTTTTTTTTTAATTTTAATGAAAAACTACGTTATAGATGTGCAAATTTTCTATGAGAAAACTACTTAGATCTGCAAACTTTTTCTAAAAAAAAAAAACTACGGAGATCTACAATTTTCTTTATGAAAAACTACGTATAGACTTTAGAATTTTTTTTCTATCAAAAACTACATAAGATCTGCAATTTTTTTGTAAAAAAACTACGTAGTTCGGATTTTCTTTATGAAAAAAAACTACGTTGATCCGTAAATTTTTTTGATGGAAAAATTTTGAAATATTTGAAATTCATTAAAAATTTGTAAGCGATTTGAATTATCTACCAAGGATATTGATTAGAAGTAATTTGAATAATCGGGATCAAAAAATGTGTAGAAATCTGTATCTGTGCGCGTTGTACAGTATGCATGATAGCGATTGTTACCGATCCTTGCTGAATTGAGCGATTATTCGATTATAAAAAGTATCAGAAAGTGTGAAAAAACAAACTGATTAATTCTTAGAAATACTCTTAGAATTATTTAATTAGGTGTGTTAATTTACTTTCTTTTAATTTAAAGTCATAAAAAAAACAAAAAAATAGACCTGTAAAATAAGAAACGGAATAAACTTTCTTTGTTTTTCAATTAGTTCTTTGGTAATATACTGTACGATTTAATTACCTCAATTAGTATATAGAACAAGAATAAAAAATGCATTTCTGCTGACCAATTATTCGAATTAATCATGAGGTATGCAAGTAGTAACACTATTGCTTAATAGCTACTTGGAAAAGTGATTCTGAAATCGTTCGTTCCACCTCTTTCTCGCACGTTTCAATATCATATCAAATATTGAGATGACGATGAGTAATTTAAATCATGTCGATATAGGTATGCCTGGTTTACGCATCGCTATGACTTGACTTAATTTAAGGATTGGCGAATCAGGACACTGCTTTAGCCACGCGCCAGGTGATTCAAGTCTTCTCATTTGTTAATTCTTAAATTAAGTCAAATTAATGCGCTGCACAAACCAGGCAATATTCAGTTCAAATAATCCCTAGCTAAATATAGTAACGGAATATTTTTTTTATCCCTAGATGAAGATAATGATAATTTCCACCTATATCGTTCGATACACGTATTCTGTTGTTTTCAAATTCTTGCTAATTGTTATTATATATATCTATGATCTTGAAATGAGAATAATAATAAATACTATATGTTTATAAAAAGAAATCCGGATGTGGTATAAAATAATTAACGACTTTTACCCTGCAGCGTTGCAGAATGTTTCAAAAACGATATAGTTTTAACCAATTATTTACTTTCCTATACCTACCCGGACTTTAAAAATAAAAAGAAAAAAGAAAAGCAAAATTCTAACGAATATCGAGACACTAAGACGACTATGCGGTTTAAATCATAAGAAATTTAACACTGACGCAATCGTCAGGTATTTCGTAAACTCTCACTTGTTCGCGAGACGATGATCGCAGGGTCTAGAAACGCTAATATGGATATAGTTATGGTAGAAATACGCGTAGGACTGTATAGATGTAATACACATAGAGTAAGAATAGTAAAAACAAGAAAAAATTTACAAAAAAAAAAAAAAAAAAAAATTATAAATGAAGAAAAAATGACAAATAAACAAGAAGTGTCGGATGATAATATATCAAATTATTCGATGACCAGCTTGGACACATATTATAAAGTCTCAATAATTATGCAATATGGAAATAACAAAGTATATTCTGACTAGGTGTTAATTTATCTTGTTAGAAATCATCACTGTATCTATATATCGTACCTTTTTCTTACGCATATGTACCGAGAGTTTTCATTGAGACTCGACGGTCCCCTTTTTTACGGCAAAACCAGCACAACGCTTGTGAGGCTCATTCGGGAGGGGATGATCAGTGGTAGTCATAAACGAGCTTTACGCACGAGGTGCGCGCGCCTGTGTTGGTTTTGCCGTAGGAAGGGGGAGCGTAATGTTTCGACGAAAACACTCGGTATATGTATAATATATATATATATATACACGCGGATGTGTAATATGTACTCTATAAATATGAGTATATTGTGTATATACATATATTCCGAAGTGTGTGCCCTTCGTGAGAGTTTAGAATTACCGCGATATAATATTATTAAATATATTAGGTATGTATAGGCGTATGTCGTAATGTTATTAAATTATTCGCCTGTATAGTCAATAATATATCGACGTTTTCATACAGCAGTATAAATAAAATTTAATTACTATAGATGCGAATTCGATTCTTTGATGACGTTAATTATTTCATAAATTAACTATATATAGTTAATATAGTAAAAAAAAAAACAAAAAAAAAACACACGTTCTATATTATAATTATAGTATAACTACACTCCATTCAATTCCAATAGAACTATATAGAAACTAAATCCACATATCCTATGGAATATTTCCGATTGTTAATTAAATAATATACCATAATACGTAAATCTATTTTTTTGTTTTTTTTCTAACTGATTTCAATATGTTTACGTATCGTGTGATTTTTATCGCTCATTAAAACAAAAAAACAAAAAATGATATATCCAACTTCTCGTGCCGATATCATAAAGCGAGAAAATAAAAAAATAAAACAAAATTGTATTTATAATATAGGTATAACAATTTTATTATTACCCACGCGGTTGAGTCAAGTTTTTGAGAATTCTGTTGTTCCAACTGAAACATACCATTTAGCAATCCTTTCACAATAATTATATAATTATTTAGGTATATTGTATACATAGAAATAATAACAAGTATATAAGAATTACTCTATTATTATTATTTTAAGTGTAGTAAGTCGTCCACCAAAATACGAAAGGTGCTTATATATAGCAATGTAACATAAATTTCGTAATTGTGTTATATTATATACGAGTGTATATGAAGACACGGACCGGTGCTTTTTCTCGTTATGCATGTAGCTATAGATACTCGATTTCTTATATAGTGTGAAAATAATAGGAAATATCATTTATGATTCAAGTTTCTCCGTTATATTTATTATACTATACAGAGCGATTCACTGGAAAGTAACGCGCCTAAAATTTAGACAAACGCGAGACGTATTCATTGAGCAGCTTAAACATCGACGATTTGGGTTTTATTTCCCTTGTAATAAATACAACTATTCAATGCAGGTGTAATCGCGCTTGCCTAATTTTTAGACGCTTTAATTTACAGAGAATCGCTCTGTATAATAAATATAGAAACTTTTTGCAGATCGTTAGTAAATCGCATATATCAACTGTGACTATTGCGTGTTGGCGGGATCAATATATATAGTATAATACTATATAATATATGATTTTAAAATTGCATGTGCATGCACGAATTATATATTATATTTATAGTTTCTATAAATTCCTCTAAATCGTTTCATGAATCTTTGTATTTCAACAATTCATGCAAGAATTTATTTTTTTTACTTCCTACTATTTTCTCTATTCAATTTTTTATTTTAAATAATTTACAACCACACCTAGTCTCAGTTATGTAGTCTAGTATATGTTTTTATTGCCTGTATGCAGGCGTTTTTTTACTCAGAGAAGTGAAATTCACGCACATAACATAACGTATGACAGTGCAGATTATACTTATACGCAATAGTATAATATAGTATATTATACTATATTTAAATAATATCATCGAATGTTATACATTTTTAAAAAATTTTTTTATTACAATCGACTCGATAGACTATGAATAAACGAAAACGAATTGATGAAACAACTTGATTATAGAATTCAAATTCTATAGGGACAAATTTCGAATATTTTTTAATCCGTTTAAATTCTGAATATTTTTTGACAAATTCGATTTGCCAATTAATTTTCCATTCACAGGGGTGACTAACAAATAACTTAATCATCTTGTCATGTATTCTTGTCTTTTGTTCGACAGTTATATCATTAATACGCATTTTATATATATACATATATATAAAGGGTAGGTATATAAGAAATAAAAATGAATCATTAATTATACATACTTGATATTAATAATAATAATAATAATAATAAGTATAGGAAAAAAAAAAAAAAAAAGGAAAAAATTAAGTGAATATAAGAGTCATCGAGGCAACTGAAAGCAACGCACATATATAATACTTAAGGAATGTTTCGTCACTGGACAAAGAGTCGAAAATTTTTCTGTAAACAGACATACATACTACATAGCGGTCATCGTTATAGTCATTTCAAAGTTGTTTGCGCTATAACTTTAAAAATACTGACGTTTGCTTAAAAATGCATTCGAAATTTTGATTATAACGTAATGGTTGTTGTCATGTAGCTGCAGTTATTCATCGTTGTACAATACAATATGTGAAATATACCGAGTCATATGAAATGCTACGAAAATTTATATTCAGTATATTATTCATCATTCGTGGTTCTTTCTTTTGATATTATTTATCATTTTTTTGTTCACTTTTTTGCAAATATAGAACTACGTCATATTGAAGGAAAAAAATTCAAAACAAAAAAAAGAAGACAAAAAAATCATCTGACTCTTCATGACACAAATTCTATTCAATCTTACTAACACACAATAATATGTTTACTTAAGAAAACAATAATATCAAGGTCGGATAAAACGATTACATATTACGCTGCATAAGCGTATAGAAGATTTCTTATCATCTAAATTTTATTTCCTATTTTTATCTTAAAACTAAATCAAAATTTGAAATTTCATTCGGATAAAAGGAAGGATTTTTATTTCGCACATCTGTACATACATATATATTTGGACATTAAATTATATTCTTGGCAAAGTTCTATTCACCAAGAACGAATAGAGATTAGTCGATATTTTTTACTTCATCTTTTCTCAACCTTATCCATTATTATTTCATTCAAATATTTGCTAATGTTATTTTCAATTCAGAAATGGACAATGTGGCCGGTGGAACAACTGCAGGTAACTCAGTTGCGTCGCTGGAACTTAAGACCCGGAGAGCTCAATTTCAACCACAAACATCCACAGTAGCTACACGACGAAGACAAGCTATATGCGTAAGAAGGGCTTACAAAAAATATGGACCAAAGAGTAACCCGAACGTTATTTTGGACGGTCTTAACATGACGGTGCCAAAAGGAACGATGTTAGTCAAATTTCATTATTTCAACATAATGCAGTTGTTATTCCTGTTCATAAATCCTTTAGAATTATTCAAAACCATCAATTTTCAGAATTTCGATTAAAATTAACTGACGATTAGTTGAAAAGAATCTTAATTAACGTTTCGATTTAAAATCAGCATAACTTTGAAATCGACTGATTCGTTTTACCATTAATGATGCTATGCGGTATTCCGGTAAAGCATTTTATAATTGACCGCATTGATCATTTATACAGCCTTATACACACTATAGAATGAAGGACACGTACTAGTATCATGAATATGCAAAATTCTTTTTGCTCGTTAAGTATTGACCCATGGACCCTAGCGTACGGATAACCGGGTCCAAAGCCATGACTCTCACCTATCAGACTACGATATTGGCTTGAGGCGTTGTATTATATATTTCTTGCCCTGAAAATGAGATGTTATTATAATAAAACAGGTGAATCCGAGCGAGAGATAATAATTGTGCAATTTTTTTTTTTCTTTTCTTTTTTTCTGGTCTATAATTCGCAGTATTGTTTTCCCATTTTTTTTTCTCGCATAGCATGCGACTATCGCGAATTTCTTAGCTATATATCTCATAAGCGATATTCTCCTCTCCGGAATTGACGTCATTGCAAAATTATCAATTTCGAAACTCGAGGAGGTCAAAAGAGTTAAATAAATATGACGTCCGGTCTTTTGAATATTTATACATACATATTCCTATTCCTATCTCAGTTGTATCATATCTTTGAGGATCTCTTAAGCACGAAATACATTGAGTTAAAAAAATATGATTACAATATGCCCAGTCATATTTATATAATGCATAGTTATATCTATTAGATGAATGGTATGATTTTCTTTCAGTATATCATAGAAAACCGTTTATGGCCATATCCATTTAGCGAATAGAAAGAAAGAAAAAAAAAAAGAAATAATTCAATTATTTTCTAATTATTACTTTGAACGATTACTAAACTCGTGATCGAACATCTCACTATGTTATTAAACCTTCCACATAATAATTTTTGCAAAGGTATATTTATCGGGCAGTTTTGCAGCATACGATCACACGATCGCACGCACCATACCATTAATTTTTGTTCAAATTTATCTACTATGGATTGGCCTTGACTACTCAATGTTAAGCCTCTGGTCAATTCTTTATCCAAAAACACAACTCCATACAGTTTTATTATCAACTTGTACAAAAAGTTTACGACTTTGAAAGGTCTGGCTTCCGGATCTAAACCAACTGTTTTATTTTATGATCATATTCATGTATCAGCTCTTCCTCAGCTCCTTGATATTAAAATTTCAAGAAAAACATATGCAAATATTCTATTCAAATATCTGATCTGTATTCAGCTGCGAAACTCCTTCTTCAAAACACTCTTAATAAATTGAATCCATTTTTAGATATGGACTGCTCGGTGCTAGTGGATGCGGAAAGACCACATTACTGTCTTGTATCGTTGGTCGGAGACGGCTTAACTCCGGAGAAATCTGGGTACTTGGTGGACGACCTGGATCCAAAGGATCCGGCGTACCTGGCCCAAGGGTCGGCTATATGCCTCAGGAAATTGCCTTATATGGGGAGTTTTCCATCAGAGAAACGTTCATTTACTTTGGATGGTGTGCAGGGATGACGACAGAAGAAGTCGACAGTAAATTGGAGTTCCTTATCAAAGTGAGATGCAGTAATGCTATGATATGATCGAGAGATTAATCGGAAGCAAGTTTCCTTAAGAATTTTCTTCAATCTCATTTGCTGACGAATATTAAACGTTTTACAGCTACTACAGCTTCCAACAGAAGGTAGATTCGTGAAAAATCTCTCCGGAGGACAGCAAAGGCGAGTTTCTTTCGCAGCTGCTCTTCTCGCAGATCCAGAACTACTGATCCTTGACGAACCAACCGTCGGAGTTGATCCTGTCCTCCGTCAAAGCATTTGGGACCACCTTGTACACATAACTAAAGACGGACACAGAACAGTTATCATAACTACCCATTATATCGAAGAAACCAGACAAGCAGGGATGATCGGTCTCATGAGAGGTGGGAAATTTCTGGCTGAAGAATCTCCTAACAGACTTATGGCCATGCACAGACTCGATACCCTCGAAGATGTATTTTTAAAGCTCAGTCGCAGACAGAATATGGGCCTCAGAAGAAGGAGCAGCATCTTAAGCAGCGTTGTTGGAGTTCCTCCCGAAGTGGTAGGTCCAATTTTAGCAGAGTGAATTAAGGTCTTAGAAGATATCGTTCGAAACATCAAATATATTTGGTGAGATGACTGAAATTTTCTGCGACGTTCGTTCACATGTAAGAATATTTGGAAATAGTAAACAGAGTTCAAGGAATTGGATAAAGTTTTTATAACAGAACTCCCATCCAAGATCAAAGTAAAGAAATGAGAGTGTTAATCCGACCCTAAATATTTCAGAGCATAGATGACGAGATGAGCGGTGAGTTTGGAGACAACGTCAGTATATCAAGCCGGCGAAGAAGCATTGCAGTAACCGACGACGAGCCTGTAAGTGATAATTCGTGATTAGTCAAGACTGGAAAGAGTTCCAGCTACTTTTCCACGGTGCTTAATACATTCTGATAATTTTCCCAGTCTTCCATATCTTAATAGTAAAGATAGTCTTCTAGTTCTTGAAGTTCCTGATGGTGAATGATTTTTTTTTTTTTTTTTACAGGTCACTGATCTGCCTCCCGAAGAAGAAGGAAGCTCAAGCATCAAAATGCTCGATCCGAACCACATGAAGGCCCTAATATGGAAAAACTTCTTATGGATGTGGCGGAATTTCGGGTAAGCTAATATAGTTTTGAGTTATTTCTGAACTGGATAAATCCAAAATAAGATGAGAATTGCTTCATTCCCTATTTAAATTAAACGATCTATTGTTACACATACTCATACCCTCTTACCATCTAATTTTCTCGCGCAGTGTAATGGCGTTTGTAATCGGTCTGCCGGTGATACAAATCATTCTATTTTGTCTGGCAATTGGAAAGGATCCAGTAGGATTGAAGTTGGCAATAGTTAACAACGAATTAAACAACTACATGGATCCTTGTAATATTTCAACGGGTTGCGACATGACTCTTTTGAGTTGTCGGTACATGAAGCACATAGAAAAAAGATCCGTCATACTTGTTCCTTATGAAACTGACGAGGAGGCTAAACATGCGGTAAAAAAAGGCTGGGCATGGGCCGCTCTGAACTTTCCTATGAACTATACTGAGTCTCTAGTCGACCGAATGGACAATGGCAAAGATGCTTCGGAGTGGAGTGTCATATACGCCGATGTTGACGTCACCATGGATATGTCTAGTGAGTATTTGCAAACATGGAGATGTTTAAGTTGATTAGCTGAATTGCGAGAGAAATTTATTCATTGTTTTAAGCATCATTTTTTAAACCACTATCATCAACTGTTACAGACCAACAGATAGGCCAGCTGCTCCAGAGGGATTTGTTGTACTCTTATCAGGATTTTGCCAAAGAAGTTTCTAAGGCTTGCAACTACAGTGAAAAAGTTACCAGTATTCCGATAGACGTCAGTATAATAAGATTGCAGTATTCTGATTTGAATAATTGTATGAGACTTATGTATGCTATTATTCATTAATTTTTTCAGTTCGGAACGCCAATCTATGGTCCCAAGGAACCCAATTTCACAGATTTTGCTGCCCCTGGAATTATCCTTACGTAAGTTTTCTGATAGTGGTGGAATGATTGTTTTCTTTCACTTCCTTTCTCAATACAATACGACATGAGACTTTGATTATAATTTATTTTTCAGAATAATATTTTTCCTGTCCGTTGCTCTCACCTCCGGAGCACTACTCCTTGAGAGAAATGAGGGTTTAATGGAAAGAAGTTTAGTCTCTGGTATGTTAATTGATTTGAAGAAACCCCAAGCAAACTTATGAATAATATTTCATGTCCAATTCGTGTTGTAACATTCTTAATAATAATTTGTCAAAAATCCGTTATAATTATTCCAGGTATTAGTGGGACGGAAATTTTGCTTGGCCAAGTAGTCACCCAGTTCGTAGTAATGTGTGGTCAAACAGTTATGGTCCTAATCTTTTCATTTGCCGTCTTCAAATTGACCTGTGAAGGTTCCCTTGGATGGGTGACTGTTTTAACAGTGCTAACTGGCCTCTGCGGAATGTGTTTTGGTAATATGACTTGATTTGATACAAAAATTATAAAGAACTGTAAATAATTTCAATATTTATCTGGGAATTACGAAATTCTATCTTCTGCCAATGATCTAAAACGTTTTTTTACACTCCATCAGGCTTTGTGGTCGCATGTTCATGCGAGAACGAACGTAGCGCAACTTACATGGCAATGGGATCATTTTTGCCTATAGTTATGCTGTGTGGAATCATCTGGCCTGTTGAAGGCATGCATCCCGTACTGAGATACATAAGTTTTATCCTACCGCTTACCAAGAGTACAGAATCAATAAGAGCAATGCTTGGTAAGGGATGGACAATCGAACAGTCAGCAGTATACGAAGGATTTATATCAACATTTTTATGGATAATAGTTTTTCTCACGCTATCGATTTTGTTGATAAAATTCAAAAAGGGTTAACAGCTGTATCGAGCTCTACTCTTTTACCTTTCTTACTAGGTGATGAAATTATGTATAAAAAGCATCTTATCCAGCGGTCAGGCTGAATTATAAATAGCGTAGCGTTTATGCGATGCATTTATTCAATTATTGTGTATTCGTGTCAGTGTTGTGCAAGATAATTATGGGTATTATTATTTAAAAGAAGAAAAAGAAAAAAGGAGAAAAGAAATTAGATAATTATGTTTGAAATGAATCTAGACAAAATGAACTAATTAATCAACCAATTCCCTAATGCAACTGTTCATATACTATTAGATAATACGATAATACAAACATCACACGGATTATAATTCACGCAATTACGTTATTTGCGCTTGAATTATGTGATTTGTTTATAGTAACATACGTAGTTGTAAACGCAAATTTTTCCTAATTTAATATTGCCAATCTGTTTTACAACGGATAAACAATGAATTGTAATTTATTCTTTATACGTTTTCGATTCGCGTAAACTTGCCACGGTAATATAATTTGGATAGTGATCACCGGAAAAATTTGCCACAACGATTAGACAAATATTTCTTATAGTAAACAAGACGTGTGTGAATTTATAACTTAGCGTCATGTATTATAAATGCGCTTGTTAAATCGAGCTTATATTTGTATAGTATATAAATAATAATCATACGACGATTAATAATAACGTGCGGGAAAGTATTTGAAATATTCCATTTATATATATATATACTATATTTATAGTCGTAGTGATAGTACGTTGTATAAATTTTTTGAAAAAATTTTAGTATACTGATACGGTATTATGTATAAGCTGTTTGTTCACATATATAGGATTTTATAATCGCATTTTAAGTTATATTTTGTAATTAGATTCATATATTGTTGTTGTAACTTATAGGAAAATAACATTTTGAATATGTATGAAGGATTCATCGATAGAAATATTAACATCTTTAACACGTTCCATTTCGCAATATTATACAATAGTATTCATTATTCAAATAACGATATTTGCGCCTTATTATACGCAACCCATACAGCATATTAAATAGAACGCAGGTGACGTCGAACCGGGGATTTCCCTGACTCGATGTAGTCCAACGGTCTTCGCTGAGTCAGCGAAAAGTTAGCGAATTAGCGAGTTAGCGAAAGTTACAGAATCGTAAACCTGGTAATCGTTTATGCAATACGCTGGTTAAAAATAGTTCTTTTACAAAAACGAGATGAACAACTGCCAAACGAAATCGAATATTTCACTTTATATCATGAAAGGATTCACCCTTCCACTTATTAGAAATCTAAAACGTCCTAAAATGAATAGTCACGGAGAAAAGGGAAATGAGAAATAGTCAAAGTCATGCACAATTTATATTTATTATTTTTATCAAAATAAATATCAACCCATCATGACAAACAATCGAGTCTCTTCACACATTTTCACCACACCTGCACGGAAAGTACGATTTTCGGCCCCTCGCGTGAGCGGGAAGTCGTACTTTCCGATGCCAGGGGGTGGTGAAAAATAGTATACCTCACACGGGAGTGAAAAAGGCTATCCCAAACTGCGTTTTTAACACCCTCGCCTTCGGCTCGGGTGTCAATCTCACACGCAGTTTGGGTTACCCTACTTTCCCTCCCTAGGTGAGTAATATACTATTGCTGTTGTCGTATTCGTATTTCGTTAGCGCAATCCGAATGCTAACTCTCTTGGGAATTGTTTGCGAAAGTTTAGAAATATATGTTTTTGTAGTTTAGGAAATGATAATTTGTTCATTATTTATAAAAATATATTGGGCATATAGTTAGCAGGCACAATTGACAGAAAAAAACAAAGTCCCTCCAATGAACTCGGAATTCTTTGGGAAACACGTCTTCAATGGCTTCAACATTTGGGAAGTTTTATTTGATTTTATAAAAATCATGAAAACACTCGTTGTTCTCTTGATTGTTCGTTCGTTTGTACACATCGCTAGTTTTGATACCCCCTCCCGCAACAACTACTCCATTGATACTTAAGGCCCATCCTTAGTCGCCCACCTCCTTTCCGTACAATGTAACGAAAAAGGGGCCGGGGAGACACATTTCGATGATTATCCGAGCCCAGGCGTCGAAAACGCAAAAAAGGCCAACGCTGCGCGAATTCTATTTCAATTCCAAACACATACGTCCAAAAAAATTTTCGTTTTATGCGAAAATAGAGCCAGCGTTTGGTTATTTCTTTTTTCCATTGTCTAAATGGTTTTTCATTGTCCTTGGCTTTAGACAATGGAAAAAAGAAATAACCAAACGCTGGCTCTATTTTCGCATGAAACGAAAATTTTTTTGGACGTATGTGTTTGGAATTGAAATAGAATTCGCGCAGCGTTGGCCTTTTTTGCGTTTTCGACGCCTGGGCTCGGATAATCATCGAAATGTGTCTCCCCGGCCCCGTTTTCGTTACATTGTACGGAAAGGAGGTGGGCGACTAAGGATGGGCCTTAAAGAGAGCTGGTCGCGTATGAATGAACGAGTGGTTTAAGATAGTGGTGCTGCACAAATATGCGGATAAGAAAATTACTACCTTTTCTGAGAAGCGCTCGTCTATGAATGAAAAGATAGTGGTGTTGCACAAATATGCGGACAAAAAAATACTACGAGCCTTTCTTTATATTCTTAGAGGCGTGGCAAATAGCTCATTATAAAAATTCTGAATAGCAGTAGAAAAAACTACTAAGTATGGAGAGAATCTGATTCCGGAGATTATTAGCTTTCCGTACAGGTGAATCGGGAAGGTAGGGCAACCCGGAGTGGGTTGAAATACAATTTTTCCTATCAAATATTCAGTGTTGTGAAAATTGTAATGAAATTTTTCTTAAATACTCGATACTTTCGTAACGTGTAATTGGATTTTCATCTGATTACACATTACTTTGGTAATGACTTGATTAAATTACACATCACCAAATTAATGTGTAATTGAATCAAGTTCATTACCTTTAAATAACTTTGTAATCACTCTTGCTCTATAATTACTTTAAATTATTACTTTACTTCATAATTACTTTTACTAATTAAATCGAGTTCAATTACACGTTACCAAAGAAATGTGTAATTGAATGAAGTTTATTACTTTTCAATAACTTTACTTTATAATTACTTTCAATAACTTCTGCAATTATTTCAAATAAATCGAGTTCAATTACACATTACCAAAGTATTGGGTAATTGAATAAGTAATTTCATTAAAAATGTAATCAGTGTGTTGGGCCGTTAACGCCGGGCCAATTATGTTGCACCTTATTATCATTATTAGCTTGGTTTTGAGTTTATATTATTGTTGTTATTAAGGCCCTTATCTAAAATAAAGTTTGTTTTGTTTTTATACACGTTCACCCCGAAAGACCGTTGTTTAATTCTTGAGTACGCCGATCGGCCGCTCGGGGACAGGGCTTCAAATACCTCAACGAGGAAGAAAATCCACCAGTCCACAGAAAATCTTTGAAAGTAGAAGTTCGATTTCGGGAAAATATTAACATAAAATAAAACCTCACGTGTCCAACTATCCGCCAGTTGTTTGTTTTCTCTTTTCTCATCTTCCCGCCTATATCTGTCGTGAACACAGTGATTCGCAACACTGCAAGTATCCATGTAATAATAAGATCGTTTATGCAATAAACATGTATTATTATAGTAAATTGGCGCATTCTTGAATGAATATCTCTTGAAATTGTAAATCATTGATCGATCGATTTATTTAAACAGGTTGCAGCCGTCTGACTTCAACTCCTACTACTATTCCCTATAGAAGTTGAATACGGTGAGCTGGTGATTGTGTTATGAGAATATTAAAGTGATAAAAAAAAAGGTATATGTGTTTGTAGTCGCTATCTATTATTCATCGTCTTCTTCCTATTCTCTTTCCGTTTTAATCGTTAGATAATTTTACTTTGAGTTGTTCTTTTAATTGTTTGTTCGTTCGTTTGTAGACATCGCTAGTTTGGACGATAAGTTAGGAATCAGATAATATACAGCGAAAGTAGTTCGTTAGTTTAATCCCGAGATGGTGATATCATTTTGCAGCCAGTTCATGCGACTAGCCGGCTCCGTACACTTAGCAGGCAAATAAATTCAGTTTAATTTTTTATCAATGCGATCGTTTGGGAATTGTTTGGGAAAGTTTAAGAACATATGTTTTTGTAGTTTAGGAAATGATGATTTGTTCGTTATTTATAAAAATATATTGGACATATAGTTAGCAGGCACAATTGACAGAAAAAAACAAAGTCCCTCCAATGAACTCGAAATTCTTTGGGAAAGACGTCTTCAATGGCTTCAACATTTGGGAAGTTTTATTTGATTTTATAAAAATCATGAAAACACTCGTTGTTCTCTTAATTGTTCGTTCGTTTGTACACATCGCTAGTTTTGATACCCCCTCCCGCAACAACTACTCCATTGATTCATAGAGAGCGCTGGTCGCGTATGATAGTGGTGCTGCACAAATATGCGGATAAAAAATTTACTACGTTTTCTGAGAAGCGCTCGTTTATGAATGAAAAGATAGTGGTGCTGCACAAATATGCGGACAAAAAAATACTACGACCCTTTCTTTATATTCTTGGAGGCGTGGCAAATAGCTCATTGATAAAATTCTGAATAGCAGTAGAAAAACTACTAACTCTTTATTAGATTCATTGGTATAATGAAAGATAGTGGCGCGTGGAAATAATGCGAAGAAGTTGAAGTGAAAAATTTATTATAAATCATTGCAAAAAGAAATTATGTTGTGGGCTAATCTTGCATCTTTTACCAGATGCAGGAAGAAGGCACACGTCTTATTATACGGTACCCGCAAATCTTTTGTGCATTTTTAGTTCTATACTTGCCTAACCGGCCTAAACTGACCTACGACAATGGCGTCCCCCACCCCTCGCCATTCGTAGATAAGATAAATAGGCCGTGCGCGATGCGGAAATGTTCAGTTACTTGCGCGGCCTCATCGAGTGAACGTGGGTGACACAAGTCGAGGAGATTTGCGGCTCGGGAAGGCTGACATCACGGAGGCACATTAGACATGAGTGAGTTGAAAACAAGTTAAATTGTATTCAATACTTTTTCGACAAATTTCACGCGTCTCGTATTTTAATCGTCGAAGTAAGTAACCGTTGAATTGCTACCAGCAGACTTTGATTATAATTGCAGATATTGTTCATTTTCAAGTACATTCTATTCATACCAGCGAATAAATGTGCGAAAATCGAGATTTCTTACGAACATAACTTCTCGGACCTGTTTTTAATACAAATATAGTGGGCGAGAGAGTTTCGTTTGATAACTTCGCGATAATTATCCCATCATCCCATTATATTATTGGCATATAATTCCGAGTCTCTCGCCCTGTAGCGTCGTTTGTTTGACGCAGGCATACTTCGCGACTCCGAAGGGGAAACTAATTTGTCGTGTTATTTCGAGTTGACAAGTATTTTTCGGGATAATACTCGTTCCCCGATTTATTCTTATATTCGATTCTTTGACAGCATTATCGGTCGACGGAGATGAGAATGAACATCGCTGATACTTGAAATGCATGGATCCTGCGTGCCACTTGGTCGGAGATGGACGCCAACCAACACTGCCGGGCTAGTCCTGGATTGACGGTCGACCAAGATAATGGTGAGCTTTGTACCATATTAGCCAAAGGCCTAATTGAACTATAAATGAATTACAATCGACTAAAACAATCATTGCTGAAACATACTTCGCGATCCGATACAGATCTCGGACAGATTACTTTTCCAAGTCTATGTACCACAACACTCATCGGCGAGGTAACCGTGACGCTCACCCTGGATCTATTACTCGATACTGGGGCCTCCGGCTTGCCTCTGTCTTGCCGTATACGCCAGAAACTTTCAGGACAACTCGGTTTCACTTAGCTGCAAGGGATACGATACAGACGCTCAATAATATACCCAGAGGTAACATATTGTCCATCTCGTTATAGGGTAAGCCTAGGAGAGAAAGCACACTTAATTCTTGGAAATAGCAATAAATTCTCTCTTTTTAATGACAAGCTTGGAATATGATTGATAGATCTCGAGAGAATATGTTTACCTTGGTTGAATATAGTAGACTCACCTCGTAGTAGAGATATATTTGAATAACGAGGATCAAAATTTAAAGGTTTCAAAATAAATACAAGGGTAGATTGCTGTAGGCCTAATTAGGCATCACATTTATTTTTTAAACATGGAACATAATTCAATATTGGTGATAAATTACTCCAGAGTCTCAAGTACCAGTCATAACGATTGAAATATTGAAAAATCTATTCATGCATGCAATAGTAATACTAGCTTATTGACATTCTTGATTCTGTTGAAAATAGTTGAAAGTTTATATCAAATTTAAAAATGGTTCAGGCAGGCTTACAAAATCAATCATAAGAAATATATTATAATAAACTTCATACAGATGTATAATGACAATTAGAAATTCTTTGGTACTTAGTTGAGAATGTTTGCTTGAAAAACACATAAACTTAATCTATCCAATGTACCCTATGCTTATCTAGTTTTTATCTTCACAGGCGTTGTTCACCGAGGGAAACTAGCTCCTGCCTATCCTCAACAAAACCTCCTCAATATTCATCAGGACAGGGGATTCACACCAGGGAGTGAAGCAGTCCAAGCACCGGGAGAATGACCGCAAGACAACTCTGCACCGCGGAGTATTAATAAAGTAGCATCAGCGAATGGTTCGTAATTACAATTCCTTTTGAATCAGTTTTGATAAAATCTCGCATCTGGTCTGGTCTATAATTATTTTACATTACTTTACTTTATAATTACTTTTACTAATTAAATCTAGTTCAATTACACATTACCAAACTATTTTAATTGAATAAGTAATTTCATTAAAAATGTAATCAGTGACTCGTAACACTGCAAATATCCATGTAATAATAAGATCGTTTATGCAATAAACATGTATTATTATAGTAAATTGGCGAATTCTTGAATAAATATCTCTTGAAATTGTAAATAATCGATCGTTGAATCATTTTACCCTGTCCTTTCCTTACCTATAAGTCGAAAATCATGAAAATCGCATGATTTCATAAAGCCCCGAACAATATTAATATATATAAATATAACAATATTAATATATATAATATAAATAATAATGCGCCTTGTCATATGCAACCCGCATGCCATTCGTGTAAACGACAGGGCCCATGTTAATTTTTGTTGCCTATTTGGTGTTTTCCGAATGCCTATATTCAGGCGAATTGTAGTAACGTAGAAAAAATGTCGAAAAAAAGGTTCTGGCGGTTGATACCTCGATTTTAGTCGCTTTACGATGAAATATCTACTGCCAGAAAATCGACCAATCAGGAGGCTGCTTGAGCCAATTTAGGCTCAATTTCTCGAAAAGGAGCCTCCTGATTGGTCGATTTTGAAATTAAATCAAGTTACGGCGCTACAGAGGCTAGCCATCAGCAAAATTCTGGATTTCTGGCAGTGATACCCGAATGAGGTATCAACTGCCAGACGAAAAAGGTATCAACTGCCAGAAATCCAGAATTTTGCTGATGGCTAGCCTCTGTAGCGCCGTAACTTGATTTAATTTCAAAATCGACCAATCAGGAGGCTCCTTTTCGAGAAATTGAGCCTAAATTGGCTCAAGCAGCCTCCTGATTGGTCGATTTTCTGGCAGTAGATATTTCATCGTAAAGCGACTAAAATCGAGGTATCAACCGCCAGAACCTTTTTTTCGACATTTTTTCTACGTTACTACAATTCGCCTGAATATAGGCATTCGGAAAACACCAAATAGGCAACAAAAATTAACATGGGCCCTGTCGTTTACACGAATGGCATGCGGGTTGCATATGACAAGGCGCATTATTATTTATATTATATATATTAATATTGTTATATTTATATATATTAATATTGTTCGGGGCTTTATGAAATCATGCGATTTTCATGATTTTCGACTTATAGGTAAGGAAAGGACAGGGTAAAATGATTCAACGATCGATTATTTACAATTTCAAGAGATATTTATTCAAGAATTCGCCAATTTACTATAATAATACATGTTTATTGCATAAACGATCTTATTATTACATGGATATTTGCAGTGTTACGAGTCACTGATTACATTTTTAATGAAATTACTTATTCAATTAAAATAGTTTGGTAATGTGTAATTGAACTAGATTTAATTAGTAAAAGTAATTATAAAGTAAAGTAATGTAAAATAATTATAGACCAGACCAGATGCGAGATTTTATCAAAACTGATTCAAAAGGAATTGTAATTACGAACCATTCGCTGATGCTACTTTATTAATACTCCGCGGTGCAGAGTTGTCTTGCGGTCATTCTCCCGGTGCTTGGACTGCTTCACTCCCTGGTGTGAATCCCCTGTCCTGATGAATATTGAGGAGGTTTTGTTGAGGATAGGCAGGAGCTAGTTTCCCTCGGTGAACAACGCCTGTGAAGATAAAAACTAGATAAGCATAGGGTACATTGGATAGATTAAGTTTATGTGTTTTTCAAGCAAACATTCTCAACTAAGTACCAAAGAATTTCTAATTGTCATTATACATCTGTATGAAGTTTATTATAATATATTTCTTATGATTGATTTTGTAAGCCTGCCTGAACCATTTTTAAATTTGATATAAACTTTCAACTATTTTCAACAGAATCAAGAATGTCAATAAGCTAGTATTACTATTGCATGCATGAATAGATTTTTCAATATTTCAATCGTTATGACTGGTACTTGAGACTCTGGAGTAATTTATCACCAATATTGAATTATGTTCCATGTTTAAAAAATAAATGTGATGCCTAATTAGGCCTACAGCAATCTACCCTTGTATTTATTTTGAAACCTTTAAATTTTGATCCTCGTTATTCAAATATATCTCTACTACGAGGTGAGTCTACTATATTCAACCAAGGTAAACATATTCTCTCGAGATCTATCAATCATATTCCAAGCTTGTCATTAAAAAGAGAGAATTTATTGCTATTTCCAAGAATTAAGTGTGCTTTCTCTCCTAGGCTTACCCTATAACGAGATGGACAATATGTTACCTCTGGGTATATTATTGAGCGTCTGTATCGTATCCCTTGCAGCTAAGTGAAACCGAGTTGTCCTGAAAGTTTCTGGCGTATACGGCAAGACAGAGGCAAGCCGGAGGCCCCAGTATCGAGTAATAGATCCAGGGTGAGCGTCACGGTTACCTCGCCGATGAGTGTTGTGGTACATAGACTTGGAAAAGTAATCTGTCCGAGATCTGTATCGGATCGCGAAGTATGTTTCAGCAATGATTGTTTTAGTCGATTGTAATTCATTTATAGTTCAATTAGGCCTTTGGCTAATATGGTACAAAGCTCACCATTATCTTGGTCGACCGTCAATCCAGGACTAGCCCGGCAGTGTTGGTTGGCGTCCATCTCCGACCAAGTGGCACGCAGGATCCATGCATTTCAAGTATCAGCGATGTTCATTCTCATCTCCGTCGACCGATAATGCTGTCAAAGAATCGAATATAAGAATAAATCGGGGAACGAGTATTATCCCGAAAAATACTTGTCAACTCGAAATAACACGACAAATTAGTTTCCCCTTCGGAGTCGCGAAGTATGCCTGCGTCAAACAAACGACGCTACAGGGCGAGAGACTCGGAATTATATGCCAATAATATAATGGGATGATGGGATAATTATCGCGAAGTTATCAAACGAAACTCTCTCGCCCACTATATTTGTATTAAAAACAGGTCCGAGAAGTTATGTTCGTAAGAAATCTCGATTTTCGCACATTTATTCGCTGGTATGAATAGAATGTACTTGAAAATGAACAATATCTGCAATTATAATCAAAGTCTGCTGGTAGCAATTCAACGGTTACTTACTTCGACGATTAAAATACGAGACGCGTGAAATTTGTCGAAAAAGTATTGAATACAATTTAACTTGTTTTCAACTCACTCATGTCTAATGTGCCTCCGTGATGTCAGCCTTCCCGAGCCGCAAATCTCCTCGACTTGTGTCACCCACGTTCACTCGATGAGGCCGCGCAAGTAACTGAACATTTCCGCATCGCGCACGGCCTATTTATCTTATCTACGAATGGCGAGGGGTGGGGGACGCCATTGTCGTAGGTCAGTT
The DNA here is from genome assembly GCA_914767705.2 of Tenthredo notha. Lineage (NCBI taxonomy): Eukaryota > Metazoa > Arthropoda > Insecta > Hymenoptera > Tenthredinidae > Tenthredo > Tenthredo notha. The sequence continues at coordinate 5,704,380 of OU611916.1, forward strand.
TAGGCCGGTTAGGCAAGTATAGAACTAAAAATGCACAAAAGATTTGCGGGTACCGTATAATAAGACGTGTGCCTTCTTCCTGCATCTGGTAAAAGATGCAAGATTAGCCCACAACATAATTTCTTTTTGCAATGATTTATAATAAATTTTTCACTTCAACTTCTTCGCATTATTTCCACGCGCCACTATCTTTCATTATACCAATGAATCTAATAAAGAGTTAGTAGTTTTTCTACTGCTATTCAGAATTTTATCAATGAGCTATTTGCCACGCCTCCAAGAATATAAAGAAAGGGTCGTAGTATTTTTTTGTCCGCATATTTGTGCAGCACCACTATCTTTTCATTCATAAACGAGCGCTTCTCAGAAAACGTAGTAAATTTTTTATCCGCATATTTGTGCAGCACCACTATCATACGCGACCAGCGCTCTCTATGAATCAATGGAGTAGTTGTTGCGGGAGGGGGTATCAAAACTAGCGATGTGTACAAACGAACGAACAATTAAGAGAACAACGAGTGTTTTCATGATTTTTATAAAATCAAATAAAACTTCCCAAATGTTGAAGCCATTGAAGACGTCTTTCCCAAAGAATTTCGAGTTCATTGGAGGGACTTTGTTTTTTTCTGTCAATTGTGCCTGCTAACTATATGTCCAATATATTTTTATAAATAACGAACAAATCATCATTTCCTAAACTACAAAAACATATGTTCTTAAACTTTCCCAAACAATTCCCAAACGATCGCATTGATAAAAAATTAAACTGAATTTATTTGCCTGCTAAGTGTACGGAGCCGGCTAGTCGCATGAACTGGCTGCAAAATGATATCACCATCTCGGGATTAAACTAACGAACTACTTTCGCTGTATATTATCTGATTCCTAACTTATCGTCCAAGTAGTGGCGTTCCCTCTATCTTCATAGCGAACTATTCCCGCCGCAATATACGAAATCTAACAAAAATCGACGCATGCCGTAAGAAGATTCTGTTTACGATTTATCTCTAACCTCAAATTTTAGTTCGCGTTATATTACTCAGATCATAATTATCGGTTTATAAACATAAAATCGATATGGAAGTGAAGAATGAGCCGATCGTATGTGTCCCAGGTAAAATAACAAAGTATAGAAAAGTGATTTCGTCCGTTTCAAATGGCTTATTCCAAAGAGCACATAACCTATCCTAACCTACGATCAGTCGTCAGCTCTTTATTATTTCTACAACAGGACAGAGGCTTTGCCTATCGGATAAAATCAACATTCCAGGACCAGGTACTTACGAACAGCACGGCTACATCTACTCGAAATTAGCCGGTGTGGTTAATCTGGTAAAAAACGAAACCGTACGCTCCCAGTTTCTATAGCCTTTATTTACGTCTGAATTTAAATACCAATGAATTATGAATATGAAAGAGCCGTTTTTCCACTTTTGCACAGACATCTACAGTAGAGGTTCACGGGATGAGAGAACAAAGCATTGTGCCAGCTCCGGGTGACGTTGTTACAGCTATGGTTATGCTTGTTAATCAAAGATTTTGTAAATGCGTTATAAAATGCATAGGCGATGTTGTGCTGACTAGACCATACAGGGGTATTTTGAGAAAGGAGGATGTCAGAGCAACGGAAAAGGACAAAACAGAAATGTACAAATCCTTTAGACCGGGAGATATCCTACTAGCCAGAGTCGTATCCTTCATATTATTACTATTTCATGTTTCATATAGGGTGGTTTTTTTTCAAGCTGAATATCATTTTCCTATACAATGTTCAGTTACCTCTCACCGAAGTACATACTTATCAGCTTACAACAGCTGAGAATGAATTGGGGGTTGTTATAGCGCACAGCGAAGAAGGCAAGAACAATCAGTTCATTTTTTACGTTATTTTGAACAGTCAAAGAACACCTATGTATTATTATATCCATTGGATACGAAGAGAGACGAAATTTAGATATCAAACATTCAGTTATTCTTCAATATGTAATTCACAGTATGCATTCTATTTTTCAGGAGCATCCATGGTGCCAGTAAGTTGGACGGAAATGCAATGCCCAAAGACATTGAATAAAGAATTTCGCAAAGTAGCTAAAGTTGTTCCCGAACATGTTATAAATGAGAAATAAAATATGTACAGTAATTTTCGAGCCATATCTTTCACCCGTGCCTCTCTATCTATGCTGGATAGTTTGAAGACAAAAATTTGCCATTCTTGACGAGTTCTTTCATTTATTAAGAAATCGAAATTGATCATTATCTGAATATAAAAGGCAAACATTCGAATAATTATAATAATAACGACTCTGAGTTAAATTTCCGAAAAACAAGTCACAGGTTTTCAAGGATTGTTGGATAAATTAACAAACTAGATATTCTTGCTTTGTTATGTTAGAATGTATTAGAATACTTAAAGCTAAGACAATATTTGGAATTTGAAATACTTATATGTAAGCGTATTATATATGTACACAATCATAGATTGAGCCGTTGCATCTTGAATAATACATAGATTAACCCATATCTTTCTCTCAGCGATATAAAAAAGAACTGGCTTTCATTATATCACATCTGTGTGTATATATACAAAAAAGAAATGCACTGTATTGAACCGTACCAAAAACTGAATCAGCTATCTTTTTATCATCTCACAGAAACTTTCCGAATGAAGAATCTTTTAAATCGGTTATTTACAAATTAGGTAATCATTTCTAGCTGTTTACTCAAAAACACTGTGCAGCCTCAAAGTAAATAATAAGAAAATAAAATAAAGTAAAGTAAAGCAAAGCATAACTTTTACTAATATTATGGCCTATAAGTAATTCTTGTATCCCTTTTATCGTGTTTATAATTCTATTTAAAATTTGTCAACAAAAAATGAGCCAAACAAGTAATTACCGGTTCCGTTATAGTCTCCTTTGCATATAGGCACCTAGTCTAATTACATATTTGCATTTCTGTATACGTGAATAGAATCTACCTTAATATCAGGATATTATATCTTAAACCTAGATTGCTATTGATAATTTATACGTGTATTGGTGCTAAACCAGAGCAACAGTTATGATAGTAATGAACAGCAGTAAGATAACTATCCAATAACCGCAGGTTCTATCTTTGCGATCGATCAAACCAATATGTCGTGTTCCACTGATTAACCGTTGGTCAGTTCTGTCCATATGATCAGCCAGATCATCAATTATTTCTAGTAAATATTATCGATTAAAATATGCCAAGTGGAAACAAATTTATACCCAATATTGAAAGAAAATAATCAATGAAACAGAGGCAAATGATTACAGAACTACAATTCTCACCATTTTGATGATCTACTTCGTTACCGATGGTGTGTGCTATTTCTTTCTGGCGAGATATCACCTTGGACAATGCCTCCAAGCCTTCGTCTTGCTCTGATAAAGATATTAGCGTGTTAAACCTGTTTTTCTAAAAAACGGATGAATGAACCCGCTGCGATATTTTAGAGCCATAGTTACCTTGCAGCAATCTTAGTTTTTGGACTTTTAAATCATCTACAGAGACCCGTATGTCGATGGGTTGATCGTCGTCCTCATCTAAGCCCCAGCTGGTCGTTCCCATGTCTGCAAAAGCTGATGAATTTGGCTGTAATAGCCTGGCGCGATCTGTAGCTGTGCTATTATTTCTTGCATTATACAACTGTTGCAGCTGCACATCTTTACTTTGCAATTGTTCTATCTGACGCATTCTACGCTCTGCTTCTTCGCCGGTTCTAATTTAGCCGTTTTTCAATTGTTAGGAAAAATATAACAGAAATATAATAAAAATAAGAGAAGATCATTATCTAGTTTCATTAATATAAAAGGATACATAGATCGCCTGCGAGAATCTTCTTCTACTTTTGATTTAAGCTGTTCCACTTCACCGCTGTATTGTTTCATGCGGAGACGAATGTTGGCAGATAAACTAGCGTAGTTTTGCGACGTTCTCAACTCTCTATTACGCAAAGTTAGCTGCTCCATTATTTCTCTGAATAAATTCTCGCATGACTCGTATTCCACAAGCCTTAGACAAAGAAATTTAGTTAAAATGTAACGACTTTCACTATCATGAAACCAGTTTGGTACTTTTGTGAGATAAACAATCGCAGAATGATCATGATTCGAAATTAGAGTCGAATAAAAAAAAATGATCAATAATCAGACAGAAGACTTGCGATTATATTTTTAATAGTTTTAAATGTTAATTGATGATTTTGTGAAAAACAACAATGATTGCCTCGTTTCTCCAAAATATACGTATTGACTTATCATCTGACTATGTGTCAAATGAATACATGCGACGACATAACCTATAACTATTGAAGTAAACTGTGATTACTTTGTTATTTACGCATGGTGATGATAATTGGTAATTATATTAGCTGTATAAAGCAAACAAGCTGTCGAAACGGTGTATACGAATCTAATTCGTTTGAACATAGGGATAATAACAGTAAATACTGACCACGGATCGTTGTCTTCGATGTGTACCAGCGCCATTTTTAAAGAACTGTCATTAGCAGACGATAATCAAAAATTTTCGCGCTGTTTTGTTTTTATATTATTGCGTAATAATTCTCGCTTTAATTGTTCATCGCATATTTGAATATTTTGCGGAATTTGGAAACGCGCGTAACTTAACAGCCGTGCTACTCTCTACTACGAACGTTATTCTTCGTTTTACGTATTCATGGAATGTCCATGTGTTCCATAGACATTCGGAATGGCGATAACCCGCGTCGATCGAGGATAAAGATTAGACGCCAGATGTTAGAATAATGAATATTAGTATCAGATTATGAATAAAATAATGATCTAGGAATAGGTAGAGAATGAATAACGCATGATGAAACGCATATTATTTAATGCGGTTTAATCATCCCATATTAATGGAACACGTGACACAGGTTGTGCGCGGGTTGACAAGGCCGTGAGTCGTGACAGTCAAGGCAACATAACAAACCATAACATGATTAACCGCATTTGCTTATATCTCAAAAACTTGGGTTTCCCTAATTTAAAAATAGGTATATTTTCATGAAGAAATAATCATATCAAAATGCAGTATGTAAATGAATATAAAATGTCAGGTATATTCGTATAATATACAGTAAATTTTAAACTACGTGAAGTAATCGCTGCTACACATATTAATAAATGATCGTATGCATGCAATAGGACTAGGTTTACGAAATACGCAGGCGCACCAACATCGAGGTCACACATAGACAAGGAAAGACTGTAGAAGGTGAAGAGAGAGATAGTAGAGAGATGGTGGTAGAACAAGTCCGGGTAGGACCGTCCGTACGACATACGCAGATATTTTGACAGCATTGGATATTTTTTACTAATTGTAAAACATCTCGCGTTTACCATAATGTCGAATATAATTTTATCACGGTGATCATTTAAACTGAATAATATAAAAAAGTGATATTGATAGTTTAACAAAGTGTTTTAAAAAAAAATATATAAAGCGATTCAAGTGACCCTAGTATACCTAGTTTTTTCCAAAGAGTTGTGGTGCGGTCCCTTCTCTCACCGCTTAACCGAAGACGGACAACAGCCTGGTTTCCAAGAAAACGCGAGGTGACGTACTTAAAAAAACATTTACGATAACCATATACTAGTTTTTTTTTTTTCCCCCTTCTTAGTTTTTCCTTTTCTATTAATTTCCGCACCATCATTTGAACTGTGAGGGTTTTTTTTTTTTTTTTTAATCTTTTTGTTTTTTAATCGCGTCATTCTTCTCGCACACGACCAAATATACATATTATACGTAACGGTGAAATCGTGTAAACAAAATATCTGCACGACCACCACTACTACCACCATACAAAACTGTTGTTATTATAGATATTGATTTTTATCTTACGGGGTCGCCAATCATTTCTAGATACGCTATGGTTATTGCTTAAGCATATCTATATGCATTATGTTTTTTTTTTTTTCTTCTTTTTTCCTGTAAAATGTTTAATGATCATCGACTCTTTCGATTGGTCATCAATTATTCGATATCCGATGATGATAGAAAATCTTTCACTTTAATTCAGAATTCGCATAACCTTGACAAGCTATAGGAATATCTTTCTCTCTCTCTCTCTCTCTTTTCTCTCCTCTCTCTAATTATTTATAGTTATCAAATTTCGAAAGATTTTTAAATATAATGATAACCGCATTACAGATAATTGCATATATCATCGCAATCAGCCGAAAAGACAAAACACGGAAAATTCCTCCCAGCTGTAATCAACATTTTTCTTTCTTCTCCTCTTTTCAATCTTCCTATCATCTTGTTTTTCCATTTTCTGTATCACTTTGTGAGTAACAACTGTAGACACACGAAGAAAAAAAAAAAAAAAGAAAGAAAAAAACAAATGACAACATGTTTGCATCATACTAAACCTTGCAATCCTTATCCTTATGCTTTCACATTATACTGTGACATTGAATTAGACTAGAACCGCCCAAGTCACAAAAAGCCAAGAAGATTTAAACTTTTGGAGTTAGTCCATTTCAATAAAACCTAGTCTTCTTGATTTTTAGTCCATATCTGGTCCCAAATGGTCATTAAATGATAATCAGGCAATCATAGACTGCGTAAATCTAATGATCAACTTGTAGTAAATAGTCGTAACCCGTTTATCCCCTCTTTAAAAAACAGAGGATCTAGTTGGCTAAAGAGTCTGTAAACTCATGCTCATTGTCAGTCTTTTCGCAAATGAAACGATTCATATTGCTTTACATATCTATAGACTGTTTAAAGAATTTTATCTGACGTAGAAATACATATACTAACAAATCATTGAGATATTCATCTTATCAGATATTGGTAGTCTGGAATTAGTCAGTATTTTCTATTGGTAAAACATGTGACGAGTTTAAGCCACGTATTACACTCAATAAGTCTGAATATTACTGTCACTTACTTAGTCAGCTGACTTCAATTTATATTTGAGATCAAAGTTTCTACTATTGTGTTATTGATGATCTGTGTACTTTATTTGGGGAATATGGCGCTTTAAACACACATAGTTGTACAAGTTCAGTCCAGTTTCATGTATTTTCAATAATAATTGATGAAAAATACATTTTATTGTCAGTAAATGTTACCTTTCTTTTTCTCTTCTTATATCTTATTATCTTATTATTTAGGGTCGAAAAAATGACTACTGCATCCGTCTTAGAAGCAGCATCGACGATCATGGCATCCACCGGGTCATTAACAGTGAACGGAACGATAAGCGGAGTTTCAGATTCAAACAGCGACGCTAATACATCTGTTACTCCTATTTTTCTACAAACCAGAGCTGCGCAGGGTATTGCTGGTGTTTTTGTTTGGGCTGCCTTGTTCCTAACTTGCCAACAGGTGAATTGAGTCCTACTATTTAGTCGCAGTTTCAACAAATAGTATATAAGAAAAGCAATCGTATCTTTATAATCTTCAAATCTTCTATCAAATGTAACGATCTGTGAATTCGAGGCATTTGCATTAATTTCTTCGAATCGCAATAACATCTCTCTAATTGCATAACTTATAGTTACAAGTCTGTAACAACATGGTAACTCATTATCTGAGAACTAGTTAGTTGGGGCATTTAAGAGGAGGAAAAAATATCATAAGATCACGTAAATGTCCGAGGTAGTAGAGCCTGTGGTGAGAATAAGGTCAACCAGTGAAAGTAACTGAGGAATAGCTCGATATAAAATCTCTTGGGCTCATCTAAGACTTTCAATAATCAGTCTGTCTGGATAGATTAGCATGTGGCTAGGCTTGAAATTTTTTTTTTTTTTCCAATAATTTTTTCTACTTAATTTTTCAGATATACCAACATTTGCGATGGTACACAAATCCTACAGAACAGAGATGGATAGTAAGAATTTTGTTCATAGTACCAATATACGCAACATACTCTTGGATATCGCTTCTATTCTTCAACAGCGAGAGTTACTACGTGTATTTTTTTACCGTACGCGACTGTTACGAAGCTTTTGTAATATACAATTTCTTGTCCCTTTGTTACGAGTACTTAGGAGGAGAGGGTAACATCATGTCTGAGATAAGGGGTAAACCTATACGGTCAAATTGTTTATACGGCACTTGTTGTCTTGTTGGAAAAACCTACACAATTGGTTTTCTAAGATTCTGCAAGCAAGCTACTCTACAGTTTTGCCTCGTCAAACCCGTTATGGCTTTCGTTATAATATTCTTACAATCTTTCGGCCATTATCGCGACGGAGATTGGTCTCCTGATGGAGGGTACATATACATCACCATCATATACAACATCAGCGTATCCCTCGCCCTATACGGACTATTTCTCTTCTATTTTGCGACCAGGGAATTGCTGACTCCGTTTGAACCTGTGCTCAAGTTTTGCACAGTTAAAAGCGTCATCTTCTTATCATTCTGGCAAGGTAAAGTATGAGAAAACTTTATTATATTTCAGCATTATTAGCTCCTGAGAACAGCAGGTCGACTTTCCTCTTTATATTTCCTCCAAAAATTGAAATAAGGACGTTCTTTAATCTCCAAAATGTACAGGTGTGCTCCTAGCCGTTCTGGAGAAGGCAAGTGTGATTTCTCCAGTAATAAACAGCCTTGGACAGTCGACCAGCGCTGGTACAGTATCTGCTGGTTACCAAAACTTCTTGATTTGTATCGAGATGTTGTTCGCTGCAATTGCTCTCCGCTATGCATTTCCTTATCAAGTTTACGCGGCTGGTTGTGTCACCGATTCCAGAGGCCGTAGTGTCACTATGCAGAGTATCAGCAGCAGTTTGAAAGTAAGCTGTTATCTCGCTTTGAACCATGCAAAGAATTTTAGAAAATCAAATCTGCAGACTGTTTAAAGAGATGAAGTGAATTGCCGGAAAGTTCTCTAATCATACATTCGAACTTATACCGGTTTATTTATTTCAGGAAACTATGAATCCTAAGGATATTATGACCGATGCGATACACAATTTCCATCCACAGTATCAACAGTACACCCAGTACAGCTCGGGTAAGTTTACTCTTAACGATATATTGAACTTCTGTCATGGATATGCATCTCAAGTTTTGATATTGCAAGATTATTATGTTTATAAATTGCCTGAGAATGTTTTTTGCTGCTACATACATACCACTGGCTCTTGTATCTGTTACCTTACGAATTGATCGACTCGGTGAAATCAGGGAGACAAATATACAGAAAATGAGGATGTAGTCCTAAAAAATTCATTTCAGAAAATGATATCACCCAGTTTCTCAATTCTGACCAGAGAACAAGTAGTCGATGATATTGAATTAGATGTTTTCGAGCTAGTTATTTAGAATTTTATTCTAGATTGACTCGGCATGTTAAATTGTTCAATTAATCATGAAAATTTTTCAAACTCTTATATACATAATATGTGAAATATTGAAAATTCTTATTAGTTTAATATTTATTCAAATTTTAAACTATTATACTGCTTGCTGGCTTTGGCTTTTGTAAATATCTAAATACTCTACACTTATATTTACATTCGTTGAATCGTAGTAGGGGTTTCTGAATTTTTTCCTTATATCGTGTTTACCACAGCTCGCCACATGCATGTAAACACGTTACGGCGGGGGTCCTCCAACTTTGTCCCATTAGTTAATTGACATCATTTTCAAAAGTTGAAGCCATAAGAGCGAACGGTTCAATTAAGGGGGTACATACTCCTTATATAGCGATATCTTTCAAAGAACTGGCATGTGTCCAATTTGTTCTCTAGTCAACCGGTTTTATCACATTAGTTTACTGATCTTTTTAAACATAATCAGGCAACAGTTAGAAACTATGTATCGTCGGGTCTCAGAGTTTGATGCACCTAATGCAAGAACTTGAACTTGGATCAACCGATACTTTGATTTTCGATATTTGGCTCTTTAATTGTTTAGAAAACAATCATCTATGCGATGAACAGACAACGATGCATCGATTTTTGTTCTAGAAAGTAAAAGAAGATTTAAAGAAAGTTTGTGAACTTGAAAATTGGAGATCATAATATCTCAGATCAAACTCCAAGTTCTTTGTCTCTGACTGCAATTATTTCTGAGACCTGACGATTTATAGTTCCTAACTTTTTCTTAATTATGCTCAAATAGATCAGCGAATTAAATGACCGTAATAAAGCTAGTCGATTGAAGAACAATTCTAACACATGCCAGTCCTGCAAGAATAGATCCTATTCAAGATGTATATGCTCCCTTAAGACGGTTTGAAAAAAAAAAACGTTATTTGAAAACGTTTTCTTTGCTTTTCAGACGTAAATACCAACTTGCCGTACGAAAAGCTGTGAGCGTGTGACGCGACTGTGGCATCTGCATTTTTTAATTTAACGACATAACTAAAATTAAACCCTTTCTTTTAAAATGCCTAGAAGCAAAGTACATAATGAAGATTGTATAAGTTTTCTTTTTGTTGTTTTCGTATAGTAAATTACATTACATACTCTCTATGTCAAATGGATTACGACTAATTGTTTGAACAAGAGAAGAAAAAAAAAGAAAAAAAAAAATCAACCGCATGGCATAAAGCGAATACATACATAAATACACATAGTATACGACGAATCGACGAATGAAATAAAACATTGGCAGCTATTATATTATTATACGGTAGCATGTGAATTGCGCAACATGCATGATATGTAATTATAAGTAATAACCAAATTGGTTTTATAATTAATAATATTATTGGGCTGAGGATTACGATATTGATGAATCGTATATTATCAACAATATCAATACACCTTCATCGTTAGTTATTTATTAACTATAATAAAAAAAAAAAAAGATCAACGGTAGATTTATAGAATTTGAATTTTTAGAACAACGACAAAGTTATGATCAGAGACGTTACGTTGTTTTTCTTTTCTTTCATTTTCTCCTTTTTCTTTTCCTTTTTCGCTGTGATTATCAGCGTTATTGACGATGCAATGAAATGAAGAAAATATAAAATCCAACTTTTACTTAATATAGAAAGCACTTTCCATTTATTATAATATAAATATCAAACTTTCACATTCGTACGCGACTTTATAAATGGGATAAAAATTAAAGTAAAACAAAAATAAGTGTACTTATTATATTTAGGATATTTAAGAACGTGTAACTTTCTTTATATATACCTAGTTATATAGCAATAAATTGAATTTTTATGGTAAATAATATCAGATGTATTTTTTTTTTATTTTTTATTTTTTTTTTATTTTTTTAGCTAGATTTTAGTCTCTGTCGTTAGATTTATTGTCTCTTGTTAGAAACTTTTCTGAATCTAATTTCAATTATCTATTCGCGACGCCACATTGATCTCTCCCCCCTCTCCCAGGCAGCACGCGCCGTCCACTACACGACTACTTAAATATATAAATATTTGTAAATATACCGTATTGTATAATTCATTAGAATTATTCAAGAAATTAAAATCGATAACAAAACTACTAATACTCGTCAATAATTTCTAATTTTTATATATATATCATCATTTATATATTCTATATTGTTCGTTTGAATACTACTACCTCAATAACAAACGTGTTTATTTGTATTATTATTATTATTATACCTATGAATTACCGTAATAATGATAAATTTCATTATTTATACTGTATTGAGAATCTTGATACTGCTGTATTTCCAGAAAAAAAAAAAGAAAAAATAATCTCGGAGTACACGTACAAGATTTTCTATTTATACAATTACAATCTTCAATTTTTTATTTGCTTCAAAATTTCAGTTCAAATCTTTTCTCACCGCATGGTAAATAAACTAATGCTTTATTATATGTAAATGCGTTAATGTATGTGGTATGAAATTATCACTTCCTTTATTCCACAATATTTAAATACGTATGCATTAAAAGTTTGGAAAAATAAATGTATACCACTATCTATATATCTATACAACTAAATGATTTTCTAAATTGATATACAACTCCTGCCCACGCTGCTCGCACCTAGAATTATTTTCTAATATTTATATACTACATTGTTAGGAGGAAGTAAAGGTCAGAGAGGAATGAGAGTCTCAAGTTACGACCCTGACGATCCACAGAATATGCCGGTACCTCCACCTCAACGACGCAACACCGCTAATCAACGAGTCGCTACTATTTCTCAAAATTATAATGAGAAAACAATGCTTTTGAGCAGCGACGATGAGTTTCAGTAGACGATTATCGTCCAATTAAATTAAACCAAGAGTTCGATTTGTGACGATTAGGTATCTGATGATTTGTTTCTTAAATTAAAAACTCAAAAATGCAAAAAAATATATATATATACAACTACTGTATGAAATTGAAGTTATATAATATTACAAATTCGCATTTTTTCGCATTGTATAAAAACAACAAAAAATCTATTCTATTTAATACCCTCTAAACATTTTGCAATACTATAAATTCTTCGACTATTTGTATTGAATTAATAAGAATTTTTCATTTTCTGTAGCAGATAGTCGTTCAACATACAGCTAAACGTTTTTTGATATTCAGAATTTTGAACTTATTATCAGTCCGTCTTCAGATTCGAAATGTTTTTCTGACTACATACATTCAAATTATATGTGTATATATATATATATATACATACACAATTATATATATACTCTTAGTTAGCCAATTCACAGTACTTCTTATAAACGAGAGAAAAAAAAAAAACTCGTACAAATTTCATTTGTGAGTATACATGTACAATTTTTTTTTTTTACCTTTTTTATAACGACGATTTTATTTTTTATTTTCAAATAGAATCTCTTGTAAGATTAATGCATACGTTTGTTTTGAATTTCAAAAATAACTAAAAAAATTCAATATTTTTTGTTTTACTTTATGAAAATAAAGAATGAAACGAAAGTAGAATAACAACAAAAGAGAAAAATGAAAGAAAAAAAGAAATTTGACAAACATTTCTGGGCGAATTATTAATAATAATTGATAAAATAAAGAAAAAAAGAAAAATAAAGAAATGTTCAATCTGTACAAGGTATAAGCATACTATACTTGACTATAATTATAGTTCCACAACTAATGAAAATGAATGATATGTTATATTTAAGAATAATATAGATAAATATTTATTTTAATAATGCCCATGCACTTAAATAGATATTATCTTATCCTTACGTAGGTTTATATCAAGATTAATAATTTTACGTTCGACAATTCAAGGTGATTTTGATATTCCTGTCTTTTCTTTTACTTGTTTCTTGTTTTTTTTTTTTTTTTCATTTTCATTTCTGTTTCGTTTTATTTGAAAATTTTATTTCAAAACTTAGAACTCAATAATATCTTTTCTGTTCGTTTTTCGTTATTTTATTTTATTTTATTTTTTTCTGTTTTGTTTTAACATTATTTGCGTCTTTTTGAAAATTGATTTTGTTCGACGCGCCAAAATATTTAAAAGTACGTCCATTTACGTAGAAAATTGTTGATAATTAAATACATACAATAATAAATGTATTGTTAGGTATTTACCGATAAATACTTAAATTGAAAACAATATTTTTATGGATATGTCTAAGCAAAGCATCGTAAAACAAAGCAGAGATATAATTATTCATTCATTTCTCATCTATAAGCTCGTGATCGATATGTAGGCGAACATGCGTTCTTATAAATAATACTATACATATACAATTACATTTATTATCTTCACGGACTCATTATTGTCAGCAGTGAAACGAGAATAAGGCATTTCTACTTAGTGTCAAGACGAAATCGCACGATTTAAGAAAAATGTAACGTCAATTCAAAGTTCGAAAATATGTAAATACAGACATGGCATTACGTGTCATTTTCTAAAAATAAATAATGTCAACGTTTTTCGATTCTACGGCTATTAAAAAGACGACTGAATCTCTTAGTTCCGATTCATTGTATAGTCAAAAAACATGGACGCCCTAACTCGATCCGTATAGTCCACCTCGCAACTTTAGTCTGGCTGTTCTATCAGCCACTTGTTACATTTGCCGAAATTCTAGCTCCAGGCGATTCTTAATTACTTGCATAATCAGAAGACGTCAATATCTCCTATTTTCAAACTCTCATACGGCCGTGAATTGAAAAAGAAATTTTTCCACTGTCACGACGCCATGTCTCTTTACGTATCCGATCTAAATAAAGGAATGAGTTCATAGTGAAAGAGAAAGAAAAACTTTCTAGAGTTTGTTCCATGGCATTTACAACATTATACATACCTATAATATATTTTTATGAGTTACTAAAATAAATAAAATAAATGATAAAAATGAATAAAAAAAAACAAAATCGTTTTTTTTGTTTTTCAAATAAATAACATTCAAGTTTGTTGCTATACGATTTCTTGACGATAAAATATTGCTGTAACGTTATTGTTATGCGCAAAAATGATCATTTATAGATATGGTATTAATCGTATAACGAATTAAAAACATGATATTCATTCGAATGCGGCGAGTTGTATTCTCGTAATATAAGTTTAATCTTTTTCGATTTTTATTTTTTCTGTTTTGTGTTTTTTTTTTTTCTTAATATCTGCATAGATGCATTAGGTCCCGAACGAGACCTATGACTCGTGTGTATACAATTTGTGTTTTAATTACCTGTATAGTAATAATTCTATTATAGCTGTTATTTTAAGATTAAAATGAGTTTATTTCTATAGGCACCTGTACCTTAAACAGATTAACGGAACTTCCGTCGCATTTGACTGTCGTAAATTTGAAAATTGTGAGTGTAAATAATATTGTTAACTATAGATATAATATAAAAATAAAATGCAAGGTAAAAATCTGATACACGTATACTATACGGACCGTTATAATCAATCGTTACTTTAAGAACTGTAGTACATTGATTTAAAAGATACAAAAATATGGTTCATCAGTCCGTACAGAACAAAGCAGTATAAAAATATGATTATGCATTAAAAAAATTGAAAAAAAAAAAGAAGTAAAAAATAGAGAGAAACTATACATTGTAGATCGATAATTGATAATGGCTTACGCGGATCTAATATAATATAATACGAATAAGCATATTATATTTAAAAAAAATGAAGATTACTGTGAATATATTATACGCAAATAAAATTGATCGAATTATTATTTGTGACCAATAAGAAGAAGAAGAAGAAGAAGAAGAAGAAAAAGTAGAAGAAGATGAAAAGAAAGAAAGAAAAATATTAAATAATATTATTGAAAATTTATGTTATTGTGTACAGTATTATTGCAATAAATATTAAAATTGTAAACGCCATGCTGTTTTACCCTGCCTCATTATTATCTTCTCCATCATATTTGCGCATATACATCCATAAAAAATAGAACTGACCGCAGTCCAGACGAATCAAAGAAAAATAAATAAAGAAAAAAATTACATTTACACAATATCGGAATGATGAATAAACACAATTGTTTGTACAATATTTATTTTCACATGATTGATAGTTAGAAAAATATAGAGAGATATTATAGTAGTGATTTATCGTTCAAAAATTTTCGATCTACAGTAGTTCAGTTTTTATATTTTATACGTAGGTATATGTATACCCATAATTTATAATTGCATATCATGAATCTTATCATTGAATATATTATAAAAATATTATTACGAAAAATAACTAGGATAGGTTTACGGATTTAGCTTTATCTTATAACATTCATTTATGGATTATATATGTAGGCATATAGGTATATATGTGTGTTTTTAAATATAGTCCTTTCAATAATATTCTTAGATTTGTTATCAGCTCAGCTGACGAACGTACGATTTGATCAAAAATGATAAATAAATATTGAAAACAAATAGGTAATCTTCGAGCATTAATTTATCTATTTATTAATTTATTAATACTCGTCTGACATGATTCCAAGAATTCTGAAATAATATAATATAAAACTTAAATGTAGGCATTGGAGTTTCACAAATAAACTACCCGCCAATTTTTATTTTTGCATTTTTAATTTTTAATTTTCTATCGTTTTATCGTTTTATTTTCTCTCTTGGACCCTCTCTGCATATGAGCCTATACCGATCAGTCTTTCGGCTCTTACTAAATATCGAGCACCATCTACACATACTATACAAGTTTTATATTCTACTTAAACTTGTACCCTATTATTATAGCTGTTTATATCACCCGTAGAACGGTTTTTTACTAAATAATAGAATATATTTCAGTCAGAACTCCATCTAATCATAAAAGATATACTATAATTTCATAGATTTTAGCAGACGACTGGAGATACGAAAGAATTTAATTTGAAATTCACGTCGTTTGACTATTCGAAATTCGAAAATATACACGTTTTTTCAATCGTGCAGGCGCTACGAAACTATCGAAAGCATCAATTTTCATAATCCTCAGGACTGAATAATATAAAACGTTGATTAAACTTGCGAGGTGGACTGTGGGTCTTGCTATGCCAACCATGTTTTTTATTTTTTTATTTTGATAACGATCCCAATTTCGAAGCCATAAAATACTCCGACTCGATATTTCCCGCTTTCGTAGTGACTGCAGGATTAAAAAAGTTCGCAAGACCTTTTTTTTTTTTTCACCGTCTGTTCGGTAAACAGATCTCTACAGTTAACAATCATATAAGAAGAACAAAATAATAAACGGACAACTGTATATCTAATATAACGTTGCCATATTATATTTTTTACTATCGCGTTTTTATAATTAATGATTAAATAAACACAATGCGAATAGTTAACAAAATAATATAGTTTTATTATAAACATTTAGAATGCAATATGTTTGTATGTAGAAGTACAGAATGCTCGCGTAAACGTCTACTCTATAATATAGTTATAAATTTTCTTCTTTTTACTTTTATACTTTTTGTTACTTTTTGTTACTTTTTCTGCAGTATAATACTAAATTACAAGAATATTTCTATACATTTCTAATATATAACTATATGATAATAGTACATTTCTTAGATCGTCAGTAGTATCCCTTTATTTACATTTCACGAGACAATGGTTTGATCTGTTTCCTTAAACTTTTAATCCTAACTGTCCTTTCGACTTGAATTATAATATAAAAATTAAACGAAAAATGTCCGCAGTAATTAACGAACCAAACGGATTTGTTTGTTAAACTTTATTCATCGTTTTAGCTTCAATCGCGCTGTTCATTTATTGTTGATTAGTTTAAATTAAAAAGGAAAAAAACTAAAATAAAAAATAAAAAATTGGCGAAAATATAAAAAACAATACTTGATAATAAAAACCAAGAATTTTACTGCACTGTTATATACCTAGTTTATCCGTGAATTCAGTGCGATTTTTTTTTTTTTTTGAAAATATAAAAAAAAAAGTATTATCAATGTAACGCAATTACGGACAATATTTGTCGATGAATAAATATTCTAACGACTTCGTATATATACTATCCAGCGCATACGTATAGGAAGATTATTAATATTAATAATAATAATAATAATAATAATATTAATAATAATAATAATATCATATACAAACAATCTGTAAATTGTCATAAAAATCATATTATATATTTATATACAAGCTAACAAAATTATTCAGAACGTTGTTGCTGTTGTTGTTGTTTTTTTTTTTTTTTTCTCATATATTATGGAAGTTTATATCATTAAATTGAAAAAAAAAAAAAAAAAAAGTAATAGACATTTGTATAAGAAAAATATAGAGCTTAGAGCTATGGAGAAGACATGCCGTAAATTTTATTTTCAAAATTCGTCTCCCTCCCGTTACCGTAATCGTAGATAAGGAGGAAGAATGAAAATTTTATCAGCACATCCGCGTATTATTCGAGATTGTGTTAGTTATTCGAAATATTATCAAAAACAGAAGAGTGAAAAAAAAAGAAAAAAAAAAATTATAATAATAATAATAACTGATGCATACAAAAATGTATGAAGAACAGCATTTTTTTTTTTTTTTTTTTTATCACAGATCACAAGACACTGTGTGATAATTTTATCCCATCAGTCCGACATATTCAAATGATAATATTTGTTAAAGGCGATTTGCGTATGCGTCTAAAGGCCGTGATAAAAACCTCATAGTATATCTTCTCCATTTCAATAAGCTACTCTATCGTTATATGATAGGAAAGGCCACAGTTTAACGCGCTTATATAGGTATAATTTAATAAATTTATATCGCGACTAATTTGATCATCTGGACAATTCTCTGATCTCAATGTTACAAATACACACCGTAATTTTACGGAGGATAAAATAGAGGCGATGTGCGTTCCTCCATTAGCACATTACCAATCTGTATGTGGTATGTGCGAAATTGTAGGAAGACTACATACATGCACACGCGATTATACAAGCTTACTTTTTTTGTGCTTGTGGAGGTTCGCATGGTGTCTAGCTATAGTGGTGCAGATATAATGTAACAGAAATAAAAAGCGAATCTAATCGCTTGGCTAAAAGACGTTACTACTTCACCGCCACTCGTAGTTATAACTCATAGTTTAATTTAGTTTTAGTTTAGTTTTGTACCTATTCCAAAGTGCTAATATATATTTTTTTTCTTCTTTATATAGTTATCTACCACCCAACAAAATAAGTCTCTTTATTAGATATGATCTTCTTCCATCCGTGCCATGGCACGTCGCCGTCAGAATCAGCCAAAACTTGCTCAGTATCTTCTGAAATTGAACTACTCTCATCCAACTGGGACTGCCACTCTTTTATATCTTCCTTTTCGAAATCCTCAGCTCTGTCCTCATCATCTTCTTCCACTTCTTCCTCCTCCTCTTCCTCATCATTCTCCTCTTCCTCCTCTTCCTCCTCCTCCTCCTCTTCTTCTTCTTCTTCCTCTTCCCTTTCTCCACGGAATACCGAGTTGTCATTGCTCTCTTCTTCAATCTCAGTTCCTAATTTGACAAATTCCATCTTCTGAACAAACATATTGCTCAGTCCACGAGCCTCGGGACTATATCTACTACCAGAGATGATATCCTCGTTCTCAATGTCTTCGTAGCATAATTTGCTGTCCATATATTGGACAACGTTGTTCTCCTCACTGGTGTACTTGTCGTATTCTTCGTGTACTCCTCGCTTAACCACCGCGCTTGAATAAGCTATTCTTGGACTGTCGCTCGTACTTCGTCTGTCGTATTCTGACGACATTTCAAACCCATCAGGAGAAAAGCGTCCTGGTTTTATAGGCTTGAATCCGATGGCCTTGAGCCAAGCGATTGGCAAGTTACCCTCAACCGATTTAACCGGTACAAAAGCGGAGGGTCTATGTCCCGCGACGTAAGGAATGAACGCTTTTTTAGTCACTGAATCCCCACTCAAAGCACCTAAACTTTGAGACGAACGTCTCAGAGAAGGTATACGACTTTTGTCTGGATTTATCAGACCCTCAAAGTTTGATCTACCCGGTGGAAGACTTTTCAAACACGTTGAAGCAAGGTTGAACGCGGAGTTCGAGCTTCCTTGTACTCTGATTTCGTCACATTCGAAGTCTTCCTCGTCACAATTTGCCACATCATCGTCAATCGTCTCAGACTTGATCTCTATCAGTTCAATGATCTCATTTTTCACTTGATCCATGCCAGAGTGATGGGAACTGCAGATAAACTCGCTTCCACTATCGCTGCCCTGGCAATATCTCTCGCTTTCTTCATTCTTCCTGTTACGATATCGTGCTACAGAAGATGAGATAGGAGCAGGAATGAGGGAGCACTGAGTCATGACGCTAACCATTTTGGGTTTCTTCGCCTCTCTTGTCCCCTTGTAAATGTTATATTCAAGTTTTGTGAATTCGATGTGCTTTTTATTTGGCATTGGCTTTTGTTTCTCAACTTTCTCAGCCATCTCAGTCTGCATTTGCTTTTGCCTCTCCTTTTTTTTCTTTTTTTTCCTCGCGTAAGTTTCCGTGCCAGTAAGTAAAGCTCTGCGAAGACCGAGCCTCCCCACCGTCTGCAAACTCCTGGGACTTCGTCCACTGCGAGTTCTCACCGCAGTTTCACGTCTCTTTGGTATCTCTGCTGCAACGGCTCTTAATCCATTAACAGTCCTTTTTTTAGCCACCAAATTTCGGGCATTCGATTTCATCGGTTTTTTAATCTTACTTATGAGTTTCTCCGCCTTTCCGATCCGTTTCACACAATTGTTATTATTGTTGTTATAGTTAAGATTATTGTTTGGGGAAGCGCCGACTTTCGTTTTTTTTCTAAGGCTCAATCCTCTCTTAGGAGTCACCGTGCTCGTGATCTGGACAGCAGCATTCTGGATTTGGGTGCTTCTTTTCACCCGCTTTAACGGACTTGTTGGATGCTTCACGGGGTCGTCGTTCCTCCTTTTTGACACACGGTTGACAACCGCAGGGCAGCTACTTCTTCTTCGCGAGTGATTCACACCTCTCAACGTTGTCCTTCTCGATCTCGACTTGGACTTGGACTTGGACTTTGATATCTGAGATCTCGGGCTCATGTTCATATCTATAAATAAATTGGCTACTTCCATCTTCCGTTTCACCCCAACAACCGATCTTTTTATCAATCTCATCTTCTCCGGCGATTCGTTTGTCGCGAAATTCCCTCTTTTTAAATTCGTGTCGATGTTTTCCGACCCTTTGTCGACGATCTTTTTATCGGATTGCTGCCCTCTTCCTGCCGAACGGAGTCCCAGAGTCGAAGTGACGGAATTGTGGGCAGATTTCTGATTGGATATTCTTCCGGAATCTTCAGGAGTCTGGTTCCAGCCTAGTCTCCTATTGCGTGTAACATTCAGTTTCGAATTCCCGTCCTGCACAGGTTGACCCTGTATTGAATTTCGCAGGTATTTCGATCTCGTGATTATTTGGGCTTCGGTTTTTCCGTTCGTCGTTTGACTAGCTGAAGATTTTGAAATACTCTGACCCCTGGGTTTCAGAGGGTCTCCTTTCTTCGGGAGTTGATCATTCCGCTTCCAGCTGTTAGCATCTCTCGTACCTCTTATCATAGTCAGCCTCGATTTTCCCCGTTCGTTGCTTTTGTCTCTATCACGATGTCCGACGACACCTTCGATCCCTTTTTCACTCCAGAAATCGACAGTGTCTTCTGGCCTCGAAATCCGCATTTTTCTATCCAGAGATGACGCACTCTCTTCACAATCCGGGCTATTCCGAAATCCGAGAAAAACATCTTCTCTATTTTCTCCACTACGAGATTCATGGCCACTCGTGTACCTTGCTAACGCATATTTAGCACCGTGGTCTTCCGCCGTTTCAGGCTGTCTAACTGCGGCCAAATTTTCGTTACTTTCTTTGAGAAATTCTTTCGCCTTTGCTGCAGTCATTGAGTTTCTATCAACGCTAGTTGATGCTTTATCTGCGGTATGAGAATCAGAACCAGTATCCAAAGATTTTTGGATCTCGTCCTGTTCCTCACCAGCGTAAACAATTTCAATGATATTTTGCTGCTGGCTATTTTCGAAGTGTCTAAACTGTCTTGTATTTAATTTTCTTGTATTCTGACAATCGCCTGTTGAAGATATGTCTGCGTTGTTAGGATTCGCCGCAATTTCTCCCCCCAAAGATCGCGTTTTCATACTGAAAGGCTTTTTCGCACTTTCAGGGTCGATTTTTGACTCTAGATTCCGACTCTGTGCGTCGGATTTCGCGCTCTTATCAAAAACCAGAGGGGAACTAGTGCTCGAAATACCTATCATGCTACTGATCAGCATTTTTGCCATCGGGCTAGACTTCTCTACGGTTATTATATCCAGCATTTTTTCTAGCGTCAGTGATTGCATCATCAACGAAGAATCGGTCCACGAGCCTTCAACGCCGCTTATCAAATGCCCTGGAGTTCTGAATCCCCTAAACACAGGGCTGTTCGATGGTGACCTACTAGTCAATGTCTCGTCTCTCATTTGTTTGGAATCTGGTTCATTCGCCAGATTTCCCGAGGTTCCTGGTTCACAAAATTCAGTCTTTTCTCCGCTTTTCGAATCTCCGAAACTCAGATCTCTTGATTTTTCCTTCTCTATTTTGTGGCTTGTTATCTGGCTTACTGAGCCTCTACAATTCCCATTCCGGGCTATCGATTTCGGAAGCTGAGAAGCGTACGAGTGTTCAATACGGTGAAGACACCGGGTTTTCAGGACTTCTGAATCTCCGAGATCCTTAATTCCGGTAGAAAATGTTCCGGGAACAACTGCAGATGTTACAATCTCGGTATGTCTTGCAATCTGACTTTCCTGCGCAGGAATATCTTCGTTTTTTATCGAACTCCGAGCGCTTGCATCAACAGCCTTTTCCTTATCCTCGCATAAACCATTATTTGGAGTCCTCTTCTTTATTCTGCTATCGATCGACTTCACTCTCTCCATCTTGACGCTAGAAATGATCCTGCTGCTACCCGGTGAAGAGTCAACTCCCGCAAAGTTCAACTCTCTCCTAGGAATTCCAAGAGAACGTGGTTTAAAAATTCCCGGACCATGGTTTGAATTGGAGCCGCATTTTTTCGCGTTTTGTTTGAGATTGTGCGAAGAATCGTATAGGTCAGTGCGAATCGATATATTCGTGTTCTGAAGCCTTGTGTTTTGAGATTTAATCCCTTCTTCTTCCCCGTCGTTACCTAGTGTTTGGGACTCGTTATCCCCAACATAATTCCATGATTTGTTAGCCGCAGAGTCCGGCAGCAATTTTTTGTCTATACTGTTGTTTAAAAGTTTTTTAGAAACCCGTCTGGTGACTATAGCGCTAACATGAACATTCCTGTGATCAGTAGAGACAATTTTTCTACCGGGAGAAATTTGCACACCCATAGATCCCTGAGCAGTCAAAGTACTTTGCGCTGTTTCTGGTACTGGGCTGGATTCGTTTGATCTTATCGTTCGTTTTTGAGCAGATTTTATTACTTTAGGCTGAAACATTAGAACAGAGTTTGAGAAACTGTGAAAAATAATCAGAGTTAGCGATCAATTCTCAACGGTTTTAACAATGAAAGTTAGAAGATTTTGAAAATGTTAAATAATTTTGAATAATTGAATATGAATTATTACAATATTAAAAAATTAGGATAAGGAATAAGCCTTCTTATTCAATTACCGTTTTTCTATCTCTGCATCGAGATATCATGGTGTCATTGGTATTAAGACTGGTGCCACTATTCTTCATAGCCGTTCCTGCCTGGCCAAGTATATTACAGTTTTTTGAATATCGTTTGAGAACGGTTACGGGTTCAGATCTGTCACGAGGTATATGTAATTTCCAAGGCGGAGGTTCCTGGTGGGAAAGTCTTTTAAGTGCAAATTTATAGCACCTAGTACCGCTCTGTGGAGAAACACCAATCCAGTAATCAACGACCATGTATAAGCCGTCGTACCGATATCCAGTCTTTGGTGAATATTCATTAGACAGATTATAGCTCCTAATTATCCTGACCGGGACTCGATTCTCAAAATTTAAAACCAGGGACCTGTTTCCTTCGCCGTCTTCCTTCACCTCTCCAATTCTCTCCCCACATCTGTCTTCATCCTCACATGGGTGACCAGTGAAAGTAAAAAAATCACCCAGGTCTATGTCCTCGTTTGAGTGTGAGGTGCAGATTGAAACTGCTCCTACAGGTCCGCTCTGTACACTCGCACTGAAAGGATCGTGCATTCGATCTCTTGAACAGTCCATTCTTATTCCCCACCATGATCCGCAAGGGATTCCTGGTACTGGACCATAAAGGCGATCTGTGACCTGATGGAAAAATTATTTCCTACTTCGTACTAGCGGAAAACATCTGGTTCAAGTCTAAGGGGATATGGCATTGCATTTAGCGCTCCTAAATTCTAATTTATAAGTGAGTAGAATAAACCGTTGTCCAAAAATACTTTGTTATTTTTAAATCAATTTTTTATTATGATTGATATTCAGATATGTATAAGCGATTATTCAACCTTAATTTTGGCATAAGGTAGTAAAGGTGTAGCTAATCGTAAGAAATAGCATATAGTAACTTGATACAATGCATTGTCAGCATTATTCAAGGTCTTGTTATACGAAACATGAGATATTAGTATATAAATGTTTGCACATCAGATTTGCGCGTCTTTTAGACTCGGTAAGCACCTTCAGGATAAGAATATTCAATAATTGTAGCAAAGCGATGAATATGGAGTTTTTGTTGGATGAAAAAAAAATGAGTTAAATGAATGGAAATTAATAGAAGAACTAAATAACGAGAAAACTTTCGTTTTATGACATAAAAAAATGAATTTTCTTAGAAAGAAAAAAGAAGAAAATTGAAAATTTGTTCCAATCAAGTGATTAAAAAAATGATTGTATTTGTTTTTTTTTTTTTTTTTCACCACTCATTTCATTGATAAGATGACAAATTTTCTCAACACTATTACGTAAGAAGAGTTAAAAGTTTTTGTTATGACATTAGAAAACGTAAACATAGTATCTAACAGGGGGACAGAGGTATAGTGTGCCAATTGCCAAATATGTGTAACACACGCGCACACAGACACACACACGCGTGATACATGCATGCTAAAGATCGGGTTTAAATTCGATTCGCGGGTTTCTGTTCATTCGTTGTTGAAGAAATCGTGAAAGAAGATAAGTAAAATGAAATTGAGAGAGGTCGGGGAGGGAAAGAGTTAAGAAAAGTATCTCGATGTCAACAGGGTTGTTAATTTGAGGTTATGATTACGTTGATAAATAGAACGTCTTTAGTTATAATATTTGAGGTTAAATTAGCGCTTACCTTTTTGCTCTGCCAACCGGATTCGTGGGATTTCAAATCCTTGATAAGTTCCTTTGCATTATCAGCGTTTAATCTTGTAAATAGTTTGTTCAATTCTTTATGGCTGGGCTCGACGAACTGAAAAATGTAATAAGATTGTCACGGATTATTAAATGTTTGATTGTAGATGAGACGATCTATTTGGTTTTAATATACTTTGAATTAAAGTAAATTTATCTTCACCTCATTTTTAACCATTAATTCACTCAATACTTGTCTATTTTCATCAATTGTATTACCACGTTCAACTACTATACATTCGCTCGTAGTCGCCATTTTATTAATTTATCTACTATTGTGGAACGTGAAGCTTGCTGTTTGATACTTTGATGTGTACACTACGCATAGTAGTGCGTGAACATAGCTGCGAAATGAGAACGGCGGGAATTACAAAACGATTTAAACCCGAAACATCATTCGTTCGAAATTTAAAACTATTCTAGGATTACGAAAAACCGTTGGAAAACTAATTCAAATAGATTTTTGGATTAAGTGATCCAAATTATTAGAAAATTTCATATAATATGACGATAAATTTTAAGGAATAGAAAGGAGCGGAGCGTCTGTGATGCCAGAGAAAACTCACCCTCACAAGCGGTGTGAATGAATAATTGCGAGACAGAAATGAAATAAGAAAAAAAAAAACTCGTATTATATCATCCTCATTTTCAATTTATGAATCTATTAGCATTTTTGTACAATATACATATAACTATATATATATATCTATATATACTATCTGTTATATTTCAATAAACTGAATATACAACCGTATCATCTTACTTGTTATAATATTATTTCTTTCATTTAGAATTTAATATTAATTACATTCTTAGTTGAGATATTTTCAAATAATAGTATTTATAAGATTTATCGACAAAAATCTTTGCGATAGCGATACGTAATGAATTCCTTAAAATATTGCAAAATTTTTTTATACAAATATCAGATTGATTATATCCGATGAATAAGACTAATGCTAATACTTATAAACACGATATTTCATATTCGTAACAAAGTTTTTTTTTTTTGAGATCACTTTACGATGATACGGTAGACAAGTTAGAATTTGTATCAGAATTACATCCGTTATCTGTACCGTGGAATAAATATTTAAAATGTTGTACATATGTCTGGCAATGCTCTCCTCTCGTAAACGCGGTAGTATTATGTAGTCTGACGTTACGACGTTCGAAGAATTTATAAACTGAATGAAAGAGCGTTGGATCATTCGACGCCTTTGCTGCTTCCAAAAACTTCCTGGCAGATACTTGATCTATAATTCCAACCGATCTAACGTATCTGAAATTGAAAAAAAAAACGGTCTTATTCAAACTCAAAGACTCAAACATATCAAAGACTGATCGATTGTCTTACCTAAGTGCTGGCAATATATGCCCTTTGGATAGCAAGACTTCCATTATTTCTTCGTGAGCATTTCCCAATCGCTTTAGCATGTCTAATGCTAACTGATGGGCGGCGGGGTAAAGATTTTCCAAAGACAATAGCAGGCAGGCTAAAGGTTTCGAGTCAGCAACAACGTGATATTGAAGTAGCTGATGTAATTGATAGTATGCTTTCCGATGTACCAAAGTTGTGATGATCAATTCGTGGAGATAATGCTGAACCGGTATATCGTGGTCAGCTAGAGACCTGAAAGATTAGCGAAAACGATTGTAATTAAAACCCTAGAAATGATTAGAGGAGGAATCAAGCATCGAAAATAATTACCTGATGTATTCCAGCAGTATCCAAACCACCATTTTTGGTTCCGTCGTATCCTCAGGAAACTTTGATAAAATATGAGAATACATGTCGCTCTGATCAACCATTTGTTTATATTTCAAATTCTCAGAGACTGTGGAGACGGCTTTTACCCCAGTCTGCAGTGGCGTTCCCATCTGGAATATCCAAGCATTGATAAGAGCAGAATTTGAAAATGTTTGAAAGTCTGGGAAAGATTCTCACCTGGCTTTGTATTTCACTTTCCAAATGGTTTCGATACACTGAATTGAGCTTGTCGAATATCGTCGACATGTACATCAGACTTGACGGCAGCTGGGTCATGTAGCTTTTTAATACTTGCATAAGAACTTGCTTAGAGTCTTTTCGCTGCATCAGAAATTCTACTAGCAGTACTTTATCAGGAATTAATTTTACCAGGGATTCAAGCCGCAGCTCTATATACCTGGGGATCATAAATAGTCAGTCATCAAGATCTAGAACACGTTATTAGATTTTGAGCGACTTGAAATTCTTATAAATTGCAAATTCAGTTTCTTAAAGCCTTAAGGTGATGTGAATTTAATACAAACCAGAGGCAGCCAAGTTTAGCGTCGATTATAATATTTGGTTGGAAGACGACCCAGCTGGGTGAATCTGTGACGAATTAAGTAAAACGCTGTTCATTTCTATTTGGCAATAATAAAAGCAGAGATTATAATTCGAAAGGATACATAATTGGCAGGGCTGAGTTAATTGTTCAAGTAAAGTTGCCCCAGGAACTTTCAAACCGTAGGGTTTTATCGGTTTTGGTGAAGCAATGCTTGTGTGATGAACAACAGTGCCGTCACTAACGCCTGGCAATTCAATGTCGAATATCATCGAAGTCTGTAATTTATTTTACAATAAGTTTCAAGCCAAAAAATCACCCGTAATTAACGACTGACTAGCTCACCTCGGACGCTTGGTGATGAACTATAATGAGATTGTCTACTACGTTGATAGCGAAACGCCCGCTCGTGTCGAGCTTCAAAATATGACTTCTCTTAATAGTTAGCATCCTGCAACGTCAATTCATTCATTTAACTACTTGAATATACGAGGAACAGAAATAGCCGCTTTTTATTGCAAAGGAATTAGAATCCTCAAAGAAAAGTAGAGTTACTTGGCAGACCCAATAAAGCAGATTTTTGCATTTTACAACCCATACAAGTGCACGTAATTACTTATGGACAGTATAGACGTAGACTTGAGCTGTACTAGCGCTTCGACTCAAGCCTGGTTGATGTCGGAGAACAATTATCGAAGGAATTCCATAGAGAACTGCCAGAGCTACGTCTCTTTCAGATACTGCTAATTTCCCTGGTTTAGTCGCTCCTGCCTCCACTGAAATAAATTTATCTGTTAATTCGATTCGATTTTTTTCCCCCTTTTTCACACCTCGGCTAAACTCACTTTCAAATTTTGTCAACTTATGCAAGTTTCCAGGTGTTATATGAAGCGCCTGCATTTGATTACCTATAGTACCCGATGATAATAAAACCATGTAACTCTGAGGGCAAAATACGAACCAATTTACCCCAAGACTAAGAGATTTCAGCGCTTTGACGCTCCGCTTTTCTGGAACGACCTAAAGAAATTTTCATCAAGAAACTCGGTAAAGTTTTCCAGTCTGTTTTGTATCATTTTTTGAAATTCTGCGCCTCCGATTGCAAAATTCAAGATAATTACCAAGAACAGTTCAACCCCATGATCTGTGACTATTAAAATCTCGTTGCTATGCGTCCAAATGAATCCTTGGATGGCCGCATTCTTTCCTTTGCAAGACTGTGAATATTCGACAGTCTCCAGCCCGGACACAGAGGAGTAATTAACAAATTCTACAGATGTATTCGTCCGCTGTATAGCTAAGACGTTCATGTCTGGTGAAAATTTTATCGATATTATAGGACCTTTGTCCTCCATTCTAAAACTCAAATTATGCTCTGGTCCTTTGACCAAAACTCCAGTAACGCCGCCTGAACGGACGGCAAATACCTAAATTTAAAAAAATCAGTAGTTATAGTTGAGTCGTCCGAATTTTTTAATCGGTCAAGTATCGTACTTTCAATGACTTTATCTTTTGCGCTTCGGATTCTGGCTTTTAGGTTAGGACTACGATGACCATTTTCTTAAGATAATTATAAAGAACATTAATTTTCGAACTTACCTGTTTGTTCGAGTCATCGAAGAATACATTTGTCAGTGGACTAACTGACTCGAATCTTACGGGATCGGAAGATAACTCTAAATAATAGTCTTGATCGGCTTCGCCTGAACTTGACGTTTCCATTTTTGACAGATCGCGAAAAACAATCAAACAATATCATACAACGCGAGGGTCAAGGCATGACATCTCGTAGTAGAATCGCAATTAAAGTAATTCAAGAATATTTTCTCGGTCGGTAAGTGTGACTTCGTTGCGTTTAAACGTAAACATACAATTATAATATGCAATATCGGTTTATAGGATGAGGAAATCAGCTTGTGTAGATGTTACGTGTAAACGTAGTTTAAATACATATTTATAATATAAAAAAAATATGACTTAGTAAGAGATGAGTTGGATTACAAATTGTAAACATTTGAAGTATTGTAAGATGAAAAAAAAAAGAATTATTATCTCGCTGCCAGAAACCTGTTACATTGTTCGATTGTCGCGCTCATTTGTTCATATTGCGTGACATAATTGTGATGTGAAAAACTACGATCGACATAACTTAAAACTTTAACAAAAGATAACAATCGGTTATTGAATTGTTTTATTGTTGAGTGAAATTTATATATCGGGGAGTGAGTTCGCCGAAAGTGACGGCCCCAAACACGGGGACGCAGTACGATCTGTTCTATACGTTAATAACCCGTGACGTCACGCGCCGTCTTTCGTCAGGGATGAGTAGTTTTGAAAACAACTAGGTAGCGCGAGGCTGCCGTTCGTTCGTCGGTCACTGCGCTGCAGAGAGCGGTGTTTAGATTTGATAAAAGGTTTCGTTCTATGTATTATGGTTAAGGTTATTGCATAGATAGAGAAGTATGTCTGGTAACTAAAGTCACAAGTTAAATAATCATCACGTCATTATCAAAGCTGGACTAGAATAATAAACCGTATCAACAAACAATTGGTGAAAATAACAACATAACAAAACAAAACAGAAAAAAAAAAAAAAAACATTAAAAAAAAACGTAAATAAATAAAAATAAACTCCACGTTAAAATGGACGCGCTTAGAGAACAGGTGATGATTAATCAGTTCGTATTGGCAGCAGGATGCGCCAGAGAACAAGCTAAGCAGTTGCTACAATCCGCGCATTGGCAATTCGAGGTAAGTCATAACCAGCTTTTACTTACATTACGACAATAGTCAACTAGTTCTGTTTAATCATAAAACGTAAACAAACCACGACTACGGTATTTCCATTGCCGTGATAGAAAATGGCGGACTTTTTCCTCTTTGTAAACACATCTCGCAACATAACTACTTAACGATTGATTAAATATTTACTATATTCATACTAAATACGATCATTACGTTCGTTTATATACGTACATTCGTATTCTGCGATAGAAAAAGAGAGAAAAAATGAAAAAAAAAAAAGAAAAGAAAATCTACATCTATGACGTAAATAAATATTCGAACGAATATCTGTCTGCTACGGGACTTTTCTCTCGTACTAGATCGTATTTTGTTTCATTCGACCGGGCCGTACGTAAACAAACAATGCATCGGTGCCTTTTAATGGGCAAATGGCCGTTCATAGTCCTTAAGATTATTGTCATTATTATTATTATTACGATACAATGATATTCTTGACCCGGTATTTTGAATAGATAGAAAATATTCTTTATAATATAATATGAAATTTAGAAATGAGATTAATATATATACGTATATAATATATATTATATATATATATATCGTAGTGTGTAGACGGTATTTTATTATTAACACATGAGAGACAGCAGTTGTCTGCATTCTTACGATTATAGATTACGAGTATGTATTTCGGAACAGACTAGCAGACAATAGTCTGTGCCAAAATAGCGTAAAAAATAGCACACTTGGCAGGTGGCAAAATGCCATTTGAAATTATTTATAGCTTATTGACTAGTGAATAATATAAATTCAACGACGTTTTCAATTTCAAATAATAATAATAATGATAATGATGATAGGAAAAGACCATTTTATACCTAGAAGAAAGCAGCCGTATCTTATTTATCGTAATTTTCTATGAAATTTTTCCTGATCGACTAACTCGATAATTTTGTTAAACCTAAAATTCAATTGTCTTATAATATTTTTTACAGACTGCGCTTAGTATATTTTTTCAAGAAGCGGCTATACCCTCATGCGCACAAGGACCTGGTACACATTTTGGACAGGTAAGAATAGCGATAAATAATTAATATAAAAAATGTGTTAAAATTAATGGTCTAATTTGTGAAATATTTTTATTATTATTAATAATCATTGAATATTAGGACGATATTCATGTCATTTCAGAAAAAAGGATATACGTATAACAACTTTGATATAATGTTACAGCGAACGACACTAACAAGCGATTATTTGAAACTCGATACGTCCACTGATCAGAGAACCGAATACCCTGTTATTATATTTCACTATGTTTCATAGAACACATTGTTGTTTGATACCTGGATAAAAATTATCCGATATAAATCATCTAGCCTATTATTTTATGTGAACTTATAAAAAGCTGTTGAAATATTTGATAATATATTTCAGATAACGCCTTGCAACACACCAGCTACACCTCCAAATTTTCCAGATGCTCTTTTAGCATTTTCTAAAATGTCAGCCGGGGATAAAACGCCGTCAGGTAAGTCGAGACGCCGGATTTTATGACGAGAGATAAGATGTTCAATCAGTTTTTATATCGATTATATTTTATGAGATTTTTTTTTTACAGACTGTATCATCAGAGAATTTTATTGTATCATCTCTGATTTTCTTTTCATTTTGAAATTTAATGATTGGAAAAAATATTTTGACCAATATTTCTAGACTTTTTTATGACCAGTTGATTCTCATTTATCTAGGCATGTCTCCCAGTCAGAATGGACAAGTAACGCAACAGCACCCAGGCGGTAGGTGTAGTGTTACGGGTACACAGCAACAGAAGAGTCAATCATTTGGACTTGGGGAACCACAGAGATAAAACAAACCTTAACGTGTGGAATTTAAGTAAAACAAATGTAATAATAATAATAATATTACGCTCCTATAAGAATTAGGATGCAGATCGCAGTGAGAAGTTATTCAATTTTTTAGAAATTGACCGTCGGTCAAACTGTGGATGCACAGAGGTTCCATCCAGGGGATGGTCGGCGTGCGGAGAATATCAAATTCATTGAATGTAGAATATATATATATGTATTGTGTATTTTATTAATAACTGTAAATATACAAATACTCTCTCCGAACATAACATATCCAATTTAGGCTTTAAACATTTAATGTGTTTTCTCAATTGCTAGGGATGGAAAAAAAATCCACCATTTCATTTCTCGGCCTCGATTAATATGAGAAAAAAAAAATGATTTTATTCGTTATCGAAAAAACGAAATTCTTCGGTATTTGATGACTTTTTTTTTTTTCTTTTTTATCGGGGCTTTGAGAAATTTCAAGGATTTTTTTGTTAGTTTTTTTTTTGTTATATACTCTTTTTCAATTTATTCCAAAAGCTGAAAATCACAAGATTTATATAGTAGCTCAAATAAATAAATAAATAAATAAATAAATTGTCAAGTTTTGATAATAAGTATAGTAAAATTCGAAACGAAAGCATGTGGCCATCCCCAAAAAACCGAAAAACGAAAAAGATATAAAAAAATAAAAAAATAATAATAATGAGGTACAAGAAACTGCTATCACTCTGAGTAGGTTATTCCTTTGAACGTACGGAGTAAATAAATGCCTGCACTCGAATAGTCGCTAAACAAATATATACAGTGATTGGTTTAATTTTATTTTATATTGTTATTATAATTATTAAGAAAACAATTTGTAGTTGTTATCTTATATCGTCGTTACACACTACTTCAACATTCTCAAGTAAAAGTGATCGGAGTATTTTACTGCAAGACGTCGGCTTTTAAGCTTAATTAAATTAATCGAAAAAGAGAGGAGTGGAAAATTTATACAATACTCTAATTTTTTTATTTTATTTTTTTGTTCCCTTCATATTAGCGTAATGATGTTGAAAATTTTTGTTATTTTTCTTAGTCTTGTCTGAAACAATAAAATAATGCTCCAATTTTTTAATCTTGGGGTTTGAAAATGCATTTGGCTATAAGTCGTTCTCGGTTTAGTTGTTTAAAAAAATGTTATCAGGAAGTTAGGCAATGAATATTATTTCGTTTAAATTTAAAATATGTATATTCTTCATATCGATGCAGGTCGCCGGGTGAAAAATACTTCCGCAAAGCTTGTATTCCAGATATATTTTATAGACAAAGTAATACAAGTGATTTTACGTAGTTAGTATCATTATAATGAAGATTCTGCGTATAATGAGATGAAGAAATACGGCCCCAACCGCTTATAGCCAAATCTATGATAATACGATGCAACAATCAAGCGTGACTATTCAAGCTTATTACTTGAATTCTGTAATCGATTATACAGCGCGTTGAATGAGGGGTGATATTGTAAATCGTAAGAATCATTGGAAACTAGTTGTTCTGGTTAAAGTGACAACAAATAAATGATCAATTATCATACATTGAACTATAATGTAGTCAGCTGTTTTGATGCAAGAAAAAAAAAGAGTGCTTTTATTGCCAATGAGAATAATACAAACAGCGGTATTCATGCCTAGAGATAAAAGCAGAATGAAGATTTTCTTTTCTCATTGAAACATATCTGTTCTCTACGTGTGTACATATGGGTATATGTCGCTGTTCTTTTTTCTCTGTTAGCAGTAAGATCGTCATTAAATTTGGTAAACTGCTCCAGTAGTATTGAAAATTTTAGTTTTTCATATATTATACTATTGAGTAATGATATAAATGATCATGTTGTTGTGAGTTGGTGAATTTGAAACCATTTATAAATACTATTATTTGTTGAAACTATATTATGATTATTGCCATAAATATTATACTGTAACACAACAACAATAATAATAACAATAATAATAAGAAGAATAATATTGTTATTATTATTATTGAGAAAACACTTTGAAAGTGAGAGCGGTGTGTGCTATTAGCGCACAATTTCATTAACTTAAGACATAGGAGAAAATTTTGACGACGAAAAAAAAACTAACTACAAAAACACAGCAAATATTCTGTAAAAAGCAATTTTTCGATATACTATCTATGTGTATTCCTAGGTATATACATATAACGTGTAATCTTTATCTTGTACCAAATCGTAATCTATAATCTATATGAGATAACGATACAGATAGGATTAATTAACGAAATTATTAATATACAACAATTCGTCGATTCATAATTAAAACACTCGTACGTTACGTTGATTTAAGAGCAGAGAGAAATTTGCCTATTCTGCTTTTTCAGAGATTAGAAACCACTTAGGCTTTTCGCCCCAAAACAAGTGTGTGACTATATAATAACTAAATATTAGTCTTTCTTTTTTCTCTTCTCGATTCTCTTTCATTTTTGTTTTTGGTTTGTAAAACAATTTTACGACAATAACTTTTGACTTTGATCTATTTTGTTTTTATGATTCTTTATTTTTAATTTTCTTCTTCTTGCTTTTTATCATCTTCTGCAAATTTTGCTCCATAATTTCTACACTATATACGTTATAAGCTAATATGCGATAACGATTAAGTATTTATTTAACGATACACACACACAATACATTAATAAATTAATTAATTAATTAATAATAAAAAAAAAAAACTGACAATTTTTATTATTCTACAGGTTTGTTATTAGTGCTGAATGTTTAGTTGCTTATTTATTTTTCTTTCTACAAATTACAGCAACAATATTTTTTGTTATTATTTAGATGTGTAATTCTTTTGATTAAAACATTTGAAACGTTATAGGATGGTAGCAAATTGTCTACTGACTCGAATAATTGACCGCAAATAAATTCTGACCTATAAATGCTCTCTCTCTCTCTGTTTTTCTCTCTCTCTATAAAATAATGAGTTTCTCTGGAAAATATTGAACTATTAGATCCTAGTCGAATAATAAAAATTGTTTAGTATTTATTCTTGGTGATCCTGTCGAGCTCGTCTTTGTAAGAAAAAGAAAAAAAAAAAAACAAGAAAAAAACAGAAAAAAATAAATTAATAAAAAATTGTAGATAAATTATTATAACTATTATTAATATTATTAATACAGCTTTGTGTTCAATTAGTTTCTTTTAATCAATATCATCAATGAATAAGAAGTTATGTATCGCTGTTCTCGACGTAAGCCGTCCCCCGTGACAATTGAATTATGTGATTGGAAAATTTGCTGCTACTCTATTATAGATGGTAATAATTTTTGTGTAAATAAATTATAGAAATAAAAAAAAAAAAACAATAAAAATGAAAAATTATGCAAAATTCGGCTCTATAATACTCCCGAGCATTTTTCCTTTATATACAATATATTATACAGGGTGAGTTTTCTTTGGTATCGCATGAGGGGGAGGGGCTGGGACTTATCATCGCAAACGTTTTGCCTCCTTTCTATTTAAACGTAATTCTCTGAGAGTTATGGAAATTTACTCCCTTCTGACGTCACAGCGTCATCTGTTCGTGGCATATAAGCATAAGCAATGTACGTAGTAGGTAATTTTCTCTTCATAATTATCTAGTGTTATGAATATAACCCACGTGCTATAACCACGTGGTAAGGGGGTGTCTGCGCACGTGACAGTTCAAAGTCGCGAATACTGACGCTAGATGGAATCACCTTATAGATATCATCTCGAAATGTCAAGCTGTGAATTAGTCTCCATAGTTCCATACTGTGAATGAAAAAAACATGCTCGTATAGGTTCACACTTTCACAGTGTTTTCGGCTGGGGCTACACTGAACTACACTGGTGTGGTGTAGCTATCTTCATCCTCTTTGGATTAGATTTCAGGGTACATAACCAATAAAGAAAGAAGGAATAAATAGATACCCTCAGAAGCAGAACCGGCTGATAAGTGGTAGAAAGCAGAACAATATGTTTTCAAATTCTCGTTCGTAAAGTGACATTTCAATTGACCGTTTATCGTGATTTCGGTCACCTATTCTTACTGTTTTTATTTATTTATTCAATTCATATATGACGCTTAATAAATAAATAAATAAATAAATAAATAATTAAATAAATAAATAGATAAATAAATAAATAAATACTTTAGTCTGTCTCGGTCAGATACAGAGTTAAAAATAGATCCGCGTCTGATTTTGCGGCGTAACTTATGTAGTTGAAAAAATTATCTACAACCTAATTGTTCTCACTGCGATGATCTCTGTGTAAATTCTAATTTTACGACTGTTAAATATTTTTAAATAACAAAGAAAAAAAAAATAAATAACAACAACAAAACTGCACATATATCAACAATTGAGAAATTCTATTATCATCACTGTTTTATTGTGAATATAAAGAAAAAATTGCAGATGAATAAGTCTATCGCTATATTTAACTCTGACCCTCTAAGCTCTACAGGTATGATAGATCTTGCATTTTCTTCTGTTTTCTTTTCATTTCTTTACATTCAAGATTCAAGACGACATTATCTCGTCATTAGATAATCAAGATAAACAATAACAAAATAATGCTACTTATATTTCATCTTTTTCTTAGGTCATTCAATGTTTATCTTCTTAGATAATATCATCTAGATAATTTTCGCATGTTTAAGAATCGAAGTCAGTCTGTAAACACTGTATCTCTGAAATTTCATAAATACTAATTGTTCTCTATTTGGTACTAAAAGTGAACAAATAAGAACAATTGATATTTAAATGATAATTACTGTTAGCCAAAGCATTGTTTGTACGCTTGAAACCAGAGCCGCAATCTAACAATAAGTTCGACATTGAACTACAAGATAGTAGAATATCTCTTTGTTGTTATACTATGAGTTTATTTTTAAATCATAAGATAATATGTATTACGTAGCAATGATGAATTAAATCTTCAGAACTTTTATTGAATATAACTACTGATCTCAATATCAGTATAAGAAAATAAGAGATCATTATGAATCTCACCAAAGCCGCGATATACAAATCATCAGACTCTGATTCAATGAAAGAGATTCTTCCGACGGTGAATAATCCTGAAATGAATAACTTGGAAAATTCAGACAAGGATTATCTCATCAGAGATGAATCGGTTAAGAAGGGTTTCTTCTCTACTATATCAACAATCACAAGAATATTACTGATCTTATTCGCCTCAATCACTTCTGGATACGTCATGTTTACCGCCTATACGATATTAACCGACGGATCATTTCCCTCATATATTAAATTCGGAGAAAATTCTGACCGAGAAGTGGCAATCTGTGGCAATACACCCATGGATTACGACTGGAACGACCCGGATTTAGACCTGGGTAATTCAGCTGATAAAATATTTCGGTCTGAATCTAAACACGACGATGTATCCGAGGACATATATCTCCTCGATGATATCATAAAAGATATAAAGAAGATTGCTGATTCTGGAAACGAAATTGATTCGGAATTTGAATATATACAAGGATTAGAGGAGGACGGTGGTGACTACCATGAATATAATACCGAGAGCGAAACTACTGGGCATAAAACTCCTAGCGCAAAAGTATGCAAAAATATTCCAACGGTATTGAGATTCGATTGTCATCCTCAAGACGGAGCGTCTCAATCCACTTGCGAAGATCGTGGCTGCTGCTGGGATGCGCTTAACGATAAAAACTGTAAAGATAACAACTGCGTCAAACGCGTACCTCTGAATATACCTTACTGTTACTACCCTGAGGATTGGGCCGATTATCAATTCATTAATTCCTCGGAGTATGACGACGGATTTTCAGGACTTTATAATCGGACTATAAAGTCTTATTACAAGAACGATATATCATTGATTAATATTTTATCCACTAGTTTGACTGACTCGATATTACGCGTCAAGGTGAGACACAGTTTGAGGAATAACTGATGTCTTATATCCTCTGTTATAGAATATTTATGCAGATATTACTATCCTAGATAACTGATGCCAATAATCAACGCTATGAACCTCAATGGCCTGATAAATCGAACTGGAAAATACCACGCGGAAAAACGGTGCATCCCAAATACACTTTTCAATCTGATTACCAGAGATCTGGCTTCGCAGTTAAACGCACTGAGGATAACAACGTTTTGTAAATATCTTAGCTAGCTCGTGGTACTTGTATTGGGTGTGATTACCTTAATGAATTGTTTTCGCAGATTCAATTCAATGGGAAAAGGAAAGGGATTCATATTCGCTGATCAATTTCTTGAAATACACTCGACGTTGCCATCGCACAACATTTATGGACTCGGAGAACACAGGAATACGATTAAACTTGATACCAATTGGCAATCCTTTACCATGTTTAACAGGGATCAAGCTCCGACGGAAAAGGCAAGTGGGAAAGACTCTGAAACACTTTGTTCTTTCTTTGATATATTTTTTACGAATATTCTGTCTTAGAGTTTCAATATCGAAGATAGATAACAATGTGATTTATCATTTCAGACCAACTTGTACGGCTCACATCCTTTCTACTTCGTTATTGAGGAGTCTGGGAAATGCCATGGAGTATTACTTCTGAACAGTAATGCGATGGGTAAATATCAGCCGGAATTAAGTACGGCTGGGAATAGAACTTGGATCAGTTATTCAAACCGATTTTAATTATTCCAGACGTAATATTGCAGCCTGCTCCCGCTATAACGTTTAGATCTATAGGCGGGATCTTTGATATGTACTTTTTCATGGGACCAACACCGGCCGACGTGCTAATGCAGTATTCAGAAATCGTTGGGAAGCCTTTTTTCCCACCTTATTGGTCCTTAGGATTTCATTTGTGCAAGTACGTCATGTGTGGGAGAAATTTATGCACAAATACTTTATCTAGAATTATTTTATTGTGCTTTTAGATTCGGCTATGAGAGCCTTGCCAATACTAAGGCGGTTTGGAACAGAACACGAAACGCTGGGATACCATTTGTAATTATTTCGTTTTTAAATGACTCGGATAAACTCCGGACTTCATGCTAAAGCATGTTAATCAATTTTATTTCAGGACACGCAGTGGAACGACATTGACTACATGGATCGGAACAACGATTTTACCTATGACACAAAGAATTTCAAGGAACTGCCCCAGTTCGTTGAAGAAATTCACTCGGTGTGTTCAAGGGGCTATTTTTAAGCGACTAGCCCGTGGTCAGATTGGTTTTCGAACAGCCTGTTTCATTACAGAAAATTCCTGGTCCATCGAAGCATAATTCAGTAAAAGTTGAGAGTTTTGAGGCATCGGGCTTCAGAGTTAGATGCAGTCAAAGTAAAAGCATTCAGAGCATGGACTGGGATCAACCGATGCTCCGATAAAATATCTGAAATCGAAGCATAAGGTGCTTTTACTTCCACTGCATCTAACGTTGAGACCCGATGTCTCGCAACTTGAAACTATAACTTGATTGTGCTTGAAAAGACTAGCGAACTACTGTACTAAAACGGGTTGATTAACAAACAAGAACAAACTGGACATACGCGAGTCCTTAAGAAATTCTTCATATGTTTCATCTGCGATTCAAATCTTATTAGCTAACAATTTCTTCGCTTTGGATCTTTCCAGGCTGGTATGCATTACATCCCAATGATCGACGCGGGTGTTTCCGCGGGGGAAAAGCCTGGCGCTTATCCGCCGTACGACGAGGGTCTCCGAGACAATATATTCGTGAAAAATCCTGCGACGGATAAACCTTTCATTGGTAAAGTTTGGAATTGGGTTTCCACAGCCTGGCCTGACTTCACCAATCCAAATACCACAGACTACTATTTTCGTATGCTGAAAAGTACGCACGATACGTTCGCGTTCGACGGCGTATGGATTGTACGTATTTCATTATAAGATGAAGAGCCTGTTATCGTCCCTAACGAAAAATAGAATATAATAAATCAATCGCCTTTTCAGGACATGAACGAACCCTCCAATGAATACAACGGTCTCGTTAATGGCTGTCCTCAAAACGACTTGGACAATCCACAATATGTGCCAAATGTTCAAGGCGGAATACTCGCGAGTAGAACGTTGTGCATGAACGCTAGACACTACCTTGAACCGCATTACAATATCCACAATACGCATGCCATCGGCCATGCGGAAGCTACCAATTTGTGAGTTTATAATCAATTGCAAGATGCGTGAGGTTGATTCCGCCAATTATTAATCAGATTTGGGGCCTCACTATCTTCGACTCTCTGCCAACTCGAGATATCTCTTATTCCTTTTGTTTCTGGGATGAGCGGTGTCTAAAGTTGAAGGATAGTCGGAGATCACGAGACCCAAAAACTGGGTGATAATTCAATTGGTAGACTCGATCAGATTTTGACGGCGATCTTACTGCCTCTTTAGATGGTATAGATAGCAGGATATGGCTTGATATGTTCTTGACAATTTACAGAGCATTGAAAAAAATCAGGAATAAAAGACCGTTCATAATATCGAGAGCGAGTTGGGAAGGTTTTGGGTATTACGCGGGGCACTGGACTGGCGATATATTTTCAACTTGGTATGTGGTTGTGTTGCATTGAAATTCTTCACCCTGTAGGATGTTTGGGTGATGAATAGAGCTTCGAAATAAGATAATAACTCATTTTTATCATCTTCTTCTTTCTAAGGCATGATTTGCGAATGAGTATTCCAGAGATATTGAGCTACAGTTTCTTCCAAGTTCCTATGATTGGCGCTGATATATGTGGATTTAATGGTAACACTACGGTTCCTTTGTGCAATCGTTGGGTTCAGCTTGGCGCGTTTTATCCCTTTTCAAGAAACCATAATACCATGGGAGCGATTGTAAGAAACGAAATATAAAGTTTGGAATATTAGTTAGATGTAAAGTTTACTAATTGTTGAAATTCAACAAATGGAATCATTTTTTAATACATTATACCTCATCCCTGTCTCAAACCATAATTTATTCATCTTTTAGGATCAAGATCCAGTTGCTATGGGAGATTTGGTGGTAAAGTCGTCTAGAAAAGCATTGCTTATACGTTACAGATTCTTGCCGTATTTGTATACACTTTTCTTCAAAGCTCACAAATTTGGCGAAACTGTTGCAAGACCGCTGTTCTTTGAGTGTGTATCAATCCTCTCCAAGTGAAAGTTTCAACTTTTTCAATTCCAATGCATTTAGTTTCCATAAATAATTGATATTTTCTCAGATTCATCAATGACAAAAATACCTACGACATCGACACGCAATTCCTATGGGGCAGCTCACTTATGATTATACCTGTCCTTGAAGAGGTATGTTCGTAGCATAATAATTAGTAACTAATTCTCTGTAAACCTATATATACACTTCAGTCATTGAGTCTCAAATTAATTTGCTAAAATATCTCACTGCGACAAGTCCTGAAGTGATTTTCGATTTTGTTCTTTTGTCCTGTTTCAATCTTTATTATTCAGTTCCTGATGGAGAAATATATGTATACCACACTCGAATGTACAGTTGTAATTATTAATACGAGTATTTATGAGATTGTGAATGATCTGCCATCAGAACAAAGTCGAAGTGAGCGCTTACCTCCCACGTGGTCAGTGGTACAACTTCTATACAAAAGCTTTCTGGTTTTCAACTGGAAAACATTTCACCCTGGATGCTCCATTGGATACAATACCATTGCTGATCAGAGGTGGCACAATTTTACCGGCGCAAACTCCTAACGTCACTACAACTCTCAGCCGTAAAAACAAATTTGAATTACTGGCCGCATTAGATTCTCGTGGATTTGCCAGCGGCGAGATGTATTGGGATGATGGCGACAGTTTAGGTGAGTGATCGGCTTTACGGTGGTTTAGCAAATAGTTAAATGATAGATCTATTCTCTCAGCTTGGACATAGCGTGAGATATTAGATCATTAGAAGTCGGAAACTTGATTAAGAAAAAGCATTTAGCGTTAATAACAATAGGATTTTTCAAAGAAATTACTTACCTCACATGATTGTATGATTTTGATTTTTAGGATTTATTAACAAGAATATTGTCCTAATAATAAATCGCATCTTTGGGAGTTACAAAATTGGCTAAAGCATGAATTTCTTACTTCACAGACTCATATGAAACACAGCAATACAAATGGCTGGCATTTACTATATCAAATAAAACACTTACGAACCGTCAAGTCGAGAATGGATATTTCACCGAAGATATGATCCTTGGGAAAGTGAGCGTGATGGGAGTTGTTAAACAAGTCAGTCGTGTCATCTTGAACGGAAATGAAATCGATTTCATTTATGATAAAAAAAG
Organism: Tenthredo notha; assembly: GCA_914767705.2. NCBI lineage: Eukaryota > Metazoa > Arthropoda > Insecta > Hymenoptera > Tenthredinidae > Tenthredo > Tenthredo notha. Next base: position 5,746,389 of record OU611916.1, read on the forward strand.
ATCGGTAAGTTTTGTGTAAATCATTTCTTTTGGACTCATAAATAATCAATTCAACAATCATTTTAACTGACCAATATAATTCAACCAATGCTTATTGATTTTCCAGTACTTGAACATCAAGGGTCTAAACGTGGATCTGAAAACAAGCTTTGTCCTATCCTGGGCATACGACTAATACTAGTTCACCAATGAAATATTTGTTTATTATTATTTTTGAATTTTTCCTCTAATTTACGAGTTTTTTCATATACAATAATTGCCTATTATATTTTTTCTATATTTACAATATTATAATCTATACCTAGATTCTTATGAATTTATTACTATATATACTAAAAGGCTGATATAAGATATTGCTCATAAGTGAGAGTTTCCTCTGTGTGTATGTCCGAATAAATATTATAATTTCACAATCCATGAAGAGTCAAAAACCTACTTTAATCATTCTTCAATAATACCTCAGACTCAATTTATCTGTTATCATTCCGGCTTATGGGTGAAGTCGAGGACTGCGTGCTACGGTAATAAAAGCACTTATATTCATTTCATGAAAAAACATTATCAGCTTAGATTCAGCTTGTTAAACTAATTGACGAAAGTATTCATCAATGATGAAAGAATTATATAACATATTCTCTACTCGTTTAACTCTATAAAAGAAATTCTTATTGATAAGGACTTGCTTCCGTCTCAGTTAACTGCTTCTGATTCTTTTCTTGTTTCTTTCATATTGCTTTTTCGTTTTTTAAGAGCGGGAAGATGTTTCATTAAATAATAAATAAGAACGAGAAGTCATAGACCCAAGAATCACTATTTTATTTAGGATGTTATAATATGTTGCGCACAAAAAGAAATAACATCTAAGTGAAGTAGCTTGTCTTTTCTCAGGATGTAAATTGACGAGATCAGTCCTGAAATAATTCCGAATCATACAATAATATTACTAAATAAACTAAATATGTCTAGACTTCACCGTTATGATAGTTAACAGCGTCAAAATGTAATAATATTTCTAGATCCCAAGGTACATAATATCGCCCTCAATTAAATAGTCGATAGTACATTGAACGGCGGATGATGTGTTGCTTTCACTAGATCAACATGTAGTAATCGATCTAATGATCATTGAACTTTGATAAACATAATCTCTGGGTCACGGAGTTATCTGTATGATAAATTTCTCCTCACCCAAACTATTAACGACCTGTATCTTTTTCGAGGCTGAACCTTTGCCCCGAAAGTTGGGCGAGGGGATCATAAAGTATGAGGTATGACTGGAACCATCTAATCTAAGCGAATGGGGCCGTCTTCTGATAGTATAAAGATGCTCTGAGGAATTAGGAACCATTTCAAGTTAGACTTTCCTCTCGGAATGTCGATTGTCTAGTGGAAGTCGCAGATGTAACTTTTTCTCGTCACACACCATCTCTGCGGTAAAACCCTGCAGGTAAGATAATCAATTGAGTTTCTATTCGTCATTCGTTCTCATAAATTGAACCAATATTCCTCGGCATTATATCGCAATTATTGAAAGCTTTTTTTTCATAGACTAATAAAAAGTCTATTATCTCACGGATATCTAGAATTTTCTACAGTTCTACTAAAGTTTCTGATTATTTTTACCGAGCTTAGCAGCCCAAGAAGATAGAAAAAGCTATGGACTCAACCGAAGCTGTGTTCGATAAATCTGAGAGCTGCAACTATAAGGAGAAGCCGTTTTCCGCATTGGATCCCCGTAGAGACAAGCTGCTTGATCCACTGTTAAAAAATTGTGATAAGAGTAAACGCCAGCAAGATGAATCACCGAAGAATAGTTCCTCCTGCATCACATCATCGTTGATTAAAATTCTGATTATTTCAAACGCTGTCGCCACTTTGTGCTGCGCTATTTTCACCGCATACGTTATCTTCGTTGATAAAAGGGCTCCAATTTTGATTTTGTCGGAAAATGTATCGGACTTAATTATCATCTCCCCAGAAGAATATCTCTCCAGAAGAATCGAGCCTGTAAAGGAAATTGCGAACTCTGAGTCACTATTTGAAAAGAGAATTAGACGGGATCTCGACGCACAGTCTAAAGACAATTTAGAGGCGGCTGAAACCTTCACAGTACCTTTAAGCCGTGAGAAGGATGTGTCTGATAAAAAATGTAGGAATATACCAGAAGCGTCAAGATTTGATTGTCACCCACAAGCTGGAGTGTCTAAATCGTCTTGCGAGGATCGTGGCTGCTGCTGGAATCCTGTGATGAAGTCTAACAGCGGAGGAAATGATTCTTCAAAACGCGCGCCTTTGAGCGTACCGAATTGTTACTATCCAAAAGATTGGCTCAGCTATGAATTTCTCATATCCGAAAAGAAAGGAAACGACTTTTCAGGAATTTTGGGCCTCAAAGCTAACTCTTATTACAAGAAAGATATTCCCAGAATCAGAATGCAATCTACTAGCTTGAGTGAGTCGATACTACGCGTTAAGGTGAGGCATTCGAGCATATTTTACAACTGATTGAGGGAAAAATCATTTTCTTATAAATCACTGGCGTTAAGTTGTAAAGCAAGCTATATTCACCAAATTTATCTTCCAGATTGATGACCCTGAGAATCCTCGTTACGAACCTCAGTGGCCTGATAAATCAAACTGGGATATTTCACACGCAAAAGATTCATCTCCCAAATACATCTTCGAAACGGATGCCACGAGATCTGGTTTCATGGTGAAACGTGCATCGGATGATACCGTTCTGTAGGTATTTTCGATGCTTTTAATCTATTATACTATTTTTTTTATAGTCTTCATGTTTAATTATTTGAATTATTTACACAGGTTTGATTCTATCGCAAAAGGCGGTTTTACATTCGCTGATCAATTCCTTCAAATCCATTCATCATTACCGTCGCATAATATTTACGGCTTAGGCGAACACCGTACACACTTGAAACTAAACACTAATTGGCAATCCTTGACGATGTTCAACAGAGCTAAAATTCCTGTTGAAGAGGTAAGTCTGCCAGGAATAACTCATATGAATATTTACTTTTTTTTATTAAGAGACGAAAGAGTTAGCTAAATATTTATTGTTTTAGACCAACTTGTATGGTTCTCATCCGTTCTACTATGTAATCGAAGAATCCGGCAACTGCCACGGCGTCTTATTTCTAAACAGTAATGCGATGGGTAAGAGTCTCTAATATTCACTAGGTTTGAGAAAGAAACATACTGACGACACTGATTTATGTTGATTGAATCATTCCAGATGCCATACTGCAACCAGCTCCGGCTATAACGTTCAGAACAATCGGTGGGATCTTCGATATATACTTCTTCATGGGACCAAAGCCTGCTGACGTTTTAAGACAGTATTCAGAAATTGTTGGAAAGCCTTATCTTCCACCTTATTGGGGCCTCGGTTTCCATTTGAGCAAGTACGTGCTTTGGATTTGCATAATTTCAATAACTTTTATCAAACTAGGTGGATTTTAATCTCCAGAATATCGATTAATACTCATTTACCTAAACCTAAATCCACAGATATGGATATCGAACTCTTGCCAAAACCCGAGAAGTTTGGAACCGAACTCGCAACGCTGGGATACCCTATGTAAATAAACTGTTTTAAACTGATCTACACTCTCAATCTACCTCTTAGCTCTTACAGCCTTTTCCTCGGATTCCAGGATGTGCAGTGGAACGACATAGACTATTTGGACCAGAACAACGCCTTTACCCTGAACAAAAATGATTTTAAAGACCTGCCGCAGTTCCTCGACGAGCTTCATTCAGTAATTTGACATGTTCTATACTGATATCTCCCCTTTCCCCACTTTTTAAATCACCTCAATCTTTGATTTGCAATATTTCAGGTCGGTATGCATCATGTTCCGATGATATACGCCGGTGTTACATCCGGAATAGAAGGAGGTACTTATCCGCCATATGACGAAGGAATTAGAGACAATATATTCATAAAAGATGCTGCGACGAATGAACCTTTTGTCGGAAGAGTTGAGGATATAATTCCCACCGTATGGCCTGACTTCACGAATCCAAATACTACAGACTACTACCATCGCATGCTAAGGGACTTGCATAATAAGTTTCCATACGACGGTGCATGGATTGTAAGTATCTAGAATGAATTAGAACGATTTTATTTTCATGGAATTTTTATTCAAGCATCGAATCATCGATGTAATCATTAATCGATGTTTCAAGGATATGAACGAGCCTGTTAATGATAATGACGGTCTAAAAGGTGGCTGTCCACAAAATGACTTGGACTATCCACAATATGTACCGAATGTTGACGGCGGACTACTCGCTACTCAGACTCTGTGCATGAACGCTAAACACCACATGGGACCACATTACAATCTACACAATACTTATGCAATTGAACAAGCATATGCTACCCACCTGTAAGTATCTGTAATGAAAACTTGGATGATTTGGCTACATTTTTTGGAATTGTTGTAGCTTCTGGAATATTGGAAGAGACAATTGATCTATCACTCACATGATTTCTTACATAATATGGATCGGAATGTAAAAGATGAATTCTTTAGATAGTAGCTGATAGAAAAGTGTATAATATATTCTGTTTTTACAGAGCTTTGCCGAAAATTACAAACAAAAGACCTTTTATAATATCAAGAGCAACTTGGGTAGGGCTTGGGCATTATTCAGGACATTTTACAGGGGATGAGTTTTCAACTTGGTAAGTTATTATCACATCTCTGAATTCTTTACATCCTTTCGATGTTGAATTCAGAATATAAATTCGAATTACAATTTGAGGAATGCAGGTACTTTTTAGGACCTGGTACCTCCTTGATCAATACAGTCACTCGATTATTGACATTCACTATACTTTTTTCAAAGGCATGATATGCGAATGAGTATTCCGGTGCTATTGAGCCACAGCTTATTCCAAGTGCCTTTAACGGGTACTGATATCTGTGGCTTTAATGGTGACACAACATTATCTCTGTGCAATCGTTGGGTTCAGCTTGGTGCGTTTTATCCATTCGCTAGGAACCACAATTGCAACGATACGATTGTGAGTGACTTTATAATACCAAGCCTATAATCTAATAATTTCTCTTAATTCTTGAAGTACTTATGAAAAATCTGATTCTATAGGAGCAAGATCCGGTCGCCATGGGAGATTCTATAGTACATTCTGCCAAAAAAGCATTACTGATACGTTATAGATTGTTGCCATACTTGTATACACTATTTCACAAAGCTCATAAGTTTGGTGATACCGTAGCAAGGCCACTGTTCTTAGAGTGAGTACCAAAGCTGATTAATTAAACCTTCGAATTCTTGAAATGAAATTCAATGCGTCCGTTTATTTTCATCAAATATTTTCAACTTTAAAGATTTATCGATGACAAAAATACCTACGCCATAGACACGCATTTCCTATGGGGCAGCTCTCTCTTAATCGTACCTGTACTAGAAGAGGTTCGTTTTTAGTATACTAAGAATCTCCGATCAGTATGCATGTTCTGTTTTAATACTTATAATTGAGTTCCTGATTGCAAAATATGATTACCTCCTATCAGGATAAGCTCGAAGTGACTGCGTACATCCCTCGTGGCATTTGGTACGATTATTATCACAATAATTCCATTGTATCAACCGGAGAACTTATTAAACTCAATGCACCGTTGGATACGATACCACTCTTGATTCGTGGCGGTTCAATATTGCCTGGACAAATTCCTGACGTTACTACAACTCTGAGTAGAAATAATAAATTTGAATTGCTAGTTGCATTAGATGAGGATGGGTTTGCCACCGGTGAACTATATTGGGATGACGGAGAGAGTATAGGTCAGCTAAAATTGATTAAAAATTCTGTGTCCTATTGATAATAATACCTACTTGAAAATCACCTGTAATAATTTTTACAGACTCTGTGGAAAAGCGCAAATTCAAATGGCTTGAATTTACGGTCAAAAATAAAAAGCTTACAGTACGCGAAGTCGAGAAAGGATATTTTAACGATGATATGGTCCTTGGGGAGGTCCACATACTGGGAATTCGTAAAATAGTTTCTCGAGTTACATTGCACAGAAATAATTCAACTAGTTACGAAAATTTCAGTCATCCTGGCCCAGGTTCCGGTTCGGTAAGATGCAAATTATCTTTCAATTCACTACTAAGCGTCCCGAATTAAGATTATGGAATAATCTTGGGTCTTTCAACTCTTCTACTATTGAATGTATGAAACTAATTCGTTTTTACTGATTTCTTGGACTTTCAGTACTTAAATATCCGCAAACTGGACGTGGATCTGAAAGCAGATTTTACGCTGTCTTGGGAGTAGAGGTAAGACAAGCTATGCAAGTTTCCTGTAATTCGTGACTTATTGTAACGCAACTACCTGATATTTATTCTATATTTACAGTCCTGACTATGAAGGAGCCAGTCGCTACTAATTATCCATAACTGATGAACGTAGACTTGACCTAACTGGTGCTTGGCGATGCTAAATCTACCAAGAAATGAACGTGCTGCTGATCTTTGCCCTCAATTAATAGATCAATGAAATGTAAGCCCTCTGGCTAATAATTGAAGACATTATTAATCTACACATTTGTAATACATTATGATTAGATAAAGTAAACCTAGGATATAGTTTATTCGAATATATACACAAATTGTTATTGACTTATATGTAAGAATATGATTTGAACATTATTTTTAAATATCCAATAGTTCAATAAAAAAATACATTAAGGAATTATATCAGCGATGAGAGCCATTCTCGAGTAGTAGCATCAAAGATGATATTATATCTTTCGCTGTGTGAGGAGATCGAACTGTATGTACACAGTTTTGATTATACCTCTGAACAACTCAAAGAATAGTTCAAAGACGTTGAAATCAAGTTCTCTGATGAATTTGAGAAAGGTTTCCTAATCAGCTGTAGAAGACTCCCCACAAGCAATTTGCTTTTCAATAAAATATGAGATACATTCATATGAGAAATGGCATTCTTTTTATTTGACTCACGAGGGTGCTGAATACCCAATCATCTATACTCTGCCATCACTTAAGAGTCATGAATCTTTTATGGGAATGTTAGGTAGTCAAATCAATTGAATAAATGAAATAATAAAGTGAGAGCAAGAAGAAGACTGGATGCCTTTTTATCAAGTAAGGCAATCCGAGTCGGACACCGAACCCTCACTAAAAGATATGCATTATCTCCGAGTCACAGTGGTATTTTCATGCTGATTATTATATCCGTTTAAAGAAGGCATCAGTGTTAGATATCTTGGAGCTTGACGTATGCGTATGTGTGGTAAAGCGATTACTAGCTCATAGTAAGGCAGAATTTGCAGAGGAAGTTGTTCATTATACACTGTGCGTGGTGCTCTATGAGCAGAACAGTTTTATTCTTCGAATTACATGAAAATGCTTCAGCTCTGTGCGATGATTATTGCTATTTTGATCCACGGAGCGACAACGGTTGCATTAGATACGAAAATTCATTTCTGCTTCCTGAAATAAAGCTGGAGACTCCTTTTCATCGAAATAATAAATAGATCGCCGGTTTGTGTGTATCCTCAGAAAATCTTGAGGCATTTTCTATGCTACTTATCCTTATTTCCGACTCAAGAAATTAGAGGACCGACATGGAGTCTGCCGAAGTGTTGATTTATAAATCAAAATGCTTTTACCACGTGGAGAAGAATCTTCCAGAGTTGGTTGCTTATAGATTAAGGACTTCAAGATTTGTTTTAGTCTTGTTTACCATCGCCGCTATCTCACAGATTGTGTTCCCAGTCAATGCGATCCTTAACAGTGACAACATCTCGAATGAAATCAGCGGCGATGTTAATGTCAAGAGAACAGAAGCTTGTTTCGAGTTTGTTGAAGACTATGCTACGAACAATGTTGATCAAAGATTAATGCCTTCCACCAAAGACTGTGATGTTAAATGTGGGATTACTCCTAAGGCATTGAGGTTCGATTGCCACCCAGAAAGCGGAGCTTCGCAGTTGGCTTGTGCGGATCGTGGTTGCTGTTGGGATCCAATAGACATACCAAAATATAAAGGGAAGGGAGTGATGTTAAGAGAACCGTTTTGTTATTATCCAGAAAATTGGCCTGGGTATGAATTCGTCAATCAGACAAGGAGCGGTAACGATTTTTCAGGATTTTTGATACGCAGAGTCAAGTCCTTTTACAATGATGATGTTCCTCTAGTAAAAATGGTGTCTGAGAGCTTCAGTGACTCTATCTTACGTATCCAGGTGAGACAGCAGCTTAATTTAGAAGCTTTATTCTTGTAAGTATGTAGCTTTTGTATAGATTTCGAAGAGTAATAATTTATCATTCAGATATACGATCCTGAGAAACCTCGGTATGAACCTCCGTGGCCTGTGAAATCAAAGTGGAACATTCCACGCACAAGAAACCCGCTTCCTGATTACATTTTTGAACCAGATTCCCGGAGAATTGGCTTTACAATAAAACGTGCATCGGATAATACTACTTTGTAAGCATTGTGCGTTAAGTACAATTATCTTATTCTCTCAAAGTCTGAATTATTAAATTCCATAGATTTGATTCCATTGGAAAAGGAGGTTTCATATTCGCCGATCAGTTCCTTCAAATACATTCTACATTGCCTTCGCATAACATCTATGGATTAGGTGAGCACAGAGCAACGCTCAAGCTGAAGACAGACTGGCAATCATTCACAATGTTCAACAAGGATCAGCCTCCTACAGAGGAGGCAAGTTTAATAGGGTAGAATCTTACTCGAATAACATTAAATAACATTGCAGCATGTTTTTTCAGGCAAATTTGTACAGCTCACATCCGTTTTACTTCGTTATCGAAGAGTCCGGAAATTGTCATGGGGTTTTATTTCTTAACAGCAATGCCATGGGTGAGATTCTTTAAGATTTTATTACACTCCTTTTAAAATCAACATAGATCATTCAATGGACTTTATATAATTTCAGATGTAATATTGCAGCCAGCTCCAGCCATTACATTTAGGTCAATAGGCGGAATCTTTGATATATATTTTTTTATGGGACCAACGCCGGCTGATGTATTGAGACAATATTCAGAGATTGTTGGAAAACCTTTTTTCCCACCCTATTGGGCTCTCGGCTTTCATTTGTGCCAGTGAGTGGTCTAGACTCTTGTATTTATGTAAAGACAACAAACTATGAAAATAGTTCATTCTAGTAGTGATCGAAATTCTTCTGAGCTACAAATATTTGTACAATCATCTCCAACTGTCCTTTTCTATTCTTTTAGACTTGGCTATGGAAGCGTTACCAACATGCGAGAAGTTTGGAATCGAACACGAAACGCCGGGATACCATTCGTAAATATCAATCTTCAAACTCCTACGAAAATCCCACCAATGACATTGAAAAATTTATTGTTTAATGTTCCAGGACACGCAATGGAACGACATTGATTACATGGATAGAAGGAATGATTTTACTTACGACAAAAATAATTTCAAAGATCTGCCCGAGTTTATTCAAGAACTCCATGCAGTGAGTCCATGTATTTCTAAAGTTCAAACTTACTTCCCATTCCCAAACTCCGATATAATCTCAGACTTCGAGTCTTCCAGGTCGGCATGCATTACATCCCAATGATAGACGCTGGTGTTGCTGGTGCAGAAAAGGCGGGAACCTATCCGCCGTATGACGAAGGTTTAAGAGATGATATATTCGTTAAAGATGGAATAACGCATCAACCTTTCATGGGAAAAGTTTGGAACCCAGTGTCTACTGCATGGCCTGACTTCACGCATCCCAAAAGCACAGATTACTATCTTCGTATGTTGCGCAACATGCATGATATGTTTGAGTTTGATGGTTTATGGATTGTGAGTGTTTTATATTGATGGTTCTACGAAATTGAGCCATAGAAAACCTCATCTATGTTAGTAAAGACGAACTATAATGACCTGTTATTCTTTAAAGGACATGAACGAGCCGTCCAATTTCTACAATGGCCATGTTGACGGCTGTACCTACAACAAATACGATAATCCACAATATGTTCCCAATGTTGTCGGTGGCTTACTTGCTTTCAAGACGCTCTGCATGAATGCTAAACACCACTTGGGGCTGCATTACGATCTCCACAATACCTACGGCATTGGGCAAGCAGTTGCTACTAATTTGTAAGTTTTAAATAAACATCGACGAAAGCTAACGTTAACACATTATTTGGAATCTTCTAGACACGCAGGCAGAATATTACATAGTATGATGTGTTTTCTTCGTGAATTCCAGAGCCTTAACTACAATCAGACGTAAAAGACCGTTCATAATATTAAGAGCGTCTTGGGAAGGTTCTGGGCATTATGCAGGCCATTGGACAGGCGACGTCTATTCGTCATGGTATGTTTATTTGTGTCTGCGAATTGTATATCTTTTTAGTATTTATAGTGTGCAAATAGTAAGAAATAGTTTGGAATCTTTTCATACATTGGGAAAATTCACTGGCTTCTTTTTTCAGGCATGATTTGCGAATGAGTATTCCAGAAGTGTTGAGTTATAGCTTTTTCCAAGTGCCGATGGCAGGTGCTGATATATGTGGCTTTGACGGCAACACAACAGTATCTTTGTGCAGTCGGTGGTTTCAACTTGGTGCATTTTATCCATTTTCACGGAATCATAATTCTGATGATACGATCGTAAGGAATTTAATCAAGCTTTTATCTATTAACTATTTGCAATAGAACCCCAAGCCAGATAGAATAATCTTAGGTCTTTTATGCAATTAGTTATTATTTTTTCGGTTTCTTTGAATTGTATTTCCCATTGTATAATACTCTTATATTGGTTCCCTCAAACCTGTCGATATTCTAGTCCTATCAACTATATATTTCACACTTTGCTCTTGGTTCTTACTTTGTAGGTCCAAGATCCAGTGGCCATGGGAGATTTGGTAATAAAGTCTGCTAAAAAAGCACTGATGATCCGTTATAGATTCTTACCGTACTTGTATACACTTTTTTTCAAAGCTCACATGTTTGGTGATACCGTGGCTAGGCCATTATTCTTTGAGTAAGTATCAATCGCTTCACTGAACATTATTCAACCTTCTCAATTTCAATGCATGTAGTTGCCATAAATAATTGATATTTTCTCAGATTTATCAATGACAAGAATACCTATGATATCGACAAGCAATTCTTATGGGGCAGTTCTCTCATGATTATACCTGTTCTTGAAGAGGTATGTTCGTCGCATAATAATTAGTAACTAATTCTCTTTAAACCTATACCTACACTTTATTCATTGAGTCTCAAATTACTTCACTAAAATATTTCATTGCGACAAGTCCTGGAGTAATTGTCGATTTTGTTCTTTTATCCTGTTTCAATCTTTATTATTCAGTTCCTGATGGAGAAATACAAGTATACAAGACTCAAATGTTCAGTTGTAATTATTAATACGAGTATTTATGAGATTGTGAATTATCTGCCATCAGAACAAAGTCGAAGTGAGCGCTTATCTCCCACGTGGTCAGTGGTACAACTTCTATACAAAAGTTTTCTGGTTTTCAATTGGAAAACATTTCACCCTGGATGCTCCATTGGATACAATACCACTGCTGATCAGAGGTGGCACAATTTTACCGGCGCAAACTCCTAACGTCACCACGACTCTGAGCCGTAAAAATAAATTCGAATTACTGGTCGCATTAGATTTTCATGGATTTGCCAGTGGCGAGATGTATTGGGATGATGGCGACAGTTTAGGTGAGTGATCGACTTTACGGTGGTTTAGCAAATAGTTAAATGATAGATCTATTCTGTCAGCTTGGACATAGCGTGAGATAATAGATCATTAGACGTCGGAAACTAGATTAAGAAAAAGCATTTAGCGTTAATAACAATAGGATTTTTCAAAGAAATTACTTACCTCATATGATGGTATGATTTTGATTTTTAGAATTTATCGACAAGAGTATTGTCCTAATAATAAATTGCATCTTTGGGAATCACAAAATTGGCTAAAGCATGAATTTCTTACTTTACAGACTCATATGAAACACAGCAATACAAATGGCTGGCATTTACTGTATCAAATAAAACACTTACGAGCCGTCAAGTCGAGAATGGATATTTCACCGAAGATATGATCCTTGGGAAAGTGAGCGTGATGGGTGTTAATGAAAAAGTTAGTCGTGTCTCCCTGAATGGAAAAGAAATCGATTTCATTTATGATCAAGAAAAGTCGGTAAGATATGTACTAGATTCGTTTCTATGACTAAACGATTGTCTTAACTCCTCATCAAGATGTTTAAGGATTAATGGTTTGAACTAAATCATCAAATCAAATAATAAATTTCTCGAAATTATTTATCCAACTACACACTCATTCTTTAATTTTTTCAGTACTTGAATATCACGGGTCTGGCTGTAGATCTGAAAACAAACTTTTCTCTATCCTGGACAGGTAACTAAACTAAGACAATTTCACATAATAAAATCTTTTTTATTATTTGCTTAAAATTTTTCTAGTATCTGTAAGTTTTTGTATCATAATCATAGTATACACAGTTGACGTGCGTAGACAATCTTACTCAGAAGCCAAAATATTCTGTTTTGATACATCGACATATAGTTTTGTAGTCCAGACTTGACTCAAATAAGTAATATACTCGAATAAATATTATGATTACAATAATTGTTGGACTGGTTTCGAATCCAAGCAGGGATCCAAGATCCAATTCCATCCAAGTAAATTAATACAAGTAAAATAAAAATACGTTGTTTTGGATTAAAAAAGTTTTTAATTTATTAAAACAAGTTTTTTTTGCTAATTATTCTTGTGAGTTATCTATCAAAGGTACAAGATTACCAAGGACAGGATGATAGAGGATGAACAACATGCCTGATCACATCTGACCGAACTTGGCCTTGTTATATATATCTCATTCATAAATACATAATATAACGTAAATATATGTAATAAATAGTACTTAGTTAAATGAACTAACTAATTGATGATTTTAAACATATATAAATGGGTATAACTAATACTATTCTTTTATTACCAATAAATTAATAATTTGGTACCGCATTCATAGTTATACGGTTGCTTTGGCACCAGAAATGAAGGTGAATTAATAAAGATGAATGATTTATCATCAAATAATTACAGCAGACGTTTCAGACTGCGAAATAAATTGAACAAACTCGTTTGCAGTTCAGAACGTTCTATTCATACTGTTTAAAAGATAAAAAAAAAAACAATTATGATGGCTTGAAATGCGTTTAAGCTATTCATCAGTCAAATTTTAATTCTCAACAAAGGTGAAGTGACTCATATGATGTAATAGGCGAATAAGAAGGAAAAAGCCCATTATCATGAATAACACATAACTAATTGAATCGATTTCAATAGAAATAGGCAATTGAACAATGACTTATATATATAGATCATAATATATATTATCACACATTAAAAATGACATTTCTTTTTTTTTTTATTCTTTTTTTAATTACTCGTACATATAATTCCAGTCAATCTTTTTCTAATGAGGTAATAAAACCTCAGGCCATACAGCTCTTTGTTTAAAATTTCTAATGAACCAGCATCAAATTACTTGTTGAGTAGATTTCAATGAGGTCCAATATTGGAAAATTGTATGCATTGTTAATCGTTAAACGATGTTTGTTATAAGATCATCATTCATATCTCTATACTCTCTTTCTCTCACTTTAATCACCATTGCATATATATATATTGTTTGGAAATGATTAACAATCAGAAGCTATGCCAAGCGTGGAATCTTTTTTAGTATTTTTTTAGTATCTTCTTTTTTGTCTGTATAGTTTGATTTATTCGGTGAAGTACGCTTATGTGGGGATACAAACTCGACTTGGTTGCTTCTTATTTTCAGTAAGCTCAAGATAGACGATGACTTGTACACAGACTTATACACAGTATCTAAATAGTGATTTTTAATCTAAATATTATAATAATATATTATTCTTATGTATTAAGTTTCTTTTTATTGTCTGGTCACATTTTCTTAAATGTCTATCTAACCAGTGACATATATATATATATATATACGTCTATATGTTTAATAATCTACCCTTGTAAGGCATATAACAAAATCTTATTACAATGAGTTGCAACAGTTGGGAACTCGGTGATACACATCTACATATATAATATAAGTATAACATTATTAGAATTTTTTTATTTTTTATTATTTAATAAATATGAACTAAAGGTTTTTATTCTCTTTTTTTTTTGGCATTCACTATTTAAACAACAAATAAAAATTTGAACAAATAAATATCTATATAATAATATACCTATGTATGGCAAGCTTCAAATATTCTAAATTATTGTAAAACACTTAATAGTCCGGATCTACTGCAAGATTTAACAATTTATTCCTGCAGCTAGCCAATTGGCTCAAAAACAAAAAAAAAAAAAAAAACCAAGAATCTCGATTTTTTTCAGAGTAAACCGCGTGAAAAGATCAAAACTATCATAGCATGAATTGGATAGAGCCTGGTGACTCTTCTTATATAAAGATATTGATAAAGACGATACAGATAAGATATAACGACACCGAATACGAAAAGAATTGGCTTAGATTCGTTTTTCGGTTTCAGCACCGTTTCGAAAGTAAAATTAAATAAATCTTCTTTTTTCTTTCTTTTTTTCATTGGTAAAATATGGCAAGGACAACGACAAATGGCACTACAAAGAATTACGGGATATCAATGTAAGCTGGTATTATCGTCTATTATTGAAATATTCATATTTTTAAACGACATTATAATTCCAGCTTGCACACGATTTCCTTTTAGCTAACAATTATAAGCCTAATAACTACGATAATTAGATGAATTAAATGATTCTAGGAATTTATTTAACTTGGTAAGGGAGCTTTTTATTCATTGAAGCTCGCTTATTTGGTTTCGTTCATAGCATATCTATTATACACATTTTGGTATAAATTGTGCACTGCAGTTATGTATAACAACGTGCAACATCTATTGGCTGACTGTCAACGTCTCTAGTATCTCTTCAGGTGATTTTTTAAGTTTTTTAAAAGCCTCCCAATGCTCTTTGGGCACTGTCCATTTCAAAAACATGGCCAAATTTTGCTTGAGTATTTCAAACTCATTGCCATCATCCTCACCAGCTGGATCCTTACCAGCGGACAGAAGAGAGTCTTTCAGCACTTCATCTATCAGTCGTTTTCCAAAGCCTAGTTCGTCCAGTCGTTCAGGTTTCGAAATTCTTTTAAACAAGACGGCTAGAAGTAGTCTCATCTTCTCTACAGTCATTATTCGATACTTTGGTACCACAGAGCGTCCTGCACGATTATCGGCTTCGATTTCCATTGGCTCATCGGCAAGATGACATGACTTCTCGTGAGTTTCGAGGTCGTTTTTTATTCTAAAAAATGTGTTGCAATTTTTGCAACAGTAGGGATCATTCCGTCCGTGGACACACTTCATGTGCTTTTTCCAATGTGGTAACTGGGTGAAACCAGCGCTACATTCAGCACATTTGAACGGTCTCTCCCCGGTGTGTCTTCTAGTATGGAGTTTCAAAGCAGTCGAATGGGCAAATGCCTGCCAGCAAACTAAACAGCGAAATGGTCTCTGTCCCGAGTGTGTTCTCTGATGAACGGTCAATTGCGATTTTTGGGCAAATCTTTGGCCGCAAGTTGCGCATCCGTGTGGTCTATCCTGGGCGTGGGTCCTCATATGTTGTGGAAGGTGTCCTTTGAAGGTCTTGTTGCATATCGAGCATAGAAAGGACTTAACATCTTTGTGGAGGCATTCAAGGTGTTTTTTTAGCGCATCTCGCCTAACAAAGGCGCGACCGCAAATCTCACACTTGTGGTCCTTTTGGCCGTTATGACGTTTAATGTGCAGGGCGAGATTCGCAGCGCATGAAAACATGCCAGGGCATATAACGCAACGGTAGGGTTTTGCCTGGGTGTGAGTTCGCCGGTGCTGAGCAAGCTGTCCTCCTCGAGCAAAGCTCTTGTGACAATCTGCGCATTTGTACGGTTTGTATCCGGTGTGTGTCCTGACATGTAGCTTGAGTCTTTCCTTAAGAGGAAATTCTTTGCCACAATCATCGCAGGTGAAACCTGGACCAACGGCGTGCACTACTTTGAAATGTGTCCTAAGACCACCGCTACCCTTAAATCTCGCGCTACACCTTCCGCAATGATGTTTCTTGTCCGATGATTCTTCATCAGAGTTACGCATCTGATTACGTTTGGCCAAGGCTTCCTTCAGTTTGTTACGGTTATCACGACTTGTGTTGTTATTCTTACGTTCCATAACGTAATTAGCCTGAATTATCGCGTCGATTTTTTCCCGGAGACCCTCTTCTTGACTATCAGACGCAGTTTCTCGTTCGATTTGACTTTGTTTTCCTTTCCTTTTGGTCTTCCTGATCTTTATAGCTACGTCCTGATCGCTTCGTATTTTTTTTACTCTCCCATTAGAATTTGATTTTTTTTTACCCTTTGACAAAGTTTCCTGATCGCCTTTTTTCTTATTAACTTTTCTCATTCCTTTAGTGTTCTTATCCTGACGGAATGCATAAATTTCTTCAGAAATATCTCCGTTCTTGTCAACAAGTTCGCTGTTTTTGTCACCATCAACGTCTTGCGAGAGGGAGGAGAGCCTGTTCTGATCATCGGAATTGCGGAGGATGTTGGAACCGTTGTTTTTGCGTAGATTTGATACTTGAAACTCGTTAGAGCTGGCTATAACGGAAAAGTTCTTTCCCTTTTGGTTTTGTTTGATCTTATCCTTCATCTGTTGCACTAGTTTTCTCGTATGGATATACTTTACTCGCTTTTTGAATACCCGGTCCCCCTTTCGTTTAGTAGAACTCTTGCTGATCGTATCGTCGGTGGTTGACGTATCACATTCTTCTTCAGACTGTTCGACACACTCTTCCTCAGACTGTTCGTCACATTCTTCTCCAATATCGTCCGCATTTCCTTCCACCGGGTCTTTGAGTATTCGTGAAAAATCGGCATCGCCTTTATTGCAGAACTCGTTTCTGTTTAGAGAAAAGTGTTTGCTTCCTTCTCGTAAAGCTTTAAAAGCGTCAGCTACGACGTCGTCCTTATCATTATCGTGCTTTGAGATTGCCGATTGTTTAACTGGAAGTAATTCCGTGAGGTGTACTTCCTCCCTCGATTCAGTAGCGCAAAAATTCTCAACCGTTGATCTACGAACGTTCGTCATATCGTTGATAACTCGTCAATATCAAAAGTGCTACGCAATCACAGTATCTAGTCGAGCATTAACGCCCATCTTCTTTTCCCGATTATCCAGCTTTTCATCGATCAATTTCACGTACAACTTCCTTCTCACCATTTCGATAAATTCTAAACCTTTTGCACTGATACTTCAAACTGATGTGTTTCATGTCTCGTCCGGTTCGAGTCCCGAGTCTGCTCGATTTGTTTGATTAAAAAAAATGATAAATGGAAACCATCGATGACAGAGAAAATTGAACAGTTTTGTTTATGTTTGATGAATTCGTTTCGCTGAGTTAGAGAGTGATTGTGAAGCACTTTAAACCGATCGGTTACATCCACGTTCAAGAGAACTCTCTACGACTAGGGTTCTTCGACTAGCACTGAGGTGTTCGAGCAGTCGTCGACACGGTGCTGGAAAATCTGGTTATTATCTTTTATCAACGGCGTTCAAACAGTGGGGCAAAGTGTCGGCGTTATCACATACAGAGCTCTCGTTATCTTATGAAGTAAGTTTTCAGGGGTAAAGAACCACGTTTGTCGTCACTCCTCGCGCCACATTCCTTCGTTTACGTATCACAGCGTTGTAGGATACGTGAAGACCAAAGTGTGTGCGATGATGAAGTATGGAAATTATACTTGAGGCTTGTGTATATCTGCTAAATTATCACAGGTGGTGAACGTGTCCTGCGCGATCATTTGAATCTCCTCAAAATCGTTCGACTTCCAGAAGAGAAGCGATCGCTTTTAAATATCGAATGCACTTTTCCCGCCACACCAGCCCGTACATTGGGGATAAACTCCGCATAGCTTTACAACTGTCTAACGAATTTCATCAACACTGACCACGAGGACTTCTTCGAGAACCCTGACTCCCATGCAGGTCTCCTTCTCAGCTGATGCCAGTTTCCGACCTACCTATTCAGTTCTTCGTCGCGCAAGCGTAAGCGTTCCCAATCAATATCCCCGCTCGTCCTCGGCTGAAAACCTCATGGAGTATACCCCGCGTCCCCTGACCCACGGGTTGATTCTAGACCCGTGACCCGCACCTTCCGTTGCGACGACAACGGCGTCACAAGGAGAGTTTTGTTGATCCGTGTCTCCTCGCAATAAATAGTATATGTGTATGTATAGGAATTAAACCTTGTCTTGACGCTTGACTCTTGACTCTTGACCCTTTTTCTCACCTATCGTTGCCTTTATACACATTGTCTGTAGAATTATTCAACGATTTATTGAAATTCAATGAGCGATGATGATTAGGGTATCCATATATCGATCTCTGGGATCTTCTTACGCATTCGAATTGTTGTGAACGTAAGTTATCTTGGTTCGTAGGTTTTTTTTTCTTTCCTTTTTTCTATTTTTTTTTTTTTTTTCAGTAACGAATCGCAGCTGTAGATCAGATCAGATATGAAATGAATTTTTTTTTTTCTTCTTTCTTTCTTTCTGATAATACTATGTATACACTGTTTATACAAGGGTGTGGGGGAACGATTTGTATATGCTTCGTTTGACTAGATAGCTGCGCGTGGATGTTTCTCTCTCTCTCTCTTTCTTTCTTTCTTTGTTATCAATTACACATGATCTTAAGAAGTTTTTCTATATATAGTATGGTTATCACACGTTATACCTATATGTATAATACTAAAGATTAAGTATACACATAGTATGTATATAAATATACAAAGTTTCAGACTGTTGTATGCAGTAGAGTATCAAGATGTAATTGGGTATCAATGTTAGTATTTTTATTTTTTATTACTATGATAATAATAATAATAATAATTATTATTATTATTATTAATTTTTGTTTTTTTTCTCGTTACTGAAGTCTTGTTATAAAAGAAGAAGAGACAGCCCATCACCACCTGAAAGAAATTATACAATTGCCAAAACCAGTGATGTTAGAAAATCATACGATATATGAAATATGTATACAGACAAGAATATGAAACAACACTGAAATGACTAGATCGATAATATGCATGTATTAATTATGCAAGAGAAAGAATAAAGAGAAAAAAAGAAAAGAAAATTTATATAATATACTCCTGGCTTGTGCTCCCGTTTGGTTCGAGAAAATATTGAGCTCACTCGGTAATCAAGACGACGATATGCTGATTAGAATCGTCGCGTATAGTTTCAGATATTGGTAGTGTGTATACCCTATATGCATATGTAAACGACGTATAATGTGATTCAGAGAAACTATACTATAAAATATATCAATAAATTCAACTGTTTCCTGCTCAAAATAGAAAAAAACAAAAAAGAAATCAAATAATCCATACCCTATCCCCCAAAGCATTAGATATAATATAACACACATATTCTTATCTATAGTTATATTTAATTAAAATTCAAATATACGGAAATGACGCTCATACACATAGCTATTTAGTATATTTTTATAACTAAATGTATTATAAGTCTTGCGGTTCTCCGTTACACGCGAATGACGCGAATATGGAGCAGCCCGAGTCGCGGAGTAATGTCGACCATGATGGATTAACTATTAGCATAGTGACAGTCACGCACTACACGCATACCACACGCGTGGTAAGTATAATATATTACAGTCGAAGGTTCTGCTGCAGAGGCACACGTCTGTGCGTTGAACTTCCCAGTCCTGAGGGGCCGGGATCTCATCGTCGCTCTTTGTTTTTTTAGTTTTAATATTTTTATTTTTTTATGTTATGTGTTTTGATGTTGTTGTTTTTTTTTCTTCTTTCTTTCTTTATATTTAAACCATTTTTTTTTTGTCATTATACTACCCACTACCATATATATTTACCATACCTTACGTGATATACAGTTTTTTTTTTTTTAATTTTATTTTTAATTTTTTTTTTACCGGTAGTATTATACCGTCTGCACGTATATCCAGTATGCACACAAACCCTCCACATAATAAAATGAAAGATAACGAATTTTGACTACCTATTGTATATGTCAGATGCTATTAGTACCGAACACCGGAATATTAAGACCGAATAAACGCTCTAACAAAGATTATATCTATATTTATTACCCTCGCATTTAATGTGAGAATATATTATAAATTTACAAACTTACCTTGGTTAGTTTCGGGTCCGTAAATTGTCCTCGACTCACGAGGCGACCACGGTTAGTTCGCGCTCTGAATCTTGGCCCTAACGCCTCGTCGCCATCTTTGATACGCGCGGAACCAGCCCGCTGACGTCAGGGTACGTACATGGTATCGCGCATATCCAAGCGACGCGACGCGGTTATATTGTGCCATACATACATAGATAGATATATTGGTATTTGTGTATTTGTGGAATAGAACGCGCACAAGCTAGGTTGTAATACCGAAACGCGTACGTTTCGTATGAAATAAAACTGAACGTCACACTATACTCGTATATTATAAATTCAATTTATTGCGATTATTATAATCGTCATAATTATTACAAGATTATAGAAGAAAACCAGATACCATTTACCCTAGTTCTATACTTTCGTATTTATAATTCCTATCTTTTGACTTGTCAGAATTATATGCAAGGAGACTTTAACGCTTAAAATTGGAGTAGCAGGTCTCTTAGATTTGTATAAGGCAGATATGTGTATATAGTTATTCGTAATAACTATATCATTAATATAGACTATAAGTTAAACGCATGTATTGAAAATTTTAGACCGAATTATTCTCTACCTAGTTCACTACTTTCTCGTAATGTTATTTACGGTTCGACGTTTCGTACATACATACATACATACATACATTCATACATGCATACATACATACTAGATACATATCACTATCGCTACGGGTCGATCTTCCGATTGTCAACTGTCAATTGCATATATGCAAATGGTAGCGCGGTTGGCTCGACGATCTTTATCCGACCGAGTAGCCATAGTAAGCTTTAAAAGCGTTTGCTTTTCCTACCCGCGCAGTAGTGCAGCTGCTTGCATAATATGAATCTAAAACGGTCGACGACTGGATCAGATTTGTATACATGTTAGAAATACGAAATTCAAACAATCGAATTCAACAAAATCTTCGAATTCGAGTTAATTTTATTTTCTTCGCTTTGTTACTACATCGGTGTAATAAATTAATCGAAAAATTCGATTAAATGTATGTAATATTTAATGAAAAATACATATCTATAAATGTACACCTATAAAAATAAATTTCAAATTCTCTAAGAGAGTTAAGTAGCTTCTCAAGCTTGCCGTCCGATGTCACGATAGTATATCACCGCTGTTTAGTGCTGCTGCGAACGTTCGTCGTTCGAACTTTATTGTAGATGTCAGTCCGAAGGGGGGACGACGACAGTCGCACAGATGTGGCCAGTGAAGCAAGCAAGCAAGTAGCACGTTGTTTTCTCTCTATAATTTTTGGCCGCGCTGTCACTGGTTATTCTGTTAGTAGTTGTACACCGTGTTCGTGGTGAAAGCGTTGGTGGTGCGGTGTATTCTAAAATAATACTAGAACTAGTGTGTCTGTACTACGTAGATTTATCAATATCACACCGTGATAAACAATTGCGCGAATAGAAAAAATAAAAATAACAAAGAAAAAAAATAAAAAAAAGAACGACGGGGAAAAAAAAAATAAAAAAATAAAAAACCACACGTAATTACATACCACAATCATTATCACAACTACAAGAAAGCCCGCGAGAGCTCCTATCTGAAGATAACGTTCATCTCTGTCGGTGAGTTGTTTTTCTTTTTTTTTTTTTAATCTGTTATTTTTTTCTTCTATATTTCACTGTTCAGTATCTGTACTCTATGGGTTAGTCTCTCTCTATGTTCTATTTACCATCAAATCTTCACCATCTTCAACTTCGTTACTAAAACACAACTGCCTGATGTTTTTGGCACGCGTCTATTCGACTATTATCGACAGTGTAACCTTATTTTTGAAACACTTCGAAGTATTCATGTCTTAGGATATGTCAGAGGAATTGGTAAGTAAGTACATGTGAACAGTGAAGCTCCATTTATGCTTTCACGTTTAGGTCTTGGGTTCAGGTATATTCCTAAGTAACATATACGAACGTTGTGACTAAATTTGGCGACTTAAGACTTTTTGCCACTTATCAATAAGATCAGATCAGATCTTACTTTGTTTCGTTATTCCAAAGTGATAATAATCTGAACAGCCTAAGAAGAACGAGAAGGTGTTTGATTATGCTTCTGCAGTTCGTGACGCAGGTTTATGGTAATGAGAATGTCTATAATTGCTAATCTGTATATGGATCGATATCTGGAGTCGACCAAACCGCATCATTATTACCATTGAGTAATCCGAAGGATCTTTTATGGGGACAGGAAAATATCACTTAGTTAGTGATTGAATTTTTTTTCTTTTTTCACTTATACTCGCATTAGAAAACGTATATACAGATTGACCATGGCAATTATCACGGTACCAGATCGGATTTATTATTGCAAATAAACGCATCATATAGTGGAGAGAGAGAGAGAGAGAGAGAGAGGCAAGAGAAGAAAGAGGCGGTGCATATACACTGCGGTAACAAACCTCGAGGCAAACTGGCTACGTATCCTCTTTTTCTTCTAAGTTTCTCTGTCTCTTCCTCTGCCACAATCTATACATATATCTATATATCTATATACACATACGTACCATGCTGAAGCTTCACCGCAGTCTAATTCGAATATGGAGATGTTGAGAGAACGATGAAAGAAGAAGAGGTGCTTAATAACGACATGTTAAACCCATACATCATTATAGTTAGCCACATACACTCGGTCGCTCATTACCTACCTGATATTTGTCCTAAAGGACTTTGGTAGAAGTAAGATACGCGACTCTAGCCAAGAAGCAGTTGATTTAAATTGCAAAAGTCTGGTTCCTGTGGAGTTTTTTTTCTTTCTTGATAACTCATTTCTACAAACTCTAAACTCTGGACTTACTTCCGGTAAACTACATTGGAGTTCACGTCACATCTAATCATCTTCAGTTTTTATTGTGAAGTAAAGAGATACTAGATATTTCGGCACTATTTGTCAGCAACAACACGCACGCGTCGTGATGATACTGTTGACTCATTGACAATTAGTGGTCTCATGGCCTGGTACACCGGGACTCCTAAGTTCTCGTGAACCCTTGCAGTGTGTTTGCGAGTTGTGGCGAAGAACTGACTGCGGCAATCGCGAGTTACTTTCATAGTACAATTTGTGTAACGAGTGTTCGACATCGTTTGTTGCCTCAAGATAAATTCTTGACATGTATATATATATATATATATAAATGTACCCATGTATGTATCTAGGTATCATTCTACCGAATAGTCGTCACTATATTACTAACGCCTTGTAATTATTATGTCAGAGTTAGGACGTACACATAACGTTCTCGTCGTCTTTATTATTTCGCAATTCTTATGTAGGCAAAAACAAGAAGGCTGTGATTAACTTACACTTTTATACAGGTGTTCATTTATATTTTTTATAATTATTTATCACTCATATAGACGTGATTTCGCTCTAACTTTTTTGATAAACACCGAAATCACGTCGAATGGATAAAATTGGTTGAAAAATGGTTGGCGTAAAAAAAGATTTGTTAACTGGACCGTCTCTGCAGGCGGATGGAACGGGTCGTAGTGCCTAAGTGGTAGGCAATTTACTTGATATTCGACTTTAATAATTTCCGAGTTACGGCCGCATTCTCCGTCTTTCTCTTTTGCCTTTTGCCTTTTTTTTTTTCCATCCGCCTCTTCGCGGCCAAGTCCCGGCTTATAAATGGTGGCTATCATTTTCAAGATTACCATCTTTGTCAGGGATTACTTGTACCCATAGATCTTCATGGGCGATAAGTAGTTGCCGGTTTATATAGCCATGCGAAACGTTAAATTTCCCCAAACCATTTCCTGCTGTAAATTTTACCTCTGAAATCGACTTAGTCGTTTGACTTTTCAGCTGCAGACCATCACCTGGATTAACATCGTTGACTATAAAAATGATTCAACGGTGAATAATCACTTTGCGATAATCAGATTATTTTTTTTTTTTCCCCCCTTAGTCTCGAGTTACCTATTTCAGTCTAAAGAAAATCAAGGAACAGGTAGCATCCTGAACATCCATCGCAAGCCGCATTAACTCCTGCGGTTTAAAATCACTATCCGTAGATTCTGGGTTCCACTAATCACGTTTAATGATTGGCCCTTAGCGGGCAGTCATCTCGGCACAAACACGGTCTCGCCCCAATTGAAGCGTCTAGTCCGAGGCGCGGGTAGACCCTCTTGCTAAGTCGGAGCACATGTATACGTCCCTTAACGTTGTGCACACCGAGATAAGTATCATTTACGTCCAGTGGTACTTTAAGAAAGATTCGAAAGTTTGGTCAATTCGAATTTCGCATCGATTCTAAATCTGATAAAATGCCAAAAAGCTGACCAGTTAATCAACTAATATTGGCAAGAAAATGATTAAACTTTATCTGTCTCTTCTCTCTACAGCTTAGACTCTTTATCATAGAGTCTAGGCTAGGCTAATCCGGTTGGATGGCTACGGAGAGCAGCGAACTGGACACGTGTGGATGTGTCCATGATGCATGTATGTGAAGGGAGGGGGAAGGCAAAAGGCTCTCATACATCGCCTCAGGAGATACACCTAGAGTACACTATACTTCTTTGGTCTGTTGAGTTTACTGACATTGTCAGTGTAGCAAACTCGACATACATATAGATACTTGCATCACATATAAGTATGTGTGTGTGTGTGTGTATATAGAGTTGGTATACAACGTTGAAACGACGTTGGTCAGGGTGGCTGTACTGACTGGCAATCTGTAGCCATGGCAACTGGGCACCTCCTCCCTGGTGCTCGAGGTTCCCATAAATCACAAACTCGGCCAGAAACTCGAGCAAACTCTGTATGCATATACATAGACCCAGAAATCTAGATACGTCAGGAGTTTAGGAGCCAGTAGCCAGTAGTCGGACCAACTGACTAGCGCACAACTAATTGCTCTCTATGTATGTATGTGCATACCGGGTGCTTGGAATTAGCCAAAAGTATAACGAGGCACTAGATTCGTCGTGAAATGATCAACAATGTTCACATGCTGAGGCGAAAAACTGTTCAAAACCGAAGAGATTTCAACGGACGATGTTAAGGTGTTAGGTTTTCATTCATAGACCCACAACGTTATGAATGTTCTACACTTAGATTGAGGAAAAATCCTGTTAAAGTGGTTAAAACTGGTGAACAATGATTCCTATGAGAATTGATGATGTGATCGATGAGGCATCTACGACCAGAAAAGTCAGACGACTGTTATACAGCGGACAGGTCAGTTCCTCGTGTTAAAGGAGTCTAGATTTGGTACCAGACTAGCTATGAAAGAGTACCGTAACCTCTGTAGCAGAGGTTTGTATATTATAAGAAGAAAATTGCCGTTAAGTCGGTCGCGCGGTACGGCGTGATCGGAGATCCCGAACTTTGCATCACGGGCGAAGGTCAGACCACGATGTAAAATTAACGAGGGCCAGTTATACGGTGGTATAAGATTATGCTCTGCCCTATTCCATAGATTCATATATATCTAGGACAGGGTTTCTCAAATTTTGTTTTAATCCCACACAGCTTGGGGTGGAGGAGGAGGGAGGGCAATAATATGATTAATTAAGTATGATGATCAAACGGTTCGCCAATCTTCTAGAAAGTCAGGAAACTGCCATTTTGTGTCATTCAAGTACCTGGAAAACTCCTATCGCCTTTCACGTCAACAACTTAAGTAACTATGTAAACCTCTGTGATGTAAATAAAATAAATGTCTGAAAAAAAAAAAAAAAAAAACGCCTAGAAAACCTTTACCACCGTAACGCGCTGTATTTATCGCGCATTGGATTAGTTTTTTAATTTCCAATAACTAAATCGGGTTTTAACTCGTACCGCGATTGCCTGCGGCCGCAAGGAACTACCGAACGTTTTAGTGGTGTACCGTGTCGACCTGAACGACACAGTTCAGGTCTAACCGACGACGATAAAAAAAAAAAAAAAAAACCCAAGCTAAACTCCCACGGGCCGACCACTGACCACTGGAATTATCCGATTATTAAGGATCCGGGTTCGCCTCAGGCAATGTCACGCGACGTTCTAGATATTACTTACTGATCTTCAACTCGTATAAAAAGTTGTATCATCCATTTCTACTATAAAAGCTTGTTATTCGTTGCGCCTGCAAGACCGCAACTTGCATTACACCGATGCGTAACTTTTAGCCGCAATCGCCTATCCTCAGGCGTTTTTCAAACAGTTAATAAGCATTGAAATTGCGCGAAGATGAGTAGATTTTCAATTTTTTTTCCACTACCTGCATACTTTCGATAATTGATATGAGGCGAATTATGAAAAGGACACAAACCTGATGCCCGAGAGACAGAAAAATCTCGAAATAAAATTTAATCATCTTTGTGCTTTGTATACCAAGAGCCAGGGTGGTATTGAAATATAGAATTTATCTCATTTTAATGAGCAAAAGTATGATCGATCGACTTGATACCATTGATCGAAAAGTTTTATTTCATTTTTGGTAAGAGTAGGAAGACGTTGATCTGATTCAATTGCCCATATACCTATGTATCAATGATGTATGTGTGTATAAATGTGTGTTGGGATTCGGTATTCTGGTTCTGAGTCACGATTTAAGAGACGCGGGCGCCGAAGGGGTTGGTGGAGGGGAGAAGGGGGTTACACAACATCTCGTACTAGGTTAATAATTATTGTTGGTATGGCTGCAATGAGAGTCACTGTACCTTGTACCGGTTGTTCCACTCTATGGAATGTGGATGCTGCGGGCTCTCGCAGTCGCCGAACGTGTGTGCAGGTGGGTTTGCCCGAAGTAGAAGGCAGATATATCCCTTACGCGACGCGTTCTAGGTACATACATACATTCATACATACCTTCATACGACAATGCGGTATTGAAGTAGTCGAAAGTACTCAAGAACTTCTCATATATATATATATATATATATCTATACACATTATGTGCATTTAGAAAGCATTGTTTCGATTTGCTGCAGCTCATAGTTGTGCAATATTGCCACTTTATGCAACTTGTATGCAACTATCACATGTGATCGTATTGCTTCTTCAGGGTTGATGAAACCTGCAGGGCTTAATTGTATATATTTTGGGTTCACTAGTTCAATGGAGATTCCAACAATCGTTTAATCAGCTTTCGTCCCTTTCACTTACTCACTCTCTCTTTCTCTCTCTCTACTTTCTCAAGCAAGAGATTTCATAGGGATGAATTCTACGTAATATGATGTGTTGGGTTTCATTGAGTGATCTTCCACAGATCAAACTAATAGATTTTTCTTATAGTATTTAATATCCTTAAACGATTTCATGGGATTTCAACGAGATGCGAATGATTTGAAAAAAAAATTCCTAAAATTACTATCAGCGGCTCGTCATTCACATTGATTGATATTATCGTAGGAATTGGTTTTCTGTAACATAAGAGGAAAAATTCTGGCTATGATTGATTGTGCGAATTTGAAAAATCGTATAGAGTTTTCGATCATACGAACAGCGATTACTTCGACTAATAAAAAATCGGTTGTTCTGTTAATTAAATAAATGCGACAGGTAAAAAAAAAGAAGTGAATCTGCATACTGATGACAATCGTATGAAACTCAGTCACGTCAAGTATATATCGCATAGATATATATATACGTATAGGTAGTATAATAAACAGAAAGATTCTGACGTAAATTTCAATGAAAAGTTGGATTGTTATTGGCGGTTGGGATTTTTTAATGTGAATAAAAAACAATCGACGGAAGTAATGTTATAAATATTTAAGCGATTCGGAGTAGTACCTACTCGCCATTCGCCACTGTATGCAAATTATCTGTTTACCATAAAACACCCGTTTGATATAAACCATGGCAACTGTAAACTGCAGGTGTTCTTATTTTGCGATCGGTAAAATAAATGAGTATGGATAAGAGGTTTTAAGCTAAAATATCCAGAGATAATAATATATTCTGTAATTTGTGTAAATTTGAATTTTAATATTCATTCACATCCCTAATAAATACGAATAGTTTATTAAATGCTTTTCGTTGTGAACGTTATTACACGTATAAAATTTTTATCCATTTTTATCCATTTTTATCCATTTTTTTTTTCTGTTTTTTCAGGAGACACGAAATGAAAGAAGCGTCTTTACCCGAGATGACGCCCGGAGAACGTAATTCGAACTAAGAATTTCGAAATAAAATTACAGGTGAGTCGTCTTATCCTAATTCTATTCTTAATTTCCAGGAATAAACCATATGCGATTTTTGAATATCGAGCGATAAACGGAGAAGCAAATCTCTTTTGAAAAATTTGATTAATTTCGTTGTACTCAAATTTTCGAGAACCATTTATGCACTAAAAAAAAAAAAACGTAACATCTCATCCGATTTGATCCTGGGGTAGTTTCGGTCTGTGATTCATGCTGACGAAAACCCCGGAAAGGAACTAGAATATTAAAACCAAGAAACGGTACACACCGCGGTGGGTAATATAATCAACGAACAATAATGCTCTTTATTCCCTATCAAAGGACAATCAACAATAATGCCTTTATCCATCGAATGCAGTCGGCCTTTGATAGAACTCCTCTTTTCCTCGCGTCTTTTTCTTCTTCTTCTTTTCCTTCTCCTTCGTCTTCGTCTTCTTTTGCTTACATACATTCCGCGAGTCGAATGAACTGAAATATACTTGCAGTAGACACGTGAGAAATGATCGATATAATTATCGTCTACAGGGGAGAAGATCGGGGCAAGATGGTATAGCTAAAGAAAAATGATAAAATACCCCTGTGATTCTCACTTTTATTCAAATATCTTATATAAAGAGTTTCGCGATATTTCTTCGACACAGAATCGTGGAAAATATATTAAAAAATGGATATACAAAGCGTTGAAGAAGTTTTGGTATATGGGTGCGTATATATCCCTTTCACATCCTCGTCTCGTCTTGTCTTGTCTCGTCTCGTCTCGTCTCGTCTCGTCTCCTCGACGTGAAGATCTTCGTGACTGTAATCGCAGTAAAATTACACCAGACGGACGTACGGACTCGAGGGGCGGGAAACACGCGGAAATCCAGTTGATACGTAACCATTACCCTAATTATTGCCCTATCAAATCCTGAGCCAAAGGTAGACGGCTTTTGTATAACTTATACCTATGTATGTTGAAGGTGTACGTGATAAGTTTTTACCAAAGCGACTGCCTAGACGCAATTGTGTTGACCATTTTTTCATTCATTTTTAATATTTTTCCCACCCACTAAAAAAAAAAAAAAAGTGAAGAAAATCAAGTATAACGTAAAATGTGAGGGATTTTTTTTTTAAATTAATTTAAATTTTTGACAAATTGGTGAAATTTTTTGAAAAAAAAACAATCTTCGAAGTTGGATGAAATTTTAACAAAGTCAAAAAACCATTTTCAGTCAAATCTGCAAAAACTATGAAAAGAATACCTGGAGGCTAAAATCCTGGAATAAGTTTTATGAAATTCTTAAGAATTTCGCGTTGAGTTCCAATCGATTTTGTGAAAGTGATAAGAAATACGTAGAATTCCAAAGAACTTTGATCAAAATCGTCGAATCATTATACGAAATGTAGAAATAAGAATTTATAGAAAGATTTTCGAAATTGAATCGAACATATAATTCGCTAACGAAATTCTACCCAAAATTCTTCTTTTTTTTACAATTTTATGAAAATTTTCTTCAGAATTTTTTGGCAATTACTTTTATCCAATTTAACTTAGATTCTACATCATTTCTGTCTTCCTGTCTGTCTGTCTGTCTGTTAGAAATTTACTGTAACTCCCCCGATGCATGTGTATAGATTTTTTGCTTATACTCATTCGAGAACGCAAGTGGCTATATATTTGGTAGTTTCGGTGTCCCTTATCAATCGGTTGAGGCTATAATAAAGCCCATTTTTTTTCTCTGCTTTCGTTTTTCCCGTTTTTTCGTTTTCTTTTTTTTTTTGACTTGCCGGAACCTATCGTAACACTCTTCGAGATATTTATCTCCTCGTCTGACCGCGCGGTGGGTGAATAGGTACAAAAAAAAAAAAATGGTCCATTTTATGCCCTGGCTTATGACTATGACGAACACCGGTATACGTATGTATTACCGTAATTTATAGAAATCTATGGGCTAACCCGACCACTACGTCGAGAGAAGTGAGAAGTGAGAAGTGAGAAAGTAAGAAGTGAGAAACAAGAATTGAGAATTGAGATTCTAAGATTTATCGAAACTCGTTACCACGGCGTTAGATAGCTCCGGCATGATACCTCGGTCATAAATTATAAAAACCATATATTTAAAATACTAAACAGTACACCGGGTGTCTTGCTAGAATTTACAGCAAAATTTCAATTCAAAAAAACCGGAAAACTTTCACCGAAATAAAATTTCAAAGTTTTACAAGTCCCGAATTTGATTTGTAAATTTTTTTTTGCATATTTGAAGGAAAAAAAGCTCGGCGTACACCTCTGGAAGTAAAATCCAAAGAAATTTTCATCGATATTGATATTCGTGGAAACATTTCATAGAGAAGTAAGTAAAAACGCCTGGGATCCAGTCGTCCTCCTCATATGAAGCGTTTCCACGAATATCCCCGGTATATTACTGTATCTTTTTTAATAGATCTTTTCGAGTGCATTTTCAATCGGTTGTGGCGTTGAACAATCTATATATGCACGTAGTTAAATATCTATCTGTTACGTATATTTACATACATATGTACATAACGCTTGTCCAGTTATTATAATCTCTTAAACACGTCGACTGCTCTTTTCCTTATCACTCTGTTCTAAATACGGTGATTTATCTCTCTATACTCCTCGCATTTGTAATTTACGTTATATATCGCTTTGGGACAAGAATTTTTATCGCTATTATTATATTTTTTATTGTTATTGTAATTATCTGATGATAATTACCAAACTATCAAACCAACACACGAAATGGTCGAAAATGTATAATTGAAGTATTCAATAATCTCCACCCCCCTCAAATCAGCACAAATCGCACTGCATCAAACAGTTCACGCAGTGATTAAATTTTGAATCGAGTAATTTTTGTCGAACGATAAAAAGTCATTTGGTTACCTAATTTAATCAAGCTATTTTTTTTTTCCTTCTTCTTCTTCTTCTTCTTCTTCTTCGTATATCAAGTCGATGATAATCATGCATATGAGCTTTTGGTTAAATAGTAGTTAACGTATACCGAGCGGTTGATATAGAGTTGAAAATTTATTCCCACGACGTAGGTATAATTAATACGTTATACTCGTTCAAATTGCACGTCTGAAGGATCACGTACTCGTTCTTGGTTACAAAATTACTAACTTCAAAAATCTATTGTTCAAGATTGCCGAGTCCGAGTTTTTGTCGTGACGATGTCGTTTTGCCATTTTAGTATTTATACCGCATACAGGGTGACCCAGAACCCACAGGCCACCTTGAATGGGCGTATTCCCTATCAAATTCTAAGACTAAAATTCCTATACGAAAACTCTCTAAGGCCAACTGTTCTCGAGTTATTGAAAATCGCAATTGACCTATCAGAGCGTTTCTCTATGACCGTAACTATGGAACGAAATGACCTGGACCGCTAAAACTATGGAGCGATTGACCTAGACGGCCCATAACTATGGAACGAATGACCCGGACGGCTAAAACTATGAAGCGGTTGACGTGAACGGCCAAAAACTATGGAGCGGACAACCTGGACCGCTGAAACTATGAAGCAGTTGACTAGAAAGACGCTCTGATTGGTCAATCGCGATTTCTGATAACTCGAGAACCGTTAGCCTCAGAGAGTTTTCGTAAAGAAACTTTCGTCTCAGAATTCGATAAGGAATATGCCCATTCAATGTGGCCCGTGGGTTCTGGGTCACCCTGTATACACGGTGCGGAAAAAGTCAGTTATGGGGTAGGAAAATGAGAAAACTTTATTATCAAACGTATTCGTATTGATGAAAAAAAAATGGCGAAAAAAATTCAGATCAGGCTATATATTATATACCCTGATGTTTGATATAGAATAAATCGAACTGGGGTTAAAAATTCGAATTTTCAGACCGGTTAGAAGAGATTGTATCGCTAGGCGTGGTATACAACTCTGCCTTCTCTTTAGCTACGGTACGATCCTTCAACCTCTTTGCTAAGGTAAGATCCCATCGATTTATCCGAAGATGAGATCTTTCTGCTACAATCCTTATACCGATTAAACCTCACCTCACCGCATCATCTCATCTCATTTTCTGGCTAGAAACACTGACACACACACACACACAAACACACGAATTAAATATCTTGGCTTCGTTTCAAGTTGCAAGTCTCTATTCATATAATTGAAAAATTGAATTGTACAAACACCTGAAACTGAAAATAATAAGAAGACGAAGAAGAGATGAGAGAAAATCAAGTTGTGTACTATGAACGGAAATGGTAATCGATTATATACACCCGGTATGTCGTTGTTGTTGCTGGTAAGTGTGTGTATATACACATAATATATCGAAAGAGAGAGAGAGAGAGAGACAGAAGGGGTAAAAAATGTAGATAAAAAAATGAGAAAAAAAAAAAAAGAATAAACCACACTGATTCTAAACGCAACCAAACAAGTTATTTTCTTCACGAGGTTCCTATCTGATAAATCGAGAGCTAAAGATCCATTGGATCCTCGTCGATTTAGCTCCACCTTAAAGACTCTTGTACAACTCATCGACCAATCGACTTGTCAGTTGATAAGAAGTATACCATAATTATTCTGATTTGTTAATGAGCAAGGCGACGAAGCTCTAGGCTTTACACACTTTCTCAGTACGTTCAAGTGTGTCTACCTACCGCCGGCTAGGATTTTATATTTTCATTATAGGATTTAGTGAAATCATGATCTCACAGTGTTTAAGACAAGGGGTTGTTTAATTTTGACAAAAATCTTTCGATCGGTATTTTTAACAGTCCATAAAAAGAAGAAAACAATTGCGAATATTTTATAGAAAAGTGAATGGCCAAAGTTACGTTTTCAAAGTTCAAAGTTTTCAATTTTGGAAAACTGTGTCCCTTGACGCTAAGGTTCTCAGTGTTGAACAAACGGATTAAGAAAAAACCTGACCGATTTTGCTGAATCTTCACGTTTCAAGGTACCCAAAAAAAGTACATTTATATTTCAGTCATTATTGTCTAGTGAATAGAAACTAAAAAGATTTATAAAAATGAGACAACAATTTAGAAAATACTTATTTCACATCAAGTTCCTTCTTACTTTTCTCTGCATCAGAAAGTTCAAA
The DNA here is from genome assembly GCA_914767705.2 of Tenthredo notha. Lineage (NCBI taxonomy): Eukaryota > Metazoa > Arthropoda > Insecta > Hymenoptera > Tenthredinidae > Tenthredo > Tenthredo notha. The sequence continues at coordinate 5,779,994 of OU611916.1, forward strand.
TTTTTTCATATTTTCTCAACCATCCCCCAAAGTTATTGGTGATAACGGACGATCGATTATTATGCTTTAAAAATGGATTAAGAATCTACTGCACTATTAATATGGGTGTAGGTAATATAACTGCAGGATAGTGCAGTGTTAGTATTTATGCTCGTATAACGTTTTGTAAATCCGATAAAAAAATTATATACTTCACGTGTTTTGGTCGTGCTAGAATGTGCATTTATACTGTGATGACGATCCGAGAGTATAAAGTGTGCAATGTATGTGCATAAAGCTTTCATCTCTATGCTTGTAGACACTGAAATACTGATTACAGTTCTATATGCATCGTAGTCTTGGGCAAAGTCAACACTGGAAAGTTGAACATTTTGAGAATTATGGAATCTAAATATCGCGCTTATTAAATGAGCAAACTGCATAGTATTCTGAAAATACTGTAGATACCCTATAGCTGGGTTTTAGAGCTTTTGAGTTATTTTGGGTTTAACAAGCTAGATATAGATTTTAGATTATAGTGATGACCGAATTATCGTCTCTCCATCTTCCCTCTTCCTTTTTTTGTTAGTTCGAAAAAAAAAAACAACAAAAAACAGAAAGAAAAATGTTCTAATCTCTTTACGAGACGTATATTATGTCGATTAGTTCTAAGATCTACTAGAAGAATACCTCTTGGGTGTAAAATGAACATTTGTCATGCTTAATTAATTTTAATACCACAAAATGGCTGCCAATCTCAATCCTAAATTTTTTTTTTCTTTTCATATTTTTCATAAAACATTTGTTTTTTATTTCCTAAACAACGACTTGATCTCTTCTAGATTAAAGTTACACGTTTGTATATATAAGGATGGCTTAACTTGAGTGTTTGACTTAACGTTAGCCTTCGCTTCGACGATAAACTGAACAAAAAAAAAAAAATGACGAGCAAAAAAATTTTTTAAAAAAACTTAAAAAACGAGAATATGAGAGAGGCACTGTTTTGGTGACAACGAAGAGGTCGATATTACTATCAGGGGGGTAAAATCTGACGGGTATTACAATGGTGTGAGAGAAGAGAAAGAGAAAGAGGAGGAGGAGGAGGAGAAGCTGGAGCTGGAAGATTGAGAGATCAAAGAATGGGAGTCTGTCTATTGTGGTTTGTATTGTGTCTCGTTTTCTTTACCGTTTGTAGACGGGACCGTGGTGTCAGCTCGTCATTAAAATGAGAATACAATCTGCAGTTCGTTTTTATTTTTATTTTTTATTTCGAAGCCGGTGTCACACCCATAGAATAAGTTGATCTTAAAGCTATAACTGCTGCTTAACCATATCTGTAAAACACCCAACACCAGACTCTCAATGATAAACGAGTTGGTTTTTACACATCAATCGAAGATCTCTATTATGACCCGTGTTACATTTTCTCATCCTATATCTATTCCTATTTTTATACTCGAAAAACATATCTCCTGATCCTTAACATTTATCTCATATTGTCACCGTGAAATAGCCTTCGTTGCTATATATACAGGGTGACCCAGAACCCACGGGCCACCTTGAATGGGCATATTCCCTGTCGAATTCTAAGACTAAAATTCCTATACGAAAACTCTCTAAGGCCAACTGTTCTCGAGTTATTGAAAATCGCAATTGACCTAACAGAGCGTTTCTCTATGACCGTAACTATGGAGCGAATGACCTGGACCGCTAAAACTATGGACCGATTGACCTAGACGGCCCATAACTATGGAACGAATGACCCGGACGGCTAAAACTATGAAGCGGTTGACGTGAACGGCCAAAAACTATGGAGCGGACAACCTGGACCGCCGAAACTATGAAGCAGTTGACTAGAAAGACGCTCTGATTGGTCAATTGCGATTTCTGATAACTCGAGAACCGTTGGCCTCAGAGAGTTTTCGTAAAGGAACTTTCGTCTCAGAATTCGACAAGGAATATGCCCATTCAATGTGGCTCGTGGGTTCTGGGTCAGCCTGTATATTTCTCGACGAAATTTTAGCCCACAGGTTTAAATAAAATATTGCAAATTTATTTTATTTCAGGATGGTGTTGGTGGTGAACGGAGTCCTGCAGGAGGAGGCTCCGACGGATAGTAGGTCCTTGTATGCTGCTCATCCAATTTATAGGGAAACAGCTGCCCAGCTGCAAAGTATGCCAGCTAAATTGGTCGGTCCTGTTGGACTACTTTACGTTCTTCAGAGAGAAATGGCAGCCACATTTCCACACGATAGTGAGTTCATTTGATGGTTTTTTATTTATTTTTATTTTTATTTATTAAAAACACAAGTTTTTACTCCAAATTTTTTTAAGGGTTTGTTTCGAAAAATTGAAATGTACCATTCTAGGATTTATTCAGCACCTTGTTGTCACCCTTCAAGAATGAATATTGAATAAGCTGATTAGAAAGAAAAATAAAATGGGCTGAGGTCCTGAATTTTTAGATCTTTAGACTCTTTTCTTCCTTTAATTTATGGGAAAAATTATTCATAGAAACTTGAAATCGATTTATTAATGTCTAGAGTTTTACCAAAAGAACTCGTAGATAATTTCTACAACTCGAATAATTAAACATCAAATTTAGCGAGTTTTTGAACCTTGTTCAATATTTTTGATGGACATTTTTTCTCAAATCTATTAATTTAACGAACGACGAGTACCCAGATAACATTCGATAGAACGTCGTTACAGAACAACAGACGATTGAGTCATGAGGGAAAATACTCATTGATATTATTTTCATTCATTATCTTCCTTTGCTGAAAAAAGTCTAAATACATTTCTAGGATCACGTAGATCCAGGTCCAATAATAAAAAAAAAAAAAAAAAACGGGACTTTTTAAATCAGTTTTCTTGATCCGTTCGATGCTGTAATGAAAATTTAATCAAACATTTTCATTTGAGTCGCGATCTGTGACATCGATATTGCGAGAAAATCTAATGTGACTTGAAAGGATTTCAAATTTCAACCTTTTTGGTCATTTCTCCGTAAATGTATGAATTGGCAGCAGATTTATTAACCGGTTTTATGCTACTTTAATTTTTTCAGAAAACGTGAGTATCCTGGGCTCGGACGATATGACATCCTGTATCATCGTCGTGGTGAGACATTCGGGTGAGTAGATTTGAAATTTTCAAAACAAATGTCTGAATGTCTGAATGTCCGAATTAAATGCACAAGAAAATTCTCTGAATTGTTGATAAAGATTAGCCGCAATCTTGCATCAAACCGTATGTGACTGACGTATGTACTACGATACATGTTTACATATATACGTTGATCCATCCTGAAACGCGTATAACTGGTAACGGTATTAAAATAACAAATCGAACACAACTGATTGCGCATGACGGAATTTTTCTTTTTTCTTTTTATTTTTCTTTTTCTTTATCACTCTTCTTATCTCGCTGGACTGGACTCCGATAAATTATAGATGAGAATAAGAGGAGAGACCGCAGAATCAACACAGGGGCAATTCTTCTACCCATTTAATAAATGCTGAGAGTCTCTCCCTTTCGACTTTAGTCTCTCCCTTCCGATTTGAGTCTCTCCCATCTGGTTTTAGTCTCTCCCATCCGATTTGAGTCTCTCCCTGCCGATTTGAGTCTCTCCCTCTCGATTTGAGTCTCTTCCATCCGGTTTTAGTCTCTCCCATCCGATTTGAGTCTCTCCCTGCTGATTTGAGTCTCTCCCTCTCGATTTGAGTCTCTTCCATCCGGTTTTAGTCTCTCGCATCCGATTTGAGTCTCTCCCTTCCGCTTTGAGTCTCTTTCATTCGGTTTTAGTCTCTCCCATCTAGTTTTAGTCTCTCCCATCCGATTTGAGTCTCTCCCTTCCGATTTGAGTCTCTTCCTTCCGATTTTAGTCTCTCCCTTCCGATTTGAGTCTCTCCCTTCCGATTTGAGTCTCTCCTTTTCATTCGAAGATTAAATTAAAGGGCGGAATTTCCCGAGTCGATTTATCGATCGAAATACGTGATCGGTTTTTCGGATACTCAAATTCGAAGATTATACATATGTAAAAAAAAAAATGTGCCATTATCACTACGTGAAAATTTCGAAAATACATTATTTTCGGTTTCAGGATCTGGTGCTGTTGCACTCGCACATCTAGACGGTACAGGGACTGAGGATGCTGCTGCAGCGATGGTCCAAAGGGTGACCGAGCTTGCTCAAGGATTCCCTGAGGGTCGTATGGAACTGCAATTAGTCGGTGGTTATTGTGACCCTAGAAATTGTGCTGAGGAACTATTCTTCAACATTCTGTGTGAGTTTTAAGCAATTTTCATATTATTTTTTTTGCTCTACCTGCTTCTTACCTCGCGATGATTTATATCATTTTTCGCTATTTTCATTGATATCAATCACCACTTTTATATGTATGCTACCACGATACAAATTCGATATCCATCACTCGCTGATGTTTTATGAAATTTCTAAAATCATGGAAATTCGATGAAGTCCTGATAAGTTTCGAATTTTTTCAAAATTTTATCAAAGTCTTGTGAAAACATTATCTAAGATGATACATTGCGGAATCATCCTAATCTTAGAAAGCTTATAAGAAATTCTTAAAAATCTTCTAAGATCTTTCATCCTCGATTAAAATCAGTCAAAGATTGTCTTTGCTGTACTACAACATGAAGTTCTTTGTTTTGATCACAGGTGCCTTTCACAAACAACCCATTGAAATTGATCTAACGCTCTGCTGCGTTGGTGAACTCAACACTACAGTTAGAGGTGGAATCCACTGGCCTCTAATCTATGGAATCGGTGTTCACGTGAAAACAGGGGAGATATTCCCAGCCAGTTTTCCAGACAAGGGTCCAGACCAGCCTCTGAGAAATGCAAGACAACTTACCGGAGGCCAACAGGTATCAATATCTGAGAATTTCAACATCAGCTTAGTGTTTTCTTGGTTTATATCATGAATTATCTTCTTATATTTGATATTTGAAAAAATCTATAGGTGCTCGACATTTACGATTGTACACTAGGCCTCCTAAGGATTGGACCATTCAATTATGACCCGCTAAGAGGAGTTGACCTCTGGTTAGCCCAATCGGATCAATTCATTCTTCAGCATCTTTCGACGGCCCCTGAAGTTGAACCGGCTCATTTTGTGTCTCAGGTAAGCTAAATCTTTTTTTTTTTTGTATTGGACTGAATATTATATGAATAGTTTGAATAAAGTGTTTAATTTGTGTTTTTTTTTTCATCAACAGATACGAGCCACCTTGAAGTATATTCAGGATAATCAATTTCCGGCTGTTACAGTCTTCAGAGACAACAGACCTCATTATTATCGTCGGGATGAAGCTACTGGAATTTGGCAACCGATGCGATATTAAAAATCAAATCTTAGAACACCTTAGAGATCGACGCCTTTGACGCAAGGGTTTATAAGCGATACTTGTTCTTATTTGCTTGGGTGAACCTATTGATGGTAATCTTCTAAAATCTGAGCAATTAACGAGGAAGAAGAAGATGTCGGAAGAAATGAACTGATTGCGTTATGCCTTTTAGAAAGAAAGAAAGAAAGAAAGAAAGAAAGAAGGAAATGAGAGAGATGAAGAGGGAGAGACAGGGAGAGAATAGAATAGAATAGAGAGAAAGAGAGAGAGAGAAAGAGTAGATGTAAGAGATATACAACTGGTGCAGTAAAGTTATATAATAATATTGGAAATTTGTAAAAGAAGAAGAATAAGAATAAGAAGAAGAAGAAGAATAAGAAGAGTATTGAAGAAAGAAAGGAAGACAAAATATATACATATATATATATATATTTCAAGTTATAATATAGCCATGTTGTTGAATAAAGTCGTTGAATCTTTTATATTTAGATAAATGAAACGAATTAAAATGAATTGAAATTGACTTAAATAATAACTTAAATAAAATGGTAAGTTGTTGATTATTATTTTTTTCTTCTAATGATAATAATTGATGCAGGATAAACGCACTATATAAATCATTGATATGCCATGTGAACAAAGAACTGTTGTAAATAATTTTTAAGCCCATGATATATATATCTCAACGCTACTACGATATTGTTAGATTTTAACAGCGTGCCATCCGTGAACACCTTGAATCAAGAGAAATCAAAAGGGCAAGGTGTGTGTGTGTGTGTGTTTTTTTTTCTTTTTTTTGTTTCTTTGTTTTTCTGTTCTTTTGATTATTATCAGAGCTCGGAAATATCCTTATATACAGTAAAATATTCATTCAGCTTTATCAAATATCGTTATCCTGATTATTATTTTTTTTTTTTCATATATAGAATGTAGTACCTTAGGGTTTTGGGGTGTTCTGAAAGCAATCATTACTGACTTTTCCCATCTTTCATCCCTCAAATCTCTTGTTTTTTTCCTTTTTTTTTTTTGAAGTCGTCGGACTTTTAAATACGAAAACGATGATACGTATAAACATAGTACTATATAGTATATAATATATATACTATATGCCTAATTATACGTATAATAAATGAGTTTATTATGTATATTTAGTTTATATTAGCTGCAGGATAGTGCTGTGAATATAATTCTTTTATATGCGTCCAATAGCTTTAGGGCTCGGCATATACCTATATATTATTATATTACATAACGATATGATTCTACGAATTGTAACTATAAATCTATAACGCGATTATTAATAATAATAATTATTATTATTATTATAATAACGATATTAATAGAAAAAAAAAAAATCAGTAAGGACAAACAGCCTTCATATACGTTTTCATATACATACATATATATTACATAATATATCAGCTTGAATTACTATAAACTATTTTATAAAACTGACTTAATGATAGCGATAGATAAACGATATATATTAGGTATAACTAAATTTAAGAAAAAATGAAAAGATAAGAAAAGAAGAGAAGAACAAACAGCAAAACTATTAAACTGATAAAATTATAATAAAATCATTGCGTTTTTATACAATTATTATCATAAATAATTAAATAAATAAATGGGAATGAAGTATAATATAAGATATATGTATGTATATATTATATATATACTATATATACTATATATATATTTTATTATAATGATTGTGCAAAGGAATTAAATACGGTGGTGAAAAGATTTTTATTTGCGAGATTGGAGTCTTATTAATTATATAATTAGAAGATAATTTAGAAAATTAATTCCGATGTAAATAGTACTACGTATATCGGTATCAAACAATATACTATAGTATAATATGCATATTTAGCCGATAATTATTATAATATACATACTATACTATATATTTTTTCTCTAACCAACATTTTTTCTTATTTTTTTTATTTCTTTCAACACTAAACGCAAAAGCGATGTAATATTATTAATAATAATAATAATAATAATAATAATTCTATATATTAGGTATACATTATTTGGTGATATATATTTATAATATAGCAAGTGAATAAAGAAGAAAAAACAAAAAGAAAATGAACAAAAAAACCACCTAGAAAATTGACTAAATTTTGTTTTTACTATTTTTATTTTTATTTATTACACTGCACCTTTTATTTCGCAACTAAATTCTATTATTATATTACCAAGATTGAATCAACGTACATATTTCTCTCGAGAGAAGAGAACAAAAAAAAAAAAACGGGGGAAAAGAATTGACTGATTTTCTTCCCTCTTATTTTTAAATTCAATTATCTATATCCGATCTTCGCGGTTCAACGATTCGAATTTCGTCTAAGAAAGGGGGATTCCCCTAACGCCTGTGAAATGACTTACCGTTATACACAAATGCGAGCGGGGTGGCCTGTAATAAGAAAAAAATTTTTTTAAAAAGTTTACAGTGAATTCGAATCGAGATGTTCAGTAGCCGGGAAGCTACATGACAACCAAGTGAAATGCGGATTAATAACTTCGATTTCTTTTTGTTTTTACCTCTGGTAAAATTATTATTAAGCCCTTTTTCAGAGCTGGTTAACCCAACGGCTACCAATACCTATGTCTGTTATCTCAGCCACCCAGCTATATACCTATATACATTTATACAGTCGATCAGGAATAAACTGTTTGTCGGTTAGAGCCGTCGAGCTTGCGTGACACATGTGCATGGCTAGGGAGCAACTGATAACACCGTAAAAGCTACTTGCTACAAATTGACTAGTTCTTTAGTCTCTCGGAAATATTTTCCGTAACAAAAACTAGCTATAAAGCTATTAGTCTTTATATACAAACAAGGGATGATTTTTTTTTTTTTCAAATATACAAATTGAACAACGAAGTAAATTGACAGTTATTAATTAATTTTTGAAAATTTAGTTATTCAACAATTAATTAGATAATGTAATAGTCAAAATTAACAAAAGGCTGTAATTAAACGGATTTAAAATCGTGAAAAACTCATTTCTCATAGGGAGGGTTGCAGGACGATTATTTTAAAAGAAACAGAGCGAAGGAGTTAGAATTAATTTAAAACCATTCTATACTTATTTACTGTAACAAATGTTAATCACAACTGTATACAATGCGGGATAAACAAAAATTAGGAATAAAAGGGTGACGATGTATTTTATTTCAGAATTTAAACGATAATGAATTGTAATTGAAAACGTGTTTTCTTGTTTTTTTTTCTTCAATAATTGTACTAATAAGGGAGGGTGGGGCAAAATGGACCACTGAAAAACGAGAAAAATGATTGATTGATTAAATAACTAGAGTATGAATATAAACTTCTGTTACCCCGAGGGGTCCGTTTTGCCCCAGCCTTTCCCCTACTATAAAATTATGTATGGAGTTTATTAAAACCGGATATACGTCATACTGAGGGTAATTAAAATTACCTGATATTGCCCGAGGGGCAATAAGAAATCTCAATAAAGTATAAGGGATGCTGACTAAGCACAATAATTAACATAATTAAACATGCCAAGAATTGAGGAAATGGGACAGTGAAGAAAACAGAATAAAGTATTTAGCCTTGATGGTATAAAACGGCATGGGTTTTGGGGTCTGGTTACCGGGGCTAGCTTAACGTTCTTATGCAAAATAAATAAGTTGAAAACTTTGAATGCAAGCTAGCTGCAGAATCTCAAGGGGATATATTCCAAGCTAGAGTTTCAAAATGTCTATTTTCTTTTATTTTCTGTCTGGTAAGAAGCTTCGTGAAATCCTCTCTGTATCTTTGAAGTCGTTTTCTGAAAAAAGTTCATTCTCAACGATTGTACGGTATAAAGGTTTGAATATAAAAAAAAAAAAGGACAAAAAAATTGAACCACTTGTTCAGAATCCACGTTTTTCTGCCTCCAGTCTTGAAGAAGAAAAAAAAAAAAAAAACAACACTTGTTCCATTTACCGAAATCCAATAAATTCGTATCCATGATATTTATCAGGCTTATATTTTTTTTGTTTGAAAAATAAAAATGAGAAAGAGAAAAAGGAAAAAAAAACTCTGTTGCAGAAAACAAATATCAGTGTCTGAGCAATTACAGTTTCGAAAGTACACATAGGGCAGACAAACATTCATACAGATCAATATACAATTTTTTTCCTGTCTTTATCCGTTTTGTTTAACAAACCCCAGCTACCCCATGCAGTAAACATGGAATAGTATGGAATTCGTGATTCTGTATTCGACTGATATAACCAACAGTTGAAAAAGAGCACTGGACCGGATAGGAATAAAATTTGATAAAAATCCATGCAATAGTTTTGACGATAAACGGGGTGGATGCCCTATGTGAACTAAGGGTTGATATAGTCAGCCAAGGAACTGACTGAGTTATGGAATTTAGGTAAAGACGAAGATATCGAGTTTCAGCAGAAATCCCCTGATCATTTGACCCAAATAAATTTTGATTAAAATATCGGGTTGTATAGAACTAAACACAAGCAACTGACGTATACCGGAAGTTGGGATTCATCTCTTATAGTTACCAGCTAGCTGCAGTGGCTCAAGAATTGACGAAGGTTGTCGGGGGGTGCTCATCAGATTAGTTTAGCGGTTGAGCCATAGCGGTGATGGAGGGTGAAAATAGAGAAGAAAATATATATAGAGGGTGTGGAGGAGGAGGTTGCTCCTTGTGGGAAACCCCTCAGCGATCAGAGGTCTCTTGGGAAACGAACTCGTGTCGTGTAGCGGTTCGTGCAATCCATGGTATACTTATATGTCTAGATCTCTCTGCTTGAGGATTACTCTTGTTAGAGAGGGTCTTAGATTTCTTGAAAATTTGATATCGATACTCGATATCGATGAGATAATAAACGGCGTCTTTGAAAATGGGTAATGTCATTCTTGAAGATCCGTTGGCTCGTACTCTAGAACGTGATATCGGAAACTTGTCATTATACGAGGGTAAAGATCACGATGATTATGATGATTTTTGGTTGACAAAGTAGAATTTAAGATATACTATCGAAGCAACAGCTTTTTATCGTATGATTGATTGTCTCTTGGAGCAAACGAATGAGAGAATACTTCGAAGGATCGATCGAGTGTTAAATAAAAGTAAAAACGAAAGTTTCATCCCTTAAAAAACTTGTCTCTTTGAGATCCCTCACCCCGAGGATATGCAAATATTTCTTAGATACTTAACGAACTTATTTCGCGCCCTCATATAATTGAGTGAATAAAAAGTTATACTTTTACTTTTACTTTTCGGACGGTTACTTATAATACTTTTAAATTGAATAGCTGCTAGGGGTTGTAGCAACCCTGCTCCAGGCTGAAGAAACAAAACAACTAATGTTAGAATAGATACTATTATAATATTGTATCTAGGTAAAGGTAGGAGAAAACGCTAGGGGATTTATAAACTCGAGAGGATTCACCCTTCTGGTAACGAGATGTGGGGCGAGGGGGTTGCTGCCTCTAGTCAGTAGTAATCCGACTCGTTAGTTGATGACCCTACTTTCATTTTCGATTTTGCTTTTCAAGTACCCATTCATTTTTTCTTTTTTTTCAAGATCATTTATTCAGACAGGGTTTTAGGTGGATTCGATTGAACTGGCATCCCCTCTTCTCAGCTCTCTTATTCAGAAACCACAATCGAAGATTAATTAAACTTGCGCGTACAGCAGCGCATCTCGCATCTCGGATTTCGGATTTCGCGAATCGAGGTATTAATTAACTTTCGGGTTGTCTTGGGCAGCAGACTGAAGTCTAGTCTTCTACAACCCCTAAAGATTTATTGGGTCATGCGAATTGATCAAAGTCCGACTACCAGAGGGTCTTTTTGCTAGTGACATCGGTTAAAGGGAGGTTTAGTATGGGGTATAATAAATCGCTCAATGTAGAGTTAAAACCATTATGTAGTCATGGTTTTGCGGATCGTTTAATCCCATGAGAAGCCAATGCTCGCAATATCGTCTTCGATATTTGTTACAAACATTATTATTATCATTATTTTTATTTTTTTCTTCAAGACTTAGAAAACTTTACACAACTATGGGATTATTAAGATTATTGTTATTTAGCCGAGAAACAGCCTAGGCACTATAATTACATTCTATTGTAGGTGAAGTTGTATATATATATATAGGGGTTGCGTGAGTGCCGTCAGGACGCTTTTCAGAATGACGTAGGCAGTATAAGGATCGTCCGGATGAACACGAAGACGAAGGGCAAGGAAGCGTTAGCGTTAGCAAGGAGATACCAGGGCGAGATGGTGCTAGACACTTTACTATTAAAGGAACAATGGTTCTACTCTTGGCGACATAGCGATAGAATATGATAACACGAAAGCTAATGCCAGTCCTTGCACTCTCACAGCCCCTACAGCTGGTAGCTCAATAGATCTAGTTCTCTCCAAAATCCTATATTAGCTGGATTATTACGAGTGAGTGACACTTTTGCAACCCCGTTTGTATACTGTAAAGCTTAGTAGAGTAAGTAAGGTACTTTTCACAAAATATATGGGTAGTTATGTATCATCTGAAACACTTATCCAAATTTATAGAAATCGCATTTTTTATCGTATTGGTATTTTTAATTAGAATATTTTTTGACTTTTTTTCAGACATGACTCGTTATCTTATATAATTCAAAAATTTATTCAACTCGTCTGTATATATATATATATATAGAGTTGAGGCTTTTACCCTTTGTCTAGATTCTAGAAGATAATCAAATTTCAGATCTCAGAGTTCGTTATTACTTTTTAATTGACATAATATGTTTCGGTTATTACAGCGACCAGACATCTTCAGATCTCCAGATAAATTGCAATCGATTAATTACATGTCTGCCTAATTGTATCTCGGCATGAAAATCTTATCATATTTTTGACTACCTCACACGATTAGGTATTGTACGAAATAAATATAAAAAAAAAATACTTTAGTTTGCTTCGCGTGCGTAAAACCCCAAATTTTCAAACCGTATGAAGTAAAATTTTTGCTTTCTTCTTTTTTTTTTTTTATGTAGATTGTGAAATGCTGTAGAAATAAGGTAAGGTAGTCATAAGTAGCACAAGATTGTCATGCCGAGGGGCAATTAGATGGACATGTAATTAATTGATGGCAATTTCTTTGGAGATTTGAAGATGTCTGGTCGTGGTAATAACCGAAACATATTATATCAATTAAAAAGTAATAACGAACACTGATAATGAGAACTCAAATTTAATTATCTAGATGAATTGTGGAACGAAAAAATCTTTCAGATAAAAATACGAAGATGATAAATGAGTTTTTTGAATCCAGATGAGATACGAAAATTGACTCAGATGAGACGGAAATATTTATTATATTTATATTCTTTCTGAAATGTAGTTGAGATAAAATATTATTTCGAAAATGAGCGAGATGCAGGCTTAGAGAAAAAATCATATCGTCGTATAAGAAACTGATTACAGAATTTTATAGGTATTTTCACGCTTGTCCGATCGTGAAAGTGGTCCACCTCTTTTCTCTTGGAAGTATCCCTAACAGTATGGGGTAAAATCAGCGAACCGTAATCGTCAAGGTTCCACGAAAATACCGTAATAGTATAGCGAAGAATTTAACGTGCGTCTTTTTTGGACACGTGACTAATACCAGAGAAACCTTTCGATACAACCCTTACTAACAAACCAGGACCAGGACCAGGACCAGGACACGAGCGTGTGAGGTCAAATATAACGTAATCACAATTTCCACGTGTGGATACATACACAAAAATCCCATTATCCCAATACATTAAGGACTTCTACTATGCCACGTTGAGATTACATTTTTATATCTTATATGTTTGCGAATGGATTACGAAACGATGAATCGTTTGTTAAGACGATTTGGCTTTGAATCAGTTTTTTTTTATTATTCATTATTTATTTATTTGCCCAATACCGTTTCGACGTATCGTAAATAATTCAACTGTGATACGAATTGCATTGCAAGTAGTGCGTCTAAGAATTACTTGATATTTCACGATTATCACGTTGAAGAGGATGCTATAGTTCGTTTTTTAGTTCGGGTTAGTTCGAAATCAAAAATTCAAAAACGTTTCTTTTTCTCGTTCGTACCGTATAACTCCTAATTCAAGGCCATTTATAAGAGGTAGTAGGACAACGGCACTAGACATCCGTCGCGGTCAAAGAGGGTTGAACTCCCCTAGCTAAGCCGAACCGTTGCGTTGCGTTGCGTTGCGTCGCGTTGCGTTGTGTCGCGTCGCCTGGTTGCCTGGGGGTTGCGGGAAGGCAAACCCCCCTTTCCCCCTCGTAGATTATTACCAAGGCGATAAAGTGATTGTACCTACGATCCCGCGCGGCAAAATAGCCCGACCACGAGTGCTTTCTCTACTAATAACCGAAGCCTAGCTGTGTAAGTGGTTAAGTACGTACCAACCCTACCCCAAACTTACATATATGTATATACTTATATATATGTATGTATGTATGTATGTATTATGTATACGGTATAAAGGTATAGGTGTAGGTAGAAATAAATTATTCGATATAATAATAATTTGAATATTTTGTTTAACAATGTGATTTTCAAAAAATTCGTTATATTGAATTATAACATGTAATTATAACATAAGGACCGGGGCAATATGGAGCCACCCTTAAGACTGTAAGAAATAAAAGAAAGAAAGAGAAAAAAAATAAGGAAAAAATAAAAAAGATTGGAAGAAACCCCTGACAGGGTGTAATATAAATAAAATATATTTATTTTTCCAGTGGCTAGTTTTGCCCCGGTTTATCCTTTATCTTTAAACAATTCTACGTATACGATTTGTACTGTGTATATAGGGTATAAATTTGAAAATATAAATAAATGGATACCCCCTGGGTACAATTATTCATTTGTTTATTTTTTTATTTTTTTTATTCTCATCCTTATTTCTTTACCAATGAAACAATAGAAAATACAGAATTTTAATGATGCTCTTGCTTGCCAGAGGGTAAAGGGCGAAGGTAATACCATAGCTACTACGAAGGAGAAGAAGAAGAAGAAGAAAAAAAAACTAAAAAAAAAAAAAATCTTAACCAGAAATAAAGAACGAGGGAATGATTTTGTTTACCATTAATTTTTGTTTTCTGTTGTTTTTTTTTTTTTTAAATCTTTCTTTTCTTCTTTCGATACATTTTCGTATACAGGGTGATTCAGAATTCTTGACGAATCTCTATGAGATGGAAATATTTTTTGGGGAAAAATAGCTGAGGAACTTTCAATCTTAATTTTTGACGAGGGTTAATCTCCCTTAATGAATTCGTGACGAATTTTGAATCACCCTGTATATAATAACTAGAGTATTTCATATTTTCTTGTCAAATATGTATTATGTGTTGTATTTACCCTGAAGATATTATACTACATATATATACATATATGTAAGAGATTTCGAGGTCGAAACGTACGTTGTGGGTGTTTGCGTACAGAATACGTCGACTATAGGTGCTTTTTGGAATTGTCGTTGCTAAAAGTGACATATGGGTAGTACACACACAGGGAAGTAAATAAAAGAGATGATGACGAAAAGGAAGAATAAGAGAAAAAAAGAAAAAAAAAATCGAGATAATTTTCGAGGCGACTTCTCAACCGACAATATTTTCTTTCAACCTTTTAACTCAAGGTGCGCAGAATCTCTAGCGCGCGTGTCCTATCAACGATATCAGCAACCCCGAACTCTGAACGTGAACGTCGGGACGCTCAGTACCGCCCCGAACACGCGCCGCGACGCGAACGCGCCGGTGTGCTTCTTATCGATAGGAAGAGGAAACCTATACTGAATTCTAGTTATTTATACACAACTTAATTAAGGTAAGACAAATTTTCTAAGCAATTGGTTTGTTCTTTTGTTTTTTTGTTTTTTTTTTTCCAAAAATATCCCCAGTTTTATCATTTATTACAATTCAGATTCATAATCGGACTCAACTTATACTCAACTTTTTTTTACATGCTTTTAAGTTAGTCAAAAACATGTCAAAAAATGTACGAAAAGTAATCGAAACATGTTACAATATTCAAAAATTAATTTCATGGGATTTTGGAGAGATGCTGAAACGTTTTGAAGTCGTACGATGACTCGAAAACGTGCGGTTAAAATGAGCTCGAACATGGCCAGCATTAAATAATCAGATCTTAAAGACATGTTGATATTATTTTCTGCACGCTATTATAGCACGTGTCAAAAATTAGCTGAAAGATACTCAAACATGTTTAATTTATTCGAAAAAACTCGATATAACTCACGCGCGAAAATTAGCTAAAACATGTTTTTGATCGAGCTCGAACATGACACGTAACATTATCAAAAAAATTCCACAAACGCGTGCTTATATATGAGCCGCATAAACACCCTAGCTGAAAATGAGCTGAAACATTTATAGATATTGAAAAGTTGTATTAAACATTTTTCAAAATCTACTAAAATGAGCTCAAGCTGTTAAAATAGAAGATATTAAAGTGAGCTCGAACCTGCGAATATCAATTTTAACGACTACGATATGGAAAAAGCCGAGAGATGTTGGATTTGTCTGCTTGAAACTATAGAACAGATCTTGAAATGAGTTAAATTACGGTGAAACATGTGCCGATTGCCAAAATTATCTGATAAAATAATGGAAAAAAAAACATGGCATTAATTTTACGGGGGTTCTTAGAGGTAAAACAAACGAGCTTTAAAAAATGTTCTGAAAATATAAGAAAATTATTTGAAAAAAACATGGCTAAAAGATGACATGTTGAAATAACTTTAAGTCGGAGAGAATGACTAAGGGCTGAACTTTTAATCCTTGTTAGTGGTGTATTATGGGATCGGTTTATGTATATTAACGGTTTTTTTTTATTAAAACGGAGAATTTTTGGCTCGTTTTGATGAGGCAGGATTCAGGATTCAGGTATTTTATAGGGAAAAAATAAGTTGGATTCAGGATAAAACGAGGTATTGGTTCAGGGTGCGAAAATATTTGAAGTTTTATCTCATTAAGCACACATCAATACTCTGATCCTCTTTTTTATGGGAACCTACTTCACATTGAAATTCAACATTTTGTAAATCGGCGGTAAAAAATTGTAAAAAAAAAGGAAATGAAAAACGTTATTTTTCTACAATTACTTTTTTTAAATAGTATAAAAAGTTTTACGTATAAATAGGTATATATGGTATAGGAGTAGTACTATGAGATCGTTCGTAGTATCATTGCGCTACAAACCTATTACCGGCAGTTACGTATAACCCCGAAGGGGTTGTATGGGGTAGGAAATTGCTCGCCTAACAAACATCAGCCAGTAATTAAGACTGGCACCAAAATACTCTCTATAGTTAATTCCGATTCAAATTCTCAATTCTTTTATAGTATACCAATACATACGCGTTATACGTGATGCCCCGAAAACGTTCAGTATTTTTTTATTTTTTTTACCAAATTTGAAATGCTTCCATTATCACAATACCCGGAATTCTTGTTAATCGACCAAACAGAATTATTGTTAAATATTTCGAATGTAGGTGACCCAAAAAAAAAACAATCGTGGCGAACAAATTTTCTTTCAATGCATTCGATTCCTTTTTTGTTTTTTTTTTGTTTTATTTTAAAATTCTTTTCAATTCTACGTGATTTGGTTTATAAACCCTGATATATTATTTGAGTCTTATTTTATTCACCGATGTGTACAAACCTATAATAGCTATTCAAAAGCAACAAAAAACAAAAAAAAAAAAAAAACAATTCATCATTAAGGTGAGAGATTGGTTTGATACAGCAATAAATCATATACCATAACATATTTTCATCAGATAAGTTTTCCATACAACGTTGGATATACTATCATATAGGTATATATATATATAGATATATGATGTGTTGGGAAGAGGGAAGAGAAGGGATGCTCGTTAATATTAAATTACCACTGCGCAGATATATCTACATATACACACAGATAGGTATTTCTATACTATAGATGTAAAATACGTATGTATCACCCATACATTTTCAAATAGTTTCGTCCAAGCAATTTTCTCGCCCTAATACTGACGAGGGATTAATGACTAACAGTTTAAAACTGAACTATAGCCAACTATTTTCAACGAGTTTCTGTTATGGTTGGATCTGAATCTGGTTTAAACTACTAGTTGCGTGACTCTGAAATCCATTTTTAAAACCAAAGAAATAGTACAGAATGGTAACACAGAATTAAATGTAAAAAAATAGTTTCATTATCGAATGTGAAATTGCGCAAGATTTATACGTATTAATATTACAATTCAATAATGCCAATAGTAAATTATTTGATCGACAATTTATCCTAAGATTATTTGGATAATGATACGAAAACATGCTGGGATTAGCTGAAACATGGAAAAGTGAGCTCGAATGTGGCTTGAAATGATCTTAATCATACTGAAATAATCTGAAAAACGTTACAGGATTCTCAAAAATAATTCAGAACATGCTAAAATGAATTTCAGTAGGCTGAAACATGTTGAAGTTGTACAAAAAATTACGGAAAAAGTGAGCTAAAACATGCTGGAATAAGTTCTAAAGAACTGAAACATGCATCGAAACATTTTTAAATCATGTGTCCAAATGAGCTAGGTATACAAAAGTGAGCTAGAACATGTGTACAAAAATGATGTACCATTTGCTAAAAATAATTTACAGCATGCTGAAACGAGTTTAAGTTAACTGAATTATGTAAAAATGTATTAAAGCCAGATTAAAGCCGGTGAGATGTGTTCCCAGATGAGCTAGAACGTATAAAAAATGAGCTTTTATAAGTCGAATGATGATTGAAGATGTTGAAGTAATATGAAAAGTGGTATTTGTTTGTTTAACGATATGTAGGATATCTACTATATAATTGTTAATTTGATCGTAACAATTTTAGTCACCATAATAAATGGTTAATCGTAGCTACTAAGTACGCGGCGTTTGAATATCGAGCATCGTTTCTACCCGTCCGGGATTCGGGGGGGTGGGGGGTGGTGATGCTTAATCTAGGATTACAAACGGTGCTAAAAGCGGTTTTAACAATCGGAGGTAGGCCGCGACTTTGGGGAAAACTGAGGTTCTCAACCCTTCGGACCGCGGGCTTTACCCAATTACGTATCCCTCTTCGTTGTATAGCCACTTACACACGCATTTGATAATATATACCGTGAGTATTCGATGAAACGTTACATAGGGAAGTGGAAAACGCCTGTATACAGGAAATTCAAAAGTCAAACGATTAGGTTTAATAGCAAACAAAACCTAATCCCTTGATATTAGAGCTGTCCATATACAGGCGTCCTATGAAACGTTTCCACGAACAACCCCAGCATGTGACTATAAACCAGTCGCGTAAATTCGATCAATCAAATCACCGTACGAGAGGCAATTATCAGGACTTATCTGATCGCTTGTTGTACCCAAATATAATACGATACGAGTATATCACGTACATGTATTACGTTTAAATATGCTACGTTTTACCCCTATCGGATAATATCTTATGCCCTCGTGCCAGGAACAGGGATAGGGACACGGGCTAACCTTATACCGTGAATAATGCATGATATTTGAATGTAACACTCCACGCTTTAGACAATTTCACTAAACACTATATATACATATATACGAGGTATGGGGAGATGGATAAACAACATGGAATGAACATTCGTGATTAAGGAATGACGAAAGGTGGTTTTAATTACATTTAAGTCTTCATCTGTTTTAGTACCAGGCATTGCCTTTTTTTGGAGACTTAATTATCTCAGACAATTATAGAAAGGGTTACTTAAGAGATGACTATTTACCGAAAATTTAGTGAGTAATGTAAAGAGGGTTGCGCCTACGAAGTAATCTCTTTTCGCTCTAGTTATCAACGATTTTAGTTGATTTAAATACAAATGTTATGTGGGCCATACCACCATACTATACTTATTCAAAAATATTTAAGATACGAATATTCGGTAAGAAAAATTAAAAGAAAAAGAATAACAGAGTGGAATGAGCTCATCCCCTGAGCTGAAGAGACTCTTAAAAACCGTTGAGCTGTCTGAAAAAAACAAAATGAGTTAAAAATGAATAGAAAATAATAACAAGAAAGAAGAACAATTAAATGAAACGCTTCTTTATAAAGGGTGAATATGTCTTGCTGTAATTAGAATATATACAACAGTACGAACGATGATGGATTTAGGTTTGTTTAATATGGATCAAAGTTGGCTGTACTTTAATTGTGAGAGATGTGTAATTATCAGAAAATTAATAAGTTTGTTTAGGATAAGTAAATGGGTTTAGTTAGTGGGTGTGTAGGGTTTAAATTTCATGACGTTTGTGTTTAGGAAAAGTTCAGTTGTTGATTATGTGAAATTTTCGTTAAAGGGTTTAACTCGGAAGGATTGACTCTTTGGTTTTAACTCTCTGGCTTTAGGCAAGCTCAGCTCAGGTTTAAACTAAAAATTTCAAATAGGAATTAAGGGTGAATACAAGTAGAGGGGTCTGCGTGTGTCAGGTTTTAGAATTTTAATCACCTAGGAGTTACACGCGGCTGCCTGCATGCCCGTAAGGGGGTAAGTTTTCTGTTTCTTATTTTATTTTATTTATTTTTTTCTCATTTTAATTTCGTTTTTTTTTCTTTTTTTTTTTTTAAATTCATTCTTAATTTCTCACAGACGTCGTAAAGACGAATGAGTATCGTACCATATTAAATCGGTATAAAGAGTATAAAATACCTATGTAAGAACCTAGAGAATTGCATTCTTATTATATAAACGGGGTTTGCATATTGCGATGGAAAATCGTGATATCATGCAAAACGCATCTGATATTTCATTCAGGGATATATAGTAGTATTGCGGACGTTTCAGGGGTTGTGAAAACGACTTGAGATCTACCGTTTATTTGTCAGTAGAATTTTATACCATAGTAGACGTTGGTAATATCAATCTAAGCAGCTTTTAAATTTTTTTTTATCAGAATCAAAAAGCATTTGACTCTAACGATTTTTTTTTTCTTTAGTTATCTAATGCTCGCGGCTGCATTTTTTGATATCGTCTTATAATAAAGATCGAAATGTAGGGAATTGAGCATTA
The DNA here is from genome assembly GCA_914767705.2 of Tenthredo notha. Lineage (NCBI taxonomy): Eukaryota > Metazoa > Arthropoda > Insecta > Hymenoptera > Tenthredinidae > Tenthredo > Tenthredo notha. Next base: position 5,800,463 of record OU611916.1, read on the forward strand.
TTCAAAAGTGCCTATTGTAATCTTAGTGCAACTCGAGTTGTTTCACCTGTATCAACCCTTAAAGTAACTTTTGAGCATAACTCACATACTTTCGTTGATATCTGGAAAACGACTGAAGCTAGAAGAAATATCTAACGAACAAATTTACAGTAAATTCAATTTTCTACAAAATAGTTTCTATTGTTTTATCGTCTAGAACTCATAGTTTAGAAGATAGCGAGACTTGAATATTTATAAATTGCATGATAATAACATGAAATTTTCTACGTGCTGGTAAAGTGCATTCTGGGAGTTGTGGGCTTATTATAATGTAGTACAAAGTGTAGTAGAAAAAGAAGTGGCTTTAGCAATTTACAGAGAAAGACTTCAAGCACAGAGGGTTTTCTATTTTTTTCCCCTCGATTTTATCAGCTTTAAAAAAGCGTGAAAAAATTTTCTTTTGCTAAGTACTGCGAATGCTGTTGAGCATAAATTAATATAGTTGGAAAAATAAAATAATAAACAAGGCTAGCTGGTGCAGATAATTATTAAGAGCTTGTTCCATGGCTTTACTCTCTAGTACCTACCTATGTCTAGACGTTGAGTTATTGGACTGCAAGATAGTGTATCGCTGATCTTGGATACGGTTGTCGGTGTCGTGTCGTATCGTATACCTACCCTTACCGTAGTTCACCAACTTCCTCCGTGTATATTGATCGATAAAGTATACTAGTGCCACTGTAACCTGTCCCAAAGAATATTATATACCCGTGTATAACACGTATACATACATTTATGTTCGGGGTGAAAGGAGGGTAAGAGTAGCTGTAGTCCGTTTTTTCGAAAAAAAAAAAGAAAAAAAATGTAAATGTACGTATATAATGAGAGAGAAACGAGAAATGAATATAGAAAAAAAAAAGAGGTGATAAACATGTGTTATTTATAACTGTACCTAGTATAACATATACTCACATACATTTTATAAGTGGTGAGAATTCTCGTTAGAGAAATTGTGTCCAATTATAACGCAGTAATTACCGAAGGTTTTTGCTGAAAGCTAACGTATAATGAGATAGAAAAAAGGTGCGTATATATATCTCGAATACTATAGTTTCATCAGAATCTCAAAATTCCTTCTTGTTTTTTTTTTTCTTTAAACAAAAAATATTCTTTCTAATGGGGAAATTCTTATATGAAATTGGCTCAATGTCCACCCCGATAGTAACAGTGAAATTAGTTGCCTACTTTGATAAGATACGATATCTTCAGGAGCTGATAACGAGTCTGCAATATTTCGAACAGTGGAATTTACAAGGCTTTCGTAGTACCGGTTATCGTCATTCATTATTAATAAATCAGTTCTTAAATTTTCAACCCTTATTTCTTCACAGTTTAACATTAGGAACAAAGTTTATAGATATTCGTCGAAGAAATTTAAGAAGCCCAAAAATGATCGTCTTGGAATTACGCATTCAGTTGCAGCTGGGGAATCTGGAAATCGTTATCATAATAGCGACCATCTGTTGCTTCGAATCTGAACCACTTTATAGATTCGATTTACCGCATGTCACATCCGTGTTTCAGTCAGTTGGAATTATCGAGATCAAACGGACTCTTTTTCTCTCTAGATTTATTGACTCCCACCCCCAATTGTTAAGAGCTTTGTTTATTAAGGCACTTGGACGATCGTACTTGAGATGAAATTCAACAAACGAGTGCAAAAAAAAAAAAGTGTCTAATATGATGAAAACGATAAAAAAAAAAAAAAAAACTCGGAAAACTCGATATGAACGAATTTTTGAAAATCAGTTTACAGTCATGGTGTGTTGGATATTTGTTGTGTAATTCAGTGATTTCGATGATATAAGGAATGTCATTTATTCTTAGAATTGGATCGGCACAGCTACTGGGGGGATATTGAATTTTAGGTCCTATATCATCGTATTAAGTTAGCTGATCCTTCTTCTCCTTGGCTCTAGAATGGTACAGAGAGAGGTGGATACGAAGGGCACAGTGATTGGTCCTTTGTGAACGTCAAGGGCGACAGACTTTCGGCTGATAAAGTTATAGGCTTTGCTTCTATCTAGTGCTTCGAAAAGCACAAAATTAGGGGTGAAAACTTACCCTCCAGACAACGCGAGAACCTTCTCGGCTATCATATACCTCACGCTGAAAATACGCCGATCGAACTTCGCACATATAACATACATACCTATACATACATATTATACTTGTATAGCATGTTACTCAAATATTATAGTTCATTCCGAGATATGCCTAGCTGGTACTTCAGACTAGGTCCCAAAAGGATAAAAAAAAAAGTGTTAAATTAGTCTGGCAACGCCTTCAGGCTATGTTTTCTTAAATAAACATCGCAGTATGTTGGGTTGCCTGAATTTCCTAGGCTTACAATTCAATAAGTTCAATAAATCGCTGATTAGTGATTGAATGTGTGTTTTTTATAATCCAGAGTTTGTATTTGTGAAAAGCATGAGCTTGCAGAGCTGTTATAATAATTTACGGTTTCAGATATCGTTGATATCGGTGAGCCTGTACGATAGGCAACCGAACATACTGCGATGTGTACATCGGTGTAACTTCACAACTTATATCTACAATATAGACCCTTTTCAATTTTATAGTAACTTTGACGTAGAATATAGGATAACTGTCTTATATTCTTGGATAAAGTCACTTTGCGATAGCGACATAGAATTAGCTGTCAAATACAGAAAACTTACTTTTCAATACTGTAACAATAACAAGGAGAATTTTTTCTATTTTTTTTTTTTTTTTTTTTATAACGAAAAGTCATCGTACTTTAGACGTTTCTTTAGATTTTATTTAATAATTTATTTTTATAACATTGCGATAGAACTCGAGAGTGAAATATCGAAAGTTTCAACATAAGTCAAGGCAAGGCAAGTACCTGCGTGGTTCTTATTCCGTCAAGAAACTCTACGATACGCTTCGTTTCTCGACTTCAATCCCTTGACTTTGGACTGGGTTTAAATTTGAATAACCGTTGACTGAGTGGCTTTGTCGCCTGTTCCCGCCATCCGGTGAAATATTTTATTTTCTTTTTTTGGCCTATTTTTTTTTTATTTTTTCTTGGGGAAACCAGACGCTATGACGCGTCGATTTCGAGTATAAAATTCAAGTTTTGCAATTTTCTTGTCATATATTTTTGATTATCTATGATATAAATTTTGATATAAATTTTTCGAAATAATAGAAAGAAAATTTTTTTCGAAGTCTCAGTGAAATGATTTTTCCAATTTAGAAAATGGACTCGTGCGGCTTGTGCGCATGTATCATAAAGTCTCGATTTTACAAATTCTTGTAGCGTATAAGGCGGTTCAAAGTCATGCCAGAAATTAATATCCGTCTTTCAATCCTCGAAGCGAGGTTTGAAAATATAGTTGGTATACGAAGCGGCGTGACTTGGGTCCTGAACTTTTTATTCGAAATCTGTCTGCCTTGGTTATGGGCGTATATAGAAGTATACATCTATCCTATATAGTATAAAGGCTTCATCTCCGCTCGTTTCATCTTTACAACGCGTTGCGAAATACCAATATCCATAAAAGTCTACACAGTGAACAAATCACTGTACCCATAAACGAAAGATAGACAGAAAAAGAGAGAAAGAGAGAGAGAAAAAAAAGAATGCGAATAGAAATAAGAAAGAAAAGTAGAAAAACGTAGAATCATCGCGAGCACAAAAAGTCTGCAATCTCGACTTTGCCAACGAGCCGATAAGAATGACGTAATCGGAGCTCAATTTATCTCGACAATTTAATTCGGGAAAAGCCACCGTTCCTTTCACCCTTGCAACCCTCTCGAGGCTGCTGACATGAGAAAGTAAGAAAAATATTTTCCGCCACCATATTTTTATCACAAGAACCATAGAGCGTTATTTTTCACTCTCCTATCGTCTATATAAACGCTACATATATAACGTGTGTTCATATATACATTCGGTTTCACACTAAGCACGCCTTTGGGGTGGAATATGAAAGAATAGTTTTTGGGGTGGAAATATGTCGTTGAAAAAAACAATGCCAAACACGTCTTAGTTCTATATCCACCATAATATGGTGTCATCGATAATTTCCTGGGCTTAATACCACATCGTGAAGCTTTCAGACTGTTCAGAATTGAAAAAAAAAAAAATAATTTGAAATTGAACTACGAAATCGAGTCTAGTACCAATCGGCGATTCGGAATAGTTCCTTTATTGCAAACGACTATAGAGGACGATAATTGAGCCACAGTGTTAACAAACAGATGTATGTGGTCTGTGAGCAGGAAACCTGCACTCGAAATTGCGTTGTATATACATAGATATACCGTGTGCTCATACGGAGTTACCCAGGTGAAGAGAAGCCACGAGTTTCTGGCCATGTTGGTTTATACATGGTATACCGTAACACGGGGTTTGAATACATTGAATGAGGCCGAAGAGAAGCCGAGGGGAGGGGGGAGGGGGGTAGGGCCAGGGGGTTGAAGGAACGATTTATTTTACCTTTGCGTGAGGCTGAATGAACGGCTGCTATTAACTTCCGGTCTTTTATTTGTATAGCCGTGTTAAAATCGACTGACCCAGAAGTAGAGTAAGGAAATTTTTCGAGGTGTATTGCTGGGAGAAAATAACCGAAGGATGAGGATGAGGATATCGACATTTATTATTCGTTATTTGAACATCGAATGAAGATTTGATTTGGCGATAACGTCAAGATTTATTAGTATCAATAACGATTCGCTATAATGTGAATAACCGAAAAGTTCCTGTTGATATAAACGAGCGAAGGACCCCATTCCCACACCTTAATTTCGCCCTTTTTTTTTTTCTTCCTTCCTTCCTTCATCTCCCACTCCTTCACTGTCACCGTTTTAACGGGCTGTGGGACGAGCAAAAAGCCCTCACGTAACTTTGTTACTAAACTGGCATTGTTCAATTGTTGAACGAAAATCTGCAGAGAACGTTAGGCGGAATTGAACAATCCTTATTTGACGTGTATAAGAAAATCAACTGTATATATATACATAGAACAAAACCATAGAATTCACTGGGTGTCTTCAATTCCATTCAATGGTACGTTCGCCTAATGTATATACCCATACAGTATTTCATAGTCGAATTAAACAATGCCAGCCCCACATCATTTTTTTTTATAACGTTTTACTTATCATCTATAATGAGATGTTGAAAAAGAAAATTTTATCCAAGATATTTCATTAAAGATCAACTTTATTACACATCATAATATACAATTGGTGCAATACCAAGCCATGCACGGATATTGGATACACGCAATTTTTCATCTCGATGAAATCATGATAAAATGATACAATTCTGCAATGGATATTTGATATTTATTTGTCTGATCATCAAAAGAAAATTTTTATAGTACTTCATGAAAGCCATGAAGGGCTTTCCATAATATAAGATCATCGACTTATGTACCGAGTGATCTTCTGTAAAGTAGTTTTTATCAGTATACCAACCTACTCTGAGTTTGTCAAAACTGACTTATGTTTTTCAAAAATTATAAAATGATTTTTAGATGTCTATCTGAAACGTTTTTACATTGTGTGGGAATAGTTCTTCTTTTTTTTTCACATCGTATGTGTGGAAAACGGTGCAGCACGTATGCAGGCGAGGATCCGTCTGCAGTGTAAGAGGAACGTTAGAGATCCGTTTACGGAAAAGTTCATATTGTAGACACCGCCCTGAAGGCATCGTTGGGTTTACGTGGAAACTTCCTCTCTCTCTCTCTCTATCTCTATCTCTCCGTAAGTCAGAGGTCGATGAAGTACGGAGGTTGTGGCTCCTAACAGACTGTGCTAATGGTATTATAACTGGCGGCGTTTCCTAATTCCTTGGCTTAGCTATATACGTTCCAAAAAACAAAAATAATAATAATAATTTACAAAACATTGCGGTACAGACGGACAGAAACTCTCCAAGCCATAAAATTCTGTAAATTTATGAAGATTTAGTGTATTCGGGGAAAATGGGCTTTCCTATTTATTAACGCTCTCAAACCTTAAGCCTCGAAGGGTTGCCTAATAAAATAGTTCTCTATGGGCCTGAAAAAACCATATATACGCCTTTTACTTCATCCCCAAAAGAATGCCGGAAGCTCTGTGAAATTCTTGTTGTCACACAGACGAGCGGTTCATCCATCGCATTCATAGGCATCCACTTCATTTGGCATTATTAACACTCTGCGGTGGTCATTGAAATGCCAAGAATCACGAATGGAATTACAATTATTCCGGCGCCTATTTTTTTTTTTTCTATTTACTTATTTTCTACTGGATTTCATTTCAACGATGCTAAAAGCCAGCAAAGAGTGTTTCAGAAACCGTTGAGGTTCGATCCATTTGAATTTTGTTTATCCAGACTATGTTCTTCGACGAGTTTAATCCTGTAATTGAAAAAAGAAGATCCGGTATGAACGCCCGTAGAGCTTTCGCGTAATTCCCTTCGCCTGGTTTCCACCTTTTTTTTTCTACTTTTCTTTTCTTTCACGTCAATCGATTGACTACACCGCAACTGATTTACTCTCACCACTTTAGTCAACTTCAACTTTTCTTTTCCCATTCGAAGAATTTCCCATTTCTCGTCGCAGACACTTTTTAAATGGCATTTACTGACACTTACCGACCGAGGTGATGACTAAACTTTTGAAATTATTCTGTTATACGCATGAGGTTCATAGAATAATACTTTATCATCAGAAGCAAGATATTGATGGTTTATCAGATTACGGATTCAAATTTCATAGTCAACGTAACACTTTTCTGTTACATTCCAAAAATCCACCATTTCTCGGATTAGATACTTGATTACCGACTGAGTTGATGATCGAACTTGACTTTTTCTCTGCATTTATTGTTCATGGGATTATGGTCTTTTTTTTTTTGTTTTTTTTACATCAGAAATTAATTATTAACAAGAACAGAGAGCTTTACTATGATAACATAAGTAGTTACGCGCTGTTACTATCTTACAAGTGAGGATTTATTTCTTACCTACGGTTTTAGACAATTTTATTTCCTAGTACTACGTAGGTTTTTACGAGGATGTTGATGGAGTTGGAAAAGCGGTCGTAAATCTGTTCTAGAATCGAGCAGGCAATTTTCACTACTTACATTATGTGGTTTAACGTGATTCCTATCGAGAGGAACTGTATACGTTATTGTTTTATATAAATGAATATTATTTTTTTATTTTTTTACCCTAATTCTTGCCCCGTTGACCGCAATCAAAATTTTCAATCACTCGAGTACCACACACAAAGTTAACTAAAAAGTTTCCTCATACTGTTTGCCACTGTGTTAGACAGCTGTTCGAAAGCTCGCTCAAAACTATATGGAAACGTTAATTTAACGTGGTATACGTACTTTACACAGTAACAACATTCTCATAGGCATTGTTTCGGAAACTAACAAATTCTGTGTTCGACGTTTGGTCGGGAAAATTCCGCATTTTCGTGTAAACAATTTTTGCTACTATAATCAAGACTCCGATTGTTATGTACAAATACTTACTTATCATTTTCTGCACACGATTATGCGAAAACTGGTTTACATAATAAAATTGCTGCAACTGAATTTTTGTAGGAAAAACATTTTCTGGCTACCCGATATCCATTTTTTTAATATCATCGTGATTGCAATTAATAATAAATTTCAAATCGATGATCGAACGATTGTGTGTTAAATTTGATAATAGGGGAAAATATTCGGTACATCGAGTTTGCCTTGATTTTCAAATGAAATTAACCGACTATATATATATACTGAAGGGTACCTACGTGTGATTATAAATAATTTCATGCGCTTTCAGAGCTTCAAAAACAAACAAAAAAAAAAAAAAAAACGAAACTTGATTTAAAACGATTTTTTAAAGCTTTTGAAATTGCTGTAAATATTTTCTCATTCATTTTAAACATGATTTGAATAGATTTCATATACGTGAAAAATTTTCTAAAAGGTTTTCCATTATGGAAAATAATTCCGGGTGTGAAAAGTTGGCGAATATTTCATGCAAAGTCATATAGTATAATAGTCGGATGAAACAACGGAAATCGAAATAATTATATATAAGCTTCTTTACTGGTCGGAGTTTAGAATTATAGAACGAATTAAACCCTGATTTTCAAACTTTGAACCGTTTCTGGCAGCGACGTGTAGCCAAACGTTTTCGCCGCTTTCTCAATTCAGATAGGAAGAGATTTCAGAATGATGAATTGACAGGACTGCGAAGTAGGGGAGGATGGGGCAAAATGGACCACTGAAACAAAAAAAAAATAAAAAAAAAAACTTGAGCATGGATATGAACTTTTTTGCCCCAAGGGGTCCATTTTGCCCCATTCTCCCTTAAGTAGTCAACCCGTTTTAGGGCAAATAAAATAGTCAAACTGAAAGAGCTCGGAATTTTTATTCCGACTAAAAATCATACGAGGTGAACGAACTGGATATATAAAAAAACAAAAAAAAAAAAATAAAATAAAACAAGGGAAAGTTAACCGAGGTGGATAATCCCGGGAGGCAACCTCAGCAACCCCATAACGGAGTTTCCTGAAAGAAATAAACGTACTACTACTATATACGTACTCATGAAAGGTCTCAGAGTTTTGCCAATCTTTTACCCCGCATAGTAGGAAAAACTCGAGCTATTTTTCTCTCTGATATTAATATTTTTCGCCTAGGATTTTACGCCTCTCTTATTTTAATGCGAACGTATCAATCAAAAATGCGATTCTGAAAATAGCTATATGTAGTAAATGAAAATTACAGCTCTTTGAGAAGTGGTCAAAAGTAACCGGATAGCGTGCTGGGCAACGGACCGGTAATGTCGCCAATTATCTTGCTCCACAAAGTCCGAGGCAACCTAACAAATCCCTGATCTTTCATCTTCTAGTTAATTAATTTCAATTCCATTACCTTTTATACCTTTTGTACATCGGGTGATCCGATTGAAACAAGACATTTCAAGCTGGAGGGATGTTCGCGTTATATTATAAGTTTTTTTTAATCAATCAATCAATCGATTAATCATTTTTATTTAATTTTTTTTCAGTGCGATCTATTTCGCCCCACTCACCCTTACAACAGAAATTCGGGTCGTATAGAGATAAAATTTAAGCCCATATGCCGAATAAACGTGAACTATAGAATCGAAGGGAGGAGAAAAAAAAAAAAAAAAGAAATACCTGTTTCAAACTTTGTATTCCCGGATAACCAGGAAACGGAGATTGTCAAAGTTTTATTCTTTAGCAAACTGTGATTGAATCGAAAGATTTGTGGGAACCTTTTTTTAGATAGAATAAAGTATTATTGACAAAAAAGTAGTAGAAAAAAAAAAAAAGAAAATACCGAGAGCTTGCAGGATCTGATGGGAGAAAAAAGAAAATTGTTATTTAATTGAACATGATTTTTATTCCACATGACACGATGCTGGGACAATGTTATAACTTCATTTATCACGGAGTAAAAATCCTGTGATAATTTGACCCGAGGTTTTACCATCACCGATTATAATTGGTTTGACATTTTTTTTTTTCAGGTGACACTGGTACCTTTGAAATACGACCGATTGATGTTTTTTTTTTTCCCACGACGCAACGGGGTCATTCATTTGAAAAAAAAAAAAATATTTTTCTTTTTTTCTTTTTCTTTCTCATACCATTTCGAAAATGTTGGGTTCAATTTGGCATGTCGAATCTCCCATGTATTTTAATTATACAGAAAAATATGATCGATCTCATTTCATTCCTCGGTAAATTATTATTATTATTATTATTTTTTTTTCACCCGCAAAAGGTGAGGAATAAAATATTGTCAGTGATTATTGAAGAAGAATCTCTTTACTCTCAGAGCTCCTGATTTATCCTCATTGATAAATATCCAACGCACGTATACGTAGTTTAAGGAAAAAAGAAGAGAAGAAGAAAAAGAAAGAAAAAAAAGGAAGAAAAGAAAAATTCGGCATTGACGTAAACGATTTTATCCTAAAGGTAAAAATCAGCCGTCCCCCGATGGTTAACCGAAGCTCTTATCGAGGGTGAATTCTGAAGCTGGTGAAAAGATCGAGCAGCTACCGCTTGCAATATTAATCGAGGGTTGGGGCGCGCGGTGACGGTTATTGTAATTATATTTCATGCGGCTTGGGGAAGTTAAGGGAAGTTCCGAAGTCCGGTATTCTCAGGTTGATCGATTTATGGCCATTTTTACTTTCCTTTTCTTTTTTTATTTTTATACTTTTTCCCCACACTTATCTCTATATCTCTATCAGTATAACGGCACGTCTTCGATCTCCTCATTCGATAATGATAACAGTTTTTCTGATCTAGATAGTAAAAGCCTAATAATCGTGTTTTACGAATGTATTATGGGAAAAAAAAAATCGGGAAATTAGAAGACCTATACAAGTCCATAACTTGTTCTCTCCCTCTCTCTCTCTCTCTCTCTCTATTCATGCGAATTTTTTTTTTCTCATTTTCTCGTTTTTTTCCCCTGTTATTTATGGGGAATAATTTTACTTGACCGAAGTCGTTATTGCTATGACATCGAGCCCCATTTGTTTTTATGACGTAGAGTAATATGTCAAGGCAAGGATTACCTAAATGACTGAAATCTCATCCCTTGAATCCCTTGACAACACTGGGGGTTTGCGTTGTCCTGTTGTGGGATTGAGCTTTTAATATTTTGAAACAATTTGATCATCCCTTAACCCTGTAGGAAAGAAGAAAACGTATTCGGGTACAAGAAAGATGAACAAAAATAAATAAATTCACTTGTTTACGAACTGCAACGTAGTTTTTTTGGAAATATTTCAACTTATATCTTAATGGCTCATATTTTTTAGATAAGTTCTAACTGTTTGAGTAACGATCTTTCAAAGTATAAGGTATCAGCTCCGTTGAAGAATCCCTAATTCATTTGGGAATACTGAAAGTTAAGACCGTTTTTATTTTACTAGAAAATTAACTCCTCCGTATAACAAAAAGGTGCAAAAGCTCGGTTATTCAAATATTAAAATCCCAAGCTCCGGGTAAGATGGCAAACTTTTGATATTCATCCACTAAATTCAAACCAGTTAATTTAGGGTACATAGAACACCTTTTTTTTTTTGTTTTTTTTTTATTTTATTATTATCCCGGGAACTTAATTTTTGAATGAAAAACTTTTCACCCTTATAAAATCACCTAACAAAGAATAATCAACTTTTTACACCCATTGGCATTGCAGAAATGCTATTCAATTCTATTCTGTACTTAATTAAGGGTTTTAGAAATTCACTAAGGGTGTTTCAGTCTGGGTCGTTTAATCCAAATTTAAAAAACAGAATTTAAAAATTAAAAATCGAACGATTATAGGTGTTGAACTTATTGTTAGTTCGATATATAGATATAACCGAAAGTTTCAAGAGAAGGAGAGACACGCCTGTAACGGAATACAATTAACTAGCCCTTCGTAAAATGCAAATGGAATATTTGGATTGCATAAATTATAGCAAGGACTTACCTGCTATAATCGAGGAACTGAGCGACCTTTGCCTTGAGTATCCTAATATATATAACGACGACTTTATGCGGGATTAATTTTATATTATATATATATATATAGCTATTATAACCGTGCAGACTTTAGCAGATATGCAAATATCCTATTTCCATCAGTGAAAGTAGGAAGTATTCCACACCAAAAGGACGTTTTCAACGTAGTAAACTGACTCCAAGTGCCCCTTATCGAGGACTCTTTACTTTTCAAACTCACCCTTCGACTGTTGTACTCCGCCCTTACTTTGATAAAAACAAAAAAAAAAAAGGAAAAAGGAAATTGATTTTCAATAAAACTGGTATAAGCTTTTAACCAAATCTGAAGTAAAATTGCTTATAATCTTGATATTTAATAAAAAGTTCACAGCTTTTTCAATTTTCGTATAGTATCTCTTTAGATACTAGAATACCTAAAACCCTGGTGCCAATAAAGTTATGTGAAAATCTGATAAATCAAGACGCAAAAAAAAAAAAATTGCGGTGAATTAAGACATTCGACGAATTCACTCTTCCCATACCCCTTCGTTTTTTTTTTTTCTTTTCTGACCCGAATCCAATATTGCATTCCAGTGACCTAGACGGATTGGATAATTTTTTTTTTCCTGTCGGGGCTTTAAACCTCGGTTGGAATTTTTTCTCTCCTTTTTTCTTTTACTCTTATCTTTTATTTCGTTTTTTTGGGCTTTTTTTTCTTCTTTTTTGTTATTTTTTATTCTGGGTCTGGTAGAGAAGATTGCCTACAGAAATGGTTAATGCGAATTTAGAACCGAGAGGCAAATGTATTGTACGTCCATTTGGATAGCAGGTGGGAATCGGGATGGTTACATACATACCTACTTGTATGGGTCAAAGTGTGTGGGTTGGTTTAGCCGATGGATATAAATATATTGGGTATCTAGTGGCCTGGGCCTATATAAGGCCACATGTAGGTGATAAAGTATTCCGAATTTGGCCTCTGCAAATAATGCTCGAGTGAACTTTGCAAGGGGGTTAGCGTTGGGGTTGTGTAAAGAAAGGTGAGTCGAATTGTGAAGGGCTCAAGGCATGGTGGATCGTCGATGGTAGATGTTGGATGTTGGATGGTAGATGCTGGATGGCGTTGAGTCAGAACTCTACGAGGTAGTCGAAGTGAAACTTAAAGTGGAAAGAAAAGAAAAGAAAAGAAAAGAAAAGAAATGGAAGAAAAACGATTCGAACCAGTAGCAGCTATATGTATATATAGCCAGAACGTAAGGTAGAAATGGAACTGTTACTTTATCGAAAAGCTCCTTGCGGTTCGTCCTCAAAAAAGCTCATCTGTCTTGAGATACCAGGGAAAAGGCACTCCCTGAATTTCTTCCCCAAGATATTACTGAAGCTTTTTTCTTTTTTTTTTTTTTTTTCACCAATTGAGTAAATACTATTTATTCAAGGAGCTGTATAACAAAAAAAAAAGAAAAAAAGCTTAATTCAGGAATGAAATTAACAAGCGACGAAAAACTTTAAACTTTACTTTTACTTTAAAAATCGTCTGATTTTTGCGAACGTTTATAAAATCAAACTGTGTGTCATTAAATTTCGAGAGGTTTAATTCCAGGTGAAAAATCCTCGGTAAACTTTTGCGAATTAACCATCAGGGACCCCTGTTTTGTATATTTGTCATTTGTACAGAGTAAATATATATACGCGTTAGGATCTGGTTGTTCGTCAGCTTTTTTACCTCGGGTTGTTGAAACTCGAGTACATATACATATGACTCTGATCAGAAGTTAAAATGAACATTCAATGTTCTTTATAGACTAGAACGCGTCGCTTAAGGTTGTTCCCTACCCGATTTTACCTGTTCGAAAAACATTGGGCTGAAAGGTGCTATTAAACTGAAAACGAGAAAATGGGCTCTGTGGCGCAATTCTATTTGCAATTTCGAACACGTAGATCTCACAACATGTTCGTTTCAGGCTAAAATCGAGAAATGTCGTAAGTAATGAAGTTTGAAATTTACTTAGAATCTGATTAAATATAATTTCATTGTAAATCGGTCGAATAATCAATCTGTAAATTAAACGTATTTTGTGCTTTGAATTTGTATGTATTGCACCGATGCAGACTGACTAACTATAAGTCTTGATATTAATTAGACCAGCTGTGCAGTATTCGCTTCTGTAATAGGGGTTGGGTATGGAATATGGAATATGGAATATGGAATATGGGATATGGGGTGTGAGGATTGGATTTAATTGGTATGTTTTGACGCCTTCTGAAATGCGTTTGCTGTACCGTTTCTGACTCTACTATGACAATAGTTGAGTTTCATGGTGTCTGATACAGCGCATCAGTTTTGGTATACATGATTTTAATTAGTTTGTACGACCTCATTTCAGGATCTATAACATCCCCTCGTTCAGTTTGTACTCGCGCGACAATCTGATACTAATTGTAACCGGTGTCGTTGGTTAATTAACGAAACGAACTTCACGGTTTATAGTAGCGAATTGAATAAGGCAGAAATAAATCTAATTCGAAATAATTAAACAGCGGGAATTAACGAATTACGACACAGATTTGAAGAGGGAATAAAGAGAGAAAAAGAAGAGAAAAGGAAAAATCAGAGACAGTCTCACAATGAACTATGAGCACCATCAATGATTATTTTTTATTGATTACATTCTTATTGCAATAAGTACAGTTTTAATGTGTAATCTGTCGGAAATTGATAAAGAAATAGACATTCTAATTTTCAATTGATTTTAAACCAATTTTTAAAACAAAAGTTTTAGAGGAAAAATCGAACTTCACGTACTAGTGCGTAAAGTTCAATTTTGCGCACGCTTTGCGTGTATAAAATTCAACTAAAGGCGCGTTGTGTTGAAAACAAAAAAAAACAAAGTTCGATACTAGTGCGGAAATGTTGATTCTCGACTTGTGTGATTGTGAAAAACTTCATAATCGTCCAATAATCAACATTTCCGCACTAGTATCGATAAGTACTATTTCCTTACTGAATCATCAATGCATAATGAACCCTTAAGCTGTGGGTATTGCTAAAACGGGTGAAAATGCGATGAGAAAAAAAAGAAAAATAATAAAAAGAAACTAAAAACTAAAAAAGAACAACAAATTTAGGGTTCGTATAGCCGAGTAATTTGAGGATCGGTTTTTCTCAATTAGGAAAACCCATCGACCCTGAAAATCGCTTGGAAATTTGACTCTACCCTCGATGAGGGTAGATGTTAATTAGAACGTTGAAGAAATAATCAAAGTGATGATAATTATTCGTTGAATTTTACAAACCCTATATAAGACAGTGTGTTTTAGTGATCTATATACCTATACCAACGTGTTATATAGGTAGTTTAATAGGAGATAACAAACTTGTACTTGTCAAACGATATACATTTTATATATTACGAAACGGAATGTAATATATATTTGTAAAGAATTTCGAAAAGAAACTTACTCGTGCAAAGATCAAAGAAATATTTGCAATAGCTGCTCTCTATATACCTACACGGCTACAACCTATATATATATATATATATATATATATACACCTTAGAAATATATACGTAGCAGAATCGTGAATCTGCCCAACTTTCTGCCATACATAAGGGACGTATGATTATATCCTCATACGTTTTGTCGTGGATTTTCAAAATCGAGAAATATAATTTTCTATTATTATTTTTTTGTTTTGTTTCTTATTAATTAATTAATTAATTAATTTTATTATCATCGATTATCAAATTAGCCAATAGCGATTTGCCATTGGTTGTTGTATTTTTTAACTTTTTTTCTTTCTTTCTTCTGTTACTTCTTATATTTTCTATATAAGGATAAAGTACGTGTAACGACGAAACTGACTATGAAACTTATTTTCTAGAAAACTTTTTCTTCTCGCTTTCTTGAACTTTCTTCATTACTTTCAAGGTATTATATACGTATACATAGGTATATTATAAAGCAAGAGGGAGAGGAAAGAGTCCGTCGATACACTCATATTAGCTAATAGATTCTTTAGGTGTACCCAGCTATAACGTAGAAAAAAAAAAAAAATTGAAAAATTGAAAAAATTGATTGAATACTGATGAATGCTTGGATAGAATCGATGACTTTCAAAAAACTATGAGATATATATATATACATATATATATTAAGAAAGAACATTTTTCTTTTTGTTTTCTGGGCAACGAATAGAAAACGTTTGAAAAAAATAAAAATAAAAAAATTCTACCGCACTTTTTCCGCCACACAATAAAGTATAATCGGAAAAATAGTCTACCGAAGATATATTAGATTTACTTTGAAGAATAAGCGGGGAAAATATAATATAATATTATAAAAGGATTTTCCGAGATCCCGAAGCTTTTTACAATATCAGAATTTTTCAATCTGTGTTCTTAATCGACAGAAAAAAAAATAAAAATACAAAAAATGGCATTCAAAATCAACAACTATTGACGAGTACTTGACTCGATTTGGCATTCTACCCTTCGATATACTATATATATATATATATATATCTTAAGGATTGAAAATAGGCCGAACGATCGATGGGCTCTAGCACCACCACCACGACGACGGTGATGGTGGTGGACGGAATATCTCCCGGATCTAACGACGAGATTCAGGGTTGCTTTCCCCTACGGAGAAGATTTGTCTTCACTATTTCTTTCGTATACAAGATTGTGAATAAAAAAGGTATTCCCATAGTATATTCGACATTTATAAACCATTCGTGGTTTATCTGATCTGAACTCTTTTTTCCGAGATTTCATTCTTTCTTAACTCCGCGTATAGCTGTGATGATGGGGTGATTTTAAAAGCTCAAGACCACCGTTAAGGGTGAAACGAGTGAAAGAATAAAAGTAAAAAGTCTGTATAAACTAAGGATTCTAAAAAACAAGAAACAAAAAAAAAAAAAAAAGAACCAGGCTGTCTTTCGCACAGATTTTTGTTCGTTCGTCATTTAGTGCTTACCGAGGCCCTATATAGTAATCAAGTCACTCTGTCCAAGCCATTGAATCCCGTTTTACGTAGTTATACTTCTTCATTCTTAGATTTTCTTTTGTATGTCATTTATAATGGGAAAAAAATAAAGAATGAGAAAGAAAGAAGAAGAAGAAAGAAAAAAAAAATACAATACTGAAACCAGCGAACAATATTTCTTCTCTTCGCCCCCAATCTCTTAGCTGATTGTGAGAATGAGTAGGTATAGTTAGAATAGAATACGACAGCTCGTCATCACCAGGGCTCGATATCCACTTTGTGCTAATTGTCACAGGTGATAATCTTGAGCATATAGCAATTACCTGTTATGTAGTAAATATACATAATACTATATTGTATACTATAGGTATAACTGTGATATTTCCCTATTCTGATACGGTTTGTCTCGACGAATTTAACATAATCGATGGGGTTAATATCCGGCATACTAAATGCCACTTAATTTAAGCGAGACACGTGGGATGATGACACGACCTGACGTATACCTTCTATCTATTTACTACATACCTGGAATGATATTATGCCGACGAATCGATCTCACATTTAAGTGGTTCGTTGTCAGCTCGAGAACCACGGGATCCTGAATAGTGAATAGCTTGGTTCACTATAACGCGAAAGCTATATAACAGAACAGAACATTCTAAATGAACTGAGAACTGGTTCATTTTATAAGGCCAATATGAAACTGAGATGGAATAAGAGGCACATTCAATACTGGCGTATTTTTATTTTTTTATTTTCATTTTTTATACTACCGGTGGCTCACTTCCTACGTTATTAACAATAAACTTTCAATATCAGTAAAGGGGGTGCAGCACAACTCTTCAGGGGTTTTGATACACGACGCTGTGCTCACCTCGAAAACGCGATTCGTAGTTTTTCCCAAGGGACAGAATAGATCGTAATAAAACTTTTGGGATTGTTATTTAATCGCGGCATGAAATGGCCAGGTATATCATTTTTTCAAAATTTTGAATTTTTCTTTTTTACAGATTTAGTTATCATCAGAGAAATCGTGATATATCTTTCTTACAGATGCACTAGATTTATTATACTTTTGAGATACAGATACGGTTAAAATTATCGGATACTAAAAATCTCCTTAATAGTAACTATGGTCGTTGAATCCATCTTATCCTCGCACCGTGCCGTAATAATGGATCAAAAAAAAAAAAAAAAAAAAACAGGTGGAGGGTTTGCAGTGGGGAAAAAAAGTAGGGGTAGGTATGTGCCGTGGATATGGGTAGAGAGTAATGAAAACTTTACCTCTCAGCTCTTTCAGACACCAAAAAAAAAAAAAAAAAAGAAACTTTTTGCCCATACTTTTAAGTCATGAAAAATTCAGTTTCATCTGCCGGATGTCTTATGCAGTATGTGGCAAAAGGTACCATTTTTAGAAAATATTTGTTTATTTCTGAAGAAAAAAAAAAAATATATCCACCTCCATATACGGCGAGGACCAGGTGAAAGAGAATGGTCGGTCCGCCCAGACACCTTATATTTCGTATTTTCATGGGGATAGCCACTCGTTGCGCTGAAAAATATATCCTGGGGTCGAAGCTATCGACCACGCGCCAAAATCACCCTAAGGATTTTTTGCGCAACGAGTGGCTATCCCCATGAAAATACAAAATATTAGGTGTCTGGGCGGACGGACCATTCTCTTTCACCTGGTCCTCGCGGTATACGTTATTCGAAGAACCAATTTAGGAATATTTTATCATTATCAAAATGACAAATTTCGTCATTTCTTGAATTACAGGATTTATTTACACTATACCTAAGACGACGAATCAAAACCGTAATCAATATCCGAACAAATATATACCAAAAAAGTAATTAAACTTTATCCAATTTATCCAACGATAAAACACTGGTGTATATTTCTGCAAAAGGACGTGGAAAAAAAGAAACGATCGTATAGATACATTGTTAAAAATTTTTTTTTTTGTTTTTTTTTTTTTGCTTTATTATATCCATCCTGATGATTGAAGACATGGATGTAATATAGGTACTACCAACGTCTCACGTTCTGTGTCGTGTTGATTTAAAAAGAGCGCTTTCCATATATATATTATGGAACGATGTATAAAAGAGTATTGAATATCTCGTAGAAATCTTAACGAGGTTTTCACGAGTTTTTCAAATATTACGAACAAAAGCTCATCCCGAATTGTTTTCTTTCTCTCAAATGAGAAGTTTACAAAAAAAAGTAGGTATAGTCATAAATGGGTTATTTCTGTTCTTCGATTGATATCGGCGTATCAGCCATACATGCAGACTTTAGACACAATGCATAATACAGTTTAACGTTATGTGTATGTATATTTCATAAGGTCTAAGATTTCGAGATTTCGGCAGGATGTGATACCACGAAGAGAAGAGAAGGGAGATAAAAAAAAAACCAAGAAGAAAAATGGTGAAAAAATGAAATGAAATTCCGGTGATCGTGAAAATTTGATGAGATATACTATAAAGAAAGTAATGGCGGAAATATCTCTCGGAAAATATCTCAGTCCGCTCTTCACACGCCCATCAAGATCACATATTTCATACTACCTGGTGTAGTTCTATTATATTGTACGATTTTTTTTTTTTTTGTAAAAAAAGAAAAAAGAATAAAAAAAAAAAAGATATGCAACTTGACGTATTATACGGCTTAGATAGTTCACCCGGATCAAAGGTAGTCTTTGGTAGTTTTATCAAAGACGTCGTAAATCTAAAAGACGTCTTGAAATTGTCTGGGATAATATAAGTAGTCCGAAAATTTGCATAAAGATGGTTTTGGGTCCAGTAGTGTCCTATGTGACTAGGATATTATATAAGTGCAGTCTGTTCGAATTCTATTGGGACGTTTCATAAAAAACAGCTTCGACATACAGCTTTTCGAAACACTTAGAACTACACAGATTTTTCGAACGTTTAAAAAATTCTTATTCAAAGTTCTCGTGACATTTTTAAAACGTCTTTAGACATTACCATGTCTAAAGTCTGAAGTAATTCAAAGGTGTTTAATTTCAAGATGCTCTGAGACATTTTTGAGGACGTTTTTTTTTTTTGAAAAACACCCATAACGTTTTCGAAGACTTGAAATGTACGTCGGAGCTCGATGTGACATCGTGAAACTGAAATCAGAGTGATGAAATCTTTGAGGTCCATTTAGGCATCCGTAACGGGTAGTTTAGGGTTTTTATGATGTTTTTTTTTTATTCATTTTTTTTCCTCGACCTTATGCTACTTAGGAAAGATACATAAGGGAGGGTCTGCGCCCTTACGTTGTGTACAATATAATATAAACCCCCCATGATTATAGAGGGGGGGCAGGGCAGAAACCAAGCAGGGAAGAAAAAAAAAAAGTAAGGGCAATGGCTAGGATAAGGATGTGGACGAGGGTCGACGATTTGGATTTACTCGTAAATTGTTTCGAGCTTGTGATACTGACCTTGAATTTCTGCTCCCGCAAACGTGCAGCCCGTAACTTTACGAGTCACGAAATATATAGAAGGGCTAAGGGTTGAACGAGGGAGGGAGGGAGGAAAAAAAATATATACATATATATAAAAATAAAAATGAAAATTTATGAGCGAGATGCTGAACTGTTGCGTTTTCTTATTCTCAGACCACATTTATAGCTCAGTATTTATTATATGCTATGTGAACGTAGGTGGTATGGTAAAGGTACTCAAAATTATTACAGTAGATCGCGTATACCTACCCATAAAAAAAAAAAAAACCAAAAAGAAAAAAAGAAGAAAAAACCAATCGATATTATATGCTTTATATATACCTATGTATAGGTATATGTATGCTATAAAAGATGAGAGGACTTTACTCGTTGCTAAAATCTCATATCTACCCTTACGGAATTTCTCGCCAATGCCTTAGGTCTTAGAAAATCAGCAAAGCTTAAGTATCATCGAAGCCGACTTTCGTCTCTGATTATCACTCGCTACTCTATACTTCACCCTAAAAGTCGTTCGTTTCGCACATCCACATCCACTTCTACTTCTACATCCACTTCTACTTCTACTTCTTCTTCCTTTTCTTCCTCTTCTTCACCCTTTTCCTTGACGACTGCCTACCCCGTCGTTTGAACCCCTTTACCAACGATTTTACCGTGAAATGAATGAGGGCGTAAACATCGTCCCCTAACTGAACCCCCTCCCCTATTCGTCTGCTCGTAACATGTACTTACTTAGCTACTACTGAAAGGGAGGGAGAGACTCAAACTATAGTGAGGGTTGCTACTGCTGTTGCTGACGTGTTCACAGTTTTGCCCACACACACACACATATGTGAATATCTACATACACAGTGACGTCGACAAGTTTTTGACTATAACGTTTTTAACTGTTATATGTATCGTTAAAAGAGGGATATTTCGAAAGCTGTGCTTTTTTAAACGATAAAATAGGAAATCGATCTTATACGAAAAAAGTATTAAACACACCAATACATTGAAGGTATAATAAAAGAAAGAAATATAAATTTTATTTCAACGGTAATAAGACTAGGTAGCCTTTTAAAAATAAACCACCGTTACAGAATAATGTAAAATTTTTCAGGACTTCTGAATGTGAAATAAATTTGATTGTCGAAAATAAAGGAAACGACAGAAAGTCAAATCTCGGATACTGTGTGTCGATTCCAATAAATGTTCTGTCATACCTGTGTCCTGAATATATATCTGTGATTTGTTCATTCGACATAAAAATAGTCAGATTTCAAAAGAAAAAAAAAAAAAAAAGGTAATTGATTGGAAAATATAATATTGATGTGTTGAAACTTGAAAATAATTTTTTTTTTTTTAACGACGAACTACTACGATCAAGTGTCTATTTATTTAAATAGTAACTGTGACATTGAAAATATAAGAGAGAGAAAAAAATAGAAGAAAAAAAAAAAAAAATACGTTGGGTCTAAGACGTGGGCTTTCATAAAAATCTTTACGAGTCTTACAGCAAATATCCCAGTCTGTAGCAGACAACCGATTATACCTATATCTACATCTGTATATAACTCTGTATAAGGATTATTTACTCTGAGAACTCGCAGGAGGTTTCTCTCGTATTTTCATTTTCTCTCTACTGACGAAATCCGGGGAGCTTCATACAATATTGATTGCAAATCTTTAATTACCGGTCCTCGAAGTAAACTTCGTCAGCTAAACAAGAAGCTATATAGGTACATATATACGTACTGTATATATATATATATATGTATATACCAGGAGGTTTAAAAGATTACTCTCCTTTTTTTTTCTCGATTGCTTGTATTTATCGAAACCTTTTCAAGTTCGCCCGTTAGTAAAGGTGGCCGGAAATCGACTGCCGATATTTCGATAATAAGAAAGTAGGATTTTGAAAGTTCGCTTTTCTTAATTTCGTTCTTCAATCAACTACTCCAACGCAGTATACACGGGGTATCACGTGCCCGCTATCACTCACTGTCACCACTTTGACGGTCACGGGGAATCGCCTGCACGTTTCAGATTGATCGAACAGTCGTGAACCTCTATAGTCGTTGCGTTTCGTTAATGAGTGTAATATCCGTCGAAATACTTTACTCGCTAAAATTTAACTCGAAATATAAACTACATGATATTATTGAATTGACACTGCAGTAAGTAGGGTTGCCTATCCTCGCACTTCGCGAAGTATCGATATAACTTACTTAGTGCCTAAAAAGACACGATAAATTTGACGAAACGATAATTAGACTTATTTTACATTCATACTGATGCATGTCGTATTCTCCATCACCTATCGTCATTCCTGAAATGATATGATAGGCAACCCAAATTACTGCGGTGTCTTTTCGAAACCCCCCTTATCAATTATGAATATCAGATAAATATTGGAGTTTCACAAACGTCTGACTGGTATGTTTTGAGTCATTTGATTAAGGTGCTTGTTCAAGAATGAGGGAAAACAGGGGGGTAGTGTGGGGTTGATGTAACGCCCAAATAGGGTGCCTCCAAGCTTTGAGTGAGTACTTGCGGTGGGCCAGTATGTTATGCCACGTTAGGTACGCTGTTAACCGACATCTCGTCGCTATGGATACCCAAGTGACCTTCAAAGAGAAATTTGAATCCCTTGCTGCATTACACACCCCTTACACAATGCACACATGTCTATATAGTGTGTGTGTGCGTGTGTGTGTGTGGTAAAAAAATATTAATTTTCAATTGTACCCGCGAAATCATATGAAAGCTCATGAAATCTTTTTGGCAATGTATGGTGCCGCCATTATGGGGTGGTCATAATTCTTAATACGAAATAAAATTAATAAGAATGAAGGGTTGGGGTGTGAACCAAAAAAAAAAGGATACGAATAAGTTTCTTGAAAAAGAGAAATATTTCAATTTATTTTCATCTTTATTTTATATTAGTATACAAGTAGATCCTTTTTTACCTTTTTTCTTTATATCCTGCGAACTGGATTTCTTTCAAGTAAGCCTTGTTTTTTTTTTTTTTTCTACGCGACACAATTTTCATTGCTTTTCATTAATTTTTTTTCCTTCTGTCAAATTGATTACAAAAAATATAATGTAAGGTAGGTAGGTACTGTATAACACGTAGCGTTTATCGGGTATTTAATTTTTTATACTAACTCAAAAGCAACGAGTCCATATATTTTGATAAAAAAAAAAAAAAAATCAGAGCCATCTCATGTATATATTTTGAATTTTATCATTTTTATTTTCAAAGATCAGAAATTCTATATAGTCCTTTATCATTTTTCCGGATCTTTATACGAACGTAAATAGGGAGTTACGAGTTACGAGTTACGAGTTTTCCCCAAAAAAAAAATAATCGTATAAGGGTGTGAAAATCCCATCCCCTTTCTAGTTTCATATTGAAATTTTACATCAGATTTGTACATTGAAATTTGAAATGGAAATTTGTAATGTATTGACAAATATGAGGGGGAGAGGGGGGGGGGGGGTGGGGGGGTTAATTAATTATTTATTTATTTAACTATTGGTATATATGCGGTTTGAGTTCAATTACTTTTGGAAAATCATAAACAGGTTCAATGTATAACATACGTAGAAGAAGTTATATTTGCATGTACTACATAATTATAACTCCGGGTCTGAGTTGAAGTTGTAATTGGCTTCGGAACCTTCATAAGCTTTTATTTGAAAATGGTCTTGTTTGAAGAGCGTCGGTGAACACGAGAAGCTCTTCGGAAGTGAAGCATACGACTACTCATCCACGCTTGAATTTTCTTTCACAAAGTTAATTCAACTCTTTCTCTTTCTATTTATATTTCTATTTCTATTTCTATTTATCTCTTATACAAAACGGCGAAGTAAAACGTTCAGCGTTAAGGTATATTCTCAATAAATTATTATAATAATAATAATAATGGAATTAATGAATGGCAATAATAATGATGATATAGTTATTGAAAACTACGAGTTTAAGGAATAAGTATATGTATTCAATAATTAGCAAACTTCATGAAATTGAATAAGTCCTTAATTTGAAAAAAACAGCTTTGCGGAATGGATAATGAAAGTCTTATATTGAATTACGCTATATCTATAACGCCTATTCTAGTTAAAGTAAAACGAATGAGTTTGACCGTTTGATTAACAGTCGAACTAATTCGGAAGTGGACTAGTTTAATACCGGTTACTTCGTATACCACTTTCCTAACAAACGATAAAGTACTTTGGTTTCGCATCAGACCGGTAAAATTGGATTGCTTTCGACTTGAGCAAGATTTCCTTCTCCTTCTTTTTCGTTTTCTTCTTCTTCGTCTTCTGCTTCTTCTTCGATTTATTCTTTTGTTCTTTTATGTTCTTGGGAAAAATCAACGAAGTAAGTAAACCGTCGAGTATAAACCTTGACGTATCGCTAAATCTATATAACGAACAAATACAAGAAATTCAAAGTCGAAATGAAGAGTTTCTAGATTTGCTTATTGAATTTGAAATTTGTCTTCTCTTGCGCAAGCTGTACAACTCACACTTTTATTATAAGAAATATTCTATTTTATACCCAGTTCACAGTTTCTTCTTGGAATTTCTTATGTCGATACAAATAACGCGGAGAATATCTAACGATGAAACAAATTCTCTGCTCATATTTTCACACAAATCGTATTACTGATATTATGCCTTTTTGAACCTACAATTCGCGTATACCTATCTGCCATATGGAAATAGAAAATTTATAAAAGATCGTACGAACAATCTAGTAGCGCGTTTTGTACTTAGGCCGCATGTTTCTGCCTGTGAGAAACCCGTGCGCCAAAGTTGCACCTAGCGGCGAGCGCGGAACTAGTCTGTGATTAAAGCGGGCTTTTCGAAATGTTTCTGCTCACATCTAGTGAAATATAGTTTCATTAGCTTTTTGTTATATTATTTAAAGGTAGCATTACTGATTTTATGATGTTTTGTGAGTCTATGAGCAGTTGATTGAATCTTTTTTTTGTTAATTTTTTAACCAATTTGAAAATATGACTGAATGACTTTTGACCTAAATATTATAATGAAATCGTGTTTTTAAATTAGATCATCTCGATAATAATCGAGTTCACTTTGTAGCTGTCTTTTGATCAGGATCTACTCAATTAAGTACCGTTTTCTTTTTTTCTCTCTTCTGTTTCAGAACTGGCTTCATAAGACCCTCTTCTCTGGTCTTGCTTTAGTCTCGAACAAGATTTATGGAAATTTTCCTGAGTGAAATATTGATCGGAGTTGCAAAGAGGCGAACGAGTAATTGGACGGACAGTGAATTTCGTCCTTGTTCTTTTATAGTGGGGTGTTACTGCGGGATCCTGGACTTAAGTTTGATTTCTTTTTTTTAATATTTATTTATTTCAAAGTTGTTTATTTACCCCAACAGGAGAAAAAGTGAAAAAAAGTGAAAAAGAGAAATAGAAAACGAACGAAAAAGAGAAACAGAAAAGAGAGATGAAAGTTAATGAGGTCCATGATTAAAACGCCATTTTAAAACGGGATTACCTCCTCTGCCCCGAAGGACCCTGCGTGGAATAACAATTAGAAAGCAATTACAAAGGCACCTTAGTGAAAACTCAGTTCAGGGCGCTAGTCCAGACTGTGTAGAAAGTCAAATTTTCGGGGCTTTTTTTATTCTTTGTTTTTTTTTTTTTTCTTTTCTTTCTTTGTTTCAAAACTGAAAACAATTTGTAGTTTGAAAAATTGATAGCTTTTTTCTATCGACGTTGCGGAATGAAAAACAATACCTATCATTCAAGATTATTGAAAATTAATTAAATAATTTAATATCGTTTATACCCGGAAGCACTTCCGTTAGTTAAAAGACTGAAAATTTGAATTTAAGGAACTGTTGTAGTGGCGTGAAAAAACGGCCGGTCTAATGATTCCGCGATTATTAGTTTTCGGGGTAACAGCTGGGTGTGAAAAGTGAAAAAAAGAAAGAAAGAAAGAAAGAAAGAAGAAGAATAAGAAAAATAAGAAAAGAGCAAAAAAATGGCAGATTACGAAAGAATTCGTCTGGTTATACTCGGCGGTGCTGGGGTTGGTAAAAGCGCTATTGTTCGACGTCTTCTTGGCCAGGGATTCACCGAACGATACAAGGCCACTGTCGAGGATCTCTACTCAAGAGAGTGCATCCTCGGTACCCTTACTCTTAAAGTTGACCTGCTTGACACCGCGGGTGAGAGAATTTCTTTATTTCCATTTTTTCTTATTTTTATATTTGTGATATTTTGACAAAAATGTGACAAAAAAAAATAGAAAAAGGAATCTTGTTTTTTTTTTTCGAAATTTTGACTCCCGCCAAAATGATCACATATATACGTTTTTTTTTGGAAGAATGAAGCCGATGAAAAATCCGTTGTATTAATTTTTTCTAGGAGATCTTCAGTTTCCTGCAATGAGAAGGCTTTCAATTGCCACAGCACACGCTTTTTTATTGGTATACGCGTCTACTTCTCAGTCAAGTTTTGACTGTGTAAAAAGATGTTTCGAGGAAGTTAGAGAACAGAGATCTGACTTTCAGGTACCTAGTTATTATTCCATACGTTCATTAATTAACTAATTAACTAACTAGCTAAATAACTATTCCTTAACAAGACTGTAGTATCAAATTGTAATCAACACAGGTTTCCTAACTGCATCAACAATGATATCTATTTCAAAGCTAGCTGCAAAGCTGCCATGCATTCGCTCGTTATTCGGTATAATGATCACCAGTCACTCCTAATTGGCGGAAAGAATCGAATTTCAAAAATCTAAAGCAATATGTTATTCGAATATTCAACATTCTCAATGCATTTTAATGCAATCATTTCATTTTAAACAGATACGTAACATTTTTTCACAACTAATAACCAGCGCCTGTGAATAGGCAACCGATTATACTGCGGCGTTTTTTTTCTTTTGTCTCACATTTGAATGTTAAGCATGATGAATATACTTGAGTGTAGCTATATTCTCTTGTTAACTAACTGGTATAATGAAAGTTTGATTAATTTTCTGTTGTCCTTTCCCCGGGCAGGAAGTTCCGATCGTTGTAGCAGGGAATAAGTCGGACTTAGCACCAGCCCGAAGGGAGGTACGGATAGAGGATGTGAACGAGTGGCTTTTCTGTGAGCTACCAAAGCTTCGGGCAAAGGCCATGGAATGCTCGGCAAAGGACGATTTCAACATCAAAGAGCTCTTTCGATGTTTCGTAACGCTTTCTCGTTTTGTACCAAAGTCACCAGCTGGTGAGACGGACGAATCTGGTCTCAGAAGAAGGTGCTCAGCTTATGGCTCTCGCAGGTAAACAAAAAACAAAAAACAACAATTTTATTCGTCACCAGTTGCGAGGTAATCCCATCGTCATATTTTGGTCAACTAAAATTTGACTTTATTATAATACCCTGAAACCATAACTGGACCAAGCTTTCGTTTGCCAGATTTCATAACCAACGGTGTTAGGCAATTCCGACCATTTCACCCCAGGCAATTTTCTGATTATCCTTCTCAGCTCTTGTCAGCCCGTTTGATCATCTTTTACTAAGTAAAATACCGACGTTAATCCTTTCCTCGGAATGGCCCTTTGACAGTGGAGCTTTACGTTCACTTGAGAGTTAGTAATTCGCTGTATGGATATCAGGGACACATATAGCTCGATCGTTATCTATGGTGTAATGATCAAGGAGATGCCATAGTCGTCCTTATGAATATCTTGATTCCCATGGCCCACTTCGATTTTGTAAACCGTTTGATTGATTTGTGTGAAATTTTCGTCCCTGAGGACTTCCATAGTGGTTTTTCTTGGATTTGAGATCAGAATGCTGGAATTTATTACCGAACATGTTTTTTGATTCACTGATTACGACGAGCTTTATATCAAAATCGTAGTATTTCGAATTAAAGAATCCAAGATGGCGGACCAAAGTTAAAAGAATCGTCTAATTCTTACAAGAATCGTTTCACTTCGAATTCCCATATTCGAATTTCGGAATTCAAAAGGTCCTAGTACTTTTTGAAAATTAGATTTATTGTTTAAATTCTAGTAAATTTCTTGGGGCTTGATATCAACGATTGAAAAAAAAAAATGACGGAACAAAAATAATAATAGTGATAATAATAAAAAATGAGGCAACGTCAAAGATTAAATTTCTAACGGATACACGATGTTATATCTATATATTTGTTTTATCAACGTCGACGCCATTATTTTCTGGCTTTGATTGTGAGTTTACCCGGCGGCCATTAAACCTACCAGTCTGGAAATTCCCTGGACAAAATGTAACATAGCTATGACATATTTTCACTGATATCCTGTATTATATATATATTTTATAGAAAATATATATAACCTCGGGGTGTGAGTTTGAAAAGTATAAGAAGCAAAAGAGAAAAAAAACAAAAAAAAGAAAAATTGATCAGAAGCTGAAAGGAAGATCGTATAAAGTTAAATAAATAAATAAATGAAATACAAAATACGAAGTTTTTCGTTTTTTGGATTTCCTTTAAGGTCAGGGTCACCGGGAACCAGAACAGGTAGCACAGGTTCAGGAGCAGGAAGTCAACAACAACAACAACAACAGCAACTTTTAGCTGCTCATGGATCAACGGTTGTAGCAATTGCCGAGGAAGTTAAAAGCAAGCCTAGAAGTCGAAGTCTTATACGAAGAGCGTCGAGGAAGACGAAGCAACAGATCAGAGACGCCCATTCTGACGATTGCAATATATCATAAGACGTTATGATCTGCGATGCAGGTAAATTCAGATTTATCTTTATTTTACGGATTATTTTTAATTATTTATACATTTTATGGAACTCGCATTGCATGAATTCTACCGATTCCAAAGAAAGAAAAAGTGTTGTTCGTCATATATACAGGGTGAGTCTGTTCAAAGTTCCGAAATGGGTGGGACTTACCGCAAGTAAGTCTTACCGATTTTTACTTTTGAAGAGATTCACCCTGTATATGGTACGAGGTCGCATCTTTAATCTAATCTTCTTCAAATTTGGTGAATTTTAGATACTAATGTTTTGTTTTTTATTTGTTTTCTAAGCGACTTTTTCTTATAAACGTTTAGAAAAAGAGTTCTAGAATATTTTCTACGAATTTCAAAAAGTTTTCTAACATACGACCATCACTTCTTCGTCGCCATATAAGACATCAAAGTTTAAGAAATTTCAAATAATTGAGTAGAAAAAAAATATAAAAAAAAAAACACGAAATCACGTATAGCAGGGTTGATATTTTATTTTTTTTATTTTTGTTTGTTCCTCTATTTTCTATTTAAAATCTGACTGAAATTTGCATCGTAATTCGTTAGCTCAACGATAATTGACCAATAGCTACATGTACCCTGCGAAAATGCAACGATCGAAGATCGCGTCGTCGTAAGGGATGATGGGGGAACTGTAAGAACTTAAAAGAAGAGAAAAGAAAAATGAGAAGAAAAGCAAAAAAAAAAAAAAAAAAACGAAAAGAAAATAAAAAGAAGAAGAAGAAGAAGAAGAAGAGGAACACGACGTACTCCCCGGTGCATCTTGAAACCATAACTTTTATCCTCTGCCATTCTCGTTTATAGTCTATGAAATACATTTGCGTGCAGTGGAAAAGACTCTTTTTGAAATGATATATAAAAGATTTGAGGGTGTATGAATTGGATGATGATGATGATGATCGTTATATCATAATATTTTGTACAAAACTAAATAGGCTATATAAAATATGTGTGAAGGGTTTCATATATTATTTATAATTATTATTCAAAACCGCGGAAAGATATTGTGTGTGATTTTTAGTTTTTCAAATACAAAAAAAAAAAAAAAAAATACAAAAATTGTCAAAGATTTTTTTTGAGAACATGACTATGAATATTTCTTAGTCCCACGTCATGTTTTAATTCGATATATATATTTTCGAACTATCTGTACACAAATATATATATACAAGGGAGAGAATTCGTTTTTTTGTTCTTCCGGTTCGCAAACCGTGGCATTTCATCCACGGTATAACCGTTTTGTTTTTTTTTTTGTTAAAATAAAAATAAAAATAAACTAAATAAAACAAACATTGATACCTGAAACGCTTCGAATTTACGAAATCAAAGGTAGATTTTTTCTCCCTCGAAACGCGGGGCACAAAATATCATTTTAATAATAATAATAAAATAGTGTCTATATCAGGGTGGTTTCCAATTCATCCATATTCGAATTTCGATTCTACCATGGAGACGTTCTGGCACATGAAAGCACTGAAATTCAAAAATGATTAAATTTTGGGACTACCCTGAATTATGTATATCATATATACTGGGATATAACATATATTACATGGTATACATATATATAAAAATTAATATAATGATAAATAAAAAATAAAAAAATACACCGGATGAATAGTTGCAAATAATTATAACGATGGTAAATTTTTAAAGCTCAATTGTAATCTAATACACGTTGTCACAATTTTTTTTTTTTTTTTTTCTTTCATCAAATCATTGGTAACGGTTTGAAAAAATATTTCATCAATTCGGATTTTTCTATATTACTTTCGTCTTTTATTATAATTATTTTACAAAAATGCATGAAATCGGATGTGAAGAAAAAAATAAATAAATAAATAAACGAATTAATAAAATATATTTATAAACGGCGTATCAGTAATTTGAAAGAAAGAAACAATGACTTTCAACCCCTTTGATATCGATTCAAATTTTTCTAACACTTGTTACGATTATTCTTATCGTTATTATACGACGATTAATGGGCATTCATTTATATTGAAACAGTGACGAATTATTAGTGATAAAGTATGTAAAAAAAATAATACAAATACAAAAAATACAAAAAGGGGTAAATAATCGATGCAGAAGGTAATCGTTTGTAACTTATCGTCC
Source organism: Tenthredo notha (assembly GCA_914767705.2). Taxonomy (NCBI): domain Eukaryota; kingdom Metazoa; phylum Arthropoda; class Insecta; order Hymenoptera; family Tenthredinidae; genus Tenthredo; species Tenthredo notha. The sequence continues at coordinate 5,831,360 of OU611916.1, forward strand.
CGTGTTTCGTCTGAAATACTGGAATTCAAACGCTTATGTATATGTTTATAAATGTTATTATTATATAAGATCGAGTTTAATATCAATATATTATTATTACGTATATATGTATAATATCTAAATGTATAACGTGACCGTGGAGCGGATTCAATGAGAATATTCTGATCGTCGAAATCGTTAGAATATACCAGATATATATATAAGGGTAGGTCCTTGTTCAGGGCACGGACAAATTTTTTAGCCATCACCCCCCAAATTGGTTTCAAAATAATTCAAAAACAATTCCCTAATTTTTTCAGATTTTTATCTCAACTCTCACCCCTTCTAAAAAGAGGGTGGATCTCCCCATTTAAAATACACGTGTCACGGCTATTTCACCAGGGATGGGGGGCTGCTAAAAAATTCGTCCGAGTCCTGAATAAGTACCACCCTGATATATATAAAAAAAAAAAATATATATATATATATATATACCTAATATCAAATGGCACAGAGTTGCAGTGGTCTCGTTTAAAATTAGCTAAATTTTAAGATCCCAAACTACTCGGTAAATAAATAATCGTTATTATTATCATTCATTATCTGAAAGGTTATAGAGATATTTTTTATCAAAAATACTATACACGGGGCGTTATCCGATCGTATTTTATTAATTTTTTTCTTCGTTGATTCGTCTCTAAAAAAAAAATTAAATTTGAAATATCGTAGTGTCTATAAACGTTCTGTCGCAAAAATGTGTGATTAATTCTCAAAAAGAAAAAAACAATTTGATCTGATTTTTTGAATCGCTATAAAGTCAGTTTAATATATAAACGAATTAAAATCGAAATACTTCAGCCCCTTTAAAACTTATTAAAATTCGGAAGGTAAATGCCCCGTAAATGTGTAAATTTTTTTTTCTATTTTTTTTTTTTTTTTTCTTTTTCTTGTCAATAATTATTATACTAGTACGTATATTTGATATAGTTTTTTCTCCGTCCAGCACGCCTCTCGAATCACGTTTATATCACGTTTAATAATAATTTTAACCGTACCTGCTAGAATATTAGAGATCGTGATTTGATCATTGATTTTTTTTTGAACAATTTGAAAAAAAAAAAAAAATTGTTGATGAAACATAGGCATGAGTATATTTTCCCGGCACAGGAATCCAGGATGAAGCATTAGTACTAGAAAATTGTATGAATCTCTGCAGTGGTTATAATAAAAAAAAAATTTTTTATTAAATGGAGAAAATTAAATTCATTTCACGCTTTGACACGGTGAATAAAGATCGTGGAAAAATTTCATTTCCACGATTTTATTCCACTCGTTAACAATAACGCGAAAAATTATAATTTTTCATTATATTTCATTCATTACAGTCGCTGCGAAGGATTTATTCGAAATTAACCAACGAGTGAATTCGCGTAAACGAAGGGTCGAACGATTGTTAAAAATTGGGGGGTGGGTGGGTGACAGTTACGAACAAGCTTTTTGCCTTTTATACAAATCAAAGTATTATACATTAATCCTCACCTCTGTATGACGATGAATGAATCTGTTTGAATTATGAAGCTTTTGAAATCGTGTACCTACTACAACAAAAATATTAGGTACACGTAATCATCGAGGATTTTTCAAATCGCTTTTGAAATTCTATGAAATTTTCGGGAATTTTGTAAATAGAATGAAAATTTAAAAAATTCATAAAATTAAATCAGATCTACAGGGTGAGTCTTTTTAAAGGTCTAAAACGCATTCAACAAATCAGGTAAACAATTATCCAGGTGGGGATAGAGCAGCAATGCTTAATCACGATTCACGGTGTGCCTTTGCCGCAAGTAAGTCCCGCCCATTTTAGACCTTTGAAGAGATTCACCCTGTATAAACTAAGTTAAAAAAAATGAGTGAAAAATCCTGGTCAAACGTGGCTGGAACGTGTGAAACATTGACGAACTTGAAGTAGGATTTCAGTGGGAATTCTAGATTATATGTATTTTATGAAATTCTAAATTTTTCTAAAATTCTCACTTAGGTATAGAATTTTGAAATTAACCGACCCCTCGTTAATAATTAGTAACAATGCTTAATCCTGATCCTTTGGTGAAACGATATACTGATCATTACTATCAATCGACAGACCAATACTACATATAATATAATAATAATTACAATACGCTATAATATATTGTCAGAAGGACGTAGTTGTTTAATAAACCATATACTTATAATAATCATAATACAATATATTATATAGTATATAAATTAAATAAAGAAAGAATGAGAATTATAAACAGATAGTGATGTGAAATGGTTAGGAATTTTTATCGAACAAAATATATAGACAAATTAAAAACAAAAAAGTAAAAAAAAATTCTCAAAGTCTCAAAGACGCGTTAAAATATTTAGCTTTTTGCAGGGTTCTTGTAAAACAGTTACTATATATATATATATATACACTATATACATATATATATATATATATATATAGAGAGAGATACATACGAGCGGAGGCAAACTGAACCGATGCACAAAAGGGATTGAATAAGAAAAATCATTAGAAAAAGAAAAAAATGAATGAAAAAAAAAAAAAAAAAAAATCCATAGGTATAATATATCAAATTTATATTATAATTATTATTGTATAATATTAGATATACATACATACTATATGTACAGGATGAATCCTACCTGGTATCGCGACGTTTTCGACGATAAGCCCCTCCCTCATGCGATAACAGAGATAATTCACCCTGTATATACTTTACGACATAAATTTTTCAACGTTTGAACAAAAAGAGAATAAAAAAATATCCATTTTCTCTTTTTTTTTTTTTTTTTACTCCGGTCGTAAGTTCCGGTCAGACTCTCAGGTAGAGAGTGAGTTAACAAATAACGTAAGTATATAATATAAATAATAAATTATTTTAGGTGTTTTAATATATAACCGTCCCAGAATGTGTGTTGGAATAAATGAGAAATTTTTACTTTCGAAAATTATAACGATTATTTCAAATCTCGGAGCAAATATATTATAAACAAATTTTATACATATTTATTACTTTTTATTTTTTTCGAAACTATTTTAAGGGATACATATTTAAAATTCTAAAAATCGTATCTTTTAGCTTACAGCCTGCCTTCGCCTACCTTTTTTTTGATTTTCTCATGTCGACACAAATAACTCGGAATTACCTACCGATGAAACGAATTCTACTGATATTTTCAGACAAATATTCATACATATACAGGGTGAGTTTACTCCGGGGTCCGCGGAGAGGGTGTGGCTTAGAACGGTTGAGACTCCGCCTTCTCTTATTCACACTCGTTGTTATCAGGGTAATTATTGCCTTCAGATAATAAACAATCTATTCAGAAATTAGGGCGAATAGTAATAGTATCTCATTGTTTTGACAAGGCCACATAAATTTTCATATATTATCTAGATAACACGCGGCAAGAGTCAAATGAATCGTATAGCTGACAATGAGTGAGAATTGTTATTCTAAAAATAACAAGTATTAATATAAGTAGGTGGAGTCTCAGCCGATTTAAGTCACACCCTTTTCAAACCTCGAAGATAATTCACCCTGTATAGTTTTTATGTATGAAAGTTTCGTCTCGCGGTTCTCGGTTAGAAATTTATTTCAAAAGTTAATATCGTGTCGGTTTGATGTTAACGTTGAATAGCAATTATATCGACTAATACTTACTCGACTCATACTAACTCATTTAGGTATCTCATTTTCTCTCAACGTTCTACCATATACCTTCAATGACTGGGGTAAAACAGCTTCCGAAAGTATTATAGAGATCGGTAATAATTCTTTTATTCGTATACTTATATTCCGTCGATTTATATTATTTTAGAGAGCAAGAACAAAAAATAAATAAACATAAAAAAAACGAAATCGTCGGGTAATTATCGAGACAAAAATTAGAAACTTAATTAATCCGATTATTGTATTTTGCTGATTAAATTTGACAGCTTAATAATTTCTTATACTATAATAATAGTAATAATAATAATAATAATAATTAATGATTATTAGAATAATTGGAATTGCAACAAGCGGATTGATCGGGTAATTAAAAATCTATGTAAATAATTGAAAGCTGTGTCTATTTATTCTATTATTATTTAATCAGCTATACAAATATTGAACTTTAAATTATACCTATATATCTATTTAAATGTGATGTTAGGTTTACTATGTGTATCAAAAAATTGTCCAAATATTAAATTCGATCGTGGGATTATATATCAGGTATATACACACAGCTTGTAAAATCAGCGTTCAAAAATTACGATTTTTTTTTCTAATTTTCTATTTCGAACGATTTTTGAAAGGTTTTATTCAAATTTTTACGAAAAAATAAAAAAAACAAAAATAGTTAATTAAACTGATAAGACAAGCTGTAAATATGAGTTTGACAAAAAAAATAAAATATATAGGGAAACTAACGAATAATACATAATTATACTAATTGACTCTGATTTAACTATCTGATCGTTTTTAAATATGTAGTATAAATACTGTCTATATCTTACTATATCTATAACTATATCTACGCTATACCACGTTGTATAACAATAAATTGTCACAAACTACGAAACAAGATTTCTGTAATTAATATCTATGCTATATCTGTATTTGTGAATATCTATAGCTAAAATAATGTGAAACAAAAAAGAAAAATTCCAAAGTACATAGTATTAATGAGTGTCTTAATTATTACCGATCAATAGATGGCCCTGAAAACCAGAAAAACAAACCGAAAAAAAAAAAAAATGATCTCTTTTCTATCCATCTGTAATTTACAGAAATTTCAATCAGCTTGTTAAAGCGTAAAGCATAATACTATATACAGGGTGATCCAGAATACGGTACTTTTCTCATACCAGTAGATTCCTCGTAAAAATCTAAGACAAAAATTATCAGTGCTAAAATGTCGAAGGGAAAGCCGTTTTCAAATGGGAGCCGTTTAAAGTACGCCAATACGAAAGTAGATGCGAGGCTGTCTCAGGGCCGGCGATCTGGCCAACTGATAAAATGACGGTGCGGCCCTGAGCCAGTCTCGTATCTGCTCTTGTATTAGTTAACTTTAAACGGCTCCAACCCGAAAACGGCTTCCCATTCGACATTTTAACATTTATAATTTTCGTCTCAGATTTTTACGAGGAATCCACTGGTATAATAAAAGTACCATATTCTGGATCACCCTGTAAAATATATAAAAAAAAATATGAATAATCAATTATCAGATAAAAATTTGACCAATTTTAATGTCTATCTCTTTCTCTTTTTCTCTCTCTCTTTCTGTCTTTGTATTATGTGTAATCACTAATTTTACCAAAACTCTGTCATGCAACTGCATATAGCTATTATATTTAAAGAAATCAATCTTAATGTAACAATAATCGAGTGTGAATTGTAATATTTTATCCATTATAGAAAATGAATCATAATCGTTTTTTATTAATTGTATTATTATTATTATTATTATTATTATATTATATCGTTCTATGATTATTAAATTGTTATATTTATTATTTATTATTTATTAATTATAATCGTGTATGAAATTAGAACCGCTAGCTCGGAGCCAAATGATGTCTATTTCTCCTAAATTAAATAAGATTTAAGTATAATAAATTAAAAAAATATTATAATTATTATTAAATAATTGAAAAAAAAAAAAAAAAAATACCTAGTCGATTTGTACAGTGAATATGAATTACAATACCGTATATTATATATATAAATATTTTATTTCGCGCTTATCGCAATTATTATAATTACAATAAATTTAACGAAAAAAAACAAACAAAAAGAATAATAATTTTGTGAGCATATTATTATTATAACGCGCGGTTATATACTGTATAATTATTATAATATTTATCGTATTATGTATTTTATGTTATAAGATAATTTTTATTCACGATATACATATAATCAAAGAAAAAAAAGAAAAAAAAATATTGTACAAGACAGTCGATATATTGTTTAAAAAAAAAACCAAAAAAAAAACGATAAAACGATAAAACAATACAAAACAGAACGAAAAAAAAAAATAAATAAATAAACTAAAATAAAAGTAAATTTAAAAAAATAAAGGAAAGACGAAAAGTGATTAAAATACGTCAATAAATTCGTTTTAGAAAGTGATTTAATTCTTCTTTTTTTCACTGTGTTCTCGTTTCATTGAAACCCCCTCCATTTCCATACAATTTATTTCACTGTTAGAAATATGTTGTGACATTTTACACAAAAATCTATAGTATATTATTATATTATGGAAGTAGAACAAAAAAAAATTAAAAAAAAATAGTAGCTTGCAGACATTTTTTGCCGCGCCTAGCTTCAGGCGATATATTGCAATCGAGCAGAGAAAATAAACTCCTGTTGGTATACCTATAGGTATATAGGTATATCGTATATCGTATAGATATATAGGTGTATATACTATATATATATATATATATATGTATGTATAGATGTAGGCTCTAGTACCTAACGACAAAAGCTAAAATAGAGGAGGAGGGCATCGATTTTTATTAGAGCGGTCTACAGTCTGCACACGGTCCAGCGAATACTGGTGATGATGGAACGTTCGCTTCACGTATCAGTGACTGCACAGATGATTGGGGACAGTGTGGGACGAGTTGGGAAGTGGGTAATTTCTTTTTCCTTTTTTTTCAATGTTTTTTCATTTTTATTTGATTTCTTTTTTTTTTTTTTTTACAAAATTTAATGAGGTTTTATGCTTCATAGATCGGACCGTTAAATATTTTCGATTTAAAATTGAGGATAAAACGATCATCTCTTTTTTATCATGATTATTTGGGACGGTTGATAATGCTGCTGATTAATTGCAGATGCACAAAATTCATATGGATTGTTATAAATTGGTATAATTAACCCGAAGGTAGGTAATGCAGTACTGATTTCATTTCAACAAACAGCTCTAATTTTCGGATGGGGAAAGCAACAGGGTAAATACATTAAACGTTACGTAAACAAGGTATCACTATTGACAATATTAGCCTACCCACGGTACTACCCCTACGGGCCTATAAATTGATAAATGCTCATAGATATTTACAAAGAGAATGAGAGGCTTTTGGGGTAATTTTCAATGACGATAATCTCATTCCGAAATTAACATGGTTGTCTGAAGATTATGATCAGTTTGTAGTAAATGTAATACGACATAACAGTGTAGCGAACAATATATATCTACTAAATTTAGGGTTTTTATTTTGGGTTGATTTCGAACCGAATCTGATTGAATTATATAATAGCAATCGTCCGACTTCACCTGCGGGGCAATCTGCCATATAGCAGTGATTCTGTAATTACGGTTAATGTATGTTCTTTATTAGGCATGGTTTTATCCGATGCGATCATGTAATTGGTAAAAGTTAATTTATCAATGATTAAGCGATGGTTACAAATTTTTAGTAGTAATTTTTTCTGATTTAATTAATGATTATTGATTGATTTATAATTGCTGACGATTGGAATTGTGAGTTGTAACAATAGAAACGTTATTAATAATTCGCAATTAATCGGAAGACAGTACGCCTCATTATAGACATTCATCAGTGAGGCATGAGTAGCCCTATATTATCGGCTATGACCCTCATTTGAAATATTTACGAAGGATGACGCCACCGTCTGATTGATGTAGTGGCGTTATAGTGAAAAGTGTGACCTATGTAGAGTTAGCCGGTAATTTGATTATTTTTCAATTTTTTGAATACCAAACAATTGCTCGTTAATTGCTCGTTGATTGCTGCGTTAATTTCGTTTATTGCTCGAGTCTAGTTTTTGAGAAGAAAAAACGAGATGCGGATCTTCTATGTTAAAATGCCGGCCGAATTCAAATCTAGATTTCGACCGAACGAATACGAGATACGAGGTTCTACATGGAACTAAAAATTTCTAATCACACTGAGACATCGATTAAGTTGAGATAAAAAAAAAATCTATCTGCGATCACCAGCTCTTAAATCTTATTTCTGTTTCATAGATGCGAATGCACCCCCCTGGCAGTGACTCGCCTTACAACGGAACTCGATTGAATAAATTCATGGAAATTGACAAGGAGATATACCTGAAGAAAAATCAAGTATAACAAGTCTCAGATCTACTGTACTATGAGTTAAATAACTCGTCGATATATCCTGCGACACTATACCCTGCAGTTATTGTACATATTTAAATCTCTAAGCATTCTATTATTATAATTATTGTACAATGTTTGTTATCACAAGGGATCCTATAATATATTCGAATACTCGGGCGACCAAGTCCTGCAGGATAAATGTGAACAAAATAATTTTTTCGTATGGTAGTTTTATTTTTATTACACATTACATTTTCTTATGTATAATACATGATATATATTATTCGTGTAGGTCCTATCGTTTACGATATAGGAATTATGATGTTATATGTATAATACGAGCAACTCTTTGTTCTTCAATACACTTAATAAAATAGGTCTAAGTATGATTATCAATGGAGAAACAAGAATCTTAATTTTGTACTTATTTCAAATAGTACTCGATTGCTCTACCCTCGATTATAATTAATCGCTAACAACAGAACAGTAGGGGGGTGAGCCTTATTACACGCAACCCGCAGATCTTTTGTGCAATTTGAGTTCTATAGTTGCTTAGCAGATGACGTAAGCTGACCTACGACAATGGCGTCCCCCACCCCGCCCCACTCCGCTCGTAGGTAGAATAAGAACGTCGGGCGCGATATGGAAAAATTCAGTGTCCTGCGTGGCCTCGTCGAGTGAACATGTGTGGTACGAGTCGAGGAGGTTTGCGGCTCGGGAAGGCTGACATCAACGGAGGCACATTGAACATGAGTGAGTTTGAAATATTTCGATCAATATTATACGACGGCAACAAATAATCGACAATTTTCAAAGCTCGTTGAAAACAAGTGAAATTGTGTTCAATACTTTTCCGACAGATTTCACGCGTCTCGTTTCAGGCAGGCTTACAAAATCAATCATAAGAAATATATTATAATAAATTTCATACAGATGTTTAATCACAATTAGAAATTCTTTGGTACTTAGTTGAGAATGTTTGCTTGAAAAACACATGAACCTAATCTATGCAATGTACCCTATGTTTATCTAGTTTTTATCTTCACAGGCGTTGTTCATCAATGGGAAACTAGTTCCTGCCTATCTTCAACAGAACCTCTTCAAAATTCATCAGGACAGGGGATTCACACCAGGGAGTGAAGCAGTCCAAGCACCGGGGAAATGACCGCAAGACAACTCAGCACCGGGAGGATTAATAAACTAGCGTGAGCAAATAGTTCGTAATTACAGTTCTTTTTTAATCAGTTTTGGTAGAATCTTGCATCTAGTCTAAAAATCGATTTCGTTTGAAACGTTTTACAGAAAACAAGCTGAGTTGGTTGCCACTAATTTTCAGTCAGCAAACTTTGTAACCCAGTTTATGTGTGATAAATAACGAAAAACCTTATTATAATATTTTCTACGATTAGTGACAACCACAAGCTTTTATATCACAGCATCTGCTGCCCGCTCTATGTAACATTAAAATCAACGTCCTACCCGAGACATGTCGGATACTAATTCTAATATTCAACAACAACTTTCAAATCATTTTACAAATCGCTGTACAGATTATTTCAAATCAATTTGATTATAAAAGCTGTAAGCGGTAATATAATAACTCGTTTTTATAAAGTTTGCTATACTTGACCAGTTCATGCGGTCATATTATAATCGTACAAGGAAAAGACTTGTAATATTACATAATAGATGAAAGTTCGTGATGATATATTATTAACAATATGTTCTCGCGCATGTATTATATTGTGTTCGGCCCTTGGGTACCGCACCGAAGGTCTTGATGCCTTTTATTTGCTTAAACTCGTTGTATTTGGGATGGTTGAGTTTACCCATTACCGTACGAAATATTCCCAATAACTATTCAGGTAACAGAACATAATGCATGCATAGGTATAAGATATATATTTGTCAAATATAATTCACTCTTTCGCAACACTGCAAATATCCATGTAATAATAAGTATGTTTATGATATAAACATGTATTATCATAGTAAATTGGCGCATTCTTGAATAAATATCTCTTGAAATTGTAAATAATCGATCGTTGAATCATTTTCCCCTGTCCTTTCCTTGCCTATAAGTCGAAAATCATGAAAATCGCATGATTTCACAAAGCCTCGAACTATTCTTGCAATAAATAATTCATTTTATTATTAATATATATTTTATTAATAAATAATTGATCCGCCTTACCATATGCAACCCGCATGCCATTCGTGTAAACGACAGGGCCCATGTTAATTTTTGTTGCCTATTTGGTGTTTTCCGAATGCCTATATTCAGGCGAATTGTAGTAACGTAGAAAAAATGTCGAAAAAAAGGTTCTGGCGGTTGATACCTCGATTTTAGTCGCTTTACGATGAAATATCTACTGCCAGAAAATCGACCAATCAGGAGGCTGCTTGAGCCAATTTAGGCTCAATTTCTCGAAAAGGAGCCTCCTGATTGGTCGATTTTGAAATTAAATCAAGTTACGGCGCTACAGAGGCTAGCCATCAGCAAAATTCTGGATTTCTGGCAGTGATACCCGAATGAGGTATCAACTGCCAGACGAAAAAGGTATCAATTGCCAGAAATCCAGAATTTTGCTGATGGCTAGCCTCTGTAGCGCCGTAACTTGATTTAATTTCAAAATTGACCAATCAGGAGGCTCCTTTTCGAGAAATTGAGCCTAAATTGGCTCAAGCAGCCTCCTGATTGGTCGATTTTCTGGCAGTAGATATTTCATCGTAAAGCGACTAAAATCGAGGTATCAACCGCCAGAACCTTGGAACCTTTTTCGACCTTTTTCTGAATTACTACAATACGCCTGAATATAGGCAATCGGAAAACACCAAATAGGCAACAAAAATTAACATGGGCCCTGTCGTTTACACGAATGGCATGCGGGTTGCATATGACAAGGCGCATTATTATTTATATTATATATATTAATATTGTTATAATTATATATATTAATATTGTTCGGGGCTTTATGAAATCATGCGATTTTCATGATTTTCGACTTATAGGCAAGGAAAGGACAGGGGAAAATGATTCAACGATCGATTATTTACAATTTCAAGAGATATTTATTCAAGAATGCGCCAATTTACTATGATAATACATGTTTATATCATAAACATACTTATTATTACATGGATATTTGCAGTGTTGCGAAAGAGTGAATTATATTTGACAAATATATATCTTATACCTATGCATGTATTATGTTCTGTTACCTGAATAGTTATTGGGAATATTTCGTACGGTAATGGTAAACTCAACCATCCCAAATACAACGAGTTTAAGCAAATAAAAGGCATCAAGACCTTCGGTGCGGTACCCAAGGGCCGAACACAATATAATACATGCGCGAGAACATATTGTTAATAATATATCATCACTAACTTTCATCTATTATGTAATATTACAAGTCTTTACCTTGTACGATTATAATATGACCGCATGAACTGGTCAAGTATAGCAAACTTTATAAAAACGAGTTATTATATTACCGCTTACAGCTTTTATAATCAAATTGATTTGAAATAATCTGTACAGCGATTTGTAAAATGATTTGAAAGTTGTTGTTGAATATTAGGATTAGTATCCGACATGTCTCGGGTAGGACGTTGATATTAATGTTACATAGAGCGGGCAGCAGATGCTGTGATATAAAAGCTTGTGGTTGTCACTAATCGTAGAAAATATTATAATAAGGTTTTTCGTTATTTATCACACATAAACTGGGTTACAAAGTTTGCTGACTGAAAATTAGTGGCAACCAACTCAGCTTGATTTCTGTAAAACGTTTCAAACGAAATCGATTTTTAGACTAGATGCAAGATTCTACCAAAACTGATTCAAAAAGAACTGTAATTACGAACTATTTGCTCACGCTAGTTTATTAATCCTCCCGGTGCTGAGTTGTCTTGCGGTCATTTCCCCGGTGCTTGGACTGCTTCACTCCCTGGTGTGAATCCCCTGTCCTGATGAATTTTGAAGAGGTTTTGTTGAAGATAGGCAGGAACTAGTTTCCCTTGATGAACAACGCCTGTGAAGATAAAAACTAGATAAACATAGGGTACATTGGATAGATTAAGTTCATGTGTTTTTCAAGCAAACATTCTCAACTAAGTACCAAAGAATTTCTAATTGTGATTAAACATCTGTATGAAATTTATTATAATATATTTCTTATGATTGATTTTGTAAGCCTGCCTGAAACGAGACGCGTGAAATCTGTCGGAAAAGTATTGAACACAATTTCACTTGTTTTCAACGAGCATTGAAAATTGTCGATTATTTATTGCCGTCGTATGATATTGATCGAAATATTTCAAACTCACTCATGTTCAATGTTCCTCCGTTGATGTCAGCCTTCCCGAGCCGCAAACCTCCTCGACTCGTACCACACATGTTCACTCGACGAGGCCACGCAGGACACTGAATTTTTCCATATCGCGCCCGACGTTCTTATTCTACCTACGAGCGGAGTGGGGCGGGGTGGGGGACGCCATTGTCGTAGGTCAGCTTACGTCATCTGCTAAGCAACTATAGAACTCAAATTGCACAAAAGATCTGCGGGTTGCGTGTAATAAGGCTCACCCCCCTACTGTTCTGTTGTTAGCGATTAATTATAATCGAGGGTAGAGCAATCGAGTACTATTTGAAATAAGTACAAAATTAAGATTCTTGTTTCTCCATTGATAATCATACTTAGACCTATTTTATTAAGTGTATTGAAGAACAAAGAGTTGCTCGTATTATACATATAACATCATAATTCCTATATCGTAAACGATAGGACCTACACGAATAATATATATCATGTATTATACATAAGAAAATGTAATGTGTAATAAAAATAAAACTACCATACGAAAAAATTATTTTGTTCACATTTATCCTGCAGGACTTGGTCGCCCGAGTATTCGAATATATTATAGGATCCCTTGTGATAACAAACATTGTACAATAATTATAATAATAGAATGCTTAGAGATTTAAATATGTACAATAACTGCAGGGTATAGTGTCGCAGGATATATCGACGAGTTATTTAACTCATAGTGCAGTAGATCTGAGACTTGTTATACTTGATTTTTCTTCAGGTATATCTCCTTGTCAATTTCCATGAATTTATTCAATCGAGTTCCGTTGTAAGGCGAGTCACTGCCAGGGGGGTGCATTCGTATCTATGAAACAGAAATAAGATTTAAGAGCTAGTGATCGCAGATAGATTTTTTTTATCTCAACTTAATCGATGTCTCAGTGTGATTAGAAATTTTTAGTTCCATGTAGAACCTCGTATCTCGTATCCGTTCGGTCGAAATCTAGATTTGAATTCGGCCGGCATTTTAACATAGAAGATCCGCATCTCGTTTCTTCTTCTCAAAAACTAGACTCGAGCAATAAACGACATTAACGGAGCAATTAACGAGCAATTGTTTGGTATTTAAAAAATTGAAAAATAATCAAATTACCGGCCAACTTCACATAGGTGAAAGTGTGTACGAATGAATCAACAGAGTAGGTAACAGCGGTAGCAGTCGGTAGGTAAGCCTAGATCCAACACCAACGGACTGTTTAAGCATGATATGATTTAATTTTACTACTGATCGTCAGCTTCAATATCACGTTTATGTTTATAATTCAGTTTTATCGAATAGTATTGCTCTCAATAATCATCGATTTTCGAGCCCTAATCATTATGTGAATTTAATAATCTTACCGGGTCGATACGATCACGTGGTCTTCAACTACTCCGCTCTGGAATATATTTGAAAACGTATTTTCCCGCGCCGTCAAAATGTCGTATGAGTTGCCTGCAGTCAGGCATTTCACAATCAAGATTGAAACTATAAAGAATTGTTGGAACTCTAGTTACCGTTGAATTCGAAGTTTCTTAAATCCTAGCAATCGTGAATTTATAAGAATCAAGGGAATTTCAATTGCTGATGTAGAAAAGGAAGAGATTAAGATAACAGAAGAACAAAAATCAAAATAATTAATGAAATTGCTTTGATTTTGTTACATGTATGTAATAATTCTTATGCATTATACATTCAGTTTTATATCTAATCACATTTATTACACGACATTACACAACAGTACACTTATAATAATTTAATATAATTAAAAATAATAATAATTACAATAATCATAATAATAATAATAATAATAATAATAATAAAATAGCAATGAATAATAATTTAATGGTATAAATAGCACATCAATTGTGATATTATTTTTGTTCGTTATAATTGTATTGTTATAGTTGATATTCTTGTCTCGCGCGTATAATAATAATATAATAATGATGTAATAATATTTGAATAAACTTGGCAAGAAGATTGATAATAATAAACGTAAATACATTCTAATATATAGTATATGTATAATAATTATATACTTATAATCATAATTTATTAATTCTTCTACATACATTATATTTAATCATAATTCTATAATACTAATATTAATATCGCTGCGATAGGTATAGTATTATATATACGTTATGTATTTTATTAATAATCATATTACTTAAAATCTAATTTAGATATATATTCTATACATACAATTATTGTTAATTATTATTATTATTATTATAATATAGAGGTTGGCAATGCCTTTGCAGAGGTGGTGTTACTTATTCATTTATTCATTCATTTATTTATTTATTTATTTATTTATTTTATTTATTTATTCATCATTCATTATTATATCATTTGATATAATATATAGATTTCATAGTTAATATTATAGTTTAGTCGGTTGTATTGAAAACGTCTACTAAATTAATTACATCAATTATATTATGTTATATTATATCATATAAGTACATAATATTATAATAAATATTCTTATATTATATTATATTATGTTATTATATATAGTCATGAAAAATAATGAATTCATCGTTTTCATTGACCACAGATAATATATTATTCATTTTATTTTTCCCCCTCTTATATACCTTACATCTGATTATTATTCATTTTTAAAATTTCATTTATGTTTTTTTTTTTTTTCGTTTTATTTTCGTTTATTTAATTTTTTTTCATTCAAGTTTTTTCTTCTTCTGCTTCTTCTTCTTCTTCTTCTTCTTCTTCTTCTCATCCCAAAGTCAATGATCAAAGCCTCGTTATTTGGCACGTTTTTAGAAAGCCGTCTCGTGCGCACAATCAGCCACATTTATTTAATTATTAATATAATTGAAATATGAAATAATTTTCGAAAAAAAATTATCATAGGCGCATATTGATTATACAATAATTATAATTTATAGGCTTACGTATTATATATCTATTAGATTAAATTTGAAATTGCGACAGCTGCTATAGTCTATGTTTTTTTTGAAATTTTGTTAATTTTTTTTTTTTTTTTCATAATATACCCTTGCGGTTTACTGTGATTATAGGAACTTGGATTTACATTATACAATATATTGTGTAGTTAATTAAAACAAAAAAAAAGACAGCGGTTTCTTTTTTTTTTCTTTTTCTTTTTTTATCGTAAACGACAAAAACTATTTTCAACATTTTAATCTTTTTTTTTTTTCCTAACTCTCTCTCTCTCTCTCTCTTAATTCTCTATCAACGTTTTCCTTATTTTTCAATTTATTCGGAGTTCAATAATAATTGAAAATAATTAATCATTTTTTTTTTTTTAATAATTCCTCACGAACGAACGAACGAATTAATTAACTATAAAATCATTTTTATTTTTTATCTTTCCATTTCCTTTAATCAAGAGATAATTATTATCCTGGGGGCAGGTAATTGTATAGTGAATATAAAAAAAAATGAAAAAAAAATTCGAAGAAAGAAAAAAAAATAATTGAAAAACAAAGAAAAAGGCTACAAAAATTAGCAGCACGAGAGTCAGCCGCGAAGTAGGTATGTATAGGTAGTTAGGTAGATAGGTAAATATATGTATGTAATATATATAATGTGTATATATAATACATATATATCTGCACATGATATACATGGATAAAGTTTAGAATTTAATTAATTAACACGGCATTCACAACATCAAGCAGACTGTGCTAATTAGCCCGTATAATTTGCTTTTTTTTTTCTTTTTTTTTTCTCTCATTTTTTCATTTTTGCTTTTTTCTTCATCTTCATCATCTTCGATTTCTTCGTCTTATTCTTCATTTTTTTCTTCATTATATCTTCTTATATCGCAGTAATAATACATATATAGTTATATATTTAGTATTATTATATATAATAATAATATTAATAATCTTATATCATAAAATTGGTTCTAATACTGTTTATATTATACTCTGTACAATAGAGATAGTGTTAATTAAATACAATGAACGAAAACGCATATATATACTATATATATACACATATATAGTATATAATGTATACATCTTATTGAATATAATATTAAAGTAATAATAATAATAATTATAATAATAATAATAATATTCTAGTGGTAATATCGAAAGACAATTTTTCGAAGAAGAAAAAGAAAAAACAAAAAACAAAAAAATACAACGAAATAAAAACTAAACGCGCGAAAATATATATATATATATATATATATATATTTAAATCTATAATATTGTTGTTATAATTATTATTATAATATATATATATATATATATATATATATAGTCATATTATATAATATGTTAACATAATATGAAACATCTTTTTTTTGTTGTTGGAAAAGTTGAATTTATAAATTGTAATAATTGTTGTTTTTGTTTTTAGGTACCGATACTTTTGCAATAATAATAATAATAATGATAATTTATGAGCTACGATCAATTACTTTTTTTTTTCTTTTTCTTTATATAATGATAATAATAATAATAATAATAATTTATATAGAAATGTACAAGAAAATTTATTATATATATTATATTATATTATATTATATTATATTATATACGTTGCAGCTCATGGTATACCATAGAACTGTATATAATTATAATTATAATTATATCATAGATGGTATAATTAGTTATATAATAATATAGGCTTATATATAATATATACGTGAAAAATAATAAATAAATTTAAAAATAACAATAATAATAAGAAAAAAAGAAAAAAAAAAACAAGAAGCTTTGTGCCATTTACAGTATTATAGTGTATGTCATTATTATATATAGTATCTGTATAAGGGTGCGGAACACTTTTGTATATAATTATAATATAATAATTGGTTAAAAATTATTAATTATTTTATTAACTCGCAGCTCAATATTATATACTTATATATAATATAATCCTCGATGAATGAAATATTTCGTTTCTTATTTATTTTCTTTTTCTTTTTTTTTTCTCTTGTTATTTTGAATTTTTTTGATTTACCATTCTGTATAGAGTTTTTGGAAATCGTTTGGGTAATTGTAAAATTTCTTACTGTATTTTTGTTTCTTTTTGTTTCTTTTTGTTTTTTCCTTTTTTTTTGCATATGCTTTTGTTTCTTTCTTTTCAGACAAAAATTTCAGCAATATTTGAATTTCATTTGAAATTCGAATTGAAATGCGAACCAGCAACGTGTGTATTAGGCAAATAACCGGGAGACTATGGGGGGAAATTGAGAGAAAGGCAAGGGAGGGAATAAATGTTTTATTATTTTTTTGTTTTGTTTCTTCTTCATTTTTCTTTCAATTTCATTAGTTTTTTTTTTTTTTTTCTCTTTGTTCCTTCCCCTTCTCTCCCCCGATAAACTTGCTGGATACAATATAACTCTGATGCGATAATATACGAGGGTTAAATATAGGAGTTGGTAGCCTGCACCTTCTATTTAATGGCGGAATATACTGCCGGCTAAACTCGGGGCGAGGTAAATCATAACGAGTAAATGTGTAAAATCGTAATTCATGTAGGTTTAACCACAACGAAAATATACTATTATATTCATACCGAGGCTATTTGTTCTTTTTTATTTCATTATTTTTTTTTTTTTTTCTCTTCGTTCTTTCATTCTTTTTTCTTTTCTTTATTCATAATACGAAATCGCGATTTATTATATATATTTATATGTATATACAGAGCGATTCTGAGGAAAGTGGTTTTTCTGATGGTAAGGTAGTTAGTTTCTTTTTTTTTTTCTTTAAACTGACGGCCTTACCATCAGGTAAACCACTTTCTTCAGAATCGCTCTGTATATGTATGTAGTTTCTTTTCGATTTTTCTCTTAGCTATTTCATATCTGTTTCATGTTGTTGTATTTAATTAAGAATAGTATGTAGTATTCATATATATTTATGAAAATCAAATTATTACTGAAATACTAAATTTCGGTACCTAATATACAACCGTCAAAATTTTAAATACCTACTTAGAGAGATCTGTTCTGTTTTTGCCTTTTTTCTCTTTGTCTTTCAACCAATAATTGAAACATTTCTTTTTCTGAAACTCAAGACAGACGATTATATATATAAATATATATATATATTATATTTATACATACATATGTACGTTATTATACCTACGAAGCTATATTTGAGGGTCTGTCAAATGGACGACGACGAGGATTCGTATTTTGGGTAAATTTAATACCGCGAGTTAAATTACGTATATTATTATTATTATAATTATAAATATTTTTTAAATTGGGTTCGACGGAGGTAACTCAGTGACAAGATCTCGCTCGACGTTGGAAACGGCGCATTCGACGGTGCCATTCATCGCGCCATTCGATAACGATTGACCGTTGCGTGGCCGTCAAGGCACCTTGACGTCCACCGTCGCTTTCCCGCCCCAAGATTAGGTATGACCTGAAATAAAAGAAAGAATGAAAAAAAAAAAAACATAAACAATTATTATTAAAAATATATAAAAACAGTTTTTCTTTTTTTTTTTTTTGTATTAACGACAAATTATTTTTTAACGTTACGAATTTTCTATTTTAACAAGGAATTTCATTAAATTAAGATTCAAGAAGAACGGTATACTCACTTGTTGGCCTTGACCTTCGGACACTTGCAGGCGAGATCAGCGGCGTGGACGTAAAGGGCCATAGGGCCCCGACGAAGACGCGATTCTCGAGCCCGTTTGTAAACGCTTTGGACCTGAATGGTGAACCGTACCCATTCCGCCGACCCAGAGCTCCCCGCACCATTTTCCGCATGTCTGTCCGTCACTTTACCCATGATGGCTGAAATTTGGAAAAAATAAAGAACTAAAATATAGAATAAGAAACAAGACGAAAGCATAGAACATAGTCTTTGCGACGAGTGTTTCGAAAGTTCGATTTTCGAGACCTGTGTAGCGTGCGTAAGATACCTAATTCCCGAATAGTGGACAAAAGGAGAGTTAGCGCATGCGCACATCGCATATATTCTACTTTACGCACTAGTGCGCATTTCCGCGCATGCGCACTTCGAAATAAATCAATTTTACGCACTGTATCACGGCAGCGGACAAGCGAATAATTTTTCGCACGCATAATCGAACTTTCAGCACGGCGTGTAGAAATATACTATTTCACTATCCGATTTCTAAAGCCATTAAGTGATAATTTAATTGTTATTTAACGGCGTTATACGCAATTAAGTATCTAAATCATTAATTTTCTTTTATAACAGTTATAATTCCGGTTAGAAATTAGAACACATCGATATGAGGGTATTGGTGGGTCAAATAATGGCCGAGGGTTACTCACAACGTTAATTTATAAGCGTTAATAAATTCCGAGGCAATTGAACCGGGAGATAATTATCATGACGAGTATTATACATCTAATTTAACGATCGTATCATTCTACGAGCTGCAGTCTGGTGCAGTTAAAACGTTATTACATCATCGTTTGACGTCAGAATTGAATTGATACTATGACCAAATTAAATTACCTCCCCACAACCCGTGAAATATCATTTTATAATACACGATTTTTCATCTCATTAGAATTCATTCATTTCTGTTCTTTTTATTTATTTTATTTTTTCAAAATACTATATTCGCGATTTTGCAGAAAATATTACTGAAAATATCTTTTGAAAACGGTCAGATTTGGTTTCGGTAATAGCATCGTTCTTTTTTTTTTTTTTTTTTGTTTATGGTTTCTTAGCGAAAAATGATCTTCGCCAAAATCCGCAACCAAAATGGCGTCCGCGTTAGAGCAGCTGGGTATCTATTCCGGGTAGTTGCCTCAGCTCGGATAACTCTAAAAGATTTATCTACGCTGAATCAAGGTACCGGACAGCCACAAGCCATTCCGCACGTGCCGCGTCAAACTCTCAAAAGCGCAAAAGCTCCGACGGTATGCAGGTCTATTATTGAAGTCTTTGCCTTCTGCATGAGACGGTTCCAAAAACGGTCCACCGCATGCCCTACGATACCAAATAGAATCGTCTAAAGATTTTGCTTTTATCTAGGTGCTGATGCATCAATCAGTGCAAAAATCAACCCCTAAAATACGCAATAAATTCATAGAAATTCAAGTCAATTTTTGAATTTCCAAATTTGGAACCCAAATAATCTTCGAGTATCAAATTTCACAGAATTTCCGCTCAGCAATTTTGAATTTTTGAATTAACAAGATTTTTAGACATTCATTAGTACATCTCCATATAATGGTAAATCGATTCTTATATGGTTATAAAATTCCGGAACACGTACTCATTAAATGCGTGTGTGGTCTTGAAGAGAAACCCTTTGCGGGTCAATTGACACATTTGTTATAATCACAGCGCTAGTATATTATGCTATAAAATTGATGTATCGTATTTTAAATAAAGATTAATGACAATTTAAGTGAACTTACCGAAGTCTCTTTTGCAGTACTTGTTTAGGTTTAGTCTTCTTGTGCCTGCGCGACACTTTCCACACTGGTCTGAAACATAATGAAGAATAATAAAGAACACATTACCACATATATGTATACATATATAGTTATTAAAATAATTGACAATGAATTCCAATTCAAATGTTTCATCTTTTAATCGCTTATCATCAACCGCACCTTTTCCATGTTTATAAATGACAATTATCTCACCCTGTGCAAAACTCGAAGACAAATGATCGCACCACTATATGGTCATAACACATCAAAGTACCTTACATACATAGTTCAAATGTTAATCGTTATTAGCGGTTAGAGAGGCTTGTGGTTTGCGGTTTACTGACTAGTAACTACCATATGGAATGACGAACCCCCTGAGAGTTTAGACCGCAGTAAACCCGTCAGATATTTAATCAAATAACAGAGTGAAATCAATTTCAAAAAAGCGTAACAATTTTTTAAACAGAATATTTCGATTAGGTGTCAGATATTTTAGCTGATTTTTTATTATCAACGAGTTTATTAATTTCATTTTATCAACGCGGTAGAAATATTTCGAAAGTGCTGCTCAATGCACGGAGTAGGTTCCGCACTCGCCACTAGGTCCTGGTTTGGCGCAGGGGTCTCTCAGAGGTAGGAATAAACCGGAATGAGTACAAAACGCGCTCGACTGTGGGCTAAATTTAGATTTCCAAAATGTGACTGAAAACAGGCCATTTCGAACGATATTAAATCAAAAAACAGTAAAATAACTTCCAAAAGCGTTTCAATTACGCAAAGTTTCAACTCTTTGAATTTCTTGAGTCAACTTGCACTCTGTAAAAGTGCCATTATTCACTCCAGTGGTTTAAACTGGCAGAATTTTCACTCTAGTAAATTTATAGAGAACTTAAAGTTCTATTAAAAAGTTACAAACTTACTAACTTGTTCGATTAAAATGATGAATTAAAATACATAGATTAATCATATCCCTTCTGAGAGCGATAATTCAATACCCAGTCGACTGCGACACGTTTCATATTAACTCTCCGATGAATAATGGCTTTAAATTATTGCGATAATATTTTTACTTTTTATTTATTTTCATTTTTATTTATTTTTTTTTTTTCTACACCCATGATCAACAGATTAAAATTGGTTTCAGATTGTTGAATAGTCTCGTTGCGGTTGAGGCAAATTTATAAATTATAGTATAGTATATAAAGTAAATCAGAAAGAGGCATTAATCTCTGTTATATTTGATACTTTGAATTAATATAACTCCCATTTCATTTAAGATTCGCGTATTTTTATCCAACTTCTTTTATTATCAAGCCAATGCTTTTTTTTTTTGCATGCTGCAGCTGGTATCAATCTGAGTAAAAAATTCATGGCGCCAGTTCAAGCCCACAGTGTTATCTTTACCACGTAATACTATAAATTATTGATTGTTTTTTAAGCCAAAGATTTTGCTCTACAGAATAGAATAAATATTGTGTAACACGACGGTGCAGAACGAGGCCATCTTTTCATCCCCATTTTCATCACCCTTAAATTCCAACTTGTTTAGAGTCTATTAATAAGTTGGGAATATGCTATAAGAAATCAAAAAGGATTCTAAAAAATTCGTTTCCATGTCACAATGTTCAAAGATCATGTTGTCATCGATATCACGACCCATGATCCTCGGATCTCTAAGATATTTTGAATTCAAAAATTTCTCAGCAAAATTCCAGATTTATCAAGGGTCGTTTTGTCGCGTCCCACAGTTTTCCTTCGTCTTGGCATGATATCCGACGAGCGGAAGAAGCGAGGAGATTGCTTCAGAATTACTTTACTTAATAATTTATCCAACAAGCTTTTCTGTCCTTCGAGATGGTAAGCCGGTGGTGGTATTAAGTTGCCACGCCCGTATTTACGTAGGTGGTTTTATAAATGGATAAAAATACACGTGTACCGTATAGCTTTCGGATTTCTTTTATTTTTCATATTTTTTTTTTTTTTTCTACTATTCGCCCTGATTTGTTAGGGAAACTTTTACATTTATAATAAATGCTAGAGACCGCAGGGGGTAATCAAAGCTCCTTCATACACTCGGCTCCAGATGTATCCGCCAAGTATCTAGCTTCGTATGTACATGTATATTACCATCCCACATACCCTCTATCCGTATATAACCCCGTTATCCGATACGAATAATAGACGCGGGGTTACGAAGGGCGAGGACTGGGTTAATCAGCGCAAACTACGCCTCGTTACCCAGGAATTAAATGGATTATCCTCTGGTTTAGCCACGCACCCTGTCTACACTTACGAGTTCTCTAGTCCACGTGACTTCTGGGTCATAAGTGTAGGTTTATGTATTATATAGGGTAGGTCATCCAGGGTAGGTGGATGTTACGTGTCGACAAATGAGCAAACCCGATTTTTTTCACCACATATGTAGTTAAATCTTGTGTAACGATTTCCTATATACCGTATGTGCATGTTTTTACATATCCAACTCGGAGATAATCTGACTCTGACCATTACAACATTTTTTTTTTTTTTTTTTATTTCTAGATTTTTGTTCTAAGAACAGAGAAAAAGAAAAAAAATTTGTATATAGATATATTTGTGTAGTAATTTTATTTTTTTAGGAAATTAATTTCAAGAATAATGTTACCCCTGTTATCAATTTTTGGTCAGGATCAAATACCGTTTTATTAAGTCTGATATTTCCGTTTATATTGAGAAAAGGGATTTCGATATTACCGCGGTATAAAATCGATTGAATTTTAAATAAAATTCAAATTACTTTCAATCCCGTAAACCAGGGTAGGTTATAGGTGTATAGAGTGAGCGGACATATCCGAAGTTTGGAATTACCCCCACACACACACACAGTATAGTCGTTATAGATTCGATTACCCTGTAGCCGGTGATACGAACTTGATTAAAACAGTATAAAATTTGCAATCGCAATACGCTTCTTGGCCATAAAATTTATACACCTAAAATTTAATCGAATGGAATAGATGAAGAAGAAGAAGGAGAAGAAGAAGGAGAAGAAGAAGAAGCAAGGGCCCAAGAAAATTGGTAGCTCGGCTTCGTTTTCAATTTAGTTTCAAGACGCGCGTGTCTTGCCTCAATTTCAACCCCTACTGTTCAGATCCTTCCTTCCTTCCTTCCTTCCTTCCTTCCTTTCTTTTTTTCACTTCATCCATCTGTTCATAGAGTACGATGCACTAGCTTTATGCCGCACTTTATACTTCAAGAGGTTGAAAGCTCCTCTGAAGTTTGATAACTTACGTACTACTGCGAAAAATATCCATTCATTCAAGAGATCTAACCCATTTTCATTCTTTGATAACCTACCCATGGGTTAAAAGTACCAAAGGGTAGAACGAGAACAGTTCGTTTCGATTTCGACGTTACAAACTTTTGCATCTTACATCACTAGGCCACTGGTATAGATCGAAACGAGTTTTGTAAAAATGACACAGGTCAACTGTTAACGTAATAACTAACTAGCCATTAGTTCGATCAATCTATAATTTTTTCTACTTATAGTACTCGTACGCAGTTCTAGCTTAAACTACAGATTTTTGAAAATATGTGTTCGTTTGACTGTGAAAAAATCAAGAAAATTGACATTTTTATAATTTGAGGTATACGGAATTTGAAGATATGAAAATGTGCGAAAAATTGATTATTTTGTTACAATTCTAGTCTGCGCTAAAACGACATTAATAGTCAATAAGTATGCGAAGTTGGACTTAGTTTTGACGAGTTTTGACTTTGAAATTAAGTCCGCAGTCAACCTATGTCATTTATACAAAGCTCATTTTAATTCCTGCTGGTGGTCTCATGATGTGAGATGCGAACGTTTTCAGCATCGATATTTGCGGGTAACATTACGTGGATTAAATACCTAAGACGCGATATCTGTGTATTAATTACCTCGGTCGTCCCAATTCCCGAAGATATGTTTAATTTTTATATACTGAAAATACATTTTTTTCCCTCAGTCATCGATAAATTTACACAATCCTCGCACACATTATATTATAGATAAAGGTAAAAAAACTCAAGCTGATATTCCCGGAGGCTGACATGGGCAGAAACGTTAATTATCGTTCTTATAAAATTTTAAAGCAAAAAGAAAAAAAAAAAAACAAAGTAATTGACTGGAATAATAATTTTGACAAGTAATAAAATTAGGTAGATTTAATTAGGTGGTATGATAATTGCAACAATTATCTCTCCCTCTCACTCTATATTATATATTCGTTAATGATCGTGTGAAAAAAAAAAAATTAATTATCGAGAAAGAGAAAAAACAGAAAAACGAAGGAGACAAAAAAAAAAAAAAAAAAACCGTGACTTTTATACGTTTGATATCATCAGAACGAGTTTACGATTAGTTATGACCTCGAGGAATTTGCTGTTCTCTTCATTTTGCATTCCGATTAAGTCGCAGCAAGTACAACTCTGACATTCATTCTCGTTTATTTCACACTTCATTTATGATCTTTAGAGCTGACGTAAACCGCGAGTTAAATAGTTGAATACCAAGTTGAATTTACTCATTTAACAAGAAAGAAAAAAATAAATAAATGTCTGCAATTTTTTTTTTTTTTTTAGAATTCTTGATCCCTAATGAATCGTTTGATACCTACTAATAAAAATTTGAATATTTTGTGAATACCTACGAACACGCAGTTTAGATATAATTTCATAGAAATATCGTATGAAATTTTCTCAACCAGTTCAATACATCGTATCGTTAAGTTATGTAAATGCAATATATGATACGCACTTTAAAACACTCGTCAGTTTCAGTTAGAGAAAAAAAAAAAAAAAAAAAAAACCATTGAAGTTGAAGTTGAAGTTGAAGTTAAAGGTCTCTTAGAGAAGGAAAGTTGGCGCGGTTCCGTATCGCGGCTAAGGCATATTATACACCAGCGTCTTTATAATTAAGACGTTACTTTATTACCCAAGACGAAGAGCTCTCTCGGGTCTCTAACCGAATAAGAGAATAAGAGAAATATATAAAAAGAGGCGTTAACAGAACGAGAGAGAAAACACACCGAGAGATTTCATCTCAAGTTGTATTAACGAATATCATAATATATATGTATATATGGTGCATTTTATACCAATTTCTGACCCTCGACCTAGTCTCAGATCTGGTAAGCGATTTTTGGTATCATTATTCTGACTCTAAACAGCATTTGGAATTTTTTATCTTCAGATTTTTAAAAATACATTTCAGCTCGTCGTGAATTTTTCAAGTTTTTTGTTTTTTTTTAAACACCTTGATCTGAAAAAATAAGATTCTCAAAAAATCTGTGTCGACAACTCTGATAATAAGCGAGGGACTCTAATTGGTCGTAATAAATCGTTGATTAAAAATTTAAAAACCGATGGATATGATCGTTTTTTTCTTTTTCTCAATTTCGACTCTTTATCCTATTTTCAATTAATATTCAACGTTTATTTAATCCCCCGACGAAGAAATCTGCCTCGCTTGTACAATATTAGGTACTACTGGTATAAGAAATACTATTTATACTGTTAAATGCGTAGTAGCCGCACCGATTCTCAAGGGATTAAACTCGAAAGATTTAAATGCTTTTCGTACTAGATGCTGCTCCAGGCTCCGGATCTGATCCTGATAAATAGTTTGGACCGAGGATTCAAATGCAAATTGAGCGTCTGAAGGTGTACATGTATATATATATGGGTATATATATACATAGTTCGTTCGCTCCAGCAACGCGTATCACTTAACTAAATACTTAATGCGTTCTTTATCTTTTTTTTTTTGAAAGTCACTTCTTGAAAGCATATCTAAAAATTGTAGGAAAAGAATAAAATAAAATAACACCTTTTTTCGCGATAAAGAAAAAAGTTCTAGATATTATATGATTGAGGAAAGTGATGAAAGACGACTGTCTCGATTTTCATATAAAAAATGAAATTTTTTTCAAAAAAGATGTTGGAGTTATTGCGATTTGAATTTTTGAAATTTGGGTAAAAGACAGAAGTCAAAAATTTGTTTATATGTAATATTCGTTTTGAAGAATGACAGCCGTCGACGATTTGGTTCGACACATGGTGGTGCGAGACGGCCTTAATTACCTTTAGCTCTATAGGAATACATTAAGAAAGTGTAAGGATGTAATTCCATGCACTATATGCTTGGTTGGAGCTGTGCATTAATCAATTCGTTCAAAACGGGGGAATAAATTTAACGAGACACACAGAGGCGTGACGTGAAGCGTTATTAACACCATAGATAAGACGTCGAGATATTATACCGTAAGGCGGATGAAATTTTACCCACTGCATCAGTCTTCATTCAGATATCTATATACTATAGGTATATTATATATACATACCGAATCATAAGTTGATCAGTATTTTTTTAGGCCATGACCATGGACAGGCCTGAATATCAACGATTATTATGAGTACTTCATCAGATGGAAAAAAAAAGGAGTGAGTATGTCTACAGTTCGACGCCTCAATGAAGAACTATGATATCTAAAATTCTGCTTGAAGAACGTGATATCCCAAATTCTGGTTGAAAAACATGATATCTCAAATTCTGGTTGAGAAATATGATACGTCAAATTCTTGTTGAAGAACATGATGTCTTCTATACCTTCAACATAGGAGGTATCATGTTCTTCAACCAGAATTCGAGACATATTCTTCAACCAGAATTCGGCACATCATGTTCTCCAACCAGAATTTGAGACATCATGTTTCTCAACCAGAATTTGAGACATCATGTTTCTCAACCAGAATTCGAGACATCGTGTACTTCAACCAGAATTCGAGACATCATGTTCTTTAACCAGAATCGAGACATCATGTTTCTCAACCAGAATTCGAGACATCATGTTCTTTAACCAGAATTCGAGATATTATGTTCTTCAACCAGAATTCGGGACATCATGTGTTTCAACCAGAATTCGAGACATCATGTTCTTCAACCAGAATTCGAGACATCGTGTACTTCAACCAGAATTCGAGATATCATGTTCTTCAACCAGAATTTGGGATATTATGTTCTTCAACCAGAATTCGGGACATCATGTTCTTCAACCAGAATTCGAGACATCATGTTCTTTACCGAGAATTCAACCAGAAATAATCTTGTCAATTCGAATTGACTTTAGTTTTCGTCTTTTTTACTTTCATTCCCTTTCTATCAGACTGAGAAAAAAAAAGAAAAAAGAAAGAAAGAATCTGAACACGATCCCACCGTTCGACTCTAATTGTCTGTTTGAAACCCGGTAAGTTATTTAATCGTTAATTTGATCTGATAAAGACAATATACCGAATGAAAAAAGGTGAAATTCGATTATTAGATAAGATAAAGTCGTTCAATTTAACACCTATGCAGATTTTGAATTATATCTAGGTATTAATCGTATTATCGTGTTTTGTATTTTACACCATAGAACTATATAGGTCATAGAACGATAATAATAATAATAATAATAATTTAATCAATGTCTGCACTTTCATTGAAATAAGAAATTCATCAGAGATGAAAAGAGAGCGATATAAGGATACTAGGGATATGTCTTTACATAATGAGGGATCCGTCTAAGGGAGTTTCTGAATCGTAATTTTGATCAATTTTAATTGAAGTTGGCGCTTCGGGGATCGGGGTTCGGGGGAGTAACTTCACTCCGTGAAAACTTTCGTAATCAAACAAGCGAGAGGATCAATTAGTC
This sequence comes from Tenthredo notha, assembly GCA_914767705.2. NCBI lineage: Eukaryota > Metazoa > Arthropoda > Insecta > Hymenoptera > Tenthredinidae > Tenthredo > Tenthredo notha. The sequence goes on from OU611916.1 coordinate 5,859,941, forward strand.
TTGATTTAAATTAGCTCCGCAGTAATTAACTACAGTTTATGTCTTCTGAGCTGGACTCAAGCTGAACAGCTACAACGACCACCATCACGTCTCAGGGGTCTTTGGGATGGTTATAAGGTAGCTAACTTTACGTATTAAAAATTCCATTATCTTACTTCAATAATTTATTAGCTCTAGATACTGCAGTGAGCAAGTGTGACATCCTGAGTATTTTTTTTCCTTCTTCCTTTCTTTCTTAACAGAAAATTTGTTGGAGCCGATTTCGAGGGGGCACTTGATAAAAAAAAAAAAAAAGTTGTCCGAGCCCTAAATAAGGACCACCCTAATATAAATTTATATAATATATATATATATATATCGATGGACTAATTCCATAGGGGCGTAAGCGACAAAAAAATTTTTTTTTTGCGCTTATGCCCAAAAGAGTCTCCATTGCATGAAAAAGATTTTGGCACTATAAAAACGAATTTTTTTTTTTTGCCGCTTACGCCCGTTTGGCATTAGTCCATCGATATATATATAATATACTAGTCTCTATGTATATTCAAACCCCCAGAATGCAAAGCCTTCAGACTTCAGAAGGATATCAATATTTCCTCAAAGCTCAGACTTATCTCGGCTCGAGCGAGCTGACAGACCTTATTTAAGGGTAGCTTTCGAGTAAGCCCTATTTAGGCAGGGTAGCGGTGGGACTCTTATAAAAAACCACTCTCCGATACCTTATTGGATCTAAGCTCTACCCAAAATTGATGTCAGAGTCAGGATTTAGACCTGGATAAAGACGGTAAGAATTATTGTTTCGATTCAGGAAGTGCACGATGCGATGTAAATCGTTCTTTTCCATTGCACGGCTTGAATAGACGAATCATTTTTCACTATAACTATTTATTTATCACTCCCCCTTTCCTTTTTTCTCTGCCATTATAGTAAATCTAAATCCAAATTTTACTTTCAAACAATCACAGAAATACGCTTAGTAAAACTATAAAAGCACCTATTGCAAGGACTTAGATTTTGGATATTTATATATCTGAGCCACATCATCAAAAAATTATCCGTAGTCATCGGACAGAGCTTTATTTTTCTGAACAATTGGATACCAAAATATTTGAAATCGAAGCACAGGATCATTAAAATCCTTGCATTGAATGCTTTTACTTTGACTTCATGTAACTCTGAGATCCGATGATTAATGACTCCAAACTTTTGCTTGATTTTTGCCATCAAAGATTCATTCCTTAAACATTTCTCGATTAGTAATTAAGTATCAAAAAAAAATATATCATTATAAAATAATGATAAAAATTGGTTTATACTATCCGACTGCTCATTCGTGCATTCGATATCATAAATATATTCTGTTATTTGTAAAGAATGAAAATCTAATTTTTAACAAATGAATAATCCGATACGTTATTCGTATTCAAATTATTCATATTTCTGTTTCTATTTCAAAAGCCGAACAGAACAATCAGCAGACTGCATCGTTCGTGGGGGTCAGAAGCACAAAGGGATTCCAATTATACGTAGATTATAGGTATTCGATGCAACACAGTGGATTTCCTCTATTTGTCGTTTTTTTTTTTCGTTGTCCCCCTTATTTTACAACCGGGTTGTTTAATATTCGCAAAATTTCATCGCTATAAAAATTGTTTAGAAATCAAAATGCACTTTTTTTTTGTTTCTTCCTTTTTCCCCACGCATTAGAATAATGATACAGTAAAGTTAAGTTTGAATATTGAATGACCAGCAATTCCGTGAAGAGAAAAATATCACCTCTGAATCTGTTAACGGATCAAATCATTAGCTACACCCACATAGTCTTGTTGAAAAGTGCGAATGGCAATATACAGTGGCTAATGGTTGACTGGTGGTGAATATCCATCATTGATTTACGCTCGCCTTTGGGCCGTCAGCATCTTCTTGGTTCTTGGTCACATTCACGACGTTTACGACCGCGCGTCTCGCAATTAGGACCTGATTGGGGCTTTATTTTAGCGTTTATGTATGTAGTCGCGAAAAGATTGTCTCGTATTCCGTACCGAGCTCGAGACGACGGGCGAATGGTTATTGGCTGCTGTGTTATGTGTATAATACGTAGCAATGGCTTTGCTGCAATGAAGCTGGGTTAGTTAGCGCGTAAGATAACTAGATATACATACATATATACATGTATATGTTACCTATGTGTATATATATTCCGTTATAACGAAGATGTTTGCCAGACAGCGATTAACTATGATGAGGTACGTATTCAGGGCGAGAAAAGATGTAGATAGATTCGTTGTTTGCGTTTCAATTTATGTTCATGTCAATTACAGAGCTGCATTATAATTAACAGCAATTTAAAGAATTTATAAACCCCTCCACAGCTTTCAGTTTTATTTATTTTTTTTCTTAATGTTTTTTGTGTTTTTTATGTGGGTTTAATTTGAGATTGGAAGTTTCATACTCTAAACACTCGCTAAAGTCAATTTGAACAAATAAAGCGCGAGCTGAAATGAGCTAGAACAACTTACCGAGCTGAAATGAAGCGAAATGCCCGATATATTTTGTTAGAAATGATCTAAAACACCTGAAACATTGGTTGAAATGAACTACAACATCCGAAACGTGAACTAATGTGAGATAAAATTAACTGAAACACTCGGAATATTGGCTCGAATTCTTTGTAACAGTTGAATCTCGAGCTAAAATAAACTGAAATACTACAATCGCAAGCTCAAATTAACTAAAACACTCGATACAATTGCTAGAATGACGCGAAACACTTGATTTAGAAGCTGAAGTGAACTTTGACACTCAAATCATGAGTTCAGATGAACCAAGTCGCTCAGAACACTTAATTAACTGGTTAAAACGAACTAAAATGAGCTGAAATGAATGTAAACACTTGAATCGTGAGCTCACATGAACCAAAATACTCGGAATACTCGCTCAAATTACTTATAAAAGTTGAATCACAACTAAAATAAACTGAAATACTTAGATCGCGGGCTGAAATTAACTGAAGCACTCGAAACACTTGTTAGAATAACGTGAAACATTTGATTCAGAAGCTAAAGTGAACTACAATTGTCAAAATCATGAATTCAGATGAACTGACAATAAATTACTCAATGAAATTTGAAATGAATGAAAATATTGTAACCACTAGCTGAAATGAACCAAAACACTTGGAACATTGACTCGACTGAGCTAGACCAGTTAAATCACAAGTTCATATGAACTATTACGCTGAAAACATTCGCTGAAATAACATAAAACACTTGATTCGGGAGTTCAAATGAATGAAATGAATTATAAAACTTGGAATATGAGCAAAAGTGAATTGAACCGTTAAAATGATGAGGTGAAATATGTAAGACACTCAGAAAATCATCTGATGAAATTAATTATAACACTTGAAAGACTTGCTGGAACTCAAAGAACGTTATATTCGAATCAACTAAAACACTTCAATGACGAGCTCAAATGAACTAGCAACACTTGGACCACGATACGAAATGAATCAAAACACTTACAACTCGATCTAAAATAAAATCGACAAAAAAAAGGGGTTGAAAGTTCGGAAGGTGCATCAGTACGAAAAATATTTTCACTATCTCGACTCACCCCGAAGAATAGCGTATAAGAGATATTAAAAAAGGGGTTGTTAATTTGAGAGTCGAATGCAACCCCTTCGTAGAGTAAAAAAAAAAAAAAAAAAAGAAATACTGAAACCCATTGTTCTTTCAGCTTTAGGATATTACACCGCGGTAAATCGATGCAGTTTGCAAACACAAGGGCGACGATTCGCGTTTCCTGTTTTCTGAAACACGCCCTATTCCCCAGGTTCAAACTTGGGCTTGGGCTTGGGCTCGTCAACTGTTCGGCACCAACTCAAGCGAAAATGCATTTCTCCCTTACTGTTTTTGAAGTTCCTAGCAGCTACCGTTGTTAAGGGTGGTTTTAACGGTGGCGCAAGAGCCTCATGGATAACCATAACATTTTCTCTTATACCATTGAATCACATCTACAGATTTATTTAAATACCAACAGGTACAGAGACCTACGCAAAGCTTGAAATATATTTCCTCCGTTAATTGGAACCGTTTCGTCGGAAAGAAAAAAAAAAACACCTTTTTGATTTTTTTTTGTTTGTTTGTTTTCAGATATTTTGATATTCCATATCATTAATGAGTTTGATTTGAGAGATTCGCGTTCCAGCTGTTGTTGATTGTATTTTCCCAGTAATTTCATTTCATTTTATATATTTTCTTCTTCTTTTTATTATTATTATTATTCTTATAAATTTTTTCACTTTTATTGTTAGACCAACCGACACTCGGCAGTCCAGGCACACAACGTACTGGCTCGCATTAACATATAGATGCGATCCGTGACGCGGCATACTCACAAGCTGGATGATACGCTTGCTTCTATCGAACAGTCGCCTAATTTCACCCCTTACCCTCTTATTCTTCTTTCTTTTTTTTTTTTTTTTTATTCTTCTTCTTCTTCTTCTTCTTATTCTTATTCTTCTATGTGTACATACTTATGCAAATATTTTATGTACCCCAAAATCCATAGACGTAGAACGTGATTAGATATAATTTAATTTTCATCATTCATTAGACCATGTTTTTGAAACTCTAGCTTAAATTTTCACTACCAAACAATTTCAAATAAAAGTTTCATCATCAATGTGCTTATAATAATTTATGGTCTTTCTTTTTTTGTGTTTTAGTTTGTCCTATCAACTCATGTGAGCTCAAGTTCTGAGTGTTCTACTTGATTCTAGCTCATTATTTCGGTCTTTTAGTTCATTCCACTTCATGATTTGAATATTCCAGATCATTATCTGAGTATTTCATTCAATTTCAGCTCATGATTAAAGTGTTTAACTTCATTTTAGCTCATTATTAAAGTGTTTTACTCTGTTTAAGCTCGTATTCAGACTATTTTGTGTCTTATCAACTAATGTGAGCTCAAGTTCTGAGTGTTCTACTTAATTCTAGCTCATTATTTGGTTGTTTTAGTTCATTCCAAGTCGTGATTTGGATATTCCAGATCATTATCTAAGTATATCATTCAATTTGAGCTCATGATTAAAGTGTTTAACTTCATTTTAGCTCATTATTAAAGTGTTTTACTCCGTTTGAGCTCGTATTCAGACTATTTTGTGTCACTTTAGCTAATCATTTGACTGTTTCAGGAAATTTCAGCAGCTGTTCAGAGTATTGTATTTCATTTTAATCGGTGTTTCGAGTGTTTCAGTTGATTTGAGCTCGTTGTTTAGGTATTTTTCACGATTTCAGCAAGTGTTTAGGATGTTTCAATTGATTCTGATCAATGATTAGAGTGCTCGGTACATTTGGGCTTGCGATAAGAGTGTGTCATTTCATTATACCATGAGTGTTTTAGGTGTTTTCATTCATTTGAGCTCGCGAGTAATATTGTTAGATTTTGTGCTTATAAAGTGTTATACGCTGCAGAGCACACCCTATATAAGAGAATTATATTTGAATCCATGTACTCGCGTCTATGTAGTGTACTACATACGTGAGTAAATACTTATATACACATACCCAAGGCAGACTCGTGTGCGATACACATTATAGCGAAGGAAATAAAACGGGAGCGTGCGCCCGCGCACCGCCTGCAGGAGCAGGAGCAGTAGCGTTTGGGGTCGTAAGCCGCGAGGGTGTAGGTAAGGGTAGTTTTAATTAAACCATTAGGGGAGGCTGAGAGGTTGCAGCCAAGCGGCCAGACAGCCTGGCTCGCCTTGCCTCTTTGCTTAAATTAATATTGCGTTTAAATTCTCTATAGTATGTAGCGTAACAGCCACGTGTCTGATGCAGCTCATGTCAGAAAATAACACGCGAGTGAAAAATCTCCAATATTTAATACCCACAGGGAAAATAAATAGGAAACTAGCAAAAAGAAGAACAAAAAAATGTAGATGTACGGCTTGACGTCATGGAAAAATTTGCCTTGCAGAAAAATGAACAAAGAAAAAAATAAAATAGAACTTCCATCATCTTTATAATGAAATGATTTCTCCATTAATGATTATTTAGTTGTGAAAAAAAAAATTTACTTTCCATTCCCCATGACGTTTGTTAGTTTATTAATTTGAATTACGCGTGCTAATGGCATCACTTACTTACCGGCGCGTCCATCGTAGCCATGTTCATGGTCAGTTTCGTCATGTTCTCCGCTATCTTCGCCTGCCATTCCCTGAGTTTGAACCACCTTTGGTATTTCTGTAAATATACGGTAGAGATGCGATATTGAATATCATTTTTTTTTACATTTTTTTTATAGGAAGGATTTGCGACGTTTTACCGATTTTCGAAATCCCCCCCTTATTGTCCTAAGCTTTTACATCCACCTTGATTATCCCAATGAAAGAATACACCATAAAAACTATCCCAATAAAGTTAATTCCGACCAATCGTAGTTAGAAAAAAGAATGTGAAAAAAAATTGATTGAATAGAAAATAAAAAAGTCTTCACTTTGATTTGATTATACTTAAAAAAGACTGAGAATAAGGATCGACTTGTTTGACTTGTACAATCTTTGAGCTGTCGAGCTTCTTCTCTTCGTCGGTAATCTGGACGTATACACCCTGGAGGAAATTGTATTACTGTTCAAAGTCTTGTATGGTGGTCATATATCACGATATGTATTTTATTTCGAACAGCAGCTGCACTCGTCAGTTTCTTCGAGTTAGACCTAAGTTAGTTTCGAGGTCATTTCAAGCTCTGGTTTATTCGGACTTGTGGTAGTTGGTGGTTTATTTAACTTGGTATATAACTAGTCGGTGGATGATTGTTCACCACGTAACTTACTTATGCACGGTGCAATGTGAGATCTGCTTTGCTGGTAGCCCCTGGCACATCTGTTGCACGTGATTCCAGTTACTCCGTCTTTGCAGGGGCACTGTCCAGTACTCTGGTTGCACGTCTTGCCTGAGGCGCCAATGGGGTGGCAGTCACAGGCTGTAACACACCATGCGCAAACAATCGGGTTAGTATTTATTATATTACTTGGGTTTCGTGGATATTGAGAAAATAAAAAAACACAAAATAAAAAAAATATGTTCAAACATTTCCATTACAAAATAAAACTCGGATAATTTCATGCTAGGCCAGGTGTAGGTGGTAGGAATAGGCGAAATACAAAACCTGATGCCATAAATCAAACAAGGGATGAAAAACGGTTCAAAACCACATTTCTATTTCGAAACAAAGCTCGCCTTTGCTTATTCATCTACAGGATGAAAGATTACTACAGATCTGACGTGTATCCTGCAAAGGATCAGGTGTTAAAAGTGAGGAGAGACTCAGTTTCAATAAATAAAAAAAAGAAAAAAAAAAGAAAAAAAATCAGAGTGTAGGTAATCCAGTTATTTTTTCCAGGAGAGTTTCTTCGTTATTAGATTTAATATAAATAAATCTGAATCGATTTGTCGGTATCCGTGGTCCATATTTACCTATACAAGTCTGTTTTAATTCGTAATCAACGACGCGTATATATCCTATTTTCGTTCAATTTGTCATCGGTTTAGAGTAGCTCCAACGACATTTCTCGTTGATTAACCAACACTGAAAGGCGAATATATTTCATCTACATACATAACTGTATGCATGTACATAATATAAATGTATTTATATATATATATCTGTTAAACGCGTGTGAGTTGGTATTTAATTACGTTTGTCCCGTTTTCATTGCAGCACTGCATTGCAGTTGGTAAATTTCACAGGCACGTACACTACGTAACTCGACGTACAAATAATATTAAAGTTAATTAAACATTTTCAGTGAATTATTATAACAGTTATTTTTTTTTTTTTCTCTTCTTTCTCTTTCTCTCTCTCTCTGTGTTCTTTTTTACATTAATTGGTGAAAAATCTTCTCCCGATTTTCTATAGACGTGGATTAATATGGTATTATAGAATGTTACAATATACCACGGTCTAGGAGGAGCCGGTCTATCCCGGTTCGGTACCGGTTTGTCTCAGAACCGGAGAAAATTGTTCGTAGTAATTTTTTGACGGTCGGCTTTACCGCACACGGTCGTGAAGACGCCGCGGGAACTAGCTACCAGAATTTTAGATAAAAACCGGATGCAGGCTTGGGATGAAGAGCCAAGAAGACGTCTTGTCGCTTCGAGGGTCTCAGCTGTCCAACCGACAGATCCGAAGCGAGGAAGAGGAGAAATAAGAAAAAAAAAAGAAGAAGAAGAAGAAGAAGAGGAAAAGGAAAATCTTTCTGAATGACGAAATCGTTTTTTAAACGAACGTTTTGTTAAATCTACAAATTATTTCATAAGGGAATAGAAAATTCATTAATTAAATTATATGAATGAATTAATAAATTTTTATTAACGCATTTATATTATATATATATAGTGTATTATAAAACATGACCGCGTGATCTCCCGCACACGAACAGACCCCGCGGTATCACGGTCGTTGCATTCCAATCTTATCCTAATTCTATGCAGCCAAGAAGAAACGCGTTGAATTTATAAAGGCAGGTTCACACGGTTCATAAGTTGGGATATGTTATAGTGGTGTTAGTAGATGAAATAAAAAAATGTTAATAAATAAGTAAATAAATTAAAAACGATGATTTGGTATACAACTATAGCTATTACCAGTTTCTGCACAATGGATGAGAATAAGCGTTGAACGATACGAGCTGTAATGATCGAGGAAGAAAGAACAAAAAAAAAATTAAAGAAAGAAAAAAATAAAGAAAAACGAAGGAAAGAGATAAATGAAAAAGAAGATGAATAAGAAGCTGGAATACACCTCGAAATGTTACGGCGCTTCGAATATACATACGAGATATATGTGCGTGGGTTTAGAGTCTTGATTGGCTCTTGCAGCGGTGTATCAATGAAATTAGTATGGACTACCTTGTACCGTCCACCCACCCACTACTTGGGGTGTGATGAATTACTTCTATGGTATAAAACGACCGTCGAGTATCCACAGGGTGTTCGAAAAACTTCGATCTTGTACAAATCTTTTTTTGTTTCAGATACTAAAATTCAGGTCTCGAAAAATGTGGAAAAAAAAACAAAAATAAATCCTATTCTCTGAATGATCCAAGAGATCGTATGAAAGATACTCGAAGATCGTCTTGGAGTGAGGGATGAAAAAAATAAATAAATAAATAAAATAAAACAAAAAAAGCGAAATTTTTATCCAATCAAAAATTTCGTACTTGAATAAATCAAAGGATTATGGTGTGAGGCAACGATATAATCGATATATTATCATCGTGTTTCGCAGGCGATGACACAGATTTGTCATCTCGTAAGACTGTGCAGGCGGTTTTCTCTTGTAACACAGTCGCCTCGACGGACTTAAGTATATAAGTAAAAAAAAACAAAAAAAAGATTAAATAGAATGGTTGAGCTTGATCCCGAACGGAAACCAGGTTGTCACGCGCCCTCAGAGTCGCGTATAACGTCCTAATCTCTGGCGTTTGATCTTTGATACATAAGAAAAAGAGAGAGAGAGAGAGAGAGAGAGAAACTGGAAGTGAAGCGGATAATGAATAAAGTGAAGGTTTTTTAATCCGGTTAAAAAAAAAAAATATCTACCTTTAAGCGAAATTTGAATTTTCTCAAGAATAAATAGAAGATGGAGGATAAAAAGAAAAAGAAGAAGAAGAAGGAAAAGAAAAGAGGAACAACGTTTTTTTTTTTTTTTTTTCTAGATTATATGGAAAACTATTTCAACGATGAAATTTGGGCATACAGGGAAAGAGGAAACCTACCAAATACCATAAATCATATTTACGCCTGTAAAATGAACAGCCGGAGCGTGTCACTTATTGCTAACTAATATAAACATGACTGAGACGCCCACGAACGCGACCTACACGACTAGCTCGTAAATCAATGGCATTTTACATTCCCTGGTTTCGTTTTATGCTGCTGCTGCTGCTGCTGCTCCTGCTGCTGTTGCTGTTGGATCAGGGAAAGATTTGGATAATATAATGCATACTAGAATATCGCCGTGATATTCTTATAATTTATAGACTTGTATCACACTATTGATCTATCGAAACTACAGACTATCAATTCCCACCATGATCACACTCGATTAGTTTCAGAATTTTCATCTCATTTTCGCAAGAACTTACTTTTCCACTATTTACATCTTTTTTTGTTTTTTCTGTCTTAATTTTATCGACACCCTGTTTCTTCCTTTATACTTTACTTTCATCCCGAAGATATCCCCTCGAATTTTCTTTTTTTTTCCAATAATTGAATATTCGATCGCTGCAGCGTATGAAAAAAAATGATGATAAAGTCCGGCATCGTTGTTCCCGTTTAATCTTCTGTTCATAAGAATTTTTAGAACCCAATTTCAGCACTTAAACGTTTGAACTTTCGCTAAATTTCATCCCGCGTTTCTACAGTAATAGATCGTAAAAGTACTTAGAAGTGGGAGAACGTACGCGTCGCTAGCCTCGTTATCGGTCCTACAACGTAATTAACTATTCATGAGAGTTATAAAGGTGATTTATGAACAGCGAATACGGAGTCCTCGCTAACTTATCGCTGATACGAAAACTAAAGGTGAATTGTTGTACTAAACTTGGAGAGAGCTCACATGTTATGTGATCACAAATGCAGATCTAAGTACTTCCGGATATTTTAGAAAATTTTAACTTATCTTCTGACTACTGAATTATTTTTTAATCAAGCTTTCAGAACCAGGAAATAAGTTAGTATACCCATTTTTTTTTTTTTGCAACTTCAAACCTTCATCGCAATGTACAAAAAATTTCTTTCGACGTTTTGGGTCACCATATCATTTAGCTTTTGGTCACTTTCTGTCGTAGAACATAAATATGGATTGAAAAAATTTACATCATTTAAAGTTTCGAAGATCTGACTGATCAAAGTTGCAGGAAATGTTACGTTTCGCTAAATAAAGACTTTGGGATTTCTCAATTTCAGATTTTTAGTGCAGTAAGTCATAGCAGTCTGGATTACATGACTGAATGATTAATCGTGCCAGACTTCATTTACCATATCGTATGTTTGCCTGCTTCCCCAAATTAATTCGCAAAGTTTTTTCATATTGACATAAATCTGAAATTCATCAATCCTGAAAATGTGTGGATCAAAAAGACTGATATCAAGTAATAATAGCTTTGAAAATACTCCTGTAGGCAGGTTTACAACGAGAATGTGAAACGTAATGGTACTGACTACCTATAGAGTAGTAAATGTCAAATGTAAAAGATAAGGTGTAATTAATCAAGACCTTATACAAGTTTATCGAACGTACCACGATGTTGTTGCACAGTATTATAGTAAGACGATTGAATATGTCTGTCACGAATCTGTGATACTCGAATGATCACTTACTTATGACACCGCATGGACATCATATCTATGATATTGGGTAACGTGGGTATTATGGGTATTGCAGGAAAAAGAGAAACCGAAAGACAAGTTTGTGATTGATCGCATCGGTATCTCTGGTATGGTGGAGAGACAGATGACAATGAGGGATGAGCAACGGAGCGAAATACTGACAATGAGTGACGCCGATCGTGCTTGAGAATCGGTCATAGGATGAGCAAACCCTGAGCTCAAGTTGTTCGTCAAAATGTCAAGACGACCCGACGCTCAATGACGATAAGAAAACTGAAGTTTGCCTATTTTACTTGGAGCAAATAAACCGCTTGCCAAATCTATAATGGCTTTTTTTTAGCCCAATGCTTTTAATGCACTCAGTCGATCTTTCGTCATGTGTCTTTAGAATATCGTAAAATCATTGTTCAAAAGGTTCGTATCCCACCGCTGTCACCAGTCGTAACATTCTTGAATTCGTTGCTAGTCGTTGGGTTAGATTCGATTTTAAATTGTGTATACAGAGGCTTTTGAAATACGATTTAAAGTGAATGATGAATAATTTCAATGACGATCGAACGTTTAAACTTTGAAGCTAGGAATCAATGAAGTTTTGAAGATATTTGGTTAAAAATTAAGCTGTAAAAGTATATTAGAGATACTGATAGAGTTAGTTACGTCTTGCCACTCCTAATCCCAAATCCTAAACCGAAATTCTGACCTGAGAAACTCATAGATGATAAAAACTGGATGAAAATAAAAAGTCAGTGAACGCGTAGGCCGAGTGAAGAACGTAGCTAACGACGTTGAACCTGAAGCAGCCTTGGGCATGCAAGAGTAAGCTCAGGGATCTTTTATCATCTGCAAAACACCGAGGATAAGGATCCTGTGCTCGTACTGAGACTCGTGAGCTCGGCGCTATATCTCTCAACGTTTTTTTCATGCGTATATATTTTCATGCAAGACATCATCACCCTGGTTCTAGCTAATTATATACTTTACGCTGAGTAAATTTAACGGAAAAAAAAAAACCCTTCACCCCTAACTTCTTTTCAAGACCACATCGTTTTATACAAGAGATTACGGCCGCAGTCTTTCTTCACTTAGGTTTAAAAAATGAGGAAAAAAACCTTAGAAGTTGTCTCTGTCGAGAATTTTCCCTCTGCTTTTTATTTTTCACTACTTGAGCTTTATTTTTTCAAAAAACTGTTCGATCTATTCGTATGAAAAATTTCGAATGTCTTAATCTGATCTTGAAAGAAGCAAAAATAGTAATTCTTCATTATATTTTAAACACTTCGGTTCAATTTTCGTTGCTGTTTATCGACCAGTGAAGTATGTACATATACGTATGCAATGTTTCCTATCTTCCTCAAGATATCAGCACATAAAATTCTCCCTGCACGGGTAGGTATGAGGAAGATTGTAATCGTCTTTCTCCAGGCTGTAACAGCGCACCAGCAACCAACACAGCAGCACATGACGTTCAAAAGATAAGCGGTACTGGTTTGCATACTCGTTCATCTCTCCAGTAAAAATTTTTTTTTTTCCAAATATCTATCAGCAAAATGTTCAACGATCTTAAAGTGGTCAAAGGTCTTCCTGCATCCGCACAAATACCGGATCCGTTATACTATATATATACCAAAGTCAGCAGCAACTTAGCTCAGCTGACATAAAGACTTCTTAGACGAGGAGTAGTACTTCCGCTAAGAAAATTAAGTCCTCGATTAATCTCTTCGTTATAAGCAAAGGCACGCGTTTGTTAGGATACTTTAAAACCCAGTGTGTGACTCTCGACTCGAATAAGACTTTGGATTTAAATAAAACTTTCCAAAGATTTATCAGCACAGTTTAATGTTACTTGATAATATAGAGGGTACATAGACCTCGACAGTGTACTTTTGCACTCCACGTTCGAAAGGCTTCTGCGTGAATAACAAATAAGATATCAACCTTTCGTAATCGTAATTACTGAACTATGCCCCGGGAAATAATTGCTTTGATCTATTATTCAGTCCTTCGGTTAGATATTAGAATTGGTAACCTCTCACTATCACCATTTTTATCATTGAATAAAAAAATATTTCTTATGAACTTAAAACTTTCAACATTTTTCAAATCGTCATTTCATTGACTAGACTTTTCGATGGAATTAATGATATAGAATAATGTCGAGAAATGATTGACATTGATTGCTCACGAATGACTCCCTGATGATGTTGATCAATCAAATCACTATTCGTGTGTAATATTTTGTCTCATAAAATGGAATAGTCAAGAACCATCCTAATATGTATCTAAAACCAATACAAGATGACGAGTGTCTCTTCTGGTTTTCGTGTGTACAGACCACCGGTCAAGCTGACCGTTGTACATAGATTCAGAGATGAAAACCAGCAAGTAAAAGTGTTTTCGTCGTTTGAGATAATCTCAAGACTACGGTATAGTGTAGGATCGAGGTAGAGAGAAGAAGAAGAAGAAGAAGAGACACTGCTCGTAAATCGGGCTCACAAAACTTTCTTACTGACTTGGCGTCGCGACGGTCGTCGGGGCTCGAGTCGTCCAACCGTAAGATGCTGCAGCGAGTATGAGAAGCAGTTAAGGTACGAAATCATAAACGTCAGATTGTACGGCGTCTTGAGTTTGGTACCCTACGAGTTAACTTAAGCTGATTAAAATTCGAGAAAATTCTTTCACTCCTGTTTATGCCAGCTTGCTGTTGCGTCATACTACTGGACACTCGTTGTCCATCCTCCGTTATAATGGGCCTAAAGAAATGACTTCGATCATTGGTGTTACACCAGAATTCTATAATACGATTAAACGGTGATAAACAAGCCGCTCTTCATCTTCATCTTATTCTTATTCTTTCTTTCTGATCTGTCAACCGTCCTTCTTAATTTATGATTGCAAATTCACTGGGCCCTTATGCAAATGAAATAAAGGTGCAATTTGTATGCCACGTCGCCCACTGCAGGTAGCTGCAGACTTCACCCTGCCCACGTATAAACGAGGAGTCGCCCTAGGCTGACCACCTCAGTCCACTGTTCAATCCTTGATACCCACAGCCACTCTCTGCACCGCTCTTCAATCTATCCTATCTTAAACTTCCTAAGCGACTGTCCAACCAAACATGGAAACATTTATAGATAACTGAAATCCAAAACCAGTATGGGCGTTGATACGGAGTCGAATTTCAAACGACTATTTTTTTAGTTAGGTATCTAAAATCTTATTTTCATACATTTTGGCTTCTTCCTGTCCTGTTCTGTCTGGACGTTGTGGAACCGAAGTAATGAACATTATTTTTGCTTCTTTTTTAATGTTGAAATATCATTTCGGTTCCTTTTTTTTTTTTTTCTTTTTTGGTTTGTCTGGACGTTCAAGCTGGGAGTTAAAATTCGATCGAAATATCGGAATATTCTTGAGCATTTACTGCCCACGTTGCAGATAAGTTTCAATAAAATTCTCCTTTTGCTATTCGAAGGAAGGAGTAAAACTACCTAATCCAAGTATCAACCCACGTCCGGGTCCGCAGAGGCTATTTCTGATAGAAGTCAGAGCTTCGGGACACGTCCCTTTCAAACGATTGACTTTAATCGAAAATCGCGAGTTGGGAAAACGCGGGAATTATACCTTACTATTAGGGTGATAGGGGGGAGAAAAGTTTACGTAGTTAATTAACTCCGTCTGGAATTCAGATTGTCGAGTAATTTCGTGGCTATACTGTTTGTTACCCTAGAACAATAAGGCAACACCATGTGGTATAGAGAGAGAAAGAGACTCTCTTATTTCATGGAAATAACCAATTAAAACGGGAATAATTATTATCAGGATTAGCCACGCCAAAAAGGGGGTAATTTATTTATCAGATTATAAAGCTGATTTCCCTCGGGCTCTTCTCCGACTCTTCTCCACCTCTGATATAAACTACCTACGATGAAGCCGGAACAGTTCCCCCTTATTCGATGCTTGAATGGATTTTAATTTTCCTACGGGTGTAAAAAGAAGAAAAGAAAAAAAACACAAGGGGGTGAGGACGGGTTCTTATATTTTATCGATATTTATTACGAAGTTACAGTTTGTCGTAGAAAGAAACAAAAAGAAAAAAATAATAATAATATCTTAAAATACAACGAGGTATAGTTGATAACAATCGTAGCTGTACCTAGTCTAGTCGCTCTGAGAAAAATCTATCCAATATCATCCCTTACAGACGCAACCATTTCCTTGATAGAATTTTCTCCAATTTTCTTTCGTCTCTCAAACTCGCCCTCACAATTCCTTGGAACTTTTTGATTATCCGGGAAGAAAATCGGCAGCCATATAGATGTATATAGTATAGCCTTTTTTCGCGTACTGCCCCGCGAAGCTCGGGGAAAACTTTTCATCCCAGGGTTTTTCCTTATATTGAATGGTTATTGGTTTATCGGTTATTGAATAACCGAATCACCATCAGGAACCATCATAGAACCCGATCAATTTGGTTTAGGTAATACTAGGCATATAACCACGCGGTTTTTGAAGCTTATTTTTTTTTTTCCCAGAGTCATAACATCATGGTCTTAGCTGTATTTTATATATTAGTATGTATGTGTGTGTGTAGTACCACCTTTCAAAAAATTTGTCAAATACTATTGGGAAAAATCTATCAAGCATTCAATTTTCTATGGATTTTTTTCTATACTAGATTGCTTAGATGGATTTCAGCCCGGAATATAATAAGCTCCAAAGTTTGTACTTTTTGGAATTTGGAATGCAGTGAGTTGAATCCTGAAATTCCTTGAAATTCTAGGGGGCGTCGGTGGGGGGGTGGGGGGGGAACTATCGGCGTTGAGTTTGTAAAGATCAGATTCGATTCTAGACACGTCCGAAAGACTTTGATATATTCTCATCACGGTTACAGACGGCACACGGCTTTTCGTAATCAGTTCTTCCCTCCGTTCCGTTTCGCGTTTCTCGCCTTTCATACCGTTTCGAGAAAAACCCCACCGTGCAACGCGTACCACGACTCGACTCGACTCAACGCTACGCTAAGCCCGCAAATTCGTATTCATAACTTCAACTCTCCAAGTCAGCAAATTGTTTCCCTTTGT
Source organism: Tenthredo notha (assembly GCA_914767705.2). Lineage (NCBI taxonomy): Eukaryota > Metazoa > Arthropoda > Insecta > Hymenoptera > Tenthredinidae > Tenthredo > Tenthredo notha. The sequence goes on from OU611916.1 coordinate 5,876,418, forward strand.
GGTAGGTCTACCTACACGTATACGTATATGTATACATTACCGATAACCTGATTGACTCAAGGCCGTTAAATCATCTGTCTCACATCTGTATATTAACATATTTCGCAAAAAAAACTGACGAATAGTAAGTAGCAAAGAAAAAAAATCCGAGTGAAGACTGCAGCCATCCAATTCCGCAAAGAGAATTTCTTTAATTACTGATTATAAAGAGTAAATTTAAAGCAATCATTGTAAAATTATTTCTCCTATGAGAGAATACTCTATAGGTAGAATAGTAAGGCGCGTGTAGCCACCTAACGACGGCGTCTCTAACTATTCGTAAATTTAGAGCCTGTTTCTAGTTAAATGAATCGAAAAGGTGAATAAGTAAGAAACGATGTTTGATTTTGGAATAGAAATAGATTTGAAAATAGTTTCGATGGGTTAGAATCTCTTCTGGAATTTAAAGATCGAGAATATAAGCGATAAAGTAAGCTAGAAAATGATGTAATTTAAAATTGCTATCTCCTCTCTTGTGAGTCTCTGGATCAATTTGCGCAAATCTATGTCCACGATATCTCTTTGGTAGTTATAATATAAGGGTCTACGATTATACTTGTTGAAATGTAAAATACGTGTGTTTATACAAGGCAGTATATAGTGGGAAGAGAATAGAGTGTTGAAAATTGTTGGTAAGAGGTGTTCAGGGGTTGAGATTTACGAACAATTAGAGATAACGTTGGTAAATTAAACTCTATACGTATGTGTGTGTGTGTGGCTGTGGCTGTGTATGAATTCGGCGAGAAAGTTCGTTCGCTGGTTGGGTTTAAACCGCGAATGTTGGTTGTAGTATACGTATATAACCACAGAGAGTATAAATATATATATACCGCGTCTTTGAATGCACGCTGAGATAAGCACTTGTAAAGCGTTGGGCTTCGCTCCTTTGCTCACCGCGGACCATTATAATCGCAGTTCTAGGTGTGCGACGAGGGGTTTATGACACCGTTACCTAACGATAAGAAACAATGCTATAACCACCGTATCCCTAGGGCTGGTTACCTACTACTTCTACGGAATGGTCCCGTTTTGTCCCTTTCATCTCTCACCCTACTTGATTCACATTTTTAAAAACAGATTTTACCCTCGTTTTGTTTATCGGCACATTGTGTCTACCCAATTCTGCACAAAAAAAAAAAGACATCAACGTTTCGTATTATTATTATCATCATCATCATTATTAACCATTCTTCTCTGATCTTCTGAATCTTATCCAAAATTACAAGATATTTTGCATTTAGATAACCGAATTCATTTCTCAAATGAATTTTGCAACGAATTATGATACCATTGTTTTTTTTTTTTTTTCTTGTTGATCCTATTTTTCAGATACATCTGATAGACGCATACATACTATCGCGTGGAAGTGACTAGGTATACAAAATTGGCCTCGTCATTGCCACAGACATAGCGACTTGTTCGAGTCGCGGTTCAAAGATCATTGAAATTTTTCGACCTGTACTATTCCGAGTATGAAGATCAGGTTAGGGCGTAGATATCCTCAAGGTGTTCAACTCCTCCTTAAAAATAGCCTATTGTAAAGCCTAGCATTGGGAATAAGAGAGAAATAATTTGTGTATAGTATATCAGGAAAGAAATCAAATAACATAATTTATTTTTATAAGCATTACCTGTCTGAAACTCGATATTAATTCTTAAACTCATTCCTAAGTCGTCTCTATATACCTCTTTCCAAACTTGAAACAAAATCTTTCGAGAAACGAAATAAAAAATAGATTTAATAATTGAGAGATCATTCAATGGATCGATGATGAAATAATGACGATTTTTTTAGCCACAACTAATCCGGAGTATTTTATACTAGAGATCTTCGTTATTTCTACTAGCTGGATTTCTTTATGACAATAACCAGTTGTTCTTGACGGTGACGTAAGGTATAAGTTAATGTTTAATACAACTGAGAACACATAGTCTAATTAACTAGTCAACAACTTGATTGTAAGGCCTGTGTAATGCCTCAGGGCAATTGTATTGAAGCTATTACTCAGCAAATTATTAAATAAAAAAAATAAAAAGAATGAAGAAAGAAAAAAGAAAAAAAGGTAAAAGAAGATAGAGAAATATGTGCAATATCTTATGTTCAATCATTTCAATCAAAATTATTGCCTAATATATATGTTGTGTGTTAGATTTAGTAATAATTGCTATATAACGTCGATCATTATATTATATTTGTAAATTTTGAAAACAAAAATGAATTAAATAAATAAAATAAAATATATAATATGGAGAATGATAATTACTGCAGTACGTGACGTTAACCCGATTAATATCCTCGTTTGACCCCGAGTTAACGGACCATGGCAGGACATTGTTCAAAGGCAATAGGTAGGTTGGGTTAAAACAACGTGTATAGGTAACGAACATAAATAATCATTTCGAAAGAACGAATACGAGGGGTGGTGGTACAGGGCAGAGCCAAGCCAATTACCGGAACACAACACTCGACGGGGTTTCCTGACGCAGGATCCCCTGCACCTGAATATACTACCCTGTGTACCATAACGTACCGTAATCCATAGCGCAAAACCTTTTTACCATATTATGAACATTAAGTCCAGAGATTTTTGATGGTTGAAAAATTAATCATCGACGAAGACTATAATTATTCCTCAGAATTATTAGAGTCAGAATAAAAGCTATGGATATGCAATTTAATGGGGGTCGTTTTTTGGGGTATTGAAAAAACTTGGTTTTATTGACGAATTTGATGAAGCATATTTTCAGGAATAATTGTGAACAGTTTCGAACGGAATATCTATAATGAAGACCATGAAGACTGGTCTGCAAGTATGTTTCACTCACCCTACTACCAACCACCCTGTGAATATTAATATTCTATGGCTACAGGTGGCTCGCTCCGCGTGTGACAAAACCTGTTTAAGTTCCTTTAGTTCACCCGTTAACTATGCCGAGGGATTTATAACAGTAAAATGGTATTTGAACAGTTTGTTTCTTGAAAAGGAAACGAAAAGGAAGAAGCCTTTTTTATACACCATAATTTTTTTTACTTCTTCATCTTTCGTTAGTTATAGTTAGGGCTAAAACTTTCAAAATTTATAATCGAAAACTAGAATTTGATAAACGATATGCCAAAAGCCCTTATCTTCAACATTCTTTCATTAATGATAATGTCTTTGATATAAGTGCAAAGAAAGAAAAAAAAAAAAAAAAAAAATGCATATTCTGTGTTGATGGGGTCGTGAAGAGTGCTTCAGAATGAGTAAATAATCATTTTATCCAACGCTAACGCAACGGTGACACTTTTGTTCATTTCGTGGCTGGTTATGGCTATCCGAGAGTCATCCGAGAGGATAATAAATGACCAAATAAACACGTGCGGCAAGGATTTTTTTTTCTGTCCTTTTTTCATTTTTTTTTTTTTTATTTTTAACGTTTTCATGACTTTCTTAGCGAGTCAATTAAGCACCGTAGTATTTAAGCGCCAATTAATTAAGCACCAATATTATTGTGCCCTCGATCAAACCCCGGGTACTTTGTAGATCGTTATCTCTATTTACTGATAGATACACTCATACCCCCATCTATAGACAAACCGGTAATGATACGCGATACGATATCTTTTATCGATATCTGAGATTCAGGGGATTCCCATAGTGGGTCATTTTCCAAATGGGTATTAGGGTAAAACATTTCGTTAGAAAATTAATCTCTATACATGAAACTGTTCGACCTTTTTTTTCCTCGACCCTTTTTTTTTTTGAGGGGATGAAATGGTCTTTCTGAAATTGCGGTAAAAAATGGTCAAATTAAACGTGGCGAATACCGGATGGCAGTAAAATTCTCGTCACTATTTGGTCAAGAATCTAAAGTGGGGCTAAAAATCCATATGGATAGTCATGCGGCGATGCATTAAAGGGAAGATCCTTCCTTCCCTATTTCGGATCTGAGGAAAAGCGAGGAAATTCTCTGGGAGTAAGAAGAGAGAAATAAAAAAAAAAAAGTACGACAGTGTTTCCCCACATCCCTTGGTGTAATCCGCGGTGGCAATAACTCCGGACAAATAGGGTCCGACACTTTGCTTCGCCACGGAAGTGGCTTCCCTGGGGCGTCATCGCCGCATAACGTGGAGTCGACGTCTAGTAGTCGTACTGCGCTGCATCGTTGCGATACTCTTCGACTTTGGGGGCACCACATCGTACCCTAGGGAGGCGTTACGATTCGGAACCAATTTTGGCACCCCGTCTAAGTCGCTTGGGAACGATCCCAGAGGTTTCCCAAAATTTTTGCTGAGTCGTAACGGACCATTTCGACACTATCGAATTTCCGAAATTAGTTCCTATCAATATACTGTGTCAAATTTACATACGAATGTACCATACGAATCTTACAGACTGAAAATAATGCCACTTCTTAGCCTTCCGCTACAAAAAAAAAGGGATGAGATTTCGTTCTTTCTTTAACCCTAAAGAAAATTTTCACGATTTCGACTCCCCAAAATTTATAGAGATCCCGTTTATTTTTTTCTTTTTTTTTTCAATGAAGTAAGAAAAAAAAAGAATTGCTTTACTTCTTGGCTTCGAACTTCATGGCAGAATTGTAGGCATGGATTGGGGACATACGACTCTTTCGAAAGACACATTGATACCATTCAAGATCGTAATCTCATTTTCAATGGTGGGTATAAGTCTATGGGACTAAACTTCACTTGGAGATACACTAAATTCTAGTGACAGTAAAGCCGTCTCAAAGTTCATAGCAAAAGGCGAATTTCTCGTTCTCTTGGTGTTCACAATGATACTGAGATCTTACCGGTTATCGGGTTACACTGATTTATATCATTGAATTAGTTTCCTTTATGGTAGAATAGGAATAGTTATAAACCGATGGAATACACCTTGAAATCGTATTGATTTCACTTAGTTTTCATTTTTTTTTTTTTTTAAGTACTTCGATAAATGGGAAGTTAGTAACGATGTTGATATTCATTTTGCACCGATATTGCAAAAAGGCAGTTTGATATAAAAAAAATAAAAATAAAGAGGGGGAAAAGAGAAAAGCAAAGTCTAGCAAAAAAATTGATGAAAAATTTGGTTCTTCGGCTTCATATCGCCATCGTAGGTCATAAGCTTCTGCGGTCAAACTCACTATCTGGGTTGACCATTCTCTACATCCGGTGTATGATAAAGTATGCGAAATAATGTTGGACGTAAGTTAGATTCAGATTTGCAAAAATTGGTAAAATCGTAGGAGTTCATTGTCGAACGTTATGGAAAAATCCACTAAGCAGAAAGAAGAATTTTGAATATACGAATTGAATTTGTGAATTTGTTAAGAAAAGTGTGAAAATATTCTATAAGAATTATCACAACATATTTTCACAAAATTAATGAAAAAAAATCGTGAAATCGTTGATGAAATTTTCGAAAAAATTGTTTAAATTGTTTTTAAATTTTGAAAATTTTATTCAAATCATGACAAAATTCTATTCTTAATGAAGTGGCATTAGAGGAGCTCGAAGCGAATAGTAATAACGTGAATATGATTAGAGAGTATCGCGAATCGTTGATCACTGATCGGTATATATAATGCGATCTAAACAAACTGGTCGATCGCAAGCGACAGGCGAAATATTTATCAAGCTTTGATCAACGCCTGGGCCGCTTAATTGCTTCCAATCTACGCTGCAGGCGCGTTCGCAGGGGCACCGTTTGACCCTTGACCATCTGGATCGACGTAATCGGCGTTACCGAGGCGTGTCGAGAAAACGACCTGCTTTTACCCAGCGCAGCAAATGCAGCCGTTAAACTCACAAACACACTGGCACATAGACATTAACATGTTTAATAGCTAGTCAAAGGTGCATGAAGGTGTTACTGATAGTCGCCTAACAATTATCTGCATCGTAAGCCACTTGTTCTTTCCATCCCTCTCAATCTTATGTGTACCTATTTCTATCTTTGAGATGAGGTAGGTACAAGTTATAAATTATTTTCGTACCCGTCTCTTCTTTTCTTCTTCTTCTTCTTCTTCTTCTTCTCTCTTCTCGGTTTATAAATCATATTTAATTGAAACCTAATACCGAAACTGGCCAGTCGACTATCTCTACAAATCTCTTTATTCTCTCTGACGTCCAACAACGATCATCCTCGACCACAGAGACCGGATTCAGCAATCTGCTAGATATGCTTGATAGTCAATTTCGTCAAAGAAAGTCAATTTATTTAACATAAAGATAATTGGCTAGCAAAAGAATTTTTTTTCTACCATGATGATCACTTTTTCATTATATTTCACCATTTCGAATTGAGATAGAGCGAAATTGGCACAAATGAATGAAACAGCAGCTAAGGGTTTTCTGTTTAAACAAATAGATTGAATTTTGGGATTAGGGTCTCGTGGTTTTTTGGTATAATCAGTGAAATTGAGTGAACATGGATTGTTTGCTTATACTGTCAGTGTTTGACGGGTATTTATGGTAAGGGATGTGTGGTGTTGAGGTGCGTGTGATCCTTTGCTTTCGGATCATCTCACGACCGCACTTATTCCGATAATAATTCGTATATCAACGGTGCGTTTCATATACCAAGTTATATACCTGTATATATATATAAAGCTCAGAAAATTCACAACTCCATTCGCATCGGACTATAAATAACCATTAACCACGATCTGTTGTGGGTTTTTGAAGGTTTGAGACGTCCATGGAACGGCGATGAATGCCCCTATCTGTTTTCTTAAAGTGCAGGCCTCGCCGCACTTGGATGAAGAACCCTCGAATTATCCGCAAAATTACACCTAGTATAGTATACCTTCGAAATTACCTTCTATATACACTTTGAGCTACCTGGGCAATGCACGTCGCAATTCATACTGTACAGTGTACACCATACACATATACATGGGGGTTTTAGTTTCGTGAAAAAGAACGATTATCATCGTTCATAAAAAAATCGAGAAAATTGGAATTTTCATATTTTTAAGTATACGGACTTTGAAGATAAGAAAATGTGAGAAAAATTAATTATTTTTCTACAATCCTAGTCTGCGCTAGAACTACATTAGTAATAAATAAGTACGCGAAGTTGGATTTAGTTTTGACTAGAATTGATTTTTAAATTAAGTCCGCAATTAACTTATGGAATTTATACAAAGCTCATTTTTATTTATTTTACCTCGGTCGCCTGCAGAGTCCCCGAAAATGTGTGTAATTTAAAAATCTTGAAGATGTATGAACGCTATTGATGAAAATGGAGTTTTTATACTCATCAGTGTTCATTGAGATACGGATTCAACGGTACCTATAAAAGTGCCATTCTGATGAATGGAGTTGGCGAGATGATGGGGAATAAAAAAATAAAAAATAAACGAGAAACCGTGTAGTAGATTGTAATTACATAGCCTCGAAGGAACGTGTTGGCGTTAAATTCAACCTCTCGATTTATTTCCTGCCAATTTTTGCCCCGAAGAGAATCGGGGCCATTTAATTTGACGCAGCTGTCAAGACCTCCGACTCGCGCAAGTCAGCGTTTCAATTAATTTTAACCACTAGTATAGAATTGCGGTATGACGTGCTACAATGGTATTAACAGAATAGTAGAGCGTACAGATAGATGTAGAAAAAATAAAAAATAATAATAATAGCAAAAAATTAATTCGAAATAAGGCAAAAAACTGAGATTTCCTTTTTTGTTCTCTCGCAGGATTGTTACAGGACGTTTTTAAACTCCTGTACCATCGCGTGCAGCTATTTGAAATTCGGCGGCTATTAACCTGTCTGTCTGGCTGTCGTCAGCTCAGTCGTTCGGTGAGAATCCTTGTATATTTATAAGTAGGCATGTGGGTACACCGTGCTTCGTCCAGACACGATATCGTGCGAACTCGTACGACCTGAATGATGATTCAACCGTATTTAAATTTCAATCATATCCAAGATCGATTTCATTTGATGGTCAGCAAGTGTTTTGTCCTAACGTCGTTGATATGGATTTTTAAAAGCGTGTCAAAATCCGTTAAAATTTGCCAAATTTATGAAAATTTATAAAACGTGTAAAAGACTTTCTAGACAATTTTTTTGCGAATTGTCGTGACCATTTTTGAACTTATTTTCATTGCAATCGAATTCAATTAGTACTTTTGAAAAATTCTGTCTTCTGTTCAAGTTTTACCCTAAACGTCATAAACATGAAATTGAATTTTCTGGCTACTCCTCTCGCAGCCAGCGTCGTAGTTCAGACATAAATTGGTGGCTTTAAGTGTTCTCTGCTTCAATCGTCTTCGACCCTTTTAGCAAGGGAGGAATTTAGTAGAGTGACTCTTGCAAGCAGACACTTCTTCGGAGTTTTTTTCGGATCGTTGATTACAAATATCTAGCCTGGAATTTGCGAAATCAAAAATTGTCCATTTTTTTTTTTTTTTTTCACCCCTATTTCGAATTTCTCAATTTTGATCTGAAAATAGTAATCAGCGACCTGGACGACGTCTTGCAATAAATTCTCATGAAAGGCGAGCTGCCGAAAACGATCCGATGGTTTCCCACGAAAAAAAAAACAACGAAGTGCTTCTCGAAGGGTTGAATATTTTTCGCCTGCAAAATAAGTAAAGCGTAAAGGGTTCTGAATTTTTGGTCACGATGCACGATTTTCTAACATCCATCTCTCAATGACGAGGTAAAATCCTCCCTTAAAATCGCATCCCTTGCTCCCTCATGGTTACTCTGGGTTTACTCAACTGTCCCAAAGGTCTCTTATCGCAATAATAGGTATAAAGGATGGTCAATCAATCTCCTATCGTCGGTATATCAGCTGAACAATCACTCAGAATGATCCGCGACCATCTTACCCTGTACTTCGAGCATCCACTCTCCCACGGGAACGAAACGCAATAAAGAAAATGAACCCCGGTCAATGACTCGGCAAGTTCTACTCTGGTCTAGCTACGGGATATAGACTAACATGAGGAAAAGCACGATTCGTCTATCCACTAGGTTGTTGGAAAGTTCGAAGCTTCGAAGCTCCGAAGCTTAACGGCGGCGTGCTTCAACGAAAAGTACTTGAACTCGATACGAAATACAAAAGGGTTTCGCTTGCTCTCACTCGGCATACGTTAGCATATTCATTACTCGCCACTTAGCCACCGCCACTACCACCGTCACCGTCACCGTCACCGTCACCGCAGCGAGATCAGCAGTTATCAACACCGTAGAGGCGTACATAGCTCGATGTGGGGGAAACGAAGACGTCGGCTTCGTCGTCGTCGACTAGAACGATTCAAAAATCGAGTACCCCCTCGAAATTACGAGCACTTTTCATCATCACCAGCTTGCAATCAGACCGCGAAGTTCATGGATCACGAATTCAGAATTTTTGGTACCAAAACTTCACAAACTTATCCGGTGACGGAAAAGTACTAGAAAACATGAGTTTGAAGTACTTTAAATCAGGTTGGAAAGTTCCTGAATCATCAATTCCTGATTTTGGTACAATATTTCGTCATTTTTTCGGTACCCAAACTTCACAAACTAATCCAGTGACGGAAAAGTACTAGAAAACATGAGTTTGAAGTACTTCAAATCAGGTTTGGAAGTTCCTGAATCATTAATTCCTAATTTTGGTACAATATTTCGTCATTTTTTTGGTACCCAAACTTCACAAACTCATATCGTGACGGAAGAGTACAAAGAACGTAGTTTTTAAGTACCTCAAAGTAATTCATCGAGCGTTATGTAACGAACGAATAAGAACGATCCAGAAATCGAGTACCAGCTCCTCGACATGACGAGCAATTCTCAGCATTGCCAGCTTGCACTCGTGCTAAGAGGTTCTTGGACCATAAATGTCTGATTCTAGTAAAATTTTTTTACTATTTTTAGTATCCAAAGTTTACAGATTTATCCAGCGATGAAAAAGTACCAAGAAGCATGATTTTCAAGTACTTCGTACAGTTTCATCGGATATTATGTAACGAACGAGTGAGAATGACACAGAATACGAGTACCCCTTCAATATTACGAGCACTTCTCATCATTGCAAGCTTGCAACCAGGCTGGAAAGTCTGTGGACCATAAATGCCAGATTTTGTTACGATTTATCGTAACTTTTAGTACTCATACTTCATTCAGAAACTAATCCACTGATCGGAGAGTAACAAAAACCATAATTTTGAGCACTTTAAAGCGATTAATCCCGAGTACTTCTCATTATTAGGAGCTTGCAGTCAGGCAGGAAAATTTGTGGATGACAAATTTTGTTTTTTGATACTATTTTCCACAGTTTTTGAAAACCCAAGTTTTAGAAAATCATCTAGCGACCGAAAAGTACCAAAAAAGAAAATGATTTCGAAGTACTTCAAACCAGTTTATGCAATAATGCTTCGGGATCCAACTTTGTGACAATGAATGACGTAAATATATATATTTTTTGTTTAAATATCGAGGAAATTTCTGCACGCAGGTATAATGTTACAAGAAGTAGTTATAGTTTCGTATTTCGTCATTTTTACCCGTTTTTTTTTTTTTGTTTTTTCATTTTTATCTGAAACACGCGGGGTTCAGAGATAGTTGATCGAACATGTAGGAAACGCGTTGTACGATGTTAGTGTCAGGTTACCAGGTCGTTATTTGCTTATTTCCAATAATATATTCGCATCTCGTTTGCCCTCGGGCGAAAGCGAGGCGGAATCCGTAGTATTACTTGTATTAAGCCGAGGCTCGAAAGCCCGTCAACAACCTGGTAAGCGCGGAGAGCGAGAAAGGAGCTTTTGAAATTTTCGAGATAGAATTTAATCCGATTAGACCAATTATTATAATCATTTACCAAATCCGTGAACCGGTAGCGGGGCTATATAGCGGAGGGATGTAAAGGGCAAAGAGCAAATAAATCGGAGCGGAAATCGCTAGTCAAAAGCAAATCTGCCTCAAAGTACCCATATACATCCACAAACCGAGGCCAAAACCTTGTTAAGAGGCTTTCCAGATCACACGAATATACCAAGAGCTGGTTTTATGCTCGTAAAATAAATATTTGATAAATTATTATCCAACAAAAACAAAAAACAAAAAAACGAGAAAGTACGTATATTTCCGTCAGCTCGGTATTAAATTATATCGATGAAATAATACGCAGACTCCGTTTTTGGTTACCGGAAGTTCATCGTTTTTAATGAAATAACCAAATTCCGTTTTTCTTTTTTTGGTCATCGCAGCTGCAGGATTTCATATCCATATATAGATTTAACAGCTTTTATTTAACGAATAAATAATTCTTTCGTCGTATAAGACCTGAGAAAAGTATGTGTACACTGTACATATGAGATAAAGGGAGAAAAGAAAGGAAGATGGACACGCACTTGAACAAGAGAAGAGACCAGCTTAATTAAGGAAGGCTAAGCGGGATAGATTGAGCTTTGTTGATCGCTAGAGACAGACCAGCGGACGTCGTTGTCTGAATGCTAAGAGGATCGACCAGCCAGCAAGTCATTCAGTCGATGAATGAACGTAATTGTTACCCTCTAGCCTATCTCTTATCTTCTTCAGCTACTTAATTTCACCGATAGTTGATTACCTCTAGTGATATAGGCATTGCCGATTGTTTTTTTATTTCTGTTTCTTACGAAAGTTGAATCAAATTTCAAGAATTTTCAAAGGATTTAGTGATTATCATAGATTTCGAATGATTCGTTGGATTATTTTCACATTAATTCCGAAGATTTTGATGATTTCAAAAAATGTCTAAAGTTATTCATTCATCAATGATTATAATGATCTAATAGATTTTTGACAAATTTTCAATGATTTCAAAATAATTCTCAAAGATCGGTAATTATTCACTCAACAATTCCATAAGATTTTGAAAGATTCCGATGATTAGAAGGATTTAAAAAAAAAAAAAATTCTGATTCATTTATTAGACTAATCTCATGGATTTTCAAAAGATTATGAATTGTTTCAGAGATTCTTAAAGATTCTCAAAAGATTCATTCAAATAATTTTACAAAATTTTACAAGATTCTAATGATTTCAGGGATTCTAAAAATTTTCAATTTATTAATTAGACTAATTCAATGGATTTTAAAGAAATTTCAAATGATCTCAGAGATTGTCGAAGATTTCAAATGATTCTTTCAAAAAAATTCACGTGATTTAAAAAGCTCTGACACAATTTCATCGACTGCAAATGATTTTACACTAAGATATTTTTAGTAGTGTCATAGGATTCAAAATAAGATTCTGAAATAATGACGAATGATCAATTTAATAATTTCATGTGGCTTTAAGAAATCTCGCCTAAAATATCCCATAGATTTTGAAAGAGAATATTGATTTAACAGAATATTTCAAAAGATTTTGTAACAATTTTCACACATTATTTTTAAGAATCGGAATATTGCGAATGATTTTATGGATTGGCAAGTATTTTCGAAATATTTCATCAATTATCCTATAATTTCGAGGATTGGGGGTAAAAAAAAAAGAAAAAAGGGAAGATTAATTGAACTGAACGAATCAAGTGTGATAAATATATTTTTCGCGATTTGAAAATATTTGAAACGATTAATCGAACAGATTTCGTGAAAATCTCAAACACTTAATAAGATTTGAAAGATTCCCCAAATATTTCAAGCCCGTATTGAACCCCTAAGAGAAATATCTGTCAATGAAAGAGCATAAGTTTCATATCTGTGCTTCTCTCACCCAAACATTCCTACATCAAGGATATTAAAAAGCTTTCTCCTATTCTCTAACGGCGAACCATGTTACGCGACGTCTTCTGCAAAATATTGATTGATCGAAGGGGAACTTTCCGTTGTAGGGGTGGCTCTCTACCGAGGGCCGAGGACCGAGGGCCAAGAGCCGTCAGGCATATTGAAGAGGGTTGAGAAAGGCGCGTGGGTTCGGAATTCGTCCTGCAGATAGATTCGTTTCAAAAAATATACGATAATTAATTAATTAGTTAATTAATTAATTAATTAATTAATTAATTAATTAATCAATTAATTGATTGAATATAAATATCATTTTTTCCATCACCCCTAAATTCTGAATTTTTGACAAAAGATGAAAAAATTGGAATATGATTTGAAAAACGAAAAGAAGACAGTCAAATTTTTGGCTTGAATAATTGGAAATGATTTTTGGAAGAGCAGAAATGGATAAAAACAAAAAAAAAAAAAAGAAAACAGGGAGCGAGGACAAATTAACCGAGTCAGCCGCGGGGGATGTTATTACTTTATACAATCTATAGATATACTAACGTGTAGATGTGTGCATGTGGATACATGTGGTATCCACATATATATGTGTATATATATTGCAGAAAAAACGAAGAGAAAAGTCCGATGTTTGAGAAGCAACCCTTGCCTGAGGGCGTCGAGGGCTAAAATAAATATAGAGGGTTGACCCTGTATTTATGGCCGCATGGATCGAGGCGAGGTCCTGCAGGATGGGGTATCGTTTTAGTACACTCACGCGCAGTTCGCAAACAGGGGAAGCTTCCAATATCACCAACCACCCTGTATCACGTGCTTCTCGATATACATACACATTTTAAAATATATATATATATATATATATATGTTCGTCCTGGTCCCCCGTTCAGTAAATCTCAGAAATGACGTAGGGAATCTGCGAAGAATTTCTCTTCATGCGAAATGAAAATATGAAGAAAGAAAGAAGGAAAAAAAGAATCTGATCATCAATTTGAAATTGATTATTAAAAAAATAATAATTTGTTTTCCGCTATTTTTGGAATTTTTAACAAAAACGGAATTGAAGTAGGTATACACAGATCTGAATCTTGCTGTCTTTTAATATTCACTCAGGCCCGTGATAAGTCAAATTTGGTAATCGTTATTCAAAAAGAAAAATTTCAAAGATTTTGGGGCAGTACTTAGAATTGAGATAGAAGCCTGGGGTTTTGACCACATTTTTTTTGTATATTTCGGAGACGTTCTGGTCTATGAGAGCATGGAAATACGAATATGACCGAATTGAGAACCACCCTAATATATATTTGAGAAAGTTGTGACGAAAGTGGTTTCGTTGTGAATGAAAGATGAATAAAAAAACATAAAACTAAAAGTGAGAAAAATAAGTGTCGGGTAATCGAGACGATCTCCGCACTGCAACCTTAACTTCTCGCCCACATCTGGTAAAGTTCGCACGAGAATGGTTTTCGCTACATCGCATATAAGAGCATACATCAAGAAGTTTGCGGTCAAATTCCACATACCACATACTGCATACTGTTCATGCAGGTGCATTAAAAAAAAAAAGGAAAAAAGAAAAGAAACGAAACGAAATCCTCAGCTACTCCTTGGATCGTTGCTTTCCCTCCTCCTAGTTTTCATCACGCACTCTTTTCCTATCTCAGGTTTATCCTTTCATTATCAATTTATCTGTACTAGACGATCTATTTATTTGGATATAAAAACGGAAGATAAAAGATAAAAATGTGCATCAGACACAGACACAGACACACACATACATTTATGCATATAAATATATACGTAAGGATCGTTTAAAATGAAGTTAAGATTCACCTATACCGGGGTATAGTAAATATATATAAGAAAAAAAAAAAAGCTCGTTGGATCCTTATCGAGGACATTAATGAATCCTGCAGGTTGGCTGGTTGTGGTATAAGGGCATAAATTTTAGCGGTCTAACATAAGACCAATGGTCGTATTCGTTTGCTGAACGACTAATAAACTTTATACATATACCTATAGTATAATGTGATATTGAGTTACAAACCTGTGTAATAATTTAGAAAGAGAGAAGAAAACAAAAAACGAAAAAACGAAAATTCATCAAATTTTCAAAACTGCAGTTGATTATTTTATAGAATAAGGGAATAAACAGAAGACCAAAAGAAGCAGAAGAAGAAAAAAATCGAGACTTGAACGACCCGGTATTAAACTAACAGAATTTTCTCACGTTTACCTGTAAATCTTAGAAGAAAAAAAAAAAAAATAGAGAATATGAAAATCCTTCTCTCTTACGTTAAGGAATACATAAGTATATATATAGTCGTTATTCTTTAGTTGTTTCGATAATTAACGATAATACGCTAACTATTTGAGTATATATTTGCGCTTCTGTGTCCTTAAACAAACTTAAGAATAATAAAAAATAAATAAAATACAAAAATGGAAAAAAAACCGATGTGGAATTGAACAAAAATCCATTTTACTTCATTTAGTCCTATATACAGGGTGAATATAGTCCGAAGCCTAATCTGGGAGGAGTTTCAAGCCAGGAGAATATTCACCCTTTATATATGTACATATAAAAGACGAGAATTAAATCATGAGAAATTAAACGACTACCTATATTTAAATTTTGAATTGAAAAATTGACATTCTACTTACGTTTGCAAGCTTTTCTATGCGTTATTGGCCGAGCAGGATCTCTGTAGTATCCCTCTCTGCAATAATGGCAATGTCTTCCAGCTGTTGAATGTCTGCATTGAAGACAAACCCCACCGCTTACTCGTCCAGACAATTTGTAAAGTTCCATATTGAATCTGCACTTTCTTGCATGAAGATTACAGTTGCAAGCTAAAACAAATAATTTGCAAATATATAAAATCAAAAAATTCATAAACCTTCACTTTTAGTTTATTCATACTATTCACATCATCGCATCATTATCACTGAATAAACTCTATACAGCTTCTTCTTGTGTTTGAATTTTTTCCCTTTTTGTTCTTTTTTATTCTTTCTATCTTCCTCGACTTACTTAGAACCTCCGAGAAAAGCTCGTTAGTATCCTTTGTCCATATTTTTCAAACACTATCGTTACTACAGCAGTCAGCAGTGTCGTGTATTCTCGATGAACAAAAAGTGCAAACATTGAGTTACTCCCATCCGGTACCTTTATACTTCGGTTAACTATTTCGGTGTTCATTATCGTATTTGATTTACAACTTCGAGGGTGTTTCTAACGAATTGTCAATATTTGTTGAATCAGTTCTGGATATCCGTTAAGACATGATCAATGATCGAACGAACATGTCGAGTTTTTTTTTTATCCATTTCACAACAACCAAGATGCCAAAAAAAATTGAAAATAAAAATTACAAAACTCAAATTTTTCCAGTTCGTTTCTTTTTTTTTTTTTTTCACGATGGAGTAAAATCTGTTCCTAGAAAACTTAAACGTTTTTCATATAGGTGTATTTATTTAATACAGAGAACGATACGAATAGCCCATTAATACCTCATGATCGATACTGGCCAATGGATCTGTTTATAATTTCCGTATCATTAATAACAGATCACTGGCCGAAATTTCTACTCGGTACTAGTAGGGAGGCCAGTTCCTGTTATTACTTTTTGACCAGACTGGCGGTTAGCCTAGGAGTCAAGGAATAAACTGCATAGGGTTGGGTTGACGGGGTGATCAATCACCGTAATTAGCAATTAATCACAGCTTGTTACGAGCGATAGAATCGATCCTTAATCGCTGGTCTTTACAGATCTCACTCAGTTCTTATTTTTTTTGTTTATTTTTTAATTTTTTATTTTTATCCTATGGACCGAATATAAAGTCGAAATACGAAATATAAGATGATAAAATAAGTTTAGAAACCAAAGAAATAGGAGAAAATAAAAAAGAAGGGCAATAATAACTAGAGGCAAAGTTAACCACCTGCTGAAAATAATGAAAAAAAAAGAAGAAAAAGAAAAAACACCCTGAGGCATAAACGCCTCTGATACTTTTTTATACCTACCAATTTTAATCCACCTCTTACTTACGCCTCACACCTAAAACTACTTCAGCCACAACCGACACCGTCGAGATACTAATTCTGGGCTATCGAAAACCAATCATTAAATATTCTATACCGTAGATTAATAAATCCGTAGAAATTTTCACCTTCGTATATTGCGCAAGAATAAAATAATAAAACGATCAAAAATATATATATTAGAGGTATTCAAAAATTTTCGATGTTCGAATTTTTCACTTCTCAGGGTCTAAAAAGTTGGTTCATAATTTGAGAATGACTGTCTCCAAATGTGCCTGTCGACGGACAATTCACCACGCGGCTCATCAATTGAGCCCCCGGATCATAAAAGGGATCGCGCGGCCGAAAACACGTCGAAGTATTGTCACTTCTGAACATATGCCGATCGGAAAAAAAAAAAAAAAAAAAGTTCATGAATTAAAAAATAGTCACTACTTTTTAATTGACTTTTTTTTTTTCTTTTTTCCCGATCGGCATATGTTCAAAAGTGACAATACTTCTATGTGATTTCGTCCGCGCGATCCCTTTTATGATCCGGGGGCTCAATTGTTTGTATTTTCCATTTAAAAGGCACATGAAATTTGTTTCATGTCTAAAATAAAATGACAAAAAAAAAAACCGAGCACGAAAGCGAGATTAAGGAAAAGCCTGTAGGCAAGGTCGATGCAGGAAAAAACTTAATTTTCCAATTAAGTCATTTCTCCAAGCAGGACATTTTTCAACAAAATCAGAAATATTCAGATGTATGTGGACTCTATTTCTTCATCATTAGGATTTTTTTTTATTGCTTTTCTTCATTAAAAACAATTTTTGTAACACATGCACGATTTTCGCGTTTGTTTGACCCATTAAGCGGACGTAAAGTGGCAGTTTCAGACAAGCGGGCAGAGAAAAAAAAACGCCTGTTAGTCGAGCAGCGGGCAATAATAAATTAAAAACGATCAATCAGTAGAAAATCTGTAATTCACGACATTGCGTGATTGAAAATTATTGAGGAATTGATGCTGTGATGACAGAAGTAAAACATAGTATAAAAAAAAAAAAATAAGATTCTTCACCATATGCAGTGAAACAACTATATATTTGTATTAGAAAAAAAAAACCTGATATGGAAAGATTTATGAAAAAATTAAGTTCACATACGTCTGAATATGTCTGATTTGAAAAAAAAATTCCTGCTTTTAAAAAAGAGTTATTGGAAAATGCAGTTTTCGCCTGTACCGCCCTTGCTTACAGTTCTTTTCTTAATCTCACTTTTCTGCTCATTTTTTTTTTTTTATTTTTTATTTTTTCAATCGTGCAATAAGACATGAAACAAATTTTATGTGCTTTTTAAATGGAAAATACAAACAATTGATGAGCCGCGTGGCGAATTGTCTGACGACAGACACATTTGGAGACAGTCATTCTCAAATTATAAAACAACTTTTTAGACCCTGAGAAGTGAAAAATTCGAACATCGAAAATTTTTGAATACCTCTAATATATATGTATCAACAGATTTAAGACAGACGTTGTATTATTTTGTTCCTATATATCGGGAAGAGATCCTTTTTTCGAAAATTTACAAAATTTGAAAAAAAATCCCCCTGGATTTTAAACGTAACGAATGATTTGAATGGGTAAATTTATATTACGCGATTGAACATCTTGAGACGATAAACGTTAAGGTGGGCATCAGGATGAGCTTTTTGGGAGACGATATCTAATTCCTGAAGTAGATTGCTTGGGATAGTCTATATACCGGGGAATAAGAGCGTCGAGAGTATCCCGGGGGAACAATCACAGTAATACAGGCTGCCATGGCTCAGCGTCAACGCGGTGTGGGATTACATTTGCAAATTGAGACCTGAACTGGAACTATCCTCTAATTACACGTCACTCTAGTGGGTTTTGCCTCGGTTTAATTCCACTGCGAACCCTCCGGGAGGTCGTCCACGTTCCAAGGTCCCAGGGGGTCGATCATTCTTCCAGAGATCCTTTTTTTTTTTATTTTATATTTTTTCTCATTTTCAACTTTTGTTCAGCTGCACTTCGCCTGTATTCTTTATCATTTTTATTTTCATTCGTTTTGATAAAGTACTAAGTCATTATTTTTTTTTTATCATTCTGCGTATATCCGTTTGCAAAAAATAATTAGAAGAAGAAGAAGAAGAAGAAGAAAAAGTCTTCTGGAGTTTCAGCACTGTTTGAAATCCCTTTTTTGTCGAAATCTGTTTAGGGAAGAATAGTTTGAACCAGATCTTGAATTTCTGGTCACGTTAGAACGTTGTTGGCTCGTTAAGACAAAACGCCCCTAAGATAAGGAGTCAAGGGTGTGAGGATCTCCGAGGGAGGTCCCGTTTACCCAGCAACCGGAGACTTCGAAGGCCCCCAGGGCTACCCATAAAACAAACCCCAACCCCATCTTCCCCCCAAAATAAAAAAAAAAAAAAACCTACAGCCTCCCTTCAACCTCACTCGTTTCACAACTCTTGAATATCAACTCTCAGACAGTAGACGTATGTTGATCATAATTTAATACCTAAGTTAAAAATAAAGTGATAATAATTCATATAAGTATTCGTCGAAAGTGGCCACACGTGAGTTAACGATCATAAACAGCATTTAAAAAAAAAACATTTAATCAATTAACTGAACAGATCTCTTCATGGGTTTTTCGACAATTTCATCAATTTCAGGGTTTCTTTGTACTGAAATTACAGAAATGTGATCATCAGGACATTTCCAAACCATTAATGATCATTGATGTAATTTTGAACGGTTTCGATCGATCATCAAAAAACTTGCTTTTGATCCTATAGCTGACAATGCGCAATTGTGATACTTTTTACCACGTAAAAAAAAAAAGAGTTGTACACATCATGTAAGAGAAGAAGATATAAAGAGTAGAAACTAAAGAGATGATACCAGCACAGAGGGACTGAAGCGTAAATAAGCTATTAACGGCACAGGTGTTCCTGGGTTGTGGTCAACCTACGCACTCTCGACCCACACGTGCGCGCATTAATAAATTACCCGCGGTGTCTGAGTTGGGTATGCTAGGCGTAATAATAAAAGGATTTTCTCTGGATACTTTGAAATTTTGATTGACCATTGGCGGTGCCTTTAGGCAATGGTGCAAGGACATGCGATTTTTTTTTATCATCATCTCACATCTCATTTTACAGTGAGATAAAAAATGAGTGAAAAACCGATCCTCCTAGTTCCATTTAGCTTAGTATGAAGTGCTTCTCTTTACCTATATAAGGTCTGTAATCAAGTGCTCATCTTGCATTCACTTTGTGGACTTATTCCTTTATCATTCTATTCGCTATTCAAGTTTCGCTACCTGCACCAAGACCAATGACTACAGACTCAATCCCATCGCGAATAAGTATGATATTATACTTTTTGGTCGTCAGTTTCACTATATGGGGGGAGACGGGGTCACCATTCATGATGAGTCAGTATCATATTCTTTTTTTTCTATTCATTTTTTATTCACATGTTTTATACGAGACATCTCGAAATTTCATAGTCAGACACGAGAAATGGGGGGTTTCATTTATTTTTATGGTATTTTAAAAGATTCTAATGAATTTCACAGATTTCAAAAGATTTAATATCATCTCTGAATCTCTGAAAGATTTACAATGATTTCATTGAATTTCAAGTGATTTCATAAGATTTTTTTTTTTTGAAAAGGATTAAACAGTCGTTTTAAAATAATTAAAAAAATATTTCACTACGATCGTAAGGATTTCTTTATGTCTCAAACGATTTCTAATTATTCTTAGAGATTACGTACAGGGTTTCAAAAAAAAAAAAACTTTACGTACATTCTGAAGATTTTCAAAACACAGATTTCACACGCTATTAGATATCAATATTTTCGTATTCTCCAAAAGATTTCAAATAATTTCAAATGATCTGAAAATACACTACGATTTTCTGCATCCAAAATTTTCGAACGCAATTTCCAAAGATGACAAAAGATGTCTATCATCAAATTTCGACATGATGATAATATCATCTGCATCCACAGCTGATTCAATAAAATAAACAAAATTCTTAATAAAGAGAGACGGTATTGCATTAGGTAAATACTTCCCATATAATATCTAAACTAATACTTGTCGTTAGACAGGCTTTAATGTGAATACCATATACTGCACGATAGAGTATCACGTCCCATTGGGTTTGCCTCAAAGAATATAAGTAAGAAGTGGGACGTAGGCCACCAACGAAGTTCTTAAAAGATTAGACCTCAGTCTTTCCTGAGAGAAATAAAGAAAGAAAGAGAGAGATAGGCGTGCAAAGACTATCAGTAAAATTAATTTCCACCTTATCTCTATAATAAATTAGTGCTAATTCGTTGCCGAGATTATATAGTATTTTTTTTTTTTTTTTTTTCCTTTACGATGGTAATTACGCGAGTGAATCTTTTCCCCGGTAATTAGGCTTGTCTTAAACGAGTAATTTGTCGAAAAAAAAAAAAAAAAATTTCCCACAGTAAAAGATAAAATTCCTTTTTTCTATTTAAACCTCGGATTCTTATACAGTCGAAGATGCAGAGTTATAAGAGAAGACGAAGAAGAAGAGGAGAAAGGGAGCCGAGTGTTTTGGGTCCTCAGGTTCCCCTTGGGCGGATCTCGGAAGCCTAAGAGTAGCCCCGTCCAAGTTCTTCGACGAAGTTCGATTAATTATTCCAGACACATCGTGCGGGATGAGGCCGCTTAAAATTAAAATCAGTTCATTAAGCGGTAGTACGTGGAATTTTTCCTTAATTTGGTATCCACGACTCTTCCTAATGGCATGTCTCGACTTTGTGACCCGTACCACGTACCCGAGTACCTACCCTGAACCCGAACTGATTTTCAAACGACCGAAAAAAAAAAAGCTGGGAAAATTTCTTTTCAAACCAAAAAATAAAAAAGAAAATGAAAACATCGGTTATCAGACATATCATCCGTTCGGCATCACCTTTATACCTGGACCAAAATCATCCGAAAGAATTTCACAATGAGATTAGGGGATGGCCGAAAGAAATAAATTATCGGGGACTTTTGGAAAAGGGTGCGAAAACAGACGATCTTTCCTAGTTTCCGATTGCTTTTCTGCGAATGGAGCACGAATAGAGGGCTGTGAGGTCAATTATCTGACTTAATAATTTTTCCTGAAACAGATTGGCGAAACAATGTGGAAATAATTTATATATAGGTAAAGGATCGGGACTCCCTGGTCTATAATAGATCGAGGAGTTTGGACTTAACTTATACCGATCGAATTAATTACTCTTCTTACCCGTCTTCCATCCATTTCTCAATACATATATATACATAGTATAAAGCCAATTTTTTTTTTCTCTCTCTCTCTTACCTATTTCATTTATTTTCATTTTTACTTTTTAACTATTTCGCTCGATTTATTTCAAACAAAATTACGCGATTTAATTAAATGATCCGCGAAGTGAAATTGACTTCGACGTCTTCGCTATCTCAGATCTTACTACTGCAGACAACTCTCGCAATATTGGAAAATCTTATTCACGAATATCGGAGAAAACTTCACTCAACTTATATAAATTATTATTTCTATTATTATTATTATTATTATTATTATTATTTTTACTGAGGACAAATTAAATCAATAAAAATGTTCAGAATTTTCTTCTGCGTGATATTTCGAATCTTTAATTAATTTTTTAAATAATTGACAAACCCCGTTTATGATAAGACGTAAGACATTCTCAGGTTGAAGAAAAAAAATCACACCTTTTTCCCTCTCATTTCCAACCATTGCAAGTAATTTACTTCAAATTTGATACTCGGTCTATAAATTATTCGACTTATTTCTGTGCCAAATTTTATTGAAATGGGTCGACTCAATCCAAAGTTATTTGCTTATAATTAAACTAGCGAAAAGGTGCGAGTGTATAGTTCGCGATACTGCAGATAGATGGCTACGCGCGCCGCAGCGCAGCGCTTTCTCACAGTAGAAGTAACTCGCCGACAATTTTAATAGAAACGAGGTATATATCACGAATATATTATCACTGAGTGTTCGTTAATCGATCATTCAGACTAAAAAGAGACTTTACTACTCGTTAGTTTGTTTCAATACTGATTTACTACCGATTATAATAATAATTATCGATATTTCTATTGTATTGATCAACGTAGTTCAATAAAGAAGTTCATTCCGAACCCATCAGGATGAATATCGTACATTAAATCCTTCAGACTCAAGCATGCATGCAGGTATAAAGACGTGCCCTCGGAGAAAGAAAAAAAAAAAAAAAGGTGATTATAATATGAGCTGCAGGTGTGTCGAATGATCGAAACTGGGTGGGCAAGTTTTATTTTATTTTAATTTCTTTTCTTTTCTTTACGTTAATATTATTATTATTGTTTATTATTTTCTTAGTGTTTCTATACTTCCCCAATGATTTTAGATCCTGAAACTCCTGAAATCCTGAACCGTTTCGAAACGGTGGAATTTATCACTCCA
Organism: Tenthredo notha; assembly: GCA_914767705.2. Classification (NCBI taxonomy): domain Eukaryota; kingdom Metazoa; phylum Arthropoda; class Insecta; order Hymenoptera; family Tenthredinidae; genus Tenthredo; species Tenthredo notha. The sequence goes on from OU611916.1 coordinate 5,899,681, forward strand.
GTAAATATACGATACTCATATATACGTCGATGTTACGTCATACACATTTATATCCACACCGTATAGTATATAAATAAAATATCTACATAGAATCTTGTAACGGTGATTAATAGACATTAGATCGTAAAATACTCTCGGTGCCTCTTGCCTCACATCATTTAGTATGATGTGAGTTCCAGAGCGAAGAAACGGCAGGACAGGGCAGGGCAGGGCAGGGCAGAGTAAGACGGGCTGCTGATAGGTTTGGCTTTTATATTTTTTCTACGTTATTATATTATCTGTCTACCGAGAGATTCCAATGAGACTGGACAAGCCCCCCCTTCCTACAGCAAAAACCAACGCATAGGCAATATTACCAGCACCCTATCCCCTCTCGAACGAACCTCACGCACGCGGTGCGCACCTGTGTTGATTTTGCCATAGAAAAGGGGCTGCCGAGTCTTATCGAAAACTCTCGGTATATAGTAGAACCTAGCCAGTATAACTAATACGTTTATTATTGTTATTATTGTTTAAAATTTATCTAATAGTATCTATGTATGATTTTTTTTTTTTGTTATATCTAACAAAGGAGGAACACGCGTCACGTGTGTGTGTATATAGTAGTAAGGTAATGTAATAACCGTTCTATTTGAAACTCTCTCCAATGTAGGTATAGAGGTATAATACGTCGCAACTGACACTTAAATTAGGGAGGCGCACTTAGTTACAACCTTATAAAGTTATAAACTGATTAACTCCTGCTGGGATAGAAATTGAGTCACGAAACTTGACGCAAGGTTCGGATATACGAAGAGACAGCTCCCTATAGGTATATACGAAGAAACGCACATTTCCTTTCACATTATTGCACGCTCTTGTCTCTACGTACCGCATATCAAAATCTCACCTCATTATGGGTACTCAGTATCAAAAAAAAAAAAAAAAGAAAAAAACCTCGAATAAAGATTTTCTTTCAATAATTCAAGGTATGAAATTATAATCGTAATTTTTTAAATAAATAACAATTAAACAAACAGACAGACATCAGTACAGTATATATTATGCCTGCGGAGTTTCAGAAGGAAGAACTTGTATTAAGCAGCTTGCTTTTCAGTATCTTTACAACAGATGGTATCGAGTTTGAAATTATATCTCGGTATAAACGCCCCGAGGTAAATTTCAGGGATCAGGGATAATCTATGCCATATGATATCATACATATTATATAATATATAATATATATATGGCGATATTGTATACCTATAAATATTCTTCAATTGTTTCAATTAATCCTCTATAATCAAACGAATAATAAATCAATAAAAAAGAAACGATCCAGATCGACGATATCTGATCTACGATAATCAATCATAACGCCCCCGTTATGTGTGCTGAGGGTTTATACATATTATATATGAACGAGAGAGAGAGAGAAAGAGGGAATAAAATAAAGGAAAAGAAAAAAAAAAGAAAGAAATCAGTAAAAATAAAATTCCATTGAAAGAAAACGCTTTTTTAAAGCACAGATCTTTTTCTTTGACAGCCCACCCGTTGAGTGGATAATTAACCTCGGGTCAACCAACAGAGGATTTTTTTCTTTATATATTATATATGTTTTTTTTTTTTTTACCGAAGCGATCAGAGGTCCAATTGCCAACACCTTTGAAACAGAATCGTATCGTGTCTGTAAAGGCCATGTGGAACTCTAAATATATGTTCTGCAGGAATTTCTTTTTTTTTTTTTTACACATTTCCTAGATCTATAGATCGATTCTTACTGCTTCTTATAGCGATGATTGGATAACCCCATATTCTGAACAAGGGTGTAATGAATGTTGAATAAAATTATAGAAATTATAAAAATGATAAAATAATAGCTAGAATGAAATTATTCTATAGCTATTATTTTATCATTTTTATTCGATGAGTATTTCGAAGCGGTTCAAAGGCACTTTGAAACCACTTGGGATGAAAAAAGAGAGAGAGAAAAAAAAAAACAAATTAACAAAATAATCGGCTAAGAAAAGTGTCAGTTTGTGATCGATAGCGTTGTGGACCAGGTGGCCGGAAATTGGCATGACAAATTGTGTATCTATGTATAGATTTTATATATATATATATATACAGCTGAATGAATGAATAATAGCTGGGTTACGTGAGTGAATGAGAATCTAATAAACTAATATACTGACTAAGGTATAAAATGTATGTGTGTGTGAGTGTGTGTATATCATAAGAAAGAGAGAAAAAAAAAATAGAAAAAAAGAGAAGATAAGAAAAGAAAAGAAAAGTAATGAAATACGTTTCCTACGTGTTTATAGACGTGGTAATTATGATGTATCGAAATATTGCGAAATCATTGATATTATAAGTGGTCTGGTAGGTATTATACGCATATACAGGGTGAATATTCTCTGGGGTCTGTTCTCCTGGGAGGAGCTTCGATGTGCCGAAGCTCTGCCTTATTCTGTTCAAATTCGTTAGTATCTGAGTAATAGTGTGTGATAATCAAGCAGATCACCCTCATTTGCAAATCTTTTTTACATCCAGACATATAGAAGAAGGCAAAGCTTGATCACGTCGAAGCTCCTCCCATATCAGACCCCGAAGAATATTCTTCACCCTGTATATATTAATAATAATCTAAAAGATTCGAAGGCAGAGGCTGCAGAGAGCAGAGACGTAAAATCGTATTATGAAAATGAATATCTTGTTAAAAGTGTCGCCGAAGCTTTTAGGCTTTTAGATATACCTAAGGGAAGAAAACAGCTCGACTCGGTAATCCCGTTTCAGACGAAGTAAAAGTGGCATTTTTTTTCTTACTAAATTTTATCTCTTTTTCTTCTTCTTAGAATAAGAATAAAATCGGAATCAACCAACGAAGTATACACAGATATAAAAAAAAAACAACCCTCATATACGTAAAAATAACTCACTTTCTCAATTTATTTCGCTCGAATATATATATATATACATATGTATTATATAGTTTCCCTCGGGTCACTCGGTCAATGAGTTCCATGCAATAAAAGAGATTTAAGGGTCGTGCTTTTTCCCTTCAAGCAAACACACAAATTTTTTTTTATTCTTTGCCTGTTTATTTTATAGATTGAAGCTTCAACAAGGGATCTTATCCTCGTCGATATTATCGAGACTTTCAAGGGTATAATGTGGAAGAAAAAATGAATAAAAAAAAAAAAAACTTGTAAGATCCATAAATATCTGAAAAATTAATATTACTGTTTAATTTTTTTATTTTTTTTTCTTCAATTCATTTTCATTTCATTCAGTTTTATATGATTTTCCTTATTTCTTTTTTTTGTTGTTTTACCCCCTGGAAAACATCTGGGAAATAAAGGTGAGTATAATTCTTTCGAAAACGAAATAGACGATATTTAGGTAAGTATAAAAAAGAAAAAAAGGAAAATAGAATAAGAATCAAAAGGAGAAGAATAAGAATAAGAAAAAGAACATGCGGTTGTAGTGTGGAATTGTTTGAGTATGTATAAGCCAAAAAGTAAGGGTGAGATGGAATTTGCAATAAAAAATAACAAGGAAAGATCCCCATGAGAAATATGGTCGACTTAACATCCTTTGGTATACCTTATACCTACCTACCTACCTACCTATCTACCTATCTACCAACATATCTCGGTCATCATTTCAAACGGTTTGACTTAAGGAGCTGCTACAGTTAAATGGTCTGGAAGTTGGAATTGGTTCGTGTTTTCTTAAAGAGAGCAAAGGGCCAAATTGGGCCTGTTATAATTCACCCCAAGATCCGTAATATACCCTAGTCCCATACATATACCATATACCATATATATACCTATACGTTTTATTTTACCTGAAGAGAAGTTATAGAAAAAAAAAGAAAAAAGAAAAAAAATTAGAATTCATCATCTTCTCTTTGATACCTATAGTATATATCCCTTTCGAAATTGGTAGATTTAATATGCGTTTTTACACCTTTTTATAAACCAAACATATACCTATATATATACCTATCTACATACATGTTTTATTTATAGGATAAAATGAAAAAAATAAAAATTATGAAGAACCATTTATATACATCTATATATATATATTTATATGTATGTGAATAAGAGTCTTGCGCATTTGTTTGGCCTGAGTAAACACGACCGAGATCGAGTCTCCATTCATTAAACAGAATCATACCTGGTGGCCTGATGCGGACTCAAGCCTCGAGTATGGGTATACAATATGTATATGTATATTTTTTTTTTTTTTTTTTCTGTCAGATTTGTAGGGATAGTCAAACAGTCCCCAGGCATTAAAGAGAATAAAAAAATAGTGACAAGTATTTAGGAAAAAAATAAAAACAAATTTCATATTTCGTATTTCGTATATTTTATTTAAATAGTTTCGTGTCAAAAAAAGTCATTCAATCGATCACACGATTAAAAAAAAAAAAACCTCGTCTATGCCTATATGAGAAAAGAAAAAAAAAATAATAATCGAAACTCAACCCTCAAACACTATACTGGGTTACCGTAACCCGCAGTCCTTTATTCAAACTTAAAAATTTGAAAACATTCTCTACAACTTTTATTCATATATCTTAGAAGCTAGAAAAGCCATTGCTTTTTTCTGCAAAAAAAAATTTCTTCCTGATTGTTTGACACTTCGATTGAAAAAAAAAACATCCAAATCGGTGCATTGGATACCGAGATATTTGCAAAAGAAAACGCTGGGTTACGCTAACCCAGTGTGATAGTTACGAATTTATAATGGGGAAGATGTTTTGGCGGGAAAAACTTTAACCTATCAAAAAAAAAAAATGTAGTTTATTCGAGATTTTCGCTAAGCGGATTGATATAAATGAATATGTTTGTTGTAATAAATGATTGTTTGAATTTATGTAGGCCGTAGTAACGTGCGTGACTATAGGTATATGTGAGCGTGTCAAATCGAGCGTTAAATATGTTTTAAATCGAACCGGTAGAATATAATGGCAGCGGCCATGATGCCTGGCCCCTTGATACAGTAACAAAAGGTAAAAAAAAAAAACAACGAGTTATATCTCGCGTCGACGCGTAAGATTCGAAGTGATACACCTCTTCCAGGACCCATTTACGACCTGAGGAGAGATCCGGACGGTATCTGTCAGGTCTTAAGGTTTGATTTATCGCTGCGTCACGTGAAACTGTCAGTTGGCACTCAAGAGGAGGGTAAAGTAAAAGACGAGTGTGAAATAGAACAGAAAGTAGTTCCGAGTTGAGACTCGAGTTTTCGAAACTCGATATAAAAAAATAGAAAAAAAAATCAAAAGCAACGATGACTTAGTTTTGAATAACTAATCAACATCATTGTAGCTATAATCAGATTTCCTGAAACTTTTCTCAATTCAATTCTCATATATCTGTAAAGCATCTTTTCATTTTCAATTCTTAATAAGGGTGAATTCTTAATAAATACATGAATAAATGCAAGGAAAGAGAGAAAATAAAAAAATAAAAACCAAAGACCTGCCAACTTCGTGGCAAGTATTTTAATGAGAGCTAAAATCAGCGAGTAAATGTCGTATAAATCATCGCTGGGAGGCAGTAAATTTTCAAGCATGTCGCTTACGAGGTACTACAGTACCTACAGGGTGGCTTAATGCTTTTCTACCTTAAATATTAAACGCCTGTTCTCCGGCTTCTGTAATCGCTAATGATATTCGACTCAGTCATATCGAATCGAAGATAAAAAAATGGTTAAAAAATAAATAAAAGAAAGTGACGAATTCTGTACAAAGAGATGAGGAAAAATATCGTATATTTCATTCAGGCTATAAATTTGATCCGAATTTTGAATACCAAAAATCGAAATTTTGTGAAAAAAATTCGTGAATTGATTCCAGCTTATTTGTCACCCGGTATACATAGTCAACATATATAACTATATCCATGGTTGGATAGCCACGTGGTAAAGGAGGCAGCGCCTGTTAATTGGCGACACTGATGATCGATGCGTAACATTATTTGCCGTCTCTCAGCTGCTGGGCCCGGTCGCTAGTCTCTGAAGTGGTTTTGCACCCTCTATACGAGAATAAGTTATTACATTATGTATTACCTTTCATTTTATTGTGGTGAACACAAAGGTTGAAAAAAATAAACATGAAAATAAAAACAAAACAAAAAAATTAGGTAGTAATAATATTTAGGGTAAAACAATGGAGCGTTAAGTTATTGCATATCCTTTATGCTTGTTTTTATTCTCTTTTTAGATTCTGCACCTTGGTAATAAGTTTTTTGGAAAATCGATTGCTTGGATTTTGAAAAACTTTTCGTTTTATGAATTTTTTCATAAAACTGATAACGATGATCATCATCGTCGTCAATGACGATTAAAGTTTTTCGGTATAACGATTGATGTTCGATGACTGCCCCTCGTAAAACAGCTGCAACTTTTTAAAAAGACACGAAATTTGTCTGCCCTTTGAAATGTATATCACTAAAAGATATATGATCAACGATATAAATGAGATATAAATAGGTTCGTAAAGTAAAGTAACAAAATCTGAAGATTTTTGTTTCACAGTCTTACAGTATCGTCTGGCTATAGTATAAGCATCAAGAACACAAAGACCGATGATGACGAAGAAGATGATTAAGAGATGTGTTGAAATGAATTGAAGAATGAAAATTTCAACTTTTATTAGTTCGAGGAATCATAAAGAAATTCGAGACTCTTTTCTATCGGCTAGCTCCTTCCCTCATTGCTGATGCTTGGTGCTTGGTGCTTGTGCTGCACAGCCTTGTATAATTTCCTGCAGACATACAATAAAGGAGACCCTAAGAAAACGCAGTGGGTACGATTTATAGATTTTTAAGCCCCGTTAAGCAAACTATACTCAACAATATATCGCATGGGAAAATAGCACGGTACAACTACCACCGCAGACGTAGTAAGCTTGGTGTGTTGTTCCAGGCCTTAGCCATGTGTCACGGGGTGCATGGATCGCGACAGGAACCCGACCTCGAACAGCGTGTGGTGCTCGATGGACCGTTAAAATCCCGATTACACTGACCCGGGTGTAGATACGAGACGCTTCGTGTTACCCTCCCTCATCAACTTGGTTCAAATTTGCCCACTATATCCAACCCAGTACTTCGTTTTATGCCATCATATCATTGGCCGTTTATGTGGAAGCGTTTGCTACATAAACGGTCTTCAATATCGACTAAATGGCTTTATTTTCACAAAAGCATACAGAATCTTATCCAGTTTAATGTTACATTCCGTTTCTGGTATTTAGGTGAAAAAATTTAAGTCAAGGGCAGTCGGAAAATGATACACAGAAATCATTTTGATACACGTTTTAAATGAGTAGGCAAAGAGATCGTCAAGGAGAAAGAATCACTTTCGAAATTTTGTAGAATTCTGGTCCATTGAACTTCGTGTACTTCTTAAAGCTCGGTATTTTCAGTCCAGTCAGTCATAAATCTTTAGAATCATTCAGAATGTTGATTTGGCCGTTTGCTTTTGATCTGATAAAGTTTATGTGAAAGTTTCAATTTTGGGGATAAACTTTCATTCAGTTTTTCATTCGTCTTAATTCACAAGTGTTTTGTATTCAGTTTATCTTCAGTTTTTTATCTTAAAGCGCCCTTTAATCCTAAGGGAATTTAGGTATAGTATTTGACAAGGACGCATTGGTCGCGTGCCTATTCCCTGATATTATGGTATGGGTATACATAGGCCATAGTATAGGTATATACCTACCTATATAATAAACTTTAAACGTAGTAGCTACTAAATTTTCACGAATTTTCCTCTCCATCGGGTGTTTTGAAAGCGCTGGGGTTTATTCCCTCGGGAGTTTAGGGGACCAGATCGTAACACCCTGATAGGAAAAACCAATTCTTGTGCTTCTAGACCAAAACCAACCCCATAAATTCACAGCTCTATATATATATATATATATCTATATACCCTGAATACCTATAGATATAAGAATTCTCTAAAGCGAATAACTTCGAACCAATCTTCACTTCAACCCTATTCATTTTATGCGTGAAATTTTCAAACTTTAACACAGTCCTATATATATATCTGCTCTACGGTGCTAAGAATTATATAGCTTATTCCGTTCCAATGGTCTAAACCTATCTCTTTCTCTCTTTCTCTCTTTGGTCGGTATCCTTTTTTTCTTTCTTTTACATTGCAGGGCCAATTCGAACCATACGTATACCCTATTATGTCGAAAGCTATTGTGAATAACGGACCCAAAGTAAGGTACTAAAAGTATATATAGTTGTATGCGTGTAGTTCATTCGTCTAGAAAATTGCAGCTTATTTTCCCTATATATACCTACCAGAGTTTAGATCATTCGACACGCGTCTATATACCGAGAATATTCGGTGAGACTACCTTATTCCGTCCTAAACTAGCCTCACGCACGCGGTGTGCTTGTGTTGGTTTTGCCATAGGAAGGGGATCGTGTAGTCTCACCAAATATTCTCGGTATATACATATATACGATGAATAGATGATAGATCAGAATTGATCGTTCTCAATTATAAAATAAAAATGAAATTTGATGTGCAGAAGATTCTTGCCATTCTTTACGAAGTTGGGGTAAATTAGAGAAAAAAAAAATAAAAAAATAGAAGTGGTGCGTTTGTATCCTTCTAAAGATATTATATCTAATCTTTATTACTGTCTGAAGATAAAAAAAGATGAAAAATATTTTCATACGCAGATTAAAGTTCGAGCGATAAGCTTGACTGAAGTAGCAATCTAAAAATCCACTTCGTTGCAGTCAAGAAATAAAAAGCAAAGAATTTTTTGACAGACAAAAAATCTCTGCTCGTTTACCAACCAGAGTATTTTGGATTTAATGAATCGTATGTTCCGGTCATCAGATGCGCCAAGATCCTCTCCATAACCAAAAGGTGTGGCCGTATAGTCGTTGTAATAAGCCCGAGTGCATAATAACCATAACAACACACATGAGACGTTTGAACTCATGGCCTCCATGTACAGGGTGACCCCATTAGATCCTGTATTTTGTATTCTTCGTGTACTTCAACATCACAATTATCAGACTTGAAGATGCCCCAACGGTTCTTGACTTCTTACCTCGTATACAAGACGATACGAGAATATCGCATCAATTTTACACGGATGATGATGATGATCATCATCATCATCATCATCCCCTTTGTCGCAAGTTCATGGAAATTTAGAAATATTATTTTCTATGTGATTTTCGCAGATTTTTTTTATTTTTTTTATAGTACCTATACAGTAATTGAGACCAAGTCTATTTAGCCATATGGTTATTCCAATGTTATGGGTGTCGAAAGGGGGGGCATCAAATTCGATGATAGTTCTGAAAGGAGTAAAGGACGGAAATAAAGATACGCTATTCTTCGCTATACGTGGGTGTCGTTTAAGCGACTTCAGTAATACACCGAGTACGGGGTATTTAACACCCACGCAATGCTCGCGACCACGTAGGTATGTCCGCATGCATGCATGCATGCATGCATATAATATCGCCGAAGTACAAGGTGTTCGAAAAGATGCGGTGAAACTGATTCGATGATTTAATGATCTGAAAGATAGGAAGTTGGATCAAAAATGAGAATTAGGAGTTCTAAAATATTCCTAAACTGAATTTGGCCGAATTTGAATGACCAGTTTTCCGGAGAACACTGACCAGGTATTGCAGTTTGAACTGGTGCAATTCTAGTTCCCAGGACATTTTCCCGGCTGTTGTTACCACGGTCCGAATATGACTGTCGGCAAAACGGCAGGCCGCACCCCTGTATAGAGTTAATCTAAATTTGCCCCGAGGGAAGAGTGTGCCACTGACAGGGCCGGCCTTTACTGACGATGAGCAGCAGGAGCCAGCCTCAGTATCGCCGCTTCTGCCTCTGTCTCTATTTCGCCGAGGGCGACGTGAACGGACCCTGAAACCGGGACTGCGGGGGGATGCTAAATGAATTAATTAGCCATATAACGTAAAAGAAAAAAAAAAACAGCAAACAGGATACGTGCTGCAGGATTCTACGAAATATCATATGGGATAAGGATTATCCTCCTGGGTTCAGGAATCGACAAAAAAAAAAAAATGCTTTTTCTTTAAAAAAAGAAAAACAATATCCAGTCGATTCTGAGTATTATTCTCAGTGAATAATATAAGATTTTCACCCCTTCGCCGCCGCCGTCAAAAAGAAAAAAAGTTAGTATTTCCTCTTTTCCTATATAGGAGGGAAAATTTTTGTATTTTTGTATTTTTTTCTTTTTTCCATTTATTTTATTCCATTCGACGATTCGCCGGAAACCATTAGCGACCAACGCAGTGGAAGTAAAGGAAAAACCCCCTAGTTATATACCAATAGCTTATACCTACAGCTATAGCAACACACATTTGGTCGTGGGTTACAAGAATATATATATATAGGTAGTCAATGCACAATGCCATTGTGATGATCGGTGCCGAAAAAAAAAAAACGAAAATATCGTCGGTATTGAATGTATATATATGTATTATATATATAGATATATATCAAGCATATAGGCTGCGGAAGCTATTATATACGTATAAAGGTATATAGATATATCTCAAAATATCACCCTTAGTATTTATTTAAAAAGAAGAGAACTAAAAAAAGAAAAAATCGATCGATCGACGTTCACACCCCCATCATTTCGCAAAGGAAATATCTATGGATTTGCCAGTTTTTACCGAATTCTATTATAGGGTGATTCGAGAATGGAATTTTTTTTTTTTTTTTCTAATTTTTTACTCAAACGGAATTCATATTGTCATTTTGGTTTCTTATTTCCTGTAGCACAATTTTTGTCGTCTGGCTTAAATGACGTGCAACACACACACACACACACACACACACGCACCTGTATACAATAAAAATGAAAAATTAGAAATGAGAAATGAATGAAAGAAAGAAAGTAAAGAAAAAATATTACTGTGTATAACAGTAATATGCGTATACATCCTATGAGAAAGCTGAGACAGCTCACTCGGGGTAATTAAACGATTAGAAAGGCTAAACGCTGGGCTAATTACGCCGAGTTAATTAACCGAATAAATCAACTATTCTAAGGGCATCAGTCACTGCATGCGACCCTCAATGATACAGGGAAGAAGTAGGTATATAAGATGAAATAAGTTGAAATATATGTACGTATGGGTTTAAAGAATTTTAAACGAAATTTTGAAATTTTTACCAGTTTTTGAAATTGCAATTCAGGCTCGAAGATCATGTGTATACTGTTCTATTGTATGGTGTCATTCTAAGTATAATTCGAGGGTATTTCGTAATGAATTTTTCAAAATTAATGATAATAACGTGAAATTAATAACAGAAATGAGAGTTTCGTGTCGCAAATAGTTCCTTGGAATATGAACGACTGGCATTATGTGTATATGTGTATATAAACTGACGGTATAAGTTGGCTCGACACGATACGTGACGGTTTGTATGTATGGGTAAAGGGTATAAGGATATAATTACGTAGAGATTAATTTCCGAATGTTAATTAGATCGTTTCGTTTAATTGCATAATAACCTCGAGCTAGATGGTATGTATACCATATCTTAAGCTTACTTGATTCTCGCCTACCTACCTCCCTCCTGACTCCCGTTTGACAATGATTTAATATCCTGAAACTTGAATACTGTACTTAGGTATTTATGCCCGGGGATGTCGACATCTTTTAGCCGGTTAATTTTAAGACACAATTAAAAATTATTTTTAATCTTATTAGGCTTTTGACGCTTTCGAATTTTCAAATTATGTTGTCGAATTTGGATTCAGCGAACCCCAAAACCCAAGGATATCAATTTTCATGAAAATCGCTCATTTTCAATTTTTTGATGTAACTGCCATTAGAAATTTTGGAATTCTGTTATCAAATTTGGATTCAGCGAACCCCAAAACCCACGGATATCGATTTTCATGAAAATCGCTGATTGTCAATTTTTTATTATAACTGCCATTAGAAATTTTGAAATTCTGTTATCAAATTTGGATTCGGCAACCCTAAAAGCTTTCTCACCATGCTCATCAGATTTTTCAAATACTTAGTAGTGTCAGAAAAAAAAAAAATAATGACTAAACTCGCACTAGAACCCCATGGTATTCAAATGGGGAAAAAGAATGAATTTAGCGGCACCACATGGAATGAAAATCAAGGAAAATCCTTCGACAGGACTTTGACAGATCCACACAGAGGAATGAAATTCGAAAACACTCTTTTTTAAGGGAATTGTTCTTGTTTGAAAAAAATCTCATATTTTTTATAGCGTTGGTAAAGAAGTTTTTTTCGTTTTTTTTTTTTGTATATTTTACGATAATATGGACTGACGATGAGATCCACTGGACTCGTGGTCAATGGGCCGCAAGGGACGAAGGAGCATGTGGCTTATGCAGTCCTTAGTCCACCCACACGGAGCTTCTTCTCCTTTTCCTTCATCTCCTTCTTCTTCTTGTTCTTCTTCTTCTTCTTCTTCTTTGAGGCAGGCCTTGATCGCGCGCTGTGGGTGGCGACGAATAAACCTGGATACACACTGTAAGGTCTGGTCTGGCCAGGATGACACAACAATGGAATGACAATACCAACCTACCGCCGGTTCACACCTCACGAGCAACACTTCCTTTCGAGAAAATGCCCTGCACTATTCTCAATAGAAAATCGTCCCCAAAAAGCGATATATAATACAAAAAGTTGTTCATTTTTCCCAAAACGATTTATTTCGAAAACCATATAAAAGTCATTTTTTGTTACTCCCACAGACTTCCGGTTGTATATTTCAAAAAAAATTTTCCCTCAAAAAAGTTATAACGATCTATATAGCAGAAAGCTGCTATAACATCAACGAAAATGATCTTTTAAACGAAATCATTTTTCCTATTCAATTTTCCAAATAAAAAATAATAAATTTTAACCAAAAGAAACACAGAAAATTTCATGGATACCTAAATAAATCTTGTCGATTAAATTTAATGACATGAAGACCACCGCGAAAGCGAATGACGAGTAGTGGACAGTATTTGTCATATAGATCATATATAGTTTCATTACGATCTAGACCTCCCATCATCAATATATTATAATCGTTAGATGATCTCCTCAAGGTAGAATGTACGGTCCAAGTTAATATACAATGTCGTACACGATGGGGCGATTCATCATCTCTATACGATTGAACGTCCAGATTAACCCTTCTTATATTCGAATTTCTAACGCATTGATCTATAAGCGTTGGTAAAACAGGAAATTTCTACCTTACCAAAAGGGGTCTCAACGTCCGTTTGATCTACCGCTTTAGCGAATAAAGGATCTAAATGCGTAATACCGGATCATCTTTTGCGGTATTATATACCTATATATATATACCGGTATACCCACCTGCCTAGTATAATCTACGATCTAATACCGTATATGTGGGTGTTATATAGCCGATATTAAATGATCTATACATCTAAAGGTAGGGAATATTCAGCTATACGTTTATGTATATAAATGTGTTCATGATTGTGCAGAATTACGTGTCTATACAGTATAATATCTACAACACCCTGCTTCATCAGTGTAAACATCAAAGGGTGAAATTTCTCTCTAATTAGTTGTTGCCATCGCGATATGATGTGCTATATACTACATTAGGGTGTTCCTTAATTTGATCATTTTTTTGAATTTCAATGCTTCCACGGGACAGAACATACGACTCCGAACATACGGAAAAAAAAAAAATAATTCTACATATATGGTGGCTTGATAATATAAGTCGAGAATGCAAACGCGCTGTTGCTGCAGCAGGCTTTAGCTTATCGCATCGAATGTACATAATGTGCCTCGTGTTCGTATCACGGCAATGAACCATATACATTATAACATATATACTGTTACTTCAATATGTACACGCTCTTAAGCATTTACATACATACACACATACACACACTACGCAAGTGTCACGCGATATGTAAGATCGGTGCGATTATGAGATCCGTATATTAAAATTCATATGGGGAAATTAACGCATTTGCAATAGGAATTATAGATATTGGATTAAACAGAAGATATTATTGTACCAGTTTCTTTTTTTTTTTCTTTTTTCTCTCATAATTACAAAATTTTATCGAATAACGATGATAAGTGAAGGCATCAAAAAAAAAAACACAAAAAGTTTGATTAAAGAACGAAACTTTGTGTAAGGGAAGAGATGAGGAGAGAGAGAGTGAGAGTAAAAAAAATCCTTAGATCGTATAACACCGCGCAATTTTTAGGGGTATAAAAAAGAATGAACGAGGTATTTTACGATCGTTTTATAAAATGTACCGTATACCGTATTATACCTACCTATATATATATATTATACACGGATGAAGAAAAACTTTTTAGGCCCCGTTATATTACGCCATGAAAAAATTTTCTCCCCCCCCCCCCCCCCAGCCCGTTTTTTTAACTTCTTTTTATGTATAAATATAGTACTACAGCTTTAAAAAAAAAAAAAATCGTTTTTTTCTCGTAACAGTATATCAGGGGGATTAAACTACCCAAAAATCTTTGAATTTTCATTTCATCTTCATCATATTACTGATTGAACAATAATTAGAAAATGATTATAAAATCAATCCGCACTTTCTCATTCGCTAATTATACGTACAATTTACAAACTATCACACACATATACATAAATACGTATGTTTGTATGTATGTATGTATCATACAAGCTGATTTTTACCTAATTTCAAGATAATCGAAATCAACTATAGCAAACTGCAATCCACACCGAGCTACGGTATGGGTATATAATAATCTCAGAAATCACATGTTAGACTGGCATAATATGTTCTCTACACTCTACGGTATAATTCTAACAGAATAAGGATTCAGGATCTCTCAACTAATAATTAACTTTATAACAAATCAAGCCAACCCCCGCCTCTCCACGATTAGCCACCGATATAACGCTGATCTAATAATTACATCTGTACAGTTTTTATTATGAAATTTTCAAAGAAAAAAAAAACACAAAATTAGGTTTCTTTGAAATTCATCCCCTAACCGGGTATGCCTTTCCCTTCATCTGTCAACCCCCATCACAGTCGCGATATGTCTAGTAATCCATCTCTCGTTTTATCTATCCATACATATCCTTAGGGCGCGGGGTTCTATAGCTCAGGCAACTTTGCAAATGTATTTCCTTTTTACGAGTTGCATACCTACATACCACCGTCAAGTTCTGCGCCGTAGGCGAGAGGTCGTAAATATAAGCCCGGTTTGTGGCCAAGAAAATACTGATCGTAAGCATAGACTACTACTACTATTAGGTAGCTGATGCAGCAAGCTGCAAGCTGCATGCTATATCTGTTCAACATTTGTGCGAGGGGTTCAGGCACACATATGCCTTAACTATATCTCTTCATCATCGTTCTCAGATTTTATTTCCTTTCTTTTTTCACCGTTTTTCAATTTTTACTTTGTGAAGAATTTTGATCTTTAATTTCGTACCTCTAATGAGTATACCTAGCACGAGAAAAAAGAAGAAAAGAGAAGAAGAAAAAGAAAAAAAAAGAAAAATTAAAGAACGAGGTAAAATATATGGAGAAATGATGAGCTGCCATATAATCTGTGCAGCATCAAAGAGGTCCATTTAGAGGAGAATTACTCTTTGTGCTTTGTGCTTTTGATTTTTGTTATTATTCTGAGATGTTACAGGAACGATGACCGCAAGGTGAAGTCTTAGTTTTCTTAGCGTGGGTGTTCGATAAATTGGTTAGGTGGGACGCTGTATTGTCTCGGTTAGATTGAGCGCTTAATCAGAGACTCGATTGAACGCGGACGGCCGGACCATGGCGTTTCTGACTAAAGTAATCGGTTGAGAAGGAAATAATTAACAATGAAAATAAAAAATATATATATATATATATATATATCTCAACATATACCTGCGTATAGGTAGTAGACCCAATAACGATCAACGATGAATTCAACAGCTACACGATATTCTATACCGATCTCTTGTTTAGTCGATGGTGAAAGTTTTGGGACTACAACTATCGGTATTTATTAACACTATCAGTCGAAGTCAATGCCAGAATCCAAATCGCCCGAAAAAAGGAAGAATTTTAAGTATAAACACGGTTTTTTGTTCATTTTTTGTAATATTCGATCTCAAATTTTACTCTGCTATTTTGGATTTTGGAATTTGCATGCCATTTCCGTGATTCCCTATCGCGAGAGCTTGGATAAACAGATTTTTAATCAAGATCGCATTATTCTTTGAACTTTCGTCCTGAATTTCGTGATTTTAGAATTGACTGCAGATCCTTTTATTCATCGAGTCAAAAATCGCGAAAAAACGTTCTCCTCGTAGGAGTGATTTAACTGGATTTCCTCTGCTCTTGCAAAAGGGGTTGATCATAAGATTATACTATAGCAACCCCATCCGTTGACTATAATAAAGCGGTAAAAAATTCCTAAAGTTAATTTAACGTTAAATTTGAGCTCCGTCTTTCATCGTAAACGGAATTCTTGAATCTCGATGAATACCAGCTACTAAACTACACAAGATTTGTCCCTGTGATCATCAGAGTCTCTCTTTAGGTTCAGCAGTCTGAGCCCTGAGGTGAAGACCAATTAAAACTAAGAACATAAATGAAGAGAAGAGAATAAAAATAAAAAAAAAAAGGACAAGGATGAGGATGAGGATGAGGATGAGGACGAGTATGGGGAGGAATTATCGAGACCTTTCGAACATTCCAGTATATATATACATATATAAAGATACTAAGGTTGAAAACTGTGTATATCTGTGCTACTTATATACACCCACTTTGTAACCATGGCAGAATGTGAATCGCGGTTGAGGTAGCAACTTACTGCACAGCAATGCAATGCCTTGAGGTAATATCTCTTTGAATATCTTATTCCATGGTAGCTGGAGAAGCAATATACTCTACAGAGTAAGTATATACATATACATACACGTATAATACATCGAGTATGGAGTATAGGTATGGCTCGATGCCATATCGGTTTAAAATCGCAAGATGGCCGCAGGAACATTCGAATATCTAACAAATGTGAAATGAGAATGATCTCGGTACCTAAACATATATACTAGGTACTATATACCTATACGTACAGAGTCTAGACTCTTTCTGGAAGCAGGAGGGCGATTTTACCAAGAACGAACTATAAGGGAGGAAAACACCCGCGTCGAAGAGTTTCGAGAGACGTGTATAGGTATCCTACGCTATATGGACCGAAACGAGACAAATCTTTTCATTTTCTCTCTGATCTTTTTATATATATTTATATATCTCATACCCATATAAAGATATATAAATCTGTGTGTGTGTGTGTCTGTGTGTCTGTGTGTGGATATATAGACTTACCGCGAAAATTCAATGGGAAAATATATATCAGCCACTATACAGTCAATCCGCTTTGTTATTTCTAACTTTTTTTTTTATTTTTTTTTCACTACCCTGCACCTCTTTTCTACCTACATCCCTATACTTTATTCAATACTCTTTTGCAACCCTACCGGATCACCAACGATAGGGGAAAATCCGTTCCTTTTTAGGTACATACATATACATATATTTATATCTATCATCAATTTACATTCATACGAAACATTGACGTATAAAACTACGGGCTAACTTCATGCTTGAATTTTTTTTTTTTTTTTTTCAATTTAGATATACGATTTTTGAGATTCCAGGTCTTTTATCTCTTTATCGAATTGTTCACTTTTCACTATAGAATTTCATATGGATCTCATACGACTTATGGAAACTTCGGAGAATTCTTTAAAATTGAATTTCATCGGGATTCGAGTCTCAGATATATTTTTTTATTTATTTTTTTTTTACATTATTTTATTACATTTCGAAAATTCGTTCAAAATGTCAAAGTTTTTCTTTTTTCTTTTTTATACAATTTCTAAGATTTGATATAGAAATGATTTATCAGATTTCGAAAAAATTTATCTCAAATCTCACACGAATTACAAAATATTTCTACAATTCAATTGGTTCTCCGTTTAAAATTTTCTTTTTCTTTCTTTTTTTCTTAACAACATCTTTTATAGATTTCCTTGAGATTTGTCTCGAACAAATATATATGATCTCATTAAAATTTCACCATCTGTTATGGAATTCGACTAATTTCCTTAGAATTTCTCTGGTATTTCACGGATTTTCAGCTAACTTAATTAGAATTTCTAATCCACCATTGAAATATTTGACAAAATTGTCTGAGACTGAGTAAATTTTTAACCAAAATGTTGCAGATTCCGTCGAGAAATGAAAAAAACAAAAACAAAAAAATTCCCAAGTACCGAATTCCAGTTTTTGAACATAATTTTGTACATTTTCCAAAAATTTGGAACCTGGAAAACAGAGTGTTTTCTACAACGCCATACCGATCTAACTGCGCTAACGAAGAGGCACGAAAAATGAATATAAAGACAATTCTAGTGGTAAGAATCGTTCGGGTATTCGATAAGGGTGGAAAAAAAAGTGCTTTAAGACCCTTGTATTTGACCGTTTAGATAAAAGTGCGGTTTTCTCGCCCTCTTAAGCCTGAAATAAGATTTTTCCCTACAGTATGTATTGTGGATGACCTACACGTGTGGTCCACGTGCTCATCTCTTCGTCTCCTTGCGTATAGCGTTAAGAAAGAAAAATAAAATAAAAAAATAAAAAAATAAAATAAAAAGGCGTTGAGTACTCAAGAAATTAACTAAGATATCTCAGCTCGTCGTCACATAAGAAACTTCAGGATGAGAAAATAAACAAAAATTTTCTACCGCACTTGAGATGACGGTACGTGACGTGACCTGATGCACTAAAACCGTTTACTGCAGGCTGCACCACTGTTTATTTTCTCACTTCAACGCAGCTCTCAAAAAAAAAAAAAAAAAACAAAAAAAAAAAAAAAATCTCTTCATATGGACCTTTTCTAACACCAATTCATTGCATCCCCTTCAGGGGGTGACTAGATACGTTACCACAACGGAGCACAGCGGCACTGTGCACAATTCTATACATAATGTAGTACCGCTTTTCTCTTCTCACTCTTCGAGACTCTCGAACGATCTACTACTTTATTTTTAAGGGCACGAGAGCTGCAGAGATAAGATAAAAAAAGTTTCTCGCGAAGGGTGCAGATAGCCGACTCTGCACCCTAGATAAGGGTTTCTTGCTTTTCGTAACTCGATTTTTAACGTTGTGCAGCTTGTAGTTGTAACAGTTAGCCCATTTCTCAAAGTCTAACGATCTTAGTCAAGACTCAAGTGCGCAATAAAAAATTACGAAATTAATCACGCACAGAAACGCTGATTGAGGGAAAAACTTTGACTCAAAAATTATACTTCCAACCGTTTTTCATCACGCGGTATACTTTTTCCAACTGTTATACTTTTCCGGATATTTCAGATTTTAAATCTAAGTTTTTTTATTTCGAGACACGGAAAACAGGTTTTGGTAATAGAATCAAAATTTTTAAACTTTTCCGGACTTTTCCTGCGGGGTTTCATTGAACACTGAAAATATATCAACGTCTCTCCCCCGTCTCGTTTCTCGGAATATCTTCAATTCCTATCAGACAATACAAAAATCACTAAAAGATTCGAAGATCTGATGTTTCTGAACTGAATTTTCGGACTTTTCCAAATTTTTCCAGCGTTTTTTAAGGAAAAACTGTAATATAATTGTCTCTCCTCCATCTCTCTTCTCCCAATGTCTTCAATTCCTATGGGACAGTACCGGAAATACTAAAAGATTCGTAAATTCAATATTTTTTGATCAAATTTTCAGACTTTTCCCGACTTTTCTTCCGGTTTTTACGAAAAACTGTGAATATATCAACGTCTCTCCCTCGTCTCGTTTCTCGGAATGTCTTCAATACCTATCAGACAATACAAAAATCACTAAAAGATTCGAAGATCTGATGTTTCTGAACTGAATTTTCGGACTTTCCCAAATTTTTCCAGCGTTTTTTAAGGAAAAACTGTAATATAATTGTCTCTCCTCCATCTCTATTCTCCCAATGTCTTCAATTCCTATGGGACAGTACCGGAAATACTAAAAGATTCGTAAATTCAATATTTTCTGATCAAATTTTCAGACTTTTCCGGACTTTTCTTCCAGTTTTTACAAAAAACTGTGAATATATCAACGTCTCTCCCCCGTCTCGTTTCTCGGAATGTCTTTAATTCCTATAAGACAATATAAGAATTGGTAAAGGTTCAAAGATCTAATGTTTTTGAATCAAATTTTCGAATTTTTCCTAATTTTCCCTGCAGTTTTTACAAAAAGAAAAAAAAAAAAAAAAAAACTGTACATATCATCGCGTCTCTCCCGCAGTTGTCTTATTGCAATGATTAGATTCTTATGTGAAAATGCAATATCTGATACAATAATAATTAGAAGACTGAGAATCCTACGTTTCTAATGAAAATTTTCACCACTTTTCCCGATTTTCTCCAAGTTTTTACGAAAAACTATGAATCAGAACGTCATTCTTGATCTCTTCTTCCCGATTTATTCAACTTCTAATATGAGACAATGTGATATCTCAGTTTCCATAAACGATAATCGTTCCCGAATAAAATATACCTATGTACCTATACATATATATATATACGTCTAGGTATATCTGACCGAGCAGGAGATTACTTTCGTTTTTCACATATGAAGTAAAACCGTTGGTTTTTCTACCACACTGACCCGATATGTCGCAAAAGAACTCCATTTCCAAGGATTAGATTTCCACCCGAATGGTCTCTCGCTCAACTCTAGAGATTTTTATGTATTGAGAAGATGGGGAGAAAATCTTGGACCTCGGACCTCGGACCTCGGACCTCGGACCTTAGACCTCGGACCTCAGGGTTCTGTGTACTGTGTAGGCGAGTTTAACAAATTCGTTGACATTCTTTTCGGACAACTGGACACAACCTTTCTCCAACTTCATTCACCGCTTTTTCTCTCTTATCGAGATTATCTATACGATAGAACGATACGCGTATTCGGAATTTGTTTCTCGCCACCCCCTATTCTATGTTCATACACAGATTATACATGCGTTCAAATTTGAATATTTACAACCTGGAGGTCTGTACACGTCACTGTCTTTATTAGCCTCTCGTCTGACGTATGTCTGGAAAGAAAACGTCATTTGACAATAAAATTAAATTCAAAAAAAAAAAAGTGATATTTGCAGATATTTTTCGAGAAAGATCTTTTACGATTCAAAAATAAGAAAATTGGACCTTCGAATAAGACTGCGAATTAAATCTGTTTTCGAAAAATTGACTAACTTTCATCCCTTCATCTTTTTCTACAATATATCTGCAGTGATTAAGATTCAATGGGATACGAACACCTTGTGAATCATTTTTTTCAAATCACTGACTTGATAAAAAATTCCTAGCATCTTAGGACACGATTTAAAATCGCGATTGATTCAATCAACGTCAATGAAATCTGAATTTTTTTTTTTGTTTTGAAAACCTGCAAAAAAACCTATAGAGCAAAAAGCATTCTCGCATATGATCATATCGCGTCTTTATAATCCAGATGTAAGTTTATAGCTTCCTATGGTTTGCTGGATAGTTTCGCCCTGGCGTTGAACGATTACGATGAAAACAGGTAGGTAGGTAGGTAGAAGAAGAGGAGGAGGAGGAGAATCTGAGGTATAGGTAGTACCTACGACTCTGAGCTGCAGCTGGATATGGTCAGTTTGGTCAGATCTAAAAGGTATGCCCTCTGATACGAGAGAACCATGTAAGGGAACCACCACCACCACCATGCAACGCAACGTAGTCCGCAGTAATTCTCAAACTGGTTCTCAAATCTCACTCTTATCCCGCACCATACAGTCGCGACTCGCGTACTATGTTCAGGAATAAGACTAGGCGGCACGAGGTCTACCAGCTCTTGGAGTACTTTGATTGCGAGAAAGGAACGCGAGCGTTCGCGAGATCAGTACGATCGTATAGTTCATTGTCAGAAGTGCGTAGGTACTTCGAGTATATGGCTTAGCCCGCAAAAGTACGAAAAGTAACGGAACGGAGCGGAACAGAGTGGATCCAATTTGTCGGAGGAGTACTTCTTCGCGGAAAGATGCAGACTTTATTCTCCCTCATCCCTCCCACCCCCCTTCACAGCCCTCAACTTTCAACCCTCAACCATCGACCCCATACCACGGGATCAGAAATTGATGGGAAAATTCTTGTCACTAAAGCTTATACAGATATGACAGCGAAAGGGCGTTGGCACCCGCAATACGTAGTTTGCTTTTTGCGTCTAGAAATTTATCAAAAAAATGTCTGAAACATTTTTTTTTTTTCACCAGCTTTGATCAATTCTTGCGGAAGCAATTTTATGATTTTTTTGTTTATCACATTTCCTATATCAAGCTTATTCGCTTTTTTCGATTCAGAAATTGAATTCGATCGTGAGGTGAAGGAAAGGATACGTGTATTGAAAAAAAAAAAATTGTATAGTTAACGGTCCGATATCCGGAATAATAGTCAGCATATAGAATAGCCTCATAATATCAAACCGGAGACCGAAAATGACGAGACTTCGTTGGGCGAAGAAAGACGGGCCAAACTTTGTCCTATTCTTAGCTTTAGACCTGGTCTTCTCTTTCTTATACTCAGATCAGAATAGATCACCAGATCTGAGAATCGCGTCTGTTTTTCGCTCGTCTCATCCCGTAGCTATAGAACTGCTAATTACTCCGAAAACGATGTAGGAATAAAAAGGCAAAAAAAAAAAAAACAGAGTATAAAACTCTCGAATTACTTGTATATTTTTTTTTATTTTTTTTTTTTCGCGACTTTTCAATCATTCGTAACGACTTCGGGTTCTCGAGGGATACGTCGTCGTCCTATTTTCACTGTTTCATATATTTCCGAATTTATCTTCTCCGCGTGGTGAAATTCCTCTGTGTAATAGCTGAGAAGGAGGTGGAGAAAACCGAATATTGCAAATTCCTCAAGGTGACGGTGAACACATTTGCCAACATATTCCAAATTCTATTAAACATATTTCCCTCGCTGTCTTGATTCGCTTGACGCTATATAGCTCGCCACAATTTTACCAGTTATACTAAAAAAAAAAAAAACAAACACCCGAAACGCGTCGAAAGGCATAAAGAAAATGTCAAACTTATTAACAAACTGACAAAAAACCGAGTGGAAACACATTTTCCAAAAGAAACTTATGGGGGAACTAATTCTCGCCAATTACCAAACCTGGTTATGACTTGTGAAATTATGTCTATGTCGTTCATGTGAAACTCGACATGTGCTTATTTTGGGCCGAAAAGTTGCCAAAACGAATTGTAGTAAACAATTTCAATCCAATTTCGGACAATTTTGCCTTTTTTTTTTATTTATCCTAGTTTTAGCTAGAAAATCGGATAATTCTTAAGGGATGAAACCGAGTGATAGCAGAAAAGTTCTTTTTTTGTGATCCAAATCCTGAAAGAAAGAAGTTTTGCAGAGTTTCGTCGTTTGAGAAAAATTAAACTTGTTCGATTTTTTTCCGCAGAATGATGAGCGAGTGAAACTTGGATAGAATATGTTCGTGGTAATATGTAGACAGGCGGTGTTATTTCTGTTCTAAAAAAGCATATATTTTTTTTCTTATTTTTATTTTTATATACCTACGGTCTCGATCCGCACCCACCGTCGCGGTCGGACCGTTCAGAGTTTGTCTGTTGTTGTTGGCAGCAGGCTATACCGATACACTGAAGCGAACCAAAAGTCTAGACTCTGGGGTCCGAGAGTTGGTAAGAGGTCGATGATGGATACGCTGAAAGGGAATTCCGCGGGCTATACAGTCTTCGGGACGCGCCAAGAATTAATGGACACCCTTTGACGGCTGCCAATCCCTACTGCTACAGGTTTTGAGTGAACGAGATGCGAGATGAACGAGATGAAATCGTTTTATTAGTGTCTTATGATCGGCTAGATGTGTACATCTCCCCTCACGATCGTGTATATTCATTATCCTATCATAGCCTTCCGCGATTCCAAAATCCTCCAATTTTTTATCTTTTTTTTCTTTTTGCAGCCAGAGTTACTTGGCTTAAAATTATAAGAAAAGGTACGAAATTTGTATTCACCCTTTTGTCAAGAATAAATTAACTGTATAAAACGTAAAAAAAGAAGGAAAAAAAAATGTAAAAAAAATGAACAAATCTTGGGA
This sequence comes from Tenthredo notha, assembly GCA_914767705.2. NCBI lineage: Eukaryota > Metazoa > Arthropoda > Insecta > Hymenoptera > Tenthredinidae > Tenthredo > Tenthredo notha. The sequence goes on from OU611916.1 coordinate 5,923,889, forward strand.
GAGATGAAAAAACAATTAAGAAAAATTGCGAACGCGGCTTATATACGTCTTCTGCAGACCGCGTGGCAGCGCGGTGATAGTGCGTGTGTGCGTTTGTTCATTCGGTATCTTGTACCTCTAGTACGAGCTGCGTACGTTATTTATAAGTTGTTCGATGCCGATGGGTTATACGGCGACGTTCTGGTCGTTCTCGGGTTGCCCTGGGGTTTGGAGGAAGGAATGATGTATGAAGAGGGCGAAGAAGGAATAAAGAGAAAGAGTAAGAAAGAGAAATAGAAGTAAGCGAAGAGTAAAGAAAAGTAGTAGGGGCAACCGCGACGCGGCGACGCAGGTCGTAAGTCGCGTGCGTCGCGCGTACGTTGCCTCGTTTTCTGGTTGTTTTCTCATAGTCGACAGTCGCGGACCCCGTGCCGCCTCGCCTCGCGGTACCAATACCTACCTACCTACTTGCAGGAGAACCGGAGACATGTAGTCTGCCCCGTCGAAGCGTGAGCTCGCGTTTCCGTCCATCGCCTCCTTTCAAGCTAACGGGTGTTCTCAAAAATTGATCATTACGCCAATTTTTATTTTTATCATTTTCGATTTCTGTTTTTTTTTTTTCATCATCGATTTAGTTTCTTTAATCAAAGAATCAAAAAATCATTTTGTAACCAAATTTCTCTATTTTTGTTTTTTGTCATTCTCGTTTTTTCAAACCGAAGTACCGATATTTTTTTTGTTGTTTTTTTGTTGCTATTTTCGTTAAATTTAGACGGTTTTCGAAATTCTTCACGTACGCTTTACTTCTAAACGTATAGAGATACGCTTTTTAAGCAACGCGTGACACTCGGCGTGACTAATGACCGAGACTGGGTATCTTTGGGGCTTATTATTGAGCAATTAACGTTAATACGGGCTGCTAGTCTAGCCGACACCCTTATAACATAACATAACGAATCTAGAGCTCGGAAATTGATTCCAAATAGTTTCCTGCACTTAAATGTATAGAATTTTATCAATGGGGTTGTAAGTGTAATTGAATTGAACAAAATTGATCAAAGTTTCTATTATTGTTTAGCTAATTTCAGATTTTGCGATATATAAGGGTGAGTGGGGCAAAATGGACCCCTTGGGGCAAAAAAGTTAATATTCATACTCAAGTTTTTTAATCAATGAATAATTTTTACTTTTCATTCACTGGTCTATTTTGCCCCACCCTCCCTTATTAATTTTTGCAAAATTTCAATCATTTAAAAAGATCCATGAATCGCATTTGAAATTCTCTGAATTCTGAAAATCGAGACAATTTAAATTTTCTTAAATCAGGTTTTTGAACTCGAGATCATTTTAGAAATTGGAATCTAAGAATGGGGCTTTAATTTCTTTCTAATATTTGGTGGCCTGTTTGTTTTTATATGAATGATCCAATATTGAGACCAAGTTAAGATAACCAATACCGCAATATCCTAAAACTATGTCAATTATTAGCACGTGTTTATTTTTTCGTCAATTATTTCATCCGCAGTTATTATATCCCGTTTATTGAGACACTTTCCCGGTGTCATCACCGGCGCTAATAACCCGAAAGCCATCTGTAGCAGCACGTGGATTAAAAAAAAATAAATAAAAGAAAAACAAAAAAAAAAAAAAGGATACTTTTTCTCTGAGTAGCCACAGCTGTAATAGCAGTAGCACTCCGTGCAGGCTCTCAGAACTCGAGAGAAGTCGAAGAGTATAGGAAGCATGCGGTGCAAAAACTATCTCGGAACGTAGGGGTAATTAGAAGAGCCATTACACCAGTGTAAATAATATCACGTTAAACGATCATTAATCAAATAACTATAATAAAAATTCGACTTTTTTGTCTTTCTTTTTCTAAAATATATGTACTTTGTGAATTATTTCAAAACGAATGATATCAATCTAGGAATAATGAAACCAAAAAGAAATCATGTCTTTCGCACATAAGGGAGGGTGGGGCAAAATGGACCCCTTTGGGCAAAAAAGTTAATATTCATAGTCAAGTTATTTTTAATCAATCAATCATTTTAATTTATTTTTTCAGTGGTCCATTTTGCCCCATCCTACCTTATCATTTGAATATGAAGATCTATAATTGATTTCATTTTTTGCGGTCTTATTATATTTTGAAGTATCGTCAGAGTATCGTAATCATGAAAAAATAAAAAAATTATATTTAATTAAGCTCGTGATTCTTTATTTTTTTTTTTTTTCTTTGAATGAATGAATGAACGTGAGCTGAGGATGTAATACCTATCCTTTCTGAGATCTGCACCTTTGGGTCGGTGTTTAACCGCTACACACACCTTTTGAAATAAGAATAAGAATAAGAAGAAGTAAAAGAAAGGGGTAAAAAAAAAAAATTGGGTGAAAATAAAAACAAAAATCATTCCTCCTGCAGAATTCTGGATGCTGCGCATGCCGTGGCCGTATACGCGAATTCTGTACATGTATATATGTATATATGTATCTATGTACACTTCTGCTTTACTGTATATATACTGCAACCGTTCTACGGACAAAGAACAGGTGTTCTCAACCTGTCAACGCGAAATAAGGGTAAAATACTTGAGTATAAATATGAACTTTTTTTTTCCTCGCTGGTCCGTTTTGCCCCATCTCCATCCCTGCCCTGATATATTATTGAAAAATTCAAAGCTACATGTTTCTATAATTATACAGTCGAATACACGTAGCGTGAGTTTGCAATGTGGGATGACATATCTGCAGGGTGTGTATCTCGCCGAAGTACATATCATTACTTTATTCCGGGTCATCAATTAGCTCGTTTCAAGTATACCGAGACCGAGGTGTGTTTATTTCTGACATTTAGCATCACCGACAACGCTTATAAAATGTCGAGAATAGAAATTATCTCTTAAAATGTCGCGATCGAAAATGTTTCGATGTATTTTATAATTGTGTAAACATTTAAGTTGATATACTTCTCGGTTTATCACAGGTGTAAAATATTCAAATGAATACAAAAAGGAAAAAAAAAACATATTATAAATATATTCACGACTTTATCTTTGATTTATGAAATTTCTCACGCGTTGATAGGCTGCGCGTACATAGAACATCGAGGATCAAGTTTCGGGCCTAAAGTTTGTGCCAAGGAATGTAAAGCAGCAATAAAACTTTGAAAATGACGAAATTTACATTCCTGACGGTCAAGAAGTCGGAAAACTTTCGTCATTAATTATATCAACGATGCTTTTTACCGAATACATCTTTTTTGGGGACCGGAAAAGATCGAATTTCATATCGCATAATGTGTCGAAAAAGGATTTTAAGCTTGTGCTAAAAGATCATTCCGCAATCCAAACGGGTTTTTAAAATGACACGTTTTTTCGGTGTTTGGGAATATTCTTACCTGGCTGTTCGCCTTTTTGAATTCTTTCTATTTTTAAAAAAAGAACCGGAAGAATAGATGACCTGCCTGGATAAATGATCAGCTTGAAAATGAAAGAGACCAGAGTTTGATACTAATCGGACATTGGCCAGAATTCGATATTCTAAGGATTTAAGTTTCTTATTGTAATTCGGTAGTATCAAACTACAATATATTATTGAACGATAAAATTCCCACGAGATATCGAATGTACTTGAGGTAAAATACCTACTATGAACTGAGGGATAAATGAAGAAGAAGAAGAAGAAGGGGATCTCGAACACCGAGAAGAGTTTCTCGATCCTTGTAGATCTCTACCTTGTCGTAAAACTACGTGAAAGTTAGATCGGATTGAAATACGTACACATGGATATATATAATATATACATAAAGTAATATAGTATATACACGTAAATACATATAAGAATACGTTTGGAATTGCCTGTTCCTATATACATGTTTATTTTACACGGAATGTGACGTGATGTTTCAGCTAGCCGTGCGTATCCTGGACTGCAACCAGGAAAGCAGTAAATTCCAGGTACTAGTACCCCGTTTGTTTTCACTTCTTGTCTGACCATTTTTGACTATTTTTCTTTTTCCATTTCACGGTATAACTGGTCAAATCTTGATGAGAAACTAGCCGAAGAAGAAGAAGAATAACATTCGCATCCGTTTCTTGATTTTCAGAGTCTTAAAAATGCCTGAATTTTCGTTAAAAAAAAATAAATCGAAAATCTTGGATTTTTAACCATAGCCGCGAATCCTGCATAGGAGGACTACTGTCACGTTTTGATATGAAGAGTTTCGTTCTTGTCAAGGATGAGGAATGAGAAAGAGCGAAAAATCCAATTTAAAATGTAAATTATTATGAATTTTTTTTTTTTTTCTCCAACGCAGCAGCCCTGCACGCTATATACTGATTATATATATATATATACCTATACGCTCGCGAAATTAAACTGTAATTTAATTCTCGTTGCCCTCGGGTGTCGCCTTTTTCTAACTGAATTTTCACTGCCAAATTGCTCTTTAACCAGAGCTACGGTTCCGGTTATAATTTAAAGGAATAAAAAAAAAAATATATAGTTATAAGATGTGTATTTCGGTTTGCCCAATTTTTCTTTTATTTATTTATTTATTTATTTATCTTCTTTTTTTCTGCAAAAAAAAAAAATTAAAAAAATTGATTCCTCGATGGCGAAGACCCTTCAACTTTTAATTTTACCTGAAAAAGAAGGAATAAGATGTAAGGAATTGCAGGATTTTTATTCCGGAAAATTTTGTAGACTGTTAAGTAGAATTTTTGGAGAAAAAAATTCCGATTGGATTTCGATTCGTGAATATGAGAGAATAAAAGAAAAATTATAAACATCCAGGACACTTGAATTAAAAATTCCAGGATATTTCAGATAGAATAGATATTTAAAAAATGATTCATGATATTTCCAGTTAACTGGCTTTAAAATCGTTTCGATTTTTATAAATAACTGAACAAGTTTTTCTCGAGATCTTGAAGGCGTCGGTATGGTGTTTAAAAAAGACGATTGCGTACCATGTTACTTTATAATGCGCATATATCGCGATCACAAAAATATTATTACAACCTATTTTCGTTTCAATATGACCCATTCAATACCCCGGACTGCTATGAATCTTCGACTTCTTGTTTTTACTATACTTAAAATAAACCTTTGCTCATGTGGATTATTATTTTATTAATAAACGCTGGTGAGCTATCATTTTTAATTTATTTCATCATAGGGATTATCATTTTTCATTGAAACACATCTGTTTTCAATAATTGCCAAAACAGTATCCGAAATTGGCCATAAAATTCCTGCGTCAATCAAATGAAACCGAACGTATCCTCTAATTTCAAAAATCGATAGTTTCGACAGTTATTTCGTAAAAATCAAAATTTGTGTTCGAAAAGGAAAGGCCAAATGTTCGATACCAAACTTTGGGGAACAATAGTCAAAGTTCTATCTCCCAAAATTGGCCAGAAAATTCCTGGATCAATTATATAAGACCAAAAGTATCCTCTAATTCTAAAAATCGATAGTTTCTCCAGTTCTTTCATACGAATCAAAATTTGTGTTCGAAAAGGAAAAGGCAAATGTTCGATATCAAACTTTGGAGAACAATAGTCAAGGTTTTATCTCCCAAACTTGGCCAGAAAATTCCCGGATCAATTATATGAGACCAAAAGTATCCTCGGATTTCAAAAATCGATAGTTTCTCCAGTCCTTTCGTAAAAATCAAAATTTGTGTTCGAAAAGGAAAAGGCAAATGTTCGATATCGAACTTTTGAGAACAGAAGGCAACGTTTCATGTGCTCTTAGCAATTTGGCAAAAAATCTTCTTATTATTTTATTAGAAGTAAAAAACGGGGGTTGATCTCTGCAGTTTCTGAGATGAAACGAAGACGAATTTGAAACGTAGATGAAAGTATGTATGCCAGATCGTGGATGGGCCATGTGGAGGTTAGTACATGGGCACACGCGGATCTTTAGGTCCGAAGAACGAGTCAAAAGTGCCGCGGGCTAAGATAGTATCGTTACTAATGCACCCCGTGCCCATAGAACGGGATTGGAGAACGAAGTATATGTATGGGCTATTATAGACACATAAAGAAAATCTCTGTATAGATTCAATGAGCCTTTTCGAGTCCCCGTTTAATTGGCCACAACTCCTTATTGTGTTACGGTATACCGATATTATAATTTCAATATCTTTATTGCTTCCCTCTACCATGGAGTATGGGGCTTTCACCCAAACGGAAAGAGAGAGAGAGAGAGAAAGAGAAAAGGGATAGAGATAAATCACTTATCGATTTCCGAAGTGATTCAAATCGTATGAATATCCACCGATTTATTTAGGGGGTGCATCATGTGTGTTAAGGATGTAAAAATTATACAAATTTTCAGGGTCTGTTTCCCAACTCGGTTAAATGATACACATATATCCTGTTTTGGATCTTTATTCTACCTAATCTTACCTACAAATCTTCATCCCAAAAACCCTCGTATCTTACATAGTGTCGCCACAATCACAGATCGAAATTTACTCTGTAAAAATTGCATATGTCGACTGTTGACTCTATAACTAACTAACCATTAGTCCGATCAATCTATAATTTTTTCTACACATACTCCTTATAAGTTCTTCTAGCTCGGACTAAAGATTTTGAAAAACATATGTTCGTTTGCTTACAGAACAAAAAAAAAATCAAAAAAATTGAATTTTTCTTTACTTTTCAATACACGGACTTTAAATATCTAAAAATGTATAAAAAATTGAATATCTCTTCATCATCCTAGTCCACGCTAAAATTACATTAGTATTGGGTAGGCTCACGAAGCAGGATTTGATTTGGATTAAAATTGACTCAAATATTGAGTCAACAGTAAACCTATATCATTTTTATAAAGATCACTTCAACCTATGCTGTGGACCACATGATATAAAATGCGAGGATTTTTCTACATCAATATTTGTGGGTAACATCACATAGAATAACTACCTCGAACATGATACCTGTGTATTATTTACCTTGATCTCCAAAGTCCCAGAAAATGTGTGTCTATTTTTTTTTTTTACCCATCCGAACACGATATACCGTGTAAATATTTTTTTTTTCTGAATTTCCATTCGTTTTTATGATCCTGAATTTGACATAATAAAAAGTGGAAATGAGGGTAACTTTACCGCAGCTGAAAATTGGAATGAAAAAAAAAAAAAGAAAACCTCCCTTGTTTATACTGTTGGCAATTGTGGCGAGGTTTATATTCGGTATATTAGTTTCTGAGACCGAGGAGGTAGCGGGTACCTTGTTCTTTATCTCGCTAGCAGCTGGCTCAATTGTCACTCGAAGAGTAGCTCGTTAAAGAATCTCTGTTGCATGTCATCCGAATAGGAGGAGTAGGCAGCAGCAGCAACAGCAGCCAACTAACTAAGTCTGCTATTGAACGAGCTTAAACAGCCACTCGAGAAAAGTCTGTGAAAATTATTGATGATGATGATGAATGAATGAATGAATGAATGAATGAATGAATGAATGAAGAGGGGAGAATAGCTAATTTCAAATACACAAAGACATCTCTGCATCATTGACAATATCTCAATTCAATTCTATACACTCCGAACCCTAAAATGTAGTCAGAAATTTTCACCCAAGGGAAATAAAGAAAAAACAAAAAGAAATAGAAATGGACTGAAACAAAACTGACCGCATCATAAGTGACCAATATAGCATCAGTTCTTTTTATGGAACTCATGGCTAGGCAAAACTGTCGGAAAGAATCGACGCCAGATCGTTTCGACTGTAACTAAACTTGATTCAAGGCCAGACTTGAGAGGCCCAAACTTCTCTTTAACAATGAGGAATATCTGCTGCTGCTGCTGCTGTTGGTGCTGGTGGTGGTGCTGTAGCTGTTGCTGGCTAGCATCCAACCGTGTTATAGCTTCGGGGCAAAAAGAAGACCGTATGGTATAGCTCGTTGGACAGCAACTCTGCTAGCGATCCAGAAGCCGCAGCTTGTTTAGCTTTGGCTTAAGTTGAGACTTTATACGTGGTAGTGGGTACTACGTATGTATCGCCAAGGAATTTCACAAACAAATTGGTCATAAGTTATCGCCTTTTTACCACACATATGAATGCAGCAAAGTAAATCTACCATATAGATGTATAAAATAGGGATTATTTAGTCGTAGTTTAGCTCCTCAATCATTATACCGTACTGATTCTGTTAAACTTACCCTTGCACTCATTTGCTTCTTTTGCAGTCGCTCTGGCCCATGGACGATCGAAATGGAAAGGTCTGCATCGTTCGCAGTCCCTACCAGCAGTGTTGTGTCTGCATTCGCACGAGACCTCGCCTTCCTTGTCGGGCACACACCTGGCAGCGTGTCCATTACACTTGCATCTTCCACCCACGGCAAAGTCCGAAACAGCATAATGATGTGCTAACGTAGTGGTGGTCGTTGTGGTAATGGTAGTCGTGACAAAGCTCATTTCCTGTACGTCTAAGTCAAGAGCATCGTTGCTCTGCATTTCTTGGGGTCCTATCACTTGGACTGAAGGCACAACCGTCACCTCACCCATCAATGAACCGACCCCTAGGTCCATATCTAGTTGTGAACTCTTCTTAGACTGGCTTTTAAGCCCTTTAAGATCCTTCCTGAGCTCCTTGGTCATAGATCCTTCGTCCGATCCATGAACCACGACCTCTTCTTGAGCCACAAAGTCGTCCTGACCATGCGGCATATGGAGACGGTTAAATACCACCTTTATATCAGTTGCTGTTACCCAGTCCTGGAGTACTGGAGAATTATCAAAGTCAGAGGCTGATGGCCTGCCCTCCAGTGTACTGAACGCAATTCTTCCAACTGGCCCGAGGCCATCACCACCAGTGTAACGATGACTATCAGTACATCTGGCCTCCTGTTCATTCGCCTTTGTGATAGTGGCCCGGTTTGGACGTCCGTAAACCCGTCTGCATTGTGAAGAATAAAACTGGAAGGGTTGCCACGTCTTGCCGTAATCCATGGACTTATAGATTGCAATTGAATCCGGCTTTGCAGCTTTTGGACAAAATTGTAAGCTGACGTATGTTAGCTCGTATTTTTTACCAAGGGATAATGTAAGCGTTACGTTGTCTGGTGGGGCTGAAAAACTCTGAGATGAAACAAGGGGTTCGCTTCTCCAGCACGTTATATTATTAGGATTATTTAAATCGGTTAAATAACTAGCTGGAAATCTTCTCCTAGGTGTTGAATCATCGCATACATGACACTGGCCAATTCCTCCACCAGGAAGTTCAGATACATCGCAGTACCTCGTAGGTCCTCCACTTCCGCACGTGGATGAGGCTTCGACCGATGTACCAAAGGCAGCGTTAACAAAATCCGGAATACAACGACGAGGACGATCTTCGTCGAAGCATGGATCCACGGGGTTTTGTTGAGCGGCAAACATTTTCATGTAACTGTTATCGCTACCCGCCAAAATTTGGGGCGATAATATCCCAGTTATTATAAAAAGGACCGGGAGCACTGCGAAGTGCTTTTGCTCCGAATGGTCGAACATCGTTTTTCCTATTACTCTGATATCACACTCCTGCGATTATGGGGTAATTATGATTTCCAAACTTTTGGCGCCAAACTATAAAAGCTTTGATAACTGCATGGCGATAAGAATGTAGCTTGAGACTTTCAACGACTCTGTCTCTTTTTCTTTTCGTTTCTTTTTCTTTTCTTTTTCGTTTTTTAAATCAAACTATTTTTATTATTTGACAGAAATTCAAAAGACACGTAAAATCGTTCACATAGTATAGTAGTACCCGCACGGCACTTTTAATTTTATTTATTCACTGTTCACGGTGCACAATAGATTTTCAAATTTACACTTTATTAAATAGAAATTATTTTGGAATATAATATATATTTTCAAAAATTACTATATATATATATATATATTTTTCATATATGCGTTTTGGGCCTTTAGCACAATTTCGAGGTGAGTGAACTTACCAAAATAAAAAAGGAACAGTTCTTTTCGCTAGTTTTTATCTATTTCGTTTTTTTTTTTTTTTTCTCTCTCTCTCTCTCTCTCTTTCTTTATCACCGACAAACTGGATAGAGAAGCTAAAACAGAGGTGGAATCGCTCGTAAACGAAACCTGAAAAACAACTCAAAGAATTTTTTTTTTTTTTCTCTCTTTTTTTTTTTTCTTTTCTTTTTTTTTAAATCCGAACCGTCGTAGATGAGGTAGATGTACCGTACGAACGAACCGTCCTCTGTGGCGGCTGGCCGCTTACTGAGCGCCTTGCTGAACCGCACAGTACGTCAACCGCTCTACCGCCCCCGCTTCAAGCTAAGGGATGGAAGGGATGCTGCGTTTCGACCAGGACCAGACGACCATCTGATGGGAGGTTGAGAAGGGGAGAATGAGGAGAAGAGAACAGAAGAGAATAAGAAGAGAAGAATTAAACAGGGATGTCTGACTTATCAACTGACCGTTTTGGAATTAGACTTTCCTGAAACTTTCAAATTTCATCATTTTCCATCATTTTTTGTTTTTTTTTTTAATCATCGGATTTTTGAACATCGATAGATTCTGAAGAAAAAAAAATCGCAGACTTGTCTTTGGTTGGAGACCTCGAAGGGTCTAATCCCATCAAGATTTATGTGAAGAATAATTTTTTTTTTGATTTTCAATCAAAAAATCATTAATCTTCGTTTTCGAATGATTTTTTTTTTTCTCTCTTGTCGTTGTACATAAATACCTACGTCCGATATAGTTGCGAAATAATATATTACATACTTATATGCACAAGCTTTACGAAATTGACCCAGATTCCTGGTATATGGTAGTAGGGTACACCCTGTATAAAGGTCAAGCTTGTTCGAGTATCGAGCCCAGTCTTTACTTACTCTGTTATACCTATTATAGCCTAAAGCAAAAGTATAAAGTAGATGATAGGAAAAAAAGACACTCGAATCATCGTACGTGATCCAAAGTGTTTTCCCAATCAAGATCCCTTCAGGCTTGCAGTACCCGGCTAGGACTAACTCGAAAAGTAAATCTAACGTGATTTTTTGAAAGGAACCGAACCAACCGCCTACCCCATAAGCCTTCAGACATGTTCACAATGCCTTTTGATAATAAAATACATGACGCCTCTAGACCTAGACTCACCTATACCTATATATATTAACGAAATAAGCAAACAGTGAGGTGTGAGCCAAATACCTCTGAGTAAATTTTTAATTTTGGTTTCTTATTTTTCTTTCATTCAAAAAAAAAAAATACGGAAATAAATACACGGTGTGATAGATTTTGAAAAAAAATTTGCGAATAAAATTGATATGAAGTTTTTTGTTTTTTTTTTCCTCTCTTTTTCACAAATTCTGAGGTAATTTAGGATTTGGTTTAGGAAAAAGGGGGCTTGGTGGTATATAATACGTATAGATGTACAAAGCAGTTCTTTTTGAAAGGGAATTTTTTTTAACGAGGAAAACAGTCAGCCCAAACAATAACGTCGAAAGTCCACTTCCATAAATCTACTCTACCCCTCTTAGAAATTCCATAAAGCCTGTTGCTCGGTGTATATGGATGATTGCCGGCTTTTCTCAGTCAACTTCGATCGAACAATATCCAAGCTCCTCGTTAAACAAAAATTTTTCACTTTTAAACAAGGAACTTTCATTCAATTATCACAAAACTCAAAAAACTCCAAAACAAAAAAAAGAAGAATAATAAAAAAAATCAAAAAGACGTAAATTAATTAACGTCGAGCCTCAATCTTCTATTACGAAATCGAAAAACGTCTTAAAGTTGTTAATAAAACGAAAATAACTATTTTCGAATCATTTCTAGTTTGAAGTAGTTTGAATAAACCAGGAGAGCAGGAATTAGATATATACGTACACCCAAGTATAGGTGCATTAGTATGATAAAAATTTTAAACTTAAGGATACGACGATGAGCGTAGTCATATAATGTATACATTTATTAATTGAATCGACGTAGGTATAGGATACGATAGGTAGGTAGGTAGGTAGGTAGGTAATCTGTGTTGGACCCCTTGAAGCACGAGGCGCGTGATGTCCGTCATGACTTTGGGATTAAACATTTCAGTTTAATAGTTTAAATTTAAACATACGTATGTACGTATTATATGATATTATTTAGGCATACACATACGTTGGTTTGTGTTATGAACGATATAATGCCTATATACCATTCCTGGATTAAAACGGACCACCAGCTGGCCCACTCCCCTAACTTCACTCGGGCTTTTGTAAATGGATTGTTTTGTGACTTACTGTAGAACTGATCGATACGTTTACAGCTTATTTCCTTGTGAGGGGAAGGACTCTGCTGCTGTTCAGATCAATTCACGATTATGGTTTTTTTTTTTTTTTTTGTATTCTTTTCTACCCCTCAATCGATATTTAAATCAGTCAGAAGAGAGATTTGAGCAACTGTTAGTGTCTTTTGTCTAGTCCTTTTTTTTTATATATCATTGACAGTAAAATCCGATCATTATCACCCCTGCAGACGTATTCCCCATGTGTCTTTTTTTTCTTCTTTTAAATTGTATAAAAATCTGCTGAACGATCGGGGTACCTAACAATTCATTGGGATATAAACAGTATGCAATTATCGAATTTAGTTTACAGGTAGATAATTACACTGTGAGGATTGATTTCATGCAGATATTCCATTAGTATAAAGTTCAAATTGAAGTTTCATATGGGATGAGGCTTGGGGTATATTATAGTCAATAAATTTCACCAATGTGGTTTGTTCATTTGCGAAATGGAATTGGTCAGCAATTTCCACAATAGAACTAAATTTATTCGACGAATACAAATGCATTTTATATCATTCTCATATATCGTAATCGTTGATTTATTATAATAACGAGAGAAATAGAGAGAGAGAGAGAGAAAAGAACAAAAAAATAAAAATGAAGAAACTGGCATATCATATATATGATGATATGGACTCAGTGATCTCGTTATATAATTTGTCTACATCGTTCGATTGCTAATGTATTTACGTGACAAATATCCTAGTACAAACTCGACTGTCTGACCGCACACAAACTGTAACTACGTTATATTGCCAGGGAACGATCGTGCAGGACAAACATTTAAACACAATGCTAACTCACACCTGGCTTTATACGATATATATATATATAGTATAATTGCGCACTATACATCGTAGCTGTGGCCTGCATTCTACGTGGGAGTTATAGCCAGGCGTAATTTACATTTCGATAAAATTGAATTAGAAATTTCTGTTAAGGGTGTAAAGAAATATTACAATCAATCAAATTTTTCACATTTGGGATATTTTTGCTTCGACGATTTCAAATTGTTTCTAAAAATGCAAGTAATATCAGTCAAGTAATTAGATTTTGAAAATATCGTATGTAGAATTTAATCCGCAGATAAAATTCCAGAAAAAGAAAAACAAAACTAGATATAGTATAGGTTGATGAATGCGATGTTTGGAGTAAAAATAAAAATTGTAACAAATGAATGGGGAGAAGGGTTGTATAAAACAAACACATTGCTCAAAGAGGCGTAGATTTATTTAATTTATTGAAACCCCGTAGGTGTGTGTGTGTTTATATGTGTTTATAAATATATCTTATTTACACTAATACGATGTTATAATCTAGGTAAATCCACGTCAACCCCGTTCTTCCGCAGTTTCTCAAACCCAAGTTTGGCTCTGGCTCCCTAGGTGGTTAAACAATTTTCCAGAATTCCTGAGGCTAATAAATTCAGCTTCGTGGAAGAATTAACGCGGCTAAATTCTAAAGCCTAAAGCTACATTACGTTTATATATATATATAGATATATACATATATGGTATATGTAACTGCATCATATACATACTGTTTGTATTTTATATATGTATATATAAATATATTTATATATATAAATACATAGTATGTGTATATAATATACGTAGGTATGTATACTAAAAACTGATGTGAACGACGTAAAGACATCGCGGTGTTGTGATGTCTCTATAATTATGACCGTCCAACACCGCGCTCACAAACTCCTAAGGTGTTTGATGTAGTTAATCCCAGCGGTCGCCCCCGATCCTTGTTGACAAATGCGATCCAACCGTTGCGAGCGTGCCAACAGACCGGATCGGAAGATTAATTTTATGCTTCTCGTACTGTCTCCCCCAAAGGACTGTGCAAGCTTTGCCCTATTTTACCCACTCTCTCTCTCTCTCTCTTTCTCTTTCTCTCTCTTTCTCTCTTGTGGAGCGCTTCACTATTCAGGAAATTCCTAAAACCTTTACTGACTAAGTCAAGCTACTAGACCTCCCTTACCATACCGATCCCACAATATAACAATCAACGATAATATCCTATAAGGGTGCGCTGAGAGCTCTCGAAAATTTTACAATTTATTGCATAGTCAAGACTACTGTATATCGTATTTAAATATTCGAATATAGAATTTTCGAACACCATGTGTTAGAATGATTTGAACATCCAATTATTTTTTTTTTTTTTTTAAACCAAAATTCGAGTCTCTACATTATTTCTGAACTATTTTAGATATACGAAAAAGAGTAAATCTGTATATAATATTGAAAACTTGTGTCCTGAACTGCCAGACGTCTTGCCAAAACTTTATACCACAAATTTAAGAAAGATGTGAATTTATATGTTTCAAAAGGGTGGTTTGTGGTCGTGAAGACGATTCAAGATAGCTGTTTGGGAAATTAGTTAGAATAGTAGAAGTCGTTGAGTATAATAACACTTTGGCTAGTGCAGAACTTAATTACAATGAATTTAACGTTATCTAGTGGAAACAGTATGCCGTTGCCATATTTTATACAGCGATGTAACGATCAATTCTATGAAAGCTAATTAATAGAAATAAGGCGAAAAACAAATGAATTTAAATTTAAATTTGAATAATTATTTCCAACGAATTTTAGTGAGTATATAATATTTATATATGTATATATTTAAAATCGTACATAACTAGGCGCTTTGATCTATGTATATCAGATATTATCGAACGATAGAAGAAGAAAAATAATCACTCTTTGAGATGTTAACATTAACATATCAGGCTGTTACGAAATAGAAAACCGTATACTAGGTATAACTACCTAACTACACTATGCATAAACTTGAGGAATTATTTTAACATGTTTTCTTTTTCGTATATACATCTAGTCAACGATACGTCGTTATTTAATAGCCTTGATCTTTGCGTAAATAAACATCGGAGTGTATAGTATACTTTAACATAATTCTTCTAAAGCAGCCAATGCCATCTGGTTCTAATTTATCATCGTTTTTAAGATTCAAATTTTCATTAGGAATCTTTTTTACCATTTAATACATCGTACAACTGACAGAGTCTCTCGGTATATAGCGCTCTGCTATTTTTCCGGCTTCTTAGAGTCCCTCTGTCTTATCCTTGAGGGGAAATAAAACAAGCATTTTTGCACTTCGAATTTTCCAAACCCAATTTCTCAGCGAAAACACATACGATTATTGCAAAATTGATATCAGTGATAGAGAACAAGTGAACAAAGGGCATGATGCTCTTCGATTTGTAAAAAGTGAAAATAAAATTTATAGATTTTTATCAAGAGTACTCTGTAACGAATAATCTTTGTTGCTGACGTTGTACTTAATAAATATGAAAACATCCGAAAGATTTTCGCTTTTTGGAAATCAAAGAACGTCACACTCTTCGTTCATTTGTTCTCCATCACTGATATCAATTTTGCAATAATCGGATGTGTTTTTGCTGAGGAACTAGGCTTGGAAAATTCCTTGGAAAATGTAATATAATATTTATATAGAATATTATTCTACTTAGAAATTACTGCTTTTTTAAATATTCAAAATCATATCTAGTATCGTCTGCTCTACGAGCATATTTTACAACTCCGAGGGTGAACTAATTTTTCGTGTTAATTTGATTTTACTAATGTTTTCCGGGAAAATACTTGTTCCCCGATTTACCCTTTTGTTCGATTCTTTGACATTTTGTCGCAAAAATTGATGCGCCTTACAGCATGCAACCCGGATGCCATTCGTGTGATTTGTAACTTGAGATTGCCTATAACGAGGCGCATTTTTTTTTACGTGCATCTCAACTCACCAGCTGTTTTAAGATTTCAGCTCACATAAAATTTTGACAAGGTTTTGGCCATTTGTCATAATTAGAAGAACGCATTTTGGCCAAAGTAATGTTTTGCCATTTAATGAAGAATAATTAGTGACACCTAGGAGAACATAGACTGGTAAGCAATTATAGAACCTTAACCTATCACCTTGACAGTTGTTAAATCGCGATAGGCACGATATCATGAAACTTTAGTTTCATATCAATCTGTCCGGTTATAATAATAATTACATTAAAAATTTACGTAGAGCGTACTTAAAAGTGACTATATTTTGATCGCAAACAAAGTTATATGACAGTTGAAAATTTTTCTTAATTTTATTATCGCATATCATGTTTAATCTCTCTTCGTTTATATCTATCGTGAATTGTTTTTTATTTCTCGAAAAATCTTCATTAGTTCAATTCCGAATCTCGGAAATCAATAGAAATATACGTTCGAAAGAACGGCGCGACAAAAGTATAAAAAAAATTGACGAACGACTAGCATAAGTGACGTATGTGATACTAAGTCGGTGAATAATTCTCTCGATCAAATGTATGTTATTTTTCGCCTGGAAAAGCCGTCTGCATTATAGAAAAGGTGATATAGTTGTTTAATCTTGATAATCCGCGATCATTGAAAATGAAATCTAAGTTCAATCATGTTATTTGTTCACGCCAAACCCTTTTTACTTAAATGCAGGCAAAATTTTTTTCCCTCGTCTCGATTCAATTGTTCGCGTTCCGCTGTCAAATGTTTTCGTCAGTTGTACTCTACCATTATTTACGATCATAAATAGCTAACAATTGTATATATTTCGTGAAAAATCATAATAAGACGTAACAAAAATGAACAGTATCGTAAAATAGTTTCACCAATAGAAAATAAATACGATTGAGTGAGTTGCATTGATCTTAAGTTGTTGACATTTCGATAAAATACGAAAACAATCAGACCGCATCTTTGTCTATATACGTAGGACGTGACTGCAGAACGTTGTTATTCATTGTTAATCCTTTCTAATGAAATGATAATCTGATTATACAGAAAAACTACGGCTGATCGGAAGTGCGGATGCCGTTTATAATATAGATTGAATCTCCGATAAATCGAATAAGAGGTAAGCCGCATTAATCACAAAATTATTTCCAATTATGTTACATTTTTATTTATAGGTTCGGTTATCGAACGCATTTATTATTTTCACTAAATTTCCATTCTACACTATTTTGGGTCGGTTTTTTAGATCGACACGGATCGACAAGTATAATTATACATTTGTTTTTTTTTTCACGAATTATAACCTCCTTGAATATGTACACGAATATAATGTGCGAAATTAATATCTCATTATTTAATTTCTCCATTCTTCATTTTCCTTTTATTACAGACAAAAGTACGACCTGCGGATACACAGATCCCAAAAATCTGACGGACCTGAACAGGAACTGTGGGAATGACTCCCGAAATATGAGGTCTAGAGTCTCAGAGATTGAGGTGAGAATTGAGCTA
Source organism: Tenthredo notha (assembly GCA_914767705.2). Taxonomy (NCBI): domain Eukaryota; kingdom Metazoa; phylum Arthropoda; class Insecta; order Hymenoptera; family Tenthredinidae; genus Tenthredo; species Tenthredo notha. The sequence continues at coordinate 5,941,477 of OU611916.1, forward strand.
TCTGACCAGAAATCTTTGTCCTTATCACATGCAAATTACTCGTAATTATATCGATGATAAACGACATCCATTTTCATATTTATTCATACAAATTATGCCGGCTCAATCAAGCAAAGAGACAAGATATGATATACATCCTTAAGTTTCTCATCAATACCAATTAATCATAGTTTACCCGCTTGATTTTCAACTCATATTTCATTACGACAATTATCTAAATCATTCATTTCTTTCTCTAGAAGGATCAAAAAGAATGACTAAGAAGAAACACGCAAGTGAGGATATAAACGAGAATCCGAGTGTGACAAATTGTAGTTTGTTCCCGAAGGGAATCTGAGGCTCAGGAGGTCGATTATACGAATTTGATCTCTACGATGATTTATATGAAAGGTAAACAGTTGTGTGGATCGCATTTTGTCTTTCTCTCAAAGTTCAATCACTTTCTTACGTTCATTATTTGCGAGGATTCTTCTTCCTGCAAAAATGTCGCTATAAAAGTTGTAGGAATGCGTTTTATTGGTGAATCTTTTGCTCATCTTTTATTTTTTCATCAGATTGTGATGGACCGGAGGTAGTCAGGACTGATTATGCGAGAACCATGTAAAGAAGAAGGGACCAGGTAGGATGGTGATATATTTTGACAATTAATATTTTTACCTAACATGTATACACGAGTTTTGTCACGTAACATGGTCACCGATCCGAATTGTCTTCTGAATCGAAGAATTAAAAAACAGCCTACATTGAGATCCCAGTAAACCAAAACAAATTGACCATGTGGAAAACGGAATTTGTATGAATTAGATGGAATTCGAAAAGCCTGTCTCTTTGTAATTCAAAAGAATTGGCGCCCAATTTTTCTGAATTCTATTTGAGTCCTGTCAATTTCGTTCTTCACATACTTCATTCGTTTTAATTCATGTTGGTTTACTGGAAGTAGATTTTCTGGTTTTATGAGCACATTTTCATATTTAAATTCAAATTTATCTACATTTTAGTATATTTCTGCCCATTTTTCAGCCAAGCCCCTACAAATTGAAGCCGATGAGAGCTTGATTGAAGCTGATAGGAATCGATCGGAACCCCAGTAGAAGCAATAGTATGAGGATGGATATGGCAGCAAGGTAGCAATTGCAAAAGAGGTGAGAAAAAGATACTTCTATGCTAATCTCTGTCTTTCCAAAGTTAGCAATTCAGTTTCACTGTCGTCCAACATATTGTGACAAACTACACTTTCTTCAGTATACATGATCCTGTTTCTATATTACAAATCGAAAATACACGAAATTCATTTCTAATTTCTCTAATTTCATTTCCTTGTTTTATCTTTCTTACAGAAAAACATATGACCAGCAGGTCCAAAGATCCCAAAAGTCTAATAGACCGAAATAAAAACTGTACGGATGACTCGGGTCCAAGAATCATGAGGTCCGAAATCCAGAGATTGAGGTGAGAATTGGTATGCAATGATCAATGTAGATTATATTGTGCATTGGGTTATACCTACATGTACATTCTGAATCAAATTTACCTGAAGTCTATTTCTGTTCTTTTTTATTTCTTTGACTTTCCTTTGGAAGTGAGTTTCCCTGTATCGAAATACGACCTGGTATATATTGTGTCAAGTTTTTCGTGAATAATAACTAATTATTATAATACTCGTTTGTTTTTCATCCAACATTTTATTTCTGAAATCTTCTAAATCACTCATTCTTTTTTCAAGGAAACCGAGGAGGCAAAAAGGAGGAAAAGGGTGTCAAGAATCAGAAGAATAACCAAAATCGTAGTTGCACAGTTTGCTGCATGGACCAAATCATTCGGACAAATCAAATGTAAGATTAATCGGTATTCGTAACACAATCTTGAAGTACGTCCGATTTCTACTAAGGTCTAGTAGATTCTATGTATTGAAAATTTCAGTTTGTTCCTTTTGAAGTTTGAATTTGATGGAATGGAATTCTATACAGAGAAAATTCTATTTCTGTATGAATATATCGCGATTACAATTATATGAACGTTAGATTGACGATTCATTTTTGTTTCTTTATGTATTTGTCACAGTGTACGGAATACGACTCACCTAGTAAGATTCTTATCCAGAAAATCTAGCGAACTCCAAAAACAAATTAGACGGATTGAAGAATCGGCGAATAAAGAAAAGGTGAGCATTATATCGAGATATAATTTTATTGATGTTCATCATTTATTCATCGTTATTATTATTATTACTATTCGATTGTCAGGTGGGTGTGTCTACAAAAATAGAAAATACATTTGTAATTGGTATTCTTTTCTATTGTATCATCAATTACGTGTTGTTGTAAAAACACTGAATCTGACTAAAGAACCGTATTTATACGTATAAGGAAGACATTCGCGCAGATTCCAGGGTTGAATGTATATTTTTGTCGAAATAATTCGTAAATCGAAAATTTAACTAGACCCCAAATACTGCAAAAGAACCTCGCCACTATGTATTTTAGGTAAAAATCGTCGAATATTCTATAATAAGTATATTCGTTTGAGAATTTATGATTTCCGGGTGAAATAACGAGATTTTTTACTCTCATTTTCGTCTCAATTCATTTTTTAAATGTTGGCTTATTCGAAGAAAAATTTCAGAATGCATTTATCTTTTCAAACCTCGCGCCATACGACCGAAGTTGCCAGGGCTGCGTTCGAAAACGTCACCTGGGAGCTATGACGTTTTGGAACGCAGCCCAGCGCGGGAGCAGAAAACTGTTCCCGCGTTCCGGTCATTTCCGGTCGTTGCCGTCGTTCCTCACGCTGAAAGGCGGCGACTTTCGTCAGCTCGAATTTTCCGTGTCACTTATATACGCGACCAGAGTGGCATCGGTCGACGTCTCGACGCCTCATAGTTGAAGCATGGTGTTATAATTCGATGTACGCGTCTTTGTCAAGGTAAGAGATTGTAATCTTGCGATTCAACGATCATTATCCGAGGGAAAAATATTTCATCGCGGTTCAACTCCGATTGTTGTGAAGTTCCATGCCAGTTTGAACTTTTCTCTCGACTTCCCTGGACCGGTTGTCGGTGGATATTTATATTAATTCTACATCTTTCCTTGTTCAACGTAAATTCTTCATTTCATCGTGTAATAATATCGAGTCCTGAAAAAAGTCATCGTAAATGAAATTCATTCGAAACGAAAATACTTGAAATATTCTACGCGGAGAAAATCCCGAGAGGGGCGGGTAGCGGGAAAACAAATTGGCTTTGCTTTGAAAATTTATGATTCACGGGTGAAATAACGAGATTTTATACTCTCATTTTCGTCTCAATTCATTTTTCAAATGTTGACTTATTCGAAGAATTTGTTATTTATTTTTTTACTTTTTCTAACGTCTGCCTGCGCAGACGCAAAAAACTGTGCCTGCGTACGCGCAGAAAACTGCAACCGCGTTTATGGTCGTTCCGTGGAGGGGCGGGTAAACAAGCCGCCATCTTAATCGAAGCGTTGTGAAATAATTATGTCGAGTATAATAATGTTTTTGGAGTAACAAACGGTCGTTAAAATGATAAAAAAGGTATGAATAGTCTTATCCTAGTATTCCGCGATCCTTTGAAGCCAAATTCAACTCCGAGCTAGCAATTTATTGACCATAAGCCGCTTTTGAGAGAACTTTCTTCCAACCCTTGCACAGTCAACTGTTTCCCGCAGTTATACGTTCATATTATTTCGACTTGTGAATAGCCAACAATTGGGTATCTTTCGAATCGGTTGTAATATAGGTAATACATTTAACGTTATCGTGTAGAAGTTGATATGCGTATAATCGTATGTAAAACGTAAATAGTCGAACAACGAATATCTACAATACATAAATATGTACGAGGGAGTTATATCGAAGCACAGACCGCAGGTCGTTTACTTTTCGCAAAGTTCCAAAATGTTTGAACCGGTTTTTTACTCATTTTCATGGCTTAATCTGATATGATATCATAATAATAATAATCGAATTGAAATAAAAAATAATAATTCATTAAGTCCAATTTCAGAGGAAATTCATTATTGACATTAACCTGATTAACAAAACAATCATTTTGTTACAGATACAAACCGCCGCAGGTCAAAGACGCAGATTGAAAGTTCCGAAGCTGTTTATATACATCAAATGTATCTTACCGATAAATTGAATGAGAGGTAAGCCACTAGATGAAATATTATTCAGTTTGTCAGTCTCATTTCTAGATCGATATTTAGAGTCATAATTTCTTTGTTTAAAAAAAAAACAGAAGTGGCAATATGTATAAGCAATAAATATACATTTCTCTTTAGCAAACTGAAATCTTTTCAAATACACATAAGCATGTTTTTTGTATTTGATCTATAATACAAATCTTATATATTCCCTTTACATTTTTACTAAATTTTCATTTCCTGTTCAATTTTCCTCACAGAAAAGTATACGGTCTGCGGGTTTTGGGATGCGAAAAGTCTGATGAACCGAAATAAGAACTGTATGGATGACTCGGGTCCAGGAATCATGAGGTCTGGAGTCCAGAGATTGAGGTGAGAATTGGCATGCAATGACCAATGTAGTGTGCTTTAGGTTATACATATAGATTCTAGATAGATTTGAGATAGAGTGGGTAAGGTATTTAAAATATTACAAGTTCGCGACTATGAGGACACACTCGTCTTATTAAAGCACCAGGCATTGGGCTGATTAGGTGCACCGCTAAGTGTATTGCTAAGCTATTTCTATAAATTTTGAAACACATTCTTGATTTTCACTGAACTTTTATTCACCAAATTGTTAGTGAATTCCAACTATTCGTAAATTACTTTTACAGGTAATGCATTTTGAATTTTCAATGAGTCACGAGTATTGGCAAGGATTATTTGTATACATGCACACGAATTCGCAATCCAATGTATTGTAATTTGATACAATGAGGTATGTCTATTCCAAGCATTATTCGGAGACACGCGTGTGAATTCACAAGACATTGCCTGTAAAATTAATTTACAAATGGTTCAAATTTACTGACAATTATTTAGTGAATTCAAATAGAATGAAACTCAAGAGATTATTCGAAATTTATAGAATAAGCTTACCAATTCACTTTTGCTGCACCATATTCGTAATTTTGCAAAACTTTTGTATATTAGATGTTTGTAAGTAAACAATCATTTTCAACAGTGTATCTTTTCGAATAGACTATCATATACTTATGGTATTTATACGACTTTTTGTTACCTGAAGTTCATACTTCAGATGCATTAGGTGAAATACGATTAAGGCTTCGCAATATTAGAGTAGATTATGATGCCTGTCCGTTTCTCTATGTTTCATGTGTGTCTGCATCCTGCATAAAAAAAAAATCTTCGTGACCGAGTTGCACGAAAAGCTGTCGGCGAAGCTGGGACAAGCTGCATCTGTCGAGGATCCTGGAGAAGAAGGGATGAAAACGAATATCCGAGTACAAAATGCTAGAGATGCTGCTGAAATGCATAGGAACAGATTCCAGAGGCACATTATACAAATCCAATCTGCGGGTCCAGGAATCATGAAGTCTGGAGTCCAGAGATTGAGGTGAGAATTGGCATGCAATGACCAATGTAGTGTGCTTTGGGTTATACATATATATTCTAGATAGATTTGAGATAGAGTAGGTAAGGTATTTAAAATATTACAAGTTCGCGACGATGAGGACACACTCGTCTTATTAAAGCACCAGGCATTGGACTGATTAGGTGCACCGCTAAGTGTATTGCGAAGCTATTTCTATAAATTTTGAAACAAATTCTTGATTTTCACTCAACTTTTATTCACCAAATTGTTAGTGAATTCCAACTATTCGTAAATTACTTTTACAGGTAATGCATTTTGAATTTACAATGAGTCACGAGTATTGGCAAGGATTATTTGTATACATGCACACGAATTCGCAATCCAATGTATTGTAATTTGATACAATGAGGTATGTCTATTCCAAGCATTATTCGGAGACACGCGTGTGAATTCACAAGACATTGCCTGTAAAATTAATTTACAAATGGTTAAAATTTACTGACAATTATTTAGTGAATTCAAATAGAATGAAACTCGAGAGATTATTCGAAATTTATAGAATAAGCTTACCAATTCACTTTTGCTGCACCATATTCGTAATTTTGCAAAACTTTCGTATATTAGATGTTTGTAAATTCACAATCATTTCTAACAGTGTATCTTTTCGAATAGACTATCATATACTTATGGTACTTATACGACTTTTTGTTACCTGAAGTTCATACTTCAGATGCATTAGGTGAAATACGAATGAGGCTTCGTAATATTAGAGTAGATTATGATGCCTGTTCGTTTCTCTATGTTTAATGTGTGTCTGCAAGCTGTCGGCGAAGCTGGGACAAGCTGCATCTGTCGAGGATCCTGGAGAAGAAGGGATGAAAACGCATATCCGAGTACAAAATGCTAGAGATGCTGCTGAAATGCATAGGAACAGATTCCAGAGGCACATGATACAAATCCAATCTGCGGGTCTAGAAATCCCAAAAGACTGATGAACCGGAAATAAAAACTGTATGGATTACTCGGGTCCAGGAATCATGAGGTCTGGAGTCCAGAGATTGAGGTGAGAATTGGCATGCAATGACCAATGTAATGTGCTTTGGGTTATACATATATATTCTAGATAGATTTGAGATAAAGTGGGTAAGCTTTTTCTATAAATTTCGAAAGAAATTCTTGATTTTCACTAACCTTTTCTTCACTAAATTGTTGGTGAATTCCAACTATTCGTAAATTAATTTTCCCAGGTAATGAATTTTGAATTTACAATGTGTCACGAGTATTGGCAAGGATTATTTGTATACATGCACACGAATCGCAATCCAATGTATTGTAATGAGATACAATGAGGTATGTCTATTCCAAGCATTATTCGGAGACACGCGTGTGAATTCACAAGACATTGCCTCTGTAAAATTATTTTTACAAATGGTTCAAATTTACTAACATCTTAGTGAATTCAAATAGAATAAAACTCAAGGGATTATTCGAAATTTATAGAATAAGCTTACCAATTCACTTTTGCTGCACCATATTCGTAATTTTGCAAAACTTTCGTATATTAGATGTTTGTAAATTCACAATCATTTCTAACAGTGTATCTTTTCGAATAGACTATCATATACTTATGGTACTTATACGACTTTTTGTTACCTGAAGTTCATACTTCAGATGCATTAGGTGAAATACGAATAAGGCTTCGTAATATTAGAGTAGATTATGATGCCTGTTCGTTTCTCTATGTTTCATGTGTGTCTGCAAGCTGTCGGCGAAGCTGGGACAAGCTGCATCTGTCGAGGATCCTGGAGAAGAAGGGATGAAAACGAATATCCGAGTACAAAATGCTAGAGATGCTGCTGAAATGCATAGGAACAGATTCCAGAGGCACATGATACAAATCCAATCTGCGGGTCTAGAAATCCCAAAAGACTGATGGACCGAAATAAAAACTGTATGGATGTCAAGTGTAATTCACTTTTTTGTAAAATTGTCCATAATAAATAGAGAGCAGACTATTCTCATTACTATCTGTGAGAGAACAACTATATTTATAGAGTAATGAATTATTCTACTATTCTCATGGCGAAATAACGTGGTAAAGGATTATTGTTAACGAAAACTATGGGGAAAATAATGACTCTGTTCTCTATTCGTATAGTTGTCTGAAAAATAAATATGAACAGCTGGCTGTTCTCAACGAGGCCGATATTGAAATTATCTGCTTCGAACATTGTACTTGGCATTCTGTAAAATATACCTTCGTACGTATATGTATGTATTATCGTCGCAACGATTAGTTTAGAGTATAATAATAGTTTTATTATAGCCCAATTATAGTTCTAGCTAATCTCCAAACTGGGAAAGTGTCAAATATGTAGTTTCCAGTGATATACGTAATATATTATACGTATTACGATCACATCTACAATTTTTCCAATCAAATATTCAGTGTTGTGAAAATTGTAATTGAATTTTTTTTAAATACTCGTTACTTTCGTAATGTGTAATTGGATTTTCATCTGATTACACATTACTTTGGTGATCACCTTTAAATAACTTTATAATGACTCTTACTCTATTGTTAGCAATGCATGCAAATATACATAGGCTAAGACAACAAGGCTGGAAACGCGTGAAAAATAAAGGATAAGAAGACAATAGGATGAACGACTACGATAGATTGTTTAGGGATTGTACAGCGACATGACGTATTCCTAATACTACGATAAGTGTGTGGGTATAAACCTAAGTACGCTAATCTCACGCACACCGCGAAAAATCGGTCAGTAGACAATACAGTCCAAAGTCCGCGAAACCCCCACGCTTCCAAAAACAGGTTGAGAGTAAAAGGAAAATCCAAAACCAAATTCGTAGTCAGTATTAGTCGAAACTCAGTAGAGACAAAACGTAAGTTTTATTAAAACTAGCTCGTTACGTGTGTGAGAGTAATACAGTGAACTGTGTGAACAGGGGGCTATCAACTCGACAATTTGAGACTTATAATAATTAATTTCATTATTTCGTGATGTTTTAGATGTTTTTGAATGGAGATGTTTGAGCTCGCGTATTTGGAAGCGATATTGGGACCGGGTAGACCTCGGCCGGGGATTCTCGGGCTGGCCTTCCCGGGGCCTCATGGTTGAGGTTTTGATCGGGGTGGTTGACACGCTGGGAAACGGGCGTGGATTATTACAGTCCGCGGATCGGGATAACATGACAAGAAATTAGAAATCAACAAAAAATCTGTGCTCCCCCTCGGGCAGAGTAGTGTGGGTGCTGACCGTGGAGATCGGGTGAGATGGTACCCACACACACCGATGCCCGGGGTCTGCGTCGGTTCTGCCGGCGATGAGACCCGTGTTAAACGGAAAATCATTAGATCGTTTTCCAAGTTGATATAAGCGTTAAAAAGTTACCGCTCAAACAAATGTAAAGCCCGTCGAATAAATTACTAGATTAGTCTCTAATTCCTGCTTGCCTTATTATTGATCAATGAATTGACCCCGAACCCCATATCTTTGACCTGAGTCTATCGGAAGGGTGATAGTCGAGACCTGTAGCTGAACAAAGTAACGTTGGGTGCCTGTAGTTCAAGAGCGCGAGGTAGTATGTCACCAACATCTATAATTACTTTAAATTACTTTACTTTATAATTACTTTGAATAACTTCTACAATTACTTCAAATAAATCGAGTTCAATTACACATTACCAAAGTATTGGGTAATTGAATAAGTAATTTCATTGAAAATGTAATCAGTGACTCGCAACACTGCAAATATCCATGTAATAATAAGATCGTTTATGCAATAAACATGTATTATTATAGTGAATTTTCCTAACTAAATAACGCTTAATGATTCTTAGTTTGAGTTGTTCTTTTAATTGTTTGTTCGTTTGTACACATCGCTAGTTTTGATCCCCCTTCCGTAGCAACTACTCCATTGCCCCATAGAGTGCGCTGGTCGCGTTTAATAGTGGTGCTGCACAAATATGCGGATAAAAAAATTACTACGTTTTCTGAGAAGCGCTCGTTTATGAATGAAAAGATAGTGGTGCTGCACAAATATGCGGACAAAAAAATACTACGACCCTTTCTTTATATTCTTGGAGGCGTGGCAAATAGCTCATTGATAAAATTCTGAATAGCAGTAGAAAAACTACTAACTCTTTATTAGATTCATTGATACAATGAAAGATAGTGGCGCGTAGAAATAATGCGAAGAAGTTGAAATGAATTACTGATATTTTATTATATTTATACTTGCATTATAGGTATATCTGAACGAATATGAATGAAGCAGCTGAAATAAATTTACAACTACCCAAATCACTGAGATGTAAGCGAGGAATCATCCGGTATAAACATTTTTAATATTCATTTTTTTAATTTTTTTAATTTTAGAATAGCTGAGCGATTATTTGATGTAATATAAATCGTCGAATACCCATACATTTAGTCAATACACAGAGTTAAAGTTATGGGACTACAACTGACATGTGACATTCTTATTTTATTTATCCTGGAAAGTAGATTGAAGCGATTAATTAAATTAGTAGAGCAATAATTATTGAAACGAAGGAAAAATTTATTATAAATCATTGCAAAAAGAAATTAAGTTGTGGGCTAATCTCGCATCTTTTACCAGATGCAGGAAAAAGGCACACGTCTTATTATACGCGACCCGCGGATCTTTTGTGCATTTTTAGTTCTATAGTTGCCTACCCGACGTAAACTGACCTACGACAATGGCGTCCCCCACCCCGCGCGACTCATAAATAAGCCGCGCGGGATGTACCGGAATTCAGTCAGCTGCGCGACATTCTCGAGTGAACACCGGTGATACGTGTCGAGGAGATTTGCAGCTCGGGAAGGCTGACATCAACGGAGGAACGTTGGACATGAGTGAGTTTGAGATATTTCGATCAATATTTTACGACGGCAATAAGTAATCGACAATTTTTAAAGCTTGATGAAAACGAGTGAAATTGTATTCAATACTCTTCCGACAGATTTGACGCGTCTCGTATTTTAATCGTCGAAGTAAGTAACCAACCGTTGAATTGCTACCGGCAGACTTTGATTATAATTGCAGATATTGTTCATTTTTAAGTACATTCTAGTTTCCGAAGGGGAAACTACCTTGTCGTGTTATTTCGAGTTGACAAGTACTTTTCGGGAGAATACTCGGTCCCCGATTTATTCTTTTATTCGATTCTTTGACGGAGATAAGAATGAACATCGCTGATACTTGAACCGCAGAGATCCTGCGTGCCACTTGGTCGGAGATGGACGCCAACCAACACTGCCCGACTAGTCCCGGATTAACGCTCGACCAAGATAATGGTGAGCTTTGTATTATATTTGCCAAAGACCTAATTTAATTATAAATGTATGTCCGCAAAACAATCATTGCTGAAACATACTTTGCGATCCGATAAAGATCTCGGTCGGATTATTTTTTCAAGCCTATGTACCACAACACTCATCGGCCAAGTAACCGTGACGCTCACCCCTGTATCTTTGACTCGATACTCGGGCCTCCGGTTTGCCTCTGTCTTCCCGTATACGCCAGAAGCTTTGACGACAACTCGGTTTCACTCAGCTGCAAGGGATACGATACCCACGCGTAATAATATACCCAGAGGTAAGATAATATTGTCCGTCTCGTTATAGGGTAAGCCTAGGAGAGAAAGCACACTTAATTCTTGGAAATAGCAATAAATTCTTTCTTTTCAATTACAAACCTGGAATATGATTGATAGATCTCGAGAGAATATGTTTACCTTGGTTGAATATAGTAGACTCATTTCATAGTAGAGAAATATTTGAATAACGAGGATCAAAATTGAAAGGTTTGAAAATAAATACAAGGATAGATTGCTGTAGGCATCACATTTATTTTTTAAACATGGAACATAATTCAATATTGGTGATAAATTACTCCAGAATCTCGAGTATCAGTCATAACAATTGAAAGATTGAAAAATCTATTCATGCATGCACTAGTAATACTAGCTTATTGACATTCTTCATTCTGTTGAAGATAGTTAAAAGTTTATATCACATTTGAAAATGGTTCGGGCAGGCTTACAAAATCAATCATAAGAAATATATTATAATAAATTTCATACAGATGTATAATCACAATTAGAAATTCTTTGGTACTTAGTTGAGAATGTTTGCTTGAAAAACACATAAACTTAATCTATCCAATGTAACCTATGCTTATCTAGTTTTTATTTTCACAGGCGTTGTTCACCGAGGGAAACTAGCTCCTGCCTATCCTCAACAAAACCTCTTCAATATTCATCAGGACAGGGGATTCACACCAGGGAGTGAAGCAGTCCAAGCACCGGGGGAATGACTGCAAGACGACTCTGCACCGCGGAGTATTAATAAAGTAGCATCAGCGAATGGTTCGTAATTACAGTTCCTTTTGAATCAGTTTTGATAAAATCTCGCATCTGGTCTGGTCCATAATTATTTTAAATTACTTTACTTTATAATTACTTTTACTAATTAAATCGAGTTCAATCACACATTACCAAACTATTGGGTAATTGAATAAGTAATTTCATTAAAAATGTAATCAGTGACTCGTAACACTGCAAATATCCATGTAATAATAAGATCGTTCATGCAATAAACATGTATTATTATAGTAAATTAACGAATTCTTGAATAAATATCTCTTGAAATTGTAAATAATCGATCGTTGAATCATTTTCCCCTGTCCTTTCCTTGCCTATAAGTCGAAAATCATGAAAATCGCATGATTTCATAAAGCCAAGAACTATTTTTGCAAATATATTAATATATTAATATTAATATATTAATATTTTTAATATTAAGCTGCCTTACCATATGCAACCCGCATGCCATTCGTGTAAACGACAGGGCCCATGTTAATTTTTGTTGCCTATTTGGTGTTTTCCGATTGCCTATATTCAGGCGCATTGAACTTAGAAAAAAAAAAAACAGAATTCTTGGAATTCAGCTCGAAAAAAAGGTATGAATGACACTCTGAAACAACTCGAAAAAAACGGCAAAAAAAATCCATTCAAATAACTTCTGGCAGTTGATACCTTATTTAAGGAGTCGGATTTCTGGCAGTTGATACCTCGATTTTGGTCGCTTTAAGATGAAATATCAAATGCCAGAAAATCGACCAATCAGGAGGCTGCTTGAGCGAATTTAGGCTCAATTTCTCGAAAAGGAGCCTCCTGATTGGTCGATTTTGAAATTAAATCAAGTTACGGCTCTGCAGAGGCTAGCCATCAGCAAAATTCTGGATTTCTGGCAGTTGATACCTTTTTCTTCTGGCAGTTGATACCTCATTCAGGTACCAACTGCCAGAAATCCGACTCCTAAAATAAGGTATCAACTGCCAGAAAATTGACGTCTTTGTATCCAGTATCGAGACGTGCATGGAGCAACGTATGCATGCATGTATCAATACACTATGCCTTTCCCCCTCCAAAAATTTCAGCACACCTCCTCGGGTCAGATGTTCTCCTGATACCAGTAGATATTTTTCGAGCTAAAATTCAAAAAATTGTCAAAATTTTAGCACACCTCCTCGGGTCAGATGTTCTCCTGATACCAGGTATCAACTGCCAGAAGAAAAAGGTATCAACTGCCAGAAATCCAGAATTTTGCTGATGGCTAGCCTCTGCAGAGCCGTAACTTGATTTAATTTCAAAATCGACCAATCAGGAGGCTCCTTTTCGAGAAATTGAGCCTAAATTCGCTCAAGCAGCCTCCTGATTGGTCGATTTTCTGGCATTTGATATTTCATCTTAAAGCGACCAAAATCGAGGTATCAACTGCCAGAAATCCGACTCCTTAAATAAGGTATCAACTGCCAGAAGTTATTTGAATGGATTTTTTTTGCCGTTTTTTTCGAGTTGTTTCAGAGTGTCATTCATACCTTTTTTTCGAGCTGAATTCCAAGAATTCTGTTTTTTTTTTTTCTAAGTTCAATGCGCCTGAATATAGGCAATCGGAAAACACCAAATAGGCAACAAAAATTAACATGGGCCCTGTCGTTTACACGAATGGCATGCGGGTTGCATATGGTAAGGCAGCTTAATATTAAAAATATTAATATATTAATATTAATATATTAATATATTTGCAAAAATAGTTCTTGGCTTTATGAAATCATGCGATTTTCATGATTTTCGACTTATAGGCAAGGAAAGGACAGGGGAAAATGATTCAACGATCGATTATTTACAATTTCAAGAGATATTTATTCAAGAATTCGTTAATTTACTATAATAATACATGTTTATTGCATGAACGATCTTATTATTACATGGATATTTGCAGTGTTACGAGTCACTGATTACATTTTTAATGAAATTACTTATTCAATTACCCAATAGTTTGGTAATGTGTGATTGAACTCGATTTAATTAGTAAAAGTAATTATAAAGTAAAGTAATTTCAAATAATTATAGACCAGACCAGATGCGAGATTTTATCAAAACTGATTCAAAAGGAACTGTAATTACGAACCATTCGCTGATGCTACTTTATTAATACTCCGCGGTGCAGAGTCGTCTTGCGGTCATTCCCCCGGTGCTTGGACTGCTTCACTCCCTGGTGTGAATCCCCTGTCCTGATGAATATTAAAGAGGTTTTGTTGAGGATAGGCAGGAGCTAGTTTCCCTCGATGAACAACGCCTGTGAAGATAAAAACTAGATAAGCATAGGGTACATTGGATAGATTAAGTTTAGGTGTTTTTCAAGCAAACATTCTCAACTAAGTACCGAAGAATTTCTAATTGTGATTATACATCTGTATGAAATTTATTATAATATATTTCTTATGATTGATTTTGTAAGCCTGCCTGAACCATTTTTAAATTTGATATAAACTTTTAACTATTTTCAACAGAATCAAGAATGTCAATAAGCTAGTATTACTATTGCATGCATGAATAGATTTTTCAATATTTCAATCGTTATGACTGGTACTTGAGACTCTGGAGTAATTTATCACCAATATTGAATTATGTTCCATGTTTAAAAAATAAATGTGATGCCTAATTAGGCCTACAGCTATCTACCCTTCTATTTATTTTCAAACCTTGAAACTTTGATCCTGGTTATTCAAATATTTCTCTACTACGAGGTGAGTCTACTATATTTCAATAAGGTAAACATATTCTCTCGAGATCTATCAATCTTATTTCAGGTTTGTCATTAAAAAGAGAGAATTTATTGCTATTTCCAAGAATTAAGTGTGCTTTCTCTCCTAGGCTTACCCTATAACGATACGGACACAATATCTTACCTCTAGGTATATTATTTCGCGTCGGTATCGTATCCTTTGCAGCTGAGTGAAACAGAGTTGTCGTCAAAGTTTCTGGCGTATACGGGGAGACAGAAGCAAGCCGGAGGCCCCAGTATCGAGTCAAAGATACAGGGTGAGCGTCACGGTTACTTGGCCGATGAGTATTGTGGTACATACACTTGGAAAAGTAATCTGTCCAAGATCTGTATCGGATCGCGAAGTATGTTTCAGCAATGATTGTTTTGCAGACATACATTTATAGTTAAATTGGGTGTTTGGCTAATATAATAGGAAGCTCACCATTATCTCGGTCGACCGTTAATCCAGGACTAGCCGGGCAGTGTTGGTTGGCGTCCATCTCCGATCAAGTGGCACGCAGGATCTATGCAGTTCAAGTATCAGCGATGTTCATTCTCATCTCCGTCGACCGATAATGCTGTCAAAGAATCGAATAAAAGCATAAATCGGGGAACGAGTATTATCCCGAAAAATACTTGTCAACTCGAAATACTTACAAATTAGTTACTCCTTCGGAGTCACGAAATATGCTGTAAAACAAACGACGCTACAGGGCGAGGGACTCGGAATTATATGCCAATAATATAACGGGATGATAATTATCGCCAAGTTATCAAACGAAACTTTCTCGCGCATTATATTTGTATTCAAAACTAGATTTTAGCACATTTATTCACTGGTATAAATAGAATGTACTTGAAAATGAACAATATCTGCAATTATAATCAAAGTCTGCCGGTAGCAATACAACGGTTACTCACTTCGACGATTAAAATACGAGACGCGTGAAATCTGTCGGAAAAGTATTGAATACAATTTCACTTGTTTTTAACAAGCTTTGAAAATTGTCGATTATTTATTGCCGTCGTAAAATATTGATCGAAATATTGCAGACTCACCCATGTCCACAACGTTCCTCCGTTGATGACAGCCTTTCCGAACCGCAAATCTCCTCGACACGTGTCAGAGATCTTTACTCGAGGATGCCGCGCAAATGACTGAACGCTGCGCCCGGCGTTCTCGGTATACCGTCGCGCGGCGCGGGGTGGGGACGATAATAATTGCCCCACCAATTTAATTAATCGCTTCAATCTACTTGCTAGGATAAATCAAATAAGAATTTTACATTTTTAATAACAAACAATAAAAAAATGAATATTGAAAATGTTTATACCGGATGATTCCTGGCTTACATCTCAGTGATTTGGGTAGTTGAGAATTTATTTCAACTGCTTTATTTCTATTTGTTCAGACATACCTATAATGCAAACATAAATGCAATAAAATATCAGTAATTCTTTTCAACTTCTTCGCATTATTTCCACGCGCCACTATCTTTCATTGTATCAATGAATCTAATAAAGAGTTAGTAGTTTTTCTACTGCTATTCAGAATTTTATCAATGAGCTATTTGCCACGCCTCCAAGAATATAAAGAAAGGCTCGTAGTTTTTTTTGTCCGCATATTTGTGCAGCACCACTATCTTTTCATTCATAGACGAGCGCTTCTCAGAAAACGTAGTAATTTTTTTATCCGCATATTTGTGCAGCACCACTATTCATGCGCGACCAGCGCACTCTATGTGACAATGGAGTAGTTGCTGCGGGAGGTGGCATCACAACTAGCGATGTGTACGAACGAACGAACAATTAAAAGAACAACTCAAACTCGTCGCGAAATATGCCTGTAAAACAAACGACGCTACAGGGCGAGGGACTTGGAATTATATGCCAATAATATAATGGGATGATGATTATCGCGAAGTTATCAAACAAAACTCTCTCGCTCAGCTCGCTCATTATATTTGTATTTAAAACAGGTCTGAGAGGTTACGTTCGTAAGAAATCTAAATTTTCGCACATTTATTCGCTGGTATGAATAGAATGTACTTGAAAATGAACAATATCTGCATTTATAATCAAAGCCTGCTGGTAGCAATTCAAGGGTTACTTACTTCGACGATTAAAATACGAGACGCGTGAAATCTGTCGGAAAAGTATTGAATAAAATTTCACTCGTTTTCAACCAGCTTTGAAAATTGTCGATTATTTATTGTCGTCGTAAAATATTGATCGAAATATTTCACTCACTCATATCCAACGTTCCTCCGTTGATGTCAGCCTTCCCGAGCCGCAAATCTCCTCGACACGTGTGAGCGATGTTCACGCGATGAGGCCGCGCAAGTAACTGAACTGTGCCGCCTAGCGCACGGCGCCTTTGGCCGGTCGTATAATTGTCGCGGGGCGCGGGACGCCATTGTCGTAGGTCAGTTTACGCCGACCGCGTCGCCTGCTAGGCAACTATAGAACACGAATCGCACAAAAGATCTGCCGGTTGCGTGTAATAAGGCTTACCTCCTACTATTCTGATGTTAGCGATTAATTATAATCGAGGGTTGAGCAATCAAGTACAATTTGAAATAAGTTCAAAATGAAGATTCTTGTTTCTTTATTGATAATCATACTTAGACCTATTCTATTAAGTTTATTGAAGAATAAAGAATTGCTCGTAATATGTAACAGCATAATTCCTATATCGTAAATGATAGGACCTACACGAATAATATATCATGTATTATACATAAGAAAATGCAATGTGTAATAAAAATAAAACTACCATACGAAAAAATAATTTGGTTCACATTTATCCTGCAGGACTTGGTCGCCCGAGTATTCGAATATATTATAGGATCCCTTGTGATAACAAACATTGTACAATAATTATAATAATAGAATGCTTAGAGATTTAAATATGTACAATAATTGCAGGGTATAGTGTCGCAGGATTATATCGACGAGTTATTTAACTCATAGTACAGTAGATCTGAGACTTGTTATACTTGATTTTCCTTCAGGTATATCTCCTTGTCAATTTCCATGAATTTATTTAATCGAGTTCCGTTGTAAGGCGAGTCACTGCCAGGGGGGTGCATTCGCATCTAGGAAACAGAAATAAGATTTATGAGCTAGTGATCGCAGATAGATTTTTTTTTTTTTCTATCTGAACTTAATCGATGTCTGCCTGATCTAATCAAGTTACCGGTTAACTTTACATAGGTAGGTTTAAGTAGTAAAGGTTCCTAATGCTAGTACTTGAAATTGCCTAACATTAGGCGCTCTCAGCATCAACGTAACGTAACGGTAACGAAGCCCGCTACTTCGAGCGCGTGAATTCAAATTTTTGAATTCCATATCACAGCCTTTTCGTTATAGTTGATATAAAATGGGATGTAGATGGATATGTTTTGTTATTCATTCTCTTTATTATCTTCAAGTTTAACTAATACACAGACACTTTTTATTTCTTTACACATTGTATAAGTTAACAGATATATATATTTATTTTTTTTCTGTACTAAAAACTGTTATATTATAATTAATAATATAACACATTCTCAGCTATGACTGGTGGTATTTTATTTCATCTAACTTATAGTATAACGGATGCGTATCTACGATACATACAATATATTTAATATTATGAACAGACGTGTTAACGACAACACTTTGGTTATTTAAATCTCGGCGTAATTAACGCGGAGACAAAGGCATGGTAAATAAAGCTCTCTAATACTATCTATACATCAATCGAGTCACGTGAAAGAACTAGCTGTCCCGCTCATGGACAGATTGAAAAAAAAAAAAAAAATTGATTACGTTGCGGTCTCAATCCCGTTTTCGTTCTTCAATATATTTCAAATATAATATAATATAATACACTGACATTTAATGATACAGATTTGAATACTGATGTTTTTTTTTTTTGTTTATAGTATAATTAATGCATAATATGCATCGCTCTATATACCTGCAATTGCAAGAATAAATAAATACCCACAGGCAATCGATTTAACTTATTTTAATTAAATAAATAATATCAAATTAACTAAACTACTAAATTAAATATATAATGAGAATAAATACTGAATTAGATTCTAATAATATAAGATTTTCGAAATCATATTATTGAATTCAAATTTCATAGAAAAAAAAACAATAATAAATATGAAATTTTACGAATTCGTGTTATTGTCGAAAAGATATTGAATCGATTGATGATTTTTTTGACAAATTTTATATGATCACAAACGATCTGGAATAAATCGACAACAACGTATTGTATTACCTCGCGCTACAACAATGACTTTAGGGATTAAAACTTAACGAAATGATTACCGAGTTACATAACTCGTTCTGTATTTGTAGTTTCTAAAATTTTAATTAATATATATATTTAATTTGTAATAAATAATTACTACGTTTATAATCTGACTATATAAACCTCACGTTTAAATAGATTGTATTTACATAATTGACTACAAAGTATTCTTCTTGTTCTCTTCACTCATTCATTTATTTATTTATTTATTTATTTATTTGTTTATTTATTTGTTTCGATCTCATGACGAACAGAACTGTATTACTTATTACCGCGTAATTCAGTTCTAAAATATCGATCACCTTCACGCCTGCGAAGATTCTTTAAATTCCAAATTCCGCAAGGATATAATATAATTACACTACTTCTCTGATCCCATATAATATAATATAATAGGCAATTCATTTATCTCAGATCATAAGTTAATCATATATTGAAGCATATTCAAAGAAAAAAGGAAATTTCATATATTCAATTGATAATAGATTCCTTTCCCACATTTTGATGATTGAATATTTAAAATTCGCCTTTCTTTGTACCCAGCTAGCTAATCAATCTTTTCTAAAATCATATTGTATACTATCTACACGTTTCTAAAGGGTGTATCTTAAATTAATATCATTTGGCCACTGTTCTAGTTGAAAATTTCTTATCAATCAATTTCTCATGCATTTATTTTTATCGTTATTATGTATAGGTACCTATATTTGTTTAAAAATTCTATACTTTAGATTGCATTCTCATTATTACCAGTTTCCCAATTGAAAATCACAGTATACTATATTATATGAGTATAAATGGAATGTGAAAGCTTCAATAATGTATTATAGGTATATACGTTACATAGAAAAGCTCCTAATATTATACATTTAAATAAAATAAATTAATATTGAATAAAAATTTCTTCTAAAATAGGAAAGAATTGACTTTTTGTATTTCATTTTCATCATATCATAGCGACTCTGAGTCTCTATATTTCACACATTACTGATATTCGTATATCTGATTTAGCAAAGCGGCAATAAAATAATATATGAAACTAAAATAAGTTCAATAAATATGGTAGACTTATAATTCATGACATTTTTTTTTTTTACCAATATCAAATTTCGTTGATGTACATTTTATTGCTATAAACGAACGAGAAAGAAAAAAAAAGAAAAAAAAAAAGGCTCATTCTAATTATTCAACCGTGGTCACGTATACTTGACTTTTTTTAATACCGTTTTAACACTTCCTATAAATTTAACATATAATTATCATATATTGGTAGACTATAAATCTAGACAATAAATTACTGGGTAATGTCATGGACGATGTAACTTCAAAAGCTTATGATCTTAATATCGATAAGGCCGTTACTTTACGTATTGATATAATGACTAATCTATACTATACTAGTGATAAATGAGTAATAACCATAGCAAGGATGTTCGTATACAAGAACTTTCAAGCTTGGAGTCAAATCTATACAAATTTTAGCTAATATTCGATAACTATAGACTAATAAATTCATCAATTATATCATTGGTGTTTATAACAATTTAAATATCATATTACTTTATGTTCTATAATCTATATAAAACGCTTTACCAGCTATATACTTGCACCATTATTATTCGATGATGAGTTTTAAACGTTCGCTTCAATTATTCACAGATATAATTTCATTCCGAAATTATGAGTGTCTATTAATAATTAAGGGTCTAGATACGCACCTTGAGATCTAGAAGTATCGTTCAAGTTTTACGCTGTATACTGTGATAACGGTAAAGTTTGAACATATTTATCCGTTTGTTGAAAAGATAAGAATACAGGTACGAAAAATTGAAAAGTAGAGATTCGCAATACTGAAAAAATTCCATAGAGTGATTACCACCGCGTTGCTAAATCAGCACATATTACTATTTCGTAAGATGTTATTTTCGCCAGCAACTAAAAACACCTTACAAAGCTATCAATCTCGACTTACATTTACCCCATCTATCCTGTAATTTTTGTCTCTGTTCGAGATGTTGATCGGACAAATTTCTAGGCATACCTGTCTGTCCAGGTTTCAATTTTCTCGGATCTAAATTAGCCCCGAAGTTTTGCACACCTTTGGCAAACTTTGAGAAAGGCGATAGAATATCTCTGGCTGAAACGGCGACGGGACTTGTAACGCTTAAAATATTTGCGGCGTTACCACTGAAAGATTTCAGGGCAGATTCACTCTGCGATGAGGTGATATTCAGCGTTAAATCTTGCTCAGAATTGGACCTCTTTTTCTCAGGGAGTCTGTTGTAGTTCTCATTATCGTTCAGCAGAGGATTACTCTTGCCAGTTTTATGATCCGTGTTATTATCCACCTCGCCGGACGAATGGCTGATATTTCTTGATAAATTAAGACTACTAGGAGGTGCGATCTTTTCCTTGTCTTCAAAACTACTCTCTGCTACACCCTGGATCATAATTTCAGGCGTAGTAGCGGCAGTCTTTTGTGGAGAAGTGCTCAAAGTGCTTGTTCCTGACTTAGAAGTACCGAAAAGGTTCAGTCTATCGACCAGAGGCTTTGTGTCGCTCATATCCTCGATGTAAGTCGAGTTCTGTACGACTCTGGCCAAGCTCTCGTTAGCCAGGATGTTCTTCTCCACTATATTCTCGTTTTTTACACCCATGACAATGCCCACAGTGGGAATATACGCGTCTGGGAGTCTCTGATCTCTGATAAAACTTTTATCGGAATTTCTAAACTGCATTCCCGACCCTTCAGCATTCTCGTCTTCACTGCTGCTGTTGCTGTTGCTCGATTTCCGCTTCGTGTTTCCCTCGATGTCCCGGTTTCCTAAAGTAAAGACTGGCTTTGAAGAAGGGCCTTCGAGCCTTCTTTCTAAGCTTTTAGCTATGTCTATCGGTCTTTTGGTGTTGAAACTGTGACTCAGTTTATTCAGTTTGCTAAACTGCTCGGTCATGTTGCTTAATGCCTTCGTTCCTGAAATGGAGAGAGAAAAAAGTGCAAAATTACGTTTTCTTATTCTAAACGGGTAAAATACTCACCAACACTTTTTAGAGCCAGTAACTGCGTCTCTGATACATTCCTGGTCAGTTCTGGGAGAGACGAGATGTCTAAAAGGCCTGTTGACCCTTTAACATGGACTACTTTACTTCGTCTTCTATCGAGGGTGACATTCATTGCAATCGGAATATTGGGAAGCTCTGCAATTTCCATCGCCACTGATATCGCCTCGCAAATAGCCCTCAGGGATTCTGGAATTAATAAAAAAATGAGGTTGCAGCTAGTGATTGGGGGGGGAAAACTGGTTGAGAATAAAAAGATTCATGCGATAATTCAGACTCGCCTACAGTTTCCTCTTCGGTTTTAATCACCACAGCCATGTTGTTGAAGAACCTTAAGTTCGTGGATCTAAACATGTGAAAAAATCCTTGCTCATTCTTCATTTTGTAATTAATTCGTACGCAGTGGTGTTGCTTGTTCTTAAACAAGGACACGGTGCTCTCAGGCTGACCAAATTCAACCAATGTAATATCCGGCAAAGGAACACACTGGTAATTGGTCACCTTATCGATCTGATCGTCATAATCTGCGACATAGTAGCTATCCCTAGTCAAAATCAGTATGGAATCCATATCCGTTTCGGTAGGATCACCGGTTCTGT
Source organism: Tenthredo notha (assembly GCA_914767705.2). NCBI lineage: Eukaryota > Metazoa > Arthropoda > Insecta > Hymenoptera > Tenthredinidae > Tenthredo > Tenthredo notha. The sequence continues at coordinate 5,964,156 of OU611916.1, forward strand.
AAATAAAAAATGATTTCCCTTAATCTTTGAAGCCCTGACTGTTGGATGGGAGAAATATGAATCATTGTCGGAAAGACCTACACTGGATCAGCGTCTATTAGCCCCCAGCTTCCGAGAATGAATTCAGGGTCTGGTATCAGTAATTTCTTGCAATCCTCAATGAGGAGTTTGACATGATCGGCAGTAGCGGCGTTATCTTCCTCGTCATTTTTCTCCTGGAATATTTCTTCAGAAACTGGATTCCCTAGCATCATATCGATCGTTGCCTGCCTATAGACGTCTTTGAAACGGTTCAAATAATATCTGTAAATTGATTTTCACTGTTGGTATCTACCGCATTATTAACAATAAAGGCTGAGAGCTTTAAGCACTGAAGTTAAGCCCCTAAGATATAACTTTTCTCTGAAATCGATTCAAAGATTTCACCGGATCACATCGTTGCTGGAAAAGTCTGTTCAGAGATGTTTCGGCTTGAAAGAATGTTGTGTGAGGTAAAATAGTCGAGCTAAGAGCTCGGCAAGGCGGAAGATTGGTGATATAGGGGAAACTGTAGGGCCGCAAGCTCCTTTGAGACGGATAGTGAGAAATAAAGAAAGAATAAGAGCGAAGTCATTGGAGAAAAAGTTAGAGATATTATTGGCGATAACGCACCTGCCTAAATGGTACATCGCGTTAGCATATAGAAAGTCTTGATAATTAGCGAGGTTTAACTCTATGGGTGGTGGTCGTAGGGGTATTAATTCGCGACTGCAATTGTCAATGATGTATAGATAGTGTGACCAATCACCCCTGAGTTGATCAATGATGATTGGATACCCTAGCAAGATATCAATCGTTGCTTGACGCAGGTCATCCTTAAAGTGTTGCTGGAAATATCTACGAGAATAATCCATAATAACTCTCTCTAAGTCATTGATACAGGAGAGAAGAGGATAAAACAATAAAAACCACAACGCAACACGACGAACAATCACATTAGCAAAAATAAACTAACAAAGAAGTTTAACTCACCTATTTGCAGAGTTCATTCCATCCTTCATCAGTCCAGTGAACTTTCTTTCTCCAGTTCTTGTGTAATCGCCCTGAATGGTGAAAATGAAGTTAGAATCTTTGATAATGTGTTCAGGGTCTGTTTAACAAACCTTCAAGGCGTTGGTGCCTGCGTATTGTTTGCTGATAATGTCGCCGTTATTTGCCCAGAGTAATTGAAAGGTTTGACGAATATTTGCAGGTAGGGTTCCTTCAGGAGGAATCAGCCCAAGCTTTGTAAACTGCATTTCCATTACTGCCTTTCCTAGGGCGGTTTGAACTACGTTCGTTCTGTCTAGGCAGTCTATGCAGTTGACACGAAATGTACCTTTCTGGGTGCAGATCGTGCCCTGCTTATCTCGCCAGCAGTAACCCATTTCTGATATCACTGCGGCCAGTGAAGCGATCAGAATAGAAACGTTTTCGAAATGCATTCCTCGACTGTAGAGCAAAGATAGAAGATTGTAATGTGTTGTTTTAGGGAGAGGATTTTATCAAGAAGAAACTTTCGCTCTCACCAGTATTCATGGAAGTCAAAAGTCGCATAAGTCAGATCAGGATGATCGTAATTTAGAATATGATTGCTGTAGGCCTCCCATATAATTCTCTCTTTTCCAGCTTGCTCTACCAGATTTACTATGCAAATTGGTCCATAGAGCGCCAATTCATCCTTGAAATGTTTCTCAAAGGCAACTTGAGTCTCGGCCTCGCCTTAGAGTCAGAAAATAATAAGTAAATAGTCTGAATTCTTAACAGTCCTAAATATCATGCCTTAAAGCAATAAATCGAGACACGGTTTCTTTCACTAATCGATGCTAGTCATCTTTTATCAAAAAAGCTACCACTAGGTATCCTCGTGAGAACCGAAAGACAAAAATCCGTGCTGTCGATCAATTACCAATATTACCTTTGTCTATTCTCGGAGGTGGTCTGTATTTGTATCCTGGCTGTGACCAAAAGACTGGAACACTTCCACGGACTTGTACAAATGATACTTGATGGTCATGGTACCAAACCAATTGTTCAGTTTCAACATAGTTGGCGCATTTTCCATCATCGTCTACTCCCCTCCGCTTGTATCTGTTTTATAAATATCAATTGTTTGACTAGAGTTTAATTCTCTTAACGCAGAAGTGTATACTGCACAGTCTTTAGCACACCTTGTTCCGGCCCTAAATCTGCTTCTCCTTGATATTATGGCCAAATTAAAGGTCTCAAATTGCTGCTGAAAGTCAAAGCCCACCTCGACCTTGCATTTCTCAATCTGTACATACCCTTGGATAATGGGTAATATCCAGCAGTCTGCTTTTTCAGTCTAAAAACCCAGCGAATAGATATCGAATTAAAACCAAAAAATCCACCCATAACTAACACAAGAATAACAAAATTTGAAGCACTAAAGTGACAATTTGGGGGGAACTGATCATCATCATGATTCCTTTCCATCTAACAAACAAATTGGCCCGCTTGCTCGAAATTTTGTCACTCTTATGTGGCTTATAGATTTGTTTATTCCAATTCCCACTTTGTATCTCTTTTTTTTGTATTACAGAAAGCAGTTGCTCACATTCAAATTGATGATATCTTGGAGCATGTGTTTATTCCAGAAAAACCTATCGTCTACTCTTTGCCAAAGAGATTCCCTCCTGTTTCCAATACCCTTGTTCAACTCTCTATGAGACTGCCTTTGAAGAGTGTTGGTGATGTCGCCGGTACGACAGAAGAAAAAAGAGTCTGTCTCAGTGAAAATTTTACCTAGTTCATCTATTATACGTTTTTCAAATTTCTCTCTGTCCTTGCTACTGCTTCTTTTGATGACGGTGCTTTTCACCTGATTTGGTATAACGAAAATATTTATAGAATATCACCAGCCTTCAAACTTCTAAAGAATTTTTTATTGGAATGGAATAAGAGACCTGGGAAGTAGCAAGAGCTGCGGCTTGTTGAGTGGTATTCTTTATAGAGTTTGTTGCGCTTTTTATTGAACCCCACGTTTTTGCAAAAGTTGCTTTTTGCGGTATCTCAAAAATACCACCTTGGCCTTTTTTTCTTGGTAAATTTTGATGCTTTTTACAAGGTAGTAGACCGACGTCTGCATTAGCAGCACCGTCTGTTGTCAGTTGAAGAAATGCAACGGATTTTATCTTGTAGACTATATGACCACCGTGCAATTCTCCTACCGATTCAATCTCCTTTATCAACATCAGACGAGAGTCTAAGACCGAAGTCTGATGTATTTTTCCCATTATTCCATAGAAGATACCCAAGCATTCTGGATCTGTTGCTGTCGCCCATTCCCAATCTATTGATTGAATAATACTTTTGAAAATCAGTTTTTTCAATCAAAAAATTATGAAAAGCAGATCCTTAATTCTCTACATTAAGAAAACGATCACATAGTACATGAATAGTCAGTAAACTAAAGTAAGTGTAACTGATGAATCAAATCGATCTTTTCAAGATATTAGTTCAAAATAGAATAACAAAAGACTTCATTCTTTCTTTGAATTGATTCTTTTCAGTTGATTATAATTTGAAATTCTTAAAACTAGGCTTAGAAACTATTTAAAATAATAAATTAGCGAAGCTAGTTTTTTTCCCAGCTTATTTAATAAAACGAAATAAAAAGAATTCATATCTCATTTCTCGTCGGAATAAATTCTTTTCGTTAAATTTGAATTCAAAATTTTGAAAAAAAAATAAAAAGCAGAACGAAATCAATTTTACGACAGTTAATGATTAAAAGAGTATAAAGAATTCATTTTTTGTTTTAATCCAGTTATGTATTCTTAATTCATTGAAAAGGAAATTGTGATTAGATTCCTTATAATTGGCTAACCGCAGTTACGTAACTTATAAGAATATTGCTGAACACGCGTTGATGCGGAAAGTGCAAAATCGACAAAAAAAAAAAATTAATAAAGACAAACTGGAACATTGTTCAGTAAATGACTTGAAAATTCTTTGAAAACCATATTCGATTCGTAAATGATAAGAATAGCGTCGAGGATTTGCAGAAAATGAACGAAAAAATCATAATTTTTAAAACATAAAAGGGCGGGAACGAGATTTTATGTAATAAACGATCGTTTTTTCGCTTGGTTTCGATTGTGTAAAGCGTTTTCATATGTTTTTTCGTTAAAACAATAGCCTTCTATATCAACCCTATAGTCTGGATATTGTTTTGATTTGATACTCTGAATCAGCGGCGCGGACACACGCCCACAACTCCTGTTAGTTCTTATCATAAATTATTTACTATAATATATCAAATTGTGTGCTTCAAAAGCGTGATAACAAAACTAGAATTACTATCTCGATGTACACATGTATAATTTACAAATGATAAATAATAAAAAATAATAAAAAAAAATGACGAATTACGGATGTATGCGCACACATACATACATACCTGATTTAGCCGTAAATTCGCCAGTTAGTTTATCGCACCAAAGACTATGCTGTTCTTTAACGAATATAAAATGAGTATCGGTTCTGAATAACTCCATCTTCGTTTGTTTGTTTGTTTGTTTGTTTTTTTTTCTTTTGCCCCCTCGTCTTACTTTCTTCAAGATCTTTGCTTGGTATTTTTTTTTCCTATTGTCAACCCCGACATTAATAACGATTCGAGAGAAAAAAATTAACGAACCAACTAGAAACGTCAGCGAACTGTCAGTCAGTGACAATTCTTCGCTTACACCATCTTGGTTTTTGAGCCAGATGACGTTTCTCGCGTTTCAATCAGTTCTTGGAAAAATATCAGAGATGGCACTGAGAGTACCAGTTAAAACCGATGTGATACTAGCTGCCTATAATCAGGCGCACACCAACTCATCTTGCACTCTGAAGAAAACATTGAAGCCACTTCAGTTGCAGTTTTTCAAAAAATTTGGGACTATCGATAGGATAGAAAAAAAATAATCAAATCTTCGATTTCGCTTGAAGGATGATTTTGTTCATCAATATTTTGAGTCACTGATCAGTCAGATTCACTGAAAAAAAAAGGTGTAATAATGTAACAAAAGTTATGATTAATACTGGGAAAATGAAGAATGAAAATTTATTTCTAGATTTCATAAATAACTTTACATTTTTTACATGATACATAAATGCGCCGAAATTCTTAATAAATTTATAACCATATTGTATAGTAAATAGTTCAACTTTCTACCTGAGCAATATTATATAACTTGGGTAGTAGTAGTAGGTATATAGTATATAGGATACATAGAATTTATATATCGAAAATACATCTGAATTATTCTTCTATTGTTATTTTATATTTATAATTCTTTTTTTTTTTAACAGAGATGAGTTATAGTATAAAATGATGATTCGTTTTCTCAAATAACTATAACTGTTTGCTTGGGTACTACATAGAGTAATGTGTATGTAGTACCTAAAACTGTTTTATTGTTATAAAAAAATATGAAACAAAATCGTCGATCAATTTTGTCACGTTTTTTTATTAAAGACTAAAGTTTTTGGTCGTCACCATCGCCGCGTCTCTCGTTCCTTTTCTTCTTTGATACATACTCCTCCCATTTCCTATGATTTAACGTCTGAAAATCATCGACTTTCGCGATAAGTTCCAAATACTTGGCAAGTTTAAGCAACTCCCTGTCTCTACCTCTATTAAAATGAGCCTGTTTATACGGTCTTATTCTAAGACCAGACTGTGGATTCATAAGAAAATTTCTTCGTATATCGTCAAACATTATAGTATTTTTTGCCGAAAATTGTTTATATTTTCCCCAAATTACACCCAAAGGTTTAATGTCAACAACACTGTACTTTGGTGTGTGGACTGTTATCATTGCCAGAGAGTCTAAATGAAAGGCTATTTTGTAATTCGGGTGGGAGGAGACACCGAGCATTCGCATCTTTTCGTTTATCCATTTCATACTAGTTGCAGACCATATTACAATGTCGTAATCTTTGTATGCACTTGTCAAAAACTCGTGTAAAAACGGGCGCATCAACAAGTCTCCGCTTTCTGCTAGAGACCTGTGATCAAAGAGGGTGTAGTCTATGTCTAGTACTAACAACTTCATCCCTTCTCTAAGCGGGTTTAATTCTATTATTTGATAATCTTGTATCCTTCTGTTTATTTTTGCCAAGTATACCTCGGCTTTTTCAATTATAACTTCTTCCTCTCCAATGTCAAGGTCGTTTACTACATCCGGTACATTTTTAGGAGCTTGGCTAGCCTCGGCTATATCCTCTTCTCGAGAACCCATCAGCATTAATTTAAAACCAGGCTTTATACACAGTTTTCCTATTGTATCTTCATCTTGGGCTGCTTTACCTGCGATGGAAAACAAAGGTTCACGTTTCTTCCTCAGGATTACGTGATTGGGAAACCTACTCGAAAAATACGATTCAAAATTTTTTAAGAAGAGCCAACATATTTCAGCCTTCTTACTTTTGTTCCTTTTTCGGTCTATTTATAAAGTTTATTGATAAATTTCGATCAAAATTTCCAAATTTTTTGTTCAACCAAGTTCTAGGAACAAACTTTCACCGAGTCTACAGGTAGCAAAAGTCGATTAAAACGTAACAAAATTGTTCCGAACAATTAAATATTGATAGCAAAGTGACGTTGGTATTCTAACGGTATTGTTGATCAATGATATCAATCAAAGAAAGTCGACAATGGGCGGATGCAGACGGATTCCGCTAGTAGCAAAAACTTAAAAGGTAGCGGATCTTCATTGGAACCGAAGTGTTGGGGATTATAGATGTAGTTTTGTATAGAAATGAAGAGAAATGACCCCGAGGATATTAAAACAAGAACAAAATATTATAAAGACGTGCTTTGGTTTTTAGAAGATTCGTGAAGCTTGGGTGTCAATAAACTCAGTCGGTAAAGAAGGAGTAGCGCATCATTCGACGAATAATCTTATTGGAATTCGAATTTGAAAACCGACTAAACTATCGTTTTATTAGATCGTGAATTTGTCTAACTGAATGCGAATTCAGTTGGGTAATTTAGTAATTTTTTGGAAACGAGGCTTCGCAGTTGTTTGACGGGAATGCGAATAGAAATATGAACGAACTGCGATCGGACCATATTGGATTGTAATCGAGTTCGCGTGTCGGAAAGTTATCGGAAAGTAAGTTTAAATAAAAAGAATGATGAAAAACATAACCTTTAAACCTGAGGTTGAGCAGCTTTTGTCGTTCCGGCCTGACGCCCGTTTCTTTGTGTACGAGATCTTTGAGTGTAGAAACAGTGTCGTTTTCGGTAATGTTGCATATTTCGTACTCCTTTCCACACCATTTAACGATCATTCTTACCTCGTTATCCATTATTTTTTTTGACAAACTTAACTTACGGCTTTATTTATTATCACAAATAGGTTTTATTGATAGATAGTCTAGAGACAGACAGAAATCCCACAATTATACAAGCAAGGAAACAGCTGACCAGCATCAATAACACTGCTAGTAGCGCTGGGACTACTAAAGTGGCCGAATTCTACACTCACACACATCGTTGACTTGCTTGGCAGCTTGGCATCCGTTTTCCCGATACTCTGGTCGTTACCGACACCTGGTGGACAGAAATGGGACTAGAAAGCCCGCAGACGTATTAATAACGATATAATACGATGTTTGTAATTTTAAAATCAACTTGTAAAAGAAAATTACAATAAATTGGAATTCATTTGAATATTACGTTGAATCTTTACCGATGCAATTTAAAGTAGAAAAATTGTAACGAATTTGTTAGATTTTTGAATTTATGTTATCGCAATAGATCAGAGTATTATTTTCTATATGTATTATGATTAAGAATTTATTCGAAATTAATGTTAATTAAAAATATTATAAACACGTACATACAAACAGTAATGTAAAAATTGTGGTATAAATGTGTTGTTTTGAATGCTATAAAATACAATTAGAGTTAAAGAAATGAGACTAATAATATCATGGTAATTAAAGTTGTCGGTTTAAAATAGATGCTGTTACTACATTCGCACGTGGATACCACCAAGCGGTAATTAAATTTGGCCATTCCCGTAGCCAGAGAATTTTGCGCGACCTAGAATTTAATAAGCAGCTGGATATACACTCTCCTGGCTCCAGGAATTCCAGCTGTTAACCATACAACAGTTTTTCACCCTCTACACAACGTACGTGCATATACATAATTCGCGTCAGCTAGGAAAAATAATTGCAATTCACAACGGAATGATTTATCGTTAGTAAAAGGAACAGCGCTTGTTTTAATGCTTGCATGTATTTATATTACATAGTGTATAACGGTATGAGGTACTATAAATTATAATTTGAATAAAGTTTTATAAGACCAGATATATATTTTTTTGTCCGGGCCTAAATTTAATTTGTTTTTAATTTGCTTTTTTTTCTTTTTCTATGAAATTATTTTAACTATTTCATATAGAATTAGATTCAAATTGCTGGGAGCACTTGTTCAAAAGTGTTAATTACATACAATTACATAGTTAAATGTATTGCGGTTGAACGCGATGTTCTATAGTTTATGCGATACTAGGTACCAGCTAGTCGTGTAATTTGAACACTTTTGTAATTATATACATTCACTAACCTTAGCGAAATAGTTTAAGTTCTACTTCTCTTCATGCGTTGAAGTATTCAGAAACTTGATGCTATGGAAGGCTTAAAACCATACGTTTATATATATACATAAGCGATGTTTCGAGTTTGGGAAATATTTTGACAAAATTTTTATACACCTACTCGAAGATTTTTTTCAATATTTATATACTATGTTGTAAATTTTCAAAATCAAGGGCTCGGTAAAATTCATATAAGTATAGGTAAGTTTAAATTATATGCCGAACCGCAACGAAGCTAATGAAATTCTGGGTAACGTTATTGAGAAACAACTCGTATAAGTATAATAACGTGTACATAATTAAATTATAAATTTCTAAAGCAGATATGTATATATATATATATATATAAAAGAGCCAGAATTAGTGAGGAAAAGGAAAATAGGTATAGGTATATATATATATATGTAAAGAAATGAGGGAATAAGGGTAAAGGAGTTCAAAGTGTTTGAGAAGGAAAGTATAGAAGATGTTTTTCTGTATTTCAATTTTTGCCCTCTTTTAATTTGAATATCTCGCTCGGTTTCCCCGCAGCATTTCATTCGGTACCAAAGTAATAGGACAAAAGGATTCCGTGATGCCTGATGGGCACTGGTTTACCAACTTTCAAGGGAATCACCCAACGTTCAGTTGGTTTCTTTGACGTTATATTTTGCGGTTACAAATCTTTTTTTTTCCTTCTTTTTCCTTTTTTTTTTGTCATTCTTTCTTTCTTTTTATTATCAAGCAAATTTAATCTGGTTAAAATTTAAACCAAAAATATTATATGCCAAATGTCAGCGAAGAACAAAGGATTTGTCCTTAATATTCATATATATTATATGTAATACACATGATAAAAAATAAAAAAGAGAGAGACAGAGAAACAGATAGAGAGATAAGGGTGGTTATTAACGAATTTCAAAAAACCGCTTGAATGCAGAAAAACGAAAAAAAAAAACAGGTGATTTGCATACAGAATGGTATTTAGCATAACATCCATCCTATACTGTAAACTGGCCGCCTGCAGGCGATAAAATAAAATTTATAACAACAAAAAGTGTATTAATTATCGGGGTAGGAGAGACTAGGTATGTGTGCGTGTATCAGAGAGATATACCTATGTACGCGGAAACGAATTGTCTACTAATCGTTTTGCAAATATCCCATGTAGTAATCAAGGAGAGTGATAAAGTGACTTGATGGATTTAGTTGGCTTCAGAAAATCCCTGAACTAGGAATTGGTGGATGTATAGTATATATGTGTATATGGGTATATAGGGCTCAGTTATCTTGATTTTCGACCAGGATCTGGCGTTATAATGTTAACCCATTGGAGCGAGTAGTGATTACGCAAGCTCAAAGCCTAGATAGATGTAAATCGAGATCCAAGAAGTGTGGGAGAGATGCCAATTTACACAAGTCAAAGCAAACCGTTGGCAGTGATCCCCTCTTTGAACGAAATTACCAATGTCGTCGAACATATGTTTCATCGATGACCCGTTTTCTAAACAGATGGTCACTGCAGGTCACAATTAGCTCCGATAATCCATCCGACATTTGTAGCTATATTTGGCTTCTGTTTTTTACAAATTTAAGCCTTGGGGGCTGCAGTCGTGCAGTTGATAAAAAATAATAATAATAATAATTAAAAAAATAAAAAAAAATAGATGAGGGAGGAAATATTTTAGCGGAAAATCACCAAGCTATGACGGTGAAGTCAACGCGAGAATGGGTCGGGCGTGTCACAAGCTAGTGCAGAACTCACGGATCAATGGAAACGCGAATCAAGTTGAATACATAAACTTTTCATGGACCATATTCAACCCACTTTTAGATTCGAACAGATGTGGATTTAAATTTGATCATGAAGAGAAAAAGACAGAAATAAGAAAAAGAAAGACAGAGAGACGAGGGTTGGGGGTTGGGAGTTTGGGTGGAGGGGTGTATGTCTTCAGGGAATTAATCGCAATCGGTAAGAGCAGTGAACTCGGAAAGACTTTTTACGGTGCATATTAAGGAAGGGTTTCCACTTTTCTTAATCAGCAGAAAGAAGAAAAAAAGAAAAAGAAAAGAAGTAAAATCTGTAGATCAGATTTCAATATTTAATCGAATTTCATTAAGTTTTTTCATCGAATCAGATAAAACGTTTCATAGGTTTTTATAAGTTTTAAATATCGGTTTCACCAGGGTGCTGATGAAATTCTTTCATCAAAGTCAACGAGATCCCATATCATATTTTTACAAATATCGTATAAGTAGAGCTAAGGATATAATTAAATTTCAATGAAATATTCATACAAGATTATCAGTAGATTTTTACGAGAGTTAATAATATTTTCTATTTAATATTAATGGAACTTCATTATGTTTCGTGAATTTTTATGAAATTATAGGTGTATTCAAAATTTTGATAAAAATTGAAGAAAAAAAAATATATATATATATTTTAGTCTCAAAGTTGATAAAATTTATACGATATTTTATATATAAGATCGAATATTTCATGGGATTCTATAAAATTAGATAACAAAAAAAATTCACAGCATATTTCATATGGGATTTTACGAATGTGACAAGACATAATTAGATTCGTGTCCTGAATACAGTATAAAAAGTTTCGAAAGGGGTGAAAAGTTTCAAATAAATTTTTCACAATTTTCTATTCTCAAATTTTCCTAAAATTTCGGCTTTTCCAAACATAATTTAAAATTATTTCAGATTTTATGCACTTCGTATCACATAAATTCAGTAATAAAAATGGTACAGGTCGGATCGTTCAGCGAAACTTTTTGAAATTTGAAATCAACATTTGAAAATTATGTCGTACCGAGTCAACCCAATTATCTATAAAGATAAGGTGAGTTTTTCATCGTCGTCAGAACGTAATGCATTTTTTTCTTCTTCAAGTTTAACAAAGAGAGCGTTTTGAAAATAAAAAAAAAATAAAAATGTTCGTATATGTATAAAAATGAAATTCATTGAAAATCATTCGCGTTTGAAACGAAATAATATCAATGTAAAATATTCCCCTCAAAATTTGAAGAAGTTACGATGATTTGATTTTTTTGAAAATCTATGCCAGTCGAAGTTCATAAAATTATTGCCAAATAATTTTAATCAGTTGTGAAGAAAATCTGATCAATAAAATATTCACTCAAATCAATTTCTTCGAATGATTTGATGAAGCTTATTTCCAAAGTGGACAGAAAAAAAAAAATAAAAAAATCGTTAGACAAAAGCTGCAGCGCAGACGACCTGCAGCTCTGTAAGGTTTCACAAAGAAATAAGATTGGAGGAAAAATACGTTTCATCAATTCCTTGTTTGAAATTAATTTGGAGAAAATGAACCTTCTTTAATTTCTCAATTTTTATTAATTTTCTCAAATCGTTATAACGGATCGTCGACGTGAAAAAATTGGAGCGTAAAATAAGAAGCTGAGAAAAATAAAAAAAAATTAAATTAAATAAAATAAAAAATAGAAATAAAATCCAATAATATTAAGAATAAATGTCATCGGTCCTGCATGCTGCAGGTCTACGTCAATCGGTGTCAGAAAATCATGTGATTTCTAGCCGCGTTGCGCACAAGGGTTGCCCGCGAGCACAAGGGTTTGCGCGAAACTGGTAGTCCAGTTGAACAGCGACGCCGCTGACGACGCAGGTAAAAGCGACGCTCTTCTTCTCTCGATTTTGCAGCATAAAGAATCGGTCGACTTACCGAACTGCAGAAAGAATAATATAAATTAAAGAAAATATATAGAAAAAAAAAAAACACCGTATTTCTCTTCACCAAGAAGAAAATTCTCGTCGAAAGAAAAATTAATTTGGTTGAAATTTTTCCATACTGAATTTTTATTAACTTCAGGGAAAAGAAAAATTCTTTTCTTCGCAGAACAACGAAAATAACGAAAAGTTTGAAAAATCTGCGATTTATCTGCGGTCGATTTTTCACAGATAAAAAAAAAACAGAATTCATCGTATTGAAACTAAACTGATTTGAAAAAAACAAAAAAAAAAGGATTCAAAAATAATAGAAGAAAGAAGATAATTTTTATGGTAACTTCATACCAAACGGTGTGATAAAATTTCACAGATTATAAATAATCCGAGTAAATAGTTTGTTCAATTATTAACTCGTTGCTAACAAAGGCGTAAATAATTTGAAAATCCGATTAGCTATAATTAATCCGTACATATAATTGTCGCATTAAAAAGTGTGAAAAATAATTATCCTCATCGATTTACAATATATCTAAATATAATTTATTACTTATTTGAATAAATTATTTGAATAAGTACCAATTTACGAACAAAGTGTTAAATACTTCGTCACTCGATATCCAGTGAATCGTATCCGATAGGATCGTTTTATTCCGTTATAAAAAGTTTGACGATTTAATCGAGCGGGTGATACCACCCCCTTCGAAACGAACGATAATATATATATATATATTATCTATAGCTCGTCTTGTATAAAATAACGGGAATACTCAAGGGGATACAAACAATTCACGATTAAGTAGTAGAAAATTCTTATCTATCTTCAAGTGCGGTGATAAAGAGACACTCCCAGTGGACAAGTGCACCACCACCACCATCAACACCACCAACACCACCAACAGCAGCTACATAACGACATACAAAATACCGATCATGTCTTCTTCGGTGAAATTCTACGCAAGGATCACCATCGTTCTATTGTGCGGATTCTGCATCGGTGAGATTTTCATCTGAATGAACAAAAAAAAAATTTTCATTTCATTATTTAAAACGACGAGGAACATATTAAGATGCATAATTTCATTTTTTTATATATTCCTTGAGAATTTTTTTTTTATCCTAGTTCTCGGAACAAAATTTGTTCTTAACTGATAAAAAAAACAAAACAATTATTTTGATTAAAATAAGGCAAAAAAGAAAATTTAGACTTACTGCAAATCGAGATGAAAAAAATACATCGTTATTCTCATCCTGCAGTACGAAAAACACATTTAATTAATCTCTGCGATTTATAGCTAGATATATATTATATATATATATATATATATATATAGGTATACATGTAGGTATATACCTGTCACGAGATAGAAAGGTACTATACCACCCTTCCATTTCATTGGCGAGAGGATATGATGGATAAGCTGGCGTAATGCCTAGATGGATAATATGAAACGTGGCGAACTTTGAAACCGGAATGTAAAATATCCACATTAGGTATGCCTATATATCAACGGCACATATGTGTCTAATAGCTGATGGTTTGAAAACACGTAGATACTTTCGATATTATATTTTGCTTTCAGTTTTACTGCCTAGTTTTCTGTAGCCAAAAACATGTTTTTTTTTTCTGATTTTTGTATGATAAAAAAATGGTAAATGGTCAGAGTTTAAATCCGGATCAAAGAATGTCTACAAATCTCCCATAGAACAGCCATTGACTGTATTTTTCAACGTTCTATATGTACCTACCGATCAATTAATTTGAAAAAACAAAAAAATAAAAAAAACTTACCCCTTAGTAGATCAGAATATGCAGAATAATTCATCAACATTTCAATACCATTGAGTGCTATCGATTGAGGCGAACATTTTGCGAGATAATTTTACCGTTAAATTACACCGTTTGAGAGGGTAGCTTATTAAAAAATCAAGACTTTTGGGTTTCACCCCTGTGCCGACCATCCCAGATCTATATTTGGTCTTTTAGCCGTTGTTGAAAAGGAAGGTGTCAACTTTGTACGATTTGTATTAGGGTGGTCCTTATTTAGGGCTCGGACGAATTTTTCACCAGGCAACCCCCCAAATCGGTTTCAAAATAATTCAAAAACGATTACCTAATTTTTTCTGATTTTTATCTCAACTCTCACCTCTTCCACCAAGAGGGTAGATTTTCCTATTTAAAACACACGAGTTTCGGCTATATTCTCAGTATATATTTTATTGTCAGGGTAATAATTTTCAAAAATAATCTGTAACCGCGAGATTTTGGTGGGCATTGCCGCTACTATCTGATAAAAAATTCGCATCATCATACGTAGGCAATCTATACGAAATTGCATACCCTCTAAATCTGACTTATTTTTTCAATTCAACGAAATATAGTATCTAAATATGAAAATGATCAATGTTTCGTATTTTTATTTTTTTTTCTACCCTTAGTAGCATCAATGAACACTAAAATCTCTCAGTTAGAAATTTTTTTGACAATTATTACTCTCACAATAAAATATATACTGAGAATATAACCGAAACACGTGGATTTTGAATGGGGAAATCCACCCTCTTGGTAGTAAGGGTGAGAGTTGAGATAAAAATTCGAAAAAATTAAGGAATTGTTTTTGAATTATTTTGAAATCGATTTGGGGGGGTGCGTGCCTGTTGAATTTTTTTTTACGGAGCCCCAAAATAAGGACCAACCTGATAAGTATAGGCTCACGATTTGTCAATGAAATTGTTTACAGATGGAGTTTAAAATGACCCTTTTTTTTTTTCAGAACATATTTTATTTCATGGTGAGACTAATTACACATTGTTTTAATTATACACCGTTTAAAATCGGGTTAATGGGTATTTATAGAGCCCTGCTGTTAACTCTGTGAATCACGTGGATGGCAGCAGATGTCGAGCCCAATGTACGTACCTGCGCGTCTGCTGCTGCCCATGTCGTTAATTATCACCTATACTGGACGATTTACCTATATATATATTCATTCATATGTATATAGGTACGATTATTCTAACGCGTCTGCAGGATTATCGAGACGAGGTTTATTGCCCTAGTCACTCCTAGGTAGACCGTGCGAAAATAGGATCAGCAGACGGAATCCTATATATATTATAATATGCCGGTTTTATTGCCTATGGAACCCCATTTGGATATGAAAATAATATGAAAAACAAGTAAAAGCCATCCGAAAAATTATTGATTGAATATTTTCATGATCAACTATCAAGTGATAATGGTGCATGACAGGTCAGACCAAGTACCTAAAAACGTTGAGATGGCACTTCTGCTTATTATAGATTTTGTAATATTTCTGTACATTTTTAGTCTATGAGGTATTTTTTTTTTATAGTATATTCTGATCCTTGAGACTGATAAAAATTTTTACAGTATTTCTGGAAAAAGATTCGAGCGAATTTTTTATTCTTGCAGAAAACAACCCCGTTTCTAGAATTTCGCATGGGGGTTACAATTTTGTTGGTCTAGTTTTTCAAAAATAAAAGTAAAAATAAAAAATGAAAAATAAAGATGAAAAAAAAAAACCGTCGAAGAGAAGATTCTCTGAAGAAATTTTTTTTAATTAATTAACAAAAAGTTTGACTTCGTAGTAGTTTATACGGATAAGAGAAGCTTTCATTAACTTGGATTTAAAAAACAGGAGTAACTCATTTAATTAATTAACCATCTTCGAGCACGAGGATATATACAAAAGTAAAGAAAACACTATCCAACAAAATTCAAGTTTATTTTATTTTATTTTATTTTATTTTATTTCATTTTGTTTCTGCCGAAAGAATTAAAAAAAAAAAAAAGGTGATTGGATTTGGTAATGCTCAAAAACCAATTAAATTTACAAGGTTTCAATCACCCCCTAAATGCCTGAACAACTGGAAAGCAATTATTAGTCGGTTTGGATACGGTTTTTCTCAGATACCTTAACAGATGAGTTTTTTTTTTGTTTTTTTTTTTCCTCTCCTCACAGAGAGTTTCAGCGAGTAGAAAAACTAAAACAAACAAAAAAAAAAAAAAAACTAACACGTTATTTCAACCCTCCTGAAAAATAACCAAAAACCCCGAAGTTTCTAACACCAAAAAGTTATTCGATGGAATTTTTCTGTAATCAGATTCGCCTCGAAGAACACTAAATGATGATCAATGAATCATCATTTGATTCATTATCATTTGTTATACTCGTATTGAAGAAAACAGTTCGGCTACTCAATGGAGTATATACAGGGTGTCGGAAAAGACAGTAGAAAAAAAAAAAAATTTGAAATCGTGTGGATTCGATGTTTTTAATTTTTTTTAATTTTAAGTGACTGAAGTGACGCGGGGTTCAACGTATACAGTGTTGAGAATTATTCATTCTGTACTCAACACCTAGTCGTACAAAACAAAAAAAAAAAAAAAATCTGAATTCCTTCATCCATAATAATGATGAAAATTGTGTTACGTATGCAATTCGTGTCGTACACGATACCGAATTAATTGTGATATATGTCCAAAGCTCGTTCAGCGAGGTTTATTTTGAGAGAATTAGTGGTGCTCTAGGGTCTAGGCCATAGGTGAAAGCTCGTTAAATAAACGTTGATACGAAGCTTACCTTGGCTTCATGGAGGCTTCATTGGGTCGAGCTTGCACTAAATACAGCCTACCACCACTTCAGGCTATACAGTTTCGAAAATTAAACGGAAATTACTTTAAGCAAATAGGTATGTTAGAAGCAAAGTTATATTGCTGCCATACTCACCTAACTATATATATATAGGGGGAGGCTGGGGCAAAATGGACCACTGATAAAAAAAAACCCGATTGACGATGAAAATCTTGTGCATGAATATGAACTTTTTTGCCCCCAGGGGTCCATTTTGCCCCACTCTCCCTTATATATATATATATATACAGGGTGTCTCGAAATTCGCGCACCAGAAGCATACCGGCGGATTCCTTGCGAAATATTAAGACGAAAGTTACCTATACAAAAAAGTCCGCAGGGACTTAGTTCTTCCGTAAAAAGGACTTAATAACGAACCAATTAGCGTTCGTCGATAGGAAAGACTGTCTAAAATCCACAAGAATCCGAATCGCCTTACTAGGGAGAATAAGACAATAATGTGTGGTGTTCCCCGCTCCGCCCGCCGCGCTTGAAGCCACCGTGAGCGATTGACATTAGACAGTCGGTTCACGCAATGAAAATTCCAAAGTGCGGATTCTTGTGGATTTTAGACAGTCTTTCCTATCGACGAACGCTGATTGGTTCGTTATTAGGTCCTTTTCACGGAAGAACTAAGTCCCCGCGGACTTTTTTGCATAGGTAACTTTCGTCTTAATATTTCGCAAGGAATCCGCCGGTATGCTTCTGGTGCGCGAATTTCGAGACACCCTGTATATATATATATGCAGAAACGTAGCTATAATGTAATAAATTTCAAATTGATTATTATCGTCCTTTATTTATTTGAAAAAAAATAAAATAAAAAATATAAGATTAATCATTTTTTCACTCAACTTTTTCCGAAGCTTGATGAAACAATGTGAAATAATTGAGACGAGATCGAAGTGAGAATAATCACATTTTCTGTATAAGAAAATTGAATTTATTCCCGTTCAAATCGACCATTTTTATCAATCGATTTATTTACAGGTAAGATAAAACTTATAGATTGAATATTCAGTGGCAATGAATATGAAACGTTCGATTTATACCTAGAGAAGTTTTTTCTTTTTTTTTTTTTACTTCGATCTATAAACTGCACTTGATTTTATAGCCAATTCGCACCGAAATGAATAATTTTTATTTACAGTATGGTTAATTCAGTGATTTTGGATTGCGTTTAAATTCGACGATTAGATAAAAATCCATTCGCACTTTTATGTACGAGGAAAAAAAAAAGAAGAAAAATCGAGGAATAAGAAGAAGAAGAAGAAGAAGAAGAGGACAAAAAAGGGGGAAAGAAAAAAAAAAAACTTTACTCCTGGATTTTCAATTTATCAGGTATATAAGAAAGTTCTCATTTCCTCAACGCTAAAGTCTGATTAATGAAAGTTAAATCTAACGCTGTTGAAGTTTTCAATTTAAAGAAGAAGAAGAAGAAGAAGAGAAAAAAAAAATGAAAGATCGTAATTCAATTCAGGGTTAATATAATAATTATCGGTAAATCTATTAAGACAGTCGAAAAAGGTGCGTTGAATTACTGAACCTTTATTGTCCAGACGTTATAACGTTTCTCGACGGTTTCAACTTCACCGGAGTATTTTTTTTTTTTCTGTTTTTTTTTTCTTCTTCCCTACTTTCGGATATTCGCTCAGGGATTTGAGAGAGAGAGAAAGAAAGAAAAGAAAAAAAAAATAAGAAAAAAGGAAAGAGAAGAAGAAAAATAAAAAAGAAATCTTACGAATTTATAGCACCTTGCTATTTGCCACTATGATTTATGACCGAGGCTTCTCTGAATGCTAACGTTTTGTTCTTTGAGAAAAATTTCGCTTCGGTATGTAATATATCCCTGCATATATATATATATATATATATATGTAAATGTTTGAAAGTATGTGAAAAAAAAACCAAAATAAAAACCAAAAAATAAAAATAAACGGGAGTTCGTATAGACTGACTATGAGATAAATAGGCAATGAAATGGTATGCTTTAGTACTAACGAAATAATTAACTCCTCGTTTTATTCCTTTATTCTTTAATTATCTTCTTTTTTATATATTTTTATTATTATTATATCGTCCCATAAGCCTCGATGAATAATGAATAATAAATGATGATATAAATTTAAAATCAACCCACCCCCGACCACCCCCGTATCGTACATTTTATGGATATCTGCTGCCAGGAAAGCTCTCTGTCTTGAAAGCTGAGGGTAACAGAGATTTTTTTTTTTACACTTTTTAAGCCGAGAGGGGTGGGTTCGTATACAGTTAGTAACATTTGGGAGTCTGGTGCAGACAGCATAGCAGATCGTCCGTTTTTTATTTTATTTTTTTTATTTTAATTTTTTTAATTTTTTTAAATCGAGTTTGAAACTGGGTGAGTATATATATATGTCAAGTGTGTTTGAGATTTGTATGAAGGGTATGAATGTAGAATTTATTAGGACCTTAGGGGTGAAAACCTTGACCTGTATACCAAAATGTCTACCAGATAGATTTCTGTTTACCCAAGTCGCTAAGCTCGCAAACCCCCAACACTAATAACTTCTTTGTACAGAGGCGTCAAGTTCTTTTCAAGATACAAACTTTTCTTTAGTCTCTTACCAGGCTCTTTCCACTTTCTACTTTGAACTTTGCTTCAAGAAATAAGAAAATAAGAAAATACAAAAAAGTAACAAAAAAGAAAGGAAAATAAAGGGAAAGAAAGAGAAAAGAAAACGGAAAGAAAAGAAAAAGTATACCTACACGCATCTTTCTTTTTACTTTTATGCGGGATCTATTTTTGTAACAAATAACTAAACAATCTTTCCGAAGATTATTATTATTACTATTATTATTTTCCTTCGCTTATTATACTCCCCCGCTTAAATAATATAAGTATTTATAAGATCGATCGTTGATTAACTTATGTAATACAGTAATAAAGTTAAAAAAGTATTTAGGGCTCGGACGAATTTTTTAGCAGGCGCCCCTCAAATCAGCTTCAAAAACAATTCCTTAATATTTTCCGGATTTTTATCTCAACTCTAACCCCTACCACCAAGAGGGTGGATTTCGCCATTCAAAATCCACGTGTATCGGTTATATATTCTCAGTATATATTTTATTGTGAGAGTAATAATTTTCAAAAAAATTTCTAACTGGGAGATTTTAGTGTTCATTTGTGCTACTAAGGGTAGAAAAAAAAAAAACTACGAAACATTGATCATTTTCATATTTAGATACTATATTTCGTTGAATTGAAGAAAATAAGTCAAATTTAGAGGGTATGCAATTTCGTATAGATTGCCTACGTATGATGATGCGAATTTTTTATCAGATAGTAGCGCCAATGCCCACCAAAATCTCGCGGTTAGAGATTATTTTTGAAAATTATTACTCTGACAATAAAATATATACTGAGAATATAGCCGAAACTCGTGTGTTTTAAATGGTGAGATTCACCCTCTTGATGAAAGGGGTTGAAGTTGAGATAAAAATGAGAAAAAAATTAGGTAATTGTTTTTGAATTATTTGGAACCAATTAAGGGGGGTTGGCGTCTGGTAAAAAGAAATTCGTCCAAGTCCTAAATACGAAACCACCCTAATATATACTCTGTAGGTACTGTACTATAAGGTATGGAGTGTTTACTATAATTTACTGAGGTCAAGGGGCGTCCGGTTAACCTGAGAAAACGCCATTATGGTGAATAATCCGGAAGGTCCTCCAGGGAGGATAAATATTCAGTTTCCTTTAATTAAACTTCGGCTGCAGGGGACCCTCGGAATCGTTTTCGATGTCTATAGTTGTATGGATTTAGGCGTGTACACACACACACACATATACACCCTTCTTAACACACGCACGAAACCAATGGTAAATCAAGAAATCAATTCAGAAGCTAGAAGTCAGAAAGTGTAAGTAACACTTTTTTATTTATTTCATATTTTTCTAATAGTTATTCATATTCCACCGATGAACCCGAAAAACAATTAGAAATTTTGAATCATTGCCTAAATATCTTTTGTGAAAATTTCAATATCCAATAAGTTATGCAGTTCTATATAAATGCATAAAACGAACGAAAAGCTCTGTATTATATCAACAACAACAACAACAAAAATGTTTTAAAAATTGTATAAAATTGAAAAAGCCAGATCTGCTGAGCTTGAAGGCTCGCTTTTGGTGCATCCGCCTTTTAGCTACGACGTTGTTAGTAGAAGTGGAATATCCGCGTTAGACCCGTTCTCCAATAGAGTTTTCACTCAGAAAAGCTCGTCATTTGAAATGTACAAGTTATCTGTACGTACTCGTTTTCACCGAGTAAAATTGTACCGTATACTCTCTATACTGTAGTGTTATATACGTGCTTTTAGGGCAAGTGTGTGATCATCCTTTGCCGCATTTTTCTCTTTTCTCACAGCCCTTGCAAGCTCGCTCACTCGCTTGGTCGGAGCACGTCATTGTTAGGCAAACTACCTGCTTTTCACTTGGTAGTGTTATACGTGCTTAAATCCTCGAGAAAAAAAATTGTTCCTATTCCCAGATTTTATGCAGGGTTGTCACATTAAGAGTATATAGCTACTAGTAGTAGTAGTAGTAATAGTAGTTTTTCTTCCTTTTTTTTTTTTCAAGTTTTTCAAAATAATTGAAACAAAAATAAAATACAAAAAATAATAATGAAAACTGCAACCCCCAGCTATTTCGCTTTTGTCTAGAATATTAAAATTTTGTCCACATTCTGCAGTACTTATCGTTTCTTCATTATTATGAACGTGAAATGCAGAACAAAACCTATAGTATATTATATATTTTTTTTTTCACCCTCTCTGTTTTTTTTTTTTTTTTTATTCATCCATAAAGATTACTGCAGTCGAGTGTCGGTTCTACGGCTGCAAGCTCGCTTCTTTAGTTCGGGCGACTCGCTATATGCTAGTTTTGCGACACGAATAGACGAGCTTATAAACGTTTTTGCAATCTTTACGCTCATCCGGGCTCACGTTCATCTGCATGAGACGTTTTAGACTGGAGGTAATATTTCAAATGTGTCAGCTGCAAGCTCAGGCCGAAGAGGCGAATTTTCCTCTCTTCATATAAAGACAACCCTACAGTCTCGTATCCAGCATATCGCATCTCGCCTCTCGCAAGCTTCTGACTACTCTTGTCTCGAGCTAGTTCGGGTGTTCTTTCTTTAGTTATACTCCCAAGCCCTCGGCGTCTCTTTTTCTATTTGGTATTTATCCACCCCAATCCCCAACCCCCATTCCCATACCCTGCGATGGTGGCAAAGGAAAACAAAAACAACTGGTAAGAACAGAGGCGACAGTGTCGGTGGCACCTCGAACCGATTCTATTCGAGACTCCGAGGGGCTTCGTCCTTTATACCCTAGCCAAAGTATTGTTTTGATAATGACAAGGGGTTGAAGAAAAAAAAAAAAAGAAAAAAAAAAGATAACTGCGAGATACCCAGGAATCGAGAATGGGCTCTGGGATCGAGGTCGTGTATAAAAAGATTAATGAAATACGTTTAGATGAAATTATCATGTTATGGAATATTTTTTTATCCAAAAATTCGAATTATTTACTCAGTTCTTTTTTTTTTTTTTTTTTTAATATTTATACACATAACAAATTTCTAGGCCAACATTGAGACCTTATTTTTCATTAACCTCGAGCTACTCCCTTTGTCAACTAAAGACAAAGATATATCCTACAGCCTGAAGGGGGTAACTAGCACCCCTGTACCAAAATTTACCTTTCATAATGAATACTTATGTTGCCTGGTGCTCTGCTACAAAAGGTATATATAGTTATAGCTATACCCTATCCTATTCTACCCTACCCTACCCTACCCCACCCTTAGTGGTTTCAAGTCCCTTGCGCTTGTTTTCTCGGCTTATAATTATGCTCTTGCGCTTTTCGGCTTATCCCTAAGGATTTTTGTACTGGTACATAATACACCTACATACACGTATGAAAAAAAAAAAAAATTCCACCATACGGTGGATAACACACGTCACAACTCGCTAACCCTTAGATGATATTTTACACCCTTATTCTCTGACGTTGGAGGGTACGGAGATGTGGATTTCTTTACTAAGGGTGAAAATCTAACGTTACTCGGCGATTCAAGGGATTAAACCTTTGACCTACATATTTCGAAAATTATTTCATTTAATTTTTTTTTTTTTTTTTGGATTCGGGATCAAAATTGCGGATCAAATATACGAGCGTTCGAAATCGCGGAATTCGAAGCTGTGGATCCAGATGCTGAACAAAAATTCGTAAACCTTTAAATTTTTTAAGGTTCAATCCGAAAAATGACTATGGAATCGAATTTGGAATAATTCTTTTACCTCAATATGAAAAACACAAAAAACTTTGTCGAATTAGCATCGCAAATTTGAAAGTCGTAACCGCGGTTTAAAACGACTGTCAAACTTTAGTTTCCTGGTCAGTACTTTAGGTAGAGCGAATGTTTCCTTGCGGAAATCCGCAGAGTAGGAGATATTAAATCGCGTATAACCGCAAAGGGTTAATCTCTCTTTCTCTTCTCTATCCGCGTGGGTTGGCTTGGGTCCGTCTACCTCTGTATATGGGTGTAGTAAACAGTGATACCTACCCTTACACAGGATCGAAGGGTAGGTAGGTAGGTAGGTGTAGGGTTGCTCTCTGTAGAGTTGGGATATAGTTTATTCAGTCGACGGTACACGGGATTAAGATTAACGATGACGTTGTCGAGCCTTGCGACTTGCATGGCCACGATACATCGTTAAGTGGATTAGCAATAAAAAATTCACCGGCTTTCTCAGCCTCGAATAGTTAGTAGCTCGTGAATCAGGAAATAATTCCATGGGGGGGTGTATTGAGATACAAAATTCACGGATTGTATTATTTTACACTAAATTCCATTGATCAAATCTCGATCACTTGAGTATAAACTATTTTATTAGTTTCTGAACCACCCTGTATAACTACTATCACATAAACTCCTACCAGCTCTCACGACGATGCATATAAATTCGGAAATCACCATATTCCTCTTTCCATGAGAATTTATAGTTGGCGTCAGGGACTGAGTGCATCACGGTCCAATCTGGGTCAGTTTGCTCAACGTCTGTCTCTCCCTGTCTCTCCCTGTCTCTCCCTCAAACATTCTGTAGATTCGGTCACTGCACTGTCGTCTAGGATTTCTGGGTTTCGAACGGGGTATCTAAACGTTGGTTTACTTATATATTCCCAAATTTTTTTTTTCATGTATTAAAGAAGAAAACAAAAATTATACCAACGAAATTTTTTATCCAAGTAATTGAAATTCGGTTAATAATTTTTTTAATCCGTAATTGAGAAATGAAGTGACGACACGATGAGAGAGAGAGAGCCTAGCTTCGTTTCCCCCGGTTAAAATTGACGATGGTTTCAGAATTAAGCTGTCTTCCGATAAAAAAAAAAAGCTCCCCAACACTTCTGAAAATTTCAAATGCTATTTCTCATGGGACTGTCAGCTCCGTCGCGTGCTTTAAATTCCAAGCTTAACTCCTGACGATGGCGTAAAGTGACATTTTTCACTGCATGAATTTGGAATATTCACTTCATATATGTAGTGGTGTAGCTGCTTACTACAGTCACTTTTCTATAGCTATACGAGTATACGGGATATATCCCCATGTAGTTTAATACGTCCGTGGATTTTCATGGGGTCATTATTCCTCCCTGTTCCATTATATAGTAGCAGTTTACCCGGTACCGTGCCTTTCGGTGTCTACTGCAGTCGTAAAGAACTTTCGATCACATTTATATTTACACTTGTTTACATATCCTACAACCCCCATACCCTCATTCTGTATTTATTGCGCCTTGGGCTTCGCCCTCTTTACCTACACCTCGTCTTCCTATTGCCTTAAAGCCCCTTTCTCACCATTGACTTCTCTCTTCCATTCGTTTTTATAAAACATATTTTTTTTTTTTTTTTTTATTCTTTTTTTCCACAGACATCGAGGATCTTTTCCATTCTGATAATGTCCGACTAAGTCCATTGCGTGAAGGAAAAAATAAAAGAAATAAAAATCAACGGATTAAAAGTAGAATTCCTCTTTTTTTTCGAAACGATTGAACATTCATAGTGTAAATATGAAACGGTGAATCGAGCGAAGCGAATTTAACAAATTCACCAAAATATCGGGACAACGGCACATCTGTGTAATATAATTTCCGTCAATATTGGCACTCGGCCCTGTTACGATAACTCTGTTATCCGATAACCGGATATGTAGAAAATATCCGTTTGAAAATTTGATCATTTTAATTTAACTTTTCTCTCTTGCCCTATAAGCTCTATATATCTTCAAGATTTGATCCAGTCGTTCAAAGGTATATATAATATATATATATGATATTTACCAGGGTAAAACAATCCCTTTGATATTTTCACTCCTGAATTGTCCCTCCGCAATGCCGTTTGCATCAGGGTGAATACCACTACCTGACAATGTCGTGCGTTAGACCGCAGAATTCCTGTCATAGTTTCCACGTACGTATACACCTATCTATGGAATACACATGAGAATATAACCGGGTATTCGAAACCCTGAGGATATGTCGGTTATAACCACCCACTACCTCCTCATCCTCATCCTCATCCTCATCCTCATCCTCATCCTATTCCACCACTAAATATATCTGTTGTTCTGCTCAAAGCTGAAGTAAACGATAAATTTTAATCTAAAGTTATAGAAGGCATATAGATACACACCTATGGGGACAAATGGGAATAATTTAGAGTCGATATACAGATTTGAAATTAATTTCCATCATGTTGTTTTAATCCTTCTTCCTTTTTCTTCTTCTTGTTCTACGTAAAATACGTTTCGTACGTCACGTATTATGCGTGATTGGTTTGAAAAATATTCAAGGAATATCATTTATATATATATATATGAAGGGGCGAAAAAGCGAGGGTTCCGAAACGTCAAACTGTCAGGTAGTCACACTTGATCGAAAACTACTCTTCTTTGATCTTCACGTACAGGAGCAGAGCAGAGCAGAGCAGAGCAGATAAAAAAATAAAAAGAAAAAAAAAATAATAAATTTTCCTCGAGGCCTAGAAATGTGAGTTAAATGTCAAGGCGTACGTCCCACATTCCCTCGAGTAGTTACTCGTGCTCGATCTAACGCTGCTATATACGGTAATTGAGTTGAGCATTCAATTGGCACTGACGTCTTCAGGATGAAGAAGAAGAAGCCTTTTTATAAATTTTTATTACTTTTCTATTCAGTAACGAGGACGTGACAGCCTGGCGATGCATAAGTGAGAGAAAGAGAAGCGTGGAAAAAAAAAAAAAAAAAAAATGAAGAAAAAGAAATAAAGAGTAAGAGGTAACGGAAAAGGAAGAGGGACCATACTATTCACACATCGCCTCAGGGCCGAGATGTAGATTAGACACGAAATTCACATCGAGGAAGAGAGTACTCAGCTATACAGCTATAGTAGCGTTTGAGGAAATGCTTAGCCAGCTAATTACTCGGCTCATTATTACTCGTCATGATTTCAACTGGTGATTTAGAAAATCCTTTAGAATTTCAATCGAACACTTCAAGGACATATTCTGCCATTTGAATGCCAATTTACTAGACTTTGGATTATATGAAAAGAAGATTGCTGGTCATTTTTCATTCTCGTATTACAATATGTACCCATTTCATAGTCCTGAGATGAAATGAAGTGGCTTTTTCTATATCTGATCATTAGCTAGGTTGTAACAATCATCATATAGGTTCATTTATGCTTCCTAGTATCTCTATAAGGCATAAAGAATAACAACTATGAAACCTACATGGCTCTATATGTCTCGTATGGAGTAGAACTCGTTGATGTGTAAACGTGCGTGTCCTTAGAGCTTTTACAGTATAGAATTCAGCTGCCCGTGAAATGACGTAATAAACTATATAGCGTGTGTTGGTTTGGTGACCATTATCTGTGTTCTCGACTCGCTTTCTAGTTTTCTAGACGAAACATTTGTCCATGATGTCTGGATGTGGATGTGGATAGAAGGAAATAACGGATTGTGTGTAAGCATGGGTATGCGCGGTATGGCACACGAAACGTATTCTATTACTTACGGTTACCCTTAACGTTCTCAAATCGCTAAACCCCATTCCACAACGCTTATGGCCACTGAACCGCTTCTGTTTTTTATGACAGATATTCCCGTGCTTTGATATTGATTGAACCACCACCAACACCACCACCATCACTACCCCTGCTGACTGACAAACTGTCATTTTAGCCGTCTCATAAATCCACCTTTATACCTTAGTATAGTCATTCAGTGTTTTCAAGCTCATCTCGCTCTTTCGAAGCGAATACCAAAACGGTCACGTTAATAATTTACAAAAAAAAAAAAGCACAAAAAAATAAAAAATCGTACAAAGTACCCGGAGCTTGCAGAACTTTGACTCGTCTACGTGCTTTTGAAGCTGTAAAGTAGCTCGGCCCTTTTTCCTTTTTTTCCTTTTTTTCCTTTTTAGTTCAGCTTCGGCTAATCTGTTATTGTAAATAATAAATAAAGCTCTGTGTGGACTCCAGTTTGGATTCAGAAAGGACGTTCTTTCCGTCATATCCTAGTCTGTTATACCTTTTTGGGCCCGAGTTTCGATTCAGTAGTGAAACGTGCGGGGGCAGTTAACCGATCGGATTTAAGAAAAAAGTAGAAAAAAAAAAAATTGAGAGAGATTAAGGGACTATGAAAAGACTTTGATACAAAGTGACCCTTGTTGCGACCCTATTACTTTGCGGGTATTAGGACCAGGACCACCATCCACTACCCCCCCTTGCCCTTGTTGATACGGGGTTTCAGGTTCCACATAGAGAATATAGTAAATAATAAATAAGGAAACATCGACGCGTTTCCTAAACCCACCAAAACACCAACTAATAGCTTTTATTACTTTATAGGGGGGTACGAAACTTTCCTCTTAAGGAGTACAGAACGGAAGTTGTAAGCTCTCTTAAAATTTAAGACAGCATCGGTATAGGGACCAAAGAAATGGTCGTTTAGTTTTTTTAGTTTGTTTTTTTTGAGAAAGATTTAAGCTCAGTATGGAAGAATTTAATGGAACGTGTTCGACCCCCTTATAATTAACGGATTAGAAACTTTTAACAACGTTCGCAGGTGGGCGAGATTTTACTTTAAGTACACTTTACCGGTTTTGTACCAAAAATAGTTGACTCCTTGAAAATAATGGACGTATATTTTAAAGCGAGAGGGGTTTTGAGAAAGAGTAAGAGAAAGAGAGAAAAAAGAAATTCGTTACACTTTTATTCCGACCCTTCAGCACAAAACCGCAAAGGCAAAAAGGCGTGAAAAGTTTCTCCCTGCTACCTGACGCCTGGCACTGATTGGGTTTACAGTGTAATGGATTGATTCCGTTGCGAAATGAAATTGCGGAAATTGAAAAGTTCTTCTAAACACAAATTTTTCGCGGGCAACAAACTACCAGCTCCTACCCCTCAACGATAGGAAACGAAACGAGAAAAAAGACTTTAAATTGTTCCTAAAATACTAAATCCCATCGTAAGAGCTATGCCCCGATTTTTACAACCTTTAGGAAAATAGAAATGCGAATCAAAATTGTTCAATGCAATTCTAAACTTATACTAAATACAATTTTTCGACTATATAATGTTTGTTGATGATCATCATGACTCAATACGAGATTCTATCACCCTGAAATTGTATGTATGATTTAATGAGCCCCAGTCATGAGTTGATACAAATGTAGTCAAGTGCTAAACTGATATAATTGGCACACCATTGGAGTCTCCACACTCGTTCAGTTCGAGGACGCGTATGTTATCTGGTAATTGGATTAATGAAATAATCCAATATCGAATGCGGTTGGATTCATTTCACCGTTCTTAACAATCAGTTCTCCCATTATATCCGAACGCCAAACGTGAATGAAAATAATAATAGAAACAGAGACGAAGAAGAAACAAGAAATAAAAAATAAATAACTGGAGGTCGAAATCTGTACACTTTACACGAATTAACTGCATCCCCCTGAAGGTATAGTATCCCTTGAAAAAAACTAAGACGAAGTTCTATCAGCGAAAAAGTCGAGGGTGTCGTAGTTTTCGAACTAGAAAGAGTTGAAGTTAACCAATCACCGCTTGTTTCTTATCGTAAAGTTGGTACGCCGCTGAGACGACCGTTATTAGAATGCGAGACGCGATTGGTCAGTTTGAAATCGCTCTAATTTGAAAACGGTTAAACTCTCGAAATTTTCGCTGATGATAATGTGTCTCAATTTTTTACAAGGAATACGAATCTTTATAATTCGTATTATTCCTGCATAAAATGTTGAAAAATTCATTCTGAGATCTGTGAAAAATTTTCATCTCGTAAATCGCAACTCACACGGATCACCTCGTACCTAAAAGTATAAGCTGGCTATAGTACGAGTCTCAAAGTTTTTCTTTCGATAGAACTGATCCGGCTGGTAAGTAGTTTTAAAGTAACGTCTTCCTGCAGGAGACCAGATCCCGAAGGAGATTTCCAAAGTGGTTTCAACGGAATAGTATTGACCACCTGACCGATACGAGTCACGAAAAATAACGGCCCCCTCTTTTTTATTTCTCAACATCATTTAATCTGTGATTTTTTTCACATTTTACATATATTTGAATACTTTGTACTGTACTATCGTCATCTCAAAGACATCGTGGATCTAGATAATCGAGAGACTAAAATTACCGAATACTTAACATCTTGAGCTAGTCTAGCTATTCCTATGCTTCTAATTGCGTCGTTTTGCTCCGATGATTTCAAAGGAGATTCATTATTCGAAACGAGATGTTAGATATTGAATGATCGTAACCCAATTCTTGCGAGTATAATTTTTTAATTAAAGATATCACGCGATGTTGTAAGTATGTACCTACCTACCGTAGTCTTAAAAAAAAAAAATATATAAAAAAAAAAATCCTATCAACCGCACAGCAAAGTTTTGCGTATAAAAGTGTTGAAAACAAAAATTTCTCTGACAGCTGTGTACGTAGTACTGTAAGAATTTGTAACTTCTTTCTACTGTCAGATTTATATCTTTTACCAAAGTTTTAAACGACCCGTTAGCGTCTCGGGTACAGAGTCTTATGAAGCTAGAAAATACGATGAGCTCAACGGTCAACAACTATTGACCTAATAAATTTATTTTTATTTGTGATCTTTGATTTTTACAAAAAAAAAAAAGAATTTACGACTCTTTGTATAGCTACTTGGTAGTAAAATAAATTATTGTTAAAAGAAGAACGGTTTGTATGCAAGTGACCAAATGAAACGAGTCATCGTAACACTCAAGTCAGTATAAAAAGAGTTTTGTCGAGTTTTGGTCTGGTGGTGGTCAGAGTCCATATCGGATCTTTCCTATAGCCATATAGCTGTTCGTGGGAAATTGGAAAAGTTGTTTCTTGCTTATCGAGACAGCAGGAATGGGCTTCTGGGCTTCTGAGTTTCTGGTGGTCAGCTGAGAATCGACAGAGAACTCGAGCCAAGACGAGTGTTTGAAACGGGTCAGAATCCTGACTTGGTACCTATACAGCAATAGGAGTAAGGGATGGAAATATTGTATTTTGGAATGGGAATCGGCAACGAGAAAAGCGGAAATTTTATTGATCCAAACTGATTCGGACGATTGCGTAGGTATAGTCGATTGACCAATGGCACGAGATAAGTTTGCTTAACTGGAAAATTCTCTTTCACGAATCGACACCCGCTGATCAAATCTACCTTCGATATACTTATCCCTAAATTCCAACTATTCGACAACCCTTATCCCTCTGAATTTACCCTTAATAAAATTCGATTTCAATCAAACATTTTATATTATCTTTCGGTTAATTATTATTTTCAGTTTTAAATCTGTAAATAAATTATCTTATCATTAGTACAATATTTTCATTTTTTGTTTACAGGCACGACGCAAGGGTTAAAGTGTTTCATATGTGGTCAGTACAATGACGGAGTTGGAAGCATTACTCCATGTATAAATTACACAGCTCAGATGCATCTGAATAATTGTCCCGCAGCATCATCGTCATGCATCGTAAGTATGACTTTTACCTTTTTCTTATTGCATTTTGGATTTTGAATATTTCATTTTTTCATTCTTTGTTTATTCCTTTTTTCATTTTACGATGAAATCTAGTCGCGGCTCGTCACTACGTCATAATAATCGATCGTAGCTCTGGAAATACTCCAAGTGCACGTTGATACGTCCGGACGATAAGAGTCCGCGTGACAATATCATATCTCTCCTATGTTTGACTCGGCGCCAACCAATGCTTTGACACTGTTCCAGCTGGAGACAAACTGACAATTGTATTTATCTTCTGTTAGGAATAAAAAATAAAAAATAAAAAAAAATAAAAATATATATAGAAACTCTATGTGCAGCGATCGAATCAAATAAGCTTTCGAGCTTTTATCACACACCGTTTTTTTAACTAATGCATTATAGAATATCCATACTATAAATTATTTGATAAAACTAACTGCAGATACTATAAATCGTTGGCTATTAATTTTTTTTCACAAAAAAAAAAAGCTCCACCTTTGATAAATAAATAATTTTTCATTCACACATATGCGTATATAAACGGTAAATAAATTCTTAAGTAAAATTAAGAGGGTTTAAACAATAAAAGAGAAAAAAAAATTTTTAAAGCTCACAGTTGAAGTCAAATTTATGAGCTATAAATTAATTTTTTACGATCCTACAGTATAAAGTACAGTTAGCAAACGTATTACTTTCACCATGTAAAGCTCAAGCTCGAGTTAGGTAGGTAGGTAGTTACGCGGTGTTTTTTTTTTAATCTCGTTTCGTTTGAACAAACTCCGGTTTGCTTACCCCTATTTACGTTTATAAAATATTATTCTGATCGCATATGATACCAACTGCATTAATAATATATGTGTACGATATTTATGATAAAATAAAGAAAAATGTATGAAACTTTTTTCATAGCATGATATATATCAATAATTTATTTATTTATTTATTCATTCATTCATTATTTTTATTTTATTTCTTGTTGTTATTATTCACATTGACGATCACGATATCCTTTATGGTATAGATTGAGCCCCCGGATCATAAAAGGGATCGCGCGGTCGAAATCACATAGAAGTATTGTCACTTTTGAACATATGCCGATCGGGAAAAAAGAAAAAAAAAAAGTCAATTAAAAAGTAGTGACTATTTTTTAATTCATGAACTTTTTTTTTTTTTTTTTTTCCGATCGGCATATGTTCAGAAGTGACAATACTTCTATGTGTTTTCGGCCGCGCGATCCCTTTTATGATCCGGGGGCTCGATTATCACCGGCTGGGGCTGAGGTAAACGTTTTTTTTTTTTTTTATAAATTTTTCATTCATTTGAAAAACAAAGGAATGAGCTTTTGCTCGTGACAAAATTTGGGTCGTGGCATGGTGGCAATGGCATCGTACTACCCCCTGCATGCGCGATGTAAGGATAACCTTTTCAACCTCTTGAGCTCAAGCATCGCTGTACAAGCTGTGAAACGCTGGTTTTCTTTGATACGGTACTAATGACGTCCGTAATAATACTTAATGAGACGCGTTGGACGAACACAAAATTAACATCATCTCATTAACGAAGTATAATGAGAAGTTCATACAAAAAAGCAACAAAAGGTAAAAAAAGAAAACAAAAAAAAAACAAGAGCGAATTAACGAATTTGATGAACTCGCTTTACGAAAAAAGAGAAAAGTAATATTAAAACTGCATCGTCTGAAACCTTCAGGGTTGATGAAATTTGAATTTGCCAATTTGATTAGATTCTAAGATTTTTTATTCAATTTATTGGCCTTTAGGCAATTCTTTTCAACTGACAGGAATATATCAGTTCAAATAATACTTCCTTTTTTTTTTTTCTTTTTTGTCTTCGTGCCTCGCATCAACATATCTTAGAATCGGTGCCATGCCATTGACGTTGCGATATTCGAACGAGGGTGGCTCGGGGTTACTAAGCAGGTACATCCCTCTGGCTTGCATTTAAATGCGACTGAAACGTTAGCTGTAAATTTAGAACACGACGATTTCCCTATAAGTCTTCGCCAATTCATCAACCTTTAATTCCCATGTGACACATATATTCCCTTAAATTTATATTAACACTTTGATCAATCGGTTGAAAATTCTATCATTCGGGTTGACTGAGAATCGGTTGAATAACGAATCGGGTCAGTTGAAAATCGGTTTAATCCGAAATCCAGTCAGCGAAGAAACCTGCCATTCAAGCTTCAGTCTGGTTGAAAATCGGTTGAATTGTAAATCGGATCGGTTGAATTTAAAATCAGATCGATTG
Source organism: Tenthredo notha (assembly GCA_914767705.2). Taxonomy (NCBI): domain Eukaryota; kingdom Metazoa; phylum Arthropoda; class Insecta; order Hymenoptera; family Tenthredinidae; genus Tenthredo; species Tenthredo notha. Next base: position 5,997,522 of record OU611916.1, read on the forward strand.
GAAATCGGATCAATGAGGAAACTTACCATTCAGGAATCAACTTGGCTGGATCAAATCGGTTTAGTTGTAAATCGAATCAGTGCGAGTAATCTGGCGATTCGACGATTTTCGTGCATAAGAATCGGTTGAATTATAAATTTTGTCAACTGGCACTCGATTGAATTGAGAATCTAAAAATAAATTGATATTCTAGTATCAGGTTGATGAAATTCAGTCTGTTTTATGGTCAAGGGATTGATTTCGTCTCGGTGATTTATTATGGTTGATTTTTTTATTTATTTTTTTTTTTCGCTATTCAGGAAGCAGAGAGATTCCTCTGGGGAATAAGGTGACGGTCAATAGACCGGTCAGAGTGACAAAGGTTGTGTCATGTGCTCGGTAGAAATGACAACAGTTTCGAACTTGTTCGATGAAAGTTTCACGGATATCTCACTTCCAAGACACCAGGCAGACGCAGAGATTGGTAGTTGATTGTATTCCGGAGGCTTTTATGTCGTGGATAAAATAACAACAAAAAAGCTTCGGTATATGGGAAATCAATGGGTAATAAAAACGATCCTACGGAGCTTTTTTTTTGATTTGAAATATTTACACAAAATTGACTTGAATTGAAATGAGTTTCTTTATCGTCGTTAAGACTACTTCCATAATATTATACCCTAAGTATGATTAACGAGTTGAGTAGTCGTTTGTTTTAATCAAAAGCTCGTACTTCCACCTTCCTCATGGTTTTCATCTCTATTCCAATTTACTGCATTTTCATCAACGTATATATGTAAATACATATAGCAAGTAGGTCTTATTTACTAGGCTCATACCGCAACTGACAATTCCGCTTTCAATTTAAGCTCGGAGCTAAACGTATATACGAAAAGCTCGGTAGGAAGCATCAAGGAAGCTTAGTAGACGATATACTTGTTATAAAATGAGTCTATACGGTAATTGGTGTTTTTATTTATTCATTAAATTTACTTCTTGGTTTATTCATCAAGTAGTTATTCAAATTTCGAGTATGTATATACTTCAGATACGGTGAAAAGTATTTCGTGTGAAATGAAAAAGAAAGAAAAGAAAGAAAAGAGAAAAAAAAATTTCAAATGGATCATCGAAAAATGTTACTTTCAGGAAATTAGATTCACTATCAAAAATCTCACATCTACGAAAGCAGCAACGCATTTCCAATGATCGTAGCTACGTACTCGAAACCGGAAACGGATGTAGTATATTTGTGGATAATTCATATCTTGGTGAATTTTTCAAAATGCATCAAAATTTCTGACACACTTTTATTTTTTTCTTTATTTTCTTCTACCGATCGGTAGCTCCGATTAAATCGACTAGTCTAACATCCTGAGAAAATATCCTGTAAATTTAAAAATATTGGGTCAAGTCGTTCCTAAGAAATCGTGTCGATATGGTCAAGAAAATTGATTTTAAGAAAAAACGGCTTGGGTTTTCATTCGTTTTGAAAAACGTGCTGCACTCACTTGCATCTAGAGTAACTAATCAGATTTAAATTCGTACTAAAGCTCGTTTGGGTAAAAAAAAAAATAATGAACAAGTCCCGATATCGTAAATATAGAATTTTGGTATTTAAATTTCGAATGAAGACGTTGGTGGAGAGGGTCGCGGGGTTCTCGTTTTCATTAGAGGCAGAAAATCCGCATCCAATATATGGACACATAACACGTTTCTCCTTTGCAATATATGGAGAAACACGCTTTGAATCTGCCTACTCGAATATGCTCACCAATATCGGTGTGCCCATAGTACCCACCTACGTTTCCGGTCCAATAAATTGAAAAGCCGATAACTCACCGCGATAGGGATATCGTCCAGGCTGTACCCAGAGCTATATAGTATATATATATATATATACATATGTTAGGTATATATGTTCCAAGGCGATGGAAGTCGACGTGATATATATATTATTTATTCACTCGTTCATTTATTTATTGATTTACTTTTTTCGTTTTTTCTTCATATTTGCTAGTTTTTTTTGCCTTTTTTTTGGGAGGTTTTTCGATACCAGAGTCGAAGGACTACTTTAGAAATTGGAATTTCTCAAATATTGTATGTTCATCCCTGTGCAGTCAGGAGGAGAGTCGTTCACGAAATCGAGTCTTTTATAGATTTCAAAAAAAAAAAAAGACAAAAAAAAAAATGAAAAAATGTAGACGTGTGTCGTTTGAACAATGCAGAATGTAGATGTAACTAGAGTGAGTGACACTAACAAGCGACTCCGGTACTACTGAAAACGTTTATCATTCAGAAAAAGAAGAAGAAGAAGAAGAAGAAGAAGAAGATGAAGTCTCTCGAGAGTTATATCGTGTTGGAAGAACGTAGGGGTGTGCTAACACCCTTTTCTAAAATTCTATTCTCCGTTATCTCCAAGGAAATGTATACCACGCTGGCATGTCTATAGATTGACCTCTTCAGTTTTCGCATTCAAATTTTTTTTTTATCTCAACTTTGACCAGCCTCACGAAGAATACGATCATCACAAAGGAGGACTCTCCGAGGTCCAGAGGATATCAGAGTTAAGAAGATCCAGGAGAGACGTCAAAGACTGATACATTGAAAAAAAGAAGAAGAAGAAAAAAAAGAAAAGAGAAACACTCTCAAGAACTAAAAGCCGGAGCTATTGTTGGTTTTTGAAATTCAAACTGAAATTTTTTACCATTAATACACAGGCGTTTCCATTTCATGACTTCACACATATACAGGGTGACCCAGAACCCACGGGCCACATTGAATGGGTATATTCCGTGTCGAATTCTGAGACGAAAGTTCCTTTACGAAAACTCTCTGAGGCTAATGGTTCTCAAGTTATCAGAAATCGCGATTGACCAATCAGAGCGTCTCTCTAGTCAACTGCTTCATAGTTTCAGCTGTCCAGGTTGTCCGCTCCATAGTTTTTGGCCGTTCACGTCAACCACTTCATAGTTTTAGCCGTCCGGGTTATTCGTTCCATAGTTATGGGCCGTCTAGGTCAATCGCTTCATAGTTTTAGCGGTCCAGGTCATTCGCTCCATAGTTACGGTCATAGAGAAATGCTCTGATAGGTCAATTGCGATTTTCAATAACTCGAGAACAGTTTGCTTTAGAGAGTTTTCGTAAAGGAATTTTAGTCTCAGAATTCGACAAGGAATATGCCTATTCAATGTGGCCCGTGGATTCTAGGTCACCCTGTATAGAGACCATTGAACGGTGTAATTCTAGCGATAAGAATAATCCCGCTTCGTTGAATTGGAGGAATGCTAAAAGCCGGAGACTCCTAGGAAACCAGGTACTCGAAACTTGGAACTTCGAAACCGTAGCTGATGCTGATGCTGATGCTGAAGTGAAGCTTTTTGTGGGTATAATGTTAAATGTAGAGACTAAAACCCTCAGAGGTTGGCATACGGTTACTGATCACCTTCTACCGCCCAGACCCCTTTCTATATACCAAAAGTTAAAACCCTTGCCACTCCGTTACCACGTCCACAGTCGTTTCCGGACCACCGTACCAAAGCTAAAAAGCTTTAGCCCAGAAGTGGTGCAGTCCCCACAAAGGCGCTCTGGGTTCATTTGAATGACCAATCTCGCTCTTTACAGACTTCAGAATACGTACGTCCTTCGAGAACCAAGTAAATAACGATTCTAACGCCAAACGATTTTAAGATCGATTTAATTATCAATCTTAACGGGAATTATAATCGAATGAAATTTAATTCATCCCCTATAATCATATTTTCGATTATTCCTCCTCCCTCATATACATCGTCGTTCAAAACTTTTCAAACAGGTCACACATCGAGGGATAAACAAGTTTGGAAAGGATCTAGGTATACAATTTTTAAGTGAAAAAATACCTACTACTGAGGTCAAACGGATGTTTTTGGTGAGACTTTTAAAGATCCCGAGGATAGGGTGAGCCAAGGAAAGTAAATACCAGTGTAATTGGTATCGCCCCAGGGTGTGCTAGACCCTTTCAAGCTCCGCTGAGATTTTTTTTTCTTTTCCTTTTTTTCTCTCTTTTTCTTCCTTTTTTTTTTTTTGACAATTCATTTCCCACGGCTACTCTTTCCACATTCCTCGAATTCCTCGGAGCTTTCGTACTGAATTATACAAGTTAGAAATTAAAGGGCGGAAAAAAAAGAAAAAAAAAAAAAAAAACGATCCCGCTAGGTAAGGCTGCTGCTCCTCTTTTGCGTATTGTGGATCAAAATCCTTTCTCCATCTTTGAATTTGAAAGAAAAAAAAAAGAAAAAAGAAATTCCTTCTTTTTTGTTTTTTTGTCAATTTATTCACCAACCTTTGAACATAATATTAGATTGATTTAAAATTGTTTGAATCGAGAATGTCTGATGTAATATTCATCGCGTCGAAGAGTTCGGATTTCAAAAAATTCGACTCGTTCATAATATTAATTTTTTTTTTTCTTTTTTATTCTTCTTCTTCTTCTTCTTCTTCTTTTAGTACGAAATTTTCTGGCCAACTTGGTCGATGTAACTCGGCGGAGGGGGGGGAAATTGCGCAACTTTCTTATCGCAATTTTCAAAATTTTCAAAGTTTTCATTTTATGATTATTATTCTAGCTGAAATTTTTTTTCTTTTCCAATTCTTTTTCTTTTTTTTTTCGGAACGAAAGTGACTATTCGAGGAGTCAAAGGACCAAAGAAAAAAGTTCCTGAGTTAATCCGAGTAGAATATAACATCAACTTCAGAAACTTTTTGAATAAGTCAAAAATCTAGTTTTGCAAAAATCGTCACACTCTTCGTTATTTTTTTTCATAACGGTTGATTATTGGATAGAGATGTTCGATGTAAAAAAAAAAATCATCTTCAACGGTAGCTGAAGAAACGAATAAGATATATATGCAATGTTGAAAAATTGCTTTTCTTTTCTCTCTGAAGATTTTTCTGGAAAAATCTACCACAATGCAGTATCTAATTTAAAGCTAAGTAATCTCATCCGAAATCCGACCCCAATGCATCAACGGGGAAAGAAAGTAGTTTCACCATAAGCCCAGCCCAGTCAATTTAACCCTAGTGTAATAATTTTCTCTCGGAAAGGCTGCACACACCCCAGTATTAAATTTCAGAAACCCTGTGCAAGGCAATTACCATTCTGTATTTTTTTTTTTTTTTCCCCCTTTTTCTATTTTTTTTCTTTTTTTATTTTCTTTCAAATTCTTTTCTTTTTTATTCTATTTTATTATCAGCTATGTCTACGTGCTTTTTGGTTGTATACAGGTGCCTTGAGAAGAGAAGAGTAATAACTAACCCAGAAGAATGTAAAGAATATGAGGGAGGAAAAAGAAAAAATAAAAATAGAAAACAAAAAATTAGGTGGAGAATAAGAGACTTGAATCTGTAAGAGGAGAAAAAGATTTCAGAAAAAAAAATAATAATAAAAAAGTAAGAGAAGAAAAAAAAAAATTAGAATGCGAAGGATCGGCCGGTATAATAAAGAATAAAGCGAAAAGGGGATGAAAAGAAAGGAAAAAAAAAAATTGATGTGATTCTTTTTTTTTTTTTCTTCTTCTTCTTCTTCTTCTTCTTCACTTTTTAAGCCAAATGTGAAATTCTCGCGTGATAAAGGTAAACCTTACCTGGGTGAAAATTGTCTCAGTCTGCGGAGGTAATAATCTCGTTTATTTTAGGACACATGCCGTGGGAAAAAAGAAGTGAGCGAAAATAAAAAAGATGAATTAAAAAAAAAAATAAAATAAAACAAGTAAAAATGGGGTAAAAAGTTGTTAAAAAGATTTAAAGCTACCCCTGTGCTTGTGCGCGCTGACCCGTTAGCATTGGATCCTCGAGCTGCTTTACAAACCTTTGGCTGCAATTTCGGGGATGATTGTGTTCCGGAATTTAGACTTCCAGATTCTACATTACGTGCTTCGAATACTTTATTACCTTGTATACACTGAGTGGGACAAGGGTGATAAAAGGCCTAGTATTTCGTCGTTTTATCTGCATTTCTCTTTTTTCTTTTTTTGTCCTACTAACTCAAGTCTTCGATTTCGCGTTGATGTAAAAAAAAAAATTATTTTTTTTCTTTCGGAAAGTAGGATCAATCAATGCTAAGGGATGCAGTATCACGTATCAGCTATTTACGATTAAAATTGAAATATCGTTTTATATATGACAGTAAAAGAAGATTTCCCCGCATTTTATACCACCGACTCGGGGATTCTTTTTTGGGCAATAAAATATGAACGGGGGGGGGGGGGGGGGGGGGCTGACTCGGGTCGTTTGTGGTTTATCATAGCCCAGTGCAATGGCTTTGGGTAAATGAAGGTAGGATACCCCTTGAATATAGAATATATTGAATATTTTTCGTCTTTTTGTTTCTTTTTTTTTTTCTTTTTTTATTAGACGTCCAATTAGTTCGGCTAGAATTTTTCTCATTTTCTCTAGGTACTATAGGTACAGCTTTTCATTAGTGACTTTTTATAATTTAGGAGAGGGTAGAAAAAAAAAAAAAAAAAAAAAACAGGAACACAGACACTCGTTGTTAAAATGACATTACATACGAGAGAACAGCATCCAATTTGAAAAATGTATTTCATTTCATTTTTATTTTTATTTTTTTATTTATTTTTTTTTCATTCTTCGCTTCTTCTTCTTCTAATCGAATTGTCATTCTTAATATAATAATTTATTCTGGAACCGTTCCACCTGAAGTGGTCATATGGCTACGTGTACCTACGTGATGAAAATTTCAATTTACCCACATACCCCTATTTTTGCGGTTACATACAATATATGTTATTTAATAATTTTTAGATTTTATTTTATTTTATTTTATTTTATTCAATTCTACCGCACGGAAACGGGTCGTTGTGGTTCTTGTAGCCACTAGCTGGTAACCTACCCCTTATACCCACGTAGCTTTGTGTCGACAACTTCTTCAATTAGCCTAATTGGTGTTTGTGGTTTATATTATATTGTCATGGAAATTAGTCGACCTTTTCATAAAGAAAAGGGACTCTCTTTTCCTCCCCTCCCCCCCCCCTCCCTCTCCCCTCCCAGAACCCTGTGGAGTAAATAATTAATCTACTCAAGACCGAGGAAAAGTGTGTAGGGTTGTTTTTCCCGAAATTATCCCAATTTTCAAAATAATTTGCTTCTAATAAAATTGGACTGAAAATAAATAAAAAAGAAATAGAAATGACTTTTCGGTTTATTTCGAGGCATCATGCTGCACAGACACAAACGAGGGATAAAGTTTTCTTTTTTTTTTTTTTTTACTCCTCGGATTACCTAGTTCAACTTTTCGAGGTTTTTTCTTTTTTCATTTTACCGTTAAGAAAATTCTTTCATTTCAAAGTTATACAACTTTGAGGAAGAAAATTTTGAATAATTCAAACAAAACTTAACAACATTTTGCAAATTTTTTTCATAATTAATATTCAATAATTGCATTATATTATGCAATATTACATGACACCTGAATTTAGGTAATTAAAAATCGTTGTAATATTTTCTTTTCATAGTCGATGGGGTAACTGTCATTTCTACTGACATCACAAGCACGTCGGGGGCTAAAAGCTGGCCCGTCGTTTTTGCTTAATTAATTTTAATTTGACGATCATTTTTTAACAAAAGCTTTTAATAGCCCGCGGTTACGTAAAGTAGAGAAAAGGACCCGTCGTGAATCGTCGATCAAAAACGACGGGTTTAACTTAAAAAAACCCTTGACCTTATTGTCAGAATCACTAGCCCGGAATTCAACTTTTCCAGCTGCCTGTTATGGGCGGAATAAAACAAAAAAAAAACAAAAAAAGAACAAGAAAAAAGAAGAAAATGGTATAGAGATAAAGAAAAACGAAATTACTTCCTCGTTTAACGACACAAATTTTTTTCTTTCTTTCTTTCTTTCATTCTCGTTTTATCCAAACTCTTACCTCACCCAGAGATTTTATTTCCGAGTATTTTTCATACGACGATTTTTGGCGCTCGAGGGATTTGTCTTCATCAAAATTTAATCCTTCCTTCCTTCCTTCCTTCCTTCCTTCCTTCTTGACTTCCTTTACTTAATTCTATACGTTAATCAAATTTATACAACGATGAATAAAACCGTCTGTATATAAGCTTGACGCCTGCTCTTAGAGATAGACACGAGCAAGTTTAATAGTTAGAACGGCATAGGGGCGAAATTAGTGAGAAGTTAGAGAAAACGGTGTGAGAACGTAAAGGAATATAGGGATGGAGTCTAATTAGAAACTTGATGAAAGGTCGGAGGGTCAAACCGCTTCCAAACTCATCACTCAATTCTCAATACTCTGTAATAAGTTATGTTCGCACGAATACCGCTTACCAAAGTACGTGACCTGGCTTTCATATCCGGATATCCGAATCCTCCCTTACGGAAAAAAAACTCTCAAATTTAAGAGAGTAAATTCGTACCCCTTAAGTTTGGGGGTTTACCATGAAAATTCAGGATTTACCCTTTATTTGGGGGTGAAATTTGAGGTTGAAATCTTAGTTTTCATAGTAAACCCCCAAAACTTAAGGGGTACGAATTTACCCCTTTAAATTTGAGGTTTTTTTTTCCGTGAGGGCTCTGAAATTTTATTATCATTTATCAAACCGCAGGACCGAATTTCTCTGAATCAAAGAACAAATCCAGTTTCTTGAAAAAAAATCAAAAATCAATAATCAAAAAATGAAAAACGTCAATATTATCGTTTAGAAAAAAGTTTTCCACTGCAAGAATCGGACCGATACGTCACGATTCATCTATATAACGTGGTTACTCCGTAAGGGGGTGTAAAAGAACGTGATACACAATCAAACGCTGAGCTTGCGAGAGGGAATACTACCAACGGTTTTACCCCAGTAAAAGGTATGGGTTACCCACTGTGGACTTTTGATACCCGTATTACGCCTCCAATTTCCGTGGGAATCCCGGCGATTTTACACGTCATAAGTTACAACGGGGTTTTCATCCCTAACCGAAATTCCACTTTCTCATACCAAGACCACGTAGTGCAACTATTACGAATCCTTTTATACGAAAATGCACATTATCCACAAACCTATAAAGTCCTGGTTAAAGTCGAGTTTCAGATTAAAGGTATGTAGGGTAGTAGACGTACAATTTGTGGCCACTGTACCGTTTGTGGCCATGCTTGACTAATGCTTTCCTCCCTCCTGGCATTATAAATCTATTCAATTATAGGATTAATTACGAAAACATACCCTACAGAAATTATTAAAGCCAACTTTTCCAGTACTTGATTGTTTAAAAGTGAAGCTTTTTAATGATTAAAGCTGTTAAAATAGTTTTGTACCATTTGTGACCAGGTCTTGATTTACATGGTAATGTTTATGGCCAAAACCGGTACGTCTACCCTATACCAGCATGCAGTGAAATGATCGAAAAACGCGAGGACCTTTTTTATCAATGCAGAATTCAGCGTCTAGAATATGGTGCCAGTCGGTCATATGTGGACATGTGGTCATTTCCCAAAACTTATACTAGAACGGAATGTGGAACCTAGATCAAACTCACACACGTGAATCAAAGTCTGTTCTTGTGTTTCCGCCAGCGGTGAAATTTTTCTCTTAGAATATTGTCGCGCTGCATCTGCGGACTTGTATACATATGGAATTGCAAACAGAGAAAGTTCAAATATACAGTAACCGCAGTTCGTAGTAGTTCAGATATATTCTACAAAGATGAGAGAAAAAGGAAGAATAGGTACAAGGAATAAACTTGACTGTGAAATTCACCAAGCCAACTCACTATGGGACTACGACTGCAGCTATTTCGTTTCCGGAGGTAAATGGTATAAAGGAAATGAATTTTAAGCTTAGATTTACTCATTGTTTCCCGGTTTCTATATCCGGCCATTAACCAGACTCGGTTTATACGAACCTAGTCGAAGTTACTTTTTTTAGTCTAGGTAAAAAAAAACAAATCAGCTGAAATAGGAACATCCTAATACTTTCCTCATGTGGTTGTAATGATATGTGGTGTTATCCATAACACGGAGTCTGTTTGGAATGGGGTACAATAAATGAATTCCTGAAGCTCAACCAGCTGGGAAATGAGTCAGTTGATAAATTCGCAAGCTCAGCTATGCCTGCATTCTTTTTTTGGACAGTTATAACACCCTTGATGTCGTCTCATCGTAGTAAGAATTTAGCCAGATTCCAGTTGGAATTGGAATTTTAATTGGGGGTTGAAAATTCCGTTCGGTAAAAACATCCCCGAATTAAGACGTCCAGATGCTGCTGAAACGTCTCGGTTAACCGGATTTCACCCTCGATTAGATTAGAGCATCTTTTTTTTTCTTCTTTTTTTCGAAACATAATCCTCAGCCATGATTCTGAGTGACTCGATGGATAAATATGCGCTTTTCGAAGCACCCCTAACGTTTTAATGAAGGATAATTTCGGACCTGATTTTTCGAGTACTTGACCTCAAGCTCGAGGATCATGACGGTGAAAAATGAGCCTGAAACTTTTTTGGGTTTAATTATGGGGTGAGAAAAGAAGGAGAACCAAGCAACGAGGGATGAAAGAGGCGTGAAAATTGATTCATGAAAGCTAGTTACACCCTTAATCCAAAAGCACATAGACATAGCATCACTCAATGCCAGGATATAAAATGTAGCAATGAAACTAAGGGAATGAAAAAGTTTGCCAATTCTTTGGGTGAAGGAAAAAGTTCGCTCAAGGAAAATCTCCCCGTTGTCCAATTACGATTGAACCTTTTTTTTTTCGCAGCTTTGTTGTGCTTAACTGATTCCATTAATTTCAGTCAGCAGGTAGTCCGCCATATGGACTCAACCCTCTCCCTCTCCCCCCTCCCTATCTATACAACAGCTATGCGGAAATTTTGGACCTTTGCTAAAACCCCTAATTCCACACATTATGAACACGTGGATCGTATGTTGACCCCAAACTATTCACTCCGAATGTTAATAGGCGTCTACGACCCTCGCCACGTGCTCTTCGACCCTGTGTATATATATATAATATTACAGGGGTAGGTAAAACGCGGTATCCCTACAGTAAAAATTTCTCATACCCAGCAATATTATTTGGGTAAGTGTTTGCAGAGTATTATACAAAAAGGGACCTGCATCGCTTGCGCTTTTAAAACGGTCAGCTTTTAAACTTTTATGATACGAATATATGGGTAAACGATACTCCGAAAGTTTTTGCCATTTTTTTTTCAGAACAATTCATTACTCGCTCGTGTTTAGGAACATTTTTTTCGTCGATTCATTCGACATAAAAATAAAAATGAATTAATGAAGAAAGGGTGTCTGAAAAAAGAATTTCTTTCAAAACTAGCAAAAGCTCTGATAGCTGGGTAGAGACTAATTGAGAACTGGATGTCCGAGTGCATTTTTGAGCGAAAATATTTTTCCCTTGTTTACAACATTTGTAAAAGACCAAACGGTCTTCGGTTGTAAGTTTTGTTGTTGTGAAAAGAAAAAAAAAAAAGAAAAAAAGAAAAAAAGCTACTTGACCTATATTTTTGTGAAAAAAAAAAAAAAAAATAACATCAGTGAAGTGAAAGATAAGGCTGTTAGCGAAGAGTTATACGTTTGTCTTCATCGTTTGCGTATTAACGTCGCATCCCCGAGTTCTATTTCGTTGTTAACTTTCAGTTGGACGGGAGAATTTCATTTAAATTATCCGGAGCTTTTGAGCTTGTTGCAAAGGACTCGGTGTGTTATTCTCATCTGGCTGATTCATATATTACAGTATCTACTTCAGAACCAGTTATACGATGAGATAAAATAATAAACAGGACGAAACCTTTCCGACTGAAAAGCTCTCAAAGTATTTATTTACCATTTTTTTATTTTTAACTTATTTGCTTTTTCCTTTTTCCTTCATTTTCGGTTCATGAAAATCACGTAAATTTTACTCATTTACCAAAATACAGAAACAATGGATGAATACGAAAGCAGGTATGCCCAACCCTTGGCCGTTATTCACTTTTGCAAAAACCGTCTTTCCCAAAAGCTCACCAGCTTGCTGGATGAGGATTTCGGTAACCATCTCTATTGTACGGATATAATTACCACGATGAAGCCAACAATAAGATATATTACTCGCTTTGTTTACAGCTGTGTTTGAATTACGGTCAGAGGGTTTCGTACCTTGGAGGGTCACTACCCGATCCATCCGGTTCTCATCCACAAGGTACTGACCGGTAAAATGTACGAAGTGTAACAAAAAAAAAAAAAGATGTGATAAAAGGTCGCGTCAGAGGGTGAAAACGAAAGCCAACAAAAAGAAAAAAAACTAAAAATTATGCTAAAGCTCTGATTGACCGATAAAATATTAAACAGATGGATATTTCACGACGGCCTTGAATATTACACCCTTGTATTCAAGTTAGGAAAAGCTGTAGGAACTGTCGGCCGTCACACCTTCTCGAGATGAAACTTGGTCAAAGTTTTGATAAAGTTTCGTGAAAGCTTTCAGAATTTCAACATAGCACGTCTATCCCCTGACGTTGAGTAATGTATTAATTTGATATTCAATTTCAGGAATCGTGGTTCAACCCCCTTCCGGAAAATCAGATTCCAAAATGCGAGAGGGTTGCAGCTTGCAGTTGCTGACACGGATTATTAATCGTATTTTCTATTTCAACTAGTTTTTCTTTCCACTCTAGAAATTGTATTATTGTACATTACCCTGATTAGCAATAACCACCCCCATCCCTCCGGGTACGGTAATTAAAAAAACTCGGGTTTATTTCATGTTTCAGAAATACGTCAGCGAGGGATCCATCGTTCGTGATTGCGTACCTGATTGTCATGAGAAGGGTGAGTTAACAATTAAAACAAAAAATAAAAAAAAAACTTAATCCTCGTGTATCTGCAGTCCCACCCCTGAATATAGTTTCATAATATTTCTTAGTTTCCCGAGCTTGTTTTTTGCCCCGCTAAATGAATCCTTGTAGTTTCTTTTTCATAATTATTTAGAAGAATATAGGGGATGGTATTCCCTGTTTTTCTTCTTTTAATTCGCTGAAAAAAAATTTCCGCATACGATTTATAGAGTAGAAAGAAAAAAATATATTCCCTGAAGCATTAATTCGTCAAGAAATCGCGGCTGTAATAATAGTAAAGTCGGAAAATCTCATCCCCTGCACAAGTCGGAAAGATCGTCGTTCCACGTATCTAAAACTTGGTATAATTCCAAGTTTCCGTTAAAAGTTTCTTTGACATTTTTCACGGTCCTCTTACTGCCATGCTGGTTCTAGCTGCTATACTGCACCCGTTAAGTCACAGATTTAGCGGAGATCAATCCGTACCGAATTTAAATAGGGGTTGAACGATGATTCGAACGATCGATCGGGAAGGAGACCCTCAATGAATCGGCAGTTACTCACGAAAATAGCTCGTAGAATTTACCCTTAAACTAGTTGGTATTGATCGAGGAGCTAAAAAGAATTAGGGCTAAATAGAAACTGTCTGATTCATGTATGAGGGGGTGTTTTTATCTTCAAGGTTTAAATTATCGATAACAAAAAATATAAAAAATAAAACAAAAATGAGAAGAAGAAAAAAACTGGCTAAGTGGGTCGGTAATCTAAGTTTAAATGGGTCGCCGATCTCCGTACTAAGGGTTTGCCTTTCTACCACGCTAGAATGGCCACTTTGCTAAACTCATTGGCCATTCTAGCGGACGATTGATAATCAGAAATCGATTTTTCCCCAGAGCCGGTGTGATGAACAAGGCGATTGTCCACTCGAGTAATAAGATATTTTCTTGTTATTATTATATTGCTGTAATTTTATCTTTAAAGACAAAAAGTCTCAAGTCTCGGTCTAAGAGACAAAACTCTTGGATTGTTTTTTTTTTATTTTCTTCTGTCCCACTATGTTTCATACTCTGTTATTTTTATCTTTATCCATTTTTATCTCATCCTCTTTCAACCCCCTTCGTACACAACTTTTACCTCGATATGTTACCCTGTAGTGTCTCTCCTCTGACCCTATACAACAGCAGTAAAGAGAAAAATAAAAGTAGAAAAACTCCTAGCTGGACTTCTAGTTGATTTATGAATGCGGACAGGTAAACCGGGCTAAAAATCTTCCACGCTTTGTTACCCCTGTGCACCTGCAGGCAATTCTATATTTCAGGGTTTATATTATACCACTTTTATTATCGCCTGCAGTCGGTCTTTAGTTTCATTAAAAAGAAATTTATAACCAGAACTCGTTTATACTTTAACGGATAAGAATATCATCCCTTAAATAATCAGCCAATTATTACACAAAATGTTATTTTCGGAGGGGGGGGGTTGGTGGGGGTTGGTATCAACAGAGTGGATGCTCTTAGGCCTTTACGGAATATGAATAATTTGAGTGAAGTAGGAGACAGTTGGATTACAGTTTCCCACTGGGAAATACGTCAGGGATTAACGGAGTCGGGGAGGATCAGTTTGGTTAACGTTCAAGAAAGCCATGTCATGTCATCCGGGTCGCTGCCATATATCTTTGGACTAAGTGATCGCGGTATTTTATTCTTTTATATATATATATATATATATCTACGTGAGTTTCTCGCTCTTTTTCTATGGTTACAGAAAAATGGTGAAAAAGTAGAGTCTGATCGCAGGGGACCATCACTCAGGGTGAAAAACCACCCCCTGTTCTCTATTTTTTTTTTTCTTTCTTTCTTTCGTGAAGCTGCACGGTGTCGGGCTTCCCTTGAAATACAATTTGTCAAGTTGACTTTGACCTCGGGGACACGGTCACCCCCGCAATCCACGATCCCAAAACGAACCGAAAACGATTGAATGTCATCGACTTCTGATCACCGGGTTAAACAAGGCGGGGGAAAAAAAAAATAAAAAAATTCTCTCCTATTCGTTTTTTTTTTTTTTTTCACCCCCGATCGATACCCAGCTATGTTTTCGACGTTTGGCTAATGTACGGATCAGATATTGTTCATTAGAGTGTTAAAGAATAATTAACTTCTTTGAATTTTCGAAGAAAAAAATGTTTTTGAAAAAAAATTTCACAACCTCTGGACTCATATATATGTAAGATTTTTGAAATTTGAACACGAATGGTGAAAATTTTCAGACATTTTGCAAACGAAATCTGAAATTGATTCTTTTCCAGTTTTTTTTTGATTTTTCTAGTTTTTTTTTTTTTCTTATATAATTTTGGCGAAGCTCAATGAAAATGTATGTAATATTTTTTTCTTAAAGAAAATCCCTGACTAAAATGTGGCGGGATAAGAGAAGACAAAAAAAAAAAATTCACGAGTCACCCAATTTTATAACGTCGAAAAAAGGTCCGATTTCAAAGCTTCATAACTCAGCTAAAAATCGACGTAGAGAGTCGGTCGTAAAAGCGTTTTACATCTTGAAGAAGCTTCACCCATCCGGATGCTTTTTGGCGATTGGTTTTACGTTTTCATCATGTCCAAAAATTATACCTATATATATATATATACCGAAGTACCTGCAGGTAGATTGTCGAATCTGCAAAGTGATCTTTCGACTTTTGAAATTGTGCAGATAGTATACCGAAGTGGAAACTCAACTTTTGTGATAACCGTTTATACAAAGCTTGAAGTGTCCTCTTCGAAACACATTTTTCTTTTTTTTTTTTTTTTTACAAATTTTCTCTACAGTTTATTTTTTTTTTTGTTCGCCGAGTTATTCGACCTTCGAAGGAAAAATCATCCTTAAAAATTTTTTTTGATCTAATGCCCCAGGGCGAACGAAGTCATAACTCGTATCGCAAAATCTTTTCAAAGATAATATCGGAGCTTATGGTATATAGGTAGGTACTTTTTGCACAAACCTACTATTCCGGAATTTTCCATTTTTCCGAATTATCCGCGAAATTCAGAAGGTCAGAAAATAGTCAGAAATATATACGTCAGTTTCAAAAAAAGAAAAAAAGAAACTGATTCAAACCATTCACCGGAATTTAATTGAACTTTTTTTTTTTACCATCAACGCCGTTTACACATTCGAACGAAATAGTGCAGTATTATGATACTAGTGCGGAAAGTTGGTGATTCCCGATGAGTGTAAGGTTTGCATTTCACACTGATCGGGAATCACCAGCTTTTCGCACTAGTATCATAATATAATATTATATTATAATTTTTTTTATTCCTTCCTCGACAAATTTACGTCGATGTTAAAAAATGGCTTTTTACAAATCGTATGAAATACAAGGAACGTGTATGGGGGATAGCTTCGGGCAATGGATTCCGTGCAAATAATAAATGGATATCTACATAGGTATATATATACATATACGTTGTCTGATGCGAAGAATGATGATAAAGTTTTCGTTTTTTATTTTTTGTCCCTTAAGAAAATAGCGTGGGAAGTGAGACTTGGTATATGGATAGCCGTAGAGAAAACGTTTTCCCTCCCCCCCGCCACGTCTGAATCCTGAATTGAGTGGGTACGTTATCAATGTTTCAGAGTCCTGGAGTACGAAAACATACTGCTGCCAAGAAGATGGATGCAACTCAGCCCCAGGTCTGGCGTCCACTTCCGTCGCCATGTGTGTCCTCGCAGTAGTCCTCAGCCTCCTACTCCAGGGTAGCAATATTCGTGGCTAATATTTCGGCCCCTTCAGATAAACGACGGGTGTAAAGAGAAAAAAGGAAGAAAAAAAACGAAAAAAGAAAAACGAAAAAGAAAAAGAAGAATAGAAAAAAAAAAAAAAAAAATAAGGAAAATAGAGAGAAAAAAGAAAAATATATATATACCCGGCCATCTATATATTCGCATCGAGTATTTATTTATATATAATTTATATTATATTCATATCATTCGATATTTGAATTTTGAATTTTCTAACATTTTTTTTTTTTTCTTTTCTTCTTCTCTCTAGTATTCTCTTTTCGTTTTCTTTACAATTATTATTATAATATATACGAAAGTTTTTTCCCCACCCCACCCTATCCCACACCTGCAGAAAGGGTGAAAAAAAAAAAGAGACCAGCACGTTATATGCTTGTATAATTATTAGAAAATTTTTAGAAAACTTTAAACCAATAATAATAATAATAATAATAATAATAATAATAATAATATTTAATAATTAATTAATTAATAATCAGCTTGAAATTTTCAACGAACTAACTAATTATTATTATATATATACACAATATATAATTATGTATATATATATATATATAATATTATACCATATAATATGAGACACCCTGCAAAATCCTTTTATTCTATAACAAAATTCAGCATTTATTAATATAGTATATTATATGTTGCTTTTTTTTTTTTTTTTCTCTTTGTTTTTTGTAAATAAGGTGATTAGTTTTCATGGAGAATCGCATATTCTAAAATACTAATAATAATAATGATAATAATAATAAGAATAATAATATTGATAGAATATAGACATAAAAATCATCTGTGCAATAAAAATTTCGTTTAACTATATACCTACATATATATATATATATATAAATATAAATATAAAACACGGTTAGCGAATGATTATATATATATATCTATATATAGTATATGCGGTAAGTTATAGATAATCCATATCTATGATTAAAATTTATAAATCAGACGTGAGATCATTATGAAAGTGTTATATTTGTATTAATTATAAATGAGTTTCTTCCGTTTGATTAGAAAGAGAAATCAAGAAAAAAACAAAAAGAAATGAAATGAAATGAAAAAATATACTTTTGAAAAAACCAGTAGATTTATGATTATAGCATTTTATTTTATTTTATTTTCTGTTCTCTTCTATTTGATTTCAATTCGTCATGTTTTAATGGGTCGTTGATTTGAAAGTTTTGGAGAAACGAAAGAAAGAAAAAAAAAGGAATAGAAAAAAGAAAAAAAAAAATCGAAAAAATTTTAAAACCTGCTTTAGCAATATTATTGACGACACACTACCTTTTAGGCTTATATAACGTGGAATAACTACATACAGATAATATTAAATAAATAACTTATTATAATAACTTATTAAATTGATAAATAAAAAGTTGATTAAATTGAAACAAAAAAAAAAAAAAATAATAATAAAAATTGCTTAAAACTGCAGCTTAAAACCTCTAATAATGATAATTATTATATTATTATGTAGATATATTTATTGTATATTTATTAGACGATTATATATATACATTATATAGTAAACTACTATACTATAATCTATTTCTGGAAATCTGAAAGAAAAAAAAAAAAGAAAAAGTTATTTATAAGATATTGAAGGCTAATTTGGCAAAAAATAATGATTGAAATATAAAATTAATTAATAATAATAATAATAATAATAATATGAATATGAATATGAATATGAATTATAAATGATAAATGATAATTTAATGAACTATATAGTTTATATAGTGATCAGTACCAAAAGCATATAACATACCTATATAATACATATATCTAAATGCATAAATGACATACATACATATTAAATTTAGAAAATTTTAGATCATAAGATTTATTATTATTATTATTATTATTATTATTATTGTTATTATTGTTATTATTATTAATATTGAGGTATAAAATAATGATAATAATAATAAATAGATATATATATATATATATATATTATATATATACCTATACGTATTATAATATTATATATTAAATTATATAATTAGAAAATTGAATTATATACGAATCGTGAAAACTCACTTATACATATTTATTAATTATTATACTTATTATTATTAGTTTGTCTTTTCCTGCTTTTTATCTACATAACTATACATATATATACAGAGCCCTCTCCAAATTTCAGGTGGATTCAAAATTTTTTAGAGATCGTTCAAGAATTTTGAATTTTTTTTTTTTTTTTCTTCCTATTCTTCAGCTTCTCACTAAATTCAATATTTTCTCTGTAGATTGTAGAGGAACTTACTGACATTTCAAAGTTAGATAAATAATTATATTTAAAGGTCGCTCAATGATTGGAAAAAAAAAAACAAAAAAAAAATGGATTTCTTTGAATTTTCAAATTTTCAAAATTCTTCAGTGACCTCTGAATTTTTTTTTTTTTTCAATTTACCTAAAATTCGGCGAGGGTTCTTCACATCCATAAAGCTAACAATTTCAGATGTGAGCTTTGAAAGAAAAAAAAAAGTAATTAATTAATATCTAGGGGCAAAGGGAGAGAAAAAAAAAGAGAAAATCATCAAATTTTAATCCTTTTATTTATTTATATTTTTTTTATGCACATCGATATTGAAGCGGTAACACCAGTGTAAGAGCTTTAAAAAAAAGCCCATTTTATACCATTTTTTTTTTTTTTTTGGATGCAAGAAAAGGTGATAAGAAAATTATATTCAAGGAAGTTATTAGGCATATATATTCAACTATATACTAAAAAAAAAATTTGATCAAAAAATATTTAAATATGACGACACTGGAGCCATTCTCGCGAGACGTGTTGGATCTGAGGCAACTGGTGCAAATTTAAATGTGAAAAAAAATAAAAAAATAAAAAAAACCTCCTAATCTACATATCTATAGCTCGAGAAATACGTAGGGGATTAGAAAAATATTAATTTTTCTGTGATTGACGAGTATCTATATAAAAAACAAAAACGTTAAATTTTCGACGAAAAAAAAAAAAACGGCAATCATTTGATAATAAAAAAAAAATGTTAAAATTAACTTATCAAAAATCCCGTACGTATTACTTTTCGAAATGTTATTTTAAAGATACTGTTGAAAATTCAAATGAAAATAATGTAAAATTTGTTGGAATTATGCTGCGTGCCGTTTTGAAAAATCATGTTTCGAGAAAAAAAAACCGCGTTTTAAGTTTTAGAATGTGTTATAGACATGAAAAAAATCAAAAATTCAACTGCATATAAATATTTTACCTGCATTCTGATCTGCTATCGCAGAACCATAAAGTCGCCCTTCTTTGTTGACAAATTCTTCTTAATTTTTTCGAAAAAATTTACAATGGTGTTACCCTCTTAACAAATTTTAAACGCTTCGATTCAATAAATAATAATTGCTTGCTTCTATGATATAGAAAAAAAAAAAACGAATAATGATAAATAAATAAATAAATAAATAAATAATGAATACTTTAAATATCTATAAAATTATGATACGAAAAAAAAAAAAATCAAACTTATGAAAGCAACTGTTTCTGAGCAAAGTTGCGTTCTCCTTTGTCTTTTTTTTCTCTTCTAATTTGCTTTTGATTTTTTTATTATTTATCAAATTTCGATATCCATTATCTAGTCACATATACACGTATATAGGTAGGATAGATATTTTTAGCACTGGAAAAAAAAAAAAGAAACGAAAATTAGAAAAAAAAAAGAAAAAAAATCTACTAGTCGAAAAATTAGAAAAAAAAAGAAAGAATAAAAAAAAAATAACACACAACCAAAATAAAATAAAATAAAATAAAATGAAATAAAATAAAAATGAAAATAATAAAAACAGAAATTAATAAAAAATGCAATCAACTGATTTTCGTCGCATTGCAAATATATATTTTAAGTATATACTATTTATTATATTAGTATCTCATTATGTTATTATTATTATTATTATTATTATTATTATTATTATTATTATAATTAACAGAAATTTGCAATAGAATTTGAAATGAAATATAAGATATTGATGACGCAAACTCCAGATCATATATACATATATATACATACATTACCCATATATGTATATACATCCATAAATGAATAAATAAATAGATAAATTAATTAATATAAATAAATAAATGAATGAATAAATAAATAAATAAATAAACACATAAATATATGAAACCATGCTGTAAGTGTAACGAGTTGTACATTTATAATAGAAAATGCAATAATAAAAAGATACTTGAAAATTGAAAAAATTTCGGTGCATAATTGATGTAGTATGTATGGGGATTTCACGTGTCAAGTAACAGTGCAGTTTGTGACCCAAACCATTTTACATTTTCTTCATATTTCAATATCTGATAGGTTCTCAGTTCAAACAAAAAAAAAAAAAAACGAACAAAATCCATTTGGTTTTTTTTTTTTCAAAACTATATCTAAAAAAATTCACACAAATTTTATGAGTAAAAAACGATCATTTCGAGATCCAAACGATTATGGAATTCCATGTATTTTTTCATTTTTAGAAGAACGATGCCAATATTTCATAACATTAATTTTTCAAACTGGATTGAAAAATTTGTTACTCACTGAAAAAAATGATTTTTGTAAAATGTTCTGAAAATTCACGTGATATGCACAAAAATTAAAGATAGAGAAATAAAAAAAATTCTGTTCTACGAGACAACTGAAGAAAAAAATTCACCTTCTGGGCGGTTTTCGAACAGACAACTATCGCATACTGAAATATTAAAAAAAAAATGTTAAATTCAAAGTGGTCAGTGTCACAGACTGGACGGCTTGGCATGGAATACCCCATACACAAATCTGTGAAGTAGCGAAGTTCTGTATGCCTGCAGCCCTTGTTGAATACCTTATTATATACTGTTATATACCGAGCGTTCTTGTCCAAACAGAACTACCCCCTCCTTGCGGTAACAAGAATACAGGTGCGTACCGCGTATGTGAGGCTCGGCCTTAGCCCAGTGCTATCCCCCTTCCTGATGAGTCTTACGTACGCGTACGTGTCTATGTTGGTGTTACCGCAGAAAGGGGGTCGTTCTGTTTAGACAAGAACGCTCGGTATACGTATACATACGTATTATATATAATATATATGTATATATATATATAGAACTTATATAGAACTACATTAATTTCTGGCGAAGTTTCGAGTACAGAACTTACTGCTCCTGATGGCGACTCTGGCAATCAAGGACGAAACGATACAAAACCATAGCTGCTGCTACTGGTGCTGCTATACAATATGAAATCAATTAATCAGTCAGGCAGTTTGACCTCCCTGGATATAGATTAGGGTGCTCCTCGATTTGGTCATATTCGAATTTCGATACTCCCATCGGACAGATCGTCTCCAAATATACCGAGAGTTTTTCGTGAGACTTGACGGTCTCCTTTATACGGCAAAACCAAAAGAAACGCGCACCGCGTGCGTAAGGCTAGTTTGGGACCACCACTGATCATCCCCTCCCACGAACGGCGGTACTTAGAATTGAGATAGGAACCTGGGGTTTCGGCTACATTTTTTTTTATATATATTTCGATATGTCCTGGCCCGTGGAAGCATTGAAATTCGAAATGATTATGATATAAATATATGTTTCACCTATTACAGGATCAGGAAATTTTTGTATAAACTATAAGAAGTCGCAATTCTCCTTCATCATCGTCATCATCATCATCAAGAATTCGTTTCAGCAGTGTTACGATATTTATTTTAGAATTTGTACGCTCTGTCGTCTATATGATTTCACAGAGCGTACCGATTCTTCAATAAGTGTCGTTGACCAGATACATCTTGGATTTAAGAGGAAAACTAAGGATAGCTAAAAACTGGACTAATCGTAAGTGAAAAATTTCGTAAGTATTTAAATGGTCTGAATGATCTTTAATAGAAGTCGAAGAATCGACATACAGTACTATCAAAAATTTATCTTCAATCTTAAGATATAATTTGAGATTATCACAGGTCGTATGTGCGAAAGCAAAACCTTTGTATAAAACTATATACCGTGCGTTTTCATGAAAGCACGACGAGCCTAGATCCGAAGATAGCCGAACGTACGCCATATTATATGCAACCGTCCACGATATAGGTATATATTTTTTTTTGGTTTTTCAACTGAAGATTTTGTATTATGTGCAGATCAAAAATTCAATTTAAAAAGCGGAGTGGCGAGGCTAGGCGTCTCCGAGAACTTAGCAGACTATGACGTCCGCAAGATATAAGTTCTTTAGGCTGATCTTTTTTTTTTTTGTATGTTTTTTTTTTTCAAAGTCTATACAGTGACTTAGCAATTCTCAAAAATCTCCCAGACATGTCATAAGCCGAGATTAATGTATATCAAGTGTATAAAAAAATCGCAACTTATTAATTCGTAATCTTGAAGAATTAAAAGGGTGTCTAATATTCTTGGGAAAAAAGTCGATTTCTGAAGTATGAAAAAAATAAAGTTTAGGGGGTGTCGGTTCAAGGTGGTGAACAAACGAGGAGAGCTTTCTAAAAATATATGTAAGAGGTTTTAAGGGTAAGGATACCAGCGTTTGGTGATCTTCCAAATAGTGGATAGAGA
Organism: Tenthredo notha; assembly: GCA_914767705.2. Taxonomy (NCBI): domain Eukaryota; kingdom Metazoa; phylum Arthropoda; class Insecta; order Hymenoptera; family Tenthredinidae; genus Tenthredo; species Tenthredo notha. The sequence goes on from OU611916.1 coordinate 6,020,696, forward strand.
GAGAAGAGAAAGAAAGAAAGAAGAAAAAAACGGATACAAGGGTGAGAAATTGGCCGGAAATAAGAGTAGATGTACACGTGTTTGCAATGGGTGGTACTGTCAAGGGAGACAGATCACCATCTATTATATCGAAAGTATATGACAGCATCGTACCTCTTCCACTTATCGTTAGATGGAAAAAGTAATTATCTCTTTATCTGCAGGTTGTCGTGGTGGTGGATGAGAGAGGGCTAATATATGAACGGGATATATACGTAATACCTTGGTATAGTGTGAAAATAGAACGAATAAGAATAAGAATAAGAATAAGAATAAGAATAAGAATAAGAATAAGAAGAAGCTATAGAACCTAAAGTTGCAAAACTTGGTGAAAGATGAAGAAGAAGAAGAAGAAGAAGAAGAAGAAGAGGAGAAAGAGAAGCCAGACTGGCACCTAATAAATATGCTAATGGTACCCAGCGAGCCGAACGATTTCGGTCTGAGGGGTTTAGAAGCATTCTTTTCTGGTTATACGCTAAGTTACCCCAAAAATAACCCATCCTGCTTTAATTTAAGCCCAAGGTTGACCAATGACGTAAAAGCGGTCAAAATTCCGCTGAGAAAGCACGGGTTGAATAACAAGCAAAGTGAGGGTGTTGTCTGCCTACTCTATCCTGGCAATTTTCTATTTTTTTTTCTATTTTTTCTCTCGATTTTCAAAGATGATATTTTTTAATTGTAAATTTGGTATGTATTTTTTTTTTTCTTTTTTTTTTTTCTTTTCAACCAATTACGCAGTTTTAAAAAGTTCCGCTCATTAGTATCGCTCACGTATATCGTACGGGGTTTGTTTTCGGTCTGATTTTAATTAAGATTAACTAATTGAAATGCAAATTTGTTTTATATTAAAATTGTATTATTATAATAGGGATTTTTCGTGGATTATAGGTACATGGTTTTCGTATGATTTGTTAAAAATATTTTCTTGTCATATAAGGGATGAAATAACGGAGGGTAAAAGTTGAAGAAGTGTAACAAGATAGAAGAACGATGGATAGATATGTCGTATAGCTGGTTCATGGAGTTCGTTTAACCAGAAAGTTCAAGTTTTTTGTATTTCGATCTTTTTTGTTTTCATTTTTCTTTCTTCCTTTTTTCTTTTGGTAAGAGATAAACTGTCTTCTTGAGGGGTAGGTACTACGTACATATGCCCTTACATACATGTGATGGAAAGAATTCAAGATTGAATTTTATTTCACGGTTTCTACTGCTAGCTGAGATCGAAGCTTTATTGCTTCTGTGACCCAGATGGAAGTTTGATGGAAATCGACGAACTCTGTAGGAGCGCTAGTTCATTGTAATTTTATCGGATGGAAAGGGAGGGGGGTAAAAAAAAAAAAAAAAAAAAAAAGTAACAGTAAAATAAAAAGAGAGAGAGAAAGGTAGTGTCGTACAGCAATGAAGCACACGCAACCCGGTTGTCACATCGTACAATTCTTTCTTTCTCTCTCTCTCTCTCTCTTTCCCCCCATCTGTAACCACCACTTTGTGATAATCGTCGTGTTATCGGAATTGCGATGAGAAGAAAAAAAAAAAAAAGAAAAAAAATGAATGAAACCATTCGAAAGAAAAATGGAAATAAACATGCGATAGCTTAATCTTTCTATAATATTGCACAAATATGCTATATGTTATACATATCGTGTAATAAATTTTTCAAATTCGACTATGACGTAAAAATAGAAAAATAAAATAAAATAAAAGAAATAAAAATTACAGATTATTTTGTTTCAATTATGGCTAAGAAGCTTGAAGTTTAATCTCAAAGATGCTATTTTCATTTTTTTTAAATTTTTTTCACCGATTTATTCAATTTTGAGTAACGTCACTCGTACAGGTATATATATACGTCCATCATCAGTCACTCGTCTTTAATCTTATAAGTATACGCGAGTGACTTTACTCAAGATTTAATAAATCGTTGAGTAAAAGGAAAAAAAAACATCGGAAAAAATTGTTTCAAATAAGAATTCCAAAGCTTTGACTTTATACTTGGAACAGTTCTTGCAATACAATTGCAATCGAGCTTTAATAAAGCGATTTTTAAAGTTCGAATTCTAAACTTTCTAAACTAGAATAAAATTGGACATAGAATTTTGAAAAAAATCTCGTATCGTTCGGTGTATTGTAACGACTTTTCGAAATTGCGTTATATACTCGTATTAACAAGCATATAAAGATGCTATATAGGTTTTCTTAAGCCAAGTGAATCTGCCCTTAAATGCTTGAGGCTTTGCCGAGGAAAATACCTTCCGAATGTATCAGAGGCTCGTTTAGAAGGCTAGTACCGAAGCTCCTAATCCTTAGCAATGAACGGCAAATTGCAACTTAATTCCTTGCCATTTCTACTTCGCTACCTTATACCTACCCTGCCATTTGAACTGGTATTAACTCCGTCAAAGCCATATTTTCAAAAAGCAATTACAGACTTGGATTATTTTTTTTCTTTTTTTTTTCTTTTTTTACACACAGTCCATCATAATATTTATCAAATTCTAATTATACACGCGGTTATAATTTATCGATTTATCTGTCTATCGCCCAATCTGCACATTTAGCAATGATTTCAACCAATTACTCAACATCCCAGTCTGCATTACAATTTTTCAATACAGGTATACGTAAATATATACTCGGCATATTAGGTCAATTAATGAATTATATTACCAATTATTATTATTATTATTTTACGTACCCACTAATTGCAGGCTTTAATGCGAAATTTTATATTATGATTAATATATCGGTTATTTTTATGATTACTTTGAAATAGATGATGAAGAAATTTTGAGGGTGAAAAATTGTAAAAAAAAAAACAAAAAAGTATAAAAATGATGGATATTTGATTTATACATATTTTATACATAAGGTATAGAATGTAAGAGTCGAAATTCAAAACAGAGCTATATACGGAGTGTATGAATAATAGTCGTAAAGGCAACAGACACCAATTATACACCTAGGGGTTTGGTGGAGGGTGCGATAAACTGAACACAATGCCAATCACGCTTATATAGTATAGTATATACACATACGTGTTATACATGCAGTGTTATAAATGCAAATAGGTGGTAGAATCACAGTTTCATAGGATATATGTATATAATGTAACACCCTTAAAGATATGTAGGTATATACATACATAGACCTCGGTGCTTAAGGATCACGACGACGGATATTAATTAAATATCTAGTTAAATCCGGCAAAACTATTAATTACAGTAACCGAATTTAGGAATAATTAAAACGGTTACTGAATTTGAATACCTCCCTTAAAGAGCGTACTTAAATCGGTTATTGTACGATTTTGGGATAAAGATCGACGCGGTGTGTTTGATGAGCGTCTTTTTCGATTTTTGAAAAGCTCAAAAATTGAATTTTTTAAATATTGTATTACAAAACGTTGGATTCGACTTTACTAACGATAGAAAAAGAAAGATAGAGAACATAGATATTGTAAATTTGAAAGACCTTTCGAAATAGGGGATTTTGTTTAAGGGATGTAAGCTCGTATAGACCGAAGGTGAAATGGAGCTTTTACGAAGGATAGTTTCTCATCGACGAACAAAGTTTCTACGTCTAGTTGTCACTGGGGAGATTTTCCATTTGATGGATCATGTTCTTACAGACATATACTCACCCTCCTACTAACCCTGGCTACTATACTCACTCTTTTATCCTATCCGAGTGAGCTTCTTTCTAACTTGCTATTTCTCAACGAATTCTTTCAGGCGTGTATTAAAGTAGAGGAAAATCTTTCGCTCTAGTTTCTCTCCCTTTATTTTTACAGATATATATAATAATATATATATACATAAGGGTGGTCCTTATTTAGGGTTCAGACAATTTTTTTTAGCAGACACCACCCCCCCAAAATGATTCCAAAATAATTCAAAAACGATTTCCTAATTTTTTCAGATTTTTTATCTCAACTCTCACCCCTTCCACCAAGAGGGTGGATTTTCTCATTTAAAAACACACGAGTTTTGGCTATATTCTCAGTATATATTTTATTGTCAGAGTAATAATTTTCAAAAATAATCTGTAACTGCGAGATTTTGGTGGGCATTGGCGCTACTATCTGATAAAAAATTCGCATCATCATACGTAGGCAATCTATACGAAATTGCATACCCTCTAAATCTGACTTATTTTTTCAATTCAACGAAATATAGTATCTAAATATGAAAATGATCAATGTTTCGTAGTTTTATTTTTTTCTACCCTTAGTAGCACCAATGAACACTAAAATCTCCCAGTTACAGATTTTTTTGAAAATTATTACTCTCACAATAAAATATATACTGAGAATATAGCCGAAACACGTGGATTTTGAAAGGGGGAATCCACCCTCTTGGGGGTAGGAGTTAGCGTTGAGATAAAAATCCGAAATAATTAAGAAATTGTTTTTGAATTATTTGGAGCCGATTTTAGGGGCATCTGCCAAAAAAATCGTTCCAGCCCTAAATAAGGACTGTATATATTAATCTCGTTAATATTAACGTCGATACTTTTAATCACGTCGTTTGATTTTATAAACAGACTTTTCTTTTTCTTCTTTTTTTCTACAAACTTCTGAATAACAATTACAAAACTAATTTATAATTATCCACTTACCGTCTTCGGTTAAGAAAAAAAGAAAAAAAAAAAAATCTGTAAGAGTTTCAGCCATCAATCAATGCAGGAATTAGTCGAGGGGGTTGCGCCCCCTAGAGACAATTTTCACGAGCTAATAGAAGGTGAAAGAGAAACGAGGAACGGGAGAGGAAGAAGAAAATTAAAAACTGTCTAATATTTTGTTCTTTCTTTATTATTGATTATTTTTTCTATTTTTTTTTTTCTATTTTCTATTTTCTATTTTCTTTTTTCTTGCCTCGACGAAATGCGGACGGGATTATGGAAATATTTTAAACCAATAATAATACGAAAAAGGTAGGTATAGCGATTGAGACTATCTGTAGTGTATTTATTTAACCGACAATTCGACAAAAGCCGTTAATAATTATTGGATATATACAAACGTGGACAAAACGCATGCTTGCGCACTTGGATAATAAATTTATACGACAAAATGTTCTTTTTTTCTTTCTTCTAATTATAATACTATTTTTTGTATCATTTTAATTTATTTTTCTTTTTATCCCATGGTTTTTTTTTTTTAAGGAAATAGCAATAATCGGGGTATAGTAGTTGGTTACAGCTCCTTGGGACTTGACAGTTCTTTTTATTTTCTTTCTATTCTTCCCATCGTTCTCAACTCTTCTTCTCTTTCTTCCTACGAGGTTTATTTTTCTTTATTTTTTCATTGTTTCTTATTTTATTTTTATTTTTATTTTTTTTTTAAACAGTATAATCTATAATTTTACTTTTTTTTACGACTGCATATAATAGGATTAAAAATTATTCACTTGCTTTCGTTCGAGAATTAACTAATAATTAAAAAAAAAAAAAATAAAAAATAAAATAACTGTACAAGAAAGTAAGACTGGCTTGTTGAACTCTCATCAATTCTTCTGAGCGACTTGAGGATTCTGAAATTTTCAAAAATTCAAAAATCTCAGAAAAGTTTAATGACCGAACATTTTTTTTTTTTATATGTTTCTCTCGTTTATTCGAAATCGCAGATTTTTCGCAAAACATTCCTCGATCTTGATTCAAGAACTTTGCTTTTTTTTTTCTTCTTTTGCTATCAAGTAAATTGAAAAAAAAAAAACTTTCCTGACACTTCGGAATGTCAATAGTTTTTTTTTCAAATTAGGTATTTTTTCATTTTTTTTTTTCTTTCGTAAGCCAAACTGGCACACAGGTGCTGTCCATCAGCTTGCTAGGCACTTTCGCCCGTTTCCGTTCCCATGTGCTTTGTAAGCTGCAGCTGATACCGGGACGTGGTAAGAAATGTAACACGCCGTGAAGAGACGTAGGTACGTGAGGTGAAATAACAATTTTTTTGAAAAAAAAAATTAAAAAAAAACAACAATTTTGACAAATTTTGAAGAAATTACAGTTTTTTGTTGTTTTTGCTTTAATTCATTTTTATACAAAATTACCAAAGACAATACAAAACACGATTTTCGAATAAATTGAACGACCGTTTTTTCGAAAAATTGTAACTAGTGGAAAAAAAACAAAAATTGAAGTGAAGTTTTTTTTTTTTTTGACAAAAATTTACTTTCGCCACTTTATTTCCCGTGGGGTGTCCTTCATAGGTGTAAATTTATGTGAAATATTTACCTTGGCAGCATCACCACCGCCAAAAAACACCAGACCAGCAGCCCCGGCATGAGCAATAAGGGTGTCGACTGCCTGCTGTGTTTCTAAAAGTATTCTAGCCTCGTTTATCCAGTCGTTTGCAACGGACCTAGGCGCCCCTTTCAAGAGGTTCATGTAACGTAGTGTCATCTTAAAGTCACCACGATCCAGCCAGTACCTAGATAACAAGAAAATTTATAAGAAAAAAAAAAGAAGGGTGGAATTTAGAAAATTAAAAAAAAATCCTGTTACAAAAATATTCCCTTGCGATTTTTCTAGCTTTTTGGAACCGAAAGAACGGACTTTTTTTTTTTGTAATCTATTTTTTGCTTCGTTTTATATGCCCCCTTCTTGATATAATCAACCACTACCGTTAACCAGCCCTTAGTCAAGAAAACAAAACAAAAAAAAAATCAAGTTCAGTGCATAAAAATTAGTCTCTGCATTGTAATAAAGTTCACCGTCAACAGCATATGTCCAAACTAAAGAGTAAGATTACTTGGTCGAAGAACCCACCCCATTTTATCCCACTTCACCCACGCCAACCCCTGCAGCTAACAACATCAAGCAGAAAACTCCGTCTAAACTTTTCTTTTTTTTCTTCTTCTTCTTCTACTTCCCCTAACGTAAAAGAACAGCTCGAAATAATAATAAGAAACTATGAGAGATCGATGTTTCTTGTCTGTCAAAGATAATAGAGCTTAGTTCACCTCTGTGACATCGAGCTTTAAATTCTGTTTCGATTTTTTACTAGCGTTATTCAATTTACTAGTCGATTTCACCACACAAAAATAAAAAAGGAAAAGAAAAAAATAGGACAAAAAAGGGAATCGAAAAAGTCGAGAAACTCCGGACCAACGAAGACGAAGTCAAGCTTTGGCTACGGATTATTGTTAACCAAGTACAGTTTCTAAACATCTGCACGAAAGCTGTGGTCTAACTGCACCAACCCCTAAACTATACTCAAACTATTTACCCCTCATTGAACAACCCAGCTGTGAACTTTCGGGTCTGTGAACATTGGACACGTACCCCTGCACAATTATTCTTGTTCTATACGACATTTACCCCTGTTCGAAAGAGAAAGAGAGCTTTTTTGTTCAACGAAAGCTCAAACAGTGTCTGAAGAGCACCGGATCTAAGTATACATAGGATATACACTATAGGGCTGCTAGGTAGATGCTAAAGCAAAATCGTAGGACGTAAAGCTCATGAATTTTTCAACTTCTTCAACAGCGCAGTGCGGCTCTCACACCTGTGACCATCCCCTACAAACACGGGTAAAAATAAATATAAATAATATCTATTCGAGCTTTTCGTTCGCGCGTGTACCACCGTATATGTAAAATAAAGCAAAGCGATGGGACGCGAAGCGGGGGCGAGACGAGCGCGAGGTGAGATCGATAATTAGTTTTAATAATTTAAAACACAAATGCCGCAACGCGGTCAGGGGGGTTGGTACGATTTAATAGTAAATTACTTATTTTCAGTAGACGAATAGAAACGAGAATATGTAGTTAAAAATTTCAATTTTTCAAGCTTGAATTTTCGACTTTGTAATTTTTTTTTTGTTCTTCTTAGATTCATTGGATTAAGTTAGCATCAAGATTTCCTATCATCAATTTCGAAGGGTTGAAGTCAAGGGGGGAAAAAGAAAAATTTGGGATTCTGAAATCCGAAAAAAAAAAAAAAAAAATCCCGGAAGGAAAGAAATCGAGGAAAAAGAAAACCGTGAAACGGTGTGGGAAGGGGGAAACGACAACGCGCGGTTTCGGTGTTGCTAACTATAATATGAAAGGGCTGGGGCTGTAAAAGTTTAGCCACGAAAACGTTGTTTGATCACAGTTTCCCGCAGTAAAGTATTTTGGATATTTCATTCCTGCTCAGGGTCCCGCAAGATACAGAGATTGCGAAGAAAACGCTACCGCGACGTAGGATACTGGAATGTTCATATTTCCCAGGGGCATTCGCTCAATTTATCCCCCTGTACCACCATCACCCACCACCATCACAAAAATGGAATTGAAAATTTTTAATGGAATATTCTTTATCTTTTTCCATTATTTTTTCATCCGTTATACTTTTCCCGATACGTATAACTTGTATCGATGAAAAAGAACGAAAATGAATAAATAAATAAAAGAAAGTAAGAAGATCACGTTTGTACATTTTTTTTTTTTCTTACTCCCCCTGCAATTTTACCAAATTTTTTTAGAATCAACTACTGATTAAAAACAAAAGAGATAAGAAAAAGGATTTTCGATCTAATGAACTTCCAAAATTTGAGGATCGAGAATAAAAAAAAAAAAAAAGCGACGATTTTTTAATTATTTCTAAATCTTACTTCAAACATAGTCAGTATAATTTCAAAAATTAAGGGATTGACTTACCTGGCTCGCTGCAATACGTCGTATGTACTAAGTTCTTCAGGATTAATTGGTTCGTCATCAAGTTCAGCCTTAGGAATAGGGCTGATGGCTTTAACGAGTAGAAAACTTTGGAGATAGCTGAGTAGATAAATCGGTAAAGAAGCACCTTGTTCTGGTACCAGGGCTAATCTTCTGGCCATATTTTCTACCTAAAGATCAAATTTTGTCTATTCACGTATTTAATTAACGATTTAAAAAAAAAAAAAAAAAAAAAAAAAACCAATTACTAATTATTCAAGCTGATTTTTAAGTTCCTCGAATCATCTTCAGTATAGCAGAAATATTAAAACTCCTCTCATATCCCCCAAAAAAAATAAATAAATAAAATAAAATAAAAAAAAGAGAGTTGAAATTGAACTACATGGGATATATTCATCCTAGTTTAACGGTATATTAACCACTACTCCACCATAACGTATAATCGCCTTCGGTTGAGCAACTACCCCAAAGGACTTCGGGGGTAGAGAGAGAAATTGACAAAGACAATATTACTCACCTTGAGGAATCTCTCCCTTAGGGCATCCTCCGGGAATACACCTCTCTTCGAAGCTTCCTCGGGGATGCCGTTTATCGCTGCTTTGACGAGCGGATCTGACCCGGCTGAAAAATAGTTTAAATAAAAAAAGAATACGAAGAAGCGTGTGGTAGTTATTTCCTTTTTTTGCCATTTGCCCAATTATAGGTTTACCTAATTATAAATGACTCTACTTTTATCACGTTTTTTTTTTTTTCGTTTTTTGTATTCAATTCAACTCACGCGCTGCTTTAGATACTGCCTTGATTTCTGCCTCTAATGGCCTCACTGCGTCCTCAGCTTTCACTCCTGGGGGAGCAACTTTTACAGCTCTTGCAAGGGCCTGACACGCACCCCATAGCATCTGGGCATTAGAAGCAGATTTCTCCTCTTCGATCCGGGCTAAAACCGACGAAAGATCGATTTTTTTAAAAATATTTTACAATTTTATTTATTTTCCGTTGCTCTCTGTAAGGTTTCGAAAGATCCGGAGGATTCTTTCTCATCTCAATAATCTTTCACCCTCTTAATTAGCTCAATTTTTTCGTGTAAATTCGAGGTAAAAATTTTCGATAAAAAAGGGCGGATTTGACCCTAGAAGTGCTATTCCATAGGCAGCAAGCAGCAGTTTAGTAACTTAGTAAATGTTTTTAGTAAAATCTAGTGATTTTTTGTGATTTTACTAGAAAAATGACTAAAAATCACTAGAAACATCAACTAAGTTACTAAAGTGCTGCTGCTACTGCTTGCTGACTATGAAATAGCACTTTAATGACTACAAAAGTCGTACAGAAAGATAATAAGAGAATTGAAAACACGAAAAGAGAGAGAAAAAAAAAAGAGATGGGCAAAAACCGAAATTGCAGGGTTGGATCCGATTCTAATATTAACAACGGCAGGGGCAGAGGTCGAACCTGTATATTCGGTGCTGTCAAATTATCTGTTTTAGCTTTCAGCGTTGCTCCAGGGGTTCCAACCCGAGACTCGACTCGATAATAACTTTGACTGACGTTATTGCCGATGGGGATTATCCGACGGACTTCGATACACGTGCCCATATACCTACCACTGCTCTGATATTTGATGCGAATTATTTGTATATTTAAATTAAAACACGCAATTCTGATGTTTTCTTTACGTTTTTTGCTTTCAATAAATTTTTTTTTACCCTTATTTGTTGATAAAAAAAAAAATTAAAAAAAAAACAATTCGTTCCGGGCCCCCATGAAAAAAAAAAAAAAAAATCTGCGGAACTACGTGAAATGATGAACCTCCGAAAAGAGCAGCTTTATTGGAATCTGAGTGGTTCACAGTCGACAATAAATCTGTTTTTTTTTTTTTTTTGCTTTCATCTCATCAAAACGCAAAATATTAGAAATTGTCTCATTAATGTCCGAATAACTCGACCGGAATAAGCAGTGGGAATGTTTTTTTTTTTTAAGATTGCAGAATCCGAATCCGAATCCGAAGTCCGATATTCAAAATTCAAAATAGCGGATCAAATTTGAATATTTGAATAATTCAAACGCCCGAGATATTAGTTGTCTAAATATTTTGAATGGGATTCGGAATTTTTTACCTTAGATTAGGGATTAGCGATCAAAAAAAAAAAAAAACCCCGAGCACCTTCGTAGAACTTGTTTCGGTAAAATTATACGAAGATTAGTAAGACGATGTGTAAGATTGTAAGGAGCTGCCTAGACTTTAGCGACAGTGCTGCTCTTGGGAGGTTCGTTGTTTCACACGTAATATCAGATATTTTCTGGGGTGGAAGATCCGGAGGAGAGGAAAAAGCGTCGCTTTATTGCGGCGTACCCTAATTTTTATATATACATGTACGAGGGAAAAAAGTGAAATAAAAATGATAATAAACTATGTTATCATTATTATTGTTATTGTTAAACCAATTTCGAAAGTTTTCCTTATATATGTGTGTTATTATATTATATAGAGCATGGTGCCTATATACTTGCACTTTACCCTCTTATAGGGAGAGCGAAACCTGCGACAACGACCAAGTTATGAAATTGAGGCTGCGAAGGAACGTGCTAAGCCTGGTTCTAGGGGTGGGATAGGATAGGGTAGGGTAGGGTAGGGTAGGGTAGAGTAGAGTAGGATATAGGGTGCAGTATTAGGGCACGACAACGCGACAGGACGACGTCGAAACGAGACATTCTATAGAGTTTATCTCGTCACTTAGGGTAATCCTATCTATATCAGGCTAGTTGGTACACAGACTATCCCTCTTCAACGAAGTGCGACCACACGTTTTAGTTTACATCTATATATAAATATCGTACCTATATAATACATGCTAGGTAATAGTCTGTCCGAAAACTTACACATAGATATCTGTTATAATATATATGAAATAAAAAAACTAAGAAAAGAAAGAAGCTGATTTTTCTTTTTCAAAGTAAACGAAATAAAAAACTGAAAATGAATTTTGAGAATTTTCTCTCTCTCTCTCTTCTTTTACAATATCAAGTAAAGATATTTTCATTTTTTCTATTAATTTTCAATCAAAGTCAAAGTAAAACTTCATATAAAAACTTTGAATTTCGTATCTTTAATCTTGATTTTTTTTGAATCGATTATAAAATTTATTTCGAAGTTCGTATTAGATAGGTCCTACGTTATAGCAAAACTCTTATTAGAATATCAGAATGGTTTGAATTTTTTTTTTTAGGAATGAATATATTCGAAGTAACACAACATTGCAATAAACTTAAAGCTAAATCTGAACCTGAAAGCTTCTACCAAATCCTTATGCTGCATCTGCTTCTTATATAAGTACATAATACTCTCACATATATATATGTATACACGTATATGGTACACTTTAGCCAGACGTATAAAAAGATTCCCAATTTGCTTCCTTTGAATAAATGGAAACGTACATACATACATACATACATACATACATACATACATACATACATACATAAATACATACATAGACAGACAGACAGACAGATAGATAGATAGATCCTTCTGCAGGATTTTTCTATAGGTCAAAGGGAATCTGAATATATATATATATGTATATTTTTTTTTTTTTTTTTAAATACAAAAATCTACCAGACATATTATATTGTACCATGTGTTTTTTTTTTTGTTGTTGTTGTTGAAATTTTCATTTTCATTCAAGAGGATAAAATGAGTAGGTGATAAATTTTTTCTTTTTATTCAATATTGAATAAAACCTTTTTCCCCTCAATATTTTTATGATTCATTACGGACGATGTGAATTATGCGTGACGTACGTTACGTGTTTTTTTTTGTTTTGTTTTTTGTTGTAAGGTTGTTTTTGAAATTCGAAAACAAAAGGAAACAGAAGAGAAAAAAAAATAAAAAATTGAAAAAATAATAATAAGAATAAACTAATTTCGTTCAGGGTAATTTATCGCCGCCACATAATGACGCGACGCGACGTTGATATTTCAGTTTATCCCTTGTTTCAAAGAACCTCTAGGAAAACAACCCTTTCAACTCTTCGGGTATGGAAACTAATTCGCGACCCACGCGTGAATTTAGGGGTTGAATTTAGGTCTCGATGTACGTACGTGGATATATATATATATAATACGATAGATTAACGTCGAGTATAATAAATTATCAAATAATAAACGAATATAATAATGAATTATAAATTACAAGTGACAGTGACAGTGACAGTGACAGTGACAGTGCGTAATCGCTTAGGTACCTACTTCTTTTTTTTTTTTAATTGAACTCGGTTTATTTCAAATTTGTGGTAAAAATTATAAATTAAAAATTAAAATGAAATGAAAAAAAAAAAAAAAAACAGGAAAAAAGTACAAAAGAAAATAAATTTAAACTGTGGGGTTGAAACCGTCGAATATTACTTTTCCATATTACATAACTCTATATTATGTGCAGTAGGCTTATATATATAGAGCGAGAGAGAGAGAGAGTGGTAAAAATTCATTATCAGAATTCAGAAGTTCTCCATTCTGTTCGGGGAGGGTAATAAAAACGCCAGTATAATTTAATGGGCTAGTTAATTAATTAATCCAGAAACTGTAGAGAAGTAGGAAAAGTGAGATGCGATATTTTCGTTCAAATTCACTTTTCCTACTTTTTATTTATAACCGCCCTCACCAACCACCCCAAACACTAGATATTACACTTTTTCATCCCCTACGGAATTTGCTAATTATTCATTAACACGTTTTCCCCGAGAGTTTTATGATTTTTGTAATTCGCATAACATATTTCGGTGTATCCTTTTTTTTTTTTCTTTTTTTTTTTCTCTCTCTCTCTCGCCTTTTTGGATCAGGTCACCGACCACGTATACGTGTCTCGTATGGGTATATATACCTGCGTATAAGCTGTAGGTAGATATACCCACCTACGTCAGCTAATAAACAGGAAAGACTATCGTACCACCGCCGCGACGCCCTGCTTTTGCAATAACAGCTTTATGACAACAGCTTACATGGTTCAGAGCGAAATTCCCTTATTTTTTTTTTTTTTTCCCCCTTCTTTGCCTCATTCGCTTATATTCCCAATAATAAAAACACGTTCGCGATTGTATTGAGGATATTATGGTTTTTGATTAAAAAAAAAAAGAAGAAAAAAAATAATGAAAAGAAGGGATAATACCCTAAATTTATACCCTAATTGTGATAAGAATTAAAAATATAATATACAAATCATAAAAAAAAAAAAAAACCTATGGGATAGGATTATTGTGAATAATTTTTAGTCGAATAATCATACGATAGACGATAAATGTGATAGTAGATTTATTCTACATCGTTGGATTTGAGAAGAAAAAAATAAATATCACCTATCAATCATAAGTTACCGCGTTCTCTAACCATAGGGGATGAAAAATAGGAAGGCTGATGGCATCCCTTTGTGACCTTATCCGTCAAAGGACTAAAGATTATCGCCTGATTCGTTCTATTTTCTACTATTATAAATGATATCGCACAGGATCAGAGAGAGAGAGAGAGAGAGAGATGAGAAAATAAACGATACTATGGCTCTGAGCCATATTCCCAATTTTTGATATTAAAAAAAAAAAAAAAAACGAAGATAAAAAAAAAATTTTAGTTCGGAGGAAAAGAGGTGAAAGTCGACTTTGTTGGAATTTTTTTTTAAATTTCGAAATTATATTCTAAAACGATATTAGCTTAGGGGGTAAACGAATAATTTATGGGGATGAGGTCGGGTTTCGAAAAATATAAAATAATTTTTAATCATGTTTCAAAATTTATTTCTCACTACGAAATATTAAAGAAATTGTTATATATCGTTAATATCGTTGAATAAATTTTTCAGGGAATATCGCGGAATTACGTTATTACATATCGATATCGCGATTTAAAAATCGATAGATATGTACGCGTATGGTATATACGTATAGGTATTTATGTAGATGGAGTAGAGGCTATTCAGATCCTGGTTATCCCATCGTAAACAAGGATAAACGAAATACCACCTTATCCCCAGAATCTCCCACTCGTCTTTTATAGGGTAAATCTCAGGTGGAATCGGATATACGTGACTTTTTGAACTCGCACCTCGACGGGACGCGACGCGACGCTTCGCCTATAGAGAGTTCCGCGTATAATACAAAATACGTGTAACGATTTTGATGAGGGGGTAGTAGGGGGTAGGAAAATGCAAAAAAAAAATGCAAAAAATAAAATAAACTTCCGGGATTTGAAAATTTAATGAAATTTTTTCAGAAAAAATACATCTATACGTTATTTTATTTTTTACGGAATTTGGGAATACCGGAAGTTTAAATTGACGAACGAAATTGGAGAATTGTATTAGCTTTTGTTGTATGGTATATGCATATGCATTGTAGATAGAATTTCAATGTTTGAAGAACGCGACAACATTAATGATACCTATATACACCCTCTGTCGTCCCTTCCGCCCATCCAAAGCAAAGATAAATGTTCAAAGTTATAATTGCAACACATGCTGCATACATTTTACCCTTATTCGCACCCCTACCAATCTACGAGGTCCTGAATCTACAGGATTGTCCCAGTTCTGAATTATAAGCGTCTTATTATTTTAATTAAAATCGATAGAATTAATTATACTGCAACTTTGAGATTTTTATCTTTCTCTTCTCTTATTTTTTCTTTTTTTTTTTCTAAACCGAATCAGAGATAAGTACGATGAGATTTGGGTATACAGTTTTAAATATTCGAATCATTTGTCGTCAGAGTAAAATATTTGAAAACAATTATGAATCCTTTATAATTATTGGAAATATTAGCAAAAAGAAGAAAAATTTTGGATAAAAATCATTTTAAATCTGTCGAAAATCAGTCGAAAAATAATAAATAAAATGTTTGGATGAGACTAAAAATCGTGACTTTAAATCACGAAATATTAATTTTATTTCATTTTTTTAATTTTTTTTTTTATAATAAATGATAAAGCTTTTGGTTTTTCGAATTCGTATTATTTAATGTAATTAAAAACGTTGGCCGATCGCGAGTGTGAAAATATAATAATAATAATAATAATAATAAATGATAATAAGCCAAGAAGGAAAAGACGAGGATGAAGGAGATGAAGATTAAGATGAAGAGGAAGAAGAAGAAGAAGGAAGCTGTAATTTACTTGATTTCATTTTTCATTCCATTTCATTTCGTTTCATTTCATTTCATTTCATTTTATTTTATTTCATTTTTATCCGCAGCGTCGCAGATCACGTATTACCCACCTATCCACAACCTAGATATACCTATAGACCTACCTACACTCCCTAGGGCACAACTAATTCAATAGTTCCCAAGGGCTAATGGGGCGGAGAGATCAGTTAGGGGATTCCCGTACAATTTCAGTACCGGATCATCTCCTGAACCCGGGGTTAAATTTATATCCTTAAATTCATCATTTTATTTATTTCTTCGTTTATTATTCGAAAAACCAAAACCAAAAAAAAAAATGCAATATTTATCTCCTTCCTTATACTTCCCCATTTTTTCATTTTTATTTTTTTCATCCCTTTCCGAATTGAATTTCATTAAAAATAATACGAAATATATAGTAAATTAAAAAAATGAAACTTCACTCACCCTTAAGCGCTGAATCGAGTCCTTGAAGTCTACCAACAACGGCAGCCAGTTGTAATTTATATTGGGCTGCTTTAGCCTCGACTTCTTCACTCAATGTCCGATTTATAAGTCTTTGGGTTTCACGATCTTTTTGAGTCAATGCGTCCCTAAGATGATCGGCGTGAATTTGTGCCTGGAGTTTTAACTGCGTCCTCATATCGTCGTTGTATTTCTTCTTCTCCGCAAGACTCTGTGAAACGAGAAATTTACGAAATTTTGTAAGGAAAAAATTTTTTTTTCAATAATTTATACAATGCAACAAAAATTTGAATGCCCCATAGATATTTTTTCAGTAGGTATATATAAAGTAAAGAGAGAGAGAGACTCGAAAAAGTTATACTAATACGCAAGAACGTAAATCCCGGTTCTCTTCCTCCTTGAAAGGAAGGTAATTATTTGCACAAGGATCAGTAGTTAAACTCCGTGGTATAAGAGACGCTAAATACTCCTAAGGACTTCGTTAGCATTGCGGTGTACCAAGATATGAATATATACCGCTATAAATTCTTGGATATTTACACAGTTATATAAATCTCGTAAAAGTAAAAAAAAAACAAACGTAAAATAAAGTTTGTTTCGTTGTATTTATTTTATTTTATTTTTTCAAAATTGGTAAAATCGCAAAAGGATTGTACAATTTTTTTTTTCTCCTAGTAAATATTACGCTCAGATCGCTATGGGGCGATTTAAAAAGAAAAGAAAAAAAAAAGTTCAGGTCGAAAAATGACTTTTGTTAAATTTGACCAATTTTATCTTTGCAATTTTAGCAATTTTACGCACTCTGTATCGAAAAATGATCTACTATGATATAATCAACAATTATAAACGAATATATGAATTTATATACAAAAAAAAAAGAGAAAAAAACAGAAATTCATATGATATATACTTTCTGGTTGATATACTACATCGAACATTGTATTCCCGTTATACATATTCAGACAATCGATGTCCTACAATAGTAGAATACAACTTGCATGCACCCCCAACCCTGTGATCCTATCCATGTGCTAAAAAGGTATGTATGTAGTACGTAGATACTTCTATTAGTTGCTTTATCAATAATATACAGAGTCCGCTCGGGTATATAGGAAAGTTCACAGATCTCTCTCTTTTTTTTTTATTTTTTTTATTTTTTTATTTTTTTATTTTTTTATTCTCTCTCCTCTCTTTGGAGAACGGTCAACTTTTTATCTATATTTCCATTTGGCATAGAGCCAATATTCGTAGAGAAGAGGTAGTAGGGGAAGGTGCCTATATGCAGGAACTAGGAACCAGGAACCAGGGACCAGGAACCGGGAACCGGGAGGCAATATTATCTCTTTTGGCTGGCCCGCTACTGACGTTACTACTACTGCGCTAAGGCGTACAGTGAGCAAGTAGAAACAGTGATGGTTCGGCTCACGATCAGCCTGCTGCCCTACCAGTTACCGACTCTTTCTACTCTCTTTGTAATAACGTCAGCTTGCAAAAGGCTACACAGGATCGAGAGACCCTTATACACATGCCTATATACCTATATATGTCTTTTTCTCTGACTCCTAGTTCCTATTTTTATCTTTTACAGGATTTTCGTGCTTTTATTCGAATAAAAAAAACGATTTTTTTTTTCTTCTTTCTATGCATTCTCTTTCCCATTCAACTGATTATCGTTGATATTCGTTGAAATATAAAACAAATGTAATAAAAATAAAATCGAATTCGAAATTAATTAAAGAAACTAAGAATAAAATACTTCGTCGTGATATTCGAGACACTGTTTTTCCTCAATGATGCTAAATCCTTCAAATAACGTAAATAAGTCGAAATTTTCTTGTTTTTTTTTTTGAACTCGTTTTGTCCAATTTTAAGAACTTTTAACAAACCCTGCCAAAACAGCGTCACTTCTTTTCAAATAACTCGGCCGAAAATCTTTTTTCTCGAATCTTATTTTGAGAATGTTATAAGAGCAGCTTTTCCGGACAACAAATATATCTTAACAATTTTCTATTAGATTAACGGTTTGGCTTAAAATTCGAAAAAACCAACAATTAATAGAAAGGGGCAGAGCGTTTGCAATGATCAGCCCCTCCCTTACGCGATACCAGAGAAAACTCTTCCTGTATAATTTCGAAAACCAGTATAATCGATTATAGGATTGTGAATTATATCATAGAAAATGTGATTTGTCGAATTAAAACCCTATGCTTATCATTTTTCTAGTATTTTGTTGTCAGAAATTGATTTGTATTGAGTTTTTAACAATTGGATGACTTGATGTCGATGATAATTAAAATTGTCTGTATATATGGGTTCAATCAGGTTTGAATGAAGAAAAGAAAAAAAAAAAACAGAAAGAGATAAAATAAACAGAAAGAAGAATCTAATCCAAAAAAAAAGGCGTGATACGAGGATTTCAAAAAATAAAAACAAAAAACAATTAAAGTAAAATAAGAGATGAAGTAGAAAAGAAACTTTGAAGACTTGTGAGATCAAGGGATGCTAATGAAACCTTTGTTTACACTTAAAAAAAAAAACTGGAGAATAATTATAAGTCTAAATTCGCGAACTCATAGACCAGAAAGAAAGGAGAGACGTTTGTCAAAGAATTCTGCTCACTTTTTATTTGACTTACCTTAAGAAAGCCAAATTCTAAATTCTAGCTTCTAGTTTGTACTGAGAATTCGAATTCACGGATCTAGTCTTATTTTTATAAATTATAAATTAAATATATTTCTTTTCGCTCGTCTTACCTTATTGGAAAACTCATCCTGAAGTATTTGCCTCTCTTTGTTCACCTCGTTGCATATATGCGCCTGGATCTTTGCCTGCTCCGATTCATCGCCAAATGTTCTTAAAGCCTGGGTCAGTTTTATCTCGTTTATTGTCTGGAAAATAAAGAAAACATGGATTTTTTTCAAACTTTCGATATGAAATTGGGTCTGAAAGTGATCGTGTACCTATTATGTGCTTATAGAAGGTCTGAAAACAGTTCGAAGCAACTTTTTGGAATAATAAGTTCAGATTTGTAAACGAAAATCATCAAAGACCTCAATTCTATGATATTTTTGATTCTAGCTGATAAGGCACTGCAATTTCTGTACGATTTCATGGATTGTTTTCATTATTGATTAGCAATGAGTGATAAAACCAGTTTCTTTGACTTTATCACTAAAATTGTACGGCAGATTCAATTCCCTTCAGTATTTATCCCCAAAATCTTTTAATATTGAACAAGAAACGTGAAAACCAAGGATGTGGATCTGTGAATCTAGCAGGTGGAAGTACATCCATATCAGTACTTCAACCTGATGAATGAAACTCAAAAGCTCCTTCCCTCACCTGAAGTCTCTCAAGTTCTTTCTGCAGCGAGTTAACTTTGTGGTACATATGGAGTACGAATAAATCGAAGGACTCTTCATCGACTGAGAATTTCTTCTCTGCGATATTGACGTCGGGGAAAAGAATCTCGAGTTCCTTTTCAAAGCTGCTCCTAGCCTTGGCAACTTGCTTCCAATATCGTTCGGTGATATTAGAGCTCTGTACTTCCCGGTTGAACTCGTGTTTAGCTTCGTCAACGTCGTCCACTATCTTCTTCACATTTCTCTTAGCTACTGTCTTCAATACAGGAGAAGCTTCGAACTTAGGATCGTCGATAAGGCTGTACATCTTTCTAAGAGAGTCCAACGCCTCCCCTGCATTCGATTCTGCCTCTTTTAAAGCTGCCTTACGCTTTTCCGTTGCGTCCTTCAATCTGTTCGAATAATTTTATCAGTAAAATGATCAAAGAGAGAAGAAAAATGGATCCAAATTTAAAAAAGAAGTAAAAAAGGGCAAAATCAATCCCCTCAATCACCTATCCCAGACATTTCCTCCGACTGTATTTCCCGAGCTTTCAACAATCTTAACAACGTCTTTGTTATAGTCCTGAATGGCGCACGTTGCTTTATTGTAGGCTGCGATAGCTCTCGAGGCTGTTTGGCCACAATGAGCTTCTAGTTCTACTAAATTTGCCGGCAGTAAGGCTGTGGGGAGATCTTTGGCCGGTGGAGCAGGCTTTTCAGCGACTATAAAGCATAAAAAGAGTTTGAAAAAGACTGGTTTTACTTTTCTGCTAATTATTATCATATTTCAAGACATTTGCTGTGATAACTGCAAAGATTTTAGTGCATCGATTTCAAAGTTCCTTTAAAAAATGCAGAAAAAAAAGATGCCGAAACGTTCTTCAGGCATTTTAATTACACACCGACTTCTATTTCTTCTCCGTGTTCGCTGCTCAAGCGTATTTCACTGTATGGTTCGTTGACCGGTGGCTCAGTTTTGGCAATCAGAGGTACAAATGCCGGTTTTGGAGCTAAAGCAACGCAACACACATGTTATGTTACTTTATTAATTTGTTAGAGTAAAATCTCACTCAAAAACTTCGAGTATCTAAACTACAGGAAAAGAGAATTTCTTTGGCACGTTACAGAGGAAAATGGTATCGGGATTGGGATTGGGGCTCACGTATATAATTTTCTATAGGCTTCTTACAGTCCAGTTTTGGCTTTTCCTTCGCCGTTTCTGACCCGTCGCCAAAAATTGCTAGCAGCAATCTGTAACAGAGTTAATTTCGAGCGGTCAATTAGATTAGAAAAGATGCTTCTGAGATATCTGAGACTAAAAAATATCAGATATAATTACGTCTGTTTAAGATTCTCGAAGAAATCTCTCAAGAAAGAAAAGTACGAGTCTTCTTCCTGAAATATTATTTTTATCGCTTTGTTCGTGCCAGGCACCCATTCTTCAAGAGTAACTCTAAAGTCTGGATCTGACTTGGCATAACTCAGGACTCCGATGGTTCCTAGAGTCAGAGCACCTAGTGTGATGAGGCCCCCAGATCCTCGAGTTTTCTCACTATAGAGTGACAAGTATTATAAATAAATTGCTGATTGGAGTGAAAAGAAAGAGCAGAGATTACACAGAAGTAAAACCAACTTAAGCCAGAAGCTTAGCAACTCTAAATACCTTTTAGGTGGTACGGTTGAATACTTAGGTCCAGAAAGTCTGGACATAAGTTTCACATCCTTGAGAAGTCTGAAAGTATAAAACTAGACTCTGTAGTTTATTTTTTTGTGATTTAATTTTGGTTTTTTTTGGGAGAAGGATAAGGGAGTGAATAAATATCAGTATTCATTATAACAGAGAAAAGAGTTTGCTTTACTTTTTCAGGATAAATATCGACAGTACATTTCATCTTTACTTTAAAAAAAAAAGTATCATACAGCCTGCTGAAAGATTTCAATGAATATTTTCAAAATGTTTGAACAAAGGTCGAACATATTCAAAATACTTGAAATTGGGATGATGTCAGTGACTAAGAAAAGATTGTGTCATCTTCTCAGAGTACACATACATACATCTTAAAACAATATGAATAAATCAGTTCGGGTTGATTATAAATATATAAAATATTTTTTTTTTTTCTAGGTTGGGTTTTAAAAAGCCAAAGAACCGAAATTTAAAGTCGATCAACTATCTCGTGTTCGAGTATTCAATTCGAAATTGTAGTTAGGATATCTCTTCGAAGACATAACGTGCATTGTATGTCAAAATACATGACGAAATGATTAGCTGTAAAACCTAACCTAACAAACGCGTGACAACGACAGTTCTAAAATCTATGTATGAAAAGATATTGAATTTTGGAACGTACCTGCCTTCGGGTTCGCATTTTATTCTCGCTCGTGTTTCGTAGTATCTAGATGTGAGGTAGAGTCTTGAATTGCCGTTCTTCTTCACCTATAAATCATGCATCATTATAATAAAATTATGTAAGATTTCTAGGTGTTCAGGTGTAGATAAAATCGAGCCATTTTGTTGGGGAGAATAGAAAAAAAAGCCTAAGGAGTAGAAATAAGCCGATAAAATTTTCGGCTATTCTATAGTAGGAATAATTCTTTGGCTGTCATATCACCAAAGTTCGAAAAAAAAAACACCATTCGATAATCTTTAGAGACAGCAGTCTCACATTAAGCAAATATGTCATAAGAATGGCTGATGCTGTAAGGTGAGGTGCTCCAATAATATTAACAGAATTTTATCGTCGCGATATTAAAGCCCGGAATATTAACCGCAATTAAGAATGTTGTTTAAGCTTTAAGAACACGCATACCTTACATACCCGATTAAGACCGTTGCACGGAAATTTAAATCCAATTCGGAACATTTTTCGGGCGGCCGGGCTCCGGCAGCCAAGGGAAAAAGGGAACGACGGTACAAAACAGCTGATCGAGTAAATTGCATTTGGACGGAACCATCAGCCAACCAGCTAAGGGAATAAAAGAATGCTGCGCATTGTTGCTCCCATTATTCGGGGTAAATATCTCAAGTTTTGACTCATATTTTCATAGATTTATGTCATATTTCTTTTCTGCTATTCCCTCTGCTTTGTTTTTCGCTAAATGGACGCCTTTACGATTGTAGAATTCGTAATTAGACGCTTTTTAATTATAAATTTCTAGGTTAGTCGACTAATCAGCCATCTTGAATTTTACAGCCGCTGGAGCTGCGCGCGCAATAGCAGCCAACGCGGGAAATACAAATCTGTCAAAATCAGTATATTCGATAAATTCTAATTTAACAACGTATTTTCGATGTCTGAGCTCGCTTTCGCCCTCTTTTCGAAATCGCAAAGATACGTTTTACGCATCTCAATCTACACTGCTTAGGTACGATACTCAGCAATTTTATAGATTCAAGAATTTTCCAACTTTTCATTAATATTATTTACGTTTATCTAGCGAACCGTTAGCGAGAAAGATTCTTCCCGCTGTCTTACAGCCCATAGAAATACAACCCGTAAGAACAGTGACGAAGTTTTCGCTCAAAAAAGGAAAGCGAAAGACTGTTAAGGCCGTTATAAAACGATTTTTCAGATTGCACTGGTAATAGTTTAAAAAAAAAATGAATAAAAAATCATCATTTTTTTTTTTTAGTAACAATGATTAACTGCCGATTCATATCATGTTGTATTACGTTTCTAGGGGTGGTTGGATCCGAACCAGAGCAGGAAGACATAAAAAATTGTGGAAAAAATCGCCCGCTTTAAAGCGTCGTTTGAGACAACACATTTTCGTGAACGCAACACAATCTTGGCTCCTTGATAGCATGGTTACAAATTATTGGCGTAGGCCTAGACACTACGTGGACGATCCTTACGCTCCTTATCACACCAGAGAGGAGTTTATGTATACTAGAAAAAAGCCGTCGTTATAATAGCTTAGAAAATGCACATAATAGAATGATATTTCTCATTTGTTAACATCAATATTAGTGTTTCATAAACCTTTAACTTAATCTTGTATAAGTAAATTTTTGTGTTAAACAAATAAAATGTAATAATCATATACTCTGTATATAAATATGTACCTACCTATGTTTATTCATAACTCCTAATCTTACTACAAAGTCCTTGTTCGTATCTATCCTTGTTTGAAAATTCTTCGTAATCTAGAGGATATGAGATAGGATAATGCGTTTGGTCTAATTTAGTACAACTTTTGTTGCTACATTTAAAACCATCGTAATAAGAAAGAGGAAGTGAAAAAAGGACGGTTCAGTATTCGAAATTCTTTTATCGTATCTAGAGGTGTCTTTATTATTTGGGAATATACCTATAGCTAGATCCTAAATATCTGAGACATACATAATGTATAGTTTATTTTAATTGACTCAACTTTCCAGTTTTTGTTTTACGGGGTTCCTTCAAAAAGACAGTAAAAAATTAAAAGGAACGAAAAAGAAGAAGAAAAAAAAAATAGTTTATTCTATAGCTATAATACTATCGGTAATTATCATTTCTAAAAGTTACGTAACTGCAACTGTAGGTATATTGGTACAAAAATAACTCAACGATTGCCACGCTATCCACGCGGCAGTTCTTACATTACCATATGACATACAGTATGATACCTACATCCATACGGATTATCGCGAGTAGATATACGCAGATACACATATAAATATAGAATGTTATTTCAGACTTATCTCTATGAATATTATACATATATATATATATATAAATATATAACATAAATGAGAATGAATTTAAATAAAGAAAATAGAGTTGTATGAAAACATTCGAATTCTTGGAAATGTGCGAGTCTAGTACACGTATAGAATTATGCATTATATGCAATGAATGTATAAACTTTATTTTTCCTTAGTCTAAAAGCAAAATATATACAATCTTATGATCACGATCATAAATGCAGGTAAAAAATTAATCCCCGCGATCTACTGCATCATAGATATATCCATCACCCAGTTTATTATCTCTATATTAAGTAGTAATAATTGAACATTTTTATAATCATATTTGTTATTTATCGCAAATGTATAGGACCGCTGCGATCGTAATTCTGTATGAATCCCCGCTTCGTCCCTTGCCTTACGATGTTTACTAGCTTCTCTTACGAACCGGCCGGCTCGTCGGCCTGACTCTCTGACTGTGCGCTCCGACTAGTCAGTTTGAGCTCGTCGTGCACGGCGAGCGCGTCTAACATTTTGGTACCAGATTTTAGGTTTGATATAATCGGTATATCGCTGATCTCTCTGGTTACAGCTATTAACTCTATTGCCCAATCGCATATTAAGATAGTAATAAATAACAATAACAACATGCCACTTAATGGGACTATCAAAGTGATCGCCAGGGCGTGTCTATCATCCTCAAGAGTATCGAGCCCAGATAAAAATATGACTATTAAAAGCTCTGCAGTTCAATTTTTACGAGTAGCAAGTCGAGCTTTCTCTACTACTGGATCGCTGGAAATGAGGTGAGTAGCTGTCGCAGGCGCCGATGCAAAACTATAAGTATATATGTTACGTATACAATGTGTAACTACGCGTGCTACATCGTAGATGTTGCGCAAGCGCTTTAAAATATATATATTTTTTTTTTATCTAGCTCATTTTTACCGACTTGTAAACTACTTACTATTTAATTATAACATAATACCGCATCGTGGGATTTCTACAGGACTTTTATTAGTGTCGTTTACGATTAACAGCATTGAAAGGCTGCGGTGTACACATCATGCCATCGCGATTGTCCTACTGCGCATTATTTAAGACCACCTTAAATTTTCCTTCTCACTTTCTCCAACGCGGTAAAATATCTTTCAGCAGGCGTACCGCTCGATTCGTATATTGATCGGCAACGCGCACGTTATAAGCCTGATTACGATTTTGGATTTAGATATAAACGTTATGGATCATTGCGCCTTACGGCACATTATCGATGTTTTTCTTATTCCCAATGTCGTATGTAGTATTATGTTCACGAAACTGCAGCAAACGCATGACGTAACAGTAACGAGCAATGTCGTTACGGTTTTAATGATGATAGAAGGGATGACTATAGGTTGAGGAAAATGATAAGCCATCAATCGTTATCCCTTTTTTTTTTTTTTTCAAATCAGGTTCGTACAGTTTGTGAACAAAAATGGTGGGCCCCAACATCTTGGTGTCCAGCTACGCCCGGGTGGCGATATCACTGACGTATCTGCTGTTGATTCAAGGATCCCAAATAATCTGAAAAAGTTTTTAGAGGGCGGTGATGATCTCTTGAAAAAGGTCAAAAGGTAAATAAAACAGTTTGAAATTTATCTTATTTAAATCCATTATTACTCCTGAATCCTGATTTAAAATACTTATCGTATTTATAGATTTATCGTATTTAGTCAGACGTAGGTATCAATGGTTATGAGATAGCGAACTTATAACGCCTGCAAGTAGAAACAGAATTCGTAGTCGGACTGGCCCGTGGAACACGCAGTGCTACAGCTCTGTGAGTCGACAGTAGTCTAAGGTCAGGCGTAATCGGGCGATTAATAGATCGGAATGGGACGAGCTCGTCTGACCTAACACACGGCTTTAGCTACTTATTACTTGCTGCGTTTGCCGCTTATCTAAAAAATGATGAGAATTATACGATTTAGGATAGATATGTTCTTTTTATAGCAAATCTAGATGTAATAAATGATAAATATATCCGAGAGTATATATATAATCAATCACATCTAGTGGGATTCAATTGAAAATTCAATTTCTATATTATATATGATTTTCGTTTATTTAGGAACGAGAGTTTTGACCTAATGGATGCTGTGAAAAGGTTGGTCAGTACTTACCCCCTGCAGATCTGTTTTGAAATTTGTGTTTTTCTAAAAATGCGGTGAAAAATTGTTGTCTTGTGTGAAAGAAAGTCTGATAAATATTATAGTCAGATGAAATTTTGCATTTCTCCAGTTTTATACGTTTGATATATCTCGAACTTGCTCACGTAACGACAGAGTGAGGTAATATCACTAACAAATACACGTTGTGAAATTGCGGATAAAAATTATCGAATTTCTTACTCAGTTTTTTTTCTTTATTTTTCTCTCAAAAACTGTTAAACAGTTTCAATAATAATAATAATTGACCTTAGTGCATGATGAGCTGAAAAAAAAAAAAAAAACCGAGAAACAAACTGGCACTGGCAAAGAATGTTTTTGATTGCAGTTTATTACTTAATACAGAAAGACAATCTCTACAAGCTATATTAATATATACATTCACATACAATATACATCATTATTTATGACATTGGATTATGATGAAGATACAGATACACTATCTGCATTGAATTTTCATGGAAATTGTCCGACTAATACTCCCGCGGTCGTTATATAAAAAAAAGAAATTGGAATCTTGTTCAAATTAATGAGATTATCGATCGTGCATATAAGAGGTCTTTGCCCGATATCTCATATTAGTCAAAGTTTGCAATAAAGAAAGATTAGGTAATTTATAAAATATAAATTATATTGCATATTACTACACGATTTTTAAATCTAGGAATTGGCGGTATAATAATATATTATTATATAATACATACATGTGTACGTGTACCTACCATATATTGCAATAAAATAAAAAAATAATAATTTTATCACTTCATTAACAATTTTTGATCAGTCGTTTTCTGATATCACTGTACAACTAATTTAGATAACGTTTGTAGAGACTCAAGTCATTCGCAGCATTGCGTAACATACATACCTACGTATACTCAAACTGATATTCGTATTCAGTTTTAGGAGAGGTTTATACTGCTACTTTTGTTGTAATTGTATATCTGCACAATCCAAGAAAAGAACTGAAGAGAAAACAAAAAAAAAGAATATATTATTACGTAAATGCTTATATGACCGCAACAGGTCTGCAGTCCACAAATCTTTCTCTCTTTACTTATTGATATCCAGACTTTCATCGAAGTTCGATTAGCTTATTAAATCTTTGGTCTTGTTGCCTAAATCCGAGCCTAAATCCTTGAAAACTGATAGGAAAATTCATATCATTTTTCTTGTTTTCGTGGATAAAATTATTGTTGTTAATGTTATGACTTCGTATTCATGAGCTTTTCATTACATTGTGTATAGCATGAAAGAGAAGGTCTATAAACACACACATAACATACCTATAATTACCACGGAGTATTGCGCATAAATTAGAGCCACATAACGAGAAAGGAAAATATTTTTCGACAAGTTTATCTAAGTTGAGTTAAAATTACAGAATTTTTTCCACTCATTTTATGTCGTCATGGTGAATTTATTTTGGGCTATCCTGATTTGGTTGACATCGATATCACCCGCTGACGTCATAGATTCGATTTTATTTATCATTATTATCATTTTTTGAACGTAAAATAGCAAGGCGATTTAGAATTTATAAACTTTTTTTTTTAAAACCTTTGAATGGCTTAACTGAATTTATAAACTTAAGGTGGCTCCGTATCAAATTCAACCTGTTCTAAAAACGTTGGGCTGAAAACGATGCTACTGAATGGAATACAGAGATATTCTACGTGTTCAGCCCTATGTTTTTAGAACAGGTCGAATTGGGTAGGGAATAGCCTTAACATGGTCGGAATTCAAACGATGCAACTTAATCTGTTTTTCAGAATTTAGAAACAGGAGTTTTATACGCAATTTCAAGATTCCCTGATATCGAAAGTAAAATTATAAGACAATCTTCTCCCAATACTAAAAATTGATAGTTTCTTTTTTCATCAAAAGTAATAATGATTCTTAGGATAGTAGTCGAGGGTCGAAGCATAGTGCAAGAAAATGACGTTAATTTCCTGGCCCCAATTACACGGATGGACAAATTGGCTTGCATCGGTTTAAACTACAGCGGACACTGCAAGGAACAGAACGTCGAACGACCAAAGAGTCCTGTTGTCTTTAGCAAGTTTCCTAGCAACATTGTCGGACCAAATGACGACGTCATTCTGCCTAGTATATCTGATGTAATATATAAAAAATACTCTTTAATATTATATGTACTCAAAATCAATTTTTAGACCCCAAAGAACCCAGAATAACAACTTTGGAGCCTTCAATGATGAAATTAGATAGTTTTCAAAAGCAATTTCGTCATAGATCCTCCAGCATTAATTTTCTGATGATGATATTCCTTTTTCCAGCCTTATCGGCTTATGGAATTTGATGTTTGACTCTTTTGACAACATTCCTTAAAAAAAAACATTACAGAAAGTTGACTGGGAGGTTGAACTTGCTATAGTAATAGGAAAGAAGGGTAAAGCCCTGAACAATCACGAGGCTGAAGACTACATATTTGGATACACAATCGCCCAGGATATTTCAGCCCGCGATTGGCAGAAGGGAAATCGAAACGGAGGTCAATTCCTTCTTGGCAAGGCAATGGACACCTTTTGTCCTTTGGGTCCAGCAGTTGTTACGAAAGAAGCGATCTGTGATATCCATAATCTGTCTGTTAAGACCTGGGTTAATGGCCAGCTTAAACAGGACGGAAACACAAGCGAGCTTATCTTCAAACCGAACGACATAGTCGCTTACCTTTCACAGTACGAATCATTTGAAATTTATATTTCATTATTCAATGAAATGATTCTACGAATCTAATACCAGGATTTTATATTTTTAGATTCTTCACTCTCCTACCCGGAGACGTAATTCTAACTGGTACCCCAGGCGGAGTTGGATTCGCGCGTAATCCACCAGAATTTTTAAAGGTTTGTAATATAAAAAAAGAATATTATAATCATTGATTGATTGATTGATTGATTGATTGATTTTTTTATTTCGATTTCTCATTGCAGAAGGGAGATATCCTCGAATCTGAAATCGAGAGTCTAGGTCGTCTCCGTAACGCGATTGTCTGATGCGCATTATCGTGCTGCATGCCCACTTCCAAGAATACATTCACCCAATGGAGTTACTTCAGTCGAAGCTAATATATCTGCACAATATTAGATTACCTCTACGAAGTTAATCTAAAGCATCGCTCAGGAAATTCATTGTTCTTGTAAAATCAATCTAGGTAGTGCCTACTATGAATATGTATAAAACAGTCAGGAACTTGTGCCTATTCAATATTGTGCAACAGATGTTACAAAACTCATAACTGGAGTTTTTTTTTTTTTATTGTTATTATGATAGTTACTTAATTCTGTGGTAAGTTTCGTACTTTACGTATTGTGTAATATCTACCTATAATTTAAAACTACCATCCCATGTATAGTTTGTCATAAATCGATAAACTAATTTTGTATCCGGAGTTACATGTTCATTTTTCTCTATATGTTTAATATTCGAATAACATATATTTCTATAAAATAACTCTGACTGGAATATTTATTGCCTATAGATTTAATTAGCAACAAGAAATAAGAAACAAAGAAACAAAGATTAGATATTTGGTGTTTCTAATTAACGTTTCCATATCATTTTATACTCGAAATTAAAATCTCTCTTATTATCTTATCGGAATATTATAGCAGGTAGTCTGACGAGATAAGAGATGTGAGGAGATCGCGATATCATATCTTCGGATGTGATATAGCTGAATCGTAAAGGCGTCTTTCTTTTCTATTTTTAATTTTCAATTTCCAATTTCCAGAGTAGGAAAGAAAGTAATTTAACTCTAAGCCTAAAAAATGAAGAAATTGGCTAATCTCTTGCTTCCTATTCGCCCAATGATTGATGTTTTATTAACAACATACAATTATGTACACAGACAATAGCTTTTTGTTTATTTATTAATCAAATTGTAAATTGATCATTCTTCCGTCTTTCTGTATCGAATTTCTCCAAACTGTATAACGATTATTACTAACAACGAGCATTTTCATATTGACAATCATCACTGCGTTCTATTGCATCAAATCAGTTGCATATAAATGCGTTAATTAATTAAATTCCAATAGAACGTCCCTCTCATTCAATTTTAGCTTGTTGTTTGATGAGTCCAAGGTTTTTAAGCAGAGCTTTAGGGCTTGGATCCCTGCCTCTGAATCGTCTGAAAATTTCGCTAGGATGGCATCCTCCACCAGTGGATAAAAACGTGTCTTTAAATCTCTTCCCAATTTCCATTTGCTGCTCTTCATTGCCGGGAGCGATCTCTTGGAACGCGCTGTAAGCATCAGCAGCTACCATTTGCGCCCATAAATGACTGAAAATAAGAGAGAATCAAAGTCTGTTATCTAATTTCAGAAAATTTCAATCAAACATGTGAATAAGACATTCTTAGTCTCAGACTACCTGTAGTAAGCCGCTGCCCAATCCCCGCTGAAAATTGCAGAGAATGAACAAGGATGTGCGTCTCTTTTGTCCAATGGAAACGCTAGATGTTGTTTCCAAAGCCGTTTTACAATGTCGAGCCAGAATATGTCCGCCCTGAAAGATTGGAGGAAATGATTTTGAGCTATTTAGAATCAAAAGGTCTAACTCTTTCAATTCATCCTCACGTCAAATGTAACTCCATGTCAAGACGAGATAAGTAAACTTCTCTGCACAGCGTATAGCCAGCCAGATGAGATCTGACGTTTGTTAATCCCTCGATTATCTCTTTTGGCAAAGATTCTCCGGACTCGTAATGCATTCCTATATCCTTGAGCGTCGAAGGCTCATACAACCTGGCAAATTAAAAGGAGGTAATCATTTTTGGGGAATTTCCTCCTCTTTCTTATGATATAGACTCTAGTTTCATTCGATCATCTGTTATAGTTGGGTTCTTATGATAGCAGAGGCTGTTCTACAATAATGGAGCAAAAAACATAGTGGGAAATTAAAAATGTGATCAATTTTTACCAATTAGACATAAAATTGCTGCTTATTTCCACAGCGTCCCATTCCACATTAGAGAAACCAGCAGTCTCTGAGTAATTTGTTTTAGTTAACAAGTGCTGTAGGGCATGGCCGAACTGGAAACAACAATAATGATAGGAACGAGTAAGAAATTTCATATCCAGATGCAAATAAATGCGATACCTTGGC
This sequence comes from Tenthredo notha, assembly GCA_914767705.2. Taxonomy (NCBI): domain Eukaryota; kingdom Metazoa; phylum Arthropoda; class Insecta; order Hymenoptera; family Tenthredinidae; genus Tenthredo; species Tenthredo notha. The sequence goes on from OU611916.1 coordinate 6,052,374, forward strand.
GAAGAGCATCTGGAGGTCTTTGAAAGTTAGTAAGGAGGGTTTTCCCTCGCTTGGTGGCTGAAAATTAAATATCAGAGCAGCTAGGGGATTAGTTTCTGTGACGAGGCTTCTGTTTCGAATGGCGACCATCCATCCTGAGTTATCTTCTATCCTAATCTTTTCGTTCTGTCTTGCGTAAGGGTCTAGATAAAAGCTAGCGATTATTTCGTTAGACTCTAAGACATCGAAGAGTCTCACATCCTGGTGCCAGACATCGACTGTTTTTCGTTCTAAGAATTTAACGTCAAATAATTTCTCAGTCAGTTTGAACAGACTGGATAAGACTTGAGGCAGTGGAAAATACTCCTTTAATTCTTCTTCCTTAAAACTGTTTTGGAGGATTAAATTTTCGTCGGTTTATTCGAGCTGAATATTATTTTTCGTTTTTTCTTTTTCTTTTAAATACAATAAATTCACCTATATATACTACGCCTCTGTTTTCTACCCCAATAAGGTAGATCCCACAGCTGGAGATCGCTGCTGAAACCTCTGTCTGATGCAAATGATGTTAAATCCTGTAATTCTTGGAGCTGAGCTGGCCTCGCTATGAAATTGAACACAGTTACACGCTTAGGAGTCGTAAATTTTAAGCTATTGTCTAAGAAAGTAAAGATATGCCAATTTGATCTCGAAAAGACAAATTCTGATATTTGTAGATCATCTTTGGGGGATAAGCGAGGCAGAAGTAATCACCGATTTCTAGTAATGAGTCCAGAACGCTGTAAACGTTTTCTACGCTCCCAGCCATCTTTGTTTCCATACTCATATGAGCGTAAGATTTATATCCTAGATATTTGGCCTTTCTGCCCCTCGCATCTCTCAGATGTTCTAAAGTCGTGCTTGTTTCTATATGAGTATCATTAAAGGGTGCTGATCGTCGTCGATCCGCCTGCCATATACTCTGTCTTATAAACGGATCTGGACAGTATTCTGAAATTGATTGATTGTCGTTACTCGTTTAGAATCTATTTTTGACGCAATACTGTTTATTTTGGGAGGCTAAAAGATCGCTAAATCCTTTTTAACGAGTATAAGACTTTGAATGGCCAAATCTCTAGTACCTAAATATGTGTTCTTAACATGTGGTTGCAGATTAACTTTCCAAGGGCCTTTGTGCGGCTGTGAAGAATCTAGAGCAACAGTTCTCAGAAATTCTTCAGGAAAGTCTTTCATCATGTTAGGATCTGTGACCGTTTGGTTAAACTGTTTGGTAGCAATCTACAAAGAAATAATTAAACAAGAAGTAAAATAGATTCTCCTTTTCTCTCCCTCTTCAATCTCCCTTTTCCGATCTACGGACCTCAAGTTTTTGAGAAAACTCAGTCTGCCTTTGAGTAATCCTGAAAGTTGCTTCTCCAAAGCCGTCCTTATTAGACGCCGAGACTGTTACGCCGTTCAATTTTCCTTCGAGAGTAAATTTGGAGACTACTCTTCTCTGCTCTTCAGTGAGTTTGAGTTCCTCGTTATCTCTGGTATTTTTACACGCCTGATAGATAGGCTTGCTAAAGTATTTCGAAGCTCTGGCATTCTTAGCTCTGTCGTGTATATTCTGGTAGCATTTTGTTGGCATTAGACTCTGGTTACCTAAATACAGAGTCTTTGCAAGACCCCATGTTGTGTCTAATGGTATACTGATCTCTTCCAGCGGACTTAACACCTCGCTGAATACATCGAGTGTTTCCAATTCTGAAGAAGAGAGTTTCGCTTGTTTCAAAGCTTTGGAGAAAAAGGGGAGTGGCTTTTCTCATGATATTTATCAATGGGATATAGTTTCTGTGTTTTTTAATTCAAACTTTTTAACAGGAATGGAAAACTGATAAACGTTTGCATCAGATATTGAGAAAAATGAGTATTTTTGAGATAATTTTCTTGCATCTATGGACAATATAGGTAATAATCGACTCTATGGAAAGAATAAATATCGATACTATATGAAAAATGATCTAAATTAATTTCTGTTCTTAGTTTTATTACTTTCAATAGTCTCCTCAATTTTTCTGACTCCCTGTTCAAATTCGACTGTTTGTTTCCCAATGGCAGCGACGCATCTTTCAATACTAAGTCGATTGAATTCTGGAAATCCGTCTTCTTTTAGTAGGGGATTTTTTTCAGGTAAATCTTCGCCTATTTCCGGCACCCTTATTTCAACGAATAATTTCACGTTATTATTTCGTTTTTAAGAATTTTCTTATTTTTATTTTTTTCCTATTTTATATTCATTGGACTCATAGTTAACCTAATTTATTACGAAATAATGAATAAATAGAAAATGGATAAGCATTAGTTACGTGAATTATAAGCTCTTGATGGAAATACGAGAGATTAGAGATACACATAGTGATTTAGACGAACACGACATAACCTATAATATAATAAATGTAATTATTGATGTAAACTCACAGTACGATGTAACCGTTTCTTCTCGGTGTTTTGAGAAGGCTAGATCGAGTCAGGATTATTCTTTTACCACAAAATGATACTGCCATTTCGTTTATTTATATCAAAATGCGGTATTAGTTTATATTTATTCTAGTACACTGCAACAACATCTTAGTTATAACTGTTTTTTAGGTTAGGATATGTATTAATGTAAGGAATAGGATGTGTTCGTTTGAATGAAGCAGCTAACGTCATCTATAAGACGCCGCATCAACTCATATGTTATGTGATCTGAGGTCAGAGGCGGGAGAGATACTCGAATTTAAAAATGGGTGTAAATTTATTTCATCAATAATGTGATACATACGAAATCCTTAAATCAATATTATAATAAGAATGCTTAGATGTAGAGCTAATGCTTCAATTATGAGAAGGAGCCCAAGCATATTGATTATTGACTATACTTATACGTTGTTATTATCATATTCAATAATAATGGGAGCTATTATACTATTTTACTGATTTATTATGTCTTTCATTTCATTCTTCTATTAATTTTGACTCGTTTTTTTTTATTTTTATTATCTTGCTTTACATTATTTCAATACCTGAGGCTCGCTTTCTCAGATTACATTTTGATTTCGTATGATAATACAGTCTTATGGTCTCGTATAATAATAATAATAATAATACGTATATAAATTGACCTAAAAGATCGATCGATCTTTGAATATAAAAATATAATAAAATGATTATTAAAATTAAAATTCCATTAGGTATACACATTTCGAAATATATCTCTAGATGATAGAGATTTTCTATAATAAAACGAACAAACGCGTGTGATTTTTTGTAACGGAAATTTTCTGTTCGTATTTCATTGTTGTCAATTTTATTAGAATAAAATTACTCATTAAGGAATTTTTTTATAGCATTCAATGATTAAAAAATGCGTCTAAAAATTTTCCATAGGATATAAATATTGCATTTATAGTTCTTAGGTGTGTTTGTTCGGATTCCTATGTAAGTTTGAATACAAGGACCTCATTGCACATTTCGAAATTCATCTCTGCATATAATAGAGATTTTGTATAATAAAGCGTACAAAGTTATGCGATTTCCTATAGTGGAAAAATGAAAAAATAAAAAACACAAACTTATTGCTATAATTGTTATTCGCATTAGATTGCTGTGAATCTTATTAAAAAATATAATTAATTCTAAAGTATTATAAGAGCATGCAATGATTAATTACGTGTTTAAAAAAAAATGATTAAAACAAAATCAATTATAATGGAATGTAAGAAAATTATGCGATGATTAAAAAATCGTCGAAATTTTTTTTATAGGAATATATTTGTTCAAATTCCTATAAGTCTGTAAATGCGAATAAGATTCAGCAGAATTAAAATAATCCATAAGACACGATAAAATATGATATTGAATTCATGTGACATATTTCTTGTTCAGTTTCAGTGCTGGTCGAGCTAAGAGAAAAAACAGGATGTTCACGATTGTTGTAAATGCTAAGTAGACGAACATTCGGAAAGATCTTTTTGAACACAGCAATTCTAGCCAATTTTTCTGCCCTAGTAGCTTTTCGATTTGCTGGAACAAATAGTATAGCAACTGCTGAACCTCTCAGATGAATATCTTTTTTAAATGCCAATAATTTCTCCTCGATATCAGAATCTATTAGATTGCAATCCAGGATTAAAGCCCAGCTTCTAACAGATGGTCCTGATACGCTTATACCAACCCAAGGTATTGGATGATCTGGATCACCGCCTTTTGTCTTAAGTGATGCTACGCGTGTACCCCATAATCCGAATTTTTTAACCTTGCGTCTTTTTTTCATATTATATAAAATTTCGGAATGATATTTCGAAACGTATGCCTCAGAGTCTTTGTCGTATTCGAAACCCGGTCCATGAAACATAAATATGCAGGTATTCTGATCTCCATCCGGAAATAATTGCTCTGCAATCCCATGAGCGTATTCTTTGTTTTGAAAATATTTTCTCATGTCTAATGCATCGACAAAAATAATTTCCACATTAACCATATGAGCCATAGGTAAAAGAAGGCTAGCTGTTAAATGGTTTGTACCAATTGCTTCGGTCTCATTAACGCATACTGATAATATTTCAAGAACGATAACAGCCAATGGATATGAAAATTGATCCAAAAAATGCCATTCGATGTGAGACCACGGGTCTCTGTATCCCACTAAGCTATCATCAGCGAAAAATACACCAAGTGTTGGTCTTGATCGTATAAAATTCGAAACATGAGTTCTATTTTCATGATATCTGATTCGACTTACTTCATCTTCGTCATCTGTTGAATAGTCAAATCGATCTTCACAAGCGTATGCATGTTGAAGAATCGCAGCTTCGGGTCCTCTTTTTGATATTTCACGTTCTGCTGTATCTCGCCAAGTTTTTGAAACTTTTGCTGCATTAGATAAATCCCTGGCATTTAGATAACTAAACACTTGGTCTAAAACATCGTAAAGAATAACTTCAGATATATTTTCCTCATGTTGATTCGCATTCCCAGCAGCATTTGGTTCCATCATTGTTATTTTTTTTAAAAAAAGTTCACTTTTTACGAGTTAAAAACGTTTTTATCAACTTTTTTGGCAAAATTTTGCTATTGCAATGGACAGATGACGTCACAGCGAACTTTGCAGACATATGTAACATATGCATATAACACAGGAAAGGCTCGTTCCTTCACAGAATCGTGCTAACACATATTTTTAGTCACTGATATCAGTTCTTTACATGATTTAAGTTACACAATTCTCAGTCAATCCTTATACATAATTTAATTATCGAGCTACAATTTCCGAGCCAGATATACGTCCATCATCGATTCACACCATGATCTACAAACGGCGTTAATAGACACGGGATTATTCTTGCTAATTTGCTTGATCATCCTTGGGCTTAGATAAAATGTAAACAAGCATTATTCTATCCTGCTTACGTTAGTTTCGTTGTTCAACCGTTGAAATTGAAGCAGGCAATAATAAGCATGACTTATCGAAATTTCATTAGAATAACAATATGATGACTTAATTCTTATTGTCATGTTTACATCATTTCTATATTTGTATGGTATTTGTAATTATATTTCTTCAAAGTTCAATAAGTTTAAATAAAATCGATCTTAGGAGGGACGAGGGTATCCATAAGACAAGATCAAATACGAGACGGCATCGATATGGTGTATTTTTTGGTCAGTATTAGTACAGTTCGAATTAAAAGAAAACACAGGATGCTCTTGATCGTTAAAAACTGTCAGTAGACGTAGAGTTGGGAAAATTTTCTTGAACATTGTTATTCTGGCCAATTTTTCAGGCCTAGTTATTCTCCGATTTGATGGAACAAGCATCAAAGCCACTGCTTCAGATCTTAGATGAACATCTTTTTTCAAAATCAATAATTTCTTTTCGATATCAGATTTCGATAAATTGCAATCAAGCACAATAGCCCAGCTTCTTAATGACGGTCCTGATATGCTCACACCCATCCATGGGACTGCATCGTCTCCATGACTTCCAGTCATTGTCATTGACGCCACACCACCACCCCATAAAGTATAATTTCCACGTTCGCGTCTTTTCTTAAGACTTGATAAGACGTCAGAGTGAAATTTCGATACGAATATCTCAGACTCGATGTCGTAGTCGTAAACACATTCGGTAAACATTATTATACACGTATGCTCATTTTCTGTTGTAAATAATTCCTCGACAATACCATGCGCGTAGTTATCCTTTTCATGATTGTTTTCTATTTCGTAAAGATATGGCCAGACAATTTTAATTTTCACCATTTCAGTTAACGGTAAAAATAAACCAGCTGTTAAATTATTTATACCAATAGCCTCGGTTTCATCTACGCTAACTCCTAATGTTTCGATAACAACTAACGATGATTCGTATAAAAATTCGCCTGAAAAACGCCCCTGAATTTGATACCATGGTTCTTTGCATACCCTCGAAGTATCAGTGGTGAAAAAAATACTCATTTCTGGTTTTGATCGTATAAAGTTAGAAATATGGGTGGTTTTTTCGTGGTACAATATTTTTCTCATCTCATCTTCGTCTTTTGTAACATAATCGAATACTTCTTCACAATCATATGCATATTTAAGTATCACACTTTCGGGACCTCGTCTTAAACGTTCACGTCGTACTGTAGCTCGCCAAGATTTTGAAACTTTTGCTGCATTAGACAAATCCTTGGCATTCAAATGACCGAAAACCTGGTCCAAGACATCGTATAGAACAGCTTCAGACTTTTCATTAGTCGATATTGCGATATCTTTCGTACTAATTTTATTCGCAAATATATTGGATTTCCTGCGATACGTTACTTTTGATTTTTCAAATTCTTTAGCACTCATTCTATATCTCTTATCAATCATGTCTGATAGGTCAATGTCTCCGATGAGAAAATGTTCGCTCATTTTCTTTATTCTCCTCCAGAAATCCATCATTTATTTCTGTATGTATAATATTCGTTTTATTTATAACAATAATTAGATGATCACGTCACGATGGATCTTAAACACAGGCTTCAGTGATGCACACTTTATTTCCACACATAATTCAAGTCACTGATTTTTAGTCCTACAATTATTTCGAAGCACCCATTTTAATTTCAGGACTACAAATAATTTAACTTACCCCTGAGGTAGAAATATCAGAGCTAGTTACTCAGCCACATCACTGTATGTTATGTTCGAATCGGTAAGGGTGCAAGTGTTACTCTTTTTCCCTCCTACAATTGGCTAGAAAAATACAGTTATTTCGCAAAGTATTTTTCCGTTAATTACGGATAGCCAGTAATGAATACCGTTATAATGACTTCGAACCAAGCGCAGGATTAAAGTTATAGATTAGTTTCGCTTAGGACCTGGATTGGAGAAAGACATAATGACTTATTCCGAAATTTGTATGAGTCAAATGATGTGCCTGAGCAAACTTGCTTATGGGTGTATTTGACATTCTTATTTTTGGGACGATATTGAATCGAGAAGCTCGAAAAATATAGACGAATATTCGGAAACAGATAAAGAAGTAGCAAATCAAAGTCTAGTAATTGTCTCATGAGATAAATACGACGTTTACATGTTACTATTCAAATCATTGAATTCGATCACTTGAATGAAATATAGGAGGGTGTCAAAATTGCATCGTAATCAATGTAGATTCATTGTGCAGCTTTCTAAATTTTGATAACTTCAAATCATGAGAGAAATTGATTTCAAGTCTGTTCAATTTACTTCAATCTATTTTTGGTTTGCTAAAGTTTAAATTATGCGAAAACTAGGATCGAAAATAAAAAAAAAAATCGAAAAATGGATCGATAAAAAAAAAAGCGAAAATTCCGTATCTAGATAATTGGATGAGGAACAAGAAACGTCGTTAAAAGTTCACTCTAGGGACAACGGTGCAGGAGCTATGGTTTGCTAAAGCTTAAATTCACCGAAAACTAGAATCGAAAAAATTAAAATCAAAAAATGGATCGAAAAAAAAATGCGAAAAATGCGTTGCTAGATAATTGAATAAGGAACAAGAAACGTCCTTAAAAGTTCACTCTAGGGACAACGGTGCAGGAGCTATGGTGTGCTAAAGCTGAAATTCACCGAAAACTAGAATCGAAAAAATCAAAATCAAAAAATGGATCGAAAAAAAAATGCGAAAAATGCGTGGCTAGATAATTGAATAAGGAACAAGAAACGTCCTGAAAAGTTCACTCTAGGGACAACGGTGCAGGAGCTATGGTGTGCTAAAGCTGAAATTCACCGAAAACTAGAATCGAAAGAATCAAAATCAAAAAATGGATCGAAAAAAAAAATGCGAAAAATGCGTGGCTAGATAATTGAATAAGGAACAAGAAACGTCCTTAGAAGTTCACTCTAGGGACAACGGTGCAGGAGCTATGGTGTGCTAAAGCTGAAATTCACCGAAAACTAGAATCGAAAAAATCAAAATCAAAAAATGGATCGAAAAAAAAAATGCGAAAAATGCGTGGCTAGATAATTGAATGAGGAACAAGAAACGTCGTTAAAAGTTCACTCTAGGGACAACGGTGAAGGAGCTACGGTTTGCTAAAGCTCAAATCGCGAATGGGGTGCGAGTTTGGCAGCCTGACTAGCCCCCGGCCTGGCGCGGTATCTAAAACGGGAACATCCAGCAGGGTCCCTAACAGGCTGCCACAGCTTAGCCTAACCTGGGCCTCATTTGCACTATGGCACACCTTATTAGGACCCTGCCAGCACCACAGCACAATTTCTACACGGGGTACTTTCAAGCTCCTGGTGCAGGAAAAGTACCCGAAATACATTTCCACTGATTCAATACTGCCATTTGTAAATCTTTTTTTACAGTTTAGCTAAAAAATTGGAGGATCCCTATATTTGCGAAATATCATAAGATATTTCCAAACAAAAATTCATTACAAAACTGTATGCCACATGTAGAATGGATCGGAAATTAGCCCTAGTTCGAAGATACGTTTATGTTTTGTTATTCAGATACTTGCAGTTCTGAAATTTAGCATTAATCTAACGAGGATCTAAAGTTGTAAAATCTATTGTAAATTGAAAATTAATCGTCGTGAAATAATATCAATAATGATTTCGAATAAAGCACAAGAGTCCAGTTACACGGCTGTTTTACCCAAGACTTCAATTTTCAAAAAATTTCTCCCCAAATTGGCGAAAGGCACGATGTATTGTCTCAACATTTGCATGGAAAAAATGCTGTAATTAGACCGAGCGAAAAATATTTAGCTATTTTTACGTCTTTCTTTTCATCCAATTTCATTAGGTTATTTTTTTATCATTCGCTGCATGACGATTGCCTCCTTTTCCCTCAATATACAAGTTCAGTTTTTTTTCCTCTCATGCAGACGCTGCCAAAGTGAAGTTTTCGGAATGTTAATAAACCAAAAAGCTCGACGAACTGAAGTACCGGAACAAAGTTCAACAAATCGCAAGATAATATGCGATTGGCCTAAGTGGAGGCAAGTCGATTTTATTTGCCTGTTCTATGCTCAGTTCCGGTTTCCTTCAAATCGTCAGTCGAGTCTCATGTAAAATTATTGTCAAACTAGACATTGAGATCATTCAAAGTGTTTTATTAACCCAACTGGATACTCGAATCATTAATAAATCGAGAATGAAAAATGACATAAATGAGATTTTGTTGCAGCAGCAAAGACAGCATTTATGACCGGAAGTGTGCAATGGGTGCAGATTTTTCAGCTTCTCTAGCTCACAACGATTGTGTACACAACAGCAGAAGACAGTATGAGTAATCGGAATTTGAAACAGATTTACAGAATATATAGAAACTGAAAATACAATTTGAAATATTTTATCCATAGATTCAAAAATCACGGAGTTGATGTCCAGAGGAAGTAAGCATAATATAATTAATGAATTAAATGTGCCTAGACATGGGAGATACGTATAATTGATATCTTTTATTTCTTGTACAGCTGCATGACAAATTGTGATGAAAGTTATCCGTCTAACATCTGCAGAACCTCGAGATCAAATGTTAAAGATGTCTACTGTTTCACTTACTGTCTTTATATACTTTTGACTATTAGTCTTTACCTCATAACGAAGTTTTACCTCAAATTAAAATCCTATTAATTTTTTTCTTATGCGAACGAATGGTAAGTATTTTTTATTAATACTTCAGAGATGAGGCTGATGATTCTAATGATAATAATTAGTATAGTTTGAAATGCGATTAGAGTTGCTAAATCCAAATTTGATAACAGAATTACAAAATTCTTAATGGCAGATCGAATAATGAAAGATGAATAGCTGAATGAACGAATACTCGTTATAATGACTTCGAATGATTTTGTACTGTTGATTATGTAACGAAAAATATGTAGTTCTCGATGCATAGATTTTGTTTGAATGTCTTGCGGCTGGTTACAATTTTCCTAAACTCTGATATCGATGGATTACGTACAAAATATAGAGATTTGCGTCTGACATCTAGGTCGCAAATAATTTTCATTTGGTATGTGTTTGCAAAAATAATTGTCTAAACAAAAGAGTATAAAAGTTTTTTAACCAGTTCCCAAATAGAATGAAGAATATTGTACGAGTGAAACATAAGTGACGCTCGAGTTAATTTTAGAATTCAGGCTCTGCCTCAGATATACCGACTCCTTTTGCAGTGATGCTTTCGGTTCAAGGTATAACGAATGCCAATACTTTAAAGACTAATCACAATATCGCATATCTTGATTAAACTATATCGTCAAAATTAATTCGCAAAAGATTTTCCTACGTTGTAATCAGCGAGTGATTTGAAAAACTCCATGTGTTAGCGTCACACAAAACGTTTAACGAACCCTCCAAGATGATTAGCCGCCTGCACCGTTTAATACCCCATAAAATATCGAATTGTTGCTATTTTTTTTTTTTTTTTTCCCCAGGGTATGTAGGGGTTGTAATAAAAATGGGCGAATTAATTGAAGGGAATTATTATTATTATTATTTCATATATTCAATCTGGATAAAATTGTACCCGGAATTACCCTGTAGATACGTACGTAGCACAGCTCAAATGTCGGGCAGGTTTATTCCTGGCCCCACGTGCTTGGAATATCTGGTCATAGATAATCGTAAGTTCCGAGTGTGAACTAGGAATGCATGAATCAACATCAAAGAAGAGCGAGGGATGCTCTTATCCATATTTATTTTATCCGTTAAACAATTTCTACAATTTTATTCAATATTTAGTATTTAAGTATCCCGAATTTCGTAAGGATCAGATGATATTTATAATCCAGTTGAAGGAAATGATTGATTCAAATGTCACAAAATTCCGACGTCCCAGAATCTGTCTGACGGCAAAGACTGATAAAATCTCAAAACGACTTCTAACAACGTCTTGAAAAATGATTTGCCAAAAAAAAAAAAATAGTAATATTTAGTGACTTAGATGTGAGATATTTAGCGATTATTATTATCATTGAAAAATGAAACTGATAAGATCTTGAAAAAAAAAGCTGTCAAACTTTCGAACGCTACCACGCGTGAGGTAACAAGTAGCTGAAGCTGAAGGCGTCTGGTAGCCGAAGAAGGCGCGGAAGCATGGCTGATGGCGTCTGGCGTTGTGGGTAAGTTTGGGGCTTTGAAAATTTAGAGCGAATATGTTATTTAGGTCGGTTACAGGGATCAGCATCAGCACACCCTTGACTTATATATATATATATATATTTTTTCTTGTTTTAAAGTGAAAGGCGAACTCCCCCCGGGTTTTAAAAATCAGTATAGTATATTAGCAATGAGCCGAGGGGTAAAAGTCTCGAGGCTTTGGTTAGCACCAGTTAGCCTGGCGAACTGTTTTAGTTTCGAACGTTCTGTAAGGACGCTATTTTCGTTCTCCTCGCACTAAATATGGTCAGATAGAGGTTGGCGTTGTAGCCGGGCAGAACAACCCGACAACTCGAAACCATCGTGGTGGGGGAATGACCGAAAGTTACTTAGAGAAGTCCACATCTATGAGTCCGACAGTTGGTTCGTTGTGACCATCTCGTACCATCCTCTAAGAAAAATCAACATTAACAATGGTAAGTAGGAACCAAACACGATCATACACAGAAAACAAAAAAAAAAAAACAAAAAAAAAATAAAAATGAAGGTCTAATTCATTAATTTACCTAAAAACGCGACAACAAAAAACAGAGGAAACAAGAAGAAATTAATTAATTAATCGGAAGTGCAAGCCATGATATTATGGTGATAAGCGAAGTGCAGAGATCGAAGGATATTAACGGGTTATTACGAAAAGGGGATGAGAGATGATGAAGTGATTAAATACATGAAATTATAACGAGACAGTGTGAAGAGCTGTCCGGATTAATATATCAACGAATTATAATTTGATAAGGAAAAAGTGTGAATTTAAGCCATCAATTGGACGATGAGCTATAACTACTATTGAACACCAACATCATGGATAATTGGATTACTTATAGTGTGTTTTACACAGTGTTTTTTTTTTTATTTTCGATACTAATTACAAAGTGAAAAAATTTATATCATTGTGTCCGTGAGACATATATATATTTTTTTTTTAGTTACAAACTGGGTGGAGAAGTCCTGTGATTATATTTTTTGCAATATTTGAAAAAGAAATGAAGATTTTTTTACGAATCGTTATTATGGATGAGAGGATCGCTTTTGAACATGTCATACTTTTTTCGTATCTTTGGATAAAACATGGTAATAGGGGAGGTTGAATAATGATCATTGAAAAAATTACAATGATGAAGAAATTTGGTACCAAATGACCAAATGCTTATATTAACGTTTCTCATCACTTCATTAAATCATCTAAGATGCGGATAAGAAGCTTTTCCAAAAAAGTAAAAAAAAAATGGATGAAACGTAAGAAGGAAAAATCAACCTGCTTGACTATTGACTGATTCAAAGATGACGAAAAAAAGATCGTGAATATTAAAGTCATATTGAAATTCATAGCATGAATTCATGATAACAATTGTCAAAGAATGGATAAAAATCCGATTCACAAAACTAATGACAAGAAACAAAAAAACAAAAATGTAAAATCTAGAGTTACGTAATGGGATTGTAACCCGAGAGGAAGTCTGGGTCCAGGGCATAATCCGCCCCCCGGTCTATATACGTCTTGGTTCGCGACGCGGTGTCGCGACTCGAGCTACTCGAGTAATCAATTTATTATTAGACTCAGCCTGAGAAGTTAAGACGCCTTGAAAATTTACACGCTTCAAATCCGGCTACGCCTAGCAGCTAAATCGAAATCTTGGCAGATATGTTACGTAGTCACGAGTCGTTTGAATCAAATTTAAGATATTCATTATAAATATATAATTATCACATCATGTTACAGCATCGTTATTACTCTGCACACACCAATTCGAATCATGTATTAAAATATATTTATGCAAGACAGCTGGCTGCAATTATTCAAGCATATTATATTGCAATATGACTGTGAATTTCAGGAAGCAAATTTAAAAAGTTTCTGACATGGTAATTAATGAATACGCAAACAGAATTGAATCTAGTTTTTTATTCTCATAACTTTATTGTCTCTAAGACTTCGATCTCTGGTTCCTGATTCTTCCAGGTTCCTAGATGTTCTCTGGTCACTCGCTAATTGTTTAATTAGCCCAATTTTCGACCCGGGAATTGAGGAATTATTTGCAGGATATTTTTTTGAAATAATATTCTATTTTTCAGGCGGATAAGGAGAAGAAGAAGAAGCCCAAGAAGAAGGAGGAGGCGCCACCACCGGCTCCAGAACCAGCGCCAGAACCAGCACCTGAACCAGAACGCGCAAAGACACCCTCACAGCCGACCAGCGCGAGGGCGAGCAGCCGTGGAAGCCGTAAGGCAGCCAAGCGCTCTGGCTCCAGCGTTTTCTCCATGTTCTCCCAGAAGCAAGTCGCCGAGTTCAAGGAGGTTCGGAAATTTTTATAGCATCGAAAAAGACCAAAAAGAACAAAAAAAAATGGGGATAATTTGATTTTTTTGATAAAAAAGAAAAGAAAAAAATTCCTATGCACGATTTTACCCCTGAACATAAATTATCGATGATGCAGAATATATTCGAAAGAACGAAGAAATAGAATTGTTAAAATCGTGGAATCGTTTTCCCTAAAAAATTCTTCCTAATTCAGTTTGTTTCGATCGGCAGGCTTTCCAGCTAATGGACCATGACAAGGACGGAATTATTGGTAAGTCCGATCTTGCCGCGACCATGGATTCTCTTGGTAAACTTGCCACCGAAAAGGAACTCGATGAGATGCTTGGTGAGGCACCAGGACCCATCAACTTCACCCAACTTCTGAACCTTTTTGCCGCCCGCATGTCCGGAGGTGAATATCTGTAAAATTTGAAAAATCAAAATTTTTCAAAGCGTGGAAATAAGAAAAAGAAAAAAAATTGGAGTCCGATGATTCCAATCACTGTATAAAAAATTTCTAAATTGTTTTTTACATCCCTTATTTGTTATTCTGCACGATAGGTTCCGACGACGACGATGTTGTCATCAATGCCTTCAACACCTACGATCAGAACGGTCAGATCGATGGCGAGAGGTAATTTAATTATATTTATTTATTTATACATTTTCGAAATCGTTTTATTCTTTTCTTTAAATTTCTAATTTTTTTATTTTCTGATTTCTAATATTTAATTTTTAATTTTTAAGGCGTAATCATACTATATACTTTTTTTTTAACAAAATGCATTAATATTCTAATTTAATTATAGTGCTATGATGTTCTAATCGTACGGTCTAAGTCTGACATATGTATAAATAATGCTGACACTAAGATCTGATGCACTTTGACGTATCTTTCACCTGCATTCAAATCTTAAATTCACAAATCAAAAACAAACAAACAAACAAAAAAAACCTGACTAAATTATTGCATGTTCAAAAATACTACGTGTCTGGTACTATACCTTCATATATGTATATAAATATAATAACATCTCATTGGTGCACAACAATCTGGCTAATCCTTAAAAGCAAAAACTTTATTGTTTTCTAATTTATTTTTATTTTTTAATCTGGTTTAATGAAATTTGTTTTACAAAAATATTGTGTGAGGTGGTGGCAGTAAAGCATGAAAACAAACAAACGAAACAAACAAACAGAAAAAAATTAATAATCTAATTACACTACAATAATTGGTGGATATGAGAATAACAAGGAAATAAGTAATTGCATAAAACATGCAACAAAAGTTGACAATGAATTTAATAAAATGCAGATATTTACCGAAACGGGAAATCAACGCTTTCATAATTTTGATATTATAATCATTCATTCTAATGAATTGCGTTCTTTTTTTTTTTTTCGATAATTTTTTTCTAGACTGAGGCACGCTCTTTTGACCTGGGGAGACAAATTCACCCCCAAAGAGGTTGACGATGCGTACGACCAGATGTACATCGACGACAAAGGTTTCATCGACACAGCTGCCCTGATTGCCATGTTGACCGGTACTGGCGAAGAGGAGGATGAATAAATGAATAAGAAAACAGAAAACAGAAAACAGAAAAATAAAATAAAATAAATCAACAAACAGTCATTAACATCGTATCGATTAATTTGTGGACCAATTAAATTTCCTTTTATGGTCATTTAAACGGCGAGATGAATTGATCCGATCGAATCGAATCGAAGAGAATTATTATTATGTTATCGAATAAAGACTCTCTCAGTCGTCGTAAATATACGTATAAAATACATATATGAATATATGATTAAGAACAAAATTTGAAATAAATGAAATTTTAACAAAAAAAAAAAAAAAAAACAACAACAACAAAACAGAAAAACTGAGAACGAAGAATAAGAAAGACACTATTAATTATTTGAGGTAAAAAAAAAAAAAAATCTTCAGCAGCGTTTGAACGAGGAATTATAATGGCGATATAATAAGTAACAAAATAATTAAATGATCAGTTATTAACGCGCGCAATTAAAAGTCCAAATACTTATGTACTTACTACTACTACTACTACTTCTACTACTACTACTATTATATTGTTATATATAATACATTAATTATTTAAATACATTCACACATCGTGCTCCGTTATAGTATATTATATATCTATATATCTATCTATATATAGTATATTCAATGATATTCATACCACATTTACTACATTCTGCGTATATTATATCATATTATATTATATTATATTCCGCGTTTAGAAAATCTCGCGATTCATATCATTTTTTTTTTTTTTTTTTTAATTCCTATTTTTCTCCGTTTTGCCTTTTTTTTTCTGTATCCCCACGAATAAGAGGAGCTACTGCGTTTTTGGAATCTATTAAATCGAGAAGGGGGAATTTCGGAAATTTTACGCACTTATAATTAATTGATCTGATTAACGTCCGTGAAAATTATTTCATCTTGAGATTATCTAATGATTCCTTATAGACCCGTCATACCCCCACCCATCACATACACACTCACGTTATCGTTCATCTAATAAAAAAAAAAAAAAAAAAAAGGAACCTATATTTTAAAGCCCAGGAAAATTTATCATTGATATTCCCATGATCGTTAGATCTCGTTAATTAAATTAAAGAAAAAGCAAAAATTGCGCAGCTCTCACACGACAGATACGATTCTATTCAAGATTTAAGCAGCGTCGATTTTTAGGGCCTATTCAGTTTTACTGAATGTTCGTATGAAGGGATGAGTATGATTCTACAAAAAGAAAAAAAATAGTGTCTTTAATTTTAGGCTCAGACAAAAATTTCTGTATCCTTCCATACATCCTATTTTAAGTTCTTTAATTTATGGGATGCTGTTACCGGCGAAGAAGAGGATCTCGTAAGATAAATTAAGATCGGTAAGATTGGAGGTATATTAATATGTAAGTCCTTGAGAAAGTCAAAAATATCAGATTTTGGCTCGGTCGTTTGAGTCTGGGGAACAAAAATTTGGTCACGATATATCATTTGAATTACGCAACGTTTTTTCACTCGAAAAAAGCATAAGTTACATATATATACGTTTCCGGTATGAACGTTATGAAATATAGTATGCGGAAAAAATAACGTTGGCTAAGTCTATTTCGAAAATAAATCATCTCGTATAATATACCGAGCGTTCTTCTACAAACAGAACGACCCCCACCCTGCGGCAACATCAACACAGTCAGGTATTACACGTTGGTGTTGCCGCAGGGAGGGGAGTCGTTTAGTTTTGAAAAGAACGCTCGGTATATCTGCATAACCGTTTATCCTAGGATGATGAGAATTCTTTATAGTTCAAACGTTAAACGTTTTCGCAGGGTGTAAAAGCTTCTTTTTTTTTTTTTTTTGGCAACCGAAATGACGCAGTCAACCTCGATATTAAGCTTCTCATCCGCCTTAGTAATCAGCTTTGACTAGGCACATACCTACACTTATGAATTCCTGGCACCGTACATAGCTTTGAGAAAACGCCTCTTAATTTTAAACTTGGAACGATATCAAAATTTAAAATACATTTTGATGAAAGATAAACAAATTACAATATATCGCTTTATGATATCATCTGGGTGATGGAAAATCAAATTATGGTACATCTATATCCTCGAGGACTATTACCTTCATTAATTTTTATATTTCTTCACTCAAAAAACGATAATTAAATTCAAAATGAATGAATGCATCAAGGAGTTAGGGGGAAAAGTGCATAAGCAACGATATTTGAGATTTACAAATTTTTTTTAAACCGTACTGATCGCAAAATATCAAATTTTGTTATGCTACTTTCATCCCTTGTGCTCAAACACTTCGAATTATTCTACCAGGGATACAGAAGACCGATCTAACGGTATAAATGTAATACATGATAGTCTAGTCTTCTCAGTTAATTCGTTGTTTTCAAAAATTGACTTTATGAATTCGTTTTGATTTATGCTAGAATGAATTCCAGTAGGATTTAACGATTTGGAAAATTAGAGGATAAGGAAAAAACGTGATAAGCAACGGTAGGGACACAAGGAGGATAAGCAACGAGCATGTTGGTAACAAATGGATTAAAATGTAACAATTATATGTGAGAGCAGCTGAATATAGATGATGTCGTTTTTTGGCTTACCGATATTCCAGATCATCTGCTCCTCGTCGCAGTTGCCAAAGAAATGAAACGTTTAGTAGTCGACGGATGACTTCCCAGCGGAAGAGAAGCAACGAAATTATAACATATTAACATTTTGGGAACAGGTGGAAACAGGAAACGTAAAATGTACTTGCCAAGTTATGCGAATTATAACGGTGGGCGAAACCGTCAAACAAGTTCCAGGCTGGAGCAGGGTCGCAGCTAATGAAATTTGTCCGATATAATATCTCGATATTGATTGAGTTATGAGTTTGAAGACTGACGATCGTTCTTATAAAAAAATACCCCACTAATAATGGTTCTTTACTTAAACGAGTTTGAGGAATCAGAAATAGTAAATTTCTCAAATTTCCCATAGTCCGAAATTTTCTTTTACAAAAACCGCCCCTGTTGATATATTTTCATCTTCTATCTACAAATCTTACTGGAGATGATGTTCATTTCATACTCAAAAGTGGGGGTAGGTACTTTGGATTCTATAAAACGACTGAAATTAATATCGTTGACGGCAGTTCCTATTTTCCTAGGACCATAACTATTCTGATCAAGTATTACTCTTCATTCACACATTTCTATATAAGGCTTCGAGAATTATTCCTGACCATTAACTGAACAGTGATACACTATGTCCGAGTCTACAGTCAACGTTGAACAACTTAATGAGATTTCGAATAAGGATAAGGACGAAAAAAAGGTGGTAAGTATCTATGCATCATAAAATTACCAAAATAAAAGCACTCATATTTTTGTGCATGATGCTACTGATGAACAAACCCACGGTGATAATAAAGTCGATTTTTCCACAATCCCGAATATTATTCTTCATTCCTAAGTCTAAACACTTAATTTTTTTATTTTTTCTTTTACTGGCGATTAGAAGAAGAAGAAATCCGTCAAATCTGCGGATGGGAAATCTAAGAGTTCAAGTAGGAAATCTTCTGCCGTTACTACAGCGGAAAATTGTGAATCAACTACCGTCGAAAATGAAGATCGAGAAGATATTGTTAGGGAAAATTTGCCTCAGATTAATGGCTCCTCTAATCAAAACCAAAGTGCTTTAGACATTCCGAGCAATGAAGCATCGGAACAGAAATCGAACACTGAAATTGAAGGTTTAGCACCAGAAATCGAGTCAGAGAAGTCAGATGAAAAAGGTGTGATTATGCTTCGTGAGATGGACTTCCGGATGTTGGCCGAGTTGAAAGAGGTCAAATATATATAGAGCAGGCTTTCCTTTTTTGCACACTTTGTTCTATTCTCAAACTTATTATTAATTTTTGATACAATTTCAGGCTTTTCATCTCTTCGATATAAACCGAGACGGATACATCGACAAAGAAGATTTAAGATTCACGTTTACTTCAATGGGAAAACCGGATGTATCTGAAGAAGCGATTGAACAAATGTTATCAGAAATGTCGAGCGATGGGGTGGACTTTGACTCATTTGTAAAACTTTTTGGGTTTGTTGACTATTGTCCAGTATTTGATGCAATTAGAATTTATTATAATTTCAATATCAACTAATTAAAATGTATTAAATTTGTGTAGATACAAAGCCATAGAACTAGACCCTGAAGAAGAGTTGTTAGCAGCATTATCGAAGTGGGATTACCAAGGAAACGGAATGATATCTGAAGAAATGTAAGCTAACTTTTCTACTTGAAGAGAAGGTATTGGTTAGAATTTAGATTCTAATGGTTGAAAGAGACTGACCATACAACCATACCTAAATTCTAACCAGTATTAAAAAATCTCTTGCAATTTCCCAACAGCCGACAGTTGTTCTAATAATTTTCGTTTTGATTTTTACAGATTGAAACGTGACCTGCAAGGTTCAGGTGATAAATTTTCTGAAAAAGAAGCAGAACGTGCTCTAGAGGAAGCACCACTTTATAAAAAGGACGGAACAACGATGATCGACTACGTTAAATTCTGTCACAACATTTGCGGTCTTCGTAACATTGAAAAAACTCGACAAATCGAGAAAGAAGCAGACGCTTATGAAAAAGAGTTACGATCGTTTCTCAAGTAGAAATAACATTGTAAGATCATTCAATGATATAACTTTAACACAACGTTAAAACTTTTCTTTTTTTTTCTTGTTGTTAATTTTGATGGGAATAAAAATAAAGGTTTAAACATTGATTCTCCATTTATTGATCAACATCTTAAAACATTTGCTATAACATCAATGTATACATTACATGTGTAGATCATAAGTACTTGGTAAATGGTATTAAGTACGTCATATAAGTTTGACGTCATTTAAAACAACATTTTTTTTTCAACCTATATGCCTGAATCTTTGATACTTATGCATTCTATAAAATTATTTATATACGTTGCCAGTTTGTTATTGTCTTTATTTATAATCATAATTCGAGTACTCGTAGCACCAAATTTCTCTGCAATATTCTTTGTTCATTTTTTTGTTCGTTGAAGTCGTTACTCGCCCTTTCTTGGTCGATATCCAAAAATCGAGGATCCAACTCTGACATTTGTACTCCCGAGTTCAATCTGAAAGATTTTTTAATATAGCGATCTAAATTTTCTCTCCGACTAACAGCTGGTTCAACCTGCATTGATTGATCTCAGGTTGAATCATCGAGAACAAACTTACGGCATGTTCAAAGTCGGTAGACATCCCCATGGAAAGTTCAACAGTATTTGGATCAATGTTTAGATCCTTGCAGATATTTCCTCGACATTCTTTTAGACTAATGAAATCTGGATTTGGTCCATTGCTAGGATCATATCCGTACATTCCGATGGTCATTATACCAGTGAATTCCAAATTTTTACAATTTTCAATCACGTGTTTGACAAGGTCAGAGGCTTCCTTTGGTTCGCAGCCATTTTTTTCTGAGATAAAAAAAGCGAAGAATGAAAATTAAGAATTCTCTATTCTAAGTTCTTTCTTTATCAGCTCACCTTCTTCTCCACTGGTATTAATCTGGACCATAATTTTCAGCTGAGATTCATCAGTATTCCTAATCTTAGGCCAAGCATTGTCAAGGCCGGTAGCCAACTTTTTGGAATGTACAGTTTCAATGAGATAAAGGTTTGGTACTCCAAGTACTTTGTTAATTTTGTTACTCTGCAATCGTCCGATAAAATGCCAACGTATATCCTTACATTTTGACAAAATATCTGGGTGATGACCTTTCTCTAATAATTCACCAACGTAATTCTCGCCAAAATGTCTTTGTCCAGCTTCGTAGGCCTCGATTAATAACGAGGAAGGATGAGTCTTGCTTACGGCTACTAGCCTTGGTTCAAAATGCGATAATTCCTAACGGAAAAGAAATCTCATTATTCAAACTAGTTTTTCAAATACTCAATAAATATTTCCTCAAGAAAGTGGGCACAGTCCTTTTACTCACAAATTCAAAATTGTACTACAATAAAATATGCATGCAATGAAACGCGATTTTACATTCGAACCGAAGTACTCGTTGGGAAGTTATTAGACTTATGTAAAGTACTTATGGCTGTCCCACTTTCTTTATTGAGACACTATGATACCAAAGAAAATATCTAATTCTAAAAAGATGCATTCCTTGCTTAGTTAGAAGACAGAAGGTGGTCAGAGTTCAGTAAGCTGTTCACTCAATGCGTAGAGACATTATCGACGTTTTACCTAATTGAAAAACCTCAAGAGTGCATATGACAGCGTTCTTTAAGAAGTCTTCCAACCTTAGGTTCATTCGATTTGCTTTATGCGTTGATAAGAAATGAAGAGAAGTATTAAGGTTTTAAGGATTTCACTTGCTCAGAGAATTGAAGATGTAGTCAAAAAATGTAAACAACTCAACACTTCTGGGCAATTTATTTCGCTCAAACTTCAAAAGCAAATAAAACGCATCGAGTAACAGTTACTGAAATCAAATGTCGTGTACATGACTTTAAGGATCTTCAGCGTTTAAAAAACTGTAATATACTTCGCCCTACGTTCTCGCTGCATATTTTTTTACTTGAAATACGAAATTTTTATTCAACAGCGCTACCATGCTTCATATTTAATCCCGTTTACAAGACCTCGAAGAGATTATTGTCAGTATAGTTCGGACCGTCGATGAAATACGTTTGTGAATTCTTAGCTGTGCTCTAGGTATTGTCAAACATCTCACAATACTGTTATGATGTATATATAAACCGAATAACGCGTGTGAACAAATTCATTCTATCATTTCTTAATGAAACTCTCATAACTCGAATTACAAAGTGTTCGTTTCTCTCCCGATAAGTGAACTCGATGTTTTCTTTGACAATTTCTTTCCAAAATTCATCGAATCATTACCATAGATAGATAACTACTTGACGTGAGTAAACTAGAACGATTTTCCATTCCTTAGTTTCAACGTTTCATGGCTGCCAAGTGATCTGTCGATAATGTAGTGTTATCAGGTAAGTAATCATTGATTAAATACAAGATTCATTCACACGAACAATAGATTTGATTAGAACATTTTTACAGTAAACTAAACTAAAGTCCGTTAAGTACAAGAATCTATTTATCTAATCGATTGATAAACTTTCTCTCAATTTCTGTTACACGAATTTTTGGAACAGTTCGAAAAAGTAACGAGTCAGAAGAAAGAAAAAAAACAAAAAACTGTTTGAAAATGTGGCAACCTAACCAAAAAATACTTGAAGGTAAACAGTCAGGGTTATATAACATTGAGGGAAAGATTATATCGCGATATGTATGTCTTTTGATGATTAAAAATCATCCGTGTAATGAGATAAGAAAAATAATACTTACCGGTGTTCTTTTTGCGGCAACAACAGCTATCTTTTCACGTACGGTCTTAAGACCTGCTGCAATGTCAACCATCGTAGTTTTCAGCATCGACTTTAATGATAATAAACATCAAACAACTTTACGTCAATAAGCTAGAAGCTGTGAAGTTTACCAGTTTTAGTCACAACGGCGCTTATAGGAGTTTCCATATGCGCAGAGGCTTTGATCTGACTGTTTTACCGACTGTTTCTAAGTTACAACCAAAGTTTTCAGTTATCGAATGGAATATTCACTCACGGTATATTCAGAGCTTGAATTTATTCGATTTTGATTTAACCGACAGAGCGCAGCACTTGCGGGACTTAAAAAAACCCGCAGAAATTTAAGGGTAGAATATAATTAAGATCTTAAGATTATAGAGGAATGTTAATTGCCCTTGTCAGAATGATATACGAGCGAAATTCTCCTCCCATAGTTATAATTATCTGTTAAATAATATTATAATTGGTCAGTTTTAAACACATAGAATCGTTGAAATACGACATCCGAGTTAACTGTAATATATCGCTGATTATATTATACTGTATTCTAAAGAGCGGCTATGAGCTTTTGAATTAAGAGGGTATATACACCTCGGTAGTGAATTTTTTTTTCTCAATTCACTGTTAAGCTGTAAAAAAGAAATATTCATAAGACATAATTTAATTTTTAAGGTTTTTGCTTTTTTTCACAATTTATGGAGCTTCGCTTTAGACATTTTTTTATTTTTCTAAAGTAGTTATTATTTCGAAATATAAAGAATGGTAATTGGCTTTGCAAAAAAGGCGAAAGCGTATTTGAAGAAAGAAAGAAAGAAAAAATAAGTAAAAAGAGAAAAAAAAAAAATTACCTAATTACATACCTACTCGCGATTCTTGCAAGGCCGAATATATTTTTCTGTTTAAATCTGTCAGAACGTATAGTTCAAATTATCCGTCGTCACGAAGGGGCCGCAGCTCTAATTCTACCAACAAAAACTAACAATTTGCATTTCATTACGCAGCGATTACCTCAGTCGTGTTTTGCGTTTTGCGTATAGGTACTGTTGCTGCACGTGTCGCGAATTTTGTATTTTTTGTATTTTTTTATCTTTCTCTCTCTCTCTCTTTAGATAAAATTAGCGAAGTTTTTCGTCAAATTGTCTATTCATTTACACAAGGTATAAAAACATCGCGTGAATTAATTAATTAACTTGCTAAATGATTAACACCTTATATTCTATATGTGTAGAAATTATTAGACGAAATTTATTCCATATGAAACTTGTGTTTCAGAATTTTCTTACTTTTTCTTAATATCAAATTAATTTCATCAAAGTTTGCTGATCGAGACTTTTTAGAATTAATCTTACAATTTTTTCGAATCATTTTTTGCTCAATTTGTTTCTCTGACAAATTATCAAAGTATAATTCAAATCCTAAAGCTAGAAGTTGGAAAAATTATCATCATTTATTATCGATTCCTTCAGTTTTTAATTTCATACGATTCTATTCTGAACTTAATTAACTTTTTCTCACGAATAAATTCAAACTTGATAAGCTAAATTTTTGAGAAAAAAAATGTATCAACTTTTAGCTACTCAATTCTGAAAGTTTATCTTAAAAACTAATAATTCAAAATTGATTTCCAAATCCCTGAAACCGCAGAAGAGATTCAAAATCAGGGATTTAAAAAAAATTTCAAGAAATTTCAAATGATTCCCAAAGATCCATTATAATCGATTTTAGTAAGATTTGAAATGATTCGCAAACTGTACTTCAAATCATTTCACAGGATTTGAGATTATTCCAAAGATTTCAGAGATGTTTTTTTTCAAGATTAGATAGAATTGAATGAATTTTTTGTTCGAAAATAACTAAAATTAGAAGCTTAGTAAGAAAGTTAACGATTTTTGGAAGACCAACTAAATTGAAGTAAGAATTAATGAATTTTTTAATTATTATTGTAATTAATCACTATATACCCATATGTTATATATAGTATATACACACGTGTATATGTAGTATATAGACTGTCTTGGCAAGACCCTGTAGATTTATACGTATATACACACACATATACAAGGATTTCCCCTTCAGTTACCGATCAACGACCCCCGTAGCGTTCAACAAAGCTTCTTCAATGGTGGCTAATTCGCAACAATGGCGACTGAGGCCATATATTAATGGTTAGTAACATATTCAGCATGGGTCACGGTAGGTATTCTATGGACTACTCTATGATCGCATAATACGCGTACAGCTACGATTATACAGATGCTGTTGCAGCAGCAGCAGCAGCAGCAGCAGCGTCACGGGTAACTGGATTTTATGTCTAGTCATAAATGTATGTACCTACATACATGTATATATATATAAAACCATATACATAGCCAATATCCACGTCTCTACCTCGAGACAAATGGTTTTGACTGTACCAGGCTGCATTGTACCAGAATATTAGGGAGCGTGCAGAATTTAATGATCCTCATGATTTCTGATGAGCTCGTGAATTAACTTCTATATGTATCTTACCCCATGTCACATCGACTGTCTTTTATTTATTTTATTTTCTTTTACATAAATCTCAATCAATAAATTAAAGAAAAAACGAAAAAAAATCATTCGAATTAAAATGAACGAAATTAGTTCATTAGTTCATCGCATTGCATATCGCACACGCGATGTTAGATAAATTAAATGAAAAAGCTGCAACCCTTATGTGTCTCGGGAGTATAATAATTCATTTACTTTTTCCAGTACTTGACGTGTTACTGGAAACAAGCACACGTTTGTTTTACAGCTGGATGTACCCTGTTATCATATCTACGGATCGATATGGGGGTGATCTTGTCTCTTTTTCTTCTTTTGACTGTATCTTTTTTTTTATTTTATTTTTTTCTTCTTCTATCAGGGCAGGTCATATATTGTCACATGGCTCCTGGTATACGATGTGATATTTGGTAGATAATTATGATTTATAATTACTTGTAAATGATAAGAAAATACGTAAAGAAAAAAAAATCGGTAATAAATTCGAAACTATCCTTGGCTTTAATTTAGGTAAAAAGGTGGTGAGCATGTAGGGAAGAATTAGCATTCAAACGGTGTTCGATTTCGAGGAAAAAAATAAAATAAAAAAAATAAAATCCCCGTCTATGGTAGTGAAACAATGAAGAAGGAAACCACCATTCACTCAGAGATACTATCTACCAGAATTATGTCTTTATTAGAGAAAATCTCTTCCCAATGAGTGCAGCCCCGGTTGTAGTAGTAACGCGTTTTTTTCTTTTTTTTTTTTACAACGTTTTTCTTCGTATTTTCTACCATTATGTATAGTAGTGGATACGTAGAAATGAGAAAAGGAAAGAAATAAGGAAAAACTCTCGCCTGGCAGGTGTCTAAAAGAAAAATATATATTTGGTTAAAAATTATGCGATCGTGAAGAGCGATTGCTGCTTTTTTCTTTCTCTATCTCTACTACTTCTTCTTCTTTTTCTTCTTCTTCTTCTTCATTTCATTATAAATAGCTGTGGACTGTTTCATGTATTTATATGTGTACCACAATGGTGGTGCAAGATCTGAAGATTATTTTTTCTTTGTTTCGTGGATCCTGATTGGTGTAGGTTCAGTAGCCGACCGTAAATCTGTCCTTTTTGCATCTACCGTTATTTTTTCGAGCTTCTAAAAATTTTCACCCCAAACTTATTCTTGGAAGAGTAAAAATTCCCGGATGGACCGTGAAAGGGCAGAAAGGTTGACGCCAGGATCATCAGTGAAATTTGAGAAGTTTTACATTCGACGAAAAAAGAGAGAGAGAGAGATAGAGAAGTAAAAAAAGCTGTGCTATAAATTATTCATCACTAATTGGGTGAAAATAATTCTCTAAGTTTTCTAGTAAGTATATGAGGCAAAATAAAAAGGATCAAAATCCCAAGTTTCAGAATTGCCAGCTGCAGTTACGACAATTTAAATGTCCTTTTCCTTTTATACTAGAATGAAATTATTATTTTCTCCATTTAGGTACCTACAGAAAATCTACAATCCATATAACGTGGGTGAACACTTATAGCTTATATGCATTGTGCAGTTTAACTTCAGTTCTATATAGACGCCCGCAGGTCATTGAAGGAACAAGAGTTGACAAACGATGACCCTAATGTCCGAATAATCGACTCCAACTCTCATCCTATACCTTTGTCCAAAATGGGCTCGGGTAGTTTTGCTCTGAAAGATATTTTACGCTTTGCTAATCAGCGGGTGGTCTTTGTTAGACTTATTCCGAATGTCACAAATGGCAAAAGGACTTCAGTCTGGCAAAAAGGAAAAGGTCTTGCCCTATATTCTGTGTGCAGGCCACTCTTTTACGCTGCGTGTGAAATACCATAAATCGTATTGTTTCGTATTATATACCATAACATATAATTACATTATATACATGTGTGAAGAGAAAATTTTCTAACTGCTCATCGTGCTTGAAATAATTCCTGAAAGGTATATCGAAAGGTATGCGTGGTACCGCGGTGATCATCATTATCATCATCATTATCATCATCATCATCATCATAATCATCTTTGTATATCCTCGGCTACCAGTTCCATAAGCATTCTGACAGGCAACATAATAATTAGGCTACCGATCGAATGACAACTCGAATGTCTTTCGTTCATGTTCCTCCCTATGGGACACCGCAGAGAGCTTGGTATAAGCAGATCTGACATCTTATTCGAATTATCAAATACCAAGAGAATATTGTACAGTCGGTTTCACTCGGGGTTTGTTAAAACCCGTATGTTTATTCATTCTCAAAAATTTACGGTCTACGACATCCACAAATCAATTTCGAATTCGATACCAAAGTTTGGCCCCCTTTTCTCATTCTTTGGTAAATTACTTTCTGTACAATTTCTACCTTTAGTATTATATCACTTGTGCACAATGATCTGCTGTGTCAATTCCAATGACTCAAGTCTGCAAAAATGAATCCTACTTCACTTGGTAATAAATTGAATTACCATGGGGTTTAATTATCCTCTGAATAAGGAATCGCTCACTATAATATACTGAAGAAGGGCATAAGCGAATCGGGTCAGGCCTCATTGGCTTCAGTTAACTCCATTGTGAACCCGGGTGATGAATGGGGTCACCCATATGCGGTGAACGATTTCTAGGAGGCATTCTAGCCGATGGCAATGACGGCTTGATCGGTTCTAATATCGAAAAGGTCGATAATAATAAGAATTGGATTAAGCTAGTTGGTATAATTGCACCAGGAATTAACTATACGTACATCGAGTCATGAATGATTGTTCATTAAATTATTTCATTGCTTTTAATTGCTCTGGTGTAGTTATAACCGTACGTAATTTATAATCTGATGTTTGCCGTTTAAATTTATTCATTTCTGTAATGACTTTTCTTGCCTAGAATGAGGGTGATTGCTTTAATCTGGTTGAAAACTAGCAACGAGTTTATGAAACGAATGAAATTCAGAACTTGGTGACAAACGGTTTATACTATTATGTATAATCGTTGTTGTTACACGTTTTACTACCCCAACCAACGTTGCAATATTCACCTCGTCGCAAGATATGTCGAGTTATATAGCTGTAGGTATACGTATACAGTCGGATGTGAATATACGTGTAGTGGCCACGTGCTTATATAAATTTTACCAATTCGTTGTAGCTGTACCAACGTATGTTTTCCCTTGGGAGTGCTTAGTCACGGTGCAGACAAGTCCCAAAGGGATCTTATGGTAAATCTGTCCTCACCCTGTTAACTTCGTTTTGGTGTTAACCTCTCAGTGATAAAAACGAGACGAGGAACCCACCCAGCTCCAAAAACCTATTTTGAAAATAGGATCTGTCTGAGGAAATATATCATTTTCTTCACCATCATGATAATATCGACATTTGCGAACGGGTAATACTTTAAATTGTCGTATGAATTAAAGCTCCATAAAATCTGGATAGAAAAAATAAAATAAAATAATCCAAATTGCAAGAGTGATTTGAATGAAATGATGGTTCGTTTCTTAATGTTACTTAGGGGTGCCGATGGCGATAATATACCTGCAACCATATTGGGTAGATCGATAAATCATTATTCAAAGTGTTTGATATTCAAAGTTGAGTTTGGAACTTAGGTATTCGACTCGACTAGGTGTACACATGGTGGTGAAACATAGAGGTAGACACAGACGGTAAATATTAATTGGTTATCCAAATGGTAGAATCCTGAACCAGCTGCGATATATCATATAGTATAAGTATGTATGTATGTATGTATGTATGTATCGTCATGGGTCTTGTTAACTTATGCATTTACGTGTTAACCGTTGTCTCATTGTTGTTTGGGTCTGAGTTAATTCTAAGTGGCTTCTGAATTACGAGATGACTACGAATTACCTTACACAATATAGATTTATCGGAAGTGGAAACAAAGATTGTTATAATCGTTTGTGGGTGTATGTCGTCTCTTTATTTTCCATCCTCTTTTCATTCACAAATGACTTTTTTTTTCTTTTATTTTCTATGCTTCCTGTTGCACACGTCTGATAGAACCTATGTGTCCAGGTGTCAACCGTATGAATGGTGAAATTTTTTCAAACGATTTTTGTCTAGACTCTAGACTATTCTTACATCAATACTAATTACAATTATTCTTCAAGAGTCTAGACTTTGGACAATAAGTCGAAAATTCTTTCCTATTTCCTCTATGCGCCATGATATTGACAGTTTATATGATTTTTTTTTTTGAAATTTATTGAATATACGTTTCAAGGAATTAGATAAATCAAGTACGTTATGGTTTTAAGTCCGAAATACAGAAACGACAATTTCTTGATGCTTACACAACGTTAGTATACGAAAATAAACTACACCAGGTGTCTTGTCGGCATTTAAACCATCATTACAATTCAAATATGTCTAAAGAAATGTTTAGAATACATTCAATTGCCCATATCTTTTGAGAACATATCTTCGACTAATTCTAGTACTTGTTTTTCTGAACATACAAGTAACAACGTAGTCAATAAATTGAGCTTTCATTCAATTCTAGAGTCTCAGTCAATCGGGATGTGGTATAAACTCAAGTTGTTGGTAGTTCCTATCGCTTTACTTTGATAGCGAGAAAGTATGCCATCTAGCGGACTGTGATTCGCGAACGTTTGAACGACGTTTAACCGTTTCAAGACCGTTGAGAGTGGGACAAAGTCATTACAGACTTGAAATTTGTGATAATCCACGTGCTAGATGATTGAATTTGGTAACACCGGGTAAATATGGATCAAGAAAAGGAAGGAGAGGGAGAAGAAGAATCGCGGAAGTGCTTGTACCACGTCTTAGAGCGCTGAGGTGGTATAAACCCAAGTTGTTGGTAGTTCCTATTGCTTTACTTTGCTAGCGAGAAAGTCTGCCATCTAGCGGACTGTGATTCGCGAACGTCTGAACGACGTTTAACCGTTTCAAGACCGTTGAGAGTGGGACAAAGTCATTACAGATTTGAAATTTGTGATAATCCACGTGATAGATGACTGAATTTGGTAACACCAGGTAAATATGGATCAACGAAGAGAAGGAGAAGGAAAAGAAGAATCGCGGAAGTGCCTGTACCACGGCTTAGAGCGCGGAGGTAGTATAAACCCAAGTTGTTGGTAGTTCCTATCGCTTTACTTTGCTAACGAGAAAGTCTGCCATCTAGCGGACTGTGATTCGCGAACATCTGAACGACGTTTAACCGTTTCAAGACCGTTGAGAGTGGGACAAAGTCATTACAGATTTGAAATTTGTGATAATCCACGTGATAGATGATTGAATTTGGTAACACCGTGTAAATATCGATGAAGAAAGAGAAGGATAAGGAATAATCGCGGAATTATTATCTGTACCACGTCTCAAAGTGCGGGGGTGATAGTCGGGTTTGGTTATAAACCCAAGTTGTGGGAGTGGCTTCTGAGATAAATATGCCTCGGTGCCTAACCCCATTCAAGTAAGTGGTTATGTTTTTAACACGTGCTTGCGTCGAGCGTCGAGCGTTAGTACACTCCCCTCTTCTCACTTCCAACTTCCCACTTTTCTCTCTTTCTCTCTCTTTCTCTCTTACTTTTTCCGTATAGTAGGTACCTATAACGCACTCCGCATTGCTTGATATACAGAGAGAGAGATAGAGATAGATAGTTCATGCGTATATACAAACGCATATCTACCTAACTATACGAATATTACGTCTATACATATATAAGGATATTTTCTCGATGGATGCGCAGGACTCTCTTATATTCGGGCAGCATGCACCACAAGCGAGATGCAGGGAGATGCGCCGACATAAACTATAAATAACACCGGCAACGAGCCTGTCAGACCCTTGTTAAACCTTGCACTAACACCTCCCCGTAAAATCGTGAACGTGTTTCCTCATATACTCAAAACGCACACTATTATAAAAGAACGTTTTAACACACTCGCTTTTAGGAGTTACAGATGCGAGAAGATTGCCACGGAGGCGTACCTCGGTTAAATATACTAACGGGTTAAATCCGCGCTCGAACACGATCAAGTAAAACGTTCGACATTTGAATCACAAATAAAGATAAAATCGAAGAATTGAATCAGGATTTTGCAATTCGATTCCATTTATCAACACACAGACTTAACGCTTGCGAAATATCGACGGATTTTCATTTATGGAACGAAGGGGAAATCCCGGTTTCATATTGTTCGTTCGTTTACTTCACTAGTCGTAAAATGGTCTCGGAAACTATTTGTTTAACGCGCGTCTGCAACGTACCTACCAACCTACCTACCTACCTACCTACCTACCTAATCTAACTTACCTAACAACCTTCAGCAAGCTATTTGCCGCCAAGATCTTTAAGACAATTGGTAAATATGCGGTTCAACCAGTTAATAGTTGACAAAATATAACTACTGAGTTTGAACAACAACAAAGAACGATGAGAATTTTTTCTTTTTTTTTTTTTTTAAGGAACCGGAAGTTCCGGATCTAAATTCTATCGCATAGATACATTAACCATGTGTTTATATTCATGTTGAATTGTGCACTCGAAACTTTTCAACACTATACAATATAACGGCGTTAAATATGGACTACAGTAATCAAAAGGGGTGATTCTGTATGCATTAAGTGGTCATTATATTTTTATTTTTTATTTTTTAAACTACTATATAGCCATTGCATCCTACTATTTTACATATTATGTATCTACTCTTAAAAAGTTATTTTTATACGGTTTATAAATTCTGTGTTAATCGGTACGTATATACGTATATATATAAGTTTAGCCGCGAAAAACACCCGCGTAATATAGAATCTATAAACTAAACATGCTTTCTGGTTGTGTAAACAACCACAGACTCAACGTCAACGAGGACAAGTTAAGCCGCTGTAGAACAACTTGGGGTTATTTTATACGCTTCTTGGTGAATGGGATTACGTTTTTTCTTTTTCTTTTTCTTTTCTTTTTTCAGGAAATTCAAAAGCCAGCTTAATCATTTTAGAAAGAATTTGTCTATATGACGGAAATGGTTATTCAATTTGATCGTTACATGATTTACTATGATAAGAAATGAAATGTAAATTAGAAATCGCGAATTCACGGGGGTGGTTCAGAGGAAATGAAACACGATTTTTGCACTTGGAATTTTCCAAACCTAATTTCTCAGCGAAAACACATCCGATTTTTGCAAAATTGATATCAGTTATGGAGAACAAGTGAACAAAGGGAATGACGCTCTTTAATTTTCAAAAAGCGAAAATGTTTTGGGGTGTTTTCATATTTATCAAGTACAACGATTATTCGTTACAGTGCACTCTCGATAAAAAAAATCTGTAAATTTTATTATCGTTTTTTTTTTGGAAATCGAATAGCGTCATGCTCTTCGTTCACTTGTTCTCCATCACTGATACCAATTTTGCAATAACCGGATGTGTTTTTGCTGAGAAACTAGGTTTGGAAAATTCCAAGTGCAAAAAGAAAAAAAAAAAAATCGTGTTTCATTTCCTCTTCGAAGACAAAACGTGAAAAAGGCGTGGAAAACTGTGATATGGATTGATAGATGCTGGGGTAAAGTATCTGCAGAGAGGTTCAAAGTTTAGACAGAATGTCAAAACACCGACAAAGCGAGTATAGCTTTGCATGGCATGTGTTGCATTGGTCAGACTATTGGTACTTGAAATGGTAAAAATTTTGAAAAAAAATTGTTTCTCGTATGGGAGGAAGTGATCTAGTGTTAGATAAGATACGGAGATATTTGAAAAGTGAATTATTTTTACGATAGCAAAAATTGAAGTGGGGTGTTTTTTCTCCTCTCTTTCAATTTTTTACTTTCAAATTTAAGAAAATCCTCTAACGTGCTGTGGGGAGAAGAAAAAAGTAAAAAGTAAAAAAAAAAAAAAAAATAAGGGAAGAGCAAAATCTGTTCGAAATTATTGTATATATATATATATATGTATAACTATACTTAATGTACGGACAGACGGTTTGAGACGCAAAGTGTTGCCGCCGCGTCTTGTAGCACGCGTGCCAGTTGTTGCAGGCTTGTTTTTTTAAACTGGAGAAAAGAACAAGAACAAGAACAAGAAGAAGAAGAAGGAGGAGAAGAGACGAAGAAGTGGAAAAAAGGGGAGGGGGTGAAAAAATAAAAAATAAAATAGGCGGTAGAAAAAAACCAGAACTTGAATGACAAAAAGTGATAAAAAAAGGGAAAAAAACAAAAAATGACAAGAAAACAGAAAAAAGATAAAGAAAAGAAAAAAAAAAAAAAAAAAACACGTGAAAAAGTGAAAAGGGTCCGACCGCATACGTCGATGTGCTCGGTAGATAGCGGAAACTATGTGTCCCAATTAACATCTGCCTCGATTTACGATATTTCTGGAATCTTGCCACTCTAATTAAGACGATTATCTTAAGCATTAGAGATCGTGGGCCCGTGAGGGGCTAAAAAAAAAATGAAAAAAAAAAATTGAAAAATCTGTTTTTAACACTAGAAATATCGTTTCTCTATTTAATCGTATAGCTTAGATCGTTTAAATTCGTTACCATCAAATCATTCAATTTTATGATTCTCATTATACACTTATAGTAGCCGCAAGTAATCTACCCTGTTATGATATCCCTTTCGATTTTTTATCCATTACAGTCACGATACAATAGGGATTATTATTCGAATTTTTATCGCACCTGGCTATTTTTTTTTTTTTTCTTTCGTCACCAAAGAATAATTTTTGTAAGAACAGTTTTTTTTCAACCCTGAGGTATATACCTATAAGTCCCCTTTGCAATAACATTACCCTGTCAACGATATAAGTGACAGTTTGTTTGTAAAGTAAACACAGAAATTGCACAAAGAATTCATTTATTAGGAGGAAATTCGGCTGAAATTATCATCCCTTATTTTTTAACATAATGATTAACAGGAAAGGCAAAAAAAAAAAGAAGATATATATACACTCAGCCAAAAAATTAACGGACCACCTAGATTTTTCTGAAAAGCGGTTGGTTTACGACTCGCTATAACTTAGTGGAAGAATATCTCAAATCAATCGGAGGGGGTAGTTTTTTGAAGATCGAATCTTCATCTTCAAAATGATTTCTAGAAATTTCACCTGCGATCACTTTTCACCTGTCTGTGCAGGTTTGAATAACGGGCTGCAAAATGCTTAAGAAAGTCAAATTTTCAAACTTCGCTGTGGGATGAGGAAAAAATCGCATGAAATTTTTAGCGAAGTGGTTGTGTAGCCTCAACCCTTCTCTTTCAAAATCCATTTTTGAAACTTTTTTGCGAATTTCTGTAACAGAGTTATTGAATTTTGAGTGATGTCAGAGAAGTTTGGCGTTACTCAGGATGCACCACCTCGAGGTACAGTCTGCAAGCATCCCATACGTATGTGTGCGTGTATCTCCCAAAAACAGTGACAGAAACAGACGCATACACACATGCATACGCACACATACACACGGGATGCTTATGTACTATCTCTTCACGTGGTGCATCCTGGGTAACGCCGAAATTGCCTGACATTGCTCCAAATTCAATTACTCTGTTACAAAAATTCGAAAAGAAAATTTCAAAAATGGTTTCGGAAAAAGAAGGTTTGAGGCTACAAAACCACTATGCTAAAAATGTCATGCGATTTTTTTTTGAACCCCTACAGCAAAGTTTAAAAACTTGAATTTCATTTGCATTTCCCACCCCTCCATTCAAACCTGTACAGACAGGTGAAAAATGATCGCAGGTGAAATTTTCGGCAACGATTTTGAAGATGAGGATTCGATTTTCAAAAACCTACTCCTTAATTAATTTAGAATGCTTGTATACTGTACCTCCACGTGATGAATCCTGGGTAACGTCGAAATTGCCTGACATTACTCAAAATTCAATAACTCTGTTACAAAAATTCACAAAAAAGTTTCAAGAATGGTTTTGTAAAGAGAAGGTTTCAGGCTACAAAACCATTGTGTTAAAAATTTCATACGATTTTTCCTTACCACCACAGCGAAGTTTGAATATTTGGATTTCTTATGCATTTCGC
The DNA here is from genome assembly GCA_914767705.2 of Tenthredo notha. Lineage (NCBI taxonomy): Eukaryota > Metazoa > Arthropoda > Insecta > Hymenoptera > Tenthredinidae > Tenthredo > Tenthredo notha. Next base: position 6,087,797 of record OU611916.1, read on the forward strand.
AACCCGTTATTTAAACCTGCACAGACAGGTGAAAAGTAATCGCAGGTAAAATTATTAAAAACCATTTTGAAGATGAAGATTCGATCTTCAAAAAACTACCCCCCTCAATTAATTTGTGATATTCTTTCACTAAGTTACCGCGATTCGTAAACCGACCGCTTTTCAGGCGAATCTAGGTGGTCCGTTAATTTTTTGGCTGAGTGTATATATATATTTTACGATCAATTCAACCGAGAAATCCGAGAAATAGTAATCCTCATAATTTTTCATCCCTTGTAATTTTTTTTTTAATACCCATGTCCAATCAGATTGAAATGATCAACGATATTGTCGATCAGATTTCTAATATAGATCGAAATTTTCTTTAACTTTATCAAAAACGTACGTACGTAGAATAAAAGCGTTGAGTTATTATTGTTATTTTTTGTTTTTTCATCTCAATTTTCGTGACATTCAGATTTTGAATTTTCGTTAAATTCTGGCAATCGCTGAGAGCATCTATCAGACTCGAAACCACGTCGTATACGTACACGTATATAAGTTAGATGGGGGGGCGATACATGGGGTGGTGGTAAGAAAAAAAAGCGGTCAATTCCCCGCAATATGTAAAACGATTTCTCTCGTATTTTTGGAAAGTAGAGCCCGGAGGCTCGCGCCGAGGGGGTTGAAAAAAAAGAAAAAAAAAGAATAAAAAAAAAGAAAAAAATGAAAAAAATTCCCCTTTTTACTTTTCCACTCTTTCTGTTCGTGCGTTCTTTATTCTCCTTACGATTTATGCCACGTCATTTTTCCTCTCCGAAGGAAAGAGAGAATACCAACTACCCTACATGCCAACAGACACGTAGATACATTCTCGTATGTATATATATATATATATAAATAAATATATGTATGGCAAATGGTGAAATAGAATGCGTGTACATATGTATATGGTATATAAGGGACAAGGGAGTGAAAAGATCGAGGGCGGAGTCTGTAGCTAGAGGGAGAAAGAATGGACCTTCGTATCTTATCTACCAAAAAAAAAGGAAAAAAAAAAGGAAAAAAAGTTGAAAAAAAAAAAAGAAAAACGGAAAATAAAAAGAAGTTGGGGAAAACTCGGTCGCAAAGGCTGGGCTATGCATATAAGGGAGAAACCGGGAATCTTTTATTGGCCTTTTTATTGCAGAAATAAACGACTCCGTTACACGGATTTACATATCGTTTGTTTCGTGATTCAACCGCCCACGCCCCACGTGACAGACCCATATTTTTACTCCTGACTTCTTTTTTTCTTCTTTATTTCCTTTTCTTCCTTTTCTTCGAGACGGTGAAAGTCGCCATCTTTTTTTTTTAACTTTCTCTTCCAGAATTTGTATGAATTATTTGTACCTTTTTCATATTTTTCATTATTTTTTTCTTCATTCCATCTATATGAGATTATTTTTATTTTTGTTGTAATTTTTTTCCTTATCTTAATTCTCTTCTTCGAATCGTTTTATCGAACGACAATATTTTTACAATTAATTAGTCATCTACTCGTCACCTCATTAGTAATGTAATAATAACCGATCGTTGCGTTTCTTCATTAGCTTATCATTATTCAAGGGTCAGTTGGTAGGGGAGGGTCACGACACATTGTGCTGTTTACCAGAATCATCAATTAATTATTTTATGATTTTAGATAATTTAGTTAATTGCATGTGTAACGTATACTAATTAATGTGAATCCCACGCAGTGAACATTTTCGAAATGATAGCATATGCTTGCGTCATGCGATTTATTTTTAATGTATAAAAAAAAAAAAAAACGCAACACAAAAAAAACATTAAAGAACACATTATCATTATCCATCTCGTTTTATCTAACACTTTAATTAATATTCGAAAGGAGATATGGCTCTGATTTTTATATAACGGTATAATTAATAAAAGATATAAAATTGATTAACGATAATTAGAAATAAAAATTTTTAATTATCGTTAGAATGAGTTTTCTAATATAATATAGTAGTTAGCGCCTGAACATCAACTCATTTTTCTACTTATATTATACCCTGCAACGCGATAAATCAGGTATAATTTAAATCGAAATCGACACCGTTATACAATGGTAGTATCGAATTCGATTGCCTGCGAAATTTTAATTTGAAGGTGTCGCCGCTATAAAATCACTTGGGATTGATTAATATTTTATACGTATAATTCACACACCGGTATTACAACACGTTGAATAGAAAATTCGTATTCCACGAAACAGGCCAGAATTTTTTTTATTTTTTTTTGTTTCGATTCAGAAAATGAAGAAGTTGTAAAGAAAAACTTTCCACATCGGCATCGTTTATAAGAAAAAACAAATTCCAAATTTGAAATAAATTCGATTAACGATCCGCTCTGTAATTTACGACAACCACTTTTTAGGGGCGAAATCGATTGAGTGTATAAAAAAAAATGAAATTGATAAAATAATTGATTCAAAAATGTATAAGAATCGCCGTTGATTCATTGTCTTTTAACAAGCCTTGAGAGTTAAGGGAGGGTGTCATGTGTCATTTAATTTTAATTCGAAATGACAATAATCATCCCCTACACCGGTGTAGATATCTGTTCGATACAATAACCCCTATTAAACAAATAGTCTGGGTGATCACCGGAACACGTTTCACCCCATAATTTTGTAAAAGTTAGGGGTAGATCATTCCACGGGATAAAAGCTCGCTACTACTATATATGTTACATATATAGATATATATATATAGATGCGATTGAGTGGGTATATATTCTCGCACCCTCTGCACTTTCAGCCACCGCACCCGTGGGGTAAAGGGACATAACCAGCCTCCGTAATCCAATTTGAGTTAACTATAGGGGATGATCGTTTGTCTCCCATATATATATATACAATAATACATCGTATAAACTGTATATAATGGCGCTTTGCTACCAATAGGGTGTCTCTTATACAACGATTTTGATTATCATTATATATGGGGATGAGCACCAGGTACTACGACCATTCAAAAAAAATTTCAAATTTTTCAAATTCATGCAATATTTTGCAATGATATTAATGAAAGACATTTTTTATCGAGAAAAAAGTAGAACCTTATAATTGGCTTTTTTGAATCCAGGAAAATTTCTCTTTCATTTCGAATGAACCAGGAATACTTTTTCGGATAAATTTTCGTACCAATCCCTTCGGAATGTGGATACCTAATGTAAACTACCATATGAACCATTTTCACCGAGTAAGGCGAGTATATAATGTAGCTTGAAAATTGGGGCTGAAAATCGGGGTGGGATACTTAACCGAGCACACAACGTATATACATATATATATATATGTACATTATACATAGGGGATGTTTTGGGGTGAGATATACTAGGAGGAGTCTGGGTTTCATCGAGTTATCGTTGTGTCAACCCCTTGTTATTCTATCTGCACGATACATTAGCTTCTGCCTCGGGTTCTCAACTTTTCTATATCATGTAAAATCTGTAATAATTATACATACGTGTTATTTCATTTATTTTTTTCAACTACACTGTAAATTGAGTAACAAAAAAAAAAATCAGGATCAATTCTGAATCATAATTAGGCTGCGTTTGATTCAAATTTGTATTTTATTTTATCATTACCTGAAGATATTCATTAATTTATATTGTTTCAATTCATCAAATCATTTATCCTGAAACAAAGGCATGAAAAGTAAAAAAATGTGAACTGTATAAAAGAAAATTTCCAGCATTCAAAATCACGTTTTTATTTTTAAATATCGGGCTAATTGACAGCCGACAGAAACATATCCGGCAATTATAAGACTGCAGCTGGGCACAGCTGGAGTTCGAGATAGAAAAGTTCAATTATCTTGTTTGAATCATTCAAAAATTGATCGAGATATCTATGGGCGTTTAAAAATGAAAGAAATATCGTTTTTGGTCTCGCCAGTTTTTTTTTTTTCTGCAATATATTGAATCTTAATTAATTACAGGTATTTATACACTAGATCAATTTTCTTTTTGCTATAAAATACCAACCGATTTAATTGCCAGATGATTTTCTCCTTCTTTTAAATGAAATACACCGATTTTTCCCTCAGATTTTCATTCTATATTTTTTAAGCAAACTCAAGTTTCTCAATTTTTGAAAATCGGTAACACAATTCGATCTGCTATAATCGAATTGAAATTCCCTATACCGTATAAGGTATAAGTACAGCCGATTGACTGGTTCATTCGATTTATTTAGTAATCTGTAATTGTCCAATTATTTGCCAGGCGAACCGGATCCGCACAATCATTGGTCATGGATTTATTAGTGTTCGGTATAGAATACGCGTTTAATCAGAAAGTCAATCGGTTTGTATTTACAAGTAGCTTATATTATACCTATGTCGTAGTTCTGCACAAATCGGGATTTTCTGTTTGTTTAACATTTTTTTTTTTTTGCTATGCACAAAGTAACATTTATACTTCCACATATCCACGATATAATTAATACGCAGCACAAGACACACACTGATAAACTCCACTTGGATATTTTAATACCGAGTTTGCCAATTCCTAATACGTATATAAATAACTGCTGCTAATTTTTACCCAGTAAGCTACTGTATCCGGAAAATATACGCTTGCCATTCTGGCAATTGGCTATTTTTGTATTTCGTGTAAACGATTGCACCGCAGCTTTCGTTTACGAGTCGAGATTGAATTCAGAATCTTGTAAAACGCGATCGGAAATTTGATGAAAAAATTATTGATCCATACGTTTTTCCGAACGAGAATTCTTTATGCACATTTTCCCATTTTCTCATCATTCATTCATTTATCCTCACCGCCTTAAGCGCGGCATTCTTTCTCGTAGTTTTATCGCTTTACCATACCAAGTCCATAAAGTTCACTACCATATTTGCGAACCAGCTCTATCCACTTTTTGTTACAGTGCAAATTATCACCTGGCATCAATTTTCTCTTTAGAACTTATACAGCCGCGCAAATAACCGCATCGATCTATATGCAGATATCTGTTGAGATCGTTTCAAGCCCTTCTTTAAGCTGTTTCTTAATCATCGATTTCTTGCTCGTTACCGTAAACGTAGTTTAAACAATATTTCCTATCATAATAATGAAGATTAACGTTCTGAACCGACGAACTCGTGTTTGCACTTTGATTTTCACCCCCATTTCGCAGTTTTTTTTTTTTTTTGCATTTCATATTTTAGTACACCGAAGAATGCACAAAGTGTATAAATTCCGTACCGGAAATTGCGAAAATTGCGAGCATTCCGGTCCTCGAAGAACGATTTTGTAGCCGGTAAAACACCTTGTTGAAGAAAAAAAAAAGAGAGAAAAATAAAAAAAATAAAAATAGCTACGGTGTAAATTTGCAGCAGTTGGATATGCGTGGTAATGTTTTCGTCGAAGGCTGCACACTGCACATCTATCTCGAAGAACGAAAGAGAAGATAAACTTCTACAGATGTGAAACGATCTGCTATTCCGTCAGTCAGAACTGCTGAGTAAACAGTACGAGGTAGTTGTCAGGTGTAGCTCAAACCATTTCACCATTATTCTTAGCAGGTGAAAATTGCCCGTTGTTATACCTTAGAGAATTGGAAAAATCTCTTGTAGAATGTTCGTGGCCTGGTTTATCGCCACAAATTGTTATTCGAGATAGAAAATTGCCGGAGAAATTTAAGCCGAAGCTTTTCTGACTTAGGAGAGAAGAGCATCGGTTAGAAGTTGAACATTTTCGAACAAAAACGATTTTTTTGGTCAACTTTTGACTTTGAACTTTTTTTGGTAATCGATTAAAGGATTAGCTGGACCACAGGAGGAAAGGCGATCGGATTGTTTCGACCCTTGACGACCCGGTTATAACGATACTGGATCAAAATATTTGCCTATATTTTGTTATGGGGTATTTCGAATGAATGGTAACCCACCTGGCCGCGTATTTGGTAGGCATACGTCTCATACTAGGAGCTAAAAATTAATCAACTTTGGGGTACAAATTGATTTCGAGAAAAAAAGGTGAGCTACGCTTTGCGAAATGGGGTATCCGGTTCCGAACGGATACCGGCAACGTTAACCAACCGTTTCGCCACCCCATCACGCCTTAGGAGAGCTTGGTTTCGATTTTTACCATTTTTAATCGATTTTAGTTTACTATGGACTGTATAGTCATGATAATGTTAGACATGGAGTTGAAATCTTGTTATTTAAGTAGGGGCAAACCAATAATATACAGAAATATGGTATTTCATTTTTTTTTCTCACAGCGATTTTAAAGCGAAACGAAAGTTGTCAATCGTCGGTACTAATGCGTCGTAATGACCAAAGGCCGGTTTTTGTGTATCCGCCCCATTTGAAATAGAGCAGAAAATATCCCTGCTGAGATACATAAGTGAAAAGAAAAATTTAGTCACGGGTGTTTGGTAGTTCTCCACCCCCACAATACGTCGTAGAAAAAAAAAAAAATGTTGATCGCATATATATATATGTGGATATGTGGTAGAATGAAAGCGACTCTGTATCAGGTATACCAGTTTCAAGAAAAATCGTAAAATCTAGATTGCCTAGTTCGTTTTTACGACTGTTGGTATCGTGAGTTTCGGGATTATTTGTGAAAATGGAATCCATTTCGATTTAGTTGGGTGCCTCATACCCCAGACCTCCGAACTGGTACCGAATACGAGGAATGGAAATCGACTGTAAAATCGTAAAAGCGAAAATGTTTCTAACGTCATCGACTGCTCAATACCTATTCGTTCATATTTATATACCATCGAAACTGAAGAAGTGATTTCCCTCGAAAAACTATTAAACCTGTATGTTATAGTCGAACTGTTAGCACTCTTCCGTACGAGCGACTAAAATGATTTCTATACTTTTTAACAAACTTATTATTTGGCTACTATTTAACCACTTTTTTTCTTATTTTTTATTCTCGTCGTCAAGGCTCACCCTCAAGCCGTTATTTTTAATTAAAATAACCCAATACTCAATAAAGTTAAATATCAAACATTTTCGATGGCGTTTTATTACAAATCGCATAGCAGCTTGAATAAAGTAGGCTACCGCAATTTTTGAATTTGGAACATTGTTTTTTGTTTTCTTTTTTTGGAAATGAAAGCAGGAGGAAACTATTGCGGAATTTTTTCATACTTCGATGGTGGTCCCTTATCGTGAAAGAGTCGGAAAGAAAAAGGGAGAACGCGAAAAGGGGGGGTAGAAAATGCACGCAGTCTGCTAATTTTTTTGAAACTGTTGAGATTTCTTTTATGATTTTTTCAGCCCCGCCCTTTCATCCCTTAACTTAACCTTTGGTCCTTTAAAGTCTTAGCGCTAAGTATTGAATAGAAAAATGCCAGACCCTATAGAGCGTTTATGTCGATTTTCTTAGAATAGAAAGAAATGAAATTTGAATCTTTGACTAGAAACGAAGTGGTGCAACGCTAAACGAAACCACGTGCTGGGAGTTGGGACCGCAGCGACTCTTGTCCCTAATTTAAGTAATTTACTTAATGTATTTTCAAACATCCTTTGACCTAGGGTCAGACATTGATATGCTTAAGAAAATGGTTATAGAATTTTGTCGAGCTTAGACCCATGTGTGAAAAGAAAATTCATGGTAAGTATATATAGCTTTCGTATTTAATGGGCAAAGTTTAGAGATTTTTGTATTTCTTTTCAGGAACATATCGTACACGGTAGAAATTTATTTTCTAATTTCAATCCATCCTGACTTGAATGAGATAAAAATAATACCCCGAAGAACTTTTCTCACGGCTTCCTTACTGCCACTTTTATCTTCTTTGGAAAGCAATCATCGAGCTAACCATCCAACACGTTTTTCTACACCATAGCAGAATATTGAAACGATCTTAGATTTTTACTTTCTAATGTACTGAGCTAAGCTGCTTCCTGTTTACGGTTACCTAAGCTCGTAAAATGATCTCTTGCTCGTCATTAGATACACACAGGAGCTAGACTAGATTCTAGTTCATCGATGCATTGAAGAAGTAATGATTTTCAGGGTAAAACTGTCTTTCAAACGCATCTAAAAGACGTATTGCTATTTCTTTGAAGCTACTAGTTGCAGATCCTCGAAGTACAGGATAAAATCTGACTGATTTCATCCTGAATACTTCTTCGATCAAACTTCATACATTCTTCAGATCTTGAACAGTCGATGAATCCACTGATGAACCTTTACTGCTACTGTTCGAAGTCCCAAGATTACTTCTTCTGGCAATACTCTCTTCTTCAATTCGCTGGGACCAAACAGACATACGATATTTGCTCCCGATAGCACCAGAGATGATACTACTTCGCAGGACCTCTCCTCGGCTAACAGGTCTCTGGGCATGAAGGTGATGCCGATTAGGCTTTGATTCGAAATCCGTTCGGCTTAGACATGGCATGTCGAAAAAGCGCTGATCCTTTCCGAAGTCTTCGCCGTCCTGTAATTGCGATGATCACTATTAAAAGGAATGTAAAATCTACCAAAAAAAAAAACTGCGATGATAGAATCGAGAGCTACACTAGCCGGTTAAGAAAGTCAAGGTTAATTTCACAGGTGAACTTGATATCATCAAGTCGTAGCTATCATGTACAACGGTCTAGTTATTCGAGGTGTAACTGATAGCGAGATCTAAGATTACATCACGATTCTCAACTAGCCATCATGGCATCAGCCATGTATTTTACGGTTTATAAACTGAACGGTATCACTAAAAACTTTGATATCAATCAGCGTATTATCTCATATCTCATTACGTATGGCGAGAAAAGGGTAGGAGAAAGTACTTCGAGTTAAAAAGACCAAAGTTTCTGTAAACCAACTTGTAAAGTTTGGGATAATTCCTGGTTTAATGTTTCTGGCAAAAACAAACATAAAATTCCACCAAAGGTAGAAAGCAGTCCAAGAACTATCATGGGTGCTTGACAAGCTAGTACTCTCATATATGCGATGAATGGTGATACTATTGCGGTTGCATATCCAAAGATATGGATAAGGGCGACTCCTTTAGCTCGTACAACTGTCGGTAGTAATTCAGCAGCGTATTGTAATCCAATACTGTATGAAATATTGATAAGAAATCTTCCGATCAGTCCAAAAACTGCGAAGTAAACACCGCTTGTTAGACAAGCTAGAAAACAGGCAAGTCCAGAAAGGAACATTGACGCAAATGAAAGCCATCTTCTTCCGTAATAGTCTAACGATAACGCGACAATAATATCTGCGGGAAATGTAGTTGCCGAGGATATTGTGAACGTGAAAAATATGTTCAGTCCTAAGGTGCCCAGGTTTCGTATGTGACCGTCAAAGACCATTGCGATTATGCCCCATATAGTGATTAACAAAATTGTGAATCTCCGCAGTCTTCGAGTTTTGAACAAGTCTGTGACATGGAATTTTTCGCTGCGTATTAGTCTCATTATGTTTTCTGAATCCTCTTTGAAATTATCGTATATATTTTCGGGTACCGATCTTTTGTTCACTGTTTCAATTCGCCTCATTATTTTAATTGCTTCGTCGATTTTTCCTTGACATACTAGCCACCTGGATGAAAAAAAAATGTCATGTCAAGATGTTCAGGGGGCTAATAGTAAGTTTCGAAGTCTTATTATAGGGTCTTACCTCACGCTTTCAGGAACCATGAAAGGTGTGATAGCCGCAAAGGCTAACGGTGCTGATGTGAATATAGCAAAGGTCTTCCAGTTCGAAAGATGAAGTGCTATCCATGGTAGGGAGCAGCATGCAAGTGGGAAACAAATTGCTATTGAAATATTAGCCACCCAAGTTCTCCACTTTGGTCCAACGTATTCAAGCACCAGAATATACATCATTGTAAAATTGTTGTCGGATGCAAAACCGACGAGAAATCTGCATACCCCGAAGTACCAAAATTGTGTTGTAAAAATAGTCGCTATTCCGGCAAAAAATCCAAACATGTTCGTAACTACGAGGACCGGAATTCTACCGTATCTATCAGCCATCCAACCGAAAAGAAATCCGCCAAATATTGAACCCAAGAAGAATATACTCTGTGCTAAGCTGACGAGGAAACGATTTTCGCAAACCTGAAAAGACGCCAAATTTGCTGAAAGATTTTTGAATCAATTTTCACAGTGAAAAGATTATTACCCATTCTAAATCCGTTGCTACCGTTGCATAGGGAACATCAGCAGTTGTGAATTTGAATTCCCAACTTTGACAGCGTTTTTTTGGCCACGAAGGGTCTGGATTTCGATTAGACAATAGCGTTGAAACCGGAACATCGTACATCCAACATCTTGAAAAAGGGAGTTCGTGTCCTTCGTACGGAACCTCTTCGATCTTCGGTATTCCTAATCGTCTAATCTCTCCCTCAGATAGACCAAAAACTTTAGGTAACTGACACCAATGTTCTTCGGGCACAAGTGTCATGAACATTTGACCAAAGTATACAAAGACGTTGAAGAAACCAAACGGCATTAACATAAATGACACCATTCTTTGATAAACGCCAAAGTCTCCTGGAAACGAATTTATTTCATTAATATATTTCCAATAAAGGCTCGTGATCAGGATTATAATATTTTTTTAAGGACATTTCACCGAGGTATTGGAGAACGTCATCAAGAGTCACGACGCTACTGACGAAGCCCACATCTTCCGAATTCGACTCTTCGATACTGTCGACCGAAGAAGTCATTCTCATTCGTTTAATAAAAAATGGCACTTTTTTTTCTCGTCTTCTTCTTATTTTTTGATTTGTTGTCTTCTCTTGTACAAGAAGCACGAAGCAAATAGCAAAAAATAAAAAAAAAAAATGGTACTTTTTAACCTCCGCGTTAACACCTTCGAAAATAAACGTCACTGTCGAATTCTGCGATGAATAAAGTCTGTTCGTTTTTATTACTCGATAAAATTTATTACATCAAATGGCACCGTGTATTGGTACTCGGAATATATAGACCTTCGATTTCCGTCAACGTTTGCGAGCCAATCGGAGTGGCCGTTTAGCTAATGTGTATAACGAGCCCCTGGGAGATTATTGAGGGTGATATAAAGGTGGTGGGGTAAACTACCCCTCACTCACGCCTCCGCCATCAGCTTTGGGTGGCAATGATGGAGTCGCTTCGGGCGCGCTGACTGAATTTCCAATTTGCAATATAAGGTAATCCCTCCGATTTACATATTATTATGGAAATTGTTCCACTTGTGTAGGTGGGTAGGTTATATCAGTTATATTTTACCAGGACTTTCGGAGACTTTTTTTTGTTTCCCCCTACACACATATTTCGTCCATATTTTATACTAAAAAAATCATGTTTAATCATCATCTCAATGACTGATTAATAATATGATGATAATATACACGTACGAATATGGAAGAATAGAGATTAGGTATAAATCATTGTGAAAATATTGACAAGTAATTATATTTCGTGTTTTGTTTAACTGATTAAGAAAACTTATCAATTTAGTCGAGAGTGGTTCTCTTCATATTTCATTGTCGTCTTCGTTCTCATCCTGAGCTGTTTGTTCGCCTGAACTTCCCACGTGCAGGTGGTTTAACTCCCGGAAGCGATTCTACGATCGATGAGACGAATCAGGACTTTTGGGATTCATTCCTGTCAACTAATTCGATGTCGACACGACAGCAGACCCTCGGCGATGAGCTGGTGCTGCAGTTTTCTGGCCTCGTAAGGGTGCTTTTAGATCCTTATCTGATGTACTAACGAACGAACTGAACTATTCTTTGAAAAAATAAAAATACCATGATCATGACGTTCGGAAATTGTAACATGAAATTATTATAAACCTTGTTGCAAAATGATCTTAGAGGTGTCATGGTGTCGTGGGGCAGAGTGTTTCCATATCCATTGATGGGTATTTACATGAGGTTGGACAAATCACGTCGAACTATTCGAAAACGTATTACGGTAAACGCCTGGTTCCAGGGCGCAAGTACAGTTCCCATGGCAACCGAACCCCACGGTTGAAACCCCACCCTGTAGGCCAATCAATAACTTATCAAAACATCATCCCCCGTGAAAAACTTTACCATCTCCGTTTTTCGAGCCACTGCACTACAGCATGGGCACCGTTGTGTTCGGTTTGTATACGCCATGCGGTTATGGCGGCCTATAGCTATTTACATTTTACGTTCCAGGCAATTACTTTTAGGGATAATTTATGCCACCCCCTAAAAACGGATTTTTACCCCGATTTCAAACGGGGTTCGGAAAAAAAATTATTGCGAAATTTGAATTCACGAATCGAAATAGAATAGAAGTTATCTAGCCTTTCCATACGTAAATGACGACGTAAGTTACCAATCGAATCAGATACTAGGATCAATTCATCACATTGCAGTTATACGATGACGACTATTCGCTCGATAAAATCTCGTCGCTTATATATCCCTGCCAATTTACCACCCTTTTTGAACCCCTGTAGTTATAGTTACAGCTTACAACCCCTCGGGGAGACTCTCGCACATTAGCTAACCGCTCGCTGATTGGTCCGACGATTAGGGGTTGATTTGCTCCGTGAAATTACAGCTCTAGGTTACAGTTCCATTTTCTGTATCCGTATTACAGCAGGTTCGATCAATTAAAGATGTCAATAAGAAAAAGAAAAAAAAAAAACATATAAAGTTACTTTTTAAAATGGTCTTCGAATGCTTCGAATGGCTATCCCCACGTTACGTACCGAAGAGGTGTATTTTTTTTTTTTTTTTTTTGTTTTTTTTTTTTTAAACTTCTCACGTGTAAAGACAGCTTGATAGGACAGAGGGCGACGCGGTTTGAAGACTTCATTATTTTTGAGCTCGGAACTTGGGTTTCTTGTTAGTTGTTACAGAGGATGGATGCCTCGTCGTTGCCTCGAGGCAACGAAGCGAGCTTGGGTTCTTCTTGTTAAAATTCTCCGAACTACGTAGCATCCCTCTCTCAACGTTTTTTCTTTTTTTTCTTTTTCTCTCTTTCTCTCTTTTATTCTCTCATCTTTTTTATATTATTTATTTTTATTTCAAAAAAGCACACACCTACTAGATTCGTATGCAATTCTGACGCCTTACGGGCCTCACTTTTACCGCGCACAGTATGTTTGCACAACCGAGCACGCGATACCAATTTTACAAAGTCCGTAGGCCGGCTAGACCCTCTCTCTCTCTTTCTTCTCTTCTCTTCTCTTCTCTTTACCTTCGCCACTATTCTTAAACAAATCTCTTATAATTATTACCTTTCAAAAAACCAGAACATCTTTAGCTTATACTAGCTATACCCAATCATCGTTACTCATCGGTCTTTTGTATGCTACGCTTTTTCAACTAGTTACACCCTTAACCATTTGTCCAAATTTATTCAACGGTCAGTTAACCGCATATGATAACTCATTCTATGAAATTATATCAAGATTCGATTTTTCCACAGTATCATATCACGATTAAAATTCATAAAATCAATTTCAAAAATACTCCTTTCTCCGTTTTTTTCTTTTTTTTCTTCTTTTATCTCGACTTTGAATAAATCCAGTCCTGCATTTAGTGATTTCAAATACCGTGTGAAACGTTGAGAAAATTCCATAAGTAAATCCCTAAATGGTATTTACCATTAAATCGTAATAAATAATTGATCCTGCAGGTGAGGTGAATTAATTTCCTGGCTGATCTGATACACTGATACCTCTAATACAAATCGCGTGAAAATATTCAAGCGAGCTGAAAAGCTCTTCATCACCATTTCGATTTCTCTAACATCTAACATCTAAGTTAATTTAATCGTAACATGGTGCGTAAGGTTTCTACCTGACAATTATCTACCTCGTTATAAAACGATTTGTAGTAGGAATAGATTTTCAAATTTCACACTACGATTTCAATTAACGATTCAAAATTACGCAACAATCATGAACCTCTTACGACTTATGGTGGATGTAAATACTGGTTACAAACGTCAGTCATCGATAGCATCTTTCTCTCTCTCTTTCTATGTGTATTCTGACAATGGCCACAAAACTCGCCACTCCAATTTTTGTACTAGACAGTTCGGGGCCACAGTGACAATTGACAATTGACAAATCACTCCTGGTGGTTGATCCCCCTTCTGTCTCTATGTATATATAAGTATTTCTGTGTATCGATATACAGCCCGATATTCCTCTCTATGCCATCTCGAGTCTCAGCCTCTTTCATCCCATTTCGTTTCATTTCTCTCCACATCTGCACCCCTAGAACGGTTATACGAGGGTTGTAAATGTGTCTGTGTCAATTTTTGCACACATATGTATTTTGTAACCCCCTCCCCCCGCCCCCGTACAAGCAGCGGACGCTACTATATCGGTTCCGGCAATTTTACATTCACGTCAGACCACGCCTGATTTATTGTAATGTTTGGCGTTCGCTGTTATGCTTCTCTCTCTTGCGATTTTTTATTTTTTCCTCTTTTTTTCTTTTCTTCTTTTTTTTCTGTTACCCCTTCGCAGCCAACGCCCACCTTCTTTTTTTTTTTTTTTTTATTCTCGTCCTGATATCGGTTATACGAAAAATTGTATCATACGTCTTAAATTAAAGGGTATAAGAATCAGAATTGTAAAAGCTGAAGTAAGGGAATCGCTGATCTAGTTCTGCAAAAGCAGTTCATTCGATTCTATGGGTAATAGGTTATCGGGGTGAAGGATCGAATCGGGGCGCAGGTTTCGAAGCGTAGATCGGGATTGTAAACCGTTGAAAGGAGAAGCTATAAACAAGACAATTTCGTTGGCAATTCCCTAGAAATCCATAAATATCTTGAGGGTGGCCTCGATTAAGAGGACACCGTGTCGAGGAGCGGCCATCTTGGTAAAAGACATTGCGGTCAAACAATTGAATGTCTCCCTCGGCGGGCATCCACCCCTGTACGACAGTACGATACTATCAAGGATTTCCACTGTTTCGTTCCTGTGTTTTTGTCTCCGTTTCTCTACCTCTCCGTATTCTTCTCCTTCTTCTATTTTCTTCTTCTCATTCCTCCTTTTTCTTCCCCCCTCCCCCCTTCTTTTTCTTCTTTTTCTTTTTTTTTTTTCATCCACTTCCTTCTAGGATCAGGAATTGAAATAGCGATTCCGATTGGGATTCGGAAAATTCTATTTCCTTTTTCCTGTGTACCGTTTCTTCCTCTCTATATATACCTAACATATACACACGTATATTCACAGATAGAGAAAAAAACCTACACATACATATAGCCTCCACCTCCAACTCGAGATAAAAATGTTTACGATCAAAGTGAATATACCTGAATCGAGTTGGGAAAATGGGATTTTATTTGCTTCCAGGGATTCGAGTCGGTTTCCTATACACACATATATATATATATAGGCACGCATAAATCTTCGGTTTTAAATTTACAACCGTAACATATAATAGAACTCGACGCTTTTTCAATCAAAGATCAATATTTCAATCAATTCAACACTGAGCATTAAAAAGTATAAAAAAACAATTTCAACAGTTTGAATTCTGTGCTAAATCGAAGACGAAAATTCTTACTTACAAACGATCACAGTATAATATAAAACTACCCCCATAGTAATCAGCGAGGATGGTATAGAATTTGATCGGTTAAATATCATATTTTGTTAAAATTGTCACAGGAATATTTTTGGAAAAATTCAAAGCGTCGTGTTGTAATTTGGGAATTTCGAAAGCTGACTCGTTGCGAAAGAGTTGATCGGCGCGTATTCGGTAGCTACGAAGCGCAAATAGGCGCCATGTTGGCCGTGAGACTGGTATCCATGGTAACCACTCCACTTACCGCACAATAACAATGGAACATAGCCGGGCGTAAATGGGATTCTGGGACATTTGGTAATGCGGTTCGCTTAGCGTCGCTTCCGTCCTACGCCAGCGATATACATAGGTATAATAATCACGTCCCGTTTCATGCCATCCCATCCCATTCCGCTTGATCCCATCCCAAATCCTTTCGTCGTATCTATACTATGCCGTAGCTACTACTAGTACTAGCCACCGTTATACGTTACCCCTTATAACAGTCCAAGTTTTACTTCGCATCTACCGATCATTGTCAGCTCTATAGAGACTAGGTTTCCTGTGTCGATGGTATCGCCATCTATGCAAGGCGTCGGTTAAAACTACTTGTTAAAACTTTAAGAACGTAGTACCATCTCTACTCCTTTATTTAGTTATGTGTATTATCATAGTTTGATCAATGATACGCCTTAGAGATGCTGACGAGTTTTCAAATCGAGGTATAACTAATGCATGGAATGATCCAGTCGTGATGTCTTCTCTTTCGTTTTCATATGTTGGCAGCCTTTTTATTTATTCTGGAAGGCCTGATTTCATCGATAATTAATTCATTTTTAATTTTAAACTCGTTGAAACGTTGCAAATAGTTGCAGAAATCACGTTTCTAATAAACGTGATGAAAAACGTTGTTAGAACATCTTGCATGAATAGTTTCCCTACTCGCCGCTAGGTGCATGTTTGGCGCATAGATCTCTCATAAGTAGAAACGTGCCATTTGATTACAAAACGCACTAGGCTGAGCTCTAATAAATACTTACTAGATACTTATACGAATGCTGGGTTAGCTTGAGTTTAATAATGAGTAAAATATGCAGAATTATTCATTTAAAAAGTATAACTAGAAATCGTAAAGTCCGTTTTTACATATCTGAAATGTAACTGACTGAGTATATTCTGCTACATGTCAAAAATGATGAGGAAAAATTTGAGCGCATTATGTGTCAAACGTTTTCTGTTGTGTGGGAGAATTTGTTGTTTTTTTTTTTCCTTTTTTTCTCAATGGCCAGACGATTTTAATCGCTTCTGATTATCTGTGAGAATTTATCACTCCGTAGTGTCAAGGTAATACATATGTATTACCAAGAATTGTAGCGTCGAAGCGTGCCTCGCAATACGAGTCGTGAATCGGAGGCCTAATTGTCTCATCCTGTTGTAGCTAGCGGTGTAAGAAATAAAGAAAGAACAAGAAAGGAAAGAAAAAAAAAAAAGGTGTAGACGTGGAGGACATAGGGATTGAAAAAGGACGCGGAATGCGGCCGCGGTCTTCGGACCGCATTCAAATCGTTGCGAATCTTTCCCTGGTTCGGTCTGCACCTGGGGATTGACGTTGACCGATGTCGCACTTTGGTGGTTGCAAAAGCGAATATCAGGGCAGGAACTGTCGCCTCGTGAGAAGATCGCGGCAACCTTGCAGGAGAGTAAGCGAGGAACTGCAGTAAAGGAAATAAGAAAAGAGAAGAGAATGAGAAGAGAATGAAGAAAGAGAATGAAACTGCAGAGAGAAACGGAACTCAACGATCAGAGAATTTCTACCGTCGTATTGCCGCTGCTGCTTCAGGTTTAGTCGATTTTGCGAATCCACTGCTCAATACGTGCTGCGAATAAATAACAACCATAGTGTAATCATCATGCGTGCATACTTGTGATCGGTGTTTATTTATAACAAAGGAATTTCCTCATTTGATTAAAAGTTTTAGTCATAATTGGTACCGATAAAGTTGTAACGATTTTACTTATAAGTAACAAAAATAAAAATCGTTTACAAGGATCGGAGGAAAGGTATATATTATAGCGTTCGATTTTCGTCCTACCAAAAGATCTAAAAATCTGAAACAAGAATAAAGGAATTTACTGCATTGGTATAGGGTTTATAAAACGAAGGCACCAAACGGATCGCCGCAACTTCACCAACCAGCAGCGTCAGGGCGAGTGATGGAAGCGTGCAACTTATGCATACCGTGTAAGTGACGCGCATCCATTATTCATCCTAATAAAATAATGCAGGGTCCTCCTCGGTTCCTGCGGTGAAGAGATGGTATAAACGCGGTTCAAGTTCTAAGCAAAAACTTGGCGTAGTCCTATCCGCACCATCACACCAAATGTTCTGTTAATTTTTTTTCTGATGTTTCGAACCGAATATCCTGTAGCATTATTCTTTGAATTTGGTATTTGCGATATGATGTAACGTTCCATAGGATACGATGCGAATTTTCTTTTGATTGATTAACGATTTTCTTATCGATCAACTGCACTACTCCTACTGTATAAAATCCCTTAGGGCAATAGCTAAGGCAACTCGGCGTTCAGGGACGTTAAAAGGCAATGTAAACGAACGCTATTACCGGAACACGTCGAGCATGGCATACCTTAATCTCTTCCACCGTCTCGGAGACTCTTGTCGAGAGAAATTCCACCTTTGCATAACAAGGTGCCGCCTCCGTTTAGCCGACTATTACCATTGCCTCTAGCCAATCTGTTTGTTTCTCTTAATTCCTTTCGATGTACGAATACTTCGGCAAAACCACAGCGGATGCAGTTAACTCTCTTTCAACAATCTCGAGTCAGTAAGGAGGGAAATATATATATTGTAATAAATTTACTGAGAAAATGAATGAAATACTGCAGTAGCGTAATTGCGAATGAAAGGTCATAAAAAAATACGCGATGTTTAATTCCAGATAAATAATTTGAAAGAAAGTAATCTTTAGTTATTGCAAATTATTGCGAAGTTGAGTGTATATCTGAAGAGGGAAAGATATGAGAGAATAAATATATGGTATAGTATTTGCTAGGGTGTAATCCTGACCAGCTGGCTACTGTCGAGTGTAGTATTTCGTTGTCCTCGACGTCGTCTCCTTTCTGTATGGGACAAAAACATCAACCATGGGAATTCCTGATGCCGTCCTGCACCCTCTCGCGTCTTAGTTTTTCAAACATCGAGTAGGAATTCGGGTTCCTCTGTATTTCGTTTCGTTCGTATATTTCGCGCATTAAAAATGTATCAATCTCGAAAGGAAGAACGGCGCTGTTTTGCTATAGCTAAACCATTCGGGGGAAAGAGAGAAGATCCTTGATGTTTTTAACACGGAATGTGTTTAGGCGTATTATAAAGGATATCACGGCGCTGAAATGAGCTATTGCCTCGAAAAACCATGGACTGGTTGGAATGAACTTTTTAATAAATTCTATACATTTTTCAACGCTATATAAATTCTCAGGAATTAATAGCACCCCATTATTTTATTCTACGTTCAATATTGTCCAATATTTTCGAAAACTTTTAAGACTAGATGGAAAAATCTTTGAAATTCGAACACATCATTGAGAAGGATTTCACTTCCAAGGATATCTTCGAAGGAAGCGTATAAAAACGATTGGAATCGCATGTCGTTTCAGGAAATTTTCATTTTACGGCAATTTTAGGAAAAAAAGGACCTCTTTTTCATCCGGTTTGAAGAGTGTATTATTTTGGCGAAAAATGTCGGTTAAATATGATAAAAAAAAATGTTGGAATTAACGTGTGTAGAAAAAAAAAAAAAAAAACCGCGAGTTGTACCACTGATGATAACATCAGTTTTGCTGTCGACTGTTCAGTCCTGGTCGTTCCTTGTCTGGCTACAGTGTCCAGGAGTCTCTCAGTGTCCGCATCCCATCTCTTGTGTATTTTCTGTATCGTTGTGTCTCTCCCCCGTCTCTCATGTCTGTCCACTTGTTCGTGTAATTTGTATCGAAACAGCTAGAATCACCGGTGGTGAAGCCGGTGAGCCTGCAGGACTATCACTGTATAGCGCCGTTGAGTCGGCATCGAGCAAAAGCCTTAGCAAATGTCAGAATTTTCTCTTATTGTTATCCGGCGTTCTGTGTTCACGATTTCGCGTTCTTCGTTTCGTTTCGTCTCGTCTCATTTCGTTTCGTTTCAATGCCCGTTATCGGTTTGTTCTTATTTCGGGTTCCCCGATATCTTTTTGCTCGCATTTCGCACTCGGGAACCTTGCTAACAAGCAACGGGCTCACGAATTGTGATGCGCCTGACACTTTAGAGATGTTTGCCCTTCGTTTGGTCATCTCGCCTTCTACCCCCCTTTACTCCCTCCTTCTCTCTTCTGATCATTCACGATGGGTTGAGGTTTTCCTGATGGACGACCATATTCGGCCTCCAATCGTATACTATCCACATTTTTTATACCGCTTTAGAGCTATACGTACGATTTTCAAACGTTCTTTATACAGCTTCGATTTTTTTTCCTTCTCTCTCTGTCTCTGTCTTTCAAAGTTTGAAAATAAATATTACCCGCTATATTTTCTTATCCTTTCTGAATGAATATATCTCAAACGATCATTCTACATGGATAATAAAAAATCGTTACTAATTAATAGTAGAAAAAAAGAAACAATATGATCGAACATTGGCAGCTAGCTTGGCTATCGATAGTTTAAACAGATAATGAACGATTTTTTCTTTTCTTCCTATCGCCTATAAACCGGCTTCTAGGATAAAATATCAGTCGAAATATCGCCGAGAACCGATCCTTAGATCCTGAACCCACGTCACTCACTCATTCGTCGAGCGTCTAACGTAAGCCGTCAATTAATCTTCCGTTAATCTAGTAATTAATTTTAAACGGAATATAATTGGTCGTCGGTAATTTGGGAGCGTTTTTTTTTTCTATTTTTGATTCCTTTTTGCTTTTTTTTTTAATTGTTCTCTTCGTTTTTATTTTCATCGTTGTCAGTTGGCGTGGTTATTAGCCAAGACCGATTGTCGACTTTCAAGATTAACTCGTTGCATTATGTGCTGCAAGTTTTATGCTGTTTAGTTGACGTAGGTATGGCTATTTTCAATCACTCAGTCAGTTTCATCATCCATTTAAGGGATCAATAATCAATAATATATTGTTTGTTTCATCAAATTTATATATTTATAGCATATATATACATGTTTTTTTATTACCGTTACTTATGCAGGTTTAAATTACACTTGAACGTCCTTTGAACTGGACGTATACAAAATCGAGAAAGGCTATAAACTATTGAGTGCATTAGTTCTTGGAAACATAGTATATAAACATATGTGTGTGTGTGTGTGTGGGTGTAATGTGTGGGCATTTGTTATATACATTTGTATTCAATAATCGATACCACAGAATCGATTTATACTTCATTGCACTCGATCCTATACCGCATTGTTACATGACTGCAATTTGAAATCAATGAACTCTCATAGTATTGCCAGAAACAGTTATGTACAGAAAATTCCTAGTCTCTATAATGTTGTTTGTTCTTAAAAAATTTCTTTCATTTAATATTCAACACGCATTTTTATTCTCTTTCTAGATTTATACAATTCACGATTCACAAGACTATTGATCAATATAAAATAAAATCATCAAAAGGGTACGTGCAACTTAGCACAGGGTTATTTTCATACGATTATTTTCAACGGATCATTTTCACAGATGCAGTCAAAGTGATTAAAATACTGGTCGATCCAAATTTTTCTACTAAAACTGCTTTTACTGCGACTGCATCTAACTCTAAGACCAGATGGTAAAAACTGGTTGATTAAGGAAGAATTTGGACAAGATAAAAAAATAACTGCCAGTTTGTAGCAAAGCTAGTACGTATCCTTGAGCGATAAGCTAGGATAATAAAATTAGTATCGAAGTTAAATAGTCACGGCTTTGACAGTCTGAAATCAGTGAGTTGTCAGTCATTCTATTTCGCTTATTGTTATTACCAGTTTAGAATTACAGCAATACCCAAGTCGCCATATTGGTAAATTGGATTTGTCAGATTAAGTTTTGCACCAAGACTAAATGTCAATCACTAGTTTGGGTCCCAGAGCTAACAGGTATTACGATAATTGCATCGTGCATCTACGCCCACGGAGTAACAGTTGCAATTCTTAATCCTCACAGGTTGAATGTATATTAACCCTCAAACACCTTACTGGGTTACGGTAACCCAGTCCTTTATTCAAACTTCAAAATTTGAAAACATTTTCTGCAAGTTTTATTCGTCTATCTTAAAAGCTATGAGAGCCATTGCTTTTTTCTGCAGACATTTTTTTTTCCTGATTGTTTGACACTTCGATTAAAAAAAAAATCATCCAAATCGGTATATTGGATGCCGAGATATTTACAAGACAAAACGCTGGGTTACGCTAACCCAGTGTGGTAGTTACGGTTCGCTCCGGAAGTGTGGTGTTTGAGGGTTAAAAAAAATGTTCAGCCGTTTTTAGTCTTCTTCTCGAAAATTCATAATGTTAAAACAGATGTCCTTATATCAGGTGGCGATCATCAGACAATGATTTCTGCAAAAAGTTGTTGTATATATCACATCGGAAAAAGTCTTAACTCTTTTTTTAAGAATTTGCGAAACGGTGATATAAATCAAACGATTATGAATCCGCAACAACAATGGAAGTGGATTAGTGTCGATAATCTCATCTCATTGTTCCCAACCCGCCCATATCCACCCCTAATTCAACTCGCCCCATGTCGGGTATACAAATATATAAATGCATCTGCACTACACCGTGTGCTAATAAGCCGAAGGGATATTTAACACCACAGGAATCTCGGATAAGCTACTAATTGTTGTTAAGGAATTGGATTTGGCAATAGTTGATGATATGCGAAAAATCTTCTATCCATTATTGAATAGACCGATGGATAGGCTGGGGCTAGAGACCTGTTAATCCATAATGACAAAGAATTGGTGTTTTCACTTCATAGCAGAAGCTAAAAGTTGAAATTCCTTAAAGACCCTCGACGAGGGTGGTCTGTGCTTTTCATCAGTCATATTATCGGTCCTAAATATGAGGTTTTAAGATTTCGAAAAATGAATTAATGCACGTTACATATAAATAAATGAGCACAGTGCACTCTCGTGCATTATAGACGTGTGCAATTGAGTGTGAGTCATAGATTACAATTGCAGCTCAACCAGTAGCAATTTGTGATGCTGAACTGTGATTGAGACGTAAATATATAGGCACAGTCATACTCTATGGCGTCAGTGGTTTATTTTTTTTTATTTTATGGATCTAACTTGTACTGATATCATATGTACAAAGCTTTCTCACACATTTCTGTGTGTATGTGTGTTTCATAGTAGGCTGTACCCATGTCCAGATACTTAAATACATCAAGTCTAGATACTTGCCACATAGCGTATCTACCCTCACGGTTATTGTTGCCAATAATTGTTTATTGATATTGCGTAATTTACGCTTGTACAACGTGATATCGTTACGTTTTAACGAAGATTGTCATCTTTGAATTACAGATAAATCAAAACAACGTTGTCGAGTTGCCATAGCGTGTCGGATGTAATTATGTAGGTACTACCTACTTCTGATGAGGAAAACTACTCTTAAAATCAATTGATGATTAGAATCCCGATTTTATTGTACTACTATAACACAGCTTTGAACTTAAACTAGACTTGAGATGTGAAGAAAATGATCCTTCGTCAATTTTTGCTAATTTAGTTTGAAACTACATATGTTGTTGCATCTTTCGTCGACAAACTGTCAAAGAAATAATTCTACCATTTGGAGTAGATGCAGACCCCCCCAAGTTCGTTTAAATCGAGATAAGAAGAGTTTGAATTCACTCGAGTACACTTAGCCGAGATAATAACTGGGGTACTTGACACAGATTTTACTCGAACTTATGGTCCTCAATTCTATCCTTGCAGTTGAATCAATATCGAGTGATAATATTGCAGACCGTTTTGATATGATATGGCTATACCCTGCTCTTAAGAACACGAGAATTGCATTTGCATCTGGTGACCACGTGGAGTGCTTTACGTACAGACTCGTAAATTTCTATTAAAGAATACGAGACTCTTTAATCAAGTGTATATAAAGCTCTTTAAATATCATTATATATTCTTGACCTTAAGTTCGTCGATTTTTGGAACCTCGAGTACCCCAAAACAACCCTCCAACTCATCTCACCTCTTCTATTCTATAAAACATCTACACGTATAGTCGGAAGAGTATTTTTCTGCTTCCCGGGCACCCGGCCCAGACCCAAGTTCACCAAGAGAGACATCCATCCCGGCCACGGGGGGTCGCCCTGGGTAATTGTCTGGCAGACACCGGGCCAGCCGAAGCGCACACCTTATTCTGGCCTCCACCTCCAAACCAAAATTCAAACCCAGTGATCCTCATTTTTTAATATTTTATTCGGAAAGATGAGGGGTTCCGCATCTTCTTACTTCTGCACTTTACTCATTTCCTAATCACTGGAACAGTTTCTCATCTTTAGGGGTTGAAGTCTTTAAAATCTCGATGATTTCTGTCCGAGAATTCAAAGAGGATATTTTCATGCTGAAGATTCTTCTCCTTGTCATTTACTTCCGCTGATTTCTGAACCGAAGTAAATGACTAGAGTTTATTTCATGCTTGGAAAAGGAAAATGCTGAACTTCACCCTGGATATTCAACATCATCAGACTCGTGACTGCTGTTGGTATATGGTTGTTCGTATAGTTTCGAGTGAGAACCTTGAATTGGTAAAGCGTTATATTCGAAGTGATTACTTACTTGATATAATACAGACAAATAATCGCTAAGGCGCTGCTAACACCATGGAATATTACCATAAAACATGCGTTCGGTTGATTCCCATGTATGCACACATCGAGGGTTACTTTACGTATATATGTGTCCACACTCCGGGCATAAAGAAGCGTTATATTTATGCATTTATGTATTCCTGTACTATATGTATGTATAAGGGGTCAGAAGGGGGCAGACCATCTTCTTCTCTCTCTTTCTCCATATCTTTATGTTGGTATTTATGTATTTATGGTCTTCGCCCTATCCCAAGTGTGAGAGAGGATGATACTGGTCCTCAATTAAGCTGCCATTATACGCTATAACCAATGGGTAAAACGTATTATTCAAGATTTGTAAAATCCCATAATATTAATGATCAAGATTTTTATGGTTTAGGTAACCCAGACAAGGCGCGGGCGAGTGTCAAATAGAAGTAAGATATCCATCCAAGAAATTTGTGAAAGTATAAAGAATTTCAAATTTTGTTAAATTCTGTAAGAAAAAAAAAAAAATAAATAAATCGGTTCTTTGGATTCAGCTAATGAAATTGTGAATAAATAATGAAGTATTTGCGGATAATTTGAATGCATTTGTCATTCGCGTAAGCGTGTAAAGTTAGTTTTGTTGGAAAAAATTTCAACTAGGTATCATAATCAGTCATTGGTAAAGACAGGCTATAGTATATTGACGAAAAAGTTATTGAATACCGATCCGTGGCATACCTTCGGGCTACCTGCGGCTTTCTCGGCTCTATTAATATACCATCGGGTATATTTATATGTTAAATAAAGGTGCAGGTCGCGCGTCGTTTGACTTGGCTCGAGTATTTTAATGGTGTTATAATGTATGTAAGTTTTACCCATCGGCTGCAATCGGGTTCGTTTTGAAAAAAAAAAAAACAAAAAAAAAAAACCCTACATAATATGTGTGCGTTAAAATTCTATACACATATGAATCCTATGGATCAGAAACCTCACGAGACCTCGAACGGGTTGAACTCAGCGTGGTGCCTCCTCAATATATTCAATCATTAAATTATCACTTCTGTACTTTAAGGGCTTTCCTCTTTACTACCCTTCACGCAATTTACAGACCTTCGATCACCTAGCTTTCAAACTATAGCCCATATCATTCTTAAATATCGATATTTTATTACGACTGGCATATATATGTGTACGAATCATTATTTTGTACTACAAAAATTTGTGATATAAATAGGTTTGTTTTCTGAACAATTAGAGACCCAAGTAATTGCATCAAGTCCTTTTACTTCGACTTGATCTAACTTTAAGACCCGATGTTACCACAGCTCCTAACTTTTGCTTGATCATGTCTTGTAAGATGATTTCGGTCATATCGTTTATCCGTTCTGGATTTGAAATGAAAGGATAACGGTGTTGAATATTCATTCCGAATAGTTTATTTTCGTAAATTTATAATAATTTGGGAACCTCTGTGTACACCGTCAAGTTGGATTTGATAAATCTCTATGGTTATAAAATTTGAGAAATACGGTTGAGTCTGGTTGCCCAATAAGTGCGGGTTGTTAGCTTGACGTTGTAGCCGAGTATGAAATAATTTGTGCTATTATAAAAACATTACGGTTCGCACGTATATACACATATATATATATATATATATATATATATGCTTACGGCAAGCACGTGGTTTATCCTCGTGTTAAGGTTTTACATTTAGTATATTTGTCCTCTTTTACTTATCGGGCTCGTAACGTTCATCCATCTTTGTTGCACCTGCAATATTCAGCAGCCTTTACTGCAGTTAGGTATATACCTATATATGCATGAATGTACCTCTGCTTTGCACTGTGTGCAATCTTTGTTAATCTTATTTTTGCTTATGCAAATGGTTCAACGTCCTCGCATTTCTCTTTCTCTCTTTCTCTCGCGTTCTTCGTCGTATTTAATATTTATGCAACACGTAGTTTTCTTACCTCTTTTACCCCCCTTAACTCCACCGTTACAGCGAAATGTACGAAAGGACATGATGACTTTTTTCAAAACCTTTACTTAATCCCATAATTTATGGCTAATTGTTATCACACTTACCTCAGTACATCATATTCTCATAATTAATGTAATTGGCTAACCTCAAGCCAAACCATCAATTGCATTATGCATTTTCGATGATCAATTATCGAATCCAATCAGAATTAATCCCCCGAATGACATCGGGGTTGAAATAAATCTGGAAGGTTGGATTGAAATTCAGACTTTTTAAAAGTTTTCGTCTATTTCTCAGGATTTAAATTTGCAAAAATATTTCATTTCAATCTAGAGACCCTAAAAATCTGGGGCTAAACGAAATGAACATAAACTGCACACTGCGTAGGGTAACCAATATTATTGATACTAAAACTTGTATAAGTCAACTTGAAGTGTTCAATTCGACACACTGCATTTAAAAATTGGAAATACGCCGATGGGGTCTCCGGGTCTTTTGGGTCTTAAGATCTGCGTGTTGTCTGTGATCTTTTCTTTGTAAGGGATGGTTTATTCTTGGCTCTTCAGTCTCTGAATGGAATGCCACATTGTTACTTTGCCATGAAACCAATGTAAATTTTACATCGTAAAGACCGCGGTTTAGTGGCTACAAATTTGACTGCCAGTTTGCATGGTTAATTTCAAACCTTGCTACTACCATATCCATTGCTCACAATCAGTAGCTAGAAATTCACTTGCTATACGACACGGAGTCATCATTTTTCATCAATTTAAAAATTATTCTATGGAATCAAAGGGGTCGAAGTTCGTTTGAGCAGACAAAGTTTTAGTATCTGAATAGAAAAACAGAACAATTGGTTCGTCTTCAAGGTCCGTTTAGGCTTTGGATTTTATCTGGTGCATGGTTGTGCGCAAAATTATGTTCACCATAAAAAAAAATATCGCGGAAATGAATTCCTATTGGTTAACGGCTTTAACATTATCGGATTGATTTATAGCCAGGATTATTTCACAACCTATATGATCCTATTAATAGGATTTGAGTCTTGTCGTTAGTCAGACCGAACGCATTGTGGTATAACATACCGAGATATAGTATATATACGTAGGCGTGTATCGTGTTGGCAGACGGAGCGGCTAATGTGTCGACCAATATATTTACGATGATTGTTTATGGACCCGAGGTAGGTATATTAGTCGATCCATTCCACAGTTTGGGTTCTGCGGGTTTACACCTTTGGGTCCACCGCAGGCTAGCTAAACTTCTCTTTTATTTTCTTTTTTTTTTCTTTTTACTCCCTTGGGCTAAAACGTGTATAAAAATAATATTCTAAGACGTGAACTATCGAGCTTCTAAAAAAAAAAAAAATTTTTCTTCATTTGAAGAGAGGAGAAGGATTTCATATCCTTTGCTGATCCTTTAGCATACATTTTTACCTAATTATGACGTTCCAACTGAGTCGAGGGTTGTTACATTCATTGTTATTTAGGGGACAGCTGAATAATCGTAACTCGCCTCTGGTTTGAGGTGCGAGAGTCTCGCGTTCTTGAAACTAGTGTCACAGTTCACACCTTGGAGGCTCGAGACAAGTCTCCATGGTTCAAGCTCCCAGTGGACATTGTCAGGGTAAATCCCAAGTTCGAGTCGGAAACCCCGTCGTGTTTAGAACTGAGACGTTGGGGGAATACGGGGGTAAGACCGAAAACGACCCCCTGAGTAGAAAAATACCCGTAGAGGTATTGTTCCCGCGTTTAACCGGCACTAACTCATGATCAGATGAGAGACTCGTGCGTGCCGCTTACCCGAAGCCGACCCGTATTCTTGGAAACGAGATGACTGATGGCAGAATTAGTCCCTATTTTTCAACCTCTTAACCAACTGCTTACACGAACCACAATTAGAGCTTACCGAGGCTATTTAATAATAAGATATAGAATTTATGGACCTATTTTTTCACGAATATATGTGTCAATGAACTTCATATTCAAAAAGAAACGAGATCTGAGAATGTGAACTGAAATCATCTAACAATGTTCAACTATATGACAAAACCATCGCTAAAGTCATTAGAAATGTTCAAACATGCGCTAAATTGAACTCAAACATGATTTGAAATTAGCCAGGGATTTTGTAACGTTGATTAATATAGACTAAGGGATTAGGAGAACGAGATAAAATCATTTGAACATGTTGAAAAATGAACAAGAATCACTCAAAAATGTTGAAACATGCATTACGATAGACTAACATCGTAATAACTGACTAAAACATGACCTGAGATCAACTATGGATGTTAAAACGTGAGATAATATTAAGCAAAGGATGAAAAATACAAGCTAAAATCATTCAAACATGTTGAAAAACGAACATGAATCACTTGGAAATGTTGGAACATGCATTACGATAGACTAATATCGTAATAATTGACTAAAACATGACCTAAGATCAATTATAAATGTTGAAATGTGAAACAATATAAACTAGGGAGTGAAAAAAACGAGATGAAATTATCTGAACATGTTGAAAAACGAATAAAAATCACTCGAAAATGTTGAAACATGTATTGCGATAGACTAACATCGTAATAACTGATTAAAACATGACCTAAGATCAACTATAAATGTTGAAATGTGAAACAATATGAACTAGGGGATGAAAAAAACGAGATCAAATAATCTGAACATGTTGAAAAACGAACAAAAATCACTCGAAAATGTTGAAACATTCGTGACGAGGGACTAAGATACTTGAAAGGCAATAGTTAGTGCAAAAATGCACGTATTGATGAATGAAAACTGTTGAAATTGATTCCGAAAACGACGCAGATGCAATAATTTTTTTTTTTTTTGCGAACAATGTCGTGAAAATGAGATTTGGATAGCTATATCTATGGTCATGACTCGTCTTGACTAAAAGTTTATGGTTTTGTAAAAAAGAAAAGAAGAAAAAAATGTTCATACAAATTTTTGAATTCTTCCGCAGTCTTGGGAATGAGAATGATGAACGGTTAAAAATTTCTAGATAACGATGTAAGATCAACGTATACGAGAAATAATATGTCATAGAAGAAAACGGGCGTTTGTTCGGGTTGAATTTAGTGTGAAATTTGTACAATAATGGAAGCTGAATCGTTTGTCATTCGATATAGCATCCGAAGTGGATATATGCATCGTCATATATATGATGCAGGCTAGTCGATATACAATGGATAAAATCCATAGAATCGTTTTAACGCGTGAATAGAAATTGAAGAAGAGGGAAGTACCTTATACCTTACCTACCTAACGTGGCCTGAAAAAGAACAGTCGTATTTTATTAGGCAGAAAATCTTGAATAAACTTCGAGATTTTTTTACCCCTCGCAGAACTTTCACGATCATCATATAGTATGTGAATCATACACAGAACTTGGGTATGAAGCCGAAGACGGTACAAGAGATTTATGAACTTCGAAGAAATAAAGAACTGCACGCGAGCGGAACGAGTATCTCACCTTGTAACATAACTATTTACTCACTAAGTAAATGAATTAGCTGAAAATAGGGTGTAAAATTTTCTTTTTTTCTTTTTCCTTTTTTTCTCGTCAAAATCGATCCTGCTGTCCGTTCGTCGCGTGGCTCGTATCTACTATATCCTTATTTCCTTAGACACAATGCAATGGGTCAATTCAATTCTTCATTGAAAATTTGTTCCGCATTCAGGAATACATATCTATTCTATTTTCGTATCCGACTGGACCTCATACCCTATAACGTTCAATGCCAAAGATTTTCCAAATGAATTGGTCAAAGCGGTTTGACGTCTTCGTTCGATGACCATTTTTCGAAAATTAGATTCTCGAAGGTAGATATAGGTACGCACTCTACACGTCTATATAACATCTCTTTCAATATACTATTCAAAATTTGTTTGCATTCATCGGATTTAACGAAAACTGTACCTTTTCACTACTATACCTTTTCTATATACTCGGACACCTCCTCTTTGTACTTTTTGGTACCTATACTTTTTTTCTTCCTTTTTTTCTTCTTTAACAAGTGACAGACTAAACCTGCCAATTTTTAGCACAGCATTATAAATACTTTTTCATTCTATATTCAAGATGGGGCTAGTAGTTCGTGACACCACTCCGCCCCTAACCAAATTCACTATAGAACTATAAGCGCAGATCCCTCGTCTAGATTTCACCCCCATTGTTGACTCTAAATACCTTTTTAGTTCTCTAAAGGATACGTTCGAAGGTATACCTTTCAACTTTTCAAGTGGCCATATCATTGTCCGAGTCAATCTTTCCCTCGTTAACTTCACATTTTCGAAAATCCCCTCGCTCAATTTTTCTCTTTTCTGCACATATACTATATACAGAGAGTAAACGGTTTTAATTTTCACTCATAGTCAGTCACAGCCAACTCGGTACACTCCAGATTTTCACGTCTGTTTATTGCAGGTTGGCCATCTGCATTTTTTCTCTAATTGAAAATTGATTTGAAACAGACGAAAAACTTGGAGTGTGCCGAGTTGGCTGTGACTGAATGAAAACTAAAACCATTTCCTCTTGAAACCTAATCGATTGACTGTTGAGTTGCCTCTATGCAGGCGTTTTTACAGCCCCAATGAAGCGTTTCCACGAATACTCCCGGTATACTTTCTCAAAGAAACATTAATACACTTGGCTATACAACAAGCCAGAAAGATAGAGTTATTACCTTTGGAAGACTTTTAGAGCCTTCAGACACGCCTTTCCAATGTTACCTGTTATTAGTCACGTGGTTTTCAACTGTACTTGAAAATCTCACATATATATATGAATACATGTGTGTGTGGGTGTGGGTTTAAACAAAATTTGTGTAAAACTGTTTATATTTCGAAGAGAATTTACTATTCGTTTTAAAATAAGGTATAAGTAATTAATAATTCGAATGTTGAGATAAAATTAATAACTAATATAAAAAGGGGGTCGTTGCTTACTTAGACATATATTATATAGTAAAACTAATATAATATAAGAGTGTGAAATATACACGGGCAATTACAGTCGTAATTTATGTTCGTGTTGAAAAGTGAGTGTTGCAATAAATAAGTATAATGGCATACGCCATTATAGTCGATACCCTCGGTGATATTTTATCACTCACGATCAGAGATCATTTGCAGTCGTGTTCAACGCCTACGAACTCGGTCCTGCTCCTCATTATGCATCATCCGTCAAATTCGTATGCGAAATTCTTATGTTATGACCTATAGAAGCAGCAGCTGCTGGCTGCTGCTGCTGTGTCATGTTAGCATTCGGAATCGCGATATCATATTGTTCAAATTATTTGAACATAACGATTTCAAAAATATGCGATATCCAATTTAGCAGGTGTTTAGTTTTTATTTTATTTTATTTTATTTTATTTTATTTTATTTTATCTGAAAGTAAAGCTATACGTATATACATACGTACTCAATTATCGCAATTAGTTAAGAAAATAGAGCCATTAATAATAATGATAATAAATAATAATCAATTTACATTGTAATACGACGTTGGTAATTTCGTAATCCAAAAACATCGGTGGTTAGGCAAGCCGATATAAATTTATCCCTTATTTTATAAGCCCAGGATTGCACACATTTATATTATATATATATATTTTTAGTATATAACTATAGGTATATACATGATCGTTAATTTAATTTTAGTATAAGGTAGCCTACTTATTGCCTGATCGTTACTTTATTACATGCATCTATATAACGCAAGGCACCTGCTCCCTATTTATCCTTGAATTTATTTCAGTACCTACACACCTTTTCACCACAAATCTTATACGAAATCGGGTAATAACGTACGGATTATCATAGAAATTGGAGATTCAACTTTAAAGTATATTCTGTATACGCGCCAATATCTTATTACCATGCAATTTATGCCTGTTTTTAAGTAGGTACAAATTTTTTGGTTCAATTAATGATCAAAAAAAATTCAAAATTCAAAAATCAAAAATTAAAAATTAAAAATCATTCATACGATGAGTGGAGAGAATCAAGCTAAATTTTTTGACTCGTAGTTAATTAAATAACGTTTTAGGTCCAGCTAATTATCATAACCCACACCTAAAATATACCGAGAAGCGATAGTTGAGCGTGAAAACTGTCTGTTGATTATCTTTATTGCCTTGTTTGAACATCATTTTATTTCCGAGCACTGAATGGCCCTTTTTAAAGCAATAAACGTTCACTATTTTCTCGCAATAAAATTTAAATCTATGATTACATTAACCGTAGTGAAGGGCGTATCTTAATAATATGAATATTTGATTTATTCAACCAGAATTTCTCGGTTCATTAACATACAAATTATCATATAGCATTCGAGTCTGATTCGATTCATCAACACCGTTGATGATAAAAAAACAAAAAAAAACACAGTCTATTATATTTTACATAATTACAAAAAAAAAAAGGAATAGATTTTTTTTAACCGGAAGTATAAGAAATTCAACGAGTTAGAATAACGCTTAATTGTTTAACAAGAACGGAAGCCTCATTTCATATATATACATGTACAGGGTGAGTTTTCTCCGGGGTTCGTAAAAGGGTGTGGCTTAAATCGGCTAGGACTTAGCTTCCTGCTATTCATGAGGAGAAAACTCACCCTGTATATATTAAAAAAAAAAATAGTAGAGGATCTGTACGTAAAGGTATGGGAATCCTGCGGGTCTGCGAGTTGAACGAGTCGAAGAATAACGTCGAGGATTTCGATCTGTTAAAAGATGGTAATAGGCTAACACAAGCCTATTAGCTGTATTATTAAATTTCTCGGTTGTAGACCGGATTGCTTGGGTCTCGAAGGTTTTGCGTTTAGGCAGCCATTAGCCAGAGATTTACGTGGTGTCGTAACTCATCTCCCTCATTTCATTCTCGATCTTTCTCGCTCTTGCTATCCACTCATTATTCATATCCTTTTTCCTCTTTGTCGACTCGCGCGATCTCTTATTATTCTTATTATCTCTTGCTCCTTTATACTTCAACGCAAGCTTCAGCAAACGTGATCATGGTAGGCCGTAATTAGCCATAGATTATTTTCTACGCCTTATACAACGCTGGGTTTATCTTCGATCCAGCATCCCTTAGGATTCAAAAAAGAAATAATAAAATTTGATAATGATAAAATCGGTAGCTCTGTTTCTCATTTCGCATTATAATCAATACCGAAAAATATATATACCTATATTTTTTATTTTTTCGTACGTGTTCGTTAAAGTCGAGGAAATATTAGAGCTTGGACATGAGGCTGTGAAACAGCAGACTTCTATTCGTTTTATTTTTTTAATTTTCAGTTTCTTATAGTTCTTAGTTTTATTTATTTTTTCTTCATTTTCTTATTTCTTATTTTTATTTTTGTTTATTTTCAGTCCCAAGTCGAACTAAACTGGCCTCAGATAAACTGGTGGGTAATAAATATCACGGTGTTTCGGAAACCATTCCCTGTTTAATAGGCCTTTTAAACTGTTATTAAATTATAAATTATGACACTCCTATAGGATTCGGTTTTTAATTATCGCCAACGAGAGAATATCGGCTTCTCGATTTTCTCCACATCATCGTATATACATATATATATATCTATACCTATAACATATAAGACCCAAGTATAGTTACAAATCCTTTCGTCCGTTACATAGCTTCGACAAATAAATTCTGTTAAGAAAAAATAATTTATCCAATTATAAGAATCCCATTTTAGTTTTTGTTGTATTTATTTATTTATTTATTTTTCTTTCCTTTCTTTATAAAAGACAATAAAGATAAATAATAATGAACACAATTTTCTATACAATATCTGGTTATTGTATATAAACATATACCGTGGGGTTAGAGCTGGTTCAAAACGCGCAGGCGCTGATTCATTCGAATATTAGAAGGGTTGCCAATTTCAGACTTGCCACGAATATCCCTAGAGTCCGTCTGCTATTGACAAATGGCAACAGAACTAGGGATATTACTCAAAAGTTGGTAAAGCTGCTAGCACGATTCTGCCAGCCAACGATATTCGAATAAATCAGCGCCTGCGCGTTTGAAATTAGTTCTTTCCACGTAACCTCACGGTATACCTGCAGCTAACCCAAGTTTTATATACGACAATATGAATCGTTCGAGTAATTTGAGACTAGAAGCATTAATTACATATATTCGGTTAAAAACCACACGTCCACCGAGTTGTGCCTAATATTATTTGACTCATTGTTAAAATCAATCGGATATTTGATTTCTGTAAATAGATATAGGTTCACGGTTCTTTTTTATTTCTTGTTTTTTGTTTTTTTTTTCTTCTATTTCTCTTTTTTTTTCTTATTTCTAACCCATTGATCGATAGCTCTGACTTTATCTAATTACAATTTTTACCACAAATTGTCGGTGATACGTATTGTTACTTGCAGCCGTATCGGTCAGTCAGTTTGAAAAAAATAAAATATATACATATATCTAAGTTCTATATAACTAATAATAATGAATATCGAATTCTCCTCAAGACCCAATACTAATTGACTTATTGCTTAACTCATTGTAAAACAAAAGTTTCTGTCTTTCTTTTTTCTGTTCCTTCTTTATTTCTTTCTTTTTATTTTTTTCTATCGTAGGTATAAGACACACGTATAGGTATAGATCTAGATCTTCAACGCAGCTACTTCTCGGATCTATTACGACGATCGATAGATCACACACACACACACAGACATACATAGCTGTTAAATTTATGTTTCATTTTTTATTTGTATTCCTTCATTATTTTTTTGCAATTTTTTGAGAAAAAAAAATCGTCGCTTTATTGGTTTTTCTGAATAAAGAAAAAGAACAAAAAATATGATACCATCTTTTCGTATCAATTATGACGCAGAGCGAGAAAAAAAAAAAACCAAAAAAATCACACAGTGAAACACTTCTGTGACTACATGTATATGTATTGTTTTTTGGTTTTTTTGTTTTTTGCCATATATCTATTCGAACTTTAGTATAATGAAAATAAATGAATATATTGAAACGAGGATGCCGATGTTCTGAAGAGTTGGAAATATATTATTACTACGAGGCAGTAAATCTTTGGAAGTCTAGTTTTACGAGAGGATTGTTTTTTTTTTTTATTTTTTTTTTTTCGGAATGTTGGACAAACAATTGACGGCTAATAAAGCCTCTTTTGCTCTACGGGGGACTTTGGGACGCGAGAAGAGAAACTATCAGATTAAACCGAAGAGATATATATCGTCAGCTCCACTTTTCTACAATTTTCTTACCTCATGTCCAAAAATTATTTTCGAAATAAAATAACAGTTGTAATACAGATTTTTCAAAATCTATCAGACGTTGTTAAAAATTGATCAACTTACTAGAATTTTATTTGAACCAAAAGGCATTTTCTTTGAATTTTCTTTGCGTTTGCCCGGATTCAATTTTTGAAAAAAAAAATAAACAAAAAAAATGTTCACCCAGAAATAGAGTTTTCGAATTATATGCCTTGATGTGGGTTTATCGAATGGGTTTATTTTTATTATATGTTTGAATAGCATGGGTTCTATAAATGGTTTTTCACTTTTTAGGGCACTCCTTAAATATAAATTTTAGATGGTTATCGAGAGGTAAAGCCTTTTGTTAAACAGGCTAATTCCCAAATGAGTTATACCCTATAAAAGGGTAACCTTTTAGTGGCCTCAACTTCGGTGAATATTACAACGCTCGCAGGTTATAAACGACGTTTATGGTATATAGTTTCATTTACCCTGAACCCCATGTTAGGTCTAACCCCACACATCCGAGCTATTTGGTCATTCGAGAAAATTCCTATCCATGAAAAAAAATATATATAACAGAATTTTTTCGGTAACAACAAATTTCATGGTTTTATTATAGCGTGGTGCAACCATAAGAAGAATGAGACCCTCGTTTTTTTTTGCCTTCTCCAAAATCTCTTCCCCTGTTTTCTCAAAATACCACAATTCTAAAATTAAAAACCGTACAAATTCTACAACCGAAAAATCGGTTTTTGGCAAATATGAAAAATCAACATTCATGGAATGTTCAGATCAAAATTTTTCACCATTATACCGCAATCCCAGAATTCCATATTTCATATTAAAAATCTCTGAATATTCTGCAAAGTCAGAAACATTTTTTTTTTTTTTTCTTCGTATTTTCGCGTATAAAATTTTGCGAGTAAACAATACGGTGTATTAAAAGTGAAAATAAGTAAGTCGTTAGGTAAGAGTCCCTAAACGTAGCTGTTCACTAAGTCAGTGCAGCTTATACCCTCGTTTCGTCCACTACTCTCAAGCTAATAAAAGAGTCGTTAGTAACCGAAACGATGTCGTTAGAACGAATCCGTTTGCCTTAACCGTTCGCTCTCTTCTCGCGCTGTTACGTAACGAGGTATCCCACTAAATCTTGGCTATTAAACTGCCTTTCGTATGGCAATATATATTAAACTGAGCCACAGGGATAAAAGCAGATTAATACCCGAACGCATAAATATATCTATGGGGTATTCCACGTCAAATTAGCACCGAGTTACCCTCTTTGAAAAAAAAAAATTATCAAAATCGAAGGGGGTGAGGGAAATGAGCTGCTAATTTGACATGGAATGCCCCATATACATACACCCATACATTTGTTACACATCTGTACGGAGATAGAAATCGCAGGAATTATAGAATTTTGAATATCTCGAAGACGAAGAAGAGGACGAAGAAGTAGAATAAGAAGCGTCCAATTTTTCAATTAAAAATTAAAACTATATTTCTCTGCATTAAACGTTCGAAGTTATACAGCCGCACGTCTCGATCCGTTAATTGATTGAGTACCTATACCGTTTATTTCACACTTTTTTTTTACATTCGGACATCATAAATCGAATTTACGGTTTAAAAAACGGTTTTACTTCCACGTAAATAACGTTTTGCCTTTTATGGATCCCCAAAAATCATCACATTTCAAAGTAAACTTCCAAAGTCAAGTGCTCGAAATTTTGACGGATTTTTTTCCCATTTTTTTTTTTTTTTTCATTCTTCACGGTGTATTGTAAGGCTTGTTTTTTTCGGACGTTATTCTATAGGGATGCTGCTAGACTGAAACACAATGGGGATTGAGATTTACTGGGTAGATGTGACCGGTCATTCCTTGCCAATTTTATGGCGGTTATAACGTCTGTTACTCTTTTATATTTTTGGTTTTCTTTTTTTTTTATAAGATGAGGTTTTCAAAAGTTTTCAACACTCAAAAATCGGCTCAGTTTTTTTTTTTTTACAGCTGATTCCTATACAACTTTGAGAAATGATTAGAAATTAATTTACACCAGGTTCGCCCGGAAATGATACCATTTTGGAAATTTCTTTCCAAATTTCAAAAAGTTTTGATTACCGATGCGACCCGCACCCTCCAGCCCCTCGCTTTTCTTCGATAGATTCAATTCCTGTAATGTAGGTACAGTCTGAATAAACTCTTTCTGAAATAAAAATCGTTAGTATCTACGCCTAAATCGTAGATTTATTATTCCACGAAATCGGTTAAACGCACTTTCGAACGTCCCGAGTAACGATATGTGTGTAATAGCTATTCGAGTATCGCGATTACCGATTTCAATCACGTTGGTAAGTTCTTGTTTACATACTTCGAACGATACTAGTACTGAATTTGAAATTGGTTCCTGCGCTCGGTATCGGTTTTATTTAGATACGTTTATAGAAAATCCAGCAAACTGTATATATACATCGCAATGACGATAATTCTACATTCGATAAAATTCCCCCCATTTATACCTAACCGATTATTATTTTCACACCGCAACGCGCGGCCCGGGCGTTAGCCAATTTTATTTCATTCGAATTGAAAATCGGTTCATTCGCTGCCGCTTTCAACGCGTTTACGAAATTTAATACGAACATAAATTTTTTTACAAGTCTATTACGAACTGCCTTAACATAGATTTATACCGTATCGTTACGCAC
Source organism: Tenthredo notha (assembly GCA_914767705.2). Lineage (NCBI taxonomy): Eukaryota > Metazoa > Arthropoda > Insecta > Hymenoptera > Tenthredinidae > Tenthredo > Tenthredo notha. The sequence goes on from OU611916.1 coordinate 6,126,103, forward strand.
AATATCCACGGACAGACACGTCATTCGATGTTCGTCGATCGCATTTCGCAGACTCGTCACGTTCGATATAGTTTGAAACCGTTTACACGATCGGACGATTTCATACAGTATTTTAGTTTCTTCGAGCTTATAACCGATCGGACGATTTTATTCAATTTTATTTTACTCCATTTTACGATTTTTAAGATCAATTTTCATCCGATTTATTAATTTTTCAATCACGATTTCTAAGAAAGGTTTCCGAATCCTTGTGAATAAAATCTGAAATTTAAAGCTTGTTATTTTCGAAATGAAAATAAAAAACAGATCTATCAAGCAGAAAAAAAAATACAAGACATACGAATAATGTAAAAAAAAATCGGTTCTCTTTCGATTTTATTATAAACTTCGCGAAATTCTAGAAAACTGCAGGGTAATAAATTGTTAATTTAAATAGCTTATATACCAGAATGATCCATCCTTTGCATAATACTAGTCCGACGTTGATGGAAATTGATACATGCGTACGTAAGTCTATATTTTATCCTTAGGCATCGGTTTGATATATCACGATTCTTGTAGCGTAGATAATAATATCGTATAAAGAGGTCTAATCAACGGTAAATTATAGCAATAATATATATATATATAAGAACATATACGAATACTACCTATAGGTGTAAAAATCATTTCACACTCATTGTTATAGTTGAAATAATTCTTTGCCCTCTTTCGATGATTTCTTTTCATTTTTTGTTTTTAGTCTAAAATCGGTAAGCTAACCTTTACAAAACTGTGGTCGATGTAAGTTAGGCGTATCGGTGACTTGTCATATCGAATCAGGTATTTTAGACTGGCGTGGACCACCAGGTCTTAGCAAATGGTAACCGATCCCATGTCAAACATCCGCCCGTGTTTAAAACTACGGTTATATATATATATATATATACCTATATTTTTCTACGCTATTTTGTCCGTGAGATAATTTGCTAAAGGTGCACTCCGCAGGATATATATATCCTGATATTATTTTGAAAAAAAAAGGATCCATAGATCCAAAAAATGAATGAAAAAAAAATAAATAAAAAATTAAAGGTCTTCGCTCCGTTCATCCGTGTGCATAGTCGATAGCGACATATGGATTGCGCTCAGCTACATGGTCAGGTAGTTAATTAAGCGGATTTAAAGACCATGGATCAAATGACGTTATACATACATTTGCCTATACGACATTGAAAAAAAAATAAAAAAAATAAAAATGAAACTGTAAGAAGAATAGGTAGGTATGCCTATTTCCGGTTTTCAAAAGAAAACGATTATTTTTTTTCTGGTCAATTTTTGCCGCTCTTATATACTGTGGCGCACCTGGTAAATTGACATGACGTTTCAATTGATTTTTTTTTTTTTTTTCTTTTTGCCCGAAAGAATTTTTGGATGAGAGAAAAGTAGAGAAAAAAATATTTCCATTTCTATTTATACGTTTGATAATATTACTGAAATTTTCAATTTCGAATAGACATTTTTGGTTTTAGATCCTTTAGCGGCTTTTCCTATACATCTGCATCGTATGCGGTTGCCAAAACACGGATACAATAGTATCTCAAAATATTTATTTTCGGTGTTTATCGAGTAGAGGATCACAGGAACGGTCAGTTATATAGGTATATAGCTTTATATATATATATATATATATGTGAGAATAGGTTTGCAGGCGTTGATCGTGTTAAATCTTTTACACAATAAAAGTTAGTATAATAGAAATATGCGGTTTGACTTCTGAAGTTAAGAGGGAAGCCGGCTTAGGCACGGGACAACGGGCAGAACTTAGAAATTTCGAATGTAGATTTCATTTTCTGATTTTTTCTTTTTTTTTTTCCTTTTCATTTTCCTTATAGTACTCCCTTTTGTTGGTTCGAGGCTAGAACCCCCGTCGTCATTTTCCAGGAGGTTGACTCCCGAAATTATCCTCAAGAAAATTCTGACAGGGTTGATGGCGAGGAGATTTACAAAGTTTAAGATTTTCACAAAAAAAAAAACAGAAAAAAAAAGATCACAGATCTAGGCTTTGCGAGGCGTAAAATTTCGGAGAAAAAAAAAAAAAAGAAAACCTATCAAATCATTAATCGCATACCAGATTGTTTAGCAAAAATTTTTCATCCCTTAAGGGGGGATTTGCTTTTTTTTTCGCCAAAATTTACCGCATTTTTTCAAATTTTCTAGTGAAGAAATTATGCAATGAATCAATTTAAAATTTGGCATGTAGTTTTATTGTTATTTCATGTATGCATAAAAAAATGTTCAATTGTATCCTCTCGAGAATGCGCCTCCTGCCCCTCCCTTCGTTCACGACGCCGCGCGAAACGCCGCAGTCACTGGTGTGCATGATTACTCTCTTCTCAATAACTTGAAACAAAAAAGTCAAATACCATTTTACTCCATACACATGTAGCTATCGTTTGATGAACCGAAAAAGCAATAAGTTGAGAAGTTTTTTTTTTATAGCAAAAAATCGGTCATTTTTTTTTAAGCGAAATCGATATTTGAGTTCAAAATATCGCCGTATCCTCAATTTTTTTTTTTTTTTTTTTTCGATTCATCAAATGATAGCTACATGTGTATGGAGTAGAATGGTATTTGATTCTTTTGTTTTAGATCATTGGGAAGAGAGTAATCATGCACACCAGTGACGGCGGCGTTTCGCGCGGCGTCGTGAACGAGGGGGGGCAGAAGGCGCATTATCGAGAAGATACAATTGAAAATTTTTTTGTGCATACATGAAATAACAATACAACTACATGCCAAATTTTAAATTGATTCATTGCATAGTTTCTTCACTAGAAAATTCGAAAAAAGCGGTAAATTTTGCGAAAAAAAAAGCAAATCCCCCCTTAAGAAAAATTTCGACGAAGATAAATGAGAAAAGAAGAAAAAAAAAATCCTATAGTTTTTACTCAAATTATTAAATATACGTGTCCGAGTTTTTTAAACTAGCCGGTTCTACGTAAGACATAATAATTTTTTTTTTTTTTCGTTTTCTCTCAAAAGTTTCTCCTAGGAATCCTTAAATCTAAATAAAATATTTAGTATTCGATGGACAACATCACGTTATACACGTATACCATGAGGATAAACCATTGTTCACGGTTGGCACGCGCCCTTCAATTGTTTCACGTATAACTTCCGTGGATGAGTAAAAAAAATTTTTACTACTTTATTGATTTTATATAGAAATTGAAAGTAGAAAAATAAGCATAAGAATGATTTTGGAAAGATTTTTCTTCTATTTCTATTTTTCGAAACGATTCAATGCAGATTTATTCTCGATTTCTTCATCCCATGGTGTTAGTCATAGTATGAAGGTTTACTCGTTGATTTTAGGCAAAGGATCTCAATGATATAAAATTGTAAAATAAAAGATTAGTGAATCAATCGGCATACTGGCCGAACATTGCGTAGATAAACACGTACCGACACTTAGGCATGTTTAAGTTTTATTACTAGTGGTGATGCCTGATGGGAATGTCGCAGAAGCCACCCATATAGCGAAGATTCTTTTTCCTTGACCCTTTGTAACGACAATATAAAACCTGCTGAATTTCTTGTGCAACGTATATATATATGTGGAATGTGTTTTGTAGAAAAGTTTGTATGATGGTGAATAATCCATACTGAAATAACCGATTGGTATTATATTATTGTAATTTATTTAAATAATGACAAAACATATGACGTTGAATGATGGGGAAAAAACGAAGCGATAAAACAAGTTGAAAATAGTCGAAACATGAGACAAAAATTGAGCTAAGAAATTTCAAAGAAGATAAAATTGTTAAAATAAATATGTGATGAAATAAACTGTAACTGAAACACTTTGAACATCAGTTAAAATACGTTTAAACTGTTGGAACATTACCTGAAATGATTTACGTCACTTAAAACACGAGATATAATCACATAAAGACTTTGAAACGCGAGCTCAAATGAACTAAGATCTAGTTGGAACACGATACGGAATATACCAAAACGGTTAGAGCGTGCGCTGTAATGGGTTGAAACAGTTAAATTACAGGATAAAATGAGATAAGAAAGTTTAAAACATGAGCTCAAACAGAAAAAGAACATTGAAACACAGACTGAAAGATACTAGAGGACTTGAATCACTCGTTGAAATGAAATAGAACTCGAGGAATATGAGCTCGAGAAAACTTTAACCAGTAGAACTTGTGCTAAAATGAGCTAAAAATTTGGATAACTCAAAACACGAGCTCAAATAGTTCAGATATACTGAAACGCTTAGAAAAGCGTGTGCTGAAATGAGCTGAAACAGTTGAAACAGAATAAAATAGAACAAGTTGAAAACGAAAAGCGAGCTCGAATGGATTAGGAACATTGAAATGTAGTCTGAAATAAATTAAAAGACTTATAAACATGTGCCTGAATGTAATGAAACATTTAGAGTCTTAGAAAATGAGCTAAAACACGAGCTCAAAAGAACGAAGATACTCAAATCGTGAGCTCGAATAGACGAAGAATATTGAAACACGGTTTGAGCTGGAATAAAAGACGTTGATTGAACTATAGACTCAAAAAGCGAGTGCAAGATGTTTAGACAGTAAATAAAAATCATAAAAATCCATCATAAAAGCCGAGCTCAATCAATACTCGTGTAATATATATAAAAAAAGAAAAAAAGATGTCTAATTACGGAACAGGCAACGAATGATCAATCAGTATATCACAATATTAGTTTACACGATGGTTTTAGGTGTATAGAGACATACATCTGTACGAGCTCGATCGAGGTTTGAATAAAAATAAGATTCTGAAAACATTTCTCTCCTCAAGGAAGTATAGAAGAATTTCGTGTAATTCTTAACGACAAAAGGAAGATGTAAAACACATTGTCCTCCTGGCTGCAGTCTACTAGCTCATATACCTATATATATACTCGCATATACCTATGTATATGTTACCTCGCGATAGCTGGCGATGAGGCGTCGCGACGCTGCAGCACTGTGGCGCATTACCTACGCCTCCGATCGGCTGTAAATTAATAATTCCAAGAGATAATATCGTTAATTATACGTGGCTGGCTGCAACAATGGCGTGATTGTTTTTCGTGATAGTCTTTACGATATCTTATACACGAACACGAACACGAACATGAACACGAACACAAACTCAACTATTTTACTTCGAGTTTCTGATCCTTATGTACTATAGGCTATCCGTGCTAGCCACAAGCCCACATACACAATCTAAAATGAACACAACAGAACATAACACAACAGAACACAACACAAGATGCACAGCCATAACGAAACGGTGCAGCATTCGTTAAAAGTTTAAACGTGTGGGCGGAGGCGCCAAAGTCTAAACCAACGCCTTCGCAATGAAATTACAGGTCGAAGACACAAGACAAGGGAGAACATACATTATTTATCGATCAGAATTCCCCTCATTTCATATACTAAAGACACAAACGCACAAAGGCACACACACACATGAATATACGCAGACTCTAAAGTCGTAGAGGAAAAAAATCAACCCCTAAATCTTATGGAGGCTTAATTTCAATCAATTTGAACATATTTGTACAAAAGCTTGACTTTTGTTTTTTTGTTCATTGTGCTGAGAGTAAAGGGTGGAATTATTATTCAGAGTTCATGATTTAGTATCAGGATTATCGATGTGATGTATAAGTATTTTAAGGTGGTTTAGTTTAGTGCAGTGGTAAAGAAATCACGTAAAGTCTATAAAGAGTATTTGTCCAAGTGACAACAGGTAGACGATGTCGTATTATTAGCAGTCACTAGTCGTTGTATATTACCATCCCATAGACGCGATCAGAAAGTAAAAATAACATAAAACTCATACAACCCTAACTTTCACTGTTCAAATCAGATCTGAAACTGTATAGATACGGAGAATAGCTACATTACCTCATATACCACATATATATATATATATATATATAAATTAATCCATAGAATTAAATTGCTTTTGAATAAAACTATAGTCACTTGAATACCGTTACTTTGGACATTCTATTGCAGGCATTGTAATATCGCTTCTTTCGTGCTTAAAATCATCATTATATATATACAGTGATCGTTTATATACGTGAGGATACTACACGGTGGCCTAGATCAGATTTAAACAACCAGAGAAAGTCCGTATAGAGACAAACTGTGTAGAGTTCTATATATGTTCTATATTTTCAATATATATATATATATATATGAAAAAAAAAGGGCAACAGATTCCTGTATATCAAATTACAAAATAAGTTATCAAATTACTGTGGTAATCAGTTACGGTATACCGACTACTATCGCTTGTCTTTCTTCGATTACCTATGGTGCAGTATAAAAGCTGTATATGAAAAGTCTTATACTATATTATAGATTTGATAGTTAATTTTTATAGAATTATAATATAGAGATAAGGAAAAAATTAGAACAGAAACGAATGGAGAATCAATCATTTATATTTAGGTAATGACTCTATTCTGGGTAAGCTAAACCGTTAACACTATATCTATCGTGGATATAACTAACCGAGTACCTATAAGCTATAACTGACTGACGTGAGTCGAAGAAGACCATGGTGTAGTGTAGTGCAGTGCACTGCACTGGGTTATAGCCACCCATAGTATATACCTAGAACTTGTCTATTAATCAAACAAATATATGCATAGTAACTCATTGTCAGCTCAGGTTAGGGTCGTCATAAACAATGCAGTTAATACATTATCCTATACCTATATGATACACATGTATGTAGGTGTAGGTGTAGGTGTGTATATATGAACGGGTAAAATCGTTGTAAAATATGGCGCATAGATGACTGATGAACTATCATCTTTGACGATACGTTGCTCCGCATGAGATTTTGTCCTATCGGACCTTTATACGGTCATAGAAACGCCGTTTTTTCATTGCCAAAGAAACACGATGATTGGATTTCATTTTTTGGTTTTTTTTTTTTCTTTCATATCGTATAAATTGTTACGTGGAAAAGGAAGTGTCCTGTTTTATGAGACGTTGACGAAGATCTCTTCCTTTTACCTTTTTGTATTCTTTTTTTCGTTTCTTTTTTTTTTTTTATTCGAATTGAGGAAAACAGCGGACGGAAGTGCCGCTCACAGATGGTTGCGTGCGACGCCTTTTGACTTCTTTTGGCGCCATGGACAGGTAGGTATACATATATATATATATACCTAAGTTATAAGTTATAGTTGCATGACTGAAAGCTGCTTAATCGAGGGAAGCCAGATCGTGGCATAGTTTCCCTAAAGCTTATCCTATATAGGATAATATGAGAATAGAAAAGTAAGTTTTTTGTTCTTGTTTATGTTTTTTATCTTCCCACGTTAGACGATTCGCTCTAAAAAATAAAAATACACCAATTTTTGTAATAAAAATTCATCCCCAATTGGGTTAATGAAATTTGATAATGTATAAGGCGAAACTCAATAAAATGAGAAAACTAATAGATCGATAATAATGTAATTGAATTGATAATATAAATTGTTTTTTTATTTTTTTTATTTTTTTGCAATGTAAATGAGAAAATTTATCCGAATGAGATTTTGATTTATGCGTCTTATAAGTTATAAGTCCTAGGAATATAATACAGACGTGTATATATATAGGTAAGTATAAATCACATATAGTGAAGAATAAGTATATATAAGAGGCTCGAGTATATATAAGAGGCTCGAGTATTAGCATCGAGTCGATATCGTTTCCTGTCAAACGACAGGAATGACACGTTGGTGTAGTAGGTATATATAGTATGGATACCGATATATTATGCTATTCGACTATCAATTAGAAGAGATAATAGTCTGCTGCAGCCGACGACGAAAGCACCGTTTCAGAAGTACGAGCACGGAACGATTACCCTTTTGAATGGACGATTAACAGAGTCTTCTCGCATCTCGATTACGCTCCAGGTAGCCAGGCTACTTCATCAACCTAAAAACGTTATAATCCCATGTAGATACTTGTAGAAAATTTTATAACCATCATCCCCTGTAACGATTAGTAAAAGAGAGGGAGAGAGAGGAAATAAAATAAAATGCTATAAAATTGTTAATCATCTGCATTCGATTGGTTTTTCAACGCGGTCTGATGATCCGTTCATTTTTTTAACGTCGATGACGAAGACTTTGAATTTTGAGTAAAATATTTTCATTCTTTCTTTTTTTCATCATCATCATATTCTGCATGCTAGAGGTTCGCGTTGTGTGGCGTTAAATTCTGTATTCAAGATGCGTTGCTTTTGTGGCCTCCCCCTTAAACAATGCAGACAATGCTCTTGCCAGTAAACGATTATGACTTCTCTGCTTTGTTGCATCTCTGATTTCCGTAACGGTCGCTAACTTATTCATTGATAATCGTCAATGTGTAGTGTAGTGTAGTGTAGTGTAGTGGATAAGATAGACCGATGAAATACGTGATCAGTAAGTTATTACTGCGTTAGTCTGCTCTAAAAATGTCAGACACATCGGCGACGCGATTAAATTACCCCTTCGTCATCCGCTATGATAAAAAATAAAAATAAAAATAAATAAAATAAACTGTTGATCGAAGGTGTTGAGCTATTGGAAAAAGTGATTTTTCAGTCACGATGAAACATTTCCAAAATGATTCATTTCAAAGTCTAATGATCCCGGTGTAATACCTTATGTCCGTAATTAATTGTACTATCAAGATTAAAGTGGGCATTTTAAGTCCAGGTTTTCGAGGTCTGAAGACAACTCTCCGAACCCATAGAACGAGTAAACCTTATTCTCCACAAATATCCAAAATAAATAAAAATAAAAATAAAAAAAACAAGCTAGGCGTGTCTACACGTGTCGTTCGGTTCTTTAAAATCTGAAAAATGCTCGTTCCTTTAAATCTTGGTGTCCGATCAGCGGCCCAATACTCGAAGGGGATAAAGAATACAGATGTATTACCCTCACAGAATTTCGGACCCATTAACCTGGTCTCGTAAATTTGGTGTTAAATTTTTTGATCAACAACTCAGCAGCAAAACTGCATGAAAAAAAAAAAAACATCTTTTCCCAATCAAAAAGGTTCACGGAATTTGACTTCTTATATTCTTGTATCGAAGATATCGATGGATATGTGCTTTCGTGTTGCTCATACCGATCACTAGACCATGTATGCAGGGTTTGTATACCTGTAGTATAAGAATCAAGGAGCCTTATTATACGAAGAGGAGATGTTCGATGTTGGTATGGGGATCTTGTTGAGCGATAGGGTCAGCTCTTAATTACTCGTAGAGTTTAGCTTTAATTAGCTCCGACAATTAATTGAGATGATTATTCGAGCGTCGCCGCCTGCAAGCCTGAGTGATGTCGGACTAGATCCAAACTGAGATAATATTACGGTTAACAAAAGTGAGATCGACCCTAACCGCGCGGTTATTATCACAATCTCATGGTGTTATTTTATTCTCGCAGTTAAAATTCGCCTTGAAAAAAAAAAAAAAATAATAAAAAAATATATATATATTCAGGGTAGCTGAGATACCCGAATTCCAGGATAGTGTGGGACGGGATCAGAAATGGGTTCTACTGCAATCAAACTGGCATGATTTCGAATTAGCAGATGCTTGGGTCGAATGAATGGGCTTCCCGCCGAGTCTCATAACGCCGGGGTACGAAGAAGACCCCGAGGAATGCCTCGTCGGCTTAAGATATTCACGACAACTATATTAGCTGCCTTAGATACCATCGGCATCGTACTGTGCCAGACACCAGGACCAAGGTACCAAAACCATACCGCGTGTCAATCCAAGATTTCTATGTAACACCGTGAGGGAAGACTAACACATAGAATATCGATGGTGTAGAATGTTTCCGATTTCGTTTCAGTGGTTGTGTTTATGAATTTGTTAAAAAAGAAACAAAAAAAAAAGGTTGAATCGCTCTAAATCGGGGAAATGGCCCTTTAGAGAAACTAAGATATATATTTATATGTAGAGAAAGAGAGAAAGAGAGAGAGAGAGAGAAATGAAATGAAACTAAACGAAACGAGACCCAACTTCACCTAAGCTACGAGGTATAATTGAATCAAGGCTTTGGCTCCCCGTGGCTCGAGGTGTGACCAGGTTCTCCCAGCATGACGTTCTCCTGGCCACGGATCACCAGAGATCGTATCTCTTTCTTGGTCTTAATATAGTTGTCTCTGAATTTTCTGGTCTAGTATTAGATACGTATACTTGCAAGCGGTTATGAAGAGTAGAAAACATCCTTTTGCTGAAGGGATGTGTCGAAAGTATATTTTTTTTTTCCAACCATTTCGGAGTAGAAAAACGTGGGCAAATATTATTATAAGAAGAAGAAGAAGAAGAGGAAGATGAAGAAGATGAAGAATTAACATGTAAATCCAAAGTGTATTAAGATACGGTAAAGCGTTGCTGATCTTAAGTAGAAGATGACGAAACGCCATCTCTGTATTGTTAATCAACGAATTAGCATATGAAATCTGTATTATATACATATAAATATGTATAGATATATACACGGTAGTAGAGCGAGATGTAAGGTAATAAATAAGATCAGGTTTATCAGATCCAAGTTGTATAGGGTACCCGCACCTACCCCCTGGAGTTTTGCTGCATTATGATATACCTACGTAAGCTGATTAGCTGGTTTGAAATTATTGTCCAACTTTTTTTTTATAATTGGTTGAATAAACAGATGTTCTATGATCGTAGATGAATTTTTAATATCAGCTATGATAAAACAGTATGATCTACGATATAGGTGAAGAAGTAAAAATTGCGGAGCTCGAAAGATGGAATATACTGAAGCTTTAGAGGTGGAGGTACCGGTACGCGAACACCTTAATCGGTGTATTTAGTTAGCAAGGTTCACCAGGCTGCTGGCCAGTTTGCTGGTGTACTAAAATGGAAAGAAATGGAAGTTAATCACCTGCGCACATCAATACCTACTCCAAGTACTATGCCAGGTATTGTGTGGAGGCAAGCGCCTGCTCGGTATAATTGGCCCCTAATTAGAGGTGAACAAAAAGTAGAAGTAGAACTCATCTCCTTCTTGCTTTCAGTATTCTTATTATTACTCTTTTCCCCCACCGAATACCACTTCTCTTCTCTTCTCTTCTCTTCTCAGCTCTTCATTGGTCATGCAGTTCTTCTTCTTCTTATTCTTATTCTTATTTTTTTTTTCTTATTTTGCTGCTTCTCTTTGTCAGAAGAGAAAAGCCTTGGCTTCGCTTCTTCGCTTACCACCCGTACCACCGGTTCAAACCATCGTTTAACGCTCTTCCTATTAACAGCTCAACTAGTTTCGGAAGATTGATTTACTTTTGTTGGTAATTAGCAGGTGTCCATTTGTCAGATCTTGGTTTACTCTGACTTTTCAATCAACTTACAAATTAATTTGCTTTTCTAAACAGCCTAGCTGACTACGATACGCTCCAACGTCGTTACCTAAATCGAAATATCTTCATACCGTACCTATATGAGTAGGTAGCTTCTTGTACAAGAACATAAAATATGAGATTTTCACTTCAAATCATCGTCTTGAACATAACTAACTTTATTAACTAAATAAATAGAATTTTTTGTTATTCAACCATCGCTGAATCATCCCTTATTCAATTTTAATACCTTGTTTTTCATTACCTGAATCAAATATGTTATTTTCAGTTTTGGGTTATTAGAATTTATTTAACGACCAAAGTCATTAATTAATTGGCAAATTGCGCCCCATCACCCCTAATGATTTTAATGTTGCCCTGATTACCGTTCGGTCAAGACTTTTATGACCGTTAAACGCCGCCTTAAACGGTCGCACTAAATCATGCTTTAATTGGATGATAAAAGACACGAAGAAGAAGAAGAAGAAGAAGAAGAAGAAGACGAGAAAGAATTAAAAGAGGAGGAAGGAACCGAGTGCAGAAAAATTCTCCCAATTTTTTCACGCCGTTTCATTATTCTCCATTATTTCGTATCGAGAATTTGAATTCTCGAAAAAAAAAAAATTCTTAACAACAGCAGATGATGAAGTGAATTGTTTTCTCTCCGAGCTGTTGCTTCGCCCATAGTTTTACTAACCCCCCGAGGCACCTTCGCCAAGAAGTATATATGGTTGTACGCCATCCCGAACACCATGGACATGGGGCAACGATGGGGAAATCCCGCACACGCGTACTTCGCTAACAAGGGTGTGAGCCCTTGATTCATGAGAGCCTCCCGGCGCATTTATCCCTCTCTATAGTTCTTCCTTTTCTCACTCATATTAACCGTGAGCCGAATGGCGGGTTTCTTAAGCCCAAATTATATCACCAATCGGAGATATGCACCTGCGCGCCTTATTTAACTCCGTGTAATTCATCCGATCCTTTATTCTTCCCTGCCTCCCAACATCAGGGGAAACAAAAGGAAAAAAATAATTATTAACCGATGTAGGAAGAAACGAATAAAGTAATTTCAGGGTACTTCAGCAAAGAGGGGGGATTATGCCGTGATTAGAATAAAATTTGACTAATTTTGAAAATAAGTTTTTCCAAAATCTGATCATCTGTATGGGAGCTTCGAAATGATTTCAAAACTTGACTGACAGTAAAAATAAAGAAATGAGTCGAGAAACGCTTGAGGTAAATGAAGACATGGCCAATCACTCTATGCAGAAATAATTACCAGTTCAAGGAGGCCCGTTGTTTGTTAAAAACGTCAAGAAAACGACTTTCAATGGAGAGTAAAGAACGGTTAATTTGAAGGTGGTGAAGGCCGGGCTGAATAATTTGCGGTAGTATGAAAATCGCGTCTTTTCACTTTACGAAGGCGAAGGTAAAACGGGAAAATCAGGAGTTAAACCTTGAGTTTGAAGCCGGCAGGTATTAAGCGGGACTTAAAGGTGGGCGGGGAAGTGATAATCTGTTGGTAACCGCAAAGACTGTTAGGATGACCGGATGACCAAACTTAGCAAACAGCTTAGGGAGTAAATCTGGGAGCTTGAAGTAAACGCGAGAGGCGAAAGGCGAAAGGCGAAAGGCATAAGGCATAAGGTTTGGGTGGTTAAAATGATCCTGTAACTTTTTCCAAACTTAGAATAAACTGGAGGCAATTTACTAGCTGATAGTTATTATACTTTCTGTTGTATTATGAATTAGACTTCGAGACTTCGTACCTGTATAAATATTCTTAAAAGATAAATACTTACTTACTTTGTACAGCAACGAAAGTCAGCTAACCGGTGGTTAATTTTAATCCTTTGCTAATCTCGGATAATTTTTAAACTACAGTTAAACCTACGTGCGGACTTAACTCGGAGACTACCGATTCTGCAACCACAGGATTTTGAAAGACCGTGAAAACTGCGGAATTTCTTTGCCACAGTCTCCAGCTACGTGCTGTAATTTTGCAATCACTCCACCAGCTCAATTGCCTTGAGCTAACAGAATCGCCAGAAAAGGACGATGATTAACTACGCAAGACGTAGGCTGTGCTAATATGTATATAAATACAGACTCGAAAGGGTTCCTGAAGTTCTGCAATACGCCTTAGAATTTTCTTCCCTTTATCCGCTAGCCTCGTCTTTTCATTCTCGATAATTTTCTGATAAAATGAATCGACGAAAATTTGATTAATAATTGTATCATAGTTTTGAGGGGTGTACTTCAGCCATTCGCTTTCTTATCCATTCAATCCTCATACCATATGCCAAATCGATTTATGACCGGGCTGTATTTATGCTTGACAAATTTTTTATTTATTTTTTTTTTCTTTTTTTTCTACGTGTGAAGAAGAAATTATATTCAATAATTCCTCGTTGAATTGAAGGGGTATTTTCAAAGGTCCAGGATCAGTGATCAATCAACTGTCATAGTTAGACTCCAAGGTTTTTGGATTTCAGATTATTCGCTCTGTAATTGTTCAGAAGCAAGCCGAGTCAATACGTCAGTTGAGTTTGATTGTGAATCAAAATCGAGGAATAGAGGGAAGAAAATATTCCTGCAGAATTGCAGTTGCTAATTTTCGATTTTTCAAACATCAAACGTGTCTGATCGAAGCTGTAAGCAGCAGTTTATTCGCACACCACACTAATGTTAGCTACATAAAGCTACAGGGGCTAAGAAAGAAGGAAGAAAAATAAAGTAAAAAAAAAAAAAAGGATCTTAGGGTGGGAGAAAACCAATATGAAATTACGCTCACGCGAGTGCGCGCCAAATTGCTGATAATAAACGGACGATGTACAAAAGGAACAGTATTATATATACACTGGTAGACGAGCCAGTTGAAGAACAGGGGGAGAAGGTACGAGGATAAGGACGAGGATGAGGATGGTGGCAGGATCAGTGGAAGGAAGAGACGGAGGGTAGGGTGTAAAGCAAACACCGCGCAACTTCATAAGTGGAATGTATACAGCATCCACAGTGTACCATGTATACGTATGTGAGTCCTGTACGCAGGAGCGTGTGCGGGTTTGCGGGTTGCCATGGATACCATCCACTCTGTAGTAGGTATAGAACTCCTGTATACGATCTTGAAAGTTTTGTCGTAATTCCGCGAGCGGAAACGTTCATCAGCTTCTGGGTTACTCTACGTCGACTAAAACGATCAGTAGCTGAAAGTAGTTTTCCTCTTGATCCTGTAAGACTTGAGTTGCTTGGTTTATATAACAGTGGCGTTGAAATTCTGCGGGATAAAATAGCGGCACTATTAACTATTGTTGATTTATTATTATTATTATTATTCCATACCCGAAAAATCTCTATACTCGTCAAGGATAATCGATTGGTTAGTGATTTTTTTGCTGTATCGTAAGGACGATGGTTAACCGGATGATTTGCTCCCAATGTACCGTGAAACGAGACATAAAGCAATGGTATCGTAATTCGAGAGCCCCGTGCCGTATTATATTCATAATTTTTACCTCATATATGAAGAGTAGTATCATGGACGCATATGTGATGTTGAGACCATAGGCATCGTCGTAGGTGACGTGATGACGGTACGTGATAATCGATAATTAATTAACGGTTAAACTCATCGAAGCACGATGCAATAACCTTCCGCATCTCTGAACCCGGTGCAGGACAACTCTTTTGCCGTTACAAAACCGGTGCCAAGATGGCCGCCGTTATGGCTTGTACCGTGAGGTAGGGGTAATGACGCTCATCACCGGACAGTGTTTTGTTATACCAACATCGCCTGCCCGCCCCGAGATCTGATCTCATCTCTGATAGCAAAGACCTGTGCGCGAGGCCTGCCATAGGTAGACTCAGAACTATACAGAGAGTAAGAGAGACCCGATGTCTCTCATGTTCCTGATCCTTGAAGGCTCATTTTTATCAACGTGGCTTTGAGCTAGAAATTTATCCGATCATCCATCGGCACAATTTCAATTCCCTGCATGCGAAAACGATTTTCCTAGCTTCCGGACACATCGAACATGAACTTGAACTTTCAGGTGCTTTTCATGCACCGGAAAATGGTCTGCTAAGATTTTTGGGACTGGTATTAACATCGTCGACTTCAGTCGTTTTTCCTTTTTCGTTGCTACATCATTCGACTCGCATAATCGCGTTTCACATAGCTAAGAATTTATTGCCTTAATGGTTGGCTAAGTGACGTCATATTTCCCCGAAAATGTTGGTCCGTAAGATAATCCGGCGAGGCACTTCGCGGTGAATTATGATTGCCCTAAGTTGCGACAGTATCGCAGAACATCCGTGTAATTATACGACTTCGTATGAGAGTTTTTGAACAAAGCTGTGCTTACTATTCTCGGATCATGTTACGCATGCAAAAATTCCTTTCCTTTAAGGACGACGATAAGGTAGTCGTTTGATAACGAGCCATACATTCCGTGGTTGGAAGCCCTGGAGAACTTCGTCGTAACAAAAATGCCATCTAGCATATTTTCGAATCGTAATCATAGCTGAAGAGATCAGTGAAGACGTGCATATATACCTTATTCCAAGAAGCCAACGGAAGCTGAGATGCCTGACGACTTTACATTGACATCGACACGCGAGAACACCG
This sequence comes from Tenthredo notha, assembly GCA_914767705.2. Classification (NCBI taxonomy): domain Eukaryota; kingdom Metazoa; phylum Arthropoda; class Insecta; order Hymenoptera; family Tenthredinidae; genus Tenthredo; species Tenthredo notha. The sequence continues at coordinate 6,142,114 of OU611916.1, forward strand.
CTGGCATCCCATGGCTAGAACCACATTACGCCAACGTTTTCATTCCAGAGTCAGAAAGTTTAAACTGAGTTAGTTTATCTTCGACAAGTCATTGTGCCGGTGCTCAAGATCATCGTCGACGAAAGTTTTGAGGTGGATAAAAATCCTTGTGCTAGTATGACATCGTCTTTAAAATTTTGACACCAATTGTTTGGGACGATGGTATTCCCATACTGAAGACATCCTGATGAAAAATTCCCGCGCAAATAGTTTGGGATTATTATTCCTTGGAGTTTCGCCCTTTTTCAACCGAGAAGATGGACTGAAATGTTGTCTTCAGTAGGCAGCACGGTAAGGTGGATGGAAGCTTAGCATCATTAACGCGAGATGCCTAATGAATTCCTTCGCACTCGTGCGAGATTCCCTCTGGCCGGTTGACTCATGGTTCTGGCCGGTTGTCCTCCTCCCGTAGGAACTCCTCTCTCGTTAATAAAAACCAAGATGGTGGCCAGCGGGGGGCCAGACTGACTCTGGAGTCTCGCACCCCCCGCGGCTTTGACGGCTCTATTCGAGTCTTGTTAGGGACTGAGAAAGACGCATCCCTGCACCAGTACTACAAGAAGGAATGAGAAGGAGAAGACGATGTCCCGAATCGGCTCCCGTCGTGCTGAACTCGAACCTCCGCGTCACTATCGTGCGACTAAACACACCTCGTGCATCATCCAAAGATGTTCCTTTGTTTTCTACCTTACACCTTCTCAGATTCGTATATTCGCTGCCTGTTTTATACTAACGAATCATTTCTCGCCACAAGACCTTGCGGACTCGCTTACCCCATTATCTCAACTTCACTTTTACACACTTTGCTCATTATGGTGTACATAAAGACATGCACAAATTTTGCCGTTTGTCATCAAACGGCATACATTACTCACACAAAGTTCAGAGAAAAGGTTCTAAAGCCAAAAATTATCTGTTTCTATACGTGCAGGATAAAGATTCACATCGAAATGCGAACACAATCATAGTCACACCCATCAAATTTGATGCACAATCATTTTCATGCACAAGAGCTTTCGTCGGATTCACTTTTATGAATCTGAAAATTGTAGAATTTAATGAAGGTGTGCATTGTCTGCCGTATTGATTGTGCAGGGTAATTCTTGTGCATCGAAAGTTCAGGTTTAAGTTGATATATATATAAAAAGAAGGGAGCGTACAATTGGAGTGATTGGGAGTAAGAGAGACTCAAGAAGCAGATGGTAGTGTGGTTCTAGTATTTTGTACAGGGTGGAATGATACACCCATAGATCTGAGCTCGCGGGTATCTTTAATCTCTGAATTTATAATATAATTACAATCTTTCAAACACTCTTTCCTCGACATATTTTACGACGAGGCGATTCTCTGTGTATTCTGGTGTATTTTATTTCGTTTGATTTGCTGGCTAGCGGGTCCAGCCAGCCAGCCAGCCAACCAGCCAATGAACGAACGAACCAGCGAACTACCACCGACCTTACAGTACATACAACCTTTTGTACAGGGGCTTGCGTGCGCTGGCAAGTCCTGTATAAATTAAAATATCGCCGAGGGGAATATTTGCCGCTGCTGCCTTCGCTTGATGAAGTGTTTTCGAAGGCTGAGTGGCCTATTTACACCTGAACGTTATGATTTATTTGAAACCCTTAAAACCCCTCTTCGAGAAACCTCCCTCCCTCTTTCCCTTAGTAATAATCCTTTATACATATATAGTATAAAGGTGACCACAAGAGTACGATATAACATAATTGCACAAAGATTTATTATCTCTGATTTGAGTAAAGTATTTTTCATTCCTCTTTCATCCCTTGTAAAAAGATATGCGTTACAAGAGTAAGTTTTATAGATATTCTGATGAAGATTGTCAGTCGTCTTCTTTGCTCAGGCGTCATCCGGGTAGCCCTAGAAGGTCTTACCTCTGAAACAACCTGTTAGATCCAAAGTTGTTGTGCCTCGTGGCCCAAAGGGAGGGGAATACCAAGGAACAGAACAGGTCGGCGTGTGTAGCTCACCAGTCATTATTTTTAATAAACAGAGTGTCAGTGAAGATAAATGCTTTTCTGGTTAGCCCGGCTCGCCTGCGCACAATGAATATGATTATTTATTTTATCCCGCAGCTTAGGGAGCTTATTAAGCGCCATCCACACGTAAAGCACACCGGCATTAAAACGCAATTATCGCTTGTATACGAGCGATTATATATTATGTTAATGTGAAATTTAAGTACGGATGATAGTTTCATACTGGATAAACCGTACAAACCAAAAGTAACCTAGCTCATTGGTTAGAATGTAGTTAGTACCTACCTGACCAAATGTCGCGAAAGGTTGTATTTCAATGTCCAATATTTATTGGCTGGACATTTACGCCGAAGAAATTGGAGAACTGGCTATTTATCCTTGAAATTTATGCCCCATGTTGCGAGGGAGGGCTTCGCGGGCGTTCGTAGGGATCCGAGACCCACGCATGTATGTATATATATATATGTATAATACATGCATGTATATATTTACTACCAAAGAGTGCGATGTGCGAACGGGCATATCAGGGTGTCTTACCACTTAGTTTTTTTCAGCATTTATAAACGATACTCGGCACTGCAGGACAAGTTCACCCGCATGTACCCCTACCTATAGAAAAAAAAAAAAATATATACCTTTGAGATTCTCTTAAGAAGAGGAAAAGCCAAGTTCGAGATTGTGAGCAGTGGAAAAACCGAGGCAATAACTTAGCCCTAAATAACAGCTAAGTTAAGAAAACAAAAGGTAATTTGTTCGCTAGGCACGTAGCTAACAACGAACGAACCAACCCTGAAACTCACAGTCTCCGCAACGGGACTATGCAACGCTTAGATCTCTCTTAGGATAGCCAAGGGACTCACTCTTGTGAGTCTAAGAACAGGATTTGGTAAGTCGGTTACCCCGCGTGCGACTTTTTTAGTAATATATAGGTAGATGGAGTCAAGAGGTCCAGAAGGAGGCACTTTTCTTTTTTTTTTTTTCCAAGGAAACGCATATCTGATTGGACAAACACCTGGAGCAATGGCATAAGTCTCTCGGTCCTCGACTCGGTTGGAAGTTTATCAACAATCCACCAAATACGATCGCCATAGGAATATCACGAGTTCAGTTTTTCAACTCAAACTCCTGAACAGGAACCCAAAAATTTAACACAAACACTCAGCGACACATTTGTTTGTGACGAAACCTGCTATTTGTTCATTTTGCACGGGTCACTCAAACCGCCCTATTATTTCCAATTTACAAAACCATGTCCACATCACGCCTCATCTTGATCCTAAAACCATTTGAAAGACCAATACGTCCTGTAAGAATCATTCAATTATCCACTCTCGAACTATGCATCATGCACATTGCATCCAAATACCAATTTCGAAACATGAAAAGCCTGGTAAACAATTTCGAAAAATTTTCAGGACGATTGAAGCATTCTTTTGAGAGTTAGTATCGTGTGTATAAATTTATGTCCTTTTTACGAGTCGAGAATAGTCGTTGGTCTGTAATTAAGTGACCGTTGATAAAAGTACAATTATACTTATGAGGTTTAATTGCATTAGATTGACGAAGAAATACTTAGAGAAGATCGTACTGCATGGCCACCTCGTTTGACGCATGGAACAAATGGTCCTGGCTGGTCCTGGCAGCTCTAGAGATGTTTATCTTGGGAGTGGTATATTTATGCATACCTTGCTTAGGCTTAGCTATAACTACGTACACATACACACACAGATATTCTCTACGAGCCACGGTCCTTCCATCCTAGTAATCCTATTGCGTTTCAGGACCCTCGCTCTGCTATTCGTACAACGCTTGTCCGCAAGATCAGGTTACACTTGTCTTCGTGATTCTTTCGTGTGTTTCACGAGATAGATAATAGGTACCCTAGCTGGACCTCGTCCTGGACATGATCCTTGACATTGTTTATCTAATTTTACACACATTGCGAAGGTGGGAGATTTTTTATTTCTCATTTTTTTCAGTATTAACAATTTGCACTGTTGTTAATACTCTGAAAATGTACGTCTTGACCGAGGGTGTAACTTACCTTGAAAAGAGCTAGTTAGCAAACGTGTCAAGTCACCGCTTCATTAACGGTCTCGACTAATGGTAGGCAAAGTAGACCATTAATCATCCGAATCTGTTGTCGAGTATTGTGGCGTGTGAGGACTGTGTGCAGCACAGTACAATACAGTACAGCAAAGTCTAGCACATCACAGCGTGCTGCACATAGTAAAATTCTCGCTCGAAGGGGGTTTATATTGTTGTGCATTTATGCATACCTATGGGTTGAAAATCTATAGACAGTAAGGACAAATAAATTCATTGAAAGTGATGAAATTAAACGAGGCTTAAATCGATGTAATGATTAGCAAGTTGTTGCGGGTATATATAGTATATATGTATATATATATATATATGCATGTATGTATATTGGATGGATGAAAATGAATTTTAATGACTAAGAATGGGCGCCTTCGTGCCTGAACGGTGATTGATATATGTATTTGAATACGGTATAAGCTCCGCGTGAAAAACGGCTAGATTTTGATTGAAAGTTAATTTGATGATTAAGATTAATAACCTCATTAAAGTAAGCATCGACTGTGACCAATTATTAATTGAGTGATATGGCTTTATTAACTCTAAGGATATAAACGAGTTTGATGGTTCCATCGGGTTGTATAAACCGATATATATATATGAGAGTTTAGAGAAATATAAACCTGTGTCTAATTCAATGATAATTTATATAAAATTTACGAATTCTAATGATCCTGATTAGGTCACTGACGTATTTATTAGTATTTGTTAAAAAAAAAAAAATGAAAAATCTCAAGTTCCAAAGCCTAATTTGAAATGCTTGTTTCTCGATGACGACTTGTTTTCATCATTGTTAGGAGTAAAGTGAAAAACTTCTTTAATTAATAACATAATTCTATCAGCGTCATATATCTGTGTATAATCTTCTTCTTTATTAAACTACTATCCAACGGTTTACGGAATTTGATATCTTGGGTACCAATCAGCGTTTAATAAAGTCCTTAAGATTTCCTCCCTGGAAATCTCTCGAATTAATCGTAGCTTGCCCCCTTCTTCCTCCATTCTACGCTGATGGGTTTAAGGAGACAATTATTTTATCGTCAGTACGAGTAACCTGATATCTTTCTATCAACGACACACGCAACAATCACCATCACCATTATCCAAGGTAAATAAGAATGAGATACACGAACCTGTGAGGGAAGGAGAAACGGAGGAAACAAAAATAAAAAAAAAATAAAAAAAAATTAGGGACGAACTTTGGGTTGTAAAATATATCCGAACCTCAGTGGACCTTATCGTTGAAGCTCAAGTGTAAACGTCTTGATCAAGATCCTCAAGATAACCGTTGAAAAGTTATTGAATCCCTAAACCTGAAAGGTATAAGACAAGTCGGATCTACCTTCTAGAATATGTTTTCCAAATAGTTTGACAAGTTTTATGGAACCTCTTGGATGAAATTTTTTTATGACATAATTTGCCGCTCCTTTTGTTTGTTTTTTTTTTTTTATTCTTAAACAGTGTTGAAAAAAAAACTTCTTGCAAGCTTAAATACGTATAGGTAGAAAAAGTTAACGACACCCTACGATCGATCGACATTGATGCATCGTCTAAAACTACCCACGGGTTATCGTCAGGATGATTCCTTCGCGTAAATCATTTTATATTGCTTGTGATCCTCGATATACGTCCAATCTGTAAGGTGGTTGGGCCTCAATTCAGGTATAGACCATTTATGGTTGTACAGCTCGATGAAAGCACTCGTTTCGTAAGTTTTGATCACTTAATTTTGATAGATGGCCTCTTACATAACATCGTCATCCCATATCTACTTCAGGCTTTCAAAAGTCGCTTCTCAGCTCCCGTTTCTTTATTATTGCATCACGTATGCCGATTATATCCCTCCTCGAACTTAATTAGACTGAAATATTTTTCACAGGACGATTTTGCACTCTATCCTTGAATATCATTTAAAAAAATCCAGTCTACCCTACGAATCTTATAATGTTTGAGGAGGTCTGGAAAAAATGGAAGCTGTATAACCAGATTTCGAAAGCTCTTAAAATTTAATTCCTTGACACGCAAGGAACGATGAATTCATCTGCATACAATGAATGGACAACGACTCCCGTGCCATGTTTGAACTAAAGTCACCTAACCGCTCTTCACGGTGGAGTGACTCGACGCTATAACCACTGGCTACTATGACTTCCCAGCGGGGGGCAAATTAAGTTGTGATTATCTGTCGATGTGATTTAACCGGCATGGACGGCGACCGAGAAATAGAGAGAAGAGAGTAGAGACTAGAGAGGAAAGAGGAAAGAGGCAATCGCCTATTCCTAGTCCAAGAATTGACTTAAGGGAAAACGCAAGAGTCTATTCCTCCTTCACTAGGCAGAAACAAATAGCTATTGTCCATGCTCAGTGTAGTCATGTGCAGTCGAATGGTCAGTGTGAGAGTTAGAGGGGTTTGGTGGGACCTGGTGGGACTCGGTGGTACCTGGTGTGGCATCTATCACCTGCTTATCACGATCATACCACCGAGCCCAGTCTCTGAGGGCCACGGAGTCCTCCTCCTCTCGCCTCTCACCTCTCGCCTCTCGCCTCTCTCCTCTTAGTCTCTCCTTGTTCACGGTATAGAATAAGACGTCTGTATTTGCTTTTTACTTCTTTCGACGTCTTCGCATTGCTGAGCGATCTTCGCCGATTGTTTTTCTGCACTTTTGTTCATAAAAGTCCGATGATTTTGCGGAAAATATGCTTCCGAAGTGGTAGAAATTTCGGCGTGTGTCACTGACTAGTAAGGCACAAGCTAGATCCTATTCCCGAGCTGTCAAGAACTTGATTGTTACTGGGTATCGAGACTCGATCCTGAACTGAACTGTTGAGGACCCAATTAGTCCCAAAAAACGCCGCCAAAGCACAATCCTAAACTTATTAACCGAATAAGCTTTACGTTCGTTCGAATATATCCGACTGTAGATCGGATAAATTCTTTCCCAAATCAATTCGGTTGAATCTTATAGAAGCCCCATGGTTTCAAGAGACTCTTTCTCTCACGTCGTTATATCTTATTTCTTTGGTTGTTTCTCTGCCCGGTAACCCCGAAGCAATAGTCTCAGTTTTGCACATGCATGCGCATCAGGAAAGATGCGAACAACTTATGGGTTAAGAAAATCCAGCAAGCCCAGGTACCTACATGCGAACGATGTAGGGTGATAATAATCGTTAGATTGGCGATTTCGAAAGGTAAACTAAACCGTTGATGTATTATTTATGAACTGAACACAGCTGAGCTATCAAGAATTAAGTTAAGTTAACGATTATGGAATATTGTTTTATTAATCTAATCGCCCCATAAATATTCAGTGATCTTTTTACGTCCAAACACTTGCCTCCCTTCGCCTTTGCTACATGTGCTTTTTTTTTATTCATTGTTATACAACCATGGAATCAAAGCTGTCTATGTGTTTGTTTAAAATCGAAGCCAAGGCGCCTGGAAAAAAATAAATTGACAAAATAATTTGCATCAACGGTGAATTCAACTGTGATATATCCATAGACAAAAAAAGAATAAAGATATTGTCGATCAATTTACCATAAGGTGATCATCTCACCTGGCAAATATGGTAAAAATAAAAACACCCTCTTGAGTACACACTTAGATCTTACAACCACAATGCACGGTTAACTATAGTCTAAGTGGAAGGTAACCCGATGATTATGCTGTCAGCCGTAGTGGGTGGAGACAAGGATGATCATTCACTGGCTGACCAGGCATACGTGTGCAGGTTTATGCTGCCCACTGAGTTAACCCACCATGGGTATACGTTCTTTGATATATAGTGCAAAGAAGGTACTTCTCTCCTCGGGTTGATGTAGCTACTAACAATAAGCTTCAACCAAGCTGGTTCGCATACTTTCGTATGTGTTAGATTATAACATGTGTGTATTGTGCACAGGGTGCAGAAGCATGAACCTAATTCATCAGTATTATCGCTCTTCTTACCCGCTTCAGGGTAGGTGAAGGTTCTCATTTTAGCAATATTTTGACTCATGGTTCGTTCGAATGCCTCAGGAGTTTTTTTTTTTTTTTACGGTCATAAACAGCTCTTCTCGGAGGTCCACAACCGGGATGACCTTAGATTGTTTATTTAACGACACTGATCTCAGGGAACCAATTGCCAAGGAAAGACTGCAAAGTACATACCTAGTACAGAGCGGTGTGGTTAACCGTCAAAATTTACGGCCGTTTCTCTAACGCTTTTACACCTTCCTTCTACTCCCTCGTACTACCAGCTAGGATCTTCACTCGATTTTTTTGCTTCATTTTTATTATAATATTTTCATCATTCGTTTTAGTCATATCACTTTAATTTTTACTGATCGAGTGATGTGGGAGAGACCGACGAACGAACGACAAGTAACAGTGAAACGCGTGACAGTGAGCAATTATTTTTTATACCGATGAAACAATTAGTCAAAGACTTAAGCAGCTGTAATTAGAACTTGGTAATTTGCATAGGACTCCCCCTCGAGCCTTGCTGTATCTCTATCGTACATATGTAATCAACTTTCAACCAGCAATGATAATTAGATGAATTAGTATCAGCAAGAGAAAGTGCTTGTTACTAAAAACGTAGCTTTTAATACGCACTGTCCTATCTTTAGAACGATCATCAACGTTTCAACTTTTTCGACACACTGTTATTTCCTCAAACTGTTCTTCAATCAATTTGTTTTATTACAGTCGTTTGCTAATCCTTCCAATAATAATCACATAAAAAGTTTGAAGTTCTTAGTCATCGGGTCTTAGAGTTACATGCAGTCAAACTCTGAGATCTGATGACTTTTCATCATGCTTCAATAAAGTATCGAAAAAAATGAAAACCAGATTCCGTTGTTTGTTTTTTCGTCATTATAATCGTTCGAAAAAAGATTGGTGATATATTTTTCAACTCTTGTTCATGGAGTATTCTGAGGTCAGCCAAAAGCATGGTGGTTCGGGGGTAACAAACAGGATGAAGACAGTTTCTCTGGCACGTGATCGGCCGTAAAATAAATCCTATCGTTAAGGTTTATCTTGAGTTATCACCGGCTCGAGCCAATCAATTTGCGGAAAGGTGAGCACATTTACACAGTTGGAGGTTTCATTAAATCGTTTCCTTTCAACTCGAGTGTGACTTACCATCAAGATGGCACGTGGGACACCATAGAAACATAATTGGAAAAGTTCTGTCCTTACACAGTGCATAAACAGACATTATTTCTGTTATTTCCATTCGGATAAAGAGATCTTCATACCCCACAAAATATATATACCCCACTAATGTTTTATACATTTGTATTTATACACCCAGTAGATGGAATACCGATAGGAGGCGGTGCCGCGGTTGGCACAGCAATTCAGAGAGTCCCGGCCTAAGATAATTATCACTAACCATCAGCTATTTGCGAGAAATGGCTGATAATTGCTACGTTTGTTTCGTTACGTTCCGACTCCTGGAGGAGAAGGAGGAGGAGAAGGAGGATGGAATACTCCCAGTTCAAGGCACACACACCTAGGGTGACTAGCCGCTCGTTTCCTTCTTCACGGACTATCCGAGTTTCCAATATACCTGAATCATGACTTCGAATCTATTTAAGTTTGCGTAATTTAGTATCATCATAGTCTAGCACAATGTAACTATCATTCGCGAGGTGGTTGACCATTTCTAAAGGTCTTCTACTATCTAATTACGTTTCGTCATCCATTCCATTAATACACACACACACACACACACATATATATGCACATATTTTATGGATAGTTTCTCCTTCACCTGCACTTTGATGATGCAGGTTCTACATCTACTCCTACTCCTACTTTTACTGTACCGTTCTCAGCTCGATGACCAGGTGTAGAGTATTTAATAATAATTTAATCTTAATAATCACGGTATACATTCACTTAACCTGAACCTATCCTACACGATGTTATCATCATCTCGTTTGGTTTACTCGTTTAAGTTGAAAATTTTTCGTTTTTTTTTTTCTTTCTTCTTTTTCTTCTTTTTATTTCTTCGTTCAACCTAGGGTATAGGATAATGTGATCGCGTGTACCACAGAGCTGAGTTAGGTATAGGCATAGTATGGAAGGTGAGACGTGGGAGGATATACCTAGCTAAGACTGAGAATAGAAGGTAGGGTAAAGAAAAAAAAAAAAAGGGGGGCGAGGTGTAATCAGTTTAATGAATGGTCGCTGACCGTAATTACGGGATACGTGCTGCCATGAAAGTATCAAGTATAAAGGTCCATCGGTTCGAGAGTACAACTAGCCAAGATATATGCAGGAAAAGTGCAGTCCCATATATACTGCACCACGTACCATGAATTTTCAAATCCGTGTTGATGCGCTATCTGCTTCGTCAATTATCGTCACGAGAATAATCTCACGTTTCATCTTTTCACGATGTGAAAAGTAAATTTCATTCCACTGACGGTGAATCGTGAATGAAAAAAAAACGTCTTCAGATATGAACTGGGCCTTAAAAATTAGCCATTAAGCAATATGGAGTTTTGTGGGGTTCTGCGGTTTCTATTCACCCGAACAATCACACAGAAAATTTTACGGGTCAATTGAAATAAGGCTAAAAGTAGTAGGGGCGAATGGTGATTCGGGGGATCGATCCAGGCCAGGTTCATTGCATTTGTTGGTCGCTGCAATGCAGTTGGCACATAAATGTCACAAAGTTGTTTGGCACACCCCAAAGACAGTGAGATCCGAGGTAATCTTGTCTCAAACATTAAACGTGTTTTTTTTGCAAAAACCGAAAATCGCATATTCCAAAGAATAGATTTTTTCTCATGCCTAGACTGCAGGTGCTAAGTATTTCTTTTGCATGTAAACGTTCATGGTAAGGAAAGGGCAAATTTTTTCTTTCTTTTCTTAGCAGTCATGGAAACAACCGATGATGAGGATACTAGCAAATCATTGACAACCGCATGCCGATTCCACGATCGGATGTTGCCCTACGTTATCCGTCAAGATCTAATAACTAAGAATCATCGTTGCAGTTGTGGATTTCTCTGATTCCGTATAGGAAACAGGAATTTTAATGTGTTCCTGGCATGCGAACCTATCATAACCATCATAACCCTGGGCCAAACCGAAGCCTGGTTAACAGCTCTAACCACATGTTTGTTCAAAGAATATCTCTGTGGTATCCTCTGACAAAACGATTTGTCAGAATTTGCATTTATAGGATTTAAATTAGAGCTGGATCAATCGGACGTGTATACTAGTATGCATTTTGCTAATAAAAAACAAGATGACAGGGTAGAAATTATATTTTCAATACCTGCCTCTCCTTCTCTCCTCTTCTTCTTCTTCTTATTTTCTGTAATTTTAATTCATAGCATCATGTAGATTAGTTTTCTAGCTCCCTTTCGAAAGGTCTATGACTCTATGACACCGTTGATACTTACACATTGATCGTACGTACCTCAACATCTTTTAACCCGTAGTGTTAAGCCAAGTATTATAGTGTGGTTTCGTTGAGTGTAGACACGACCGCCTGGGACAATATTGTAAACAAAATGGTACCACTATTTCATTGGTAACCCGATACCCTCTGGTATATAACCAACACATATTGCCAGCATCACATAGTCAAGGGATTTCTATATTTCTTTGTCGTTTGTGTTGGACGTTGAAGTATACCCTTTTAATTGAAGAAGAATTCCTGGATCTTAGGGTTCATCATTATTTCTTTACACTGACAGTTGACACTAACGGTTTTGTGTATGATGGATTTTCAAAATCTAAGTAAACGCTAAATAGATTATTTCGATTTTAATTTAATCCGTGTATCTAAGACCGTGATTAATCTTCGCTCAATCCCAACCCCAATTGGGTACAATTCTCTTTTTATCGAGTGCCATAAAGCGAATTACATTACAGCAGGTAATTCCACCTCGAGCAATAGCTAGCGCGAGTTACAGTGCGAGTATAGTAAGTCAGTCGACAGGTCGTTATCCGATTTTTTTTTTCTATTTATGGAAAAGATTTCTGATTATGGGATTACTGCTGTGGAATAATATTCCATGATTTTAAAACGGCCCTAACGCGGTTGACTTGAAGTTAATAAGACAGGCTTGTTGAGAGAGAAATAGAGAGAGAGAGAGAGGTGAGGAGGAGTCAGTCGTTGTTACATTTGAATAACACGGGGCGACAGGACCTTCTACGAATATTTTCACTCGTATAAATCTGTACCTGCCGTATAACCAAACCCTGCGGGACCACCATATGGATACTTGGCAATAGTCGTAAAGACTGGGTTTAACTTGCATTAAACCAGTTCGTTTTCGTTTAGCTCAAAGGGATGAGATCCCTGCATGCGTATCTCGAACCTTTGAAAAAATCGATCCTGTCTTACCTCCTTATCTAGCGTCAATTTATGATTGAAAATAATGTTCATATGTCAACGTAGGTATCGCTCATCAACGTTTAAAATATCAAACTGGCAATCTGAACACTCGTAACATTTGTCAGACACTTTAAGGAGTATGGGGGTATGGCAAGGATTGTTTTTCTTTTCATTTTGAATAGTAACTACGATTTAACCGATGTTTTACACGCTTAGTTCTTCGAAATGTGTCTGTCTATCCCATATGCAGTAAGAGTTGTCCGATAGAATTTCCCTCCTCCTTACAGCATCCCTGGAGGATCAGTGCAGGTATATAGGTAGATGAGACGAGATGCAGGGTTGTGTAGACCCGTTATTGCTGGGTCCCTATTTCGTGTGTCAGGACCAATTTGTTTGTTGGCCTCGGGCCTGGGCCGTGTCATCCGTTAAAGTTTATGGCGGTCATTACCGCGACGACTTGAGGTGGAAATCGAATTAAACGATTCCCGATTTTAACACTTTCGAGGTAATTTTCAGCCCGTTTATTCATTAGGTAAAATTCAGTGTCCGATTTTTTCCATAGCGAGGAAAAGAAAGAGAAAGAGAGAAAGAAAAGTATAGAGTTGCGAAAAAAGAAACGGAAACTAAACATTTTGCACATATAGTACACAAGAGCTGCACTGGGTCGTTTCTGCAGTGTGTGGATAGCGGGGATTGTGTGTAGAGCGAACACAAACTGGGGGGTAATTTGCAACACCGGCAATTTACATAATTAGCAGTTCTGAACCCGAGGCCCCTTCTTCTTCTCTCCCCTTTGCGTCGAGGCCTTCCTCCTCATTTATTCCCTCTTTTGCATTGGCGTACGCCTTTTTTACTTCTGGTTATTCGGTTGGTTAAAATTAAACAGATGCACACATCCAGGGGCTTTGAAATAATAATTCAATTGTCTGATTGACCTGCGTCTAATTATTATCATAATTTGATGAAATGAAAAATTTGTGAAATTTATAGTTTCACGAAATATTTGACGAGTGGATATCGAATCCTGACGATTTTCACCCTCTCCGCGATGAGGTGGATCAAAAAATTCGAAAAAAACAGAGAAAAAAAAAAACCCAAAATGCGAGAGAGAGAGAAAAAATATTGGAGAATTTCAACACACACGCCATTGTGTTCCTTTCTGCTACAGCTGACTGCAGGTTGCAGGATTCCTTACAGTGGCGTATTCAAGATATTTTGTATACTCGAGAGAAGCTGTGGAGAGATCGGCTTCTCGGACTGTTGATTATTCAAGATTCGAAAAAAATTGAATTCCATATTTTTTGTAATTTTTATTTATTTTTTATATTTTATTCTTCGCATATTTTCGGCATCATTCAAATGAGTTAGATATATACACAGTCGATAATGTGTATGATAATTATTATCCTCAAGGTAGGAATAAATACGGTATTAGATTATTGAATTTTGAAACCTGAGTAGGTAAGAAAAGAAGAAGAAAAAATTGTCTTGAATTAATGCACGTCGATTATTTATTTATGACATTCGACTGAAATTAACGAGAGAATTTCTGAATTCGGATATTGATTAATGAATCAGAATCTAGTTCCGTTATTTATTAATAATAAAAAAAATTGTTTGTCTCGTACGTAACGATAGAATTTTCATGGGGTTAAAAGAAAAAATTTAATATAATTATGAACGTGATAATCGAATGAAATAATTGTGACACAGAGACATTTATAGAGGGGACAACAAGGCAATGGAATCAATTAATGATCGTTTAATTGTGTCGATAATCATTATGTACCTATGTGTATATATTTGACGAAGTTTTTTTTGACGTCATAGAGTGTGTAATATATGGCGTTCGATAAGCGGTAATTACTAGGAATCGGGTTGCATGCGAATTAACCAATTCACAAAGAACTTGCAACCTGTAATTATAGTATCTTCCAGCATGCTAATGTCTCTCAGCTTGTACCTACCTACGTACTAACATACCTACCTAGGTACGAGCACACTTCAAACACCCAACACAAAGCAGAAAACAAATTGTCTCGTTAATACTACGTTTTGCTTATTCTGGCATTTACGCTTTGCGAAAACGACACGCAACACCTTACAGAATTGATTGCTATCATACTCGGCGTTTTTTATCCTATAAGTCGCGTCGTTAATCGAGACTTTTTCCAAATTTTTTCATTTCGAGGGGATGAAACGAATTTTTGATCTTTAATCAATTATACAACTTGCTGCATCTGCCTATAGACTAAGACGATAATCCAGATGTTCGAAATTTTTGCATCTCCTTTTTTTATTTTTTATTTTTTGGATAAATTAAGACGATGGTTACGCCGATGTCGATGAATATCGAGAAATGATAATATGGATGGTAGATTAGCATGGGATAATGTAAACAGTGAATAATAAAACGATACCGCAAATTAAAAAGCTCTTATTTTACCTGCCTCCAATTATATTGGTTAAAGTTAAAATAAGTTTCCGGCGTTTTGGTAGGATGAAGTATAAAGTACAAACGCGAACTCGAGTTCGGGTATATATAGGCATTTCTTTCACTACGGTTGTTAAAAAATTTATGAGCCAAGTCTTAAGGAATAGTGAGCGAAAGAGAGACGGTATCTTATCGTTATATAGTCAGCTGTCCGACACATTTTAAGGACCCCCAAACTACCCGGCAATGAGGCATAAGAGTTATCGCCAAATTGCAACTGCCACGACCAAAAAAAAAAAAGAAAAAATAAGATGAGGAAGAAGAAGAAGAAGAAGAAGAAGAAGAAGATAATAACAATAATTGCGTGAAGATGATATGCGTAAGTAAATACATCTCGACTTAACATTCTGCAAAAGGGTTTCGAAACGAGTTTCTATTTTTGCAACGTGTTACCGATAACCGCATTCTGGTTAAATAATTTCGATGAATATATATCCCTTAACAAATGTGAAAAAAGAAAACACGCAAAACGACTTCAGCCTTTAGCAATAATCTTATTTTATTTTGTCATTAAAAATCTGTAATAAAAAGTTTGCGGATTTTCAGATTCAGATAAGCGATAATGCGATAGAAAGTCAAAAATTAGTCCCAAAGTACCAAAAATCGTGTGTTATTTGAATGGGAAAAGTTCAAAGGCATTTTGGGTTACAGTACTTAGAATTGTAATAGAAACCTGGAATTTCCAATGCATGAAATGAAATGAAAATAGAAAATCGTGTGTGTGCATGTGTGCTTATCTTTTTTTAAATCCTCGAATATGATACAGCTAGTAGTAAGATCTCGTTTCCTGAATCTAATTATCTAAAGAAGAAAAACGAAAAAGATAAAGTTAAATAAAAAAAAAAAAAAAAAAACGAAAAATATTATAGTCAAAATGATAGTCGAATAATAGCATATCGCATATATAAAATATATATAAGAGGTTGGATAACGAGTATAACAAACGCGAATATGCCTTCCGGCACCCGGAAAGTCAGTTAAGCAATTAAGGGAAAGAACTTGTAAAGAGCTGTATTATTCGAAGTGGTAATTACGCAGGTTGGTTGCAGCTATTATAAAGTAATTACCTACAACGCTGCTTTGCGGCATACATATATATATATATGTGTGTGTATATAACTATATAGATATAGTATAATATATATAGTAGTATAGTGCAGTGCAGTGCAACCCGTTGAACAAAGTTAACGACGCGTCGTACATCTTAGGTTGCAAAAATAAATGTGAAATAAGAAAATATGAAAAAAAAAAATATATAAATAAATGAACAAATTTTTATCACGAATACATACATATACCTATGTATACGTATAGAAATACAGAAATATAAAAATAATAAAAAATAGCCACAGCCATTTAGATCATTAGTCTATATATATCCGTTTTCTGTTTGAATATAATTCAAACGCAGGTCGCAGTTTTATAAAATTCAGGAATCAGGGGTATATATTTGTATATAATATATATATATATACATATATAATAGTGGAAAATGCATTCGAATTATTGTATAGATTGTGATATAATTTATTTTGCTATATCGTTAGAACACGAGATGATTTATTATTATTTCATTTATTTTATTATTTGTTTATTTATTTATTTTTATATATTTTTTTTTTTTTTTCATTTTTCATTTTGTTTTTTTTTGTATTTTTTTTTTTTTGTATTTTTTTCTTTCATTTATTACAGACACTACTTCGTACGTCAAGTAAAGTAAAATCACATTCATTATTTACAAATAATATATATACAATAAATTATTCGTCTACCAAAAAAAAAAAAAGAAGAAGAAAGAAAAAAAAGAAAAAAGGCAGGTAATCGGAAAATCATTTTATGGCTATAATACATGATATAAGACTAATTTGAGTCAATTTATATGACGCGTCATAATCCATTAACAAAATTGACTCGAATTAGTCGAATTTTCTTTCTTTCTTTCCCCCTTTTCTTTTTTTCCTTTTTTTTTTTTTTTTCTTTACACTCTTCACTAATCAGATTTTATCGCGAACATAATATCATTGCTTAGGCTTGATTCAAAGCGTTAATTGTATTTTTTTTTGTCGTTAATGTATATATTATTCCCCAAATTAATACGGGGGAATAAAATATTATAAAACAAAATTTTTCACGAGTCTGAATTAAGCCTAAGAGAAAGATAAAATAAAAAAATAAAAAAATCTTACAGCGTCTCGCAACAAACACTTCTCTATAAGACTGTATATTGAATTTCCGATAAATTGTTGTAATTGTTCTTTTTTTTTCTTTCTATCTTTCTATCTTTCTTTCTTTCTTTCTTTCCTTCTTTTTTTTTTTTGTTTTTCTTTCATTTTTCAACGATTTTCTAATAATTTAATTTAGTACATCTCAGACATCGAATAATAAAGAATACTGTTAATTAAAAGTAACGAGTTAATATCTATAAATACATCGGTATACCACTGGGTTTGTATTTTTTTTTTTTTTTTTTTCTTCTGTTTTTCTGTTTTTGTTTTTTTAATATTAAGTTTGGCACTCACAGTTTATATATAATATATAATATATTATATGTATATACCTATATACAATTTTTTTTTTTTTTAATTTTCATTTCTTCTCAAATACATGCACATCGCATCATTATAGAAACAAATTTTTATCATATCATTCTCATTTATCCATATCGATTTTTATTTAACCACCACAATTATTAAACAGTCGAATTATTAAGTTACATACACATAACTGATTACACCTCTGTTCTCTCTTTCTCTTTCTCTCTCTCTCTCTTTTTCTTTATCTATCACTATCTCTATTTACAAAAGAGTCTCATCCGGTTTAGTTCGTTACCAATTCATCCAGAATCAGATCATCTTTCACTTCCATATGGCTTCGTAATAACATATGGCAAGATATTTAATTCTCAAATAATTAATAATTATACACTTCGATCCACTGTCACATCATCGTTCTTCTTCTTCTTCTTCTTCTACTTCTTCTTCTTCTTCTTTTCATTATTATTTTTGTTTTTATTCTTCTCCCTCATCTCCCATATCGTATAAGAAACAAGGCATAAGTTTTTCCAAAAAGATTCTCCAATTTCGTTCTACTTCCGGTCACGACCATTTCCGGCGGAACCACGGTCATTTAGTATCGTGTCTAACCCCGTTCTTCCAGCCCCAAGACAATGCATCCATTAGCTAAACCTTTGAACAGGGGATGCTTACTCTCATAGGGGTTGTACAATGGCTGAACTAGATTAACAGCTATTTTCTTCTTTTTCTTTTTCTTTTTATTCATGCAGTTCAGATTATCGTCGATCGATTAATGATCGAATAATTTATCACCGAATGATATTCAAGGAACTATCTCACCGTCATATCGTTCGATCAAATGATCACCGTATTATATATAGGTTCAGAAAATTTTCATAGAACCAAATCAAATGTAATCAAATATTATCATCGTTAAAGATAATGTCCATTTCCTCAGTTTTAATCAAGGCATAAAACGTCTAGCTACGCTTCAGAACCGCTTGAACACTCGTCAGCTTCAGGATCGATGTGTTCTTCTTCGTCCTGATGATAATCGCCCGTTTCTTGTTGCCATTTACTAACATGATGGGTATTTTTGTTTGCACCGTTGTTACCATTACCACCAGACTGCTGCTGAGCTTTGGCTTCCTCTTCCTGCTGCATTCTCTTATGTTTTGTTCGCCGGTTTTGAAACCATACTTTAACCTGAAACAGAAGTAATGGAAATGATGACATTTGGTTTTTTCTTTCGTTTCACATCAATTTTCGAATGAATTTATACCCTCGATTATATTACACACATCGGTTTTTCCCGCAACTTTATACCAAGCTATACACACATAGTAAAGTTAGGGGGTTGGCACAAATTAAGTGGCAACTAGTTACAACCTCTCAGAAAAATCAGCCCTGGCCAATTCGTCGACGTTTTGGTATATGTCGAGGGGCGACCCTAAACAAGGGTTTCCGGTTACAATGGGTCCTAAGATCCATGAAACACCCTGTCGCAGGGGTTGCGCTATCCCACAACCCCTCGATTGTCATAGAATTGACTGCAACCCGTAGTCAATGGCGGGGGTCGGATCCTCGTTGATCTATCAACGTGGAAAATCATTTCATTGTCGTACTTTCGCTCGAATGATCAAAAGGGTTGATCGTACGCGATGATACATAAGGATTCGTATCAGTTTGAATGACTTTTAGCCCTTGGTTTTGACTAGCTTTTCATTCCCGCTGTGTAAACTAAACTTTTGTCGCTATGATTATAAGCGGAAACAAACATGGCGCCGGTTAGTTTTGCCAGTTGACGATTTTAACCATGGAATATGACTAATATCTTAAGATTTTTGACTCTTTGAACATTTAAGGAGACTCTTTATGGTGGAAGAGGCGAGATTTTCACCCCTTTGAAACCGTATGATGTAATATAAGGTCGTGAAACGCGACGGAGCGAAGTGACGCGAAAGTTTTAAGGTTAGAATTGGTAAAACAGGAGAGGTAGAGTAAGGGGGGAGTTAAATCCGGTACGTAATCCCTCGGCGATCATAAAGCAGCCCTCGGGCGAGCTATTCCATCATCTCGACGGTATTAGGGATGGTTGAACCACCCGGCGACCTACCCTCGTCCAGAGATTTCGACGAATCAGAACTCTGAACGCGCCGTATCCATGACTACCCATCGCACGAAGGGTGATTACCAAATGGGTCGCTACCCCGAAACCCGATTAAACGATTAACCAAGGCGAATTGCACAGCGGAGATGAGATGAGACGAGATGAAATGAGGAGAGAAGAGAAAGGATGGGATGGGATCTTCTATTTGCTACGGTAATTGTTCGATAAGTGCTGAGGCTCTGCTCACACTGTGATCACGAGGATTTATAAAATGCTAAAAAGAAACGAAGAATTCATTCGGATGTATGCTACTCGATTAGAATTCTTCAAATAAGGACTTGGGAAGTTTTTTTTCCTTAAATTTAGATAAATTCTTATGATCTTTTATCTAAAACTCGTATAAAGAACTCTCATATCGTCTCTATAATGGATTATCGTGGAAACTATGATACGTCGTCAATTTATATGTTCAAACTTCTACTCGATTATCTTTAACCCGTTTTTTTTCCTTTGGTCCTGAAATTTCGCTACCAAATTCGTCAATGTGAAGATAGAAAGACTTTCATAGTCGAAACTGTTAATTATAAAAGAGTATACAGTCCGCCCGATTCCCAAAACGCGAATCCTATAAACACATCCTCGTAGATTATAGTGAAATTATAATTGCCTTATTCACGGTGTGTGTTATTTCGTCGATCATAATAGCCGCTCAGTATAAAATGCCCATACGTATTAGACGGGTCGGAATAAATTGGTAAATAATTTATGAATAATCGAATAGACGCGCGACTATCAATAGACACTCGGTCATAATATTCTGATACGTGATTATCATCGTCGTAAGAAATGAAAACTGGATAAATCCCATAATAATTTTCTCATTTTCTAGTAATCCTCGTGTTTAAGACGAAGACGAGACAGGAAATTTTTTTTCGAGCCAATGACAGGCGTAGGTTAATTAATAAAATGCGCAATAGGGTGTATCGGTATACGCATTGGTAATCGATGAATTAATTAATCTCGATTATTTTTCCGACCCAAATATCGACCAATAGAATTGCACCATTCGACGTCACGTGGTACAACCTACATGGTATTATACTGATAATTTTTTGATTATTTTCTCTGGTAGTTGCTATATATAAAAAACAAAACATAATCCAGTCAAATTAACCACACGTCAAACTGACAGGTTGAATTATAATTCTGTGACTTCCGAATTTTTAATTTTTAACTGTGGATTTTGTCTCATGGTGCAATTCTATCGGCCGAAATTTGGATGAAAAAATAATCCCCCGAATACCACTCGAGCTTCAAAATTAATCGGGTATTTCCCTCAAGGTTCCCTGCAATCAAACGAAGTCGTCAAGTTTTTCAGAAAAATCACTCGCGCTTCGCGCTCGTGATTTTTTAACCTGAACAACTTGACTCCTTCATTTGTTTGCAACGAACCTATCGGGAAATACCCGATAATTTTGAAGCTCTTGTGGTATTATAAGTGATTATTAATTAATATTCTAATTACGAAAGGAGGTTTGATTGTGTACCCGGTATGGTATAAGCCTCGACTTAATGTATAAAGTGATGCACATACATATATATATAATATATATTTATGTGTGTATGTGTGTGTGCATGTATGCGTATAGCTAATAATAATTATGCGAGACAGAGCGGCATGCCTAATCTATCAATTGCTTTATGCCCACTGTTAAATATAATTACGTTTATTGCCGTATGGTCTGTTTGCCATATCGTTACGAGCTGATTGGTTCGCCCGGGATTTAACGGCTGTAGAAAATCGGATATTGGCTAATGAAAATGAACACGAATTGTAATAATTAAAATTTCAACTCTGGATATATTCTCGTTATAATATTACAACTCTTTGGTCTTGGTATCGTATGAGTATAACGTACAGTTCGTCACGAATACTACTATGTACATGTTATATAATATATATGTATATACCGAAGAACTGCATCAGATCACGAACTCGAACGCGTTGGAATCTCTTGGCCAAGCTCGGTGTACAAAATCCGAAATGACACGTACCGAATTATTCGCCAAAAGATTCAACGGACTGATCGATCGTGTGATAAGTACCTACTTGATTTTATATTCACTACATACGTATTTCGACTGAAAAGTCAAGAATCCAAAAGTTTCAAATATATATCGTCGAACTTCTCCAAACGCCAAAAAGATTTAGAGAATTTTATTGGTCGGTAAATCGCATTGGAATAACTTGAAACGGATAAAACCAAAAAAATAAAAAATATCTTTTCTATCACAGGCACTCTTCGTTTTTTGGCAAAAGTTGATTCTTACGCGATATATGATATGATATTCCTATATGACTGAAAGATTGATCGAATTTCGATCACGTTTTTTCTTTTTTTCACGATTCAAACCCTTTTTTTTATTTTTTATATCGAGGATATAATTGGTTACGGATTGAAAGAAAATGTGTGAAAAAAATAAATGGATAAATAACGGTGATTGAAAACGAACAAACGAATATGTACGCGAGTTTGGAAGGATGATCTGGATCCTGATCATCCTGCAGGCAGGTTATAATCCCCACACAGCACCCGTGTCACGCTCCGTAAACTATATTTTTAATCCCTCGGCCATAGCCAGGGTATATACTATACATATATATATACATCCATATATATATATATATATACTATATATGAAGAGAGAGAACCCCTCGGGAACGGGACGATCGTCCGCTAAATAAACCAACGATATTATTTTTTGATCGTCGAGGTGATATTGCACGGGCAAACATTAACACCGTTGGGGTGGTGGGGTATTTGGTACAAGCCTTGAGTTCGCGTTGAGCCCATGGATACTCGTATGTTATATACAGACACCTATATGTGCAGACAGATCAGACGAGGTACGGGGGTGTGTGTGTGTATGTGTGTTATTCCGAAATATGAAACGACATCGCATTAGAGTTGGCTGGGGGTTGCCCCCGAGGCAAGGGATGATATTTTTTTAGGACGAAATCGAGCCGTGGCGAGTCTCGAATTCCAATTCTCAACGAACATTACATTTTCATTTTGGGTTTTTTCTATACCTCCCTTCGAATTTGTTGAAAAATTTTATTCCAAATATTTATATCGCATAAATTTTCATTGAAAAAAAGTAATGCAAAAATTATCTAATTTAAATCGCATCGTTTACATAAAAATATATATCACAGAATTTGTGATAAAATCGTATTAAGAAATTGTATTCCTCAGCCCTGTATTATAATAGATGTAATAAAGTATATAGTTTTCGTATAATTCGAAGAGGTGTATGAAGTACTACTACCGGTTCTATTAATACATGGATCGATCTGTATGCGCGAGTAGGAATGACAGTGACATGCCGTTTACCCGATCAGAATTTTAAATAGCGAGAAAAAATAAAAATAATAAAAATAATAAAGAGAGAAAAGGAGAGAGAAAAATAAGAAAGAAGAAAAAAGAATACCACGATGTGGCCCTAAGCCGGCTGCAAAGTAGACACTATTATATATTATATATGATCATTCTACAGCTGTCAGTATTCAGTCACTAATTTGTATAAGACTATAGAAAAAAATAAAAAAAAAAAAACAGAAAAATTAGTTCTGTTCGAAACTGGAAATTGTACTTTTCGTTACTAGTCCCAAAAACGTTGATTCTCGTACAAGTGTGAAGTATTTTCGCCCTAGCAAAGCGAATCATCTTTCGCACTCGTGTTGGACTTTGTTTTTCAACACATTAAAGCGCAACGTGCGCAAAGTCGAACTTTACCTCTCGCATTTTTTTACTTCTGATAAAATCGTCTCTTACATAGGTATGAATGTGTATGAATATAATGAATGATAGCGAGCTAAGAGAAATGGCTTCGTAGATCTAATTCCGTCTCTTTATCTTCTTCCATAAGTCATTAATTGAATAAACATTAGTATATTTGTGGGTAGTGTGTAATGTGATGTGTATACACTATACACATGATGTTGTAAGAAAGCAAGAGCTAGTAGCTTTGTTAAGCTCACAATAGAGTATACGTGATGTTAAATCCACTAAAATAGGCAACCAATCTTGACTAATACGATGTAATATTTTTTCCCAAGTATTTTGTTGGGCTTCAACTTCTATACGTAGATAGGTATATATATTTATTACTAATTCTTATACGATCAATGATCATAGATAAAACCCTCGAACGTGATTGGATTTTTTCTCTGTATCGATATTAATGTCGTTAACCCAAGTAGAGCAACGTATTCGTTTGTACTTTAAATTGCTAAAAGTTTCATACCGATTTTTATCAATTAAGTTAATCAGTTTTCTACAATTGAACATTAATGTTGTCGCTCAATTATTAACGGATAATGAAATATGGAATGAGACTTGGTTCGGTGGGTATAGGTTTAACCTGCTATTGTCCATATATATTTCCGTATCGCTAACGTATTATCTTTAAATTTGCATCTTTTGTTTGTTAAGTGGTCAATTCCGGTAAGTTAATTACTTAACGCAATTACTTACCGTATATGTACACGCGAACTGTGTGTATGTTATAAGTATATGGATTTGTATACAACCACCGGTACTCAAGAATCGTTAATTATTCTCTACCGCCATTAAACTCAAAGCAAACGAGCTTCTGGCTACCGCAATTGTAATTTATATTAGTCGAGCTTACGCGTTGGACAATGCACACTGTTTGACCCAGACCCACATTCCACATCACCTTACGGATCCATATCACCTTCATCAGGTGTTACAAGCGTGATTTTATTTTTTTAACTATTCGGGGGATACATGAAAAGACTTTTTGACCCTAGGGTACAAATCGTATCGTTGATCAAAGGTTTTTCGAAATTTGGAATATAACATTTTAAAACGATGTCATTACAGGTCAGGGTTTTGAAAGTTGTAAGCACGTAGCACACTCCTTTCCTTCCAAAGTTTACAAAAGAAAAAACCGAATCAAAATCAAAAATTTTACTGTACAAAAGTTGAATTCATTGATTTGTCCTGAAATCAGATCGATCTAGAATATTACCTGAAAATTTCAATAAATTATGATCAACGATGCGACTTGTACCCTACGACAAAATATTGTCAAATAATTTGTAATTACGTCTCAAAATGGTAGCAATTAGCTGCAAGAACAAAAAAAGAAAAACTGCGTCTACCTCGATTAATTCATCGAAATTATTATGAGGGTTCAGAGAATTGATGGTTGATTGATCGTTATCTTCGTCGAAAGATGACACGTTTATAGATAAGTATAAATGGCCAGATGTTAGGTTAGCTTAAGTTAAAGTGGTGACCAAAATGGTGGCATGTATATATGTAACACGAATGCGCGCGCAGGTAAGACTCTTCTTTCGTCCCTGAATATAATTGTTAGTCCTCCGTCTGTTTCTCTTCATTTCCTAACTCCTTTAACCCCCCCTCTCATTCTAGTTTCGGCAATCAACCCTACAATCTTTTTTCCTCTTTCTTTCTTTCTCTCCCTCTAATTTTTTTCTTTTTTTTACCTTTGGTGAGGCTTAATATCACCCCTTCGGCGGGACTTCGCGCCGTTTCACATTGTGCCTAATACCGTTTTACTACCATACCCTACATACGTCCGCTGCAGTAAATCGTATACCTATTTCATTCTTGTTACTGTATATATATATCAGTGTTGGTATATGTGCGAACCGTTAAAACTCCCCTGTGTCAAATTATCATATCAATTCCCTCGTTACGTGATCAGAAGCCGTATAGACTGGCCCATGGTGGCCATATTAAAACAGTTTTGGTCATTTTATATGGTTCAAGATTCTGAATAAGTTTTTTTTATCTGATTTTATACAAACCCGGGATAATTTATGTACAAAATTCAATAATCAGTCTATTTATTTATTTTTTTTGTTTTTATTTTCCTCATCACGTGATAATCTCACCTGAGTTTCCGTCAACGACAAAGCCTGGGCCAACTGTTTCCGCTCGGCACCAACAACGTAATGATTTTTTTCGAAGGCGTGTTCTAATTTCAAAAGTTGACTCGGGCTGAATGCTGTCCTAATTCTTTTTGGCTTTCTGAACGGCTGGAGAAGGAAGCCTGGGATGTCTGGTCCTGGAAATTGAAAAAAGGTACAATATTAGTCAACAATCGATATTAGAATCTATTGGTAAATTCTAGTTGCACAATTGTAGATAGGGTATATTTAATTTAGCTACTATTTCCGGTATCAATAATTCACCATGTGTGTATGTATTCAACGATACTACAAATATTGGTTTAACCGTCTTTCAAGTAGACACACAATATGAGAAACTGATGTTACATTGTTTCATTGTTTACACCGCAATTATTGTGGTTGGTGAGTTCGTTGTTATACACAATTGCGAAAGGGCTGTTTTCCCTTTCTCTAGGGTTGCAGTTTACCCTAACATTCTCTTTACCGTAGAGATAACCGTTTCGTTAATTTGAAGCAAAAACCACAGAAACAAAGAACATAAAAAATAAACAATTGTTCGCAAAGCTACATACTTGGCGTGCACATTTCTACCTGCTATTTTTTTTCGACTGTAATCTTAATCTCGTCAATATTTTAGTCTGGGAACAAATTGTTTTCATGGTAAATCGATTTGGGCAATGAATATAACGAAGTTTTTATACACATTTTGTGCATTATGAGAAATTGATGTGACATTGTATTCTTGTTTATACTGCAATTATTGCGGTTGGAGAATTCAACGTTCTACACGATTGCAAATCGGCTATTTATCTTGCTCTGGGGTAACAGTCTACCTTAACATTCTCTTTACCGAATAAAGAAAATCGTTAATTTGTAGAAAAACCGCAGAAATAAAAAAAAAGAATTGTTTTCAGGGTAAAACGATTTGGGCGATGAATGACAAAGTTTTTTTTGCACTCTTTTGTGTATTTTGATATTTGCAGACCATTCCTACGTTTCTTTTACGTCTATTCCGAGTATTTTCGATATCGCTAATGGATTTTCAAAAAGTTTTATTTTTTTTTTCTCTCTCAATTTCCTAGTTTTTTTTTTTTTTTATGGCTAATCTACAGCGCTATTAGATGTTGGTATCAAATCGGGACTCGATTCAACTCTACGATTCATGCATTAGAGGCAAGTTCCTAGATATGCCTTGGGCGTAGGCAACGAGTTGAGGTTTGAGCGCGACCCAGTAATTACCGGTAATTACCGCAGAGCGAGCTTGTACGTATCGCTGGACGGGTAGAGGTATAAGGTTTGCAGCTGAGACGCCCTGAGCGACTTGAAATTACTAAAAAATAAGACTAAATCGGTATAACGTATCAAATTACCTTACCGATCTACCGCCTTTCGTACATATGTGTATATATCTGTATTCAACGTATATACAAGGCCTCGATGCCTTTTTAATTATCACACAGGATTAACGCGCCGCCATTCTGCTTTTCAGAGTTATATATTTAATTATTAACATCGTTTTCGTCGTTTGCATCGGCTTCATCGTTATCATCGTTGTCATAGTTGTCATAGTTGTCATAGTTGTAACGTTGTCATCGTTGTCAACGTTGTCATTGTTTTCATCGTTTTCATCGTTGTCACCGTTGTCACCGTTGTCAACGTTGTCATCGTTGTCATCACTGTCATCCTGTTCATCGTTTTCATCGTTTTTATCGTTGTCACCGTTGTCATCGTTATCATCGTTGTCGCCATTGTCAACGTTGTCATCACTATCATCGTTATCACCGTTGTCACCGTTGTCAACGTTGTCATCGTTTTCATAGTTTTCTGTATTCTCCAACATCCGAGAGATTTTTTTTTTTATTATTCCTCTTATTCATTCATTTCAAAGAAAATAACACGCGGATATAAATCACGATATGAAACTCTCGTTCGCTACCATATTGTCTGGTTTAAAAATCTACTTTACGAGTTAATTAAATTAAAATTATACAATTTCCCCTTGCGAAAGCTCCGTCGAGCACGTCCGAAGTATAAAATAGCGCCTTGTTAACCGACCATTTTACGATGAAGGCAGATTTAAAACGTAATTGAAATTGCTAATATTGATTATTAGCCCATATATACTAACCGAATGCCATTCCGGTCCAGAAGGCTATAAGAATCGATGAATCAGGTGGACAGATACATCTCAAATATCGACTATATCAATTGAAAAGAAAAAATAAAAAAATAAAATCGAAAACGAATTATACCCCAACAAAAAAATCTCTTTAATTCTTCACTGTTTACCTTGTATATTTTTATTACATGCAATAATTGAAATTCACAGTTTATAATCAAGTCTGTATAATAAAATTGGACTGTAAAAGTTGATGAAACAAAAAAAATGATAATGATCTCTTTTGTTTTCTCCCCTAAAATTTGAAAGCGCGATCGTAGGATATTTTTGGGATTGATGTAAGGCGTAATAATATATTAAACTATTACAGCTGGTCTTAGGTATTAAATGAGTGCCATTAGTTCGTCTGCCAACTCTAGATTGCCGTAGCTTAATTACATAGTGTAAATCTTTGACAGCTACCGAGAATTTAATATCCTTATATTATAATACCGTGAGTATATAGGTATTATAGGTATGTGCCGGGTAATACCTCTGACAATGCTCATTAAACACACAAAAATTTAAAGGTAGGTCTTAAATTGCTGAAATATGAGACAACAAATTTGTTAAGACAACTCATGCGTCGTCCCTATCTGCAGACCCGTATATACCTATGTGTAGGAGACTACCTTGTGTAGTCGTATGTAACGGGCAATTATGGTAATACTAATTTAACGTAATATATGCCTGACTTACTACGTTCGGCTTGACATCAACTAACGCGTATAAGGAAGTCATCATGATGATGATGATACCCTCGCCGTTCTATCCATAACTCAAGAAAGTATATAAACACCATAGGAATAACACAAACATCTTCAGGTATTTTAAAACATTTCAACTTTTCTATCATTCCTTTTTTTTTTTTTTTTGAGAAATGAGCTCAAGTCATTCTATAACGACATGGCAATTGAGAAAACTCATTCAGTCATGCGCGTGATCGTCCAGGGGTGAACTTGACGAAGATGTCAATTGATTTGGGGTGTAACAAACGGATATATACGTATGTACATGTGGGGAAAAAATAAAGCCGAAAAAATTGACTCCTAATATAAAGTGGAGAATGATATAGTAGCTCGGTATACCTATATTATATTAGAGAGAAGGAAGGAAAAAGAGAAGAAGAAAAAAAAAAGGGGGGTCGTTGAACAAAACGACGTTGAACACAATATATGGCAAAGCGTTGACAATCGGTTGAAATGACAGTGTGGATGGAATCAAAGAACCGTATGGGAAGAGACTTTTTTTTTTCCATTTAGTTTTTTTCCTTTTTTCATTTCATTTCATTTCATTTCATTTCTATCGCATCTTTTCTACCATTCTGTCAAACGTCGACGTGCGCCCCCTGTCGTGTCTCGTCACTATGCTATGGGGTGCAATACCGATTTCGTGTATAATATGGCTGTGATTAACTCTTCTTTTTTCGACTATACATACGGTCAATTTTTACGCATGTAAATCACACGAGATATCAAATTCCTATTTATAAAAGTCGAGCTTTTCTGAACTGACTACAGGGATCTCATATAGATTCCCACGTAGGAATGAAGGACTATACATTTTTTTTTTTCAATCCAAAATCAAGGATCTGATTACATAATTTTTTTTTTTCCCTCTTGTTCTAAACGTTTCTAAATCGGTAAGCAATTATCACAAGAGGTTTTAATCAGTGGCAGAAAGAATCGTTAGTGAATTTTAAGACCGTTGTTAATTTTTGAGAAAGGGGTCTCTTATATCCACATATAGAGAGGAAGTATGGGTTAAACACGGATCGATATTACCTAGAATAAATTACTCATAACAATTCGATTATAATTAACAACGAAGAAATTCTTGCCAATTAATAACAGGAAATATGGGAAGGGGGTTTAAGTGATATTGCGGTGTATTAAAACGAACGGCTAATAGTACTTAAGTGTATTTATACATCGCAGGCATATAGGTAGGTATATATTAGGTAAACTATATATAATTGCGAGGAATTATTATCGGGTTTAATAAACCAGGAAATTCTAGGGGACGAGTTTATATATATTATATACATCAGGGTGGTCCTTATTTCGGGCATATTTGAATTTCACTGCTTTCATGGGCCAGAAAATTTACAAATATATACAAAAAAAAGTGTAGTCGAATTTTTATGAGATACCTACTACTACAGGTAAGGAGTTTACCAAGTTTGACATTATTCGAAGCTATACTGCAATGGGGAGAAAAAAAATAAACCTCAAAATCTCGCAGATCGTGTTTTATCAAATTTGGAAAATTCGAAGGCTTTGAGGCGATGCTTAGAATTGAGATAGGATCGGCTAAATGTTTTTTGTGTATAGCTGGAGACGTCCTAGCCCATGGTAGCATTAAAATTCAAAAATGATCAATTGAACTTTTTGAAATTCACTGTCTCGTTATCCCTCGCTATAACTAGTCTCCTAATTAATGTGAGAGACTGTTCTCTCAGAACCAGCATCGAGTTGCTGCTGCTACTCTGTGTTATCTGGCAATTAGCGCATATCAGTAACGACTATGTAACGACTCGAATCTTTTACTTCAACACACATCTGTCTATGTAATTCCTGATAGCTTCCGTTTGTACAAGCACATAACTGTTTGAATACAAAAACGCGTTGAATAGTAGATTGAGATTTAGGTGTCTAATCATCAAACCTCCAGATTCCCATTCAGTTTTTTTCCTAAAATTATCTCAGCTGACAATTAGCAACGACCAGGATCTCGGTGAGATAACCAAGACTTCTTTTTCTGGTTTTTGAGTTACCGCAAAAATCCTGACAAAATATTTTTGTCTGAAAATAATAAAAATGTCGTTAAAATTTTCGCCTTGCTCGCTAATTTTTATGCCCAGTTTTAATGTAGTTTTGGACAATCTAGAATAATGATAGTGTCATTCCTCAACAGCATAATGATTAAGTAGACATTGAATTACGTAATTCTTAACAAATATGGCGTCTTGGTCATTTTTCCGTCGCTACATGTTACACATGTATGTATACACCTTAATATGTCTGTTAAATTATATCGTTACTGATTGCCGCAAATTTATGATAATTGTCTTTCCTCGAGCTCGACGTATGACCAGGTATTCTATCAATCCTCGACCTCGTTCGTATTCGGTTTGAAAGTCCACGGGTTGTTCCATCAGCCCCCTTGTTCCATTCTATCATTAGATCCTTCATCTTTGAATGCCACATCCACATCCCGCATTTAAATTGGTTTGAATTTGTCATCAATGGATGATTTTCACCGATTGGAATGTGTAAATTTGTGTTTCGTCATATCAGTGTAGTTAAACCAAGATAAGAAATAGTGGTTACAATTAGTATTATTCCATCAGCCCCCTTGTTCCATTCTATCATTAGATCCTTCATCTTTGAATGCCACATCCACATCCCGCATTTAAATTGGTTTGAATTTGTCATCAATGGATGATTTTCACCGATTGGAATGTGTAAATTTGTGTTTCGTCATATCAGTGTAGTTAAACCAAGATAAGAAATAGTGGTTACAATTAGTATTATGGCCTCGCATTTCCACATCGTATATATATACAGAAACAGTGTATCAGTTAGTTTATATAATTAAATGAAAACTAGATCACTGAGACAAACATAAATTTTATCACGTGATGTAGTAAATATAAACGCTAATGCGTTTACTGTATCGCAGTATTATTATCTGATATAAATTAGAGCGCCTCTATGTGCTGAAGTGCAATCGCATATCATTACACGGGGCATCAAGCAATCTCGGTTAATAATCAAGATGTAAACAATATGCTATACGGTTAACCATTTCCTATACAAATATCCGGCATTGGAAACCGTCTTGTTGTCATCTCGAAACCGTTATGTCACGTAATTATAACTTCCGGTAAAACTTACCCCCAGGAAACCTGTGCGGAAATATTCTCCCATGTCTTGATAGTAGCCATGGATAAAGCGGGTAGCTATCTCTTGGTGGTTGATGAGGATGTGGCGGTGGATGTGGTCCTCCAGGTTGTCCAGGATGTGAATATGGCCCGTGTGGAGGACCGTGAGGAGAAGCACCATGATGCGCTTGTAGAGCAACCGCGAGATTAGCAGCCTGGAAGTGTTGTGCAGCAGCCAAATTAGCGGCGAGTGCTAGCTGCTGAGAGTGGTATTCGTTTTGTCCACTTTGCGTAGCTGGTGGATGACCCGGAAGACCGTAAAGCGACTTTAACTGTTCTGCTGCCGCTACTGCGGCTGCCGCTGCGGCCGGAGGTGGTGCAAGGTAGTTAGGACTTGGTCTTACGACTCCTGGTGGAGGCTGCGGGTGTCCACCGACTGGAGAATCCCGCGATATCCTGTGCGGAGGACTCGGGCTGTTATTCGGGGTCGACCCACCGCTGTGACTGTGGGACGTGGTTCTGTTAAACTCTTGCAAATGATGGGCGAGACTCAGCGGGTGACCATTGTGCGACGGAGTGTGACGCGAGGTTGGGTAAGACTCTACCGACGAACTCCTAGACACTGGCCTGCAGTCTGAACCTTCGGAATGTCCGCCAGGAGATTGTACCGATATTTGACGACTCCTTGCCGCCGGTGATGAGGAACCTTCGACTTCCATAGGACTGCCATCCCTCTCGTGTTCCTGGACTCGTTCCTGGAGTCTGTTCAGCCGGTCACCACCGACTATCGAATCGATGCTAAAACCGATCTTCGGCTTTGACGGCACTGCGACTATCGGCGTCGGAGCAAGTGGCATCATCGTATGTGAAACTAACACTTTCAACAATATCTATCTCCGCTTAAACGGAACCACTCGCTAATGATTGGACACATTTATCCATCGATGATCGGTCAGCGCCGATTACAGTCATCGGCATTGTCACGATCGAACACTAACGAGAGTCCAATTAGGTAGCAAATTTGGTTTTTTTCAACAAAATAAATCAATAATAAAAACTGTTGAAGATATCCCAAATTGGTCACTCAAGGCTATTACTGTATTCTACAAACTACACGAAGCACACTTAGCAGTAACAACGAACACAGTCATTTTGGCTAATGATTGGGGGATCAGTAGCACTGCAGTCCGTCGCTTGGGATATAAATGTGTCCCAATGTTTCACCAGGAGATGACGTACTTCATGAATTGTTGTTTAAATCCAATGGACAGGCGATGGACAATATGGGCATAATCACGTTTCACAGTTCACTGTCAATATTTGATGATCACTGTATCGCATTTATATGCAAATATATGCAGAAATGTACGAGCGGTGGTTAAATCGAATTAGGAGAAACACGTCCGCACTGTTTAAGCAAGAAACGGTTTAATAATTCAGCGTCCGCGGAGAGGCGTCTCGGATGTTTCTGGCCTGAGGTCTTGATGGTGTTTGAGAAAATTACCGACTAAACGCTGCTGCCCGATGTGGTGGGGGTACAAGCCTGGCTCTTCAACGCCAGGGTATCCCCCTGCCAGAACGCAGGGGGAAGAGCTTTAAGTGCCCTGCCGCGCAGGGGCGTGGCTTTCCTGCGCTTAATCGCGAGTGGCGTTGACCGTTCTACATTCTGGTTGGTCGGTTCCCCCTGGAACCGCCCGTTCTACCCTTACCTGCGCTCAGGAACAACTTTGAGAACGCTATTTAAGTGGGGAGCGCATTAGTCCGCGATGGGCGTTAGACTCGCGCGGGCGCTTTTTGCCCTGGCATGAAAATGAACCGTTTAATTAATACGTCTGGGACGCGGAGTGTGCTTCTTACCCGGACCGGTGGACCGCCAGAACAGGGGAACGGGGAATACGGGAACCAGAGGAGGGGACGCTGCGAGATTAACGGGAGCTTTTCTTCCTCATTTTCACTCGATATGAACTAATCAATTCATGAATTATACCGCAATTGACAGTCTAACCATGTCATTCGTCATTTTAACCAAGTACAGAATCATCAATGCACTTTATACCGAGGGTTGAGTACACCGGTATAATTATACTCTAAGTACTTCAGCCAAGTATCTTAGCGGTTGATTGAGTGTGTAAATATATCTGACTCGACGTACAGCGCGAAAGTGAGTCGTGAACGGGGACGTGGTGCATGGTGGCATGGTGGCACGGTATAAAGCCGGCGGGAATTAAATTGCCCGCTAGTTCGTGACCGGGGAATCCCGATTTTTCGCCATTGATTGCTGCGCGCGCAACTATATGTATAGGGCTTGGATTGCGAAATAGTTTTTTTCCTTAAGCTTTATGAAGTACTACAGCTGGAGCACTCACTGCAAGTATTATATATAAATACTTGCGGGTAATGGGTATACAGCTCTGTACTTATTATACTTACATTTATAAGACCTGAAAGAAGAAATTATACACAAGGAAGAGTATGAGAGATGTAATTAGGTATATCTTCAGTATTTCATGCTTGATATCTGCAGGTACTTCGTAATACCCGCACATCTCATCATTCGCTAATTGCACTCCATGGAGGGAAAATAAAATCTCATAAATTATGGTTTTGCGGTTATGCTGCAAAAACTAAGACACGTCGCATCTTAATTGGCGGAAAACGTTATTTCGTTGATCGTATATTCTACAGTAGTTAGACATTTTATTCAAAATATTTGGAATACTGGGGATATAGAAATTAGAAACACAAATAGCTTGATGTAGCAGCTATAATGTATTTCGCCGATATTTATGGAAATACATAGATTTTGTAGTACAGCTGCAATTCGATTCATCTTATTCGTTTGCCGCGAAGAATTATTAGCTTTTTTCAATAGCTGAACAGTTTTTTCTCTTTTGGGGTACTTTTTCAAGTATTCACTACTGGTTTATGAGGATATGCAGCGGTGCAGTTATTTCGTCAACGAGGAATGATAGAGAATTGTAAAAAAGCACAAACTTTCGGTTTGAGGTAGAAAGTGGCAAGGATGCAGCTCGTTGAAGGGAGGATCAGCAGTAGCAATTTAGGGAAAATACTCAAAATTGTTATAAAGAGTATTGAAGTATCCGGGGTATTGTAGTTTAGTAGAATAAACGACTTCGAGAATCGAATCCTTGTAGAATCGTAAAATATTCCTAAAACAGGGATCCCAAATAAAGGGTGACAATAAATCAATGAGGTTCGAAGAAAGGGAAGCTCAGTCCTTCTGTAAAAAATTTAGGAACTCTTCGACACCATAGTGCCTCCAAGAAGGTATTTCTGAATTGTGAATGAGTAGAAAAGCTCGAACTGTGAAGCACAGATGTCGAAGTAGCTATACTCAGAAAATTGGTTCATTAGACATGAACCTGTTACAAGCATTTCCCAGTTTCATGCCAGTAATCCTTCTTGTTTTTCTTCCTTTCATCACGAAAGAGTAGTTTACAATGTAATAAGATTCCCATATAACTACTGAATCAATCTTCTGAATGTAGGAACCTTATCTTTTTATGACAAACTACGAGAAGTACAAATATTGTCGAATATTTGTGGGAATTCGTAGAATCATTTTCACTAGCATAACTATGAAGGGATACACCCTGACCTGGTGGAAATGATTCTACAAATATTTATGATCTATTGGGGAAGCTGGAACTTTTCGTAGTTTTTCATAGAGAATTGTAGATTTTTGTAGTTTCTCATAAATAATTGTAGATTTTCGTAGTCTTCCATGAAACATTGTATATTCTCGTAGCTATTCATAAAAAATTGTAGATTATTGTAGTTTACCATGAAAATTTGTAGATTTTTGTAGCTTGCCATGGAAAATTGTAGATTCCCGTAAGTTTTCATGAAACATCGTAGTTTTTCGGAACCTACTACAAATGAATTATTGTAGATTTTTGTAGTTTTCCATGGAAAATTGTAGATTTTTGTAGTTTACCATGGAAAATTGTAGATGCCCGTAAGTTTTCATGAAACATCGTAGTTTTTCGGAGTTTACTACAGAAAAATTACTGTAGATTTTTGTAGTTTTCCTTTAGAAAATTGTAGATTAATGTAGTTTGCCATAAAAACTTGTAGATTTTTGTAGTTTTCCATGTAGAATTGTAGATTCTCGTAAGTTTTCATGAAACATCGTAGTTTTTCGGAGTCTACTACAAAAAAATTACTGTAGAGTTTTGTAATTTTCCTTTAGAAAATTGTAGATTTTTGTAGTTTTTCATAAATAATTGTAGATTTTCGTAGTTTTTCATGAAACATTGTAGATTCTCGTAGCTATTCGTGAAAAATAGTAGATTATTGTAGTTCACCATAAAAACTTGTAGATTTTTTTAGTTTTTCATCGAAAATTGTAGATTCTCGTAAGTTTTCATGAAACATAGTAGTTCTTCGTAGTTCTCAACAACAACAAAAATTGTAGATTTGCGTAGTTGTTCACAAAAAATTGTAGATTTGCGTAGTTGTTCACAAAAAATTGTAGATTTTTGTAGTTCTTCATAAAATAAAACTACATTATCGTAACTTTCCATGAAATTTTTCAAATTTTCTCCATTTTCCATGAAAAAAATTGTAGTTTTTCGTAGTTTTTGTTTTCAGATAAAATTCGTTGCTTTTGTCGATCGAATTAGAAAAAAACGAAAAACAAAAACAACAATTTCTGATGAAAAACTACAAAAACTTAAAATTTCCCTAAAACTTGTTAGAAATTCGTCAAATCATTTTCACCTTAGGGATACATTCTACCTTGCCGAGGGACCAGGTTGGGGTGACTTAAGGTAGGTAGGTATAAGATGTGTAAGCGGAGATCAAGCACATGCATGTATACGATACATATGCACATGTATAAATGTGTGTACATGTAATAAGTACAATAAGGTATAATGTTATGGGCAATATAACCACGTCTTACCTCCGGTGCTTCACACTTCTTCCAGTCTGTTAGGTCAACATTGAATATATCGTTGCCGGTATGACATGTGTAGGTGTATTATAAACGGAGTGGGGATTCAACATGGCGACTAAGCACACATCGCTTCAACCGATGAACCAATGCGCGAACGCTATAAGGCTGCCTTAATCTCAGCCACAGCCTATACCAGTCCTCCTCCTGCACTTCGTTCTGTTTAAAATTTCTTATTTCATTCCTTTATACACACAACACTTAACTTTACACTCCTAATTAATGTCCTTGTATGTACAAATATCCCCACTCCCTTCCAGTACCAACGTTTTTTCTCTCCATCTCTTTCTCTCCTTCAACGTCTCGCCTCAAAAAAATCCCAACGTACATGTGCAGATCCTTGCAGCAGACACAATTCCCAAAAATCTCGTAGTTAGGTATATTGCAAAAGAAAAAAAAAAAAAATCGTTGGATTCCATAAAACGGTTTTACACGAAACAAAATCTGTTCGAAATTCCGTTAAAAATCAGTTCAGATTGTGCGAGCAAATTTCTTTTATCTCTTCTCCTTATTCGAGTTGTACCTGCAGCTAAGAAGCTAGAAAATTATCAATTGTACCTATACACGAATGTCCGTTGCACTTTGAAACGGACTTAAATACACCCTGGTTAACAATACTCCTGAATGACGATAAATAGACCAAAAATTTTTCCAACGAATAAGACCACTTCCCACAGTCTTTTATGTATACGTGTAAAGAAAAGGCATATATGTCTTAAGTATCCATTGACACCTTTTCTTTACCTGAAGTGTAAATAATAGCTGATCGACTTGTTCGACAGTCCATTACACTGCAGGGCATTGATGTAACCCATTGTGGCGCGATTATTCAAACGTTGAAATCAATTCTGGGGTAATACATACTGCGCCCTCGGGGTTTGTAAGATTCGTTTTCATTTTTGTAATAGGAGGAGGTCCAGCCTTTGAACAAATCTCCCTATAAGGAGTAGGTATGAGAGAATTATTGTGGAAGGATTTCATCCCTACGATCACATAGTTCGCTTAATTGAACTGTTGCGGGTAATTGATACTAGCATAGTATAATACAAGTTGATCTAGGTGGCATACATGCTTTACACTGTGAAAGGATACCCGTTTATACAACAAAGGCGTAAGTGTACAGAACAAGTATAATACACGTAACACACATCTGCATGGAATTGTATAAAACATGGTTGAACATACTGCTCTCTTTTATTCGCCATCTTTTATTTATTTTTTTTTTATCCTTCCTATTCTTTTTTTTTTTCTTTCTTTCTTTCCTTTTTTTCA
Source organism: Tenthredo notha (assembly GCA_914767705.2). Lineage (NCBI taxonomy): Eukaryota > Metazoa > Arthropoda > Insecta > Hymenoptera > Tenthredinidae > Tenthredo > Tenthredo notha. Next base: position 6,179,980 of record OU611916.1, read on the forward strand.
CCCTCATTGTTACGTTCTTGTCTGGAGTATAAAGAGGGCTGATTAACCTCGCCATTTTGTGTAACTTAATATCTTTACTTCTTGCAGGCTTCTCTTCGGTAACGCTTTGCTATAGCAACGGTCACTTTTGTGTAGATACAACCCCCCATCCCCCTGCAAATCCTTAGATATTATTGCATAATACCTAAGTATGTGTATAATGGAATTAATTCAAAATCGGTTTCATTTTTAGTCACATTACTCAATTGTCTAAGAATATCGAAGATATGGATAAACTCGATTCGAAGAAGACAGGTGGGGGTATATTTTATCAGAATTTTTGGGCACTATAACGGTCAGATATCCGCGATTTATCCGATTTCGAACTTTTGTATATTTTATTTGCTGCTGACCTCGTTATGCCTTAAAACAGTCTATATAATAATACAGCTAAGCTGTCTTAAGGCTTATTCGTTAATTCGATTATCACTGTGAGCCATGTCATCGCGTCGAATCGAAGTAAGGAACCAAATGTTTGATCGGTTCCAATAAAGAGCGGGAAGGGAAAAAAAAATAAGGAAGAAATTTTACTTCTTTTACACATACGCCCTGATTCGAGTTCGTATCAGGTTTTTAAAAATCCTTTGATAAAAAAATCTGCAATACCCAGAACGCGGATAATTAAGGGAAAAAAAAACAAAAAAAAATTAATACTACGTGTACGCGAATCGGTATGTAAGTCTTCGCGTGATACCGGCTATATCACCGTATTTATCACTGATCATATTATAATTGGTATACAAACTGATAATCGGGGGTCTGGAAAGTGTTGCTTTCTTAAACTGGAACATAAATTACCGGTTTTTCTTAAACCTCCTTGGATCGAAAAAAAAGGAGGCGAACTGAAGTAAGCGACGATCGAGTGAGTTGGAGTTGGAGAAAACCGATTTTTGTCACAAGCTATAAGAATCCATAAATATATGAAATCGGTAAATTTCATTGTACCCAAATTGAGAACCACTGTTCTATGGAACATCGGTATACCTAGTATCTTAAATAACCAACCACGACCTATTATTTTCTCAGAATAAGAGGTGATTAAATTGATTCGCAATTGGTATGGGGCCCCGTTCTCGAGTCTCGTAAGAGTATAAGACCATATCCCGGAGGCTTTGGGCGTATGCATCGTTGTTGGTATATGAAGATAATACACACTAAGGTATAAGGTATGAGATTATAAAAATAAATAAATAAATAAATATGTAATCGGTAAATTTTGATATTACATAGACTATGTATAGTATACACACCTGTATACTATATATATATTTATATACATATATATATACACATCCATATAATGTAAATAAATAATAAAGTTAAAAATAAACGATAACCTTATACTATAAATTCGACTCTTACTCAGCCCTGATGATCGCTGCTGCAACTTAAGCCTTCGGGCGTCAACGCCTCGTTTCTTTCATACACCAAGAACGAAGAAGATGACGTGCGATGGTCCTACAGAGCCAGAAGGGAGTCTGGGCATCGCTGATTACCCATACTTGGGCCCCCATTATGGCTTATTACTGGGGCCTGATCCACTTTATTACAGGGCCGAGCGTGGGTTCTTACCTAAATAATTTAACCACCATAGCAGGGCAGTGTCTATGTTGCAAGATTCGATTTACCAACTTTTATTTTCATTTATAAAAACTTGTGAGAAATTTCTCTTTTGAGAACAATGAAATATTGTCAAAATTTCATACTATTCGAATATCTGACTGTTTATTCTTTTATCTGAAAATGATCCTCTTCAATTTTTGCTTATATCCATTAAAAGTTCACTCCTTGATTTTTGTTCCGATCTTATATTATTCTTTACGTATCTATAAATGTGTGCATAACTCTTGGATGTACACATCCCCACACGTGTATTTTCCATGGACACAGACGTAACCCATCGTACCCAATTACTCTTGTGTAGGTATATATATGCGGTTGAGTATATCTCGTTCATGTTGGTATACACACGCTATATGATGCACTTATCATACCCATACCCGTATGTAAGTCACAGCACGAAGGATCCTGATGATAGGTAAGCGAGTGTAATGGAGTGTTAACTACCGTTCACCTCGCCAACCGGACCAACACGCCTTGTGGCAAGGAATACGTGTATAGATGTAGCCGGGTATAACGGGTGAAACTTTTTAATCAATCATCTCGATCGGTTTTCACTTTTCAAATATTCAGGGAAGTGGCAATTTTTTAAGGAAATCTTAGATCAGAGGAACCCCTTTTATCTTCTTGCAGGATGTCTTCGGGCACGGATAAAGGACTAAAAAGAATGTCAATCAAGGGTGAATATCGTATCCTGAAGTTTCTAATGACGTTTAACACTTTCCAGACTCCATATCGATTGGAATTTCACCCTCTCCAGTCTAGAGTGTAAATGTGCGAATCGAGAAGTCTGACCAGCTCCTGTCGTAACCACTCAAACAAGAAGACGAGCGCTGTGTTGTTTCAGTGGAAGTCAACCGTGCTGTTGATTTTTAAAATAGGTTTATTTTATCAAGGGTTAGAATGTGGGAAAATTGATATTTAATCGAACAGTTTTGTTACGGTAGTTATAGCTAGTCTGTTTAGACATAATCAGGTCTAAGAATTAGACGCAGTAAAAGTAAAACCACTCAATGCAGTGATTTGGATTAACTGGTGCTTCGATTTTTCATATTTTGGTCTCTGATTGTTCAGAAGAAAAAGCTCTGTCCGATGACTAGAGATCACTTTTTGAAGTGATGAATTTTCTAATTCCAAAAAATTTTCCAAGTTCGTAAAGTCTTTTTTTTGTTATTTTCTTTATTTCAATCATCTTTGTGGAGATTCCGAAACACCTGTTGACCAGATATATCAAACGACTAACTTAAGTATAAGTACTGCGCTGCGCTTCACTTCACTTCACTTCACTGCACTGCACTGTGAACATCGTACAGTTTAAATTCTACACACGCAATTATTTGCTTTATAGTTTGCGTGCGACGTACCTATATGTTGCAGCATCGGTGATTGAGCACTTCCGTTTAAAGATGGAAAGATATAGTACAAGGGGGTAGGAAATAATTAAGATAAATCGACGTCAATCAAAACTTATCGTTAACATGTTATACCTAGTATATATATATATTCCTAAAAAACCATATGAAAAATAGTATAAAAAAAGGATTTTAATTAAGAAATAAAAATGGTTATAATCCGTATGGGATATATATCGTAAATTTTAGATTTATTAAAACCATCCGGCCCTGTTCTCGGCTGGATACTTAAGTAATAACCCGATAATGGCAGACTCCGTTCTGCAAACCAAGAACCTTTTTTTTTTTTTCTCATTTTTATTTTACCGCCATCTTCGGCCCACTTCTGCACAGACTTCGGACAAACATGAATTATATATCTATATATATACATACACGATGGAACCTGTAATATGTGTGCCCAGCTAACGTGGCTACAGCTACAGATTACAACCATTAAAAATCCCACCTGCATCATGGATTAAAGAAAAATAAAAAATAAAGGGATTTTTTATGTTGTAAAGTTTTGTTTTTTTGGATTTCGATTTCATTAGCTTCGCGCCTTAGCAAATTTTTTAATAATTATTTAACATTTCGATTAGCTGTATGCATTTATTATTATTTGTATTAATTTTTTTATTTTATTTCAATCATAAGAGTTATTTGAAGCTGTATAGTTATGGACGTATACCGAGTGAGATTCGGCCCCATGCAGTAACCGTGGGTCCAATAAATCAGAATCTAATTTCGGGTCGATATCAATCGGATCGATCGATCGATCTGCGGTTGTAGGTTGTAGGTTGGGGGCCCCAATATATTTTCTCCATTCTTATACCACGGTTGAACGATTTACAAAGCAAATACTATACCTGGGTAACCTGCAATCAAATAATACAAACTATATGGTGAATACCGAGTACAAAAAAGTTTATTCCCGCTATTGTAGTACATACGTATATAAATACTTATACCTACACCTGTGAAATCGGTATGTTATCATACTTTTGATAATTTAAACCATATAGTATCTAAAAATCTTTTCACCTTCTTAACACATACTTTTTAGAAACTAAATTAATACCCATATCTAAAAAAAAAAAAAAACAGCTGCGGGATATCGTTTCGATTTCTTGTATCCCTAATACCGATCTCAGCCTTTTTAGTCACGATTTTTCATCTTATTATGGATTGTTCTTTGAATTCCTATCAATTTTTCAGTCTAATTTATATACAAAGGAAAAGAATTGAGACTAAGAATTTTTCTTTGTACTTTTTCGAATCGGTTTCAGCATCCGATCCCAGAAAAAAATCTAAGGGATAGGATGGGACTACACGATTAGTTTATAGTGTATAAAGAATTCGATATTTCAATTTACACTACAGCAAGTTTCTCGTTCATTGCGAAAGACTATAATTACAACCGTTTGTTTCGAGGATACATGACATGACATGGCGCAATTATTAACCGGTTAATTTCGTACGTGGATATATACCTACCAACGATACATCATATAAGTATACTTAATTATATCCACGCTTTACTGTATATTACACACGTATATATAGGTATATACATATTGGCACAAACTTTCATAATCAATAATTTAATTAATATCTAATATCTTAACGACCGTGCGTGATTTTCTACAGCATAACTATTTAATATAGGTAACGATTTTTTTTTTTATCTAAAACCGCTTATTAGATATTTATATATATATATATATATATATATATATATATAAAACCGTTAATGACAAATTATTATACACTATCCATATTATTTATTTATTATCAGCTAAGCACTTATCATATAACATAATTATAATATCTAATTATTTAATTATTCAACAAAAATATAAAGAAAAAAACTAGTCAGAATGAAAATTTCTTAAAAATTTGATTTTGCTTTTTTTTTTTCTTCTTCTTCTTTCTATCTTAAAACCTTAACAGCCTTAGGGGCATCAGTGAAATAGACTCGACCGCCCTTCGGGGTTAAACTGTTGGTAGATAGCCGCGGTTTGTTTGGAAGTCGTTCTAATGCGCGAGTAACCCGTAATCAGTGGCCAATGGGAGGAGTCGAATACATCACGCCGGGCTGTCGGTTCCTCACGAGGTCCCATGGGGTTCCAAGTCCTTTATTTATATATGTATATGTATATGTATATTATATACGTTTGTGTTCAATATATGTATATACCTATATACCATAAGGAACGAGTCTCTCGCCTTATTTCTTTGCCTCTCAGAGATTCTTTAGAGATAATTTAGCAGTTGGTTAAACGCTACTTTGTGGCTTCTCGGCTATCTTCTTGTCTAAGATATGATATGATGTCAGTCCCACTTTTAAACGATCTTTTACTTTATTCAAAGATTAATATATAGACCTTGGAAATCTATTTCTTATAATTTATTTAAAATTCACATTCATATTCAACCAAAGAAAAAAGTGCTTTTGCAACACCTGCTTCGAAAGATTGATTTTCGAAACCTGTTCAGCGTGCGTAAAGTACCTCATTACCGAAGAGTAGAATGGAATTTCGATAAACGACACGGCCTGTTGTACCGTGCGATAAAAATCATTCAGAAAAACTTGAGACTAATTTCTATATGATTTGTAGCTATATAGTGTTAAATAATTACGAGTCAGTCACATAATTCCTAAACGATACGGGTTCAGTTATAAATATTAGTTTGAGGCATTATACTGCATAGTAGGGACTATTATAAAGCGTGAAAAAAACAAAAAAAAAAAAACAAAACGTTAAACGTCAGTGCAGATGGGTAAAAGGTAGGAAAATTATGGGTAATATGGGGTTAAAAAATTTCGAGTTTTGTTTAAGTTTTTAAAAAATAGCTAGATCGAAATAAAGCCCAGGTATTAAACGACGTATAATCAACTTGTCAAAATAGTACCGAAGTTGAAGCGGTCGTTAAGTCTAATATATTAGTAGAATAGAGCTGCCTGCCCAAAGCCCGTGCCCATAAGACAAAGAATACATATATGGGGCATTCGGTGTCCCTTATAAAAAACTTGAGTATTCCGTCCGAAAAGATATCGAAAAATTCGAAAATCTCGTGACTTTGTCGTATCATGTAGTCCGATTTGTTGTAATTTTGTGAGGATTTTTTGATTTTTTGATTTCTTGTTTTTTTAGTTGCTGGAGCGATGTGGAATGACCCATATATACTTAGGTATATATAGTCTCATAGTAGAAGAATGGAAAAATAAAAATAGAAGAAGCAGAAGAAGAAGAAGAGGAAGAGAATCAGGCGAGTCAAGGAGCGAAACACTTGGCGAGGCTCCTTTGCCGACTTGGTTAAATGAGGGGGCGTGGATTATGAATTTTAAGCGATTTGTTAATTGTTATACCTTTAATTATCGTTAATTATTAACTAAATTGTAGGTTTAGTTTCCATAAGTTTCCCCAGCTTTACTCGTCATTTTATTTTTACGATCCTCTTCAGCTGTCCGTTAAGCGGTATGAATCCCAAAACACAATTATCTATCCTCGCAGCTCTTAAATATGAATTCATTATCGAAACCGACACGAAGCAGCTATTCTTTTTTAATAAAAAAAACTAATAAAATACTAAGAATCGTTTGTCAGAAGGGAATATAGTAAAAACTACGCATCCTGCTTTACGATTACAACTTCATTTACGAGTCGTAAAGTCTAGGAGGTGCTCACGCGACCTATTCTACGGTCGTACACGTTCTCTCGTGAGAGAGCCACGCGCCTAGCGGTGGAAAACGGAACTAGTCGGTAACAAAAATGCTTTTCACTTAGTTTTGACCATTCAGTTGAAAGCTTACCGTCTTTTGAGACTAAATGAGAAGCGGTTTAGTGAACTTTTTGTTGAACTAAATCATCTTTTTTTTTCTTATTTTGTTTTGTTTGAATTAAATATCGTATGGTATATCGATAACACACGAATATAAATCTGTCTATAAGCTATAGCTACTATATATTGCTGTTATTCACCCAATATATATGGTCATGAATTATTGAATTGATATTTTCTATAATTATACCGGCGCAGTGATATAGCAATAACATATAAATATGGTATAATGATAAATTATTCTAAGTACATCAACCTCTGCAATACTAAAATGATATGTATATATACCTATAGATGTTATATGTAATATGTATATACTTAAGTTTCACGCCCACATACATATATATATATATCTATTGCGAGGCTATATGTATCTTGATTTTTAAATCCCGCGGCCATCTTTGGATCTTGAAGCTTTAATGAATAATGTATAGCTCAATTACATCTGGTTGTATAGTCGTTGGAAAATACACTCGAAACAAGACTAAGAGGCTAATATATTATAGGGTAAGATTTTACACGCGTTTGGAAAATTTTTTTTAATACCTACTATCTACGTGTGATATACAGACGAAAAATAAAAATTCAAAATTAAATAAAATGAAAGAAAAGAAAATTCTAGAAGAAATTTGAAGGCAAAAAATAAATAAAAAACATAACTATATTTAATATAATAGTCAAAATAAATGAAGGAGAAATCCCAGCTCTATACCTGTACCTATCCGAACGCGACTACCTAGGTAGCAGCTAAGCTGATTAACCGACACCGGTGAGCACGGGATCTTAGTAATGAGCTTACCTATACCCCGTGTCGAAAACGACTACAAAAAAATGAAAGAAAAATTAAGAAAATAAAAAAAAATATATATATATAGTATTTATATACCCAGTCGTCCGTTAACGTATTATTTATGTAGTTAGAAAATCGAACGTAAATTATCGTATATATATACCTACATGTATGTATGTATGTATGTATGTATGTATGGATTAGGAATTTTTTTCATACTACTTAATAATAAATGAGTATATATTTATATGATATCTGAGAATCGTTTAAATATTAACGATGTTGAATTTGAAGAAGATGAAAAAGAAGAAGGAGAAAGAGAAGAAAATTCTCATAATTTGCGTTAATTGACACTGGGTATAACAATTCGTTGGTTAACAATATTTTTCGTAAGCAATTTTGTATAGTGCCGAAAAATTATAAAGTGGTAACCCGCTGTGACTAACATCGTCCACAAGTCTGACGATCTGACTAGCTTCATATACAGAGCGATTCTTCGGTAAAGTAACGCGCCTGAAGGTTAGGCAATCGCGAGACGTCTGCATTGAGCTGCTCAATGCAGGCGTCTCGTGCTTGCCTACCTCTTAGGCGCATTACTTTATCGAAGAATCGCTCTGTATGTACTGGTGTATTTTTTTTTTTTCTTTTTCTTTTCTTCTTCTTATTTTACACAAATTAACTTTGCATTATTATCATACTTTATTCGTCTGTGTAATTTTTTTTTGTTACAGTGACATCGGGTAGCGCGGATAGCTCCTTGAATTCGACACAGTTTTACGTTTTTTTATTTTTTTTTTATCTTCTCCTCCTCTTGATCGTTCGGTGAATTTTTTTTTCTTCCGTTCGATTTTTAATTCGAATTAAAAAGACTTAATAAACTCAATTTCTAAAAGATAATTCATTTTTAACTAGACCCTAGCTATGATAAATCTCTTTCTATCCTCATTAAAAAATTGTTTTTTTTTCTTTCGCTTTTGTTGTTGTTTTTTTTGTTTTTTTTTTAATAAATTAATCAATCATTCAGTTTCTTTTTTTCTTTCTTTTTTTTTGAATTACTATACCGATCTTACCGATCAATATAAGCCTGATTGACGGTGTCGAAAATAATCTCTCACCTGAAAACATGTTTTGCATACTTGCGGTTATTTAGAAAAACTCAAAGTGGTGCCAACAAGAATGATTATTTCGAGTGAACGGTACCTATACCTAATTTGATTTTTTTTTATTAATCTGTGTTGATAAATTTAAAACTTTTTTATCTTCTTTATTTTTTTTATTTTTTTCAACTGGAGTAACGCGATCTGACAAGGCGTAAGAAATCCTAGACATAATAGTATACATTAAAGGCTATTCACAGAATTGATATATCCCACTTATTACACTTACTTTCTTGTTTTCTTTTTTTTTTCTTTTTTCGTATATTTTTTCAATCTAACATTTAGCCCGGCTAACTAAAAGCCTTGAATTTTTATCCTACGGTAATAAATTAACTGACGTATGTCAGTCAGATTATGTAGATATAGTAAAAATTATTCAAACCTTATACTTATATGCATAGATATAGCTATAGCTAATCTCGGTTTAGTTTTTTTTTTTTTGATGGTATTTTTGTGGGGGCGAAATATATAATATTCAATACATATGTACATACAGTTATATATAAAATTTGGAGAATTTTATTTCGATATCCTTTACGTATTACGTGTATATTGGGTATAGCCACCGTTTACGACTAAACCAGACGTAATAAAAGGCAAAATTGATCTTAAGATATTGGCCGATAATAAAATGGTAAAATATACCATAACTAATCACAATAAAGTCGTGATCCAGAGCCTGGAGTATGTATAGGCGATAAAAACGTGATAAATCGATCATAAATTATCTTGAATTTCGAACAAATTTATCTATATACATAGGTATATTCTTTGTAAACGAAATAATTCGAAATTTGTATGACGTCTGCAGATATAAACGTTAAACTGATATAAAAATTGAACTATAAAAACGATGCATATAAAAATGACTCGGTTTAGCTATCTTTTAATCTGTATATATATGTAATAATAAATAAAGAAAGAAGTAATAATAATTTATAATAATATGATAGAAAGAATAAAAACGTGAAAAATATTCTTCTTGAATAATAGATATTATTATATTTCGGTTCTAAGGTCAATGCAATTTAACGCACGAGCCAGTTTCCTTTTCAAGGAAACCAGGAATACCACCTATTCAGTAATGGAGTAGAGAAACTTTCGTTTCTTCACTAGTAGTGCATTATATGTATGTGAAGATACGTACCTATATAGATCGTGTGGTATACACAAGCTAACTTATGGAGCAGTAGGTACTAAAGTTACACAATCTCTCGAAATAACTGTCTTATTGTTAACCAACTCATCGTAAAGTAGATTCTACCTGTTCAGACTTTAAACAGACCCATTACTGCTCTAAAATACCCTCTAATAATCATCGTATGTCATTATACCCACACGGTTTTATACGTCGGTTAATAATAAATATCGATATTAATGATCAATATCCTCTCCTACACAGTGGTCAAGAATTTATTATCATATCCTCTACGATTATGCTTTTCATTAAAGAAGTATAGCAACGTTCTTCAAGAATATGCAAGCGATGTTATTCCAGGGAGGTAGCGTTTCTCTTGCGAGAGAGCGGCACCCCTAGCGGCAAGCGCAGAATTCCTCCTTGACGAAGAGGCGCGGTAAATTCAAACGGTAAGTAATTTATTCCGTACGTAAAATGAAGTTTCATTTTAAAAAATCTTTCGAACAATTGACTTCGATGTGTTACGACATTGTAAAAGTAATTTTTTCGTACGTAGAGATTTATCAGTTTAAAATTGACGACAGGAAATATAGATACATATAATTATCAAACACTCGTATGTATTAAATTAATCAATAAATTATATTCATATTGATAGGTATTATTATAGACTTTCGTCGGCTATTATTCTACCATATATTTAAACTTTCACTTTGGCAAAGTCACGCTTTGCTTATTAATAACTTCTAATTTGGACTTCTGAATCATTTGCGGTTATAACGATGACCGAGTGATATAGGGATGCGCCAATGAAACAGAAGGAATTTCTCTAACGATATATCGATATCCATCTATAACCAGGGATTGTCAAAGAGTCCTTCGGATAATTCGAGGGTTGGAATTTCTATGGTGCCATATAATAGTGGCATTGTTTTGATCTTTTGGCATACCTAATCAAGTATACATATATACCCTCGCGATTCAAAATCTCTCACTAAATTTTCTAACGATCGATAATTTCCGTTACTTATACATATATTTTCTTCTTCTTCTTCTTTTTCTTCTTTATCTTCTTTATTTGAATAAGGATTAATTGATCACACTTACTCGTAATCAAGCCGTTTGTTACTCGTAGTTTATTTAATTTATATTTTTCCATCACTCGTTGAAGAGTTTCGCTTGTATTGCTTGTATATATAATATATATATATATACACAGTTGCGTAATGATAATCCCAACTTTCTATATAGAGAAAACAAAAAAGGAAGAAAAAAGAAAAGAAAAGGAAAGAAAAAAAAAAACCCATTCGAGAAACCAAAAAAGGAGAAAAAAGCGACATTAAAATTATGATTGCGCAGAGTAGAGGCATGATACTCGTTTAAGACAATTAAGGTCGAACCGGTAACGACACGTGTTACAACAAGACTGTTTCCTATCTTAACTCCTGTTAGTGTTAGTGGGCATAAGCTCGGTTACTATATATCTCCTAGCTGGCCTCGGTTCAAGCCTACTCGCCAGTCGGTTGCACCCTCAACAAGTCGGGTAAAAAAATGTCCATTTCTCGTTAAAAAAGAAGAGTATACGCATATAGGTACGTGCGCTGTACATATATGTATATATCATATTTTCTAGGACAAGTTCTTCGTTGCCCTTCCTTACCCGGGGATCTTGATGTGTATAAAAAAAAAATTAAAAAAAAAAAAAAATGAAACCTTTTTAAGTTTTGTCTGACGAGCCAACGTCCCCGTAAACGCAATAACCACTGGACAATTATTTCACGTGCATAGGCTATCCGGTAGACCCGCGGTAAGATTAAGCGATAGCTGTGGCAGTTCGACGATGTCATTTGTTACGGTTATCAGATCGTCGCGCATACGCACTACTCTATACCCCATGCCCATACCGAAGACCCAAGCCGCTCGCCAACAGACCAAATGTCAGCCAATGATTATTGTGTTTTGTCATACTACGTGTCTCTAATGATTTTCACCGTGTTGCTGCATAGTACTATTATAATCTACCTACGCGAGCGCGCTACATTGATATACCTAAACGCGAAAGGTCAAAACCCGAAGATATCAACATGAGCTATAATTATTAATAACGTAATTCTTCTAACCTGACTTGACAGTCCTTTGTCTCACATTTCTAACGCCGCCATTTATAACTAGGTCTTTCGTCATGGTCCGCGCTTCGGAGGATTGCAGCCTAAATCAATCGTGCTGCCATTTTTAATGGAGAAGAATTAGCGCTTGGTCTGATTTTATCATTATAGGTATACATTTGAGAAATGAATTGACCAATTCGTTCAAATTTACTGGTTATACTATATTTACAGTGGGTAGAGGAGACGCCAGAATCTACCCCAACGAAAATCCATCACATGTATCTATGCGGTAAATGTGCAGGGCTCCTCAAGCGGGCGGGATTCGGGGTAGATAAATGTAATAGTCCGTAGTTCAGCTTGCTAACAAGGTTAGCCTTTAGATTTAAGATAAAACCGAGGTCTGAGTGACCGGGAACCGCGGGCTAACCGGCAGATCGGGTTGAGTGAGTGGCTATTTATAATGAGGTCTGGTAGGACTCGATCAACGATTAGGACATTCTTAAACGATACTTCATCAATCACTTTACGAAAGCTTCGATTTTTTAATGTCTGCAATTATAATTGACTATCTCTAATTATAATTTATTTATTATGCTTATATTGTTTGTATTGTCATATACATGTTCAACTATCCACATTTCTAATTTGCAGAATTTTTTTTTCTCAATCAATTATCTTCCAATTGCATGCTTTTATGCAGTCGTAAAATCGCCACATGGTTATTATTTTATACTTTCATAAAGTATTCACAGTACGATAAAATTTTCCAATGAAAATCTAGATGAATGAATTTTCTATCGATTTTATGAATGGTCGAAAATTACGTAACAATTTCCTAGTCTTGAACGATGAATAATAAATATTGTGTTGCACCGTAGTTCAGCGGTATACGTCGGTACGCCTTATAATGTGCAATCTGCAGCTCACAATAGACGTTTTGTGTCCATAGTTCAGTCGTTCCCTGTAAGATGGATCTACGAATCAGTTAAAATCGTAGCGTCATCATGAAGAGAATATTGCAAACTACTTTCACCGCAATTGAATGATCGATACCTATGTAAAGTTAGACGGTAACTTGATTATTTTTCAATTATTTATATACCAAACATTGCTCCTTAATTGCTCTTAATTGCACAAGTTGAATAACTCGTCGATATTTCCTGCGACACTATAATTTGTTATCATAAGGGATCCTATAATGTATTCGAATACTCGGGCGACCAAGTCCTGCAGGATAAATGTAAACTGAATTATTTTTTCGTATGGTAGTTTTAGTTTTATTACACATTACATTTTCTTATGTATAATACATGATACGTATAATACATGATATATTATTCGTGTAGGTCCTTTCATTTACGATATAGGAATTATGATGTTACATAATACGAGCAATTCTTTATTCTTCAATACACTTAATAAAATAGGTCTAAGTACGATTATCAATGAAGAAACAAGAATATTGATTTTGAACTTATTTCCAATTGTACTTGATTGCTTTACCCTCGATTATAATATTAATCGCTTACAACAGAATAGCAGGGGGTAAGCCTTATTATACGCAACCCGCAGATCTTTTGTGCGATTTGAGTTCTATAGTTGCCTAGCAGACGACGCAGTCGGCGTAAACTGACCTACGACAACAGCGTCCCCCATCCCGCCCCGCACCGCTCGTAGATAATATAAGGGCGCCGTGCGCGAGGCGGCAGACTTCAGTTACTTGCGCGGCCTCATCGAGTGAACATGTGTGACACGAGTCGAGGAGATTTGCGGCTCGGGAAGGCTGACATCAACGGAGGCACATTGGACATGAGTGAGTTTGAAATATTTCGATCAATATTATACGACGGCAATAAATAATCGACAATTTTCAAAGCTCGTTGAACACAAGTGAAATTACTTTTACGTGTACTTTTCCGACAAATTTCACGCGTCTCATATTTTAATCGTCGAAGTAAGTAACCGTTGAATTGCTACCGGCAGTCTTTGATTATAATTTCAGATATTGTTCATTTTCAAGTACATTCTATTCATACCAGCGAATTAATGTGCGAAAATCTAGACTTCTTACGAACATAACTTCTCGGACCTGGTTTTGAATACAAACATAATGTGCGAGAGAGCTTCGTTTGATAACTTCGCGATAATTATCCCATCATCCCATTACATTATTGGCATATAATTCCGAGTCGCTCGCCCTGTAACGTCGTTTGTTTTGAGGGCATATTTCGCGACTCCGAAGGGGAAACTAATTTGTCGTATTATTTCGAGTTGACAAGTATTTTTCGGGAGAATACTAGTTCGCCGATTTATTCTTTTATTCGATTCTTAGACAGCATTATCGGTCGACGGAGATGAGAATGAACATCGCTGATCCTTGAGAACCGCATAGATCCTGCGTGCCACTTGTTCGGAGATGGACGCCAACCCCAGACAGCATAAAAATATATGTAAGATATGTATGGAATATCTAGAAAATTACATTTAATATCAGTAAAATATCTGTATACATTCTAATCACATGATTGAAATATCATGGTAATATGAGTATGGTCCTTTTTTTACATTCAATATATATTCCCGAGATATTATACAAATATTTTGATCATATTTACTGTATATAGGCATACTTTTCAATGTCTGATTAATTATAGAAAAATATTTCGTGTATATCTATGAAATATTTGCTGTATATATAATAAAGTAACATAAAATATTTCTCGAATGATCAAAAGTTCACGGTTTAGTAGGTATATGGGGAATTTTACCCCAATCCGTCCCACGTTTGGATGTTCGCGGTGGCCCACGAGTTATCATTTCCTATGTCGTACCTAGTCTCTGTAATTACATCAATTATCACGGAATTAGTTTTGCAGGGGGAGAAACATCCGTTAACAACATACATATTATCAGCACATCAGTACTACAGATATCGAGCGGCGCTTATATGTGATATCTTCCGCGTCTATATATACCAACCAACTTCTATAACTGGCACTCGCGAGAATAATAAAAGCGGTGGTCGCCGCCTTACGAGAAAATATTGAAGTAATGTACATGACCATACACGTATAGTTGCAGTTTCTAGCAGTATAGTTCAATATACACTGTGAATATTTGTGGAACGTAAATTTATTATTGTTGTATTTATGTTGTCTGAGTATGTGTTGAAAATATATCATATCGGTCGCAGATATACTGTGAACATTCATGTATATTCAACCATGAATATTGTTTTGTAAATATGCTGGAAATATTATATAGATATGTCACATATTTTCAAACATTTTCAGACATTTTCCGATATTCTTGATATGTTTTGTGCTGTCTGGGACCAACACTGCCCGGCTAGTTCCGGATTGAAGCTCGACCAAGATAATGGTGAGTTTTGTATTATATTAGCCAAAGACCCAATTTAACTATAAATGTATGTCCGCAAAACAATCATTGCTGAAACATACTTTGCGATCCGATACAGATCTCGGTCGGATTATTTTTTCAAGTCTATGTACCACAACACTCATCGGCCAAGTAACCGTGACGCTCACCCTGTATCTTTGACTCGATACTCGGGCCTCCGGCTTGCCTCTGTCTTCCCGTATACGCCAGAAGCTTTGACGACAACTCGGTTTCACTCAGCTGCAAGGGATACGATACCCACGCGTAATAATATACCCAGAGGTAAGATAATATTGTCCGTCTCGTTATAGGGTAAGCCTAGGAGAGGAAGCACACTTAATTCTTGGAAATAGCAATAAATTCTTTCTTTTCAATTACAAACCTGGAATATGATTGATAGATCTCGAGAGAATATGTTTACCTTGGCTGAATATAGTAGACTCACCTCGTAGTAGAGAAGCATTTGAATAACGAGGATCAAAATTTAAAGGTTTGAAAATAAATACAAGGGTAGATTGCTGTAGGCCTAATTAGGCATCATATTTATTTTTCAATCATGGAACATAATTCAATATTGGTGATAAATTACTCCAGAGTCTCAAGTACCAGTCATAACGATTGAAAGATTGAAGAATTAATTCATGCATGCACTAGTAATACTAGCTTATTGACATTCTTCATTCTGTTGAAGATAGTTAAAAGTTTATATCACATTTGAAAATGGTTCGGGCAGGCTTACACAATCAATCATAAGAAATATATTATAATAAATTTCATACAGATGTATAATCACAATTAGAAATTCTTTGGTACTTAGTTGAGAATGTTTGCTTGAAAAACACATAAACTTAATCTATCCAATGTAACCTATGCTTATCTAGTTTTTATTTTCACAGGCGTTGTTCATCAAGGGAAACTAGCTCCTGCCTATCCTCAACAAAACCTCTTCAATATTCATCAGGACAGGGGATTCACACCAGGGAGTGAAGCAGTCCAAGCACCGGGGGAATGACCGCAAGACGACTCTGCACCGCGGAGTATTAATAAAGTAGCATCAGCGAATGGTTCGTAATTACAGTTCCTTTTGAATCAGTTTTGATAAAATCTCGCATCTGGTCTGGTCTATAATTATTTTAAATTACTTTACTTTATAATTACTTTTACTAATTAAATCGAGTTCAATCACACATTACCAAACTATTGGGTAATTGAATCAGTAATTTCATTAAAAATGTAATCAGTGACTCGTAACACTGCAAATATCCATGTAATAATAAGATCGTTCATGCAATAAACATGTATTATTATAGTAAATTAACGAATTCTTGAATAAATATCTCTTGAAATTGTAAATAATCGATCGTTGAATCATTTTCCCCTGTCCTTTCCTTGCCTATGAGTCGAAAATCATGAAAATCGCATGATTTCATAAAGCCCCGAACAATATTAATATATATAAATATAACAATATTAATATATATAATATAAATAATAATGCGCCTTGTCATATGCAACCCGCATGCCATTCGTGTAAACGGAAAGGCCCATGTTAATTTTTGTTGCCTATTTGGTGTTTTCCGAATGCCTATATTCAGGCGTATTGTAGTAATTCAGAAAAAAGGTCGAAAAAAAGGTTCTGGCAGTTGATACCTTATTTAAGGAGTCGGATTTCTGGCAGTTGATACCTCGATTTTAGTCGCTTTACGATGAAATATCTACTGCCAGAAAATCGACCAATCAGGAGGCTGCTTGAGCCAATTTAGGCTCAATTTCTCGAAAAGGAGCCTCCTGATTGGTCGATTTTGAAATAAAATCGAGTTACGGCGCTGCAGAGGCTAGCCATCAGCAAAATTCTGGATTTAAAGACGAAAGAGTATCAACCGCCAGAAATCCAGAATTTTGCTGATGGCTAGCCTCTGTAGCGCCGTATCTTGATTTAATTTCAGAATCGACCAATCAGGAGGCTCCTTTTCGAGAAATTGAGCCTAAATTGGCTCAAGCAGCCTCCTGATTGGTCGATTTTCTGGCAGTAGATATTTCATCGTAAAGCGACTAAAATAGAGGTATCAACTGCCAGAACCTTTTTTTCGACCTTTTTTCTACGTTACTACAATTCGCCTGAATATAGGCATTCGGAAAACACCAAATAGGCAACAAAAATTAACATGGGCCCTGTCGTTTACACGAATGGCATGCGGGTTGCATATGACAAGGCGCATTATTATTTATATTATATATATTAATATTGTTATATTTATATATATTAATATTGTTATATTTATATATATTAATATTGTTATATTCATATATATTAATATTGTTATATTTATATATAATTATATTGTTATATTTATATATATTAATATTGTTCGGGGCTTTATGAAATCATGCGATTTTCATGATTTCCGACTTATAGGCAAGGAAAGGACAGGGTAAAATGATTCAACGATCGATTATTTACAATTTCAAGAGATATTTATTCAAGAATGCGGCAATTTACTATAATAATACATGTTTATTGCATAAACGATCTTATTATTACATGGATATTTGCAGTGTTACGAGTCACTGATTACATTTTTAATGAAATTACTTATTCAATTACCCAATAGTTTGGTAATGTGTAATTGAACTCGATTTAATTAGTAAAAGTAATTATAAAGTAAAGTAATTTAAAATAATTATAGACCAGACCAGATGCGAGATTTTATCAAAACTGATTCAAAAGAAACTGTAATTACGAACCATTCGCTGATGCTACTTTATTAATACTCCGCGGTGCAGAGTTGTCTTGCGGTCATTCCCCCGGTGCTTGGACTGCTTCACTCCCTGGTGTGAATCCACTGTTCTGATGAATTTTGAAGAGGTTTTGTTGAAGATAGGCAGGAACTAGTTTCCCTCGATGAACAACGCCTGTGAAGATAAAGACTGAATAAACATAGGGTACATTGGATAGATTAAGTTTATGTGTTTTTCAAGCAAACATTCACAACTAAGTACCAAAGAATTTCTAATTGTGATGATACATCTGTATGAAATTTGTTATAATATATTTCTTAGGATTGATTTTGTAAACCTGCCTGAACCATTTTTAAATGTGATATAAACTTTCAACTATTTTCAACAGAATCAAGAATGTCAATAAGCTGGTATTACTAGTGCATGCATGAATAGATTTTTTCAATCTTTCAATTGTTATGACTAGTACTTGAGACTCTGGAGTAATTTATCACCAATATTGAATTATGTTCTACGTTTAAAAAATAAATTTGATGCCTAATTAGGCCTACAGCAATCTACCCTTGTATTTATTTTCAAACCTTTAAATTTTGATCCTCGTTATTCAAATGTTTCTCTACTACGAGGTGAGTCTACTATATTCAGCCAAGGTAAGCATATTCTCTCGAGATCTATCAATCATATCCCAGGTTTGTCATTAAAAAGAGAGAATTTATTGCTATTCACAAGAATTAAGTGTGCTTTCTCTCCTAGGCTTACCCTATAACGAGACGGACAATATCTTACCTCTGGGTATATTATTACGCGTCGGTATCGTAGCCCTTGCAGCTGAGTGAAGCCGAGTTGTCGTCAAAGATTCTGTCGTATACGGGAAGACAGAGGCAAGCCAGAGGCCCCAGTATCGAGTCAAAGATACAGAGTGAGCGTCACGGTTACTTGGCCGATGAGTGTTGTGGTACATAGACTTGAAAAAGGAATCTGTCCGAGATCTGTATCGGATCGCGAAGTATGTTTCAGCAATGATTGTTTTGCGGACATACATTTATAGTTAAATTGGGCCTTTGGCTAATATAATACAAAACTCACCATTATCTTGGTCGAGCGTCAATCCGGAACTAGCCGGGCAGTGTTGGTTGGCGTCCATCTCCGAACAAGTGGCACGCAGGATCTATGCGGTTCAAGGATCAGCGATGTTCATTCTCATCTCCGTCGACCGATAATGCTGTCTAAGAATCGAATAAAAGAATAAATCGGCGAACTAGTATTCTCCCGAAAAATACTTGTCAACTCGAAATAATACGACAAATTAGTTTCCCCTTCGGAGTCGCGAAATATGCCCTCAAAACAAACGACGCTACAGGACGAGCGACTCGGAATTATATGCCAATAATGTAATGGGATGATGGGATAATTATCGCGAAGTTATCAAACGAAGCTCTCTCGCACATTATGTTTGTATTCAAAACTAGGTCCGAGAAGTTATGTTCGTAAGAAGTCTAGATTTTCGCACATTTATTCGCTGGTATGAATAGAATGTACTTGAAAATGAACAATATCTGCAATTATAATCAAAGACTGCCGGTGGCAATTCAACGGTTACTTACTTCGACGATTAAAATATGAGACGCGTGAAATCTGTCGGAAAATTATTGAATAAAATTTCACTTGTTTTCAACGAGCTTTGAAAATTGTCGATTATTTATTGCCGTCGTATAATATTGATCGAAATATTTCAAACTCACTCATGTCCAATGTGCCTCCGTTGATGTCAGCCTTCCCGAGCCGCAAATCTCCTCGACTCGTGTCACACATGTTCACTCGATGAGGCCGCGCAAGTAACTGAAGTCTGCCGCCTCGCGCACGGCGCCCTTATATTATCTACGAGCGGTGCGGGGCGGGATGGGGGACGCTGTTGTCGTAGGTCAGTTTACGCCGACTGCGTCGTCTGCTAGGCAACTATAGAACTCAAATCGCACAAAAGATCTGCGGGTTGCGTATAATAAGGCTTACCCCCTGCTATTCTGTTGTAAGCGATTAATATTATAATCGAGGGTAAAGCAATCAAGTACAATTGGAAATAAGTTCAAAATCAATATTCTTGTTTCTTCATTGATAATCGTACTTAGACCTATTTTATTAAGTGTATTGAAGAATAAAGAATTGCTCGTATTATGTAACATCATAATTCCTATATCGTAAATGAAAGGACCTACACGAATAATATATCATGTATCATACATAAGAAAATGTAATGTGTAATAAAACTAAAACTACCATACGAAAAAATAATTCGGTTTACATTTATCCTGCAGGACTTGGTCGCCCGAGTATTCGAATACATTATAGGATCCCTTGTGATAACAAATTATAGTGTCGCGGGAAATATCGACGAGTTATTCAACTTGTGCAATTAAGAGCAATTAAGGAGCAATGTTTGGTATATAAATAATTGAAAAATAACCAAGTTACCGGCTAACTTCACATGAGTATGATCGATGAGAGACTATTGTATTGTCAGATGTATGTGTCGTTGCAAGTATGCAGTTATGGGTAAAAATTATGGAGGTGGAAAATTTGAGTTGGAAAGGATTTTTATAATTCAAATTACATAATATCCGAGTCTTCTTGACTCTGATCGATTAATATTGATGGTAGTTAATGTTACATTAAGTAATTTCGAATAAAACTTCTTCGCTTTCACTTTTATTTACTCTAACATAGTCGTAATATCATTTCGGGAACGCGTCCATATTACATTTTCTTCTATTTACGTGAAAAAAAAAAATGTAATTAAATCAACTCCGCAAAGATAACTATTCTAGTAAAAACAATACACCGAATATAATGTTTGGAATAGTGAGAAATTTTCGGAACAAATAAAAAAAGATTTTATTATTAACAAAAAATTGTATTAGTAATGAATATTTCTTGTGCAATAAAGATTTCTCAAAAAGATAATAGTTCATTACAGTATATATCAATAGTTTATAAGTACATGCTATGCACTACCATCACTTAAATAGGGAACCGATGCAAAACTTAAAATAATGAGAAAAATGTTTGATTTCTCTAATTTAATTTACTGAAATAACGTAAACTAGGTTCATAAATCATAACTAATGAAATGAAACATTTTATTTTTTATTTCAAATAATATTCCCGGAATGATTTTTTCTTGCGCCATTGCTCTTAATATTGTCAATAAATTATTCAATAGATAATTTTCTGCGCTACCCGCTTACATAATGATTGATGAAGAATAGAGCTATGATTTCAGGAAGTAATATTCACTCTGAAACAAAGTTGAATTTTTCGAAATTTCAATACCAGAATTTTCCACTCTCATGATTTTGACCCTTATATGCAACGACCGGTAAAGACGACAATGATAATCAAAATAAGAGTAGAAAAAAGTGTTGAAAAAATTCTTTACTACTAATTGCCATATCTAAATTCTGAGATGGATTTCATTTTTCATAATTTTAATTTTATTTCTGAAATTTTAATCGACTGCCGTATCGGCAGGATTGTCGCCTTTTCATCTGCCAGTCGCAAAACATATGATGATACCCGGTATCCGGTAGGTATACAGTATTTTATTAGCCTGAAGAATGGGGTTGCCTATCGATTCAAAAAATAGCGCTATCTCGCTACTCTACCGTCAATTTGACGAACTACTTTTGCCGCAACTAGAAAAGCGGGAATTAGTTTAAAACTCGTCTCTATCGTTTAGCGATATTATCATCACGTTCTTATAACTCCATAATAATATTTGCTGTCTTATTCAGATCGAAAATCACATATCGCTGAATAATTTCACAGGCTAATCGATTGATTTCAAATAAAAAATCTCAAAATCGATAAGAAGAACAATTTCAGAAGTATGTACTGCAATTAGAAGAGAACGGGGTTTGCGCCAATAGATTCAATATTGATATAGCTTCGTCGAATTCTGACGAGTTGCAATTCATCATTCGTTTAATTAAGCGCTGAATAATTGTCCAGAAGGTGGCGCCACCCTTAAAATAAAACTGCAGTATATTAATTTCGTCTTTTAGTTGAGCGTGTGATAAATTACTACCTGCACTATTGCTTGAATGAAAGAAAAAATTAACGATTAATATTTGATCTCAAGTCTCCATGGGCTCGTTTGGTAATTCTCTAAATTGAATAGATTTTAGATTGGAACTAAATGGAGAAAAAAAAAAAAACGAAAAAAAAATGAAAAGAAAAAATATCCAGAACTATAGAAGCTGTATAAGACGCTTGTTGTTGGACGATGTGTTAACAACCGTGAAAGATGTTTTACCTTCGTACTGACAATTGAATTGAGGGTTTTAGAGGCAGAGGCAGAGGCAGAGGCAGAGGCAGGGACGACGCAGGATAGATTCTCTGCTCTGCAGTCTGCGGAGTTCGAGGTATACGATGACAAAGCAAAATATATGAATGTTTACATTGTCAAAGAATATATTTTTTCTTTTTTTTTTTTCTACCAAGTTCATTCTCATTATTCCCTGACACACTAAAGCGCGTTGTCATACTGTCCCGTCGACGTTACCCCACTCGGTATCGTAATTTTGGGACATTATGGTATGGGGTATGAAGAATTCCGTCACGTAATTATTATATGACTATAAATATACGCCAACTCATCGTTAAACCACCATATTGATTACGAACTAAACTAAGATCACTAAATTTCTACAAGTAAAACCCTAGCTTCGTTTTCTAGCACCTCTGATATTACCTCAGTTTTTTTCCCTATACCGATGTGGTTATGCTGTGTTAAAGGATCGTTTTTCCTACCATACGAAGCTCACCGGTCTTGATACTTCGTCTTAACGGTATTAAATCATTACATAATATATAATATTGCTTCTATTGTTAAACGGTGATGTCACATCATCGTATATACACTTATATATGTTATTACCTTTATAATTGAACATGAAAGTTAGTAAGGCACAGTAAATCTCGGTCCGTTATCTCGATCACTGGCTTGGTTTCAGGGGTATGGAAACAATGGTGACGTATAGAACGTGCCACTATACGCTACCAACAGGCATAACATTGGCCTTGCCTTGCCTTGCCTTGCCTTGCCTTAGCTTGGTTTGCATTACCTTACCTTACCTTGCCTTGCCTCAAGTCCTGCCGCTTTTATATTATAAAAAATATCTTAGACAATCGACTGTTCTTTCAACGAGACAAGGCCAAGCCCCATCACCCATTCGCTACTACATACTGCAGTGTAAAGTGCTGCTGCTGCTGCTGCTGCTGCTGCAGAACGTAGCGTGATGAATGGTTCGAACGACGAAGAAGAGCGAAAGCTCCTGCTTCTTAACTAGATATTTGAACAAAGTAAGAAATTTATATCTGCCGCAGTACTGTGGGGAGATTTTTCTTTCCTTATTTCTGTAAAAAAAAAAACAATTTTCACGAACGTGTCCCTTTTAGGTCCTGAATTTTTCAAGAAATTAAAAATAAGGTCCTGTGCACCATGGCAAGGCAAGGCAAGGTAAGGCTGGTGAGTTGAACGCAAGAAAGTCCCTTGGAAGGTTATTCAGATTTAATCTAGAGCTGAAATAAAATATAAGAATGTCCTAATCTTAATTCGAGCATCTCGGTCGACAGCCTAGCAAGGACCAAATCTCCTGGAACTTGATACACGAGATTTAGAACGGTTGCGTTTCGTCGTATTATTATAGTCGGGTATTTTCGTTTGCCTGCAGAAGTTAGGGACGTTAATTTTTTATATACCCATATAGACATATGTATTTGTTATTAATTTACGAGAGGCATATGCAAGTCCTAAATCTAATCTCACATGTTGGGACTCTCTAGGCTTGACTGTTTTATTAATCAACGGCTTCTCATCCGTCCTTATTAATGTCTACATTCGTGTACATAGGTATGTACGTGAATGTATGCGTGTATACGGCTTCAGCTTTGGCAATGCCCCGATTTTGATTCTTGGCATAGATTAGTTTCACAGGCAGTAAAATAGATACGAGATCGGTGGAATATTTCTCAGCATGATACGTAGTTACGCCGTTCTTGATCTTTCAACTTACAATTAGGAGCTATATTTTAGATGAAATCTAAATCAATATAATTGCGTTAACGGTATAGCGCTGCGGGTGTTTATCGGTTTGGTCAATAAGCCGGATCGGTAATTCGTAATTTGAAATAGTCTCACATCAGCCACCGCCACAACTACCACCAATATCTTCTTCTTCTTTTTCTTTTTCTTCTTCTTCTTCTTCTTCTTCCCCCTCTAATACTATCGATAATACGTGTATATATGTATCTATATAGAACGCAGGTATATAACTATGTATATACACGTATTCAAGCCACCTTTGACCTCCACCAACGTAATAACACAGTTTCGTATACGGGGGTTAGCCGAGTTCGGCTGCTTTCTCACCAAGCGAACGTCAGGATCAAACCGCGTACACATATGTGATGATGAATAGTATATGTGTATACCTGTAATAATACCAATACATCGGCTACCAACGGCTTCTAACACTTTGGTAGGGATCCTGTCAGTCGCGCTGGTTAATCTTCAGGAACACGCGCCTGAATGCAACCTTCACCGTATACCTATATATTTTTTACATCTTCAATTTTTCTCAATAACTTTGTCTTAGATCGTTATTATCGTTAATATCATTTTATGTTTCAATTATTCATCATTTTTTTCGTTCTAGGACTCCTTTTACTTCTTTTTTTCTTTCCTAGTCCAGCTCCGTAGCTACCGATTGAACTCCCTTGTTGGTAAAGCAGTGTCGCATTTGGGCTGTGTCAAGCTCTTGTGAGAATGCTGGGACGATCTTGCGCCATCTACATTTGAAACTATTCACTAAATTAGAACGAAAATGACTTAGAGGATTTAAATTTTGTACAGAAAATATTCTAGAAAAATTCATACGATTTTAAGGCACAATTATTATTCGATTACTAGGTGTAAAAATAAAAAAAAAAGATTGAAATACGAGGATATGCAAATACATTGATATTGATTTTGGTTATTTAATTCTTGTTTAATTATTCCAAATTATTATAACTAGTCAAAATGACAATAACTCTGATCTCGTATTGTGTGGTTATTGTTAGAACTTCATATCTAACTGATTGAGGTGGTGGAGGGTTTTAACGCCTCGTTATACACAGGGGTGGGTTTCACAATGCTGGGTATTTTGTCAAACTTTAACCCTCACCACTAGCTGGGTTTCGTGTATAAGAACAAATGTCTATCATCAACGGCAGATAAATCTTGAAAAGAATAAAAAATACCCCAAAACTGTAAGAGCTACGGTTATATGTTCGAGTCTGTGAAGAATCCTCTTATTCTTATTCTTATTCTTATTCTTCTTCTTCTTTCGGTATACTATCTGCCCAAAAATGATACACTTTAAGTTTCGTCTAATCTTCTAATCGTCTAATTTTTTTTTCTCTTTTTTCTTCTAGATATATTTTGAAATCTGATGAAAATGAAACGTGAGGTTCTTAGCGAAAATGAAGAGAAAAATCGTTCTTTAACGAAGTATAATTCATATCTCAAAGACCGTTCATCCGATTTCTATGAAACTTTATTAGTTTGGAATTATCGAAGGGAAAGAATCGTCTAATGAATGTAGAAGAAAAATAAAAAATAATAAAATCGGTTTAACTAAGATTTACCAAAGTTTTGAGCTTCTCTTCATCTTCTTCTTCGTCTTCTTGATCTTCTCTTTTTGTTAATGATATCCTTATACATTTCGAGATGTATTTGAGTCAAGGCAGGTACATTATATATATATATATATATATATATATATATCGCCTGGCATCGTATCGTATCGCGTAACAGTTATACCTTACCTGTGGTATACGGTAGCGGGATATCAAGTCGCGAAAATCGCAGACACGCGGACTGGTGCAGTAAGGACGAACGGACGGACGGACACGTGATATCCCGATCTCCTCTTTCTCGAACCTCGACGACGGCCCCCGCGCGGCCTTCTCAGTGAGAGCACCGGGGGCCGCACCGGGCGCATCGTTCAGCGGGAAGTCCTCTCCGGCTTAAACGTACAGGGTACCATTTCTTCCAGTATTCCTAAGTCGAACTTTACCGTACCCTTATAAACTCCAGTCATTTCCGTTTACCGGAATTTATTCTTACTTCTTCTCATCCTCGTCTTCGTCTTCGTCTTCGTCTTCGTTTTCGTTTTCGGTCTTATTAAACTCTCCTTATAAAATCTACTCGTTCTTATTTCAATATTTGAAGAAAACCGGAGGTAAAAGAAAAGGGGGCAATCGGTTCCTTAATTTAATTATCAAACATCCCGAGACCTGGATTCAATCCCATTACGAAATCTCATTAGACTAATGAATGGAATTCAAAAAAAAAAAAAAAATACAAATAAAAACCAAATAAAAACCAAAAAAATAAACGAAATTAATTAAATCAAATTCGACCCGATTATTACAGTGAGTTGTTTCAAAGTTCATTTTGGTTTATACGTGTATCGGTTGTGATCTGTGATCCTCGTGGTAAAAAAACAAATAAAATTAAAAAAAACTAACGAAGTTTGAGAGTTTCTCGTATACTGTTTACGCACATTTATCATATACCACTTACTCGAAATGTAACAGAAGATTTTGGATAAATTTTTATACTACAAGGTGAGTGTGTGATTTATACGTTTATCGAAATGGTGTGCATTTAATAAAGTTGCCGTGGGTGGATATGCCGGTACGAAGGTGTAATACTCCAACGTTGAAAATTATCGAGGTTTCATGTTCAAAGTTAATTGCGTATGACTTTTCCAATAACAGTTGTAATTAAATATCGCCTTATATATATACACACACACACACACACATATATATATATATAGTGATTAGTGTGTGTGCTGGGTGCATTGGTGCAGTAACGCTGCTTCCTTCCAAAGACTTTCCTTTTTATGAACAGCTCAGTTCTCGCATGCCGGCGTCTCATGATTCAATTAAACGCTTAATTCGAAAATTATACCTTTAATTGGTTAATTATAAATAGTTCTCTTATTCCAATGTTAAATATTCATTAGCTATTTGGACCCCAGCGTTCCTTGTTGATTATTTGCATTTATATATATATATAGATATTGGTATCGGCTATTTTATCATCGTATTAAATTTCCTCCCACGTTATTATACACCGACAAATTCAACTCATCCTATACCTCCTCACCTATTTTAATATCAAATTATAGCTCAGTGATAAATAGTCTTCGTTCATTGATGACACTATAAATTCGTCAGCAATATTCACTATTACATGTTACCACTGATTTCTGGTCACTCTATTACCAGTGTATCTATAGATGTATATATATACATACATACACACATATATATATATATATATATATATCAAGATTAATTACCCAACGTCGAACGCTTCTAAAAGCGCACTGTTCTCTAATTAATTGTGCCACTAGCTGTGTTTAATTTTAATTAGTCATCGACCCACGCGATTTATCAAATCCCTCTGACTGTCTGATCTATTATCGATAGTCCTGCTGAACAGGGGAGAATAGGGGGTTGAACTATGAGCTAAAATTACTTCGAATCATGGATTATCGATTTTGTCATTTTTGATTATCGAATTTGAATTTTTGTTTTATTTTTTTCTTTGTTCTTACTGTCCTCTTTTCTTCTCTCTTCTATCTAGTCACGTATGAATATTCGTTGAGATCATGTTTGAAAGATATATACAGGTATAAGAATATATATATATATATATATATATATACCGTAACAAATTCCATGTACCAATAAATCACCGAACATAAATCTGTCTCTTCGGTGTCGTCCGTAAATCTAGTTTCAAGAGAATAGTAGTATATAGTCTATACAGTCGTGAGGACGTATTGTCATTCTTCGAAAACGAAAAACAAAAAAAAATAGCGCTTCAAAAACTCCTTTTTTATTTTTTTTTAAATTCTTTTCTCATCTCTGTTGGTTTACCTGATATATCTGTGTTCTAGGATTAGTTCGTTTATTCTATAGAAAAGTGTGAAATGCATTATATAATACAGGTGTATAAGTGCCCGAAGCGAGGTAAGCTAGGATTAATAGTGAAGAAAGTAAAAGAAAAGAAAAAAAGAAAAATTGAGGAAAAAAATAAAAATAAAAGAAAAAAAAAAAAAAAAAACGATCCCAACAATCTTTTAACCTCTTTTAAACTCTTAGCGCATTCGTATTTAAATCTTGAGCTTATAACTCAAGGTACTAGGTACCTTCCTCTACTCTTGGAACCGCGGGACGTTAAGAACGAGATTATCCATGAAATCGTTTTAATAAAAAATAAAAAAAAAAAAGAAGAAAAAAAAAAAAAGAAAAAGACTATTTTTTTATTAATTTAAGAAACACCCGCCTTAACACCTCGGCTTATTATCACTACCAAGAAAGTTTTAAGACTTCTTAATAACCCTGCACCTGGCTCACCCGATATCTACGGCTTAAAGTCCGCGCTCCCTACCCCCGAGTATAAGGTATATACCCAAAATCCCCGATGTTATCAAAAATTAACACTTTAGATGTTTAGTTTTTATTTTTTTCTCTTCACATATATGTTTTTTTGATTCAATTAAAATCATCAGCGTTTATTCATACAATTTATTTTTTCTCTCTCTCTCTCAGGTTTTTTTTTTTTTTTTGTCTCAATTTTCTCATTTTCTCGCCACTTTTTACGTACAACTCATATTTTTTTTGTTTTTTGTTCTTTCTTCTTTTGCGAGCTTTTAAAAATCACGTGTGTGTAACCGGTACTTTCGTACTCACATTCGTACTCGTATATATAGATATATATACGATGTTACCTACGGGTACAATCCATCGTCGAAAAGTGAATTTAAAAAATGTTAATTTTAACTTATGTATTTTTCATGCGGTTAACGAGGTGAAATGAATACGAGACAGGAGGTTGCTCTTCTGTATTTCTCTGTTTCTCATTCTCGGTGTCTTTTTGAATAAATACCTGACCTGCCAGGCTCTCGCCTCCCATTTGCATTAAGACGTCACAAGCTCCGGCACCAGTTCGCTTAATTTTCTATTCATGTTTTTCTTTCCGTTTTTTTCTTCTTTTCTTTCTTTCCTTTTCTTTCTTTTTCTTCATCATACATTAAATGAACGAAATCTACTCACTCCATCGTACATCAAGCTCTTCTTGTTCTTATAACCGATTGATCTGTACCAAATACCATCGTGTACTATATCGAAAAAAGAACCAAAATGCACACCCGGTATGCAGAAAATACTTGTAACCATGCCCTATTACGCGGTATTAAACTGTATTACAATACAATGGGAATGGCGGTGACCCGTTCTATGTTAACCTTGAGTGTACATAGGTACGTACTCGACATGCAATACTCTCTACCGAAGTACCCATTTGGATAAAATCTAAAATCTTTCAAAATTTCATGTCCATAAGGTCCGATCGGATCTCTTTTCGGTTTTTGAGTTTGTATTGCAGTGGTTCTGCCCATCATGAGTCAATTTATATTCTCTAATGATGTTCACCATGCCTTTTACGAGTTGCTAGCTACTTTAGTACCCCTTTTGTACTTCTTTATTTCCTCTCTTCTCCTTTTCTCTTCTTTTCGTACTCGTAGATAGTACTTTGATAAAATGTAGTCAAGGAGCTCGAAGAGCGGTTAGAAACGTTCGAGTTTGTACTACCAGCTAATCGTCAATCTCTGATCGTTTTAGTTGGATGCAAATATATCATTATTTCAAGTACTGATCCCATTTATGGTTTCCTTATCCGAGACATGAGGCCGCAAATGACGAGGGTTCTCGTTCACTTTTTCGTAAACTGTTACTAATTTGCACAACCAAAGGGCGGAGCTGTACACGGAGAAGGTTATTTACTCCTCGTGTTTTACACGGATGGGTATATATGGGCATATGTTTATGTATGTATGTGTGTGTGTGTGATTTTTTTTACGAGAAATGATCGCCGGTAAATCACCCAGTATACAGTACACCTGGGTTTATCACGTTCCCAAAACCCAGGCATGGGAAGAGCCCGGTTCTTTTCCTTAGGGAAGGCGGAGAGATTCGGTCTGGGCCTGCGACCCCGTAATTATATGCTACACACGGTGCCAGCCCGTGGGATCAAAGGTCGAGGTTAGATGCACCGCGGGACACGCGATCGCGATATTGAAAATAATCTTTGAAACGAGGAGGAGGAGAATTACTTTTTTATTTTTTTTCTTAATTATAATCCATCGAAAGAGTATCATCCCTTTATAAATATATACGAAGTAAAAATGACAATGAATTTGCCATATCCATATCCTTATCCGAAGTAAGACAAGTACCTTTGCCCATAGGAGTTTGGATGAGCATTCAAGGAGGGTAAATTTGAATAGAAAACTCTTATACGACTATATACAGTATACCGTGCCACAAGTCTAGAAGTGCAGCCCTAGCTGCTGGAATTTTAATTAAGCTTTTTTGCTGTAGTTCGTGTTTATGTTCCTTGACGCTAGAATCTTACTTGTATCGCTTGAACTAGAAGATCTAAGAGCGTCGCGTCGCGTACCGTATACCCTGCAGGATCCTACGATCTATAACACACGGTTACTTTTACCTCTAACAAAATTATAAAACAAAGTGTGCGAATATGGTTTTTTCATTATCGTAATTCTCGCGCGTGTCAATTTAATAGCGTTATAATAATTTGGCTAAAAACTTGCGCTCATCAAGTTCATTCGTTTTGGTTAATCCTTGATTGAGTAATCACAAGGATTTTGCTATTAACTCGTACCGCATTAAATGGTTGGTGAAGCAATGAAAAGTATAACAAAAAAAAAATAAATAAATAAAAAAAAATAAAGGGCTTCGTTCAAAAGCCAATTTGAAAAACTATGAAATCATTGAATTTTCATGCGGAATTATGATGATGATGATCCGAACAACCCCATGCGTGTTTGTCTGCTTTAATACTAGCACTCCCACGCTCTTCAACTGAGGGTCCGAATCGGTTTGAAAAGCGCAAACTTTACCCGAAACTCACGAGTTTTATGAACCAATGGAAATTCATTGAAACTTTTCTTTTTTTTTTTTATCCAAATATTTTACATTTTTATTTCAGTCTTATAATTTTGCTGCAAAACATACATTAATCAGATTCATACTTGAGCTTTTATTTTTCTTCTTTTATACACTGAAACTTATTGAATTCGCATATTAATTCCAAATCTGAAAACTAGCCGGAATAAACTTTACAGACTGGACGTAGATGTAATATGTATCTACTTTCATATTTAATTTTAACTTTTCGTCTTTCAACCTATACGCTTCATGGATAATATTTTATTCACTCACCCCCATCGCACATTTCGTAGCTAATCATACTTAGATTATTTATACGTGATTAGAAATGTGTTAGGATTTTTATAGAGCTTTGATTCAAATGTAAGAATAATATCTGATCTGTTTAAAAATCACTTTAACATTCAGAAAGAAAATCTCTTAAAAGACCCTTTTTCTCGTCCTTAGGCCGCTAGACTAAGAAAATGACAAATCAGGGTTGACAGCTTATCTACAAGAATCAAGACCTAACGGTATATTCGGAAAGTGGGGGGGTTGAACGGCCGAGATAAGTAATAGCTTCGAACATCAGCACATCGTCATAATCTTGAGGGTCTTGTGGTACCCACCCACCATTATTGGTCAGGTGTTCTTTTACTTTATTACAAAGATCGTTCACCCTGTATATATATATCTATCTATAGGATATGAACGTTACTATATTATTTAGTGCGGTATTCTCAACCAACTACTATATATTATACCGTGTGTGATATTTTCTATCGATCAAAATCTCATAGTATATATACCGAGGATATTCGGTGAGACTACACGATCCCCTTCCTACGGCAAAACCAACACAGGCGCTTACCGTGTGCGTGAGGCTCGTTCGGGAGGGGATGCAATGCTACTGGCTCCTAATTCCGTCCTAAACTAGCCTCACGCACGCGGTGCGCTTGTGTTGGTTTTGCCATAGGAAGGGGATCGTGTAGTCTCACCGAATATTCACGGTATATGTATAGAAATGATCGAGAGGTATGAATACAAAGATTTGCCCTTTTCATCGAAACCCATTGATGAGAATCCGGAATTATTTTCACCCTTAAATTAAACTTGTCGTATCATTGTTAAAACTTTACCGCATTAGTACATTTCGCAATTTTCATCTCACGTTAGCCAATATATTCTCACGAACTCTTATGTATCATACCAACCAACTCGGTTTCAAAAGTCTGCTCGATGGGGTTCGGGTTGTGGGCGTTTAAGGCCCCGGGCCTAATCACAGGCTGGCTTCATACTCGTTCGCGTACGAGTTAAAACTATCGGTAATATGCATGGGAACGAAGCTATATATATATATATATACACCATTATATGTATATACTATATATATGCAGTTATATTACCCAAAACTTAGACCATTTAATTTAATTTATTATTATTATTATTTTTATTTTTTAAGTTCTTGGTTCAACGCGTATACTGTAACTAGCCACTTAGACTTATAGCATGAAATTTAAACGATAAATAGTTATTGACCGGGTTTTGAATAAATATATATATTTTTTTTTTTTACCGTACGATACTAGATCGAATACTGTTACTAGTTTTACCTATAGGTTCAAGATCGTACCTCAACCACAAAGTCTTCGATTACACTTTCACGGTCGATCAATTCTGTCCGTTCATCCGGGACGCTCTGTCAAGAGTTAAAAGTACGCGTTCAATGATATTTATTACGTGGTGAAAAATAAAAATAATAAGAAAACTATGAAGACGAAGAATGAGAGGTTTGCTAGCTGCCCGAAAGGCATTAGGCACGTATATAATAAGTTCAGATCCATTCTTCGATTAGTTCAATATAGTTTCGTTATGTATATAATGAACGAAAACTGTGCACCTTCCTCTTCGCCTTAACAATTTTTTTTTTTTTTTCTCATTTTTTTGTCTGTCATTTTTTTCCCTTTTCATCTTCTCTTTCTATTATTCGATTTGAGAAAACCGTTCGGTATACCGTTTATAATGAACTATACGCTTTCACATCGTGATCATCCGCGTCTGTTTATTCTTCTCCATGTTGCTTCGTGCTGCTTGTAGCTACTGTTATTACAATACCATGATCGTGCCCTGCAAGGACTGCATAGAATGGTCAGCAACAATCGAACCAATCGTAATTCACCGTGGGTGGTTTTGACGTTAATTTAAAAACCGATGTCTAATTTTTTTTCTTTCTTAAGGAGTAACTCAGCTTGTAGTCGGTTGATGCTGGTCGATTTTTTCAGAGGTAATTGTTTTTTTTTTTTTTTTCTCGCGAAAAGATTCATCGACGAGAATATGAACTTTATTGACGATTTATACCATTAATTACGTATATATAATATATACCGAGCTGTTGCGTGTCTGCAGGCACAACGTAAGCGAGCAAAATTTCGGGTTGTATGAAATTTTATTTTTTCCCCAAACCGAATTCTTATACTGTCATGTTATTGTTAATTAATGTACTAGTTTTAGCTTATATTTAGTACACCCATGGTACGTAGTTCCTGGAATATTACCAAGACCAAAACCAATAACTTACTACCTTATTTCCATGCGACTACTACAGGGTGGGCGAAAGTCTATATACACATAGGTACCTGCGGTACAATGGAGTAGAGATATAATGAAAAGTTTAATGTTTTATTAAAAAAATGGGACAAAAATTGAGTAAAAGTGAAACTTGGAACCCTTGAGGTCTGGATTTAATGATGCATGTTAGACTTTTATGTTACCCTATAATAAAAGTCGTAAGTATAAACGCTCAAGAATGCATTGATCTCGTTTTACAGGGCTTGGAAGTAAGGCCGCACCACCACCTCAGTCCTTCTTCTTCTTCGTCTTATTTCTTGGATACCCCGAGGTGTGGGGCCATATTCAAAAGGCCATAAACACATCGTGTGGGGTATAAGAAGGGCTAGCTGTTAAACACCTGAAGAAAATCAAGACCGTAATGCCAATTCACCATAGAGATGTGAAAGCGAAGTAATGAAAATTACCAAAATTTGCTTTTGGACATTCTGAAAATTGTCAGCGTAATTTTAATCCCAAAAGCGATATGTGCTTTGGACGTGACCAAGGCCTGAATGATGATGCAAAGGACGCTTTTCTTTGGGAAGATGGTCCGCTTGAACAGTTCTTACATATACAGAATATGGAGCTGAAAGTACGCTCGTCATTCTTGCAGGGTGATAAGTCAATAATGGGAATGCTTTTGCCAGACGAAACGTACGAGGAACGTTCAGGTTCTAGACGAAGTTCGTCTAATAGTATAGGAATCGATGATTCCCTTGAAGAAAAAGAAAAAAAAGATGAAGTTAAAACCGTAGACGCAGCTAAGGCACTTGCTGATATAAAAAGATGCGATGATTTTTTAAAACGACATGGTATACGACCGGAATTCTTCTGCAGGCATAGGGAAAGACTAGCTCTACAAGCGTGGCTTCTACAGAGATCATCTTCTACATCTTCGAACCAATGCTCTCCAGGTTAGTCGCATCTCTAGAGATTTTTCGTCCACTGACTATATATATATATAGCTTTTGAAAAGGCCCGTCACGCACACATATCCTAGTCACGTTCCAATGTACATACATACATACATACATAAATACATACATTCGTACCATATATATAATATATATATATATATATATATATACTCGCTAGATATCGACCTGTCAGATATACTGACACTGTCTATTTTACTACCAAAGATCATATCCATGGATCATAGAAGCCACAACATCATAGCCATATCCTTTTGTCCTTCTTATTTTTTTTTTTTCCTATTAACTTCTTCAACCATCAATATCGATGATTTCACTGCTATTCAAGATGTGCGAGGATCGTGTCAGTGTAACTTTCAATTCGCGATTTTATTTTTTATCCAATTCACTAAACGAGAAGTCAATTCAAACATTAGGCAAATGATTTCAATGTCACGCTTTCGATTTCAGGTATGATTAATGCTGAGGATATGAATATAATTTCACTGCTTTTCTATATACAAAATCGTTCAGTTTCATGAGATAAAAACCCTTGCTAAATATCCGCAATGTTCAATTCTACAGAAAAGAAAGACTCAACATCTATTGAAGCGAATTTCTATAACTCTGTAGATCAATGTTTGGTATTTCGAATAGGGGAAAGGTGGTTAGCCCCGGCCATCTCAAGTTTTGGAAACTTACGCACAAATAAATTTGAAAAATAAAACATGGAAATTAGGGCAACGATCTTGGTCACATTTTCGTTTTTTATTTTTCAAATTTATTTGTACGTAAGTGTCCAAAACTTGAGATGGCCGGGGCTAACCACCTTTCCCCTATATTTATATATATGATATTCAAAGAATTATTCGTATATATGATAAAAAAATCTGTTTTATTTGATAAGTTCCTTATGTGAAATTGGGCGTATAAGTTGAAAGTAACCGAGGATGTTCCAGGTTCATAAGCTTTTGACAATAATCTCTCTGGGTAAGTGGTGCAGGATAGACGTATGTGTAGATATATATATATATATGCAGGTTAAGCCGAAAAGCAACAATGGTGAATATGGTATATAGGGGTTTGTGGTTCTTGGGTTGAGCTGAGCCCTGTATATATACAAGTAATACATAGATTACATAGACATGGATATATATATGTGTATATATAGAGTAGAGTAGAGTTTATATAGAGCACACAACGTGGTCCATACCGGATCTTTGTATCGGGTCGGCGCATCATTGAACCAGACTAGCTAGGAGCTTTTTGTCGGAGAGATCGCGCGTCGTAATAAATCAACAGAAACTTA
Organism: Tenthredo notha; assembly: GCA_914767705.2. Taxonomy (NCBI): domain Eukaryota; kingdom Metazoa; phylum Arthropoda; class Insecta; order Hymenoptera; family Tenthredinidae; genus Tenthredo; species Tenthredo notha. Next base: position 6,216,111 of record OU611916.1, read on the forward strand.
ATTAACCACGATAGACACCATAATGGCGGCAGCATGACGTCCGTCGTTCGTAATTACGGAAATAACGAATTACCTTTATGGTACTATTTGGACAGAGAGTTTTTGCCATTCGAAAAAAAAAAAAATAACGTTTGGTCACTAGTTTTCTACGAATTCTTTTACGTTAAATATATGCCGACACAAATAGGTTTAGTTTAATTCTTAGAATATAAATTATAACGGATAATAAAACGAATCTTTTACTCCGCGTGATACATATATTCGATTTTGTTTTTTTTATTCGAATTGCAACGATTCGTTAAACTATAATGCGTGTATAACGCAGCTGTTGCATTAGGTGGTAATCGTTTAAATTGAATGAAAATCCAAGAACTAACATCTGGTTGACGATCTTCTTAGATCAGTGAGAAATTACGTTGAGTAATAACAGCGAATATCAGATAAAAATAAAATAAAAAGGAAATAAAAGGATGAAAAGGGAGGAAATAAAAAGAAAAAAAAAAAGAAAAATAGAAGATCTAATGAGGATAAGAAAATTGAAGCAAAATGCGAGAGCGTGAAATCACTACACCTTGTAAAGACTGACAATGACCCATTACTCATTAGTACGACGTCGTCGGGTACGAGGGCAAAAAGGTGGGCAGAACAACCTGCCAACACCGTAGGTATATACCGTGAGCAAAACATTCGTCGAAACACGCGTGAACGCATAAATCACTTTTGCACTTTGCTGCTGTTGCTGCATCGCATTTTGCCTTAACGTGCATAAGGTTTAAAAGCATATAAAATAATAAGAATGAAAAGACGAGGGAGAGAGAGAGAGACAAGAATAACAGTTTTTTTTCAGTAGCAAACAACTTTTTGATCACGTCACTCTCTCTTTCACTACCACGATATCTCGTTTTAAAGACGAAGACGCACTTCTTCGATTCAATTTACATATACCTAGGGTGTCTTCGAATTTCATTTCTCCATGTGGCACGATTGGTTCCAAATAAATGAATGAAAAATTTCTGCCAAAGTATTTGCCTCAATTTTTACTCTAAGTTATGCCGGTGAGAATCAAAGTTCTGGGCGTTCTGGCAAATCCTTTGGAACCAAGTGAATAAGTACCAACATAGATTTGTGCCAATTCGGAACAGCAAAGCTGAGGAATCGCAGACGAAGATGTGAGATTCCAAAAGTGTGAATTTTGTATAAATTTTAAGTATCTTTTTATCTAGAAAAAAAATGAGACAAGTACTTTTGCGGAATTGAACAGGAGACAATTGCACCGAAGGTTCTTATTACATCCATCGTACGTAGTTCAAGTTCCGGTTAGTTTAAATTATGCAATCAAACTGTATAATCTAATTTTCTAATCAACCGAACGAAGAAGAAAATTGCAGAGTTTTAAGCTCCCCGGCAATTATTCTACACCGTTCAACTGTTCTATGGTATACTGTTATAACAATGGCACAGTAATTAACAATTAGGTATCTACAATGATAATTATATACCTATCTCAACGTTTGAAATACTGCTGCAGTCCTGTTTACCCGTACAAACCTTCAACTATTCTTGGCCTTATGTTACGTGCTATGGATAACATGGTATCCAACCGTTTTACATACATTTGCATACTGTGAATTTGTTAAGGTTTCGCTATCTCTATTCTATCTCTAGCTGTTTCACTTCATTTTTCTTTTCGGCTGTCAAAATCTGTTCGAAAGGTTTATTTATATTTTATTTTTCTCTATTATAGGTAAAATTCTACTCGAAATTATTCGGTGATTTTTTGGAGCACCATTTTTTTAATTTTTTTTCTAGTTTCAAGTCATCGTCTGGTAATTGCAATTTTGGCAATGGGTTTATCGTAGGTGTGCTATATAGCGCTTGACACATACACCGGGTGTTGGTGGAAAAATGATTCTCGGTAACCGCGAAGGCGATCAATCATGGAATATGGTATATATACAGGTATATACGATGGCACCGGTTACGCTTACAAATTACAAATCACGAGAGAGATAGATATATGTACAGAGAAAGATAGAGAGAGAGAGAGAGAGAAAGAGATCGGCGTGGGAGGACTAAATTTGCATAACAAACGGGACATATTAAATTATTCATCGAACGGAAAATATAATTTTTCAGAATTTCGAATTCGCGGTCGCCAGGCGTTACGTTACTACCATTTTCCGGGATCCCCGGGTATTGTTATACGTTCATTCAATGGCTTGTAATTTTACTTTTTTATCCAAGCTTACCCTTAACAAATACGTATGGCATTTATCAGAATATTGGAAATCGTCGAAATTTAATTTTCTAATATCACTAACACTTCGTCAGGATTCCAAATCGTCGATACTTAATTGATTTCAACTCTCTTGAAATTAATTTTTGTTTTTCAAATTCATCGTCGATTTTTTGTCGACGAAATGCAGAATTACGCCTTTTCTGTAAAATCACTGCCTGTATATAAAGTCAACGAATATCCGCCCCGGGAGTTTGATGAAATAAAACGAAAGGGAACCATTTAAACGGTAGCCGAGCAGAGGATCAGAAGTTCTTTGATGACGGGAGCTGCGAGGGTGCTGAGAAAGGGAGAAGTGAACGGGTGAGGTCCTAGGTGAGGTGCGGTGAGTCGTGATTGGTAAATCACTCTTGATTACGTTATTGAAGATCTTTTCGAGGGTGATTCACGGGATTTTGACTTTTCCCTTTTCCCCAAATAAACCCCATGCTCCTTTGACCATCGGCCGAATAAAACCGAACCAAATTTTAATCCCATCAACTTCAAATTCCTGTATTATACGTATTTTATTTTTCTCGATTTACATCTATTGATGTGAGCTTTTAATAATTAAACTCATCTACGACTAAATATTTACATTTTTTACCAAGCTAATCAGTTTTACGTAAAAATTTGAAAAGAATTTTACCTAAAATCGATTTATCCTTCATCCATTTAAATAACAAGCGAAATGACAGGGGTGTCTTTTTCAGCCTGAATTACCTGACGACGACGAAGAACGAGGAAGGAGGGAAAAAAAAAAAAATCATAATAATTATATAGATATTAAAAAGGAGCATCGTTAAGCTTGACAAGTTTCCTCTTTGAAACCCTTTTCATGAAATTCTGTTGAAAACTTAATTGAATAAGTTACAGAGTGAAAGTAGAATAGGTTCACATCGAAAGGGGGTGGGTGTATCTAACTCGGAAATAATTTTCTCCAAATCACCGCTATATACGCTGTAAGGAAATAATTTATCGACTCAGTGTATTTTTCTTTTTTTTTTTCCAAACCAGATTTCTTTCAGTTTGAGAAAATAAAGTCCTTCCTGCAATTAAATGTGACTCTGACCTCAATCCGGGTTTTCCCGGATGATCTTTACTCGGAAAACGGTAAATACTTAGTGGCTAGGTATCTTAACCCTTTCCACCCCCGTTCGCCCTCCCTATTCCCAAAGCCTTTCCTCCTCATCCTCATCCTCATCCTCATCCTCCTCCTCCTTCTCTCCCAGAGGATACTTTCGGTAATTACTTGGGTCGTATTCGACGTATCGGTTCCAAGATAAGACGGTCCTCCTCACACTTAAGCCAAAGCTCCGGGCATCCAGAAGAGCAGAATCAACGTAGTCCGTACAGGGAACAAGCCCACTAATGCTGAGTTGAAATGCGGCGAGAGGCATTAGCTTATCTCTTAGCGCACCTTATTCGCTTGTAGACTTTTTCCCTCTGTCGGCACCTCTTTAAAAATCATCATAGGTGTAGGTATAGGTATATGTTACCAAAAAACGAATAAAACGAGGAGGAAAAAAAATTCAGCCATATTTCCCTTATTAAAACCTCAAATTCTTTTACTCGTACGTAATTTCACCCCATTAGAAGATCCTTGGATCCATGTAACCGCTTCACTTCCGGTACAGGTATATCAACAAACGTATTTCCATCTTCGCATGTATACAGTTTACATGATTTTTCTATATTCCCGTTAAACTAAAAGACTAATGTGCGTTATAGATACAAGTATGAGTGTATTTCAAAACGCGTTGAACCTTAGCAAACGATATTTTCTGCACAGGTAGATCCAGCTGCTTGTTACACCTCGCTGAACCGGAATCTGGGTTGTTTCTGTGAAGTGGTTGTAGCACACCTCGTTACGATTGTCTCTGATCTTCGTCTGTTGTCCTTATTCTTTTAAGACGAAGACAATGCCTCCACGGTTCACTGCCATCTGTACCCTCCACATCCTTGATAAATGTCTTTTCCAATACACGCGTTTGTATTTGAAATTTTCTTTTACTTTAGTTTGTTTATTTGGTTGTTCAGATAATGGAAAAAATATTGCAATATATTTCGGGGATTCGTAGAAACCATCATCATATTTTATAATCGATAATATAATACAGTTGCTCTTCGGGTGGTCGTACCAGATTTACTTCAAGCGATCAGATCCTTTTCATCAATTGTCAGTCAGAGGGTGGATGCTTTTCAATGGACAGTTTTCCAGCTTCTATACTTGAATGTTATACTGCCTGAGAACAGGCAGGCAAGCAGTTGTCGTTTGCTTTACCTGGTTGTCAATGTCTACCACGTAATTGGAATCTGCTTGTTACCAATTGGATCTTTCTCGAGCCTGGGGTAATCGTGAATCGTTAAAAATCGGTACTTGTACAAATCCACGAAAGCTTCAAAGGATGAGAGATAAATCGGATAAATAGAATTGGAACTGAACATTCTGTTCAAATCTGTGCAAAGTTTTCTTTTTTCTTTCTTCTTCTTCTTTCTTCTTCTTCTTCTTCTTTTACTGAAGGCAGAAGGTATTTAAGTTCCGTTAAGAATCACTGCAGAAAAATTATTGCAATTAGAATTTGAGGAGGTTACTCTTCACAATGGCAATGGCACGCAAGTATATATATACCCGTTTTTTTTTTTTGCGACAAACTTGGCCAGGATACCGAGGACGACTTTGTGATGAATTCCTTCATTGGCTTGCGGTTGTCTTCACCGCCTGTAGTAGGTACTACCTGACCAAGAGATCTTAGTCCCTTTTTATTCTCATATTTTCATGATACAGACATTATGCATCTACCGTATTACGTCTTTTATAGTCTCGTCTAATTCGATTGAAAGTTTGAGTTTTCATGGTTTGGTATGATCGTTAGTATACGATAAAAGTCATTCAATCCTCTTGATATGTACGTTTTTGAATTATAAAACGATCACAACGTATCTCTGTGATCTTTTCGTCGAATATTTTTCGGCCGATTCTCTTCGATCGGTTAAAATATCCTCGTTAAATAAGGTTTCGTCAAGTTTGTACATCGGGCAGAATCCGGCAGCCCGTTTCCCTTGCCGATTTGCCTTTAATTCCGTTAGTGGCATCGACTTACGGGAACTTTCAAAGCAACCAGCCATCGCAAAAAGTCGAGTTGGACCCGAATCGAGAATCCCGGGTTTCGGTTGTCGGTTGTCGGCCCTTGGGGCTCTTCACCGGACCATCCGTCACTCGGTGACACCACGCCAATGCGTTTTTGTTCCACAAGGCCCACATTTCTGATGCGTGGTCCAGGACCCTGCCCTTCAAGCCCCAGAAAGGAACTCTTGAATTTTTCTTCATCATTTTTTTGTCTCTTTTTATTCCAACTATGATCCGCCATTTTTTTTATACACTCTTCTAGTCTCACCCAATTAGCCAAATATCGGAGCTAGGTGAACTTTCGTGTGCAAAAAAAAGTTATTTCGCAAAAAAAAAAAAAAAATATAACAAACAGGAAAAAGGCCAAACCGATCTCTGCATCGGTTTTGTCATTCCCTGCGATAACTTTTTCAAAAAAAATAACGTTTCTATCGATTTTCTATCACCGGTTGGGTCCTCTAACGATAATGTGAAAATAAAGATGAAGTTTAAGAGACAAGTAAGCGGTGATGTACCGACATATCGGTAAGAAGTATCATCGAACCTAACCAACCGCCGATTTCTTTCGATCTTAGTTCTTGATTTTATATCGTAACACCAGGTAGAGCTACGAGTCCTTGTGAGATCGGGTTTTAAATCGGTATTCAACTTTACCGACATTAAGTTAGCTGAAACAGTCTATAGATTAACCGAGGTCTTACGACCCGGACTTACTTTACCAGGCTTTCTCTCGAGTTCTCGTCATGCAGCAACACAAAACGTGAAATAGAACCTGTTTAAAACTACCTGCAGGCTTCGTTAGCCACCATAGAATTTGAATCTGAGAATTCTCTGTGCTGTAAACTATCATAGATCGGATCTGTCCTCAGTATTTTTTTTTTTTTTTTCTTTTCTTTTTTTTATTCCTCTTCTTTATTCTCATTCATCTGCGGTCATTTATTTTTATTTTTATTCCTGTTCTCTTCCCTCTCTCTCTCTCTCTCTATTTCTATTTCGCTTCTCGAACCACACGACGGTTCAATTTTTCATCGAATGTTATAATCTACGTAACCTGACCAATCGACTGAAAGAAAAGTTGTGCAACCAGGAAAATTATAACAGTCATATAATATATTACGAAGTTCTGAAATATTTTGTGAGTGACGACGAGTCGGATTCTCGTCCTTCTTATTTTTAGTTTTTGTTTTTTTGTTTTTTTGTTTTATCGTTTACACCTTCGGGGCACCAAAGAGGTGCATCCAGACTTCAGATCAAAAGGGGCGTCAAAGTGGCGTTGAATTCGTGGAGTACTCGGGGTCCAGGATATCCTCAGGCGCGTCCCGCCTTATAATTTTGATCTACAGCCTCGAGAGGAATCCAATATGGCCGCCCGTAGGCAGGCGTCCCTCTGCGTCGTAAACAAAACACGGTAACTTCATCTCTCTCATTTTCCATTAGCCAAGTAAAACTTGGTATGCGACTGTCCTTGTCCTTGATTATCGTGCCCATGAAGATCATACCATGCAACTATACGAGGCCGTCGACCACGAGGTAAACTAAACGTTTACATATCTATGTGTCATTAGACGAAAAAGATCCTCCAAGGACCTCCTATAGACTTCGAACTTTCCAACTAATACAAGAGATCTTAACGCCTGGATGGAAAGGAATTGTGAACATTGGATGAAACTCTGTTATAGAGTCAACCGATCAGGACACAATCAAATCGATCTCTATAGTATAGAGTACATAGACTTGGGTGTTTAAAAAAAAAGTCGTTACCGTTGCCAAGGTGTATAATTATACACCTGTATACCGGCGTCCTCGAAATGTCAGTGAATCTTTGATGATCGGTGGAAATTCTAAGATTCTAAATTTTCGTTTTTACTCAGCATCTCTGCGTCTTGTTCAATTCCATGGACCTGGGTCTCCTCTCTCCTCTCTCTCCCCCTCTCTCTCCCTGATCTCCCCACATTATTCTATACACACTTGCAGAGCAGCTCCTTGCCACACAGACATCTACAACGATCACCCGCGGGTTTCTCAGTTGCCGGGTTGAACGGTTCACAGTGTACCCATCTACCTTCTACTCGCTAACTCCTGCTGCGGTCATTATAACGCCCGAAGACTGAGGTAAGGTGGAACCGTTGAACGTTTTAAACCTGGCTTTAGGTTCAGGTGGTTTTAAAACGAAGTTACGACGAAGGTGCCGTAGAAGAGATAGGGCGCTATACCAGGGCTCTCTCTCTCAGGGATCTGGGCTGTGTGGGCTGTGGGCAACAATGACGCCCAGCAGTTGACCGCGGTGGCTCAAACTCCGAGCTGGTGTTCTGTGCAAAACCATTTACTCGATAAATAAACTACCTCAAATATATATATATATATATCAGTGTTTTGAATTTCGTTACAAATCCAGCATCTCGGACTATCGGATTCGAAGTGACTGAAACCAGTGTGCAAAGTGATAAGTGTTCAGGTTCGGATACGGTTTAGGGTTGAAATAAGATCGATGATGCAAACGATTTCTGATCAAGGAAATAGGATCAGATCGTTGATCAATTTATGTGTTGAATTTTTGTCGATAGTATAATACGGGGTAATTAATCGTGATGTGCGAGTGTGATGGAGAATGTTCAGATGCAGAAAATCAAAGAGTGTCCTAACCGCGTTGAATATATTTTTTATAAGTGTATATTAGCAAGTATTTGAGATGGCCACCTTAGGCCTCTCAAAGGTTTTCATATTGGACAAGTACTTCACTGAACTGCAAAAATTCTGGGAAACTGAAAAGAAGCTGCAAGGTATAACCGACTCATTTGATTCAATCATTTCCCGCACATACTTACCGTATACTCAGAAATATTGCAGAAAAAACAAAAAACAAAAAAAATCTATCAAGTATATAAGCTGATCCAAAGACGGTGGCGCATCGTACGATCTGTATCTGATTTATATCGTAATAACGATCTTTAATCTCGAATAAAAAAAAAAAAAAAAAAAACAGCCATCAACTTAGTCAGAGGCTCTCAGTCAGGTGATACGAGGTCATAATTTTCGCCAAAAAAATCGCTTCATTATTTTCTTATGTCTTTGTATATATGTATTATATCCTATAAGGGTATATAGGGTTAAAGAACTAACGATGTTTTATTATCATGTGGAAAGCATGTAGTCAGGTATACCTAGGTGAAAATAAAAACACGATTGTATACTAGTTATGGTAATAAAAGTCACCTACGCTTTCTATTAGACCGCGTAGGCGGTCATAGCTCACTCTGTATCGTAGGTTATTTTATAATAGTAATGAATTCTCGATAAGCTGGTAGAACTAGTTATAGAAAAAAATGATTATTTGTTGCTCGTATATATAACGGTGCAGTAAAATTTAGGATATCAAATTTAATGATTCTTTGAAATAAATAGAGAAAATATTAAAGCAATATCATTTTTCTACATCCTTTATCCAACGATTATTTCTAACCGTGCATTCAGCACTATGTACAAAGGCGGAGGCTTGATGTTGGTGTGTGCAAGCCAAGCCGACCTCGGGGTCTAATCAGATGCAGGTTAATCCTGGAAGGATCTTCTTTATGCTCTCTGGAGCGCGTGTACCCTGCTGCACACCGAGGACTGGACTTTGGATCGTGTGTCGTTACACTCACGTTAAGCTTCAGGCTACACTGCTAGCCACTAAGATACGAGGCATATAAGATCAACCTTCGTTACATGCAACATCCCTGCATCCACTGGACCATTCGACAACAGTTCATATACCATCTACCTTATAGTCGTTCTCCATCCTCGATCCTCCATCCTTTATTCTCCATCCTCCATCCTCGATTCTCGACTGCAGTAGAACGGAGTATTACACGGATGTAGATAGTCGCAAGGCAGCTAATTCCCGTTGGAATTTAGCTAGTTAAAAACGTTTTATCAACCCTTCGTATAGTCTGGGTTTTCCGTTCTTCGACGGAATGATATTTTATGCACATTGCACCCTGTCAAACTTCTTATTCACCCGTAACTTGTTAAATAATTTTTTTTCAGAGTTTACGCTCTAGACGAAGAGTTCACGTTTAGTGTTTTGTGCAGGGAAAGATTAAACCCCCAAGCTTGTGTATCTTACGATGTTATAAGGGCTACGATGTAGACAAAAGATTGTATAATAACGCCAAAGAAATAGGTATAGAGATCAAAATTGAACAACGTAGGTACCCAACATTACTTTCTGGGCATTACTTTCAACTGTAATCATAGCCTTGCCTTGATCGGTAAACTGATCGGTGGTATATCGTAAGGTTGATGTTTGAACCTGACCGTAAAGACCGTAAAGAAATTTTTGCTTGCACGGTTTATCAACAGATATAAATCAGCGACAATCGCAACGACGAACTGTAAACGTTGATAATTTGAAACTAAAAAAGAAATATAAGAAAAAATTATCTCTAATTTATTTACCTTTTACCCATTTTACCAGGCGATAGTGTATACCTGGTATTATCCCTCGTTTTTGAGTACCGTGATAATTTATTGTGAATAGAAACGTTCGGGTTGCTTTCAAAATGCCTAAGCTAATCTCCAACACAATACGAGGTTCCAGCAGAAGAATGACGGTTCATTTTAAAATTATGAAAGACTTAGCCAGTAACCAGATCGCGGTGAGTCAAACAGGTGACTTTTGGTCGAGACTCATCCTTCTAAAGTAACGTATCTGACGTTATTCCCTTGAGGCGTTACTCACACGACAAGTCGACAGCTGGTTTGACTCAATTTTCTGATGACGTTATCATTGAATTCAAAGGTTTAAAAAAAAAAAAATATTCACAGTCATATACGTTAGTCTGATTCATGATAGAAGTTTTACTTTCTGATTTACTTTGGATCGTGTAAACGATATCTAGTACTAAAAAAAATTCTTTACTAAAAATAATGGTATACGGTTCATAGTTATCGCGAAGAGACTCTAGTCATCTTTTTAAAAAACCTGTTTTCTGTCCGTGGTCCTGGCCCTGGTCCTGGTTGTTCGTCCTAACCAGCAGGGGTACCTGCTTACCTTAATTCTTGGGCAGTAGGACCTGCCGTCTGCCTATACCTGTCTGGGGCTTCTTGTGGGCATAAAATAGACCCGTCGTCTCAGATGCGGTTGTGGATCAAGGTTTTTACGGTTCGCGACCGTAAGGCACAATTCGGGGGTTGGCATTTCCGACTCGTCTGACTTTGAGTTTTGCCCAGAAAAAGAAAAAAAAAAAATGTCCCATTTCTGTTTTCTTTTTTCCTTCCTTATTATTTTTTGATTATATGTAAACACGTTAAACTTTAGGGTTTTTGTATAATTGTTGCGCTATGTGGATTAGAGAAAAGCCAGCCTCTGCTCGCTAATGTTTATTAGACAAATTATCTGTGAGCTTTACGTTAATTTCACACTCTGACGCATTAAAGGCTTGATTTCACTAGGGTATACTAATCTTCGAGTTTCTCTCTGTTTGAAATTTCTACGGAGAATTTGTCTCGCTAATAGCACGGGTCCTCGTATTATGTGAAACAAGCCGTTTTACATCGTCCTAGTAAATGAACAAAACGCGTATGTGATGGTGACGATTGCGCTGTTATAATCCGACTAAGAAAAAAAAAATCGCAGCATCCATAAATGAGACACTAATTAAATATGAATAACTAGGCTCTTAATTTGTTGTTGTTTTAGATGCGTCTTCGTCGAACGAGGCTGTCCACTTGCAGCAACGTCTGAGAAGTCTTAGTACCGAGTTAGTGACCCTCAGAAATCGTCTGCACGTTGGGCAGCCTCCAAGTTCCGGTAAAAGTCCTGAAAAAGGACACGGGGCTCCGGCTGTTCCGCCAAGAACAACGCTGCCTCCACCCCCCACGTCTGTATCCCATGGGACAAGTCATTCTTTGACTGCAACCACCATTGGACATCCCCACAACAATCATTCAGCGAATAACAACAACAACAACAACAACAACAACAATAACAACAATAATAACAGCACTAACAATAACAATACCCTCGGAAGGAACTCGACGACGAATAATGTTATTTCTGGTGGGTGAAATTTTTTTTTTTTGGACCGTCAACATGTTTTTCAAATTCGAAGAGAAATTTATTAAGAGATGAAAAATTGGATTCTATTAAATAACATAAACGTAAAAAACGTCACTGATCCTTGAAAGGAATCAAGTCGTCGAGTGATAACGTATCATGATTATATTGATACGATTCGACGAGATGATAATATTTTTATTTTATTTTTTTTCGATTTTTGTAAGAATCGGACGGTTTTATACGCAGATTGATAAAAAAAGATGAAAGTAAATTGTGTTAATCTCTTTACTCCAGATCTTGATTCCCCGAAGAAACGTCACTTGGCACAGGACGACGGTATAGTATCCTGCGTTACAGCACTTGGTTGTTTACCGTCACCACCAATCACAAGCATAATATCTGATGCAAGGAACGTAAAGACGTCGAGCCATCAAAGGTGTCTTGTAAAAACGACCTCGTCTTCTGTACCGACAAACTCTACGAACCTTGATGACCTGATTCACCTGTCTGGACCACTCACCGAAGATGCTGTGTTAAAATGTCTTCAGGCAAGGTTCTGTTCCAAACAATATCACGTGAGTACAAAAACAATATTTTTTTTGTTTTTTCTCTCTCGTTTCTTTCACTCAATTAAAAAAACTACTTATGAAGTAATTAGACGTAATCATATCGTGATCTTTGTGGAATAACGACGCGATAACATCTCTTATATTACGGAGAGCAGATTTAAGCCAAGGTTGTTCCGAGACCAAGGTCAATCATTCAATTAGCGATTTATTTTTTTCGAACTCGATGGAAGGTCGCGGATCAATTTCTTGTTCATAATCTTTTGTACTCCTCTGAAAGTAGGGATTAATCAATTAGTTAATTATACTGTACAGTATGATTGTACTTTTATATTCTATTGGACACGAGGTCATTAGTTTTCTTATCCATTTTTTTTGTTTTTTTGTTTATGTGTTCAATGTACTTCAATTGGCTTATAACGACTCTAGAAAACTCTAATGTTTCACGCGATTTCTGGACTCAGATTTAGGGTCATTGACTCAAAAACTCAATCGAAAGTCATGGTCACTTATTAGAAACTCTCAGTTTTGGCCAAAAACCTACGTTTTTCGGTTCATCCTCCTCGATCGTTGATAGCGCTTGAAGCTTTTTTATCCGAGACTAAGAATTGTTCTAATCCTGACAAGGACTATCTTCGAAACGTTTAGTCTGACTCTTTTTTGGATTGTTGCTAAAAAATGTTCTGAAGAATAGTCAAAGTCTAGTCCAATTCCTGTACTAAAATGACGGCTATAAAAGAGAGAGAAAAAAAAAAATCGGTTTAACGAGAGGTTTAATCCGACGTTCGGTAGTACAAGATGATAAATCCAGGTCCATATTGAGACCAGGTCTCCACTAGGCGTTCGCCTTAGTCCTCAGTGAACGGTGGGACTCAGGTTAGTGGCGCCCGGGGCAGTTCTGCTCCTAAGGAATGCAAACAGAGAAAATCAACGTGTTCAGAACTCTCGTCGACGAACGAACGAACGAACGAACGCACGAACGAACGCACGCACGCACGCGAGTATAAGAAAAGACCGACAGACGCGTTCTGAAATTCGATTGCTGCCCTTACAGCAATGCGAATATCGTCAATCCCTTGTCGAGTCAATAAAACTATCTTAGATCTCAAAATCTCTACTTTGGATTTATCGAAGACTTACCGTTTTCCAACTGTCAATGTCGAGGTGGTCTGCATGGACCCAAGGTTCCCGATTTACAAGACGATCTATTCCCACGATCTTCGAATACCTATACTTACAAATAAAATGGACCAAAATGAAATCTATAAATATCAAGAGTCTCTATTTTTATTCCAATACTTTTTTATCCATTTCCGGGAAAAACCAACCGAGAACAACTAAACTAATACTTCTACAGCTGAGCAGATACCAAGTATAGTTATAATAGCTGCTGGTTTCAAGTCTTCATGGTTCTTCTCATGATTATCTTTTGCAGTTTTTTTTTCTTTTATTTTTTATTTTTTTACTTAATCACCCAATCGAGAACGTGCTCGATGTGTTCGGGTCTCGGATCCTTGCTCTTTTCTTGGACATAGTCTAACGCTTTACCACCTACACATATATACACACACACACACACACACTTAGTTCTATGTGTGTGTGTTCAAACTGATCGTGAATGATCCGTTCAGCTGTAACCGTATTATATACCTATATGTATATAATTTTATACATCGATGCTTATATAGCTAAAACTGCAACAAAATGCAGTGAAAATTTTCATATAAGACTTTAAAATCCATGGGATTTGTTCCCGCAGATCATATAATTGGAGGTGCGAAAAAAAATTCTATCATATGATGATTTATCATTGATCAGTAACTCACAGCTTGTTTATCACTCACGAGATAGCATCTTATTACATTTTGTTCTTATATAATAGGTATACGTGAATAGAATTTCTTAGCTGATATAAATATATATAGGTATATAGGAAAATTTTGTTTAATGCTTGTTTGAATCAAAGGTGAAATTATTTCATCTATACCTTTCTTAACTCGGCACCAGATCACACCGTTAAACATTAATCTTAATTCCAAATCAACAGTTACAGCTGCGCAGTTGCAGCGTTAGGCTCAACGGCTTGTTTATGTTAATGTAAACTCTGATCCTGGCTCGTTTCACAAACAAACACCAACATAGTCTCGATACAACTTTACCCAATATATGTGTACTCTGATATACGCTGTACCATATGCAACACTATAGAATATGGTATATCATATTATTAGATACATATATCATGTGTATATGTATATATGTATACGAAGATATCAAATTTCTTTATTACATTCAATGGACACACTCTCGTACTATAATATACGGAGTTCGTCGATGTTTAGAAAAGAAAAGAAAAAAAAAGATAAAAAAAAAAAAAGGAACCTTTATTGAGCAATTTTTATAATTACAAAGTAAATTTATAAGTTGCGTAAGTTGCGTAATATTCATAGACGCGTACAGTAATAAATAATAATAATTATTATATACCACGAAGGTATATAGGTATATATTAGGTATATGTATATAGACATGCAGGTGCGTATAATCTGTTTACCGCGTGTCAGCCGAAGGTAGTTTCCTGGCTCATAGGGCCCCGCAAGAGATGAGACCGGTTTTCGATCCTTCTTTCATGATCATTTTTTACTTCTTTTTGTCAAATTTCTTCTTTTTTTTTTTTTGTCTTTTTCTGTCTTTTTTTTTTTTCGTCTTCTTCTTCTTCTTCTTCTCTTTTTCTCTCGCTTTCTCTAGCAAGATATATATATATACTATATATATATGTATATACCCCCTCAGGGATAAGAAACGATCACGCCAAAGCAACCGCCGAGGATCTTGAACGTCGAGCGTGCATCTCGCACCTCGCACCTCGTACCGCAACTCGCTTTATTTTATAAACACATTTTATCTTTGATGGTCGAATGAACTCGGCCAAATCAAACTCCGTATACGAATAAAAGGAATCACCGTTTTTTTTTTTTTTACGATATTTAGATTACAAAAAATTTATAAATTTTTTTATTTTGTGTTTTTTCTGCAATTTTTTCATCAAGAAATATCAACAGATTCAAACTGGGTATAAGATATTTTCAATCATATAGGTATACCGTCGATTTAGGGACGAAAAAAGATTTTTCGGCAGTGTGTGCAAATTATTTGAAAAAAGAAAAAAAAACAAAACAAAACGAAAAATTCTTCGAAGTACGATATTTTAATTCGCACATGAAATTTCAGACCAATGTCGGACCCATTCTAGTGTCAATTAACCCATATACCGACGTTGGTAATCCGTTGACGTTGACCAGCACTAGAACCGTACCTCTAGCACCCCAGCTTAACAGGGTCGTCCAGGAGGCAGTGAGGCAGCAATCGGAGACAGGATATCCACAGGCGATCATCCTTTCTGGTAAAAGAAATACACAAAAAAAATAAAAATAAAAAAAAATATTATCCTTGGAGTAGAGGAGAAAGAAAAAAAAAATGTTAAATAAATTAAATCGTCTCGTTAGGGGAATAATTTATGATGAGATTTTGTGTTTCAATCTAATTCTATACTCCATCTTATTTCACGCGGGAGAAAATTGATTCGAATGAAATTGTATTTTTTTTTTTTTTTTATTTTCACGAGAAAAAAATAAAAAAACACCGCAGGGACTCTTATCATGCCTTACGAATCGCAAGTATACTAAATGAACTAATAAAAAATTCATACGCCAACCGTTGAATTTTTGCTGCGAAAAGTTCAACGATTATTAGACTCCAGTGAGTTGCGGAGTTGTTTTTTTTTTTTTTTCTTTCTTTCGTTACTCTTGTGTAAAGTAAACCATTTCACTACGCCAGTCAGACAGTTCTTCATTTCAGGGTAAAAACGATAAAAAAAAAGGAAATATATATATATATTTTTTTTTTTTTTACTACAGGGACTAGCGGCTCAGGAAAAACTTACGCATCGATGCTTCTTTTGAGGCAACTCTTCGACGTCGCTGGTGGTGGACCAGAAACAGACGCTTTTAAGCATTTGGCAGCGGCTTTTACAGTCCTTAGATCACTAGGGTCTGCTAAGACAGCGACGAATTCTGAAAGCTCGAGAATAGTGAGTAAGCTTGTAAAATTTCGAAAATTTACTTTCAAAAATAAATTGTTAATTGTTAGGAAAATGGAATAACGCGTAAGGTGTAACAATTCGTCAATTATTATTTTCCTACTAGGGTCATTTTATCGAGGTTCAAGTTACCGATGGTGCATTATACAGGACTAAAATTCATTGCTATTTCCTCGATCAAACCAGAGTCATCAGGCCCCTACCGGACGAGAAAAATTATCATATATTTTATCAGATGTTAGCTGGATTGTCTCACGACGAAAGAGGTATGCGATAGATATACAGAACTTGATATATTATACAAATTTTCCCGAAGGATTGACGTTAAAAAAAAAAAAAATTAAGAATATATAAAACCTAGTTCATACCTCAACCAGAATGAATGAAAATTTGGAAAGAGAAAAAAGAATTTTCTTCACCAAAGAAACAGTTCTTTGTCGAGCCTGTCAATGAAGCGACAGTTTTAATTTACAGCAAAGCTGAACCTCGAGGGTTACAACTTAAAGAATTTGAGGTACTTGCAGCACGGTGATACGAGACAAGACGAAACCGAAGATGCGGTTAGATTTCAAGCTTGGAAAGCGTGTCTGGGTATGTGAAAAGCATAAAAAATTAAACAAACTTTTAATTTCCTACCCGAGGTTGAAAATCACTTCTTCCCGTTCGTTTAACCGCATAGTATGTCATAAAAAATTTCAAGGAGTCCTGGGAATACCCTTTCTGGATGTGGTCAGAGTATTAGCGGCTGTTCTAATCCTTGGTAATGTCGGGTTCACCGATGGACCTGGAGTCGAGGTTGGTGTGGTTGGCGAAAACGAACTCGGAGCAGTTGCAGCTTTGCTGGGTGTTCCGCCACCAGCTTTACTCAGGGGACTCACTTCCAGGACCCACAATGCCAGAGGGCAGCTGGTCAAGTCCGTTTGTGACGCTAACATGGTGCGCGAATTTTCCTTCAAAACCGATACCACCTCGGCTTAAAAGCCAGGACAATATAATAACGAGCTTTTTTTTTTTCCCCTCATTCATGGGACAGTCCAACATGACAAGAGACTCTTTGGCCAAAGCTCTGTACTGTCGTACTGTAGCGACTATCGTAAGACGAGCAAACAGCCTTAAAAGACTGGGCTCTACTCTTGGAACCCTTTCTTCAGACTCGAATGAATCTGTCCATAATCAGGCCGAGGTTACCAGTCAACATGCTTCTACCATCGGTAGTTCTGCAGGTATTAATCCATGATTAATAAAGCCAGTATTATCTCATAGGCGTTATATGAGCTTTTTGGATTCGTAATGGTCGTAGTAACATCACGTTTGAATCCTCTTTGATTCTGATTGAGTGTACTTGACAGAAGTGGACAGAAGTGGACGAAACGTCGACTAGTCGAAATGCTTCATTGATGTCGATTGAAGTGGTGTTGAAAATTAAAGTCTGTTATTATTTTTAATGATTCCTAACTCCAGGGGGAACTGGGTCTCGGAGTATGGCAGCTTTGAATAATGCTGTCCGACATGCGACTGACGGCTTCATTGGTATCCTGGATATGTTTGGATTCGAAGATCCTAAACCAAGCCAGCTTGAACATTTGTGTATAAATTTGTGCGCTGAAACTATGCAGCATTTTTATAACACTCATATTTTTAAAAGCTCTATTGAAAGCTGTCGTGACGAAGGTATACACTGTGACGTGGAAGTCGATTACGTCGACAACGTGCCTTGCATAGATCTGATATCATCACTGGTGAGAATTACATGAGATTAGTTAGCGATTAAATTTCCGGTAATTTCTTAAATCGATTCCTAAGAATCGAGATATCAATTCGAACGCAACACCCCTTTGCTTAAAGCGCTGACTCGCGATGTACCTAATTCGTCCACGTTGATGCAGCGCACGGGTCTATTGAGTATGCTGGACGTTGAATGCTCGATAAGAGGAACAGCTGAGAGCTACGTGTCCAAGGTTAAGGTTCAGCACAAACAAAATCCAAGACTTTTCGAATCCAGAATGGTCGACTGCAGATCATTTGGTATTCAGCACTTCGCCGGAAGAGTTGCTTACGACGCATCCGACTTCTTGGGTAAAAAAAAAATAGGAATATATCACGAAATCGTTTACCAATTCTCGCCCTTTTCACATTCTGCCTTATCCTCGCATATTCGCTTCTATCGTTATTCGTTTATCATACATCTTTCAGATACAAACAAAGACGTGGTACCCGACGATCTGGTAGCAGTTTTTTACAAGCATACTTGCAACTTTGGATTTGCTACTCATTTATTCGGTAGTGAGTTGAAGGCCCTTTATGCCAACGATACTGTACCTAGAGGAGTCAGTTTCAGAATATCACCGACGTCGCACACTGATCTGTGAGTTTTTTCATTGAAAAATAATTCTGAACGATTAAAGAAATACTAATACGCGTTTATTCGATTACCGAGAGAATTCACCAGTGCAGTTATGTATCAGGTTAAACGGAGACGAGCCCATATCAACACTCACTCAAGACTTTCACACAAGACTGGACAATCTGTTAAGAACACTGGTGCATGCTAGACCGCATTTTGTAAGGTGCATACGAAGCAACGGGTCAGAAATTCCAGTGCATCTTGATCGAGGGGTTGCGATGCGGCAGATAAGGTCCCTCCAAGTATTGGAAACCGTAAATTTGATGGCTGGAGGTTCGTGCGAATTTTTTATAGCCCAAAAACTCGAGTCTCCCTTAAACTGTGATTGGGAAAATACGTTTTTCAAACTCCAGGTTACCCACACCGGATGCGATTCAAGGCTTTCAATACCCGGTACAGACTTTTGGCACCTTTCAAACAGCTACGAAGAGCCGAAGAGCAGGCAGCCGAAGACACCAGACTGATACTCCAAAACGCTCAGCAATTAAAGAGCAAATTTTCGGCTAGTACAAGCTGGGCTATGGGAAAACGGCACATATTTCTCAGCGAAGGTATTAGGCAACAACTCGAAGCCATGAGAGCTGACACAAGACGACGAGCTGCTACAGCCATACAGGTGAAAAAATTATGCAAATTTTTTACCCTTAGCTTCTTTTGACCAGAATTTCTTTGATTCATAGTCGAGTTGGCGAGGATGGAGGATCCGGAGGAGATGGCCAATTCGTAGATCTGTTATTGGCGTAAATTCAAGCATAGTTCAAAAGCAACACCAGACATCAAGCGTTGGAAATACCGGACATAGAGCTGTGACATCTGGAACTGGTACCGGAAATGGTACTACTAATGGCGCGCGACCTAGACCTCAACCAATAGCTGGTACTCCGCCTCCAGATCCAACGGAAAAGTGTGCTGACCAAAAGATGATACAACAAACTTGTACTCTTTTCGGTTTGGACCTGGTAAGTGATTTTTTGACATTATTCTTTTATTCAGAGGGTAGAAATTGAAAAAGGCACTTTAATATTTTTTAGGAACGTCCGCCTCCAGTACCTCCTTCAAGATCATATACTGTCGCGGGAAATACTAAACTCGGATATCCTCAGACTAGGGTAATGAAGACACCCTTCCCAGGTAAGACTCTCAAGTATCATGTTCACCCTCACTTACCCCCTCGGGATGTTGCAGTATTCTGATTATGCACGAGCTACTATAACTAACGTCGTAACAGATTCTAAACAATTTGTTCATTACTTGATGATAGTTCTGAGATCTTAAGGACATTCGATACTTACTTTGCTAATAATTTTTGGATTTAATTTTCAAATTATTTTTCCCTCCTGAAATCAACCCACGCAATAAATGGGATGATCGGAAAAATGTTCGTGATCCTTTTTCTTCGTTTTATAACACAGAGGGAGGAGATGGTGAAGTTGTGCTACTGAAGGGTGAGACAGTCCTGGTTATCGGGGCTTCACCTCGTCGAGGACATCTCCTTGTCGAGCATAACAGTGCTACTCTTCACGTACCGTACCAATTCATGGAGCTTAAACCATGCAACGTGAATGTCTGATGAGTTTGAAGTTGGCGTTAACGTTAATCCAGAGAAATTCACAGACGATGTTTTACCCACTGAAGGAAGTTAGCGTAAAACGTATATGGTACGTGTATGGAAATACAGTTTAGAATTAGTATATGTGTCCGCATGAATGTATATAAGTATATAGGTATAGGTATATATATATATAGAAATACCACCAACATCGGTAAAGCTGAACAATTGTTTGTTCAAAGTTGTACACCACATCTAGAGTTACTGGTGAGTTAATTTCCTGGGATAACCCGTCACAACCCCTAGATCATGAAAGTTCGAAACACTCGATTATATCGCAATAATTGCATCCGTGAAATCATACCGGGATTCAGTTATCAGTAAGCAGGTCGATGACAAATGACAAATTGTACGATATCGCGACTACGACAAAAATCAATCATCATTATAGAAAACCGTGAATTTTTTTTTTGTATATACAGAGAGGAAACGGTTTTAGTTGTTTTTTTTTCTTTTTTTCGAATCGATCTCTCTCGAAAGCAAATCAATTTAACCAGTGAAAAAAAAATGCAGATCACCGGCCTGCAATAAACAGACGAAAAACCTGGAGTGTGCCGAGTTGGCTGTGACTGTATGGAAACTAAAACCGTTTTGTCTCTCTGTATAGTTAAGGCGTTCCGAATCTAAATGGCAAATTTATAAAATTCATTTTGTTTGGAATTTTTTTTGTTTTTTTGTTTTTCTAAACGGTGCGTATCCTCCAGCTCCATATATGATATATATATGTGTGTATATATATATATATATTTATATACACGATGTACTCATATTTCAGTGACATTAAAACACGGTTAAAATTGCGGGTGTTCGAAGTGCCGCAATCTCTGTAGGGAATAGTAAACCGTGTTTTATTTTCCACCATATTTTACTTGATAACCGGCACTCTTCCTCACATTATCATCATTGTGCCATTTCGGAAGGTAATACGCGTTCAGAGTGTGCGGGTAGTACAATCGCATACGAAAGTTGGTGTATAGGTATTATAGTGCTCGGTATATAAGCTCGGAAAAAAACTACCCCAAACATTATTAAAAACAAAAAAAAAAAAAGAAAGAAAGAAAGAAAATAAAAACTATATTATGTAACGTTTTATTCCTAAGACTGTACACCGATTTTACACTCATTTTCAGTTTTTCTAAAGCACCTAACGTATAACGTATGTATATTACTATATTCTCAACGTCGTGGTCGTCGTCGCGTATGCAGCACTTACGTAACATTAATAGCGAAGTAAAATATCATCATTCGCAATTATTATTATACCGTGAGTAAAAAAATTTTTTGCATAGAATCCGTCAAATTTATCATCTTTATTATTATTTATTGCGTATTGTGCGAAATATACACACGTACATATATATATGCATATGTGTATGTGTATGTGTATGTGTATGGATAGAATTTGACTGTAGGTATTTATATTTTGAAATTTATCGGAAATAACGAAATTCGTCACCTAGGGTGTCGTTCACATATGTGTTTTTAACTCTGGTACCTCACACGCTCGACGTGTGCTTTATTAGGGTTAGTATATACCGAGTGTTTCCGTTAAGACTTGACGATCTCCCCCTCCTTTGTTGATTTTGCCGTAGAAAGGGGGGACCGTCAAGTCTCAAGAAAAATGCTCGGTAGGTATGCATGATTGCAAGAATTGAAGTTCTTAATTATACTCTTAGTATTCGCTCAAAAATATTACGTCTTCCATATTTTATATACAAACAAAAACAAAAAAAAGAAGAATTTTTTGTTTTAATTTTTCATTAAAAATTGTTTAACTTTTAAATTTAAATTTATACATTTATGTATTACAGTAGCATAGATATATCGTTAGATTTAATGTTTTATATATATATATTATAATAAAAGATGAAAATGATATTAGAATTGATATATTTTATATATTTAATTATCAATATATATATATATACACAATAATAATTATACATATACATACCTACTATACGATTATTTCCAGTATATATGATATTTTAATTTTAAGATTTCTTTACCTCAACTGGGAGTTATATACACCATAGAAATAATTTTACACATGAAATATGAATTGATCAGGTATATCGTTAAGGAAATTTTCTTGTTTTTTTTTGTTCGTATCAAAAAAAAAAAAGAAACAGCTATCATTTCGTTTTGGACTGAAAAAAAAATGACTTCGATTTAAAAATATTCCCTCAAAATTTGAATAAGCGTAAAATTGAGGTCGAAAAAAGTGAAAACAAAAAAAAAAACATGTCTCAAAATTATATCCTAAAGTGTATATACCCCCCTTGATAATGGTATAATCGCGACAAACAGTATTTTGCCATCTTTGATAATCCTCATAGTGCCAATCGTAGATATTTCCTCTAGTAATATATTATCATATAATAATAATAATAATAATAATAATAATTATATCATTAATACATATGAATAGCGTATTAATTATAATATCATACCCATACTTCGTATTATTTTATAAGTATAATTGAAAAAGAAAAGGAATGAGAAAAAAAAAAAAAAAAACAGAAAAAATCATGTATATCGCCTATAGTATAATAATATTAATTATATACTTAATTAGTATAATGAAATACAAGCGAAATAAGAAATTTTTGTACATAAAAATGAAGAAAAAAAAAAAAAAAAAACAACAACTTATGTTCGTTATATTATTGATATGTACCTGTGTACAAGAGATTGAAAATAAATTGTGTAACGGAAAAAAAAAAAACAGCAAAACATTATTCAGTTCAATTATCAATAACTCAAATGAATTTACAAATATTTCATTCATCCCGCCTCGGGCAGGTTTTAGTCTGTAATTAATTATGACATGACGTATACATATGTACGTTATTTATATAAAATAATAATAATAATAATAATAATAATAATAATAATCAAAATAATGGAAATTGAAATTTTTTTAATTAATTTCAATGCACGAACGCCCTTTGATATAAAAAAAAAAAAAACAAATGAAGGAAAAGGATCGAGAAAGAGAAAAAAAAAAAAAAAAAAGAGAAAAAAAAGAAATGTTTAAAAAAACTCTTCTGTTGAGTTATAAATGCAATAACGATAGTATTTCGCTCGCGTACGTACGCTCTCTCATGCTTCAGCGGAGTTGGATAAGATGAGGATACAAAGTAGACCAGCGGGGTGCAGTTGGAAAGATTTCAGAACCCGAGAAGACATCTCAGACATCAAAGGGACCAGTTTCTCGGTGCAGTTCTACCGACCGTAAAATAGAAATGATAAAATTACTCGTTTATATACTCGGAGTTAAGCTACACCTGGCTAGGTAGGTACGCGATTCCATAAACCCCCATGAAATTTAGAACCGAAAATTAAAATATAACAAGCTACATCTTTTTTGGCAAATTATTCAACCTTTATAAAAAAAAAAATCAGAATCTCGTCACTCTTTGATCTTCGAGAGTGAAGGAAAGAATAATAAATAAAAAAAAAAAGCAGGGGGTGCCGGACAAATTTTGTTATCAGCCAAAAATTAATTTCACTTAATTTTATTGCCCAAAATTTTTGCCGTGTTTTTCTTTCTTTTTTTTTTCTATTTAGACGGTGAATTTTGATGTCGTATCAAACTGATGTGAAGCGGCAAAAGTATTTCTATAAGAAACGATTTCCGTCAGATTATTCGGTCGGACGCGTCTATAAAAGCCTTTCCATAACCCGTGTCCAGAGTTTGCTGCAGGACTAGATACCGAATGGATGCTGGGACGAAATAAAAGGGAAAGGCACGTCTGACAGAACTGGAAAACGGTTTTTCTTTCTCTTGATTTTTTTTTTTTTTTTATTCTTCTTTTCGAATCAACCAGGGTGCAGAATTTTGATTTTCATATTCTTGTAAATATATTATGCAGAAAAATCAAAACACCAGGATGATGGCTAGATGGATCAATAAAGAACAGACGCTTTTCCACCGCTGCTAGTCTCATGGCACCCTTAAAATCCCATCAACGCGGTGTACCACGACACTGGGACTTTAAGCACCCCAGTGGCGCTGGACTCGGCTGGTCACACCGTGGTATCCGAGAACATTTTTAAAATACTTTTACTGCATAGGTCTTCTGTATTTTTATAGCCGTCACAGCTGCGGCATTAAAACTGTTGGAATACCGAGCGTGCCAACAGTTAACCAAAATGAGTTTTCATCGTTTTTTAATTTAACACTGTGTTAAATTGACCTGCTGGGTAAATAAAATACACAGAAACTAAGTCGTCGTCGTCGATTATTCAATTAATGTAATTTTTTTGTTACAATTTTTGAACCAAAAATGAATAACTTTGAAGTAAAATAATCTGATTTTTGAAGCAATTAAGGGTTGTCTACTACCCCCTGAAGATATTGGACGGACTTCTGAGTGACCTGGGAACTGGGAACAGGTAAAGGTAGTCTGATCTGTGAGACATAATGTTATCAAGATTATAACTGCCGTAGTAATAATAATAATAATAATAATAATAATAATAATATCGCATAACGACAATGATAATGAGAATTATAACTGGAATGGTTCGACCGAGGAGCTTATCGTTATAGTTTCTGACGTTATGCCCGATTTCCCTGTATAACGATTGTATTTCTGGATTTGAACAATTCCCTCTATCTCGTTGAGAAATAGGAAATACCGAGAGAGAGAGAGAGTAGAGAGAGATAGGGATAACTTTGGGTTTTCGTAAGGGTGTCGTCTCACCGGCAATATATAGGTTTAGGACATCCGAGCTATTGAATATCGAATGAATCGATTTCGAGGACAGGAGGTTGGTTCCAAGTGGACCACACCATCCCTAGGAAGAACCAATTGATACTCGTATCTATACGCAAGAGTAGCGGATAGCAATTTGCCAGAAAAAAAATATATATATACACATATTCTTGCCTTCTGCTTTCCGCCTGTGTCCTCTGACCGCGATCATGGGACCGGCACGTTTCAAACGTTCGAAAAAAAAAAAAAATAAAAAAAAAAAAAAAAATAAAATAACGAAGCTAAAACAGAATTGGATACCGCGGAGATGACTTCCTTTCGTTTACTTTTTTTTTTTTTTATCGTTTTCAGTTTTAGACGAGCGTAAAAACAAATTTGAAAAATTTGAAAAAAAAAAATAAACAAAGGGGATGAAAATAATTTTGATATATCGAGGGCTAAGGGAATCAGAAGGGCTGATGTGTTAAATTTTCAGATATACACGTCGTAATTCTATTGCAGAAAATTAAACAAAGTGTTGAAAAAAATGTGGTTTACGCCCTTCTGGTTTTTAGCCCTCGATACTAGTTACTGCACCGTATACGAAACCCCCATGAAAATTTCTTGTGAGATTCTAGAGGCGTCACTTTAGCCAACTAATGTTGGCGCTAATTTTAATTTAATAAATCTGCTCAGAGAGCAGCTAGCTCCTCTCAAGCGAGTAGACACTACTTCATAATTAAGCTTCCCACAACCCTCCTTTCTCTCTCTCTCTCTCTCTCTCTCTCTTTCTCTCGACATGGCTAAAACTGCAACCAAGAGGAAACTGAGAAACGTTAGTAGGTATTCGTGCGCAGGGCGGTTAGGGTATATTTCTTAGAGGGTAATTGTGAAAGAGGACGCGTCATTTCCTCACTTATATTTCACGCCGAATTTACTTCCGCAATGCGGACGAGTTGCGGGGGGTGGGTAAAGGGGGGAGGGGGGGGGGAGGCCGAGGAAACCCAAGCTATTAATATTCATTCCTGCAATTGCCGACCCTGCAGGATATTATAGGGGTGGGAATTCCACTCTCTCTCTCTCTCTTTCTTTCTTTCTTTCTCTTTTTCTCTCTGTCTCTATCTCTCTTTTTTCACCGCACCATCAACAAAACAACAATCTCTATACTTAATTGTCGTTAAATTAATTATTATAGCAGCAGCAGCAACAGCAGCAGATTTTGAGAAAATTTCATCATCCCTTAGTATAAATATAAGAAAAATTCAATACTTTTGCCGAAAATAATTCTTTATACTTGTAGTGGTTTTTTTGGATTTAGTTTTTCCTGTTCTTCTTCAAAATCGTTTTACCCGTTTCTAAAGTTATGCAATTTAAATTTTACCCCTATATTGTGGGACAGGCTTTGGGGCGTACGTATATATTTCTTCAGTTACTGCAGCTGTAAACCCCGTTAGAGAATTCGAAAGACTGAAAATACTTTGTCAGTTCTGGCTTAAGGGATTTCTACGTTTTGGTATATATGTATGTAGTTACTACATGACATACATACATAAATACATACATACATACATACATGTACATATACACATGTAATGCTGCAGTACCGTCTACCTCAGAATTGTACAAAATCTAACTTTATCGAATATATACTATACATGTCTCTATATACCTAGATACATGTATATAAACCTATATACCTCTATTCCATAAAATCTAGAGGATAAAAAAACATAACTTGAAACTTGATTCTGAATAAGAGACTGACTTGAAAGTGTGATGTTATAGACATCCGAAGAAAAAGTATATCGTTGAGTACATATATAATATATATATTTTTTTTATTTTTTTCTCTATATATTATCTATACATATGTGCGTTATACTATAGACTTCGATGAGATGAGATAGAAAGAGAAGTGGAAAAAGAGTATAATAAGGATAGTAGTAGCTGAAGGGGAAAAAGTTCTATAACGGGTGTGTCTAGAACGTGGTGATTTACGTCGGGTAAGCTGCAGATCCAAACTCTTGCGAAAGACAGATCAGAAAAGTTTCAGGAGCCAATCACGATGCTGGGATCAGGGCTGCCGATAAAAATGACAAAGTCCCTAACTTTTTCACCCAAACTTATCCTACCGGTTCGACTTTAACCAACCAACCCCCCCCTTTCTACCCCCCAAAACCTTTCCAACCCCCAAAGTTGAACTGCAGCGACAGAATATCCCAGCCATTATTATTTCTCTGAACTTTTCATTCTTATACATATCTATCTATATCATATATATTATATATATGTATATGTATATAATAAAACCATCGAGACCCCTTCGCCATTGTATATAATAAGTTGTTTTTTTTTTTTTTTTTTTTTTATATTCTATTTTTTTTTATTTCGTAACAGTATATATATATTGTAACTTCCTGTATATGTTTCACCAGCTGAAGGCTGGTGAAATTATACTAGTTCGCGTGTTTTCTTTGTCACGGGTTATTCTGTGAATTATTTGGAGCTCCTCTGGGAAAAGTTGAAAAAACCCTTAATTTACCCTGATACAGACTCGGATAGATTTTGCACTACCAGAGCTGCCTCCCTACAGACTTGGGATATGCTAGATTCACCAGACTAGGATAGCAATTATAGCTCTACCGTAGCTGTCCAGAATCTAGCTCACCGAAGCTGCCTTTTTACAGACTTGGGATATGTGTGTTCTCAGACTAGGGTACCAATTATAGCTATACCGTAGCTGTCCAACACACTCACCGAAGCTGCCTTTTAGCTAAGAATGATTTTAAGTTTTATCTGAAAGAATTGAAATTTGTTAAGATGGAAAATGAAAGAGAAAGATCAGATTCATGATTAATTATATGATCACTCGATCATTTCCTGTTTATTTTCTATTTGGAGTTTTTCTCTGTGTTCTATTTACAAAATTATAAGTTTTAATGCTGAACATAAAATATAATCGTGAATGATTGTATGAATGGCTATGAATGAAGTGAATGATGTGAATGATGTGAATGATTTCCTTAATTTTTAACTTATCCTATTTTCGTAGTTTTGCCTCAATGGCCGGACTTTTGGTTTTCTGTTTGTTTGATTTTTATCTAAGTTTGTCTAGATTTTATTTGTTAGTTTGTTTGATTTTATTGAAGTGCCGTTTTGGCGAAAACAATTTGTTTTGAATTTCTATTATTTTTGTACTGCCGCTTTGGCAAGAACGTTTTTATTTAAGTTAATCAAAGTGCTATTTTAGCTAATTTGAATTTGATCTGAATTTTGAGTTTAAGAATTGAATTTATTTTATTCTGAGTTTGTTGTGAGTCGCACGGCCGCTTTGGCTCGAATACGCTCTAATATTTTGAATAGTTTTGAGTCGCACGGCCGCTTTGGCTCGAATACGCTAATCGTGCTTGACCAGCTCGCCTTTTATACTTTTGTTGCGCACTCACAGACGTGTGCCTATCCTTGTATTGTATTACGCTGCACAATACCAGCGCGTTCATCCATGTTTGGTGTCGACTATAGCTAATTCGTTTGGCTATAGGCCGAACACGTTACAATATATATATAGCTATGTGGTATGTATACTATACATATGTTAAATACATAAATAAATAGATATTTAAGAGGGTTACATATAGCTTTTAATGCTGTAGGGGTTGAAGGAAGGAGAGGGGACCGGAGGAGGTAAGGAGAAGGGTATAAATCTGATGTGAGGTGAAGAGAAATTGAGGTTTTCTTTAGCTTTATATAGATGACTATATATACTATATATGAAAGAGGACCATAAAATCGCTTTTAAGGTTACTGTCATCGCATTTTACCGGGCATACGCGTTGTAAAAAGGCGGTAACTATCCCTAAGGAAGCTTTTATCGCTAAATACGTGACGACCATGATCTTGGGGACGGGGTTGGGAAGGGGGATGAAAATACTTTCGGTACTTGTAGTAGGTGTGGGTTGTTGGTTTTTTTTTTTCTTTTTTCTTTTTTTTTTTGTCTCTTCAATTCAGGAAAAAATGAAAAGCTCATTGAGATTGAGAATTATTTTTCACCTACCGCGTGTTTAATGCCAATTGAAAGAATTAAATTTCAAAGGATGAAAGAAGGAAAGAAAAAAAAGACGAAAAAGAAGATGAAAAAAGAAGAGTAAAAAAGGAAAGAAGAAATTGATAATAATTAATAGATAGACCGAATAAAGCTCAGCGTCGTTGATTAATTATATCAAAGATATTGATGTACACTGAAGTTTTTATATTTAATATTTAAAGTATATATATTATATTGATATTAGGTATATATAAGAGAAAAGAATAAAAAAAAAAAAAAACAGATGAAAAAATGTAATTAAAAATCTACTTACCAATTATTATTCACAAAGGACATCGATGTATATATAGTTAATATGTTTCCCTCTTGCCTCACCCACCCCTATTTATATATATTTACCTACCTTTCATACTTTTATTGATGTAGAAGAAAGAAGGAGAAAAAAGTTTGAAAAAAAAAAAATTAATGAATGAACCTGTACATACGTCGTTTCTTATGTAATACATGGATATTACTTTTTTTTTTCTGTTTCTATATAAAAATCGTCAATATAGGTATAAATATCAATGATTTAGGGTGTAATATAATATCTAATCATTGATTTATTTGGTAACTCGTACATCAATTTTGTTTTTATGTTATGTTGTTTTTCACCTTCTAAATTAAATATGTAATTTTTTAAATATATATGTATATATATATATATATATACGATATGCGATATATAATATTATTATTTTAATTTTAATTTTATTTACTTATTATTACAGCTATCATTAATATTATTAATCTTATTATAGATTATTATATTTATATATATATGTATATGTACATATATATGTATATTATATATATGTATACATATACACTTTTTTACAAAGACTAAATTAGAAAAATACAATATAATAATTATATAATTATATAATATGTATATATAATGAGGAAATGATTATAAATGAAATTCATGTGTATATATATAATAATAATAATAATAATAATAATTATAAATTAAGAATATCATAAATAATTATACACGTATATAGGTATAACTTAATATAATCGCGATATATGTATTTACTATATAATATATAATATATTATATAGGTGAAATAGTCTACCTATTTTCAACATTATATTATATAATATACCTATATATTACACCGTATCAGATATACATATATATATATATATGTGTGTGTGTATATATATAGGAGCTTATCAAAGCCTCCGGCCAATCAGCTTATCGCGAACTATAATACGCGCCGTTTCACCTATATCCGCAGTATTTAATGGAAGATAATGGACAATTAATACATACATACACGTTTATATAATAATATAATATGTACGCCTATATAACTTCGATATTTCGTTATATAGCCGAGGGTTAAACTTTTTTTTTTTTTTTTCTTCTTCTCCTTCTTCTTCTTTTTGTTTTTTTTTTTTTTCCCATATTTATCAAGAAAAAGCTAAACCTAGTTCTACCTTCTGCAGAAGATTAAATTATATTTTGGTTTTCTTTTTTCACCCAAAAAAAAAAGAAAAAAAATTTCGATCCGAAAAAAAAATCCTCTCATATATTTCTTTATTCCCTCAACATTGCAGATATCAGATAATATATGGTTTCATTCAAACAGAATTCGAAAATATCATTTTTTTTTTTTTTTCCTACTCTCGTCAAATGATGAGACGTCGATATATAAACGTGTACGCATATCCGTGTATGTGTGTGTGTGTGTGTGTGTGTATTAAATTAATTTTTTTTCCTTCGTTGATATGTCTACTAGATTCATCAATATATCATGTATAAATCTACTTCAGATATTGTATATATTTGTATTTTATGCATATAATGCGGTTACAATAATGATAATAATAATAATAATGTAATAAGAATAATAAGAATAAGAATAATGATAATAATAATAATAATAATAATGATAATAGTATATTATACGTGTAGCTGTGAAATTTTGTTGCTTTTTTTTTTTTTGTCTTTTTGTTAGTTTTGTGTGCTTTTCTTCAAAAATTGCCAGATTATATAGCTTTCGTATGAGACGAAATATTGTATACTATATATTATTTATGTACATAAATTGTTTTTCGTACGATTCATTATTGGTTTCGAATTTTTTTTCTTCTTTCTTTCAACTCGGTGTGAAGATAAAAAAAAAAAAAGACGAGAAAATCGAAAAAGGAAAGAAAAAAATAAAAGTCATATTTTGAGCATTTACCATGATTTCTATATAATTTCAATGGTATGTTTAATAATTGTGTTTCGTGTGGTTGGGGTGAAAGAAGGAGAGAAAAAAGATAAATATAAAAACAACAGAAAGAAAGAAAAAAAAAAAGATAACAAGAAATTGCAGAGAAGAAAAGAAAGAGTGGGAAAGAGCTAAGAGAGAGAGAGAAAACAAAAAAAAAAGACAAAAAAAAGAAAGGAACGTACAATTTTTTTTTTTTTTAATAACTTTTGTCATCATTTTTCTTTCTTTGTTTTTTTTTTTTCCTCTTCTCTCTCGTTCTCTTCCTCTATGATTTTTTTTTTTTTTTTAATTCGTTTTTTCGTTTTTTTTTTTTTTCATTTATTCTCGCTTTATTATAACAACGGGTTCGTTAATACTAATTGATTAACGTCAGCACAATTATTATTCGCGCCAAACCAGTAAGCCGGACAGACAGAGAGACAGAGACAGAGACAGAGACAGAGACAGAGACAGAGACAGAGAGATAGAGATAGAAATATACACCTCACCCACGCACGCGCTCGCACACATAAATTCGCACATATACATATTATTATCTACATTCACGCATGTATACATATATATATATATATATCTATGTATATGTATGTATAATATTATGATATATATAGATATATATGTATATAAATATATATAAATACGTATATTCGCGCATGTGCACAGATATTGTAGGCAGTAAGGACATACATACATACATACATACATACATACATACATACAGGCAGATAGATGGGACGTACTGAAGCACGATCTGAGTTTTCCCCCAATTACGAAAAAGCTGACGTCATTACTTTATCGCAACTCTTTTTCCGAGATATTTTCTTTTATTATATTTTATATTCTTTTATTTTATTTGATTATTTTCTTTTACTTTTTGTTGTTATTTATTTTTATTATTATTATTATTATTATTATTATTATTATTATTATTATTATTATTATAATTCATTTTCTACAGGTGATGTAATATAAAGAGACGGAGACGGTGGAGCTGAGATGTATATGAAGAGGAAGGGAGGGAGGAAGGAGGGTATAATAATTATTGTTACGTTATCATAATAGTATAATAATACCTATACCTGCAGATACTTCAATTTTTTCCCGTATACTTACTATATTTCGCGTTATGCATTCGAATAATAATAATAATAATAATAATTGTATTTTCTATTTTTTATTTTTTTTTCATCATTTTTTCATCATTTTTTCTTGTAATCATGTTCCTTTATCTCTCTTCCTTCGTTTCGTTGACTCGAAATTATATTATATTATATTATATTATATTATATTATTATATATATATATATTATATTATATTATATTATATATATTTATACAATTTTATATGAATTTTATTTTATTTTATTGTATTCGTATATAATGTATATTATTATTATTATTATTATTATTATTATTATTATTATTATTATTATAGGTATAGGTCTATATATATGTATATATACATACATAGTACATGTGTGTGTATGTGTGTGTGATAATTCTGCAAACTAATTTATTGATAGGTCAAGGCCAGCGTAATTGCGTGGCGTAAAAGTGATAAATTAACTATAATTAATTATTTTTAATTATTTATAGTATAATTAGTATACAAGTATGATTTAGGTACTTGTCATATTTCTTAATTCTTATATAATATTCATTTATAATATATATTTATATATAATATATATAATATATGTATATTTATAGATATAGTTACTGTATTTTATTCAAGGTTTTTATACTTTTCTGTTTATTTCTTCTTCTCCTTTTTCATTTCTATATTCCAATATTCTATTTTTTTATTTTTTTTCTTTCAATTAACGTTATTTAGGCGCGTTTCATTTTTTTTTTTTTTTTTTAATTTTTTTCTTCTTCTTTTCTCTTCGACGATATATTTTAAGATTCCTCTGGCAATACAACATAATAATTCATACTTCAGACATACATATATAACACATCTATATCTGTATATATATATATATATATACATACCATAAAATTGATTTTTTTTTTAAATTTTTTTCGTTTTTTTATTTATGTCTTTTTCGTGGATGGCTTTACTTCGTATATATAGGTATATATTATATCTATATAGTATATATATATATATATATTATATAATATTATACATACATATATCTATACATCTCTTCGTCGTAGTCGATTGTGTTTTTTTTTTTTATATACTTTCTTAGGTAATTGGCGATTTTTTTCGAGAGCCACCTGATAATTGATATTATACTATATAGGTATATAATATATAATCCATGAGAGATATATTTCATTGAACAATTATAGAAATGATAATTTATAACGAATACAACTTGATTTGAAAAAAAAAAACAAAAAAATACATATTTGTATCAAATTAGTAATTAAAAAACAATAAAACAACAAAAAAGATAAAAATATCGAGAGAAAAAAATGATTTTCTTCGAGGCAGCTCTCTCTATCTCTCTCTTTCTCTCTCTTTCTTTCACGTTTCTTCTTCTGTACAGTTTGAAAGTAAAAAAAAAAAAAAAATTAAAATAAATCGTTTTTCTTAAGCTGTTTCTTTTTTTCTTTTCAAATTATACTTCGTTTAGTCGATGGTATAATATACATATATACGTGAAGCATATTTTTTTTATTTTTTTATTATTTTTATTTTTATTTAATCCCCCGCATTAATTGAACGCGATATAGTTATACAGTTATTTATTATTTTATTTAATTCAGTGTAAAAGCACGCTAGTTACGGACCTAGTTGTATGGGGCGGAAGATCGGGGGGCTCGCCGGAAGCCCCCGCGTACCCCTATGCTGTCAAACCAAGTCGATGTATCTTTGCTGATAGAAAATTGTGGAGAACAAATACTATCGGTTTTGGACAACTCTCCAAGTCCAGTTCCTGAAACAATTATAAACCATGTGGTTTTTTTTTTTTTTTTCCTTTTTTTCGGGGGAAAAGGGGCCGAAAAGAAAAAATGGGGTCGAAAAGGAAACAACGGCTATGTAGACTTCCGGGTGAATACCCTTTCTGAAAAGTGCGAATCGGTATATTCAAATTCGGAATTTTTTTGTCATTCGGAAATTTCAAAATTCAGAACTTCAACCCGGCCCTAAAAAAAAAAACAAAAAAAAAAGGATAGAAATAAAATTTCGGAGAGTTTATTTTGGCTATCAATCCTTTTCACACATTCCCCCTTTTTTTAACATATCCTGTTCCTGTAAGAAATGGTTGAATAAAAAAAAAAGAAAGGATAAAATGATCTAGAATAATAGACTCACGATTTCTCCGTCTTCACCGTCGAAATCCAGCCATAATAAACGATTCCCATCGTCAGCCGAGAGTCTTAACTTGTCGAAGGACCTTCTCCAAACTGGTGCTGGTGCGGAACCAGGACTTACACCACTTCCTACTGACCTCGAACCGGCTGTATACAAGGCAAAACCTTCCTCGTGGTTTACTACTAACTGACAGGCTCTACCCTGCCATGTGCAGCCTGTAAATCAAAGGATATATTTAACACCATTTGAGGATTACCTAATGGCCGAAAAATTGGGGATGGACGATTTAATCCAGGGACTTTTCACTTTTAGAATAAAAATCGAAAAAATATGTTGTTTTTTTTTTTACACAATATTTCACCAAATTGATAAAATTGAAAAATAAAAATTGAGATGAAAGGATCATAGAGGACCAGTTTATCTATAGGAAGGATACGATTCGCCCAGTGTCATTCAAAAACTTGCTGAGGGTAGTTTTTTTTTTTCTATTTTTTTTTTCAAGGATATTTGGAGATTATTCTTCAATTTTCTTATGGGGTTTGATCATACTTACGGACGGCATATTCTCGTAGAGAGTGTGCAGCCATATGACAACCCTGGACAATGGCTCTAGCCCATGCAGCAAGATCTCTTCTTGTTTCTGCCCTTAAGTGATGAGTAATTACACCGTCGATAGTGCCGACACGAACTGCAAAAGTACCCCCGTGCTGTGTTGTGGCACTACTACTCGAGCTGCTACTTGCTACTGCTTGATCCCCTTGCCGAGGGGTTGACGAAGATACGAGCCTTAAATAATTGAGGAAATGCGGAGGCGTTAGCTTATCGGGTTAGCAGAAAGAGATGAGGGTTAATCCTCCTTGAATTGACACTGAATAAACCTTATTAGGTTTTAAATTTTACTTTTAATTTATCGGGTTTTCATTCCGCGACAATTTTAAAGAATTATAGGTTCGAACCTAATCGAATTGGCAAGAAATGCCCTGTACAACCTTTTCGAAAACCTACAATTTGTATAAGGCATTCCGCGCCAAGTCGAGGGAATTAATACTCAACCATGTTAGAATTTGTATCGAATGCAGTGGATAAACTTTTCTCACATATA
Source organism: Tenthredo notha (assembly GCA_914767705.2). Taxonomy (NCBI): domain Eukaryota; kingdom Metazoa; phylum Arthropoda; class Insecta; order Hymenoptera; family Tenthredinidae; genus Tenthredo; species Tenthredo notha. The sequence continues at coordinate 6,251,622 of OU611916.1, forward strand.
TATGGTGCATTTCATGTCAATTCTAAAGAGATAGTTTATACCGAGATGAAACTCTCCGCGAGTTTCAGACACAAAAAGGATTGACTAAGAATATTTTACGAAAACTTTACATTTGTATAGGGCATTCCATGCCAATTCTATAAAGAATTGAACTCAGACCTTGCAGCTGTAATTCTTGATAAAGAACCTTTTAATTTGAATGAGAGTAGATATAAAATGAGAGACGAATGAAAGAGAGACTCTTCTTATTCGTAATGAGTGTATATTCAAAGAGGGTTGAAAATTTTCAGTATATATATATATATATATATATATATATATATATATATATATATATATATATCCATTGTCAAGACTTTGAACTTTCGCTTTAAAGTAGGTGCCTATACATCTATACCCTTAAACTCCGAAGCTTCAAAGGATTTCGTATATAATCCTCAACTCGAAATATATTCTTTGACAAAAGCTATATAGCCTCAAGGACCAAAATCGCGACCACCTTCAATGAGACTATCTGTCAAAAGGGCATCAATCACTATTTCATCCCCCAAAGTCGCCAATTTTTTTTTTTTCTTCAAAAGGACCTTTCAGTAATTTTTCGACCGCGGTATTTTCCTTTCAGATATTTTCTTTTTTTTCTTTTCCCCGGCCTACGAAAATCGTTTTCTTATTTATTTATTTATTTATTTATTTTCCCTCATTTTATTTATTACTCCTTTCTCGTTTTTGCTATACGAATCCACTTTCTTTGACTGATCCCCTTTTAACATAGAGTTGCGATTCATTTATAAGCGCCAGGCCCACATATCGACTCGATTCTAACCGGCCATTAATCTGAATCACTGGTCAGTGCAGACCTGCCTTCGGACTAAGGGGTGATAAATAAATAAACTAGTAAAAAGCGACGAAAAAACGTAAAGAAGAAAAAAAAAAAAAAAAACACACAAAAAGAGAAAAATATACTAACGTATAATTTATCGATCGATTAAATTGCTGGCCAATTTTATATCCCAGGTTTATTCCATCCCCTGATATCGTAGAACAGTTCTAATTATACAACTCTTCCCCATTCTACTGGGTGGGTAGAGAAAATTTTTTCTTATTTATAAAAATCGTAAGATCAAAAATTTTGTCTAAAATAATGCTTGGGTAAAAAATTCAGCAGGTCATCTCAAAGCCCCTCTTTAGTATCCGTCTATCCGTTAGGAGGCGACCAGGGCGAAAAAGTTTTATCTCCTACGTCAAAGATGACATAGACGAATGGGGATCTCTGACCCGGTATCTTAGGACCTCCTTTGTTATCACGTTCCCATTAAACTAGGGTGATTCTGGCTTAAGGGTGCGAGTCCGCCCCCTGTTTACCTTTACTGTTTACACCACGTGCCGTTAAATTACAACCGGCTTACTAATTAACGAGATATATATAGTATAATAAACGAACGAAAGAGCCCTTAGTTAACTAAATGTTTAGTTTTAAGCTTGGGAAATTTTTTTTCTTCTTCTTCTTCTTCTTTTATAGGAAGAAATATTTTCAAAATTCATTTTCTTTTACCTTGTAGCGATAAGAGGACATGTGATACTAGGGGATGCCCAGGCTTCTGGACTCCAGGGTGCGCATTCATATAGCCTTAATTCACGGCCAGAAACAGCACCGAAAACGCTACGCCATCCCCCGCTACATCCGCCTCCAATACCAAGGCCAAAGCCACTTCCGGCGCCACGGGACGTGCTGGCGCTACTTCCGGCTCCGTCTTCGCTGCTCTCACTGCTACCACCACCACCACGACCATTCTGTAACTTAAATTATGTCGTTGACGATTAAACGAGAGATATAAAATCGAGAGATTTGATCAAAGGGTCAGTTGATTAAGGGATGATTCGTCTTTCATAGATTTTTATCTAAATAAAAAAGGACCAGGTCGAAATTCAGACGATGGTGACAATTTTTGGATATTTTCATGTTTAGAACATCAAAAATTCTGAAAGATCGGACGAGAAAAACCCCTAAGCATCAAATTTTCTTCATTTCTTCATAAAGAAATAGAAAATAAAATAAAATTCAAATCTATTTTGAAAACGAATCGAAATCAGGCTCAAAAAAAAAGAAAGCAAGGGCTGAATCCTTGCCCTGAAAATAAATGTTGAAAATATTTTAAAAAATGGCTATTTTTCACTACCCCCAAAAACAATCCTGTTATTTTTTTTCTTGTTTTTGTTGTTTTCCTTTTATTATCATCAATTTTTGTAACTCACAAAACAATTTCCAAAGCCCTGCGTATTAACAAAAATATATCGCTACATCGTGGCCAGATACAGTTCTCTATACGCGATTCGGTAAATGTTCCATTAACAAACAACAACAAAAAAAATAAAAAAAAAAAATAAAAAAACGAACAAACGAGTAGGGTACCCATAGTTATCAGGGTGCAAGCTTGTGTGATGGTCATGGATTGAGCTTGCGTCGAAATAATACACTTTACGATCGATTAAACCTTTGTCATACTTTTTTCCTCCAACGGTATATTTTTTTTTTTTTTTTTCTGATTTTTCTATCTTTTCTAGTAAATGTATACAGATATACATATTCGTTTTTTTTTTTTTTATTTTCGTTTTTTGTTTCACGTTTCTTTTTGTATCCCTCCGCAGCTGCAACACGACCAGATTAAATGAACGACCGACGCTTTAATTATGTTCACTTTCGAACGACACAACGCAATGTTGCAGAGATTGCAATGGACTATGCATATATTTTTTTCCCTTCTCTCTCTCTTTCTCTCTCTCTTTTTTTTTTTGTGTTCTTCCTTTTTATTCATGTTTTTTCTTTTTTTTACTTTGTTTGAATTCATTTCGTCGATATATCGTATACAGCCCCGTACTAACGAGCAGATCAATCGCGCTTTTGAAATATACAGTTTATTATTTCAAATTCTGTGAAATTCATAACGAGAATCAATTGAATTTTCGAAAATTTACCGAAAAATATTTTGAAAAAAAATTTCTGTGAAATTCGTCGAGTTTTTAGAAAAGAACGAATAAAACAAAACAAAAGAAAAAACAAAAATCGTGGAATCGTATAGAGAGAATTTATTAAAAAATGATAAAAATCTGAAAAAATTGCAAAGAAATTAATCAAACATGAAGAAAACAAAAAAACAAAAAAATTTAATTCATCCGCGGATTTTGATGTCGAGAAATATTTGAAATTTTTGATGAAATGCCTGGCTCAACAAAAACGAGAGAAAAATAAAAAAAAAATAAAAAAAATAAATAAATGAATAAATAAATTGTACGAAATTCTAAGTGATTACGTGTGGCAGGTGCGAGTCATAGTTTAGAATTATCATACAGATGCGAATATAGTATGAGCGTCGGCGTTCCTCGACAGGAAAATTTCGTAATTGCAATTTGTCATGGATGCGGGGTTAGGCATGGTGTGGCACGATGCCGTTGGAATCTCGAAATGCTTCATTTTTCTAATAAACGAGGGAGTTGAGATTTATACAGTCGACACACGGCCGTACGTCCGTCCGTCCAGCCCTACATCACGCTGTTTAATACCCGCCTCATGAAGCCCCAACGTGGGTTTTGTGTTTTTGAAATTCGTGATTTTCCACCATCACTACGTGCCGAGGTCCTGTGCTTGACTAGCCAGCCACTCGCCCAAAATAATTTCGACCAAAAAATTTTGTGGTCAATCCCTTCAACACCAAACATCCGCAAAACGTTAGCCGCGTTACTGTTTTCGGATTAATTAAACAATCGGAAAATCGTCGGTTGTAAAATAGAAATAAAAAGAAAAACAAAAAAAAAAGGGTAACGGCTGGGGGCGTTTAAAAAATGCACAAGTCACTTCCTCTCGGGATTTACCATCCTTTTTTTTTTTTTTTTTCTTTTTCTTCTCTCTTTCTCTCCCCAACTCCTTCGGCATGATTTCCGGCCGGAGGATTTCTTCCGGCAACATAAGGCAAAGGACTTGAAACGGTGTTTTTTCAGCACCCTAAAGCCAAGGGAAGCAGGGAATGTATTCAACTTCAATTCATAGTCAAACAAGACCCTGCCTTCTTGAGGGAGTCTCGATTGTTGGAAAAAATCTGCACTGCAGTGTGGCCAGGACTTTGCCTCTTACCAGTTTGGCAATCGTCTGGTGTATTTATTCAACGTTGAAATGCACATACTCTAAGATATCCGGCTCTGCGCGACGAATTCCCTAAAGGAAATAGGAAGAGACGAATCCCTACAGAGTTTGTTTCGTACGATCTTCTTTATTTTATTTCAATTTTTTTTTTCTTTCTTTTTCTTCAGAAGTATAGAAGCGATTTGAAAAGAAAGTGAAACAAAAAAGGACAAAAAAAAAAAAAAGAAGGAAAAATTATGTTGTGCTCGATGAAAAGCGACCTGTATCGAGTGAGTGGGTACACGCTGATATAACATCAAAGAAGCCTTCGATCGATATAAAACCTGGCTGCTGTTCAGAGCAACACATATCTTGGTATATATATATAGTCGAGAGGTAATATTGAAGAGAAAAACACTCGATTATATCATTTACCGATAATAAACGATGGGAGAGAAACATTTGTAGGAGAAAAAGTTTAGACAGTTTGCGAAATGGTGGAGAGAGAGAGAGAAGGGATGATAAGGTGTAGGTATGGGGTATATATATATCTGAGAATTGTAATGTGGTACGGTATCGCCTATCGCGAACTTTCGATCCCGTGAGAATATTAGATCGAAAAGTGAACTTTTGCGGTTGTTTTATACCGCAAAGAACGAATGTCTTTTCCTTGTATTTACAGTTAGGAGAATTTTTCCAATAGCTGGTGAAAGTATTCGGGTAAAACGCGGGTCCCCCTTGTTCAGACGTTGTTCTAAACTCGAGTGAATTCTTTAGGGTGAAATTGACTAAATTGTTGTTTTCACATAATCCAGGGAGGATATATGACAGGGGCTTATTATATACAGAGAAGTAGGCATGATATTTTAGGAGTTGGCAAAGGGTTCGCACATGTGTAGATATGTAGGTATAGCGAAGATTTAATATTTCGTAAGCAAGCTGTGGGCCCGTGTATGGTACGGGCAACAGCAGCAGCAGTGGTAGCGGCAGCAACAGGAACGGCAACGGTCGTCTGAATGTACGTGGGCTAAAAGGGCTTTCTACTCGTTATTAATTCTCGGAATAACCGACCTTATATTTACGCGAAGGTGAAATTATAATTTTACTACAGCCATAAAGATTACGAGAAATTAGCCGAGTGATTTAGCACAGAACCAGCAAAACTCCCCCACCTCATACCACCATTTTCCTACCCACTCGACCGACCCAACATTGTAAAATCGATTTCTTCTTCAGCACTTTACGCTCTTGAAACATGGTGCATGCATCTATGGATAATAACAATATTACCCATTCACCCATATATTAGGTAAAGGATAAAGTGCTGTATCTCGTAGCTCATGGTTCACGGACACTATCGTTAGACAGTTTTATTTCATTCTGACTAATAGCGGCTCAAGTTTGCCATTAGATATTGATAAATTGTTAAGAATCTCGTTTAGTAACACTGCGTTTGGGGTACCTGGGGTAGAAAAACTGTTTTCAAAGGTACGAAAGGGACTCTTTATCATCCAGCTTCGAACGTCTCGAATCCAAGATGCGATGAATTTATAAAACGCACTGTACGCACGTTTTGATGCTCTTCGAATGGCGATTTTTTTAGACAAGTTAAATTCGTCCGGACGTTAACATAATCTAGAAAAAAATAAATAAATAAATAATCGTCACCCTATATTTTCCGTACAACTGTTCGTTGCACATTGAATCACTGCAGCACGTTGTGCCATGGAATGGTTTGACACACGCGAAAGAGAGTGTCTCTTCTTCTTCATAGATCGGAGTATCCGAAAATCCGTTTTTTTTCGTATCTAGAAGTTTTCGATCAGTTTTTTAGCGACCGTTTATTTCGTTTCTGATATAATCGAAAAAAAGAAACTGTAACGAATAAATTGTTTCACAGTTTTGAAGCCCAATATGAAAATGATTCTGAAATATTAATGTACCAGGACCTGGATGCTAAAACCGAGAATATTGCAGGTGAAAACGACCTGGTCTGAGGCACGATACCGTGTTGCACCCCTACTATGGTAGTAAATTGAATCAGAGTAGAGAATTAATGTGACCCTATGACTTAGAACGCGTACAGGCTTGACATTCTGTACCATATATAGTCTATAATAAACAGAATTTAGTGTTGAATTTTGTTTTATGTAAAAAATGGTAAGCAAAATTCTAACTAAATCTGTAAAAAAAAAAAAGAAAAAAAAACTGTGGGCTGTTTTTATTCCCTAGTTTAGTCGTTTGTTTATTCTTTCTCCTCGGTGGAGTGAGTGAGGCGTTGAAACGTGCATACTGTGAAAAATTTTTCATCCTTCCTTTACACTAGCAAAAGTCCTGGCGTCAGGATTTCTTAGTCAAATACAAGAGTAGCCAGCTAATTTCGAGTCGCTCTTCAAAATGAACCCAACCGGATCTAATCCAACCCAAACCACACGGGATTTAACCGTCTCTTTACCGAAGGATCGACGTATAGTATAGGCAGGCATCAGCCGACTCTTCCGCTTCTGTAGGGATGATAGTTTGCAGAGCTTGTAATTTTCCCCCCTTGTACCAAACGAGCTCGAATTCAATACGCAAAGTTAGCTCAATTTATCGGTGAATGCACTTGGAATCGGCTGTGGGCTTATGCCATTTCCCCATGAAACCAAGTGATGGTATGTAGACCTACCCGGTAGACGCCAGCATACATATACATATATATATATATATATGGATTAGGAGCTGACAGCGGTGTAAACAGTCCTTCGCCCACTCCGCTAAGCACACCGTTTCGACGACGACGAAAACCGCCGTAGTTAAGTGTAAGTATACATACTTTAAAGCACTAAAATGATTTTAAATATTCGCATTTGAAAAATAAGAGAAAAAAAGAAAACAAGTTTCAAAGCTACGGGAAATCAGGATGAAGATGTTAATACGATATTACGTAAGGCATTACAGGCATTGCAGTAAAATAAGTCTCTCAGTTATTAAAGCCTGCGTTAATCGTTCGAGTCATTAACGTGGCTCGGTAGATCAATTCAAATTTTCAGCTCAGCTAAACCGTCCCTTAAATGGAGCAGCGAGTTACTCGATAAATAAGGAGGATCTTCATCCCCAAGTAACGACTACGCTTATAAATAATAGCCGGGAAAAGCTTAGCCCGCATATATCCCCCGCACAAAACTTGATAATTAAAACCTTAGCTTAAACGGTTTTGTAGAAATTTAGAAAAACGCTGTTGTGTAACGCGTGTCTTCCACAGTCACGAAATGATCCTGTTCTTCTATCCCACTTTCGGCACGGTTACATGAAAACTAATGCATTCTCAGAGACTTCAACAACGGACATTAAAATTACTCTTAACTTGATACCGAAATAACGAATAGAAAATCTAATTCAAGGGCAACTTGATCCCAGTCGAGAATAATCGGTGTTAGATAAGGGATGAAGTTTGAGCAGTCTTGAGTGGAGTGGAATCTCTAAATCCCATCTGAAAGACGATATCTCGATCGAATGATCATCAGCGATTTAAATTCACCGTTAACATGTGAGTGTGTGAGGTGCAGCAACGATGAGCGAGGTTGAAACGGTTCTAACGTTCGATTTGCCGTTCAGTTTTGCCCGTGCAGCATCTTTCGGTGATTTTCTCTCAGCTCACGACGTCATTCTAACACCCAGTGGGAAATACTTTGGCCAGTTTTCTGCAGCATTTGCGGTTTATAAGAGCGGTTACATGCCCCTACTCCACCATCCACATCTTTCAGGACTACAAAAAGCTTCGTTCCAGGATCCATGCAGGACTAAAAACACTGGTAATGTTTACGAGTTAAAGGTTCTTCCCAGAACTTCAGATGGTATAAGAATTTATCGAATTGATATCCACTCGACGGGGTACTGGAAAGAGATGAAACACTCCCTAAGGAGCATTAAGTTTTTCCCCTTTCTATCTCTCACTGCATCACCACTCCCTCATCGATCTTTAGCCATGAAATTTTCTTCGAAAGTGCTAATAGTCTCAGAAAAGCAGACGTAGCTTTGATGTAGAGAAATTGTCGAATGTCAACGAAACGGTACCACATTCAGGGTAAATCGTAGCTTGAAATTGGCACAAATTGATCCAACCATGTATCTTGATTCCGATTTCATCGTCAGGAATGATTGGCAATGTTCACGAGATGAATAATGGGCCATACGAGGACATACAGAGTGTTTTAGCAGGCAGGTGTGCTCAGGGTGCTAATTCCAATCAATTATGTGTCGCCCTAGCACGCCCTCGAACCCGTAACCGTCCTCTTGGCCCCTTTATCAATACACCTACACCACGTCCGATATATTAGTTATCGATTTCAGGCCTCGTTCCATCCCTAGCCAACGTTCTCGACCTCCATCTCATTCCCTTCGTAACGTTACCTTTACTCTGCTTCTGCTACTACCTCAGCTAAAGCTTCTGTGCTTGACAGCTCCAAACTATTTCACCTTGAATCTCTGCGTACGTATATTTATAATTCGTAGTTTTTGGTAAAGTTTCTTAAATCCTTAACAAATGACTGAAATTTTTCAGCAGGAAAATTTCTTAAGCTTATAATTTACTCACTGAATCATATCGCTTTTCCCCACAATTTGGGTAATGCTTTAAGATCAGAGATTGTTGCGAATGTAGAGTCTTTGTTCATTATATAATAAAAGCTCTTTGAAACAGACGTAAAGTTTTCACCGACGAATACCTTAGAATTTCAGAATCTGATACTAAGAATTGAGACGGGTTCATTCATTTAAGAATTCATGATTGAAAATGAAACCCCAAAGCTCAAAATCGTGGATTCTTGTTGATCAAGTTTTCATTGGATTCCTGAAACCGTTGGGTATGCTCAATATTTGTCAGATCAACAGGTAGCACGAGTTTTGAAGGATATTAAAGAACTCGAAGAACAGACGGATACTAGTCCTTATGCTTGAATAGACCGTCTTGGGAAAAGTGAAGCTGCTTATTGAGCTTTACAAAGCTCAACCTATACCTACTTCGAGTTTCCACTGGGACATCGGGTGGAGAAAAATGCGCAATAAAAATTGCATAGAAGTTGAAACAGAGGAATGAAATCTCATCATCACGATTTCCATTCAAGAGCTTGAAAAGCTCCGGATAGTTGAAAAGAATTTCGTACAACGATTGGCATGTTTACTTTAGCTGGATTTCTGCGAGCATCGATATTTCACGGCACGACCCTTGTCGATAGGAAATGTCCTAGGATAATGACAGATGACCTAATCGTTTCTAAATAGAGGTAGCTAAACCCAGCCTCATCGTAGTTCGACTATCTATCTGCAAAGGACATTATAGGATATAGCGGACAAATTGGTATATATGCAGCACCGCCGTCATCTACAGGTTGTAGGTGAGCACGTATCCAACGGATGTCGTTAGCGGTTTCCTGGTGGTGCGAAATTCAATCCGCAAGTAGACTTGGCGAGGGGGCTGCCTCCACTCGTGGCGGCAGTGGCAGTGTTGTGGAGAAATCCTTGCCTCCACCTCTATGCCCTAGCCACGTTCCAACGGATCACTGGCTCTAGCTCGCCTAATCGTTCCAGCCCATTAAGGCTCAATTAAGCAGCCCATGGGCTGGTGGGTTTAAAGCTGTTGCTAATGTTACAAATGTTGTTTGTGACGCCGATCCAACACGATACTTACCAAGAACCACGAAACCCCTTTCCTCCCTTCCTTCCTTCCTTCCTTCCTTGTTTCCTTCCTTCAACCCTTAAACTTCATTCCTGGGGTTAATGGTGCGCGATGTTTTAACGCCATGTGATTCACAGCGCATGAAAATGATCAACATCGAATTATCAACCCCCGTGTCATCGTCAAGATATAGAAAAAATCTTTTCTCATTCACGGTTCTTGATATTTGACTGCACGAAACAACTACGTGGTGGAAATAACGCGGCGTTTAGGGTGAGAAATTAACAATTAACGTAGCGCCTCGCCTCGCCTCGCCTCCCCTCGCCTCGCCTAGTTGCCTACAGATTCCGGTGCGGTAATTTTAGGCACTAATTGATTCGCTCACTCGTACGTGTCGCGCACCTCCTCTTACACAACCTGCTCTATATATGAAATGAGTTAATCGAAGTGTGAAACGGTTTCTGGAAAGGGTTAGCTGGTTGGTTGGTTGGTTGGTACCTACCGAGGGGTTGGTGTTCTCTGTGAGAGGTCACGATTCTCTGACAGACGCCGATCCCGGGGGCAAAGTACTCGAAACAATTTGATAAGCCGACAGCGGTTGCTACGCAACAGTATCCTTCTCCTATTCAAACCATGAGCCAAGGATATTTGAAGAGAATCCTTAAAGCCGAGATCAGAAAGGCACTTTGAAACGTCAGTTGCACTTCCGTCTCGACATAGTAAAATAGATTTCGAATATTCAACAAAATCCAACAACACGAGGGGGTCTATGACAAAATTTTCTTCAACATTAAATTATTTCTCACCTGCAGACAATGTCTTCGGGCAAGCCATCCGATATGTTGCAACTGGGGTGGATCTGGCAATGCTGAAGCAAGCCTTAAGGCTTTTTGAGTTAGTGCTGCCAGGGCAGAATGAAGCGCGTTGAACCATGCGTTAGCTTCCGTGTTGTCCAACGCTCTCAACCAACACTCGTGAACACCATCGGGTGAATGTAGTTCCAAAGTACGTCCTTCTGAAAATAGAAGAACAAAAAAGACAAGAAAATTTAAATTGGTTGTAAAATACCGGAACTAACAGCTGGGTAGTTACTCAAAAGTTAGTCACAACAGAGTAGCACGCTAAAACGGCGCTAATCCAACAAGACCAAAGTTAAACGGACACTGACTGATGGCCATGTAATGGTTCGAAAGTAAACCAGTGTGGCTTGCTTTCAGCTTTACCATAGTTGTGGAAAATTCATTTTACGCGAGGAAGAGGAAGAGGAAGGAAAAGGATGGGAGGGGGAAACTGTAGTCAGAAATCGTCGATATCCCAGTTCCTTCGAAGAAGAAGAAGAAGAAGAAGAAGAAGAAGCCGGCCTGGTTTAAGCTCGTATATTATCGTAACGGAAAGTGTGTAAAGGTCGTGACTAGGAGTTGGGGCCGAAGTCCTTCCTGCTTTTTCCCTACCACCAGAGTTATTTTAGCCCTCAATTTTGACGTCATACAGACGTTTCTCTCCTTTAAGTCTTTCCGATGAAATGTCTTCTTCAACACTAGAATCGGATCGGTGTGTGCCTCTCTTTCACCGATTTCTTTTTTTCTCTCTCTCCTCCTCGTTCTTGTTTGATCGGTGATGAAGAACGTAGAAAAGTTTCAGGGATGAATAGGGCAAAGATCCTGGCAGAGAATCTCACTGTACGCTATCTACAGTCCTCGATCAAAAGCAAATTACATTTAAGCCAAAAGCTTGCAGAGCTGGCGGATTTTCCAGCTGGAAAACCGTGTTTTTCCGTCTTCTATTCCTGCGGTTTCTATACCCTTCTCTTATTCCCTATCTCTGCGAAGGGATATAATAGAAATCCTGCATCATAAAGAGCCGCTGTGTGTAACCCCAATATATACCGAATGACAATTTCTCGATTTGAAATTCGCTTTTCTATACCGACTTAATGTTCATAGAGTTAATTCCCGAACCCCCTTTTTTACCATAGATTTCATTCGAAATTCCTACCCCCTACGATACGGAGAAATTAAATAGCGAGGTATAAGGATGTGGGTAAGAAACGACTGCTAAGAAATTGGTAATTATTTCGTTAATTAAACAAACTTTTAGCCATATATTTTCGTAAACGCAATTAAACAAGCATCACCGTTGAAGTTAAGTTCGGCTAACGGTCTTCTTCAACGGTTGTACTTACCGGGACCGGCAGTAAGGATTATCCTCCCCGTGTGTCCAAGACGAAATAATTAAATTCAGAAGCCTCTTAAAGAGGTAATCCTCAAAAGCGAACCATTCTCTTCTTCTCTCTCTCTCTCTGTCTCCGAACGTTCGTATGATAAAATGACTTTTCATCGTATTTTTCCATCTGACAAAAGCGGGATTTCTGAATTCGTCACGATTCCTATGAAATGACGTGATGAATTTTTCTCTAAATTCAACAGCCAAGCGTTTCGTTCGGCGACTCATTTTTACTCCCTGTCATAATGAGTTCTTTTCTCCTCTTTCCTTACTTCACCCCCCCCGTCATAGTATTTGCAGAAATTCTTTACCACCGAGGAGTCTCGTCGTACTTGAGTATGGATTCTGTTCATGAATTTAAAAGCAATCGGAGAGCGAACGGCTTCAATTGTTCTCGAAAGTAATCAAATAACGAATCACTTCCCTTAAAGTGATATTTTAGTTACACCAGGTTTTAAGGAATACGAAAAAAGGACTTAACAAACCATAACAATGAATTCTATTTCTGTTATACTCGTCGCGACGACGTGAAGCTACGTGACGTGACGCGACGCCCCACGACAACAAAATGATTGTTACTCACTTCTTCCCCATTTATAAAAGACGTTTTTGATGCCTGCCTCTTACACTGGGCTTAAGAAATATAATAATTGAATTTTTTTCTAAAGAGGTTAAACCTCGAAGGTAAAGAAAAACACCTTTTCATACAGGTATATATTCCCTTGAACCCTGAAGAGCCTGAAGAAGGATGAGACGATAGGTCAGCAGATGGAGAATATGGGAGGAATAATTTTGTGCCAAATTTTAGAATACGGATCAGGGTGAATCTCTTCAGGTTTTTAAATGAGAATCACTGCAGTCACCGAGGCAGAGGGGCTGCTGCTCCACCCTGACGACGACAATGCTGTCTGGCTGTTAACATCTCGCTCGCCCTCGAGAAATTTCCCCTTTCTTCAACTAGGTACTTTCCTTTATAACGTAACCCTCCTCCATGGCATGCTATCCTTTGCTCTGCTCTGCTCTGCTCTGCTCTGCTCTGCCCTGTATCGTCATCTCTTTTGCTTGGTCCCCCTTCGAACGGAGGGTGGTTTGGACTTTCTGTGCTTCACGCAAAAGCGAGGGTCTACATGGTCGAAAAATCCACTAGCAATCAAGTCATCCCGTAGGGTTGTTATGTATGAAGAGCCTTGTGCCAGCAATGCACTAACTCCCCCCACCTCAACTTCCTCTTCCTCTTTTCCTCGTTCTTTTTCTTCTTCTTCTTCTACTTCTTCAGACATGATTGGTTTCTTTACCTTTACGAATTGAAACCAGCATCAAGCAATTCAGAAAGTGCATATGCACGCAGCAGTATATACATTGTCTACCATTTTAAGGGGGATGAATAGATTTCACCAGAATTTCAGGTGCATAGGAAAAAAAGAATTATTAAACGATTCTGCTGCTACTGCTGTAGTATTATATTATCCAAACATTTGAATAGTCTTATAATAAAGCATAATCAGGTTAAATTCAGGATTAATATCCCATCGCAAGATGCAGTAAAAAAAAAATTAAAGCATGTCTTTCGCATCATTTTTTTTTTTTTCTCTTTAATTGGTAAGAAAAGCGAAAGCCGGTCTGTAATCTGGTATAAAGACGTAAAACTTTTTGCTTAAGTGGAAAAAGAATTTTTTTTCTTTTTTTTTCTTTTCCCTTTTCCCTTTTCAATTATATTACATCATGAATGGGACGATGAATTAAGTGACGATGTAGGTACGTAGAATTTTATAAAAATTCATCCCCTAAATTTGATTCGTTGTTTTTTTTTTTTTTTCTATTTTTTTTTTTTTTTTCCATTCTCTTTTATTTTTTATTTATTTTTTTTGATCGACGTAATTAATGTTCAAATATTTTGTCGGTATATTTAAGTTAGATGGATAAAACTGCGTGAGAAGCGCATTGGCAGAATTTTAATCAGAAATAAAAAGCAAGCAGCTGCTTTGTTCTTGGGGAATAATGCGAAACTCGCGTAATAAACAGCGGAGTGGGCGATAAGGGAAGGATGGTGAAAAGAGAAAAGAGAAAAGTAGCAGCCGGGATCGCGGAGGTATGGCAGGCTAAAGCATACGCTGAAATTAGAAAAAGAAAACAACAAAAAAAAAATATGACAAAGAAAAATACAGGTAAAAAAGAAGAAACTAAAGAAACGTATAACGTAATACGTAGATACGTAAACCCATACATCTGCATACGTAGGACAATAAACGTCAGTTTTGAGAGGAAAGGAATTGCCTTACCTTTAGACAAGACAAGCGGTCTCGGTATATTATTTTCTAAGGGGTGAAAACGGGGGCTGCTACATGCGGTGAAATGATAAAAATAATGATGAATAAAAAAAAAAAAAAACAAACAAGGTTGGACTCAGGCTCACGTCCTAGCAAGCAAGTAATTAAGGGGGGGGGGGGGGGGAAACGATTTGCTTTACCTACCCGATAGGCACACTCTCACTTTGCATTAGAGCGAAATGTAAAGCGCGAAGGACTCGGCTTGGATCGTTGGGGAACACAGTGTACACACACACACACACACACACATCTACACATTTACTTTGACCTATATCCAGGAGGAATGAACAGACTCCCTGTTGTAGGCACTCAAACTTCTAATCTACAGAGTACAATATAATTGTGAACTCACGATATTGTTTTTCACTCTCTCTCTCTCTCTCTCTCTCTCTCTCTGTCTCTCTTTGTTCTTTTCAATATAAGGGGGTTTCTTCCATTCGTTTTCATACCTCCATCAATTCACTCATTTTTTTTTTCTCACAAGGATTTACCCTTTTTAAGACAATAAATTGATCCTGAAATTTATTCGTATTAATATTTATAAAAATAGTAAATAATGGGCATATAAGATAATGATAACAACTCGTCGTTTTACGATCGTTTGCGAAAATGATTTTGGCATCAAATTGATCAAACAGAGTTTTGTTATCCGATGAAACGGTGTATAGTTTCACCATTTGAAAGCTGTCTTTTTTTCTTGACTGTCTGAATTCCGTTTGAGTGATAGAGACCGGAATAAAACTGAAGGATCACGACTAACATACGGCGTATAAAAGTTACCCCCCCCCCCCCCGAAAAAAGATAAGAGAAAAGAGAAGAAGAGAAAAGAAAAAGAAATCGTGTGGTACACAAGGCTATCAAGTTTTCATGAAAATCACGTTTCCTGGTGTCGCACAGTTTCGCTTACCATCCCTAAAATCACCTAGGATGATGGAAAAAGCTGAAAATAAAACACCATAGGGTGTGATTTATTTTCTATGAAATGGTCGACTATCCTGCACCTTCTCGTACCTTACTACTTCTCTTTTATGTACACAGGACCTTCATCCTGACATTACTCTACTTCACATGGTGCAGAACCTTCGGGTTACCGCCCTGTGTAATGGAATCGTTGTTGGCACAGTTGCCGTGTCATTATACCGAATAAATATGCTCTTGTCAAGAAGGTAAGTGGTGGCAGGAAATCGAAAGCATGAGGGAATAAGACACACTGTGATACCCAGTGCAGCAAGCGGACATAAAACGGGTTCAAAAACTGTATGAAAAAGTAAAAAAAAGTCCGATTTTTCATTCGCACATTTTTCGCGTTCAGATATACTAAAGGAATTACAGAGTTTGGATGGCCCCATGAGAGTTAGAATAAACGTAGTGTATGGACTTTAGAGTGACCTAGAGGTATTTACAAGAGGGGATCCTATTTGTTCACTCCCAGTACTGACTGGGCACCAGGACGAAGGGGGTAGAGGTTCCAACTACCCAACTCAACCCATCCACTTACACAACGGCAAGCTCGAGACTCAGGGTGAGTCATTGTGCCCCGAAAGTGGACAAACATTTACTCTATACGAAGAGGTGGAGTTGCCCATCGGCTGTGTCCGTATGGAACCTACCATCAGTATAGTAGTAAAGAAAATAGATGAAAAATTAACCGTTAGTGAACAAGAAAACATCTCGACGAAAGAAAAGGGTAGAAGAAAATGGGTTTGGATGATCTTCATCAGTGAATACAATTTCATTACATGTTATTGCAAAAAAAAAAAAATGAAGAAATACATTTTGCATGGTAAAGTTCACAGGAGAAAAGAATGTTGGCCAAGAAAAATGTATGCAAAAATGATGACCCAAAAGATATTTCTAGTCTAGGATTGTATTTCTTCACCACTTTCATCAGTGAATACTGCAAGTAGGTGATACACCTCATCGCATAAATGGAGCAAAGCATTCAAAGAAAATGAGTGCATAATAATACTTATTCGTCCTGCAGTGAAAGTATAGTAAAAAATTTAAATTCGAGTTGGGTCGTTTTTTTTTTTTATTTTTTTTTTATTTTTTTAAGAGTAATAAAATGGGGATGAGAATGATGATTAAATAGCGGTGAGAATGAAGGTTTGTTATGCATACTTGGTCACGGAGTTAAATACAGTTTCATAGAGAGTTTGAACATTTGAGAATGGGAAGTTTTCGAGGGTAACGTAAACCCACTCTAGGACTATGTGGTGGTGGTGGTAGTGGTGGTGGTTTTTGGAGTAGGTAGGTATAGAATCGGTGTGTTTGTTCAGCGTGCAGTAGGGGTCGGTATAAACAATCCTACTACCGTCGTGGCGCTTCAGCACAGGAAAGACCGATAGTTCCAACCCAACCAACGTCTGAAACAACGACAAATTCGTACCACAATTCTACAATTCTACAGCCCAACGGTCCGACGAGGAAAGTAGGTATAGGCGCCTCCTATGTAAATCCACACAATCAACCGCGTACCGCATTGTGTGTTCCCTACAGTTTCTCACCACTCAATGCCTTGTTTTGCCCTCCATGATTTTTTTTTTTTTGTTTTTTTTTTTTCTGCCCTTGCGATAAGCACAGCGATTTCATCATCATTATCATAATTCAACAATCTAGAAAACGTTTTCAAACGAGAAGAACAAAAAAAAAAAAAGAAAAAAAAATTAAACTAGGTAATTTGGAAAAAACAAAAAAAAAAAAAAAAACGAACGTGTCGAAATTATTGGAGCAAAAATTTTGAAAATTGTTTACCCACTGTATTAGCAGATTTATATTTGAACGAATGATATTTAGGTAATTGGAATTCCCCCCCTTCCCCCCCTGCCCCCCGGACTGTTTGATCGGTGATTAATAATCCGTTCAAGCGGTTGTGTATTTTTTTTTTCCTATTTGCACACCGGGGGGAGGGGGGTGAAATTTATCAGGGATACTAAAAATAATGTTTCTTTTTTTTTCGTTTTCTTATTTTTACTTTTCTTTATCTTCTACAAATCCTGGCCAATCTGGAATAAAACGCTAACAGTAAAAAAAATCGTTAACAAAAGGTATTATTACACATTAGTAACAACAACGGGAGAATAAAAATACTATAGATACCACCGGAAAAAAAAGTCCTTCCCTTGGAAGAAAAAAAAAAAAAAAAACCAAACAAATAACAAATATCCTCCGTTATAATAATAATAATTATATTATTTGTCGTATTAGCTGCGTATAAAACTTATACGTAATATGTATACATAGGCTTAGCTAACTTTATATTGTTTACGTAAAAAACAAACAAAAAAAAAAATCCTCAATGAGCTACGTTCTCAGGTTTGTAGGTACCGGTGTAGATACAGTATAATACTACTACTACTACTGTATTATACATTCTGTGAGCGCAGTTATCGGTATTTCCGCCGTCTGTGGGTATTAATCCGTTGTAATCTGGTATAATAGGGTAATGCGCCCGACCGTTTCCACCGCCCTTCTAATTTTTTTTTTTTCTTCTTTTTTTTCATTTTTTTTTTTTTCTCTGTTTAAGGGTTCTTTTTTAGGGGAGGTGGAGGAGGGAGGTTTTTTTTGTTTTTTTTTTCGTTTTATTATTATTATTATTATGACTTTTTTTTTTTTTTGGCACGGTGCGGTCGGTGGTGGCAGATTTTTATTCGCAGTGCGAACTTTAAATTGTACCCCGGAGGGTCCTCGCCCTTGTGTAGGTGTATATATATATATAGATATATGTAGGTATAGGTATAGGTACATATACATATGGAAACAGCCGTTACACGAGATATACAAAAGTAGCCGCAGGCACGGAATAACACCGTACTAGAAACGACCGCTAATGCATGAAAAGTAAAAACGTTGCAATATAACTTGTTGTCGTTCATTAATTGGCCGATTCATTATAGTATTATTTTTTCTAATTTTTCAATTTTTTTTCTTTTGTTTTCTATCTTCCTCTTTTCTTTTTGTTTTTTTACGACGTTGATAAGAGTCGCATTTCGATTGAGAAGAAGAATGAAAAAAGAGAATCTTTTTGCGAAACAATTAAAGGAAAAAGAAGAAAAACAAAAAAAAAAAATGGTAAAATTATAACCGTATGACAATATATATGTGTATTGTTCGTACGTTTATTCATAAAAATTATGCATTATATATTCTACCCTACGAAGTAGCCGGGTCTTTTGTTTTACTATTTCTTTAATTTCTCTATAAAACAGGGAAACGAGTATGAGGTATAATTACGACGTTTCGAGGAACACGGAGTAAAGCTTTTTTTTTTTTTCAGTCTACATCCTGAACACCGGATGCTGTTTCTGGAAACAAGATAGTCGGGGGTGTGTAGACGAGTGTGCACAAGCGAATGAGGAAAGAACGAATGAAAGAAAGAAAGAAAGAATGAAAGAATGAAAGAAAGGGACAAAAAGACAAACGAACAAACAGAAAAACAGAAAAAAAAAAATCTTAAAAAAATAAGAAAAAATAAAAATGGACACTTCTTCTCCAACCTGGAGGCAATATTATAGTCTCGCTCGCGCGCACGGTGTCGCTACAATAAAAACCCGGATGAATCAAGGCGAGCACCGAGAGAGAGAGAGAGAGAGAGTGAGAGTGAGAGAGATAGGGTTTGTTCCCGGACACGAAGAAATCCTAGGGGTTGTAGAAACGAGACGAAGCCAACGCCGACGCCGACGTCGACGGGATGAAAACAGGAAAAATTTGCATCACAATCGGGGAATGGAAATAATTACCCGAAAGCGCAAGGGCCAGGTTTCTACGTCCGTTTGCTACCGGGGACCAACGAACGGGAAACAATTCTACGTCTCTCCCTCTTTTCCTGTCCTCTTTTTTGCTTTTAGACAAAAAAAATAAAATAAAAACAGAAATGAATCTTTTCAGGTGAAATAAAATCCAAAATCTACGATGAAAAATGTTCAACCCCCTAGGATTTGTTCCTGTTTTTTTCATTTTTACAAATTCTACGCTTTGTTTTTAATTCTCATGTATACGAGAATAACATTTGTTCTTTTTTTTTTTACGACTAGATTTGTGTAAATTCACACCATCCGCATATCATCCCTCCGTCCAATGCACAGAGCATTAATAATATAATATAATACGTAACGAATTATCAACTAAACAGATGCGCGGTGCGTAGATCCGAAACAGACTAGTTACCATTAATGGGTAACTCTGTAGAGGATAAGGGAAGCATTCTGTTGTACAAGCTTTGCCCCGTGTCCGACCCACAGGGGTTGAAACAGGGCGTAAGCTGGCTCGAATGATGACGCCGCTATGCCGCCCGCAACCCGCACCGCACACGTCGAACATGTTCACCTCGATATGCATGCATTCGCTTGCGAACATTTCGGTGATACGACCGAGCTGACCGTTTGCGATTAATTTCACACTGGGAAGTAATAAATAGCACCAATCTGTCCAATCCCAAATTCACATGTATGTGTGTGGGGGTCTGTTTCGATTCGATTTAGGGGGTGTTGTGGTGGTCTTCAATTCGGTCATATTCGAATTTTGATGCTCTCATGGGCCAGAACGTTTCCAAATAAATTTAAAAAAAATATAGTCGAAACCCCAGGTTTCTATCTCAATTCTAAGTACTGCCTCAAAGCCTTTGAACTTTTTCGTTTAAATAACACCCGATTTTTAATACTTCGGTGTAATTTTTTACCTTCTATGGTATACATTGAATATCATCGTTTTTTTTTTTTTCTGGAAATTAAATCGTTGCAAAATATTACCTCGAAATTTGGCGAAATTTCGTGTGAAAAAACAAAAAAAAATATATATTTTTTAGTAGCTATCTGCAGGGGTGTGTAGAATTCGAGTGAATAAAAACAATTTCCCGAATGTAGGAATTAATCTAATCGAATATAAAAGAAATATAAGAAACGTAAAGAAATAAAAAAGAAGCGAATAAATTAAGAAGGAGCTTTTTTGTAAATCAGATTCTGAAGCTTGTCGATGAATTCTGCAGGGATGGTATGCGGATGGGACATAAATGAATAAGCATTAAATTGGCCGAAAGAAATTTAACGAAGAAAATACGAGAGAAAGAGAGAAAGAGAATAGGATAGAAAGAGGGTAGGTTTATACTCAGAGAAAGACGGAAACGTGATATAAATATCGTTAAGATTGGCCCGTGCTTTAGGGCGGGCGACCAGCCAGCCGACCGACCGACCGACCGTCCGACCGACGAACTCGATGAAAAAAGTTTCCAGTTTCGAAAGCTTGACAGGGGATTACATTGAATATTCATCCCGTAGAGTCGTTTTAAAGCAATTTCTTTGCTTTATTTTGCATCAGAAGTAGATCGTTCGAGCTTCTCCCCTACGCTCTTCAGTCAATATTTTATTAGGAACCTATCACCTGCTACAACTGATAAGAAAAGCACAAAAAGAAAATGAAAACCAATAAAAAAAAAAAAAAATTATAAAAGCTCTTTTCTGGGAAAATTTCTCATTGTCTTGTCTTGTCTCTCCCCATAAGGATTCACATACAAGATTCTAATTTCTGAAATTTCTTATACTCGCAAAGGAAAAAAAAAAAAAATAAGAAAGCTCAAATTTTGTCACGGTATGAAACCCGCTGCAGTATAAGGTATAACAAATCCTCGTGTGTATATCCGAAATATATTAGTATGCCTCGCATGATTCAGACGGATCACCACTGTTGAAATACGTATAAAGCACAAAAACAGTAACTTCTTTTACTTTACGAAGCTGCTGGGAGCTTTCTTCCTTACCTTTTTATCTCCACGGAATACCACGATAAACTCACCTGTTTCTCGACTGTTTCAAATATACGGACTAAGAAAAATATTTATTTCAACACCATATTATTCGCGTGAGATACGGTTTTTGTTTTTTTTTTTTTCTTAAATTCAAAAACTGAAAAAAAAAAAAAAAAAAATGAGCCAGATTCTTGATTTTAATTGCCCGTTTTGAAAGGATCTCTAAGAACGGCTTTGAAGATGATTTCTTTTTTTTTTTTTCTTTCTTTCTTTCTTTTTCTCTCTTCTTACTTAAAACAAGATTTTCTTACACTTCGCGGTTTTCTCAGCTAAGGGAATGGAATTGGTATTCAAAAGACGGTAAAGCTTGAATAGAATCTAGAGCTAAACATCGACGTCAACCCCACCGACCCAAGTAGTCATGTTTTCCGCTTGGCAACTACTTTGGTTTAGCTACTTACAGGTGCCTGGCGCCTTGGCACTCTGAATTTCGTAATTGCGATCGCACGCGTCAGCGTCAGAGCAAGAATCGTGCCTCGCGTACGCGTGACTTGAATCTAGAAACAGCAGGTCCTTCTCCACTTCGGGAAAGGGTGACGTGAATGTCTCAGAAATTCTCAGGACGGGTACAGACCTGGGCGACTGAATATCTATATATATATAGAGGATAAAGTGAAATCACGAAAGGGAGGAAGAAAGAAATGGATGAAGGGGATAACCAAATCGGTTAGAAACTACCTCCTATGAATTCCAGGACAAACTCACTACCGAAAGATTTTTTCAAAAACTCGTCAAATATCGCGTGTGAAATTTTATAAAATCGAAACCGGAAGAAATGAATATTCAAGGGATGATATTTTCCAATAATTAATTCAATCGGTTGTTTAAGAAATTCGGAAAATATTCTAAGGATTCTTCGAATTCTAACAAAAATTTCTACGCTTTGAAATGAGTCACATAAAGGCTATGTAAAATCCTGTAGAAATCCATGTAATTCGAAAAAAGTTGGTAAGATTTTTGGGAATACTTTAACGAAATTGTCAAAATCCTTGGGCTAATTTCGAATGAAGTTTGTAATAAATCTTCAAAAATCTAGCAACGTATGAAATGAAATCTACGAAATTTGATAAAGATTGATAAAAAAAAGAACGTTGGATGAAATTTCTATTTATATATAGTAAAAAAAAATCTGTGAAATTTGACGAAGAACGTAAAATCCCGAAGATATATCTGGAAGGAAGTAGGCATACTAAGGAATCTATAGAAAAGCCCTAGAGAAATATATATGAGATTTGTGAAATCCTGCAAAAAGATTTCAAACCATTCCGCTATATTCTAATAAAATTTCATATATAAATCGTAAAGAAATCGCTACGATGTTGATAAGAAAAATCCAAAATCCACAAGACTCGATAAAAACCCCTTATGAAATCCATGTGAAATCTTTATTAAGAAAAAAAAAAAAAAGAAAAAAAAATTATGAATGACTTGAATCGCAAATATTGTAATAGAATTTTAAAGATCGGTTAAATCATGCCTTGACCATCATGAGGATATCAATATATGATAATGTAGTATAGGTACCCATAAATAAAAGTAAATTTTTCTAACGGTTCAAAGGAATCTCGATAGCAATTTTCGATCTTGATGGTGATTCTACTCCCGTATAGCTGATGGAACGTGAGGGTTGAACACCTCTCTGAGGATCAAGCGTCAGCACCAAGTCCCTGTTCGTATGTATATGCGTATATACATGCATATAATTGTATATATGTATATAACAGTGTTGACGTTTGCTGTGTGATCCCTATCCCAGTGATGTATACCCCCTATACGGTGTGATCTTTGTCGGACGTTGGGCAACTAGACATGTGTGTGTGTGGTTGGATGTATACCTATATATAAGGGTAGGTAGGATACTATGGGCTAGTTCAGAATGGACCTTTACATATATAGCTCGTACTGTTAGGATGGCTGGAGACCTCCTGCAGACTAGAAACACATACGAGGAACTAGCTACCCCTGTTGTAATGCGATTTGCAAGTGTTATCGGCCCTCTGACCCACCTCGTGGTCTTCGCCCTTTGCCCTTCGACGTCCTGATACCGATTTACATATACATTGGACGAGGGGCAACATTGCGAAACGGCTAGAAACCGCGGTATAACTATACAGGGTGTCCTAATTGTCGGTTTGATATCTGCTAAGCGTATCGATCCGGTAATAATAAATCGTCTCGACGTTTCATGACTTTTGGAATGAACGTGACGAAGGGATGAATTTGTGAGGTGGAAAAACTGAGTCTAAAAAGCTCGTGTGCGATTGATCATAAGTCCTCGTTTTATTCTATACCGAAATTAACCTTCTGAGTCACCCTGTATTCTACAGGATGAAATCACCGTCACGTCGACCGTTAACAAATCCGTCGAGCCTTAACCTCCGGTATAGAGACGCCGGAAGCTGCGAACCGCTTCCACAGGATCGTAGAAACAGGGGATTTCATTATGCTCTGTTAAATCTTAACGATATAAAAGTACGCATTTTTCATGATCGATTCTAATCGGTGAAATTTAAAACTCAAGATCCGTTATTAAGAGTTTGAAATCTCGTGTCATCGGTCAGGAAAATCCTGCCTAATTACTTCCATGCGTTATCAAACCTCGTTGTCATTATTGTTTTCGTGAATATCCTGCAAGTTGAATGTTTCACCGCATATTACAGTAACAAAAATTTGTTAAGGTGAGCGGAAAAACCTCATTTCTGCTTCATTCTGAAATGGCTAAGCTCTTGCTGTTCTGCAGTGGTGGAAAACCTTACCAAGGGATAACGAGCGCACAGAGAGAGAAGGAAGAAAGGATAAGGGATAAGGTCGGGTAGGTATCTCACGTCTGGGTGATCATTGGGCATCACCAAACGCAGGATTATCTTTATTATAAAGCGTTGGTAACGTTTTCTTTCACGACAGAGTAGACAAACTTTTGTAGTAAATTATACACAGCATTAAAACAATTGTATACATTGAATTGTTGGTTTATCACGATATGGAAATAAATTCTCTATCTGATATTTATTGAAGACATGGTACGTACTTATAGCAACGAGTGAGAAATATACGTGTGTTCAAATGAAAGTGAAAAATTCTTTTGAGCGTTGAAATTTTTGTTGAACCTTCATTCATAGCTTAATAGATATGAAAAGGATGGGATGCAGTATGGTGCAGAACCTTTGTCTGGAGAATTGGCAACAAAGAAGAATAAAATGTGATGAAGAACGTCCCGCGGCCATACACACACACATATGTATATATATATATATATATGTATTCGAACAAAGAGGGAAAAATGATACGAACTACGAGCGAGTAGAGAGAAACTGGACTGAGAATGGGAATGGGAATGGGGGACATTCGAGGTTCTTTGATTTGTGGCCGATCATTTTTCTGTGTTCTAATATCTAATGGAAAGGAACGAACTGGACAGATAGACAAGACCAGTGGAGAAACGAATTGTGAAAGACGTCTGCAGAAACTCGGAAGGTGAACGGAACAAGAATCATCCATCACAGTTCACCATGGCCTGTTCGTCTCCTGTTTCACTCTCGTTGTATTTCCATCCCCTGTTATCCCCGTTATCCCCATTTGCCAACAGTTTTGTTAAAAAACGAAAAAAAAAAAATCCAAATGCGAGAACAAAGTGTTAACATTTTTGAGTTTTTTATTTTTCTTTTTATTTTTTTTTTTTTTTACAGGGTATGACAAAACTCGACGACTATAACGTAAATCGTTAGGATAATATATCGTTCCCGGATACCCTTGACAAGGGTCCTTTTTGTTCGGTTAAACCGGAATCGTCTTTCGCCTCTCGCGACTCTCAACTCTCGACACTCTCGGCTGCAATATCACTAACCGTATTCACGGCTGTAAAATATCAGATACAATTACCTGGGAGTTGGGACACAAGCCATTGTCTAGATCCTTTCTGCGCGTCGTCCTTAACGCATTAAATCCCCTCGTTCCAAGGGTCACATTTTTTTTTTTTTTTTTGTTTTTTCTTTCACATCTTTTATTACATCTCTGACATTGTTTTTTTTTAATTTGTTGTCGACTGTCTGCGTATCGTAGAATTGATAATAATAAAAAATTAAAAAAAAACCATCAGTGTTCACCATTGATAATTTGGGTGTATAAAAAATGTAATTAATTTATGTAAAAATTGAACAAATAATTGATTAATGAAAAAAAATCGTCAGCAAAGACTATGGAGAATAGAAATCAGCTGGATTTGTATATGAAGTTTCATTGCATCATCTGGATTCAAACTGGTTATACGATAATAAGTTTCAAGCATTTCACCGAAGATCGGAGAAACTTAGGTTTAATTAACGTAGTAACGGTCTTATTGTAATACGTTTCATAAGCTTGAAACTAATGACGGAACTTTTGGCTTCGTAGATATATGCAGAAGATTCGTCACATCCATCTCTTATACATAGATCTACGTACTTATGTATTTGTGTATATCTGGTATATGCATTCATGTAAATATATATATATATATATATATATATATATATAGAAGCAAACAGGATCTAAGGGGATGAAAAGACAGTAAAGAATACAGAATGTACTGTTCACTGACGCGTACTTCTTCTGCCTCTTCTGCCTCTTCTTCAAGCATCAGAATTTTTAGGGGGGTGAAATGTATACCTACCCTTAGCGAGTATTCAACTTAGATACGAAATCGTCAGGTGTCTAGATATGTAGGGGGATTATTTGTTTTTGATCGTAATTAAAAACCGCATAAGGTTCCTTTATGTATTTTTATTTATTTATTTATTTATTTTTGCAAATATTGAAATGTGGATTTTAAAATTTGTCAAATTATCTCATTATCATAGAGATATTTCATCTATGGCCAGCATACCGCACAGTTTGATGTGAAATATAAATAGTTTATGGTTACTGCCGATAACGTATTTACGATGTTCTATATATTAGCCTCTGCTGTAGAACCAGAGCCAATCACTGGTTAATTGGTTATTTAATCATGTAACGAAGTGAATGTCTATACTATGCATCGTCGAGGGTTGATAATGCGGGTAATTAATACTACATATGTTTATCGTGTTAGAATTTTTTCAACTTTACATTTCGATACATAAAAAAAAAAAAAAAATAAACAAAATAAAAATATAATATCAAAAGAATAATTCAATTTATTACAATCGAACATCTATATAGGGAAATTTCTGAAAATTTTTCCAAAAATTAAACGATACTATTTTCTCTATGAAAAGAAAAATATATCCGTCAAAAAGTATCAGAAGGCTGGGGACGATTCAGGGTGGACAAATATACCAACTCGTTTATCTTCACTATTTATTTCCCAATCAACAATTTCAATATTTTATGTATAGAATGTGTTTTCATATAAGAATGAAAATGAAGTGTGAAGATGAAAGCAGCCCCACTTCACACTTGTATATCTTTTCGTATGGTATATTGGTATATTAGTACAAGTAAAGGGCACTCGACTGCCCTTAGTCGAATTGCTATACGTATATATATATATATATATATATATATGATGCGAACAAATGCTTTCGAGTAACAAAAAGGGCCATGGAATATGACAAATGGAAATATGTTTTGGTTGTTAAGTGATTAATGATTGAATTCGTCCTTTCTGTACGATTTGTCTCGTTATATTCTCTGCCAGAACATGCGGGGGAGGGGGGGGCACAGAGCTATATACCACTGCATTAGATTCATTATTCGATGACAATGAGATGGGTAGATATCGTTATATCTAGCCTCGATAAAGTTTCTTCTGGACAAAAAAAATAGGGAAAATCAGAATTATAATTTATATAGAAGAAGAAGAAGAAGAAGAAAAAGCAAAAAGAGAAAGAGAAATAGAAAAAAGAAAGAAATCACTTCGGGGTAGAAAGATCGATAAAATAATGAACACTTATAGCCTGCGGAAACGTAGATACATGAGGGGAAAAAAAAAAGAAAGAAATTGGTAAAAAAAGAAAATAAAAATATGATAATCAAAAAGAAGCCGTTAAAAGTGGATTTCTAAAAACAGCCTACGGTTTATCGAATATGCTTAATTATTGTTTTTCAAGTTAACGAGCTCGAGTATACAATACCGTATATACTGTGACCAAATATAATTATTGTCCAACGAAAAAAGAAAAAAAAAAAAAAAAACTCGTTACTAACAACGAACACCACCACTACTACTACGAGAAGGACGATATACGGTAAAAATTAGCTGGCCTCTCCTGCAACGTTTCTCGAAAAAAGAAAAAAAAAACACATTTATTCTCACCCTGATATTTCGTGGCAGAAATAGCAACGGCAATAGCAACAGCAACAGCAACAGCAAGAGCAGTAGCCGAGCAACGATAACATGAATATAGAAGCGCGGAACCGTAACAGTTAAAAATTGGTAATATCTCGTTATTTTGCCTCTCATTTTCCTAGAATTCGTGTTAACAATGGTACAGCAGAGTTCGACACTGTTTCCTCCCCCGCACCTTCAATCAACATGGAAATATTTTCACCTGCAGTTCCGCTTGTGCTGAACGATTCACACCTTTTTATTCTTTTTCTCTCTCTCTCTCTCTCTTTTCTATCTTTGTATTCTTTTTTTTTTCATTCTAACTTTGAAACACACAAATAAAATAAAAAATTCTATTATTTTTCTCCGAACCTTTTTTTTTTCTTTTTTTTCTTCTCGTTCTTTATAATATAGTATGATGGGATACTGAGAGATGTAACATGGACCGCATAGACTTACTGAAGACACCATTAATAGACAGTTTTGATAAGTGTGACTAATGGCGTGTCAAGTTTGCCATTAGATATTGATAAATTGTTAAGAATCTCGTTTAGTAACACTGCGTTTGGGGTACCTGGGGTAGAAAAACTGTTTTCAAAGGTACGAAAGGGACTCTTTATCATCCAGCTTCGAACGTCTCGAATCCAAGATGCGATGAATTTATAAAACGCACTGTACGCACGTTTTGATGATCTTCGAAAGGCGATTTTTTTAGACAAGTTAAATTCGTCCGGACGTTAACATAATCTAGAAAAAAATAAAATAAATAAATAATCGTCACCCTATATTTTCCGTACAACTGTTCGTTGCACATTGAATCACTGCAGCACGTTGTGCCATGGAATGGTTTGACACACGCGAAAGAGAGTGTCTCTTCTTCTTCATAGATCGGAGTATCCGAAAATCCGTTTTTTTTGTATCTAGAAGTTTTCGATCAGTTTTTTAGCGACCGCTTATTTCGTTTCTGATATAATCGAAAAAAGAAACTGGAACGAATAAATTGTTTCACAGTTTTGAAGCCCAATATGAAAATGATTCTGAAATATTAATCTACCAGGACCTGGATGGTGAAACCTATAGGATATTACAGGTGAAAACGACGTGGTCTGAAGCTCGAGGCCGTGTTGCACCTCGAGCCATTTCTACTCTGGTCGTAAACTGAATTACAGTATCAAAATTGATGTGACATATAACTTATAACACACACACAGGCGTTGACACCCTTGGTCCTATGGGTTAAAATAAACTAAATTTGCCGTTCAATTTTACAGTTCTATAGAAAAATTGAAATCAGTAATTTTTTTTCCAATCTATTCGAAAGGATTCTCTAGTCTGCATCAATTTCAAGCCTATAATTTGTTATAATAATAAAATATCGTATGCAATAGAGACACTGAATAAAGTTGATTTTGATCACGTGTATAGACATATGGTATGTTGCAACGTGCCCTCTGTTCTCATTGATTGCACTAGCGACTAGAGCTTCTCTTTGGCATTGTCGTTAAATACAATAGAACAAACACAAAGCTGCACGTGGCATGAACGTAGGTATCTATTATAGTTTCAATTCAGGGAATAGGGACGATGCCTATCGACGATACTGTCCAGTTTCGGTCAAATTCAACCGAAGAGTAAATTAGCTTGAATCGTAAACGTGGTAGAAAAAGAAAAAGAAAAAAAAAAGAAAAAGCACACGTCTATTTGTAGTGCGGTTTCAATTCTGATGAGAGAAATTTGAACTGCATGTAAGATTAAATCGAATTGAAGTATTCGGTAGTACGCGAAAAGATTGGGGGAAGAATTGAACGCGAGCTTCTCTTCTCTCGCAGAGTTCAGGGGATTTCAGTTTTCTGAAAATGATTCGAGCTTTGAAATTCGGTGTGTATAGAATTGGCAATTTCCACGGGTTGTTTTCACCCTGCAAAACCACGTGCTAGAAAAATGTTGAAAAATCAAAGTGTTGAATCTCGGGGATAAGAAGACCTTCTCTTGATTTCTTTGACAAGCACGGTTATTGTCGAGCGACTTATTGCTTGGGAGAAACCAGCTTTTCACCGAGCTTTCATAAAACACCTCATTCTTCATCTCATCATCCGACATACAATATACTACGAAGTTTAAGATGAGATACACGACGGAACCAAAAAATAAAAAAAAAAATAAAATAAAAAAACGGAGTATCCATGAAGGTAAACCTTCACCTACACAATGGGAACATCCCTTGCCTGCAATTTCTACGATGCAATGATGCCCATATAGTAGTTTGGGAAGCATAGAAGAGAACTGGGATAGTGGAATGCCAGGATTGTTGGCTGTGCCCGGAGTCAATTCAATCAATTGGCCAACCCTCCATCCTCCACCCTCTACCCTTCTCTCGTCTCTCTTCTCTCTTGGCTTTTCCCCTGCCCTCTGGTCTGTTTCAGCAGACCGAGCCTATTTGCATTCAGTACCAGGCCAACGGAATGCCACAACATACGAGTAGGAAATTAATGCGTTAGCTCGTTAATTGCTAATTAAAAATGGTCTATATATATATACTACAGATAGAGGGTCTTCTATCGGTTGAAAACCCCCAGGTTTTCGCTTTATTTTAGTTAATGAAAATCGATTTTATTATACAAGTAGAGAAAATTTCACCTTAGAGAACGAAATTATTATCGAATGATTACATAACTCGATAGGGGTGTTTCCTACGTCTGGGATTTTAACCCTTCGTAATACCTAACCCACCTAGGATGGATAAGTATTAAAGCTAATACCATGTCGCACCACCATAAACCAGCTAAACTCTACTAACGTTTCAATTTCTTCTTTACTACCCAAGAAAATTTCACCGTCTAGCAATCGGGATGAGAATATGACGACAGCCAAGAAGACGATCCTTTTCACAGGACGAAACGAAACGATCGAGGTATTGGTTCATTGAAGGGAGGTACCTGTATCTCAATTTCCATCGCCATCTCCGTCTCCATCTTCATCTTCATCTTCTTCATCTTTTCGGGTAGATCGGAACCGAGGAGAGTATGATGTAGCAGCGGGGTTGTTTTATTATCGCAAAAGCCTCCGGCGACGAAGACCCGCAACCCGATCTCAAATTGAACGCGATCAGCTGTGGCGGGCCGCAAAACCTGCAGCTCTCATACCTCTCGAGTTTCAGATTTTACCCAGAGATACCGAATTGATTCGCTATGCAAATAGCATTTCTTCAACGGAATTACCATACCCCATACCACTAAGACCACCCCTCGATTAGATCCGAGGCTATCGCTATCCGCGATTACCGATTTCTACCGCCTATACTTTTGTTACTCTCTTGTATATGTATATAGATGATAGCCAACCAATATACCAGCCAGAAACGTTTTATTAAACCTTATCAAAAACCACCATCACAATTTTTCACACTGATGGGTTTGAGGGGGTAAATCGTTCTTTCCTCAAATTTTCTTCTTTTTTTTTTCATTAAATATACCGATTTAAAAGTCTCTGCCCCTAATTGGCTCGTTTCAATTTGTTGAAAATTTGGATTACCGAGTTGACACGTAGTACGTTTAACGGTTGAATGAATATTGAGTCTGATGGGAGAACGTTAGGAAGACTTACGACCACGTCGACCCTACCGGATCGTTCGCTAATTTGTAACAAGGTAAATTAGCAACCGCCCACTCTACGGTATATGCCATGGCTTGGTACGGTAGCTCCAAAAACGTCGAGGAACCCCTCAATCGTTGAGGGAGGAAAAGAGGAACGGTTTTTGTTTCCATCGTAAAAATAAATTCAAGTCGACCTTTAATCGAACAAAAAGTTTTTCTCTTCTCTTCTCTTCTCTTCTCTTCTTTTCTCTTCTTTTCTCTTCTTTTCTTTATGGAGATAAAAAGAAAGGTATGGAAAATTGAGAGAGAAGAGAATCGGGTATAACGACCCTGCGAGCGACTTGGTTTCACGTTAGGCTTTGGAGCAGCTAGAGCGCAAGTCCCGGGCCTATAAACGTTTTATCCTCAACCCAACCCCCCCAACTTTACCAGCTTGCATAACAGCGCCTCCCGGCTTGACTACCCCTGTGTAGAAAACGTAGGAAACACAATTACGGACCCACCTTCACCCGAGCTTCGTAAGAGCTGACGTTGAACTTCCCTAAAAGCACATTCAAGCGAAATTTCTTACGTGCATTGAAATGGAATCGTTCAGTTCTCAACCTAAGATATACAAGGTACTAAGTTTAGAAGTGAATAGACATAACATCCAACTCTTTCATTACGATCATAGGAATCAATTTTATGTAAGCAATTAGGAAAAGGTAAGGAAAGAAAAAGCTCTAAAGATTCGAAAGTTTAGAATTGTTGAGGTCTTAAGGAATTCGTCTTACAAGCTCGAAGGATGTTCAATGATTACGGTCAGTTGAAAATTTCATTGAAAATTCTTTCGGCTCGCCATTTACATTGATAAATAAAAATTTGTTACAATAAAAGTAGGGTACGTAAAAAGCGTTAAGGATGAAAGTCCATCATCTTGATTCAGCACCTTACGGTATGGTTCTGACAATGAGCTGTAGAGAGAAGGTAAGGTAGGGAAAGACAATTACGTCTGGGGGGCATCCTCTTGACGTTGCTAAAGTTTTCACGGGACTGAAGGAGAGTCAGCTAGTACTTTTCTCATCCAGATCCCATTTAAACAAAACGAATTACGCCACCTCTTCCTTGTATCGTTGGAGGTAGGTGGGAAAGTACCTTATACACTAGATTCTTGATACTTGTTCTCTCCTTCCTCTTTGGTCCTTGGTCCTTGCTCCTTGCTCCTTGTTACCTGGCCTGGACTACTCGCAGTTGTCCCATAGCATGGTGTGGGCGTATAGCCCCGGAAAGGACAGCTTGAAACTTTGACGATTATAAAACAGAGTGAAGAAGACGAGGAATAAGAGTAAGAAGAATAAGAAGACCTCGTCCCTGGAGATATGAGGCTGAAACATCCTTCGAGACACGTTCAAGGAGCTCCAAAGTCAAGTAGGTATACCAACCTTACCTTTAAAACCTAGCAAAACCTTTCTTCCCATTTCGTATCCTGAATCACTCTACTGAAGATCTTTTCATAGCTACAAAGTGAGAGTGAGAATAAGGGCGAAAGTGAGAGCGAGAGTAAGAGTAGGGTGAAAGTGAGAGGTATGGGTTTAGTTTCCTTCCGTCGTTAGCTGAAACGTCCTTACGCTGAGCTACCTACCTAAAGTTACTTTAGCAGGACGCGGATGATTTGTTGTTGTGAGGAAAAGCAGCCATTACCTGTTTCCAGCCTCCAGCATCCAAACCCCTGCTTTGATGCATCAACGTAGCAAAAAGGATCGCGCCTGTTCACTGGATGAAGAAGACATTTTCTGATAGTCTCATATTACAGTTGACAGTCTCTTATGATGATTCGTAGTTTAAAGTACACCAGTACATGATATATTTCACTAAAGAATAACGAACTAACATCTTTCTTTCGTCGTGAGGAAAAGAATAAGAAGAAATAAAGCATCTAGATCGTCCCGACACCCTGTACATGAAATTGAACCGGGTCGAGGTACAGTAATACTATGGACTACCTACGATCTATATAACTGTCGATAATAATTTTGAAATTTACTACGTGAACGATAGGACGTGAGTTTTACGAACGTTGGCCGGATATCCGCCCTAGGTTTCGCTATGAAATCGTATAATTCAAGGTACTACATTGTCTGCCGAAGATAGTATATTATATACGTGAAAATACGTGAAGTTTAAAATTGTTTCAATAAAAAAGAAGAAGAAAATAACGTAACGATTAATTTTCCTTTAATAAAAACAACATTAGAGCGGGGGGGGGGGGGGGGGGGGTAGAAAATTGTCGTAGAATCTTCACGGTAACGAGAATTGCAACACTATCGTGTAACCACTGATGTGGGATTCAAACTCCGTTCGAGCTGTTCACCAGGTATTCCACACAATTTGAAATTGTCCATCCAACTGTTAACTAGTTCGCAACGCTTGGAATTGCCAGAATTATCAAAAGGAATTAACGCGAAACACGAAATGCAAATAACAGATAGTCGGGCATTCTTCAAGCTTTCAACAAATCTGGGTCTATCATTTGTTGTCTCTCTCTCTAGGATTAGAGAGGATGGAAACAACGAGAGCGAAATATAGGGACGAATTTCTTTCTCACCTATATATGTGACCAAAACATATTATAGTAGTATGAATATATCCATAAACTGCAGTAATATATTATAACAAGATAATACTGTGCAGTCAGTGGTATCAGTGCAGAGTATATTTCATACGGTAGACCAGAGATTAGCTCGATAATCTCTCGTCCTATACATCATCTTTTCATTTCCCTTCGTTGGTCGTCTCATTCGAGAATTCTATCCCGTCCCCCCAGGCCCCAGCCCCCCCGTCAATGTTTTTCCCGCTACTTTGGAATTGTGTACGATAACATGAAGGTACTGTAAAGAAAATTTGAGAAGTTGAAATTGTCCCCTTTCCCTTCCTCCCTCCCTCCCCCCCAATAAAAAATAATAATACAACAGCCAATACAGTTACCAAAAAATAAAAAAATAAAAGGAATATTTTTCTGTTTTACTGACGCTTTAGAGTATTGGCTGTTTCCCTGATGTTCCAAGTCGTGATAAACGGGCTATTTCTTTTTTCACCATTTTCATTTTCTCTCTCTCTCTCTTTCTCTTTCTCTCTTTCTCTCTGCAGGATAAAGGGAGGATATGTATATACGTGAAAATACCGAATTCACATCTGTGTGTGCAACCAGGCAAAATTTCGGTTTCTCGAACCCGGAGAGAGACACACACATACACACACAGCATTAATCATACAAATAATACATGGTATGGTGTATATATATATATATATATATGTGCTGTAGTAACCTAGATGGAAATGAAGTATCTGTATATCTTTTTCTTCGGTAGGATACACACCTAGTACATTTTCCAATCACTGGATTCGACATCTGTTCACCGGTTGGGTTCAGACAGTGAAAAATCATGTGTTTATACAGTATTTCGTATAACATGGAGAAAAAAAAAACAGGAAAAGTATCGAGTTGACACAAGGTGAAAGAAGAAACGCGAAATATCTGAGTAGAACAAAAATTTCGATAAAAAGAAGAAGAAGAAGAAGAAGAAAAAAAAAAAAATGATAAATTAATTCTTTTATACGCATATTTTTTTTTCTCTTTTCCCTAAAATTCACAAATTTTGCACGAAAGAGACACACGTCTTACTTCATATACGTCTGATAATGTTTCTAGTCAAGACTAAAGTCAGGTCACGTAAACTCGCGACAATTAGGCTCGCGGAAGATGGGCTTCTAGACTCTGCAGTTCCCTCGGTCCGGTCCGACAACCAACTCAACCCAACGTATGGGCAGTGGTATGAGCACCGGGTGAAGGGGCTAATGTCGGACTATTGTCCCCTAAGGCTCCGAAGGCCTCCCAAAGCCACCTAGGGTCTGAAACCTTGTTAACTCTACGGAAACCATTAACGGAGTCACGTACGTACGCCTTGGCATCACGATTTGTTGGGGGGGGGGGCAGAAGGGGGCTGGGGGGGTTGAAGCGATCGCACCGTGGAAGCTTCTCTTTCCCTTCCATCTTTCCTTTTCGTATGTTTGTTTGTCTGTTTTGTATGTTTGTATGTTTGTTTGTTTGTTTCATTCTCTCTTTCCCTTTTTTTTCTCCCTTTTTTTTTTTTCACTTTGTTCATCAAATTATTCACTTACTTATCCTGCACGTTGCGAGATTTCTAAGCAACCCCCCCCCCCCCCCCCCCCCCCCCCCCTATACAAACAGCCGAAAACAATTATAACTGCAGCTACCGAAATCGTCTCCCCCCCCCCCCCTCGGTACATACACCCCATTACTAGTTACCAAACTGGCTCCAATTATAAGCTTCCGGTGGTTTAATTAGCTCCTGCTTCATGTATAACACCGACCGGCCACGTCGATATATATAACCGAACTATCAATCGAGGCATTTACTCGATCCGGATAAACACATGAATTTAGTTATCAATCAACGTTGTTATTCGATTGGGACTCTCCCATTAAGTAGAAATTATTGAATCAAGAGAGAAACAGATTCACGTTCTGTAAGCGGAAATCTGAAATTCTTTTTACACCCCTATTCTCCAGGGGGGGGGCGGGGGGGCTTGTTCACTTTTATGCGATACTCTTTTATCTCTATATATATCCGTTGCGAATGTAACAACCCCGTAATTCAACCTGTATAGTAAATTGGTATCCTGGTGCGCAGCTTGCACCCTGCGTCAGCGTTATTTAATTGTCCGTTTCAAGGAGTAGTAACCCTCCCATCACCCCCGAGCTCTATGGTCTGGGGTTAGACAACGGTTAAGGTAGAGGTCAGCGTTTTAACTCTACGATAACCCCGTAAATTTTCCACTCCGATTTATCAGTCGCTAATCTCGTAGAAAAGTTTTCGTTGAGATTAATATCGGTCAGTCTTCCCTCCCCCATCCCCATCCCCATTCCCTATGTCTCAAATAATCAACTTTGACCATTGCTAACTGAAAACCTACGGGGGATCAGATAGGGTAAGGGTAAAACCGCACCTTGGTTTCTTCTAAAAAAAATCGACAATTCTCATAAATGCGGAAACCCATAGTGGCCTTTGTGATATTGAACAGATATTCAAATCCGGCTTCATCGCGCTCTAGATTATCATGAATGTATCGGACAGATATGCAATTGGACCTTTGGCAAAATCGACATTCAATTGTCCAGATATATACCGATAAACGATACGTATCGTGACGGTCCTGGTACTGGTACTGGTACTGGTACTGGTTCCCTGCTTTATGGATGGATATTGACGCAATCCGTCATCAAGTGAACTCTGGGTGGTCGCCTCGATCCGGACACGAGGGGAGAAAGTGCCCTTTATAACTTCCTCTTTATTATCTGTTCACTCTCTATTATTTGAGGATTATTATTTTCGTGTACGAAATTAAACGATTCCGGGATCGTACGACGGAAAGGTAGGTAGACCTTTCATTTTTTTCCCATTGGTACAATCCTAGACCACATATACATATATATATAATATATATATTTATACAGCATCTATGCAATAGCTCGAGGCATGTAAAACCTGATGTAATTCGATGAAATTTAATAAAATGAAATCCCATGAAATGTATTTTGAAATTTTAATAATAGAATCGCAATTCTCGCATTTTTTTTTAATATAACCAGGGTCAATGAACACCGAAATCCCATCAGTAAAAGCCGTGAAAGTAACACTGTTCAGGTTATTACCGTCATCACGGTTTTCATATACCGTTACATCATGAATCATTCCATCGGATATTAAGTCAGACCATTTCGTTCTCCAATAATGAATGAATGTATGTATGTGGGAACCAGTTTCCTAGGCTAATCTCAATCTGTAATCGTTCAAAGGCTTAATATTTTTTTTTTTTTTCTTCTTTTTTTCCCTCCGTTAATAATTCTCCCTTTATTTGACTCAGCGACGATTCTCTATGAGGCGTATTCCATTTGACAGAAAAGATTATCAGAGTGAGAAATTGTCGACGTGATTACCGAAAGTTGTTTGAACTGGGAGTCGGGTGGAGCCCGTTAGTCGATGGTCGACGAAGAGTCGAACCAGGGTGTGAGGGCTAGGGGTTTTCCCATCTCGTAGCTGGCGAGGGTTAAAGGTCGTTTTCGCACGTTTAGTCGTGTTAAAGGCGGCAAATTGCGAATACGGAAGTGGACCCTGAGGAAAGAAAAAAAATATATATGGAATAAGAAAGAGAAAGAGAGAAAGAGAGAAGAAAAGAGAAGAAAAGAAAATAATAAAAGACCGAAAAGAAAACTTCTTTTAAGGATAAAGAAGGAAATAAAAAATGAAGCAATGTTGGTGCGAAACAAGGAATTATATTCGAACAAAAGGCAGAAACGAAAAGGCACAAACCTTCGCACGTGAACATCATTCGCGTGGAAATGATCGAACGCAAGAATCTTTTATGCATTATTCGATCCAATATTATTCCTTCTGCTTTCAGAAAAACCTACCGTAAACACTTACTTTCCATTACTTCTCTGCAACAGGGGGAAAAAAAAAACCACCCCACCCCCCAAGACGTCAAATCAAATTGATTAGCATGTTTGACAGGCTTTATAACATTTCTTCGACATTCTACTGATCGCTTTTCTCTATTGAATAATTATAACTTTGATTTCAATATTTCGAGATCGATCAATATTTGATAAACGATGTCAATACCGCGTGATTTTAGCATCGAGAAATTATAGTGGACAAAAAATGAAAAAGAAAAAGAAAAAAAACAAAAATTTATCGATGTACCGGAATATCCAACAGCCCCTACACCTGCACACGTATTAGAGGCAGGATTTATGGACAGCCGATCAAAGTGAGAGCTGATCGTAAAGTAATTAGAGCCTTAGGCGTGAAGTCCCGAATTATCGTTTGATACCTGATCGTATTTGGACTTTTTTGAATTGGCGAAAGTGTCAGATCTGAAATACTGACGATATACTTATAGAATTTATACAGGGCGGGGGGGTGGTTTGCGGTTGATTAAATATTCGTGATGACTGAATGAAAATTGAGTAAAAGAAAAATGAGTTATAGAGCTTTTTTTTGCTTTTTATTTATTTTTACTTTACGACGGCATATCTCATTGTCTGTAAGCTTGTGAGATCGTAGAAGGTTCAAGCGTGAAGATGGGGTACAACAAACAATGGACCCGTCTCTCGAATCAGAGCTTCGTTTGTCCGAGGCGCGAGTATTTCTAAGGAATTTTCACGGCTGAAGGATGTCAAACAAACTTGTTAGTCAAGCCTATCCCAAGGGCAAGAGAATAAAAGCCCCCCCCCCCCCCCCCCCCCCCCCCCCCCCCCCCCCCCCCCTCGCCCACCCCCCTTCGCTCTTTGGGAAATCGGGGAAAGTCTGTTTTATCGGATGATTAAATCAATGCTAATAAAATAGGAGAAGGTAAGGGAAGAAGATAGCGAAAAGAAGAAAAAAAATAGGAAAGAAAAAGCTCGCTAAGTAGAGTAGCTATCCAACGGTCTGGCACTATCGTCAAGTTAACGAACGTCGAATGGGCTCTTAATTTTATAAAGCTTTCGTCCTACCTGTGATCGCATCGACAAAACACAAAAGGAAGACACACCTATGTGTGTGTGTATGTGTGAGGAGGGTGAGAAGCAGAATAAAATATAAAATAGGTAAGAGAAAAGCGAAACGGTATAAGAGGGGTAAGAAAAAGCAATCAGAAACGTGCGGTATCTTTCGCGTATCTGAACCACTATAAAGTCTCAGTTCGTTTACTGCACTGGAGATGCTTTTAAAGTCGATATTAAAAGCAGGAAGGGCGCGTGCATCCCCACGTTGCATATTCAATTAAAATTTGCGACGAATATAGTTTCGAAGGAGTAACACACTATAGTATAGCTGTATATATATATCTAGGTATAAACGTTCTTTAGTCAGTTATACAAAGACGTTTTACTTAGCTCAGAGATGAATTTCGTTCAACTTGAATAAGTTACGTCTTGCTAATCCAGCTTTATAGACATTGAGCTATAAGTTCGTTAATGAGAGATATTTAACAACGTTATACTGTTTATTAATGAAAAACGTTGTATTTTTTTCCTTTTTTTCACAACGCGTTCATTTTCATAACGGACAGATTCCCTCTGAACCCGGAGAACATTTTCAGTAACAGAGATTTTGCTTATAGAGCTTATATATACCGAGGAAACCCGTCGTGTAATTCTAACAAGTGATAAATTTTGCGAGAAACCCCGTCAAGATAAGAGACGCTCTCCTACTTCACCATCTCCACATCCCCTTATTCTTACTGTACCTCATTCCCTTATTTCTACTAGTCTGGATGGTAGTGGTGGTGGTATATCTACGAACTTTACGCTGAACGTAATTCGAGTGTCTTGCCGCTAGCTATGGGCCAAGAATCTGCACGAGTAAACAGATACGAACCAATGCAGAGTCTCTACAAGACATAGGAAAAGTTAACAACCCCATGCAACTTATTCGAAGAAATAAAGATTCACGAATACTGAATACACCTAGAAATTTTCTCCCTACCATTTGACTTGCCGATTTAAATCCTCAGATCCTTCTTCGATGATCCCTGTACAGTAGGATGGTCCTTAATTTTTTTTTTTTTTAATGATAAAATCAACAAATGCTCATAAAAATTTAATTCCAGTCTTATTCGTTTCATAAAAATGCAAAAAAAAAAGAAATTTAATGATTGAGTGTAGCAGGTGAGTGTCAGAGATGTGAATTATAGCCGATCACTACGCAGCTTGGTTTAACTGAACAAATACCAAACGATATGTAAAGATATACTGAGAAAATGTACGTTGAAGGGTCTATAAATGAGTGTTGTAGTAAACCTCGTGGGGTTATTCGTCATTTTCGTATCTTTTTTGACGTCTCGTTTGATTCGCTTACCTACATCCGTCATCATCGTGACATTCTCTTTAGAGTAAATAGCGAATTCGTATACACACCCACACACACACATGTGTATTATACTAAACACAATATCTCTTCGTATATGTATATCTGACAATGAGACACGGTTTAGGGGTGCTTCTTCGACGTGGTAATCGACTTCCATCCAAAGTTGCTTATAACTGTAACTGTAACTCTTACTCTTACTGTTACTTTGAGTATGGTGGTACCTTGTATCCATATATAGGTGCGTGTATGTGTGTATCGTAGTACCTTGGTTCCTCCTCGCCGCTTATATCTACACGGATGGATAATTAAATTCTCTGTGAGTTAACGCGGTTAACCGTTGTAAGCATTCTGGTTCTAAGGGTGGCTTTTCCTACCTCTTACTAAATAATGTATATATATATATATATAACATATAACATATACTCATCCACGGGACCGTCTCGGCTTTAGAACTTTCATGTTTGTCCCATGCGCTCAGACATCCCCATGCTGCAGGGATGGGACCAGAGATTTCGTGTCTTTATATACTCTACTATGGTGTTGGTTTATCCCCTCGGTGAAGACACAGGAGTTATTAACTTCTGTAGCTAGACAGGACTTTGTATTTTCATATATTAATATTAACAACGACCCTTATTCCATTGATAATATTTTCTTAAATTATTATACCCGCAAACTGCACTTTCCGGGTTTTGAGAATAAATTTTACATTGTTATTAAAGAGACGTTGGGAAAATTTGTTCGCGAAACTCAAATTTGATTACATTAACAAACCACCATGCTTCGCAAAATATCTGATCGCAAAAGAAAAGAAAACATAATTTTTCCACTCTTTCAAAAATTTTATCAACACTTTCAAATGTATCAAAATTCCTATGATTGTATTCCGTGAATGATAATGAATTTTTCTTTTTCTCATCGATTCTTGCATGACTTTGAATTAAATGTAACGGAAATTTTAGAAAAATTTCATTAAACCTCTCTGCGGTCTCGGATTAGATGATATAAGATTTGTAGACTTTTTCGCACATTGTAATGAAAATACCGTTAAACTTAATGAAATACTAAGAAATTAAATAATAAAATTTATGAAATTCAACGTAACGTTGATGAAATTGTACAAGATCTCACGAATTCTTAATTTGCATAAAAAAATGGGGAACAAAAAAGAAAAGAAAAAAATCATGAATTCTGATAAAGTTTTTATGAAATATGAGAAAATCTCTGTAACACATATATATATATGAGAACGTGACGATTTTTGATAACGATATCAAGGAAAGATGTGTAAAAAAAAAAAAAAAAAAATTCTTCAAACCATTTTCTAATGGTTTAGAAGAAGAAGAAAAAAAATAAAATAAAAAAACGAATGATAAATTACCGAGCTGCACGTAAGACGAGTTGACGAAATCTTTGATCCAAAATTCTTGCTACTATAGGAACGATATCTCGTTTCATGCGGATACGAATATCTCTCCTTCCGGATTCTCGTCTTCAAGAGGGTGCAGGCGGAGTGGTAGCGCTCGCTTTGACAAGTTATTAATTAATGTTTGTTTGCCCGGTTAAGCGAAGGAAATGAGACTTCTCTCCTTCCCATGGTATGACACGATATCCTCGAACTCTGCGCAATGTTTGCGTGTTTGTAAGTTAACTTGGGTCCTAGTTTGGGGAGTTCTCAACGCGAGAACTGAGCCTGCTTCCTTGCTGATGCTTACACTCTCCCAAAGTCCCGACTCTCTGCTCTGAAGAGTGTTTATTTAACTTGAAATCAATATCTTCATGGGTTGGAAAATCCGGGGCCAAAAGTCGCGCCCTTATTTTTTTTATTTTTTTATTTATTTTCAACATCACATTCGACGATTTGCTCTGCCCCTTATTTTTACCAAAAATTTCATTATACTTCCTTCAACGAAATTCAACACTTTGTTTTTACATTTGAAAACAAGAATTCCATTCTCTGACGCCATACGAAACGAGATATTCTAATAAACATCGATATCATTGCAGATTTTCATCCTCTCTAAAGTAACCCTATACCTACTCGTTCAGAAGTTTCAAGATATTTCCTTACCGCGCAACAGTTGCCATCTCTATTCCCCGGTAAACTAATCTAAAACACGTTTTCCAACACAAGTATCAATAATCATATTGCAATTTGTCGTTTTATCTTTATTATTTTTTTTATCAATCAATCAATCAATCATTTGTAAAAAAATTGATCTCAAATTTCTGATCAGATTGAATCGAAGGGATGAAATTTTTGCTTAAGAACGCGTCAGCTTTAATCTATTTTCCTAAGTTACTGAGTTAGGGGTCTGCTAAGCTCGTAGAGACTAGGATTAATTCTAAACCTGAGCTAATAATTTCACTAACATTACTCCCACGGTTAATAAATCTTAATCTTATTATCTCGGTGGTAGTTTTATAACCCGTCATCTTTATTGAATCCATTTCATTTCTACGCACACCCTTAGTTTCGAAAGTAACAATTCTAGTTTTTAGAATTGGTTTTTTACTCTCTAAAATAAATCCTGGCAGAATATTCGCAAACTGTATTACCAAAAATTCGTTTGATCCTTTTTCGGAAAAATTTTAGGACAAGATCCGAATTCGAATAAAGGTGAAAAGCTCACCTGGATCAGACGAGGGATGACTTCTGGTCAATCTGCATAGCTGAAGGGGTAAATATCTTGTGTCTGCTCTCGGTGGTGATTTTGGTGGGGGTGGTGCAGCGCTAAGAAATCCTCTCTGAAGTTCCCATCCAACTTCTTGTATAATTGAAGCTTTTCTGAAGTAAGGTGTTACCTCTCTCAGATATTTAACTGTAATTAAAAAATAAAACTAATGAAAATTATGAAAAAATCTTTTATCACATGGTCATAATAAGAATGGGAAATAAATTGTTCTTCTCTCCGAATCATTGGGTACGTATATTATTTATCAATATACAGATGAAACTCTCGGCGACAGCCTGGCTTTGAAACAGCTTCGAACTGTCCATTGAAAATTATTACGTATAAAGCATTAGGGAGCAGCAGCTTTCGTTGGCTGTAGGTTGTTCATAACGCCATGCCACGACCTCGCGTATATTAACTTGAGCGTACTAATTAACAAACGGTTAATTATAAACGAGGTTTTGTCTTTGTATCTTTTTTTTTTTTTTTTTTTTATTTCTTTTCTTTCTTTTTCATTTTTTACATTATTTTTTTTTTTTTCTCTTATAAAGAATACAAAAACCTTGTCATTATAAAGGTAATTATAGATAACGCCTTTGATCGGGGGGGGAAGGGGGGAGGAGGGGGGTATATCAAGCGTACAGAGATTTTCATGGTCTTTATTACGTATTTGATGAGAAAAAGAAACGCGAGTGTAACAAAGCAAATTAATATAAAAGTGGAGAAAATTGGAAGAGGCTTTTGTGTAAAAAAAAAAAATAAAAAATCGTCAATTCTTC
The DNA here is from genome assembly GCA_914767705.2 of Tenthredo notha. Classification (NCBI taxonomy): domain Eukaryota; kingdom Metazoa; phylum Arthropoda; class Insecta; order Hymenoptera; family Tenthredinidae; genus Tenthredo; species Tenthredo notha. The sequence goes on from OU611916.1 coordinate 6,294,989, forward strand.
ATCCTCTATATTGTTATCTTATTCTATTATACTTTACCGCAAATTGGAGTAAATTATTTTTCTTCTTTTTCTCTTTTTTCCATAAATCAATAAATAAAGAAAGAAGAAGAAGAAGAAGAAGAAGATAATACACGAAACATGATGATAATAATTACGGGGGTATATACATATATATATATATATATGATATACTAGGGTGTCCCCCTCGGAAGGGGTGTTTTCCAATTTTATTTTTCCGTCTTGCTCAATTCGTTCCAAATAAATGTGAGAAAAGTGTTTCACAAACTATGCGAACGACGACTACTTTTCCTTCTTTTTCTTTTTTTTTTTTTTAAATCTTTTTCCTAGATCAATCGGTGAATCATCGTATTAAGGATTTAAAATATGACGTATGTATTCAAAATCTCTATATATATATATATATAATTTTCTGCACCTGGTGTCTATACGGATAATCCAACGTTTTATCGAAATCGCATAACAAATATAATATTGGTACACTGCAGCTGGAAACGACAGAATATAACGTTATAATGTAGAATTGATACCAGCTCTCGATGAAACTGATAATGATTCAATAGCTGTTTACTTCGTAAGTTATACAATAATAATTCTGCGATATAAACTTGAGCCCGTTTACGTCGATGTTACACAATTTTATAGAACGGGTATATATAACGTATCATAATTAATAATCGTATTTATAATCGAGAAAGAAACTGTCCGCTGAATAATTTTCAAAAATAAAAAAAAAAAAATGAAAAGATCCTCACTAATTTATATCAAATCAATGATTTTTACCTAAAACGTGGGTCAGAATTATTCAGGTGAAGATGAATAAATTTTATCCTTGTAGGACTTGGAGAACCGCAAATTTTTGGTTTTTGGTTTCCGAGATATCACTGTTTGAATGAAGAATGAAAAAAACGAAAATCGAACGACTTTGGCAGATCGTAAATGCATCTGTTATTCATTTACCTAAATTTTTGACACACACGTATCTTTGGACAGTGACATTCACACTGTCATGGAAAATTCAGCGATAGAAGTAGTAGAAGAAGAAGAAGAAGAAGAAGAAAAAGAGGAGGAAGAGGAAGTCTCCGGGCTGCAGAAACCTCGTAGGAAAAAGAAGTAGGGGAATTTTCGCCGAAGACACGTTTTGGGTAATAAAAAGAAATTGGAGAGGATTTTCCTTTGCGGTCTCTCGACTTTCCACCCCCCGCGGTTTCCACTTTTCCTCCTCTTCGTCTTCCATCTCATTCTTTCTCTTCGTGTATATATATATATATATATACAGACGTGATGCGCTCCTTGCGACTTCCACTTACCAGTAGGATAGAGAGAGAGAGAGAGAGGAGAAAAAATAAAAGAGAAAAAGTAAAAAAAGAAACGAAAGACGAAGGCGAAGGCGAAGGCGAAGGGTATTCGATGTGGCTTCCCAAAAGGACTTTATACTCTTATATTACGGGGAGGAGGATAAAAGGGATGGTTTTTCAGGGTGTTCTGGACCGGCCACGGACTGGAGGACGATACTTGGTAGCCCCGGGTGTCCCTAGAGTATCCGAATTCTTTCCAGTATCCAAAACAGCCTGAAGTCAAGTCGAGCCAACCGAGCTAGGGGGTGTTTTGGGCATTTCAATTCCACGGGGGTCAAACTATTACGACAAATCAACCATCCGTAGATAAAAATTGATCGGAGATACACAGCTGTATAAAAATAAAAGTGACAGGACCTCAATATACAATGAATAGATTCGGGAAAAAAAAACAAGAAACAAACAAATATTGCCAAAACCGTGAGAGACGTAGGTCCGTTTTTTTCCCTCTTTATTATCTTTACGCAAAAAAAAAAAGACGACCCGGATGAAAATTTCCATTTTCGTTTTTGTTTTTTAGGTACTGCTTTATTTACCTCAGTCGATCATACATAAAAAAACAAATTCATACATCGAAATCCATCGGATACAGAAATTTGAAAGAAATACTCAATGCAGATTTTTGCCCAATGAATACGAATAAATGATTAAAAATTGAATGCTGCACATTTGTGGGCGCGTTGAACATTTGTCAAGGATCTCCCATACACTCCAAGTATAATATAATGCATGTATTCGACGGTATATAGGCATGTATACGAAGTGATGAATGACGAGGACATTTGTATCGCTATCGGAATTGAAATTGCCATTATCCATCGTTCGGAGTAGTTTGATCCAAAGGTCCTCGTCCCTTGGTATAATAATCTCTCTTATGTAGCCAATGTCCTTTTCGAACTAACCAACACCCTCTCTTACTAGATGGCTACAAGATAATTACCGGAATTGGGTAATTAGGTTTTCGCCTTACAAACGATCACCTAAATCGTAATCATTTCCTAAATTTCAATCAACGTCTTCATCATCTTTCATCAATTTTTATTTTATTTTTCGTCCTTCTTCATTTTAAAATCACGTTTGTTAATATTGTGGAGATAAAAATATCCTTTTTTGATATACAGGATACGTGTGTGTGTAGGTATACTACAGTGGTGAAATAAGTTTGTCCCCTGGATGTGAGAGTTTATGGATTTTAGGGGGAAGGAGAAAATTTTTTCAATCAAATTTCGGAAGGGAATCTTATCCTTGTGGGTAGGTATATGACAACGTGACGATGAGGAGATGGTAAAAAAAAAAAGGAAGAATAGAAGGAGGAGGAAAATAGATGGGGAGATGAGAGGAGAGAAGAGAAGAGAAGAGAACGAAAAAGAGAGTTTTGGGAACCCCGTAGAGCAGTCCAGAGCACTTAACGAAGTTGGTGTTCGAAGGAAGGCGTCGTTAAGATAAACGCTCGAATATTGTGGAAACTGGAAGACAGTTCCACCACTCAGGGCATCGCCATGGGAACAATATCCTTACCAACTTACGGGAAGAAGAGGTGGAGAAAAAGGATGAGGATAAGAACAAGGAATAGGAGTATGAGGTCGAGGTGGAACTGGAGCTGGAGAAGAAGCTCCACGCGCCTCTGCGCGAACTATTTCAGCCTAATAACCGGTAAAGATTCGACGCAGAAAATTTCGCGTCAAGGATTTCGGGCACGTAGAAAAAAAGAAAGGAACCACCGAAAGAAGAAGCCAAAACCCTTGTCATCCCGTTCGTGTCGTTAAAAGAAGAAGAAGAAGAAGAAGAAAAAAGAAAAAAAAAACTTTCCAAGACCTACTTATAAAACGTTTCAATTAGCCACGCTATTTTTTTTTTTTTTTGTTTTTTTTTTTCAAACTCACGCTATTGGGTATAAAGAGCTGATATGATTTTAGCGAACATTCTTAGCTGTTTGCAAATTTTAATTCGATAAAATTTATTTTGCTTGTTCAATTTTTGTTTTTTTTTTACAGTGAGGTTTACAAAACCGGTTGTTTCAGGCTCAGAAAAAATTGATGGAAATAAAGTGGTAACAATTGTATTGGGGAAAATTTTCTATATGGGTAGTTTCTATATATATGGGTCACGTAAAGTTCTATAGAAATAAACTCGCGAGGATTTGAGTCAGTCGAAATCTGTATCAAAGTTCGTTAATCAAAAAGAGAAAGATAGAAGAAAAAAAAAAAGGGGAAAAGGGAAAAAGATACAGAGAAACAAAAGAAAAATGAGAAAAAAAATGAGAAAACTAAGAAGATTGTGGTTTCTCTTCCCTGAAATACAAGACTGGTAGCCTACAGCGGTTATAATAAGCGGAGATAAAAATTAGGAAAAGAAAAGTCTGGGCACGTGATTTGAGTCCCGATTAGCTGTAGGTTTTGGCTTTTTATACGTGACGTATTCCGGCAAATATATGTATTCTATCTATCTACTTATTGTACATCGGGAATTCACACTTTGTTCCTTGTCAAAAAATGACTAATCCGTGTACAATGAGATTCTAAATTTCGAAAGTCCCGAAGAGTAAAAAAAAACTTCAAAATTTTGATATTGCTGACTCACAGTTTTTTGGAAAGGATTTTTTTTCCCCCAAATTCGCAGAAGACCGTAGATTAAAAATTCCAAAATTTTTAGATCTTCTACCTTTCGGAGGTCTTAAATTTTTCTTAATTTTGAATGTTCCTGAAAATTCGAAATCGTCTTAAACGAATTCGGAATTTCGATCAATCAGAGCATTCAGAATTCGAAACTCTAACTCAGCCCCGAAAATTCGTTCGTCATGAGTGAAATCCGATTAGTTTTTTGAATCAAATCAAGACTGGAATTTTTTTTTCTTTCTTTTTTTTACCTTTTTCTTCCTGCAACGAGTTTATACAGTAGATATGACGAATTTATTTTTCTAGTCATAACGTATATATAGGTACGCAGAATGATTGTTCGGTGTTATTCCTCGGCCATAGTCACCCGGAAGTAGGGTATATATATAGGTATGTACAAGAAACACAGGAACCGGAACTAACGCTTGTTTTAATTGAAAGTGAAAACAATGCTACGCGAAGGGAAGGCAAAGTTTATTACCGTTAATGCGGCAATGAAATAAATCACATCTCGTACCTACCTACCTACCTACCTACCTTCCTACCAAGCTAACTACCCGAGAGCAGCGTGGGTGCAGGCTACCGAACCAAGGATATTGTATAGGTACCGGATTTGCACGACTTTGGTATGAGGCGCAAATGTTATTCGATGTATTCATACCCAGCGCCTAGTTTTCTGTATAGAAAGCAATTCTAAATATACGATACAAAATATATACATATATATATATATGTATATATATACCTACCTATCTATATACGAGGGTTTCAAATCTCTATAAAGATTTATACAATCATTAATAATTACTGTATACACACGATTGAAAATTTTTACGATCCAAATCTTTCCTTTTTTTTTTCTAATGTACATCTAATCACAATATTACCAGGGGAAATGGTGTCATAATTATGTTTAGAATGTAGATTGTCAGTCAAAAGTTTTACAACACATGGGAATTTTTTGAGCTCGTAATTTCGATGTGAAATCCTATAAATTAAAAGATTTCGAAAAGATTGTCGGTCAAAAGACTTGGAAAGTTGACTTCTTCTCGTAGCTAAGCAAACGTGCGAATTGAACGAGATTTTGCAATCATTCGAATGCGAAATTTTGTCACTTTCATCTCACTTTTTCTGAGATTATTACATAAGCGCAATAGTTAGTTTTCGCTCCGAAACGAACAGTTTACTTGGATTCGGATTATTTGATGAGAAAACCGTACTCTCAAAGACCACCATAAAGACACATAAATATATACGTGGTAAAAAAAAAAAAGGCTTATGAACTTGATCCACTCTAATTCCAAGTCTCTAATTTAATAGAAATGGTGTAGTTAAAAACGGAGTTTAAAAACCACGGGTTAAAGGTGAGAATCGGTAGCAAGATCCGGAGGCTGCCAACACATCGTAGGAAGCGAGCCGTAAAAGCAGAGTTTTATCTCGACTGTAGGGGTTTGGGGGACGTTGGTAGACGGCGGGTCCCGTGATGCTTGTAAAGCATTTGTAGGTACCTAACGAAAAAAACAGGTTGGTTGGTTGGGGATTTTTTTTTTTTTGTTTTTTTTTTAATTTTTTTTTTTTTCGCTTTTCCTTTTACTTCGATTTTTGTTTCCTTTCGTTTTCTTTTTTTTTTTCCCCCTACGACCCAGTGGAGAAGATAAAGCGCTTAATTAAAATGAACGAACGGAAGGAGAAAAAGAGACAGTTTTTTTGTTTTTTTTTCTCTACTTTCTTTTGTTGTCGAGGTAAAAATGCGAAAACGATAAAATTGAAAAAGGAAAAATGACGATGGGGAAACTGGAAAAAAAACCAAAAAAATTGGTAAAATTTTTGAAAAAGCTGAAAGGATTGTGAGAATTATCAAATGGATTCTGAGAACGGGAACGAAATCAGGAAAAGCTAGAGTAGTAGAGGCTGAAATTAAAATGGAAAAATTCTGGTGAATTTACGAAATCTAAAATGCTAAATGAGAAAATTATGAGTTGGTGGAGAAGTGGATAATGGGATAATGAAATAATGAAATAATTGAAAGGACGTGTCGAGGTTGAAAAGATCAGAGCAATCGGAGAGTAGAAAAATCGTATGAGTGGGGAAAATGCGTGAAAATTGAAAAGTAAGGAAATGGAAGAATGAACAGGTCGGCGAATTAAGGGAAATGAGGAAATTAAAGAATAGGAAAATCGTGAAAAATTGATAAGACGCGATGGTGTTGAGTCTGTTGAAACTGGAGAGTTGGAAAATGATGGAAAAATTGTGTGAAATAAATATTAGGAAATATGCTAAGTAATGAAAATATGGGTGAATCGAGAAAACTATATAAATCGTACAATGATTGATATGATGTTGAAATTGGAGAATAGAAAAATCGGTGAAATGCAAGAAAATTGGAAAAATCAAGGAAAACATGATTGGGAACTGGGAGATTATGAATAGAACAACGAGGACCTGGTAAAAAATCAACAACATAGGAAAATGAGAAAGTGAAAAATTAATTACAGAAAAATGAGAAGCTGGAAAATTAACAATATAGGTAAATGAGAAAGTGAAAAATTAACTATAGAAAAATGAGGAGCTGGAAAATCAAGAATAGAAAAATGAGTAACTGGAAAATGAACAATATAGGAAAATGGAGAAGTGAAAAATTAATTATAAAAAAATGCTGTGCCGGAAAATCGAGAATATAGGAAAATTAGGAACCGGAGATTATGAAAGTTAACAGGAAAAACTGTAAGTAATGTGAGAAATGGAAAAAAAATGAATAAAAATGTGAAAAAAATTGAAAATCGTATCGCATTACCCTTCTCGTTGTACCAACCTACATACATGCATGTAGTACATCAAGGCTATATCCCCAGAGTATAATCGAGTATGTAAACTTACACGTAGGTATACCTGGTTTAAAAAAAAAAAAAAAAGGAAAATAAAAAAGGAGAAAAGAAAAACAAAAATTTCACACGTGGTAAAAGGAGCCCCTCGGGGCACATCGCGAGCGTTGGGGTATGAAAGTAAAATTTACATTTCGATCATTACCCCGATTATTCGTGGGGGTACGTGGGGCTGTTGGATATGCTAGGTGCTGGATGCTGGGTGCTATGGATGGGGTAAATGTTTACGCGCGAGGCCACGCAACAATTGGATGAGCGACGGCCGATGGCAATTGACGGGTTCAATTTGGCCCCGATGAATCGGAAGAGTTGAACAAACCGGTGAATTATTGACGCGCGTCGAACCACCGCGTCGCGGCGCCGAGCCGAGGAGGGCGTTGCGCCCATACTGCGGCCACGGCCGCGATGCATGGTTCCCTCCGCCTCGTACCAACCTGCAGGTTAGTTACCCTCAGTTAAACGAATGCTATACATACATATATATATATATATTAGGATAGTCCTTCAGCCATTGAACTTTCACATTTATGATTTCAGATTTGATTTGTGTTTTTTTGGTTTTTTGGTTTTTCATGTAAATCTCATTAATAATTTCTCTTCTTTTTCTAATTTCTTTCATATTAATTACGTCGATTTTAATGAATATCATCGACGCGATTTTTATACGAAGAAATACCAAAGGGGTGAAAAAGAGGACCTCGAAATTCGATCAAAATAGAAATAAAAAGAAAGGATACGTTCGACTTTTGCAAATCGCTAAAAATAATCCTCGTGTGCCAAAAAGGCTTTGAAAAATTCTTTCAGTTTAAAAAATTATCATATCATTCCGGAAAAGTCTCACTGGCCAGATTCAAACTACCCTAAATCCAGGGGATGATTTTCTACCGATAATGACAAAAAATTTTGAAAATTAATTAAGGGGGTAGCCAGATCTTTGCGGAAATAATAATTAGCGTTAAAATTTGCGTCTTTTTTCGAAAATTATTCTCGTCTAAAAAAATTCAGTAATGGATGAAATCCGAGGTGGTCAGGATCAGATGTTGGCCGAGTTGGCGTAGGATAGCTCATATATATATACCTACTACGTGAAGACGTATATCTATGAGGGCACTTCGTTAGACCAAAGACCTCGAATTTTTCTTTATTCTTCACCCTCGTCGGTGGGGCTCCGCGCTCTTATTTCCTCTTCATCCATCTCGATTTACCACTTTATCCTCACCAAGGAAATGAACAATCCTTGAACTCCCGTTCTCGCTCTCACTCTCACTCTTACTTTCACTCTCGTTTTCTTACTCTTTCACTTCCGCTTTCTCTTCCTATTTCTCTTTTCTCTTTTTCCCTTGGGATTCCAAAGGGCTTTTTCTGAACCCCTCACAGCTAACAGTCGGCTACTGTGAATCAAATTAATTACCACAAACGTCGCGGATCAGAGATAATTACTGGTTGTTTCAAACGGTTTTTTTACTGCCCGTAGGGAAGACAGGGAATTTTCTTTTTACCAACTTTTCATTAAGGGGGGGGGGAAAAAAAAAAAAAACAAGTTATCATAATCGCCCGGAAAATGAATAATTAAAATTTCACCAGATCTCCACGTTTTGAAATCCATAAAAATTGATAAATCGAATCAATTTTATTGATATGCAGTAGAAGTTTTTGAGTTATTGCAAAAAAAATTGGAAAAACTGAAGTAGAAAAGATTTCTCAAAGGCCGAAGATAAATCTGAAATATCTGTAAGATGTGAGAATAAAGAAGGGTTGAAAAATGATAAAATAGAGTAAAATAAAAAGAATTACAATTCTTTCTCTCGAAAGCCCAGTATATAAAAACAAAAAAAAAATGTTTAAAAAGAGGTATTCCAGTTATGCTGTACCACGTTTTCCGCTTTGCACTGAATGCGAGATCTTCGACTAGAAAACAGGAGAAGAAGAAGAAGAAGAAGAAGAAGAAATATGTGTCTATGTATTAGAGGCGAAAGCTTCGAGAGATGTAGTGTAGATGTATGTAAACGCGGGGGTTGCAGTCTCGAACTGCAGTTTGCTGGATGAAGCTATACTAGGGGTGTAGGTAAAACCTGATACATATATAAATATATATATATATGTATATATATATATATATATATCGTCGAACGTAACTCTCTGTGGTAATGTGGAAATTCCTGGGATCCGATGCGACGCGATGCGACGCGACGCGACGCGAAAATCATTGGATGGATTCGCGCGGTACGGGCCCAGGGGAACCTTTGCGGGCTAGGGATCGGGGTTGAGGGTTGAGGATTCGAGGGTTGAGGGTAGTTCGTTCGCCAAGTGAATTTCACGCGTTTCTATTCCCTGCGCAATACACAACTACGTTAAAATCATAGAACGTACCTACATACCTTTGACTACGCAATTCTGTAATTATAATAAAATTTCATTAAACTACAAGCTGGTTTATATATTAATAAAATTTTAATCATAATATCAAACTCGCGAGGTTCTCAGAAATTATTATAGTTGAAAATTTCCCGACGTCACTATATGATAGAGAAGAGATTTTTCATGAGATTTGGGTAAATGCTTAATACAGTTGGTGATAAAAGTTTAAAAAAAAAAAACTTTGAACGATTTCGTTGAAACGAGTCTTCCTTTTTCTTCCTGGTGGTCAATCTCATGAATGAAAAGCCGGATACATAGCTTTGAGAGTGTATCACCGATGAAATGTGAAACTGTAGAGACGGATGACGGTCGTGTTGTCATACTATACATAATACATGTGGCAAACCTATCTCAACGACATCGTTGACCCGGCCGACGAGAGGTCATTACGTTATACGTGGAAACGTCGTGACTCGTGATACTCTTGACTCGTGACTGGTGAGCAGTTTGCCTCCGGAGGACATCGCTCAGATTTCCACTTAATTTACCCCTATATAACGTGTAGGTAGAGGTAAATATGAAGGTAGAGGTATAGGTATACGAACATCTAGTTGATGATCGAGGTTTTTGGATCACAGGTCACGTGTGACTCTGTCATTTACTGGCAGATTTTTTTCCTACCGACTGGCCACTTTCAACGAAAACACCAAAATATCTCAATCGTTGCTTCTTAGCCGCACTAAATGTTCTCACAAAAACTTTTCAGAACTTTTCAAGATCCAAAAAAGCTGATTTTTGGACTCCGGAACCTGGGGGGATGAAACGATTGTTTCTTGATTTTCACGTTGGCTTGAATTTCAGGAGTCGAAGTCAAAAATGCGTTCGATGATTTCGTACCGATAATGAAACGAAATTTGATAATTTGACAATTTTCAAAATGAATTAGCGAATTGCCAGATCTTTGCGGAAGTGATATAGTTGTTTATTAAATTATAAAACCGTGGTTTGATTGGTTTTGTTCGATGTACAGTTGTGTAGCCATGGACAAAAGGGTGTATTATACAACGCTGTATCCGGTTTTTGGTATATTTTGATTATTGCTGAATATCACATCCTGCCTTATCTATATATATATATCTATACAACTATATGGTGTATTATATATACCATCAAAAATCACCGTGCAGACTTTTTTAGCTTCGAAATATCCGTTAGAAATTTACTTTCGTCTGATTTTTATTCATTTTACTCCATTATTATTGTTATTATTGTTATTTTTCATTTACATTTTTTCTTTTCTTTTTTTGTTGGAATCGTAAAACGCCTGCGCGCGTTCGCATGCGGGTTTTCATTATTATTTATTTTTTTTCATTTAGTTTATTTCTATTTTCTCGTTTATTACCGGAAAACAATCACGCGTATACATATACATATATATATATAGGGATGTGAGCCTACACACGTTTGCGTTGTCATAGAAGAGGTAAAGGTACCCGCATTATACGTACCTGTGTATACACATGCATGTGCCTATCTACGTAGAATTGCGAAAAATGGACTAAAGAGAGAGAGAGAGAAAAAAAAAGGAAAAGGGAGAGAAAGAGAGAGAGTTATATATCTGGTCAGCTAATTTATTGTTTCGTCGCGAAAAGCACAGGTGAAGTTTGTGTGAAATGATGAATTGTGAATTATGAATTAGCAGTGGTCGCGTTGGATGCTCTCGCCCCTACTGTACCTACACTACACCCCTACGTTGCCCAATATAAATTGCCTAATAATTATTCCTGCTCGCGCTGGAACCAACCCCCAATTCATTTTCGATAATTTGAAAATACCCGAGTTATACGAGAATATACAACCTCCGGGCGAGACCCGCGTTCGTACGCGGCCTGACCTCTAACCCCTTTTTCCTCTTTCATTTTTACTTATTTTTTTTTTTTTTTTTTCATTCATTTTTTTCTCTCGCTTTTCTCCCGTCGCATTAAATCCCCCAAAAAAAAATTGTTTATAGTCAAAGAATTGTTGCTGGTTATTTTTTATTTTATTTTTTTTGTTTTCAAATTATTATTATTTTTTATATTTTTCAATTCTCAGGTCATAAATATATTTCAACCCTTTTATAAACGTATTTTGTTTACCCCAACAACGAAAACGTTCCCTTATTTTTTTTTTTTTTTTTTTTTTTTTTCAATTCGTTATACGGATTTAATCAGATATCCCAAATCATTGAAAGATTTCAATGATTTTCTTCAGATATTGAGAATTGATGAAAAACTTTTGATGAAAATTTACAGAATATTTAAAAATATTAAAATTCAATTATTATTTACTTCAGAATTTAGAAAAAATTAAATGAAATTCATCAAATTTCTTTGACTTTATCATAAAACACATAATGACGTATCTCGCAAATTATGATATAATTTTACTCAGATTTCGTATAATTTTGCAAATATTTTACACAGCTATAATATAATTCCCGCAGTTATTAAATACTTATACTTTGAAAGAGAATTTTTTTTCTTCAAATTTCTATAATTCAGAAATGAAATAAGAAAATTTAAACAGTTTCCCTGACTCCGTTATGGCGTACCTAATGAATTTCCATAATAAATCGCGAAATCCTATGTGTACACGGAACGTCAAGTGCGGTCAACGGTTCAGCTGCTGATATCCCAGCGCCTAATCTACCCCCAAGCCGAAATTGAAATGTAAAAAAATATTTGGAACGTGGTTAACCGGTATTTTTTCAAATATTGTAGTCTTTTAGAGTTCTTGGATCCTTGGGTACTTAGGTCCTTAGGCAATTTCTCAGTAGTAGTGATCCCGATCCTCGGCCAGTCCTAGGCACTCCCTTGAGGGTCGTGAGCTCTTCTTTCAGTCGATACAAACAACCCCTCGTCAACTTAGCCCTGTGATATACAGCGAGAGTAACGCAAATTGAGAGTAACGCTCGGCTATACATATAACCACCCTCCGCCTCTGCACGATGATACCATATAGTCGAGTATTCCGACTAAACCAAACCACATGGACCACAGCCGACCACCATGCCATGATAAACGAACATGTTGCCATTTTCAAGCTGGAGAGAATTCTAGCGGAGGGATTATCTCAAACCGATGAGGATAACCTGGGCTCAGATTAAAAGAGAAAATATCACCCAACCGAGAAGCACGATCTCTCATCTCATCTCATCTCATCTCATCTCATCTCGTCTGATCTCATCTCGTCGTATCGTCTTGTTTTCTGAATATTTAAACAATCTCAAATAACGAGGAAACAGGAGATTGAAGGTAAGTCGAGGAGGGATATACCTCGCCGTAGGTATATTCAAGCTACTTTCAAAGAGACGTAAAGGGTCTTTTAAAGACAAAGAATAACGCGTTTTAATTCCCGAAAAATAAAGTAAAACGATTTTAACATCATTTTTTTTTTCTTTTTTTCTTTACACACTAATTGAACTGAAATTTAAGAACAGTTTTCAGATAAAAATAAGAAAATAAATATTACGCAATTCTAGAACGAATTTTCATATTTTTTATTTTTTTTGATTATTCGAGAGGGAGAAAAAAAATATATATGTTTGAGTAAAATTTGGCCAAAATAATTTTTGCCATGTTTATAATCTACAAAGTGTGTAATTAGTTTGAGAGGCTGTTTATAAATAAGGGATGAGAATTTTACGAGCTCAAAGCTTGCGGCGAGAAGGGTGGAAGATGATCGTCTCGCGATATTCTGTTCAAATGTTTTAAGCTCGTTTTTTTTTTATCTCTCTCTCTCTTTTTCTTTTTCTTTTTTCTTCTCTTCTCATCTCATCTCTCTCTTATTTTCTTTTAGTACTTTCGTAAATCGACCCCGTTATACCTACCGCACTGTATAAGGGTGGAGAAAATGGGATTTCGGTGAAGCCGCAAGTTACGCGAAGCTGCCACCGCGCAGATATCGCTAAGTGGAACATGTTCAATCGGTTACTACCATCGACTATATATAAATATATATATATATATATATATACAGCCATATATACTCTACCGACTTCTCGAGAAAAGAATCGACTTAGCTTTTCTGATAAACGTAAAAAAAAAAAAGACAACAAATTTTACTGCCACCCTATTTTTTCTATTTTTTTTTTATTCTTCTTCTTCTTCTCTCGGTGTAAAGTGTGTTTAAACAGCTTTGTAATCTCACCGAGCTTCTAGTTTGAAAACAATGAAGAATTAAGCTTCTTTCATATTATCGGATCAATTTTTAAAATTTCAAGCTATATTTAAACGTTTCGGGTGTGTGAGAATATATAAATGGGAATTTTTTTATTTTTTTTGTTCTCCAAAATTTTGATACGTAATATCTTAGAAAAAGAATTAGGATAAGAGACGAACGAGGAATATAGGTGGTGATAAAGTCGAAAATGATAATGGGGTGTGTAGAAAAGAAAAGAAAAAAAAAAGATTAATGAAAAAGTAAGAATTTAGAAGAAAACTAAATCCACTATTTTATATATACGAGATAAAACATGTAGTTATGTTATGTTCTATGTAACTTGTTTTTTTTTTTTGTTTTTTTTTGTTTTTCCTTTCTGTTTTTTTCTCGAAGTATAAATCCGTCGGAAATCTGGTATCAGGGAAAAATCTCAAGCTTCTGGAAGCTCTAGAAGCGAAACGTGCAGCCGAGAGTCAAGACTGACAGCTAATAACGCGACTACGAAGCACATATATAATATATGTGTGTGTGTGTGTGTGTATATATAAATATAAACATATGTATATATATATATATATATATATATTTATATGTATATGCGTGTAGTACACATGTGGATAAAAATACATGCATATGTATTATACCCTCGGAAAGTCCACCCTCAAGAACGAACCGAGGCGTACAGAGAGAGGCGTGCTACACCGCAATGATTTTCAGATTCAGAAAAGTGCTTTTCCCAACGACGAGACGGGGGGACGCAAAACACGGTGCACTGCCGCATACGACGAAGAAAGATATAAATAAAGAAAGAAGGAAACGAAAGCTTAGGAAAGAGGTAAAAACAACCACCGTACTCCACATAGTAGTATAACTTCCACATGGGGAGTGGAGGGGGGTTGGGGGGGTTGGGGGGTTGGATATAGTTTTACTCAACAAAAATTTTTACCTCACATCCAGATTTTTGCTTTCAACACAAATAAACGAGAACACGAAAGAAAATTCTTGGATAACGATCCCGCATGTCGTTTGTCAAAATGAATATATATTTTCGGAGATATTTTTGAATTTCCGGGTAAACCGATAGAAAATTATGCAAATTGATGCATGGAACATGTTAACTTCAAAGTTTTTATCAACGATGCGATTAATCTAGTATAAATCAGCGTTGGAAGGCAAAAAAAAAATGGAATTTTTTTTTTTTTTTTGGAATTCGGTCTCGAAACGGTAGCAATGAGGTGTGAAAGGACTGAGTCGATGGAATATTTTTCCGGCAGGGTGGAAGTGTTTGAAAGAAATTTCTTTTCAACCCCCCCGTACCCCCCCCCCCCCCCCCCCCCCCCATCCTTCTTAAGTGGTGAAAGAATGGTTTGTAAGCTGGTGCCTAGTACCTACCAAGGGAATCGGTCGATACCTGAACCCGTTATCACGTAAGTACCTTGCAAACACGCCCCAATCCTAGCAGGAAGAGGAACTCGTATCAGTGGCGTATCATCGCGGTGTTATAACGCGCCTATACTATATTCCGGAAGAGAGGAAACCTCTTTGGGTGTTATGTGTACTTCTGCAGGTTGGTTAAGTCTTCTATATCCATGTACTAACGTACCTGGATCATCACTGTGTATAAAGGAACAGAGAATATCCGCATGGGACAGAATTGAACATTGTACAAGGATGTGGATGTTGATGTTGATGTTGATGTGGATGTGGATGTGGATGTGGATGTGGATGATGCGCAATCCTACCGACCAACAACTACCAAAGTCGTAAAATGTAAATTGTACAAGCGCGATGGTAGCCCTTCTAATCTTCCCATAAGGATAGAGAAATTACGACTTATCGCTAATCACCAAGTCCGGTCGTTCAGAATCCTCAATTTGGATGAGGAGGCTGGGTTCCCATACCACAAGGGGTATTCAAACTCCGAGATATCTATATATATCCTTAGGTATAGATTTCGATCCGTTTCTACCTGCACATCTATATACCTATAATCTCTACCTTCACTTCTCGTATCAGTTCACATTAGTGAATATACCATTCTAACGGGTGATCAAGGACAGGCTACTCGTAAATAAGATCTTAGAAAGTTAGAATCTTTCGAAAAGTGTCTTAAAAGTTAGGCAAAAGTTTGACCAAATCAAAGAATAGTCGAGGTCAATGGGTCCTCGTTTCATAAATGAAGGTTTGACCTCGTTTACAAATTTTCTATAAATCGTTCTTCAACGAAGATCAAATCAATTCTTTTAATCCCGAAACGAATCGATGCATTAGTTTTCGAGTAATTGAAAAAAAAAATTAAAAAAAAAAAATACAAATCAAATTTTGACAATTTCCCTTTATCCGTGATCAGTGATACTATCTCCTGAATGGATCGTAGAATTTCGATCAATTCCATTCTTCGAGTTACAATAAAATTGTTCCAAAATTGAATCCGATGAAATTCTAAAATTCCAATCAACTTTGTATTATATATATCTGATGAACCCTAGGTGCATAACAATTCAGTAAATTAATTCATAGTTCGTAAACATCGAGTGCTCAATGCTCATGAATGACCTGCATTACGTCGTAACACTAAAAAATCTATCGGGTCGTAGTTTTCGCGTAATATTTTTTTTTTTTTTTCCACGATAGGATGGCACCTTTCGAGATCGTCGTAGCACTTTAAAAAATCACAACTTCGGGGATTCCGGGCTTTTTTTTTTTTTTCTTTCTTTCTTTCTTTCTTTTTTTTTTTTTGGACCGCCCTAGTACCTTTGTAGATGTATATGGAAAGTTGTGATTTCTCGACTGTGAGAGAAACCCGACCGTTTTCATCGAGCGAGGTTTAACAGTCAGGGTATGTGTGTAATATATATATATATATATATATGTATGTATCTATGTGTATGAATACTCTGCAGCACATCGTACATACCTACTAGCGTGATAGCCGACAGTTAGACTTAGAATCTACATAACTCTCCGAACGCCCTGTTGTAGATACCTAGCTATATGGTCCGCATGTAGAGACCAGAGAGTATCCGTGTATATATGTAATACACGTGTACATAGTACATACAGAGTGTCCAATTTTAATTTTCATCAAAATTATGAATTTCGGTCATTTTTCTTGACTCCAAAGTCGAAAAGAACAAAAAAAAATACCACCCCCATATAAAGCTCGGTTTGTTTCATAGGGAATTCAAATCCCGATTGATACACCCCGTAGATTTACGCTAACAATAAACAGAATCAACATCGTCAACGGTACAAAACCGCGAAATTTTGCGGTCAGTCAATTCTAGACCGACCATCACGATGTGGCCATGGTTCGCCGCATTTCATCAGACCCGAAATGTCAGATCGAATTTACATGCCGGAAAGACCGAGTCCATTGACGAACCATCAGCCCCATTTCAAACCTTTGGTTTTTTTCAAACTGTTTAAAAAATTTTCGAAATAATCGGGGGGATTTTTAAACGAAGACATCGAAATTTTGTTAATCAGATATCGTCGATACTTCTGAAATAATTGTTCGCATTTTATCATACGAGGATAGAAAAAGGTCTAAAATTTGTTTGATGGTGGAATGACTGAATGATCATTAACCATACCCCCGAGTCATGGTTTTTATCAAAGACCAGAAGCCAGAACATTTCGCGGGTTATTAACCACAGAAATTCGGCTAGTGCTATTTGCACATGATACCAATATAGGCATTATTAAAGCCCTTGTTAGGGGTTGAATTGTTCAACGGACTTACACCCCAAACCATAAAGTTTGGGGGGTTACTTAATGTTGATTTATTTGTTTCAAATATCGAGATGACCGTAAAGAATTTCGAAAGAATTTTAATAACACAAAATCAGACGTGATATGACGATTAATTTTTCGGAAGTACTTTTGATTTCATTATTGCATTTAGAATTCAAATTTCTTTATCTTCTAGAACAACAAAAAAAAGGTTCGAATTCAACGAGACGTGGTCGTATCGTTTGGATGTGAAATCTTATGATTTTGGATTTATTTTTTTTAAATCTCTTCAACACGCTGTGTATAAAGTTCGATTTTTCGCACGCTTCGCTTCGCGTGCTCGTGTGATTGTCACACTAGTCCGAAAATCGACACTTCCTCCCTAATATCGAAAAGTACTATTTTTCCCGATACTAGAAAGCCAAAACCGTCGCAATGATCGGTTAAAAAATGATCAAAAGTCTCTTTTTCGAACAAACCCAATAATTTTTTTTTCATTATCGCCAATATGACGAGAAGTGTGATAATGACTATTCGCAATGTACTACAAGAATCGACGTTATGCTGAGGATGTTTTAAAAACGGCTTAAACCCTGATACGAATCTCTTCTTCCCTAATTTTTTTTCTTTTTTTTTTTTTTCATTTTCTCGATTCCTCTAACTCGTTTTTTCTTTTCCCTCCATTCTTTTTTTTTTTTTTTTTTTACTCCTCCGGTATTTTCGACAATTTATTCGAGTAATTTCTTCCGTGAGATTACACAGCTTGACGCTGATCGGAGCAGCTGCTTCTCATCTCAAGGGACTCGACGGGGAACCCTGGCGGTAGCGGTGGCGATGGCAATGGCGATGGTGATGGTGAGGAGATTTAAAAGAACGAACGAAACTTGTTCAGTTCCAAACGTAATTTCCTCAATTCTTTAGAATAAAAAAAAATAAATTTGAAAATATAAAAATAAAAAAAAAAAACGAGGTGGTGCTGAGGGCCAAAAGCACTTCTCTCTCTCTCTCTCTCTCTCTCTACCCCATTGACACCCCCATCTTCATCATAAAAGACGAACTTTCATTTTTGTACTTTTCTTTCATTTTTCGCAGATTTTTGGTTTCGGAACATTTTCTTTTCTCAACATTTTCACGGTATTTTCGCTATTCTATTGCGATGCTGATACACATACCAATAAATCGCATACTAGTTTTAAAATTCTTCTCAAAATTTCCTTATCGAAAACGAGCAGGATTTATTTATCTTCGATTTTCTCGTACCCTATACTTTTCTACTGTCTATCACTCTTCGATATTTCGTACGCGACAGGCGTCTCTTCTCGTCTTCCAGAATTGAAACGGACGTGACGTTACCTAATTTCTAGAATAAAAATTTTCTCCCATAATTCTTCTTTTCCCCCTCAATTCACACACGTCGAGGAAAAACACCGTATTTTTTAATCTCTGCTCTATTTGAGGTGGTTGAGAATTTTTTTTTTTAAATTTACAAGAACAACAAAAAAAAAAGCATGAAAATTCGTAAAACATACATTTTCTAATTTTTCATTTATACGTTTCAGATAGAATCTTGAATCCAATTTTTGTATTTTTATACAATTATTTGAATTTTTTTCAATTCGTCGAGCAGTTTTAATATCAAATCGTTATTATTTCTGACTGTAATACCGTTGGCATGTCATAAACTGTTACATCTCTGGCTTATACGAACCTAGGATATAACTCTAGTTAAACTATAAGGTAAAATGATTAAATATTAAAAAAGTTACGATCGTTAAGGGTAAGAATTACAAGCTTTACATTCACCACCCCTTATCGTCGTCGTCGTGTTAAACCGCTTGATCACCTCAAAGAATTAAAATGAATTTAAAATTGGTTTCAGTCAGGTTGATCCGTGCGGATTAAGGGTTGAAAATGTGTGTTTTTTTTTTTTTTTTTTAACAAAAATAAAAAAATTGCCAATAATCTTACGAAACGTTAAACGAATTCCTGGTTATTATTCAAAGCTGAGAATATACCGGATAGGTATAAGATAGAGGGATAGAGATAAATATACAATTTCCTAAAGTGTCACTGTACTATCAAACCCCTGACAGTTACAACACTTATTCTCAATCGCTTAGCCACTATACCCTACTAAAGAAAACGCTAAGGTCAAACTATACTGCCAAAAGTTCACTAGCTAACCAAGGACCCAGGGGTGATCGATTACTCGGACTACCTGCTCCGACGTTTTAATCACAGACCCTAAGAATACTGTGGAAATGGACCCTTGTGTGTGAGAGTGTGTCTCATGAAACAGGGAGTAACTACTTTCCAGGAAAGAAGATAGAGAGAGAGAGGAAAAAAAAAAGGGAAAAAAGGAATAGCAAATTCGTTTTTTTTTTTCATCAATTTAACCCGAAAAACTCGGTTCATTGAATACGTTTGTAAAATTCAACCTTTTTTTGGATATCAGAGACACCGATAAGCCGTAGTAATTTCTTGCCCGAAAAGAAAACTTTTTCAAAAAAGTAGGGAGGGTAAAAAAAAAAACCAACAAAAGCATTGCGAACTTAGGTAAAGAAAGAGAAGAAAAAAAACTAGCGAGATTTGATTCCTGGAACGATATTTATTCCTCTTTGATAGTGGGGCTAAGCGACACCCGGGGTAAAATGAATCAGAATTCATGCAGGAGTTTCCTGCTTGCCATTCCCAGCGCGAAAGCTCTTTTACGAGAGTTCTTTTCCCTTCGCACTGCAGCATGGTCTGATATCTGTGTGCAAAAAAAAAAAAAAGTAGGAAAACTGGATAGCGCGTAGAATCGTACTGTGAAGTAGAACTGCAGGTAGGTAGGTACGTGGGTGGGTGGGTGGGTGGATGGGTGGGGTAGGTATACTATATCCGGGGTCCGGCAGACTCTACGGTATCGCGCGAACCAACTGTGATCGATATTTGACCAATTTCAGAGTATTCCGCATGCATAAAACGAACTCTGGACTTCGCTACTGGTACTGGTGGTACTAGTACTGCAGAGGGCGCAAAAGCTCTCGCATATATGCGATACATTTACCTTCCCTTTCCCTCTCTCTTTCTCTCTCTCTCTTTCCGTCTCTTCTTTTTTTTTCTATATTTCTTTCACCCCCTCGTCCATTCATGGAACGAGGTAAATTATGAGACTCGGACCTTTTTACCACGCCGAACGAAAATTATCATGCAGTGAAGAGGAAAGAAAAAAAATCAAAAGTAGTAAAAAAAAAAGGAAAAAAATGAACGAAAATATCAAACCGATTCGATTTTATATTTTACAACACTTCTAGTCTATTTCTATAGGTTTGATACAGACGCGACACGTATAGAACGTGTATCAGCGTATCAATTTATAACAAATTTTTTTTTTTTTCAAATATTCATCTCCAATAAATTTATAGCAATTAATTTCTACATCATCCACAACCTCACCCCTCCCCTGTACGACAAATCGGGGGATTTATTCGTCGTGAATACGTTATGTAGTAGCTATTAATTCTTTTTTGAAAATTATTCATCAAATTCGTTCTATAGGAACTGTATGGAATGAAAAAAACAAATTCAAAAGCAAAAAAAGAAAAAAAAAACAGAACAGCATTTATATAGTAGAGGAAGCAGTGATTTTACTCTTTGTTTCAATTTTTTTCATTGTTTGTATGTTATCAAAAGAAAAAAAAACAAAAATATCGTATCACACGCGCAATACGTTCGGAGAGAATTTCGCGAATTTATAATCCTCAATACATCGATGAAAAAAAAAATAAAGAATAAAAAAGAAAACGAAAAAAAAAAAAATTGCAAAAAGAAAAAACACAAAAACGCGAATATAAATTTAGGGGCAGCGAAAAAAGAGTGGGTAGAAAAGGGCGCGAGTTATGCCATTCGACTCGAACCCGATGGCCAAATTTACACCTCACTTTGCACGCGACAAAAGCGACTCTTACGCTCCGTCGGTTGGGTCAAAAATAAAAAAAGAAGAAAAGAAAAATGGAATAAAAAAATAAAACAAAAAATAATGGAAAAATGGTAAAAGAAAAATCGAAAAAGCCTGGGCCGCCTGCTTTCCAACGGATGCGGTAACAATGCGATTCGATTTACGACTTGCCCACGGCCATTCCTATGCACAGAATCGACCCTTTGTAATTGCGACTGCCTCGCCGTAACCGGACTTTAACATTTGGTGACAGCGGCGGGGCCAAAAGAATTGTTTTTCTTTATTTTTAATTCACTTTTGATTGTAAACTTTGTTTACCACGGAATGCGAAACCGGAATTATTCACTAAAGAATAAAACCTCTCGGCTTTCGTCATTCCTCAGAATAAAATATAATCGTGGAAATTTCATTTCATCATATGAGATCAGCCGGTTTCAATTACCACTCGAACTCGAGTCTTAATTTTCCTGAATTTCTACCCTGCGGTTAGAAAAAAAAAAAAATAGGATGTTTCCAAGTTTGGGACAGGGATGGGGGGCGGAGGGGGGGGGGGGGGGTGGCACGCGAAATGACGACAAAAAAAAAGAGAGAAAGAGAGGAAATAGAAATATATAGAGAGTGGAGAAGAAAGCGGCGGGAATTGAAAGCACAGAAAACCAGTGACTGGCTTAAAAACAATTCGGCCCGATGTTCGCCAGCGGAATATGAAGGAGTTCGCGGTCCACCGAACAGGCACCGACTTAATGAATTAAGTTTCCTTTGTTAATTGCTTCAGTTGTTTCATTACTCCATACCTACGACGCCCCTCGACTCAAACTAAACCCTCTTTTAACTTTCATTTCATATTTCAAACGGTATCTAAGTATTGAAACACGGCTATAATACGACAGGGTGGGAGGGGTGGGGTGGGAAATAAATCTTTCACCATTTCATGATAAAATGAATTTTCTTTCAAGTATTTTTTATATATATATTATCATCCAAACCCAATTTCACTGTTCAAAAATATATATTTATACTATACTATAGAAAAAGAAGAAAAAATAAAAAATAAATCAAGATAACCGAGCCCAATATTACAAAAGATAAAACCCTCAGATATATGTGTGTGTGAGAGAGAGAGAAAGAGAGAGAAAAAAATAAATAAAATACACCCATTCACTTCTTGTACGTACGCGGAAAGAATTTTGACCAGAAATAGAATCTGACTTATAGGGTATACAAACTGAGGGTCAAAAAATATACGAGTTGAAGGCTACGGGAGGATTAGACATTGGAATATTTATTATTGAGGTAGACATCTGACGTATATTGTGAACTGTCCTACGTGGTACAAGCTAGGTATAGAAGAATGACAAAAGACTTGTTCCGGCTTTGGCGCGTACATCAGGTACACAAACAACAGTAAATCGATCGAGCAGTGTGCAGAAGGAAGGATGAAAGCCCGAGTGAACCTCCTTTCTTCGGAAGTTAATAATTCCCTTTGCCCGATATATCTACGTCCCGGTGAATTGCGATTTTCTCTTTATTTCATAGGTGGATTTATCGAGCCGTCAGCGACAGGCGAAAAATTAATAACCTTGCAGTTTTTAAATTGATAAGAGCTAAAGGTACGCTTTTTGCGAGCTAATAGAGCGAAAAATTCTTCGCTACCGCGACACCCGTCTCGCTGCAACGCTCGACTAAGACTGAGGCCCGCGCTTCCCCCACTCCAACAATCTCCCAAGCGTAAAGGAGAGGAATAAGAAATAGTGGGGGGAACGAAGATGATGGGTAGTAGAGAACCTGGGGATCAATAATAATGTGACGCATACTGAAAGCGGTTTAACAGACGGCGGGCATTCAAAGAGGACGATAAACTTACTTAGTGTGAGAAAAAAAAGCAGTATGAACCGGTAAGAGGAGGTGATGTGATAGCGTGCCGTTTATTCCTTATTGTAGTATGTACGTACGTACAATGTGTACCAGCGAGCTAGCTCTTTCCTCTTTCTTTTTCTATACGTATATATATATATATATATATATGTGAGATAAAAGTTGCCGTTATAAATATCCTCGAAACCTTGTGTGCATGCTGCTATAGAGTAGACAGAGTATACGAGGTAAAACTCGAAGCGTATCGAGGTAACCAACGAACAAAGCACATCCTTGAACACGATGTAGAAACTTTGCAAATTTGCGCAAGGCGGTAGCGCGGTGGTATAAAAATCTTCAAAAATGAATGTGTTAGTACTAGTCTTTGTTCGGGTTGCAAAAATTGGACGCTATATATATATTTTCTAACTTTATATCCGAGATATTGACGACAAAGAACATATATATGCGTATGTATAGAATAAATAAGAAATAAAAATGTAAAGAAATTAACCAAAAAAAAAAAAAGCGCTATGCTGATTTTAGTTTTCAAAAAGTGTGAAGAATTTTCTTTCCATTTTCGTTATTCTCTCTCTCTCTCTCTCTTTCTCTCTCGTTTCGTCCTTTTTGTTTTTCTTATATTTTTTTACCGGGGAATTAACTTTAACTCGGGATCAAAGTGTCGCGCGAGAATATTGCGAGTGTAACGTAAATTGTTTCAACTTTACCCTCTAAAAAAAAAGAAAAAAAAAAGAGAAGAAAGGGGCGCATGAAATGACGGGGGAAAAAGGATGTATGGGACACTGTGTACCAAACTCTGTAAATGGTGTTAATGATAAAAATAAATAACAGGGGGATGGATTATAGTCGATGAAGAAAGAAAATAAACTCTGTAAAAAATATCATAATAATCAAAATTTGTTTTTTACTTAGAAATTTAAATCTAGGTTTGAAATTAACAGGCCTAATCAACTTTAACCGAAATGTACCTCGTAGTGGTCTTTAAAAAACAGAAAATAATTAACACTTTTTACAACCCTTCATATCTCGCTAATTGGAATTAACTAATAAATTGTAGTCGGGGATTTCGAAAACTTCACACATGATTTTTTAAAAACGCGGAATCGCTGCTTGCGGTGTTCATTTATTTATTTATTCATTTTCTGTTCTTCTTATTATTATTATCATTATTATTATTATTTGTGAGAAGGCTGTTCCCTATATTCATACCATTCCGCGTCAGAGCTGGGCCATGTCTTGAACAGATGCTTGTAGGAGGCTGGAAATCGTATGGCAGAGTGAAATTGACGTGAATCTTGACGAAATTCCGGAGCCACATGTACGAATTCTACTAATTTGACGGGTGTCATCGAGGAAGAGATTCGCCATACCTTACCCTCTTCGGTGAGATAGGAATACGTTAAAGTTTTCAAGAAAATGTAGAATTTTCACCGCTGGATATATATACTAGTATATATATGCAGTTCAGAAAAAAATATTCATTTTACGAAACTTAAGACAAACTTAAGTACCAAGAAATTAATAATTATACGTGATAACGTTTAGTTACTGTCAACGCTAGTAGATGGACACGGGCATTTCGCTTTACCGAATACACCCCAGCGCTTTCTCATAGTATAAGTAACTCCAGCCTGTATATAACCAGTTGCGTACCATAAGGCGTTAAATAACATTGAATGAAATTATAATCCAGCATTTATTAATGCCGAGATTTAATGCTCGACGTAGCTAAATCGAATTTACTACCAATTGATGTATATGTGTGTAACGTGTTATTTTATTCGAATGAAGAATTTCTATCAGTGTGGTAGATTCAGATAAAAATTCTTGTTAAAAGATGATAAATCGAATAAATATTATTTCCCCTAAGCGAGTAAAAGGGGGGGTGTAGGTATATAATATGAAACGTTACGTGTATTTCAACGATTGAGGATAATCTAGGAAATATGAACATCGCTTGAAAATTGTCATATCGTAAGCAATAACCCAGCATTAGCTACCAACGTTGTCAACAAATTTACAAGCTACACTGCATCTACACATACATATATACAGCTTTTTTGCCGAAGGTAGGTATAGTTTACCTACACTTTGTCAACGTAGCTGAAATAATCCATAGCAAAATAAGTTTTGTCCAACTTAGCCATACCTACTATATGTAGGGGTAGAGGTAGGTATTATTGCAAATATCGCAACAGCAGGAATTGGCAACATTCGACTGTTTATTTTCGCTCGTTATTATCCTTTCTACTAGACTATTACTACCATTTTTCACTAACCATATTTATTTATTTCATATCATATCATATATAAATAGTATTCTTTATTTTACTTCATTATCAACCCTTATAATTTATACTCTTAACTCTTGTTCTCTTTTTCTCTTCATACTCTATTTCCAAGACAGCTGCCAATAAACAGAGCAATCCCTTACCCTGCCAAGTTTAGATCTGTAAAAGTGGTGACTAAATATATACGACGTGATATACACCTGCATCAGCTTTTACCAAGTAATGTGGATCTATATAACTTTGCTTTCACTCCATTTCTGATTTAGGTAGGTAGGTAGGTAGGTAGGTAGGTTTAACTGACGTCTGATGGAAGCGCCTTTTTTTCCTTTTTTTTTTTTTCAGTTTTTCCCTTTTTTTTACATCATTTTTCTCACTGACAAGAATTGGTGCTAGCATACGCGCGTATAGATAGACGTTTCCACGGTAAAGAGAGATTTTTTTATTTCCTGGGTACATTTAACATCAAAGCTCTTTTGACCGAGTTGCCGTAAGCATACTCTCTCTCTTCTCGCTAACAGAACCCGAGCGACGACGAACCTCTGTCATATTCATTCCGACAGTATACAGTATTTCATTTTCACTAATGCCCGGAACTTTAGTTACACGATTCACGTATATATACAAGTGATAAATTTATATTATTTATAAAAAAGAATTTGAAAAAAAAAATTCTATCATGCTATATTTTAATCCAGGATTTCAAATATAGATTAATTTTTAAAAAATGACTGTAAGAGAAAGAAAGAAAAAAAAAAGAAAAAAAAAAAACAGCTGTACACGGTCTGGAAGGGATCGTGCGAGTCGATCAAAAGGCGACGGGTTGATCCCTGCTAAATAAGTGCCCGGGCATTAACGCGATATTAAATTAGCATAAGGTTAATAAAGGTGTGCTGCAGGACTGCGTAGATAGGTATTATTGCGAACGGTTCACAGGCCCCTTTTTATCTTCCCTTTCCTTTTCCCACCCTTCTCTTCCCTTGTGGAGTTTCACGAGGATGGAACCTGAGCGGAAATATTTAGCATTTTAATATCGCGTATCAGGACAGCAATATAAAGACCCAACCCCTAGCTTGACTCGGTAGAAACGCGTCACAATATACATGCTAAAAGATCGAGAGTTTCACAATTCAGATACGAATACCAAACGAACGACGAATAAACGATAGTTTATTATATGCAAAACCTTTGTTAATCCTAACTTAACTTGAAACATAATCGTTACCATCAACGAACCATATGCATAATAATAAGCTCGTCATGTGGCGAAAGCTCAAAGGAAATGTTCACTTATTCATTTGAAAACATTTCATATGCCTCAAGCGGCACGATCAAACCTTCTATATACTTTAAGCCAAGTTACTTTTACGATGGGAGAACGCTCGAGCGTTTTCAGCCACCTAGCGGCACCGAAAGGAAACCACATAACTTCCTTAGACCGCTGCTTACGAGTTTTTAAACTATGAGGCTAAACAATATGAATCCTTATTCGTATAAATACTAAGGCAACGTTTGTGGGACGATAAAGCAGAACGAGATTTTTGGCGGAAATAAAAAAAAAAAGAAAGCGAAGAAGAAGAGGAAAAAAGTGAAAGTAACAAAAAAAAAAAAAAAAAGGAAAAGAAAAACCAATGAAAATTCTCTGCTCTGAATGAAATTCCCTGTCTTCGTGGATGGCGCCTGCGATTTTTTTTTTTTTTGTTTTTTCTGTTTTCATCCCTCAGAGAAGAGTGTTAGTATACATATAGGTATATGTAACTGCGTATACCGGCGAGGTTAAACATAGATAATACATAGCTATGTGTGTATCACATATATATCTGTATACCTATCTACCCCCGAAAGAGTAGCGGGCGTTGGCGGTCCCCGTAGCGTAGCGTCGCGACGCCTGGTAGTAATATAAAACGAGTCGGACAGCGCGACATTCTGACTAAAATTCCGACGCGACGCGAAGCGAGACGAGACGACGCCTCGCCTCGCGTCGCGACGTTTTTCTGCCTTCAGATATCCTCGTGGAAAGCTAGAATAGAAAAAAAAAAAAGGGCGAGGAAAGAGTGAAAGAAGGAAAGGTGTGGACGCACCTTGATTCTCAGCCTCCAGATTCATTCGCATGGACCTCGCTCGATATCAGGTGTATAACAAGGGTTGGTGAGCAGTTCCCGCAAGGCCTAAGTCTGACGCCTGTTTGCTTGCATTTAGAATCGCAAGTTTCGATCTAACATTGTGTACTTAGGGGGTGCGGTTAAGTGGCTCGATGATAAGATACAGGCTAGGTAATTAATTCACCGAGTCGCCTAGGCAAACAGGACTGAGAAATTAAAAGCAATTTGTCAACCCCTGCAGGTTGGCTGGCTGGGCTGAGCTGGCTGGGCTGGTTACTCGTAGAGTTAAGATTACGGCGATACATCGCGAACCGATGTTTCGTCTACACTGTACACGCCCTCGGGTTAGATTATGTTTACACATGTCTATAAATATACGGGGGGTAGTAATGTTTGTATAGACAATTCAGCGCCAGGAAATACAAAAACTGACAAACGAGGTAAGAAAACATATTTATTTGATCAACTTTTGCCCATAGGATGTCCGTATAATAATAATAACAATAATAATAATAATTATCCAGCATCGAGATCGAATTCAGCTTCTAAATTGTGGGGTAGTACATGCTTCGTACATCTAGGCGCCGCCAGGTGGAGTGGCGCTCGATTTTCTCGCAGTTAAAGTAGTACGAGACTGGAGTTGGGGTGTTTTTTCGTTAATAATTTATAACACTAAACTTGTGATTTAGGAATTAGAGACAGGAAGATAGGGGGGGGAGAATAAAAAAAAATAGAGTATGGTATAAGTGCCGGCTTAGGTGGTTCGAAGAACGTCGATCTAATCAGCAGCACACACATTAAAGAAGCGTTCTGTATCGCGTGCCAGGGGCTCTTTTAATGCTAATTAAGATAAACCGGGACTTTCGTACGCATGTTAAGTACTGTTGATTAAATATTCAAAACGCTACCTTATACGGTGGTCCGAAATTCGTCGTTAACTTTTTCTTGTATTTTTTTTTTTGGCTTTCTTTCTTTTTTCTGATGAAATAAAACTGCCTTCTCGGTGTCTATATATACATATATGAACCTGACGACGTCACTCACCTGTAACAGAAAATAATAATAATAAAAAAAAAATCGTTATTAGAACGAAACGATCTAGAGAATTGGAAAAAAATATTTCTTTGTGGGTGAAAAAAAATTCCAATTCTTTAAGAAAATCATTTCAAATATATGTCCTGCGCGATAGTTACAGGTAATCGAAGTGTAACATATGGTATAACCCGCACCTACTTCCACGTCTCAAGTAGGTAAACGAAGACATTAACTTTTTAGGGCTATAGTTACGAGTCTTGGGCTTTAGGGCGCGAGGTTTGAGGAAATCAATTTTATTAAAGCTGCAATTCGTCGAGGGTGGTATACAGCTGTGTAGAGGGTGGTATAAAAATGATTGAAAGTAACACAAGAAAAAAAAAAAATAATAATAATAATAAATATATAAAACGTTGTTTAAAATTATTCGAAAATAATTTACAACTTAATGAATATCACATTTGTATACCTCATTTGAGAATGTAATTCGTGCTGTAAATGTGTATGTAAATCTATTTATTTATATATACCTTACCTAGTACATAGCTGCTAACAACGAAAGATAATAAGAGTTCACTTTGTTTGTGTCTTACGAGACCCGTGGAGATAAGAAAACCGATTATACCGTAATAAGTGATAGCCAGGCTCTTGCTCGAGCGTATTTTAGCTCTGATTTATGTTCTCAGGTTAATTTTCAACTCGATATTACGACGTAGGAATAATAAAAGCACCTTTTCCAACGAACCATCAGCCTTTAGTCTTCCTAGTTCCCCTTTATAGAAATCGAGCGATCAACGGTATAGGAAATAAAGAAAAAAAGAAAGAAAGAAAGAAATAAGAAAGGAAGGAAGGAAGGAAAGCCAGACCCTGTAAAGCACGGTAAGTGTAACCAAGACCTGGCCGAAGATTGAAAGATTGAAGGATTATCTTCTGATCGTGCAATCAACCGCGATTCGAAGATTGCCTTGGCGCGCGTCTAAACTCGTATCAGAACTAAATCCCCTCTTAGATTCGAAGGAAAAGCTAAAGTCTAACAACGAATTAACAGAATTATACTAAAATTAAGACTATTTCTTTTTTTTTTCTTTCACACCTAATTTCTGGTACTTTTAGCTTTAAAAAGTATCGATTGATGATTTTTGCTCGGTATATGGAATCGATGTATAATGCTAGTTTCATAAATTCGTACATTTCCATACATATATATAATTATATTAATCGTAGTGAATTTTGTTGGGTGAAATTTATTCGATGAATTGGACTCGGGTTGGATGAAAAGCTGAGATAGACCTGGTGCTGAGTCGAGCCGCTTAGCATCGGGGGTAACAATCGGGTTTATATTATTCAAAAGGGGTGAACCATGGATGGAATGGAACAGAACAGAACAGAACAGAACGGAACGGGACGAAACGGTATAGAACAGGGTATAGCTTCTACATAGGAATGAAGGAGCTCGTAGAAGAGGAGAGAAGAGAGAGAGGGCGTATATCGTTGGTTGGCGTAATTGACGGCGCTATGTGGGGTAGTAGAATGCGAACGAGAATAGCAAAGTAGTTACAGAGAGGCACCTGGCGCTACGGAAAGTGAGTGCCTCCCTCTTACCGCCACCGCACAACCTTCATTGGCTCTCTTGCCGCGCGACAAACTGGAATACTACTGAATTCTGTATGAGACTAGGTATATACCTGCCTTATACCTATATACCCACATACATATATATATACCAGACAGAAAGAAGGCCTGACTAGGTACTACTTTATATATCGACACATAGCGGAAATACACTTTCGAAGAAACACCTGCATTCAAAATCTCTGTTTCAGTTATATTAAACTTTAAACGAAGTCGAAATCTCATACATTTTTCATCCCTTAATTATAAAGCTTTTGATCATGTGCGTGATTGTCGGTGACATTCTTAAGATAATTATTACCATGGTTCATCTTTGGGCAACGAGCTTTTCGCCCAACGTGTATGACACACAGTCCGAAAATCAAGTATGCTAAGGGTTGAAGTTTGGAAAACTTTTCTAATCATTCTGAGAGCGAGTCAAACCTCGAATTTTATACACACTGATTCTTTTGGATTTTATATTGTCGATATTCTAACGTCATTCTGGTTTTTAATTCGAGAATAATCGGTTCAGAAAGCTTGCGGATGGAATATCAGAAAGAGCTTTTGATCATGTGTGACCATCTGTACGATTCTCACGAAATTTGTACCGTTGGTTCGTCTTCGGGGCAGTGAGCTTTTCGCCCAAGTATGCCACAACTCGAAAATCAAATGTGGGTAGGGGTTGAAGTTTGAAAAGCTCGATTCATCGAGCTTTACTATAGAACCGGGTTTTACTGTGAGCTGAATATTTCCATTCAAGCTTTCTTGGGTTTCTAATCATTCCGAAAGCCAGTTGAAACTTAGACTCTATATATACGCAGATCGGTAATACTAATCAAAACCGTATTTTCAGCTTTTATATTATCGATATTCTGACTCAATACTTTCGTTACATAATTTACTCCGTTCGATTTTCCCAGGTCTTGTATTAGAGGCGCGAATGAAATAGATGCAAATATTAAATCGAACAAGTTTCGTGAACTTAAGGGGTGCGGATTCGAATGTTCATCGATGAAACTGTTCGCGTGAAATGAAATTGGAAAAGTTATCATATCTGCAGGTAGGTATATACCTATCGAATGAAATTGTAAGTGGTATGAAAACAAATATTATAATATGATAGATCAAAAATTATCATATTTCATTGTATGACGATATCTGCAAAGATAATATTTATATTTTATTTATTTTAATTATTTATTTTTTTACAAATCTCCGGACGTCCAAAGTATAATATAAAGTTGGACCATTTCCTTGAAAGCCTTGCAGTTATAATTTTAGTAAAGCCTTTAGCTCGCGGAATACGCGATAACTTTGGTCAACAAATTACCAAAGTTTTGCTTCGTTATAAATTGCTCCCTTGCAATTAGAAACTAAAATAAAAGTTTCGGTTTCCTTCGTTCGTTCGTTCATTCGTTCGTTCGTTCGTTCGTTCGGTTCGCTCACTTTTTATCGATTATTTAATGCGATAACCACCTAACCACCATCCTAACTAACGTCCAACTCGGTATTATACTGATTCAGCGAACTGTTAAACGTACGAGGAGACACTAGACACCCCGTGGAATTTCTCTATCGAAAACTTTGCACCATCAGTCGACTAACCGACTGACTGACTGACTGACTGACTGAATGACTGAATGAATGACTGACTGACATCAGTGGCTTTCATATGTATGGTACGTGGTAACAGCCACACATCACCGCGACGGGTTCAACTCGATTTTACCCAGATATCCCGACAGCTACAGACAGACTGCAGGGTTGAAAAGATTCCATCAGCATCTTCCTCTTCGTCTTCTTCTTCTTCTTCATCTTCTTCTTCTTCTTCTCCAGGGTTTCGCTTCTTACTGCTAGTACGAATTCCATTTCTCGGTTGAGCGAACCCACCGTCTTTTCAAAGCCTGACCTAACGTGACCTAACTTAACCTTTCCTTACGAGCAACCATACTATTTTATTGAGTTACCACCGCCAGAGCTATAGTAAGAGGGGTAGTAGTCGTAAAGACCCCTAGGATTCAGTAGTGGATAAAAGAGAAGAGGGAAAAAAAATAAATAAAAAAATAAAAAAATCAGTAAAGGAAGTTAACATCTTTGACACGTTAAGGAAAAAAAAAAAACCAGTTGCAAAGATCGTTGTATCGCATCCCTGCGTGAAACAGGTATACCGTTACTTCGATGATCCCCTTTTTTCCTGTGGGGTGTATAAAAAAAAAAAACAGAAACCGATATACACCAGCTTCCCCATCCGTGAAAGGAAAAGCTTTTGAAGCTCTGGGATGAATGTTGGGTTATGCGAATAAAGACACGTGGTCAAATATCTCTTTAATTGTGTAAATTTTGTATATACACCGCAAAACAATTAGTTAGCTTCGAGGTGAAGGTAATCAAACGGTATGAGGTGGTATTTGAACCGTGAATTAAATCCTGGTTTTAAATTATCACCCCTTACCAAAGAGTGTGAGGGGCAATGAAAAAAGTATATATACATAGAATTGCGTTTCAACCACTGCAAAATTTCTCATCTACTTTGCTCCAGTGGGTACCTTTACCTTTTTTTTTTTTTTTTTTTTTTTTTTCCACAAAGGTAGGTAGGTAGGTGTGTGTGTGTGCAGGAAGCAGCTACCAGAGCGGGTATTTTTCAACCCAACTTTAAACGTTGAACGGTTCTCTTTGATCCGCGTCTTCTTTCCTCTCTTGCGGTAGTACGCCACCTAGTTGTGGTCAAAAGTGAACATGAAGTACTTCTTTCTACTACCTTTCGAAACGCACTTTAAACTGTATGTATGTATGTGTGTACGTATAACCGGCACATATTTTTCCACTAAATTTATTCGGCTTTTTGGTGTAGTATTGCTGATGGTGATCTTTCGAAAGCTCCTAAAAGTACGAAACCACAAAGTACCAAAGGCTTTAAGGCTTTACCAACCTGGAAGTCGAGTGTATTTATGAGGAGCCGTTCAATTAACATCTAGCCAGTGCTGGGTACTGCTGATGGTGAGGAAGAATAAATACCTTAGATATTTATAGGCCTTTAGTAATGCGGAAGATCACTTGCCGAAGACAGTTCAGTTCGGGGTTGTTTTTTATTTTTTAATCTTTTCTGACTTTGACTTTGAATGAAAATTTTTTGGGGTAAGGGTAGACGTAGTTATTTGTCGTAAGAGAGAAAGAGAGAGAGAGAGAGAGAGTTTTAAGATCAACACACACACACACACATACATACACGAGGTTTTTGGAACGCAAAACATGTCCGCTTAGAGAAAATTATTATACGTATATATATATATATATATGTAGGTATAACAGAACATTCCTTGCCCTGGAGCAAGAAGCCCATGTCGTAAAGATAACATCCAGCTCTTTTGAAAACCCCTCAGTGGCCAGGTAGAAGAAGACGGTATCAGTGTATACGAAGAAACAAAATACACGCGCCTTGTATTATTAGTTTTTTTTTTTTTCTTTTTTTTCTTTTTTGCAAAAGGTACAAAGAGGAGGCCCATGTATCATCGTAAACGTATCCTACTTACCTACCCTTTGGAATCTTTTTCCCTTGGTAGAAATAGTTAAAAGTTTATAACCAATACCGTAGAACCAACCATATCTTCACTTCCTGATAACTCAATTCACATAAAATGAGAAAATCACCAGTTTTGTGGCTTTTCGTATCCTTGAAGAAAAAAAAAACTCTTCTTCTTCTTCTTTTCTCATCGTTTTCATATATTTTTTATCTTTGAGCGACTAGTTCTCTGTAACAACGCATTAAAGTTTTCGAATTCTGGATACGAAGCAGTACGCTGTTTCAAGATAAGACCAACTTTTCTCCGCAACGCCTTCGAAGGATACGGAAAATAGGGCCTCTCGCTGCCTTATATCTCCGACGAATTGTAAATTGGCAATTTTTACGGGCCATAAGCTTCCATATTGTGGGGTAATGTGCAGTAATTTAAACTAAATTGGGCCATTTTTGGTTAAAATACAAGAGCAGCAAGGTTGACGTTGTATATATATATAGCCGGCAGGGGAAAAAGCGTAAAGTAATGAGAATTTAGCCGAGGCAAAAACCGAAAATGAGAAACGTGCGATTGACTAATTGCCGACGGATGAATAACGCCAGCCAATCATGGAAGAGGTCAAAAAAAAAATTTTCGTAATCACATACAGTAAATAAAAGTGAAGTTGAGATTAAGGGATGAAGCGTTAGAAGAGGGGGAGGCAGCTGTGTGAGAGGTGTGAAATGAATTTGAGGAGTTTGACAACAGCTTAGAAACTTCGAAACTTCCTTGACGAAATCAGGGAATAAAAGAAAAAAAATAAATAAATAAGTACCGTGAAGAGAGGTAAAAAGTGAATGTTAACAGTCACGCACTCTTGATCAGAGATTGTTGGCCTCGAATTTGTTCAAACGGTTTTTTTTTTTTTTACTTTGCCTTAACTTCACTTGATGAAGTATTGAAGTGTCCAGAAGTGAGGCTCTTGGCTATAAACTGTTGTGCTGTTCCCTTCTATATATATATATAAATATATATGGATGGAAAAAAAAAAGAAAAGAAAAAATGAGGAAATAAAGTAAAGCGGACTCGGAAGTGGAATAATCCATTCTAGCTCGACACTTCCAACGCTTGAGGCGGCCTGCAATCGGTGCTACGAACTCAGGCGACATTTTCTCAGCCTTATCCTTCTCTCCCTTTTTCTTATTCTTATTCTTATTCTTCTTACCTTGCTTTTCTTGTTGGCTGCTTGCACGTTTTCCCACAAAATTACTTTTATACCCCCTCGCATAGATCCGTTGGCAACTTTTACGGCCGTTTTACGCGCTATACATACCTTAAATGTTACGTACCCGTACTGCATGGTGTACATATAGGTACCCATTCTCTCACTTTACTCTCCTTGTCGCACAAGGAGGTAAAACATGGAGTGAGTAAACTGCACGTTCACCCCCTGTATACCGTGTTTGTGTATAATGCTAACCGCATGATAGCCAGACGTGCATTTAGCCACGTACATACATCCGTTACAGCTCATGTTTGTCTTAAAATCGAACAAATTTTTGAAAATATTTCATTATCGGATCAGAATCTTCTTATATTCATATCAGTCAATTATGTATTAATCTTAATTTTGTAATATGAACCATATAGCCATTATGATAACGATCACGTGACAATTTAATGACGGGGTTCCTTCTTCGACACGAAACACCTCTGCGACTAATGTCAAAAAATTGGTCAAAAATCAGAGAGAAAGGGTATTTAACGCCAGATCTTATAAAGCGATAGTCAAATTCGTACTAATCATCATTCATTCCGAGCTTTATTTTTCGAAATAATCTGTTCTTTGAATACCAGAAAATTCACGCCTTGACCAGGAACCAATATACTTTTGTTTGACACAAAGGTAATGAGAAGGTAAAAATGTCTTTATCGAATTGGACTAGCGCTATTTTGCACACTAGTTAAACTCTGATCGATTAATAGAGAGAATAGTTCGTGACGAGAGTGAACAATAATGGTTTGTTTTTTTAATGTTTTTTTTTTTTTCCACAAGACCATAAGTTATACCGAGTCATGTATGTATTTACAATGTGATTATAATCTACACTCGGTTATACAGTGTTGATTAAATCGCGTTTTACCCTATACAGTAAGGTATATCTATTCTCAAAAAGAAAAAAAAAGAAAAAATCAGCGAGTGAATATATTTTGAAAAACGTTTAGAATTCTGTACGAATAAAGATCTTTTGAATATATTTTCACTGAATCTTGATTCGACATTGTTGATAATGATCATTGACTTTCATGTGATTATTTTGGATCCTGTTGGTCCTGTCCTGAGGGTGGATTACCATCGAAAGGGTTTTCGAGCACTAATGAGGGAGCCAAGGTTTCGGATGAATAATTGGCAAGAGAATAGAGAGAGAGAGAGAGAGAAAGAGAAAGAGAAGGAGGATAGAACAGTTCAAAGAGAAAAAAATCTCTGTCTATCGTTAAAGCGTGATAGCACCTACCCCATAGAGTGTAATCGTAGCTTTGGAAGGAAATGGATAATATAACGGAGACCTTAACCAGTGCACATACGTTAGACAAAGGACTATGAGCAAATGGGGTGAAGGAGGGGCACTAATGACCAATCCGAAATGCATAAGCACAGAGCGTAGAATCCGCAATTCCAACAAGCCACAAAGATCCAGCGGAGCGAAATACCGAGCGAGGACCGTGGCAACCGCTTATCTCCATTCCTCACCCCTAAAACCACGAATCTCGACTTATCATGATACATCCAAGTGCCGGTATACTCCCTTCTAGTCTTATACTCGCAGTACCTTTGGGCTTGAGAATCCGTGGCTACTTGCGGGATCAACGGGTTCACAAGGTTCATAGGGTTCACCACTCGAGCATCAGGTTCGTTAACGGATGATCGGTTCCAACGTGGATAGCTGTTATATGGCTTAGTGTCATCCCGGAATTAATCGGTGAACTGAATTTCACGGTCGTTTCAATCGCGGCGGCGTACATTCACCTCGACAAATTAACCGGATATACCATGGATGTGAATTTTTCTTCTTTTTTTTCTGTCTTTTATGTAATTAATAATTTTATTACATTTAGAAAAAATCGTTCAATTTTTAGACCTGGATGATGGAAGATGTATTCGTAACATTAACCCCATGAAAATTTGTGAAAAATTCACCTTACGTAGGGAGAAAACTAAATCCGGGATACTTTGGGTGGCGATAATGAATAGAAGAAAGAAAGGAAGAAGAAAAAAAAGATGAAGACAAAAGGGAGGAAAATTCATTTCAGTAGAAATCCCTGCAGACGACGTACGTACGTATACGTAGGTGGGATTCAACACGGGCTACTCACGGGGGTGGTTTGGGTAAAGTTAGCTGTGGCCTGGGCATAAACTTGGGAAGACGATATCCTTTTAGTAGTTTGACTTGGAGTTTAGCTCAGCTCATCCACCCAGCCAACCAGCCAGTCTTACCTTAACCCCCATACCACCCCGGACATTCAAATGGCCGTCAAAGACAAGCAAACTCTTCCTCGTCGGCTCAGGGTGACCCAGTATGTTTACACGGGTCGTTAATTCGGGCCGAAGTTTAACATTCGTTATTACATCGAGCAAAGAGACCGCGTGCCCGATAGAACCCGCGAGGACATTAAATTTTCGAAAGGGGATGAGAGGAAAGAGAGAGAGAATGAAGAAAAAAAGAGGATCTATGCCTTTTTCCTCAGTAGCTTAAGTAAATCTGGTTTTGCCAAAGAACCAAAATGTTGATGTTCAACTGATGAATGGTCATTATCCATATAACATTGATAGCATTTAATTAGAGTAAAGTTGAGACGGTACCTACGACTGCCGACCGACTAATTCTGGCTAATTTTCACAGCCTGGATCCTTCCTTTAATTAAAGCCTTCCTCTGCCTTCTAGATTGTCCGTGCCAAAATCGGGTTGGTAGATCGCAGGCACCACGAAACTGAGAATCCCCGCAGGATACCAGTAGGGTAGGAAATAACTGCCTCTACCAGGTTCGCCTTCGATTCCACCCATAAAGGTCCTTGGTCCTTGGGTCCTCGCTGCCAAGAAGACTCTAGGAACGTTTTAAAGCGCTTTAAACTGTAATTACGTCCCTGTTTTCTTCTCCTACCCTCGGTTTTATCTCCGCTTTACTCATCCTACCACCACCACCCTCTGTCCCAACCTATAAAAGGATCTAGTAAAACTATCCGCGCCTGCATTAGTTAAAGGATATATATATATAAAAAAAAAAAAAATAGAGGACGACAGATTGAAGCCGAACTTCTTCATTACACAATTATCATAGGGTTTAACCACTTTAATCGAGATTTACAGAGTCCAGTTATGAGGATCAGGGTGATTTATTATTTTTTTTTTTTTTTAATCGACTTACTTTCGCCTCGATAAGGGGTTTGTCGGTTCAATTATTGGCTAAAGTTTCTACTCCTGTTCCTACCCCCTGCTTTTGATACTGGCGCTGGTGCATCAACGAGATAACTAGCCAAGAAAACTCGTTGCTATTTCCACATCCTTATTAGATTTATTTATCTACTTCATGGTCCAATTCTTCTGAAAATCGGGATTCGACCGGTTAACTAGAAGGGTGTAGGGGTGGGTAGAACGACCCCGATACTACTAGTGCCAAGAAACGTTCAACCAACAAGGTACCCCTTGCTAATTCTTACCCTAGTATTTTTTTTTTTTTCTTCTATCTTCATGAAGAGGTCTAAGTCTGTTTCAATATGGAAAACCACATCTAAATATGAACACTAGTAGATGTTGTTTTTAGCTATTCGATAATCAGGGTCGATGTTTTAATCCGTAATTTGATCAGGGTCTTACTCTTACTCTCTCTCTCTCTCTCTTGGTTCGTCAGGTGTAATCGGGTTCGGGTTAATTCCATTACGACTAGCTTACTACCGACTGAAGAACAAGAAGAAGAGAAGAAGGCGAAGAGGAGGATGAGAAGGAGGATGAGAAGGAAGAAGCAAAAGCAGTAGATAGTAGTTCTACCCTGGTCTGAAGGTAAGGTTTGAAGAAGAGAGAGGTAGGCACCTCTCAATTAGATTCTATCAACTTTGCTCGCGTGAACGGTGAAGGCGATGCGCTAGTGCTATGTCCCAGGATCGTGCGATAGCACGGCATGAACACACCGAACGCACGAAGATTCGTAATTAATGTTATTAAAGTCTGCGACCCTGGTAACGGTTATAACGACATTAGCGACAACCCCTACCACTTCCTCTTCCTCTTCCTCTTCATCCCCTCCCCTCTTCTGGTATCCGACATCGGAAAATGTCCGCGCATTAGCCTCTACCCATATACCTATACATCCGGCACCCATACAACCTTCTTCCTCCATCCCTTATACCGTTCCTAACTTACGCACGCTGCAGGAACGATTTTATATAACTCAATGTGCCAGGGTTCTTTACGGCCATCCAGGTGGGGCCTGGATTTAGACTCAGGAACGAAGCGAGGGTCGAACACTGAAACCTCGAATACTTTAACACTAACGTTCAGCTATAAGAACCAATCTTTGCTACACATAAGAATTATCGCTTCCCCATGGTGTTTGGACGATTTTCTTGACCAATTCAGAGATCAGAGAAAATCGATATTCCAGTTTTTTGTTTTTTTTTTGAAAAAACTGATTGATATATTTCACCCTTTTTGAAATACAATCGATCAGATCATCTTCACGAGTTTTCTATGCAATTTTTAGACGAGAGACCGAATAGACGCTTTCGCACGTCTTTCGTGCGGTTGATGATGATTAAATAACTTTGTTATCAAGTAAACAATAGTTGGTATTTGTTCATCGAAAATCATTGGCAAAGCTAATGAATTTGAAACGGTATAAAGTCCGTATATATCTCGGTGTTTCAATAAAAAAAAAAAAAAAAATGGTATGAAAAACGTTTTGTGCAATACTCCAATTTGTCTCTGGTACAGTATTTTCACACACTCGAATACTCGATTTTCAAATATATATTTATTCGATTTCTCCCCTACTGCACTACCCCTTTTTCTCTTTATCTCTATACCTCGACAATTTCCCATCCCATATTTTTATCGCATTATTCGTTTGTCCAACACAGAGCCAACCAGACTGATTCACAAAATGACAATCAGATCCAAAAAAAAAACAAATTTTTTTTTTTTTTTCTTTATTTATTTTCTATTTATTTTGCTACTATTTTGTTTAATCACGTCGCAAAAAAAAAAAAAATAAAAAATAAAATACGGGTCGAAATAAATATTCGCAATTTTCAACGGTAACAAAGCCCCCGCGCTATTTACGCCATGCGATTTCGCTCTGATTTATCGCTTTTAGAAAACCCTGCGACCCTTTAGGAACGGGGGGTTGGGGGGTTGGGGGGTTGGAACGGGGTGCAGCGGTGTGACGATGTTGTTCGGATCCGCCCACTAAATTAATTCGCTCCTCGAATGTTCTGGGGAAAATTGTCGCAAGCGTTAGCGCGTTGCCGGGGATGAATGAGCGAGAGAGGGGTTAAGTGGCGTAACGACGGGGCCCCGACGTAACGTAACGTAACTGAGACCTTCAGGTCAGACGGTGACCCCCGCCTTTCTGCCCTAGGGACCGAGGTACTACAGATTGCCTTCTTTGACTCCTTTGGCACCAGAGTCGATTCTCACCCGAGCTGAATGGTATCACGGTTCGTTTCCCCAGCACCAGTTCCTCCGCAGACTTTTAAAACTATCGAGAAAACTCACTGCTGCTTCTCCCCCCCCTTCCCATCCCTCCCCAATTCCTGCCTCATCGCTCCTTAAGGGTTGGAAAAGCTCACTGGGTTCTGGGGGCTGTTCTTCTACCTCCTTTTCGGTAATTAGCGAAAGACTTTGTCAATTTGTTATTATAGGTAATTAGCTCACTCTCTCTCTCTCTCTCTCTTTCTCTTTCTCTTTCTCTTTCTCTCTTTAACGATAAGGATGTCGCCTCCGTCTTGAAACCTAACTCCTCTCTTTCTTCATTTCGGTTTTTTTTTCCTCAAACCAACGGTTTACCAACGGTTCGTTTAACGCAAAGACATTATCGGTCCCCATTTTCATCAGCCTACTGCTTAGTGGTATACCTACCCCACTAGCGTTGGCTTTATTTCAACTAATTCTGGCCTTTTACCTTTTATCTGTATTTCTGTATATCTGTATATCTTTATATCTATATTTCTCACTTGTGGATAACAGGAACTCAGTCCGAGGAATAATTTCATAGGGCGCAAGCGTACGTTAAGTCAGGGAGGGAGGGGGTGATTAATCTCCTGAGAATCATCTCGGACATTCCTACAGGGAGAAATGCGAGGGTTGTGTTATATTATGGGTGGTATGGTATGGGTGCACGAAGGCTTAGGGTGTAGGGGTGCGCAGGACGTTTGTAAGACAAACGTGTCTCGATAAC
This sequence comes from Tenthredo notha, assembly GCA_914767705.2. Lineage (NCBI taxonomy): Eukaryota > Metazoa > Arthropoda > Insecta > Hymenoptera > Tenthredinidae > Tenthredo > Tenthredo notha. Next base: position 6,335,955 of record OU611916.1, read on the forward strand.
TGATATTAATGTTTAAATTTATTTCGAAGAACCCACCCCCTACCCTCCATTATTATACGCCATTCTATTTCGCACGAGGTCCTATGTGGTGGGGTAAGCCTGAGTTATTAACGTGCAGTCAGCTCAACTCTGACATGAAGACCAGGAATTTCCATTTCCTCAAAACAGCGTGGCAGAAGAATCGTAAAAGCTTTTTCATATTTAGGCTTAGACGGTTGCATAATTTTCTGGGGTTTTTTTTTTTTTTTTTTTCTCAAAAAGTATATCCTAGCCATGAAACTCAAGAAGATCCTTGATTCTTCGAATGGTTATGGAACAGAGCTCATATCAACTAAAGTAAGGAAAGACGAAGGGTTGGGGTTTAAGGGATGGGGTGAAGTTGGTCAAAGATATTAATATAATCAGGAGATTACAAGGAGATGGTAATTAGTTGGTTCAAAGGGAGTGACACACGAAGGTCCTCGAAAACTGGCGAAAACACACGACTAAGGGGGTCGAAACCGGGTCGACGGAGGGTTGGACACTCGTGGATCGAGATATCCATCTTGGAGGGTGCACAGAACGAGTCTCTCTCCACCTCTTAACCCATTGTTCGTTTGTTCCCATTGTCTTATTGTTCGTTGTGTCTGAACCTTGGGTAAGCCTTGTGCAAAAGGCTTTACTTCTAATTCGAACAACTGAAATTAACAGCTGGCGTATAAAGAAAGTAGAAAAATAAATAAAAGAAAAAGAAAAAAAAAAAAAAAAACTTGATGCCTGGTTCTTCGGAGTAGTCAGAATTCCCCATCCCCCCCGAAAGTTACGAACTTACCTTGACCTCTTGACCGTAACACCACCATAGAAAATCCGACGCGATCTCAAGCCAGGAAAATTCTTCTCAACAAAAAGTTTATTTCTTAGTTTCTTAAGGGGGGGAGGGAAAACCGATGCGGGCAACTTTCACACTCGAATGCTTCTCCTTTCAAGTGAATAATAATTAATGCGGCTAGCAACTTGTACCGTCTATCTTTAACCCTTCCTTTTTTCTTTTTCTTTTTCTTTTCGTTTTCTTTCCTTTCTATTTTCCACTCTTTTTTACTTAACCACTTTCCGCTGCATGTCCACTTCGTTCAAACCATTACCATTGCAGAACCGTTACAGAGGGTGCAAGGTAAAGGTATTTACCAGTTGTAATCGGATTCAGAATAGTTTCCCTTGGTGGCAACAAGGATTTTAGCCCCCCCTGGTATAAAGAAAAGGAGAAAAAAAAAAAAAGAGGATGAAACAAAAAGAGAAGAGAAAACCGTTACTATTTTTCGAGTTCGTTTACCTTCTTTCTTTTTCCTTTTTTTTTTTTTATTACTTTTTTTATTACCACGAGATGGACATTATGTATATACTAGATAGAATTAATTTACATAGATATACATGAAAATTTCTAAATAAATATATAAAAGAAAACAAGCCTCTTGGTATAATTATATATTCTCTTACTTATAGGTACTATAAGCTATACAGAATCGAAAGAGCTGAGACACTGTAATCCTCTAAATCCAATCTAACAAAAACCGTGAGGACTTTACCGCGACTTATACGCTGTTAAAAAAAAAAAAAAAAGAAGATATTCTATACATCTACTCAGTTTTTTTTTTTTTTCACACGATTAGAAAATTATTTCACCTTTATCCAACTCCGTTTTAAGCAGATCGATCGCAACGTGATAAAAAGTGATTTTTTTGTTTTTTTTTTTTTTGTTTCTCAACGCAGAAGTAATTTACTTCGTACTTGTGCGAGAATCACATACTTTGCGCACTTTTTATCGTAATCTAATTTATTGTTAGGATATGAAATTAAAAAAAATTTTAAATTCACCCTCCTATTTCAACCCTCGATTCCCTTTCACCATTAAGAATTGACGTAGATAACTTGTGAAACAATGAATTAGAATTTGAAATATCCATCAAATCTCGAAGAGGGAAGTTGATAATTGTTTTATCGGGGGTATAGAGGGCAAGAGAGACAGTAATAATATAACATATACAGATATAATATGTATATATACGGTTATAGTATGTATGATATTGGTGATGGTGGTGGTGGTGGTGCTGTTCACTCGCCGAAAACCCAAGCATTTGTTTAATTAATGGAAACTTTGTTGCCGAGGGAGTTTGAGCGGAAGTTTTAATCGCTGGTATAGAATCGAATAAGAAATAGAGTGAACTGGGGCGATGTAATAAATGAAGACCCCAGGCCCAGGCTATTCAAGAGGAACCGCGGCACATTCCCTATGGGGCTACCTCTGTTTCATCTGTATAATACCATCACCACCATCTTTTCTTCTCACTCCGCTATTCCTGACCGTCAATTCATTCTGTTTTTCTATTTTTTTTTTTTTTACTTTTTTCTCTTTTTTCTTTCCTTTACCCCGGTTTTATTTCCTATCCCCCGGTTTCGTACTCGAGGTTTATTTCCTTCGTTTGTAACCGCAGAGGACAAGATTTAATCTGAATCGCGTATACCGTTTAATTCTCTTGTATTTTTATCTTTATCTTTTTCTCGCGAAATCTTTCGCAATCCCTGTATATACCGTTTAGTTTTCTCATTCAATCGATCGTTTCGTTATATATACCAAAGTGTGCAATAAATCGTTTTTTGACCCCAATTTAGTTCTTCTATTCTTATTCTTATTATTATTTTCGTTTTTTTTTCTTTTTCTTCTTTAAACAGCAATTAACTAATAGAGGGAGAAAATCCTTAATTAATTACTAACGACTCAAAAATGTATAGACAACTTATAACTGATTGGTCCAGCACGGAATACAGTCTGAATGAAGATAAATAAAGGAGATGCGATTTGTTATAACTAGAGATAAAAACAGTAAAGAGAAATTATTTATAACTATAAGGAAATAGGGGAAAACGGATTGGGGGCTGTTACAAAGGGTGGTAACGATTATAATTATTAAAGTTGCAAGCGTCTCGAGTGCAAAACTCACGTCACGGGTCATTAATTGGTAATTTTAGTCAAGGGACGAAAAGAGAAGAGAAGAGAAGAGAAGAAAAGAAAAGAAAAGAGACGAAGAGAGATATGGTCGGAATCGGACAGAGTTTATTATTCGTATAATACTACGAGAAGCCAGAAAGAGGGAAAGAGGAAAAAAGGAAAAAGGACGAGGAAGAGAAAGAAAAGTCGTCGTAATAAAACGTATTACCTAAACTTTGACGAATTATTTTTTTTTTTGTTTTTTCTGTTCGATTCGAATTTTCCGTCTAATTCTTTTTTCGATATTCGCATAATGCAATATTACAAATATGTCGTAATTTTGACTCTTCTTTTTTTTTCTTTCTTTCTTTATTTTCTTTCAGTACAAATCACATGGCGGATTGATCGCGAGATATTAAATAATGCGAAAAGTAGTATGAAGAAAAGAGAAGAGAAGAGAAGAGAAGAGATGGAAAAAGTAGAGAAAGAACGAGCGATGTTCAATTTACATTTCATCATATCCCGCTGTGGTATTATATTACTTATGAAATTCTCTTTCGTCATGGGATTTGTGAAATGATATTCTTCGATTTGATTTTACTGAGAGTAAAGTAGAAGAGTAAAAAAAAAAAACGAATATGAAAAAAGAAGAAGAAGAAAAAAGAATGGGAAATGAAGAAATTGATAGAATTTTGTACTTTATTTCCGACCCCCCCTTCCCCCCCCCCCCCCCCTATTTTCATTTTTTTTGTTTTTTACTTTTCTTTTCTCTTTTTTCATAATCTTGCTACGGGAGAAATACTACACGACAATCCTCACGTTTACTAATACACCTTTTTTCCACACAATCGAAAAAACCAGGAGGACCATACTTACATATATATTATATATATATATATATACACATCCGGGAGTCCCATTTGTTTTCGATACCTACCTACTCGAGTCCCTGAAAAGTTGAAGTAACAAATAACGAGGCCGTAAATACAAATGGAACGGAAATGGAACTCGAGCGGGGAAAATTTTTTTTTTTTTTTCTCCATTTTATTTAGTGTTTTCTTGTTTTTTTTTTTCTTTCTTTCTTTCTTTAGTCTGATTTTTTTTTATTTTTATTTTTTATTTTTATTCCTTCTTTCTTCTTCTACCCCTGAAAAATCTAGAGACCGAAAAGGGGAACCCAGTCACCCGACAGCCAGCCACTTCGATATATCTCGTTTAAAGTTATCGACGACCTAGTTACCTGTCCCTTTACCCGAGTGATCGTTCGCTGATACAGTATCCCTTTTTTTCTTTTTTTTTTTTTTATCTTTATCTTTATTTATTTTTATTTCATTTATTTTGTCTTCAGTTTTTTTTTTTTTTTTTTTTCTTCTTCTTCTTCTCTTCATCTCCCTCAATTTTTTTTATCTCCCCTCTCGATAGTCGAAAGTCCGTCAAATTAACGAGCTCATTATTTTTCGAAAAAAAAATTCATTTAATTAAGACGACAAAATATTTTTGTATAGGATTAAGAAGGTGTGTATTATTTACTAATACATTATCAATATTTATTATACCTAATTCTCATTCATCAAATAAGAAATTAACGTATTTTTATTCAAGGATCGATCCTTGGCTCGTACTTTACGAGTCCTTAAAAATATAAAATATCGAGAGGAAAAATGGCGACTAAGAAAAAGAAAAAGAAGAAGAAAAAGAAGAAGAGGAAAGAAAGAAAGAGAAAAAGTGAAATTATTAAATTTGATTAAGGATATTGATTACAGTCTCGAACCGAGTTTCCACGACGCTTTGAAATTCCGTCTATAACCAAAGGTACGACATTTGTAATCGAGGCATGTACCAAGGTGGTTAGTCTATGTATCGTTTAATTACAATTAGTCGTAGTTAATTATCGGGTAAAGGGTGGTGGCAAAGTTGTAACAGAGGGGTGAGAGGATAGAAGGAAGGAATGGAGCCTAGGGAAAAAGGTAGAGGAAGTGAAGTGAAGTGAAGTGAAGTGAAGGGTAATAGTCTGGTAACTTTTCTCCAAGGATTTCATGTTAAATTTTCACAAATTAGAAGGGTTCACTTATATCCTTCTCCTTTTTTATTTTAATTTTCATTTTTTATCATCAACCTGATCTAAAACAAATTGGTTTCTAAAAAAGAAAAGAAAAGAAAAACTTGCTTCTAAAAAATCTCTGTACCAATCGAAATTCAATTTGAAGCATGGTATAGCATATTCTCTCTCTCTCTTTCTCTTCAAATCCTTGTGTATTGCTTCGGTAGAATTTTATACTCTAACCGATTAAACTGGGTTATATGTTAATAAAAATCAAATAAATTTTTACAACGAATGAATAGACAGATATTCTCTTAAACAACAACCATTCGTTCTAATACTTTCACGAAACAGGAGATAATCGACTTTCTCGTCAAGCAACTGGAGTTACTTTAGTAAATCTGATATAGGTAAGAAAATAAAGTCTAGAGATCTTCTTCGTCTTCGTCTTCGTCTTCCTATTTTTCTAGGATAGTATAGAATGTCTGGAGAGCGTATAAGATGGATTCTTATTAACGCGACCATTACGTTTGACTGACAGACGAATAAGCTTTTCCGTATTTCGACTAGTCTTCGGTGGTGTAAAGTCAGCCTGAGGGATAGGAGTTTGAAAAATCGAGACATTGGTTCCCACTGACTTTCTCATTACCTACTGAAAAGCCGTTTCATTCAGTACCGTGTTTTCGCTCCTTTGACCAACTCGAGACAACTAAAAAATAAAATAAAAAAACACCTCGAGAGATCTTCTCCGAGACACCCACACCTTTATATATATATATATATGTATATAGGTATACTGCTCCCATATACCACATGGATTGTTCTGACCGAGAAAAGCTCATCTCTTTTCTGAGCCGTGGATAGAGAGACGAGGTTCTGGTAGAAACAACCGACCAGCCGATGGCACTTAAGCCCCATCAGTCAGCCAGTTATTGTGTTATATTGCTGGGGGTAGCTGGCTTTCTGCAGAATTTCTCCTGGCTCTAGGATATGTTATCTCATCTAGTCAGGCAGTGTTATTAAAGGCGCTTCCACCAAAATGCCTGGCGCGTCTACCCCACAATTTGTAACGAGACTGGACAGCAGCTCGGACAGCGATGGAAGATCTATGGGCTCGTATACACCAGCTTCCGTCTGCACTTCTATACACTCATACACATACCCTTATTTAACCCGCGAGATTTTCAACCCGAATAAAATACACCCACATGAATTTAAACCCGGACTAATCGTCCTTGACAAATATTCACGCCACGTTATTCGAAACCCCTACAAACTCGAATGAAACCCTCCCCCCGCCCCGCGAAATTATTTTATAAGATTAGGCGCAATTTTACCTCTGATGGTCATCTTATTTTTTTTTTTTTTTCAAGTAAATCGTATATTGGAGTTGATACAGATTTATGATATAAGCATTATCATTCCTCGTTCCTATACGTTATTGTTATTAAATTGTTTTGGTAATAGATTTAAGTACGAGGAATTAGGACGAAGAAGAGGAAGAGGAAGAGGAAGAGGAAGTGAAAGTGAAAGGACTTTTGTGAACCTAATTTAAGAAGAAATTGAGTGACATGAACGAAACTGTTATTCCGTCTTAAACTAAGCTCGTGCAGGGTGCCTCAGCTTAGGGAACGATAATGATTTTCGAAACGAACAAATTAATCGAGACTTTGATAACAAAGGGGATAATAACGACATCGTTATTGTTTCTGACAGCTCAACATCGCTACGTTGAACGAACCACTCGAGAAATGGTAGGAATAATAGTGAAAAGGCTCGGGTTGATATCAGCCTGATTCCAAAATTCAATTTTCTAAGAACGGATTGAGTTTCGAAACCGCAAATCAGTTTTCTTCCTGTTTCACGGCTGTTTGAACAAAAAAAAAAAAATAATTTTAAAACGGTATAAACAGCGTGAAAATTCATTTCTCGAGGCTCTTGGGAGTCTAAAGAATTTTTTTTCTTCTTAATCTCAAACCGCGAAAATTTATGTAACAACGAATATAAGAAACGGAGAAAATTTTCTCGTTGGAAAACTAACGAGAAACCGTTCAACGAATCCGAAGTCGACTAGGTGCAGTTGTTGCAGATGCACCAGGGAGCTCGTTCTCTCTCTCTCTCTCTCTCTTCGATAATATCAGTAATATCGACTGATTGAAAATATAGGTTCCCAATAACACGTAACGATGTATCAATAATGTTGCAATTTCGATTATCGGTGTTTCGATATTCCCGATATTTCTATATCACTGGCAGAACGCCATCAGCTACTATACTGACGTGTGGTACATCCATACATACATGTGTGTGTGTGTATGTATGTAATATGTGTAATACCCATACCTAGGCACACCCTCAATTACCGAGCTGATTGACTGACTTGGCATGTTTTTTTATTCACTATCGCTACCGATCAATTAATACGATAAATTGAAACTCGATAATGTATGATCGTCGTTGGTAGGGTAGACCGTCAAAAAAAAAACCCTCTTTTGCATGTAATGCACATCGCATAGCTATAAATACGAATGAATAGATGAATGGACGAAGTAGTAGTACATCTATAGGATCAGAATAAAGAAAAGTAATAGTAAAATTGAAGGAAATAATTTCAATGAATATATGAATCGATTTATTTAAATTTGACAAATAATTCTATAGAAACGATTCGAATATTCAAAACCGAATGGCTATACGAAATAGAAATAGAAAGAAAGAAAAAAGAAAAATTCATGCACAATTTCACGCAAAACTGCAGTGACAATTCATCCCGCAACGTGTACGCGTTACGATGCTGCCAAATTCAATGAGCTTCATTGTACCTAACCAGGGATATAGAATATTTCATGAATAAATGATGCTGGACCATTTTTTTTTTTTTTGAAACTATAGATTGAATATATAATTCTAGAAAAATTTTATTACTATATTGGTGAGAGATCTATTCATAACGTGTGACACACGTGCGGACACATTGGATTTCCAAAATCAACGTCAAAGGACATCAATTATGTCCGAATGTCCTGGACTTCTATTACAAATGACTATCTCGATGGGGTCAGAGGGTGCAGTCAGGCAGGACGAGGGTTGAGCCTTTGAACGATTTGTTTATTTATTTATTTTGGTTTTCTTGAAATTAGATTAAAAAATTATCATATCGATAAGAAATTTTCGAAAAATCTAGGTTCTCTAGTGTTTTTTTTTTTTTTTCATAAATAATTAATGTGATCGATTATCGCGTGACGAAAAGTTTCAATATTAAATTTAACCGATTTGAAACGATTTCTGTAAATTAATCTGAATAAGGGAGAAACGATTTATTTCCTCGAAACTGATTAGATCGGATTATCTATTATTTGTACGACGATTTTAGTAATAATTGTTAATAAATTTAATGCGCCCCTTTATCTCGGGCACGTATTATAGCATTAAATCAAATTTAAATAATACGATTATTATAGCGAGAAAAAGGACTCGGATAAAAAAAAAACCCAGGTTCAAATCCTTGACGACCCACTGCACCAGTTTTACAACGAATACCGGAGAGAGAGAGAGAGAGAGAGAGGACTCTTTACGACACTTCTTTTTAAAACACTTTGAGAATACGCTGTAGTATCTTTCCAAGGGTGGAATGAGAAGACGAGCGAACGAACGAACGAACGAACGTTGGCGACTAATTGCTACGGCTTTCAGCTTCTTTTCAAATCTTATTCACGATCAAATAACATCATCTGTCTGAAAGAGTATACGATTTTTTTTTTTAATTTTTCTTTTTTTGCATTTTTTTTTTTATTCCAATTTTTTATTTTTTATTCTAAGAGGGATATTCCCGATCATCATTATCAAAGATACACATTCTCCGAATGTCAAGTATTTATGTTATTTGAGAAAAATTAGGGATGTTGAAACGGCTGCTTTTCAAAGTTTTTCCAAATGTGTTGATTTCTTTTTTTCATTTTATTTTCTTTTTCTTATTATCCGAGGAAACTAAAAAAAAAAAGAATATAAAGAAAGAAAGAAAGAGGCTAAAAATTATGAGTTCAATTCTATATCCACTTTGAGCTTCTAATCAACTGTTGAAACTCTTAAACTCTTAACTCACGCGGTGGTGGTTTTCGCGGTTATTTTTATCCACGCAGTCTTTATTGTCTTTTTTCATTTCTCTTTTAGCCCCTAACTCGTGACAATGAGAGTCTCGTTTCGTTTCATTTCATTTCGTTTCGTTTCGTTTTATACAACAAAAACTTTTTCCCTGAACAGTTATACGTCATCTGTTAGTAGCTACCTATCTCTTTTTATAAAAGGAATTTCGAAAGTTGTGAAAAAACAAAAATAAAAAAAAAAGATTTACTTGGATTAAAAATTCGTATAAGAAGAAAATTTCCCCCATTTATATTATTCAATATAAATTCGCAATTTTTTTTTTTTATTTCACCTCACTTCTTTCTACCCCAAAATATCTGAGCTTGAAAAATCTCCAGAGTTCTCTCTAGTCGATCGATCATTCGAAAAGCATAAAAAAAATGGGAGAAAAATTTCACCTCAATTTACTCTGACTAGCTTTTCACGTGACTAAACGAATTTATAGACTAGATGGTGCCCGAGTTTGCCCCTTATTGTTACCTCTCGTGTTTCATGTGATAGTTTTAACGTTCTCGTGTTCATTTATACCAATTTTTTGATTTTTATTTTCATTTTTATCAATTTTTTTTTCATTTTTTTTCCTCCCATCCCCTTCTTTCACTTTTATTTCGCTTTGCTGATCATAAAATCGAAAAAATTTGAAAGAAACAGAAAACAACAAAAAAAAAAGAAAATAGTATCTTCGTCTTGTAAAAGCGTCGAAGCGTAAGAAGGGCGAGAGATTTTGGAAAATGGATAATTGGCACAGAAGGTGACTAATCCTACCCTGGGTGACGAATTTCTCTCTATAGAACCTGAGATCTTTGTCCCTCGAGTTCGTCGTTGTCTCATAAGAGAAAGAGAATTGGAGTAAACCCATAGCCTCGTCTCTGAGAGTATCATCAGCGTAATTGAAACCGGACTCGGACAGGCATGACAATTTAATTCAGCCAGTGCCTTGATTTTATATTTGCCATTTATATATATATTTCTGTATTATTTATGTACTTTTATTTTACTTCATTCCATTCCATTCCATTCCATTTTCTTTTTTTTTTTTTTTTCTTTTTTTATTCTTTTATTCTTTTATTCTCTCCTCTTTACTGTCGCTCTATATTATTATACTCTTATTTTTTTATTTTTTTATTCTCGTATTGTTCACGGAAAACGTGAAGCGCAAATTGATCCAGCAATACCATGTATAAAGTGCCTACCTACCTATCTATGTATATCTAGTTTCGTATATACCATTACCGTCATTTCATTTATTCTTCTGCTTCTTCTATGCTATTCATTTTCTAAACTATACGCAAAAATCGTTAAGAAAATAGAAGAGAGTTGCGACCGATATTCGCGGACGGAATAAATTCACAGAAGATTATACCCCCGCGGATTTACATTTCGAAAACTTTGCCGGTTAACCCGAAACGACTGGCTTTTAAACTGTGGGAATCTCAACCACCGAGAAATTTTCAGAATTCGTATGTGCGAATAAGAGAATAAAGAAACGACGATTACTTAGTTTCGAAATCGTTACCAAAATTGTATTTTAAGTAAAACTAAATACCAGAAGGGTTTTAAACGAGCCGCATATTTTTGACCATCAGCGATATATCGGGAATGACTTATGGCTTACTGGTTTCCTAGATTTTAATAACAGGATCGAGTCACGTACCGACAGTAGGGAGCCTCTAGTGAAAGCGAAAATCGAAGCTTTCAAGAATTTTAAGCGAGTTCTGCGTGAGAGTTCCGGTTAATTCGTGATTTGTATTCGCACTTGTACCTGCAGTTCGGAAAAGCTGCAGGAAGGTACGAGGTAGGAGATTTAAGAAAAGGGATGAAGGTGTGCGGGACAAAATCAGCTTTAAAAAAAAAATCCATTACTATTAATATCTCGATAGTAGCTCCTATAGTTTTGTATATCGTTTTATCAGAAACTGTTAAAGTTCGTTAGAACAAAAAAAAAAAAAAAACTCCCTTTAAATCTATTACAGCGATAAAATTTTATGCGATTTATAAACTATATGGCGTCGATCCGATGAAAATCAAGCCTTATTATTTTTTTATTTTTTTTTATTACACCGGAGAGACGTGATATAGAGAAAACTCAATCGATTCTGTCAAATCGGCCAATCTGTCACAAGTGATCAAAGCAACCCGTTGAATTAAACTGGCAAATTATTATTAGGCTTCGGTTGAAATTCAGTAGAAATTTTGCGCATGCCTGAACCCGAACCCGAACCCGAACTCGTGTCAGGCCTTTGAACACTGAACTCTCACATCGAACGATATTATTTTTTCGGATTAAATTGTCAGCCCTTTTATATACCTACGCGTGTGAACAAAGTGGGTAGGGTATATATATATACGAGTAGGTATAATCGGAATATCAGGTGAAACGGAATGAATGAAAATGTAAAAAAAAACCGAAAGAAAAATAGTACTGTCCGAAATTTGATGGATCGTATGGAAAATTCGCCGATAATACTTTCGCGGAAAAAAAAAGTTCGCTTTGATCAATCCAACTGTAGATACGAATTTTTTTTTTTTTCCTTTTCTTTTTTACTTCTTTTTTTCTTTCTTTTTTTAATTGACTCGCTGATGTTACTTATACAGACCATTGCGAGGTGAAATTTTTATCCAATCTAATCAAGGAATTCCTACGAATTTACGACGACATTCAAACGCCAATCGAACTAGCTGAAGTTTTCACTAGATACCAACGTTTTGGGAACTTCGGGACGTTTTTTTTTTTTTTTTCTCTCCAACATCATCTCGATAACGAATAAACGGATTTTAACCGATCGACGCGGTTTTTTTGTATATCTTAGAACTCATCAGATTTTTAATTTTCGAGTTATTGAAGAAATAGAATTTGGATAAATTTCTGGGTTTCGTTTTTTTTTCCTTTCTTCTTCTTTTTGATAACTGATTACCAAAATTCGAGTTTCTAAAATCGCGAACTCGTACGAAAAGTTCTATTACCATATAAAAGTGTGAAATTTTGCAGAACCAGGTTGACCTCGACCGCGTCGTAACGGGGTCCGCGATTTTCTTGTTGGCTAGTGTTTCGGAAATCTAAGAAACGTCGGTTTCCGGTCGGAACCCCCGCTGACACGACAGGTTCAACCAACTCTGAGGGAATTGATAGTCCCCTGGTTGGTATAGGGGTGTTTCAGGTCATAGGAAAGAGAAGTTTGCGGCGCTCGGTCAAATGGGGGATAGAGGGTATATAGAGCGAAAGAGCGAAAGAGCAAAGTAGCAAAAGAGAGTAAGAGAGAGAGAGAGTTAGCTATCGAAAAAGGGTCGAAACCGTCGAGGCGGGGTTGTTACGATGTGCAGGCAGGTTGAGGTGTTATCTGTTAACACATGGTCAGTCGTTCGAAAAGACACGCCGACGCTCTGTCAAATGGGGAGTGAAGGAGCTGATAGCGACAACGCTAATGTTCTTACTGCCGTAGAACTACCTCGAATAGCTCGCGAACCTGGAATCTGAAACCTGAAACCTGGAACCTAGAATCTCAGAGTTGAAAGAAATCCAGGAGAAAATCGGTTATATAATACTAAAATGAGAACGAGGTGAGCTGGTTTTCTCCTCATTCAATGTTAGGGGCATACCTATTTCGTCGCTCGATCATTACGTACCTACAATCGCTTGTTCGACGCACCATTGAATATTCACGCATGATAATATAGTCGCCTATTTACGTCTGATCAAATCACGCGCGATGTCAAATATATTACCATTTTTTATTATTATTCAAGATAAAAGGAAAGAAATTCTTGAAAATAAAACTCCTCTCTCGACTATCTCTCTACCTTGTCCCACGTATACTTTACTATACTATACACAGCAACATTACGATACGAAGTAGTAGCATCATCACCCATTTATACAATAAATTGCCCATACTTACAGGGATATTAAAATATCTTATACCGTTTCATTACATTCTATAGAATTTCATCAGATATCCCATGAGTTTGAAAAAAGCATAAAATAAACTTCTGAAAAAATTCGATTCTTCAATCCTAATTCAATGATTTGTTTGTCAGGACGATATCGAACGTCGTAATCTAGTTCCTGCAGGTGGTAAAAGGTATAATTTGTGGAAAGGGGTAGTCATGTGAATGTAAAAAGCAAAAAAAAAAATGAGAGAATAAAAAAAGAAAAAAAAAGGTAAAATTGTGCCATAGCAGACTTCATTAGGCTGGTACTCTCTCTCTCTCTCTCTTCGCCCAGCTTGGCGCATCGCTTTAACAAATGACGATAGACACGCGTCGTCCCCAGGGACATCTCGCCAACCGGGAGAAGAGAGCCATCGATCAACCAACCGCGACTGCCTACCCCACGGGACCTTTCTTGACTATAATATAGTGTTATAGTGTATAGAGAATATAGATACTCCTGCAGGGTTGCTGCTACTACCCCCTGGTATATTATATTATATACAAGCATAAACCGCGTTAAGGGGTCGGTGCACCAGTCTGATACAAACACATTCCATGGATAGATGGATAGATGGATGAATGTATCTATGGCTATGGCTATGGCTAATGATAAAGTTATTTTAAAAAATGTTCAACCCACCAGCTTAGTCCGGCATACGGATAACTAATTATCCTTCATTGAAACAGGAGTAGAGAGGGGGAAAAATGGAAGATGAGAAGAGGAGAAGAGGAGAGAGAGAGAGTAGCTAACGAAATTAATTGCCCTTCCAAGTTGGGTATTGGTATTAGGGTATGGGTATGGGCATGGGGTATGGGTATGGGGCTCCCTATCCTTTCTTACCTTCTTCCTCATGGAAGAAAAATGATACGTTCAAGTGGTCCCGCTTAGCATTTTTTCTACCACCACCACCATCACCACCATCTTTTCTCTTCTTCTAATCTTAGCCATCTCCTCTTCTCCTCCTCTTTCAACCAAGGTGGTTATTACCATGAATTTATTAGCTTGTTCTTTTCTACCAAGACAGTTTTCGAACCACCGAAAGAAAATCCTGACGAACGACGACGCACACGTCATTTTTATGATATATATCCTTTGCCACATACATACATACATATCTTGGATCTTCCTACTACTATTTCACCCTCCGATCTAAAGCTTCGCCAAACTCCTTTGCCCATATATTTCATGTATAATATTTAACCGCAGGTATCTAATAAAATACCTGATTTCATTCTATATATAAACTAGAGTCTCTCACAGTCTCGCTTTTGTAACTAGCTATTTCTAATCCCATGAGAAATCAAGGGGAAAATGTTGATAATATGAGACTAGACAACGCGCCATCATTCATGCGCTAATTGATGACGTAGTATAGGATGACAAATTTTTTCTTTTTTTTTTTTCTTACTTACTTACTTACGTAGTGGGACTCTTCCCTGACGTTAAATAAATTAGAAAAGCTCAACCCCGCCTAACACCTCATATACTCTTTGATTAATGGATTCATATGTCGAACCTGCTGTTGTTATTCCTGTTATATTAACTGCCGTTTGCTTCTGACCTAACTTTCTCAAGAATTACGAAAACAGGTTTACACAATTTTTTTTTCATTTACATTCATGCTCACTTTGGGGATGAACAGAAAAAAAAAAAAAAACAGACGGAATTCTACCCCCTTTTCTGGGTGATGGGTGACGAGTGACGGGTGACGGGTTCGCATCCTGTTGATAAAATCTTATCAGGTACACCTTTCTCGGATACTTATTTACTTACTTACTTACTTACTTACTTACTTGGTTACTTACTTACTCAGTTAGTTAGTTAGTTAGTTACTTTTCGAATACTAATATTGTATCGTTGATGAATCCGCAGGGTAGCTAGAGGACCTAGCCCCCGAAGGGTAAATCGAACCTTGATAATATTGTTTACTAGCTTTTCCCACGGACTTGGTAAGTAACCCGGTGAGTACCGACGGGAAAATCCATTAATCATAATCGCATTCCGATTCAACTTCATGGCAAGGGTATAAAAAGCACAGAATTAGGGGTGGGTCGTACGAAACGGAGGATATATTGAGGATGAGAACGAGGGAAAGAAGAAGAAGAAGAGGACGAAGATGGAGCGAAAAAAATAGTAGAAAAATAAAAAAAAATAAGAAAAGTATAAGGCCAATGGACCCTGCGGTGTAACCGAAGAGAAATCCATCCAGAATCCGATGGAGAAGCGTCATTAGAGGATTTGTCATGGGGATGTGACACGAGGGAAAAGTTACCTCGGGTTTCGAGAAACTCGTACGCTAATGCGCCCCGGGATAACCGGAATAAAAACACGTTCCTTGTTCGCAATAACGAGGGCGAATCTGAAGTCTCGATTCTCGGAGGTCTAGGTGTATAAGCTTTTCGGAAAAGAAGAAGAAGAAGAAGAAGAGCTGGTCTGGGTCTGAGTCTGAGATCTTGGTAGCCTTGAAGCTCTGGTTCGCTTATTTCTAAATGAGAAAAAGAGTCGGGAAAAAAAAAAAAGAGTCGGAAAAAGTCGATGAAGAAGAATAAGAAAAAGAACTAGATGGTGGTGGTGGTGGTGGTGGTGGTGGTGCAGGATGGATTTGGTAAATCTTAAATCGCAGCCGGAGTTTTGGCACCGTTTTATACTCAAATCCTGCCCTGCACAGGGTCCAGGTTTTACCCGGGTGTCGCAGTTGTTCAAACGGAAAGAAACCATTCATTCGAAAGTAACTGAAGTGAAAAAGAAGAGAGAGAGAGAAAGAGAGATAGGATAGGGGGACGCAGATTCCTGAAGAAGGAATAATCGCGGGAATCCCATGCCACCGCGCTAGCGTGGAAACTTTAAAGATTTCGTTTCATACGGTAAGAGAACGCGCGGATTTTCGCCGGAAGGGATAAAGGAATACGCTACGTTCAAGATACAGGATATATATATATATATATCCTGGCAGAGAATCCGATGAGGAATATCAAATATCTAACAGATTATATTAGACCCGATCAATACTCTTACTTATCCATTCCTATTTCTTAACCAGAAAGTTAACTAGGATCAGACAATTAGCCAAAAAAGAAACACACATCAGTCTGCGGTTTGCCATTCTTCAATTCCGCTATATCATTGAACCGGACATTACATTTATGTCAAGTAAAGTATATCGACTTAAGCTAGATGCCAATATCGCACCCCTACCGATTTGTATTTGGTGACTTGCTACCCTCGGCGACAATCCGTAACCCCTTTATTCCCTGGAGAATAAGGTGGCAAATTTTAACAAATTCTTCAGGTCAGACGTTTTCCAGACCGAAATATATTCCCGCGGCCAAAAACAGTTCGAAAATATTTTTAACGACGTTGAATAGCGATGCAGAATTCAAAATTTTCAAATTTATTTAGAAACCAGAAGTCATGGGGGTTTGAAATAATAATTAAACCATCGTCACTCAGCACACGATTTTCTGGTTAAAAATTTTCAGCCAAATCGTTCTGGGAAAATGAGATCGAGAAAAAAAAAAAGGGACATGTTCGTGTCTAAAAAGGATTTTAATCAGATTGATGTTGCGGTCTCTTGAGCGCAGTATAATTGGATTATTTCTTTGTAGAGGTGGTTATTGCAGAGTATCTTTACCTATGCTTTATTAAATTTACTTTAAGGCAAAGTATCTCTCTCTCTCTCCCTTTGCTCCAAGGATGCCATAGTGAAATGACAGTTTAATTATTAAATTCGATGATACCGTAGCGGTTGGTGGAAGTTGCGACCAGAGAGAAGTAAGGAAGTAAGGAAGTAAGAAGATAGGGAGGGTAGAGAGAGAGAAAGAGAGAGAGTATCTTGGTAATAATTAGCCCGTCTTTCCCCGGAACCTGTAATCTTTGTCACACCGGCATCAAAGACGAGAAGCCAGTCACGTACCCGTCTCGTTCTTCCGAGTCTTGTTCATCTTATAAATTCAACGACCGTCAGTGAGCTGCCCCTTTATGTCGGTGGCTAATTGTATCGCGTACTATTAAGCACCAATTACAAAAGCGCCTTTGTCCGTGAAAAAGAATTCAGTACTTTTAATTATTGCTAGTCAATAAATAACCGAGAATAGTTTATAGGAACCGGATGTAGCTGCTGACCATCCGATCATAAGAAAGAAGAAGAAGAAGAAAAGTCTGAGGGAAATCAGGGCTTAAGGTATATTGGAAGCGAAAACGAGTTGCATAGAAAATTTCATCCGCAACAGTGTGTGGCTACTTGTCCTTTTTCTCCTTTTAGTCGTTTTTTTTTTTTTTCCTCGGTCCTTTCACCCCTTTTCACCCTTTTCAAACCCCCGTCGCGTTTTCTCGGTTGGATCGCGTTCTACGCCATACCATACATCACGGGGTTCTATAGACGTATATGTATGGAACTAGAAGGAGGTATGTATGCACACCTAGTGGGTAGACGTTCAGCGTAATTTTCAACGCAATCTAGCCTCGGCCATGGCTATACCCCGTTGTCGCCGTGCGTTGTCGTCGTCTGGGTGATATAGAACTGCTATTCTATGCATGGAACTTCTCACGTTAACTCACCTTCCTAAGATCTGTACAACGTATGGTACTAGGCGGGTACAGAGAGTGAGTGAGAACAGAGAGAGAGAGAGAGAACAGAGATATACCCTTGGGAAATGGGATGAAAAATTATGCATGAAAGTGCATAAATATAAACGAAAATTATTTTACACCCAGTCGTCATTTCGTTTCCCTTTGATATGATCGTGAAATTAGTTTAATCAAGAATTGTAATGATGAAAAAAAATGATGAAGAATCTGAGAATGTATGAAATTAGTTTTTTATTTTTTTTTTCTCAACAATTCAACGTACTACGGTTAACTTTTTTGTCCTTTAGTTTGGTTTATATAGTTGAAAAATAAAGTCAAGTCAAGTCGAGTCGAGTTGAGTCAAAGGACAAAGAAAAGTGGTGGCTTGAAAAGTTGTTTTAAGTTCAAGGTGGGGTTCTGATGTTAGGTATGACTATTCTGTACCCTGTAGTTCTCTTCAATTCTTTATTCGTGTTGCAGGGTAGATGTGCAGGGAAGAGCTTTATAACATAATGCAGCATGAGGCATTGTACGACATGGTACTATCCTATCCTACTACCTCGTATGGCCATCTGGATAAGGAAGTGGTATGGGTTTAGGAGTAGACGAGAAATGGCGGGTAGAACTCTTTTCAGCAAACTCAACGTTCGCGACTCGACGTTGAAACTTTTTAAAGACTGTCGTCTCGGGACGCATCCGCAGCGAAATAAAGTATATGCAGGTTGAGGGACGTCCAAAGCAAAGGGGCGATTTACTCTTTTATTAAAGAAAGCATCAGACGAAAAGGTTTGGATAGAAACTTTCGTCGCTGGTTATTCTCTTCCTCTTACTTTTCTTCTTCTTCTTCTTCTTCTTCGTATTCCACCTCACCTGCTGCCTTTACGTAGTCCTGGATTTTGATAGTCCTCACTTTGCATCCATCCCTCGTTCTCTTATTTTCCTTTTCTTTTTTATTCTTTCTTTTTTTTTTTTTCTCTTCAAGTATAATTTCTGTAGCCTCCTCGGAGACCCTGTCTTCCAGGACTTCAATGAAGACCCGCCCTTTTCTCTCTCCTTTCGAAAATTAAGATCGACGTCAAGTCCACTGTTGAATTTTCTTTTTTTCTTCTCTTTTTGGTTTTTTTTTGTTTTTTCTTCGTCTTTTTTTTTACCTCTCTTCACCTCAGGGACTGAACTGTCTCAAAAGTTTATAAACATGGTGTTTTATTCCATTCTCCTTTTTCCCCAATTTCTTTTCTTTCTCTTGTTTCTTTGTTTTTTTCTCTTCTTTTCCTTTTCTCTTTTTATTCTTTTTCACCAGCACTCTCGCTTTTTGACGACGTAACGTGCTTTATTCGATACTCCCTTATACCTTATCACATTTCTTTGACAAAAGTTATTTATCATTTTATTTATTCCTTCATCTGTTACTGCGAGTACTGAAACTGGTATTGGTAGGAGCATAAGTATCGTCGAAATCCGATAATAAGAAAAAAGAAAAGAAAAAATAAAAAATAAAACCAAGAAAAATCTAATCATGTTTTCGCTGCGTGATACTCGGGTATAGAACGATATACTGTATATTCCTGATCCTTCAAAGACCGAATCTACCATCAACTTACTGACGACATCAAACTTCGCCTTATTATCGCTAAACTTTTACAGTATTTTACATATTTTTGATTTGTCGAAAAAAAACAAAAACGACAAGAATTGAATGAGGAAAGAAATTTTCGAAATATATCAAAGACATTGTTATTCGTCAATTATTTCAATCTTCAAAATCTAATTAGGAGAACTAGAATTTTCAGCGTATAAATTTTCACCGTGAAATCACAAGCATGACTAATTATCATGGCTGGTGGTATATTGCGAGCTGACATTTTCCCTCTTCTCTCGTTCGTTTAAGATCTAAGTGGCAAAGAGATCCTCAGAGAGATGTAAACGGGTAGATTTTCACCGCGTTTGTCCTCAGGCCAAAGTCCATAGCAAACGGACTGGCTTGATTGATGATAAAATTATCATTGTAGTTACAGGCATACACGACGCGGTCAACTTAGCCAACTATACAAGGTCCCAGACCCTAAGCCATCCCTTTGTCATTTTAACCCCCCAACACTATCTCTCCGTTTATATTTCTCCCGTTAATTTCGCAAAGGTAAATAATTCGCTGATGAACATATAATTCAACGAATATTCTATTCATTCGGCCATTTTCCTTCCCCATATCATATATATATATATCTAATATGTATAAAGTAAAAAATAAAAAAAAATAAAGATAAGCACTAGGGAGCAATATTCGTCTCATGGGGAAAAACGTATAGTAACTATACTCCTTCTACGAAGTAGAAGTCCTTAGGTTCCTTAGGTGGTGGAAACGCCTTCTGGTGAATTATCGGATCGCCAAAGGTCCCCGAGGTATTTCTAGCTAGCGAACTTTTACTGTAGGGTGTAAAAGAAACGGGTAGATATTCGGCCTATGGGGGAGGGAAGAGGGTGTGAGAAGAAGAAAAATAGGTTCTCTCAGCTCAGGAGTATCAATTTAATCGACAATAATTAGCAAGATCGTATATACTATACCAAAGTTCAGGGCAGAGCCCCAAGGATGATGATAGTGAAGAGTTTGAGGGAAAGAAAAAAATTGCGGATGATGTTAAAAGAGGGTGAAAATAACGGCGAGATGTGGATGAAGCAAAATAGTGGGTATTGCTGACTCACGGTAAGAGTAGAACCGAGGTGGTGAAGAAAAAGAAAGGAAAGGGTTTGTCATTTTTCTTCCAAAGGTTCAAGCCTCGCGGGAACTTCTTATCTTTCGGCTTGGAAAGAGTGGGATCAGCGAATTCAATTTAATTAAGCTAACGTTCAGCAGAGAAAGGTATATGGTAGAAAATGAAAAAAAAAATAAAAAAAACTAAGAAAATCGTGCTTCAATTTTCTTTCACTTATATAACTTTCTTTGTTATGCGTTTTCCTATTTCTATTTTCAATCTATTCCCATAGATTGTTTTTTTTTTTTTTTTCTTTTCTTTTTTCTTTCTTTTCATCCGCTGAGAAAAACAATCGACAATCAATCCGAAATCGGGTTCTACCTATAACGTTTTCGGATGGTTCGTAGATCTACGCTAAATCCCCATAGCATGAAGAGAAGGAGGAACAGTTTAATAAAATAAAAAACTCGGGTCGTACGAAACGCCCTCTATAAAAAGCTTGCTTTACAAGCTCGCAAATTTCAGGGATGTATGAATACCAGGGTTTACCCTATCCTCTATCCTCTATCTCTCTCTCTCTTTCAAACTGCCCCTATTTCTACCCCTGGCTATCCCGATTCCAGACCATCCCGTACCTTTGGATGGCTTATAAACGCGGGGGACTAGCTGGTACCGCCCTTCCTACAGGATGGAATAAAATATAGCTGACTCAAACCGAAAGACAAGGGGATGGGTATGTATGTACGGCACATATCGGGGATATCCTATATTCGAATATGCTGCAGCCACGTTCGCTTCTCTTTCCTTCGACTTCTTCGACTTCTTCTACTTCTTCTACTTCTTCTTCTTCTTCACTTTTGCACACGGATCGAGGCGAAAAACTTTTCGACGATTTTTACGCTTCCACGAACTTTACCGTGACATAAGAACACATCATCCTGTCCCTCACCCACCATCACCGAGATAAGACAGCTTCTCGACTTTTAAAACGTTTCAGACTCAGCAATAGATGTCTGCAAACATTTTGAATTACTAAAAAATCGATGAGGTAGTATGTTAGAAAAGTTCAAGTAAAAAAACCTCCCATATAGAAATTATTTCATACCTCAAAATCAACCCCATTCATAAATATGAAAATATACTCATGTATATCGACTTTCCCAATATCTGTGATAATGTATCAGAAATTTTCTACCTCTGATCATGGCGAACCATAGACTGGATCGAATTTTAATTTTTTTGGATCTTCGAAGTTTTGAAAAATTCGAAACTTTAACCCAACCCTATGAATAAACGAAGTCAACACACAAAATTAAAAGTGTATTAAACCAGACTAACGTAAGTTAGAAACTGGTGCAGTTTGGTACAAGCTGCAACGAATGGTCGTTCGAACTAGGTACATATAGTCTGACAATTCTTGACAGGTGATATTTACGTCCATATAACAACCTTAACCTGACTCAATATGGCCATTCGAAAATCGTTAAAACCGTACAGTGCGATTTGTAAGACCATCAAATCTCGGATTTCAGAAGTTTGGTATGAGATGACGAAGAGTGGCTTTCTATGAACTCAGGGAATTACTCAGAAACTTGACTTGCCATTAGTAACACTGATGCAATATTTTCATTGACGATGAATTGAAATTATTATTCCATTGAAATGATGAATGAATTTTTCTTTTTTTTTTTTTATTTTTGTTCCTTTTCGTCTGAGAAACGCTGCGGTGGCTTTGGCTATTGGAGAATCTCTGCTTCGCTTACCATTACCTTCGACAATACAGAGGAGGGAGTATAACGAGAGTATCGGGATGCAGTCTGCAGCACCGCGAATACTGCGGCTGTTTATATCACGGCCATTAAATTTGACGTAGTCCGGATATTGGGATCGGTTCCGATCGGGGGTTCGGGATTAAGTATAGAGGAAACAGGCAACAGGAAATTGAGTTCAGACTTCGGGGTCCCGAATGATTAAATTCCAACCACTCCGAGCTCCGTTGTATCCAGCAATTGACCAACTCCTGGATAGCGTAGGTACTTGAAAATAGCTTTGATCGAGCTTGGCCTTAGCCTTCATATTTTCTTTTTTTTTGGCTCAAAGAGCTCAAAGAGATACATATACATATATCGAAGTTAAAAATAAAAAGAATAAACAGAAAATTATGTGACGAAAATTTTTCACCCGGATATTAAAGAGTTGACAAATTTTGTTTTTTTTTTGTTTTTTGTTTAAATAAAAATTTCAAATGTAACCAGAAGTAAAGTTAGTTTCTCTAATTAGACTGAAACATGATTCGGAATTGTTGGAATATTCAACCAACGCTAGGAGCTTGCCTCGAGGCTGACTACTGGTAGGTATATAGGATAATTATTATAGCCGAGAAAATTGAAGGTGAATCTTGAGTAGAAAGGCAGTAAAACGGAAGGCAGTCGGCCATCAGAGAGCACCTAATCTTTCCCCCGCTTAATGATTTAATTATTTCACCAATCCCCGGCGCTAAGGTTTCTTAATTAAAGGTGAAGAAAATCCTTCGTGAATCATCCAAGTGAGCAGTATTTTTGCGGTTCTTGAGCTAAGGGCTCTGCCGCTCTCATAATGAGGGTTGATAGCATCCACCAAGAAGAGGGGGGGGGGGGTTGGAGATGGGCGAAAAATACGAAGAAGGGAGAAGTGAAACGAGGAAAGGGAAAAAGGAAAAGAGAAGAGGAGAGCTCAGGGTCTGGAGGATGTCTAGGGGTGGCAAAGCTATCCACTGTGCACAATATAGAGAGAACCAACTTGATGGAGTACCACCCGGTATATTATCTACACTTGGCGAGGTATGGCAGGGTGTAAAAAAAAAAAGAAAAAAGAAAACAAGAAAGGAGAAGAAAATTAGACGAGGAAAAACGCCGAAGATATTTTTTATTAATTTTTTCCCCCGAAAATTATACAACGGGCGAGAAGGTAATTTTCCTACCCTTTAATGGAAAATACCGTCTTTCAAACAGTATCACAGGATTCAACAGGATTCTCGTCTCACTTAATTTTCTCGAAGCCTTAACTCTTGTCGAATGAGTGAAATTGACAGGATTCTAAATTAAGACGAAATTTAGACGAATTTTGCAATTTTATAACACGATTGCTTATGTGTGTATGTGTATGGGTGTGTTTGGATAACGAACCATCAGAATGAGAGTGATTAAAGCTACTCTGTAACTTTGTGGCTAGAATAATCTCTGAGAGAGAGAGAAAGAGAGGATCCAGCCAGGGCGATTCGGTCGGATTCCAAGTTGGAATTTCTCGATGGACGATGGGAAATAGTGGCTAGCAGTCATCATCCGCACGAGCAGAGCGAAAGGTTAACCACGTGTAACCCTTCAATCGAGGCTAATTAGTGACGAACTACGACATCGGAGTTAAACACGTAGCCAAGGCAACTGGGTAACTTTTCGTTCCCTGTTGAACAGAAAGTTAAACCACCAAAGGAACAAAGCTTATCCACCTATATCCCAAATGACGGAAAAGACTAATTGCAAGTCAGGAAAACGCGGTAGGCATTCAATCCAAAATAAGAAAATAAAAAAAAAAAAAAAAGTCAATTCAGCTGACCTCCACGAATCAGTCCTGTAACTTTCAAGCGAAAATTAACGCTCCTTTAAACTACTGAATCAATTGATTACGAACTTTGGTCAGATCAAGGTTGTCAAAATTTTAGGTTTTCGTCGATAACTCAAAAACTACTGCACCGATGAAATTGAAATTTCGATCAGTTCTAGAATAGATAAAATCGAATCGATTGATACTACGATGGTAAAAATCTGTTGATTAGTTACCGAGATATCGTCAGGCAAAGATAATCTTCGGTGGTCCCATAACTGAGAGTTTTATTTTTCGAAATGATTTTAGAAATTGAATAATTTCTCGAAGGATATTTGAAATTCGTCAAATGTCGAGAGAGAGAAAGGACTGAGGAGGAGAGATCTTGGAGAGTTTTCGCTTTTCATATTCTCTCAGGTCTCTGTTAACTATTTTCACGTGACTTCCGGCTTTAGGTTTGAGGAGCTACTAAACTCTGAACCCTTCCTGTCCCTATCCTTACGATTCCTTGGCTGTTCCTCTTTATCTTACTCTTCTTCTTCTTCTTCTTCTTCCTGGTTTCAACGCCTTAGCAAGAAGAGACCCTGCCTTCTTGATAGCGTTAGTGTGTCTTTAAGCGTAACGGTGAGAAAGTCATTTCGGTGGTGGGTAGTAGATCGATAAGCCATCGCTTCTGCTCATCCCTTCGTTTATTCCTACTGGTCTTGTCACTCGTATCCCCATTCCGACTATGAGAGGGTGGTTATTATTTTTTACATTTCAAACGACAATCGAATCCTCGGAATTGTTGGACAGGAGTAATTCCTGTCATTCAAACATAACAGGTTGACAGAAATATCTGTTAATAAACGTTCGCCTCGATGCTCCTGCCCATACTCTCTCTACTCTTCCTTCTGTTGCAACCCTATACAAAATAAAAAAATTGTCAAACAAAAATATTTTCGCGTTTATATGAGAATTTGAAACAGAATTTTAACCCGCTTATACGTACCGCCGATAATAAAAAAAAAAAAAAAAATAAAAAAAAAGTATATTCGGTTTTTCAATATCAAACTGTAAATCGTGCGGTTTGGCCCGGTGATCAACCCCATGTTTGACCGCAGGGCACTAGCAATTATCATCCGGACTTTAAAGAACACAATTTTTTTTTCAATTTTTTTTTTTGTTTTACCCAGTTTTTTAAATTAAACTTCAAACTTTGATTCTGAACTGTTTTGTAGAATATTTGATGCCGGATATTGTCGTTTTTTTTTTTTCATCCCTTGAAATTTTGGGACTCATAATTAATGGGAAATTTCAGTTCCACTTGATTTCGCTTTATTTCTTTGCTAACAATCAGGAAAATCCACCCGAGAACAGTTTACATTTTTAATAATACATTTATAATTTAGCATCTCGTTCTTGATCGTTTCCAAGGGATGATGCTGCTGCTGTTGCAGAAGAGGAAGAAGAGAAGGAAAAGGAGGAAAAGGAGGAAAAGATGAAGAAGAAGAAGAAGAAGAAGAAGAATGGGGAGAATTTAAGAGACGGAGAATTCTGGGGCTAGCTGAAGGGTTGGGGGGGTGGGACAAACCAACCCTCGCCAGTCTTTACCCCCTTAATTACGTTCGGAGAATTTTGCGGATACTGGAGGAGAGACCCCTTTCGACTGGCAAGCGACTTAATTGTCAAGAAGCGAGAGTACCGACTATACTAACCAGGCTGCCCTTAGGCTACGTTCACATCAAGTTATAGAGTCGATATCGTTAAAACCAATATTCGATAATTAGGTCAGAGAAAGAGAGAGGGAGAAAAAAAAAAAGAATAATAATAATAAGAAAAATAAATAAATAAATGAATGAGGTAAATTGAAGTTGAAATAAAACCCAATTTTCGATAATTGTCCGAAATCCAAACAGCCAGGAAACGAGAAAATAAATTCAACCCCCGTTTTGTACACGAAAGTCGGAAAAATAAATTTAATCCACTCTTAAGAGTAGAAAATAAAATAAAAAATAAAAAAAAAAATACGATTGTTTATCGTTTTCCCGGCTTTCCATACCGTATCGTATAAATTCGCGGAAAATACAGACACTACCAATACGGTGAAAAATATTTACTCATTAACCGTATTTTCCCCAATTATAATAACTGCGAGAGAAATTTCATACGTCGTTATATCCAACGAAAATTAATTTTTATGTTTATTTTTATTTATTTTATTTATTAATTTTTCCATTTTCGATTTACTCACAAACTTTTTTCAGATTCATTCACGAGCTTTCCAAAGCCTTGTATCATCACGTTTTCGACAAGTGTTGAAAATTTTATTCTTCCCCCTTTAAAGTCTTGTGGGGTGAAAAAAAAAAACAAAAAAAAAATTCCGCATCCGAATGAAAAAGCTTCTGAATATTTTCCAGTTTTTCGAAATCAATTTTTTCGTTTGTTTTGTTTTTTCTTTCAATACGTGTACATCTTTTCACGATGTGGATGCAGCCTTATTGTTAGCCAGAACGACCCTTCTCCACAGCTTTTACCCTCCCGCATTCTTCAACCTCCACGCCTAAGCGACTTAATCGCGGAGAAGAGCTGCTCTGTCTACTTTACTCAGGATGGATGGATATCTTCGAAAGCCAGGGTGGTTATCGGCGACGGTATAACCGGGCTAGGGGGTGTGTACCGTAGCTACTGATTTCCGTCAAAGTATTCCACCGTTTTTACCTTTCTTACTTTTTTCCTTTCGTCTTTCGTCTTTATCTGCATTAGCGATTTCTTTTCGCAATCGCAATAACTGTAAACGCAAATCGGTATATGGGGCATTCCGCAACACTTTAGCCACTAACAAATCGAAATATTTCGCTAGATTTTACATTTCAAGAAATCATTGAGGAACTTTCGATCGTAATTTTGACAAGGATCAACCCCTCAAAAGATTCGTCGCGAATTCTAAATCCTCGGGTATGTAAGGGTAGTTTTTTTTTTTTCTTTTTTCTCTCTTGTTCCTTTTTCGGTAATTGTTTTATTTGTTTTTATCAGCAAACGGCAATGAACTATAGTTCGTTGTAGAATATTTCCCCGTGGGTTTTATCAGACCCAGGTGTGGCCTGCGGTGTTGTATATTAACTTTAAACTCAGTGGCCATTTATTGTAGGTAATTCACAAGTTATTTTCCTCTTTTAATACCCGACTCTGCAGACTCTAGACTATCTACAACCAGAGTTATCTGTCTCTGTCTCGGCTAGAATTCTAACGACGCGGGATGAATAACGCAACGCGTTAGTTTTCCGCCTGTCACACTTCCTCCTTCTTCGTTCTCATCCTCTACTCGTCCTTTTCTATCTACCTTGCCTATTACTGTTCAGCGGAAAGGATATCGTGAGTATAATAATAAGTCACACTAATTAAAAGACTATTCAGAATTACAAGAACGAACCCGTCGAGCCAACCAGCCACCGAACTAACTAACTAACTAACTAACAACTAACTAACTAACTAACTAATTAACTGATAATTAAACCAAATATTAATATCGTTAATAGTTGAACGAAAATTTTTTTTTTAAATTATTTTCATTATTTTAACAACTAGAAGATACAATAATAATTGACTAACGTAACATTTTGACAAAATTATATAAAAGAGGATTTTAAGCTCGTTCAATTTAAACTGAAAATTTTCACTTCGCTCTCTTTCTCTCTCTCGTTGTAAATCCAATTTAAATTTTAATTCTAAAGTCCTGCCCCGAAGGACTGGTGTGAAACGATTTCTGCTTACCTGAGAGATTGCGCAGAATGTTGACACGTGTTAGGAAAAAGGTATATAGAACTAAAGTTTCAACTCACCTGAAAACAGAGAAGAAGAAACACCATTAATAGTAGGTATATATATCTACCTCTCACTCTCGGAAAGTTTGAAAATTGGTAAATTGTTAAATTACAAAAGTCAGGAGGTCCGCAATTTCACACAATTCTCTTTTACTATCTACGATTTACTACAACAGACATTCACACTCATTTTTATATACATGGGGCATTTCACCCTCAATCTTTCGTTTTTTTTTTTTTTTTTTACGTCGTTGTCCAAACTTTGAAAATTACTCAGATTTGTTTTTCAAATTTTATCAAAAATCGACTGATTCACTTTATGATTTAGTAAAAATAACGTCAAAAATTGTGAACCGAATCCAAGAAGTCGAGGATGGAATACCCCATACGCATCCCGAATCCAATTAGCGAAGTAGCATATTTCGAGAAAAAAAAAAAAAAAAAACAGAAAAAGAAAACAGTATTATTATTTTTTTTTTCACTGTAATTTTCATCACCATAGAAACCCATGTGGCAGACGAGAAATCCTATGATCTGTATACATTATGTGAAATCCAATGAATTCCAGATACTGTTTTTCTTTTTTTTTTTTTTTGCAACATCGCAATTTTCGAAATGATTCTCTAGCTCAGTAACTCTGTAAAATTAATTTCCGTACCGGTAACCAAAAATGTTTTCCAGAAGTTTTTCCTATCTTTTTTTTTCTTTCTCTTTCTCTTTCCTTCTTCTTCTTTTTCTTTTAGTTTTTTTTTTTTTAATTTTTTTATTATTTTCCACTCGAACGATTGCGATGTCTAGATCGTAGAATTTGTTACTGCAAGAATTATAAGATATTGCAATAAAATTGAAATTAGTTGTGAAAAGTTTTTAATTGCAGATTCGATATCCTCTCAGGCCCGCGGTGATGCAGAGTAGAGAATAATTTTGTGGGTGGGTTTGGTTGGATGGTTGGTTGGTATATATGCCATGACTTGGTGGTGGGATAGTATGGGGGGGGGTATGGATATAGCCTTGCGGACAATTCCGATTAAGTATTCAACGTCGAGGGAACAGATATTATACTCAAATGATAATATAATCAGTCTTGGCACAGCGCGTGCCCCACGAACTTTTCCCGCGGATGAGTAAAATCGCTCGAACTTCTTATTCCCGCAGATTTTTCCTCACCCTCTATAAGGCGTTATAACCCCCCCCCCCCCCCCCCCCCCCCCCCCCCCCCCCCCTCGGCTATGATTTATTACACTTTGAGAAAGAGGGGCAGCATGATAACGGTTTTCAATTTTTCTAATAATATCAATCAACGTTATACTGTAAAAGAAAGCAATTACATCATACCATTTTTCGATGAACGTGTAACCTACCCCCATTCTACCCCGTGTTAAAAGTCCTCGAATAAGGGTACAGATACCGATATATCGATTCAGATACCGTAAATGACGAGGTTTCTTTAGGACTACATGCTACTGTACGGTTGCAAGAATCTACGATCTACGGTTCGAGTTCCTTCCGCTTAGCCAAAAAACCAACTCGACATTCGGTATAAATGTCAATAGATGGCCACTTCCGAAGAGATCCTTCGATTTCCTGAAACTTTTCGATCAGACACTTTCCAGCTTCTTCTCAACCAGGATCTCTCTCCC
Organism: Tenthredo notha; assembly: GCA_914767705.2. Classification (NCBI taxonomy): domain Eukaryota; kingdom Metazoa; phylum Arthropoda; class Insecta; order Hymenoptera; family Tenthredinidae; genus Tenthredo; species Tenthredo notha. Next base: position 6,365,310 of record OU611916.1, read on the forward strand.
TCGTACTCGTACCTACCCTACCCTACCTACTTCCCTCGATAGAATCAATCCACTTACCTATTTCCCTTATATACGTTTCCCTTCGGCCCTTCGCACCCCCTCGCCCCCCCGGTTTTCCACCCTGAGAGGAAAGAGAAAAAATAAATAAAGGAAAAAAAAAAATAAGGAGAAAGAAAAAGTAAAGTAAAGGAAGGAAAAGTTCTCCTCCACCCTTACTATAGAGATAAACACTCGTAACGGATGAAGAAATTTTCAGGATAGGTCATAAACACTAGAATTTAGTTATAGCTATAAAGGTAAAAATGTATACCTATAGATATACAGGTAAGGTACTATCCATGGATGGAAAAAGAAAGAAAAAAAAAAAAGAAAAGAAACCCCCCCATGAAACTGAAAGCATTATTGAAAATACGAGGCAAATTCTATACGGTTTTGGTGCCGATCCCGTTCGTTCTTTATTTTTAGCCACCCGTTGGTCACAAAAGGGAGGGTATATCGACGCTCAAAAAAGCATCGAGGGGTTAAAATGGGCGACGCCTAAAAGCCAGTTGATCTGAATATATGGTAGGACGTAATATAAGGTGGCTAGGGGGACCAACAACATTTTCAAAGACGGGATATAGTATACCAACGTTCCTAGCCTGGATATTAGCGTATAAATTTCTCCACACGTCCAATACCAGATCCTTTATTTAAAACCAATGGAGAGTGTGTCTAACGGTTGGTAATATTGCGCGATTTCGTTACACCTACACCTCACAAAAATAAAGAATCTGCATATATTTCTTATTTCTTAGTTTCTAAAGCCTCATTTTTTTTTACTCAATTGAGTCGAATTTCGAAAAGCCCTTGTCTTCCATTTCAGAATCTTTCGTATCTAATAGTCAATTCATTTTATCATTAAATGGAGAAGACTTTTTTGGCATAATAATATACCGAGAGTTTTCTATGAAACTGTTGACCCCCTTCCTGCGCGGTATAACGTACGCATCTGTGTTGGTTAGACCGTTAGCAGTTTCACCAAAAACACTCGGTATATCATCTCATCCAGGGGCTATTAAAAAATTTTATTCTCGAACTCGGAACAACTTTTTTAATTCCATAATGACATGGCTTTTGATTGAGCATAGGTTGGGTTGTACTTAAGAATTTATTCCCAACAGAATTTGTTAGGAATTGATAGAATGTTGGATATTTTTGGTATGGAAATCCTGAGATTGTTGGTTTTGTTGGTAAAATGTTTTGAATAAGAGAAAAGAAAAGGTGAGGTAAAGAGTAAGGGAAAGTCTGTTTTGGCCATTTAACCGTATAAATCTAGTAGAAATCCTTGCGTAAGCCACGCGGGCCAGTTAATTCAAATTTAAGCATGGGAGATCCTTGGGATAGCAATTTAATAAACGCCTCCAATTCCCAGACTCTGTAACTCCTGGGTTAGCGAGTAAGCCAAAGCGGCACAGAGGAGCGATTCTACCATAAGGGGTGTAGATAGGGTGAACTGGATTTCTCCGCCCATCCTATTTCTGGATATTCCGATCAAAACCCGTTTGCATTTCAGATCCTAAATTCTAATTCGCGAAACCCCTTTCGCGGTCTCGATAACCCTAAACCTATCCTCGACCCTCCCTCTCTACCCTCCACTTTTGACTACCCCAATAACCCGGTACATTCCTTTTTTTTTTTTGTTTTTCTTCTCTTCTCGTTTTATGATCCCTTAGTCCTTGATTCTCCATAATATCTACGAAATTATAGAGAATGGAGAAATATCTCTCCTATTATATAACGGTGATCAATGGCGCGATTATAATACCCGAATCATTTCAGATTCCACAGCTACTACACCCGCACCTATCTAACAACTCGGCTGTGAATTTTCGTCAGAGAGCGTCTTTTCCGCTGTGCGAAAACCGCCAAATCGTGTAAAGATAGATTCCCTCAGCCCCAGGGTATCTGCAGGAGAGTTTGTTGAGGAGGTTTGTCAGGAGCTGTAATCCGGAAATCCGGAAACGACGTATGAATGTGCCTCTTGTCATTTTTTTACGAAAAAAATACCTTATCAGGGTAGAATTTCGAGCCTTGAAAAAAAAAAAAAAAAGGAGAAAAAGCAGAATAAGGACCAACCAAACCATACAGCGCGGTATGAGTTATCGGTAACTAATTCTGGTAATCGCGGATTTGGGGAATTGAACAACCCTGATGACCAGAATGATCCCCCTCTTCGTATACCGCCATGCCATCACAACTCGAATTTCACATCGGGCTTGTTTCATCCCCACAATCCCTGGCCACCTCGTGATCAACGGACATAATTGCTGCCCCTCGTTACGGTAAATGTTACGGGTAAAAGTTACCACGAGGGTTGAACACACGCCGAATTCGCATCCCTGCGTTCGTGTTTAGAGTAACATTTCTTTTGTAGGGTGCTGCGGTGGGGGTGACCAGCGTATTTGTGTGTATATGTGTGTATACGATATTTCTACTCCCTTAATCTAAGGGAGCAGATCTTTTCTTCGGTTTTATTCAGAAATGTAAATCAGGGTTTAATAGCACGACCCGAGATTCTACGAAGCGAATAAATGCGTTGCTTATCATAATGTGTAAAGATTTTTTTTCTTTTTTTTTTTTTTCTCTCTCTTGAAAAGATTGATTCTGCACTTTTAATTTTATTTCGAAGAACATAACGCAATAAGACGCAGTTGTCAAGAAATTGGAAGAATTAACCCGTTTCGACGTAACAGCCCTCGGATTAATTGAGAAAATTAACAATTTTAATGTAATGACAATTTTCGTGGGGGGAGGGGGGGAGAAAAATTTAATAACTTTATTTTCAATCAAGAAGTCGGAGCTGTTATATCGATCACTATAGATTGGTGTAAATAATTATCACAGTACTAGATTCGCGATTATAAATGAAAGTCCTGTTATTGATCGTTGGGAGTAAAAATATACTGGTAATAATTAAAGGGGCTGAAGGGTTGCCGGAGGGAGTGTAACCATACTGTTATAGTCAGTACCTACCTAATTGTAATAACATAAATTTTTGAAGGGTGATAATTGGGGGTTGTTTTCATCGGCGTCTGTACAGCCGAGTGGTTTTGGATCTTGATGATCAAAGTAGCTAAGTATAAGCAGCCGAAGACGTGAAACTGGTACCAAGGAGCATATAATATCTTGTTGAAACAAACGGAAGGCGCCGACGCCTAATTGCTGCGGCAACGAAACGCGGAGAGATCCGATTAGCTGAGAAAATTCTGCAGAGGGTACTACGACTACTGGATCCCGTTTCGTTTCACGATTACTTGGAAAAGGAAACAGCCAGCTGAGCTGAGCTAAACTGAACTGAGCTGGGAGGATATAATTGTGTAATCAAACCCTGGCGAGATCTAGAAACTATATTTTTTTGTTTTTTTTTTTTCCAAATGGAATAAAGTCGAGGAAAATACACATCCGCAGTTTCTCCCTCCTCCCTCGGAGTTCATCAATCGCTGGTAATTAGTGGCTAATGTATTGATGATCTGCAGAAGTGGGGAAGACACGTAGAGTATGATCCTTACGAAAAAGAGGTATTGTGGTTTTTCGAAGATCGATGATAAGAGAGAAAAAAAAAAGAAAAAAAATGGAAAATTGAAAATTGGAAATAGAAAATACACGGGAAACGTTTCCCTCCGGAGGTAATATTTAACCTGGGTGAAAAAGATCTCACCCCGATTCCACCCTCTCCTTCTTCTACAGCATTTCGTGAGAAATTGCAAACTCTGTGGCTACACCACGGTCACATATCTGGTAAGGGTGTATATATATATAGGTATGTATGTATGTATATATATGTCTCGGTGGTTGTAGGTGAACATGTAAGTCCAGGGAAAGTTTACACTTGGCAATTTCGTAAAGTAACCCCCGTTGATCTCCGTTTCGTTTCGTTTCGTTCCGTTCGTTGAACGCCTTCAGTTTGGTCGCCTCAGCTTTTCCTCTACCCGATACGAGGCCACCGCCACTTCCACTTCCACTTCTACTTCTACTTCTACTTCCACTTCCACTTCCACCATCATCGGCACTGCCACTGGTTCTATTGAAGAAACGACGTAGCTCCAAGCTGTTGCCACACGAACCATGAGTAAGGATATACCTACTTTGTAGAAAAAAAAAAAGAAAAAAAAAAATTCGTTCTCCTTTCAGCAGGCGGTGTTGCGGAAAAGGCAAGAAAAAAAGATGAAAAAAAATCAGGCACTCTTGACTTTCGTGAATCGACGTAACTGCGATAATGAATACTGCAGGGTAAAAATCATCGTTACAGAAGCAAGCTTCTATAATATATATAATACATATATACATATAGGTATATAACGTCGCGTTTCCGTCGAGAGTAAAATTTGCGAATTTCGCCAACTCTTACTTCCTGAGAAGATCAGCAAAGTCACCAGACTTCTGTCTCTCTATTTCTGTACTTAGGAAACCCGGCTAGGTGCAACTCCAGCCAAGTCAGTTTATCCAGACTCGTCTTCCGGCTTCCTGTCTTGCTCCTTCTCCACTTTGCCCACTTCAACCTTCAAGCTTAGAGCTTCGCGGAGTTACTCGCGGAATAATTATCCCACAAACTCCGTCTTACTGAATACTAGGGGTGAAATAACTTACGAAACTGCAGTAGGTACACAATGCACTGTACAATCAGATATGTACAAATGAACGTAGATTACCATGTATAGTAAACCAAGAAGTTGAATTGCAATAATCAATCAAATTAATCAGGTCGCAAAATGAATTTTTATATAATTTTTTTCCATCTATATTTGCCATTTGGCAAATTCGAATTAGGTGATATAGTTTTCGCGCTGTAGTATCGCTCGTTTAAAAGTAAGCTTGAAAAACTTTTTAGTGTGCAAACGAGACTGATATATATCCAAGTAGCTAAACCGTCTCGACTTTAAACAGTTTCAACACTTTGACCGCAACGCGGTGAGAATAAATGGATAATGCCGACGGTAAACTCTGAGAAAGATCGTAAAGTAGACGATGAAAACGGCGTGGCTCTTGTCAAGGCCGAAATTTTAATACTCAACTACCCGGCACTCCTTAAACTTTTCCTCTCTTGTTACTGCTAAGAGTGAAACAGAAAAGGAAAGAAAAGAAAAGAAAAAAAGAAGAGAAGTATACCAATGGGCAGAATTTCGCCATTTCGTTTCAATCTAAACGAAAAAAAGCTTTACTCTTAATGAAACACCGTAAATTCAATTCATGATCGAAGGCCACTCATGTCTCTCGTCTTACACTGTCCAGGTCGAAGTAATTGACCATCACCTTTTTTTTTTTTTCATGGCACAAAGCATAGAGTTATAGTTACGATTGGAACCAGCACGAAGCTAGAAGTGATAAGTAATTGATGTTATTTCGAGAAGGGTATAGAATTTTACGACGGTTGAGTAGAGAATAGGTACGAAGGTGAGGTCGAAAAAATCGACGCGATGCAAATCGGACAAAAAGGTCTGTCGTGATACGGTACAATAATTCAAGTTAGAAACACCAAGTCACGTGTTACTCACCGCTAGACTATCAGTCAGGTCTGACCCAGGCGTCGCTCAGTGTCCCTGCATGTAAACGTTATACACGAACCTGATCTTTACACGGGTTTTATACAAAATTACCAACACCTCTATATCTGTTGTAATATCGTGAAAATGTGTTGTTGTGATCACTACTATAACACAAGTAGTTGTGGTACTAATATATATATACCAGACTAGAAACTAAAGCTCGTTTCCTACTCAGGCCTACCCTATAAGATACCTCGTTAGAAACTTGAGCTATACGACCAATCCCTCGCCCTTACTTACTTCCATCCTTACTTCCTTACTTTAGCTACCACCAAACTAGGTGTACCTACTCACCCATGCCATCATCGAAGAGTCTAGACTCTGGAGTATGAAGTCTGAAGTATATAGGTTATAGAAGGGATGAAGGGGGAGGGGAATGGAAAAGGGAGAAGCTAGATAGCCGGTACACACCACGGACTTGGGGTTACGCCGAGGAGACGAGAGGACCAAGTAAGCTTGGGTTAGGTTAGGGTTGGGATTGGGGTTGGGGTTGGGGTTGGGGATTGGGGTTTGCGGATCGCGATTAGTCGATGCCGTTGCGCTCCTTGCGCTCTTGAGTCGATGGCAAGTTTCGAAATCCCCGAGAACTGGACGAAGTTTCTAAACAGACCACAGAGAAGAGGCTGTCGACCACTACAATGAATCTCTACAGAGGATAGCGGCTGATTAACATTCATGGCTGTGTGTTTCACACTGGTCAAAGTACTCCAAAGTATTTTATATGTATATATATATATATATCTAGTATGAGATAGTAACGATATGCAATTACTTATCAAGGTTTCGATGATATAGTAAGAGCGAACGGTTGGATGATAGCATGTAATTAAGATCAGGGCTTGAAGCAGAGTAATTATTGTTTATGGTAACCATCGTAGATACAATGGAGGCAACTTTAGTTACCAAGGAATCTTTCTATAGGCTAGAACATAATGGACCAAAGCGGCTTAACGAGCAAGCTGTATTCAATTTTAACGCGGAGTCATTACTTTTAGTCGTAGGAGACTACGTCTCATTCACCCCCAACCCAACCCAACCCAGTACAGTACAGTAAAGCACAGCACAGTACAGTACAGCCCAGGGGTAGCACCACTCTCTACGAGACTGCAGAGTTTCGCGATTGAAAGAGGCTCACAGTACGACGATGACGTTGACGGTGACGGTGACGGTGACGGTGACGGTGACGGTGACGACCACGACGACGACAGGGAGGAGTGTCTCAAGTTGTGTACACAAAGAACGCGTACCTAACCGAACAAACGCTGTGTGCTCCCTTCTGGCAATGAGCCCCTTCTTCACCCTTGTGTTCGTACACCATCATACCCTCGACACACTATGGCCCGAATGAGATTGCAACGATTTTTTTTTTTTTCACCCTTTTAACCGTTAGCAACGTGTATAGCTGGTTGGTTGGGAACTGTATTCCTTGATACATGGATGAGATGTATGGATAGTTCGATGTAGACAGATAATTCGATCCTATTCAGGACGCAGATAAATCTCGCAGTTTCTTTCGGGGTATTGTGAAGTAAAATTTCAATACTATGAACATAATACATACTCTATTCTATGGTGAAGATAAACAAAATTTGAAAAGAGTAGTCTGAACCATAGAACCTTAGGAACACATTTGATTAACGGAATTAATGTGTACCAACTGAAAGTTTACAGCAAGGGTATTTCTCGGAAAGTCTATATAACCAATTCCCAAAAACTTTGAAACCAAGAACACCGGATGTTCAGAAATTACGGAAGTCCAAACCTCTGAAACTTGAAATTTGCGGATGTATCCTGAGAAATAAAACGAAATTTTCAAGTTTTTTGGGTCTTCGGTGGTTCGGAATTTCGAAATTTTGAAGTTCCTGCATTCCTAACTTTCGAAATTCCTAATGTTATGAACTTTTAAACGTTTCTGAAAATTCGAAATCGTCTTAATCAAAATCGGAATTTTTACGATCTCATTTTCAGCGTTAAACATGATGTGGCAATTTTTCTGGCCCATCATCTGGATATAAAACCGTGAAAATTTCGCAGATATTTCGTTGAGTTCAACAAGCGGATCCACATCTTTCCAAAAGCCTGTTTTTTCAGTTACTAGAATACCCGAATAAATAAAGATCCGTTGAAATTGACAAAAGTCACTTTTCGACCGAAACCAATATTTCTCTTATCACCGATCTGTCGGAAAATTTGAAGATGCTTGTAGAATAAAGAAGGAAAGACAAAAAATACGATAAAAATATCGAATATACGTATACCGCATATGTTTATGATAGAGGTTTTCTTTTTTTTTTTCTTGTATTTTTTTTTGTATTTTTATCTCATCACTTTGTACACGCGGGAGTATGAAGTAAAACCTTGAGTTTTGCTATTTTTTTTTTTTTCCCCTCCCTGTTTCTCAACCTCTGAAAAGTTCCCTTCTGCAAAATCTACCCTCAAATTTGTTTCCGTTCGTCGAGCCCTTTTTGTTCCTACTTGAACTCTGTACCTTCATTATTTTGCTACCCTGAACAGTACCTACCTTGTTCCTATACTATGGGTAAATTCGCTTTTTGAATCGTCGAAGTTTTAGACGGTGGGTTCTTAGTGTTTTGAAAATTTATCCCATAGATAAACGTACGTATATCTTTAACTAGATAAAGAGATAAAAGTTCGCGAAGGACTACTTCGTATTGTATTTCGGTATACCGATGTGTCGGCTGAAAAAAAAAAAAAAAAAAAAAAAAAAAAAAAAAAACAAGGACAGAGGGCGAAGAAGAAAAATAAGAAGCAGAAGAAGACGTTGGAGGGTGCAGACTGACCGTAGGTTAAAACTCCCTGGAGATCACCGGCACCGTCAGGACAAAAGTTACACCATTACGCGATGGGGTGATAAAGGTATATAGAGTGCCTTAGCGATAACTTTCATTCCCAACTCCTCCAAGTACTATTTTTATGCCTTAAATTAATCCCACCAGAAGTCCCACCGAGCCGATCCTCCTTTTCCCTCTCGGTTAGATGCTTTTCCGATCGCCATACGTTAAAGAGTATCAATAAATTCCCTCATTGCTCGTGACATAGATATCGGTATTTATCTGAAAAAGCGAAAGACAGAAAGATTGAGAGAAGAGTTCCTAAGGTGTTTCTCTGCACTTTAAGATACCAAGGTATTTATCAATTCGTTTCAATTCCGTAGTAGACAAAGAATGGTTTAGAATTCCCTCGAGGAATCCAACTCCGTCTAAAGTTTAATATATACGTATAAAGTGATAAATTATAATGAACTTAAACGTCGCCTTCGGTATGTTTAATAATAATTTTTTTTTTTTTTTTATTAACGGTTAAATAAATTGAACAATTTTTTTTTTCAAACAGGATGACGAATTGAGGTAGTAGTATTATCCTCCTCCTATACTAGTCCTGCAAAAGAAATCAATAAAATATCAAACTATAGAATACCTTATTTATGACCGTGTTTGATTCAGCAGTGAAAATACGATCGGCCAAAATATTTGACGGCGGGATGCAGGGTGATCTTTGTTGATGTTCGAACGTAAAACTTGTATATCTATCTACAAGGGAAAATTCCACCTCACTTCGTATACCGTCGAATATATAGTCAAAAAAGGCTAAAGGTTTGAATAAAAAATTTGGAAAAAAAATTGATTTTTCTCACATTAGAAAAGTCTTTACTATTAGATAATTATAATTAACTTAAGGGTGGATTTATTCGCGTGAGTCCCCTTTTTTTTTTTTTTTTTTTTTTACTCTCACAACTCTCAGGCACGTTTTTTGCCTTACCTATTTTCCTTTCCAAGAAGGTCTTAGGGGTTTTCTTATGTTAGCGATGGTGCAGTAAGGCAATGGTGTGATCGATCGAACCGACGAACGGTGGTGCTAGAGGTCCGCAGAAAAAAGGCAAACGAAGCTGGAAAGGCGAGGGAGAAGGTGAAGCCCTACGTAGACCAATCCACGACCCGTTATTTTCTTCTTTTTTTTTTCCCTTTTTCCGGTTTTTTTAAATTCTTCGAAGATTGCTTGGCGATATTTTTACGAAGTCACGAAGAGGCAGAAACACCATTCGAAAAACTTGTGAATAATATTTCGCAAGTCTTTTATAGAAAAGGCGATAATTGTGGAAAGGAACTTTTTGTTTATTTTCTTTTTATTCCCAAACTCTCCGAGTCCCTTAAAAAAAGGGGATCGCCCCATCCTCTAAACAATGATTTCGATACAAAGACGCCCAAAGGCCACTTTAGCAGGACGGCAAACGTCATGAAATATTTATTTCGGCCTTCGACTACTTTTAGTGCCTACCAATCGAAGAGATTGGAATCCGCCGACGATACAGAAGCCAGGATTTCGCCGGGTCTCTTTCTACGTTCTGTAAAAAGGTCTATGACCCTTCTCGTAAGCTCACATTGCTAGGTACGATGGCGATTCATGAAACGTTGATAGAAATTGAAGCGACTATTCTACAACTCCGAAGAAAAAGCAGAAAAGAAAAGAAAAGAAAAGAAAAAAAGACAGAACTACGTAGAGAATTTTTGATCATTTTTCACACCATAGGTATTATTGTGTTCCCCGAAACCCCATCTCTATTCGAATTGGTCCTTGAGGATTTGTGTAGCTCTAGGAACTATTTGCAGTCAAGAATTCAGGTGGGTATATTTTCTTTCGAATTTACGAGTAGGTACGTTACTTTCCTCGTTTTCATCGGCCACTGTTCAACGATCAAACTGGCGCCATCCCATAGACGCAATGAATATTCCGCTGACCCGAATGCCATCAGATTCCAGATAATCCTCGCCTAAACCGAGTGGTGCACATTGCACGAGGATTTTCATTCAAAGTTCAAAGTTCTCCCATTAATAGTTGCGGATACCTCGAGGAAGAGCTCCCAAAGTCTTAGCCCGGAGTTTCCCCCCCCCCCCCCCCCCCCGGATTTAGACGCATGTAAAGGCGGACTTTGAATCACCTGCAAATTGCGGGCAAGTTTGTCTATCCAGATTCCTACAAATTCTCTGATTCCTTCCAAAGCACGTCGGTACAAACGACAAGGTCTAATTCCGAATGAATTTGTGGAAAGATCTTGATGAATCTCGAGCCATAGATGATTCCGAAAATATGATAGGTACGTATAGCTGTACCTGCGGGAAATAATCTCTTGCGCATTATCTGGCTCAGGTATCTAGGCTACCCCCGTAGTCGCTAAGGTTTTGGACTTGGTGGTGCGCGCGACCCTACGCTTCCAAAACACAATGGTATTGTGTCCGGAGCATGCCGGGCGCCGGTGGCTCTGAATTATTACGGGTACCCTGTCCCCTAGTACCCCGTGCCATCTACTTCCTAGTTCCTATTCCGTTCGGTGCCAACGGATCCTTGTCCCTTCTCTATCTGACTTCCTCTCTATCTCTATCTCTCTCTCTCTCTTGCTCTCTGTGTCTTCGTTCTAGAGGTTCCAACCCCCTCAGGGTGAAACATAACTCAACGACCAAAACCCTGCTCTAGAGGTAGGATATAGCGGTTCGAGATCGTGCAGTAGCTATGGGGACTTTGTCTTTTTATCGGTAGGCTGCAGGTAGTCGAAAAGATGGCACTTTCGTAACGTCCCGTATACCGGAAATGGACGGGCTTGTATACCCCACTTACCTACTTTATGCAAATCTATGTACGACGCGCGCGCGCGCCCGCGTTCTATATCTATACTCACACACACCAACCAGCTAGCAATTCCATTAACAGGCCACCTGGTGCGCGTTGGAGTGCATTGGCGCCGGTTTTGTCAGGGCAAAGTGGGAATGCAATTGGCAAGTGGTACCCGTACGTAAATGTGGGGTAGGTACTAGACCGAAGTGAATATTTTCACTGAATAAAGTTGGTAAGCGTTGAGTTCTTCGTCTTTGGTATCCGGTTGAGGAGGAAGACGACGACGACGACGACGTCAGCGGCACGGGTGGTTCGAGTGCGTTCGTTCTGAAGATTTGCTGGGGGGGAGGGATAGGAGGGGGTTGGTTTCTTTTTTAAAACCTGTGAGGACGCGGCGACGTCGCGACGTCGCTTCGTATACAAGAACTTACGAGAAGGTACGGAAGGAGGACACATCAAAGAGCCGAGCTTCCCGAAGGGTGGAAAAACCAAGCGTCTCTCGGCGTCGTTCAGCGTCGTTGAACGTCGAACGACAGCAATTTTCACCCGGGTTTCCTCGCCTCCTCTTTCCTCCTCATCCTCCTCCTTCTCCTTCTCTTTACTCACTTTCCTCCGATGTTTCAGCCTCGCACAAACTCTAATCCCCCTTTCATCCCCGTCAACCCTATGTGTGTATACGTATACACCAACACATACTCGGTTATTTAGATATCTCTCCAATATTTTATTTTTATTTTTATTTTTTTCCCCCCTACCCCTGACTATCAAAGAAAGTAAAAAAATATTAGACGCAGAGAACTGTGCTGATGCTCAAAGTGACAAATACATATATAACAAATTTCACTGGACTCATGATGTGCCCGAACAAGCATGAAGGAAGTAAAGGTCTGGAACTCCAATCAAGCGAGTTCGTCGCCGGTATAGAAAGGACCAAAACCCTCGTACAAACGTACCTATACGGTTCCTTCTCAATTCTCTTGCTCGTCTAGCTACCACGCGTGTAAAAGGGGGCTTCGCCATGATTCTGATTTGCTTTGAATAATAACTCAAAGGGGTGACCCACGCTCCATGCCATGAGCGAAGTGAAGCAACGTACCTTTACCTATCCTTTACCTATCCTATCCTATCCTATCCTATCCTATCCTATCCTACCTATTCTCTACCCTGTTCTACCTATCTACCAGCTACGAGGGAGCAGAGTATACCGTGTGCCGTTGCTCTACTATATGCTTATGGTTTCATACATATTTCAGAGCCGACGGAATCATACTTGGTAATTTATTCGGGGTTGTTTTGCAAAGGCATCCGCTCTCCCTCTCTCCCTCCATGCCTCCCCTCTCGCTCTCCTCGGACTAAACTGCGTTTGATATCATATCTGGCCATATATATAAGTCTATACTTCGTGCAGGGCCAACTGGGGAATAGATTAAGGACTATATGGTGAAAGTTTATAAATCTAGAGAGTTTTCGATCGTGTATAATAATACCGGTGTAAAGATTGATCCCTATGTCACATGCCTGAGGCGACGGGGATGAGGTTCCTCGAATTCCTTTGACTAGCTAACGCGTGGAACATAGATCAAAGCGAATGTGAGGTGGCGCGTGTGATGGCCGGAAGTCATAGGCGACCGGAACAGGAAATTAGCTCCAGCAGGGAAACAATGGCTGGAGTAAAGGCAGGCCCTTCAACGACGACAATCCGGAACATTTGAACCTTGGATATTCACCCCGAGCTTTAACAAAGGCTCAAAGTCTTATCTGCCAGTTTGTCGCCCCTGATAGCCGTAAGCTACGGTAACAAAACAAACAAACACACCGGAATTGTGTGTGTTGTTGCACGTTGATTATTTTTTTTCTTTTCTTTTTTTCTTCTAAAATTTCACCCATTTTACTATACTATATATACTATATACGAGTATTGCGATGAAATTTCAATAGAACAGAGATTTCGTAGCGATAAACGAGGCTGCTTAGAATTTAGATAGATCGATCGCCTTTTGAACCCTTGCAAAGTGCCTACAAATCTCGAGTTAAGATCCCTGCAACCGTTTCCCCACGTCACAAGGGTAAAAAAAAGAGGCAACGGCACACAGTGGATGGGCTAAAGTGTTACTGATCGTTGTTGGTCGAGGAAAACGAGATAGCATAATCACAGTTCCAGTTTCATAACCCATTTTCACTATATGGAGTATAGGCACAAAATCTGTGGTAGAAAAACATCAGGATTATTATCCTTGGAATTGTTGGGTAGAATGGAGGACACGTTTCATCACCGATCACCGATCACCGATCACCGCGAGCCATCACACCAAATTTCTGACCTTTCAACATCGCGATGGTCTGACCATTTCGGGGTTCGATTACTGGGAATAAAATCGACGTAGAAACGAAGAATCCTTTCCTTTATCGTTCGTGGATAGAAAATAAAAACGCCTATTCCTACCTCTAGACGTATCTGGTGAAGCCAATAGGTATTCTAGCGGTTTGGTTTCTCTCGTCATCAGACACAAAGCAGAACTCATCTCGAGCAGGATTATTATTCTTGGTGCGATTGCAGCACTAGCGAACAGGAAGACCTTCCATCGTACGTACCGCACAACTCTGGTGTTACTCTCCTACCTATAACCCACGTCGACAAATTCCAGAGGGATGCAAGTGATACGAGGAAGCCGTAGATATGGTCTATAGATAGTTGAGAAATTCCAAGTTTAATAACCAGCTCGCAGATCTGCGGGAATGAAGTAGTGACACCTTTAGCGTAGAGACTTCTACCTCCAGCTTCTACCCTCCATAAATGAAAACTATAAATCCCGAGGGAGGAGAGATGGAGAGGAGAAGAGAGAAGAGAAGAGGCGAGGCAGGGGCCCTTCTTCCTTCACTCTGGGTTAAATATTAACTGACTGTTAAAATTCAGGTGGTCGGTAATTAAACGTTTCGAAATGCCTCGTGTTTGAAAAGTTTCAAGACCTATTTCATTTCGGTTTTTAAAAAAAAATTTCTAATTACCTCCTATTCACCTGCAATTCAACCCTCGAAAGCGCAACCTAGAATGAATTACACATTTTTCACTACAAACTCGTTAATAAACTAGTTTCTACATACATTGATGCAGCCAACTTGCAAGGGATTATATAGCTGAAACTCCGAGAACGTCACTCTGCCTTATATACAGAATCGAGGGTGAACGATGTATGATGAAAAAGCTTCCCAATGTACATTGAAATATTCCAAAGGGTTTCGCAGAGAATTATCAATCACCGAAAAAATTTACCGTAGATCCCATGAAACAGCTGATACGATACCAAGGCACCGGGTATTATACGGACTTTTGGATTGATTCCGTAGGGGTTAGCAGAGTCTATGGGAGTCAATCGATCGATCATCTTGACCTCTGTGACCGAGATATCGCTGGAAGAAAATGTGCGCGTAAACCACCAAGGCTGTGGGGGAAAAGCGTTTTATGCCAAGAAAGGAGCATTCGAGACCAGCACCCTATTCTTTACTCGAGACTAGGGCGTTTTAACCCCCCGAAAAAAGGGGGTAAAGAAGAACGGTTTTTGGTAGCTGCTTTCAATTTTTCAAAATAGGCTGTATATACTACTATACCTGTGTATTATTTACCACCTAGGGATATTCGTATTTATATAGTAAAACCGTTTTCTTTTCCCCGAAATCCCATGACTCAAGGATATATACGTACGTTGCGCCCAAAAAAAAAACCCGCCTAGGGCATCTAGAAAGAAATTTTTTTAGTAGAACCGAGAATTAGAAGCCATATTACCGGAAGTGGAGAAGTTTGTTCCGAGTTTGCGAGTCAAATATATTTAAAAAAAAGGAACGGACTAGCCCGATTTTCGCGTAACACCCTTCAAATGTTGGTATAAAACTTTTCCTCTTACGAACATCATGCACAAACAATAATTTCGGGCACATGCAGATAGCGCGCATTGACTCTGTGAGTGGCACAGCATTGAGAAATGACGTGAGATGAATAACAAAACAACTTCGAGGCGGGAAGAAGACAGTTTCAATTTATTCGCAAGGCTGACTTTTAGCCTCGCACGTCTCGGTTCGGTGTTAAAACCGGCGGATTAGGGGTAAAATATCGGAAATACATCTGTACATCCCGGATGATATATTGAAATGCCTTTGAGGGGCAGAACCGGGACGAGAGCCAGTCATGCCCTGGAAATAAATTCACCGGGACGTTTTGTCTACCTTTATTTTTTATTTTTTTATTTATTTATTTATTTTGTATTTTACCTTTTCTTTTTTTTTTCTTCTTCTTTTAATTTCAGTTTTTTCTGTACGTTACATTTTCTTCCCCTGCGTATAGATACACGGCACGTCTCGAGGGGGGGCTAGAGAACGGAGGCATCTTTATGTAATTGCCATAAAAAGCCAATACATCGACGTACTACTACGTAAGCCCTAAGTATATCGGATATATCTGTTTAACCGCACGACATTTTGTCAAGGTATACCCTATACTTCAATACTATACCGATATCCAAGTACTAAATCGACAATCGATTGTTGATTCCAATTTTGGAAGGTGATATTTTTTTTTTTGGTAGTTCTATCGGAAATTGATTTTATTAATATCCGTTGGATAGGTTTCTAATATGAGGATATGAAATGTAGCAGAATATCCAAGAGTAACGAGATTTGTGAAAAATTTCGAATGGAACATATCTTGAGAACCGCCGCTAGTATAGATTTTCCCCGAAAATCGTTGCTCAGACAAGAATTACCTTATATTTTACGACTCCGCAGGTGATTCGATAAATAAAATCAAGGTGGCGTTGTTCAGAGGGTGAATTCCAAAGAGAGTCACGAAATTCAGTTAGACTTTGAACGGTTTAAAATCCTTATACTGTGAGAATGTCTCATCGGGATTCACCGGTGGGCTCAGATTGTCGTCAACCGATCGATTTTACTGCACGAAAAAACCGCAGAAATGGAAAGAAAGAAAGGTAAAAAAAAAGAAAAAAATAATAAACAAAGAATTCCACAACTACAGACTACTAACAGTCGAAGACACATTATTTCAGCTCTACTTCGTCATTACTTTATGAAAGATGAACCTGCAGGGAGTAAAATTTCATCATATACATCCAGTCTCGTATTTATCTCGGATAAATATTTTTGCGGACATTTGCCAGGCTCATTTTATCACTAAAATTGCACGCTGATCATAAGCGATAACCGGCACGAGATGTCGGTGTTATTTCATGAAATTATCAGACCACTGCTCCTCGGGTTGTGTCAGTGAATCGCGTGCTGCATGCCACCAAGTACCGGGGGTGTCACTTTACCCAGAGGATACCTCGCGGGTAGGTGACATGATCGAGAATAGGTGGCCAGGTACCTGTCCCCGTATAATTTCGTCATCAAATGTTTTTAGTTCACTTGTGAACTTCTGAATACCGAAAATAATCATACGGGTAATGATGATTACTGATGGCTTCAGGCCGTTAATTTCTCGGTCGAAGATGCTAGGACTAAAATCCTTAGATCTGTAGAAGGCCTTGCCTTGCCTTGCCTTGCGGCGGCGACGTATACGATGAAGGAGTAAGAGAGTATCCTCGAACGTCACCGTTGACGGAGTCGACACGGAATGTTCATTAAGAGGTGAAGTAATGTCTGCGGCCTCCGTCTGACTAATTGGAAAGCGTAATTTTACCCAAGCGTATCCGTTATTGTCTGCGCCCCCGAGGGTAGCGTGCGGTGAGAGAGAGAAGAGGAAGGAGGAGGAGTAGTAACGGGAGCAATGCGATGTGCTTCTGTACTGTAGTGCATCGGGAAAGTTTGCCTGAGCGATTCGGAGCAAAGCGCTAGCGTTGGTAACAGTGTGTGACCATTGTATTCCGAATTTTCATCAACATTTTCAGCTCTGAATAAATATTTACAACAGTCATTCTCGATTTTACTTCGAATGATTCTGCCTTCTCCGTGCAAACTCTTACAATTCTTTTAAAAACAGTATAAATATCAGTTTTACTGATGTGGAATTTGCAGTAAGACGAATTCCTTCCAATTCCTTCGATCTTTATAGATTCAACCACAAGAAACTACTTATTACTGCCGGACTCATAGCTGCAGAAGCTAAACTCTCATCCTTCCAATGAACAAGCCAGCAGCCCAAGGAGTTTATCGACTTCCAAAGTGCAAGAATAAATTCACGGCTTAGACGAAGTTCTTCTTCTCATTCTTCTCATTCTAGGTCAGATGAGTCGATAGGCCGATTTTACTCCAGCATTTCCGGAAGTCTATAGCTCTAGTTTATGGTTCATTTGACACTACGAAGCGATTCAGTCTCATCATCTGGAAATGATATTTCCTCCTCCCTCGTGGCATCATATTGTAACACATTAAAATCATTGCGGACTTTATTATTGCAGTACAGAATGATTCCTGTCCGGATACTGACGAATGAATTATAGGACTTTTTATTATCAGGTATTTCTTGTTCAGAAATCGAAAATAAAAAGAGGATGATTTTAGTCCGGGAAGATTAAACGGGGGTATGATGGAGTGGGTAGGTATAGATTAGAAACGATCGTCCGCAGGCTTTTTTTCCAAAGTCGTTTGAGGAGCAGCTCAGCCTTTTGCCTAAAACTGGGGGGGTTTTCTCTCGAACGTTACGCGGGCGTCCTGCAGCTGGTAACCGTCAATCATTACCCACGGCCGTCCTTGCTTGCCGAGACAAAGGACGAAGGAGTATGAGGCTGAAGGGCAAGGGAAGAAAGGGTTCTCCGCCCTCAACCAAGATTGGTATCGGACCTCCGCTGCTCCCCTATCAAAGCCAGATAACGCAATCCTCATCCCACTGCACTCCCTCACTTCGTCCCTGAAACACGTGGGTGTAATTTGCCTGTCCTAGGACATACCTCGCGGTCCAAGAATCGAGGAAAATGGTAAGCTCATAATACAGCGTATAATACAGCGATTTGTGTATAGGGATGTGGAAGAAGAAAAAAAAAGAAAAAAAACGTATATCAATTTCAAGCTTGACATTTTTTTTTTTCTTTTTTTTCCTGTTAGTTTACTTTCCACAGTAACATCCTGTTCATTTATTTAACACTGACAATGCGTAATGTACTATATATTATAAGTGACCCCCCACCAAAACAAGCCGAGTTACAGATCCTGTTGAACCAGAGGTAGTCGCAGGTTTAAAAGCACTCTGCAAATTAAACACCTTTACGTTTTCCTCCCTAGAGAACGTACAATTCGATTGAGTCAGACAGTGGTTTATACTAACCACACAGCAGCATTCTGGATTCAGATTATAGTGTGAAGCTTAGGAAATTCAATTACACAAGAAGAGAGCAACATTTTCTTCTCTAAAGTTGTAGTCTGATATTTCTGCTTCCACAGCTATAGCTGTTCCAAAAAGAGGGATTCATTTTCTTTGCTTTTCTTTTCTTTTCTTTTCTTTTCTTTTCCCCCATTCTTTTCCTCCTCTCACTTTTATTTATTTTGTTTCTTATTTTATTTTTTTTTCATTTTCAGGGGTAACCAGACCGAAATCAGAGTCAGGACATGCCGGGGTTCGGCCACTTTACTTTCGGTTGGTATCGAGCGACATCGAGGGGTACGACGACGCGACGCGACGTGGCAAACAAAAGCCGGTCGGTGTCGAGGCCTGCAGGGGGTGGTTAGCGATATAGTTGGTTATATTTTCTTTCCCTGCTGTTTCTTTTCTCTGCCTTTTTATTTATTTTTTTCTTATTTCTTCATTTTTTTTACTTTTCACTTTTTACTTTTTACTTTTTCCTTTTTTTTCTTTTTCTAATAACGTAGGATTCAACGGCGGATGCATAACGATGCCGTCATATTCCTCTCACTCCAATGTTTTCCTGTTTCCATCGCCCCCGTCCGCGTCGTCACCGTTCTGGTCTTATTATTAAAACGCAAACGTGAAATTTATGACCACCGACTTAAACTGGCCTCCACCCGTGGTGACGTGTCACATCCTTTTATTTTCACTTTTCTTTTATAAAATTTGTCTCCTGTCTTCTTATAGTTTTATCTTCCGTAGCTCATATCTCCTTTTTTTCTTCTTCTTCTTCTTTTTCTTTTTCTTCTTCTTCCTTTATTCTTCGTCGTATTTTTACACTGATGCACAGGGTACTTGTACAAGGTACCTACTGCAGATGCTAATCGATTTCAAGTATAATATAGATATATCTACTTTCAAGTATCTACTGCCTGCCTGCCTGTCTGCCTGCTGCTACTGCTGCTGCTGCCTTTGAGCTTTTCTGCTCGAGAGCTACTAACATCTAACGCCTCGGGCGACCGTGAGTACCGCACTCCCGTGTTCAATCAACATTTATCTGATGATGACTCGAGGACTAATTGATTCTCATGTACCTGATCTAACTCTGCCTTACTTTAAACCTATCTACAATTTCAACCCTAATTGATCAGATCATTAAGGCATTACATGTAATTTAGAATAACAATTTTTCAACCTATCTCGTCGTTATATTTCTTGATTTTGATTGGTTTGATACGAAAAATGACTTTTTAAAATTTCAACGAATCGTTAGAAAAAAAAACTTGTCGAATAATACCAGAAATGGCGAGATAAAAGTAATTAAAACTTCAAATTGCAGTGACACGTTCAATTCGAACATTCGCTTCTATGTAAAAGAAGCTAATTTCCAATTTTCTAATAACGAATAAAATACTGATCACAATCAATAGTATTTCTAATAATTAGATGGGTTCTTCGCTGTAAGGTGACGAAAAGCGTCGTTGAAAATAATCTTTTTACGTTTAGTTCATTTTCTTTTTTCCTTTCTTTCTTTCTGTGCTTCGTTGTGTTAGGGTTGACGAGGCTAATTCAGATCTCGTTAAGTGTGAAAAGTATTAGTCCCCGTAGAACGGGGATTTTCCCCACTAACGTAACGTGATTTCGAATGTATTTGTGAATAGCTCTGGGCTAGGGCTAAAGTAATGAGCGATAAGCGATAAGCCCGCTAGTAGTAAGTGTACAACTGTAATACATGGTACTCACACAGCTTATAGCCAAAACGTGAGGAGTTTAGTAATCAGTCTAGTCGTTTACATGATTCAAAATGGATCAAAGATTCGAATCAAAAATAATTCATATATGAATAAGGACGTGAGGTAAAAGATAAGAGCTTTTCTCGTTTTGCTATTCATATTAGCAGAAAAAAAATATATGTTTTATTTTATTAATTTCTATTTACATCTTTTTTTAGTTTTTATGTTTGTTTTACTAAAAAATTGTTTAACATGAATACATATTCATTCTAAGTTAAACTACAGTAGTATAATTTCTCGTTGTGTATTCCAGAAATTTAATGAGAGTCAGTCACCGTACTTATATAAATGACAATTTCTTTATTTTAGTTTATTTTAGTTTTTTTTCTTATATTACGTATAATAAAAAAAGACATTTGTCGACGACGTTTGCCGCTTGTCCCTCTTGCAGCTTGTCGCTTGTCGCTTTTCGCTCTACGCCTCTACTACTACTCGACTGTAATTAAGGATAACACGGTGTCGTAAAGGTTTGGTAGCAGCAGTTAAACACTCCCGATACTTAATTGTTAATTGCTCGTCATCACGCTAGCCTGGTGATGTTCCGTGCCGCCAGGCTGAACACTCTGCCACGGACAACAACCGACCCTCACTCCCTCTCTTCTTCCTTCCTGTTACACACACACACACACATACACACATGTATATGTATATTTAGATACAAGATATAAATGTGTGCGAATTTATACCAGAAAAGTACCCACCCATCGCAAGGGTGAAAGATAAAATCCCAAGAAAAATAAGGATTCGTGCACTCTGCGTCGTTATGGAGGGCATAACACACGTTTTAAACGTTCAACAAAATGTTTGCGGCAAACTTTCATATTTTCTTTTTTTTTTTTTTTCACCTGCAAAGGTTTAACTTTTTCAAAAGTTTGCCTGCTATTTTCTGAGCGAGCGCTTAATTAGCAGCCTTCAACCCGCATCGACTGCTGCTGCTGCTGCAGCAGCAACAGCAGCAGCAACACGATGTAAAGGAAATAATATACCCTTGTTCTTCTATTCGACATTCTGTTATGTTCTATTCTCTCATTTTGTATATTACTCCTGAAGGTATATTTATATACATTTACATATATATATACGTGCCAACGGTTGTTTTATAACACGATCACAAGTTGTCCAAACTTTGACCAGTCTCTATAGCCAGTATGCTGTTACAGCAGAGCTAAAACTATATACTGTATTTGTCATTTTGACATTATACTTTTATACCTATATACATACCTTGAACGGATTTCCTTAAACTTCAGCAAAACTACGTGTCATATTGTTACAAAATTGATGTATACACACACACACACACATTCAGACATAAGAAAAACTTTTCATTTGTCTCTCTGTGTTTGTGTAGAGAAACGTAAAAGTATGAAAAATGAAGAAAATATATTTAAAAAAAAAATAAAAAAATGGTGACGAAAATAATGATGTGTTTGTTATAAAGCGTTTATTACATAAAACAACAAGGTAACAAGGCGTGTGATGTATAAATGTCGGACCTCGCTGAGTGGGATGCAAATAGTATGAGAGATGATGTGATGGTAGTCTCACCTTCCAGCTCGACGACCTTGCCGGCTCGTTTCAGAGCCTTGACCGCCTCGTCGTGAGTAGCTTCCCTGAGGTCCTCGCCGTTAACAGCGAGTATAGCATCACCGACGTAAAGTTGTTCAGTAGCGTCAGCAGCCATTCCTTTAAATATCTTTGAAATAAGAATAGGCATTTTGTTTTCTTTGCCACCTTTTATGGATATACCAAGTCCGTTATTGTCGCTTTTAACAACACGCACTAGACGTTTTTGGTTGGCAACGCTGTCCGGTACATCCGGGTCGTTCAAAATGTCTATATTATTATTGTTTATATTACCGTTTAGGGAACTTGCGTTCTCACAACTCTCGTCCAACGTTATACTCAAGTAATCGTCCTCCAATGATACAAAAACTCTGTACCATTGACCTCGCACTTGAGTTTCAAGGACACCCGCACGTCCTATTCCCATACTAGTTGTTGTACCACCCGCTGATACTACTGCTGATGCTGCTACTGATGACGCTACTGCTCCTCCACCTCCACCTCCAACTCCAACTCCAACTCCAACTCCTCCAACTCCTCCTGTTACTGTTACTACACCTCCAACAGTTAATACCGTCGAATTTCCAACTCCGACCATTACGCCTGAGGACTGACCTCCCGCACTACTACTACTACCGCAGCTGTTTAACTCCACCATTTCGATTTCCTCAATCGTCTTCACCCGCTTTAAAAAATTTCAACAAATTTTAAAAACAACAACAACAATAACAATAACAATAAAAATGAAATCGATGTACTTTTGTCGCCATTATTTCTTTCTCACAAATATGCGAACAAGTGCTAAAGATTAATGGCAATAAAAGAAACACACAAATTGCAATAATTATACGTTGAAATTTTTGGAAAAATTTTCATGTCACTGAAATAAGAATTGAGAAGAATAAGATATAACGTAATGGTAGTTTGAATTCGATTGAATGGTAGAGATAGTTAGAAGTAGAAATTGTGTAACTAACAAGGTATGAGAGTTGGAAAGAAAATGAATAAGAAAATAAAGAAAAAAGGTAAAATGAAAATGAAAGAAAGAGAAAAATAAAGAAAAGGGAAATTTTCTGAGAAGGTAACGAACCAAAGAACTTTTATATACCGAATCGCGGTGGTGCTCGCCTTTCCTTAAACTAGTAAACGTACTACACGGTATATATATATGGTCTAGGCAGTGTGCAATTTCCAGAGGAAAAAGTTCGAGCTTCGATAAGACGGAGAGAAAAAAGAAAAAAGAAAGAAATAAAGAAAAGAAAAAGAAAAAATAAAGACAAACAAACAAAGAAAGATAGAAACAAACAAATTTATAACAAGAACAACGAACAAAAGTGAATAAACAAACAACGTGTAAACACACACAAGATATCAAATCCTTTCGCGGAACTTAAAGTCGGCTTATATTCTTATATTGTTATACTATGTGATAAAAAATAAATAAATAAAATAAATAAACGAACAAATTATAATATGGTATTGAAAGAATGATTGTGATATAAAAATTTATTTAATGACTATGTAAAAACTAATGGATTAAGTAAAAAAATGAACTTTATATAGGTATATATATAATAACAGTATTTAAAGACTTTGATTTATATATAGTAAACTGTTTATTACCGATTTATGAGCGTGTATTGGCATATATGAGTATGTTAATACTGTTCCAAGACGATCCAACTATATATTCATAAGTTAGATTGTTGATTTTAGAAATTATTTAGTTCGTAGTTTATTATTTTCCTTCTTTTTTTTTTTCTTTCTTTCTTTCTTTCTTTTTCTTTATTTCTCGCTTCTCTTTATCATTCTGTGTTATTATAAACACGATATTAAAAACCTGTCGCGACGATATAGGGTCTTTAATATTATAAGCCGAGGATATCTTGAGGATACTAATAAAGTGTTAAATAGTCAACGAGCTAGGTGGCGGAACATTTCGTAATATCAATTTATTTCCTATCTTTATTCTCCTCCTTCCTATATATATTTTTTTCTTTTCTTTTTGTTTTTTAACGATTATATAATAACGACGAGCAGCACTGGTCTGGTCCGGTCAGGTCAGTTCAGTTTCCATTTTGCCACATCCTGAATAATATCATTGATGCGTAGCTAAATCTATGCATAATATATATATATATATATATATTTCTTTTTCTTTCCTTTCTCTTTTTCTTTCTATTTTTCACGTTATGATAAACGACGATTTAAATTTTCACACAAACACTTTCCAGAAACAAAGAATAATAGATGAAAAAAAAAAAAAAAAAAGGAAACCACGACACTGATTCTGATCAAAAGTTCTCAGTTTTTTCACACACACACACAACTACGTTATAATTTTTTTATAATAATTTTTTTCTATTCTCCATTCTTCAATAATTACAAATAAGAAGTATAATATAGAAGAACGTGAGTATAAAAGAATCAGTCAAGGGAATAGGAAATAGGAATTAGAATTAGAAATAGAATAAAAATCAGAATCAGAATCAGAATCAGAATAAGAAGATCTCCTTAGGTATTTTAGGTCGTCCTTTATCCTCCTTAGGTATAGTGAACTTCCGCAAGTTTTGGGGACACACACAGATACACACACAGTGTTATAGAAAGACATAAGCCTGTCAGTCGTAAACACGAAACGTGACGGTGATTTCACCAAGGGAATCTGACCGTAAGTCAGACAAACGGACAGACTAGGCGCTAGGCAGTCGCGCTACCATCGCCTGTCTCTACTTACAATTAGAAAATTAATCCAAACTAGTTGAATGAATTTTTTCTTTTCCTTTTTTTTTTTTATATTTTTTATAAACGTAGCACTTTCATTAATTTATTTATATCATTTTTGATAATTTTTTTTTTTTTTCAAACACTCCTATTTTCATTTTTTGCATTTCTTTTTATTTTCAATTTTGTATTTTTTTATTTTTCAATTGATTTACAATTCAGTTCATTCGAAGATTAATTTTTCTGAACAATTTTTTAACAATTGAATAACGATTTTTTAATTTTCTTGTCGTTGTTGTTTTTAGTTTGTCTTTTTTTTTTTCTTCTTCTTCTTCTTTTTCATTAAAGACTCATTAAAGACGACAAGCCACACCGATGTAACGCGATAATAAAAAACGACATTTCTATAACCACGACACAACTCACCTCCGTGTCATTTTACGGACGCGACTTGCGCCAGACTGAGAAGCTAAGAGCTTTGAGCACCGGTATTGGCAGCCGGCGAAACGACGCCGAATACCGACGCCCGATGCCAGCGTCTCTCACGGCGACGCTGGGCAACTTGTTGCGCGTGCCTCGTTATCGACTCGACGTATCGGCTTCCCCGAATTACGTTTTTAAACAAATTTTGTGCTTTTTTTTTTTTTCTTTTACTACAACCATTTTTAGTCTTTTTTCGTTCTGATTTTCGGTTTTTATTATCTAAATCAAAATCTAAAATAGAATATGAATTTTTTAATCTTTCATCAAGTTTTTTTTTGTTTTGTTTTTTAATCCTGTATTCGAAATTCCCGGTTTTGCAAATAGACAATTATTGTTATAATCACTCGATTGAAATTTGATCCAATTTACGAATCAATCAATCGATCAAAGGAATTTTCTAATTAAAAGAATCATTCATTTTTCAGATTAATCGCTCATTATATATACCACATCGTTAAGATTTTAAATTTTACAGACTTTTGGAATGTTGAAAAATTCAAAAATACTAACAGGTCGTCTCAATCGACTAATCGTTTTTTATTACCTCTTATAATTTAACAGAAACTAGTTTTTTTTATTTTTATTTTTTTTTCCATTTTCGGAAATAATTCACTCCCACTAATTGTCAAACTGTATGTCTGGTTGCCTGAGGTAAGGAGTAAAGTACAGAGCGCGACATTGTTAGTGTATAAAGAAAGTCGTATAGGTACTTATAAGTTCTTCGCATTGTCCTCGTACGTTCGTCAAATAACTTTCTAGCGAGTGGAATTATTTTGAAACAAAATACAAAAAAAATGAAAGAATGAACTTTTCACAGCAATATCTTCAATAATTTCTATATAACGTCTCGAATTTCAGATAAATCGATCGATGGACTTCCGACAAGGAGAGAAATATGTGATTTTAAATAAGGGTTGACTATCTCTGAAATCGTTTCTCCGATTTTTATGAAACTTAATGTTTCCTGGATATACATTTCTTAACGCGATGTACCCTTTTCCGTACTACCAAAAAATAACGCGATTTTTTAAAATCAAATATTGAAAGGGATTGCAGTTTGAAATTTTATTTCTCAAATTTCTTTCCGTTTAGAGTAGTTGGAAAAAATTTCAAGTCAGTAATCAAGTTTTATCGTACTTTGAATAATAAAGAAAAAAAAAAAGTAGAAAAATGAGAGAAGAAAGAAAACTTGAATAAAGAAAGTGATAATAAAAAAAAAAAAGGAAAAATAGAAGTAATTTTGAAGTAGGGCCTTAAGGTGACAACCAAAAAATGATCGATCTCGTACAGTATTTACCTCAACGCCGCATGAGTGATGCAGATGTAATATAATTTTTCTTACCTTCTTATAAATGTGTTTAATAAAATATAAATATATTTACGTTCTTGATATCACATCAAGCGAATATATATATAGTTCTATTATATATATATATATATATATATATAAGATGAACGAAATTTGCACTTCGTGCAAAAAATTAATCTCCGTTAAATATAATTGCGGTAAATATAAAATTCCCGAATTATTATAAGCTCGATTAAAACCTAATCTTCGATGGATAAATTCGCTGTTTGACAAACGATTCCTTAAATTGAAAGACAAGAAAGAAAGAAAGAATAAAGAATGAGAAAAATGTAAAAACTGAATAAACCGAGGAAGAAGTTCACTCCATCAGGTTTCATTTATTAATCGGAATCAGGGAATAAAGATAAAACCCAAATACTGATAAATTGATATCGAGAAAATTTGGCCAATCCACTATTCGTCATCGATTCTTTTTTTTTCGTCTCCTCATCTCTCACATGTATGTATCTATCTGCACCTTCTTCACCGGTTTCATTCGCTCTATAGGGGATGTTTTTGACAATATTTTTGTACATACATTCATATACACCATATACCCATATACATATTAAATAATCCAATTCACAACGGTGAAAATAAAATATCGTAAAATAAAGTACAGAAAGCTTGTGGATTAACGGTGTATGCAGATAAACAAAAGCCATATACCTATATGTATAACAAGGAACACTTATTTAACGGATATCAAGCGTAATTATAACCAATGAGTTGTCGAGGGAATAATCCGCTTTTGCTCCATCACCACCGATATAAAAAATTTGAAAAAAAAAAAAGTGAAAAAAAAAATATGTATAATTTCGTTGAATATTAAAACCAGACATATACGAATATACATAGGTATAAAAGAAATAAAAGTACGGCAATAATTGGGATGAAAAATGAGTTTTCATATTTTAGTCCCGCGACTTGTATTGGATATGAAAAAAAAACAAGAAAAAAAAATGGTACATAATCGAGTAATTATTTGCTGTTCCTTTACTTTCAGATTTTTTTCTATTTTTTGTTTTTTTATCTAAAAACTCGGATTGTAATCGAAGAAGATATTATAGGTATATTTTATTTTCGGTATGGACAGACGGGTGATTGGTTTTTTTTTTGTTGGATTTAAAAATTGAATCGTCAGACCTACGGTACTTCGATGATGGCTACAAGTGTTCGGAATTAGGAGAATTCGGTATGGTATTTACAAGAGTGGCATAAAGTTAGGGTCAAGGGGATTGAATTCAATCGCAATTTCAATCGCAATTTCACTTTTTTTTTTCGTTTCGTTTCTTTTCTTTTTGCTCCCATTATTCATTTTTAATATTTGATTTTTATTCAACGAAAAAAACAAACAGGTCAATTTAATTCAATGGACGTGTAATAAAACTGTGACGTCGTACATAAAAACGACAGCAAAAATTTTAAAAATTAGAAAATTGAGAATTGAAAATTAAAAATAGAAACTAAAAGATTCAACGAACAAACAACACTCAATATTATAATCGAGGAAAAGAGAGAAAATGTGAAGAAAAAAGAAGGTGAAAAGTTTGATGAGCCTTAGAATTTAAAGAATCAGCCCTTATTTTCCATTGTTTGAAAAAGGTATGAGGGGGGGGGGGGGGGGATGTTATCGGGTAAAAACTGGTGCAAAGCTTGAAAATTCTTAGTCGATTCATTAGGATTTATTGAAGAAAAATTCTGACCTTTTATTTGATTTTTTGATTTTTATTTTTATTCAACGATCTAAAACTTTCAACTTTAAACTCTGAATTTCTCTGGTCAATTACTGAAGTGTGTAGCTATATACGATGTAGAGTAAATACACGTATGGTAAGACTGTTGAAAAAAAAAAATAATAATATCGATAGTGGAAAAATTGATATATGTAAATAAAATTCCAATTTTTGTACCATATTATTATGAAAAAATTTATTAAAACCACTTATCGCTATATATATTATATTATATTATATTATATATAGTTTGTTAGTTAGTTATATAAAAAAGATAATATTAAAAATTAAATTATAAAGACTGTATGATGATATTATATAATATATACGATCAACAAAATTGTTTATTATTTATTTAGTCATACGTCGATTAATAAATACTTTTAAATAAATAAGAAAAAAAAAGAAAGAAAAAAATTTCATAAATCTCAGGAGGAAAGTGAATTTCTGAAAATATTCGATTTGAATCTACGAAATCCTGAAAGGGTAAAAATTTGATTTCATTTAGGACACTGGATAGATATACAAGGACGTGTCGTCTGAACTGAGAGCTGTGAACCGCTGTAATCCTTGGCTAATTAGTTCATCCTTCATCTCTCAGATTCATTGAGCTCTGCTCATTGCTGATTGCATCGATAAGATGAGAAACTGTTATGGGAATGTTTCTTAGTTTACGTAACTGATGACGAAGTTCCAATAAATGATGATGGTCCTTTGTAGTGAAATCGTTAATGATCGATAGAGTTATCATTTCGTTTGTAGATCGCTCTCAGTGGTAACATGTCGAACCATCCTTGATACAAATTCTTGAAGAAGTGGTTGACGGGATTTACCAACGTCAATGACTTCCTCGTGATTTGCATCCGGATACTCTTCGTAATCGATTGGTGATTTGTTCGTTATTAGACTAAAGGCGAATACCGTTATATCGCAATGTCTTGCCATTATTACTTCATGGACTGTTGACATACCTTGAAAAAAAAGATAAAAGATCTTTGGGTTCTCAGATCATTCTTTATTTTAAAAATTCAGATCAAGGGATGGGGGGGGGGGGGGTTAAACTCAAAAGACTCACCGACTGCGTCGACTCCTACCATCCTTAACATCTTAAGCTCGGCAACGGTCTCAAAGTTTGGTCCACCCAAGCACGTGTACACTCCCTTGTGGACGATGTCGGAGATCCCCATCTGTTCGGCAACCTTTTGCCCAACCTCTAGGAGCCTCAAGTTGTAGGCCTTGTTCATTGGAGGAAATCGAGGACCGAACCTAAAGCCATCGGACGATTTAGATGGGTCAAAGATTTACTGCCCACTTAGCGCGTTTTAGACTAAACTCTCTGTTTGTTTGGTAACGTGTGTGTATATAGTATATAGTACATAGTACAGACCGAGTACCCCCCAATTCCCTCCCCCAACCCCTCAACAACGACATTGTTGTTCCAAAGACAGCAGAAGATTACGATATCGGCAAACCCCGTGGGGTACAAAATCATTTATGAACTATCAATGATCCCTATAGCTAAGAACCCAATGGGTAATTGTATCGAGGCAGAAGCTACCGGAAATGGTGTTTTTTTTTTTTTTCTTTTTCTGTTATTTTTTTGATATTTTTCGGACTATTTTTTGACGGGGGTGTTAGAGATTCGTCTCGAGTCTCAGAGGCAAAGAAAGCAACAGTTTAGTAAATCTGCCATGAGCTCTAGAAATAATTCGTTCGCGTAGGGTGCGCGTGGGATAAAAAAAAATCAAAAAAAAAAACAAACAGGAAATAAAGAAAAAGGAAAAAAGAGGGAGAAAGGTGGTCCATTAATATCTCGACGAGTGACAAAAGAAAGGCGATAAAGTGGAATACCCGTAAGAGAACGGTCGCTGGTGTCTCTCCTCGTTTGGGGGTAAGAATACGGGGGAGGGGGGGGGTTGAAAACGTCTGAGGGAAGCAGAAGGAAAAAAAAAAGAAACAGAAAAAGGGAAAAAGAGAAAGTAAGAAAGTAAGAAAGAAAGAAAGAGGAAACGGAACACCGAGGCAGAGAGAGCAGAGAGAGAGTTTCCTGAGTAAATACGCCAATCAGGTTCTTTATAGCGCCGTGCAAATAGTTCATCAATTCGATTCAGGGGATATTCCAATAAAATAAATTAATTCTTATTCGTATATTCCCTGAGGCGAAACCCACTCCCCCCGAACCTTCCTCATCGCTATAACCTCCTCTTCACCTTATTTCCTTCTTATTATATTCGTTAATTTATAAAATTTCAAACTCGACAAAATTTTCTTGGTAAAAATAATTCAACATGAACTGGTTTTTTTTTTTCTTTTTCTTCGCTTTTCTTCTCTTTCTCCCCCATCCCCCTCTTCATACGACATAGGGGTTGATGAAATTTTCCATAAGGAATTTTTCCAAAATTATTAGATAAGAAAATCGTATGAATTTAATGAAGGAGAAAATTTTTAGTTCTTCGTTCGAAAAGGCAGCTTTGATAGTTAAGTTGCAATTTTGATGATATCTTTAATCTGATTTAAGACCGGACCACGAGGTGGTCAAGGGTGATGATCGCGTCTATATCAGAAAAGACACTGTGCCAGTTTTCTCGTTGCGAAAATCACCGAGCTCACGGTTTATCTTCGACGAAATATGTTCTTGAATGAAGGTTCGTGCCGTTTTCCGCGTAGTATCTGTTAGAAGTTGATTTTTCTTCTTTTTTTTTTTTTGTTCCCCCCCCCCCCCCTCGCTCTTTTTTTTTCTCTCTTTTCTTTTACCTTTTTCCTCCTGGCTTAGAATCTAGTTTGGTTTCAGGACACGTTTATAATTTACACGCGTTCCGGCAATCGTGCAGCAGTTTCAGTGCCAAAGCGCTCGCTGATACTTGTACACATATACCATTCCCAATGGTATACATATATCTATACATGTATACTACGTTTCTATGCAATGATAATATACATATACTTATACATACACTATATACAGAGAAAGAGAGAGAGAGAGAGAGAGAAAAGATCTAGAAAACTACAGAATCTTTTTTTGCAACCACCATGTCCCTTGGGATCAGGACCAAGTCACCAGAAGAGAGAGCAGCAACCTCTCCGATCGAGTTGTGGCAATACGTTAGAATTCTGTCTTTGAAAGCTGAAGAAAGAAAGCCCTTCGCCTTCGACTTTTCGCGTCTACCTATGTTATTTTATTTGATTTTTTTTTTTTGCTTTCTTTCTCTTTCTTTTTTATTGCTCACCTGTCGTCGTTTGGTCCATGGAGTGGGTTGTTTCCAGCAAAACCCATCATGTTTACGTGATCACGCACCATCATGATGTCCCCAATTTTGTACTCTGGGTTTAGACCACCAGCTGCGTTTGTTGCTATCAGATAATCTACTCCTACCAATTTCATCACTCGTACTGGCATCGAGCACTTTACATGAAACAAGTATATATTCCCAGTTGTTAATCGAACAACGATATATCGCAAAATATACATACATGTATGTAAAAAAAAAAAAAAAACAGAGGGCGAACAACCCCTAGACATATTTTTTTTTTTTTTTTTTTTTTTATGCATGCACGAACCTTCCACAAAGGATATCCTTCATAATGATGAAATCTTCCCTGCATACACATTATTGGTATTCCATCTAGGTGACCAAATACTAGTTGACCAACGTGTCCTGGTACAGTTGATACGGGAAAATGTGGTATAGATTCGTAGGCGAAACAGACCTTCTCTGTTAGGGTATCAGCGAGGGAACCTGGACACAATTCACTAAGCTCAGAATTCCCAGCTGTGAAAGATAAATCACAATTCGGAAACACGTGTTAACGATCTCAACTTCCTCCGTCTTATTATACGAGACCATCACCTATAGGTGGCAGAAAATTAAGGCTTTCTTTTTGTTTTTGTTTTTTTTTTTTTTGCCAAAAAGAAAATTTTCGCAGAGAGAGAGAGAGAACTTTGAAAGTTTCAATCAGTATGAAAAAGTTGCCCATATATTCAAAATTTCTAAATCAGTTTTCCCCCTTTTCATGGAATAACGAGTTTTATATGTCGCGTTCGTGGAATTTCTATGGGGTTAAAATTCATTGGATCGAAAGTTTAATTATTTAGACGTTGGTAACAGCCGATTAAAGGCACCCGAGCCGTCGTTAATTAGAGGAGGATGCTTCCAGATCGTGTCGTAATGTTGATAATCCGCAATAACACTGAAACCCTCCTTGAACCTTCCCTCGGGGATTTATCAGCGGTCGTCAAATCCGGAAAAATCTAATTCACGGAGAGGAAAATACTCTCTGACAATGACAAAAATTCTGCATCTTACCCATTCCGGAACCACAAATTACAGCTATTTTTGGCCTTATTGATGTACGCTGCAAAAGATAATTCGCTGATTCTTCCAGAGCCTCGAATGTGTATCTGAAACATATCGGTATCAACGATAATGTACTCTTCTCAACAACAACAAAAAATATAATACTAAAGTGTAGATTGAGATGTTATTTTTTTTTTTCTGAGTCTGATCAGTGTTTCGAAAAATCTGATGAAATACAAATTTGATAACAGAATCCAAAATTCTGAATAGCAGATCCAATATGGGGGATGAGAAAAAAAAAGTGGCTGAGGAACTCCCGGTTCAAATTTTGACGATGATGAAACCCTGAAGAGATTCGTCACGAATTCTAAATCGTCCTGTATATACCTATATAGACATAATATAATATATATGTATACGTGCATATAACGCGGAGATAATTTGGTAATAAACCATTAACTTTACTAATTGGGTACTCAAACGAGGTAACGCTGTGTTCTCGAATACGTAGGTAAAGTTCTGTAGAGTATTGCAAATTAGTTATCATTCTGGGGTGAGAATTTCGTATATTTCAAGTTGATGGGCATCACACAACTTGTTTGATGCCCCCCCGAATACTAGAGGAATAGTTACAGTTTGATGGTTTATGGTTTGTCTATTTACTGGACAGGTCCTCTCATCCGCAGTAGAGTCACTCCCTCGGCTTCGACGAACATATGAGGCTTTGTTTATTAACTAAAACTTTCCAAATTGTTGTTTCAAGCTCGAATCACGCGTCCACCGTTAGTATTAACAACCATGCTAACTTTGTTTTATAACCATGAGTGTAGCAAACCCCTGAGCCAAGGACGTTATTCAAATTTCATCCTTATACTATACGAACAACGAGTTTTACCACTTTATCAACATTTTTATAATAAGGATGATAATATTCATACCAATTTTTTTGTTTCTCTCTCTTTCTCTTATCGCGGTTTAAAATTTGATGCAAAATTTCATTCGAATTGCGTATATTATATATACTAGATAATTAAAAAAAAAAACCAATCAAATATATATCCAATTACGTAAAAGCTCATGCGAAATGTTATTACATGCTATCTGCAAATTATTGTGAAACGATTTAATTGACGTCATTTATAATATGTATCATTTATTTACAATCAACTATAGTACATTTCTAACGTTATGAGATCGATCAAACCTACGTTAGAAATAATATCTTATCATATCAGTATAACAAATTTCTGAAAAACTGATCTTTAAGAGATCTTTTTTCCTTTTTTCGTCTTTATTTATTTCTTTGTTCTCAGATCATTGATCAAATTTTCCGAATTTCAGATCTTTTCTAATCGAGTCTAATTTACTTTTATTCGTTTTTGTTTTTTTCTTTAGCAACGTTCGATACAAAAATATTGAAGTTGGTAAAAAAAATAATAAATAACTAACGATGATAGTTCAGTTATATATTTTATATAAAATTATTTATACATGCATATAGTATATATATACGTACGACATAGAGACATTAGCGAACATGGTGTGAATGTTTGAGAGGTATATATATATATGTTGCGATTCAATTTTTCAATTACAACTAATTGGTATTTTTTTATTTTATTATTTTTTATTACGTATGTATAGATACGATGAAACTTTTATAGTTCCTTACGACTTCAGGCTCGAATGCTTACTGACCAATTTAGATAAGGTTCTTTCCTTTTTTTTCTCTCTCTCAATGCACTAATTATTGTTTTAAGGAAAGCAATTAAGCTAATAAGTACTCGCGCGTTGTACCAGTGATTGTGAGTGAGATAATAAATCTTTCGGAATAATGGAATTTACATGTGCACATTTTTTTTTTTCCAATCTCTCAAAGTCATTTTACTTTCAATCTATTACAATCTCGTCATCATTAAGGTCGGAATTCATTAACTATTCAACCTCATTTCTACACACATTATCGAATGCACATACAATGCGATCTTGACAACTGCAATACTTATTCTGCAAAAGTCTCGCACTTCCTTTAATTCGTTTTCTTGGATAAAAAAGAAGAAAAGAAAAAATCTGTCAAACTGAAATTTCTATATGACAAAATATGATACATTAATTATTTATAATAATAAAAAAACTTACGTGCTATTTGCAGCTACATCGACGAGTTCATTTTCTTGCTTTTTCAACAGCATTGCAGCGTGACCGTTTTCGAATCGTCCGTTTGCAGCTCGACTATTCATAATGAAATTTGTAATTGAGAAAAAAAAGAAGAAGAAAGAAAGAAAAAGTTAAAAAAAACTTGAAATAAAGAATAGGAATAAGATAAATACTATGAGAAATAAATATTATATAGAAAAATTATTAGATCAGCACTATTATATATATCGCGCGAGTAAACTCGTACGTTGAATGTCGAGTCCTTCTGAGTTCCCCTCGATTTATACGCTGCGTTACTACAGACGTTCTTTACCTTTTTTTTTTTTTTTTTTTACATTCATTCATTTTTCTTTTTATTTTCCTAATAACATACTAGCCCCGAGTATCTACAGAACAGGAATGTTTGCGAGCCAATCAACGTCGAGATTAAGCCCCTGGAATACTGTAGAGGCCAACTAATGATAACCCGTTCAGAAGTAAATGCTCCAATTGCTTGGTAACCACTCTTCAACAACTACATACACCACTATAATCTATACATGTATACATATGAGATATTCTACGACAAATCGACGACATTTCATCCCAACCCTCTGCGATCTGTTCCATTATTTTTTTTTGATTTTTTTTTTCACTTCATTCAACCCACAGAAAAAACGTACTTAAAATTTTTTTTACAGATTGTTCAGACCAACCGATCTTTAAAGAAATAAAAAAAAAACAACAAATCATTGATGAAGTTTTGAAAATTTGCAAAAAAAATTCAGGAAACAATAACTTAAATCTGCAGAAAAAAAAAATTGGAGCACGTTTTTTTTTCTAGATTGAATAAGGGAAAAAATAATAGAACAGATCGTAGAGGGTCGGGGTTAAATGTCACCGAGTTGGCATAGAATACCTTATATACGTATACATATACATTTATAAACACGTTTACAATACCAATTGCTAACTACAGTCTGCACGTTAAACCTTCACATTCATATACCTATTTGTGGATACATTTATATCTACTAGGTATTGTATTATCTTATATTGAGATAGAAAAGGCAGTAAACTCTGTAAGAGAATAAATAAATCACAGAAAACATCATGCATAATGTTTTTTTCTACGAAAATCATTTTCCCGCCAAATATTTGCGCTCTTTTTATTTCAAAAAGGTTTCTTTCGCGCGTGAGTATATCATCATTGTATGCGCCTGAATATTGGCAATTTCAAAACCGATATGTGTATCGAGTCAACTTCTACCTGGCTGAATTGGGAGAAAATTACTTTTCCTTTTTTCCCTTTTTTATTTTTTTTATAAAGACGAATCGAAATTTGATCAAAATTTTATACTTTTTATACCCAATGAGGCTTTTGCTAATCTTATTATCGATAATCATTAGATTCATCCCTCTAGATTTTATAGGTATAACGATTTAATTCATTATTCGTGATTGAAATTGAGCCAGGAATCGCATTTCTTGTTAATTAAATGATATTTTAGGTGTTTTGTTAAGTGAAATTTAAATGATTAAACAGCAGTCATTCGACTGATTAAGTAGAGGTGGTATTGATTATTAATTAATTATTATTGAATCGATCGTTGGTCGGGTTAATTTGTTTTTGTCGTTTTTTTGGCCAATCTTACTTATTTTGTATCGTTTTTTATCGATCATTATTCAATGACGTTAATGATAGCGACGCACTTTTGAACATTGACCTCTATCACTAATCTTCGCAGTGTCAATGCGAGAAAACAACCAGAAGAATAACTACTTCAGTACTTTAGTATTGAATAAATATTTCTTTATATTTATTACGAAATCTGAGGATTTAGGGATAAGCCCTTTTGGTTTAGGGACGTAATTCAGAGGCTTAGGATAATCGCCAAAGATTTATAATTGTTCAGGTAATTTTATAATTGCAGCGAAGAAATGTGCGAAATTTATTTATTTTTTCTTTCTTTCTTCTCTTTTTCACTTTTTTGAATTATTTATTACATACGAATTTGCAGATTGTTTTGAAACCGTGTGCGAAAAATAATATAAGATTGAAAAATTATCTTTCGAATAAAATATAACATCGATTGAAATAATAAATTAAGAAAAAATAAGAAGAAATCGTGTGAAATTTTTCCATTTCATACATACATGATACATAAATAAATCGATACGAATTCGCGATGTCATAACCAGATGAAGAAATTTCATTAAAACTACGTGGGGTATAAATTTCTATACATATACATATTATTATTTTATTTTTAATTTTTTTCTTTCCCATTTCATTGTATCTGAAATCTTCATATGATTTAAACGCGATCAGTTAAACTTGTTTTGTCTCATTACGAAATAACCACTAACACATATCGTGACGCAAATGAGAAACCCGGGGGGGTCGGTCACAGCGTGGGGTTCGAGATCGTCGATGACCTCTTGACTTCAGAAAATGATAACAATAATTATAATTACGTATATATTATTGAGTGCAGAATACTAAACGCTCTTTAAAGAGAGAAAAAAAAAAAAACCATTTCCCAGAGATTTTAATTTTAGAATCAAAATTTTCTTTGTTTTTTGTTATTTTCTCGTTTTCTCAGATCTTCGACGTTAACTAATAAAGTTATTTGAGAAAATTGATCAATTTTTTTTTTCTTTTTTTTTTACTCTTCTCTTCTTCATAATCGTTTAATTACTTAACGTAATATATTATTCAAAATAAAATTATCTATATATAGTTGAAAATAATAATAACGCAATAAATGATAAACCTAAGATAGTATAACACTTCTCGTTTTATATATTGTATAGATATGTATTTCATTTCGAAACAATTATTATCGTATTACATACATACATACATACCTTTGACGTATTTTATTCGCAAAATTAGATCAAGTAAATCAATCTATATCTAATTAGAAAATTAAATAAAATTAAATTAGATAATATTATTAAATTAGATCTACTAAATCAATCTATATCTAATTTTTATTAAAATTTTATACAATCCTTCTTATCTAATATTTATATGCATTTAAAATTTCGACTATGGTTTATCACATTATCTCGGAAAAGTAGAAATTGATTTATATCAATAAAGATAAGCAAATATATATATAATAAATAATAATCAGCCAATATGGATCAACAGATTTAAAAAATATCCAAATTTGTTTCGATCCTTTTTTTTTCGTATTATATCACGAAGAGCGACAATCTTATCTCTCCCTCTCTGTACCCTCATATGTAACATTTTTTAATGATCGCATGTAGTACTGGCAGCGTAATTTGACTTCGACAAGTACATAATCACATGTCGTAGCTACAACTCTGAGATAACATCCGCAATTATTGAACCGTATTAAAAAAAATACCTTGACAGAATTACGTACGAGCTTGGATCGTAACTAAAACCAAAATTTGATATGATGCCCGGAAAAAAAAAGTGGCCAGAAAAAAACAAAAAAAAAAAAACAAAAATAATCATCAGATACGATATATAACAATATTTCACCCCGAATCCTAGTTTTACGGCTTGCCATACATTTTTGTTTTTGTTTTCATTCACACCGCGTATCGTGTTTAAAAAAAAAATGTTCATATCTTGTATTAGTATAATGATTGAAGATAAGAAGAACAATAAAAAGAAAACTGAAATGAAAATTATCACTATTTGAGCCAATGGGTTAATTCCTTCAGCCGTTTCTTATCTCATTTTAACACCTCGAATTATTATTAAAAAAATTACATATATATATGTATATATATATATATAACATATGTAGAGAAGTGTACTCATACATAGGTGTGCGGTTGAATTTTTGTATACGAATGTATTAAAAAAAAAAAATTTCATTTATAGGATATAAAAATAGTTGTATAATTAATTGTTTTTTGATCAAGGTTTGGAATTCAATGCTAATTGGCAAATGGAAAATTTTTTACACGCTAACGTATATACCCAGGTGTATAAAATAACGTGTTTGTATATACAACGTGTAGACATACACACGACCTATATACCTATATACATATGTATATATATAGGTATATCTGTAATACATATGAATCGCTTTCTGCATACCATAACGCAATTTTACATTGAAAAGAAATATCAAACATCGAATGGCCTTCCAAGGTATAGATCAGTGATCGAGGCATACCTGGATCGTTGACTACCTATACCTTATCCACATTTGTATAACTTATTCAAAATATAGGTATAGCAGTAAAGTTAGTAGATTGGAGGGGAACCTTGAATGATTAACCGTGTTATAGAGTAGAGTAGGTATACAGTCGAGGTATAACCAGCAACGAAGTTATTTCGAATTAAACATCGACCTGTACGTGTTTTCAATTTTTTAGTTTATTTTCTGTTCCTTTAATGATCACTCCATCGTTTCATCAATTTCTCAGTGATCCATCAATCACTTTATTTCGCTCCTATCTCCATATAGCGATTCATAAGGAATAAAAATTCACGCTCTGAAGGTTTGTCCACGATATTATTTTATATAAGAAATTATACATACGAAAATTTAATAGACGCTAAGTGTCATTAGAGAGATTTTGATTAGCACTAAAGATCGCAGTTAGAAATAAGGAGAAAAGATAAATCAAAAAAAAAATGCGATCATTTTTTTTTTATATAATTTTTGATCCTTGAAGAGTTCAGCACGGATAAAATTGTCTTTTTAATTTCTGTATTCGTTGTCAGTATGAAAGGCCGTTATTATAAAATAGAATAGAATTTTAAAGCAAATTTATTATCGAACACGAGTTTAACTTCCGGTTATTAAAGCGTTTGAAAATTATTCAAATCACGTACTTCTCGCGTTAAACGTTATGATTTTAAATAATTATATGATAATAATAAAATGAGCGAATAAATTATTTTATATTTAATAAACTATAATAACGTATTTTTTTTTTTTTTTTTTTAAAGCAAAATCAAAGTAGAATAACTAAAGCCGGTGTATACGATTTAATACAAGTAGCACAGAATCGAATGCGATGTTAATGCAACGGTAAATATCTAGATACAGTAAACTTTAACTCTTTTCGAATACCTGCGCTGCAATTGACAGGTAAAAATCAGTCTTACATCTCTTCTCATACGAAATTGGTAACTCTTTTTATTTATTTTTTTTTGAAAAATCGTTTTATTCATTTCTTCGTCTCTTTTTATAAATAAAATGATATTTTCATGCTCATAATTTTTGGGAATGAATTTAGTTAGATACTTTTAAAATCTCCCTCGCTAAAATTGTCCCTGTTTTCAAATTTTCAAAAATTTATTTCGCACGCTTAATTTTGAACCAAACGTATAATTTGCAATAATTTCATTTTCCTGCTAACCCGCGTATATACCGGTATAAGACACGGACCTTACCACGTCAAGGACGAATCTGTGTCAACCAAAGGTTTTTCCCTGTTCCTATATACCTACGCGATATACATATGCGATGTGTTGCACATGGTATATATAAAAAAAAAAATAAAAAAAAAAAACACGTGAATCCCATTGGATCGTGGGAATTGGAAGGGATAAACCGCGAAGTAAAAGTGAAAGTGGAAAAATTTCTTAATACTAAATGTCGACGAGTGTTTATCCTCGATGAACAGGTTCGATTCATCACGGTTCATTCCTCCTTTCGATATATAATAAGATTTTTAAACAGATTTTTGTACTTTATAATAAAATTACAACAGCAACAAGTGTCGGATATTTTTTTTCTTCTATACAGTGGCGCTGATGGTGTTGTTTTTTTACAACAGGAAACCATATGGATCAATACATCGTATAGTAGCGGTGTGCGATAGCAGATGATGGTCAAGTGTCCACAAATCTAGAGGAACTGAAATCACGATATAATCCATTCAACGAAATAATTCAAGTCAGGCTGGATTTCAATTTTCGTCCTTTTGTTTTTTGTTTGTTTTGGTTTTTCATCGAAAATCTACGGTTTTTTTTTTAAATTCTCATGTACGAAGTGTGTGAAAACAAACACGTGGCTTAGCAGAAATTATAATAGTTTTAAATATACAGGAGAGAGAGAAAAAATAAAAAAAAAGTTTAA
This sequence comes from Tenthredo notha, assembly GCA_914767705.2. Taxonomy (NCBI): domain Eukaryota; kingdom Metazoa; phylum Arthropoda; class Insecta; order Hymenoptera; family Tenthredinidae; genus Tenthredo; species Tenthredo notha. Next base: position 6,405,978 of record OU611916.1, read on the forward strand.
GTGAAGTGAGAGTGTCTTTTCGACGATATACTATTCGTCTTTTTCGTTTATTCCTATTGACATATCGTTGAGTTGCCTTTTTTTTATACAACAGTGAAGTAAAATCGTCGTTCAATCCAACAGGTGGAAGAAGGAATAGGAAATACCAGATAGTTAATAGACCGGATCAATCGACGTCGATATTTGATTCACAGAAACTAAACGTGAAGATTTTACTACAATTATTGTTTTTTTTTTTTTTCTTTTTTTTAATTAGAATTACTCGGCTGGTTTTCATGGTGAATAATTTCGAACAGAATTATCTCATAGAAGCTTGAATTTCCTAAAAAAAAAAAACACAAGTATACAAGGTATACAAGTTATCGATTTTGAAAGTTGTATTTGAACGTTTCTCACGTGAACGAAACCGTGAACTTTACAGAAATAATGCCAAAGAGCATTTTTGTTTCTTTCTTTTTTTTCAAGAATTTAATTTATATGTACGAAAAAAACGAACAGTCGATATAATTTTTGCATCACGAAATTTGGCTGAGAAATACTAATTAAAAAAAAAAAAAATACGTTTCTCTCTTCGTCTGATCTGAATGAAAAAAATTCAAACTCATTGAAGTATCTCGTGAAATCGGATTCTTTAATTCGCAAGAATTAGTTCTTAGGATTCTAAAAGATTTCTATTCTGTTTTCTTTTCTTTCTCTCTTTTTATTTTTCAAAATCGTATTTTTATCATAATTTTGCAGTAAATCATGTTGCGGAAACCTAAAGGACCTGAAGAACGGGACACCGAGTACGGAACGTGAGTATAATGAACGTTATATTATGGCGAGGATGCGTGGGTGTGCTGATTTATCAAAAATGTAAACTAACAAAAATTTTTACAAATTGATTTTACAGAGTAAAATATGAAGAAACGACAGAAGAATCTACGTGGATGTTCTGGAAGAAGCGACGATACATCGTTGGACTTTTAGCATTTTTTGGTTTTTTTACCAGCTATATTCTTCGCGTTAATTTAAGCATAGCTATCGTAGCTATGACAGCGAATAATACGAAAATTGACGATGACGGTAACACGTACTACGTTAGTATTAACATTTACATAATATACCTTTATAATATATGGTTGAATAATTATTGAACAAAAAAAAAATACTTATTCGCGATAGCGAAATATAACTTTCGAACTTTAATTGCGAAATAAGTTTTTCTTCGATTCAATAATCTCGTACACTTTCACCGAATCCATATTCTTACACAATATTTAATGTCAACTTTAGGTTGACAATTCTGTTGGGCCGATTGAGCACTTTGGCAAAAAATATGCCAATTTTTTTTTTTTTTGTATTTCTTATGTAATTGCAAATCACACGTTATCTAAAAATCAGAAATACGTGACAATTTTCAGGTCAACTTTCAAGGTCGGTTTAATTATTATCGCGTAATTATTTCATCTCTGACTAACTAAAGTCGTACGAATATCTCGTTTCTTATCTTGGTAATAAAAAAAATTAATTGCGAGAAGTTATACCTATATGATGTTGGTATAATTAACTTTATATCCGCTACCGACAACACAGTTATATTATATATATATTACGAGGTTTAGTAAGAAGAGAAGAGCGAGTGATCTCATTTTTAAAGATTGAATTTTCAAACCCATAATAATTATTACCGCATCTAGTACATCGAGAAATCAACATTTTTTTCTTTTTTATTTTCTGTTTGTTTTCATTCCAACCCCTTGATATTCCAGGAACAGGAGTTCGACTGGGATTCAAAACTCCAGGGTTTAATACTGAGTTCCTTTTTCTACGGTTATATAACGACTCAATTATTTGGGGGATGGTTATCGGCTAAAATTGGAGGTAAAAGAGTCTTCGGTGTTGGAATAGCGGCCACAGCTGCATTGACGATCATCACACCACCCCTAGTCCGTATAAATGTATACATTTTGGTAGCCCTAAGGATTATCGAAGGAGTATTTGAGGTAATTGTTTTTTTTTTTTATATTTAAACCCGTTTAAATATAGGTAAGGGTAAAATTTTATAACAATATAAAATATTCAAGGGTGTTACCTACCCCTGCATACATGCTATATGGGCGAACTGGGCACCGCCTTTGGAAAGATCAAAACTAGCAACCCTAGCATTTTCGGGAAGTTTTTTTGGAACCGTAGCCGCAATGCCAATATCTGGTATCATGGCAGACCGCCTTGGATGGGCTTCGATTTTTTACGTTTATGGAGTAATCGGTTTAATCTGGTTCGCTCTTTGGTCATATATAGTGACCGACAAGCCAGAAGACGACCCTCACATATCTGAGGCAGAGTTAAAATACATCAAGGGTTCCCTCGAAGAATCTAATGACGAGGTGAGGTCAAAAATCAAAACTTTTTGGTATATTATCATCCCTTGAATTTCTATCGATCAGTTAAACGCCTTAATATATTTTTTTTTCTTCTTCCATTATTTCCAGAAAATTTCACACCCTTGGAAGAAGATCGTTACCTCTATGCCAGTATGGGCAATAGTTGCAGCTCATTTCAGTGAAAATTGGGGATTTTACACAATGCTTACACAGCTTCCAACTTTTTTGTCAGGTAATCAAGCCGAGCTTTAAAATCTAGACGTTGTCCTTAATTATTAATAATTTCTTGCAGATGCATTGGATTACAAACTCGAAAAGGCTGGATTTGTATCAGCCCTTCCTTACCTCGCAATGGCAATAATGATTCAGGGTGGTGGACATTTCGCTGATTATTTAAGAGAGAAAAAGATACTGACAACCACACAGGTAGTATACCTACATATATATATAAATATAAATATAAATATAATAAAATGAATATATTTCGCATAAATTATTAACCATTGAAAATTTACAGGTCCGTAAGGTCTTCAACTGCGGAGGATTCATCAGTCAAACAATATTCATGATGTGTGCAGCCTTCATTATGACTCCTATCAGCGTAATTATTTGCATTACAATCGCTGTTGGTCTTGGTGGATTGTCTTGGGTTGGTTTCAGGTAATTTACTTCATCTCAAAAAGCCTACTTCTACGTTAATAATTTTATTAGAATGTAAACCCTACTACTTTACGTGATGATATTTCTAGTGTAAATCATTTGGACATTGCGCCAAAGCATGCGAGTATTCTTATGGGTTTTGGAAACACGGTTGCCACCATACCTGGAATTGCAAGTCCGATATTGACCGGATATATCGTACAAAACAAGGTGATATAGAAGAAATTTCTTTTCTTTTTTTTTTAATATTCTAATGGCGGATTGAAACAAATTTTCGTTTTATATTTCAGTCTACGGCCGAATGGAGAATAGTTTTCATTATTGCAGCATCAATTTATTTGTGTGGTGCAGTGATATATGGAATATTTGCTTCCGGACAATTACAGCCTTGGGCAGTACAGAACAAAAAAGAGAATGCCACATCATACGATAATCCTGCCCTTGAAATAGATACTTTTACTAAGTGATAGTGAAAATAATGATATTATGTGGCGATCAACGATATGTGATACTGTGCCTCCGCGGTTGCTTTTTCTATTTGGTTATTTCATTTTCATTTTGATGATAAAATTTATATTCGAATAATAATTAACCGTGCTGGTCTTCCTTGACGTATTAATTCTTAAAATTAAATTAGAATCTAGTGCGCGTAACTCGTATAGTATTTTTAGATTTAAAATAAAATTCTAAAAATTTCGTCATAAATAAAGTATTATTTTTATTTTGGTTTAACACATATATTTTTTTTCTTTTTTTTTTTTTTCGACATTTTATTAAGAAACAAAATTAATCAGAATTAACAATTTCAATGCAATCGTTATTCGCAGCCTCAACTCGCGTGTTGGGGACCTGGAAATAATAAAACAAAATATGATATGAGATTTAAAATATAGGTATGATTAATATAATCAGACTGGATAATATTCATGTTTTAATTACCAATATAGCTGAGTAGTACGGGCAAAAATATCAGACCATGAGCTGCACCGATCAAAACGATGCCTAAATACATACGGAAATAGAAGACCTGGAATATCTGGGTCTTTGCAAAAGCCAATACGACTATTCCGGCGAATTTTGTTAACGTTATACCGGAGAATACCTAAAGAAAAATAATTATTCATTGTATTAATAAATCGTGTAAATTTTTTTTAAACCTTTATCAAAACTCACCGAACTTCCCATTCCAGTCAAAGTCTCAGACGCTTTCTCTAATCTATTTGGAGCTTTGTTTTTCAGATAAGAATGCACCATGTGACTACAAAATTCAACGGATATTCCCACCGTCTGTTTGATGATGGAAAGAATAATTATGATTAGCCGGAAAATTAGCTATTTTGTTTTTTTTTTTTTATTTCTTCATTCCTATTATTTTAAATAAAATTTTACTCACGACTACTAAATTGACAAGGGAAACTGCGTTAAGTGATATATTCCACCAGTACATAAGTCCTCCCATGTTGATTACTATCATAATTACATTAAGGGCGACTATACAAGCTGAGAATAATGAAAGACCAGTGAGAACGAATGTCACACCGAATACTACCGCAACTGATAAACTTAGGGATATCAAAGTTTCTGACCAAATCGTTAAGTATTGTTCGTAGAAAACGTAGAAGACACTGAAAAATGAATAATATGTGTCATTCGTTACTAAATCCGATTACATTTCATGATGATGTCAAACTGTATTGGAAAATCGATTTTTTGTTTTTTTTTGGTCAACTTACCTGTAAGGAAAGACCTCGATTTCTACATCCGATACATTGGCGTTGTTTATCATCGTTGTGATGTTTGAGGCAATTGATCTTGCAGCTTTAATCGATAAATACCAATCTGAGGAGGTTTTCAATGGGGTATGATAAGTGCCGAAGTAGTTATCACCTACGTCCATTTTTCCATACTCATCAGAGTAGTAATTCAAAGCCTGTAACGAAAATCAAAAGGAAATACTGTAACGCTCAAGAAAATTGATATCCTGTTTTTTGTTGTTTTTTTTTTTTTGTGAAATTAGGAAAACAGTGTTCCTTGGTATTTCACATTATACTCACGTCTGCATAAGAAGCTAAACCAGCTTTGGCACAATCTGCATCTGGGATATCAGTCAAAAAGTAATTCAGGTACGTCCTAAAGCTCGCCACATCTGGCCTTGTTGCTAAATCGTTGCTAACTATTTCGCACATACCACAAATCCCTGATACTGAAAAAAATGATACAAGATTTAAATTAGTTGTTCGAAAATCTTTCATCATCTTTTTTCCCCACTCATTAACAACGTTAAGCTACTAACCGACATTATGTGGGCAGAAGGAACTGTTGGTGTAGTAATACTTGCAACATCCTTCTATGGTACTCCAGTCAAAGTAATCGTCCAACCAAGAAGACGACGCGCTTTGTATGTATGACCTGATATACAGAAACAATAATGAACCAAAAATTACATTACCATCTTATTTTATGCATTTCACTTACTCTGTAGACTGTTTCGATGCTGAGTAGAGTTGAGTGGCTAAAGAATCAGTGTTACATCCTGAACCACCGCATATTATATCCTGTACTTCCGTTAATGAATAGTTAAGCCCTTCTTTAACGATGAAATAAACCGGTGGACCCATAGATAGCAGATCTTGCATATACTATGAAGAGAAATGGGGCAATGAAACATATGGAATCAGAGATGATATCACGGCGTTTATTTTACCTGGAAGTACTTTAGGACGTAGGAATCTTCAGGCATAGATAATTGCTGCTCAAGTCCAATGTCAACGTTCGGTGCTACAACGATACTGACGACAAGAAATCCGGTGAAAAGTACTAATACCGAAATCCTGACTTGTTTCAGCATCAGAAATGGTGTGTAGAATTTTTTGAACACGGTATACACCAGCCCATTTCCTTGATCCTGTTTTTTATCCTGGTTTAGATAAAAGCAGCAGCACAAGTCCCACTGATTGTTCTGAAAATCGGTATAATGACCATTGGTTTAGAAAAGTCGTATACAACAGTTGCAAAACCGCTTAGGGTTTACTTACTTCCATTCTTCCAGCATCCAAAGCCAATAAACTAACGAAAGCACTGATTTGCAGCAAGAAATTTATCGCAATTGCAACCGAGGCGAATAAAGCGAATGTGTTCACAGCAGGCATACTGGAAATCGCACCTTTGGTAAAATGAGAATTGTACGATTAGTTGGGATTTTGGTAAAGCTTATCTTAATATCTTTCTGGTCAAAAATTTTAACCCACCTATCAAGAAGCATAAACACTCTGAGGTACTCGTCAGCAACATAGAAGGACCAACTGATCCTACAATTCTACCGATATGTTCGGGTACTGTCTCGTCAGGAAGTCTCTGGTTTCTTTGATGAGTCTGGACCAATATAAAGATGTTGTCAACCCCGACAGCGAGTACCAAAAACGGAATTACCTAGTTGAAAGAAAGAGAAGATGATTTATGGATGTAACAAAGCGAGGAATCATAGTGTAAAAATTTTTGTGAATTAATTCGGACTTACTTCAATGGTCAGCAAAGTTGTTGGCACTTCCAAATACCCGAATATTCCAATGGCACAACCAACGGACACAAGAACGATCACAATTCCACCAATGCTAAGTGTGAGTCTGCTGTGGACCTTGAAAAATTATAAAATAATATCAGATTACGAATTTCTAGACATATTAAACTTTTTAGAGTCTTAGTTTTCTCACCAAGCAATTCACAGATGCGCTAAATTTTCCCAATGCAAGAGCAATGTAGACGAACATTACACAGTAGCTTATGACCACTGTGATTATTTCAGCCTCTGATGTCCTCGCCAATTCATCTTCGATTGATCTTTCAGCGGAAAAGGCAATCTCCATCATATCCGGTCGTTCATTCTCGTTCCAATTTTTCATGAATTCAATGAATCTGGAAAAATGTTCGGATTAGCAAAATGAAATGTGGTCAGTACTGATGTACCTATCAAAGTCTATCAATATAGTTCAATTCAAACCCATACTTTGTTTCCCAAGCTAAAGCTGGAGCCAGAGATTCATCGTCGAGGTAATTGTTGACCATAAATGTAACCGAAATACCAGTTGCCTTTATGTAGTCAGATGAATCATAGCTTTCTTGACCATCGACCAAAAAACCACCGACTGCTAATGCAGGTACTACGGGTCCTCCATAAAGTGCTACGCAGTCAGTGTTGTAGGCATTTCTTCAAAAGATAGGAAAAAAAATAGGACCAAGTTGGTCAATTTTGTTTTATAAATTAGAAAATCTGAAAATTCTAAATCGCCCGAAATGAATTTTGAAAAAATTTATCCCTCTATTAACTCACTGCAGACATTTGTAAATTTGATCCAAATAGTTGGTCTCGTAACCACCTGATGTTCCAGTAGACTCAAAACGATCTAAACTGTCCTGAAAGTAGCCCCAAATATTTTGTACTGTGCATAATGACGTGGTCACTGGACCAGTAAATTCATTCTTGACTGGTGCGTAGCATATTTTTTCCAACCCTTCATCAGTGTCTTGACCAATCTGTGAAAAAAAAAATACAAGAGCTTTGAACGACCCGCATCATCAATATTTTTACAATTAATCATCCGATGATACTCACGGCAAGAATTTGCTGGTAAAGATCGTAGACAGCTAACAGAAATTCCTTGTTATAAACTGGTCCAAATTCCAACACAGCACTGGATGTGTTATGAATGATCTGTAATGAAAATTTCACAGTGTGAGATTCTTTCAGTGAGAATAATTCACGTCTTATTCTTTTCTTATAGGACTTACCGTGTCCAATCCTACAGGCTTGATATAAATCTGTTCAGTTCTGTAAAAAGGCTGGAAATGCTGATCGAAAAAGTCCTTTTCAATTCTCGATTGACTCTCGGGCGAGGCCCAAATTTCAATGGGATTAGTAGTCACGGAGAGATACGTTATGCCCCAACACAGAACGATGATTATGTAAGACCAAACGCAAAGGACGACGGTTGGTTGTTTAGCAAATCCTACGAAAGAAGCCACGAATTTGTAATTATTTAATTAGTATTCGTGATTATTGTATGCGTTTTATTATAAGATCGATGGATATCCTCACCGTATCCTAATCCTGCGAAAAATGTTTCCAGAAAATTCAGCAAGAATTGTCCAACGTTATGGAATTTTGATAAACCGGGATGTGCAGGGCCTGGAATAACGCGGATTTTGTTTTTTTTCATTTTTTTTTATATTACGTATGGAAAAATGTGCTCAAGGATAACGGGGGTGGAGTGATACTCACCACTGAGGGACTGTTTTCTTCTTATTAAAGCAACTGCAGTAGTGCAGCCAGCGCTTAATATAATAACAACAATTCCAGCGATGATTCCCCATCCGCTGATACCAAATATTGTAAACGCATTGCTACTTAAATTGAGATCAGTCACGGCACAACTTGCGTCACAATCAACGCAACTACAAGCTAATGAAGAGTTCTGTAATGATGTAAGAAACAGGAATATGAGAGGACTGATCATCCAATCTTTTTTTTTTTATTTTTTATCGAAAATTTAAAGACATTTTCACGTTCACTTACATCGTAAGCTTCGTTACAAGTCTTAAACTCGGGATTTAGGGAACTGTTCGATGAAAGAGAATCTTCAGCATCCCAGACGTAATTTATTTGGAAAGGAATAAGCGTGTTGTCGGTAGCATCACCCATGTAATCGTACCATCTGCGAATTATTATTTTTTTTTTTTCAAATCGTAGTTGCAGACTTTGAGTATGAAAATTTTTGATCATTGATTGAAATATAATAACGGAGCTAAGATTGATTTTATGAGAAATATATGATGTGACGCATACTTTGAACAGGTGTTCCGTCAATCAATTTGAAAATCTTTATCATATCGAAGTGTTAAGACTTGCGTGCCAATCGTGAAACGCGGACAAAAATTCTCTCATAATTTATAGATAAGAATAAATTCAATTCAAAGCTTAGATAGTGGTAAATCCCTGTATGTCTGATCAGGGCTAATCGAATCATCGATTGATGAAGTAGCTTGTGACATACTCACAGCTTATATGTGCATCTACTTGCACCGTGAACTCCGCAAGCTAAATCCATCGCCAAATTACCACTTGCTGGATGAAGGATACCTGCACACGAATTATAAGTCCCCTCTGCATATTCCTCACCTAAGAATACCTGCGATATTTTGATAAAAGTATAAGAAATGAGAAAAACTATTTTCAGCATCTCTGAATTGGCGAGACTCCTCCCTACTGCGAATTAAAATTCGGTAGCTTCTCTTCGAGATATTTTTACCTGAAGTTCTTTAATGTAGTCGACGTCACCTTCGGTCAAAATTTTTGACGCGTACATAAATCTGCTCTGATCAGGGGCACAACTAAAGTCGCAAATTGATCTATACATGTTTTTCGAGCATGTCGCACATCTGCCAAATATACCCTCAGCCATAGTCATGCTAGAGTCCATATCGATGATCTGTTGTGCATCACAGCACACGCTTGGTGAATCTATAGAATGAATGATATCGTTTTTTTTTTTGTGCAATTGCATATAACGAATGTGTAACCATCTATCCTATAAGACTTATTAAAAATCATTTATTAATCACCATTTTCATCCTCAAAAAAATGCGGACATCTGTTGTAAAGAATGGCTTGTGCCGATGCATTGTTAATCAATTTTCCAGTTTCCGAACTCGGGCAGTTATAGACATTCGAACCATTGGTATAGCATTGGCCGTACCATACGCAATTGTATGAATCATTTTGGGCAATTGATGATTGGAAATATATTATAGCGATTAATAATACCACGTGGATCTTCATTCTGGTTGAATATAATCTGTTTTGAAAATGTTTCATTCTTATTAACTTATTTATTTAAATTTTTCTTTTCTTTTTTAGTGGATAAAAATCTTACCTTTTTTTAGTTATTTCTCAATTTAAAAATAAAAAAGAAAAAAATCGCCTCACTTTTTCATCACACACCTAGTGAATAATGATGACCGTAACTATACACCTAACGATCTGAATCCCGGTGAAGACTAACAGCGAAGATTTGGGTCGAGACAAATTCTAACTAAAAATCTTCGATGTTGACGTTAAGAGAGGTGTATTATCGTGCACATGTTTTTCTTATCTCGCAGGTGGTGATAGATATACCGTACTATATACTTTGCTTATTAGATTAATTTTTTTCAGATTATTTATATTCATATTATATTGTTATATTTTATAACCCGTTTATAATGTTAAATATATATATTCAAACTTTCGACTTTGTTCCTTTAAATCGAGAACACCTGTCGTTTTATTATAAACGCTTTATAATATAATATATCCTGTGCAAGATAGAAAAAAAAAAAAATTAAAACCATTCCATCTGACTTTTAAGATCATTACGATTAATAATACTGTCATAAGAATTCTTATCGCAATTATTCGAAGTCATCACTGACACTTACATATTATAACACCTGCGTCGACTATACGTAGCAAAATGATTTACAGCAAGAAAAAAAATAATCAATGATCAATTTTTTTCTTTTTCTTTTTCTTTTTCTACTGCTCTTGATTAATTACGAGGGGAAATTTTCTTTAACGCATCCAGGTGTTTTCCATAATGAATAATCATATTTTAATCACGCAATGATATCGTACAAATCGTTTCTTTTACAAAGAATTTAACCGTTTTTTTTTTTTTTTTTTGGTTTTTTTCTTTTATATCTTTCTCACTCTCTCGCTCTTTCTCTCTCTCTTTTTTTCCTCTTTTCTTCCTTTTTTTCTCAATTAGAAATGAAAGGATACAATGCGACAATGTCAATAATAATAATAATAATAATAATAATAATAATAATAATATTAATAATAATTACAATTCTTGTACAATCATATAATTTTATGTGTAATTAATACAATATATTAATGATTTTTAATAAATTAAATAGACAATATATATATATAGGTATAATACGACAATAATAAAATATTGTCGTCGTCGTCGTCGTCGTCGTCGTCATAGTAGTAGTAGTAGTCATTCATCTATAAACGTACGCAATTATTAAGATATAATGAACTTAATGAAATCTTTCATTTCACGAGTGTATGGGTTTTTTTTTTTTTTTTCATATTTTTTTATTTTGTTTCTTTTTTTCTTTTTTTTTATTAATAATTAATAATACAAATGGAAGATATTGGAAAGACGTATGTATACGTTTGCGTTTTCCTTATCTTACGCATTCATACAGTAAATTACAATTTTATATTATACTGTTAATGGTATAATTTATTTATTCTTCTGTGATTCATTCTACTTCGGTATAATCGTAAGACAAGATAAATTACACGTTTTTTATTTTTTTAATTTTTATTTCTTTTCGTTTTTTTTTCTTTTCTTCTTCTTCTTCTTCTTCTTCTTCTTCTTACAGCTGTCCCAATTTTGTTTTCAGTTTTTTTTTTTTTCACTTTTTTGCATAACTTGGATTTCAAAAATTCTCAATCCATCATATATCCCAGCTGCAGCTTATTGTTAAATAGCTTCAGAATCTCTCGAATATATGTATACATATATAAATATATATATATATATATATATTCAACTTTATCAATTATAATTATAATGGGAATAATATTAATTAATTAATTAATTAATTAATGTAAGATTTGCGAAATTTGAAATTCGATAATTATTCAACGGGTTATAATAATATAACGAAATTCGGTACTATATATTATAGGCCAACTGTTCGAACATTTTTTTTTTTTTTTTGTTCTTTCTTGTCCATTCGAAAGTCTTTAATATCAAACGATTATTAAATTTATCTATCATTGAATAAAAGTTTTTTTTTTTTAATTTTTTTTTTTTTATGCTTTCATACAAGACAAACAGCTTCCTATTGATATACATAGAGATTCTAATCGATCCACCTGTTCTCGAGGCTCTGTATTATACATTGTCATCGATATCAGTATTATAACGTGTGCAAAGACCGATTAGCTTTAATTAACAAAGTATTAATTGAGATAATCATTTTTCAAGATAGGAAAAAAAAAATATCATCATTCAATTATTTTCAAAACCTAGTATATTTCTAAAATGTATATACTTGCCACCCCTGGAATCGATAGATATAATTACGAAAGAACAATAATGTCTGAATTTCTCTCAGATTTATAGCTTTATTGTAAAGTCTGACGAAATCAATTTGAAATTTAAAAAAATAGTGAATGACTCTATCAATATACTATATTGATTCGATTGAATTGAACCATATATAGTTACCTTCGTTTTTTTTTCACTCAAAAATTGAGAAAAACTATTTTTTTTCTTTTTTTTTTTTCAATTTCAAATTCATTTTTGCCACTCTTTACAATCAAGCTAGAAATCTGTGAGAAAAATCACTTTTTTCATCATTATCTATCGATACCAGGGATGGCCGCAAGTATATGTTAGAAATTATAATTTATAATATACATACGTATATATAAAGACTTTCGGTGGAAAAGACAATATCGACAAAATTTGTACAATAAAATTTATATTAGGTTTATAATAATAATAATAATAATAATAATAATAATAATAATAACAAGAATAATTATATTAATAATAATAATGATAATTCGAACAACGAAATAAATATTCGGTAATATATTTATTTATTTATATTTATTTTTATTTTTATTTTATTTTTTTTTTTTCTTTCTTGTTCTATAGTATTAATAAGTGTGTAGGTAGTAGGTATCATTATATTCTTTCGTTTCAGATCTTAATTGATTTATAATTTATATATATTTATATATATATATAGATATATATATATTATATATAGATAGGTATTCTAAGGTGCCGAAATACCTTAATTTATATAGTTTTAAAGATTTATATGTATAATATATATCTATATATATACATACATATACATATAGATTCTGCACGCGTATTTAATGTATAATAATTTTGTCAATTATTACATTAACACCCGTAAATATATATAATTTAATATAGTTATAGGGGTGAGCGAGGCAAAGAGGGCAGCGGAGCAAAGGGGGAACCTCGGGCAAAAAAAGAATCGAAAATTTTTGATTTCTTCTTTTTAATTTTCGAAAAAACAAATACTTCTATGGTAAATAATTTTTATATAGGAAGAAAAAAAAATCGACGATTTTCCAATAATTTTTTGCTTTTGCTGAGGTGCACCCCTTTACCCCGATGCCCTCTTTGCCCTGCTAGCCCTTATATATGGGGTATTTGATACAGAATCGAACTGGGCCTGGCCCTCGATCTCTCGGATTCGATTCACGATTTTCTATGTTATCGTCCCAACTCTAAAAAAAAAAAAAGAATCAATTTCTTTCTTTTTTTATTCTCAAGATATCTCAAAAATTGTCTGATTTACTTATGGTTTTTGAACCCAATACGAAAGGTCGAGGGTCAGATACAGATACAAATCGATTTGGTATGGAATACCTCATACATAAATATATATATATAGGTATATATATATAATATTTTTATTTTTTTTCGGGATTTTCAATAAACTAAACAACAATAATTAAATTGAGCACGGAAAATTTACTGCACCTTCGTTAATTCATTATCTATAATTTCTTATTTTCACAGCTATAATTATTATTATTATTATATTGAGACCATTATTTTATTTTTATTTTATTTTTTTTTCCATTTCATTTTCTTCTGTCAATCGAATTCTAATTAATCTCGAGAATTTTCTTCTGTTTTTTTTTCTCACATACATGACCGTGTATTGCTTACTGCAGCAAAGAAAACGAAAAAGAAAAAATACGAAAAAAAAAAAAGAAAAAAGGAAAAGTTTAAGGAAAAAGAAAAAGTAAAGAAAGAAAAAAAAGAAAGAAAGCTTTTGTAAACTTTTTTCTTTTTTTCGTTCTTTTCTTCCTCTCTTTTAATTATCATTATTTTCATTATCATTTTTCGTAACTCCATGTATATATAATGTAGGTATATAATGTATGTATACGAATATTGTTCTATAGTATATACGACACGCAAAAGATATTATACTATAGATCGTGGTCCTCAATTTCTAGATCTGTCTTTTTTTCTTTTTTTTTTTCAAAAGAGTTTGATTTTTTTTTTTTTCTAATTTATTTTATACCGACGCCAAATCATAATTCAACAAAACTATACACTCAGTCAGTAGTGATAATATACTTTTGATCAGAATTTTTAATCTCAAGTACTGACACTCGAGAACACATGTCGATAGAGATATAAAAAGGCCTTCTTCTTCTTTTTACCAGACCGATATAATATTGAAATTATAATATGTTTTGATCGGTATCGAAATAAATTGATGATTAATAAATTTAAGAATACGAGATTATATATTTCTCTTACTCTCTTCATTTCCAAGCATCTATTCGTTTGTAAGGTAAAAAAAAAAAAACCAAAAAAAAAAAAAAACAATCATAACTAAGTATCTTAAAATTTAGTTTGAGGAGAAAAAAGGAAAAAAAAAATAATTGATCTCTTCAACTTTAAATGAAATTAAATATATCGATCGTTGAATTTTATTGCGTGTCGTTTTCCTATTTTAATTATTTATTTTTCTAATTTTTTTTTTTTTTTTTTTCTCTTCTCTTCTTCATTAATAATAATAATAATAACAATAATAATAATAATAATAATAGAAATAATAATAATGATAATAATCGAGCTTGCAGAGCGTGGTCGTAATATATATCTAATAAAACCAATCGATATTGTAATTTTTTGAGTACATATATATTTTTTTTTTTTTCATTTATTATTATTATTATTACTATTATTATTAATAATTTTTCTACTTTATTATTATTATTATTATTATTATTATTATTAATATTATTTATTATTTATTTATTTATTTATTTATCTTTCTTTTTTTTTTTTCTCTATATGGATACTTTCTGTTGTCTAATATACATGAATTAATCGTTCAATATCATTTATTTAGGGTATATACTATATAATAAATATCCATTAGTAACGTATTTAACATCTTATCGGATTATACCCTCACGCGCATATATATATATACAGTCTCTCGTATTTCGATTCAAGGTATATATACTATATATATATATGCTAGGATTTTGGTTTTTGGTTTTTTTTTTCTTTTCTTTTCTTTATTTATTTATTTTATTTTATTTTTTTTTTTCTTCGAATAATTGCTTAAAATTAAATTACCAATCGATCGCTGGATTTCTCGAACGTTATTATACATATATATTATGTATACTATATACTGTATACTATATACTATATAATATATACTGCAGAAAATAATAATTATTATAACTACGCAGGGCCTTTTTTTTTTTTTTTATTTTCACCTAATAATCGTAAAAGTTTAAACATTTTCGTTTTTTTTTTTTTCTCGTATCTTAAAGTAATGTTAAAAATAAAATAGCTATGATTGAAAATGTTTAAACTTATCGCAATTAAGGCTTTCGGTATTTCATCATTTTATTTATTTATTTATTCCATTTAATTTTTTTGCTATATTTTGTTCCATCTTTTTTTTTTTTCTTTTTCTTCTTTTAACGATTATAATAGTTCATTCGCATCGTTTCAAATTTATATATATATATAGATATAATATATAGGTACTCGATCGGAAAAACCCAGCGTTTAGTAATGTGTATCATTTATTCAAATTTCGTATTATATAACACATACGATTCTTAATTCATTCATTCATTCATTTTTTGTTGTTTTTTTTTTTTGTTTTTCTTACTTTTTTCTCTGTTTTCGTTTTCGTTTTCTGTTCTTTTCTTTCTTTTAATTTTTTTTTTTCTTTTTTATCTCTATTAATATTCAATCCTAACATTCTTACACGACAATTTCAATCACTTTTTTTTTTTTTTTCTTCTTCTATATTTATTTTTCTTTATTTTTCTATTTTCTAATTCCCATTCTTCTTCTTCTTCTTCTTCTTCTCGATCTTTTCAATTCTCATCATTCTCGCAATAATAACGTTATTACATTATACATATATAAACATATATAATGAGTTCGCATTACTTGTCATTAAATCATTGCCAGCCGAGAAAAAATTTACGCGTAATTAAACATCAGTAATCATAATATAATTCAATCATTGATATATGTATAGACTCATTTTTTTTTTTTTTTTTCTTCTTCTTTGTTTGGTTTTTTGTCGTGTATAATTTTTCGTTTTTAATTTTTTTTCTTTTTCCCTATAGAGTATAGACTCACATAATCAACTACCCAAGTATGTATAGGTAGGTTGTTAGGACCCTGTATTGTAAAAACCCGTAACTAGTTTCATTATGAAATGAAAATTTGAACAAAAAAATTAGAAATTTAAAGAAAAAAAAATACGATTAGGACGTTTTGAATTCACGTACCGATTTCTTGAATTTTCGCGATCCACCCCCAGTCTCTAAATATAGATGTCAATTTAAATACACTCAAAATCAATACAGATTCGTAAAAAAAAAAAAAAGTATTCATACTTGGTAACAAAAAAAAAAATCAAAAAACAAAAATTTCATCATAACTACAGAAATATCATACGATTCTTATCGTATATAATCAATCCGGAGATTTTTTTTTTTTTTTGATTTTCTCTTCCAAAGAAAGAAAGAAAAAAATGAGGATTAGGTATAACCGCGGATGTTCCTTTTTTTTTTTTTCTCGGACAGCAATATTTCTCGTGCGTTTCTTTTTCCTTTCCTTTCCTTTCTTTTCGTTTTTTTTTTTTGTTTTTTTTCGTTTTTGTGTTTTTTTAACTTTTTTAGTTTTTCTTTTTTTTTTTTTGTTTTTGTTTTCTCAACTAAATTAATTAATCGTTAGTTTTGGATAATCATAGGTATATAATATATTATAATATATTATAATGTATATATATATATGTATATATATAATTATGTATATATGTATATATATACATATATTTATTCATTTATTTATTTATTTATATGTATGTATGCATGTATGTATGTATGTATGTATGTATATATATAAGATAGTTAATAATAATATTAATAATAATAATAATAATAATAATAATAATAATGATAATAATTAAACTTAAACGTGATTATTAAAGTTAGATTGTTGAGCACAATTATTGATTTCTATTAGAGATTTGCGGGATGCGCTGTGAGCGGAGGACATGTCCGCGAACTCCCCAGCCGACTTACCCTTCCGCGGCAAAGTTGTGGCTTCACCCATCGACGGCAGCTCTCTCGGCTTCCATATCGGCGAACCTATTTCAAACTCAGTTTAGATAAATCCCGACTAATAAAAAGGTCCCGGCGATGACCGTTATCGGGCCCTATCTTCGTTAGAATTTGAAAACAAATTATTATGCGATTTTTATTAGGTAGGAATATTACCACTTATTTATTTATAATATACATTTTGATAAATATCAATATTCAGAATATGTTAATAATCATTTTTTTTTTTTTTTTTATTCAAATCTTATGAATAAAATTATTAATCGGTATTGAATTTCGTTTATTTTCGATATCTTGATAAATTGATATTCATCGAAGATATAATATTATAAATATTAATTGGTATAAGCATTAAAGCTTAAACGTTATTCCTTCAAGTAATATCGACGACCGTAGAGACCCGGTAATAAATAATCGCGATGTAATTCCGTACAATATACGTTAAATAAATTTTAGGAAAACAAAAAAAACGAATTTTTAGGCCATCTGATAGCTTTAGAATTTATTATTTTCCCGATATTTCGATCGGGCATATTTCTTACCGAGTTCTTTGACGGTAATCGGCTGGTAGTTCTCGGGTTGATGAGAGGACTGAATAAGTCGCGCTTGACTGCCGGTACTTCCGGCAGAAATCGTCGACGTTGTGCTCAAAGTCAAATGATTCGGTGTTCGACCTAGTGTGGTTTTTTTCTCACTTAAAAAAGCCTGAGAATCTTCTTCACCTTCGGACTTAGTCCCGGATTCCATGTCGACTTTAACTTCACCTGTAATTAAAATAGTCCCCGCTACTCCTGCAGGACCAAAACGATTAAAGATATCATCTCAATGCTCGAAACAAAAAAAAAAAATCATTAAAAAATAGAAAATAAAATTAACTCACCTGAACTGTCGCTGATGGTTTTGCTCCTCGATCTAAAACTCGTTGGGTTTGATGTTTGCTCTTCGAATTCTTTATCCTCGGAACTTTCGTGATCAACGCTGTACTTCGACTGGCTATACTTCCTTTTGACATTGTGCTGATTTGCTAATAGCTGTTGTTTAACGTTCTTTTTTGATACAGTTCCGTTTCCATTCTGCGATTGCATACTCTGGCTAGTTGGTTTTTCGAACTTTTCAACATGACCAGTCGACATACGGGGTGAAATTGATATCGAGGGTTGAGACATGTTCTGTTTCGTTGAAGGGATGCTCATGTTTCTAACTGACTCGCGGATTATCTGTCGTATGGTTTTCAGGAATGCGTTTCGGAAGTCGGTGGTACTGGATGGAACAAATTCACCATATAACAACATTTTCCTCATTCAATTGATCGAAGTATTATCAAATACGTGATGACAATAACTTCTTAGTGAAAGAAAAAAATCATCATTATCACAATCAATACGAAAAAAGGAAAAAAGAAACACACCTGTTGGACAGTACGTAAACCTTTTCCGAACGTCTCTGTAGTTGGCTTCTAAGATGTATTAACTCCCATAAGAAATGGGATTCCATGTCTTTTGCGGAACTGGCGCGAACCTGAACCTCGGTAACGGGTATTAAAACTTGATATCTAATGATTTCCACTTCGCTGGAATTTGCCTTAGTCGAAACACCCTGTTTGAAGAAATAAAGAAGAAGAAAAAGAAGAAAAGAAAAAAATTAGACGGTTTATTTTTCCACTGTTAAAAATACGGTGAGAAAACGGTTTCACCTGCATTAACAACTTACCATTAATTTTTTCTTCTGTCTTAATCTCTCCTTGCACAGAAATACAACAGCTGATTTAAATACGAAACACATAGCGTGAAGTTCGAGTCCCTTTTTAATCTTTCCTAAAAAGTCGGATATGTTCAACCATTCGACACCACCATAGTACAACAAATCACCAGGACTCAAGTCAATTGGCTGAAAAAAATAAGAGATAATAATATGATGAAGGAGGTTTTCTTCAATCGCGTTTTTCCTTATTCACAATAAATTTCACTCACTTGTTTGCATGACTTTTGATGTTGCCTAAATAGATGATCGAATATCGCCCCGTACTCTTCGTGAATTCGTTGCATTTCGTTTATGTGTTCAGCGACCTTTTCCATACCCTTAAGAGCCTCTGGAAAATTGGATAGTTTCCTTTTTGAAATCCCCGTTTCTTTTTTGGTTTTTTATTATAATTTTTTTTATTAAACTTATACAAACCGATCAAGTGTTCGTGTTCCTCGCTGTGTTCGTCCGTAAGATTTCTCAACTGTTGAAGAAGTAGAGGATATTTGAGAATCCGTTGAATTGGTTTTATCAGATATGACTCTAGGGTTGACGAGTGTTGTTGGCGAGGATTTCTCGCTAATAAAAATTCTTGCAACGCTTGATTGCCTTCGTCTGTAATAATGAAAAAAAAAAAACAAAGAAGATGTATTTTGGCAATAATTGAAGAGCCGAGAGAATCGGTAATGAGATTTTATTCTTCATCATCTATACTTACTGGGGTGTAGAACTTTTTGAGCCTTCGAATGACTAGCGCAAAATGAACTGTACAATTTGAAGTGGTTTACATAATACAAAAAGGCACTTCCGATGGAAAACAGGACCCCCTGTAAAAAATGAAATTTTCAAATCAAATGAAAAATGATTGTTCTGTGATATTTGTTAAGTGATAATTAATGAGGGAGTAATAACGAACCTTGAATTGACTCGGGTGATCGAAATTGTTGAAATCCGATTCCATTTCGATGGCGTGATCCAAATTTTGCAAAAATTGTCGTTGAAAAGTAACGATTTCTTGTATATTTCCAAACAACGCGTTTATTTCTGCATTAGACAAAAATGTCTCTCGTTTAAGGGGCTCTAGATAGTTTTCCAGCAAATTATTTAAATTCTGTAACGAAAAAACAATGCGTAAATATATATACATGTTTACCGATTCAAAACTCGACTGAGAAACTACAAACCTTTACATAAGTCCGTTCAGTTTCTATCAATTCCAAAATTACTTTTTTCAGCTTCTCAGCATCGCTGAGTTGCCTGCTAGGCGTAAGTGCCTGAGAATGTGAGCTAACGACGCTTCCAGTAGGGCTAGATTTTCTAGTCTCACCAGGTGATCGGCAAAAGCCAGTAACCTGTTCAGCAGTTTTCAGGAGATTTTCTATCTCAAAAGAGTTAGTTCTCGATGTTTGTTTGCCATTTTCTAAATGCGATACCGAAGGACACTCTTGAAGCATTCCCTCCTTGCCTGTGCGAATTAAAAATCCCACATCTTTTATACGAAAAATTATACTCTTTCCTCTCATTATCGCGTTAATGATTCGACAAACTAAAGTCCTGATGTTTGAATTTCGTTAGACCATTGCAATAGCGTACTACATACATAGGTGAGGCGACCCAGATTCTAGAACAAAAGTAATCGACATATGCATGGTATTGTACTCACTCCATCCAGGCGCTGGAACAATCAGACCGGATATCATCTCCTCGCTAATGACGGGTGGATCTGACGGGGGTGGTGGGCATACTAGACTCTCGATTATATCGTCAGTGACCCGCATTATACCAGATAAATCTGGAGGTTCTGTTCTAGAGGATCGCATCATCATGCACAACGCCAATTCCTCTTGCAATACACTTTCCAAATACATCATATCCAAGTCGCTAACGATCGCTCCGTTTATTACCATTATTTCATCGCTCTTGATGATTCCTAAACCAATCAAGACCAGGCCTATTCATCTTCGTCAAAAAGTCTGAACCAAGTAGAAAATTTCAAAACTTGGACTACCCTGATAAATAAACCGGTATAATTATACCGATTTCTATTCTGATAATAATTCATATTAATTAATAATAATTACCGTTCTGCATAGCGACGCTTTTGTCTTCAACACGACTAACGTAGCAGCATAATTCATCCTGTCTATCAGAATTTTCTATAAGTTCAGCCTCGACTGAGAATCCCCACATTTGGTCCAAAGTATTTCTCTGCAGTTCGACCTGATACAATATCTTAGCACATACTTCGACGATCTCATGCGTGTGAAGCTGTGCAGTAAAAAAAATTTTCACACATATGTTATCCAGAAATCGTAGGAATCATATCAAATGTGGGAATTCAAAACTCACGTAGGTTTCAATCAGATCGGTTCTGTGCGGTACAAAATAATTGTGATCTTCCATGTCACGGCGTTTCTTTACCCGCACAAAATGTTCCATAGGATTTAATCCCTTCCTGCTACAAGCACTGGCCAAAAATTCTTCGACTGACATCGCATCCCGAAGAAATACCGAGACCAGCTAAACGTAACGTATTTGTATTTTTTTTTATCAAGGAAAAATCGTCTCACAAATCGGTAACACTTTTTATGATTCTTGCCAATTACCTGGTTCTCGGGAACTGATACTTTGACAGTCTTCTCTTCATCCCTTGATGATATCTGCAAGGATCTTTTACTCGAGCCACTATTAGACCTCGACAATAAAGGGGGTCGTCTTTTAGTCGCTCCTCTACCTGCCAGCAAGTTATTTAGAAGTGAAGGACTCCGGGCGCAAATAAAAGCATGGAATGAAGATACTGTGAAGACTCCAAGCTTGTTTAAAGTCTGTTTAGTAGCTCGAGATACGTGTGTGAGAAGACTCTGTGAAAGAAATGAACGATTGTATCAATCAGACGAGGGAAATGTATCGAGGTAATGTATCTTCCTTGATTTCGTACCTTTGGATTGGGCAATTCTCCGCTTTGTAAACTGGCCATGTAGCATCTGAGTCGAAATTGTTCGCAATGTAGTCTCTCGAGATTTTCTTCCCACTGTACGATCTGGTTGTTAATTTGCTGCTTCGTCTCGACGTCGGAAACCACGGATTGCTGTAAATCCGCCATGTGTTTTAGCTTGTGATCCTAGGAGGAAAATGCCCCTTTCAGAAGTCACTTAACGCCGATAGTGAAAAACTTCTCAATCCCCATAGGAGTCTCAAAAGTAACAAAAAAAAAAAAAAAAAATCTTTTTCGCACCCCAATTATCTCGCGGTTTAAATAAAAGCCGAAAAAACATATTACAACTCGTGTCCCTCTGATTTACAACGACTAATAATTAAAACTAATTAAGTCGAATTATTATCAACGTTGAAACTTACAGACTCGATGGCTTTTTCCAAGCGAAATATTTCCTCCTGAAGCAAATGAAGGGTTCCAGTCTTTCCACGATGACGTGCGAACGCTGCAGCACATGCAGAGTGAATACTATTCACCCAGTTCTCTAGTTCCACTTGACACGGAGCCTGTAATATATATATGGCATATATTTAGCCTGACTAATAATACTTCTGATATAAAACCGACTAATCGCATATATATGCCTGTGAGAGTCTCAGCTCTCGATTAAATGGGGTTAAAAAAATCACCTGGAATAGATAAGCGTCGCCGAAAGCAGTGCTTAGACAAAATATGTAGTCTCGTTTCGGATGTTCGGGTATAGGCTGCATTATGGCACCGTCAACGATAATCAAATGCTTTGGTGCAGCTTCGACGGATCTACTTTCGTGCGAGTCGCACGGATAGAAAAGTAGGGTCGTACCTTTTAGGCAGACCCAATATCCTTTCCAACCACGTTTTCTGGCTAATTCAATCTGGTGTTTTTTACGTAATAGCCATTTCTTGACGCTCAAAAAACTGCGGAATATATTTATACAAATCATTTTAATTGGTTCTCAATTAGCGACATTTGATTGCTAATCAAAATCTAATCAAAATATAATTACCCTGCTTTTCTAACTGCTCCTGTACAATTGAAAGAAGCTGCTGCTGTCCCGGTCTGTTTACCTCTGTAAGGAGAATTAATCACGCTTTCGCCATCGTCGTCGTCGCTCACAGCCGTCGTAAGTGACATACGGTCATCATCCGACATCTGTGATAAGGAGAAGAAGAAAAAAAAATAAAAACAAAAAAACACACACAAATCATCCCATCATTAGGTGGCAAAATGAAAAAGAAAACTTTACCGCATTCACTTAAGGGTTGTAAATTGTATTTATAGAAACTGGATATCGACCAACGAGCTCAAGAGGGGGTGGAAGACTTTCTTCTTAGTTAAAAAGAATCTTCCGCAATTAGGGTGGGTATAAAAGTGCTCGTCACAGGGTCGGGTTAATTGACGTAGAAAAAAAGGATCAATAACATCCCTTATACGCGGCTTTTTATAAAATGAAACATTTTTTTTTTTTTTCATTCCTTCAGACGCCAAAAAATGTTTCAAACTACTTTTATCCAATAACAAAGCTCTATTGACATTTTCTATATATATGGTCGGATTGATTTTGAATTTATCATAACTTACGACTCTTTTTAAAAATGCCGCATTGCAGGCGTCTGCCGTTGTGTGGGGATGGTAGTGGCAGTAACATCCCTCTTTTAATAACTTCATGTTTCTTTTAGCTGTACCGTTTATTTTGAACATGATTTCTTTCTTAGCAATTTTAAGACCGTCTATATACTTTTGTGCCCACGTGTTCAAAGCACCATTTATTATCTTGAGAAGTTTGTAATAGTATCCCTCGCCAATACCAGGGTTAATCTTTTCTTCAACACTCTTGCAGTTAAACCAGTATAACTTTTTAGTTTCATTTATGCAGATAACGCTAACAGTGTGACGTTTACACAGACAAAAGTATTTCTTGCAATGTTTTTTATGAAGGGTGCGCAGGTCCTCGTAACTATTACTAGGATTCAGTAACTCGAGGGAACTATTGCGTTGCAGCGGTGGCCATTTTGGTTCTACCATTATTTTTTAGAAAATATATATTATACCGCGATTAATCTATCTTTTATTATTACCCATCCGGTATATCCGAACACAGTAATTATTCATAATGATCACTATCGAAAAACTAGACTCGTTAAATCTCTGAACACCTTCTTTTCCGTTTTCTTCCTCTTCCTCTTCCTCTTCTTCTTCTTCTTCTTTCGAAGGAAGAAATCTGCGATTCTTTATTATCATATCTTCGTAAACTCGATCTTAATTATTTATCGCGGGAAAAAATTCGGGATTAAGAAAGCACCAAAACTTTCATGGTTTTATTTCTCCTCAAAATGTTTCATTTATCATGGTATAAAAACCAGGTAATAATATCATCTCGTTCACCATATATCAAAACTCTATACATACTTCGATAACATATGGTGTTAGCGTTATTTCAGAGGATATTCGAATCTGTGCTTAAAAGCTCAACAATAACGGCGATCAGCTCGTTCGTTTTTATTTGGAAACAAAAAACAAAAAAAAACAAAAACAGAAGTCCGGAAAATTTCAAGGTCGGAAAATGACCGAGCTTCGCATTAAACGGGATTACGCATATTCCCTGTTCGTTCTACCTTCGAAATCAAATTTCTACTTCCAAAGCCATGAAGTTTTCAGACAGGATTAAATCACTTCAAATTAATTATCATGGTGTTAATTCAACGAGGTAGTAAATGGGTTAGTAGGGTGATATGGGTACCGCGAATTTCCTTTAACCCCACTAGATCTCCATTTTCTTCTTTTTTTCTCTCCCTCTCTCTCTTTCTTTCTCTGTTTCTTTGACTCGTTTTTCTTCTCTTTTTTTTTTTTTTTTTTGTCTTTTGAAATTATCGAAAACGTTTAAGAATTCGCAATAATTTTGAAAAAAATAATTAACGAGTCAAAATATCTATGTATAATATTATATAGATATATACATAGAACAAAAAAAAACAGAAAAGTCAGCTTTTATTCGCCCGCTCGTGAAAATGCTTCACCGTACTTTTCTCGAGCCTGTAGCTCCGCGGGAGCTTTACTCAAGACTGTTGGCGAGCGGGGAAGAGCTTCGCGTTTAGAATCAATACCTGGTCCCTGTCGGAATCGGGCTTTTGAGGGGGTGCTACAGGGGTAGAAGAGTTACCAACAGGGCGGGGAGGGAAGAGCTTGCGGAAAATAGATATGCGTTTGCGCATGCACCTGTTGGCAAACCCCAACTTTTACAGCAAAACAAAAGCACCGTATGTATATATATATATATAAGTATACATATATAACGCCTATATCACTTTGATCAAAATAATGTAACACCACCGAACTAGGGGAGAAAAAAGCTCAATAGTATACACGCTATACTTAAATAGGAACGAGAATTTTCAAATGATGTATAGAAAAATTCATTTCATTTACTATTTTATGATGTATCATCATTATTGATGAGCATATAAACCGTTGCACATGATAATACTATAAATGATCATTAAATATGGTGAGAATAGTTAGAGATATGGTATTTATCGTATATCGAAGTAAACGCAAGTATGTGAGAAAGCACCCTTCGGATTCTATATTTTAAAGTCTGAATGTAACATGAAGAGTATAAAAGGTATGTAAAAGCACGAATTCGAAAGTGCATTTACAACATCTAGATTCTGGAGGATCTTTATTGTTCCAGAACCGAACACTCGCCGTCTTACACCCACCCAAAGAAACAGGATAATAATTCCATCCTCTATCTCCTATATCAGTGTAACAAAACTGCATTGAATATCTATGAAATCGTTTATAAATGCTAAAATTACGGAATTCACATCCCCTGTGACATTAGGAATTCTTTTACATATAATTAATCGTCATTATGCCGGTGACTGATCAATAAAAAAAAAAATATAAAAATATGAAATTTTTCACTTACCTCGGAGGAGGTGAGGTAACAGAGTCTTGAATCGGTGCTCTCAAGTGATGCTTGTTGAACTATACCCCCGTATCTTCCCTCTCTGTCGGACATGTAGTCTGACCTAACGCTGTCCTGTCTGTCGAAGGTCCCCCTAAAATAGCAACGAAGTCATTGATCAGGTCAGAAGTTGCCCTCTTTCATAACATGAAGGTAAGGGAAGGAAAGAGGGAGGGATGGATGGATGTAGAAGCTCGGTGTCAAAAAATTCGGATCAGATATCAAGTGTCGAAGTATAGGTCGGAAATACTGAAGTAGGCACTTGGCTTGTAACCCGAGAGCCAAGACCCTTACTTCAAATCCCAATTCCGCGATCAATTTTTTACTTTCGTTAGTCTTGGTATTACACGAGAACAGTCTTGCCTAAAATTTCGTATTAACACGCGTACCTAAAGCTTTTTAAATAATAGTCTAAACGAGACCACGGATTATTAACATCAAGCTTAGAGTAGCATAATTAGGGTAGGTAGATATATTCTCGCAGTTTACCACTTGATATAAGACATGTGGCCTGATTTGTTTTTTTGTTTTTTTATTTTTTCTCCCACCAGTATTTTATGGATTAGAAAACGGAAGTATAAATTTTTTTCTTTTTCCCTTTGAGTGATGAGTGAATAAGAAAATCCTTCTTTCTGTTAAAAAAAAAGGAGCTCTAAATCCTCGGTGAAATATATGAGGCTAAAGGAGGTGAGAGAAAAAAAAGAAATGTAAAAGAGGAGAAAGAAAACCGAGAGAAAGAGAGAGAGGGTAGGATACGTTGAACGCACAATGGTAGTTGGAGGACAATGAAAACAATGGCTTGTGGGTGGCAGGGGTAGAATTTATAAAAGTTAAAAAAAAAGTTATATAAAAAGAATAGCAAAGCTTAAAGCTCGAGTGTGCATTGTGGAAGGTAAGGTGGCGTTACCATTTTCTAGGTATTCTCATGGGCTATGGTCATTACTGAATTTGAAAATATAATCTAAACCTTATCCCTTCCACAATTTGAAATGAAATTTACCCCCTAAATACACACCTTTGTTCCATAGAATCAGTCCTGTTCGACTTGTACCCACTGTCGTTTAGGCTTCCCTCGTGTCTTAAAGAAGGCAGTGAATCCCAAGGCGATCTTTTGTGTCCTGTATAACCAGGATTTACAGAACTTGATGCCCCAGAACCAAGAGTCGAACTTCCTGACTGCCATCCATCAGAATGACGGAACCATTGAGCCCTTGCAGATTCACCGATGCAAGAAGCGCATCTGAAACGTCAATAATCACACCAAGATATGAGAAAGGACATCAATACTGTATAACTGACGATGTTAACGTCCTTTCAGCGCCAATTATATACCTCGAATTATAATCGCTGAGATATCCTCTATCTCTGTCAGCATCTCGTTCCCTCTTTTCTCTAATTATCTCGTTTCTATCGCTGTAATATCCGTCACGATCTTTGCTGTTCTGACGTTCATTACAGTAACGATACGACAGAGGTAACGTCGACGATTTGTTCGGTCCCGATCCTGAAAAAAGTATTAAATATTATCAAAGGGTTGTAACATTATGCGAATCTAAGCGAAAAGTAATAACAATCGTTACTCACGTCTTCTAGAAGCGTGAGGTGTGCGTTGAACATTCAGCGGTATATTTTCAGCGAATTCTGTAATCGCAAAAAATCAATCAAAAAATTATGTTTGTAAAATTTCGAGTGATTTCAGATAGAATTTCAACACTTTTACCTAAATTCTCCATACTCTGGGTAAGCAAGGCCTCAAATGTGTGAAGACTGTAGCTCTCAGCGTCCATACCCTTAGCAAGTGTATTTCTAAGGTGCATTTCATATTCCAATAGCAATCGGCTCGTAGGACTTCCGGGTGTTGAAACTGAAGTCATGTTCTGCTGTTGATATGGTTGACTTGCATTGCACCGTCTTGAATTACAATGATTCGGTTGTTGTTCCATGTCGGAATTACCATTCGATGAACTTGGTGTTGTAGCGTAGCACTGGTTGTCGAATATTACATTGTCCGATGGCGGCGACATGTCACCTGCGCACCGATTATGTTCCAAATCTAAGTACATCCTCTCTCTGCCTCCTACGGGACAGACAGGATGCGTGCTTTCAGGTACTAAAGGGCACTAAAGGTCAGGTGCTCAGAACCTATTCGAATTTTTATTTTTTTTTTATTTTTTAAAAGGTTGCACTATTCATCACTCAGGAAACAATACAATTCTAGGTGAATGGACAAAAGCTTTAAAAATCACTAGGAGTGTGTACAGTGGATATAGACTACTTATTATTATCCAAAAGCAAAATAGTATTCATCAGTGCTCGAAGCTATAAAGCATCCAATGAAAATCCTAATAACAATTCTATTTTCTCTTCTCTGCATAATACTTTCGCTATTCTAAATACGTGTCCATTGCTGATGATCTTTCACACTGACGATCGCAAGTCTTTACAATCATTTTTGTACAAAAAGTACTTCAAAAGTACTTCAAAAGTCTGAATAGTTCACTACTGGATTATCTACTAGTTTCTACCTAATTGTGGATAATGATATACAGTAGTACTATGTCATAATTTGCAAATCGACTAAACTCCTGTAATGAGTTACTGTAAATTCAAAAAATGTTATTATCGGTGTGGAAAAAAATTCTCTGCAACAATCTTTGGTCAATATTTTTGACGCAAAAACTATTAGAAATAAAGATAAACCGTACTAAATACGTTGACTATCGCATTTACATAGCATTCAAAAAAGATATGTATAATATACCCTCAACGTTGAATGATTGATAAACTTACCCGCATACTGTCTTCCCATATCATGAGCACTTCTTGATCCTTGAAATTTGTTATTGTGAGAACTCCTGTAAGGATTTGAATAGTTTTCATTCTCAGCTTCAGACATTGAGTACTTTTGATTATTGTTATTCGGATGATAATGATAGCTATGATGACTATGCCTCTTTCTAGTCATTTCTGGTGAAGTTACGGGACTGTCAATGCTGGACATTGGCTTGAGCATTCTCTTAAGAGTGTTTGAGTCTAGACTAATGCCACCGTTTTGCGCATTCTCGATTCTCATATCGTCTGTACTTTTGCTCTTCGATCGTCTAGATCCATGATTGTTGTTATTAACAATGTTGAATATGTTCCCATTGTGCATTTCCAACTCCGTATAATCAGCCGATTTAGTATGATGGAGTTGTTCCTTTCGCAATGATTTATTCTGCAGAGTACCTCCGGCCTGAGTACCTTCAGACTTCAGAGTTTCTCGTTCAGTCTCGTTCTGCTGTGTTGATGCCTCTTGGCTTTGCTTAGCCACCTTCTTAGGCGATACCGAAGAGCACTTTTCTTCAGGGCTTCCGATCTGCATCGATAAAAAAAATAACGTTACGACTTGTTAGTGAACAAAAAAATTGTTTCCAAATGTAAATTATATGACTTACCTGAGACCCAACATTCGCTGTACCAGTCGCTACATTTGCTGTCTTTGGTGTTGTCTGGCATGTTTCATTCTGTTGTTGTTTTTCCTTTATCTTTATAGAGTCTCCAGATTTTTGAGTTTTTCCTGGTGTGCTATTATTCGCGTTGTTAACATTATCGTAGAGAGACGCGCTCGACGTTGCTGCAGCTATTTTGTCTCCTCGATTTGGGATCATTTCCATTTCAGCTGATCTTCCCAGTGTTCTTGGTAATGTGGAAGCCCCTGTGAAGTCAAATGACAAGATTAGTGAAAACTACATGCGCTATAAAAGTACTTAAAATTTTATGAAAAATTTAAGCGTACCACAAGTTCCTCTGTATCTTGGATCCTGACTTCTGAGTCTTGCGAATTGTTCGGGAGTCATACACGTGCATTGTGGTTCTCGTGATCGATTTGGTGACGCGGGTGTCGACAGTGGCTTTCTTCGAGTCTTAAGTTTCTGCTTGTTCGGTGGTTCTAGCTTCAGCGAATACGAGGATGAAGCTTTTCTCGAGAACTTGAACGATGGTGACTAAAAAGATATTGAAAAACCTTTGTAGTCTCTTCACATCATCATTATACGTCAATCATTCCATCAAACTCTTCAAAAAATATTCAATATACACTCACGCAGCACTCTCTGAATTGTTTCGCGTCTATCGGTGACGTGAAATTCAGACCCCAAGTATCGTTTGTCATGGTGTCCTTCCAGTATACAAAGCATTCAGAAGCCTGGCCGATCCTTGTGCCTATATAAAAAAAAAAGTTTCAACATTAGTTATACTACTCAAATTAATAAAACATTTTCTCATTACAAATTATAACTGTGATATTATTCACCTGGTTGAACGAGCCGGACGTCAAGGATCTTGTCAACCTGACTATTGTAAGCTGTGATATGGAAAATACACTCTGGAGAGTCCTGGACACAGGTGATATTCACTGGAACAAGATCTTCCGATACTTGTTGCCACTTTACAGTACCAGCACCACTAGCGCTCACGTGAAAGACTTCTGCCCATAGCCTGAAACCACTCATCATTACTTTTGTACTAAACTTAAATTATTTTTTTTTCAATTTTTATCCAAACATCGTCAGCTTTTTTTTATAAGAAATGATTAGAGTCTAACTGAATGTGCGAAGAAATGTGAAATTTATTCGTTGTTCATTGGAACAAAAAAAAAAAATTCATCATTCCTACGTTTAGACACACGTTCATTTATTCTATCTATTCGTACATTCATGCAAGGCGTGATTAGAATTAGTCAATACTAATTGCGATTATATCTACTATATGAAAATATTGTCTAAATATCATGCGAAGCACAGATGCCTTGATGAAAATATGATTCCGTCAAAGTGATACACGAATGAATAATAAATATATAATATGCAATGAATATGCACGTACCATCGATACATATATATTTAAATATTATTATTATCCAAAAGCATTACTCTTGTTTATCCATATTATTATTATCATTAAACTTATTGCTGTAAACAAATTATTGACATTTTTTTTTTTTTCAACAGGTTTTTCTTTTCCACGTTTCCATGCCCAATCGAAATGAAAGACGAGCTTTATGCAGAGTTAAAGTTAAAGAAAACTCGAGTTACACGGAGAAGTAAGAAAAAAGAAAAAAAAATTGAGAAAAAATTCATAAACGATAAAGGGAGAGATTATACATAGGTATATATATATATAATCATATACATATATTTATGTGTGTGTATATTTATATATAGGTATAGGTATACAGTAATTAAATAAATTACGAATGACGAGTGAAAAAAACGAAGAAATGAAGTATGGTTTTATGAAATGGTTGAATGGTATGCGCACCTCTTCCTCTCTCTTAAGCTTCCGCACCTGAGCAAGTGACCAGTGTCCCCCCTTCGTCCTCCCGCGCTGCCAACGCCGGCCCTGGCCCCGGCCTGCCACGGGGAGTCCTCGTATCGGTAAGCCTTCCTTATTAAGGGCGCGCAACTGCACGATAGCTTGTTGCCCATTTTATACCTTTTCCTTTTCCCTTTTCCTTTCTTTGCTTTTTTTTTTTCTTTTCCTTTTTCTTTTTCTTTTTCTTTTTTCCACCCTCTTTTCTGTGTGGCTTAAACTTTCTTTAATCTTTATTATTAATCCTGCTCTCGGTATTTGACACACGGGTTCTTAATTTGGCACCTATTTTATCACCTCTCTCGGTTAAGTAAGGAAGCACAATTCCAGGGATCGAAGAATATCCCCGGCCAAAGTGTAGAAGAAAAGTTTTCTTTTTTATTGTCACATCATTGCTGACGTACGGTTTTATCAGCTTCTCCCTGGCATGATCACTGAAATATATAAAGAAAAATATAAAATTATATATTAATTAATCAATTTGTCTGCAGTTAATTATACCACCGTTTATCGAATTATGTATAATATCGTAAATATGCGCTTGCAGTTTCTGTTCGAGATCGCACCACCGTAATTTGGGTTGCCTATCTTTGAAACGGGCCATTATTACACAATGATATTAATATCTTTTTCATTTCAGCTGACATTACAGTTTCAGAAATTTTATAAATATAAGCACAAGAAAATAACGTTAGGTGAAGTCTTACGGAATATATATTTTTTTCACGCTTCACATTGACATAAGTCAATAAAAACGTACGGACTCGATAGGCAACCTAAGTTACAGCTACGCTATCTGGGGTAACAGTTTTAATGAACAGACTTATAGACGAATGTACATTTTGACGTACTGCACAAGACACTATTACCCGTATGAAAAATTTCCTTTAGTCACGTTGCCATTATAATTACGCTTAATTTGACACATTACAGTCTTCACTGCTGACTGTTCTGTTCAAGCTAACAGGTATAGTCACTGTGATTGGGATTCGATACACCTTTCCACGTTGGTTTGACTAATCTAATTTACTACATAGCTAGTCGCCGTCGAGAGTTTAGGTACGTTTCTTCGTTTAGTGATTAAAAAGAGAGCTAACTTTTTTTTCACAAACTCTTGTGGAACAGAAAAAGAAAATAAAAAAAACACATGCGCCTTTCGACTATTCGCATCGAATTGGACAGGTCGATGACCCCGGAGTACAGAGCCCGAATTTTCCCCACCAAGTACCAGAAACACCCCTAATTCGATGATGATAATAAAAAAAAAACAAATGTCGTTTTTGAGTAAACGATCGAAAAAACCTTATCTGTCCTTTTCCTTAATACAAAATACTAGTCTGACTATATTAATCCTAATTTTTTTTGGAAATATTTCGTCGAAATTTTCACCGTCTTTAAAGTACTGAAAGAAACTGACAAGCAATTACGTGCCTATCATACTTCGTAACATTTCAAAGAAGGTATATGGTGAAGGCTTGATCTGATCACCAAGTAGCGAGGGGCGAGCCAAGGGCAGGGAAGGGCACGAATGTAGACAGGAAGCCAGAGGGTTGATTACAGAGGTAAATAGGTACACCAGGGTAAATAGATTTAACACTAAATTATAGTATAGGTATTTGTGCTTATAAGGTGTGTGCGAGAAGGTAAAAAGATGTCACAGCTTCCCTAAACACTATATCGATTTCGGGGGCACGGCGGTTACCTATCACCTACTAAAGATGAATATTACATGTACCGGGTGGCAAATGGATTTTCACTTGAAATTGATTTTATTAATAATTAGTCAAATATTTCATCCCTTAACTGGCCACCGTATAAAACTGAGCTTTCATTGAGTGGCAAGGGTCAATATCTTTAATAGTTTATTGCAGTTCGTTAAAGCAGGAATAATTGGGTTACTACGAGGTCACAGAGTGCTTAGTTCGTTGCTCCGAAAACGAAATTCTGAATCACAATTTGAGTAGAATAAAAAGTATGCGATAGAATGAGGAGCGTTCGTTGAATAATGAATTTTGAAAAATAGTGAGGGGTCTCTGTGAGAGTGAGATAAATTGCAGGTAGAAGAGAAAGAAGGAAAAAAAAATTACGTTAGATGTAAGGGCAGACTGTAGTTGAAATAAATATACGAAGAATATTATACTCGACTTACGACGCTTTTTAAAAAAAGGTTTGCCTCACTTTCAGAAAAAAATAAAAAAAAAACGAAATGAAAATAATAACCACTTACTTTTCAAATCCATGAGAGAATTGATAAATATAATCAACCGTGGTCCATAGCACTGAGTAAACGATGCACAACAACAGAACAGAACACCCTCGGCGGTTCCACCCTTCTATAAAATCACAACATTACCCGGCAGCCCTTGAGCGAATCATCACTATTGTTTAAAAAAAAATAAAATGATTATATAGAAAAAAAAATAAAAAATATTGTTTAACTTATAGGTTTGTGAAGACCTGGATTGTTTCCTTGGATAACAAAAAAAATAATAATAAAGCCCACAATTTATAAATAACTATAATATTTATATCTGTGTACGTGTGTATTTGTGTGTTTATTTTCTTTACTTTAATATATCACCGTGTTAATTTAATTCCCGATATTTGATTAACATTATAGTAGTTTATTTATCCGAGGAAAAGGAGGTATTCAGTCCGTTGCACGGATGCTGCAGATCGGTTGAAGGATCAGAGAAGGCCTCGCCTGCGGAGTGCGCCGCTAGCCGAAAATGTCGATAAGGGTGCTGCGCCCCGCTGCGCTTATGCAGGCGGCCCCTAGCCTGCAGCACAAAAGTAGCCTTATCGTAAAAGGCCCGATATTTTCTTTATCGTTGATTATGTTCGAATTTTTGTATTTTTACTAACGGCTTTTAAAACCGCCGGTTACAGACTATGGTATAACGTATAATTACAATCTAGTATACGGTGCTCGTGTATTCTTTTAACAGGATTTTACACGGAAAATCTACGTCTTTGACTTACCGTCAGGCAGATGGGGTGGTCTTCCTATATTCCAGGCGTTGCCATGGCGATCACCGGTCGATTCTGAGCTTGCGCTCTATCCCTCGCTTTCACCCAGAACCAAATGTATACACGTTTGCAAGCCACCCCTGGCGCAGGGTTCTTGCCTTAAGTTGCCCCTGGCCGCCCCTGATCTCTGGGTAAATCCGCCCATCCGCACATAGGACCCCCAAAACTGCAGCAATCAGGGATGGACAATTTCGACGAAAACGCGAACTGCTTAGAATTACACAGCGAGCTTTCAGTTCGAAGATACTTTGATCAAACTCATATAAGAGAGAGGAGCTTTTCACCGACTATTTCAACCCTGCATTACATTAGATTTTTCTACTAAACTTTTTATTATAACTCTTGTGATCAGTGCTGGAAACCTTTTGCCCAACGCACTAGAGGCATACCTCCAACTTCCGTCATCGACTTCGTCAGTAGGGCGCGGTGCCGGAATTCTATTTATTCCACGGGATTAGAAAGACCGTTTTTTTATTATTAAGCTCGATTAAATTCTTAGCCTGACCATTTTTTTTTTTTTTCTTTCAATGATAGTCAATGATTTCTAACGCTGCATTATGCTTTCGTTATAATATACCGACTTATATTCAGTTGAAATATACCCACTCGGACAGAGTCTTATGGTCGAGTCAAGCGAGTATAGACATCGATTTATTTTTGGCCTCGCGGTACGAACCATTTCTATTTCTATAATCTGGAAATCATATAGTTTTCAAGATTTAAAAACGAAGCTTTTTGGGTGTGGAAGGATCAGCTTTTTTTTTCATCCTCTTCGTCGCGTTTCCTTTTCATCGGCGAACGGAAAGCAGAAGCATGGACTATTTATCAAAAATTTAAAATTCTATTTTCAAATTTTTTTTTTTACTCCAATCGTCGAACGGATTAGCTATAAAGTTATCCTACACACTTTTACCTCATATAGTATGTTTTACGAATCGTTATATTCGCGGGATAGAATCAATAAGCTTATACTATGTGTACCTATAAAGTCGATTGGGAGCCACTGGTCTGATTCTAGAGTTGAGAACATCTGTGGCCGGTACAGTAGTGACGTCAAAAAAACGGATTCAAAAATTTTCAAACAATTCGAACGGTTTTTTTTTCCGGAGAGAAGGAAATTAAAACGTAGAGGACAAAATATAATCGTCATCACATTGCTTTTCAAAAACAGACTTCGGGTTGCAGTGCTGATGATCGACTTCTTCAGGGCAGACCATTTCAGAATTCAAAACACGACGAATATCATTCGAAGGTATAATCTTCTGTTATTTGAGTTTTGACGAAGAAATAAAATGACTGATTGCAGGTAACTCTGAAGACTTGTTCCGGTCTTCTATAAGATTACAGTAATGGGATTTCAATGTGAGTAATAAAATGTTTTGAGTATGAAATAATTGAAGAATAAGATCGGTTGTTGTAATTTCAAATTATCTTTATTGAAAATAAATAATTACACTCTGATCTGTATTTTTTGTAATCGTAAACTCAAATTTACAATTTTTATCGATAAAAACCAGCAGGCCTGACGTTTTTCTACTTCTTGAAGAATTTCAAAATTCTTCGAAAGGTTGAAAACAACTTTCAGAAATGTTTAGCTTCAATATCGATGGATTTATAATAAAACGATGAAACAATCACGCTTGAAAATTCTTGTATTTCAATCTTCTACTCCTCCTGTGTTTTGTACGCTGTCTCACCCATCGCTTTCGAGTTCGCGAGGTCAAAATAGAATGTGAGTATACCTGCGAAATCATTTCATAAACCTATCAACTAAACATTGAAGACAATACGACAGTATTGATCATTTAACATCAAGAAGTAAGCAGTTCGACGATAAGACAAATTCAAACATTTTACCGCCCGCTACTTGCGGCAAAAATAGTTCCCACATCCACCACCGATATGGCAAGGCTGTGCTACTTCACTGACTATTCAGTGCCACCAGGTATGATATCAGTAACAAACTAAAAATGACTATACAAATTGCGGTCTATTATTTACGATATAGGAATTATGATGTTACATAATACGAGCAATTCTTTATTCTTCAATACACTTAATAAAATAGGTCTAAGTACGATTATCAATGAAGAAACAAGAATATTGATTTTGAACTTATTTCCAATTGTACTTGATTGCTTTACCCTCGATTATAATATTAATCGCTTACAACAGAATAGCAGGGGGTAAGCCTTATTATACGCAACCCGCAGATCTTTTGTGCGATTTGAGTTCTATAGTTGCCTAGCAGACGACGCAGTCGGCGTAAACTGACCTACGACAACGGCGTCCCCCATCCCGCCCCGCACCGCTCGTAGATAATATAAGGGCGCCGTGCGCGAGGCGGCAGACTTCAGTTACTTGCGCGGCCTCATCGAGTGAACATGTGTGACACGAGTCGAGGAGATTTGCGGCTCGGGAAGGCTGACATCAACGGAGGCACATTGGACATGAGTGAGTTTGAAATATTTCGATCAATATTATACGACGGCAATAAATAATCGACAATTTTCAAAGCTCGTTGAAAACAAGTGAAATTACTTTTACGTGTACTTTTCCGACAAATTTCACGCGTCTCGTATTTCAATCGTTGAATTGCTACCGGCAAACTTTGATTATAATTGCAGATATTGTTCATTTTCAAGTACATTCTATTCATACCAGCGAATAAATGTGCGAAAATCTAGACTTCTTACGAACATAACTTCTCGGACCTGGTTTTGAATACAAACATAATGTGCGAGAGAGCTTCGTTTGATAAATTCGCGATAATTATCATCCCATTATATTATTGGCATATAATTCCGAGTCGCTCGCCCTGTAGCGTCGTTTGTTTTAAGGGCATATTTCGCGACTCCGAAGGGGAAACTAATTTGTCGTATTATTTCGAGTTGACAAGTATTTTTCGGGAGAATACTCGTTCGCCGATTTATTCTTTTATTCGATTCTTTGACAGCATTATCGGTCGACGGAGATGAGAATGAACATCGCTGATCCTTGAACCGCATAGATCCTGCGTGCCACTTGTTCGGAGATGGACGCCAACTAACACTGCCCGGCTAGTCCCGGATTGACGCTCGACCAAGATAATGGTGAGTTTTGTATTATATTAGCCAAAGACCCAATTTAACTATAAATGTATGTCAGCAAAACAATCATTGCTAAAACATACTTCGCGATCCGATACAGATCTTGGACAGATTACTTTTCCAAGTGTATGTACCACAATACTCATCGGCCAAGTAACCGTGACGCTCACCCTGTATCTTTGACTCAACACTGGGGCCTCCGGCTTGCTTCTGTCTCCCCGTATACGCCAGAAACTTTGACGACAACTCGGTTTCACTCAGCTGCAAAGGATACGATACGAAATAATATACCTAGAGGTAAGATATTGTCCGTCTCGTTGTAGGGTAAGCCTAAGAGAGAAAGCACACTCAATTCTTGGAAATAGCAATAAATTCTCTCTTTTTAATGACAAACCTGAAATATGATTGATAGATCTCGAGAGAATATGTTTACCTTATTGAAATATAGTAGACTCACCTCGTAGTAGAGAAATATTTGAATAACCAGGATCAAAGTTTCAAGGTTTGAAAATAAATAGAAGGGTAGATAGCTGTAGGCCTAATTAGGCATCGCATTTATTTTTTAAACATGGAACATAATTCAATATTGGTGATAAATTACTCCAGAGTCTCAAGTACCAGTCATAACGATTGAAATATTGAAAAATCTATTCATGCATGCAATAGTGATACTAGCTTATTGACATTCTTCATTCTGTTGAAAATAGTTAAAAGTTTATATCAAATTTAAAAATGGTTCAGGCAGGCTTACAAAATCAATCATAAGAAATATATTATAATAAATTTCATACAGATGTATAATCACAATTAGAAATTCTTTGGTACTTAGTTGAGAATGTTTGCTTGAAAAACACATAAACTTAATCTATCCAATGTACCCCATGCTTATCTAGTTTTTATCTTCACAGGCGTTGTTCACCGAGGGAAACTAGCTCCTGCCTATCCTCAACAAAACCTGTTCAATATTCATCAGGACAGGGGATTCACACCAGGGAGTGAAGCAGTCCAAGCACCGGGGGAATGACCGCAAGACAACTCTGCACCGCGGAGTATCAATAAAGTAGCATCAGCGAATGGTTCGTAATTACAGTTCCTTTTGAATCAGTTTTGATAAAATCTCGCATCTGGTCTGGTCTATAATTATTTTAAATTACTTTACTTTATAATTACTTTTACTAATTAAATCGAGTTCAATTACACATTACCAAACTATTGGGTAATTGAATAAGTAATTTCATTAAAAATGTAACCCGTGACTCGTAACACTGCAAATATCCATGTAATAATAAGATCGTTTATGCAATAAACATGTATTATTATAGTAAATTGGCGCATTCTTGAATAAATATCTCTTGAAATTGTAAATCATCTATCGTTGAATCATTTTCCTATGTCCTTTCCTTGCCTATAAGTCGAAAATCATGAAAATCGCATGATTTCATAAAGCCCCGAAATATTTATAAATTTTATTTAGTACTATTTATTTATATTATAAATATTAGTCCGCCTTACCATATGCAACCCGCATGCCATTCGTGTAAACGGAAGGGCCCATGTTAATTTTTGTTGCCTATTTGGTGTTTTCCGAATGCCTATATTCAGGCGTATTGTAGTAGCTTAGAAAAAACGTCGAAAAAAAGGTTCTGGCAGTTGATACCTAATTTAAGGAGTCGGATTTCTGGCAGTTGATACCTCGATTCTAGTCGCTTTACGATGAAATATCTACTGCCAGAAAATCGACCAATCAGGAGGCTGCTTGAGCCAATTTAGGCTCAATTTCTCGAAAAGGAGCCTCCTGATTGGTCGATTTTGAAATTAAATCAAGTTACGGCGCTACAGAGGCTAGCCATCAGCAAAATTCTGGATTTCTGGCAGTGGCTGGATTTTCACGGCAGCAATTTACTGCCGCGGCGCTATTCGTTGTTAACCACGTGGTTTACCTACGCTATTCGTTGTTGATCACGTGTTGCTGCCGCAGTAAATTGCTGCCGTGAAAATCCAGCCACTGCCAGAAATCCAGAATTTTGCTGATGGCTAGCCTCTGTAGCGCCGTAACTTGATTTAATTTCAAAATCGACCAATCAGGAGGCTCCTTTTCGAGAAATTGAGCCTAAATTGGCTCAAGCAGCCTCCTGATTGGTCGATTTTCTAGTAGTAGATATTTCATCGTAAAGCGACTAGAATCGAGGTATCAACTGCCGGAACCTTTTTTTCGACCTTTTTTCTGAATTACTACAATACGCCTGAATATAGGCATTCGGAAAACACCAAATAGGCAACAAAAAATAACATGGGCCCTTCCGTTTACACGAATGGCATGCGGGTTGCATATGGTAAGGCGGACTAATATTTATAATATAAATCAATAGTACTAATAGTAGTAAATAAAATTTATAAATATTTCGGGGCTTTATGAAATCATGCGATTTTCATGATTTTCGACTTATAGGCAAGGAAAGGACATAGGAAAATGATTCAACGATAGATGATTTACAATTTCAAGAGATATTTATTCAAGAATGCGCCAATTTACTATAATAATACATGTTTATTGCATAAACGATCTTATTATTACATGGATATTTGCAGTGTTACGAGTCACTGGTTACATTTTTAATGAAATTACTTATTCAATTACCCAATAGTTTGGTAATGTGTAATTGAACTCGATTTAATTAGTAAAAGTAATTATAAAGTAAAGTAATTTAAAATAATTATAGACCAGACCAGATGCGAGATTTTATCAAAACTGATTCAAAAGGAACTGTAATTACGAACCATTCGCTGATGCTACTTTATTAATACTCCGCGGTGCAGAGTTGTCTTGCGGTCATTCCCCCGGTGCTTGGATTGCTTTACTCCCTGGTGTGAATCCCCTGTCCTGATATTGAAGAGGTTTGGTGGAGGATAGGCAGGAACTAGTTTCCCTCGATGAACAACGCCTGTGAAGATAAAAACTAGATAAACATAGTGTACATTGGATAGATTAAGTTTATGTGTTTTTCAAGCAAGCATTCTCAACTCAGTACCAAAGAATTTCTAATTGTGATTATACATCTGTATGAAATTTATTATAATATATTTCTTATGATTGATTTTGTAAGCCTGCCTGAACCATTTTTAAATTTGATATAAACTTTTAACTATTTTCAACAGAATCAAGAATGTCGATAAGCTAGTATTACTAGTGCATGCATGAATAGATTTTTCAATCTTTGAATTATTATGACTAATACTTGAGACTCTGGTGTAATTTATTCCATGTCTAGAAAATAACTGTGATGCCTAATTAGGCCTACAGCAATCTACCCTTGTATTTATTTGTAAACCTTTAAATTTTGATCCTCGTTATTCAAATATTTCTCTACTACGAGGTGAGTCTACTATATTCAACCGAGGTAAACATATTCGCTCGAAATCTATCAACCATATTCCAGGTTTGTCATTAAAAAGAGAGAATTTATTGCTATTTCCAAGAATTAAGTGTGCTTTCTCTCCGAGGCTTACCCTATAACAAGACGGACAATATCTTACCTCTGGGTATATTATTAAGCGTCGGTATAGTATCCCTTGCAGCTGAGTGAAACAGAGTTGTCGTCAAAGTTTCTGGCGTATACGGGGAGAGAGAGGCAAGCCGGAAGCCCTAGTGTCGAGTCAAAGATACAGGGTGAGCGTCACGGTTACTTGGCCGATGAATGTTGTGGTACATAAACTTGGAAAAGTGAATTTGTCGGAGATCTGTATTGGATCGCGAAGTATGTTTCAGTAATGATTGTTTTGCGGACATACATTTATAGTTAAATTGGGTCTTTGGCTAATATAATACAAAGCTCACCATTATCTTGGTCGACCGTTAATCCAGGACTAGCCGGGCAGTGTTGGTTGGCGTCCATCACCGACTAAGTGGCACGCAGGATTTATGCAGTTCAAGTATCAGCGATGTTCATTCTCATCTCCGCCGACCGATAATGCTGTCAAAGAATCGAATGAAAGCATAAATCGGGGACCGAGTATTCTCACGAAAAATACTTATCAACTCGAAATAACACGACAAATTAGTTTTCCTTTCGGAGTCGCGAAATATCGATGTCAAACAAACGACGCTACAGGTCGAGGGACTCGGAATTATATGCCAATAATATATTGGGATGATAATTATCGCGAACTTATCAACCGAAACTCTCTCGCCCATTATATTTGTATTCAAAACCAGGTCCGAGACGTTGTGTTCGTAAGAAGTCTAAACTTTCGCACATTTATTCGCTGGTATGAATAGAATGTACTTGAAAATGAACAATATCTGCAATTATAATCAAAGTTTGCCGGTAGCAATTCAACGATTGAAATACGAGACGCGTGAAATTTGTCGGAAAAGTACACGTAAAAGTAATTTCACTTGTTTTCGACGAGCTTTGAAAATTGTCGATTATTTATTGCCGTCGTATAATATTGATCGAAATATTTCAAACTCACTCATGTCCAATGTGCCTCCGTTGATGTCAGCCTTCCCGAGCCGCAAATCTCCTAGACTCGTGTCACGCATGTTCACTCGATGAGGCCGCGCAAGTAACTGAAGTCTGCCGTCTCGCGCACGGCGCCCTTATATTATCTACGAGCGGTGCGGGGCGGGATGGGGGACGCCGTTGTCGTAGGTCAGTTTACGCCGACTGCGTCGTCTGCTAGGCAACTATAGAACTGAAATCGCACAAAAGATCTGCGGGTTGCGTATAATAAGGCTTACCCCCTACTATTCTGTTGTAAGCGATTAATTATAATCGAGGGTAAAGCAATCAAGTACCAATCAATTCCTATATCGTAAATGAAAGGACCTACACGAATAATATATCATGTATTATACATAAGAAAATGTAATGTGTAATCAAACTAAAACTACCATACGAAAAAATAGTTTAGTTCACATTTATCCTGCAGGACTTGGTCGCCCGAGTATTCGAATATATTATAGGATCCCTTATGATGACAAATAATGTACAAAAATTATAATAATAGAATGTTTAGAGATTTAAATACGTACAATAACTGCAGGGTATAGTGTCGCAGGAAATATCGACGAGTTATCTAACTCATAGTAGATCTGAGACTTGTTATACTTGATTTTTCTTCAGGTATATCTCCTTGTCAATTCCCATGAATTTATTCAATCGAGTTCCGTTGTAAGGCAAGTCACTGCCAGGGGGGTGCATTCGCATCTATAAAACAGAAATAAAATTTGGGAGTTAGTGATCACATAGATTTTTTTTTTCTCCTTTATCTCAACTTAATCGCTGCCTCGGTGTTATTCGAAATCAGTTGTCTTATGATATGATAGAGAGATTATGTTGGCTGAACTCGTACTTATTATTCAATTTACTTGAAAACTAAGAAAGAGCAATTAAACGAAAGGGTAGAGCGATTGAGAGCAGACGAGAAGCAATTTTTCAGTCCCTTGAAGAACGTCGTATCTTCATCCGTTTCATTTAAATATTAATTTGAACTTGGCCACTAGTATTCTGCCGTAGAAAATCTCCATTGTCTTAGTTGCTTTGATTATTTGATTTCATGAAAACCAAGAGGCAACAATCAAAATTAAAGGTGGACCAATTAAGAGCATCAGGGGAGCAATTTTTTAGTTCCATGTAGAACCTCGTATCTCCGTCCGTTCGGTCCCAATCTAAGTTTGAATTTGGCCGGCATTTTAACATAGAAGATCCGTATCTCGTTTTTTATTTATTTTTTTCTTAAAAACTAAACCGGAGCAATGAACGAAATTATCGGAGCAATTAAGATCAATTAAGGAGCAATCGTTTGGTATTTAAAAAATTGAAAAATAATCAAGTTACCGGCTAACTTTACATAGGCATCATACATATTACTCACGATCAGTGTCAAATATCAATCCGCCTTGTTATGCAACTGCAGCTTAGAGATTACACCAACGCCATGCGGGTTGCGTGTAATAGACGCATTAAAATTTCCTGCAGTAATAGCTCGTCAATTCAACTGCGAGATGGCAATACCATTTCAACGTCACATGGACGGTACTTAACCGACCCTATTGACATTTAATGATTTAACCTAACCTAGGTAATCCTAAGATATGATGGGATAACTTAAAAGGCAGAACCCAACCTAACCTATTAGATAATCAATGAACTATCTCAACGAGTTCGATAAGCGTTGAAGATATCAGAAGACAAAGAAATCACGTGTCGTTAGTCATACAATCACTATCATTGTGCAAATCGACTCTATCAAGTGAACAATCTGTAGAGTGTGCGCAAGTTGAGCTCTGTTCGTAGAAGACTGAAGACACTGTTAGCGGTCGTCAAAATATAAGAAAATACACAATGAGTTTGTCTCGTCACGTTCTTTCCGTACAAAGTCACGTAGTTTCTGGATACGTTGGCAATAAAAGTGCTACTTTTCCGTTACAGGTATAGTTTTTTTCTTTTTTCTTTTTTAAATTTCGAATAATTCAAAATACGAATTTCTCATCTGATTTATACATTTTCAAACATT
This sequence comes from Tenthredo notha, assembly GCA_914767705.2. NCBI lineage: Eukaryota > Metazoa > Arthropoda > Insecta > Hymenoptera > Tenthredinidae > Tenthredo > Tenthredo notha. Next base: position 6,449,915 of record OU611916.1, read on the forward strand.
TTCGTCATCAAATTGCTCGCTTGGTATCAAGACTTGTTCATTGTCAATACGACATCCTCTATGTAGGTCGTGTTTATAGAAATCAATATTCCAAGTATGGATTAAGAAGATACTAAGGCCAATAAAGTCTTATTGCGTTGTCAAAAAATTCATGCGCCTCAAAGATCTGATTTTTGAAATTTTTTTCATCATTTTATTTCATAATCTATTTTACTTTCCTCTCTTTCAGCTGTTGGGTTTTGAAGTCGACGCCATCAATTCTGTTCAATTGTCTAATCATACGGGATACAAATGCGTCAAGGGTCAAGTATTGGACGCCAATGATTTAGGTGTGTTATCTATCTGTTGGAATCAGTTCAATTGCAACAACATATATCATCAGGATTGGATATGGAATTAATCCACCTCAAGCTTTAGTAGAAAAAGTAGCAATTTATGTTCACAGATTCAAGAATATCTAAGTTTTTGTCTAAAATCATTTACAAGCAATCATATGAAAGATTTGTAGTACCTTAAGAATGGAAAAGGTAATCGTTTCATCTTTATATAGCTGATTCTTTCTTTCAATATCCTAATGAGTTCTAGGTGAGCTTATGGACGGCCTTAAAGAAAATGATCTCGATCGCTACACCCATTTGCTTACTGGGTATGCAGGCTCCGCTTCATTTCTCAAGAAAATAGCACGCCTGGTTAATGATTTGAAGCTGAAAAACCCAGGATTGATATACGGTAATGAAAAATAATATGAGAGTTATGATATTCGGTAAAATCAGACTCAATTTATCTCTTATTTTAACAGTTTGCGATCCCGTTATGGGTGACAATGGGAAAATGTACGTCCCAAAAGAGCTCCTTGACATATACAAAGAGGACATCATTCCACTAGCTGATATAGTAACTCCTAATCAATTCGAACTTGAGTGAGTTTGAAAAAGGCTGAGCTCTTATCTCAATTTTATATGAAACAGATCTCTGGGATAATTCAACAGTTAAATAACAATGTTCCAGGCTTTTGACCGGCAGGAAAGTAGACAGCTTATCAGAAGTGCAAGAAGCGATTAAAGAGCTGCACGCAAAAGGGCCAAAGACCGTTGTCATTTCTTCTACAGAAATTGGAAAGAATTTAATCACAGTTGCGAGCAGTCTGAAAGGCAGGATACAAGAGAACTAAATTTATCCCCAAATTCGTTTTCAACAATGTTCGCTTACCTTTTTCTGAACAATTTTCAGAAGGAGTTATGATGAAGCTAGAAATTCCACGCCTACCTGCGTCCTTTACTGGATCCGGAGATCTCTTCGCTGCACTTCTCTTGGCGCACTCTCATCTGGAAGGAGAGATGAAACCTGCGCTGGAGAAGACTGTTAACACTCTTTATGAGGTGTTGAAGAAAACCCACGAATATTCCAACGGTAGATTTCCAGCTTTGTCTTCTTGGAATGATTCAGTAATGTTGTGATAATCATAAGCACGTTTCACCCCATTTGTTATATTGTTTTCCGCACAGGTCCTCACGGGGAAACAGCCCAGAAAGCGAAGAAGATAGAACTCCGTTTGATACAGAGTAAAAATCTTATTGAAAATCCACCGACTGATCTGAAAGCTGAAACTTTATGAACGTAATACGTTAGATGAAGAAAAATAGTAGAAAAAAAAGAATTTAAAATAACAATAACAATAATAGATTATAAGTTATAAACCAGAGGTTCCACACTGGTGAAATTGTGAAGAAAGATAACGCATATTAATAATAAGGGTGGTAATAGAAATAATTGAAAGAAATAAAATGTATAATTATTCTGGTTCTTTAAGAGCCGAAAAAAATCAGTGAAATCTCAAAATCTTAGAAATCTCGCCACCCTTGTTAATCGCATAATTATTATCGTACTTACAAAAATCTTTTAGATGTTAGATAAAGCCGAATGTGTTACATATAATTAATTAAAAGACATAAAATTTGTTGAATTCTTTGTTCAAAGAGAGATTTTGAACAAAGTCAAAGAATCGAATGATTTAAATATCAGCTAAGTTACTTAAAGTTCACGAAATAAGGAAAGGGAATGAAAAAAATCTTGGAGATTTCGATACTTAAAGACACTATGAGTTATTCTCAAATAATAACAAAGGGATAAATATCGCCTAAATATCAGTTTTTTGTAACAATATTCAATACCTGATAATATGATATAATATAATATACAAAATTATCATATAATTTTATCAATGATAATAACGACCAACGTAATTAATGTCTTCCAATCACGAGTCGAGAAAAAAAATCAATCAGTTATCTAGATATACTTATTTCTATTTTTTCTCTACTACGACGATATAGAGATGTAATGAAATAATCATTTAGAAATTAAGTGAAGGACAATATTGTATGAAATATTAATTTATAGAAAGAAATCTTTAATATTAATTTTAAGCTTTTTAAAGATCATCCGTTTATGTTTATAATATAATTACAATGTTTAATTAGTTTTTTTAGAACGAAATATACTAGTTTTAATATTATATCATTATAATATCGAAATTCTATTTACCAATTCGTTAAGTTTATAATTATTATTATTTGTTATTATTAATAAATATATATATATATGATAAATTCAGATCAATAATAAACGGGTATTCTGAAATAAGATTCTTTGCATTCTTTTGGAGCTTTTTTTGATATCGATTCGATCAGTGGATCCTAAATTTTTGAAATACTATTAAATACGAAATAAAAATCGAAAATTGCGTAAAATTGTAACAATATCTAATAGTATAAGACCCTGATTTGAAAATTAGAATTTTGGAAAGGAAAAAAATATTGAAAAACGAAAGAACACTGTTTTGTCAAGAAAGCGTTTTAGATCGTTATGGAATGTGTTAAAAAAAAAAAGAAATAATATAATTCATCATCAAAAATATACATACACATATCTACTATACATATTATATAGGTATATAATACGTAAAGAAAAATTAAAACGATTTCTCCATCGGAAAACAAAAGTACTAAAATCCGAAAGGTCGGTCATCCAACTGAATATATATACAACGTGCTTTGAATAATAAATAAGAAAATTTCTGCTACCGCGAGATTTTTTTCTTTTTTCTATTTCTATTTTTCTTTGTTTTAAATTAATTATTTCATACCGTTATAATAATAAATAATGATAATAATTTTATTTTCAATACTTTTTTTTTTAATACAAATTTCGTTGTTGTTGTTGTTAGTAAAACTCTCTCGCGATTAACTGTAAACCCATACATCCGTATAGTACTTCGATACCCAATATTATAGTATATATACGGAAACAAAGAAATTTATTGCTAATATAAAACTGAAAATAAGAAATCCAAAAACTGGTGATTACGTATACTTCATTACAAAACTCAACATATACATTATACACATATATATATATATATTTATATGTATCGAAATATGCGACTACAGGGTGCCGTATAATAGTGACGTCACAGACGTACGGGTCGATCCCCTCGCGGTCGTCGCTCTTTGGGCTATACCCAACTTCTTCCCACCACTAGGCATAACACTCAGCAGTAGCAGTAGCAACAGCAGCGGCCCGATCGTCGTCAAAGGGGACAGAACCGAGTCGACGACCGTGACGTCATTCTCACCCGTGACCGACTTAGGCTTATCGTTCAAGGGCTCGCGCGGAGAATCCAAAGTCGTACATTGAAGGTGGAAGAGAGGGAGAGGAGAAGATGAGAAGGAGGAGTAGTAGAAGGGGGATACGACTCGTCCGCTCACTTGCACTACCTTCTATATATGCTCTTGCTATATATTATATCTTAGCTATAGCTGTACGTAGGTAGGTAGGTAGGTTGGTAGGTAGCCCAGCCAGGTAAGATTGAATTTTATCATACGTACAGCTATGTGAATATATGTAACAATAAACACGAATCACATACATATATGGCTAGATTCGTTATAGCCGATAACATAATGCATTTAAAACAACAGCAACAGCAACAGCAACATCCTACTAGTATATCGGTAAGCTTCTCTGAACAGAGTGGGTACGTTGCCGTTTATTTGGCAACGTTACTCTTCGTTCCTTCGAAGTCGAAGAGTTGCGGAGGCCGTTTTACCGGTGGAATTGTAACTGTAAATTATAGTTTAAAACGAGTTTTAACCGCGCTTTTTTTTTATCCTCTCTATTCCTTCATTTTCTTTTCCTTTATTTTATGTTTTTTTTTTTCTTTTTGTTTGTTTTCAACGTTTTATCAACCTCGAGGAAATTGAAATGATTATCATTTAATTTAATTATATTATAGAAATACAGTTCCAAGGATAAACAACGCCCTTCGTATGCACACTATACATGTGTATAGTTCGATAGAATAACCTTTGTAGTTCCTAGATAGGATTTACGACCTATGTCCTTAACCAATGCAATGCTATGCAATGCCAAAGCTGTGCTAAAATCGTAAATCTTTACTCTGCGGTTGACCCGAAACCTTAAGGAAGCTGTTTACTCTAGGTCGTAAATAGTGCCTAGAAACGATAGGTCTATAGATATAGTAGTACAGAGTTCTATAATAAATCACGATTATATGAATCTTCTTATTGCATTTAACATCATTATAAGTAAACTGTAAATAAATAAATAAATAAATAAATAAATAAATAAATGATTAAATAAATAAAGGACTCAAAAGTTTTTCGCGTAACATATTATCCTTTCATTTCCTATATGGCATACTAGATAGGTATACACATACGTGTGTGTGTGTATATAATATATGAATTTATTGTTCGAGGTGCGTATATATATATATATACCTCTGGCAATGATCTAAAAAGGCGCAACGGTAACTTCACATTGTATGTACTGTACTGTATACATACTACATCGTTTTGTAACAGAGCATCAAACTCCACGAGATAGAACCGGAGCCTGTAGCGGTATATGTATAATATATATATTTATAAATATATATATATACCTATATGAGAGGTAAAAGGAGTAGATATATATAAAGAGTTTTTGAACCTGTATGTGTTATTTTTGACTACATACAGGTGAGTATTATATACGAACATCGGGAGTGCCTTGACCCTGAGACATAAGACATCGCGGTAATGAAAAGGACGAGTTAATACAGTTTGCGATTTTTCTGCAATTGATTTTTATTTTATGAAACTAATAGAACTTGTCAGCTGAATATATTCATATTGTTAATTTCCTGAGTGTAGATATTATCTTCCTTTACTTTGTAATCGTCGTTCGTTTCGAAATCGTTCGAGCTGCAAGGACGAAGAAGAAGGATTACGCGCTATCTGCTACGATAATAAACCGCGTGAAACAAGATCGACTTGAGTTAAATAAATAGGAGAAAATGAGAAAAGAGAAGAAAAAGGAAGAGAAGAAGAAGGCGAAGAAGGCGAAGAAGGAGGAGGAGGAGGCGTAAGATTATGGGAGAACGAACTCTGCAAAGGCGAGCCAAGTCGAACGAAGATGCGCGACTTCGTGGCTCGCCAGTACTAGCAACAAGATGTGGGACATTGACCTGAGGTAACCTTCCATCAAGGATGGACTCCATGAGCTACCAACGGCTGCCCCGAGACCGTCCCCAATCACTGTTACAGCCTGAATTTTCCATCATCGCATAGGTATATATATATGTACAAATTGGTAATTATTTTTTTTATCCTTACTATTTTTTTTTTTTTGTTTTTTTATCATTCATAGAACCGAAATTAGAAAAAGAACAAACAGAAGCGCAAAAAAAAATTTTTTTTTTTTTTTTTGCGAAGATAGATTATAGTTTCGAACATCTTGTAATGCGAATTTGTATTAGTCAGTTTCGAAATTGTAGCGTAAGCTGGTTATAACGATATCTTGACGTCGGAGAGAAATTCATTCTAAGAATGCAGAGTAAAAAAAAAAATCGCGTGATAATATCTGCAGTATCGAAAACTTTAGACGAAATTTTCGCGCTATTCTGATACTATGGTTTTCTAGTTATTCAGGTAGCAGGAAGACTTCATGGTTTATAGTCTAGCTTACGGTACTCCAGAGCCTGGCTAGCTTAGCTAGTTGACTGAAAGCGGTCAACTATGAAAAGTGAATTCCAACGACACTGCACAGCCGGCACTATGCGGATTATAAGGCGAATCACTCGCTGGCTACGGTGTAATTTTTCTTAATTCTTTTTTTGTTTTAAGTTTTTTGAAACATTTTTTTTCAAAATTTATCTATAGAAGAATTATAGATCGTTGTATATTAGACACGTAAAGATTCTGGTGGTCATGACTCCTGCAGCGCGAGAGACTTTAGCCAGACTTTTCTGGTTCCTCTCGCCTCACTTAAGGTTCTAGGCACGTCAAGGTCACGTGTTCGAACGCCCAACTGTCCCGTTTCTCAAATATAGGACAATGAGGTTGACGTATGCACGAAGAACTCTCGTCTGACTTTGGTGAATACCTTCGGACGTAGGTGTTTTTTTATTTTTTTTTTTTTGCAATTTTGATTTTTATTGTAAAATTTGAAAATATGAATAAAGGCGACTTTCTTTATCCCTAAAAAATCATTTCGTAGAAAATAATTATTTCAAACACTTGAAGTTTGTGAAATAAAATTGCTTTTAAAAAAAAAAGGCAATTAGAACTTTCGAGGCGAAGTTTTTTTTTTTGTCGTCCGTTTAATACAAGTACGACTTTAGTTATAAACGAGCGGACTTGCGACTGTAGGGTAAATTTATTCTGATTCCAAGAAGTAATCCCAAGAAATGAGGATAACGTGCAGGCCGAAGACCTGGAGAGCTGGAGCGCAGGATGAGGAGGACACGGTGATCAGAGATGATGTTAGTGTAATCCTACAACTGGTGAGTCTGGACTCTGGAGTATAGTAGAGCCTATAGAGGATCCAACACAGACGAAGAACAAGAGAAAAAGAAAGAGTAAGAGAAAGAGAAAGAGAAAGAGAAAGAGTAAGATAAAGATAAAGAGAAAGAGAAAGAGAAAAAGAAAGAGAAAGAAGACGTCGTGAGACTAAAGGCTAGCTTAAACCCATGCCACGTAACTTTGGCTTAACCCAGTGTCCAGCAACGGTTGGGTTCGGGTCTAGGTCTGCCCAGGGCGTTCACCCTGGTTGCGTTCTTATAACACACTTACCATACCAGACGGCGGTGGATCCGAAGAGGGCATCTCTTCTTTGGCTTTGTGTCGAACCCGTTCCTCGATTTATTCCCCCATTCCCTATAGGCATGGGTTATCGATATTCCTAACTCTTTGTTCTATTCTAATCATACGAAGCCTCTTCCATTTTCCTAGTCTATATCCTTAAATTCTATACATCGGTATTGTAAGTTGTTAAGGATTATAGAATAACGGAAATGGTTTGAAACTCATACCGATATATGTATAAGTGTGTATAAATATATATATACATATATATATGTATACACGATATAAGAGAGTGCGTCATTTACTACCTGCCGCAACGTCACGGCTAACAAGAAAGTATCACAGTAAACAGTTTTGTTGTTCTTCTTAGTTCGTCGGGTTCATTGCTCTGCTAGTACGCAGAAGTATTATTCCACCTCAGTATAGCTAGGTCATGGGCGTAGATACGGATATATATTCATATTTATATCCGTTAAACCAAACGAAATACTCTCTTCGATGAGAGATATATTTAACTGATTTAACTAAAATTCATGATAATTATATATGACTGTACGCGGCGAAATAAACTCTCAATAGCGGCTAGTTCTCGGAAACTATAGCTATAGAGTAGATTAGAAATATAGTGGAAATCTACGTTCTCGTTAATTAGTCTACCGCAGGTAATTAACTATATCGCGTTAATTCTCATACAGAACTTAATAAGATAGAAATAAAATTCTTATTATCTGAAATGATGATTACTATATCGCCAATCGAATCTGATATTAATCTGATATTATAAGAAATGAAAAGAAGAAAAAAAAAATCAACTCTATTATCATAGTTTATCAGAAAAATTCTAAAAAAGCACAGAGCTAGCTAGCTAGCTAGCTAGTAGTAGTAGTAGTAGCGGTCAACGTAAGAAGAAACCCACGTGCTGCATACAAGTTGCGTATGCGCAGTGCATTCAGGAACCGAATGACCTAGTGCCGTATTATCTTGCAGCACGAAGTAACTGCCTCATCAAAACTAGGCTAACTCTTCGCATGGTATATATTTGGATAAGGTGTTGCGCTTTAATGCTTCCTAATTCTAATTTCGTTGACTTTTTCTTTCCGAAAATTTACGTGAGTTATTTATTGCATACGAAAATTTAAAGTTCCGCAGCGAATCTTCGATGGTGAAAGGAAACAGTTCGATTGAATTTTAGACACGATGACTCTGAGGAGAAGAAGAAGAAGATGAAATTCTCGTCCTGTTAGGATTCCTCTTCCTCTTCATCTTCATCTTCTTCGGAGTAGAGCCGAGACCGATAAGCAGAGCGGTCAATGCCCTCTGAAAATACTCTCACACTCTTACACATCGTGCCACTTCGGATCCTGCAGAGCTGTTCTTTAGCTAGCTAGTGACTGTTTCTGTTGCTGTTGCTGTTGCTGTTGCTGTTGCTGTTACAGACACGATGAGTGAGAGGCGCTCTTGCTCTTGCTCTTGCTCTTCCTCTTCTTCTTCTTCTTATTATTCTTCCTCTTAATTTCCCCTTCGGGGGCATTAGAGCCCCACCAAAGTGGACACGACGTCGTAACCATGGCCCCTAGTAATAAGCACTGAAGTGTCTGTCATGGGCTATGTTATAGGTATACGGTGTATATTCCCCACTGCTATGCCTACTTTACGTCCAACTAACAGTATCTAGCTCCCAGCTATACTGTAGTCTAGCGACCATGAGAACAGGACTGAATTTTGTCGCTTTGGTATGGTATGGTATGGTAGGTTTGTAGGTAGGTAGGTATGAGGTGTACACTGTGTCGAAGATCATGGGAATATTTCAGTTTTTCAAACTCCCCCCCCACTCAGGTATAGGAATTTCGGTTTATGCAATATTAAACCTTTTTCTTTTCATTCATATACGAGGGGGTGGATAAACTCTATGAAAATACTTATACAGAATATATTTCATCTGAAATGTTCGAAGAAAATTCTCGAATAATGTGAAAATAATCAAAAATATATTTAGGAAAATCTTTTGAAAATCACGTAGAATATGTATTCGAAACCGTGAAATATCGTACGGCGCAAAGAATTGTTTAACTTTGTCAGATCAACGATCCTATAAGGTGTTTGAGAAAAAAAAAAAAAAAACGGACTGCAGTCTAGCCTCAGACTAAAACATTCTATACCATTTTTCTCACCTACTTTTCTAAGGAGTCTGAGACTAGATGTGAGACTAACTGGTGCCCAGGTATAATACTTACGTCTATAAAATTTAAATAAACTCAAATATAATGACCTTATAAAATAGGCCAGTCTGAGCAGAAAAGTATCTGAATAGACTCTAATAAGCCGTCTAATATTAAATCGATGAATATTTTTCACCGATCAAAATGGGCTTAAATTAAAAAAAAACAAAAAAATTTTGTCGTATCCATAAATAAAATTCAAAAAAACTTAATTATAATTACGCCTATGACGGGTTTATACAGATGTGATAGACTATGGCGCTTTCCCACCGCAACTATATAGTCAAAGCGAATTTATTTTTTCCATTTTTTTTTTTTATAACACTCGCGTGAGTTAATACCACGTGACATTAGCTACAGACTTAAAGAGTTACCGATTAACAGGTAAGTAAACTAGTGCAAGAGAGGCGATATATAGTTGATGTTTGCGTTTTCAGAGGTGAATGTACCCTACAGTTTACTATGTATATGTATTATACGTATATAACTATACTGCCTATAATATACTATATACTAGACGAATGAAACCATTACATATACCACATATATCTGTGTTGCTGCTGTTGCTGCTGCAGCAAACAGCAACAGCCTCATAGTCAACTAAGGAAACAGAAATACTAGAATCGTACATAAAGATTATGTGCAGAATCCGTCTACTCTTAGAACTGTCTAGCTCCACACACACTTATATATATACTTACAAAGACAAACTATAAATGGATAAATACGTTGTTATATATGGTATATAAATGTGTAAATGTGTATTATAGTTGCGGACGTTGACGTACCTATAGCTGCTGCTGTTGCTGCTGCTGCTGCACTTGAACGATCGGAGGGAAATCGCCGGCTCTTTCCATTAAATGCTTTTTTCCGCCCCACTATTGTTCCGGCCTTTGCAGCCACCAGGATCCGGGTCCGATTCTATATTAATCATCAATCAATTTTAGATGAACCGATTTTTTCATCATGCCAATTTCAATATTCTTAACAACCCCATGAGGAACTACGAAATTATATATGTGTCATTCTTTGAATTCTATTACGAAAATTTATAGGAACGTAGGATTAATTAAAAGTCGTGGTAATGTAAGTGAAAAATTTGCTCCAAGTTCGATGGTAACATTTTTTGTTTTTTCGAATGGAAGAAAAATATTGAGACAAGATTATAATCTGCGCTAACTATCAGCATTAATGAATGGAAGCGTAAAATAGTTGGAAAAGTCAATCCTGCAGAGTGTAAAAATAAATGATTGATAGACAAGACAAAGATGAAATTTTTCCTGGCTTCCACCCTTCAATTTAGGAAAAGAAAATCGTTGATAGAAGTGAGCGTATTAGTATTTACAAGTTATAATAGTATGAGAGCAGTTGTGGTAAGTAGTGCGATAATGGAGGCGCCGTATAGTAAGAGCTAGTGCATTTCTGCAGTATATAGGAGGTCAGTAACCACGGTTGGCCAATAGTTTTCCTAGTTTATGCTGCAGCGGTACAGAAAGGATGCGTGTGTATACATACATCTCATCATCTTTCACTTCTTCTTCTTCTTCTTCTTCTTCTTTATCGAATAGCCTATACAGGCTGATATACAGTCAATATTTTGAGGATAGATTCCCCGTGAAAATCTAAGACTAAATTTCCTTTACTAAAAATTTGAGAGACCTATAGTTTCCGAGATACGAAAGATCTTAGTTTATCAATCGCACACAGACTGGGTACCGCTCAATCTTAGACTAATGATCTGCAGCCCAGTCTGTTGATTGTTAAACCGCGATCTTACGTAGCTCGTAAACTATTGCATCTACGAATTTTTGGCAAAGGAAATTTAGTCTTATAATATCGCAAGGAATCTATAATCAAAATATGACCTTTTCATAATTGAATCACCCTGTATATATCTACTATGTGTGTTATACGCTTGTTTCGTTCCGTTTCATTCCGTTACGCTTCTATACTACAGCCAATCACTATTCAACAATATTATTAATATATTTTTCAGGATAATCGACTATATGCGCTATACTTTAACTGCAATATTCTTATCCATACATACACAATGGTACATACATCAATGAACACAGTATACAATACAATAAACATTTTTCATATACCGTTCTATAACGTGACGGTATATAACGAGAAACCGGATATTATCAAAGATGGGGTCATATAGTTAAGTACCACTCATAGATTTAATGATCTTATCTTACAAAACTTCGATTACATTTATATTAATGAATTATTAATCAATAGGAACCTCAAAATTAATTTTGACTGTAAAAAAAAAAAAAAAAAAAAAAACTGCGTCAATTTATTCGCATTATCAAATCAAAGAAACTTAAAATTCCAGACCTGAGGAACTTTTTGGAACCTCTAAGAATTAAAATATAAGAAAAACCGTACCCCAGGCTGCCCTGTAATCGAAATACTGCGATTCAAGGTATTTTTGAATTCGGTATTTTTATTACTACTGTAAAAAATGTATTTTGAAATTTCGGTAAAATGAGGTAATTATCGCAACATCATCATTTTTTTTTTCTTTCTGTACATACCTTCCGTTTCTCTGAATCAAGAAGTACCTATTATATACCTCGCAACTATGAGATATATGGAGAAAAATTAAGTGCAGAATATTCCGTTAATATCCGCTTAGGAATATAACGGTGGTCCGTACCGATCCGTCCGTGTGTAAATATATTATTTACACACACACACACACACACACATACATGTATAAGTATAACGCGATAAAATATAATATGTATTTTACACAGTACAACAGCTGAATTAATGCTGTAATACACGTCTATACAGGGTGATTCAGTTCTGAGTAGGCGATATTTTAAGACTAAATTTCATTTGCAAAAAATTCGTGGTTACAATAGTTTACGAGCTACATATAAGATCTTGGTTTACCAATTACAGAACTTATATATATAGGAGACTTAAACGCACAGACTAGGCTGATCATGAGTGTAAGGTTGAGCGGTACCCAGTCTGTGTGCTATTGGTAAACTAAGATCATTCGTATATATCGGAAATTTTTTTTTTTTTTTTTTTGGTAAAGGAAATTTAGTCTTATAGATTTTCGCAGGGAATAATATTCTCGAAAATATTGACAACCCAACCTGAATTCACTCTGGTATTAAGTACTTTATAATATAGAGATTATTCGCTGTATATAATAATACAGAAGACTTAGCTGCTGTATGCAGTACCTAATTGAAAACTGAAAGGGAAATAGTCTATAATGTGTATATATGTATATAATTGACCGTTAGATATCCATATATTCAGTAGGTAGAGAATTCTCCCGAGTTTGTATATAGATATATATATATATATATAGAGATTCACATGTAGTATTCGGTGATTTTAACGCCTGGGAGAAAACGACGTACTCTAAGTAATTGAGTAAGTTCAAGCCGAAAAAAGTTTCATATAACTAAAATATCTATTTTATAGATAGAAAAATAAAATAAGAAACAGAAACAAAAAAGATTGAAATTACATATATAGCTTTTTAGTCTTCTTCCGGCGACTCTAAGAAACGAAAGGATCGACTCCTTGGAAGAAAAGAAAGAAAGAAAAAGAAAAAAAAAAAAAAGGACGAGAAAGAAAGAGGTGAGACGGGTCTTTGGACATTTTTATTATTATATACCTTTGCCTATACTAACTATGCACCTTTTTATACTTTAAAACGGACAAAAATAAAATTATTTCTCTCTCTCTCCCTATATATATACCTACGTTATATTATTTTATAAATTTACACAGGATCTTTTTGAGACAACTATTAAATTTAGAAAAAATAAAAAATAAAAATAAAACAAACTATTTGATTTAGGTAAAAGTATTATTGTTATTATTATTATATATGATTACTCGAATCACATCATATCCCACAGTATGCAATGGACCAACATCAGCGGCGCAGGATCTCATCCATGTATGTATGTATGTATGTGGGTAGTATGCAGGTATATATGTATATAGTTACATGGAACCGTGATTTATAAGCCACTCTCCCCTGTTTCGGGAATGTCTATAAGGCATGACGCATATATACCTACCTATATACACATACCTATATTATGTACATGACGAGAAAAAAAGAGAGACTAGATTGGTATACCCCACAGTTTGGTATACGTATACCTATGTAATACGTATACGTATATATATATATATATATTTCTTCGAATATTAGAGCGTAAGTTTTTCAGAATTTGTAAACAAAAAAAAAAAATCCTTTTTTCTTAAACTCGGAAGTTATAGTGACCGATTTTTTTTTTTTTTTAAACACGTCATGCGAATTATTACACGACTACACTAGGTAGGTATAACTATGTGTAATAATTTTCGGAAGAGGAGAGAAACAGAAAGAAGAAAATCCTGAGTCAAATTCAAGGCATATAACCATCGTGAGTAATATAAGTACTTAGGTACCTTCGACGGCTAATCATACGAAGCGCTCAAAAGTCTCACTTAAAAATTAAAAAAAATTCTTGAAGAAAATAGATTTTTGAGAAAAAAAGAAGAATAAAAAAATTCTGTCTAGATGATGTTATACCTACTTAGATATATTTATGAGTTTTATAGATAGATATATATATACGTATATTAAGATCTATAACTATCTCCAGAGTTTTGCACTATCCTTGTGTAAAAGTATATATTTTGAAGGTTGTTAACCTCCGGTATAATATTGAGAGACGATAGTTATAGGTATATTATACTATTCATTCGCCAATGTCTTTTTCGTTGAGACAAATGGGAATGAAGATTATTTATTTTTTGATTTTTTAATTCTTGTTGGGGTTAATCGTAATTATAATATATTATAAGTAATATATATATATTTTTTTGTATAATAATAAAAATATAATATAATATAATATAATATAATATAATATAATATAGAAACTCCTTGGTCGCACCGCAGGACCTTGAGAGATTTTATACACTCTTGCGTTTGCCGAACCCGGAAGCCACAAGCCTACTTATAACTACCTATATATATATATATATGATCTATACATGATCTTAAATTTTCAAATTAACTATGTACGTAAACTCGCCTTGACTTTGAACTTAAATTCATCATCTAGGTAATCACTTTCCTATGTATAGATAGGTACTACATATATCATAAATTAATAATGAAAAAGATTCGGGGCCGTTCATATCGAGACGTATAATACTTTTAGCACACGTGCGTGCCAAGTTCAAGGCCCGGCTCGAATATATATATATATATTTTTTTTCTTTTAGAAACCAACAAACCAGGTTTTATAATAAAGATCACGATCTTAAATCCAAAGAAATGATCGATTTTAAACTACCCATAGAACTTGGTAAGTGAGTAAACTTCCTTGCAGTCCGCAAGGCTGACCGATGTACCGTTGCTGCTGCTGCTGCTGCTGCTACTGCTACTGCTGCTTCTGTACAAACTGTTCTCTCTGGCAATTGATGTAAGGAAAGAAGAAAAAAAGAATATAGGATTCAAATAGGTTTTTTTTTTTTGTAAGAAAGATAAAAGTAATCTTTGATTATAGATATTTAGATATGAAGAAAGAAGAGAAAGATAGACGCTAAAATTATGTAAAAAAGAAGAAGAAAAAAATGATAAATAATTCGTAAATACGTATAGGAATGATAAAATGTATGATAATGATAATATGGAGGATCGAAACCGAGTCTAAATCGTTTCCACCTCCACAACGGAGTCTAAACTGGGCCCCACTCGGCTCCCTGCACTCGAGTCCATCCAGAGTCAGGATAAGTAATACTTCGATGAGCAGGCAGGAGCGAAGACCCTAGCTGCTCAGGTTTGTTGGTGGTTGTGAGGTGGGGATGTGGCGTTAAGCATTATACGTATTTTCGGAGGTCAGTAACCAGAGAGGCTAAAGAGAGACGGACGATGCGGAGTACCGTTGCTTTTGTCGATGGAGAATGTTGAACCGAACCGAACGAACGAACCAACCAACCGAACGAACGAACGAACGAACGAACGAACGAACGAACGAACGAACGACGACGACGAGTACGACGACGACTATACGACGACGACTATACGACGACGACGACTACCACGCGAGAAGAGGAGCCTTCGAAGTTCTCTGCTCTGGCAGGCTGCAGGCAGCAAACCCAACGTGCTTGAGCGTACGTCCGTTCCTTAACGCGCTTATATCTCTTACTGACTCTGTTCTTAGCTGCTAAGCTGCTTGGTGCTGGTCAACCTGTGAAAAAGCTTAAACTTATACAATTATATACTTATACATTAAGTATATAAACATTTTTCAGTTTCACGTTCGTTTATTATTTCACTTACGTTGCTGAAAGTTCAGTTGAGTTCAGTTTCAGTTAAGTTACAGTTAAAAGTTGAGTTGAGTTGAGTTGAGTTTGAGTTTAAGTTTAAGTTTAAGTTCAGTTCGCGTCAGTTTGAACAACGCGGTTATACTATATACGGATGAATTTTAGGACCTTGTTTTATTACATCGAAGAACAGTGATTTATATACGCATATGCATATGAATATGAATATACAGCAGTAAAACAAGGTGTTTTATAATATTACCGATATGTAAAAAAAAAAAAAAACTAGTGAGTGATTATTAGTTAATTAATTAATTAATTAAACCGTATTTTGTGTGATAAAAACAAAAAAAAATATATCAAAAATAAGGAAAACTGGAAAAATTTGTTCTGTTCCTTTTTTTTTTTTTTTTCTTTCTTTCTTTCTTCATATCAAACTTTTATTTATATATATATATATATTTAAGAAGAAGAAGAAGAAGAAGAAGAAGAAAAATACAACAACTACATTATCATAAACTAGCCCTGGAGATTTTATGGAGATTGGAAAATAATGTCAGTGATTTTAAATACTGTGCTCTGAGTGTGGGTGGTTTTTGTTTTTTTTTTTATATTTTTT
Organism: Tenthredo notha; assembly: GCA_914767705.2. Classification (NCBI taxonomy): domain Eukaryota; kingdom Metazoa; phylum Arthropoda; class Insecta; order Hymenoptera; family Tenthredinidae; genus Tenthredo; species Tenthredo notha. Next base: position 6,466,216 of record OU611916.1, read on the forward strand.
TTTTTTTAAACACAGTGTTTATCGAAGTACGAGGAGAATTTTTAATCCTGACATCATAAGGTGAGTTTAAAAAGAAGAAAAACATTATTACTATTATGGTATAAAATGACTGGTTAGATTAGAAATAGATGAAAAAAGAAAAACGAAAATAAAGTCATTCAGTTTTGGCTACAATTCGTAAGACCTTTCTGGAACGTCTTTCTACATACGGAATTATACTACTGAATTTTTTAATTTTTTTTATTTCTCTCTCTCTCTCATTTTCATTTGAAAATTTTCTTTTTCGCGCCAAAATTTCATACACTGCTTTTATCGAATGGAATTAAACCGTATCATTTATATACATCGATTAGTATTAGTATGTGTATAGATTGTCAAATATCTGTATATGTATAGTAACGATAATATACAGTATAACTACATACATATAGCGTGTTATGCAACCCGCACAAGTCGACGACTTTGTTAACCAGCCGCTGAGCGCTGCCGAGGCGGCAGCGGCAAGGTCATGGCGATCCAAGATCCTGCCTTCTCTCGTTCTTTTACAAGTATTAAATTAATATTCCTCCTATACATACGATCTTTACTTTAATTACAAACTCAAGAATAATGATAGTTAGAAAACAACAACAAAAAAAAATTAAAAAAATCCGATAAATTAAACGAAAAGAGTTGATTTCTTTTTTTTCTTATCTCTTCTCTTTACTTTCTTTTCGCTTCTTTTCATTCCTTAATAATTATACTATATATTTATTTATACATATTATACATATGTAAATATAACGTCACACATATTGTACATTATACGTTACAACATATATATGTATAGTATTATAATGTATTTAGTAATTTTTATCATCGTTTATATATTTTAACAAATATATACTAATATACGGATATCATAAGACGTATATAATATACAAGTTCAACGTACGATCATCATCACATAGCGATAGCTTAGGTTCGCCTAGCTGCAATTTGCAGATGCCTGACGAAGCGGCCCGGGGGTTGTGGAGGTGGGGGGAGGGGTAGATGGGGGGATTATTCCTGACGTTAAAATTGCCTCCTATTAAAATATGTGCGAGAACAGTTTGCGAGGATAATTTATATATATATATAAGAGTTATTTTATTTCTTTTTTCTCCCATTTTTTTTGTGAGAAAAAAAAATTTCTTCGAAATTGGATAGAAAATTAGATAGAAAAAGTAGAAAAAAAAATCAAATAAAAGTCATACGATTTTTATCAACATATATATATATACAATCATTGTCCATTATAAATCTACCTGTTAGGTATATATATATAGGTATATACCTATAATGTACGCGGGTATATAACCTGTTACGCTTTTAACGCCCGCGTAACACCGGCAAATATAAGTATATATGTATAAATACAATATCTATGTATAGTACATAGGTATGCATATACATATATATATATATAAAAAAAATATATATATATATATATATTAAGTTGGTACGGAAAACACCGTTAAACACACTCGTATTTCCTAATATGTCATAACGGTGTATGTACCTCCGCCATTACCCCCTCCCCCGAAACCCCCTGAAAGAGGGCACGAGAACGGGTTATTCCCCTCTGAATTCTAAAGAGGATTCGATTTTCTTTTCCTCTTTTATATCCTTTTAGTTTTTATTGATTTTATTTTCTGTTTTTTAAATTTTTTTCTTTTTTTCAATATATCGAAAAGATGAAAAACGCAAGTTTATTATATTCAATTATTTTATTCAATTATACTAATACGTTACAGTTTTTTTTATTTTTTATTATTATCTGATGTAACGGTAAATTTACAGTATATATACATATATAACATTAATATCCGTTAAAACAACAGAATATCATATTTTCTAAATAATGATTGTGATTTTTACAAAAAAAAAAAAAAATCGTATAAAGAAAATAAGAAAAAAAAAAATTCATTAGTCAGTCTTCGTTATTTTTTTTTTCATTTTTCTTGAACCATGTTTAGCGACGATATTTAATTTTTTTTTTTTTTTTTTCTTACATATACCTGTATATAAAAATCTATTAATTATAGATATAAAATAGTCAAAATTATTATAATGTATCGAGTTTACTGTATACAGCTATAAGGGTTGAGATCACTGCGGGAGTATATATATCTACTTGTGTGTTTTATAACAGAATTCTTCTGTATCTTATATCTATCTATCTATCTATCCATCCTTCCTTCTATCTATCTTATAACACATCTGTATACGTATATATATGTATGTGTACTGTAAGAACGTATATTCTTTAGTTCCATACATATATAATATATAATATGTATGTGTGTGTGTGTGTGTGTGTGTATATATAAAGATATATAGATAGTTAGGTAGGATAGGATAGGTATCGTGGCTTCAACGGCCACGGTGTCATTGACCGTTCTACATTGACGCGCTGCTGTGGCTGCCGTCTAACTGAAGTCACGGCCAACCATCAGCCGTGAGAGATTCCCTTCACTTTAGCCTTGCTGCTTCTTCTTCTTCTTCTTCTTCTACTTATTCCTCCTCTTCATCTTCTTCGTCTTCTTCTACTTCTTCTTCTTCGTCGTCTTCTTCTTCGTCGTCTTCTTCTTCATCATCATCATCTTCTTCTTCTTCTTCTTCTTCTTCTTCTTTCTCCTCCTTTTCCACAGGACTATACGTTACGATAGATAAGAAGAGAATTCGATCTAATCAAATCAGTCTATAATTTCCTGTTCTCTATAATATCAACCAAAAAAAAATCCTTTTTTTTTTTTTTTGTTTCCTTCTCTTCTAAAATAGTTCTAATAAGACGTTTCAACGATCTTTCCTGTCCGTTTATATATACATATACATACTTATATATATTTGCAGAATATGACTTAAAGAACATACGAAATATATTCGTTATATGCGGTATACATACATATATATATGTATATCTATAGTGTTCGTTATATAAGGTGAAAGGGTGCTGCTGAAGCATTGCTGACATTGGCATTGGAGGTTGAACGAACACCTGAGTCTAACTAACGGAATGATAGTAACAATGAACTTGTATATGATATTATTCAAGACCATTCAAAATTAAAAAAAAAAAAAAAGAAAAAAAAAAGAAAAGAAAAGAAAAACAGATACAAAAGTTAGATTGCGATAATATATACTATATACTTGTATATATATATATATATATATATATATATATATATATATATATACACACACATATGATAAGTTACGTTGATGATGATGAGTTCGTTATTTCGAATTGTTTTTCAGATTCTTAAACACATTGGTATATATATGATGTATATAATTAGACGAATAGTATTATAATAGAATATAAATAGGTTGACATGTTATTTATTTATTTATTTATTTTTTAAAGAAAGAAAGAAAGAAAGAAAGAGAGAGAATTATACTTTTGTTCTTAATTGTTATAGTCATCTGATTATATAGTCATTGTTGAGTCAGTCAGTAAGTCAGTCAGTCAGTCAGTCAGTCAGTGAGTCAGTCAGTGCGAGTTTGTACATATACAACGCGTCTTTCTTATACTGTGCAGCACCTATGATGGGTGAAAATGATAAGTCGGTCAAGGGAAATTCCGCGCTCGTTTATACCATGCACACACGGTACACAGGCTACTATACCGCCACGTATATCGCCGTATAGTTAAGTCGAGAAGAATAAGTAAATGAAAAATCAAGAAAACAGGGAAAACAAAATGATGAACATTAAGAAATATCAAAATTAATTAATTAATTAAACGTTGATTAGTTCTATATAAAATTAATTATTTTCTCAAATCCACCATAGAGATATATGGAGAAAAAGAATATAATTTATAGATATCGTGTTTGAAGGACTTTAAACAGTTTTAAAATAATATATATATATATATATATAAACAGATAGCATCTCGATATGATAATCATTATTAAATGATTATTTAATTTACATATTCTCGCGTCAAAGACACTGAGAAGATGAAAGAAAAATTATCACAATACAGTTAATGAGAAAATAAAGAAAGGAAGAAGCGTAAAGAGATAAAGATGTTAAAACTAGTATATATGGAGAATGTATAGCGAAAAAGGATAAAAGAAAAAAAAAAGAAAAAAAAAATCATTGAGAAATTGAGGTGATTAGTGGAAAAATGCGAACTGGCAAAAGAAGAGAAGGATCCGGCGTGCCGGTTAAACAAAGTGTGCTATTACAAAATGGGTTACGCGGCGCAAGAGAGTAGAGAGTTGAATGACCCGAGCGAGCAAACGAGCGAACGAACGAACGAACGAGCGAGCGAGCGAGCGAGCGGAGTCAGGCCAGGTAGCGAAATCATTATAGCGGTCACCTAACTCACTTGGCTGACTCGAGCCGGTGCTCTACTACTTGATGCTCAACGCTCGCTTCGCTTAGCTCTGCGGCATGGCATGGCGTGGCTTCGCGTGGTGTGGCACGCGATACACATTCGGTATTTCGTATTCCGTACTCGTTCACAGTCTGTAGGTATACATACAGTGTCAGTCGACGCTAGGCTGTTCGCACTAGCTGTTAGATAGATAGATAGGTAGGTAGGTAAGGTATAAGCATAGGTATTCGCGTCGACGCGCGACGCACTGCAGCCACGATGCCATTGAAAGCGGTCGTCTTCTCCCTCTCAGTCTTCGTCTCCCTCACCCCCTACCCCCTCCGCTCAAGAACGAAGTATGTATGTGCACTCGTACTTGTACTTGTACTTGTACTTGTACTTGGTTTCCCCTTTACGTCTGTCGTACCTGACCCTCGCTGTGCTACTGCCCGGCTAGGCAAGGCGGTCTGACAAGCCGCTGACCGATACCACTTGTACTTTTGCGAACGCGTACCGCGAGGCGCGCACGCCCCGGAACCAGCGCGCGCGTTACTTTTCTATCTTTTAGGTATAAACGTTAAGTAGACGCGGGCTTTTCGAGCTTTTTAAATTCACCGTTCCAGAATTATCAGACCTCGAAACTCCATAGTATAATAGCCTTTTAATTTTTTTTTTTACCTATGCAGATGATTTACGCATTAATAAGGGCTGGATTAAATGTTGATAAAAATTCATCATTTCTATTCCGATTTAGTCACTTTAAAAATAACTTTCGAATTAAAAAAAAAGAATCGGTATATCAAAATTGAGTCGTTTACATCGGATCTTCGGTTCGTCTCTTCCATAGTATGGCTAAGACTGTATATCTATTTTTTTTTTTCATTCTTATATACGATTAGTAAAAATGGTGTTATAAATATCGTCGATTACTTGCGCGATGGCCCCCTGCTAGAATGATTTTAAAATGAATCAGGTCAGACACCCAGCCTTCGGCGGAAACATATTCTACCTACCGTCGTGCCCTCGATACTATACACCATCGCGTTGTCTAACCTTCTTAACCGCCCAGGTACGCCATATTGCTTTTTATTTTTTATTTATTTTTTTTTATAAAAATTCTACATTTCTATGAAATTTTCGAACCAAATGAAATAGAGACGAGGAAATAAATGTGCAATATTTATATAAATTCTTTTTCTTCTCTGTACTGTTTTTATTTTTTTTTGTTTTTTTTTTTTTCATTGTAATTGTGTAGGTGGGTAAAAGTGGCGGCCGTGAATTCGTATCATCTAGTTATATACGTAGGTATAGATATACAATACGTACATAAGTATAACCATTCGCGTAGTCATTCAGTCAGTCAGTCCCCTTCACCGGGTGGTCGCGACTGACTCGCAACCTGCCTGCACCTATATAGGTACTGTTATAATCATTTCGCCACATTCGGGTCAACGAACCCGTTTGGCTTCTTGCGGCTCTGACATGTCGCTTATATACTCTTATACATACTATATTATAGCCAATATCTCGCATGTTATTAACTCTTCTATCAGAAGAGATGCGGTCATATCTTTCTTACAAATTTACTTATAGTATACAGGTTCAGTCAGATTCAACAAACCATACTTTGAGAATAGATACCCTGCGATAATCTAAGACTAAATTTTTCTTTACTAAATATTCGTGAGACCTATAGTTTCCGAGATACGGAAGATCTTAGTTTACCAATCGCACACAGACTGGGTACCGCTCAACCTTACACTCATGATCGACCCAGTCTGTGATTGATACACTAGGATCTTATACGTAGCTCGTAAACTATTGTGACCACGAATTTTTTGCAAAGGAAATGTAGTCTTGAAATTTCGCAAGAAATCAAATTATTATCAATTTTGTTCTAATATAAAAACAGTAATTTTTATATGAATTTTGAAATTTTTTTTAATAATGAAAAAAAAAAAATGTTAATTTCATATTATAATTATGATCATTATTATTGAATATGAAGAATTCGGTTTCAATTTTACTTTTGGCGATCGAGCGAAACTCGAAATCCTCCTTTAAATTTATTTCGCGTGACCGTGGTGTGGCGTTGCGATACTTGCGGGGACAGACAGAAACAAGCCTGTATATAATTTGAAGGCGATCGGTGTCCCACCAGCCAAGGAATGGGTACAGTTAACCGTGTGACGTCAGAACGTCCACTGAACAGCTAATATGCGGTACGTCCGCAGCCGCGTATTTGCGGCGGCGGTGTCGACGTCGACGGCGGCCGTGGCCGTCGCGACGGCTACGACGCCGGTCGCACCAGAAGGTATTGAAACCTCTTTTACCCAACCGGGCAAGTATAACCGAACCCAAGTAGGACAATGACCGAGTGAGACCTTCTTTCAACGTTGCAACCTCCTTGTTGCGACTATATATCCGCGCACAGCTATAAGAATTACTTCGCAAACTCCTTTTTGTAACATCATTTTATTTATATTTAATATAGAATATAGAATTATTTTTAACATCGAATTATGAATGAACGAAGAACGGATGATCCAAAAAAAAACTTGAGAAAAAATCCAAATTCGAAGAGAGAGAGAGAAAAATAGAAAACAAAATTTATTCTGAGGTTTTTCTCGAATTTTTTTTTTCATCATTCGATCGCTCTTCGTTCATCTTGTGGCATCGTCATTTTTGAAATTCGATAGAAAAGCATGAGATCGCTTTAGGTACCTACTTTTCATTTCGTTATAAAGTATATGAGGGCTTCGATGCCAAGTCACTCAGTCTTTGACATCAACTATCTTCTACTATTTTCGTATGTTATAGTCGTTATCTTAAAAAACGCGATTTTACTAATTTTTTGGCAAAAACGATAGTGCAGGAAATCCGGTATTTCCAATATTACATTTAAATGATTTGAGGCCATAAATTGAAATAATAATAATAATAACAATAATAATATATAGATTAATATTAACGGTGAGTCAGGTTAAAATTCTTGGTATATACCTATATAACAGGTAGAAAAGTGAAATTTTCTACGCCGTATTCAATTCCGTCAAGTTATAATACATACCTAGTTAATATGCATGTATAAGTCATCCATTCATAAATACTTACACATAGCGATGTTTCATTCTAATCTAGCGATCATATATACCTACGTATATACTATTTTCATTAAAATTGTATATACGAATACTATAGATAAATACGCGCCTCTTATACATAGTGATTCAGATTTAACGAGCCATATTTTCAGGATATTATCCTTTCGAAATTCTAAGACTAAATTTCATTTACCAAAAATTCGTAGTCACGATAGTTTACGAGGTAAATAAGATCCTAGGTGACACAGACTAGGGGCCGATCGCGATCATGAGTGGAAGTTGAGCGATACCCAGTCTATGCGGACCCATACGCTCTTGGATTGATCAGCTAAGATCTTCGGTATCTCGGAAACTATTGGTTTTACGAATTTTTTGTAAAGAAAATTTATTCTTAAGATTCATCACGTACGGGTTTATCTACCCTGTAAATATGGACCGCTAAAAATCTGAATAATATACTTGTGTATATAGATTAACTATGACGATTATATTTTCAAGGTATAATATGTAAATATAGTAGTGAAACGGTTTTCAATTTCTTTGGTCAAGAATTTAATTACCTAACGATGTTTGGCTTCCTAAATTACCGATCTATCGCGATAACCTAATAGCTTTGTATTATACAGTGAAACTAATTGTTATAGCTCAGTCTGACTGATCGTAAATTCATAGTTTATCTAATTACCCCATACGCCCAATTCTTACGATCGCATCAAGACTGACCTGAATAGTCGAAAAAAAAAAAAAAAAAACATGTCATTATTATCAGTCTGAGTGAAAAAAAAAAAAAAAAAACCGAAATGAAAAGAGAGAAAAATCTTTCAGATTTGATGAGAATAAACAACGTTATCGTGTAATAAGAATATGGCGGGAAAATTTGAACCACAATGAAACGAAATTTATTTCTGTACGTAACACCAGCTTCAAATGATATATATATATATACCGTAATAACGATAATATGTTTAAACCTGTGTTTATATACCCCATAGGCGCATGCGTTAATTCCGTCATTCCGTCACTCCGTCGTTCTGTCCGTTATTCGCGTGGGTGAATTGGGGGGCCGGGGGGCAGGGGGGGTATTAGAGTATAGGGTAGTGAAAAGGGGTAGAGAGTAAGGGGTTGAAATGACGGAGAGCGACGGCGCGGCAAAGTTAGAAAGAGAAAGAACTAGAGAGAGATGGGTTTTAGGTAAACGAAGAGAAGAGAAGGACCGAGAACAGCAGCGGGTCGATGGGAAGCGCATCAGAGAGAAATGCACCTCGCTTCTATTCGAGGCCTTATACATGTACATGTATATATATATATCTATACATATACGTGTATATGTATATGTATATGTATATGTGTATTTGTGTGTCTCTATGTATTGTACGTACGTTGGTACTACCACATATATAAAATCCAATGCTACTGCACCACACCGATGCATAGGGATATAAATGTATAGGTAAACATAGATATAGGAATATTCGCCCGCAAGCTCGTCGTTGCGTCGCCGTCAACCCGACGCTGCAGCGCCAGGCAAGCGGACCCGAGTTGGGCTAGGTCAGGCTTGCCGAGTTTCACACACTGTGCCAATCGCGGACGGGGTTGGTTTTTTTTATGTTGTCTCCTCTGACATTCGCGTAATGGTGAAATAATAAGGGAAATAATATAATTGTTAATTTTTTTTTTTTGCATCTTCACAAACAACATATTCTGTAAAAATAAAAAAATAAAAATAAAAAAAAAAAACAAACAAACATAAACAAATTAGGTATACTATACAGTCGGTTTTTTGGGTTTTTTTTTTTTTTTCTACCTACACCTTCGATTTATCCGATAAATAAATAAATAAAAAAGAAATAAGAAAGAACAAAAAGAAAACAATATCTTTCGATTATTCAATTTTTTCATTCAAAAAAGTCGATACAGTTGTATCGTTGTCTTTCTTATTATTTGAAGAAATAAATTATTAGTATAATATTAGAATAATTTGAACAGAAACAACGACAACAAAAGAAACGAACAATAGAAGAAGAAAAATAAAAAAAGAAAGTAAACTACTGTATAACAGAAAATTAAACTAGTTTTTTTTTCTTTCTTGTTTTTTTTGTTTTTCGTTTTTTTCTTCTACATATTTTATTTCTCTTTTTTTTTTTTTTTTTATCTATCCTCGTCGTATTATATATGTCGCATAATTTTTATGCGATATGATTAATTTCAAGTATATAGAAAAGAAATAGAAAAAAAGTAAAAGTAAAAGTAAAAAAAAAAAACCAATAACAACAACGACAACTTAAAAAAATGAGTGAATAATAAGAAATAATATAGTTGTGTTCGGTTTTCTATTTATTTGTGGAGAAGAAAAAAGGAAAAAGATATAACAAAAAATTGAAAATTGAAAGAAAAACGGGATATTTTTGCAGTAAATTTGATATCATATAACTGTAACGATGTATTGACTTTGATATTATGCTTGTTTAAGGAATATTGAATCAGTTTTGCTTCAATAAATCAAATGTTATAGTTTGATTGATTAATTTAGTTCCATATTTGTCTCTAACATATGTGAAATTGTCGGAAAAAAAAATTTCATCCGTAAAGGTTTTCCGGAATTGTATATCACAGAGGCGTAAAGTTGTTCTATGTGCGGTTTGTGGAAAGAAAATCGATTAAAATAAAGAAAGAATAATAAAAAGAAAAAAAAAGGAAAAACGAAAGAAAGAGGAAGGGGCATATACACACCTAAAACTAAAGAACAAGAGAATAACAGAAGCAAGAAAAAGGAGGAACGATTTTTTTTTTCTTCTTGTTCGTAATAAGAAAAAAAAAAAAAAAATCTGAATAAATGATTAAGACAGTAAGAAAAACGTGTAATTTACGTTCGGATAAAAAATCTAAATACCCTGAGTGTAGTGTGACGAGAAAAACAGGTGATATATTACCGTTTGTACCGATAATTTCGTTGCGAAATTATCGAATAACGTAAGAAATATTTAAACGTTTGTGAAAAAATCGTATATTTTTATTCATAATAAATCTGTAGTGATAAGAAAGAAGAGACGTTTAAGAAAGAAAGAAAAATAAAAAGAACGAGGGGATAAATTAAAGAAAAGACAATTTTTGCATCGAAAACGTATGCAGCCCCTGATAAAAGCAGAACTGAAATTTGGTACGTTTGAAATTTCGAAGGTTTATTCAACCCGGACACGTAAACTTAGGTCGAGTTTCGCGAGTGCAGATTAGTAGATTTTTATCGAAATTGATGAATAAAGAAAATCGAATTGTGTGTTAAGAAAAGAAAAAAAGAAATAAAAAAAATAGAAAGAATGAAAAGAAAAACCTGAAAATATAGCGCGAAACGTAATGGCAGAAGACATGCACCTCCGAGCAAAGAACTCTGGCATCACCCTGGCTAACCGATCAATGCACAGTCCAGTTTCACTTTCGTTCCGTTAAAGGGTGCACTTATATTCGTCACTAGGTAACGACAGCAGATGACATATAATCACCGATTATTAATAATTGTTTCAAATTATACGACAATCGGATTCCTATCAACGAAATTATAGAATTTTATATCGTGTGAAGCGAATTTCGATCATCGGATGAGAAAGAAAGTTTTTTTTTTTTTAAACAACAATATCAACAGAAAAAAAACAAAAAAATCGACGGCAGCAATTTTATTTGCGGTTGTTTAAAGGTTTTTTTTTTTTTCATTTTTTATTTTAACTTGTTTTTTTTTTTTTTAACGTTCAAGAGCTTCGTTTTGATTTTTGTTTTTTTTTTTGAAATATTAGATGATGTTTTAGGTATATATATTAAACGACGTTCTCCATTTTGGAGCATAAGCCTCTCTTTTGTGAGGGATGGAAAAGTTCGGGTATCGATGAGAGAGCGAGAGTTGAGAAGGAGGAGATATTTTTGAAACCGTTTTTTTAAACACATTTTTCACAATTTTTTTTTTTAACTTGTTTTTTTTTTTTTTCCAGTAAAACATGGAGGGTAGCGAGTGGGATCATGGGACACTGAGGGAAGAGGAATTCGAACAACATGCAGTTTACCTGGTGCCTGACGTCACACCGAATCCCAATGACGCAAATCGTGCCGAAGCATCTCTGCCGAGAAACCTGGTGCTAAAACCATCCCAAGCCTTAGATGACGTGAGTAATTCTCATCATTTCATTCTTTTTTTTTTTTCCCCCACTCCCCGGAATCATTTCTTCTTTATCAAATCGCTTATTTCGTATTTTCCAAATTTCCAATCCTACGATTTATTTTCACAAATTTTTTAACCCGTCATCTATATCACATTGATTATTTACATGATTCAAGATCAGTGACACATGTTTTCGTCATTTTTTTAATTCTCTTTAAATTAATGTACTCAGCTGTTTCACGTAGGCACCAGGCATACGAGATGATAAATATGATGATTAAATTTAGAGAAACCAGATTCACGATGACGACAATCATTACGCACCTTTCTTATATAGATCTGTTTATTTTTAATGTTAAATAAACATCTGTTTCCTAAATATCAATTTTTCTCAATTGCTATCGAAAATCATCAAATCTTCTTCTTCTTCTTCTTCTTCTTCTACTTCTTTGTTTTTTTTTTTGTTTTTTTTATTTCGTCGTCATTTATACAATTTATACCTCATTTCACTAATTTTTATTTTTATTCTTTATCGTCGATATTCAAAATCGTATATCAAAAAAGAAATACGAAAAAAAAAAAAAAAAAAAACCCTAACGATATCCTGAAATTTCATATACTTTCTAATTTCAGGTCTTGGGCGTTTGGAGTACCAGCTATATTCCCAAGGGTACGAGATTCGGTCCATTGGTAGGACAAGTCTATACCAAGGACTCGGTTCCTGCTGATGCAAATCGCAAATACTTTTGGAGGGTATGTTATCGCTTATCAATTATTAATAAGAAAAAAAAAAAAATCCAAATTTAAGAAATTTTTTTCCTCGGAATTCAGAGAAAAAAAAAACAAATTGAGGAAATAAAGAGTAAATTAATAACGTGAGAAAGTTTTTTTTTTTTTTTTTTGGGTTCATTTCCTGTGAAACAAAGTTAGTTCATATATTTCTACAAATCTCAGTATTGTCTACCTACTCTACTGTAATTCTTACTCCCTCAATAACGCGCTCGTGTAGCTGTATTACGCACCGTTAGATTTACGCGTCGATCTTTCTGCATCATACTTTTAACCGCGCGCGTACCTTATAACACGGTAAAGTTAAAGTCGAGTGATAAACTGTTAAGATAGTACGGTATTGTTACTTTTCTACACGGCTTTCTTACCTTCATAGAGTAGTTAGGAATATAGATATAGGTATAGGTATAGGTACGGGGCCTACGGGTCACTCACCGTTATATCCCGAAGGTCCGTAAAGGCTTTTGGTTTCTATTGCACTTGCGTAACGCCGCCGTTAGCTTAGTAGTTTCATTCCTATATTTAAATTACATCTTAGATTTAATGTTTCACACATTAAATAAAATACAAAAAGATAAACCATTTTTTTCTTATATCTTATTTTACCCAAATTTTAACAGGTTTACAAGAACAACGAATTGTTCTATTACATAGACGGATACGACGTACAAAAATCAAACTGGATGAGATACGTAAATCCTGCCTACTCTTCGGAGTCGCAGAACCTGATCGCTTGTCAATACAAGGTAAAAATCCTTTTTTTTTTTATTTGCATTTTTTACGAATAGAACGAAAAAAAAAAAAAAAAGAACAAAATCTTACGCTTACTCTTCTATTTCAGATGAATATTTATTTTTACACTATCAAACCGATTCTACCGAATCAAGAACTCCTAGTATGGTACTGCAGGGAGTTTGCAGAAAGGCTGAACTACCCTTTAACCGGAGAACTGATGCTGCAAAGAATAAGTAAGCTAATAAACCCTGATCTACCTCATAAAGGATTGAAAAAAAAATGATTAAAAAATTCAAATTTATATTTTTCACTTCCTATTTTTTGTTCAACTAGAAAAATCTGCTTTCTTTGTCACATTAGGACAACAGGTACAGCAGTCAGCGATACCCCAAGAGATCCCAACCACAGTAGACACAACTCCAATAAAAGAGGGTGTGATATATGAAAGGCGTTGTCAAATGACGCCAACCGATGGTTCAGTAAGATCAGACGAGGGTTATCATTCGAATGGATATCACGATGAGATTTTAACACCACCTGAAGAGAGCAGCGAGTCTGATTCTGAAAATAACTACGTCCTTGACTTTAGCAAAAATGCTAAATCTCCTACTAGTGAAAATCTTAAGCAAGATTGTACCGTGGCTAAAAATGAGTATAGAAAAGTTAAAATAAAAATAAGCAAAACTTATGGGAATAATTTTGCCGCTAAAAGCGTTGAGAATTTAAAAGAAAAAGATGAGACAACGGTCAATGGAACTACGACCCCTGATATACAGATACAAAAGCCTGTGTCTCCCATGCTTCAAAAAAATATTGTACTTTCGTCATCTAATGATGAAACTGTGGAAAAAGTATCGAAACAATTTTACGAACCGGAAGTGATAAAGTCTAACATTAATTTGGTCAGTAGTAGACCTACGTACCTAAACAACTCTAGCAGTATTTTAGAGAATATATTGCTTAGGAACAATACGGACAGTAATAATAATAACAACAACAATAACACGATTTTGAACAATAATAACAACGCTAATAATGCTCAGGTCAATTTAGACTCAGTTACACCGCCACCTTCGAGCCCAACGGAAATGGCATACTCTTATAAAAAATCACACAGATATGGGAACATCATGCCTTGCAGTCCGGATTCTAGTTCTAATTTACCGATACACAACGAGCCTTTGGTAAATGGGGTAAACTCAACTACTGGACTTCTTCAAAGTCCTGGTAATCTTCACTCGAGTACATCAAGCATACATTCGAGTTCTAGCAATGTTCAATTGCACTCATCCACCGGTGGACATCAAGGGAACAAACAACGTAAAGCTAAAAGTCCATCGCCAGGAAATATCCTATATTCGACTTCAGCAGTTACGCAAATACCTAGCGAATCTAGTTCCATTTATCTTAATACTGGATCTAACATCGGACCCATATCGCCTATACAATCACCGTCTTATCCATACAACTTGTATCATCATCAGGGGAATGGCATGCACCATACCGTTGCTCCACTTTCTATAAACACAGCCTATTCACCAACGCCGACAAATTTGTACGATAGAAACGAGAGGAGGATGGAGTCACATCATCAATTACCAACTTCTTCGACTATGCAGATCGACGGAAATCAAGCACTCATTACTGGGACTCACAATCTTCACTTAGGACACCATCATCCTGGATTAACAATATCTAATTCTATTAACCGGTATTCACCGGCTAGTAGTTTGTCTCCTGATGATCATGGCTGCTCTCAAAGCGGAGCACTAAGTCCTAATTCACAAGGTTCTAGGGGTTACAGATCACTACCATATCCTTTAAAGAAAAAGGATGGAAAAATGCATTACGAATGTAATGTTTGCTGTAAAACTTTTGGACAGTTATCAAACCTCAAAGTTCATCTTAGAACACATTCAGGCGAAAGACCGTTCAAGTGCAATGTTTGTACTAAAAGTTTTACGCAACTTGCTCATTTACAAAAACACCACCTTGTTCATACCGGTAAGTCTTACTACGACAACGGTCAAGATTTTTTTGGCTTTTTTTGGCAAAAATGATCGGAGTCTTAATTTTTGCTTAATTGTTTTTTTTTTTTTGTTTTCAGGCGAGAAACCACACCAGTGTGAAATATGCAAAAAGAGGTTTAGCTCTACTTCGAATCTTAAAACACACCTAAGACTTCATTCGGGGCAAAAACCATACGCTTGTGATTTGTGCCCGGCTAAATTTACACAATTTGTACATCTTAAACTTCACAAAAGATTACACACTAACGAACGTCCGTACACTTGCCAGGGTTGTGACAAAAAGTATATCAGTGCTAGCGGACTAAGAACACATTGGAAAACTACTAGCTGTAGACCAAACAATATTGAGGATGAACTTGCGCTCGCTGCTGCTGTTGGTTCGCCAAACTATTATGAGTACGGACCGGATATGAGCGTTGGTAAGTTATAATATCATAGTTGAAAAAAAAATATATATATATATATATATATATATCTGATCAGTTTTGAGATACGTAAAGGCGCATCGCGATTGATCTCTAACGAAATTTGAAATACGTTAATGATTCGTTTTTTATGAAGTTGAATTTCATGATTTATTATGGCTAATTTTAATTAAGAATATTTGTTTTTCTATTTCTTGATTCCAGGTAACATGTCATCGAAAGAATGTGACATCGATCAAATCGAGAATTATGAAAGAGTGCGTAGCAGTAATGGTGGTAATAATAACGTTGGTCCTGGATCACATTCAACTTCTTTACATAACTTGGAAAATTCTGTGGGTAGACCGAGCGTTATAGAATCGTCACAACCCCATATAATAGAATGTACTTAAAAGTGTGTGAGGTGTGTGACTGTGTGTAAAGAAAGAAAGAAAGAAAGAAAGAAACAGAATAATAAAAGAAAAGGAAGAAAAATTATTTATGAAAAGAAGAACAATAATAATAAGAAGAAGAAGAAGAAGACAAAAAAAGTTTTACATAAAACGAAGAAGAAATTGAATGAAAAAA
Organism: Tenthredo notha; assembly: GCA_914767705.2. NCBI lineage: Eukaryota > Metazoa > Arthropoda > Insecta > Hymenoptera > Tenthredinidae > Tenthredo > Tenthredo notha. The sequence goes on from OU611916.1 coordinate 6,482,358, forward strand.
TTTCTTTAGAAAAAAAAAAAAAAAAAACAATTAAAATGAAGAAATCCAGTGCGTGGTTATAGCGTACGTTAATTAATAAACGCGCAATATCGCGAAATCAAGGTGTAAGACGTAGGACGTGGTACCTAATATAAATTCGAAATCAGATCTTGATAAAAATATGAAAGATTTCGGGGTATACTATACGTGAGATAGAAAGTCAGCCCCGGATTAAGGAGCGATTTATATGATCGGGTCTTAAAATTGAAAAAAATGGACCCGAGAACGATCCTAAGAATCGGCAAAATTTGATCGCGGGGAAAAATGGGAAAATGAAAATTAGACATTATGATTAATTATTCGAAGAGATATATACTATACGTATAGATTTAACTATACTATACGTACGACCTTAATCCGGTTCTGTAAAAGGTGCTAATAACGTAAAAACCATCTGTATCATATATGGTATAAATAAAAATAAAAAAAAACAAAGAGCTAGAAAGAATAATTGATGCAATAAATATAAAATCGAGACGTCGAAAATATTTCCGATTTTACAAAAAAAAAAATACTCGGATTTATAACCGAAATCGATTTCTGTATGTATATATATATACACATAACATACATACATGTACGTATGTCGTTATATGGCAGGACACACCATGGACCGCGAACCTACGTGTCTAATAAGCGAATAGAGATAGAGAGAGAGAGAAAGAAAGAGATAGAGATAGAGCCACGCGTCTATAGATAAGGAAATAGAAGAACTACTTTAGTATTCTCTCTATTTTGGTATTCTTCATTTTTTTTTTTCATTTTTTTTTTTTCACATTTGATATACGAGAGAGTTTATAATCCAACGGGATTTTATTATTTATTAAATATATAAATATATTATATATATTCCGACGTGTGGCACTTGTGTCTTTTTCATTGTCAGTTATATGGGTAGGTATATATGATATACTATATAAGAACGAGGTTTAAGGTCCATAAAAATAATAAGAACTCAAAAAAAAAAAATTGAAAAAAAATTAAAAAACATAAAGAGAAAAAAGAATAGAGAAGATAAATAAAATGAAGAATAAAGAAAGAAAGAAAGAGAGAAAGAAAGAACGAACGAACAAATAAATAAATAAATAAACGAACAAACAAAAACAAAAACAAAATGGCGGATTTTGTCGGCACCCGCCACAACTTAAAAACCAGTGACGACACGACTGCAACTATACGAGACCTGTACCTGTATATACTAACATTATTGATTAATTATTCGGTATATTTAAAGTATGTAATTTAAAGCGAAGTTGAAGAAGATGATGATGATGTTGATGCGATGATGGTGAAGATGATGAAGAATATAAGAAATTCAAGCTACGATTGATAAGATGCGAGAAATAATACACCTTAATATTTATAACACACATATACATATATATATATTATATTCATCCGCTATGAAAAAAGAAAAATAGAAAAAAGAAAAAAAAAAAAAAAGGGATTATACATATACGCAAACGATCTGAATCCACACTAATTGGTGAAAAACTGATTTGATGAGAAGAGACAGAATTGAGAAGTAAAATAAAAACGAAATACATTCAATAAATAAATATCTAATGTTATAATTCATTGTAAAAAACAGGTAGGATTTTTTTTTTTTTTCAACTTTTTCAAGACTCATTACTGTGGATTCAAGTCTCCGTTAATCATAGATTATAGTAATTTATTAATCGATATTAGATCGTTATTAGATTACTGATCTATATGATTGATTTCAATTGTCTATTTAAATATACCAGTATGTGTATACAAAAAAAAAAAAAAAAACAGAAACAAACAACAACAACAAAAATTCAATGCAGATTGCTCGATTGCTAGAAGAAGTAAAAAAAAAAATCACGAAGTCATTAATATGTAGAAAGGAGATAAAGAACCGAACATTGTACGTCATTCGGAATTTTAATTTTTGATGAAGTAAAAAAGAAAAAAAAATCTAATACGCAATATCGAAAATAATAATTTATTTTATTAATTATGTAACGTAGTGTGAATGTCTATTTGTTTTTTTTTCTTCTTTTGTACAATAAGAGCTTTCTGCATTGTTCTGTTAAAAAATGGAGTTTTGACGACAGACAACGTAGAGATTATTCAGGCATTATTAAAGGAACTCTAAATATGTGTATGTACTTATTACGAGTAAATACGTGTATAAATAATAAATAATGAAATAATAATAATAATGAAAAAAAAAATAAAAAATTATAATACATTATAATAATAGCAAGGTGATTTATAGGAAGAAAAAGGATGATTGATTATTGTAGGTACTGGAGGAAAAAAAAAAAAGAAAAGAAAGGAAATCAAGATAATTTCAAAAATTATATAATCAGATGATTTCTGTTCCTATATTAGGATGTATACTATATATATATATATATATACATGATCTGATATACATATGTAATATCGTGAAAGGCAATTAATTTCAACGTTTTTGATGAATGAAAAAGAAAACGAGAAAAAAAAAGACAATTGAAAAACAAAAAATTAAAGTTTCATAGTAATAAACGCAGATTTTTTTTTTCTTTTTTTTTTTTTTCTTTAATTCAGCCTTTACATACCTATGTATAAGAATTGTGATACAGAACCAGTAATTATCTTTCGTTATCATTTATATCGCGGTTTGTTATTTAAATTAAATTAAATTAAATTAAATTGAATTGCATAGTTTATCGTCTTGTAAATTTTGTAAGAAAGGGGGGGAAAAAAAAAAAAAAAATAGGAAAAAAGAATCGACGTTCGTAAAATTGGATCGCAAATACTAATAATTATTCCGTATCATAAATTGCCTGGATTTTCTACTTTGTTTGGAACAAAAATTTAATAAAAAAAAAAAAAAAAAGAACAAAAAAAACATAAAAAATTTAAAAAATTTAAAAATTAAAAAAATAAAATAAAAAAAAAACCCACTATAAATAATATACATACATAGGAAATAGGTATAATATATGTGGATATACTATTTAGAACGATATTGATAGAACGCCGATTATTATTTAACATAAAAATTCGATTGTAAAAATTAATTGAGGGTGAATTAAATTTGACAAAGATAAAAGAGGGAAAAAAAAAAAAGAAGAAAATAATCGACGTTCTACTGTACTGTGACTAAGAGAAAAAAAAAAAAAACGAAGAAACAAACTCTAGAATTGGTATTAAAAAAAAAAAAATGATTGTAAAAAAAAAAAAAAAAAATTACACTGTACATAATGCACACACGCATACACACATATGCATATACATAAAAAGAAAAAATGAAAGCTGAACGTAGGGAATTTTTTTTTTTTTTTTTTCTTCTTCTCTCTCGTTGTAATAAAATTTAATAACTATAATATATATATATATACATATATACAGGGTGTATCAGACCTCGCGACGAATATTTTACAGGATAAATCTTGATCAAAAATGGAATCGAAATTTCTTCAGCCGATTTTTTTCGCAAATGCATAGATTTTCCATTATAATTATTTTAATTTCATTCAAGGATGCGCGGCTTATATGAATGGCCGTTTATCGGTGTGATCAGAGCTCGGTTGTGTGTGCCAATCTCTCATCCTATTGTCACCACGAAAAAAAAAGTGCACACAATTAAAATATAATTATAACTAAAAACATATGCATTTAAAATAAAAAAAAACGACTGAGAAAATTTCGATCCCATTTTTGATCAAGATTTACTCGATAAAATATTCGTCGCGAGGCCTGATACATCCTCTATATACATAAATCGCCTCAGTAAGAAAAAAAAGGAAGCAATATTTAATTTAGTTCACATATACATACCATCTCTCTTTAATATATTATTATTATTATTATTATTATTATTATTATTATTAGTATAATTACAATTACGATTATTATTATTATTATTATTATTATTATTATTATTATTATTATTGAATAAACTCCAATTGTACTGTACACATTCGTATGTATATTTAATAATTATATAAATGAAAAATGAGAAAAAAAAAAAACAAAAAAAAAAAAAACAACGCGCGTCAATTTGGTTACACAATGATTGGTCTTTTTGTTTTCTATTTTTTATTTCTTCGTATATTTAAATAGATGAATTTAATACGGTCTGCGTTTGTTATTATTATTATTATTATTATGATTATTTTGATTTTATCGTTATTATTATTATTATTATTATTATTATCAATTACTATTATTTGTATTAATGATTAAGTAATGCTCAATTAGCATTTGTTTCTTAATAATAATATAAAGTATAAATATATGGCTGTTGGATATTTACGATACGAATCTTTGTTTTTTTTTTTTTTTTTTTTCTTCGTTTTAATTCCTCTATTTCATTTCTCATCAATTTATATGTACTGTTTATAGTATATTTATATGAAATACCTATATACATATATTATTATTATTATTATTATTATTATTATTATTGTGAATAGTTTTTAATTAGGTCAATACGACTGTTTGTATCTTATAAATATACTAATAATTATTATTATTATTATTATAAGAAACATTTTAAATCTTACTATTATCTGTTCTGTTGTTTTATTATTTATTATTATTAAAAAAAAAAAAAAAAGTCAAATTGAAAAAAAAAAACACAAAAGGAAAACAACTCAAGTTATTTCTCTACCTTATACGATTTTTAAAATTTGAGTTTTTTTTGGTTTTTCGTTGTTACTGATTTATTTAAACCGTATAACTATGACTTGGAGGTAAACGAGCGGAAATTTTTAAGACATGATTTTTATCGGAAATTTTCCGAATTTGAGAAAGGAAAAAAATCCGAGTTTCAAAAAACGATGGGGGGGAGACATGGTGGAATTCATATTTTAAGTATTATAATTTTTTTTTCCGAATTTTGCGCAGAAAACTATACAAGTGCGAAACAAAAATGATCATCATTTTGGAAAAAAAAATGCAGAAAATTTCCGTTTTGTTTTGAGGTATTTATTTTTTTTAACCGTTCAATTAGATCGGAGAAAATTTCGAAGTCAAATCTTACAATTACGAAAACCCCTATTATCTGAAATCAGAGATCTTTCATACTCGACCTAAATAATGTGAAGAAATCATATAGAAGAAAAAACATGAAACATCAACAAATTTGAAGGACGGATTTGCGTACAGGATATGGTGGAATGGCAAATATATATAAAAATTATAATAATTAAATAAATATTTAGATATATCATCTTAATCGCAAATGAGATTAAAGTTCAAAATTGAGGCGGGATAATAATAAGTTTGTTACTGGTGTAGTTTTTTTTAATTTTTTTTATTTCTTTTGATTTTAATTTTTTTTTTCTTTTTTTTTTTTTATTCTTTTTTTATTTGTAAAATTTTTCTACAATCAAACTTGACTGAAAATTATCATTGTCAGGCATCATTACATTCTTTATAAATATTAAAACACATCATAGCAGGCATTCAACTTTCAAACGACAAAAAAGACGCTCCTCCTCTTTGTATACTCAAAACGATATCCAGCGCAGCGACATATTATTATTAGATATTTCTACATTTTTTTTTTTTTTTTTTCTTTTTCATTTCTTTCTTTCTTTCTCACTTCTTGTAATTCGCAATCCTCGTATAATCCATAAATAATTAATTCTAACTATTACCTAGTTGTTCTGTTCTTTCTTTCTTTCTTTTAATTTCATTTTCATTACTTCAAATATTCTTCAATATTTTTTTCATATTCTTCATTTTATTTCATTTCTTATACTCTTCTATTTTTCACATGATTTTATTTATTTTTATTATTATATAGAGAATTAAATTGATTTAATTTATTTTCATTTATTTTTTTCTTTCTTTTTCTTTCCATCTTCTGTCAAATTTCCAATACTTATTATATCATCGACTGATATCGTTCAATCAAATGTTATAGGGAAAAAAAAAAAGGAAGAAAAAAAATGAAAAAAATAATAATAATAATAATACATGTATACGTATATCATTTTACCTATCTAAAATTTATTTTAATCTTTTCTTAGTATTTTGTAATCGGATTTCATTTTTATTTTTCGAATTTTCTTGTTCTTCCTTTATTTTCCTTTATTTTCTTTGTGTTAATTTATTTTCTCCAACGTCAAAAATCTTCTTCTTAAATATGCGTCATAAATTATTATTACGACTTGTCGGCGAAACTGATAAAAAGATAATTGATTTTTATTATAATTCGTGAACGATAGTTTTAAAACCTTATTTATAGTTATTAGAAAAATAATACGAATCTGATAAATTGTTTTTTTTTTTCATTTTTTCATTTTTTCTTTTTCTGGTAAGATTGGAAATAATTTACTAATTATCATATATACCACCACGATTCTGTAGTTGGGTATCGACAATTGAGTATGTTCGATGAACTTGGCTATTCAATATCTATCTGAAAATTATTTAAAAAATCAATTATTAAATATCGTTATCTTAATATTATTTATTAATTCGATCATATATACGAATTTCGATTTTCCCATGGGCCAGAACGTTTCTAAATAAATAAAATTTAGGAGCGGTATTTAGAATACAGATGGCTCCATTTTTTAAAATATATTTGGAACCGTCCTGCGCCATGGAAGTATTGAAATTAGAAAATGATCCAAATTAAGGAGAACCTAACATATTATACCTCACCTTATCAAGGTACAGGGCTATCTGTACCACTACCGCTGTTTGTACCAGCCTCGCTCTTAGTAGCAGCGATGCGATCACCCCGCCTTGTGCTCTTAGACAAAGAAGCGACTTCTTTTAAAAGGCTTGAAATTTTGTGCTGAAGAGTGCCAACTTTAGTCTCATACTCTTTCTCCGTTGCTTTCATTTTTGTACGAAGTTCAGTCTCGTTTGTAAAATGTTTAGCTTTTAATTCTGTGATCTAAAATCAAAATAGAAAGAAGATAATAAAATGAAATAAAGAAACGACTTGAGGTCTAAATTACAAAAACAGAATTCTAAAAATTCAAATATTAAATACAATTATTAAATACAATTATTAATCCATTTATTAAATCTATACCATTTTATCCTTCGTCAATAGTTGCCCATCTTTTTGAGATATCTGTTTTTGCAGCAGAGCTATTTTCTCCTTAAGTTGTGTCACCGCTACAACATGATCCGAACTATTGGGATCATGCGGATCGTGAACGCCACCCATTCTCGCCGCTTTAACCGGCGTCGGACCGTTTGTACCATCAACTGTATCTGACTGCGTAGGTAATTGAGTAACATCTACTCTGTTGGGTCGTTTGTTGTGGCCTTTCATTCTAAAATTAAAGAGGGACAGTCTTGTTTGGATTAAATTCTCCTCTTTCTTATTTCTTTTTTTATATTTTTTTTTATATATCTAATATAGAATAAAGAGGGACAAAAAAAAAACACTCTTTGAATTTTTGAAAATCAAAGAAAAATCTAAATAAATCAATGATTACTTCTGCTCTTTGTGTTTAGCAGCTCGTTGTTGAGCCAATTTGAGATGCGCCCTTCTCTCAGAGTCTGATTGTTTCGTTTTAGCCAAAGCGCGTTTGTAAGATAAAGTGCAAAGCCAGCACAATAGTTTACCGTCAACCTGAAACATCGCAACAATATTTATAACATTATTTTCTTTATTCAATAATTTTATTAATTTATTAATTTATTGATATCAAACATCCTAACATAAGAAATAGAATACAAAAAAAAAATTCAAAAACATTACAGAATATAATTTAAGACCGTAATCCAAGTACATAAATAATCAATACTCTACCTTTTTGTCTTCATCTTGCCTATCGAAAGCGCATTTTTGTTTACATTGCTCGCAAGTAACAGGTGGCCCATATCGTTTCTCTGAATTAGTACATCTCTGACATTTGCTACCGATAAAAGCGGCTATAGTATTACAGTATTCGCAAGCCGAAGGTTTTCCATACGCTTTAACGTTTTGTTCACATTTTTTGCATATAGTACTGGTACTGCCCTTTCTGTAAATTCAATAAACGTAAATTTCCCTTCTGCTGTTCGTTTTTTTTTTTCTCTCTTCTCTTTTTCTCCTTTTTCAACTCACATTGTCTGTTGAAATTCTGATCGACAATACGTGCATTTTACCACTGGAAAAGCTCCTCTGCATTCCTGGCGATAAAAAGAAAGTAAGATAAGAAGAAGAAAAAGGTAACAATCATAATAATACGCAATGTTCAATATTTTACATCGCAATTTCTCTTGTTACATTATTTAATCATTATCGTCAAACTTACTTACTTACTTACTTACACTCACACACACACACACACACACATAAATAAATAAATACATAATGAAATGCGTATGGTTTTAGATTACAATCTCTATCTCTATACTATATCATAAAGTAGAATTTGTAACCCGATATTTTTGATTTAGATAAGAGTCTATTATTATAATGGTGTGATTATTTTGAGGAAAATAATATTTGAAAAAAAAAAAAAAAAACGAGTTGAATCGAACGAATTATATTCTTGTTTTTTTGTTTGTCTAGTAAAATTTCTATTTTTTTTTTAAATTTATTTATTTTTCTTTTCCGCAAAATTGTGGAATAATATCGAGAAAAAAAAAAACTAAATAAACAATGATGTTGTATAAAATTTTTATTTATATATATATATATTTTTTTTTTTTTTCAATAGTTACCTTGCATAACTGCTGACCAGGTGATAATTCCTCGAAAGGATGTCGCGAAAAACATCTTGAGCAAGCAAATAGTGCTTGCATATTATTGCCACTCATAATAATTTTATTATTAATATTAATAATAATAATACCACGATACTAATTGTTAAGTATATAATATTGTAAAAATCGTATGCTTCTTTATATACATATATATATATATATATGTTTTTTTTTTTTTTAATATATATATATATATATATATTGTGTAGTATGTATATAAGAAAAAGAATGATCGTTCTTCGCGCACACGTCAGAAGATCAGAGTTAAAGTAGTTGAGTAAACGATAGTAGGTAGGGTAGGGTAGGGTATGGTATGGTTGATAAATGTATACCTAGGTATATATATATATACCTATGAATGTGAATAATATCTTTTTTTTTTTTTTTTTGTTGTTGTATGTCTGATATAAATATAATGAATATATTATTATAGAAAAGGAAGAAAGAAAAAAAAAAAAAAAAAGATTATTATATTTATTGAATCACTTGAATTATTACACTCGATTTATTTAATGTTTGTTTTTTTTTTTTTTTTTTCTATTTTTTAATCGTATTTTCTTTTGTCAATTTATTATTTATCTTATGTTTATTTATCGTTTAATTGAAACTGCGAATATATAATTTAAGAAATGATGAATGTTGTTGTGAAATGTTTTGTTAACTCGAACTATGGTTCTGGTATTTATTAATTTAGCTAAAACACACGGAGGTACGCGACTCGACAACCTCGAAAATTCATTCACTTTGTCGTCTATGCTTAATATGCTTATGCTTAGAGGTATGCTTGCTTGCCACCGGCTGTTGTACTGTTAAATCGCACGGTCAGACGCCATTTTTGATCTTTCAAGTTTTATATGAAACGAACATATAACGCATTCTAGGAACTAAACGCGTGAAGCTTGTAGTTGAAAATTTTTAACACCGTGCACGCTACAATTTTCCATTCATTTTTTTATTCATATAGGTAGATGTAAGCCTCGGATAGATAGATAACACGAAGACTAATGCCACTAACTAACATACACCAGGAGCGAGAGAGAGAGAGGAAACATTACGAAATTAGGGTACTGTGCTGTCGCTAAGCGGGTGCATTTGGGAACTAGAAGCACGATCGAGGGGTAATTTATTGTTCTCCTTTCACTGGCTTATCGCAGGGGTAACTTTATACATTTATATCGCAAAATGGGTTCCGAAAGAGATTCTGCCTTACCGCGATGTTTCTAGCGTCGAGGAAAAATATAAATTGTTCAAATATGATACTTCGAATTGAGATAAGGTCAAATCAAGGACGAGCCTGATCGATATACATTAAAAAAAGAAAGAAAAATACTGTATACGTCGTCATATAGATCGATAGATAAATCAATGTTATAAAATAAATCGAAGAACTATTGAATAAATATTGTAATAGAATTCGAGACAATTGTTAATGTTATTATAATAGGAAGAAGAATTTTCTTCACAGGTATCACATATTATAAAACTCACCATTCTGGATCGCAGCCTACACTATGTTGACGAATACGAAATGATAATCCAATAATAATCCAATGATAATCCAATAATAATCCAAATCCGTAATAATAGATCGAAGAATTACACTGCACTGCAGAATTACACTGATGATCACTCTGTCGCGACTATCTTCAACCGTTTCAACCCGTTCAAAACTCGCACAGTCTATAACGACACGAAAGACTGTCGTGTGTCTTGCGGCTATCCCGTGCCTCGCTTATTCTTTTAAACATTAAACTTCGCGAATTTTCACACACGCGCAGTTTATTAACGATATTTTTGTCGCCATTTCTAAAGACTATAGTCGTATAATTGCGAGAGGAACGTATTCAAACTTTTACCAGGGTGCGCAGGAGGACGCGTACTGACCCCCCGCCACATGCTGCCACCTTACCGGCACTATGACTAAACAATCAAATATCGCGATCGCATATATTTATGTTCACTAGCCGATTTCACTGACGCAAAATAATTAGGTTAAACTACGAGAAGTTTGGATACTTTATAAATTAATCGCGACTATTCTGAGAAAAATTATTGGGAACGTGACCCTCCGCCCCCGGAAAGAACTTGCCGGTACATTGGCTGAACAATCGAGCATCGTGATCTGACTAATATAATCGATACACTATAGCACAGATTTCACATGATTTTAACAACAGCGAATTAGTTAAACTTACGATAAGACCGGAATTTTCATTATTTATAGATTAATCGCGCAGAAAGAACAAGAATAACGAATATTGCACGCGTACTTGTTGCGCGCCATTCCCTTACTCAAAGACAACTGACTGTTGATCGATGCGCCGCGGGGTATCATGGAATGTATGATGCGGAACACCCCGCGCTTTTATTTATTAGGCGCCAATTATCAAATGATGTATAAAATTAGATACTAAACAATAAATTGCAGATTATGAATCGTTAAAGATGAAACAATTGACGAAAAATATATTTCATTAATTTTGATAAGCTAGAATTTTCATATTTCATTAAGTTTTCCATCGACGGTAAGGTTTTCTGAAAAGATAAACAACCTCATACATCACCCTTAGAGCATATACCTAGTTGGAAAGGACAACTAGTTAGAGAGCAGCACGAGTAAAAATATCGCGTGTTGAACACGCGATGGTTTACACCATCTACACTGCACACGCCTTATTTCGTGGAGAAAAAAAAATGGAGAAAGGAACAACTAGGTTAATTTTCACGATCTATGCTCTCGCGTATACCTCAGAAATAGATAATATTTATTTACAAAAAGTGAATAGATATTAAAAGTTGAATATTAATTATTTAAAAAATGTCTACTAAATCCTCAGTGGATTTACGCGCCGAACTTGCCGAGCTTGTTAAACGAAAAGCCGAAATAGCGGTGAGTAGAAAAAAATAAACGCGATATCAGATTTACTCGCCCGAATATTTATCGTAACAGATTTTGGCCTTAGCCTCACAAACACAATAGGCGACTTTTATATCAACATTCGTGTCCGTAAAAAGGCGGAAATCATGACTTGATAAAAAAATTATTGAATAAAAAAGAACTTGCAGAGTCAGAAAACAGAATATTTATACCGAATATCCGGATTTAGAATCACGTTGATCAACAATCGGATATATATTTTTAGGTTATATTCGCTTATTTACAAATAAAACATTTCGCTTCAATAATTCGAATCGAATAGATAGACTCGATTGTTGTTGGTTTGTTTTTTCTCATTTACAATCGACAGGATACACTCGCTAATTTGGAAAGACAAATATACGCGTTTGAGGGAAGCTACCTTGAAGACACACAACTTTATGGAAATATAATACGCGGTTGGGACCGCTACTTAGCTAGCAATAAAAACACTAATAGCAAAGCCGACAAACGTAACAGAAAGTTCAAAGAGGCTGAAAGGCTGTTTTCAAAATCATCAATTACATCCGTTGCGGTAAGTAAAAAAAAAAAGAACACTGAATCAAAGAATGTGAAATATTACATCTTTACTCTGATCGCAGGCGGTAAATGGAATCCTGGAAAATACGCAAGACAAAAGTAAGGACCACAATGGATATTCGTAGCTTTATTAGTTCTCTGGTTGAATATTTAGGTCTAAAAATAATCATTGGTGCCTCTATTCAGCTATGCCATGATAACGATAACGATGATAATAGAACGTTGTTATTATTTCTCAAATTGACTAATCTTTCTGTTTAGATTTCTCTAAGTATTGGTTTGGGGCTTATATTAAGTTACTTTATAGTAATACGGTTGTTAATTCTTTTTTCCTTTTTCTTCTATTTGTATATATATATATGGAGGAGAAAACACACACACACTGCACTGCACTGTAGTATCTGAAAAACATGAATTATTCTATTACTATTATTTAGTTTATTTTATTTTATCTTTCATCACCTATCAGATTATATATCCCGATATATTTGTCTGTATTGCCTTCACGCACTTCCTTTGACATTAAAATCCCATTTGTAAATAAAATCTCATTCGCAGTAGTTTGAAAATTAGATAAACCAGCTTTTGCTTATTCCTAACGATCCATCATTCTGTTTTTATCGATTCAATGAAACGAAAATTGGAATTTTTTCAATAAAAAAGTTCCTTCCAATTCAAATTGAAACGTTAAGGCTCCTAAATCTGTTGTTTTATAATTTGAATAGAAAAATCTGGTCCTAATTTTCTCAATTTATTTAATATTAGTCAATATTGTTGTTGCTGCTAACAAAGGGGTGAATTATTCCAGTTGAACGATACAGCGAGTCGGAATCTCAAGTTGGGAACAGCGGGAGTGAGGACAATTGCAACTTTACTAATTCCGTGTTGACACCTGGAAATAACAAAGAGACTAGTGGAAAGAATCACACCCTGGTTACACAAACAAGTTATTCTCAAAATAACGGTACCCTTAGTAGTGCGGATAGTAACGTTCAGTTTACCAACGGACCGATGTCGAACGGCGGTATAGACCACGTTACTACACCAGTGAAAGATATAGGTCATACGAACAGCAAAGATTCTAATAAAAATAGATCGTCTTCAAGTAGCGCAAAGAAAAGTAATAACAAACGGTCTAGGAACAGATGAACCGTCGACTGTTTTAAATTGTCTATTTTCCAAACTGTCCGAGTCGCTTAGCTCAAAAATATCTTCAAATAATGTAAAGATTCGATTCCTTAGAAACTCTCGAATTAAGAGTGAAGGAGAATTTTTCAATCTGACTTATTGTATTGTCGATTTATATTTGTATATTAAATGTGAATAAGTCGAATTCTCCGACGAACACATTTTTTTGTTTTTTTTCTATGGCGAGTTTTATTTAATAATTGTATCAAATCGCGAGTTAAAATGTTCGTTTTATGTAACTCAGTTCAGAAAAAAAAGAATATTTTTTAAATCATCTTATTGCTGTAAGTCGCTTCTACTGATAATAATGATGCTTGAAATTTGAATAAAATTGAAATATCGTTTAATCGTAGTAAGTTTAATCATTAATTCGTCTTTAATATTCTCTTGCATCAATATTGTCGTGTCGAAAAATGATTTGAACAAATTTAAACGAAAAGATCTCATCGTTTCCTCTTACTAAATACACTTTTATTTATCAATATTTGTATACGAATACATATTTTCTCTGAATGGAAAAGAAATACAGAATAAGCGGTACTACTGAATCGATTCGTATTTTTTCTTGGCCAATTCAATTTCTTCTTCGCTAACAGATGGTGTTAATCCGCAAAACAATTCTTCTTCTCTGATGAAGGCAAGTTTTTCAGCCTTTTCTTTAAAGAATGATTTCTGCTTAGCCTCCAGCTCCGATTTATAAGCGTCTAATTTCTCTTTTATAATTTTGTCGCAGTGTTTGTCGGTCAGTTTTCTAAGCGAGTCTTTTCTCCATACCGGAAGGTATTTCCTGAAGAAATACGAAAAAAAATGTATATATACAGTTAGGGAGAATAAACTTTTCTTTTATCGTTGCCATCAAACTTACGGAGGATGTGGCTTATAGATAAGATTCAATTTCTCAAGTAGCCATTCGAACCGTCTATAATCCAATTTCCGCAAATTTCCAAGGTGTTTTTTCCTCCTGTGGACTAGTTCGTTCAGACGCATTTTTAGTTTTTTGTCCTTTCGGTGCATTTCAAACAGCTTTATCCTCTGGTCAATAGAGTCGGTCATCACCGCAACTGTAACATGATTATATGGATCATTCCTTAACAAATAAACAGCAGAATAAGAATAGAGTGACTTTATCTATTCGTGAATAAATCAAGAAATGAACAAAATCTTCGTTTTTTACTTTTTACTTCTAGGGAATTTACGTCGAGTTCGTGTCTTCTCACTAATTCCGTAACAGTGTTTGCTCTTGCTTCCGTTGTGTGACATCGCGGTAGGTATTCAAGCGTAAATAATTTCTTTACGTTCTCATCGGCGCTGAAAAAATTGTGAAAATAAAATTCAAAATAAAAAGACGATTTTTGGAGAAAAAAAATTAAAAATATCGATTTCACGTTGTAACAAAAAAATTAAAAAAAAAATTTTTTTTTACAAATTTAGAAAAAAAATTATCAAAAGTTTAAAATAAATCGATCACAGGACAAATTTTATACTAAAATACGAATCATTATCATTGTTGAATCAAAAAATGAAAAAATCGGGAAGATACTTACTCCTTTAATTCTTTAGACTCGTTGTATTTGGTGGCAAGATCTTGTGGTGTGACATTGAGATCTAGCCCAAGATTTCCAGTTTTCTCTGGTTTATAAAACGGGATTTTTTCCGGTCGAACCCATTTGATTTTTAGTTCTGATTTGAATGCATAATTCCTCGCTACATAACCTTCGATTTGAACGATGTTACGGATTAGATTAGGCACCGATTTTATATTCCTAACTAACACGTTCATTGTTTTTTGTTCTTCAACTTTCGTACTTTAGTAAGGATTATTTATTATAGTTTTATTTCCATGATTCTTTCGGTAAATAACGATACGATTTGATAATTCGGAATTAAGTTAACCAAGTATGCAATTATTAAAGCGTTTCGTCGTCTGCTGGCATGAACCATGCGGAATAATAAGAGAGTGGAAAGTCTGATACACGAAGGTGCTAAGAGAAGTTAAACACTAGCATGTAGCGATAGAGAATTGATGTAGCTAGACAATTAGTTAGTCAAACAAATAATTATTGCGATGAAAGATCGTTTAGCGGCGCGGTAGAATATTTGATTTGAAAAAGAGCGATGAAACAACGACCTACACTTTGCGTGATAAGAGTTTGAAATTTAGCACTGAAGTATGCAGTGTAAATTATTATGGCGTGTAGAAAAGTGTTATAAATATTCAAACAAAATTTCAGTTATATAATTAATACATTTAATATGGTATTGTAATAACGCGCGACGGAATAACGGAACAGTGATATAAATATGGGGGAAATTAGCGCTCTTATGTAACGCTAATTTTAATATTCATATAATTATTTCTACTTATATATCGCCGGATTAAAATTGTGTGACTGACATTTAGAAAATTTATTGAAATAATGCCGGGAATGAATCGGGGAGACAATCTCGAAGAGATTTACGCGTGGATAG
The DNA here is from genome assembly GCA_914767705.2 of Tenthredo notha. Classification (NCBI taxonomy): domain Eukaryota; kingdom Metazoa; phylum Arthropoda; class Insecta; order Hymenoptera; family Tenthredinidae; genus Tenthredo; species Tenthredo notha. Next base: position 6,498,196 of record OU611916.1, read on the forward strand.
ATGAAATACCGTTTTCTAAACCGAAGAAAAATATACCGCGAGACTTTTCCGATGGAGGTATGGGTGTACTTAATCTTCATCCCGTTTGTTGTTTTATAAAATTTGATCATGTTTTTATTATTATCTCTAGTTCTCATGGCTGAAGTCCTCAAGATCCATTACCCGCGTTTTGCTGATGTTCATAATTATATTCCCGCTAGTAATGTGGCGGCTAAAAGAGAAAATTGGAATACACTGAACCGCAAAGTATTTTCAAAAATCGAAATGAAGCTTAGCAAAGACGTGATCGATAAACTAGCAAATTCTCAGCCTGGAATAATTGAGAAATTGCTAATCGACTTACGAAAGAAAATTTTAATTAAAGAATCTTCTAATTCCGTCGTTGAAACGAATCCAATAAATTTCATTAGTGATAAAGAGAAGACGGAGAATAGCGCAGCTGATAGTAAGCGCAGTTTATTTTTCGAGGCATAAATTCACGATAAAAGCAATTATGAATATGGAAATCTAAAATTTCCTTCTATTGGTTAATTAATTAGCATTCTTGGTATAGTAGGAATTATTCAAAAAGATGAAACGACCGGATCATCCGAAGTCCTCGACGCCGCAGTCATTAGAAAATCAAGGTCTAACATCTCTGTGACTAAAAGCACGAAAAATTTTGTTGGAAAGGCTTGTGGCTGGCTGGTAGGGTGGATATGGCCGTTTAGCGAAACCGCAAAAACCACTGAGGCCGAATTATCATCGCCTCCTTCGATTTCTGTGGGTTTTGAATCGCTTGGTGAGCTCTCGTAGTAAACCAAAGAAAACTGAACGATTTCATTTCTGATGAAATTGAGATTGAAACGAATTTGAAGAATTTGAGATATTCGTTTAGATATAAAAAAAAATTCAAATTGACAGATCGGCAAATTTAGTATTATTATTATTATGTAGAAAAGAGCTGCAGTATCGCCGAGCAGCCAATTGCTATAATTGAATCTAAACAAGAGGATGAAGAATCGTCTGGAATATCGCGAATAGATTTTTTGCAGTTGAGGCAAGAGGTGGAGGATAAAGACTTGGTGATTAGTATGCTGAATCGAAAAGTGTCTTGTTTGGAATCGGTGATGAAATTGAAGGATAAGAAAATCGGGAATTTGGCGGCCCAAATTTCAAATTCGTCTACAGAAACCGGGCAGAATCTTAGACCCCATGTAATCGGATCGAGCATTTCCAGGCTTCGATATCAGACTAAGAATTACAAGTCGATATCCTGAATAGAAGGGATGAAAATGGAAAGTTATACGAATTTTATGTAAATATACACAAGCCGTGAAAATAAAAGAAGGAATTCCATCGATTCTGGAAGAGGATAACAAACTATACAACATCATTCGTCTTTGCTGTATTTCTTCTTGTGTTTCAAAAAATTTGACAAGTATATTTCAAATAATCTGTGTGTAACTTTGTAAAAATTTGACAAAAAAGAAATTCGAATGAAATTATATGGATGACGTATTATCGTTTCGGTGTCAAACTCATCATTTCTTATCACCAAATTAGTGCGAATTTTTTCAAAAAATTAGAAAAATTGCCTATTCGAGGTGAGAACTTTCACATACTGAAATATGGAATAAATTCGAAATGGTTAGAGTCACAGTCTGGGTACATTGGCATAGAAAGTCCCATGTATACAGCTACGTATCGTTTCTGCAGAGTTTGAAGCTAAGATTAATATATTTGGTGAATAAAATTTATTTAGATTTAACTAAGTAATTCTGATCCACGTTTTAGGGAAAAATCATCGAAACTGTTTATTTTTTAATTTGAAAAGTGACGCGGAATGCCCCATAAGCGAATGAGACGATAGCACGTAGGTAGTTATATATACTATACGCACAGGTGAAAGTTTCGAAGCTTGACCCAGACCCAGTACAAGGATATTCACCTGTAGAATGAAATGACGATAGTTTTTCTAACATTGAAAATTATTTCTAGCTAAAACTAATACCCTAAATTTTTAGGAGACTTTCCTTAGAGTTTAAAAATTCCATAAAAATGATGATTCAATCTCATTCATTCGAATTAACATAATAATCATCTTCACTATTAGTTAATCATATAATTGCAAGCTATTGTTAATAAATTATTGAGTTAAGTATTTCTGAGTGAGTGATTCTCATAAATTAAAAACGACTGTAATAATTGATATACATAAGTGAAGTCTATTCATTCACTTATGTTTTTATTTTATTCGCAAAAAATATCATACATAGTTCACATGGTTCATTGTCATTATATTACATATACAATATGAAAGAACATAATAAGGATATACCTATGTAAACTGAAGGTCAGAACTTTCTAAGTATGCAGTAGATAGTTGAGAGATGATGCGTTCAAAGTGGGGATTCGAACAGGTCTAAATTATACCGTTCAGTTCAGTTGCTTGGTGAATATCGTAAGAAAAGGAAGGAAATAAATTCATGTACCAACTCAAAGCCACAATACAGCGTAAAATATTTATCGCAAAATAAGTGAGTTCGATTTATCAATAATAATCTCTTTTGTTCTTAATCTCGATGATTCCTCGTCATTGTAATTGGCAGAAGACAAGAACTCGTCTTTTAACGCCATATTCATTATATCAACTGCAGTAACTCAGATTAGGGCAAAAATGAGAAAAAAAAAAAATCTAAACCGTTTCCTTTTTGGAGTAAGAATCAATCATTATCGAAAAATCGTGAAAAAAACAAACTAGCGTTACTTCCGTTGGATTCTAATCAACAGTTTTCTTAAAAAATGCAAATTTCTGTTCATACAGATCGAGGTAATCATTCTAAGAACAAAATCGTTCGTTTTATTATTCAAATCGCATTGAAAATGATGACTAAAAAAAAAAAGAAAAAAAAAATATCATACGTGATTCGAAAACACGATTTTCAAGTTTGAATTCAGACAATGAAAATCCGATGAACAATGCGAAAGATAATAATCCGTCTTGCAATTCGAGAACTAGGTAGACATCTTGATTGATGTTTTGCTGGTCAATGACAAGGTGAAATGGTGAATGACTGGATTATATCCGGATATAATATATTAATTATATAAAGAAGAGTAGAATAATCTTTAATAGTTGATATTTATTTCGGCTCAATTTACATCCCAGTTTTTCTAATGATTACGCATTTTTATTAAACCTCATTTAATGGTTGCTGTAAAAATTGATAAATTATATATTGAGACCTTCCACGGTCCATTGAGATTCTCAATACCAATCTATAATTGCGTTTGTACAATAGTGTACCAAGGTCTATGAAACCAGTTTATCCGAGATCGTTCATATTTCATAAATACGTAGTTATTAAAATTCCCACTCATACATACATGGATTGATATGAACTAAGGAGTACAATGTCTCTGGGTAATTATTACGTTTATAAATAATCTATTATAGGTATATCGGATTAATTATTTAATTTTTTATTAGCGTAAAGATTATGCCATTATATTTTATTACCAATCTCATGAAACGAGATGTAAAATTTTATGCAATGATTCCTAAACTTTTTTTTGCTTTTCGAAATAAAATATGCATGGTATGTGGTTTGACGTGAACAAAAAATATACTATTGCAGATATTATTATATCGCTACTTTGAATATATTGAAAAATAAAATTAGGCACTAAATTAGAATTTATTGAAATTTATTTAATATTCCCGTTTTTCAGATAATGATCCTGGCCATTTTTTCTTGTCCCATTTCCTGCTGTGTGGCCATAGGAGGTGTATTAATCGGTGGAGCTATCTTTCTGCTCTTTGGTATTCGACTTTTCGCTTGCTATACATTAGGAGTTTGTAAAAGCAGGGCGAATATGGATGGCAAAGTGGTTATCGTGACCGGATGTACTTCCGGTATCGGTAAAGAGACCGCTAGAGATCTAGCGAAAAGAGGTGCGAAGGTAATCATGGCTTGTCGCAACGTGGATAATGCGAACACCGTAAAAGGTAAGAAAAGAAATCTGTTCGAATTACATTGTTTCTCCTTATTTTCCCTATTTTGAATAATTTTAACGGACAATTTCCGGTCTCAGATGAGCTGGTGAAATCTACGGGTAACAACAACATAATTGTACGAAAATTGGACCTTTCTTCGTTAAAGTCTGTGAGGGAATTTGCCCGGCAAATAAATCGCGAAGAAGTTAGACTAGACGTATTGGTCCATAATGCTGGAACCGCTGAAACATTCCGAAAAAAAATAACTGAGGATGGTCTGGAGATGACCATGGCTACTAATCATTACGGGCCGTTTTTACTCACCCATCTTCTTATCGGTGAGAATTATTAATCGTCTTAATAAAAGGAAATGAATAATTACAATCACGGTGATGAATAAAAATAAAGGTCGAATTTGATTATAGATCTTCTCAAAAAATCTGCACCAAGTCGAATCGTGGTAGTGGCATCAGAGCTGTACCGTTTGTCATGTTTGAATTTGGAAAATCCGAACCCGACGACAACCCTACCAGCTTATTTATACTACGTTTCGAAATACGCGAACATCGTATTTACCCTCGAATTAGCACGACGTTTAGAGGGATCAGGGGTCACGGCTAATTGCCTTCATCCAGGAATGATAGACAGTGGAATATGGAGAAATGTACCAGCCCCGTTGTCCTGGCCGTTAAATCTGATAATAAAAGGATTTTTCAAGACCCCAGAACAGGGAGCACAGACCACTGTCCATCTCGCTGTATCTGACGAAGTAATTGGCGTCAATGGAAAATACTTTCTGGATTGTCACGTAAGGATTATCATTGCTATAATCATTATTATTATCGTCATGCTTATTATTATTCGGGGTAATCATTTTAGGAATATCGACTATCCCAAGGTGCTAAGGACGAAGCTAAGGGAAAGAAGCTATGGGAATTGAGCGAAGGATTTGTTAAATTGGAAGCAACAGACCCAAAGATATGAGACTAAAAATGACGAAACGTCTCGTTAAAGCGAAAATGGTGAGTTTAATCGTATCATCGATACGGAAGTGATCTAAGTGATATCATATTTTTTGTTGATTGTCTATGTTTCGATTGAAATATATAATATTTTTGAAAACCGTTTGTTCTTATTGTTTCATTCACCTATTGATCGACCTAATTTTTATTCTTTTTTCTCCAACACATATATTTATTATCTCGAATTTATATTAAAACAATAAAAATATTGAGTATATCTGCATGCGAATAACATTAACATCAATAAACTGCCTGGAATGATCGAAAAATTGCTAATAGACTTGCGAAAGAAAATTCTAATCACAGACTTTTCTTCTAATTTCGACGTTGAAACGAATTGAATAAATTTATGAATAAAGGGAATACGGAGCAACCGATTGCTATAATTGAATCTGAACAAAAGGATGATAAATCGTCTGGAATATCGCGGATAGATTTTTTGCGGTTGAGGCAAGAAGTGGAGGATAAAGACTTGGTGATTAGTATGCTGAATCGAAAAGTATCTTGTTTGGAATCGGTGATGAAATTGAAGGATAAGAAAATCGGGAATTTGACGGCCCAAATTTCAAATTCGTCTACAGAAACCGGGCAGAATCTTAGACCCCATGTAATCGGATCGAGCATTTCCAGGCTTCGATATCAGACTAAGAATTACAAGTCGATATCCTGAATAGAAGGGATGAAAATGGAAAGTTATACGAATTTTATGTAAATATACACAAGACGTGAAAATAAAAGAAGGAATTTCATCGATTCTGGAAGAGGATAACATACTTACAACATCATTCGTCTTTGCTGTATTTCTTCTTGTGTTTCAGAAAATTTGACAAGTATATTTCAAATAATCTGTGCGTAACTTTGTAAAAATGTGAAAAAAAAAATTCAAATGAAATTATAGGGATGATTTATTATCGTTTCGGTGTCAAAATCATAATTTCTTATCACCAAATTAGTTTGAATTTTTTCAAAAATTAGAGAAATTGCGTATTCGAGGTAAAAACTTTCACATACTGGAATAAATTTCACAGGCTGGGTATAATAGCACGCAATATACTATATAGGTAGTTTTACAGACAGGTGAAAGTTTCGAAGCGTAACCCAGACCCAGTACAAGGATATTCACCTGTGAAATGAAATGACGATAATTTTCCAACATTGAAAATTATTTCTAGGTAAAACTAATACCCTAATATCTTAGGGGACTACCCTTACAGTTTAAAAATCCCATAAAAGTGATAATCCAATGACGTTCATTCGAATTAACATAATAATCATCTTCACTATTAGTTAATCATATAATTGCAAACTGTTCTGAATAAATGATTGAAATAACTATTTCTGAGTGAGTGATTCTCATAAACTAAAAACGAATGTAATAATTTATATACATACGTGAAGTCTATTCACTATGTTATATAACATATGCAACATCTAAAAATATAATTTGGATGTACCTACCTGTAAACTGGAAGTCAGAACTTTTCGTGCAAAGTGGGGAATCGAACAGGTCTTGATTGCATACCATGAAATTCAGTTCCTTGGTGAATATCGGAGGAAAAGGAAGAAGAGAAATTGATATACCAACTCCAAGCCACAATATAGCGTGAAATATTTATCGCAAAATAAGTGAGTTTGATGTATCAATAGTAATCTCTTTTGTTCTTAATTTAACAGACAGCGATTTCTAATCTCGATGATTCCTCGTCATTGTAATTAGCAGAAGACAAGAACTCGTCTTTTAACGCCATATTCATTATATCAACTGCAGTAACTCAGATTAGGGCCAAAATGAGAAAAAAAAATCTAAATCGTTTCCTTTTTGGAGTAAGAATCAATCATTATCGAAAAATCGTGAAAAAAACAAACTAGCGTTACTTCCGTTGGATTCTAATCAACAGTTTTCTTAAAAAATGCAAATTTCTGTTCATACAGATCGAGGTAATCATTCCAAGAACAGAATCGTTCGTTTTATTATTCAAATCGCATTGAAAATGATGACTAAAAAAAAAAAAGAAAAAAAAAAATATCATACGTGATTCGAAAACACGATTTTTAAGTTTGAATTCAGACAATGAAAATCCGACGAACAATGCGAAAGATAATAATCTGTCTTGCAATTTGAGAACTAGGTAGACATCTCGATTGATGCTTTGTTGGTCAATGACAATGTGAAATGGCGAATGACTGGATTATATCCGCATATAATATATTATTTATATGAAGAAGAGTAGAATAATCTTTATTAATAGTTGATATTTATTTCGGCTCAATTTACATCTCAGTTTTTCAAATGATTACGCAATTTTATCAAACCGCATTTAATGGTTGCTGTAAAAATTAATAAATTGTATATTAAGACCTTCAACGGTCCATTGGGATTCCCAATATCAATCTATAATCGCGTTTGTACAATAGTTTACCAAGATCTATGAAACCAGTTTATCCAAGATCGTCCATATTTCACAAATACGTATAGTTATTAAAATTCCCACTCTTATACATACATGGATTGATATGAACTAAGGATTACAATATCTCTGGATAATTATTACGTTTACATAATAATCTATTACAGGTATATCGGATTAATTATTTAATATTTTATTAGCGTAAAGATTATGCCATTATACTTCATTACCAACGTCATGAAACGAGGTGTAAAATTTCATGTAATCATTTCTGAACTTTTACTGTTTTTTTTTTTTGCTTTTCGATTTTAAATATGCATGGTATGTGGTTTGACGGGAAAAAAAAGTCGCATATCCTATTGCAGATATTATGTATCGCTATTTTGAATATATTAAGGAATAAAATTAGGTATCAAATACTTCGGATATTAAAAATGATTAAAATTTATTCAATATTCGCGATTTTCAGATAATGATGCTGGCCGTTTTTTTTTCTGCTATTTTCTGCTGTGTGGCTATAGGAGCTATATTAATCGGTGGAGCTATCCATCTGCTTCTTGGTTTTCGAATTTTAGATTGCTTTACATTTAGAGTTTGTAAAAGCAGAGCGAATATGTATGGTAAAGTGGTTATCGTGACCGGATGTACTTCCGGTATCGGTAAAGAGACCGCTAGAGATTTAGCGAAAAGAGGTGCGAAGGTAATCATGGCTTGTGACGACGTGGATGATGGAAACGCCGTAAAAGGTGAAAAAAGAAATCTGTTCGAATGACATTTTCCCTCCTTATTTTCCTTATTTTTAATAATTGTAACGAACAACTTCCGGTTTTAGATGAGCTGGTGAAATCTACGGGTAACAACAACATAGTTGTACGAGAAGTGGACCTTTCTTCGTTAAAGTCTGTGAGGGAATTAGCACGGCAAATAAATCGCGAAGAAGTAAGACTAGACGTATTGATCCATAATGCTGGAACCGCTGAAATGTTTCGAAAAAAAATATCTGAAGATGGTCTGGAGATGACCATGGCTACTAATTATTACGGGCCGTTTTTACTCACCCATCTTCTTATCGGTGAGAATTATTAATTGTTATAGTAAAAGTAAGTAAATAATTGTAATCGGTAATAGGAGAAAAAAATTAAGGTCAAATTTGCTTATAGATCTTCTCAAAAAATCTGCACCAAGTCGGATCGTGGTAGTGGCATCAGAGGGTTACCGTCTGTCGTGTTTGAATTTGGAAAATCTGAACCCGACTACAACCCTACCAGTTTATTTATACTTCGTTTCGAAATACGCGAACATCTTATTCACCCTCGAATTAGCACGACGTTTAGAGGGGTCAGGGGTTACAGCTAATTGCCTTCATCCAGGAATTATAGCCAGTGGAATATGGAAGAATGTTCCAGCCCCGTTCTCCTGGCCGTTAAATCTGATGATAAAGGGATTTTTTCAGACCCCAGAACAGGGAGCACAGACCACTATCCATCTCGCTGTATCTGACGAAGTAATTGGCGTCAATGGAAAATACTTTCTGGATTGTCACGTAAGGATTATCATCGCTATAATCATTATTATTATCGTCATGCTTATTATTATTCGGGGTAATCATTTCAGGAATATCGACTGTCCCAAGGTGCTAAGGACGAAGCTAAGGGAAAGAAGCTGTGGGAATTAAGCGAAGGATTTGTTAAATTGGGACCAACAGACCCAAAGATATAAGAATAAAAATGACGAAACGTCTCGTTATAGTGGAAATCATGAGTTTAATTGTAAAGTGTTTGTTCTGATCGTTTCATTTGCCAATTGATCTACTTTATTTTTCTGTTCAATATATATATTATATATTAATAATCTCAAGCCCTGAAAATAAAAGAAAGAATTCCATCGATTCTGAAATAGGATAATATATCATACAACACAATTCGTCTTTGCAGTATTTCTTCTCATGTTTAAAGAAATTCGATAAGTATATTTCAAATAATTCGTGTGCGACTGTGTAAAACTGTGAAAAAAAAAGAGATAAAATATTATCGTTGCGGTGTCAAACTCATCATTTCTTATTACCAAATTAGTTTGAATATTTTTGCAAAAATTACAAAAATTGGGTCTTTGAGGTAAGAACTTTCACATACTGAAATATGGAATAAATTTTAGATTGCTAAGGTCACAGGCTGGTTACATATCAGAAGTCTGTCCATTCATTTATGTTTTTATTTTATTCAGAAAAATTATCGCATATAGTTCATTGCCAGTACAATACGCAATATGCGATATGAAAGAATATAGTATAGATGTATCTATGTAAACTGAAGGTCAGCATTTTGTAACTACGTAATAAATAGTTAAGCGTTGATGCGGTTAGATTGGCGATTCGAACAGATCTGAACGACACCGTTGAGTTCAGTTACTAGGTGAATATCGTAAGAAAAGGAACGAAAAAAATTGGGGTACAAACTCCAAGCCACAATACAGCCTAAAATATTTATCGCAAAATAAGTGAGTTAGATTTATCAATAATAATCTCTTTTGTTCTTCATTTAACAGACAGTGCAGATTTCTAATCTCCATAATGCCTCGTCATTTTAATTGCCAGAAGACAAGAACTCGTCTTTTAACGCCATATTCATTATATCTACTGCAGTGACTCAAATTAGGGCAAAAATGCGAAAAAAAAAGTCTGAATCGTTTCCTTTTTGGAGTAAGAATTAATTATTGTCGAAACATCGTGAAAAACAATGCAGTGTTAATTCCGTTAGATTAAAATTATTTAAATTTATTCAATATTCCCGGTTTTCAGATAATGTTGCTGGACATTTTTTCTTGTGCTATCTCCTGCTTCACGTGTATAAAAGCTGTATTAATCGGTGGAGCTATCTTTCTGTTCTTTGGTATTAGACTTTTTGCTTACTATACATTAGGAGTTTGTAAAAGCAGGGCTAATATGAATGGTAAAGTGGTTATCGTGACCGGATGCACTTCTGGTATCGGTATAGAGACCGTTAGAGATTTAGCGAAAAGAGGTGCGAAGGTAATCATGGCTTGTCGCAACTTGGATAAAGCGAACGCCGTAAAAGGTAAGAAAAGAAATCTGTTCGAATCACATTTTTCTCCTCATTTTCCCTATTTTTAATAATTTTAACGGACAACTTCCGGTCTCAGATGAGCTGGTGAAATCTACGGGTAACAACAACATAGTTGTACGAAAATTGGACCTTTCTTCGTTAAAGTCTGTGAGGGAATTCGCCCGGCAAATAAATCGCGAAGAAGTTAGACTAGACGTATTGATCCATAATGCTGCAACCGCTGAAACATTTTGCAAAAAAATAACTGAAGATGGTCTGGAGATGACCATGGCTACTAATTATTACGGGCCATTTTTACTCACCCATCTCCTTATCGGTGAGAATTATTAATCGTCTTAATAAAAGGAAATGAATAATTACAATCGTGGTGATGAGTAAAAATAAAGGTCGAATTCGATTATAGATATTCTCAAAAAATCTGCACCAAGTCGAATCGTGGTAGTGGCATCAGAGTTTTACCGTGTGTCCTGTTTGAATTTGGATAATCTGAACCCGACGACAACCCTACCAGCTTATTTATACTTCGTTTCGAAATATGCGAATATCGTATTCACCCTGGAATTAGCACGACGTTTAGAGGGGTCAGGGGTCACGGCTAATTGCCTTCATCCAGGGCTGATAGACACTGGAATATGGAGGAATGTTCAAGCCCCATTGTCTTGGCCGTTAAATCTGTTAATTATGGGATTTTTCAAAAACGCAGAAGAGGGAGCACAGACCACTGTCTATCTCGCTGTATCTGACGAATTAATCGGCGTCAATGGAAAATACTTTCTTGATTGTCACGTAAGGATTATCATCGCTATAATCATTATATATTATTATCGTCATGCTTATTATTATTCGGGGTAATCATTTTAGGAATATCGACTATCCAAAGGTACGAAGGATGAAGCTAAGGGAAAAAAGCTCTGGGAATTAAGCGAAAAAATTGTTAAATTAGAACCAACTGACCCAAAAATATGAGTACAAAAATGACGAAACGTCTCGTTGTAGCGAAAATGATGAGTTTATTTGTTTGTTAATTTTCTATGTATCGATTAATAAACATATAATATTTTTTTTTAAAACCGTTTCTTCTTATCGTTTCATTCGCCTATTGATCAACCCAATTTTATTTCTCTCCCAATACACTATATAATTTCCCAAAAATGTATAATAACACAATAAAAATGTCTCGTATATATCTGTACGCGTATAAAATTAACATCTACGCATATGTTGAGTAAAAATCTTGAACTGGAAGTAGAATTAGAAAGGCAGTATTCCACAGGCCATAAGGTTTGTATTAGAATTTGGTCAAGAACGACGCCTGCTTTTCGTCTAGTAAGACGTGTGATTTTACTGTTAGATAAAATCGTTACTTTATTCGTATCTAAATTTACTAATCTAGTGTATGTATTTAAATTTGGATATGTGCAAACGTCTTTTATAACGTTTAGTGTGATGAGAGAAAATTTTCTGCAGACGAATTTGTAAAAATGAATTCACCAACGAATATGGAAAATAAAACAGTTCTTATAACTGGGTGTACTTTTGGAATTGGCAAAGCTACAGCTGAAGAAATTGCAAAGACTGGTGCCAAGGTGATCATGGCATGTCGTAATCTAGAAAATGCCGAGATGGTCAAAGGTTCGTAAATTAATTAAAAGTATATTATACTCATGGTCATTTGATAATTTACGCAATAGAAAGAAAGAAAAAAAACCCAGACCTTAAACTTAAGGCCGTTTCAATCCTTGAAACGATATTATGTTCTATTTTTTTCTCTAATTTAGACGAAATAATGAAGAGAACAAAAAACGATAAGATAATCGTTCGAAAGTTGGATCTTGCATCACTTAAGTCGATTAGAGAATTTGCAGAATGTATAAACAAGGAAGAAGAGAGACTTGATGTTCTGATACACAATGCTGGAATCGCCCTTTCCTTGCGAAGAAAAAGATCAGAAGATGGTCTGGAATTAACCATGGCTACAAATCATTTCGGGCCATTTCTTTTGACCAATTTGTTGATCGGTATAAAAAACGAAACAAGGAAGATTAGAATGACTAATTGTTTGGTTTTGAAAATGAGTAAAATCGTTTTTCAGATTTACTTAAACGTTCAGCGCCCAGTCGCATCATCGTTGTTACTTCGAAATGGTATCCGATGGGTCGTTTGAATTTCGATAACATAAATCCTACCGGGACATGGCCAGCCCATTATAATTATTACGTTTCAAAATATGCAAATGTCGTTTACACACGAGAACTGGCTAAAAGACTTGAAGGTTCTGGTGTTACTGCAAATTATCTTCATCCTGGCAAAGTGTTCACTAATATTTGGCGAGCGAATACTTCAAAATGTTTTTATTTCTGCATGGGACCGTTTTTAAAAAGGATTTTAAAGTCACCCCAAGAAGGAGCACGGACTAGTACTTACCTCGCGGTTTCTGACCAAGTAACAAACACTTCAGGCGAATACTTCAAGAATTGTATCGTGAGTAGATGATGCAAAAAAGAAAAAGGAAAAAGAATTGGTCCTGAATTGATAGCAAAAAAAAAACTGTGCCTTTTCAGATAGTACAACCCTCGCGGAGTGTCTTAGATCCAGAAAAGGGAAAAAAACTATGGGAGTTGAGTGAGAAGCTAGTACTTTGCCCTGGAGATCCACGAATTTGAAAACCAAAAAGAAAGCTTTAATCAAATGAAGAGAATTGAATCAAACTGTAATGCAATTTTGTGTATTTCATTCATCCCCCATGAAGGATACTTGGATGATTTATTTGGTGTAGATAGAGAATAGCGTTTCTAAAATATCAATAAAACTCTGAAAAATAAACTCGACAATTTTTCTATATAATGATGAATGTATTTCATTAGATATGTTGATGGTAATGGTTCGACTGACGTACGTTATCTACTTATAAATATGACTTATAGATATAACGAGTGACGAACTAGTCTGGGATTTGCCAGAAACGATATACTAGGAATATGCTATTGTGCGATAATGTGGAAACTTTCCTGTTTCTAGATAGTATATAACATATGAAATGGTCTTTTATTATTCAGTTTGTATTCAACTGCTGATCAGTACAAGTCAGTAAGTCAATCGTGCTGAATATATTTCAACGTTTGGTATTTCTGTAAGAAATACTACGACATTGATTCTGGTTGATTGTCTTATTGAACAATGAGAGTCCTTTTTCTCTCAGCCCTAATGGCCCTTATGGGTGCCGTCCTTGCTGAGACTCCAGTAAGTGAAGTAGACGTGATTGCACCAATTGGTAAAATCCGTGGTAATTTTATGGAGTCTCGTATGGGAAGACGATTTTTTGCTGCACGTGGTGTGAGATATGCAGAGCCACCGGTCGGAGAGAATCGTTTTCAGGTAAACAGATGGTGTTGACTAATAGTTCAGGTTTTTGCAATAAATTGAAAAAAATGTTTCATGTTCTTATTGGTCCATTTCAGCCACCGATACCTGCCAAATCTTGGACCACGGTGTTTGATGCGACCCAGGAAGGTCCTTCCTGTCCACAACCTGGAGGAGCTCTTCCATCCGAGGACTGCCTTCGATTAAATGTTTACAGTCCTGAGGTAATTCGTCTAAACTATGAATTATTGCATTGACGAAGTGTTGATACTCGATAAAATTATCATACGTGCAATACATCACCGTGCTGAAATCTCGACTAAGGAATAATTATTGATCATCACGGTTGCATTTTTTATTCAAATTGTTTTACAAAGTCAGACGATAGCTACCTAGACCAACATTATTATATTACTAATTTTATCGGTATGATACAGTTGCCAAGTGCCGAAAAGCCTGATGTCAAAAAACCAGTCGTGGTATTCTTTCACACTGGAGGATTCTTCGCAGCATCTGCCCAGAGCATAAGTATTGGTCCTGAGTACTTGATGGATGAGAATATCGTCCTGGTTACCCCAAACTACCGCCTCGGGACTCTAGGTCAGTGAAAATTGTCTAATATTTCGAGTATTTCGTCAAGAACATTTTTTTGTTTGTTTTAGAAGAAGATCAATGACGTTATGATTATTCTTGATATCGACTCGTTGGAGTAACAAAGTCACCTATACCAAATTTTCAGGGTTCATAAGCACCGGGGATTCCTTAGCACCGGGAAATCTCGGGCTCAAGGATCAAGTGGAAGCTCTCCGTTGGGTACAAAAGAACATTGAAGCATTCGGTGGAGACTCGAAAAACGTTACGATATCCGGACAGAGTGCAGGCAGTTGGTGTGTCTCCCTACACATGGTGTCACCCATGTCAAAGGGCCTCTTTCATCGCGCAATTGCCATGAGTGGAGCAGCAACCGCTCATGAAGGACTACCAAGAAACCAGACATACCTAATTGAAAGACAGGCCAAATTATTGTCATGTCCAACGGACACAACCCAAAATATGATCACCTGTTTGAAGACGAAGAGTGTGCAAGAGCTTACCGATTCTGTGTCCAATATGTTCGTAAGTGTTTTCTGATCCATCGTTCTGGTTTCAAAACACTTTGACTTTTTCAATTTACTTATCAGCTTATCACAAAGTATTGTCACTCGTTCATTAGGAATGGAACGGAAATCCAATACCCCTTTGGTCACCAGTAATTGAACCGGAAGTCCCAGGAGTTGAACGATTTCTTACAGCTGAGCCCGAAGAGCTGATCCGGCAAGGAAAGTTCCATCAAGTTCCTTTGATGACAGGAATCACGAAAGATGAATTTGGCGGAATCATCATCGGTGAGTGACTGTGCTATACTATGTTTAATTTATTGTGTGAGATATCAGTGTAATATAAAATCTAATATTATATCACGACTTCCAGATTACATCGAAGACCCGAATATAGGAAACAACTCCTTCCTTAACGACTTGAACACCAGATGGGAAGAACTTGCACCAATAATAGGTGCCTACCAACGCGGAACGCCACGTTCTAAAGAAATCAGCAAGGCTTTGAGATCACTATATTTCAAGGATCAATCAATATCCCTGAACACGGTGAACGGTATTGCTCAGGTATGTGAAAAAAAATAAATAAATACAAAAATCGATGGCATTTTATGATAAATTTATTGCTGCACATCAAATTTCCCCAACAAATTTTCTGCATTCAATTATAGCTATACACTGATAAGCTCGGATTCTCTGTACATCGATTTGCAACATTGATTTCCAAGTTTTCCTGCCAGCCCGTTTACTACTATGAGTTTGCTTACCAGGGCCGATACAGTCACAGTACTTGGAATGACACGGGAAAGCCCTACAGTAAGAAATCGTAATTTTCCATCCTGTATATTTCTGATAATTTGTGATAATTTATCGTCATTGATTTAACGCAGCTGTTGTACACCTCGATGATTTGCTGTACCTATTTTACCTGAAGACAAACTTCCCTGAGTTCAAAGTTGACGATCCTGAATACCAGACAGTCAAACGAATGACGGCGATGTGGAATTCTTTCGCTAAAACCGGTTATCCGATTCCAACGAACAACAAAATTTTGGAAAATGTTACTTGGGAAGCGTTAACACCTACGAACAACAAGTACTTGAAAATAGATAATACTCTTACCATGAACACCGGACTAAATACCAGACGTATGAGGGAGTGGGAAAACCTGTTCCGGTTACAACCAGTAACCGCAATTACTAATGTTAAACAATAAACTATCATTTTTGTCGAACTTATCTATTCGTTAAATATGCATTATGATAATCCTGCTTTTAGTATCAGTGTATCCCATGTATTTAGACTTGGAATAAGTATTTTGTAAAATTTTGCTGCAATAAAGTAATCCGATGTGAATATTTGGGAATTATTTATTTGCTTTGGATATAGGTAGAGGATAGCGTTTTCGGAAATTAATGACACTCTGAAAAATCAACTGCAAATTTTTTGCTTTAAGACACCGTGTGCATTTTGGGATTACTAGTCGCTAAATTCGGACTAGTAGATCACAGAGTTCGATTGTTCAGTGAAAATGAAACGACCAAACGGTCGATGAATCCAAATTCAAAATTAAAATGAAACCAAATTTATTTTTCGTCCTTTTCTGAACCGTTTTTTTCTTGCAAATTAATTAACAATATTTAGGATAAACGAAAGCCAGAATTTTTTTCGATTTACAAAATTTTGATGTGTATTAAAGACGTGGATTATGAAAATGTTCGACCATGGTCAGCCAAGATGTTGAAAGATATTCAAAACCCATAAAAATCATAACTATACGTATCCTAATTCCACAATTCTAATGAATAATAAAATCGTTTGATGAACTTCTCATGAATATTTGGAAAAAATAATCACTCCCCCGCGATGCCACCTAAGCTTGGAAATCCAAAACCCACTAAACCTGGAGGAAAAGGAAAAGGAAAAGGAAAACCGAAGTAGGTTTATCGATAATTTACATTTGAAATAACTCATTGTTTAATATTTCTGTAACAAACTTGCATCCTTACGTATCTCCCTCATCCCTTAATTAAAGCAAGCAAAAAAGACACAAATTGAAACTGAAGGGATGGCTAAAAACCGCAGCAGATTGGGCCAGATTCAATGCCTGGGCAAAGATAAATGCTTTACCACGAAAAATTCCTGAACCGGAACCAATCGTTAGTTGTATAATAATTTTTGAATTATGAATACTAAGATTGGTCACAAATTTCGGCTCATCAGCCTGACTTATTCTAGATTCGAGAATCCAGGCCTTTGGGTCAGTTGAAGAAAAGATTGCTAGTGATATCACAGCCAGCGCCAAAATCTGACGTTAAATTAATATGTCGATTGGATTTGAGCGTTTCGAAAGCTGCCTTGAAGGCGAAACCTTCGAAGCGAGTGAATGAGTTGGCTATGTTTGTGTGGAAGGATGAGGAAATTGGGAAGGAAGTTCCGAATCCGATTACTAAGGCTGCTTTAAATTACAAGCCTAGTCCTAGGATCGAGGAAATTTCTAAGCCACATATTCATAAAATTGAAAGCTGTCATGCATTGGAAATATCGAAAAGCGCTTTGAAGCACAAGGCGACAAAACGTGAGAAAAAAATGTCACTTGCTAAAAGGGCAGAAGCTTGCCCTAACTCTTTAACTGATGATGAAATCGCCAGACTTCTTACTCCTGGAGGAATTAAGAAAAGCGCTCTTGCATACAAGGCTAGTTGTTTCGCATAGCCGAAATGATTGTCTTCATTTTTTTTTTTTGAGATGTATTTAGGGATTTATTTAGGTTCTTATTCGGTATTTAGATAACAGATTGGATGTCGATTTTGGCGCTCCCATCTTACCGGTTTTTAAAAGACCGAAGAGACCCGGAGGCTAAAGAAATGAAAAAATTATTAGAGGAAAGCGAGGATAGAGGGAAAAGGGTTTTGGAAGAACAGCAGAAGAAAGAAGAGGAAAAAGCTGAGAAAGATAAAAAGAAAAAGGGAAAGAAGGGGGCGGGTAAAGATCACAGGGGTTCTGCGGGAGAGAGAAAAAAAGAAAAACCTAAAGAAGATGAAAAGGACGCAGAAGGGGAGAAAAAAGATGATCAAACGACTGAGGAAAAGGAGAAAAAAAAAGACGAAGAAAAAAAGGCAAAAGAACGTAGGAAATGGAGAACAGAGCCTGGTCCCTGCAAGACCAATTTATCAATATCCAAAGCAGCTCTCAATGCAAAAGGTAGTCATTCCCTAAATCTGGCTCAAAAAGCAAAAGATTTTACCCAGAATTAAGATAAGCGGATTGATTAGTACGGAATTTGGGTTTTGGCGATGTTCTTTCCGAATTTGAGGTGAAATTTATCGAATTTGGAATCCCAAAGTTCAAAATGATGGATCAAATGTTAAAAACTAGTGCGATTTCTATAAAAAATCGGCTCCCTAAGATTTTTGATATCGCTGATCATGAATTTGGATTCTCGAAATCGCGACATCTACGTACTAAATTTTGTTGCACTATTTTGGGGCATGTCTTTCCGTAAAAATTGCACTACCAAGTTTCACCCCACCCCGAAAGGGTAAATATTTTGTAAATCGGTTGCATATTACAGCTTCGGCGCGTACAGAGGAAATCGCAAAGCCTCATATTCACATAAGCAAATCCTGCCGACCCGACGCTTTTGGTGTGAAAAAAAGCGCCCTTGGAGGATCGGCGTCGGCCCGTGTTTCCGAAATGGCGAAACCAACGCACCCTTCGGATCCTGTCGAGAGACCTCCACCACGTGAAAAGGACGCTTATGGATCGCCGATATTTCCAAAGCCAGTGAGTTGCTAGTTACCGATCAGATAACATCTCCAAAAGTTCAAACGATGATGATTATTTATTTATCATCATTATTATTCACTATATTCTGATCAACACGATATTTACATGATCTAAAATTTATCCTGTTCATTTATACCCGTTGATATTTAAACCGCAATATGTGACGTATAGTCGAATTCCAGTTTTTTTTTTTTTTTTTACTATTAGCTATTTCACAATCTTGATGATACTGCGTTGTCATTAAATTAAATTGGACATGAATCGGTCTAATCCAATGATAAATTACATCCGATGATTTATATGACCGTATAAACATGAATTCTTTGCATAATCAAATTTCTGAAAACTGATTTTTATTTTCTATACAGATATATGGAAAACGACTGCCTAAGGTAAAACCGTACAAAATGGGCGAGTGTAAAAATAAAGACGACAAAAAGGCTGATGATAAAAAATCTGGGAAAAAATCAAACCGAAATTTAGAGCCTGTTCTACTATTCCCTAGCATTGATCCTTGCCTCGATCCTATCGGTGCGAAAAAACAGTCAAAGGCTAGAAAAGCAGCTGAAAAAAAACGGAAAGCTGATATCGAGAGAAAAAAAAATCAGAATAAAAAGCATAACGAGGATGGAGATAAAGAGAAGAAACAAGAAGATAAATAAAAATTCAAAATACGTAATTAGTTGAAGTTTTATTAACAAATCGCAGTACCAAAGCAGTAAAACTGGTGTAAAAGTCTCGTCTGTTGAAAGAAAAAAGAAAATTAATATTATATGAATGGAAAAATACAGCTACAAAATTTCATAACGATAAAATAAATGAATGAATGAATGAATGAATCAAGGAATGATTATTTCCTCGAATATTTAATAATCGTTTTTCTATAATCAGAGCGAAATCCATTGTTCTTGAAATTTTAATGACGTATAAAACCGGTTGGAATTAACAATTTAGCAACGAATGATATGTTCATAGTTTCGTTGAATCATAAAGCGTTCGTTATATTGAAATGAACCGTATGAGCGCGTAGAGATCACTTCAAATGACCACCCACTTACGTGCACTGAATTTATTTCATCAGAGTCTTTATGGTAATGGTCAGACTCACACACCTAATACACACTTGTATGAATACGATAATAAATACAACAAGTGATATATAGGTCTAGTCTGGGGCTTGCCAACGTGCGATACTGAGAATTTTTAATATTTCCTATTGGTACGCAATTGTGCATTATATTGCGGGGACTTTCCCGTTTACAGATAGTATATATAACGTATGAAATGACTCTCCAATCTTCAGTTTGTATTCAACACTCAATAAGTCTGTTGAATATATTCGATCGTTTGGTATATCTCTTTATAAGAGATTAAGATTTTGACTCTAGTTTATTATCTCATTAAATAATGAGAGTCCTTTTCCTCTCACTCCTGATGGCCCTAGTCGGTGCTGTCCTTACTGAAACCCCACTGCTTCAGACAGACGTAAATCCACCGATTGGAAAAATCCGTGGTGAATTTATGGACTCTCGTCTTGGAAGACGATTTTTTTCTGCACGTGGTTTGAGGTACGCTGAACCACCAGTCGGAGAGCATCGTTTTCAGGTAATTTTCCTCTTCAATATCCTGAATCTTTTGAAGAGTGATCAGGATCAAAAGTCGAATATCTATTACGGATGGTTTTTATTCAGCGTTTTTATCAGCTGATTTATTAGATAACTGGGCTTCCCGCTGACGTATTAATTACACGATGTGTGTGTTGCTGTTATTCTGTTTACGAAATCGTTCGCAGTACTGATAACAGCAGTTATGCATGTATATCTGTAATTGGTCATTGGTCATGAATCGGAATAAATCACATCATGAGAGTTCAAAGTCTTGCGATAGATTGTGATATTGGTTCAAGGTTCTTATTCATCACTTCTAGCCACCGATACCTGCCAAATCTTGGACCACGGTGTTTGATGCAACCCAGGAAGGTCCTTCCTGTCCACAACCTGGAGGAACTCTTCCGTCCGAGGACTGCCTTCGATTGAATGTTTACAGTCCTGAGGTAATTCGTCTAAGCTATGAATTATTGCATTGACGAAGTGTTGATACTCGATAAAATATCATACGTGCAATACATCACCGAGCCGAAATCACGACTAAGGAATAATTATTGATCATCACGGTTGCATTTTTTATTCAAATTGTTTTACAAAGTCAGACGATAGCTACCTAGACCAACATTATCATATTAATAATTTTATCGGTATGATACAGTTGCCAAGTGCCGAAAAGCCTGATGTCAAAAAACCAGTCCTGGTATTCTTTCATCCTGGAGGATTCTACGCAGGTTCTGGCCAGAGCGTTAGTTTTGGTCCTGAGTACTTGATGGATCAAGATATCGTCCTGGTTGTCGTAAACTACCGCCTCGGGACTCTAGGTCAGTGAAAATTGCTTAATATTTCGAGTACATCGTCAAGAACTGTTTTTTTTTTTTTAAAGAAGAAGATCAATGACGTTATGATTATTCTTGATATTGACTCGTTGGAGTAACAAAGTCACGTATACCAAATTTTCAGGGTTCATAAGCACCGGGGATTCCCTAGCACCGGGAAATCTCGGACTCAAGGATCAAGTGGAAGCTCTTCGTTGGATACAGAAGAACATTGAAGCATTCGGTGGAGATTCGAGAAACGTTACGATATCCGGACACAGTGCTGGCGGATGGAGTGTCTCCTTACACATGGTGTCCCCCATGTCCAAGGGTCTCTTTCATCGTGCAATTGCCATGAGTGGAGCGTCAACCGCTCAACAACGAATTCCAGGAAACCAGACAGACCTTGCTAAGAAACAGGCCGAGTTATTGAAATGCCCAACGGACACAAACCAAAATATGATCAACTGCTTGAAGACAAAGCCAGTTGAAGCGTTTTCAGATTCTTTGGAGAACATGTTCGTAAGTATTTTTTAATTCATCATTTTTGATTCAAATTATTCATTTGCCCATCACGAAGTCCTGTCATTTTTTCTTCAGGAATGGAACTGGAATCCAATTCTCCTTTGGTCACCCGTCGTCGAACCTGAGGTACCAGGAGTCGAACGATTCCTAACAGCTCAGCCCGAAGACCTGATCAGACAGGGAAAGTTTTACCAAGTTCCTTTGATAACAGGAATCACGAAGGATGAATTCGGCGGAAATGTCGTATGTGAGTGACTGTGCTTTACAATGTTTATTACTATAATACAAAATTCAATATTTCATCGCGACTTTCAGACTGGGTTGAGAGCGCAAGAAAAGGAGACAATTCCCTCTTCAACGACTTGAACACCAAATGGGAAGAACTCGCACCAGTCCTGTTTCTTTACGAACGTGGAACGCCACGTTCCAAAGAAATCAGCAAGGAGTTAAGATCATATTTCTTCAAGGATCAACCAGTATCTATGAACACGGTCAACGGCGTTGCCCAGGTATGTAAAAAAAAAATCAATGGCAATTGTCGTATGATATATCCTGTATATCCTGTAAAGTACTACATCGGATAACGATGACGATCAGGTAATATTTAATCCTGTTAAAGAACCAGTTTACATTTTTAGAACATTTTTTTTTATGTTCATTAAAGCTATACGCTGATGGGGTAATCGGATTCTCTGTACATCGGCTCGCAAAATTGGTTTCCGAATTTTCCAGCCAGCCCGTTTACTACTATGAGATGGCTTACCAAGGCCGATACAGTCACCATATGTGGAATGATACAGGAAAGCCTTATGGTGAGAGATCGAGATTTTCATTTTTTTATTAAGAATTTGATTGTGATCTATATTTTTGATGATTTATTAAATTTACTATCATTAATTGCCATAGGTGTTGTGCATCACGATGACTTGCTGTACTTATTCTACCTGAAAAGCAACTTTCCATACTTTAAAGTTGATGACCCTGAATACCAGACCGTGAAGCGAATGACTTCGATGTGGACCTCGTTTGCTAAAACTGGGAATCCGATTCCCAAGGATGACAAGTCCTTCGAAAGTGTAACGTGGGAAGCGTTCACACCTACGAATAACAAGTATTTGAAAATTGATGACACTCTGACGATGAACACCGGACTATATGCTGATCGTATGAACGAGTGGGAAAAATTGTTCCCGTTACATCCAGAACCCGCAATTACTAACGTTAAACAATAGACGATAATGGTCATGGGAATTTTCTATCCGTTTGACATGCGTTATAACAATCCTGCTTCTAATATCAGTGTATACCTATATCTAGATTTGAAACAAGTATTCTGTAAAATTTTACTGTAATAAAATAATTTGATTACAAAAATAGTTAACAAAAATCGTCTTCGTTTTGTTCATTTTTTTTTTCCGCTATATAGAACAGTTATTCGAAAAATATTCCATTTTGATTCAAAAATCGATATCGCTATCGGTTTTTCTTTGTATATTTAACAGCTGATCGATCGCATCGTGCACAATATATTCAAACGTTCGCTATCTCATGACAAGAAAGATCGCGAACCAGAAGATTTTTCGACTTGACATTTTTTCAATTCCGAAAAACACTCGTTACAGAAATTTCAACTCAAACAATCTTCTGGTATCAGGAGAAAAGCTGGGCCAAGGAGATGTGCAAAATTTTTGGCGCGGATGAGGAATAGTGTATGGATATAGGCATGCATACGTTGCTTCATGCACGTCTCTCTATAGTTCATTCATACTAGCTATTTTGACAATTTTTTGAATTTTAACTCGAAAAATTATCTCCTGGTATCAGGAGAACATCTGACCCGAGGAGGTGTGCTGAAATTTTTGGAGGGGGAAAGGCATAGTGTATTGATACATGCATGCATACGTTGCTCCATGCACGTCTCTCTACGTTCATTCATATTAGCTATTTTGACAATTTTTTGAATTTTAACTCGAAAAATATCACCTGGTATCAGGAGAACATCTGACCCGAGGAGGTGCGCTAAAATTTTTGGAGGGGGAAAGGCCTAGTGTATTGATACATGCATGCATACGTTGCTCCACGCACGTCTCTCTACGTTCATTCATATTAGCTATTGTGACAATTTTTTGAATTTTAACTCGAAAAATTATCTCCTGGTATCAGGAGAACATCTGACCCGAGGAGGTGTGCTGAAATTTTTGGAGGGGGAAAGGCATAGTGTATTGATACATGCATGCATACGTTGCTCCATGCACGTCTCTCTACGTTCATTCATATTAGCTATTTTGACAATTTTTTGAATTTTAACTCGAAAAATTATCTCCTGGTATCAGGAGAACATCTGACCCGAGGAGGTGTGCTGAAATTTTTGGAGGGGGAAAGGCATAGTGTATTGATACATGCATGCATACGTTGCTCCATGCACGTCTCTCTACGTTCATTCATATTAGCTATTTTGACAATTTTTTGAATTTTAACTCGAAAAATTATCTCCTGGTATCAGGAGAACATCTGACCCGAGGAGGTGTGCTGAAATTTTTGGAGGGGGAAAGGCATAGTGTATTGATACATGCATGCATACGTTGCTCTATGCACGTCTCTCTACGTTCATTCATATTAGCTATTTTGATAATTTTTTGAATTTTAACTCGAAAAATTATCTCCTGGTATCAGGAGAACATCTGACCCGAGGAGGTGTGCTGAAATTTTTGGAGGGGGAAAGGCATAGTGTATTGATACATGCATGCATACGTTGCTCCATGCACGTCTCTCTACGTTCATTCATATTAGCTATTTTGACAATTTTTTGAATTTTAACTCGAAAAATTATCTCCTGGTATCAGGAGAACATCTGACCCGAGGAGGTGTGCTGAAATTTTTGGAGGGGGAAAGGCATAGTGTATTGATACATGCATGCATACGTTGCTCCATGCACGTCTCTCTACGTTCATTCATATTAGCTATTTTGACAATTTTTTGAATTTTAACTCGAAAAATTATCTCCTGGTATCAGGAGAACATCTGACCCGAGGAGGTGTGCTGAAATTTTTGGAGGGGGAAAGGCATAGTGTATTGATACATGCATGCATACGTTGCTCCATGCACGTCTCTCTACGTTCATTCATATTAGCTATTTTGACAATTTTTTGAATTTTAACTCGAAAAATATCACCTGGTATCAGGAGAACATCTGACCCGAGGAGGTGCGCTAAAATTTTTGGAGGGGGAAAGGCCTAGTGTATTGATACATGCATGCATACGTTGCTCCACGCACGTCTCTCTACGTTCATTCATATTAGCTATTGTGACAATTTTTTGAATTTTAACTCGAAAAATTATCTCCTGGTATCAGGAGAACATCTGACCCGAGGAGGTGTGCTGAAATTTTTGGAGGGGGAAAGGCATAGTGTATTGATACATGCATGCATACGTTGCTCCATGCACGTCTCTCTACGTTCATTCATATTAGCTATTTTGACAATTTTTTGAATTTTAACTCGAAAAATTATCTCCTGGTATCAGGAGAACATCTGACCCGAGGAGGTGTGCTGAAATTTTTGGAGGGGGAAAGGCATAGTGTATTGATACATGCATGCATACGTTGCTCCATGCACGTCTCTCTACGTTCATTCATATTAGCTATTTTGACAATTTTTTGAATTTTAACTCGAAAAATTATCTCCTGGTATCAGGAGAACATCTGACCCGAGGAGGTGTGCTGAAATTTTTGGAGGGGGAAAGGCATAGTGTATTGATACATGCATGCATACGTTGCTCTATGCACGTCTCTCTACGTTCATTCATATTAGCTATTTTGATAATTTTTTGAATTTTAACTCGAAAAATTATCTCCTGGTATCAGGAGAACATCTGACCCGAGGAGGTGTGCTGAAATTTTTGGAGGGGGAAAGGCATAGTGTATTGATACATGCATGCATACGTTGCTCCATGCACGTCTCTCTACGTTCATTCATATTAGCTATTTTGACAATTTTTTGAATTTTAACTCGAAAAATTATCTCCTGGTATCAGGAGAACATCTGACCCGAGGAGGTGTGCTGAAATTTTTGGAGGGGGAAAGGCATAGTGTATTGATACATGCATGCATACGTTGCTCTATGCACGTCTCTCTACGTTCATTCATATTAGCTATTTTGATAATTTTTTGAATTTTAACTCGAAAAATTATCTCCTGGTATCAGGAGAACATCTGACCCGAGGAGGTGTGCTGAAATTTTTGGAGGGGGAAAGGCATAGTGTATTGATACATGCATGCATACGTTGCTCCATGCACGTCTCTCTACGTTCATTCATATTAGCTATTTTGACAATTTTTTGAATTTTAACTCGAAAAATTATCTCCTGGTATCAGGAGAACATCTGACCCGAGGAGGTGTGCTGAAATTTTTGGAGGGGGAAAGGAATAGTGTATTCGTATAGGCATGCATACGTTGCTTCTTGCACGTCTCTCTATAGTTTAAGTATATTAGTTATTTGAACAGTTTGCGAAATTTTAAATCAAAAAATACCTTCTGGTATCAGGAGAACATCTGACCCGAAGAAGTAGTCGCAAATTTTTTAACTAGCTGAAAATGCATTAATTCTAATTTGCTACTGTTTTTATTCGAAACGCATAATTGCAGGAGGTAAAAATGGAAAATAACGAAGCAATTGGTAATCAGTATAACTAGGTATTTATTGTTCTAGCATCGATACAATATTATTGATTTTCAAATTCATTTATGTATCATTCCTAAATCCTAATCGTTCCTTAAAAATAAATATCTCGTGCCTTTTTTCTAAAACGACCAATTGCCAGGCTGGCAGTGACTGACTCCACGACAGGCATCCTTATGCTAGGTCAGTGCTCTTTCTTGCTAAAAGATTATGAACTTAGAAATACGGTATGTGTTCGTATCTGACTATAGGCAACTCTACATACACTTATGTCGTGAGGTAAAGAATGCCCCTCTTCTTACCATCCGTCGATAATGTAGGCAGCGTACACCGTATCTAAAGAGTCAACAAATTTCTAACCCATTCGTTTTAGTTTTTTCTGCGAACATCGACACGCGGTTTTTACGAGGTTAACATTCTCCAAGGTTCCTTGACTATGATTTTAAAGAAAATAAACTGATACTAGCTAACGACAATTTGAATATTTGAATAGATGAACGATAACATATCAGTTAATTATTACAGTTCTATTATTTAATAAATTGATAAAGAAATAAATAGAAAATGACGACAACGTGTGAAGAGAGGTTATCAAACGACGATGAAAACGCTTCGAAAACAGAATTGGATACAATTTCAAATAAGATTAAAACGAAGAAGGCTAAAAAACGTAAAGCTGAAGTAGAAAACGGTGAAATTAATTCTGAACCAAAAAAAAAATCAACACCAAATAATGGCATCTCTGAAAAAGAAAATACGAAAACTGAAGACGATGTGAAAAACACGAATGGTATGATTACTAAAATTTTTTTTTCATTCATTTTTAGATCTTAGATCCCTCGATGTCTCAAGTCCATCTCATTTTCACAGATAATTTTGAGTCAGATGTAGAAGAAGCTGAGATTTCGAAAAAAATAACAGACAAAGAAGCAAGTCGTATGACTGGAAAATCACTAAGAGCAAGTTTCAATTCAACCGAAGGCTTGATAACGCTCAAAAAATTCGTTGCCATTTGTAACGATAAAAAGAAGCTGGATTTGGCTGCGCAGTACCTCAATGCAGGCGGTAGCGCGCTTGAAATTCTCAAACTTTTAGACACTACGGATAAAAAGAACCTTGGAAATGCTACGACGGTCTTTTCTGCCGTTGAAATTGTTGTTATGAAGTAAGTTCCTGGGTACGAGGTTCAAAAGACTTGAAATTGAATTTTAAAAGATTATATCAGCCAGGAAAAATGAAAAAGCGAAACTAATTCTTTATGATTCTTGTTCCAGAATCCTTGAAAAATATCCACATTATCAATCAAGCGCTGCGGAAGCATGCAGGCATTTAGTAAACTCGCATTTATCGTCGATACATTCGATGCTGTCTAGTCAGAGTAACGCAAAGCAGAGGAAAGTGGTGTTGCGTTTACTTACAGCAGTTGTATCTCTGGGTGGTAATCTGCCTCGTGAATTGCTGGGTCATCTCTCCCTGCATTCCCAAGTCTTAGACACTCTTTCCAGACACACAGAGCCTTCAGATACCCAAAGCGTTAGAACCAGCTTTGTGCATTTTATTCTGTCTTTTTTAATAGAAGGAAATTTGTCGGTTATAAGAGCTTTGCTGGATAAACGGGGAGTTGTATCATCTATTATTCCTGACTTGATGTACGACTCGCATAATTTAGTCCACCTAGTTTTGACAACGATAAAAACTTACGTGCTTGAAAATCCGGGGATAAGCAAGACCATAAAACTCCACACTTTCTCTACTCCGGTTGTACAGAATTTAGTGTCATTGTACAATTGGAAAGGGCCTAAAAATTGGCCAGGGAAAAACCGCAAAAAGCAAACAGAAACCTCAGGGCAGACGGATCCCGATGACAAAAAAGTGAGCCTTGAATAAACTAAGGGTTTCTGGACTCGTTCTCAATTATAATATCGTTGATCATTGGCTTACAGATTGTCGTTGAAATTCTTCACGAATTTCTTCTCACCCTACTGACCTCAAATAAATTTGGCATCATCTTCCACGATCGTTTGCTGGGCACATCAGGCCACAAGAACAATCAGCTAGCCGATACAATACTCCAGAGTCTAGACCGGCCTTGGGAATACCCTAAGCCTGCAGATCTGGTTGTAAAGATTCTGGTGGCTTGCCCAGACCTTATCAGACCTCAGCTTTCCTATACAGAATCGTATCTCGAGCCTGCGGCATCGAAGAAGTGGATTCTTCTGATGGAATTCATCCAGCAGGTCTTTATTGGTCGTTTAAAGTAGCAACATGGCTTTATGGATGATAAAAACACGATTGTTATATTTATTGCAGATCTTTGCTTCCCTGGACCCTGAAATCTGCTTGAAACCATCTTTGCCGGAGCTAAATACTCCGCAATTATTCTCCGCGCTGACTAATCTCACCCTTCCCATGATAGTATTAAAGAAAGCTATCAATCCGTCGATAAATCACGACAGCTTAGTGGTTCGTCATACTTCGGTGATTCTGATTAGAGTGATGCTCAAGCAATTGAAGAGTTTTATTGATACAGTGAAGAACAACTGCTCGGTCCAAGAAGAAATTACAAAGATCGAAAATCTGGTCACTGATTACGTGCTGAAGGTGAAATCAGTCGATTTTTCCAATCATTCTTCTCCAAAAATTAACAAATCTGATGAATTCAATCCTCCAATTTCTTTTCTTTGAAGAACGTTCCCAGTCTGGACTCCGTGCTGATTGCTTGGAGCAAGGTGCTTTCCTTGGAAGACGATAAGGAAGAATCGGCGGAAGGAGTTCCTCTTCCGAGTCGCAAAGAATGTCTGACAACGATTTTGGATCTGCTGTTAATATACCGAGACGTTTGCCCCCAATTATTGGAAACTAGTACCACGTTGAGTTCTGGTGTTGACTCGACATCCCTCTTGACTGGATTAAACACTCTGGATAATATCGATGGTGAAGAATTGGGCAGCATGAAAGTCAAAGCGTTGCAATTCTTGCTGGCCTTAGATGCCTCTGCATTTATACCAGAGAAGGTATAGACTCAAATCTGGGTGGTAAGTTCGTTAATTCTTGAAAGGGTTTTAAAACGTTGATGAATTTAAATTGCAGGAATTATTTGGCGAGGCAGTTCCGTTCCTGATGTCTCTCATCGACTCTGGTAAAGAATCAACGCCGGTAAATTCCCACGCAAGAAATGCAATGAAAACGCTCTTTGATACCTGCGGGGCCTTCGAAGGCTGCAGTTACCAATCTGATATCTGGATTAGCTGCTGTTTGGACTCAGAAAAAATAGAGGAACGAGTTGAACTGGCAAACTGGCTTGTTGAAGTCATACGCGAGACTGTAAAACACGCTAATAAATGGGTCGAAGTTGTTAGCAGCGCCGAGGAGGCAGCCGGAGAGCAATTATACAGTAGTACAACAATCGAGGACATATTTACAGGTGGATTGGTCGATTCAAGCCTGCAATCTGTGTACGACTTCTTACGACTTGGAGATTAACATTTTTCTCATTTTCAGACCTGATGGAGCGCGATTTAAACATTGGAAGAAACAAAACGGCCAGACTTTTGCCTCCGGTTTCTATAAGTCCGCTTCTAGCTGCAGGAATAGAGGCGGCAAAAAATGAAGGAAGAAATTTACTGCTTGATTATTTATCACGCATAACAGTTCACACTCTGCATTGCCAAGTTGCTCCGAACGCGTTAATACGGCTTGTAGAAAACGTAGAAGATTTACCTTCGCGGTATTATATATCGAGCTGGTCGGCTAACGGAGAACATATTCATTTGAAGAAGGTGTTTGGCTCGAAAAACCCCATCTCTAAACTCAGCAAGGCGCTATTATCGAGTGATAGAGTTGACATAGCTAAGATATTCCACGGGGATAGAAAAGTATCATTTAAAATAGACCAGGAAGAATTTAGTCTTGATCATTCGATGAATCCCGACGAAGTTCTCGGCTCCTTCAGACTCTCGTTATTCTATTTTGCTCGGCTTGTACAGGAGGAAAAATTCTCTGAGGAATTAAACACCAATTTCAAATTAGTTATCGCGGCGTTACTCCACGTAGTTAAGGACGTCGAAATAGATAATGAGGTTTCAAATCTTTCTAGGGATTGCTGCAGGTGGATTTTCTCGCACCCTTTAATGCTGCAGTATTTTTCTCCTTTTTACAAACGGAAGAATCTCGTTGAGAAATACACGACAGAAATGATCGCGTTTATTTGCCCAATTATCTCTGACCTCTTCGGAGAACAGAAGATCACTGATCTCCTAATTCCATTCAAAGACAAATTGATGACTAAGCTTCTATCAGGGGTAATTAAACTCCGGGGAGGTGGTAGCCTCAAAGATTCTATGCCTGTGGTCAGTTTTGTTGAAATATTACAACTCGATATCAATGACGTTATAGAGATTTTAACAAACACAATAGAACTGCCAACAGAGAAGCTCCTCTCAGATAACAAGACTTGTCTATCAATGTGGGGACTGTTGATCCCCAAATTATTAGCCTCTTCGATAAAACAACGAGAGATATTAGGGCGCAGGGAATTTATCACTCTAAATAAAACCCTGATCGATAAAGTATGTCAATCTATGATTAGACTGAGTCTATGTAACAAGAATTTAGACTTAGACTTGTGGGTCGAAGGATTATTCACCCATTTGAAAATATTTCCACACAATATTGCTGCAATTGATAAAAGTGAGTTCGATGTATTCGAAAAACTGGGATACAGTCTCTCCCTTCCTCAAATTGCTTTCAATTTTAATCTTCGATTGATTAAATTTCAGATTTCTTCCTGTCTTTAATTAAGGGCAAGACCTTGAGCCCTCGGACAATAAAACTTGCGTCTTTTCTAATAAACAGAAACCCTAAGTTTATTTCTGTGTACGTAAAGTATTCACTGCACAATATCAACGCTTTCAAAGACAAAGAAGCCGTCTTCTCAATTCTGTCCAATATAGGACAGGCAGATGTACAGCCAGAGTTTTTTCTCAAATTATACGATATCTACAAGGAAGAAGTATCGGGCTGGTTCTCTGACCCTGAGAGCGTTGATTCCTGCATTAAAAAAAACGCTAAGGCAGCTGTTAGACTAATCGAAAGTGTAATCGGTGGGTATTTTCGTTTATCTATCATCTCATTTCATTCTACTGTTAACAATTTGATAATGTTTACAGATGCAGAAACATGCAACAAAATATGTGATATGATATTGTCTAACGGAGATAAACTGTTCACGGTCGATGAGAGTTACATCGAGTTATTAAAAAGCGTTTTTACAAAGGCGGGGAAAGTCGAGAACGTCGGAGAAGCCCGTTTGATTGATCTTGCGCAGATACTTATTCACATAATTGTATCGGCGCTTAAAAAGGAGAGTAAAAATTTCCAGAAGCACAACAGCCTCTGCGAAACTTTACTCAGTATAATAAATCTAGTAGAAATTAGGGAGAAAAATTCTCCCCGGTTTAACGAGATGAGGAAAAACCACTCCTGGCCACAGTTCACACGATTTTCTCTAAAACTTGGGCTAAAAGTATCAAAGGAAAACAGCGGTCAAGATAAACTACTCAAAACTTTAGTCAAGCTTTGCGACACAGTTTATGAAGACAACAGCGATGATGAATACGTTAAAACTCTATTCGAAATGACCACTTCGCATTCCGAATTCATAAACGTTATGCTAGGCAGTTCAAATGCGAAAAGTAAGAAAGAAGGAGAGATCTTCTCCCCGAAAGAGATTAGACGAGGTCCCATTCTCTAATATCTGTATTCGTTAATTTACAGGAGACTTGGTAGAGCTGATTCTGATCTTAGTCAAAAAGAACAACTCCTTAATGGCATCGATACACGTCCCGCTCTACCTAGGTGCTTATAACGCGACGCTGAACGAAACTGACCAATTATTATTACAGGTAAAAGACTCCTTCGTTTATCATAGATGCTAATGAATCAAAATTTATAAACAATTACTTCCTTCCAGCTCTTGCAATACTACGAAAGTCATAACATCAAACTAACAGACTACCGCCCGTATCTTTGGGGCAGTGCAGCCGCCTCGCATTACAGTGTTAAAAGTGGAGCAGACACAGCGCTGTGGAGACAGCCTTCAACGTCTCAAGTTTTAGACCTGTTTTTACAAGAGACTGTTAATAATACAGTTAGAAATTATCCGGTCAAGAGAAAACTGAGGGTAAATAAAAAAGTGGGGATCTTATCGACGAATTTTAATATGCTAATACGATTACTTCATGATTTTAGAGCACGGAACTACATGCTTCGCAGTCTACTTACGACCCAGCATTCTATCTACCTTTGCTATCCTATCTGCTATCAGACAACAGCGTTGTGGCTTGTCATAAAATAACTCAAAGCGGAGCTCTGGCTCTGGCGTTATCGGCTTCTGGAAGCACGGAGAAAGAGACACGCTTAGCTGCCTTCACAGTGATATCAAGATTCTATTATCACTTAGAAGCAACAACGTGAGTTTTTAAGGGAACAGCTCTCGTCTTCTAAGACTCTAATCGATTCTGACTTTATTCTTTGCTTTTATATTCACAGTTCAAAGGAGAAACTACTCTGGATGCATTTCATCGATATATTCCGCAACGGGATATCTTCTTCGAAGCCAGAGCTTGACGATATACAAATATCCTGTTTAGTATCAACATTCATGGCCCGTACATCGCTGGTAGCAACGCAGCCTTTGAACCCGTTGTATTCTCCGCTGCAAAAATTCTTGATGGCAAAACCGGCGCTGGATTTAGCTACTGTGCCAGAATTTTTGCAGTTATTTCACAGCTCTGAGATAGACCATAAAATCCACAGATTATGGATTCTGGAAGTAGTCCGTGACGGACTGAAGACCTACGGCGATGCCGAAGTCACTTTTAGAGGACTTTTGTTCAAAATGCTTTTTACATTTTATTCCTGCTCGTTGTCAGACCGACAATCGAAGGTAAAAATCAAGGAGATAGGATCTTTGATGTGTCTATAGTCTCCAGAATCTAAAATCTGATTTTTTTTATTCCAGAATCTTATCCTCCAAGTCGTAAACTCGGTATCAAAGATCCCAAAGGCGTGTTTGCTGCTCGTTACTGGCTATGGATTGCTGGTTTGGCTTCATGAGATCATTCATTCGTCTGACACTGACGATTTTGATTTTATAACATTATATATAGACGTGATAAGCAACGTGTTTCAATCGTTGGAAAAATCAAACGAAAAATGTGAAGAGGTGTATTTCATGCTTTTAAGAACGACGATAAATTTGAAGAGTTATTTATCGGTGAAAAATACAGATGTAAAATCGTATCTAAGCTACGTTTCGACTTTGGGAAAGATAGTTGCATCTAAAGAAAAAGAATTCAGTAAAATATTATCCGAAAAAGATATGAAAGAGCTCATTCAGATATCTAAAAATATTTTAGGAGAGATAAACGAGTGCGAAGATATATTAGAATTCGGTTCTAAGTTTGTAGAGAAATTATCGAGCTCGGTTATTATTCATAACGACGATAATATCGTTATTGCCAAAAATGGACTTAAGAAACTGCTTGTAATGTGGTCTTCGAATAATGGCAATTAGAGATATTGATTCTGCTAATTATCCCGATATGTAAATATTAGTTTTTTTATAATAAAATACAATATATTTCTTTTCTACAACCGTCGATAGTTTCTTAATGGTATTCACATATTCTGAGAAGATATATAGTCGATTAAAATCTGGATGAATTAAATGCTTCTGGAATAATCTGAGTAGTGTAAATAGGTAAATCTCTGTACTGTAAATCGATTCTAACATTGATAATTAGTCATTTAGGAATGCAGATGTGAATTGTTTCACCTGATTATTGCCTTAAGGACAGACATTCCCGTTCAATTGTGACTTTGAAATTATATAAATAGCATAATTTGTGAACATCGTCCATCGTCCTGTACATAAAACCCTTTCAATTATCCTAAATTATATATTATACGAAATCTAACTCTGTTTTTATATAATGTCGACTACTGAACCTTCGTCTATCCAATTGGCGTTCTACCAGTTTCTTGATTTCACTGATGATGAATACACTCGAGGTTAGCGTTACCAGGAATAGTATATCTGAAAGTAATACAATGAAGATGAATTTCGTTTACGAAGAATTTTTATCAGAATTAGAGAAAATATAATTCTACCTTTAAAAGTCAGAGCTTCGGTTTGAAAAACTTTCTGCA
This sequence comes from Tenthredo notha, assembly GCA_914767705.2. Classification (NCBI taxonomy): domain Eukaryota; kingdom Metazoa; phylum Arthropoda; class Insecta; order Hymenoptera; family Tenthredinidae; genus Tenthredo; species Tenthredo notha. The sequence continues at coordinate 6,532,769 of OU611916.1, forward strand.
ACGGGGGAAAGTAGATCACTAACATCTGACCAACAACCGAAAGACATACAGCCAATAGAAACATTCTATTGCTAAACAATCCGATAGTGAATATCGACTTAGTCTGTAAAATAAAAGACAATAATATAATATTTCATCAAATAGGCTTTTTCAATTTCCGATAAGACTGATGAATTAATTTTCTCACCTGTGATCTGCAACTCAGAGCATTAAACATATCGAAAAAGACAAAACAGGTAAAGGTCATTGTTGTATCTCTCGCTGTTATTCCTCCAGACGTCATCTGCAATGTAACAAATGAATTTGTAGTAAACTAAAACGTTTCAATTGATGAATGTTTATCAAAAGCTTGCATGCACCTTGATATCAAAGTTTAATTTGGCTTTGAGTTTAATTTCTTATTTATTTCTTATTTATTTATTATTTATCTATAGATTCTTTACCTCCCGATTGTAAACCCACAAAGTACCAACAATGATAATAGCGGCTGAGAACAACACGTTTACAATCAATTGGCGTGTGATCATGGGCTCTTTTGTATCCCTAGGTTTTTGTTTGAGTACATCTTTGTCCACCGGTTCAACTCCGAGACTAAAACCGATTCAAACAGTATTAGAATGATAAAAGGATGGAAAATCAGGCGCAAATTAACTCCGCATTAATTTTAAGAGACACCTTTGTGCAGGCGGACCATCCATGATGATATTAATCCATAATATCTGCATAGCATTCAGAGGATTAGGTATTCCCATTAGCGTAGCTAAGGCTATTAGAGATAGCGCTGCTATACTGGTGCTCAATTGAAATCTTACAAAGTTACGAATGTTGTAAAATATCCCTTTTCCTTCCTCGATCGCCGCTCTGCAATAAATAAAATCAAACAAATGATAAACTGAGCGAATCCAATCGAATTAATCCATCAACTTTAGGATTTAGGGTCTTACATTATGGTTTGAAAATCATCGTCTACTAAAATCATGTCCGCAGCCTCCTTGCAGACATCGGTACCGTTCTTTCCCATAGCTATTCCAATGTCTGCTTTTTTCAAAGCAACACCATCATTTACTCCATCTCCAGTCATTCCAACGATGTTACCATTCCTTTGCAGCGCCTTTACTATACACAATTTATGTTTGGGTGTAACGCGGTAGAACACGCTTATGTTTCCGATCACTTGCTCGAGCTGGTGCTCGCTCAGAGTGTCTATCTCATCGCCAGACATTAACTGCATGTGGATTGTGTCCAGGCCGATCATGTCGGCTGAAAAAAGTAGGAGAGATATGCAATGAGCCTTGATTTAAGCTTCATGGTCGAAGTTTTGAGGCCTATTATCAATTACCAATTGCTGAAGCAGTCTCCTTCGCATCGCCAGTTACCATCTTTACTCTGACGCCGCTGTTCATTAGTGCAGTAATAGATTCTCTAACTTGGGATCGAGGAGGGTCACAAATCCCAACTTGCCCAACGTAAACGAGGTCTTGTAGAGAGCTTCCGCGCGCCAGGCCCATGACTAGAGAAAAATAGAAGATAATTTGATTAGATGATAGAATTTCTGTTACTGATTGATGCTTTCATAAAAAATCCTAGAAGACTAAAAATCTCTTCAATCTCATAGTCAAGATAAACAATTCGATTGATTTCTGAGAGAATAAAACCATGCGCACCTCGCAAGCCTTTCCTTCCTATGTCGTATGCCTGAGTGAGTATTTCTTGTTCTTTTTTTTGATTTAGAGAATAGAGTTGTCCGTTAGCTGAATACTTTGTACATTGCGGTAAGATTTTTTCCATCGCACCTTTGACAAAGAATATTTCTTCCTTTTGCTGAAAAGATTGTATAAATAAATTAAAGGTAATACGAGTTATTTACAGAAATAGAGAGATTTATGTAGCTTTGTTATCTCATCCACTCACTGGGCCATACTTAGTAGCACATCTCACAGCCATCATTTTCTGTTCTGATGAAAAAGGGTACTCTTGAAGCCTCAAGTACTTATCTACGACTCCATACATCCGGTTTTTCATCGCCACAGCTATCAAAGCACCTTCCGTTGGCTGTCCGAGGAGAATATCGTTCTGAATAATAGCATTGTTACACACGCAGCCGACCTGATAAAGAAAATTCATAGAATAATTGAATAAGTAATGACAGATGCAGAAAAAGCCCAAAAAATTATCAACTTTCATGCTGATTCCTCTGCCGTTACCTCAAGCATGTTGTAAATAGAGTTGCGAGCAAGTTCTATGTTATCGCATTTGTGAATGTTAACTTCTCCGTGATCATTGTATCCTGTTCCACTAACATCAGCCATATATCCTTCGGAAGTAAGCAGGCTGGTTACAGTCATTTCGTTCTTTGTTATTGTGCCGGTTTTGTCGGAACAAATAACGTTTACGCATCCTGAAACGAAGGATTCATATTCATCAGTATTAATTCTTTCTCTTCCGATGATTCGGTTTGCGCTCAAAAATCTAGTATCAATTACCGAGGGTTTCCACAGTCGGGAGCTTTTTGACAATCACTTTCCGCTTAGCCATTCTCATAACGCCCAAAGCTAAAGTTACAGTGACGACTATGGGCAGACCTTCCGGTATCGCTGCTACCGCGAGACTCACGCTTATCGTAAACATCTCGAGAATTGGTTTTCCCTGGATCCATCCGATCACCATTATCACACCAATTATACAAAAAGAATAACAAGATAGCTGGGTGCCAAGAATATCCATGCTTCTCTGAAGCGGCGTTTTTGGAGCCTCTTCTGCTTGCATCATGGCAAATACTTCACCGAATTCACTCTTCTCTCCAGTATTGACGACAATGCCCTATAAAGATTGTATCGAGGATAATAAAAGTTGAGATATTGAAATAGTAAAAAACAAAAAGGCATAAAAATGTATTCATACTTTTCCATTCCCACAGCGAACTAGAGTTCCCATAAAAGCAATATTTTTCTTAACGCTATGGCCGTTTGTTTTCAACAACGGAGCAACGTATTTTTGAGCAGGTTCAGTCTCGCCTGTAAAACTACTCTCGTCTATCGCCAGATCTATCGCTTCAAATATTCTTATGTCCGCTGGGACACGGTCGCCTATATTCAGGTGGACTATATCACCGGGAACTAGGTTTCTCGCCAGAAATGATTCCGGGTGTCCTTCGCGGAGGCTGAAAAATTATGAAATAATTACTTTTACAGTCAATGAAGTATCAAATTTAGTTTATTATCATTTGTGCCTCATAATTTGGCTGAAGAATTTCAATTCGAATCAAAAAGAACACTTGAATCTATCTGTTTATCATCGAAGTAACAAAAAAAACAGTTTTCATCAATAAATCAGAGTATCTTAAATCTTTACCAATGGCACGTCGGTGGTACTAATTTGTTCAACTCTTGTAGAGACTTCTCGGATCTGTATTCTTGAACAAATGCTACCGTAACTACTATAACAATGGCCTGAAAAATACAGGAAAAATTATTTGAATATTAAATTTGACCAGGTTTTCCATGAACACACACAATTATTATAAGCAATGTATTTTTCTAAATAGTCCGAGATGTTTTCTGATCAATAAAATGATCTGTAATGATGAATTTTCTTAGATTATTTAAAACATAGGTGAAGTTTTTGTTTTCTCCAAAATAATTTGCGACCTTTTTCATTGTTCGATTAATGAATATGTAATAATGGTAAGAAAAAAAAAATGTTGATCGCTTACCACTGTGATACTGACAGCGTCATCATACTGTTTCATACAGACGCTTACAAAGGCTGATCCGAGTAGAAGTAATATAAGTGGATTTTTGAACTGTGAGAAAGGAATATTTATTCTCCATTAAGTACATTTTTTTCTTTTTCTTTTTATAAACTATTTCTAGTTTTTATAATAAACTAGAAAAAGGTTGAATAAATAAATTAATATATATATACAAATTTGTTCCGTTTTCTTACCTGTTCGATGTATTTTTTCCACGTAGGTTCTTCCTCTTTGACAATTAGTTCGTTATACCCTGTGAGCTGTCTGCGTAATTCAGCCTCTCTCCATCTCAAACCAGTCCTAGTATCGACTCTTAATCTAGCCGCTACTTCTTCGGCGCCTAAACTTGCCGCTTCAGCTGTAGTAAGCCACATGTCTGCTGGGTGGTCTAGGTCTTCTATCTAAATATTAAGAAAATTTGAAAACAATATATTAAGAATTTTAAAACAAAAAACTTGGAATAAGATTTGAAAAAACAAAAACGATAATAGAGTTCGGACAAAGTAGTGTGGGATAAAATTAAAACAAATGAAAAAATGTATTAAATTAATGAACAGACACACACACACACACATATATAAAATATAAAATTTCCAATATCAACTTTCTGATATATTAAATCGACAAATTTAATAGGGAAAATAAAGAAATGATAAAACACACCATTTTTAAAGAGTTCCTGACTTCATTTGTTACGGTTCAAACAATAATGAAAATAAAATAAAGATCTGATAGTTATCTGATTTTGGTAACGATCGTACGTGTAACGTCAATCACAGACTGCCTAATCTTTCGATCGTCAAAATCGAGTGATAAGATACTGCGAATTGTTGTTAAATGAAAAAAAAAAAAGAAAAGAAAAACATAATTGACGTATTATTGGAAATTGTTTTGTTTCATTATTTCTGTGAATCTAGTGTTTTCTTTTTTTTTTTACTTTCGCGTTATCTTAGCAATGACATATTGTGGGTAAGTTTCTTTCTTTTTTTTTTTATATGTTATTCTTTTTTTTTACATAAGTATACTGATGATATAATTTAATTTACGGGGTTTACCTTAGTTGTCATGATTCTTATGTATTCTTTCTGAGTAGATTATGGGTTATAATATATATTACGTTATTACCGAATCGTGGCATTGATATGTATATTTAAATGAAAAAACAAAAAAACAAAAAAAAAAAAACAAAAAACATAATAATATAATTCTATCTAATATATTGTATTTAATATTGATAATATCTTATTCAAATAAGAAATAAAAAAAAATAAAAAATATACTCGGCTTTTATTATAGTATACATGCTTGAATCTCGGCTATAAAAATCCGACTGCTTAATAATACAAAGTCATTTTCACAAGTATATAGGTATATAGGTATGTGTGTGTATATATATGTATCTATATACGTATATTGTTTATATGAAATAGAAAAGTGGGGTATGTATAAACTAGTCGGTTGAGAGACTAGAGAGAGGTGTAAGTGTAAGGTAACTGTAATTTGACAGATATAGTATACGTATACGAAGCTCGATACGTCATTTACGAAAAAAAGGAAAAAAAAAAGAAAAAGGAAAAAAAAAAGAAAAAGGAAAAAAAAAAATGAAGACTGTTATTCGTACCACGTGGCGTTTTATAGATGAGCGAGTGATTCGGAATATTATGACGAGTATAAGCTCGCTAAATAAAATGCAATTTCTCCTCCTTAGAGTAATAATAAATGAAATATCATTCTCCAACACACTAATTTTAAACGTCGAAAATCACATTCTCGGTATTTTCTTATTCTGATTATACTATATCGCTCTACTTATGTTACTTTGACGAATAGTATTCGTTTCTTTTATGTCGGCCTCTTATTTACCGAATTTATAATAGTATATCATTCCCACAGCATGTGTGGATTGGCTACACAGACATGACTTATATCAACTGTCAGACGTGGATTTACTCAAGTCGATATATAGACGGATATGTCGGGAATGGGGCCGAGGGAAAAAAAAAATATGATAATAAATGTTCATGATATCTATAATGCGGTTTGATAAACGTTTGCATACGTAATCTAGCGATTTTTAATACTGCTTTGTTTTGCGTCAAAAAGAAACCATAACGGCACGATGTATTGAAGAGCGTAAACTAGATAGCTGGAAATAAATACATTTTTAACAACGGTCGATAAGGAAAATAATAGCAATGTAAATAAAGACATAAACTATATAGCGTATGATGAGACCGTAACGAATTTAGTTCAAATTTACTGCGCAAAGGGCGCGCTACAAGAATTTCAAAGCCGTGACGCCTTTTGGGAAATTTCAAATTAGGGCGGGAATTGGAAATTCAAATTTGAAATGAGATTAATCATTTGATATTGATAATGGTAACACTAATGATATTAAATAATAATAAATTCATTCATTAGTAATATTGATGAAATTCCGTGAATAAAGATTGATAATTTATATCAGCCACTGCGTCAAAAATTTATTATGCAATCACTGCATGTCATATTACAATACACCATAGAAACCAGCGCGAGATTAAAAACATTGAATAAATACGTTTGTTATTTTAAAACGTAATTGTTCGATTGCTCGATATTAAAACAATTATTTGTAAAGTTGAATGCCATATAATATAAAGAATGTAATGGAATAAATCGTAAAATATGAAATGCATTTGCAGATACTTCATCATATTCAATTATCATGATCATGATCATGATCATATTCTTTTTCTTCTTATCGTTGCTACTATTTCCGTTTTATATATAACTTTATATTTATTCATATCGCGATATATTACCGTATATACATATATACCTATTATACTATATAGTCAATAGATATATATAGGTATATATATATATATATATATATAAGTAAATATCAGTTATTTACTATGAGAAATATACAAATTGTAACAAATATAGTATATAGATATTATACAACATATAATATGTATATAATATGCATATATATATATACACTATAAATAATAATTATAAACTTTTTAACAAGTAAATAATTAAATCTAGAAAAATTGGAGTCACTTTTCATTTCTTATTTCGTTATAATTTCTTTCTTTCCCTTCTTTTTCTTCTTCTTCTTTACACCTTAGTAATAGTAAATGTCAGCCCCTATAATTTCTGTATACCATATCTTACGTTTTCCTTGTCCCCAAAAGTAATTAAAAAAAAACACCTTATAAAATATCAGGAATGACGATTTTCTTTCGAAGCTTCGCTTCTCTTTTTGTTAATTATTAACATTTTTATAAAATCTCTATGATTTGATTGAAAAAAAAATTTAAAAAAAAATAATACTTATTTACATTTTATATTATACTTTTTGTTCTTGAAATCCGTTCATATCTTTTTTCTATTACTGTATAATTTTTTTTTTTTTTCTTTCAAATTTAACGAATAAGATAAAATCAAGAGACTGAATCACATTTATTATTATGTTATTGAAAAAAATTAAAATAAACTATTACATCTATACACTATAAACGAGAAACAAAAATTCAAATTGTCATACATATCATGTATCATATCGATCTGTATACAAAAGTGCTCCATTCATATTATTATATTCCCGTAATACCTATTTTCCATTTGTGCCCTTTATTTATTTAATTATATTTATTTATTTGTTAGCTAATTAATGTGTACTTTATTTATCCCCTCAGAAAGACAATATCCATATATTTATATTATATACTGAACCGAAACGCAAATCTCTTTAGTTATCACACAATTCATTTACATATACATTTTTAAATTATAATATTGTATATATTATAGATATATGTTCAAGTAAAGTAAAGAAAAAGAAAAGGAGAAAAGAAAAAAAAATGACCAAATTTTTATAATAATGTAATATAAAAACAAAAAAAAAAGTAATTAAAACGTCAAAAATCATCAAGTTTTCATCCTTATTAGGTATTATTTTATACATTATAGATTTTGCACACTATAAGCATGATCGTTATTAACACGCATAACTTTCCTTGTTGATTGAGAATAGAATATAATTAAATATTCAATATTTGTTATTCTTTTCTTTTCTTTTTTATTGGGTTTTTTTTTCCTTTTCTTTATCATTTTCTTACTTCTTATATAAATAAGTAGACTAATGGTAGGATACACTAACGATGACTCGATATCATATAGTTGTATACATATGCTATACATAGATATATTATATCCTTTCTTGATTTGACCAAACGTGTTTCGTTATTCTTAGAACCCATCGTCGGTCATATCTTTTTTTTTTTTTTGTACAACAAGTAGGTATTACACGTCAAGCTATGATATCTGTAATATATTTTACAGATACGTTTTTTCTCTTCTCTTCTCTTTTTCATTTCACATTTTCGCATCTTCATATATATATATATATATTATATCTTTCGTCTAAAAAATCATCAGTTCAATATTTGAAATTGCAATTTGCAGGGACTCGGGGGAAATTAAAAACGTAATCAAACTTAGCATAGCTTTGTTTAAGGTAAAAGAAGACAAATGTTCTTTTCTTTATTTCTACTAACGCTGAGAAATTTAGTCGTTGATTTTTCAAATCAAAATTAAATCTTTTATGTCAATGAATTGGATTGCAAAGGAAAAAAAAAAAAGAAGAAACGTATGAATCTAATCGTTAAAGTTATATATTCTATAAAGAATTCAGTCGAGTGAGTATTTTGTCCACGAATAGATCATTTCTAGGCTTTTTCTCAGCGTTTATTAATCCTGTCATATTTTGACTACGCCTCTGTTGCATCGAGGCCCCTTTAAAATGCTTATATCTACATTCGCTCATATACAGCTTAAGAATTCTCATTGGCCATGATTGTGAAAATGACTGTTGTATCCGTCAAAGATAAATCGATAACGAACAATCATTTTATCCCCTTATAAATGGCATGATACATAATATTATAAGTACGTTTTAATAAATTTTTTACTATAATATTCGTTGTTATCAATTAAATGTTTACTTCCTTCAAATACGCGTCCTTAACATTCTGTAAAGTTTAAAATCTCAATAACTATACTATATTATATACTAATTATGTATTTAAAAGATGAAAGTAAATTAATAGTAACTAGATATTCATATTACGAATTGTATTGGCGTGCCTTGAGTTAAAATCCAGATCTCTATAGCAATAAAAAAAGAAAAAAAGAAACTCTTTTTAATAAAAGTAAAAAATTTTTTTTACCCAAACCCAGGTAATTATATATAAAAAAGAAACAAAGAGTCTCTCGGGTCAAAGTTTATACTTTTAATCCTTAAACATATTCAGGCCGGCGCATCTTCCGGCGAACCTTCTTCCTGCTCTAATCTCGACGAACCACACACTCTGCACTTGCAACACACTATACAAGGCGCAGCTAATAAGAGCAACGGCGATGCGACCAGTAAAAGAAGCCCAAATCCGGCAAATATTCCAATCACTTGAGTCCGGTGCCAAATTACTGAGGCCCGTGAGTGGCCCAGTTTGTTTTTGCACGGTCCCTTATCGTAGTGGCGTAGAAGAAAGTCATCCTATAATATTTGTTGATATATATTGTAATTAAGGAAATAGAACAATTTTTTGATCACTAATCTAACAGGCTGTCCTATTTCCGACTAAAACGTCATCCCTTTATCTCTAATAATTGGATTTAGTATATAGTGGTAATTTCCAGGCGTGACATTCAGCCTTGGGTTCTAGAAGCCTTATTATAATCCGTCAGGATATAGCTATGATAAAATGACAAGTAGTGACCAAAATAGCCATGAAAGAAATCGTTTTCTGTTAAATAAAATATCGGTTCATAAACTTCTGTGATTGAGAATATTATTCCACTTACATCCAGCGAGGCCAAGCAATACCAACAAAATACATGTTTGCATCGTTTGCACATCATCTGTGCACATCCCTCGTCTTTTTCAATAGGTACAGAACACATTGGGCAGCATTTTATACGTTCGTTGTCTATCGGAATGCCCGAAGGTACTTCAGGGCAGACACCATTATGCCATGGTTCACGGCATAGGGAACAAAATTCTGTTGAACAACTTGGGCAGTGAACAGGACCGTGGGGAACAGAGCCGCCTTCTTCGCTGGCTATAGAACACACAGTTTCACATCCTGGACTTGGACACCAGGCTCTTCCTTTGTCCACAGATACGTCTGAGGAATAATTAATGATTTTCAAAGACACGTTGTTTGCGGTTTTGAAAATACAATACAATTTTAGCTCGCTAAATTATTGTTAGACATTCCGCTAAAGTATATTATAGCCAAGAGAGCAAGAGAGGCCATCTGTTCACACAAGAATATTGTATGTCAATAAGAAGCGCGTAACCAATGCTAATATGTATTAATATCAATTATTTGTACAGTAAAATTCGTATAATATTGTTTGTTTTTAAATAAACGTTTTGTTTTTCTTTTCTCGCTTATTGCTATAGTGTTTTCTTAATTTATGGACAATCGTAGTAGCTTGTAGTGAACTTTAGGATAATTATTCTTCTTCTTCTTTGCTTGTAAAATGAATAAATCTTCAAACTAATAATTTATCAACGTCAGAATACTAAAACCGCTTGATATTCGATAATAAAATGAGCATTTAGATATTATGTATGTATGTATGTATGTATGTAATTTTTATTCTCCTCTGACCTCTATTCAGACGAAACCTCTGATATTTTTCCATCAATTCTGGTGTAACAAGATCCTTGATCTCCTGCGCCGAGAGAATTCCACCTTGTTCGCACTGCGCACTGGGACAACTGATCTCGTAAGCGCCTTCGTTTATCTCATACTCCGCGTACCCTTGCATGCACTGAAAATAAAGTAGATCATTTTTTTTCTTCAGTAATTTAACGACCAGAATGAGTCGACGAAAATAGGGTCAGACTCATTTCAGGGATATTCTAATTCCACGATCGGATTGTTTTCGCTTATTTTAGTTGAAAACAATTTTTTGCAGTTTAGAGTTTAGCTCGATCCCACCTCAAATTAGAAACGGCAAAAAGTGGTCGTACCAAAACACTGTCTCAGACTAATTTAATAATATAGTGAAGAAATGTGCATAAATTTTAAATAGTAGAAACATCAAACTCTTCTCGATGATTTTAGGCTCAAGAACTACCGACTAACATTATATGAATAATTGAATGAGCATCAAAATAGTCGTTTTGGCAACAGTCTGTTAATTTAGTATGATACAATGAAAGACGTAAAGTTTCTAAGGTCAAATTTTTGCGCTACATAGTGGAAATAATAAAGATATAAAAATACCGCTTATATGTCAGGATGTTTGCTTTATATCAGCCGTTTGTTTGAAGTCATTTATGTACACGGCTTGCACACGTGTTCAGAATACGGAAGCTATTAGAAGCGGTATATCATGTATAAGTGATCATAATTCAAGATATCTCTCAACTATTTTCTTAGCTTTCAATAATTATGGACAAAATGAACGAAACATTATACTACAGAAAAGAGAATCTCCCGATCTAATTACTCTCCCATCTAAGTTTCTCCGAAGAAAATGTTTTCACGAGTTTTCAGACTCGTTTCGAAATTCCAACATTCGATGTTTAACGATGTTTTGTCTTCTCGCTTTCTAATTCTGAAGGGAAATATGGGATAAAGAATACTGCGTTTCAGCAGTCACCGAGCAAACAGTGACGCCGTTTATCTCAAGGATTCATTTTGCATTATCCAAACAATCATTATCTCTAAGATAAAATCATCTCGTGATGAATCAGCCTCATATTATTTTATCTAACAAAGATTGCGTCTGGTGAGTATATTCCATCCGTCAACTCCATGAAGACAAAGTACTTCTTTATCTTCGTCTTTGTCTCTTCACGACTGTAATAAATTAATAACAAAAACACCAAAAAAGGGTTCAACGATCATAAAGAAATGGTCGTAATTCTTCATCTCCAAATTCTGGATATCTCCGCCTGTAAAGATGCAAAACTAGACATTGAAGCCCCCCCGAAATGAACCCCAACTCACATCTTTGCAGTAAGAACATCCACAGCTTTCAATCTGCGTAGTATTACTGACCGATACATCAGTGATGCAAAGTGTGCATTTAATTCGTCCAGCGATAGACTGTGAAGAAGCAGGAACAAAATTACCGGCAGCTAAACTGTACCTAGAGCTTGAAGCGAGAGATAACAGACTCGAGCATCTCGAGCAAACTCTGCTTCTGTTAACAGGTCGTCCTTCAAGAGCAAGAGTACTAAGTCCAACAGCAGTTTCGCATTTTCTAAGAACACCATGACCTAAACTGTTCCAACTAGCCCCTTGTGCTTCAAGACTAGCACAACTTTCAGGTCTAAGAAGTTTGGCATTGGTTCCTTTGGGAATTAATGCTTTTTCAACTGGATTAAGACTCATAGAACTTTGATCTTGATTATTTCTCAATAACGGTGATCTTATACCATTAAATTTATCAACTTTATCAATAGATTTCTTATGATCTGGTATATTTTTCAACGGTGTTATTGACGTAACTGAACTAGTCGCTGCTCCCATCTCTATTTGAGGGGCTCGTCGTACGACGAGTGATCTAAGACTAGGCATTTCAATTATCTAAATTTAATTTATACTGCTTCTCCTCGTTTTCCAATTTTTCAATATTCAATTCCATATGACACGTTTTTTTTTTTTATATCTTTTAAAATATCTTCTTCTTCTTTTTATTATTATTATTATTTATTATTAGATTTCAATAGCATATGTGCATCTTATCATTTATCTTGATTTTTGCATACATACACCATATCAATTATAACAGACATACGATGTCATAAACAACAATGACAACAACGAGAATAACAAGACGGCCAAAAATTTTACTTTACTGATTATTGTGTCTTTTTTCTGCGTACTTTTGAGAACGATAACAAACCGATCATTATTGTTATTATTATTATTACTTAATGGAACGCGGATTATAAACGTACGTATAAATGAAAGAAAGAGAAAAAAAAGAAAAAAAAAAAAATGAAATGTAAAACAAATTATAATACCAACGTAACGGAAAATTTTATTGCGAATGTTATTTTTTTATTATTTATTATACTTATTACCACACCGTAATTCTAATACGGTTATTTCTTGATAAACACGAAACGTCTATTTAATGATGTTTGTTATATAGTTGCCGACTTTCGTATGATACTAGTATAAGAAAGAAAAGAAAAGAAAAAAAAAAAAAAGTAATATACTTTCAATATTTGTTTTCAGGTTTATAATCCTTCATTTTCTATTTTTCTTTTTTCTTCTTCTTCTTTTTATTTTTACTTTGACGATTTTATTCGCATTCGACACAACCTGCACTTCGTTGTTTTGTTATTTTTTTGTTATTTTGTTGTTCACCCTTGTTATTATTTATATATGTATATTTGATAATGATGATAATTGGAACTTTCGGTTAGCTAGATCTTATACTAGATCGAATTATTATTCTGATCGACATTATCATTATCATTATGGTTTAAAGTAACGATATGAAAAAATGATTAAATCGTTGATCATAATCAACTCGACTGTGTTGATATGTTTATAAAATACCATATTTTAAACGCACTTTCGAATACAGAGAATTTTATTTTAACCAACATATTAAGAAAAAAAAAAAGAAAAAAAAGGAGGAATAAAAGAATAACGAAGAATATTAAAAATGAAAGAAAATGAACGAAAACTTTCACTGTTGTGTTTTTTTTTTTTTTTTTACTTTTATTTTTGTTATTACTTTTTCTTTTTTAACAAATTGTATACAAGTAGAGTTCGTATCACTCACTCTATCGATCACACTACGCAAACAGGTATAATATTTAAAATATTGATGTTTTAATCCTCGCAGGAGAGTTTCGTCTTTCTGTGTTTCTTTTTTTAGCGTGGGTATACTTTTATTATTATTATTATTATTATTATTATTATTATTATTATTATTTTATTTCTTGTTTTCTTGCTTCGTTTTATTACGTTCCTTTTCTTCTACTTCTACTTCTGCTTATTCTAGTGGCCTTTGGCAAAATCACGCCCAACTAGCGACAACCTTTTTATCGCACTACGACACTTCCGTTTCACTTTTGGGAATCACTTAATATCATCCTGACTTTCCCTGGGTTTATTATTATAATAATCATTCCGTGAATTGATTTCGAGGATAAAGTTTTGTTTTTGTATTAAGCGAGCTATTTAAACCCTTCTTCACTCTCCATACCACTTCCTTATTCGATGTATGTATGCATTCAACTGATATGTGACTCAGGCTTGCCATACATACATCACGATGTCTGTATTATAAATACGTGGAAATACGATATCACTAAAGATACACAACACACACACACTAATATACGATTATTAATAATACGTACTCCGAAACGCGAGGATCACAGGAACAATATTCTTCAACCTATGAACTTGATTCTCTGTAGATAAAAACCGCAATGCGTATTATCGTATCATATATCTTCTTACAGTTACAATTTTGGACGTAAATCTAAACTCTAAAGACAGCTCTAGCGTCGATACAGGCTAACCAACCCCTAGGGAATTTAGTTTTTCCTAAATCTGTCAAAAAAAACGTACTAGATCACAATTATTCGTTTAATTTTATATACATATACATATGATATGCGGATACACCCATATAGTTTTTTTGATCACCTGTTGGTATAATTTTTTAAAAAATTTTATTTATTTTTGAAAAACAAAAAGAGATTATTTTGCCACAGAGAATTGAAAGAAAAAGAAGAGAGAGACGATAAATAATAATTAATAATACATCATAGTATTCATAACAGAATTATAATAATCATAAATAATAACGGGGATCCGTTCTCTTTGCACGTTTGTGATCAATGTCAAAGTGACAGTCCCTAGGGGGTCGTCTTGTCTTGTCTTCCTACACGGGTTGATCGCCTTATTTATCAAATTCGTAGTCGAGGACGTGCCTTATTTATTTTTAGATGGAACGATATTATGTATATACTACGTTAGTTAGTTAGCAAGTAAGTATATCTAAACGGTATCTTATCTACCCCGTTTACTCGTTATCTAGCGGATTGTTATTCGAGACATATACTATAATATATCGTTAAGGTTTTAGCTCTCAATTAATAAAACGGTGAGTATCTTATTTCGCTGAGAGAATGAAGAGAAAAAACCGTGAGATATATACTTTTTTAATTTTATTACATTTTTTAAATTTTTAATTTGTATTTTTTTTTAGATAAGTAGATAAATCATCAAAGAATGTTTAATATAACGCGATAAAACTGCGAGCTTAAGAATCGTAAAACAATTTAATAGTCTACGCTCTTTTTCATTCTTATCAATTTAGTTTCAGGTGATTCAGCGCTACTCGCCTTATGTCATTCTTATCGTTACATACCTGAGCAGAGAGCAGTTTTCCCTGGAAAATAATATGCGAAGGATTTTTGACGTAATGAACATGAAAAACATGCGGAAGGAGATCTTGAAGATTGTAGGTTTATTGGGAAATGGATTCACGCCTTTAAGGCTTTTGAGATATCAGAAAATCTCCGCTCAATGCATTATTGGACCCTGAAGGGATCGTAGTAACTCATTTTCTTGATTTTATACTTGAAAAAGGTCAAAAACGATTGAAATTACAAAAGAAAAGCATATTTAAAAAATTCTAAGTTTTACTGAAAACCCCATCGTCTTTTAAAATCCATAAAATTCTTTATCAACGGCATTATTACGCTTAAAAATGTTCATATTATGTTATTTTGTTTGAAAAAGGTGAACACTTTGGAAAAAAACGAACATTTAGAAGGTCGAGTTTTCCAGAAAAACAAATTATCTTTATTCAAACTCGTTAGTATTGTGAAAAACTACGAAATTCTTTACTTCATTCATCATAAATGCTTTAAATTGTTCACAACACGTTATTACTCTGTTAAAGTTTTTTGAAACCGTCTAAACTTCATACAAAAACGTAATTTTCTTAATTTTTTAACTATTTTTACAGACATGATCAACACCGGACGAAAAGGAATTAGAAATTCGAATTAATGGACGATAAGAAATGTGTGCGAAGCCCTTTTGCCTACATGCCATCTCCAGGAATTAGACTAGATTCTTTCACAGATAGTAAATACATATCAAAGAAGCTGAAACAGCGGTCTTCTCAGGATAGAAAATGCCGGGGAGATATTTTATACGTTCAAAATCCGCTGTTCAAAAACGTAGCCATACGTTTAAAAGATAATACAAAGGGGTGTGAAGTTGTTCAGATAAATTGCGAAGAGAATAACAGCAGGAACATTAACTATTACCACAGACTATTTTCCCCCGATCACATAATCCACAATTCAAAAATTCTGAATGACAATAACAACAAAAAAAGTCGTAAAGATGGAATGAAAGCAAGAGCTGAAACTAGACGGAGGGATGTATTGACCGACGAAAGTTCGGACGAAGATTACTCCTCGATAAATTCATCGAGTGATTTAAAACCGCCAATTAATAGCCGTAAGAGTTCTTCAAACATGGACGATGCCTATAACAGAAGAAGCCGTTCAGCAAGAACGGAAAGATACTTTCGTCGATTATCTAGGGACGATAATTTCCATGATTATGATCCTAGCGCAGCTAATTTCAGGATTACCGAACCGAGAAGAGTCCAGAACGTTAAATTTCCCCTTGGGACATACGAAAATCAGCAATTTTCTCATCCTGGGAGAAATAATCAAGGAGATAGAAGCCCGAATTTGATGTTCTTTGGCCAGGATGATGGCTTTTTAAATAATCCTATTTACAGGACTTCTAAAGCTGATCCAGGAATCTCTTGCAACAAAGAAAGCCGGAAAGAGATGACCGAGAATCGAGCTCACAGCGCAAATATCGACTACAATAAGACGCGAAGATCTGATCCTGGCAGCTCAGCTATTCTAGCTTATAAGAATAACAAATCACCACGAGCTCTTGACCGCGTGCAATATATCGAGCCGCAAATATTCAACTATCAACAATCGCATCAGACTTTCCAGCAAAGCAAACCCTCCATTGATCCCAGGAGATATGTGTGGAGGTCGCGTTCGTTCCAAAACGAAATCCCTAAGGAATATGAAACCGGGAATAACGGTTCTTCGCTAATTCGCAGAACACCAATAGCGCAGGTCTCTAAATCGAGAAACAACCATCTCAGAAATGAACGCAAGGGAATCGACTCTATCACTTCCCCGGTTTTGCCACCGCCTGATCCTAGCCCAGGAGATTCACAGCGCAGAAAATTATACCGGCCAAAAGAAGAGAGGGCCGAGCTTATAGCTGGGCTTAAAAATGATTCTAGCTCTAAGATTATATCGGCTATTATTCAGGAGGACAAAATACCAGCCCAAAAAAGAAGCTCCAAAGATTTGGGAAAGGAGCTATCAGAGCTTGAAAAAATGTACACTAGTCTGAGACTGAGCGATGATAACTTGCTAGAGCGAGCGGAAGAACGTTGTGTCGAAGAGTTTAATCTTAAGGGCCAATTGCAAGCTTCGAAAAATGAATTGTCTAAAAAATATCTCTCGAGTAGTTCATCGTCGGAATCACTCCTAGAAGATGGTTTAAAAAGAACGGGAGAAAAGTACCCGCAGCAATCTAGCGAGGCGCATGTTATAAACGACGATATGGCCTATAGGAAAATGCAGACTAAGAAAATGCCGGCTTTATCAGAGACGCAGAATTCCCTATCCCAAATAAGCTATCTGCTATCATCTTCGGGCTTGATTCTTGGGGAGAGCGAACAGCCGGATAATACGCCAAAATTATCCAAAGAGGAACCAAATATAACTAAAGATGATATGGTTTATCGAAATTTGCATTATGCTAACAATGTTCTTAGGGTCATAGAGCCTCAACCACCATTTGGTATCCCCCTTAGACCTGCTACTCCGTCGACTAATAGCAACTATCTTTGCTCATCACCGGTAGCTTTGAAAAGTCCTCCGTTAAAGTACGTTCCTGAAAGTGAGCCAAATCTTGTAACAGATGATCTAGCGTTTAGGAATCTTAGAAAAGACGCTCCTAGAACACCACCAATTTTATCAGATGATAATAAGCAAGAAGTTAATGCTTTTTCATTCAAAATTGAATTCGAAAAGCCGTTAGAAGAGGAGAAATTTTTTAAGAAGAAAAAAAAGGCTGTTAGATCATTGTCAGCTAATTTATACGGGTTGATAAAAGAAGTTAAAGATTTAGACTTCGATTTTAAGTAAATATGTAGAAAAAGAAAAGAATTTTCTATAATCTCTGTATTATTTATCATAGAAAGTTCAGCGCAGCTTTTAAATAGAGTGAAAATTTATTTATCTTACATTTTTTTAAATGTAGTTTATGTAATTAGAACTTAGATTATATTGTAGATGAATATGAAAAAAAAAAAGAAACAGAAAAAGTAAACGAAAAAAAAAAAATTATCTTTCGCATGACAATACGAAATTATTTATTTTTACTATACCAGAACGAGACTCTTATTAGCCAAAGAGAAAAGTTTAGGAATTATATTTTGGAGATAATTAAATGAATGTAATTTATATTATATTATATTATATTATATTATATACATAAATCGCTCAAATTTCTTACGAGTTTTTGCTTTTAAAGAAAATATATTAATGCGTTATGGAATATTATATAATTTGAGATAAGAAATAATCTAAAGTTCTCGAAGAAGAAGAAGAAAGAGATTTGAATTTATAACAATATGAAGTTTTCAAAGTATATATTTTTGACTATACTATTATATTGTTAAATATATTTTATAATCTATGCAAATGTTTGATAATGATTATGAATAAACTGTTAATTAATTGATATACAACGTTGTATTGTCTCTCCCCGTTAATTTTAGAGGTCTCTCCCCTCATTTATCCCACCGTTCATTTTTATGAGTGTCTTTTTTCCAAGACCATCTCTTCCGCTTAATAAAAACCCAACTTGTATCTGTATTCAAAATTATCAAGCATACAAAATAGCATTTTTTTCTAAGCTAAAGTATAATTAAAAAAAAAAAATCATGAAAAAATCACCTAACAAACGTTCGGGCCCCGGATCTACGAGAGGAGTTGATTTGAAAAAGCCCTTTGGTTTTTGCTGTGATATAAAGAATCAAGACCCAGATACTCAATACAACAGAAAAGATCCTCCGTTCAAATCCTCAATGGATAATATATTTCTGAACGGAGGTGGTCCGGACTTAAAATTTCGTATACAAGACCTAGGCAAGCCTATGTATCCGATTCGTTGGGAAGGAGGACGCAGAATAGTCAATACTTCGCTTGGCGAGTGTAATAGGTGTAGAGGTCCATTAAAATGGTATTTAGAAGACGAGATATCCCTGGCGAGAAACATGCTAGCTTATGATAAACAAGCAAAGTATAATTCCGATGCTAAGAAGCATGTGAATGCTGCTATAAAAAAGGGTGAAATATCAGCTATCAGTCTATTTCTAATCGATGATGTACTTGGAAAGAAGTATTTGCTCTCTTTTCATTTTAAGATATAATAAATTTACCAAATTTTTCTTTGTTTAGTAAAAAAGCGGAGGGAACGAAGAAGAGAAGATAAACTAAAGAAGAAAAGCTGAGATTATTAAGGATCGATGATATGAATTCGAGGAATATTTCTGTGCATAAAGCAAGCGAAGCGAAAAGAAAAAAAAAAAAGAAAAAGAGAGCAACCCTCAAGATATAATAATCTTATGTATTTTCAATGAGAGTAATTTATTCTCGATGTACAATTCAGAAAAAAATAAAATAAAAAATATAACAGAACATGTAATCACATTATTTTCTGTATCAGCCAGTAAGAATGTTAATAATAGTAATAATAGTAATAGTAATAGTAATAGTAATAATAATAATAATAATAATAATAATAATAATAATAATAATAATAATAATAATAATATAGTCGAAGATGTCTTGCAATGATATTAATAATCATTTGAATATTTGTTAATTATATATGAACTGTTAGAAAGCTTGATATACAGTTGGCTATAAGCCATTCCTCGATGGTAAATAAAGAAAAAAAGAGAAAAAAATAAAGTAATAAGTTTGAAAATAAGATTAATAAAATTATTAATTGCAGTATATTGACTAAATTCTCGTCATGGCTATACAAAAAAAAAAAAAGGAACATTAAATAAATTACATATCACGCATATAATAATTCTAGAGAGCCACGAGATTACTCAGTGGTTGTTTATTTTCTTTTTTTTTTTTTTTCAAATCGAGCTAACCAGAGACGATAGAATATTTAAAAAAAAAAAAATTTCATGAGAAGGGCGATGCATCGTTGATGACGATTAGATATTTAGAAAGAAAGAAAGAAAGAAGAACGTAAAGTACAAGAAGAGTATTTCTAAAACTGCATATAGTATGGTAAAGATTTTTTTTTTTTTTCAAATTCTCGAATAAAGAATCTTTTGGCACGGATGCTTAATTACTTTTGACTCGTTTTATAGTATTTTATCAACTCTAGTCATACAATAAGGCACAAAGTATTATAAGCAAAGAAGAAATAAAATAAAATAAAATAAAATGAAAAATAAAGATGATAGAATAAGAAAAAAAAAAGAAAGAAAGAAAAAAGAAGTAACAAATAATAAGAATAAAAAAAAGATAACATTGAAGTCATACTTGAGAAGAGTTACTAACTTAAGCCTGACTTTAAGTTTAATCATATCAATTATTCAGCATATTGATTAAATACACTTAATATTATTAATATACTAACATAAAGTATATATATATTATATATAATACTAACAATGGCATATAAAAAATTTTCTTTACTTTTTTTTTCCCTTTCAAATATAATTTTTTTGCTTTTTTTTTTTTATACTATAAAACAAAGTTATTTATATAATCGCAATATAAAAAGAAAAAAATAAAATAAAATAAACAATAACCATATTATTATTATTAATAATAATAATAATAATAATAATAATAATAATAACTTAAGTAGTTTAACATAACAAGTCTTTGTTGTTTTTATATAATAATAAAAATAATAATAATGATAATGAATAGAAATTTCACCGATACCCAAAAAAAAAGAAAATTTTCTTCAAAATATAGATAATGAATTTTCACTATCACTTCTTAATAATAATAATAATAATAATAATAATTATAATAATAATAATAATCATAATAATAATAATAATAATGATAATGATAATAGTAAAAATAATGAAAGAAAAGGCTAATTAATAAATAATATTTAAACACAGACATTAGTAGTATTCTGAATTCTGTACTGAAACATCAAAAAGCTAATAGGTATTTGAAATTACATAAACAAACATTGTTGTTATTTTTTTTTTTTTTTATATATATATAGTTATAACGTTATAATTAAATAAGTAGTTAGTTCAATAATAATAGCTATAAATCATTTCCAGCGTTAGTGCAGTTAGATGATTTATTATTAATTAGCAAAATGAAATAAATCTTTGGTAACTTTCGCATAGGCTTTAAGCTACCCGAAAACGTTTCACGTTATGTAACGAAAAAAAATAAAAATAAAAATAGAAAAACATCTTAGTAGACTCATAAAACTTTGACTTATTTATTTATTTATTTATTTATTTTTTATTATTTTCTTCTATCTTCTTTTCTTTTCTTTTCTCTTTTTTTATTTTCTTTTCTTTTATTATATAATCTAAATCCTACGCTCTTTCATATCAATATATATCCCTTTTTCATTTCCATTTTTTTTTTTTTTCTGTTTGTTATATATATATATATATCCTTATCACATGAAATATAATTGTTAATAATATAAACTACGCCGATCCATTATTAGGAATGTTGTTTTCGACCTCAACGGTAAGTATCTCATCTTGCTCTTCAAATTCTGACAAAGTTTCCTGCAAGTTCACTACACCAGCGAGTAGTTTCTCAGAATGAGGAGTCTTCGGTGTTGAAGGTCGGTTCAATTCAACCGTAGGAGATTCTCCCCTGGAAATACTTCCAGGTAATATCTTGTCCTCCCTATTAATCTTTGCGGGAGTCTTCAAAGCAGCAATGCTAGCCTCCTCTTTACCATCAGATTTTTCAGTAGCTGAAATTTTCTCAGGTGAAACTAAATCCACTATTTCAACCTTGCTCAAATCATTACCCTTGTTTATTCCTCCGGGAACAATTCTCTCATCTGAACAACTCGACCTACGTCTAGCGAACAGGTTTATTTCTGATGGAATATCATCTTCAATTGATCCTCTAGAAATACTTCCAGGAACAATCTTATCAATTTTAGCTGTTTTCTGCGGTGTGCTAGTCTCAGAATCTTTTATCCCCTTTTGCGCAGCTTCCTCAGCCTTTTCTGAATCGCTAACTACAGTTTTGTCCAGGTTTAAATCCAATGGAATATCTTCCTTAATTGATCCTTCAGAGACGCTTGCAGGAAGAATTTTATCAATTTTAGGAGTTTCTTGCGGCGTGCCAATCTCCAAATCTTCGATTCCCTTCTGCACAGCTTCCTCAGGCTTTTCTGAATCGCCAACGATAGTTTTGTCTAGTTTCAGCTGAGATGGAATATCTTCCTTAATTGATGCTTCAGAATCGCTTGCAGGAAGAATTTTATCAATTTTAGGAGTTTCCTGCGGCATGCTAATCTCCAAATCTTTTATTCCGTTCTGTGCAGGTTCCTCGGACTTTTCTGAATCGCCAACTACATTTTCGTTCAGGTTCAGCTCCGATTGGATATCTTCTTCCATTGATCCTTTAGAAATGCTTCCAGGAATAATCTGATCAATTTTAAAAGTTTCCTGCGGCGTGCTAATATCCAAATCTTTTATTCCCCCCTGCACAGGTTCCTCGGGCTTTCCTGAATCGCCAATTACAGTTTCGTCCTGATTCAGCTTCAATGGAATATCTTCCTCAATTGATCCTTCAGAAATGCTTGCAGGAACAATATTATTAATTTCAGGAGTTTCCTGTGGCATGCTAGTCTCCAACTCTTCTATTCTCTCCTGCGCTGGTACCTCAGGCTTTTCTAACTCGCCAACAGTTTTGTCCAGGTTCAGCTCTTCTTCGGGAATCTGTTCTCCTATTTTCGGCATATCCGCGCCATCAACAAGTGCGACTTTCACCATGTTTCCGACGATATCGTCGACTGTTAGTTCCGCTAATTCCTCAGGTTCTTTCTTAACTTCTACAACAACGTTATCTTCTTCGATTGCCGCGACTGTTTCAGGTTCTTCTTCGCCGTTTTCAACTTTAGGTAAGATTACTGCAGGAATATCAACTGCGGGCTCTTCTAGCTCCACTGTTTTTCCAGATTCACAAGGCTCTGATATTTCCTCAGTTATTTCCACTTTAGGTACTAATTTATCGTCTAACGAAGCCTCTTCGCTATCTGCCTTAGTAACAACGTCTGAAATATCAGTAGAATTCTGTGCAGCTTCGCTAATATGAACTTCACCTGCCTGGGCTTCTTTGGTTTCACTTTTTTCATCCGTGCCGTTAACTGGTGCTGCTTCTTCCTCCACGACATCCGAATTAACAGTCTGAGGCTTCTCAACTTCATCCGAAAGATTAATCGTAGTATTTTCTGCCTTGCTAACGTCAGCTTCTTGAACAGTCTCATCAATCTTTGATTCCTTTAGATCTTCCACTGCTGTATCAACTATCTGGCTCTCCGAAGTCTCAACAATCTCCTCTTCAATTTCTCCCTTCAAATTCTTCAGCGTGCAGAGTGGTTTGAGTAATTCTACGACGTCCGTGCCTTCGAGTTGCAGAGCGATAAGCGTAGGATCATTATTGTCGAGTATTTCAAATTGGAACATAGTCGCTCCGTCAGCAACAATTTCATTGAATTTTTCAGCAGCTTCTGCAGACCACGATTCAATATCGTCGGGCCTTAAAAGTCTGCATCTCATAGCCAAGCTAGGAATATTCGCCACATCCTCGGGCAAAATCCTCAGTTCTGTAGCGAGAGCGGAGCTCCCATAGTCGAAGTACAATACGTTGGTTCCAGCCTCTCCATGAGACAGAATTCTTGCTCTGTACCAGGCCTCGTCCTCGGGGAATTTAGCAGCGCATATAGTTCCCTGTTCGAAAGTATTCAGAGGGAGCAAACTCTGGGCGTCGATAAGTCTGCTCGCCATAGTTTCGAGTTCATTGATGCTGCTTTCCGCCTGAGTCCAAAATTCATCGGGTGAATTAACGTGGCTGACAAAAATGTAGGGAGAGTTTTCCTCTCCTAGAGGTGGTAGTCGTTCGTCAATGACGGGTAAAGTTAAGTCGCAAAGTTTAGTGAGTTGATCTGCGACGTTGACGCCGTCTAGATTCAAACTAACAACGGAAGTCTCTCCCTCCTTTATAACATCAAGTAGGAATATAGTCGCGCCGTCCGCAGCCAGGTCAATAAATTTGTCGCATGCTTTATCCGACCAGTATTCAACGCCCGGGGGTAATTCCAGGGAGCATTTACGCGACAGTGGAGCTACTGCAGCTAAATCCTCAGGGATTGTTCTGACCTCTGTTGATACGGCAGAATTTCCGTAGTCTATATAGAGCACCTCAGTTCCTGATGAACTGTGCGATTTAACTCTAGCTCTATACCACTGATCGTCGTCCGGAAATTTCGCCACACACAAACATCCCTCAACTATTTCTTCCAACTTTGGGAACATTTCTACGACTATAAACCGGTCGGTCATCATCTCGAGATCTGAGACAGACTTTTCCTCCTGGACCCAAAACTCAGACGGTGAATTAATATGGCTAACAAAAGCAGACCTAGGATCCAACTCCAAGTCTATTATCTCGTCTATGAGATCTTCTGCGTTGTGAACCATTATGGCATGGCCTTCCTTGACCAGAGAGTCTCCGATGCTGTTTTCTCCTTCTACAAACAGTTCGACCCGCCTGGGAACACTGTCCGCAATAATGAGCGCAGTTATTGGATCAGTCGAGTCTGTGGCCAGCTTTTCGAACATCTCACAGCTGGCAGAACTCCAGTCTTCGGCCCCAGTCGGAATCAGATCTAGCCTGGATTTCAGCCCGTATTTTTTAACGCCTTTCCAGCTCTGGGGAAGGTCTTTTATGCTCGTTGAATTGCTATTCACAACGTCTGTGTTACCATAGTCGATAAATCTCACCGTTGTTATGTCCTCATCGGCGTCGAGCACTTCTGCTCTGTACCACATACTGTCAGCTGAGTAAAGGGCTGCGCACAGGGTTCCTTCTTCAGGAATTCCTTCTAGCGGTGGAAAATCGGGAGCCAATATTTGCAGACTTGCTTGCATTTCTTCTATAGCGTCTATCTCCTCGTTTCTTTGCAACCAGAATTGAGCTGGCGAGTCTGAGTGAGATAAATATACCTTGTATCTATTGCCGACTATCATTTCTGCGATTTCCTGTTGCTTTTGTGGCTCTTTTTCCTTGAATTCAGCTACTAGATTCAACTCTAAGAATTTCTCGCTCATCTTTTTGTCATTTTCTGTGAGTTCGACGAGCCACTTGTTATCCACGTTGTAGAAAGTCGCTGTTAGCTCTTTGTCGCTCAAGTTTTCCTGCAGTATTGTTCTCTGCTCTTCGTCAGTTCCTTTCAGACTAACTACCAAAGATACTCTAAGCGCCATTTCATGCGGGGTGTAAAATCGTTCTTCCAATATCTTCATTCCAGCTGTTGGAACTTCCTCGGTGTTTCCATAGTCGATAAACCGGACCTCGGCAGCTTCAGACTCTTTTAAAGTCTCGATCTTTGCTCGGTACCAATTATTGTCACTGGATTCAGCTACGCAAAGTTTCCCCACTTCGGGGGATAGCGGCGTACCTGATACGGAGTAATATTCATATAAGGAGCTCAACAGACCAGCAATGTTCTCTGAATCTAATGATCGTTGTAGCCAGATATTCTCAGAGTTTTCTATGTGCGTTATCCACACTTCAGTTGTCCCGGCAGATATTGGCAGCGGACACACCGGGGAAACTATAACATCTGGGTCAGATTCAACTAGTTTTATATTCTTGCCGGCCACATCGTAAAGATCCACTGCAAATCTGTGAAGATGGAGATGAAAATGAGTCTATTGAATCATGAAAATTTCGAATATTGTCAGAAACCAAGAATTTCTATGACTTTTTTCATAATTCTTTGGATTTTTAGGATTCTATCGCTCGATTATAAGTTTTTATATTTTTTTCCTTAATATTGAATACTTATTTTCCGCAATAGCGTCATATTCCCTGTCTTATTTGTTATTAATTTGAATAAAAGACAATATCCTGCATAAAGTATAGTCACTCATATTAAAAGCTTGAATATCTTTCTTCGATTATCTAAAATTCTGTTTAACTTCGTTTACCTTTGATTATTCACATCTTTTATATCAACGATCGCGTCTTTTCCTTCCATAGTTTTTTTCAATATCTCATCTATCTGCGTCGTCGGAGTTATATTGTAGAGATAACACTCGACGAGATGATCCTGTAAATTAGGCGTTAAATGTTCAACGTTTTTTCTAATCATTATCATTTCATAAACCATGAAGTAGAATGAATGAAATTATATATATTTAATTGATTGAGCGTCAGAGATGACAATAACTTTTAAAACCCAATAAAAACTCTCGACTAATCTCTTATCTCTTTTTCCATAATCTCAAATCTCTGCCGCGCCCGTTAGGGACCTCTACCTTCTCTGAATCCATTGGTAATTGGATGTGGAACTTCCCGGCTCCCTGAACCTTGATAACTATTGTCCTAATCATCTGCCCATTCCACAGTGTGAGATCCTGCTTCTCAGTCTCTTTGGTAGTCTGATTTTTCTCCGCTGCTGTAACTGTGCGAGAGAAGTAGATTGTTAGTTAGAAATTTGTGAAATCTCTGCTCAAAGTCGGAGGAAACTTTCTCCTACCTTTATCAACGATTACTTCCTTCCTGATTTCAGGATTAGCGGCAAGTCCTGCACGGATCATATCTTCGCCGATATCTTTTCCTCGGTTGTTAAGCGATATAAGATATTTTCCATCTTTAGTACCGTGAAAAGTACAGAGATACTTATCAGCGTCAAAGTATTTATCAATTTGGTGTTTGTTGGCATTAGACCAATCGACGCCAGTAGCTGGTGATATGTTTCTGAGCGAACAGTGCATTGCCTGTTTAGGAAGGAGTGAGAATCTATTTTCTACGGGATATATTTTGCAGGGATCGACCATAGCGCAGTTTCCAAAATCAACGTATTGCACTATGTGCCCTCTGAGCTTGTTCAATTCCTTAATTTCCGCTCTGTACAAAGCCCCGTCGTCTGAGAAGAATGCTATCACCGGATCCCCGACCTGATGAGTTGAAAAACGAATTAAAAATCTGTGTGATGAATAAAATGGGGATAAAATCAAAGTCTAAAAATCAGATTTACACCTGCAATGTATTTCTTATCGGTAATTGTTCCCCGTAAGATTCCTGAATGTTGTTCATCATGGTCCTGAACTCTGATTGCTTGTTGAGTATCTGGCAGTAAAAGTTATTCGGATTAACGAACCAAGTGACGACAACGTCGACCTGAAAACCTGATGAAAAAACTTCATCGCTCCACTTCTGTCCCGCCGGAATGCATTGAAGTATTTGATGGGTCTTTTTGGTGCCGCTGCCGCCACCGCCGCCTCTTGCTTTGTTTTTAAGATCTCTCTTTGCTTGTTCTAAATCTGTGTTACCGCAGAATAATTTGTTCACGTAATCATTTCCTGAAGCATTGTCTGCGACCGGTTTAAGCAGAACTTCGTAAGCGCCGTTATCTTGCGATAGGAACTCAGCCTCCAGTGAAATCCCTTCTGCGGTTTGAGCAAACTCGTCTATCTCTGTGTCTGACCAGCTGGATTTTGCCGCCGCAAAAAGCTTGCAGTGGACAGCCTGTGCGGAAAGTTTTGCAAACTCTGGTTGAAGCTCCTTGATTTTGTCGTGTCCGACTGTTTCAGTGTTTCCATAATCTATGAAATGGACGCTAGCACTGTCTCCGTCATTAGTGTTTATTGTTGCTCGATACCAAGTTGAATCGACAGAGTACTGAGCTATGCAAGAAGTTCCTGGTTGGATTTCAGACTTTCTGATAATCGTACCGCCATTGCTATACTTTTGTGATATTTTCTCCATCAAAGTGTCCAGCTCCAAATTGTCAGGACATAGTTGGACGTAGAAATCGGTCGGACTAAGTGTGTAGATTACTTCCGAAGTCTTAATAGCTCCTACTGTTATGTTTGGAGGAGGAATTCGAGGCTTCTGTAATCGGGGCGATTCTTTCACCGGAGATGTTGGCGACATTGAGTTCCATGTGCCTGTCTTCGTCGGCTGTGTCTATAAGACACAAAGAATTTGTTAAACTACTAGAATAAATGTAGATTAATTACAAGTATAAAAATGTAGTTTTTATACACGAAAAAGGCCCAGAAATGAATGTAAGGTCCATTCATCAATTTATTTTCGCTATCCTGACTGATTTCTTTACATTGTAGTACAACTACTTTGTATAAATGTGTTTTTGACATACATTGAAGTCCCAGAAATGTATACAAATCAATATCGTTAATAGCCGCCTTTGCTCTCACCTTAGAATTCTTCCAAGATGGATTGGAAGAGTTTCTCTCCTTTGATCTGAATCCAGTACTTTGATTACCTGTTTAGAAAGAAAAAAAAAAAGGAGTATAACATTACAAACTACATAAATTCTCTTGATAAAAAATCCACCCTAACAAACTACAGCATAGCTGGTAAAAAAGCATTTCGACAAAACTCATGGTCGCCTTATCTCTTTTGAAGATTTTCAAGCAAACATCGAATCAAAATCTTGCAAACTCACTTTTCTGACTACTTCTATCGCTTTCTCCGTCGCTCCATTTCCCAGAATTAGTTCTCCTGTCTCCTCCTCTGCGCCCACCTCTTTCAGTTCTTCCCTTGATCCCACGGGGTCCTTTGCTGCCCCGTTTTCCGCTGCTCCTCGAAGATGTGTCCGAGTCTCTGTCGCTATAGTTATCGTCCTTGTTTATATTTTTATCGAACCTATTATCTTCCCTGGAAATTCTACTTCCAGATCCGAATCTGTTTCCTCTGGCTCTCCTCGAGCCTGTGTCTTCGTTTCTTTCAAATCTATTACCGCCGTTATCATTCCTGTTGAAATGATTATTGCGGGTTTCTTTCTGGTGCAAACGGTCCTCTCCGTCGTGCCGATTACTCTCTCTTTGCCTCTGCTCGTTTTCAACGTCTTTTACAATTTTGGTTCTGGATTTTTCCTCCAACTGTTCTCTTCCCTCGTGATTGTTACTCCTTGCTCTCGGGTTCCAATCTCCGGCTCTAGACTCCTGGCCCCAAGTATTTGGCTTGCTGTTTCTCGCCCATTTGCTACTTCGGTCGTCGCTGTAAGAAGATTTCAAACAATTTTATATCCTCCTAATTTCAAAGTGGGTCAAAGTTGAGCTTCCAGACTTTAAAACTCACCCTTGATGATGCTTGCCCTCCGGACTCCTCGAAGAGTTCAAAACCTGCTCTTCCTCCTTCTGCAAATTGATCGACGAGTTCAGTGATCCTCCGCCCCTTGTCGCGGGATGAGAAATTTGCAGTTGCAAGGCGATACTAGCCATGGGAACAACGCCGCAGTCAAAAAGCTCGACTATTGAGACTTGAGGAAGGGCGTCGACTACTTCCATGGCTAGTTTTTTC
The DNA here is from genome assembly GCA_914767705.2 of Tenthredo notha. Classification (NCBI taxonomy): domain Eukaryota; kingdom Metazoa; phylum Arthropoda; class Insecta; order Hymenoptera; family Tenthredinidae; genus Tenthredo; species Tenthredo notha. The sequence continues at coordinate 6,562,231 of OU611916.1, forward strand.
TCCAGAACAATCAACTCGAACTGGTTAGCTATTTCTTGATTGAATTGCGACGACTGGAATCCGTTCAGGGCGCATTTTATCGCCTGAGATCTGAGGTTCGTTACCAAATTGGTGTGAATTTGACGTAGTGAGGAAGCGCCGACGGTCTCCTCGTTGCCATAATCGACGTAGAGCACAGTCACCTGATCCCCTTTGATGCTCAATATCTGAGCTCGGTACCTAGGAGAGAGAAAGACACAAACAAAAGTTAATAATTGATGATAAAATTGCGAACATTGTTTTGCCAATCGATAAAGAGAGACTAAATAATACAAACCACTGTTTATCTTCTCCGTAAGAAGCGCAGCACGGACAACCAACTTGTAATGATTTTTCCTCTAGTTGAGGAGCGCCCTTAGCATATTCTGCCAAACATGCCATGACTGAGTTTAAAGATTTGACGCCACTGTCTAGTTGGACAAAAAACTTATTGCAAGATTCGACGAAAGACACGTGAACAATTTCCTTGGCTCCTCTCTTCAGCCTCAAAGGTTCTTGGTAAAAAACAGCCCCCGAATTAGCGGCCGAATTTTCCCTCAAAAGATCCCTAATGTTAACTCTATTCTCGTACAAATCCCCGTATTGTATAAGCGGCGGACCTTCAGGAGGCCTGACTTGCAATACCAGCGCTTTTCCTGAGACTATTTTCTTGAAGTATTCTTTGGTCTCTTCAGTAATGACCATGTCCTTAAGACCGCTCAATGTAAATCTTATGGAAAGTACTCGAGGGTTTATGTACTGCGGAGGTAGTTGAAATATATCAGAATAAGAGAGCACCTCAGTGTGCCCAAAGTCAACGTAATAAAGTTTGCACTTCTGTTCCATCACCGCCATTACAACAGCCCTGCACAGTACTTTGTCCTGTGAATATCTCCCCAAACAGACAGAACCGGGGAGAGGAGGTTCCTGCAATGGCGCTGTTGGGTAGTTGTTTATCTCGTTCATAAGCTGCTTGAGTATTTCGCTGGTGCTTTGGACCTGAATAGCGAATTTAAGAGGCCCGTCTTCAACGTAAGAGACAAAAACATCGTGTACAGAGCCTACGTCAAGTACTCTAGTCTTGAATACAAGTGCCTCAGGGACATGCGGAGGCGGTTGTCTCTGCTGTGAATTTCTCCAGTCTTCTTGTACACCGACTGAGTTATTATGGGACTGATTAATTCTCGGTGAAGAATAGGCGGGTATATTATCTCTGTTATATTGTTGCTGGTGTATCTGGGGTCTATTTTGCTGCGGAGTTTGTCTCCTAGATGAAAACATATCCTGAAGCGATACGCTTACAGCTAGATTTTTGCTCACCAAAAGATCGCCGAAATCTTCGTTATTGTAGCATAATTTCAACATTCTATGAGAGCCTATAACCGAATGAAGCATTCCTTTCAAATCTGCGTAGCGCAAAGTCTGTTTTATCGATTCTACAGTTTCTGGTTCCCATATTCCACCGACGGGCAATACGTTAGCTAGTATAAAATCAAGAGCTAATGGAGCCAGAGTATGGAGAGATACGACGCTGGGGATGTTGTCCAAAAGTCTGATAGCAGTAGGTGGTAATACCTCGAAATTACCGTAATCTAGAAAGTGGACTAATACGTTACCGCTCGGTTGTATACCGCATATTTTAGCCCTGTAGTAACCCTCGTTTTGAAAACGGGCACAACATATCATGTTCAACGGTAACGGAAAACTCGGATTCGGAAGTCCTAGACCTTGCGTAAATTTTTCAGTCAGAGGTAATATCATACGCTCAACACACGTGGCCGCGTTTCGGTCTACCTGACCCCATATCTTAAGCAATGGTCCGTCGGTTTCAACGTGAGTTATAAAGAGCATTAGCTCAGAGTTCTGCGCCATTGCTGTCATTATTTTAGCACTTATATCTTATTTCGTATCACAATATTTTAGGCTTATTATTATTTATTCTTCGTACTATTTGTACAGTTTTTCTTTCACGTTCTTTGTTTCACCTCCCTTTTTTTTTTCTCTGTTTTCTCTTCACTTTTATTTTCTTCGTCTTATTCTTATTCTATTCACATTCCCGTTATTTATCTTTCTCTTTACACACCGTATATGTATCGTACATGTGATAAACGCGTCACATTTTTCTTTGTAACCCACCCGCGGGACTTATCTTTTTTTTTTCCTTTTTCCTTCACCAAACTATATTATTATTTAAACTGTAATTATCGTTATATCACCGGAATTCTTTACGTACGGTAAGAGAGAAAAAAAAATAATTTCAGTACCGCGCATCAGCTACAGAAGAATACTTTCGAAGATGTGTTCCACTGGTCGTGTGGTGTTGTATTGTATCTTTCGCTAAATCCGTTGTGTAGCGGTTTTATCTGTGTGTTAGTCAAGCGAACAACCAATCGCGAATATTATACCAAGAGCGAATTTTATTCGAATATTTGTATCAATTCTACCGTTGGATATTTTAGAGAAAGTTTATTAAACGTTCTATCATCAACTATTCAACCATCACTTTCCTTATATGTAAAAACTTTATACTCCCCAGTGGGCACATGCTGCGAAATTCTCTTTGTTTTAATTCAAACACTCAATTTTGTTCTTTTCACGATAGAAAGTTTCTAACGATGATGTATATTTGTCCATCTTTTTGTCCACATTTAATAAGATAGGTGATAGTAAACCCGACAAAAACTACGAGAAAAATTAAACAACAGTATAGCCAACCGTCGAAAACAGATTTTGCGGTTTATAGGAGAATATTTGGTTTAAAATTTTGAATAAAATTTTACCAAAGCGATATTTTCGGCCTAAAAATGTTGTATCGATCAATCAATCAGTACAAATTCTTTAAATTATATCAACTTTGAGGCAACTTCGTTCATTTCGCGCTAAAATTTGACTGAAAATTCGTAAAGTTGGTAACTTTGGGTTCAAATTTCTGAATTTCGATATTTTTCGTTGGTTTCAGGAACGCGTATAGTCTCTTATTGAATACCCAGAGGGCATTAGGGTCGCGAGTTAGCAGCAGACGTTGGCGATATCGAGGTGGTCTTTTTACTCTCTTTCCACCCAAGGGAGGTGAGTGTCGTGTCGTTGAAACCTTAGATAAATTTCTGGCTCGTATTAAGCGAATAAAATTTGTGTTATAGAGGCAATATCCTGATACCCCAGAGGCAAGATGTGGTCCTCGATGATGGAAACTGTGAAAAAGAACCCTTTCGGTTCCCCATTCATCACAGCTGACTGCCAAGCAGCACGCGAGGATGGCCAAGCCCTTGTCAAAGGCCGATATATCGCCGCTGCTAATACAACGGAAGGCGGTGAGTTAGATTACATAAAAAATACTGATCATTATCGAAACGCCCGTTGCATTAGATCTATAGAAAAAAAAAAACTTTACTATCGATTGACCCCTTGCTTCTGTCAAATTCGTTCAATTGACGCATTGAAGTTTTCCCACATATTGATCGAGTGGCCACTAACAATCGATCTCAGACTATTAGATAACTATTTAATTATTAGATCTATTATTTTCTATTTCTAATGAAAGAAAAAAACCGCTGCTTTCTCTTATTATATCAAATTTATCTTCATTCTTATTTTCGATTCGTATTTTAATCAAGCGATGACTACGCGACGCGTGCCGATCAGGGAACGAAACGGTTGCATAATGGTCGCCATTTTGTAACGTTCTTGAATTCGGCCTTCGATGAGAATAAAAATATACTTCTCTTTTTGCAATTCAATTTAAGATACTAGACCTGGTACTGAGATTCTATATTTGAATTGGCACACTATTCATTGTTTGTCAATAGGCCGATCCTTGAACTCGTTCTAAATTAAAAGTACTTCATTCTTAACACAGTGCAGACACATGTGACCTGTGTCTGCTCAGTCCGGCGTTTTAGCTATAATTCAATTATTCGTTAAGATAGTTAGACAATTTTTTCCTCGTTTATATTATGAATTAGGTTAACACAGAAGTAGAATATCGCCTTTATATAAACTTTGAATAACTGAAATCCGGCTTTTAGAACACCCTTTCCGTTATTTCCTAGAATTTAAATCCGGAACAAGCCAGTTTCTCCCCGACCCTATTATGCAAGCCATCATTCTTTAATCTCATTTCAGATTTACTGTATTTAATTAAAGATTAAATAGATTAACAAACGGATTGAGACACATCAGTTAATTTACGATCGATTTGACCTTGAGAACAAAGCTTCTCGTAATATTCTTTGTATGAAAATAAAATGGGCTTTAGTTAGCTTCTACCAATTTGAGAGAAAAAAATTAGGTTTTTTTTTATTTAGCAATGAAAAATAAATATTTAATGTTTTCTCGCCTACTTTTATTTCTACTCTTTATTCTATTGATAATAAATATGAAAAAGAAAAGAAGAAAAGAAGTATCTAATGCGTTATGTAACGCTTTTTTTTTCAATCCAATAAACCTCTGATCTCTAGTTTATCGAATGAAACACAAAAACTGGAAAACGTATTTTGCTTAAACGAGTAAAACGCTATTCGAGATTCCTCGAAAATTGTTCAATTTTTCTTTTTAATTTGAAGTAAATTTTCAGCCTCATTATATAATCGATACTTTAATTCAACCTTCCATGAAGACTCCGAGGAAAATTCACTCAGCGACTAAGCAAACTCTCCTCGTTTATAGATAGCTGCGAATTTGGATCAAACCACTACTTCCTACTATGCGGTCTCGGAGGTATCTTGTCCTGCGGAATAACTCACACCATGGTGACCCCCCTTGATCTTGTGAAATGCAGGATTCAAGTAGACCCGGCAAAATACAAGTCGGTCTTCACCGGATTCAAGGTAAATGACTTTGTGAATTAGAAGAAATAAAGTTTTTTGCCATGTTTTGTGATTTTTTTTTAGCACCTTGTCCTCTTAGTATTCACTAAGGAACACAAAAACTTTGATGAAATTATTTTGAACAGGTGTCTCTTCAAGAGGGTGGAGTTAAGTCCTTGGCAAGGGGCTGGGCGCCGACTTTCTTCGGCTATTCTACTCAGGGAATGTTCAAATTCGGTCTTTACGAAGTATTCAAAGTATATTATTCCCAGCTTATCGGTGAAGAACTTTCATACGAATACAGAACTTCACTTTACCTCGTCTCTTCTGCATCAGCTGAATTCTTTGCTGATATTGGTCTTGCTCCTATGGAGGCAGCCAAGGTATTAGATTTTTCATAGATTAAAGGTTTTTTCTTTTTCTGAAATCCAAACGATAATCGAAAACCCATTTTATTCACTTCTTTTAGGTCCTTTCCTTCCTTTTCCCACTCCCTGATCCTTGGCGTTGAGTAAGTAAAGTCAATTATTGGAACTCTGAACTCCCTTGACTCCCTTGAAAAGAAAAATAACTGAAAACTAAATCTCAAGCCCTAATTCAATCTCCTTTTAATAATCAAGGTCAGGATTCAAACTATGCCAGGATACGCAAACACCTTGCGAGAGGCTCTCCCTAAGATGTACGGAGAGGAGGGTATGGGAGTGTTTTACAGAGGTTTAGTCCCCCTCTGGCTACGTCAGATCCCATACACCATGATGAAGTTCGCCTGTTTCGAACGCACCGTTGAATTGATATACAAACACGTCGTGCCCAAGCCAAGAATCGAGTGCACCAAGGGAGAACAGCTTATCGTTACATTCGCTGCTGGTTACATCGCCGGAGTTTTCTGCGCTGTTGTTTCTCACCCAGCTGATTCGGTGCGTTAAAATTGAATGGAGGATGGCTTTTTACTACATTTTTGACTCTCGTTTACCTCATTTTGATAAACTAATGACTTTATTTTTGATTTTCGGACAGTATTGAATCTTTGAAATTGAAAATTTGAAGAGAAATTGAAGTCTCAGTTCCTTTAGGTATAAATAAATTTGAATAATTAATTGAATACTGTCTCACAGGTCGTCTCGAAGTTGAATCAAGAGAAGGGAGCATCGGCTGGTGATGTAGTAAGGAAACTAGGATTTGCTGGATTATGGAAGGGACTGGCTCCCAGGATCGTTATGATTGGTACTCTAACAGCTGCCCAATGGTTCATCTATGACGCAGTGAAAGTTTGGCTTCGTATGCCACGTCCACCACCACCAGAGATGCCAGAATCTTTGAAGAAGAAGTACGGGCTTGCCTAAAGCGACCCAAAGGAAAATCATAACAATTAATAAGCCTAGAAATAAAAGCTAGACCAATACAATTCGATTATTATATTAAAATCAGCGATGGTTTTATAAATACTGTTATTGTCTCTGTCTGGTCGTTTTTCATCAATACTCTAAATCGTACCGCGCTGAATTCTCAGGATATCAACGTTTATTAAAAAAACGAAATAAATAATACCATACAAGAACGATACCAGGCTACTACCTATTGATTGTACTAATTCAGTATTTGTAGCCAAGATATAGTAGTAAAATTATTATTACATGACTATAAATTATGTAAATTATGTTTATGATGATTACGAAGTTTATTCGTCATGCAATCATTGCTGCTCTGTAAATAGGGTGATCACTAGAAATAAATAACTGGGTTCATCGTACTTATTATATCTATTCATTTTCTTTAGTTACAATAAGTCTTTATCTTTTTACTTTACCATCGATTTGAAAAAAAACGTGTGAATTCCAGAATTTGTCCTCTTTCTCATATCAGTTTAATTCAGAGTGAATTATCACATGTTTACTCATTTTATGAGTATATTATGTACAAACATTTGTGCACGCCTGCGCTCACATACCTATCGCTTATCTTATGGCAATCGTGTCTAGACTTCAAACTCTAGTCTTATTAGTGAGAACTCTCTAACAGTGTTCATCAAATTTGTCGGTGATAATTGTCTAGGACTTATCTATTAATATTAAGGTAAGCGAGCGTAGCTTAGAACAAAAAACAAAGATTAATTCTATAAGAATTTCTCCACGCTATGAAAAATATTTAAAAACCAAGCTTACCCAATTGAAATTATTAACTTTTGCTAATGCTATAATGTTATAATTTTAAATATCTAATTTTCCATTCGTATAAAACTAATAACACAGAATTAACAAATTTTTATACATTCTTTCTTTTAAAGCACCAATTTATTTTAAACAACTATTATAATTTCTATTATTCGTTATTTTGAAATTTCTTTAATATGAACTACGTAGGTTCTTGGAGTTCTTTCAGTTTCTGAATGATGAATGCAATTCATTTAATTAACCAGATAGAATATCTGAGTATTAAAACATTACTGAACTATATTCTCTATGGCATGGTTTTGATGAATTACAAAATGACGTATGAAAATATACACATGCATGTATAGAGACCGTGCGTGAAACGATGTCAGCGCCAAATCAGACACTATCGACAAAATTCGTCCCAAGCGGCAGGAAAGATCAGCCTATCAAATGCTTGGCGCGAAAAAATGAACCAATCGTTTTGAAGCACTCCTGCCGGTAGGGACAATTTAGCGGCGCTAGTTGTATACGCGCACGGTCTCTATAGGTATGCACAATACCTTATTAATAGAAAAAAAAATAATTTTTAAATCTCAACGACGTATAAAAAATATATACATATAACAATGCGATAGAAGTTAACTGTTCGTTATAAAAAACAAATTAAGAATCTTTCTTTGAGCATTTTCATTCTTTATGAAGAGAAAGATTCTCAATCTCAAACTTTACTTTTGTTTTGGCTAAATACTTGTGTCGCTATTAAGTACCTAATAGGCCAATTTCATTTTTATGATACTAATTTCTACGCCAATGAAGAAATAATGGTTTATCACATGAAATAAGTATACATATTATGGAAATGAAGAGGCAGGAATCTTGTGGCTATTTTTCAACTAAATTCATAGAATTCTAAAATCATTGATAACGTTTTATGAAATTATAGTATAGCTTTTAGAACCGCTGTACCATATTTTCATTTAAACAATTCATGTTGTGTAAAAGAAACCGCGTCGTGTACAGCGGCGAATATTTTGAAGCTGGGTTCCTTCTTGTCGAAAAGATCACATTTTGCTATTTGTTCAAAAACTGGTCCAGAACAGCCGGCGAGATAGATAGGAACATCTATTTTCTCAAACTCTGCGGAGATAATTCTGAGAGTATTTATACCGCTGGGATCGATGTAGCTCAGAGCACTTAGATCAACTATAATACATCTTAAAGCTTCCTTTTCTTCGCTGGCATTTAGATCCGGCCACAATCCTCTCTTGGCCAGTTTTCTTCTTTCTTCTAACACCTGGCGTGGCACGACTCCTACCAATCTGAACAATTGAGATTTCAGATGTGCAGCGTTTGCAAAATTCAGACCTCCGCAGTAGTGGAATATTTTTATTCCACAAAGCTCTGTAGTCTGTAATAAGAGAAAAGTCATTCGTTTAGTAGTTGCATGATTAGATCTGTAATAACGATCAAACTTACGCCTTTGAATCGTTTCAAATCCAAGTACAAATCTGTGTTTGGAATATGTCCCAGCAAACATGTGTACGGCTTTATAGATTGGATGAAGATACTACCCAAAGATACGAGTAGTCCCACTACCAAACCAACGTCAATATTGAACAATACAACAGTAGAGAAAGTAACGATCCACACAGCCGCGTCCAATTTACTTAGATGCCAGAATTTTTTCAATTCAGCTGCTTGCAATAGCATTCCTTTCAGCGCTACCTGTGTAGAAAAAAAAACAAAAAACAGCGATACACATAATGCCATATAATCTTCTATGATATTATAATCATTTGAAAATCAAATACCTACAACAATAATTGCGGCTAAAACACATCTTGGTAAACTCTCGAAGAAAGGTCCGATCCACAAAAGAATAACAAGCAATATACTGGCGGAGACTACGCTGGCTAATTGCGATTTACCACCGGTTGTTTGCTGTATCAAAGATCGACTAAGCGAGGCAGTGACTGGCATACAGGAAAAGAACGAACCCACGATATTGCCGCTTCCCTAGAAGTCAAAGAATCTTGATGAATAGTCTTGAAATATTGAAGAAGAAAAGAATCTTACCATCGCGAAAAGTTCTTGATTTGGATCTATTTCGTAGTTCAACTTCTGCGCGAATATCAAAGCCATGGACATAGTTATAGTATACGATACCATAGTTATGGCGATACTTTCGAGTGCAATTGTAGGTAGTAGGGAAAACCGGGGTAGCTTAACATCCGGCAATCTGTAAATGGCGAATTAGGATTCATCCCCGATAACTCATCGCAAATTTACGAGATATTTACCCTATGGGAATATCACCAACGGTTTTTATACCGTATAACTCTGGTAGTTTTCCATGATCAGATATCAAGGTACCGGCAACAACGGCTATCAATTCAATCGGTATAGGTATACTACATTTTTTAGCTATATAAGGCTGAAAGAAACGAATGCAGACATTAACAATGATTAGTATTTGATGAGTATTGTACAATAAAATTCACCTTTAGAAACTCGTTATTGAAAACCATAATTATTATTGCAACAATGGAAATAATTCCTGCAGCTACATTCATCTCCGGTATAGCGTTTACGATCGCTATAGAAGTCTGAAAAAATATATATCAGATTAGTTTATGATCATACTGTATGATAATACAAAAGAATAGTCGTTCGAATCATCGCTTACACCTATTAGTTTAAATATCGACTTATTCTTAGCAAGCCGTAATCCGAATAAGTCCTTTATTTGCGATATAAGTACATGCACAGCGGCACCTGTTGTGAAACCATTCACTAGAGTCTCGCTTAAAAGTGAACTGATTATCCCAAGTCTGAGTAAGTACATTGCTAGCTGCATAAAAAAAAAAAGAAGGATAATATTAAATAGAGAATCTTCAATGGAGTTAAAAAGAAATTATTCACCTCTATTAATCCGACCATGAAAGTAACTGTAGTAGCTACTTCTATAGGGGTATAAATTTCCTTGGGTAAATCTTCGATCAGAGTCCCATTAGTTTCATTCAGGTGTAATAACGTATCTGGGAACGTGGCGTAAGACTGTACGGCCTTCCCAGTCATCAGACAAACAACGGCGAAGGTTCCTGATCATAAAATTTCGTATTAATTATCAAAATTCTAGAATATCAGGTGAAAATCTTTGCACATTCTAGTTCTAAATTGTCTAACAGTGTCTTTCAAAGTATTATCTATCTATCTTTCCAACATTTATTTGATCTCATTCAATGTTTACCCATTGAAACATGTCTCGAAGTTCCTAAAAAGAAGTATACTAATACTGGAAAGAACGCCATGTATATTCCAACGACCGGAGGTACGTTTCCAAGTAAAGCATATGCCATTCCTTGCGGTATGTGCATAACAGCTACAGTAATCCCCGATATTAAATCTGACAAACAGTTCTCTTTCCATTTGTATGTCCTTAGCCAACCGATAGCAGGGATTGTAGATGTTACGCAGGAGCCACAGCTAGCTGGTTTCAGGGCATTTTTTGTGCTCTGAATGACTGAAATGAAATAATTTAAACATGTGAAATTGATTTGAGTGATTGGAATATGACTCCGATTCTTATTCTCGAAGTAATTATTGACTTTAACGAAGCCCATTTCTGAGCAATGACTTGCCACTTTTTTTTCATATATTCAATGCCCTAAGGGGATTTAATCGTTTTTATGAAAACATACTAGTATAGCTTGTGAATAATAGCCAGATTCCTTTATTCTCTGATACCAATGTCTTAACTCACATGAAGTATGAGGCTTTTCGTAATGATAAGCTCTGTTTAAAACATCTTGTTCGTAAAGAGGTCTTTCCACTTGAAGCTGCCTCAATACCTCATCATCCTTTTCCATGCTACCTGTATATTGATAAGAAGTAAAGTGAGAGACTTTTTTTTTAAGCCTGTTATGGAAATTATAGTTTTTATAGATGAGATTTGGGCAGAAGTGAGGGTATTGTGTTTTACATCTTTGGTATTAGGGTATATTATATTATGTATTCATGTATGTATGTATGTATGTATGTACGAATTTCGTTGATAATATTATAAATATTTATACACATACTATAGTTAACTTAGGATAAATAATATCGTTCTTATTTATTTATTTATTACCTTATAACTGAATTCCGAATAATTATTGAAATTTAAATCTAGGGCTTTTGGCATTATTAACGCTTTCTCTTGTTAGATAAACTTAACGCAAGGCCGTGACATATATGGTACGATAACTCAATGTTACTAACACATTTAGTATCATACAATAGAATACTATGCGTATGTGAGATAACGAATGCGCTCATTAATAACTAATGGTTTTTTTTTTCTTCTCGGTTTTATCTCTTTATTTTCGGTATAAATTTGTCGAGCGTGTCATTTTTTCAAAGTTAAAGAAGATATTATAGAATAGAGTATTTATTTCTTTCGAAAATATCATAATATAACGTCATGTGTAGGATATTAATTCGTTAATCGTAGGATTCCCCATCGACATAACCTCCGAAGTTTTAATATTAAAAAATATGTGGCTCGAAGTATTGGAAGATGTGAAATTACCGAGAAACATATGGACTGTATTAATTCTTACGTAAGTGCATGATATGTGTGTATTTAATTAATTAATGGCCTATTAGTATATATGGGAAAACTAACGAAATATCAATCTTGAACTGCATCGAGTTGTTGGATCTGTTCGACAATTCAACTTATTTATAAATATTCATGAAAGGTTGTAAGTATTTTTAATTCTTTTTTCTTTTTCTTTTTATCGAATTGCAAAATATCATTGTGCAAATATGATTATACAGTGAATCTGAATAAGGGAGGGATAATAATAATAAATTATGCGACAATTTTTTTGTGATCGGTAATTAAATTATCATTTATTGTAGGTTTTCTTATATTGGCGAACGCAGTAAAGAAAACCACTAATAATGTGATTATGAAGTGATCTAAAACTGCGTTTATATCAGTCGCGTGCTATATGGTTTTTATCATGTGTTTAATAACCCGCTTTATCGTTGGTAATTTATAATTCATTAGCGTCTGCCTATCTCGAATGATAGTATTCATAGTTTTTTTTTTTTTTTTTGTTTTTGTTTTTTGCGCGGTCTCTGTTCGACTATTCAAATTCAAATCTGATACGATGCATATAATATTAGAATATTGTTATCGCCTAATTCTATTATGCTTAATATTAAACTTAGGAATTTAAACATCCGTATTATAGTTGAAAAGAAACTCTTTCGAGTATAATGGGTATATCTAGATAAAATAAATTGAAGGACAAGTAGCAGATAGTTTGCGCGCCTTATTGTTGCGTAATATTGAATTTTGCAACCGAAGCAAAACTCTCATAACGGAATACGGGGAATCGAATACCCTGCAGCTTATTTATTTTACGTATATATTTATATGTGAACTTAGTAGACGCGTAACCCACATGTGAAATTAATAAATTCCGCTCATTATCGCACCAACGTGATAAGTCCCATGGCCAAGATATGAATATAGGTTTTTTAATCGCACACAATGGCATTTGAGTAACTTTAAGAGTTTCAACGATGTTCCGTGTATCCTATGAAATTATCACTCGTATAAGACGTTATTTAACATGTATATACTACATGTCTATGAAAACAGCATGCGGTGGTCACGTCACATATCACAAGACATAGGCATACTTACGCACGTATCAGAATTGACGAACAAATTACGTAATTAAATTATATTGTAACAAGCTGAACGTTTCTATCAATTAACAATGTATAAATTGTATTATAAATACTGTATCTAAACTGACAAATAAATGAATGTATAAAATGTAATAAAATTGCGTTATATTCATATTCTACTTCTTCCTCTTCTTCTGCAGATAAGAATAATCATTTCTCTAGTTTATGTATACAAATAGTAATGATAATCACCTGATTTATAAAACTGCATCAGATTTTATTATTATCTTTACCCGACTAGATATACTTTTTTTTTAAATTTATAATAAGTATATGTATGTATCTATGTATTTATTCATTAATACTGTATAGGTATATTATAATTCACTATTACAACAGATCACATGTCAAGTTATACCATTTACATAAAAATATCGGAATAACCACAGCCCAGAATATCTCAGTACTTACTGAAACCGGCATGGTTTAGCCCCGCAGTTTTATTTGCTCAGATCATTCACACACATTCATACACGTATAATAGACTTTTTACGTATATGTATGTGTCTACTGACCACTGGCTATTATGGATACCAAATGACTACTCCTAATAATTATTACATGCCACGGTCTGTTTTTCCTTGTGCGTTTTTTTTTATTTTATTTTTTATTTTACTCAATACTATTTTCCTGTATACCTATAGATATAGATATAGGTATAATAATAATAATAATATATCTTAATGTTTTCTGTCCCTCGATACAAACCTAGTTTACATAGATATTTACAACTGTATAAAAATAATCATTTCAACGAAAGTAGCTTGTATACGTATTAAATATATTATCATTACAATATCGCTGATTAAGGCACTTGATTATCTGAATAACGCAAGGCTCTTGTGATCTTTTTGATTGTTGGATTAGATTACGAATCGTCTAGGTATCTAATCGAACGTTACGTATTATACTAAACAAGTTTTATCTATAATTCTGAAACTATACATATAAATGATCCTTATGTCTTCCGTAATTGAGTGGCGTAATTAATTTAGATTTTAATAGTCTACGAATTTCATTGTTTAAATATACGAAAACTTGGTATGATTAAGATGCGAGAAATTTTTCTCGCGCCTCACGATAGGCAGTTCAATCTACAACCATGAAAGGCAGGTTTCAAACCGTTTTCAAAATGGCCGTCTTCTGGATTGCCATTTTTTTTTCACGCTATAGGTATGCTTCTGCTACTAATATCAGCTGTCAACTGACTAGAGCAAATTATGCTCTAGTTGAATAAAACCGAATTATTTCATCATAACTGAAATTTTGTAGTTACAAAACTCACCCAAAATAAATCGTCAAATTTATCTCATCAAATACGCGATATTGCAGACACCGTAATTCGAATCTTTTTAAGCATAACTCGTGAGGTTATGTAATATTTAAACTGACAAAACGCGATTTTATTCGAGAAAGAAGGAATGACAGAATAACCAGACTCTCCAGTCTGACAAAAATAATTACTATTCTCACGTAAGTGTTTAATACGCTTAATTTTATCGACGACTTTGTGTTACAGTTACAGTTTTTCATATATATAACCTCAAAGTTGCATGACGTTATAGAATATACATTGCTCAAATCTCACCTAAAACTAATAAAATTCGAAGTTTATTGCATCCCGCGAATATAATGACAGAATTTTATCCTTTAAATTCAAGATTCTATAAAACAAAACAAAAATTCAAACGAAACCTAACCTCACTTTTTCTGGACGCGAAATTAACCCCGACTATTTTTAATTATCAGTTTATTCAAAACCAAGAAATTCTCTAGCTCTAAACATCGAGGATTTTGCAAGACGTTGCACAAATGGCCGAAGATAAAAATGGTCAAGCCCCTAAACCAGGAGATGGGTTACGTTCTTTACGAAGTACAATGCTATTCAGAGCTATAAATTACGAGCTCTATGTGAAGCCAGTAAGTTTGCATAGCTTTTGAAATTATGATTTAATTTTCCTTTATTTTAGGTGAATAATAAACACTCACCGTACATATTGACTCTCTTTCACTTTAAACGAGAGTAAAGAAACAAAAAGAAACTATTTTCTAATACGGATGTTTGTTGTTTATGTTTATGTTCAGGTGTACGAAGAAACTATTTCCTTTTATTTTGTTTCTTGTCACTTATTAGAGGTGTAGCATTAATTTATTAACCAACGCAAACTGTTGCTGTTCAGAATCTCGAGTGTTTCGACATCATTTTTCAATGTAAACACATACTCGATGTGATAACCCTGTGTATTGATAAAGGCATGATTACATCAATCAATGTTATTTGCACATTGTTATTCTCCCGTATTCGAGTCTAAAGAATATAACAAGAAACAACCCAAGAAACTGTAACTTCGAATCGATTCGTTTGTCTCACCAAATCACTTTATCTCTAAATTCTTTCATAAAATTTCAGAACGCTGTTATAATGGCCTTAGGAGTTGTGGCGATCACCGGATGCGCCGGTTACATTTTATACATGCGAAATAAGTACGAAGGGATGGGTTATTATGCAGCGATAGAAACAGATGGAAAAGAAACGTTTAGAAAAAAGACGTCTAAATGGGATGATTGAATAATAATAATAGAGTATATTTAAATTGAATAACTAGTAGTTTAATTTGAAATTACTGTTATTTATTAACCGAAGCTGTTAGTTTATGAATAAATATGTAGATATTATAATTCTCTTCAATAATCAATCAGCTTAAAAAGTTCTTTGTCGAACTTATTAAAATTTTTTAAATACAAACTGCTGTATAGACTAATAACTTTTTTTTGTCCATACAATAGACATATTAGATCGTGTTACAGTATGTTTGTATGACACGGTTTATTTTACTGTATCACCCGATGTAGAATTGTTGACAAGAGAACAGAAAAAAAAAACAAGAACAAATGTAAATAAAGAATATTATGCATCATGAGAACATAGTATATCTAAATGCAAATACTGATTTTTTATGTATTATTTAAAAATGCAACCAGGTTCTTTTTTAACATGTTTGGTGATAATCGAGGATAATGTAAATCCTTATTTTTATATGGAAACTGTATTAGACTAGTAAAAGTGAATATCGAGTTATCGATAATATTATATTAACGAAGTTATAAAATGGTTATCAAATTCGTTGCAAAGTATGTATACGTAATTTCGAAGACTTCGATCGTTTGTACTATTTCATATAATATATCATATATTCTTTTTTTTTAGTTCTTAGATAAACATTATCGGATGATTTCCTTCCTATATAAAAATGTCCTAGTACTTAATTCAAAAATTTGAGCCTCGACTAATTCAAATATTAAAGTTAAAAAAAAAAAAATACAGCCTGTAACGCAGCTTCTTTCTTTTTCTACTGTACAATACTTCTTTACCTAAGTTTTACCATTCTTTGTTTCATCATTGTTCAACGTGGATCTAAAAAATCTAGTCCATATTTATGCGGATGGGAATTTAAGGACAGTTTCGTGGATAGCCTGCGCCACGTAATCCAGATTATTCTCGTTCAATCCACACATGTTGATCCTACCGCTACGCAGCAAGTAGATATGATAGTGGTCCATTATGTGCTCGACTTGTCGTTCTGAAAATTATAGATTAGACGCTTTTATATATCAAAGAAAAGTAGAACACAAAGTTTTAGAGACTTGCCGTTTAATCCAGTGTAAGAAAACATGCCAATCTGTTTCACAATGTGTTCCCAAGATCCTGGAGTTCCCAATCTCTGCAATCTCTCGTATAGGCCAGCCCGCATGGCTAGAATCCTTCCGGACATTGAGCGAATATGATCTTTCCTGTAAAATGTTCATTGTTAGAATTTGTTTTCCCAAAATCCGAGCAGTTTTCTGCTTCAAAAAAAAGGAGGAGATGATTCACCATTGCTCAAAGAGGTCAGGGTTGTTCAGAACGGTTCCAACAATACGAGCACCGTGGTTTGGCGGGTTGCTGTACATTCCACGAACAAGCAGAGTCAGTTGCGACTTGACCTGAACCACCGCCTTGTCGTTGGACATAACGACAACCAAATTGCCGACTCTCTCGTTGTAGAGGCCAAAATTTTTGGCAAAACTTTGGGTGCACACAAGTTCGATTCCTCTATCAACAAATAGTTTCACAGCGATAGCATCGCGCTCCAAATCACCGCTGGCAAATCCCTGGAAATTATTCAGTCTGTGAGATAAAATGAGACAGGAATTATATCTGGTTTGGTAAGATCGTACCTGATAGGCGCAATCGAATAGTGGAAACAGCTTTTTCGCCTCAACGACTTTTGCGATCCGCACCCATTCCTCAGGGGTCGGATCACAGCCGGTTGGATTATGAGCACAAGCGTGTAGAATGATCACAGAATTTTCTGGGGCCTCATTCAAGTCCGCTAACATACCCTCGATGTCTACGCCCCGGGTTTCTGGGTCCCAGTAACGATATTCGCGTATATTTTTGAACCCGCCGTTGGTGAATACCAATTTGTGGTTTTCTGTTGATTGTAACATATGAAATTATTGAATTTGGGACCCAAGTACAAATAATTAAGAATAAATCGACGATTATTTACCCCATGTTGGTTTGCTGCAGTAAAATGTATCCAGATTTAAAATACGAGCAAGGAATTCAGCGGCTACACGCAAAGCACCAGTTCCAGAAAGAGTTTGAACACCAAAGGCTCGGCCCTCTAATACTGGGGCTGAATCTGGCCCTAGAAGAATCCTCGTTGCCGCTTGACTGAACGATTCCAATCCCAATACAGGCAAATATTCATGAGTCTGGGTATCGTCTGTAGCCAAATCTTTCTCTACTTGACGAACTACTGGTAATACCCATGGCTTACCCTCGTGAGTTCGATACGCTAGAATATCGGAGAATTGTAAAGTAAATCTTCAGCCTTTTTTCAACTTTTTTGTAAGTCTTAGGTCTGTTTTTTTTTGTATCATTTGACTAAAAGTGGCCAAAATCATGACAAAAATAAAAGAAAATTGATCTTTGGGATTAGAAAACTGCTAAAACTGATTCTTTAGACTGACAAAAATGAAGAAGCATTTATAGCGCTGGAATAAAAACTACATCAAAAGATATTAACACAGAGTTGTTTGTCTCTCTTATCTCTGTGTATGAAATTATGAGCTCTATCTATCGCAATAATTATTGTAATCTAATGATTCGAGAATATTATGCAATACTGTGAAACAGCTATCTGATCCTGTTGTTAGAAGCTGTAAATATTAATGGATCTGGATTGTACAAGGCTTTGAATTGTGGTCTTGGATTGTTGCGTAAAAAATGCTACTAAGTAAATGACGAAAAATGTATTGGAAATAAAGTGGGGCTCATTTTTTTTTACCAAATGATCATTGAGCTATGCATG
Organism: Tenthredo notha; assembly: GCA_914767705.2. Taxonomy (NCBI): domain Eukaryota; kingdom Metazoa; phylum Arthropoda; class Insecta; order Hymenoptera; family Tenthredinidae; genus Tenthredo; species Tenthredo notha. The sequence continues at coordinate 6,580,318 of OU611916.1, forward strand.
TTATATGACACTGACAACTTGGAACTCGGCCAATTACATAACGCGATTATTCATATACAAAGATTAGTTTGTTATTGGCAAAGGTCACCCAAGGGCGAATACATATATTAGTTGTCTAAAATAAGAAGCGAATGACGTAAAAGAGAATGATGGTTTTTTTTTTAGGACATTTATTCGTTTTTTTCTCATTCTTATTTTCGAAAAACCTTTTTTTTTTTATTCTATTTATCGAAAAAATGAAAAACAATGAAGAAATTTATTTGATCCAAAAAATATATTTTCGACTTACCTCCGACCGTCAAATTGACCTTCTTTTCGAAAGGATCGGTTTGGAAGGCCTTTGAAAGTGCAAATACTTCGATTGGAGGCCCTAGACTTACTCCGGTAAATCTACTGTTCGACATTTTAATTGTGTGATTTGAAATCGGTCCCGAAATCTGTTCCTTTAAATATTTGTAGGCTTGTGTGTACTCGTTAATTCACTGCTGATCGATAATAGCTATTATTATTATATTATGACAGTGAATCGAATGAACTATAATACTCGTAATATTACGTGACTTTGAACTCGCGGTTTACTCTTTTCTGCGATAAGGTTCTTTTGCGATCACAAGGTGCCGCATAAATGAACCAACCGAGTTATTGCTACACTGGGTGTTCTCTATCCAGGAAATACGTAATTCCCGGATAAAGATCACCGCAGGGGGCAGAATTACGTAGATCACAGATAACAAGACTTTTTTTTTCCTTAAGGCGTGGAAGGAGGTTGCCACCACTTCGACGACCCTATTTTTTATAATCATAGAAAAAACCCTCCAAGCACGTGCTTCCGCTTTTCTACGACTTTTTTGCTATAACCTTATCATAGATTTTTCAAGTGTTTTTTTTTTCAACCATATTCAAAATTATTATGTGTTCTTATTTCCGGCTTATCAATATCATTTAGTTTACATACTTCTAGATACATTTTTTTATTCTATGACCGGTTCTTTACTACTACACATTTCATTTTTTGGAAATACCGTGACATCGACATAATATGTATATTCTATTATATTTAGACTCCTGATTATGAAATATAATAAATATAATAAGCTAAATATACGTGTTCAACAACCTTTCTTTCGATCTCTATACTATATCTCTTATTTTATATCCGACAAATTTGTCTCTTAGATATTTAGAGGTTATGATATCACAGACGTGGTCATAGACTATGCAGATATATCATAGAATCGAATACTCATGTCAAAATATTTTTCAGACAGTTTGATAAAGCGGGGATAAATAATATGAGCGAAAAGAAAAAAAGAAACTTTTATTATAAACTATAAACGCATATATGATAAATTTCAGGATATTTAAAAAAGCAATAATGCCTAAAATCGTTTGATAAATATCGTAGTAGCCAAAATAACAGTATGTTAATTGTTAAACTTATAATAAATAAAGTCGACTTTAGTATAGTGTTTTCGGGTTGGTAATTACGATCGCATATACCGAATTTGACAGCGATTGGTACCGGCGGTGGGGGGTGTTTGACGCCATATTGGCAACTTGTGACTTTTGTACGACAGAGCGAGTGGAAAAAATAACCAAACTTCTACTTTAAAACTGTTTAGGCGAAATAAATAATGCCTTGGTGTTATTTTTGGTAATTTATCAACGTTTGTTTATACCAAAATTCCATACACCCAAGTCGTTAAACTCTGTTAAACCATCAAATAATATATCTAAAAGATGGTAAGTACGCGGATTTTTATACTCTTTAAAACTCTGTTCATTCTCTCTTGTTGATTCATTACATTGCATTGCATTGCATTAAATTTCATCAATTTCGTCTCATTCGTGTTATCAAAATTATACGTTACAACAAGAAATCTTTTCTTTTTTTTCATTTATATGCGTTTCTCTTCTTCCTTTTTCGCTTCTCTCATTTCTCATTTCTACTTCTACTCTTATCTCATATCTCATTTCCGTTTTATACACTACAGAGTTTCTTCGGGTTCGGCCAATCCGCAGAGATTGAAATTATCCTCGACGGCGGAGAGACGAGAAAAACAGCTGACATCAAATCTGAGGATGGGAAAAAGGAGCGTCATCTACTTTATTATGACGGAGAAACAGTCGCCGGAAAGGTGAATACACTCTATAAGCCGGATTAAAAGATTTCCAGTTATTAATCCATGATTTTTTCTCGATAATTATCCTTAACATCTAATTTTGACATTTTCAGACGCTATTTGAAAAACTTTCTTCTTTGATATCAACAGCCAGACAAAATTTGGAGACAAAAGATTGAAAAGTTCAATTTTATACCTTGAAATATTTACACAAATCTCCTTTTGGCTTTCTGAGATTAGATACTCTATTTTTTCTCATTTATATCGAGAATCGAATGCAAAAAGTGGTCAAAGTCTTCGCTCTTTGTCATGAAAACTTAGTTTCAAACTAAAATTTTGATTATTTGAAATTTGAACGCTACTTGATCTTCTGAATCGATAATTCAATCAAATATGCTCCCGGAAACTGAAGAAATTGATTTTTCTTTATCTAAAATTGTATTTTTCACTTTTCAGATCCTGTATTCTAATTTCTTAATCTTTAAAAACTATCTTCTTTTATTTCAGATAAACGTGAGTCTTAGAAAGGCTGGTAAATTAGAACACCAGGGAGTTAAGGTTGAATTCATTGGTCAAATAGAGTTGTATTACGACAGAGGTAATCACCACGAATTTACAAGCCTTGTAAAAGAGTTGGCGAGACCTGGGGAGCTGACTCACAACACTGTTTATCCATTTGAATTTGCAAATGTTGAAAAACCATTCGAAAGTTACACCGGATCGAACGTAAGGCTCAGATATTTTCTCAGAGTAACAATCGTCAGGAGGCTTAGCGACATTGTTAAAGAGTCGGAACTTGTCGTACACACTCTTAGCTCATATCCAGACATGAATAATCCAATAAAAATGGAAGTCGGTATAGAGGATTGCCTACATATCGAATTCGAATACAACAAAAGCAAGTGAGTATAATAACGAGTATTGGGGAGTTAAAAGACCCCGAAATAAACTCAAATCCAATTTTTTAAACATCTTTTATCCATTTTTTGTCATTATTTATCGCAGGTATCATCTGAAGGACGTTATAGTTGGGAAAATCTACTTCTTGCTAGTCAGAATAAAAATAAAACACATGGAAATAGCGATTATTAAAAGAGAAATCACTGGCTCTGGTAATCACATTGTATTATAAAGCTCGATTCATTGGGCGTTCTAATTACCCTTATCAGTGTAATTAGATTCGCCCATTAATCATCAGTTGGAAAAAAGACTGCCCAAACAAATACAGACATAATTATATTTAGTGTTTCAAATATTCAAAAATTGATCATATTTTGCGATTTTTAACGTCTCATTGTTCGATTTTGACCACGAAGAACAGCAGCGGATTTTTTCTTAGTCAAAACTGATGAAACAAACCACAGTTTAAGTAATTAAAATCCTATTTTCAGGGCCGAACACATTCACTGAAAATGAAACGATAGCCAAGTACGAGATAATGGACGGAGCACCTGTAAGAGGCGAGTCTATTCCTATTCGAGTATTCCTCGCTGGCTATGACCTCGCCCCTACGATGCGTGATATTAACAAAAAATTCAGCGTCAAATACTATCTGAATCTTGTTTTAATGGACGAAGAAGACCGCAGATACTTCAAACAGCAGGTCCGGCATAATAAACACCGTTTTTATCTTAGTATTAATTATTTAATCTTCTTTATATTCAAATTTTCGTCCTCTTATTATCAGATTCCAAAACTGCAACGAAGATTGACAGAATGTTAATACTGTTTGTCTGTTAGTCAAGGGTTTATCTATCTGATTTTGATGTTTATTTTGTCTCCTCAGGAAATAACGTTATGGAGAAAGGGTGAAAAGAGTCGTAAATCTCAATCAGCATCTCCCCACATGCCGTCGCATCTTGTTTCTGCAGAGACAGGATTTCCGCAGGGTGTAGCATCGAACGGACCTCCGTCTGGTGGTTCTGGAGTCGAACCAGAGAACAGTATTAGTGGTACGGACGAGATCCAAGCCCCTATAGAAGGGATGACGCGAGAGGAGGGTGACGGAGAAGGAGAGAAAGAGTCGAGCCCTGAGAACAATTGAATTTTTCTCAATCAAAAGTCTAATAAATAATAAAAATTGGAAAGACGAAAACTGAAAATAAATTAAAAAAAAAAAAAGGAGTAGACAAAGACCGGTTCAAGATTACTAGAGAAAAGAAGACGTTTAGTTGTTGAGTCTTTTTATGTTATGTTATGTTATGTTTTTTTTTTCCTTTTCTTTTTTTCTCTCATTTTATGAAAAGAACTTTTATTCGGCGAGAGAAAAAAAAGAATTTAGAAAAAAAAAAATCAATCTTTGTTGCCATAAGTGCAGTAAAAAAAAATTAATTAAAAATTATATTAAATAAATGAATAAATAAATAAATAAGTATATAAATAAAAGGAATAATCTTGCCTCGGGTAATTTTGAATATGAATTGAAGACGGATTGACAGAGAGAGGTATAGAGAGAGAGAAAGAGAGGGAGAGAGAGAGAGTGTTTCGTATGTAAATGTAATCTGAAGATACACTACACAAGAATATTGTAATAAGTAGTATATAACTTAATATCCGCAAGCCCGATTTTGGCGAGTTGTATGTATGTATGTACTACGTAGTAATAATATTACTTTTTAAAAGTAATAATAATACTGCGAACGGAGTTGTTTAATATCATTTTATAACTTTAAAACAAACAAACAAACAAAAACAAACAAAAACAACAAAATAATAAATAATAAATAATAATTAAAAAAAAAAAAAAAAAAACAGATATAGATATTTCCGAAACGTGAAATAAATCAGAAATAAATCAAGTTTATCGCATAATAAATAGTAATTATCGAGAGTCTCAATATTCTTTACTTTCTCTAAATTCAAATTTCTTTTTCGATTTATTTGTTTTTTTTTTTTTTCATTTTTTGTTTCATTTTTTTTTTTTTGTTTTTCTTTTGCATCTTGTTATTTGTTGACCAAAAAATAAATAATTAATTATTATGAATCATTATTCTAATTGTCAAATATTGTATATATACATTATATTATTATATCATATGCAGCTAGTTGTATATTTTATTGTCCTAATAATTATATTATCAAGATACAACACAGATATTATTATTATTATTATTATTATTAAATTACATATTTTTACTTCCGCCATTATACCGAGAATCTAATCCCATCCTCTATTCTTTAAATTCATTTTGTCGATTTTTGTTTCTTTTTCTTTTTTATCTTTCCTCCCTATTTCAGCGATCCTACGAATTTAGTTTATAAAATTTTGACGATTTAAATAAAGCGAGGATTAAAAAAATAATTCAAAACTCTTATAATTACTTCTTCATTTATTTTATCATATTATATTCGATATACTATCATTTTGAAGAGCAGTTTTATCATATTTTATATGACCCTAATTTATAGATAATTCTTGTACCTGTGTTAAATTTCTGCAAATTGTTTTGCCTACCGAGTCAGAGGAATGCTGTATTATCGTAGTACTTTCAGCCGGCGCTAGGTTCATGTACTTCGAGGTACTTATAACAAAAGATGTTTCTAACCTCAATTATTTGACAGTTTTTCAGATAAAGTATAAAAATAAAATAACGAAACAAATAAAGATAATAAAAATCAATTACTTCTATCAAAAATGTCTGCTTATTTCTTTTACACATTATTTTACTTTTTAATGTCAGGATGCATAGTATATCCACCAACAGAATTTGTATCAGCTGGTTTAACTATAAGGAATATATTTTCAAATTGGTTAGGTAGCGAGAATGAATTTTTCATACATTATCACATAAAAAGAAGCGTCGTAACGTTAATAGTACACTGTATGCTACCGTTCGGTAAGTTTAATAAACGATTTAATATCATCAAACGGACGATTAAAGATTCTGATTGAAAAAAAAATAACGTCAAAAGACAAAAAAATATTAACCTCAAAAATATGTGTTTATTTTTTATTTCGCTCTCTTTAGTTCATTCACGAATTTTTTTTTCAGGCTACGTTCTTGGCCTTGCTATATTCGGCCACATAAATATAGCCCAAGTTTTAATAGGAAATACAAATCCGTTGTGGTTCCTATTAACAATCGGATCTGCGTTAGGGCCGATTTATATTTTATTCATTGTTATATCTTGGGCATGGGTTGGTAATAATTGGTCGACGCATCCGATAGCCCAAAGCCTGTCTGTATATAGCAACAATAACACGTCATGGACGTCAGTAGCATCCGATATTAACATAGAATACAGAAGGTGAGGAAAAAAATTTGTACAGATTCTCGATCTGCTGGCCTGTTTTTTTTTATACAATTGTTTCATTATCCAAAATTTTTCATTCACAGGATAGACAAGATCGTTATAGACACAAACAGCGTTACTCAAGTCATTGTCACAGACAATTGGATCGTGAAAGTAACTCCTTATAAATTACACGTCGCTCATCAAAGCGATACTGCTCTGATATTGAACAGAAGTGATACTCATGTCATGTCGCATACTACTAGGGGAGAAGTCCAGTATGTTAATATAGAGGTGATAAATAATGCCTGTGATCATATGGCTAAGGGCTTGCATGTACATTGAGATTTGGATTTTTGCTGCGCAAGAAACATTGCGTACAAGATTAGAAAAAAACTATTGCACTCACATGGCGTAGTTTAGACATACTTGTTCAGTACATATATCCGTACGGTGTGAACCACGAACATTGATATCGGTCGAGAAACTTTTATGATAATGCATGAATTAGGAATTTTGTCCACAGTGCATGCAAGCCTTTAATCCGATGGACTTTGTGGACTCATTCTTTTTTCTTGTACAGGTCAAACCCACCAGGACTGGTGCGAAGTCTTTTAACATTAGACTAAATGCCCTGGACTTTAAGGATCTTCAAGATAAAATTTCAAGGCCTATTATCGTTCTGCAAAATGTTACTTTTCATAGAACTTTGCTGGACAGATTTATAGACACTTTTAAAGAACAAGTGGCGCAGAATCCACATTACGAAACTGCTCAGGTATAATTATCGGCAGTTTTCATTCAGTTCGATTTAGAAGATTTTGCAATGTCTTATCCGAAGTATAATATTCCTTTTTCTGTTTAAACCACGATTTGAAAACTTGACTCGAAGCATTTCCATCTATAAAAATTCACACAAATAGCTGATTTTTTTTTTATTTCATTTCACCAGGAGCTCGAACAATGCATTGGCTGTATGCAGGTCGCTTCGAATGTTAAATTGAACAAATTATGTGGAGATATAACAGAAGAAAGGGGCCCTGACGCATGCGTTACTTGTTTTTGTCGTCCCATGTGGTGCATAGACTGTATGGCAAAGTGGTAAGCCTCAAATCCCTCGTTTAAGCTGTGGGAAATTTGATTGTTCGATAAATTCTGATCAGTGATCTCTCCAGGAACGAAAAATCAATAGTTTAATTTATTTCATCTCTTATTTTCGCAGGTTCGCCTCAAGACAAGATGAGAATTCACCGGAGACTTGGTTGTCCTCTAAATGCACATGTCCTGTATGCAGAGCGAGGTTTTGCCTGCTTGATGTTTGTTCGATTCCTCCTTCGCCAAGTCAGTGATTAATAATTATTAATATTTTTTACATCTATATATAATATAGAGTTAATTTACTGATTCAATTAATTAATATCTACATGCATTTATTTGGTCGGGTTTTTCTTCATTGATAAAGCAACTATAATGTCTATTTTTAAAAATATGATAACGGTGTAATTATAGTAACATAGAAAAATTCTGTAATATTACAATAAGGAACAAATTTTTTTTACTGTAAATAATTTATCGCCCTTCTCTTTTGAGGTGGGATTTTAGAATTGATAATATACCTTTGATAATGTACTTCAAAATTTATCGCTATTCGATTACAGCAATGATTGAATAATTTCTATGAATCGAAATGCACATGCGTTGGGCTAGTAAATTCCTCAATTTTATATATTACTCTGCTTAAACGTTGAACTACTTAACTCGAGAATGGGAAAATCGGGTTTTCCAAATCTCTAAATACTCAGGAATGTTACAAGTTTAAAATATAAAACGACAGAATGGGAAATTAATGTTAAATTAAAATTAAAATTAAAATTAAAATACTATATATAATAAAAAATATTTAATACAAATTTTTCTTATCTACTTCTCGCAGCCCACAGAGCTCTCTTCTTCACGATTCATATATCGTCTTTCCGCATTCTACTAAATATTCTAGAATTCTATTCATATTTCGCTTTCTTGCCGCTTTATTCTCTCCGCCTTCTTCCTGTTAACTTCAGACTCTACTTTATTTTCTACAGTTGTCTTAGGCGGTTCCGGAGGCGGTCCTTGAAACGTGTCCTGTTGTATTTCGATTCTGTTTTTATTTTTCTGTCTAAATCTACCAGAATTAGATATAGATAATCGACGATTACCGCTCTGATCGTCAATCTGAGTCGTTATCTCTATCTGATTTTTGCTGCCAAACAAATCGGCAAAGAATTTTCTCGCAGACATTTCTTCTTCCTTTTTTTATACAGCCGTTAAAATTCTTATCTCCAATTAAATCTGAAGCATATGAAAAGAAAAGAAAAAGGACATTCTTTCAATTCTGAATAGCAATCAATATTAATATTTCCTAAAATATTTAACAGAACGACTCAAACTTTGGAATAAAAAAAATTCTCGATATCTCTGAAATATTGAACGTCATTAACAAGCCGCTCGATGCGTTCTACCAAGATCTTTATCTTTGATTGAGATAATTGACTTCCCTGGAATAGCAGTTGAATTTCTTGCTAAATTATAATCGTTCGTAGTACATTTCGTTTGAACAGAGCAGTTGTATTCTTATTATATAATCTAATCTAATCTCTCGATAACATAGGTATATAGAAAAAAAAAGAGAAATAAAAAGCAATACAAAAATACGATACGTCTATAATTGTAGATAATCGTTCTGCCATATGTACAGTATAACAAATCATAAAATTTAGTACAAATGACGACTTTTACGATGCTTTATACTTCGCACAATTTACAGAAGTAACGATAGCAATTATTAGCCAGAAGCCGAGCAGATGAATTTATCTTTTTATTATATCGTTGAAATTCAGGACCCATTTAGTGATGCGTGAAAAACGTTTCCCTAGTTAATTATTACTATTATAAAATTTATCATGGACCGTACAGGGTGGTAATTTATTTAATAGACTCACCAGTAATTTATGGACTAATAACTACAGCGTCCTTTCTGCCTTTGCTAGTTTAGCTATATTTTATACCATTGATAAGACAAGCACTAATCACAATTGATTTTCCAATCAAAAATCAACGACTTCTTGATTGCTCGTAGAGAACCGGAAGAGAATCTTGCGGCAAGATAAACAGCTTTTAATGTTTTGAATTAGTTTAAAATAATCAACGATTCTACATCTTTTTCACTATTTTTTTCTGAACTGATTTTATATCGTTCGGAATGCAAATGGGATGAACTTTACTAGCACGATCTAGACAACGTTACGCTTTGTTATAAACTCAGCAGTTTTTAAGCGTCAAAAGTTTAAATGGAGGAAAGTATTGTGTCGATTCGAATCCAGATAGAATACTGTTGATATAAATCAATGGGCAGAAATAGTCAGAGACTAGGCAGCCTTATCAACGTTTTTGAATTGATTATATCGTTGATAATCAGTTCTTGACATAATAATGATGCGTTTGTTAGTAAGTTAGTTGATAATGAATAACCAGATATTTCGATATAGAATAGAATAATTCCTTTTATTATCATCGTTAATGTTTACTTTTTATTGGTACGTTAAATTTTTATAATTTATCGTTACTAGTGAAAAATAAAAAATAAAAATAGCAATACGATCATTTAATTTCTATTGTATTAAAAAAATACTCGTAACTGACTTAGTCGATACTAAAATAAAAATCTATCATACTCTATCTAACAGAAGTATGAATTATATCATCAAACATTGAAGTATCAACGGATCTGTTAAAACGTACACGTACATCTTGATGAGGAATAGTATTGAAGGAATGGCGTATATCCAAATTGTTTTATCGCATCGTTTCGCTAATCATTTAAATCATAATCAATTAAAAGACTAGCAAACTTCTGCAATAGAACTGGTTGTTTGATGAAAAAAATAATAGAAATGAAACGCGCACTCATCCGTTCCTTCAAAATATTTCTCCCCAATAACTCGACTCGATCAATCGGATTTATCAAATTGCCTTGTGCCAGCTTATATGAGAAACAGAAAGAAGTAGGAAGGAGATTTTCTCTAGTCGTACTCAAAACCACGATGAAAATTTTTCTGCTTCGAAGTACTGGCATGGATCATTACAATTTTTGAAATAATTGACGATCGATAGAACAACCCTGGCCAAAAATAGCCCGAAAACTTTTAACTTAAATGACCATAAGTCGGGGGGCAATATTCATGGCCATTAATTCTTGGAATAACAATTTAGCCGCGTAGGGTAATCGGATCTGAGATATCTGCGTCTTATTCTTGCATCCTTTACACTCGAATGTGTTATTCCTGAGATTGGCGATGGCTATTAAACCGCAGAAATTACAGATATGAATTCTGTAAGGATCCGATACTTCGAATAGTCGCTCTCTGAGGAACTGGGCAGCACCGTGAGATATCTGGCAATCACGTTCCATCTCTCCAAACCGAAGACCTCCATCCCTGTTATGATGAAAATCGAAGCAAATCATTAGAGCGAATAAAATTTTGAATGAACTGAATCCTGCGAAGAAAAATTTAAATTACCTTGCTCTGCCCTCCATAGGCTGTCTGACCAAAATTTGCACCGGGCCTCTGGCTCTGCTGTGAATTTTGTCGTCCACCATATGCTTCAAACGCTGATAGTAGGTCGGTCCAAGAAATACTTGGGCGTTAATTTTACGTCCTGTATGTCCGTTGTACATGACTTCGTTGCCTCTAAGTTGATAGCCGTACTCTTGAAGCAGAGTGGATATCTTCTGCACGTTAACAGCATCGTTGAAAGGTGTGGCGTCGCCGATCTCGCCTTTATTTGCCGAGACTTTACCCTGGATGCATTCGATCAAATGGCCGATTGTCATACGGGAGGGAATAGCGTGAGGATTGATTATTATATCAGGAGTTAATCCCTCGCAAGAAAAAGGCATGTCTTCTTGTCTGTATTGGATACCGCAAGTGCCCTTCTGCCCGTGACGAGAAGCAAACTTGTCCCCTATCTGCGGGATCCGCACACTTCGGACACGAATTTTGCAGAATTTATACCCCTCGCTATTCAGAGTTAGCATTACTTGATCCACAATACCGGTTTCGCTGTTTCTGAGGAAGGTTGAAGCGTCTCTTTTGGTGAAACGTTTAGTCGCGCTGTCCAGCTGCAGGAAAAATGCATTTGTTGATGAAGATCGATTCTTTATTTACGTAAAAAATGATTAACGAACCTCGTCGTCTGTCTCAGGAAGCGTGATAGTCTTCCCAATGACAACGTCGTCTCCAGATACTCGAATTCCGGGAGCAATAATACCGTCGTCATCAAGTTTGTCGTAAATGGCATTACGCATTCCTTGGCAAGTCTGTCTAGTCGGTTTTTCGAACTGTTCTTCTTGGTCTCCGATCCGTTTTGACTCTGAATCTTTGTAAGAACGGTAGAAAACGGATCTGAAGAAGCCCCTCTCTACTGCGCTAGCGTTCAGGATAACACTGTCCTCCTGGTTGTATCCTGTGTAGCAGAGAATAGCTACGATGCTGTTTATACCCGCAGGTAATTCTCTGAAACGCAAGTACTCCATCGATCTAGTAGTCACCAAAGGTTTGTGAGGATAGTACAGCACGTGGGCCAGAGTGTCCATCCGCACATGGAAGTTCGTTATGTAAACGCCCATAGCTTGTTTACCCATAGCGCTCTGAAAAGTGAGAAAATAATAAAGAAGGGAATATCGGTAATTATTTTGTAATCCCTGGATGATGAACTAACTTGATAAGTATTTCTGGGGCTCTGATTGTGATCAGGGAACGGAATGATCGATGCACAAACGCCCAGAATCATTGCCGGATGGATTTCGCAGTGTGTGTAAGTTGTGCAGTAAGCATACTCCTTTTCCTGCCTCAGATCCTCAGGAGACATGGCAATCATCACAGTCTCTTCTTCTAGAGTATCGATATACTCGACTACTCCGCTGGCGACTAATACTTGCCATCTGAAAACATGGAGACGAAATTTAGTCGGAGTTCTTTTGGTGGAACAACGCGTTGAAATTGTCTTCAATCGACCCACCCGTAGTTTGTGTAATCTCTCTCCTTGAGCATGTCTATGTGTCTCTTTTTTAGCAGCAAGTTTTGATTTTCGACTATCAAAAGAGGTCTGCAAATTCTACCCGCGTCAGTATAAATCCTTATCTCCCTGTCCCTTATGTCTCTGATCATTGATACTTCGGAAACAATGATGTCCATTTGTCTCCTTAGTTTTCTTAGCGTAGCCATAAGCTGCTCTGGATCTCTGTGTATACCGACCCAGCAACCATTGACGAATATTTTAGTGGCGTCAGCGATGGCGCTGGGTGCTATTTCCTCGAGATTCTCCATCGACCATTCTTCCAAAAACTCGAGAATCGGAGACGGCTGAGAACCGACACTTATGTACGCCATCAAGGCCAGGTTTTTTACCAATCCTACCGCAGCTCCTTCCGGAGTTTCTGCCGGACACAACATACCCCATAAAGTGTTGTGCAGTTGGCGAGGCTTCGCCAATTTACCATCTCTGCCAATCGGGGAATTGACTCTTCTTAAATGTGACAAAGTGGAGGCAAATGTTAGCCGGTTTAACACCTGAGAAACCCCCGCTCTTGCTTGATGGGCCTTTTTCTGATCTCCCCAGTTACCAGTCGCAAGAGAATACCTCAGACCGTCCGTGATTATCTTTGTCTTTATTGCAAGTTCTAAATTGAAGTCTTTTCCTCTGTCGATAAACTTCTGAGCGTAAAGCCTCACCTCCTTCATGAGATTCTTGAACAATCCACGGAACAAAAAGGCGAGCAAAGGACCGGCTAAATCCAATCTTTTATTGCCGTAGTGATCTCGATCGTCGAGTTCTCTTCTGCCTAAAGAAGCGGAAAGCAACCTGTGCACCATGTAGCCAAGAAAATAGGCCTTCTTTGTCTCGCAAAAATCGCTTATGCCCACATGCGGCAGCATTTCTTTCTGCAAGATCTCCCTAGCGTATTTTATACGCTTTTCTTTAGTCACTCCAGGCCTAGCACCTCTTGTACCAATGAAATTCAAAGCTACATTCTGTTCCTGGATCACGAAAGCTTCGTCCAAAGAGGGTTTAACCATCTCCATCATTTCTGGATCGTCAAAGTCGTAGATTATGTGCTCTAGGATGTCTCGGTCTGCGACAAATCCCAGAGCTCTGAATACTATCATTATTGGTATCTCTTGCTTGATGTACGGCAGAATTGCTATAATTCTTTGACCAATTGCTGACTTTTTTATACTCTGTAAAAAAATTAGTGAATATAGATAAGCTTAGGCATCTCAAAGAAGCATTATTTTCGTTTTAGTTTGTTTATTTTTGTGATTATGGAGTAATTTTGGCTGTCTTGTTGCTTCTATTAAATTTTGATCCTCATTTCTAAAAACAGTACGACTGCATTCTCTCAAAAATTGCTTAACACTGTTGTTAATGATGGATTGCTTACAGCTCCGCTTTTCGCCATCATGTTTACCCACAAGGTGGAAGTAGGTCGAGAGCTGTGTTCCAGGCAGGATCTAATTTCTGCTTTATAAGCATACTTTCCATCCTTCATACTGAACACATATACTGTATTTGTAGCCATTTTTTCTTGAGCGATTAGGACCTGGGAGAATAAATTCTTAGTTATATATCAAATTTGCGAGTAGACAAGTAACAGATCGTTATTTATGTTCGTCCAAGAATGACGAACCTTTTCAGATCCGTTGATGATAAAGTATCCACCCGGATCTAAAGGACACTCGTTTAATTCAGTCAAATCACGATCCGTTAGACCAGAGAGTAAGCAATATGTTGATCTCAACATTATAGGAATCTTTCCAATGAATGTCTTTTGATGTTGAGTTTCTGAAAGCAATTATTCAACTATGAGGATTGAAATTTAAGGTGATATAATTTCTCTTTCGTTTTCCAATGAGAAAAAATCAAGCAGTAGATTTCAGGACCTGAAATTTTATGATTTTATCAATAAATTTATATTTCTGATGAAATTAAGTAAACATTAGATCATAAGACTTGAAATTGAGACTTTCTTCAGTCATATAATAAAATACAGCGAATATCGACCACAGAGACTAAAAGATTGAGTTAATTTCACCCAAATTTATTTTTTCTCTAACTTCCCAACGACACAGATCAGCTAAATAAAGTAGAATAATTTAATACCGACTGGTTCTTCGGCATCTTTGACGATAGTTTTAGTAATATCGACATAAAGAGGTGCGGAATAAGTTAAATTCCTGAGTCTGGCCTCGTTTGGCATCATAGGTGAAGGGGCTCCATCCTTTTCCCAATGCGTAGGTTTAGACAAATAAATTTGTTCAAATTTGAGCAGATGTCTAACAGGGTTTTCAATCTCTCCCGAAGTATGTTGCGCCTCTGCTTGAAGATCTATCTGTGGCGAATCCTCGACGATTCTTTGTACAGACATTTGAATAAATTCGTCAAAACTATCGAGTTGTTGACGAACCAGACCCTTTTCATCAAAATATGCATTTATCACGATCCAACAAGCTTCCTGCCATAATTCTGACGATATTTCCTCCGCGTCTTCGTCGTCGTATTGATCTGTCGGAAAAATGATTTTCATTTACATCATAAGTGTGAAAATTCTGCGAGTCGAATTTTGTTAGATAAAAAATAATCTACGGCGAATATGAATAAAATAAAAATAAATAGAAACAGTATTGAAAGGTAGCGTGCGTATAGTTGGAAAATAAAGGTAAATAGAGACGATTGATAGGTTAGTTTTTGTTACGCCGCATCAGTTCGTTGCTTCCCTCTTATTACTTTCGTGATAAATTAGTCGTCATATTTTTAATGGATTTAAAAAGAGGGGTTTAGTACTCACCGTCTTCTAACGCGTACATTTTATTTTATCAACTAATTTAATCGTAATTAATAACAAATATAGAGCGCAATTTTGATCAGAGGTTATAGACCAGCTGACCAAAAGAGTGACAAGCCTCACTAGGCACAAGCCCGTTATGATGCTTTTACGAACACTCACAAATTTATATCGAATTATCAATCGTTCCTGAAACAGATATTCTCTACTTATCCATCATGGCCGCTAACGCGGGTGTTTGTAATGGCTCCTCTACAATGGTCGCTAAAACGCAAGTCGCCGGTCGCAATCGCAAGATGGTCAGAAAAAAACAGTTAGACACCGCGAACCATTCATGAACATGACTGTATGCCTTTGCGACGGGCGATGCGACCTGCGACTTGCGCTTTGGCGACCATTGTAAAGGAGCCATAACAGATTTGAAATCTCGAACGTCAATTGATACTTTGTGCCGTTAGGGGTGCTACTGAGGCAGACGCCATGAGGAACGGCGCAAAATTCAGATATCGTGTGTGTTTACGTATGGCATTTCAGTGCTGTGATCTTTTACTGTGATTGTTAAACTTAATTACGGAAAATGCCAGTGTGTTCTGTGTTTGGTTGCAAGAAAATGGGTGGTCATCAATTCCCAAAGGATATATAATTGAAAAAGAAATGACTGATAGCTATTAGACGTGAAAAAAACATTTCGTATAACCTCTTCATTGCGCGTGTGTAGTTCTAATTTCAATCCATGTGACTATGCTGCTGAAGGCTTCGATACAGGTAAATAGCAGATAAACATACTATAATTATATTTGTATACATTTTCTATCTATAATTCAGTATTCTTATATATTTATTACTGAATTATCGATTTGCTATGATCATGCTTAAATAACAAAGTACCGTAGAAATTTGAAGAATTTTTTTTAGTTTTTCAGTAATTTTGTTTAATTTTTATTTCTTTTATTATATATAATATATGTACAATGTGCATGTCTCATATCAGTCCTTTAATTTATATATTATATACCTTATACCTATATTGTGTAGATTAAATGATTTTACAATATTGATACAAATTCACTTATAGTACTCGACTTATAGATCAAATTCCGTATTCTCTTTCGGATTGGCATATATTTTCTTACATTTTCTCATTCGGACAAAAAATATTACCGATTTTTGTTGTTGTTGTTGTTTTTTATTAAATGACTTTGATTGATATATTAACAAAGAATCAACCGAACAGAATAAAAACTAGATATCAATACGATCGTTAAAGTATTTAAAAATGATTGAGGAACTGATTTTCCGACTCCTCCGAATCCTCTGAAGCTGAAGTCTCGGAACAACTTGAAGCCTAGAATACATAGAAACATTAGTTTTATATAAAAAAAAAAAGATATCACGAAGATATAGATTTTTATTATTCACAGAGATTCTCGGCTTCTTTACTTACTTTTATCGTTAGGATCGCGGATACCACATTGACGATATCCCACGCTTTCGCGTCTCTTAAATGGAACAAAACCTGGTATTGCTAAGCTTGGAGACTTCAGTTTTCCGGTCGACATTAATTTGCTAAAATCTTGCTCTAGACGATTTGCAATCGGTCCTAAATAAGCATCGAATAAAGTGTTATCGAACTTTTATTTCCAGGATATTAACTGTTATAATCTTTTTCTCATTGTCTTTACCTTTGAAGTGCATTAAAAATTGAATGCATCCTCCGTTGTGTAGAGTCTTTGTTTTTCTACTATCAACGGATAGCATCCATTCAGGAATTCCCATAACGTCTCTGACATCCTCTATAAACTGTGCTCTAAAAGCAAAATAAAAATGACATTGATAGAATTTTCTTTAAATAATTATTACACTTCATTAAAACACGATGATAAGGTTTAAACTTACACGACAAATCTCGGGGGTTTCCTGATATTCACATACTTAACTATATCATTATCAGGCTCAATGTTCGCACAAGCGAATCTATTACTTCCAAAGTCTTTGTCCATTATCACAATCGATTTTCCCATAGCAGTTACAACACCTTCCAATGGAAAGTTTGGATCCGTAAATACTTGTCGCTTAAGGCCAATGTCTATGGTTCCTAATCGAGCTGAAATATCTCCCACATGGCATCGTAGAGGTAAATCACGTCCGCATTCTTGTCTGTATAGATCTTCCTGTTTATAATTAGAAAGATATAGAGAAATCGTTGTTTGTATAAGTATCAAGGATTTCAAATTTTTCTAAAAGTATATAGCTAACTCACATTCAACGGATCTGCTAACTGTGTGAAATACGGATTCCATATATAACCACCAGCTACACATCGCGTATCTGCAACCCTTACTGTTGCATCAACCCCTACAGGGTTGACAAATATTGCCCAGTTATGATTTCTGGTCTGAAATAAAATCGATTAGTCTAATCTATTCGTTGGTAATTTGATAATTAATCAATCTTCGATTATATTCACTTAAAAAAAAAAAAAAAAAAGAAAAACATTTACTTACGATATTGCGGTCGTGTTTTCCTGGGTGACGAAGTTTCACCTCAATGATCGTTTCGCTCTTACTATTATCTCTGTATACTAGTTGCGTCTGTGAAATATATTTAAATATATATATATATATATCAATAACGATCAATTTTTCGTAGGAATTATCGATATTATTACCATTTTTATGTAACCATATGCAAAGCCTTGGGGATGATGAAACGATGCGATAGCTCTGAGTTCTCTAGCTTCAGAAGGCGCGTATCCTCTTTCAATACTTGAGCAAGCCCATCTGCAACAAGGTGTTAATTAGAAAGATTAAAATGAATATGTAAATGGATAAATAATTGAGGAAATTAATTCACCTTAGATTTCTGTCCTTTTTATGTATTACAACGCTTCGACCTAGTATGCTGTTCAGTCCGAACAACGGAAGTAAAGAATCGTTGTATACAGTGTTATATTTTTTTCGATTTTCTAATGTGCCAAATTTTCCGCTCAAATCTCCCATCTCGTATTGATCGGCAGTTCCTTCGGCTGGTAAAGGTAGCTGGGTGATATTCACACCTAAAGGATTCCAATGGTCGTAAAGTGTTGCAGCTTCGCAGGGAAACTCCAAATCAATTTCTATCGGTGTCTAAGGAGGAGGAATTATTAGCACATCGGTATTAATTAGACGGTCAAAAAAAATTATAGGAGAAAAATTATCCCATATAGACTAATTACCACGTGGATGTGATACCCGCTCATATCACTGTGCAGTCCTTCTAAATTAACTTCAACATCTGTAACGTCGTATTCCGTTTGCTGTATAAACTCCAATTTTCCTTTAGCTGTTGTCGGATCACCGTTGCTGAACCAGTCCTTGACGACTGCCTTTCGTCTATAAACTGCGCTGATTCTTGACGAGAGAGAAAGAAAGAGAGAGAGAGATAGAGATATGGGAGAAGTTAGGCAAATCAATTGCTATTGGAAATAATTTGTTGCTATTTAAAATCAGCAAAGTTTGAAATGCTTACATTGAACATGCCAGTCGTTCTCCGCGAGCAACAGGCCCGTGATCATCATATATCACTAAACTGTTGCCTAAGATATTGGCCGAGCCAGTCAACGGAAGCATTGGATCATTGAATAATTTTCGAGTTAATTTTGGCCCGTCTTTTTTCCTACCAGCAATATGGAGAGTTTCATGTCTGGAAAGATCTCCCAGACGACAAAGCGTCACTTCTCTTCCTGAACACCATTCCGGATGATCAACATCCCAATGAACCTAAAAAAAAATAAAGGAGTTTAAAAGGACTTTTCCTTGGAGAATTTACACGCTATTATAATTAAAAAAAATCGAACCTTGTGCGGATTGTAAGGACTTCCAGTACTAAGACATCGCCCAGTCCAATTATAGTAATCTTTTCCTGGAGCATTTTCGTGTATCATCCATCTATAGTAACGAGAAGAAAGAACATTTTTAGCACTTTTTTTCACACTTTTTGGTCAAAATTTATTTCCGCGGACTTACCTGTGTTCCGCTGAATTGTTTAGCGAACTACCATCTGCGTGTACCAAATTTTCTACAATTACAGTAGTGTCCATTAAAGAATCATGCTTTGGTTGTCTAAATATGATTCGTCCAACTATTGGATATCTGAATACAACTTCTGCCGTGAACATCGGCATTTGTCCAGCATTGTTTGGTAAATGATGCATCAAACTTGCGCAAACCCAAGGAATTACACCGGTGTTATCCGTCTCATTATATCTGGTAAAATTTCGTTGTTAATATTTTTCGGTCTTAAATTTAAATCACGGTATAAGTTTCGGTTTTTAAAACTTACTTATGGAGTACCAAAGACCGATGCACGACACTGTGGATACCGGAAAGAGGCAGATAAACGTCCCAATAAGATCCACTAAGTTCTGCGCTATTTTGTACGAAATTTTTATGGTAGAATCCTTCCTTTCGGGATTGAAGTTTGCCAGAAAGATCACCGATAGCGTATTGATCCTGCGTACCGTATCCTACAAGCGATTCAAAAGTCTAATTAGAAGCTCCGAGGATTATAAGATAATCGTGGAATTAATGATCTTTAATATTCGTACCTGCTGGAGGTGTACTGCTACCATGAATCTTCAAAGGATCGTAAAGCTCCTTGGTAGAAAGACAGGGGTTTTCGGTCTGGCCTAAACTACGAATTGGCTGTTGTGGCAAATCGTGAATTCTATATGATGCTAT
Source organism: Tenthredo notha (assembly GCA_914767705.2). Classification (NCBI taxonomy): domain Eukaryota; kingdom Metazoa; phylum Arthropoda; class Insecta; order Hymenoptera; family Tenthredinidae; genus Tenthredo; species Tenthredo notha. The sequence continues at coordinate 6,600,273 of OU611916.1, forward strand.
TTTAGTCGCATATCGGAGCCGGGTAGCCAAATCATTTACCGGTGATAATGAGACGTTTACCCAAGTTGGATGAAACGGTGATTCCTGACTTAGTGTTACCTCGCCTTTTATACCGTTCGAATTTACTAAAGCTCTGGAGAAAAAAAAAATAATAGATCGAACCAATATGAGCCTTAGAAAAATGCAATCTTAGAAAAAACAAAAAAAAAAAGAAAACTCATACTCACTTCGCTGTGATCTGTTTGCGATGTTTTATCTTAGCACAGGCCAAAAATGAATCGTCGTGTGTAGGATGAAAGACTACGACATACAGGAGACGTTGAGGACCGAGTAAATCCGCGGGTAGTAAAGCCAGCTCTGGATCGCGATATGCAGTTTTTGATTTCTTTTCAAAATCAGTAGCCACTTTTAACTTTCCTAAACGTGAGTCTATGTCGCCTATTGACTTTCCTGGCCCTGAGTTAGTCGGGTCGAATACAGTCTGCAGAATGTTACAATTATCGTCACCATTTTCTGTACGAAAAGAAAAAAAAAAAAAATACAAAAAAGGACGTTCAAATATATTTTTTTTTTTTTCAGGATTTAGACGAATTTCACTGAATTTTGATATTTCTTCCCACCTTTTCCAGAGTCGAATATATCAGTGACGTATATCTTCCATTGATGTTCTGTAAAATCTTGAGGTGTTGTCTTATGCTTTGATACGTGATGAAGATCTGTGTAAATTATTGTATCCGTTGCATTGTCTCCTGGTGAACCACCGAGCCATTTAAACCACATGCTGCCAGCTACAGGTCCATGAAAACGAGCCTCAGCTAATTTTTCTTCGTTTTTATCAGAGACCTTGCAAAGTATGATTAAGGATTTGATTAAAGACTATAGAAAATCAGGATCTGGAATTACTTTCATAGGCTTTGGAATAAATTCGAGTCAATATAATACTGAATAAGGATCCAAGAAAATGGTCCTTGATCTCTAAACTATAAAATTAATTAATACGCGTTTGATTTAATTTGAACAGTTGAAAAACTTATGTTGAAATCGTACAAATTTAAACATAGTTTATTATCCTCTTACTGTAATAGAAGCGCAAATAATTCTCGAGCTGTAAGTGTCTTGTAGTAGTAAACCCTTGCCCCAGAGACCCTTATCACCGGTTAAACTCAATTCTGGAACTTCTATCACCGCAGTTTCATTTCCTGGCATTTCTAGAGGTCCAAGAATTGCAGTAAGGTCCACAACGCTGCGTGTGCATCGAGGAAAAAGAAAAATAATGATTAAAAATTACGTTAAAATTTTTCTTCTTCAAAAACTGCGCTTTTATATGATCGATCTATAATCATCATCATACGTTTCTCCCATATGTCGTTGATCGCATCGTCCATCCACAAGGGTGTAATCAACTGGGAATCTCGTAACAGACCACATCCATTGCTGGTCTGGATATTGCAGGGTAGTTTGAAGGGCTAGTCGAATTCGTACCGCATTTCCAGCTGGTTCAAATCTAATTTCACCGTGAAGACCTCCGGACGAAATGTAGGCGGCCAATCTTAACGCATTTCCGTTTACGGCTTGATAATGTAACATCATACATGTATCGATTTTTTTTTTTTTAAATTATATTATCACCATTTAGAAAAAAAAAAAATAATAATAATAATAATCTCACACATATATACGATCATAACTCTCGGTATACGTTATTTTTATAATCCAGGTAAATGAAGTGATCTTCTCTTATTGATATTATTTTTATAAACACACGTCTTATTATAGCGATATTTAAAAAAATATAAGAAAAATTGAAAATTCGTATTAGGTTTAATAATGGTGGATATATATAAGTGATGCGAATTTGGTGATTTCAACGAAAGAGTAAGACGAAAATATCATGTATTTGGGTAATAATATATACAGAAAAAAAAAACGTTATATTGATTTATAGATATTAAATCTCTAAATTACCCAAAACGAAACCAAAATGGTTTTAATTTTTAATTTTTATGACGTTGATAAAGAGAAAAAGACGATTCACGATATATTAGTCACGTTCTCTTTCGTCGAAGTCCGTCCGTCTCAAGTATTGAATTTGTAATTTTGCTTGTAAAGTTGATTGGTATTGAATTGATCGAATTGGAGCAAATTATTACTTACCGTTAAGTAAGATAATTAACAGCCACAACATTCTTAGACTTTACGAGTACAGACATTCGAACTTAAGCATTTTATAAATGTCGATTTTTAAATAAATTGAACTAATTGAAACTACAGACGAGAAATTTTGTCCTTGTTTAACACGATCGCGAGTTTTTTTAACACGGTGTATCGGTTCTTCGAAGCTAGTATTACGTTCAACTCCACAACTCTTCACAAAGAACTTCTATGCTTGGGTATACCCTACCCTACCCTACCTTACCTAAAGCTATAAAATTTACCGCTGATCTTATGCTATATGTAACTACATATGTATATGTTACACCAATACAACGTTAATAGTTACTTTCTTTTTCACGATCACGACAAGGTAAAAATGTGGTGGGGATCACAGTAGCCTCCTTCTCTTTCAGTGTATACTTATACAGGTGTATAGTATACTGCGAAATTGACTTTCATTTCCATTTTAAGCATTTTTAATCATCAAAAATCAACGTTCAAACGACTCAAACTAAGCAAAACCAGAAAAAAAAATATATATGTATATATCTAATCTATTGAAAACGATTTTTTTCTTTTCGAAAAGTTGTGTCGTTTCGTTACGAATAAATAGAAAAAAAAAAAAAAATGTAGTCAAAATCCAAGGTTCTTATATCAATTTTTGAAAATGATCAAATCAAGGACCATACCCTGATACTTAATATGATTTTCCTCATCACCATTAGATGTAATAATTATCGCAATTTTTTTTGTTCCTTGGATAGCAGAGATCGATGCCAATATCCGCTATGTACCGAGAGTATTTGTAGATATAGTACGCTTTATAGGGAAGTGAAAACGCCCGCATATAGGCAACACAGAAGTCAAGTGATTAGGTTTTATGTTGGATATTGCGTGCCTATTGGGAGTCACGTAGAAGCAAAAACTAATCGTTTGATGTCTGAGTTGCCTGTATGCAGGCGTTCTATGAAACGTTTTCATAAATACTCTCGGTATATGTACATAAACTACGTGTTCTTAGGGCTTACGTTGGCTCATGGGTCTCTGACTATTACCAAAAGAAGAAGAAGAAGTGCTTGCTCATTCTGTCTGAATTGGAACGGGGTGAAACGGGGCGAGGTAAAATGCTTCCCACGTCTCTGTGATATCGGATTCAGAGTCTCTCTCTCTCTTTCTCTCTCTCTCTCTCGTATTAGTCGTCATGCGAGATGTTCCCTTGAGGAAATGAAATCCACCGGAATAATTCCGAATCGGAAGCCAAAGGCATCCTTCATATTCCCTCAATACTTGGTTTAACTCAAAATTGTATATACCTACCTTCTACCTTCTATATACTTGAACACATAGTTAGGTACTACCTATATACTATATCTCCTCGTAATACATACTGAATACATACTTAAGTAAGTACGATCAGATTCAAGGATCTCTCTTTAATTAATAATAATAATAATAATAATTATATCATTTCAATTGATATAAATGTAATTGAGTAGAAATCTTAGCTGTTATTACCCCTTTTTAATTATGAATGAAAATATAATGTTTCATTTTTTTAATAAGACAATTTCTGACAGAATAAAAAATAAGGTACAACATCATTAAGAATTAAAAAAAAAAAGGCTAATATCTCCGTCATTTTTTAATATATACCTACTATATATTTTTTTTTGTATTCGTTAATAATTTAAATTATTCATGATAATTAGATTGCAATATTAATTGTCATCTGCTTCGTTAATCTAATACAAAACATAAATCATCATTGCAACATTATTCGTCGGACAAATCTCAGATATATATGAGAAATTCGGCAACTTAATATCACTGCGGTAAATCTTTTCACATTTTATCATATAAAAGTAGAAGAAGAGGAAGGACTCTTGAAAAGTAATACGTACACGGTGTCTTTCGTCCGACTTCAAAAGCGAGTCATCCCTTACTTTATTCACTCCCTTATACCGATACCTATATATATATATATATATACACACCTTATACCTTTACGGTTATCAAAGCCGTTGTAAAATTCAAAGTGTTCCGCGGCTTCTTTCAATACGTTTTCTAAGTTTTTTACCATATTATATACGTATATATATTTATATATATATAGTACAGACGAGGCATGGCGCCGGTAAGCTGCGTCAGCTTGGAAATTCTTTGTCAAGAAATCTCTTCTCCCTCTATACCTACCCATATATATATATATATATGTATACCTATACCTAGCGTTTCCTATAATCTCTTATCAAGTCAGCTTCGAACTTCCACCCTCGCGAAATCCCACGCGGCTCGTTGTTTTCACTCAAACAAATTATCCTCACGTTCATTCATGTCATTATTATTATTATTATTATTATTATTATTATTATTATTATTATTGTTATTCGTTGTTGTTGAGAAAAATTGAAAATTTCTTCAAGCTGAGAATAGGAGTTATCCTTAAAATTTGGTCTTCGACATGCTCCGGAGATTTAAAGGAGTATATGAGATTTGACTCGAGGATATATTATACTATATCCAAACACCAAGTTTAGAAATTATAATTATACAATATCGCGAATTATGAGCGTACATTATTATTTATTTATTATAATATAATTTAGAATATATATATATTTTTAATGCTTTATACTTACCCCCCCTACCCCCTACCCCTCAACTTCGGTATAAAGGTATACAAGATGATTCCTTGAAAGTTCACAGTCAGTCACAGCCAATTCGACACTACCCGAGTTTTTCGTCTGTTTTTCACAGGCTGGCCATCCCCTTTTTAATTTGAATTGTGAAAGGCCGTCAAATGATTTAAAATGAAAAAATAAATAAATAATCAAATAAATGTATGAGTAAATGAATGGATGGTTGGATGGATGGATGGGTGGGTGGATAGATGGGTGGGTGGATAGATGGATGGGTGGATGGTTGGATGAATGGATGGCTGGATGGATAACAGAATGAATGAATGAATGAATGAATGAATGAAAGGATGGCCAGCCTGCGAAAAACAGACGAAAAACTCGGGTAGTGTCGAATTGGCTGTGACTGACTGTGAACTTTCAAGGAATCATCTCGGTATATATTCATAGATCGATTCTGTGGGATAGTAACGCGTCTAAAAGTTAGACAAACAGGGAAACGCCTGCATTGAACAGCTCAATCATCATCGACGATTGGGTTTTTTCATTTCCCACGTAACGTGCGGAAGAGAAAGAAAAAAAAAGTAATATCATTTATGTAAAAAAAGAGGGGAAAAAAGTAGGATTTTGACAAATTTATCCTTAATATTATCACGTCAATTTTTTTAAAATAACTTTTATTCAGTTTTCAGTTTTTTTTGTTTGTTTGTTTCATACGTGTGAGTAACTTTTTGATATAACTATATATATAATATATATATATAATACATGTATTGCTATTACACATTCAATAATTCAACACACAACTTACGCGCTAATGATTTTCTTATTTTATTTAGTTTTTTTTTCTTCTTCTTTTTATCATTTATTTTTTTTTCTTCGAAAATAATATCCTATACTCGATCAATCTATCGAATTGCCCATACATGTATAATATTATACGTGCAGTTTTCATTATTGATTTATTTATTATTATTTTTTTTTTTCTTCATTATTATTATTATTATTATTATTATTATTATATAAAATAAATCACTCTATTGTCATGTAATAATACTTTTTTGTTCGATTATCATGATTGCATTATACATATACATATATATATATATTATTATTATTCCTAACTATATAATACGTATAGTAGATATCAATATTACAATTTTATTATTCTTAGTCACAACAATGTTTTTTTTTTATTTCTATTTTTTATCAATATTTCATTATACACACAGGGTGTTCGATATTTAAAAAAAAAAATAATATGCTCTGAAGTCCCCTGACATAATATATACCATATATTAAATACTTTTTCTTCTTCTTCTTCTTTGCATATCAGGATTTTAATATTCAAATAAATTCCAATTCTAAATTATCGTAATAAACAATCTGTAATAATTCAAAATCGAAATTGTATCACCCTGTATACATAATAATATGTAGTACACTAACAATAGTTGATACTGTCGCCCCTGAGAATATGCAACCGAGGGTACATCATGTTTTATGTTGGCAATACTCTACGGTATAGGCAATAGCTGACTCGAGAAAGTGGAGTCAATACAACGGAGATCGGCGCGTTTTTTTTTTCATCTGTCATGATCTCAAAAAGGGGCCTTGTTGCCTACAGTTTCGCCAACTTAAAAAAAAAAAAAATGATGTATACATACCCTCGTCCCTCGGTTGCATACTTTAGGGGCTATAGTTTTAGCTATTGTTGGCAATATTATACACGACTATACCTATACGTATACGCGCATATATCTATCTATCTATATATATATATATATACACCTATATGTATACAGGTTGATTCAAAATAACCCTACCACAGGTCAGGGTTGTATTCCCTATGGAAATCTCAGACTAAATTCGAGGGACCGTTAATTTCTGAATTACTGAGTATCTTAGTTGACTAATTTACAGAGTTTAGACACGTCATCATGACAGGGTCGGCTCAAGAGTTTAAACTGATTATAGTACCCGTAACGAATCCAGTTTTTGGCTTCAAATTGTATTCTTAACTAGGACTTGAAAGCAGCTTTCATAGTCATCCACGATGTACAGGTCTTTCACTCGCATAATTTTTCGCGATTAGATTTTTATAAGGATAATTTATCCATGACCTGTAGCATGGTGATTCTGAATCACCCTGTATATAATATGTATATATATTTAGAGATAATTATTCGTGAAATATTTTCTTTTTATTTTAAATCACGTAAAACAATTATTATTCGATTTTATAGTTTATACTTATTTATTTTTTATTTTTATTCCATTTATTTTTTACTTTTTTCTTTTCTTTCATGACTAATTATATACCTATATAGGACACAGATTTTGATCCTAAATTACGCGTTATATGTATGCCATGGTACAGCTCTTTATCAGCACGATTTAATTATTAGATGTAATTTTTTTTTTCCTCTTCTTTTTGTAATTATCTTTACTTGGTTTTTTTTTTTTCTTTCTTTTTTCTTGTCTTTTTTCAAACCTATGAATTATTTTCGTATATGTATACATATATATCTTTATTCTCTAATGATGTGTTTCAATTCTTATACTTTACTGATTGTTCTGCACAATGTTTATTACAGTTTCTATATCATTTTCATCCAACTATAATAACACATTTTTCTGAATTTTCATGTACAGTTTTTTCATCTTCAATTTTCATATTATATACCTTAGATAACTATAAATATAATATCGCATGCCCAGAACATATAACACCTCAAACATATCGCAAAAAAAAAAATGAAAGTAAATGATATTACATAAAGTTTCATCGCAATTTCTTTTAGAAGTTATAGTGTGATTTTTAATGGGTCGATTATACCTACCGAGCGTTTTCATTGAGTCTCACGCACGCGGTGTGCGCCTGTGTTAGCTTTGCCGTAGGAAGGGGATCGTCAAGTCTTAACAAAAATGCTCGGTACATAGTTTGTTGAGCTGTGGTTTATTTTACTCTCATTATTATATGCTATGGTATTAATATACTCTATCTTCTCATCGATCATATACATTTATTATATTTCGTCATTTAACTTATTTTTGAATATATTATTTTATTTATTTTTTTTATCATTATTTATTCCATTTATTTAAAATTTTCTTTTTGTACGGGAATGCGTAATTTACATAGTATAAAGAGGTAGCCTCCTGCAGGTATTCCCCAAAACTTTTATCCTCCTATCATACCTCCTGAATTTGATAGCAAAATTTCAGAATAAAATTCGAAAAAAAAAAAAAAACACCCCTTTCAATGACTACCATATAATAATGTACCTATATGTAATCACTATCTATATACTTTGTTATTTACAAAAATGATTGCTAGTTAACGCAAGTACTTGAGTGGTGGTGGTTGTTATATCATCATCATCATCACTAAAATCTTAACACTGCAATCTCGTTAATAATAAACATTGCTAATTATTGTTCTAACAGAAAAAATAAAAAAAAATAAACATCTATTACAGATCTTGGTCGGTTCATCATCATGTATATTTATAAGTATGCGATAGATAAATTTATTATTATTCACGGATAATTTATATAACTTAATATATCGATTGCTGTATATATTCTCCCCCTTCGCACCCCTCAAAAAAAAAAAAAAAAAAATACACCAAATTCAATTCACTCCACTTGGCACATAAATATTTCATTCAATTAAATTTGTCAAAAAAAAAATGAAAAAAAAAAAGGGATGACGTGGTTCTTTGATTCAACCCTCTAATTTAATTATACCGTTTTATGGGGGTGTCTTATGTGATTTCAGTCTTTGAAATGAAAATTAGTCGCGTTTATTTATTTATTATTATTATTATCATTATTCATTCATTAATTATTATTATTATTATTATTATTATTATTATTATTAAACGGCAAACCGATTTTTGAGCAAAACGCGTAAATGACTAAAAACATGCGTATAAATAATTCTCAACAATATTAATTCTCTCATATATAGATTTTATAACATAATAACATAATTATATATATATATATATATATGTATATATAATACATACGTAGTATATATCATACATAAATTTGATTGCAATAATTTCTAACAGAATATAACGTCGTATATAATATTATATAGTATATTTATGTATGTATGTATGTATGTATATCAGATGGGGTAGGTATACAGAGGTTGACAGGTTGCCTACCTCACTGGCTTTGTTTCTCATCGCCCACGTACATCCCTCACATCCCACTACAAACAATACTCTGGAGAAATGTTAATACACCATAGCTAGATCAAAGGTGAAGTCATAATGATAAATATTTTTGAAAAATGCAAAAAAAAAAAAAAAATAAAAATAAAAATAACAACAACAATAACAATAACAATATTAATAATTATAATAATAATAAAATATATATATATATATATATATATTTTTTTACATGTCTGACAATAATTATCATTCGTGTATACGAGTTGCCTGTATATCAATGGCGTTTTCGCTTACCTACCTACCACGAATACTTCTGTATAGGTGCATATATCAGTTGAACAAATTCTATATCTACTCCTTTTTCATATCGATAAATCATTTCAGATATGTATAATATATTATTGTATATAACAATATCTAAATTATTATTATTATCATTATTATTACCATTATTAATATTCAAAATTTGAACTGCATATATATATATATAACACAATTTCAAACTTATCTTATAATACATAAGATCCTCCAACCACCTGACATTGGCAAAAATGATAGAAATAGAAAAAAAAAAAAATAAAATCTCTATACCTATACATCATTATATATATTCTATATCCAAATTCCATCATTTGAATATTTATTTTGTGATTGATACAGCTCACTCCTCCACAAAGAGGTATACAGCTATATAATATGTTACGTATGTATCGATTGGTCAGATAGTTATAAAGTGCTTTATTTTCGATTCAGGTTTTTTTTTTTTTTTTCTTCTTTTTTTTTCACACCTTTTCTTCGGAAAACTTTCAACGGTGAAATAGTTTGAGATGAAGTTGATCATCGAAATTTAATATTTATATGTGATAAAATGTGAAAAGATGAAGGTCTGAAATTTTGTTTGATTTAAAAGAAAAAAAAAAAAAAAAAATTTCTTGAGTTAATTAGATGCAAGCTTCTATGTGAACGTTTGTTAATTCGCTAGTTCTCAGTTGATTATTAACATGTAATTCTGAGGATGCGTTACTGTGAACTAAATCAAGTTTACGACTACGTTGTCCCATATCTAATTTAACGGGACTAAAAACGGAACAACAACTTTCTAAAGTTTTTCTAAAAGCTGCTCTGAATTCACGATTGAAATAGGCGTAGATCAATGGGTTCAAGGCGCTGTTGAAATAACCAACCCAAAAGACTGCTGCCACAACGATATTGGCACTCTGGCACGTATCGCAAAGAGCCGTTATTACGTACCTGAAACAAACCACCACCATCAGTATAATACAAGGTAGAAACTTGAACGTATATATACGGGGGAGGGATACAGGGCAAAGTAGAATCCAATAATCCGTACAGAAGAATGAGGATGAGGACAATGCGAGTTGAAGTGGAAAATGATGAAAATCAAAAAGAAAAAAAGAAAAAAAAAAAAGGAAAAGGAACAAGTTTTTTTGTTCTTCTAATTTCATCTTCGTATCTCCATCTGTTTCCACTTTTACTTATAGGTATCATATTTTTTTTTTTTTTTTTTTCTTTTTCTTTTCAATTCTATTTACTATATTATACGAATACGCGGAAAATACTCAATATTATATCTATAACTATATACGCTGTTTTTTAGCTGCGGTGAAAATTCGTCACTTTAGAGAAAGAAAGAAAGAAAGAAAGAAAAAAAAAAAAAAAAACCCTATGAAAGCTTTCAGGAACATCTGTGAATAAGAGAAAAAGAGAAAGAGAGTCGGTCTTGTCTCCGGGATCGTTTATCGTTCCTTTTCCATTTCATTGTCAATATTTTGATAGATTGTCCCCCCCCCCCCCTCCCCTCCTCCCAAAACCGTATTCTGCCGACAGTAAAAATCCATCAGATCGTAACACAGACTACGACAATTCCCTCTGGTTGTAGGGTAGGTAGGTATGGAGACAAGGGTAAAATCATAAATGCGAGAGAAAAAAGGAAAGAAAAAAAAAAAAAACGAGGTGGAAAGGAAGAGGATAAAGAAAAGGAAACAGAAAAGAAAAAGGAAAAGGAAAAGTTGAAACCACCAACCCTCTAGATACATCTGTGCAAGAAATTCGCAGATGGTGAAGTGCTGTACGTTATGTTATGCAGATATCTGCAGATATAAACTTGAAGAAAAAGGAATAAGATGATTTCAAATAACAAAGCTTTGCACACATCCGTTTGCATTACAAAAATTTATAAAATATCTTTAGAACCTTTTTTCCCTTTTTTTCCTGTTTCATCTGTCACATCATTTTTTTGTTTTTTTTTGTTTGTTTTTTAATCCATCAGTTTGATTACAACTGCAGTTCGCCAATACTTCAAAGAATTTTCATTATAGTCAGATGCAGTCAAAGTAAAAAAAAAAAAAAAAAAAACCCAATGTAAAAGATTTTGGATATTCGTTGAATTTTTTAATCGTGAAATCCACCCTCTTGATTGAAGGGGGTTTTGGAGTTCAGATAAAAATCTGTAAAAAAATTTGGGATACTGTTTTTGGATTATTTGGAATCGATTTAAAAAATTCGTTCTAACCCTGAATAAAAACTACCCTAATTATACCTATATGCCAATCGTTGGAGAACATCTACTCCTATATTCAACGATGTTTAAATTTGGTTCTTTCCGTTTTTGAATTTTTTTTTTTCTTTTTAAATACTACATCTGCTTCTGAATGTTAGGTTCGTTATTAATATACTGTAGAAAATAATAGCAGTAGCTAAATACAGTGAATTTATATACAGAGAATAAGCGAATACGAGTATACGAGAATTAAATAGAATGAGGATGGAAAGAAATATGAAGTCGGTGAATATTTGGGTCGTCGTCGTCGTCGTTGTTGTCGTCGTCGTCGTCAAAACGAGGCAGAGAGCTGTGAAAAACGTCGGTGGGTAGGGCGTGGCAGAGAGGTTGTTGTATTAGGTTTTATATAAGGGAGGGAAAATAACTCTGAACAAAATAATAATAATAATAATAAAAAAAAAAAAACAATTTTCTACAACACAAAGAAGAGCGTATAGGATTTGCACATGCATGTACGATGTAGTTTTAAATATGTATAGTGACCTGCTAGCCTTCAGCTAACATAACATTTATACAAAACAATAGAAATGGGGATAAAATGAAAGAGGAAACAGTGCAGAAATATAAAACCAGATATATAATATATATATTTTCTATCTACTAATTGGAAACTCGTTTTTATCATTTTTTTTTATTACTTTATCATATTCGCTGTACTACTGTACATGGGGGTAGAAAAAAAAAAACAAAAAAAAAATCTATGAATTTATATCGCATCTATATAATATTAACTTGTGTCTTTTGAGGCTATAAGGGTGTTTGTTTGTTTGTTGTCGCTTTTGTCTTACGTCAACCACTATACCACTAAACATCCTGTTATTTAGTTATTCTGGTAGCGAATATAAGATGAGTGACATGAACCTGCGGGGGTATCCCTCGGGTATATTTCCGGCAAGGGAGTAACAAACGTCGAGTTAACCGAGTTCGCAATGTGAGTTTCTCTTTTTTTTTTACATTTTTCATTTTTTTTTTTCTTTTTTTGTCATTTTCCGCGATGATATCGCGAACTTATCAAACGGCATATAATTAAAATGTCAGATTTTTATCTTTCGATATTGAAATTGGGTTCCCGATATCGCGACGTGTATATATACAATTCTAAGATAAAAATTTGATAAAAAAAAAAAAACGACGTTTTTAATGAAAGAGAGAGACGACATCATAAAGACAGAGGTGGTTTTTTTTTTTTTTTTTTTTGGATTTGATTCCCTTGGAAATTAGTTTTCAAAACTCCATAGTAATTCTCTACGAATCTAACCCCCCCCCTGATCCATTAGCCGTTAATACGACCACTCTAAAAAGTTTTTAATTGATATTTCAACTTGTTACTTGGTCCGAGGAGTTCATTAAAATTGTTACTTTTGCTCTACGTGCAGAGGGAAAGCTGAGCGGTAACGAGTTACGGTTTAAATCCATTGGATTACACGGTCTAGTTTAAAATTAATATTGATTTATATCATGAGGGGTATCAAAAGGTGTAATCTTTAATCATCGTTCATTATTATTAACAAGGATTACAACGACATAAATATCGATTATACCATAAAGAGGCATAACGAGTCATAAGAGTGTACACTAATGATATCAGTATCTGTCGCGCCTAAAATATGCAACCGAGGTTACATCTAGTTTCAAGTTGGCAATGCTTCAAATAAAAGCTAGTTTTACCAATGAAACGACACTAGAACATCGCCTATTCTACAAATCTTTGTCGCGGGGGTTCAGAAGACAGTTTTTGTCTCGTTTATTGCCAACTTAAAAAGAGATGTATCCTCGGTTGCAGATTTCAGGTGCTACAGTGTGTGAAATGATTGCAAATATCATAAACCGTCAGAAAACCTTAGAAAACTGAATATAATTAAAAAAAAAAAAATTGCAAAAATATAAAGAGAGAAAAAGATTTCAAGATTTATAACTGCAATTGTATATCTCGCTCATCTTTTAAGCTTTTGTCTTTCTGATTTCTAAAGGGATGATTATATGGAAGGCAGTGATTATTTCGTTCCCGTATAGAATTTATATACCTGTTATAATATATATATATGTATAAGAAGCAGAGTAGATATAGGGAGTATCAAACTCTCTTTATATTTCAGTTTTCGTGGAATATTCTTTTTTTTTTTTCTTTTTTCTTGATTTTTTTTTCTCTTTTCGCTCGAGTTTTCTCGTTATAATACTTATTCCGCGTCTTCTTCACGATGATAACACTGTTCCCCCGTTATAATACTGGTATTTGATATAAAATATCGAAGAAGAGAGTATCTCATAATCAGAAACTGAACTTTGAAAACTTTGAATAACGTGTAATACACACTTGATCAAATTCCGATCGTATATTTTATACTAAAGCAACGAGAAACAGGAATAGAAGCACGTGTACAGGCTGTACATAGATACACACAGGTATATATATATATATATATATATATATATATATATATATATATATATATATGGTAAAATACATACTATAATTAAACCCAATTATACTCATTAGTGTAACCAAAATTCCGATTTATATCTACATAAACACAATACAGTCCGACCTCTTAATAGTGCCTCACTCAATAGTTCCGCTTCCCCAGTTTGATGTGCGAACTGCTTCCCCCACTACTCAGACGAGCAACCATGGACTCGGATTTTGTGTAACTACCTTTCAATAGTTCCGTCAGCCGAAACTCCATTTCATACGTATTTCGAAGTATAAGAAAACGAAGAGTCTATACGCTGGCTTACATTGTCATAAAGCGAATGTGTAAAGCGGGCGGAACTATTGAGAGATAAGTGCAAAAGTCTCGCTGGCAAGGTACATGGTGGGGGTATACCGATTCGTGGAAAAACTCTTCCCCTCTCATCCCTGCCCGGAACTATTAAGGGGTCGGACTGTATAATATTAATTATTAACCAAAGAAAAACAACAACAATTACCCCAACTGTGTTACACAGAAATTTAATATCAACAAATTAACAAAATTCCGTAATATCTATGTATATATATATATTACATAGTGATGTTAATTTTAATATACAGGGTGAATATTATTCGGGGTTTGATCTGGGCGGAGCTTCAGCTTCGCCTTTCTTCTATTCATACTCGTTTGAGTTATAATAATAGTCTGTGATTATCAAGCAGATACCCTAATTTCGATTTTTTTATTTTTTTTTTTTATTTTTATTTACACGTATGGCACACTAATATAAAAAAGCAGAGCTTAGGCGCATTGAAGTTCCTCCCAGATCAGACCCAGAAGAATATTCACCCTGTATATACAAAAAAAAAAAAAAAATTAAAAGTTAACTCACGAATGAATCGACCCTTTACCTAACTTACGAAATTATTATAATTTCAAAATTTATCATAGATATAATACTATACATAGTATATTTCCCATATTATAATATCCTCTTTAAAATTTCTACGTAGCACGTGTATCGATACAGTATCTTTAATATGTATATAATACATGTGTGTGACTATGTCGCGACATGATAGACTGACTGAATAAAAAAGAAAAAAGAAAAAAAAAACACCTTATTCTTTTCCTTTTTCTCGTTTATTGTATATTGTTGTTATACATATGTATTTTTATCACATATGTATATACATACATATCAACGTATGTAGTAATGCAAGGGTTGAACTTCTGGCGGCGCGACTCTGTCGGAAATATCAGTAGCAAAGATTTTTGTTTTTTATTATCGCATTTTTTTTTTACCCTCCTATATATAATAATACAACTGTGTGCGTTTTGTATGTGTGAATGTGAGAGAGATGAAGAGAGATGGAGAGGGATAAAGGGGGATGAAAAAAAAAAATTCTACTGATACACATTTTGTTGAATATTATAGTCAAATATTTGGGATATATATATATGAGGTGTCTATCCGTGGAACGATGATAATATATCGTATATACCTATCTATGTATATACCTAACATATATACATATATCTTGAATCCTGTGAGAGGGATATGGGTAGAGAATAGGGCGAAAAGGTTGCTTGAGGATAATAGAGGTATACGGTGGGGAAGAAGGGGGGTCGATAGTTTTGTTCGCCAAGTACCACTAGACCTTGTACCTACGTAACAGACACACCCTGAAATTGAATGTCAGACACCCTGAGTACCTACCTAGTACCAGGCTACGAGCGAACCTACCCCCCCGCTTACATTACCTTAAAATGAGGCTTTCAGAAGAGGGAGTGAGATGTAGAGTGTGTGTGTGAGAGAGAGGAGAGGAGAGAGGGAGAGAGGGAGAGCTTAAGGGAGGAAATTGAGGTTGCTGAGATAATTGTAGTTGAGAAATGGATATATTACCGGTCGAAGAATTAGTTCGAAGGAAAGATTAGCGAGGCAATGAGTATAGAAGTATAATATAGAAAATAATAGGAAAAAAATGAAAAAAAAAATCTAGAGAAAATAAAGTGAAAAATGATTTGTCTGAATAGAATAAAGAAGATATTCATCAGTTTTGTGTAAAATCAAACAAACATATAATATATAAAGGGGTGGAAAGAAGAAAAAAATATTTCAGTGAGAGAAGAAAAATACTCGTGCGTTTTTTATTTTTTTTGTTTTGTTTTTTTTTTTTCATACAGCTCACCCTAATAATATTTAACATGCAGCGGTTTTCTGGCTGTCTCTCGTATGACGTATGTGCTATACGAGCTGACGTGCTTCTGAAACACGTGTTTTACATGTCACGGGGGTTTATCTAGTATTTTTTTTTTTTTTTTGTTTCTTTTTCATTGTCAAAAGTTTTGCGGTCAAATAATAATAATCATTCGTTGGTAGAATTCGTTGACAGTTTGAAAAGCTGCGAGGTGAAATGCTGTTTATCTTTAGAACTTATCTCTTTTGGTATAAGGGCCGTGTTGGCAATAGGGGGAGGAAGGGAGGAGGGGAGGGAGAATTGTAAAGGTAAAATTTTCATCTTTCACAGTAAAAAAAATAAAAAAATAAAAAAAAATAAACGAGAAATAAAAAAAAAAAAACTTCCTTGAAAGTTGAATACATATTTATATAATATATACATATATACATAATATTCGTAACGTTGTACAACATACACACCGTGTCTCAGAATTATCCATGTGATATAATACTTCACAGATTTTATTCATTTAGAAAAAATCAAGACGAAGTTTCCTTAACGAAAATTTTTACGGTCTAACAGATTTTAAATGAGAGCGAATTCAAGTTAGGACCAATCACACGCGGTGTGGAATAAGTCCGAAGAGTAACGGTTGTGCTGAATGCCACGCTATTGGTCTAAACACGAACTCTATCTCGTTTGAAAACTATTATACTCTCGAGATTTTGTTCTGGTACAAAATCGTCTCAGTTTTTCACATAGAATATATACCGAGTATATTCGGTGAGACTACACGATCCCCTTTCTACGGAATAAACCAACACAGGTGCGCACCGCGTGCGTGAGGTTCGTTCGAGACGGAATGAGGTGCCAGTATCATTGCATCCCTTCCCGAACTAATCTGTGTTGGTTTTGCCGTAGGAAGGGGATCGTGTAGTCTCACGGAATATTCTCGGTATATCAGTGAATGAAATATCGTTGTTGGAACACCCTGTGTATACATTCGAGATTCAAGACATGGAACAAAAAACAATACTGAGGTATGAGTAAGGAGGATACACCTAGCATTGTGTGTCTTTGGCTGCGAGAGAATAAAAAGAAAAAGAAAAAAGAAGTAGAAGAAGTAGAAGAAGAAGGACAAAGGTCACGTTGTATACCCACCAGAGAAAAAACGGAAGCCAGCAGGCCAGAAACGCGGACATAATTATGCCGAGTGTCCTAGCAGCTTTTCGTTCTCTTTTCATCTTACTGCTGCTAGCTATTGGCGGATCCTCTGGTGCTGGTTCAGGCGAAGCTTGGCCAACAGTTGGTAGAGAGGTCAGTCCCGCTGAAATGCCGTTGATTTGAAGGTGTTTGTTCAGCAGGGCAGCCGCCACTTTGCTCCTTTAATCAAAGAAACGATTTTTTTTTTTTTTTTTTGTTTTCCCCATTCTTTTTTGTTTTCTCCTATTTTTCTTTGCTTTCAGAGCAAAGCATAGTACATACCTATAATAGTCATATATATTATATATATCGTAAGTGTATTACGTGTTCTTATACACAGGGGTCTAAATAATTTATTGTCACATATAATATATAATATATATGATATTTATATAACGGTCAAAAACCATTTGTCCTTCCATAAACCGAGGGATTTTTACCAGGAGCAAGAAAAAGAAAAACTACGTGCATATTTATAATTCATTTCTTGTTTACGTATTTACGAAAAAAAAAATCGATCGTTCTATTGGCTTTACTGCACGACGACGACGACGACGACGACGACGAGGATGAGGGTTAATCTTACGAGTCTCCTTACATAATTTAATACCCCTGCAAAAAAAAAGACAGTAACAGTATCGCAGATTTTTCAATTATATCAAAGATTTAGTATGGTGGGGTAAAAAGCTCGATCCTCTTCCCATCTCACCCCTCATACACATAATTATTATCACAGGGTAAAAAGAGGGTTTTTTTTTTTTTTTTTAAGCTGATTTAGCGGGTTTTTTTTTAATCGTATTTTAGCTTATTTGACTAAATTTCCAATTCATTTCATGCTCGTATATAATTATTCGACCCGGTGTTTTTTTTTTTTTTAAAAAACGTTTTCGAAATAAAGTTTGAACCCATTCCATCGGGGGTTATATTTAACGTTTCTGTATCACCGCTAATTATCGTTACAGCTCTTTAACGACGAGTGACAATTAATTCTCTGTATATGGAATTATCCGCGGGTCCTGATTATATGACCTAATGCAATATTCATGTGTGTGTATGTGTGTATGTGTGTGTGTGTGTGTCTACACCCTTCCAGTATAATTTTAGGAAAGATATAATTTGTTAACTAAAATACAGTTTCCCTTTGGCCGAAACTTTTCGCAACAATAACGATGAACCCTGATTATATTTGCGCCAATGTGTTTTCCACCCTTGACCCAAAATCAGTAGCTCTTTCGAGTCTGGCATATATATATATATATATCTATCTATCTTTGACCCTCTTCAGATATACTCTTCTCCATACAGTCTGCAGGACTAACTCGATTCATATTGGAGAACCACTTGGTGGTTAGACTAATGGTACAATATACATGTACGCGTAGTAGTAGTAGTTAGGTAGTTAGGTAGGTAGATAGGTACAAAATCGAGGGATGACAAGAACCCAAAATCTTTTTTTTTTTTTGTCAAAAATTATAATGTTATGCTTTATTATATTAAATCATATTATATATACTACTGGGCTACATAAATTTTCGCAAAAAAAATTTATCTTCTAAAAATTTTTCTCACCGCGAGTAGCCAAAAACTCGTTATATAAAGACGTACTACCTTTCTCCTTCGTTTTAATTTGCTTATATTATACCTTTTATTCAATTATCTTATTTATGCGCATAACAAAAACTGTATAACGAGATTCACCAAGAGGTGGCCGTTGAAATTCAAATTATTTGCCGATATTTTTATGTTTTTTTTTTTTTTTTTTTTGAAATAGTAACGTTCTAATAGTATATCAAATGGATTTAAAACGATGAGAAATGGAATATCTCGATTCGATCAAAATCGCTGAGCTTAGATTTACCAATTTGATACACCAAAGTAATGGGATAAATTGATATTGCGAAAACTAATCCCCGTTTACCAATCTCCATTTTATCTAGTATAATACTACAAAATCAATCTAAACATTCTAAACGATGATTGTTATTGGATCTGCGAAGAATTTTTTTTTTTCTTCAACTTTATTACAAATTTATTACGAATCGAAATGGATTGCCGACGATCAGTGAATCATTTTAGAAGTTCTTTTCGCCTTTCTCTCTTTCTTTCTCGATCTCTTTCCCTCGTGCTCGGTTTTCGGTTCATTTAGTCCAGGACCTACGTATGTGCCTCTATGCGCAATGCAATGGCCTGAAGGGATTGGAGATCAATTCATAAATCATATGGGGTTTCAGTTTCCGAGATGCTGCGAAATATAAAGTCGTAAACTTTTTACGCTGACTAGTATGAATAAATTGTTATATATATACAGGGTGACCCAAAACTCCCGCACCACCTTGCACGGGCAGGTTCCTTATCGAATTCTGAGACGAAAGTTCCTTTACGAAAACTCTCTAAGGACAACTGTTCTAGAGATATTAAAAATCGCAATTGACCAATCAGAGCGTCTCTCTATGACCATAACTATGGAGCGAATGACCTGGACCGCTAAAACTATGGAGCGGTTGACCTAGACGGCCGATAACTATGGAGCGAGTGACCTGGACGGCTGAAACTATGGAGCGGGTGACGTGAACGGCCAAAAACTATGGAGCGCACGACCTGGAACGCTGAAACTATCAAGCGATTGACTAGAAAGACGCTCTGATTGGTCAATCGCGATTATTAATAACTCAAGAACCGTCGGTCTCAGAGAGTTTTCGTAAAGGAACTTTCGTCTCCGAATTCGATAAGGAACCTGCCTGTTCAAGGTGGTGCGGGAGTTCTGGGTCATCCTGTATATATATATATATGTATCTAGGTGCACACCGTGTGTATATATGTATATATACGTACTTTTGCCAACTGGCAAACGCAGAGTCTATACCAAAGTAGTGTGAGAGAGGGTCCACTTTGAAATTCTGCTTGGCTAGCATCTGTGTAGCAAACCTTTAGGTGTTTTTGATCACCCGAATGAGTTCGGGTTGACAGATGGAATGGGTTAGCTAGAGCCTATTTCCCAAAGCTTTTTCTCTTATTTTTCACCACGCCGTTACAGCTTCTCTCGTTCGTTTTCCCACTCAGAAATGAAGAGCGCGCCGAGAAAAACCATCTGCAATAAGTTTTTCTCAATTTTTACACCTAAAAATGGTGTTTCCTTTTTCTCATCGTAAAATTGCGATTTTCTGAAAAAACTTTAATAATTTTTCCCCGGTGAAAATTCACGGCGAAAATAAGTGCGATCACGTTTCCTATACTTCATATATGTATTGTAATATATGTATCAACTTACTTGTCACTTAAATACGAACCACTTATACTTATAGATAATAATAACTGTCACCATATATTGGTGGGGGTAAGAAACGTCGAAGACATCTGGTACTAAATTTTGATAAAGGACGAAATCTTGAGATGAATTTAACCATCCCTAAACATTTCATGCGATAATTATACGCGCAGGAAACTACGCCCAGCTTCTAAATGAGTTTTCAGATAGACTCGAGAATGGAACAGGCTTCTGCACTACCGTGCCTAATTCGCAAAACTCACTGTGGGAGATGTGCAAGTGGCAAGTAGCTCGTACCTGGCTACTTTGTCTCTCCCTGGTCTCTATAGACTTTAGTCAAAGTTTAAATATAGTTCAAAACTTGAGACGAGTTTAAAGAAGGGAGTTTACGACAACGTTGCATAAATTATTTTAGAAAAAATGGTCCACGAATTACGTGGTTTTAGTTTTAGTTTTAGTTTTTCCATTTTTTTTTCTTTCTTTCTTTCTTTCTTTCTTTCTTTTACTTCTACTTCTTTATAATCACAGTTTACACAGTTTATAGTCTATTAGAGATTAGATCCGGAGCTAGTTTTTTTAATATAGACGAAATTACATGTTTAAAACAATTTTATACGTCAGATATATGCTTCGCGTAATAGAAAATATTTTGACCTTTTGACTGATACTGTGAAACTTTGCTTTCACCATAATGTCTAAAGTTTTCGTTCAGGTATACTTACCTATGTGATATTACGCCTATATACTAGAAGTAGGAGAGCACAGACGAGCCCATATATATATATAACTAGCATAAATCAACCTTGTCTGTAACTTTGAATGTGATCCTTTTTATTTTAAGAAGTAGTTGAATTTTTGTTAATAAAACAGAAATTATAGTAATAAGACCATCAAGATATCTACTATATATAAAAATTTTCATAAATCCTGAAAATTGTTCGGTGTAAAATAAATTTATTCACTAAAACATTTGCGATAATTATAAAGAGAAAGAAGGAAAAAAAAAAAAAAAGTATTCAGGATGTTCTTGAATTTCATCATTTTCAAATTATTTTACTTTTTATATTTTCTTATTTCTTATTTCTTGCTTTATTTTCTTTTTTTTATGCGACAAAGTTTCTTAGCGTGTCTTAATATAGAGTTTGATTAGGAAAAACTTTTGAATCTCTGCCTCATATGTACGACGAACTTGTTTGTAATAATTTTCACAAATTTTATTCGTTATACAAATTAGCGAAATGAAAATTATAGAAATATGTCGATTTCCGCTAAGGAGCTCGATTATAATAAAAAAGACTTGAGGCTTTATTCCCTAGACTCTTATACACTCGCCTATTTCAGATTAAGATACCTTCACGATTAAACCTTATGGCTAAAAGAAGCTTAACCATAAGATGCTGTTCTAGTAAATAAGACAAACGTGTATTAAGACTCTACAGGGGTAAATAGAAGCGAATGAAACGAGGGATGTCTTCCCACGTTTTCCCTTTGACATCAATTTTAATGGCAAAACTCCCATTACTCTAACAACGAGATTTTTTATTCGAAAAAAACTTTCCAATCGCGATAATATCGAGAAAAATCAGTTTTGCCCTTAGTTAGTAAGAAGTTGAAGAGTCTCTTGACCGCGATGGGGGTCTTCAGACTTACGGTTTGGTACCTAAACTTCTTCAAGTATAAACAATGCTTCAACTACTTAAGTTCGCTATATTCTATACTTTCAAATATATAGATTCAACCTAAGTAAAGATGGTACCCAATTTTATTTCATTTTTCTTTTCTTTCTTTCTTTCTTTATTTATTTCTTTCTTTCATTCATTAGTACAGAACAAATAAATGAATTAATAATAGAAAATCCTAACATAAGAGAATTTTATCCTCGTCTCAATTCTCACCTCCACTATTCTTCAGCTCGTATAATAATAACACCCTAGCCATCCAACGCATCAATAAAAGATATCCTTTGGTCCTTTTTTTTTTTTTTTCTAAAGCAAGATTTTCTTCAACTGCAGATCATAGTCGAAGGATTTTCGCACAAAGACTGAAGCATTGGTGAATTTAGTATTTAAGGACATTGTAATTTTTAGTTTTCTTAGCTGATTTTTTTTTTTTTTTCTTTCTACCCCCTAGTATATATTAGCATAGAAATATATCCTCAAGAATATTATCCGATCGTTAACCAATACGCATGATCAAGTTTACCGATGCTGAAATAACTGATCTTATATAGGAATAAAGAACCACGAATTGGGTATCAAGAATCAATCAACTTCCTATTTCAGACTCGAAGATACATTACTTACTTCTTCTTCTTCTTCTTCTTCTTCTTCTTCCTACGTCAATTACCTTACACGAGGTAGGGAATACCCTTCGACTAAATGACAAAATAAATTTCTTCCTTATTTTTTTTCTTTCTTTTTTCCGTTCCTTATATACTTTCATCCTTATCAAGAAATAATATATAATCTTCGATTTCAAATTAGTGATTTTTATTTACCCCTTTTTTTTTTTGTGTGTGTGTGTTTTTATGACGAACAAAATCAGACGATGAGATGATTGACAATAAGTTGAGAAACCTTGCAAATATATAAATATATATATTATATATATGTAACTTTGTTCAACTATTTCGTACGTGTGACATCTGCACATTGGATTTACTTGTGCAGAGGGTTGCCTTTTGGATATATATATATATGTGTGTAGGTGTATTGAATATATATTTGCACGTATTTATGTGTAGGTGAGAGAGAGAGGGAGAACTCAAGCTTTACATTACGTCAGCTCCGTTATTTGAATTGCTAAAACCCACCCTCCTCCCCAAGCCATCCGTTACTCGCTCTGTGTTCAATGGTGCTCAATGGTTCACAATAAGCATTTCGGCTTCGTGGATGTTCCAAACTGTTACGAACCTGTCTCACCAAGTACCATAGGCATCTACTTGTCCTTCGATGTTCATATTCTTAAGGGTATAAGAGACGGGAATCCCTCTTTTACCCCATTCAAAATATATTTTATAATATGCATCTTGTTTCTATATATCAATAAATCTATGTACATTTATATACAGTTGCTGCTTTTTATATACAATAATACATTAATTCTAAACGTTGATGAAATTTTTCTTTTTTTTTTTTTAGTTTTTTTCATTTAGATTATCACAAGCTTTAATTTTTTTCCACCAACTTTAACAATCTTCGAAAAATTTACATCGTGCTTAAGTTAATAGAATAGAAAAAAAAAAGTCAACTGAATTATTATCCAGAAAAGCTCTTATCTCTCGGTGGTTTTTTAATCCTCTCTTTTGCTACGTCACGGTTATAGGTATATAGCCAGCGAAAAAATCCCACCCATATTTCGACTTTGGAGGACAGGACTTTGTCTGGAAGTCGTTTTTTTGTTTTTTTTTTGGTTTTTCCTGTTCTTCTTCTTCTTCTTCTTCTTCTTTTATTTAGAGTCGAGTGGGATACGGGCGAGGAGGAACGGGTGTAGTATAGGGTGAAAATACCGCAGCTTGGTTATCCCAGTTTTACCAGAATATAATGTATAAAACAGTTACCGCAGGAATTTCAGTTCGCATTCCATAAGTTTATAATAAAAAAAAAAGTAATGTTTGTTGTATAAAATTAGAAAATTTCACCAGCTTTTATGGATTATGTGATATTTTCCGGAAAATTTTCAAAACTTATAATTCTACTTGTTTTTTTTTTTTTTTTTTTCTACCCCATCATAGCATGAAAAATAATGATATTTTAATTGATATTTCTTTGATATTATTATTATTATATCCTGATGCTTATATGCGGTTACATATTAAAGCTGTTAGACGTTGAACGAGTTCGGTTTTATATATCAAATTCGCCGAGAGTATAATATAAAGTACAGATGAGTAAGTGGCTGATATCAGTTTCCCTGCAGCGCGAGACTCGATCCTCAATAAAATGGAATATAGTTTCAAAGGAATATCTCGTCGAGGGTAGTTTTATATTACCAATTGAAGTGTGGGTTTGACCTAGATCATATACACATATATATATTTATTATAATATATATATATATATATATATAATATGTGTGTATGCATTACGTACGTATATATACTATATACATATATTTATACCATGTGAAACGGATTTTGAAGCTACGATCTCGAATACTTTTGCAAGAAAATCAGACTCACAGATTCTAAAATCACTACTTTATCGTATAAAGTCACAAAGTTCGTATTCGCGATTCAGGAAAAAATAACGCACAATAATCACAATCATAATAAAAAAATAAAATTTAAAAAATATGATAGTTATAATAGCAATAATAGCTAGTCTTGATTATAGTAATAATAGAAATTTTAACGATAATACTGATAATCAAAGTCATTTCAGTTATTATAGTAATAAAAGCAATAAAATCAATAATAGCAATAGTAGCAATAATATACTCATAATCGAAGTAATTGCATCAATAGTAGCGATTATAGCAATGATTTTTTTTTTTTTTTTCTTTTAATAAAACAAAAACTAATAATAATCCCAGTATCGTATCGTTTCATTTATATTCATTTTTGAATACTCTTTTTTGAGAAAATATTAAAATTATATTTGTTCGGTTATAGTAGCTCGGAGTAGAAAAAAAATACAAGAGAAGAAAAAAAAAGATAACGTATAAGATGTTGAGAAAATAATGATATAAGGGAATAAAAAAGCAGGTGGGAAATATTGGTGCTAATATTTACCTAAAATGTGAATATAGTAGCTCATATAGGTATAAAAAAAAAACAAAAAAAAAAAACTTAATTCAAAATCCACTTTATTCCGATTTTCAAATATAATATCTTATATATACTTTATATACATATTATATAGGTATATAGGTATATATTTATTGGTATCAAAATCTAGCCGATCGTCTGGGCTATTTCTTAGTTCAATGATATATCCGCAAGGTCACGAGACTTACTTTTTTTTTTTTTTTATTTTATTTTTATTTCAATTTTTTTTTCTCTTCAGATTTTTCCTCTGCAAAGAGAATCACGTGGGGTGGGTGAGGGTGAGGGTGTTTGCAGTGTGGTCGGGAGGGAGATGTAAGAAAGAAATAACTTGCGAAAAAAAAAAAAAATTTGCAGTACTTTATATTATGCTTGAAACTCTCGTTTGAAATAAAAAATCCATGATTTTGCTACGTCGCAATTATAATTACGTTTTTTTTTTTCTCTTCAATCTTTTGCAAAAATCTAACTCTCTCTTTCCTGCACTGAATTCTATTAGATTCACATACGTATATACGTTCAATTTATATCTAATTTATATACCTATGTATGTATACACATATTTAGACACCTAACAACTCGCTGTATACGTTAATTAGCAATTAATGCTCGAACAAACCGTATGTATATATATATATATATATATATATATATATATACCTCTAATATACATATATAATCGGATTGTTTTATCAGGGTGAAAATTGGATTCATTTAACATGTAGATTCATGACCGAACCCTACTAGCTCATCTAATTTCATTAATTATAATACTAAATTAATATTTATGGAGCCCGTCGAATTATCCGGATATACGATCGTCGGACTTGTATATATATTCCCATTTTTTTTTTTTTAATTTTTTTATTACAAAAAAGCAGAAGAAGAAAAAAAGAAAAAGTAATCAGTTTTCTCGATCAAATTTCAACCCCGTCCATGGCTTTGGATCAGTTGATTGAGGGAAAAAAAAAAAAAATGATATCATACAAATTTCAAATCCTTTTGCTATCTTCTTTTTTTTTTTAAATTTTATTCTTGTTCTAATCTAGTCATCATATCTGTCTTCAAATATTGAGATTAGTGGTTTGAAATCAGAGCTAATAAAAATATACTAAAGTAGTGAGTAGTAATACCAGCGAGTGGTCAGACGAGAAGTATAGAGTTTGAAATATCACCGAATCGCTTTTTGTTAGAAGTCTCTTTTTTTTTTTTTCTTCTGTTTCAGGGTAATTACACTATTATAGTCCAATAACGATGGAATTTATCTCTGTCGTAAAACATTGGGTGGTCCATTTTCTAAGATTAGGTAATTTTCACGTCCCATGTATTCGGCTTTTTTTTTTTTTTCTTCTTTAGTCCCTTTATTTTCCCTTAGTTTCTGTTTTTTTTTTCTCTTCTTTTTCTTCTTACTTCGACAGGATGTCGAATACGATCTTTACTATAAGGAGTACACGTATTTTTCTCAATTATTATACATTAATTCTTATACATCATGTATACACATCGATTTTTTCAATTTTTCTATATTATCTACTTACAATAATTCGTATTTAGTAATTTAAACACGAGTGAGTATGCATACGACATAATATACGTTGACAATTTTATGACTGATTTATAGCTTATCTCAGCTAGTCGTACTATAAACATCGAATTAATTTCCTCGCTTATTCACAGGCTATATTAGCGTTTATAACGCAGCTATTAGATATACCGAGCGTTCTTCTCCAAACAGAACGACCCCCTACCTATGGCAACACCAACACAATCGCATACCGCATACCTGAGGTTCGGCTTTTAGTGCTATTCGTCGCCTGGCCTAGCCTCACGTAAATCTGTGTTGGTGTGTTGCTGCCGAGAGGGAGTCGTTCTGTTTGAACAAAAACGCTCGGTATGTATACATATCGACTGTGAACAGTTCCAAGTGTTATTTATGCTCGCGATTCATTACCAGCTGTCAAAAATTTGTCATATCAAATCCACTAGCATCAATGAATAGAATATAAAAGTATATTTGATGTTTCTATTTTTTTTTCTCTCCCTCTCTCTCTCTATCATCCTCTTCTGCTTCTGGATAAAATTTGATCATAGTTTTTTTTTTCACGATTCATTGATTTAGAGTTCAAGAATAGAAAAAAAGGGATAAAAATCTGCCTTTTTCTTACCCCTAATTATCGTGATTCACTTTGAATCCAACCCCCCTTTAAAAAATAATCACTGAATCACCTAAGACATTATACAGAGCCTTGAAAGCGATAAAATTTCACAGAGACCTTATGGTGTAAAGATGGGCTCCCTTGGCGATCTAAAATAGTAAATTTAACACCCACGGGTCCCTCGTATACTAGACGTGAGGTTGATCGATGCCGGGAATTTAACACACTCTCGAATGTGTGTCCAGCGGGTTTCGTCGACATAGAATGTAGCGGTCAAGGGAGAGAGCCGAGGCATTTACAGGGAGGAAACCGTACTAGGGAACATTGTATGCCATTAAAGTGACACGAAACACGTAGCATGCCTACGCAGCGATTTCACGTCAACCAAAAACCGTTGATTAATTAAATTGTACAGGGTTTAATAATTATTTCATCCAAATTTCCAACCCCCTGCACGGAAAAAAAAAAATAAGAAGAAAAAAAAAAATCACTTCCTATCGTTGAAATCCTTGTATATCTAGGGTGAAGATTATCCTAGAGAGATTATTCCAAGAAACAACACTCCAATCCTCTTATACACTGTTTACAGTCTAGCTAATCCAAGGTTTAAGATTAAGATAAAGATGAAGATGAAGAGGAAGAGGAAGAGGAAGAGCATTACTGAAGTTATGGGAACGTCACATCCCTTCAAAGTAATACGACACAATTTCATTGTAAAATTCGATTAAAGTTCATCCAATTTATTTCATTGTAAAATCTTGAATCGCGTCAAAAAGCTTCAAAAACTATACTATTCGAATGAATCAAATTTTTTGCTACTTACTTTTTTCTTGTACAGATAGATATTTTGCGATCCATTACCCATCGGGGAACAATGAGATTAAAATTCCACCGTGAATTCTAGATCGTATAGAAAGTGAAGAATATCTACAACAACCCCCCCACCCCCGTAACCTTTACCTTTGGAAACCAGGTCTACAAATCTTATAATGAAATTTTCTTGGGCAAGGACGTTCGAGAAATATTTAGAATTCCATTACACGTATTAACTGCATGCATTCTACCCCCTCCCTCCCTCCTAAAACCCCTTTGAGGTGGTGGATTTCGACTTTTTTTTTTTTCATCATCTTCACAACTTCCTTGTATATCATTGAAGAATTAGCGAATATATACCGTATGATATTATGATATGAGAGTGCAATCAGTGATCCAAGTCACGTGCAGGATTGAAATTAACTGAGAGAGGGTTGGTGACGAGCTCGAGGCGCCTAATTACTAAATCCTAGATTAAAGACGAGTAAAAGTTTTTGTTGGTCTCCGCAGGAACTTTCGTTGGTTATTGGCTAACGGCTTTCTCGGTTATTGCAAGCCTGAGAGATATTTGATGATCAACTTTGCCGCTGGGTATTAGGGTGGCTTTCATCCTCGAATGGTATATATATATATTCGAGTAGTATGACAACTTATAACCGAATCCCCACGGTATAAGTACTCGGAGGATTTTTACCACCCCAAAAATATTAGACTTCTCTTAATAATTGCGTATGAAATTTTTTCCGACTTATTATAAACGCTGGAAGTCCTTCGATTATGCGAGCCGTTAATCTTCTTTCCATAAATTCAAAAACCCTTTTTTTTTTTCACTACCATCACGATTTTTGCACTCCAGAGGCTAATTTCCAGCCAATACCTTACCGAATCGATACCCACGGTAAATAATGTAACAAAAGTTGCCCCGGGCAAGGCCTGGTTACCCTTAACGACATTGTACATAGCCTACCATCTACTATCCGTATATATCCTTGCTCTGTTTTTATCCCGAATTTGAAACAGATTTTGGATAAAAAAAAAAAAAAACCAATCGCATTTCCGATTTCTATAAATAATTGATATTATAGTTAGGTAAGAATTTTTCGTCACAACTTATAAATACCTAAGTTTTTCATATCTGTAAAATTATATGCAATTAGTTTTACGAGCAAAGTTTTCTACTGCAACTATAGTAGTAGTAGCTAGATACTTTCTAGATTAGAGCGTCGAAGCTCTCAGTCAGAGAGAAAGTTTCATATATAAGTCTGGCAACGAGATAACTTAGTTTTACCGGTTTTCTGATCAATTATAAGTTCCGCGCTTTATACCCCACTCATCCCCCTTCATACCAATCAGTGTAGTGTGCTTTTATCGTAACATAGTGCAAAACACTCGGATGATCATTAACTTGAAAACCCGAAAATATTTCCTGATTATGATATATCACACATATATATATATATATATGTGTGTGCTTGAAGCCCATAAATACTCAGATCAAATACGTAATAGTCTGTACTTTATCATACGTGAGTCAACTGTGACGTAAAATCCTAAAAGTGTTCAGAAGGACGTAGCTATATACCAAAGATACCATAAATGGTTTTGTGATATATGTGACGTGAAATCTGATGTTAAATAACTTAAGTCTGCAGTAGATCATATACCCCTTTAACTTGTCAGGCAATTACTACATAGATGACCTATATATCTGGTTTTAAATTCACCAGAACTTTAGTATAACAGTTCAAACTTTGAAAGTTATAGAATTATTCGACCTTAATTTTACAGAGTGGAAAAAAAACAAACTCCGAGATTTCTTCTTGATCAAGTAACGAAGTAACGTGTAAGGTGAAATTTTTTTTTTTTTTGCAGACAAATCGTTCTGCAATTCAATTAAACGGAATATTATATCGGGATAAAACATGTGTATGGTTTAATCCGTCGAGCTTTTCAAGGAGAAGACTATTCTCGTAATCTTGATCAGAGAACAAAGCCACTTCCTTGTCTATACAGCTACACCATCACCACCGGCTTTTCAGGATCTACCCATGATGAAGTTTCGCTCTTTGACATTAAGAGATCAGATGCGTCTCTACCTTCTCAAGCGAAAAAAAAAAAGGGACAACTTTCTTTCGTCAATTATTTCCTTTAATTCAAGATCTAATTTTTATCTAATGACGAATAAACATCGGTTTAGTTTTAAATAAAAAATGAGAAGAAATATTAACATCCATAGAATCTAGAAAAGATATGGAGTTTACTTACTTAAATAAGTTATAGAAATCTTTGTGAAACATACGTCCCACGCTATTATACAATGTATACCACCTAAGGCGCTGAAATACACCATAGTGGATGATGAAAATATTCTACAACCCCTAACAGCATGGTTTACCTTTCACCTTTTACCTTTCACATTTCGTCTCTTATTAACTTGAGATAAATCGGAGGTTATATCGTATACTGCAGAGAATAAGATCTCGAAAGTCGAAATTACTTCGAGCAAAGATAAATTGGGTTCATTTAGATCGCATCAAAGAAATACGAACGTTTGTAGATCGTCTGTGTTCTCTAGACACATCATTTTTCATTGAGCTCACTGCTCACTGCTCACTGCTCACTGCTCACTCTCGGTACTAGGGTATAGGGTATAACATTGATCTTCATCGAGATGTGATTATGAAATACGAACCAGACGTCTAAATATAATAACCAAAATTTTCACGGTCTCAATAATTTCATTAATTTCTTATTAATTTCATTAATTTCTTGATTTCAGCCCGCGGTCTAAAATTACAACATATTTTTCACTTGATTCTAGATTACTATTTCGGTTACAAAATACCCGTATAATTGGCTGTAAGTACATAGTATATGTCTGAAACAATTAACCAAGTGAATAATTTCACCCCTTGCTTAACTACAACCTCAGTTGTACGTGATAAGATAAAAAAAAAAAGCAAAGTCCCATTACCTCGTCGTCCAGATCAAGACCAGCATTTTTCACCTAACCGCCATCATCCCCTACCTTCATCTAAATTTTCGCTTACTCAGACCCTCGCTATACTGTAGCTACTTTAAATTCTTTTAGATAATTCACCTAGCCAGACAGCTTCCCTTTTTTTTTTTTTTTCAATTTTCCTGTTAAATATTCTTCTTACCTTAACTTTCCTATAGAAGCACCATTATATTGATAATATATATCGTAATTATATTGGTTTTATTAGAAGTGAAGATGAGGTATAAGTCTTTCTCACAATTCTTGTATATAATTCTGCATTAAAATCTGTTGATTTTACGAGGAAAAATTTTTCATGCAAAACTTTGCTGAATTTATTAAAACGGTACTAAAGTTATGTTGTGTTATTGTTATTCGTTGGGACTTTGTCTACATATACTAGAATTGCTAATAAAGTTTCTATCCCGTTTTCTATCTATCTCTCTCTCTCTCTCTCTCACGGTTTTCTCGCTGACGATGAGATTTCCTTCTATACCTTGATTCGCCTCGTCCGTTTCCTATATACCTTTATATATCTCAACATACCCATTTTCAGAAGGTATATATAGTATAACATCTCCTGCCACATCCTACCTAGTACTTCATTCGTTATTGTAACATTGGGTCAGTAGAGATTTATAGGATCAACAGAATGAATAGTTGCCCTATAACGTTACGTACTGATCTCTCACGTCTCGCACTATATTTAGCTACGGTAATTTAACTTTCGGACGTTCGAGATAAGCGGATAAATTTAGTTTCCCCCATCTGTAATTCAACCTAAACACACCCTTATTATATACCAAAACTATTTAGTTCAATAAGCATTTCCATCCATCTTCACACAAACGATCCATGTAGTTACATTATTTACAAAGTTATATATATATACAAAAATGACATTAAGCTCTATACTATATATTTCGAATGGTACTAATCAAAGAAATAAGAAGATTACTTCGAAAAAAAGGGGACTAGACTAAGCAAAGAAATTCTATAAAAAGGAAAGATTCAATAGAGATTACAGTCCCGACTTGGTAGAGATTGATCATGTTATAGATAGAATAAGAAAACGAGAATAAGAGGTTCATAAATTTGAGTAAAATATTTGATGATTGCGATAGTGAGATGAATTTTAGACGCAATATTTTTGCTCTTTATTTTTTACTTCGGTATTTATATTATATATATCATTGGTTTCACGTCCTAAGTTCGTACGGCATTGGAACAGTACAAAAATTGAGATAGCACTTTCATCAAGGTCCGTTGGGAAATCAAAAACATTTAATATCTATACCATCCGAAAGAGGCGAACTCTTGACAATGGATGTTCTGCCATTTCGAAAAGGAGATAGAGACGAAGACCAAGACCAAGACGTCGAGAGGAAAATTTCTTGTCCTAAAGTTTCATATTCACAAAGACCGCTGTAAGGAGAAATTATTATTCCTTCAACGTTTACACTATATAAGAAAATGTCGAGAGAGTAAGAAAGAGAGAGAGAGAGAGGGTGAGTGAGAACCTTGAGCATCCCTTGTATCTATATCTACCCTTATTTGGTATGAGACACAGGCCTGAAGGAAGTATATGTCCATTCGTTATGAACGCTTAAAGTTAAGTATGAAAGATAGTTCCGTAAAGGTAAAAGTAAAAAGGTTTAACCATCTTCATCTTAGCACATTTACCGGAAGTAGCTGTCTGTGTGTGTGTCTCATTTGTCTCCATATTTTTCATAGTTTATTATAATTACAAATACGATTCACGATGCGGTGCAATTCCTATTAGCAAATACTGATGGAAAATCATTTGATGCATCATTTTCATATAGTAAAATCTCTGTGCTAATTAAAAGTTTGATCATCACCTGCGTACGTGTAATTAGTACATATCATATACATACATATATACGAACATTTTCTATTCAACATTTGTGATTCTATGTGGAGAAATGGGGGAAATGGTGTTCCATTATTAAACCAAGCGTGAGTGAATCAGTATAAATACTGTCAATCAAGCTAAAAGCGTGTAGTTGATGGTATAATAATTCCAAGCTTCTGTTTGTTTCGACGAGTTTGTATAGTATAAGGTACCAGCGACAAAATTATTACATGGGATCTATAAAAGACCTAGTTACTAGTTAGAGAATTCTATACACGACTATCAAATTTATTTCTAGATAGGAATAAATATATACCCGAATAATATTAGACGTCTGTAGTATCAGAATCTCTTAAATTAAAATCTATTATCTAACGAACGTTGTGATAGCGATATTAGAAAAATCGTAAAAAAAAAATGTTAAATATAATTTTCAATGTTTTGATGTTTTTTTATATATTAAGGAAAAGTATAGAACTATAAATACGTAGAGAAATTCTCTTGGTAATATTTATATAATCCAATAAATTCATATATAGCGTAACATATAACCGTCAAGGGTGACTTAAAATATATATAAGGCAATTACTATTAGACGCGCGACGACAAGGTCGGTGCGAGGGATGATGATCTAACAAACTTTAGCTCCGTTTTTATTCTATATCTATGATAATATAGAATTTATTTATTAAATAATATAAGTTATAGGTAAACGGGTAGATTTTTGAAAAAAAAAAGTGTATATATTATATGAAATGCCTAGATAGTTCACGGAAAACTGTGAACGAGATGATACCTATAGGTACAGTAAAATTATAAAGGCAGATCAAACGATCGATTTAGACGAATTCAATTCAAGTAAATGCGAGCTCTTCCTTTGAGTCTTGATATTTGACCATCGTTTGACCGGGTATTGGAAATGTGAAGCGATTCAATTCCGCGGTTTTTTCTTTTTTTTTTTCTTTTTTTTTTTTGGGGTCTTTTTCTCTGTGCGTTACGACATCGTTTTACTTTTTGAAATCCACCGTTAAGCCACCAGATAAACGAGAAGTTTTTGAATTGAAAAAGGGGTAGAAGTACTCGAATACGTATATAAAGATCTGAATTACACCGCGCGTTGCGTTCTGAGGGGGTGGGGGTGGGGTGGATGTGCGGGTTGAGGTACCGAGGTACGTAAATGGAAAACGAAGGAACCCCCCGGGTTTCCGAGTGCCTGGAGCCTCGAGGAGAACGATTTCGGAAATGGTGGTAAATTAAGTTCGGTATTAGGCGTTTGCGCGGCCCGCTTAGCGCCGATGGAACACAACAAAATGAGAATCTTAAACCCACTTTACCGCAAAAGAAAAAAAAAAAAAAATAAACGGGACTCTCTGCAGTAGAGAAACTCGAGTTAGACTCTTCCATACCTTTTACTCGTCTCTTACTTATTCCACGAAAAATTGTTCCCTGGGGGGGGGGGGGGGGGGGGAACTTTCGCTCTTTCGATATTCTACCACAAAAACTCCGCGTTTATTCGCATTTAACATTCCGCGAATCGATTTTTCCCAAATCTAATACGGCTAAAAGTTTTTCATGCTTTTGCAACAAGCTAAACA
This sequence comes from Tenthredo notha, assembly GCA_914767705.2. Lineage (NCBI taxonomy): Eukaryota > Metazoa > Arthropoda > Insecta > Hymenoptera > Tenthredinidae > Tenthredo > Tenthredo notha. The sequence goes on from OU611916.1 coordinate 6,635,102, forward strand.
ACCAAAAATAACCCCCTGGGGTTCCGGTATATCAAAAAGTCTAAACGCTCCCCATCCCCATGCAAGGATCGAGATACTATCAATAAATCGTTATCTTCGTTTTCAATTTCCTCTTATTACGGTACCGGAATTTCTAGGGCAGCTATTATCGCGTCTTAAATGGGCTTTAAAATGTCGTTCAAGTTATGGTTTAGATGCTTTCCTGCGCGATGGGTTAGTATATAGAATCTTGTAACGTGTTGTAAGAGAGATGAGGGAAGATTCCTAATACCCAATTTGCTTAAAAGGCGTGAGAAAGCATATGCCATTATCCCCGGAAATAGTATAACTGTATACGGTTTAGCCCCAGTGAATTATCAGTCATGATAAAAATTTTTTTGTAACGAACTATTTGCTTTCCATGCCTCGTTGCGTTTAAAATCATGGTTTTAAATCTGAGCCATAAGAGAGTCCCAGACCTCGTTAAAGAAAAAAGAAAAAAGAGAAAAAAAATAAAAACGGTCCAATATTTTGCTCCCCTGTTTCTGCGAAGTGCATACAAACAGGCGATAACAACTTCCCTAAAGCCACCGTGATATACCATAAAAAAAAAAAAAAAAAAAAAAAAAAATAACGACCTGTTCTATTCTGGTACCGATTTCGAACCGTAATTCTTCTAAATGTTATGCATGTGAAAAAAAAAAAACAATTGTAGGGAAACACAATGTCTTTTAATTTTTGTGTGGATAAATAATATTGCTTTTAAAAAAAAAACTTACCGGTACAGCATTCTCTCCTGACGATCAGCCTCTTGATAAATCTTGTAGTACATAGCGATCATGATTATTCCAGGCACCCAAAAGCTTACGCTGGAACTAACCACCGCGTAAAATTTATTCACATGAAATACACAAACGTCCGGATAATTTGATCGATATTGAAGATGTTCAGGTGTTGTATACCATCCGGCAAAAATTGGTACGAAGCTAACAACTGCTGGTGAACACCAAACGACACTTAGCATAGTACCTAGTCTTAGATTAGTCATAATTAATGGATAATCAAGAGGCTGTACGATAGCGTAATAACGATCAACACTTATGCAACATAAATGTAGAATCGATACCGTGCTAAAAAATACATCGAGTGAATTCCACACGTCGCACATAAAATAACCGAACAACCATTTTCCCGATAGTTCAACACTCGCGTTAAATGTCATAGCGAATATTGCGACCAACATATCTGCGAGTGCTAATGATACGACGAAATAATTTGTTATCACTCGTAATTTTCTGTGTCTCATTACCGATACTATTACCAACAAATTACCAAACAAAGCACATAGTATTATAAAACCCATTATCGAAGCTTTTATCAATTGCAATAATACGTATTCTATTTCATCCGTACCATCGGCAGAATTCAAATTGTGTATCGAATCATTTTGGGGACCGGTATCGATATAGATGTTCAATAAACCCGACGATGTATTAAGGGTCGAATTAGACTCATCTATTGTCTCGTTGTATTCCATTTTTCTTTCTTTTTTCTCTTTCTTTTCTTCTTCAATATTTATTATTATAATTATGAATAATTATTAAAAATTGGCTGAAATTTTTTTTCGCGATTTTATTCTACCCTGATAAAATAGATGTTCATCAATTTCAAACATTTCTAAATCTTCACGACTCATTTTCTTCTTTATTTTATTTTTTTCAAATACTTTTTTTAATCCGATGAATATCGTCTCGCGTCTCTCAATCAATGAATATAATAATATTTTAATTATCGTAATATTTCACTGATTATTTTTATTTTTTTTTTATTTTTTTCTTTTTTTCCACCAATCTCACTCGCCATATTAGGCAATTATATAAGACAAAGTTGATTATCAACTCTAATTACTATATACAGTCACAAACAGCCATACGGCAAAACGAAGTTTTCCTAACTTGCTAATTACCAAATTGCGTTAATATCACTGATGAGACTCCGGTGGTTTTTAGTAAAATTTGCCAATAAAATTTCTTCCATTGATATATTACTGAAATTTTTTATTCACCATATAATTATTATTATTATCATCGTTATAACTTCGATGAGGGATTTTGAATGAAAAATAAAAAAAAAAAAAAAACGTTTACGATTTATTTTGAAAATTTCTTTTAAATTCTCCATATGTCCGGTGGTCTCGACGAACTTTCCTCTTCTCCAGATCTCAAGTTTTTCTGTAATCAACAATATAAGAAAATATTTATACTCTGGTATACCTACATCCGGGTTTTTTTTTTTATTTTTATTTTCTATATACCATTAAATTATGAGAAGACAAGAAAACGATACGTTTTTTACAATGTATATTATCCTCTCGTAGCTCTAAATTAACAGTAAACACTATTTTAACGAAGAATATCAATCGTATAGTAATTAACGATTTTAAAGAGGGATGAATTCGTTATTCCGTTCATCCCAGTATTTCCTCGATACGACGTTATAATTAGCAAACAAATAATTAAAAACAATAAATTGCACGGTAGGAGGATCGGACGTGATCCGATACTGATTGGTTTTTTTTTTAACTTTTTTTTTCTTTTTTTTCTTCTTCGGGGGATGTAGGGTGAAAATATCACAGTGGTATATAAAAGAATTTTATAACCGTTAACGTAATATTGAATTATTGAAAAAAAAATTCTATATATATATATGGTTCACGATTTTATAACACACGTGCTGCAGTGTATACGTCAAAAAGCAATTAATCTGTCACCACAGGTTATTCCTCGTACTCATAAAGCAAGAGATAGAGAGAGATGAAGAGTACATATACATAGGTACATATCCGTTTTTGAACACTTCAATCGATCAGTACTTCTATGTGCAGATAAATTCACAACAAATTAACGTCGACTTGAAATCGCACTCAAATTTACTCGTCGGATTCGACCTTTCGTTTTTTTTTTTATATATATTATAATTTTCACGTTTATTTTGAGGAAATCTGGTCAACGGTCATTTATTCTCTCCCTCTTTCTCTCTTTCTCTCTGAACGATATTAATTGATGAAATAAATTGAAAATCTTTGCCACCCATCATTTCTTGTAGTAAATAAAAATCCCATAGGCGATCTGTATCACACATAGGTAGGTGTATTATATACAGGGTGTTACAACTGATTATGTCACCACGACGGGTGTTGATAGGGGAAGACCTTAACTAATATTTTCGATATAGGAATCTATGTCCGGAAAAATTGACGTTACCTTGATGAGAGGGATTCAAAGTTTTCTGCAAACGCTTGCTCACTGCAGTCACGGCTAAATCGTCGATGATTTAGAAATGATTTAAGTCTAATTCAACTATTTATTAACAACATAATGAATCTAACACCAGTATTTGAAATATTACAGGAAATGAGTATTTCCGTCATCAATTTCAACAAAAAAAAAAAAAAAAAAACAACTAAGTATTATCACATGTTTTGGTCAAACGAAATGAAAAGAAATAGAATAACACTAATTAACCACAAGAAAGTTATCAGTGTTATAGCAAGTGTTCAGAATGCCCCCGCAAAGTCTGCAGCTACGAAGTATAGACTAACCCACTATTTCCATCACTTCCGGTTTGTTATCAATAAATACAAATGCAACTTGGTTGTTTTTGTTGGTGTTGAAATTCAACGAGGAAAATACCTATTTTTCTGTGATATTTTAAACACTGTGTTAGATTTATTATGTTTTTAATAAATAGTTGGATTAGACTTAGATTATTTCGGGATAGATGTGAAAGCCCGTTAACCAGAACACCATAAAGAGATAAGAATGCGAATTCTTTTTACCAAGGGTTGATATCTCCCCCTTCCCTCATTTAATATACGCAAACTCATACTATTCATCGGTTTCTAAATCCTAAAAAAAAAAAGGAAGAAGGGAAAAAAAATCAAATGTTCGTTTCTCTCGCCGCTGAAACATGCATTACAATTCCAAAATCAATACGCTAGTATTACTTGACACTATTATCGGATTTGCAACTTCAACTCCCCCTCCACGCACAACCTACCCTTACAATAATCCAATGGTAATGTCACGGTCGGGACAATGCCGATCGCAATGTTAGCTAAACGGTGAAAAAAAAAAAAAAACCATTCAGTACAAATGAATATAAATCTGTACGAATCTAATGAATTTTTAAAATCTTTTGTTTTTATCATTGAACCATATCGACAAGTCATGATGCGGTCATATGTCAATATATATACTCTATAATCGTTTTTTATTTATATTATACTCGTGATGATATAAATTATCTGCATATGTTTCTCTAATTTATTATTCAAATGATTTTCTTATTTTTATTTTTTTTTTCTCGTTCTCTCTTACTCTCTCTTTTTCTGATAAAGAGAGTGAGGGATGAAGTATAAATGAAGAAGGGAATAAGAAGCATATACATATATATATATATATATAAGAACTGAAATGAAATGAGACAGAGCGGAATAAATGTTCGTGCAATATAAGGGATGAAGAAAAAGAAAAAGAAAAAGAAAAAAAAAAATTGAAGAAAAAAAGAGAGAAAAAAATAAAAAGAAAAAAAAAAAAAACGATGCGAGAAACGCGGCAAGAGAAGATCTTATTAAATTTTCGAAGCTAGGAGGTATAAAATTGAATCCTTGCTAATATTGGTAGCGACGTTTACGACGACCATTCCGTTATACTCTTGATCAAAAATAAACTTGAAATCTTGGGGACTTCGCGAATCCGAATCCAAGAGGTGAATCAATATATATAATATATATATATAATATATATAGCTATATAATACAGAACTTTCGTTGAACAACTTCGTTAAGCTCGGTCGATTTTCTCTTCAGATTATCTTACCTATATATATTATATACTATATATATATACTATATCTGTAAATCTCAATCAATGTTCGCGATATTGCGAATCGAGTGATAAAATTGGTGGTAAAAGAGGCTTCGGCCAGCTCTTTTTTGGGTTTAAATTTAAATGATCAATTAGAGAGTGGGGGCCTCGGTTACCAATTTCATCTCGTGCCTTTTACCACGTAGAATTTCTCCCTCCTCCTTCTGTATTAAATCAATGGTCATTTTTCGACACGATTAATTGCGAACGAAAGGTATAATATCCGAATGAATAATACCCTCTAAGGTATAGGGTGTACTGCTGCTGCTATTGCTGCTGCCTATACAGCTATATATTCGAATCATTTTGCGAAAAAGACAATGGCTCAATTTGACGAGGGTCACATCTCCGACAAAATAATGTCACTGGAATAATTATCGTCTTATAGGTATATATGTATAGCTGTATAAACTGAATTGCAATTACGAGAGAAAGAATTTTCTTTCTTTTTCTTTTCTTCCCTCGCGTGCAATATTATCCTACTATTCACTCAATTTTACGAGACAGTGATTATCGCGCAATTTACATTGATTAATGTTGATCCTGTGATTGGTGATTCGTGAAAAATTTCGTTTGATATACTAAACGAATTATTACGATTGCTTAAAAAAATAAAATAAAAAAAAATTGTCTGCGTGTGTTCTAGATTTTTAGATCACTTTTTTTTTTTGTTTTTTGTTTGTTCAATGAAAAATCTTTCATTCCGATTGAAATATATATATATATATATATTTTTTTTTTTTCCTTTTTTGTTTCTTCTTCCCAACAAAGTTCTGCCATACCTACTACAGCGTTTAATTTTATACCTTGTACGGATTAAAAGCCTTGCTTGAAATTCAATTACCTTAGCTTTGTCGAGTACCATGTTCCAGCTGGCAGTACTGCGTGGGTTTTCGAGTAGGGGATGAAGATATTCACAATTCATTTCACTGTTTTGCTTCCTTCCCTTTCAACAGATTGGTTAGCCATTTTTGTTTTTTATTTTATTTATTTTTCAATTTTTAATGCTTTTAAAAGTTTTTTTTTCGATTTTTATTTCATTTTGTTTATTTTTTTATTATTCACTTCCAGCTTCTATCTCGTTTTTATTTTTTTATTTTTTTATATTCTTGTTATTTGCACGTCAGTTATCTCCAACGGGGTATTAAATCCCGACAGCTTGAAAGCTCAACGAATTAATTTTATCAAAACGCAAATACATGTAGGCATGTATGCAGTTTCGTTATTAAATAAAATTATTTTAGCTCTTTTATTTTTTCTTTTATTCTTTTTTTCATACCAGATAGATCATTACGATTAATCGTCAATTAGGAATTACAGTTTGCTCTGATTTTTCCATTGGAAAACATTGAAGAATCGCAAGCTCGATGATTCGGTAACAAAAAAAGAAACTGAACGTTTTTTTTATTAATCCTAAAACTCAGTTTGAAAATTTCTTTTTTTTTCTCTCTCTCTTCGCTCTCACGTTCGGAATTATCACTGTGCAAAATGCAACACACTATATTTAAACTTCATTTCTACTGCAGAATACAATCGAAATAAAATCAACAACAGCAACAATCTGCAGCAGAGGAATATATAACTATCGTCGATAAATTATAACTGAGTACAGTTTCACACATATGGTATTGGTATAGGTTTTTTTTTTTTTTTTTTTTTTTCCCTCTCTTTCCCTAAAACGACGTTATATAAATAATTATTTGTCTATATTTCATAGAATAACTTCACTGTCATCATCATTTTTTATTTTATTTCTCTCTCTCTCTCTTTCTTCTTCTTCTTCTTCTTTTGTTCACCTTTATCAGTGATAAGAAATGAAAAGAATGAACGTTTTTTTTTTTTTTATAATATTCCTAAAAAAAAATGTAATTTCTTTTTTTTTTTGTCTCCTCTTAGTGTTTTGACAATTTTTTAATTTTTTTCTTTCTTTGTTTGTTTATGAAATTTCTTTTTTTCCCGCTAAATAAAATCTACCCAACCCCCGAAGATGTTAAACTAAATCATCACAAAACACCTCTGTACCGATAACAGTGTCGATAGTACGACTGGCGAGGTCGTAGTGAGACCAGCGATGCTCGGGGTTGCTGGAGCTGATTCCCGCGCGCCGTTGGCCACCCCCAGGGCTGGGGGTAGCTTTCCCCTTACCTTCCTTCAACCCCCGTACGATTTTCGCGGCGACTCCTTGCCTTGGAGCTTTTACAGTACAGTATACGATGTGGTATAGTCTGGTAGAGAGAGGCCATGTAGTCTACCACCATTGAGAATTTCAATTGCGCCGTCTCCATGGTACGAATTAGACTTTTGGGAAGACATGTTACATGATTTTTTTTTTTACCTTTATTCTTATGGCTTTTATATTCGTTTTTATAATACATTTTCAGACTTCTAAAATTCGTAGAATAAAATGAGAGAAATTTTTTTTAATTTTCTCGATTTTTTTTTTTTCAGACAAACGGACAAGTATTTTAAAAAAAACTTTTAGTTTGTGTCAAAACTACATGCGAGAACTACATGTAAAAAAAATTATAAATCAATTGAACTAATTTTCAGTTAGTTATCAGGTAAACAGTTGACCTATGCCATTTTTACAGAACTTACTTAAATCTATCCTAGTGGCCACGTGATATGAGATACGAGGATTTTTAAAATCAGGATTTGATTTCAATTTTTAACTGATCATTTCGAACAATCAATAAACGTCCAATAAAATCGGGGTTCGAGGTATTATCGCACCAATATATTCCACGAGATTTGATCGATAATTAGAGCTGATAATAATTACGTTGTGATGATTACTGGATTTTTAATTAAGGAGAGAAGTCAATAAATCCTGACTTCAAAATGACGAGGCTTTCCTATATTATGCTCGCCTTATATACCTATCTACGGATATCCTGCCCCGTGTGTGTAATCTTTAATTCATACATGTGTACCGGGATTTCGATCGTGTATACATACATACGTCGAGTAGAGTGGGTATAATATGAGTGTGAAATATTAATAACGGTTTTATAAAATATCGAGAAAAAAAAAAAAAAAAAAAAATTCTAGTGGGAGTATAAAATACATATTGGAAGTAAAGTAGGTCAATTAGAATATGATATAAAAGATTAACGTGTGTGTGTATATATCGAGTGATGGAAATGAGGTATAATATAATGATCCGATAATCGAGAAAATCGAGTGGTTGTATAATACTGGAGAAAAAAAAAAAAAAGAAAAAAAAAATTCATCTCGATTATTCAAATTTTATTTTTATATATACATACCTATATGTATAGCTATATACTTATAACAGTTATTAAAAATATTTTTCGCGTTTTCAATTATAATATACTGTAAAGTTTATATCATAACTACGAACAATCATGTCAAGTTTCACAAGTTTTAAATACATAGGTATCAGTCAGGTATGTGTGAATAAACTTTGTTCGAGTATTTGAAGCTGCGTTTAGAACTGATTGTTGGAACTGGTATATATATATAGTTATATAGAAGTATATAAAACTCGTTGTTAAAAATGGAATTATAAACTTTAGAGAGAGAAAAAAAAAAAAAAACAAAGAAGTTTTACTCTATGTACATAGGTATACCCATACATATATATAATACACCAAGGGTTGAAAACTCGTTACCGTATAAAGTCGCTGCGTTATTCAAGACTGAGTAAAAATACACAATATGTTTGATATGAAAAAAATTTTCAGGGAAAACTGAGTTTCTGAGTTTTTGAAAGAGAGAGAGACAGTAAAAAAAAAATCATCAGACATAGGTCTACCTCTCTCTGTATGCACACGTCAAGGTATAAAATTAACGTAGGTATATGTACATATTAGAAACACAATTTATATATCGCTGCTTGTCCTGATAAGCTATATATAATACACTTTTCATAAAACTCAGTACCACAATGGTGCTGCGATGTTATACATACATACATACATACCCATAATTTACCACCCTTATAATCTTACCTGCAGAGAGTTAAACGAGTTTTTACAACTTTAAATATTCTTCTTTTTTTACTACCCTCCTTCTTCTTCTTATAGTATTCTTTTTTTATTTCCATTTCATTAATTCTTATTACATTTCTTTTATACAATAGGAAATAATGTTCTTGTTTGATAGGTAGTTGATAAAAATACAAGAGATTTTATACAAAGCTCAGAGGATTTAGAGGCACGCTGCAGATGGGAATTATTCACCTGTGTATACACTGTACAGACATCTCGGATGTGGTAGTATAAAAATTTGCGATATAAAAATCTTGGACTCTATAAGTTCATTAATGAATAATTTAACCAAATCTTAAGAGTCGAACAATCTCACCCTGATATAATCATCTTAAAATTTCGTTTTTTCCTTTTTTTGTTGTGTTTTTTTTTTTTTTCTTTATATATAATATTTGAATTTGGCGATCATAAACCGTATACTACGCGTTACTGATACGTCGTAAGAAGCCAAGAAGGGATACCTAACTACTATACACTATCAAAGTAAATTTTTCGAGCTCTCCTACAGAGGATGGATCAAAGGAGAAAGTTCCAGGGGTCTGTGTGTACTTTCGGGTGAATTCTATTATTAGAAAGGATCATCAAGTATACATATATAGTATATCTATATTGTATAATGTCGTAGTATAAGGGTTGATTAAGACGTAACCATTATTGCAACGTTCTCAGAAATGACAAAAAGCTAAAATCGATTTTCAAAACTCATGACTAGCCTCACCAGCATTGAATACAAAGTTAAACAAAAAGCTGTTAATCACTTTGTCAGGTGATTAAAGTGACGTGATTTTCACCCTTTATGGTTCATAGAATTTCAGTATACACTATGACGCGGTATATGGTGTCGTGGATAAGTTTTTATTTTCGTTGTCGACCTGCAGGGGTTTACAAAAGTTAATCGTGAAATCAATAAAATGGATAGATAGATCGTTGCTCCGTTAATGCTGTGCAACGGTGGAACTCAGCTCGCTGTCTTTTACCCGTCAAGTTAAGGAAAGTCCGTTGGGAAATCCCCTGTCATTAGGGTAACTGGTTTGAAGTATCAAGCGTGGTAAAGGTTCCCGTAAAATTATTCCCACGCGATTATTTAGGTGTAATACTAGATCCGCCTTTACACATTAAACACCTACGCCTACACACGATTCTTATTTCAATTGAATTACGAATTTCCAAGAAATTTTACACGTTCAAAGTTAGAAATGCGTTTTGTAACTTGACATAATTTTCTCAGTGTAATTTACTACCATACGATCTTGTTACTCCTAAATCAAAGACCTTGGTAAAATCTAATCCAGTAAGTTCTCTGGCATAGCCTGCAGTGTAATACATTTCTAGTATAGGTAACAACATGTCGATATGCCTGTGGCGTGCTTGCAGGCAGTGGTTAAGGTCTTGCTTATTAGATCACTCGAAATCAAGTTAGCGCAGTCGCGGCTTGGCTTGGCTTGGCTTGGCTTGGCTCGTCTCGTCTCGACTCTCTCTCCTTGGGGAACAACTCGGTACTTGCAACTATGTCAATGCCATGTATAAAGTATATACCGAGAAGTCGAGAACTAAGAGTGAAAATGAAAAATAAAATATGGAAAATGCAAAATGGAAAATGGAAAAGCTAAGAGCTATAACAATATAAGAGATGAGAGTGAAGAGGAAGAGACACGTAAAGCTATCATTGTAGTACCTAGATATTCTCATATTTAAACATATAAACGAGATAATAATATTATTTAATGCATTTTCTAATGTTCGTCTTTATTTTCTCTTTCTTTATATTGTTGATTACATGGATGTGGTATTCATGTCGATGATCAGTGGCACAATTTCTGATAAATTTTATTCCATTCGTAAACACAGCTATAAAATAGTCTTTGCTACTAATACTATATAAAGAAAGGAAACAGTTAAGAGGATAAGAAACAAGACGATAAAAGAAGTATTAAAGAGCTTTTCTATTGTTTTAGTATGATATAAAAATTCTTAGATTCTTTACAAGATTATTATGTACTCTGTACAGTGTGATTCAGTTACAGTTTTCGAAGACCTAGTATGTATAAGGAGAATATTTAGTCCGAAGAGGTGTGCTGAAGGAATTTGTTACCGTTTGCTAAAATGTTGAGTCAAACGATTTCCAGAATTAGGCAAATTCATTAGTTATTATATGTAACAAAGCAATTTATTGCTTCAGCAAAAGTCAATTTCCTCATATCCCGTTAATTTTTAGTATCGAGGAATAAGAACTGAATATTTATCCCTAAATCTTGTATACCCTGTATTTTATATTATAATATTTGTTTTTTATGTTATAGGTGAACGAATTTCTATAGGAGTTTGAACATCTCTGCTGTTCCAATCGCAACGAATGAGTATACATCGAACTGGATCATCAGAAATTTAGATATATTAGATAGTTTAATTAGTGTATATGATTTGTATAATGATAACTATCATGCCAAGCAGCATTCAAAGAGACGCGACTCATTGCAATATGCATTATCCCCCCCATAGATATGAAGTATCCTTCATATCCATGGTATCACATATTTATTTCTAAGAAATAATTACAAATATATTTATACATAAGTTTGACGATAATTAATATTGTATCGATAGTGCAGCATTAAATTCCCAGATATATACCATTAATTGTTTCGTTATTTTCAATTATTTCGTACTTGTAACTCTTTACTTTAAATAAGCGAGAGTTGAAAGTGTAGATGAACAAGATCAGTAGGAAATTAGAAATGATACATTTTCAGCCACCTAAATATTTGCGATCACCTCCTCGGGTCAGCTGTTCTCCTGATACCAGGAGTATTATTTGACTTGAATTTTACAAAACTGTAATACCTAATAGCTAACTATAATTCGTCGCAAATTCTTCTTCATCACATTCGGGGTGACTAATGGCATCGCTATATCGGCGCTCGCGTTGCCGAACTAAATTTGCCGCAAACATTAGCCCGCCTTACAACATGCAATCTCCAGTTATGGAACACAGCAATGACACGCGAGTTGCACAGTACGAACTGTACCGACGTTATCGGCACATGATGATATCAGCACATTACGTTATCGGCAGAAAATAGTTCGACAATGCGACCCCGAGATGGCGCTACAATTGGTCTACCGATAAAGATGAGTACTGACCCAAGTTAATAGCACCTGTCACGGGGTCAGTTACCTCAGTGGCCCTCGTGGCGTCAATGAGCACGCATGGGATGCGTTAACGCGACTCTATATAAATATTCCGAACGCAGTGATATTATGACACTAGTCCTCCGTTGTAAAATTAATTATATTAAAGTAGAATCTTATTGTAATACGGACGTAGTTGATTTTATGATAACTCCTATGCCAGGAAGCAAATAAAGATGCAATGGCGTCCCCCACCCCGCGCCACTCGTATGTAAGCCAAAGACGCCGTACGCGATGTTGAAGACTTCAGTTATCTGCGCGGCTTCATCGAGTGAACATGGGTGACAGGAGTCGAGGAGATTTGCGGCTCGGGAAGGCTGACATCTACGGAGGCACATTGGACATGAGTGAGTTTGAAATATTCCGATCAATATTATACGACGGCAATAGATAATCGACAATTTTCAAAGCACGTTAAAAACAAGTGAAATTGTATTCAATACTTTTCCGACAAATTTCACGCGTCTCGTATTTCAATCGTCGAAGTGAGTAACCGTTGAATTACTACCAGCAGGCTTTGATTATAATTGCAGATATTGTTGATTTTCAAGTACATTCTATTCATACCAGCGAATAAATGTGCGAAAATCTAGATTTCTTACGAGCATAACCTCTCGGACCTGTTTTGAATACAAGTATAATGGGCGAGAGAGTTTCGTTTGATAACTTTGCCATAATTATCATCCCATTAAATTATTGGCATATAATTCCGAGTCCCTCGCCCTGTAGCGTCGTTTGTTTTACAGGCATAATTTCGCGACTCCGAAGGGGAAACTAATTTGTCGTGTTATTTCGAGTTGACAAGTATTTTTCGGGAGAATACTCGTTCCCCGATTTATTCTTTTACTCGATTCTTTGACAGCATTATCGGTCGACGGAGATGAGAATGAACATGGCTGATACTTGAACTGCATAGATCCTGCGTGCCACTTGGTCGGAGATGGACGCCGACCAACAATGCCCGGCTGGTCCTGGATCAACGGTCGACCAAGATAAAGGTGAGCTTTGTATTATATCAGCCAAAGAACCAATTTAACTATAAACGTATGTCCGCAAAACAATCATTGCTGAAACGTACTTCGCGATCCGATACAGATCTCGGACAGGTTCACTTTTCCAAGTCTATGTACCACAACACTCATCGGCCAAGTGACCGTGACGCTCACCCTGTGTCTTTGACTCGACACTAGGGCCTCCGGCTTGCCTCTGTCTTCCCGTATACGCCAGAAACTTTGACGACAACTCCGTTTCACTCAGCTGCAAGGGATACTATACAGACGCCTAAAAATATACCCAGAGGTAAGATATTGTCCGTCTTGTTATAGGGTAAGCTAAGGAGAGAAAGCACACTTAATTCTTGGAAATAGCAATAAATTCTCTCTTTTTAATGACAAACATGGAATATGGTTGATAGATCTCGAGAGAATATGTTTACCTCGGTTGAATATAGTAGACTCACCTCGTAGTAGAGAAATATTTGAATAACGAGGATCAAAATTTAAAGGTTTAAAAATAAATACAAGGGTAGATTGATGTAGGCCTAATTAGGCATCACATTTATTTTTTGAACATGGAATTCAATATTGGTGATAAATTATATCAGAGTCTCAAGTATTAGTCATAGCAATTGAAAGATTGAAAATCTATTCATGCATGCACTAGTAATACTAGCTTATTGACATTCTTGGTTCTGTTGAAAGTAGTTAAAAGTTTATATCACATTTGAAAATGGTTCAGGCAGGTTTACAAAATCAATCCTAAGAAATATATTATAACAAATTTCATACAGATGTATCATCACAATTAGAAATTCTCTGGTACTTAGTTGTGAATGTTTGCTTGAAAAACACATCAACTTAATCTATCCAATGTACCCTATGTTTATTCAGTCTTTATCTTCACAGGTGTTGTTCATCGAGGGAAACTAGTTCCTGCCTATCTTCAACTAAACCTCTTCAATATTTATCAGGACAGGGGATTCACACCAGGGAGTGAAGCAGTCCAAGCACTGGAGGAATGACTGCAAGACAACTCTGCACCGCGGAGTATTACTAAAGTAGCATCAGCGAATGGTTCGTAATTACAGTTCCTTTTGAATCAGTTTTGATAAAATCTCGCATCTGGTCTGGTCTATAATTATTTTAAATTACTTCACTTTATAATTACTTTTACTAATTAAATCGAGTTCAATTACACATTACCAAACTATTGGGTAATTGAATAAGTAATTTCATTAAAAATGTAATCAGTGACTCGTAACACTGCAAATATCCATGTAATAATAAGATCGTTTATGCAATAAACATGTATTATTATAGCAAATCGGCGCATTCTTGAATAAATATCTTTTGAAATTGTGAATCATCGATCGTTGAATCATTTTCCCCTGTCCTTTCCTTGCCTATAAGTCGAAAATCATGAAAATCGCATGATTTCATAAAGCCCCGAAATATTTATAAATTTTATTTAGTACTATTTATTTATATTATAAATATTAGTCCGCCTTACCATATGCAACCCGCATGCCATTCGTGTAAACGGAAGGGCCCATGTTAATTTTTGTTGCCTATTTGGTGTTTTCCGAATGCCTATATTCAGGCGTATTGTAGTAGCTTAGAAAAAACGTCGAAAAAAAGGTTCTGGCAGTTGATACCTTATTTAAGGAGTCGGATTTCTGGCAGTTGATACCTCGATTCTAGTCGCTTTACGATGAAATATCTACTGCCAGAAAATCGACCAATCAGGAGGCTGCTTGAGCCAATTTAGGCTCAATTTCTCGAAAAGGAGCCTCCTGATTGGTCGATTTTGAAATTAAATCAAGTTACGGCGGTACAGAGGCTAGCCATCAGCAAAATTCTGGATCTCTGGCAGTGGCTGGATTTTCACGGCAGCAATTTACTGCGGCAGCAACACGTGATTAACAACGAATAGCGTAGGTCAACCACGTGGTTAACAACGAATAGCGCCGCGGCAGTAAATTGCTGCCGTGAAAATCCAGCCACTGCCAGAAATCCAGAATTTTGCTGATGGCTAGCCTCTGTAGCGCCGTAACTTGATTTAATTTCAAAATCGACCAATCAGGAGGCTCATTTTCGAGAAATTGAGCCTAAATTGGCTCAAGCAGCCTCCTGATTGGTCGATTTTCTGGCAGTAGATATTTCATCGTAAAGCGACTAGAATCGAGGTATCAACTGCCAGAAATCCGACTCCTTAAATAAGGTATCAACTGCCAGAACCTTTTTTTCGACGTTTTTTCTAAGCTACTACAATACGCCTGAATATAGGCATTCGGAAAACACCAAATAGGCAACAAAAATTAACATGGGCCCTTCCGTTTACACGAATGGCATGCGGGTTGCATATGGTAAGGCGGACTAATATTTATAATATAAATAAATAGTACTAAATAAAATTTATAAATATTTCGGGGCTTTATGAAATCATGCGATTTTCATGATTTTCGACTTATAGGCAAGGAAAGGACAGGGGAAAATGATTCAACGATCGATGATTCACAATTTCAAAAGATATTTATTCAAGAATGCGCCGATTTGCTATAATAATACATGTTTATTGCATAAACGATCTTATTATTACATGGATATTTGCAGTGTTACGAGTCACTGATTACATTTTTAATGAAATTACTTATTCAATTACCCAATAGTTTGGTAATGTGTAATTGAACTCGATTTAATTAGTAAAAGTAATTATAAAGTGAAGTAATTTAAAATAATTATAGACCAGACCAGATGCGAGATTTTATCAAAACTGATTCAAAAGGAACTGTAATTACGAACCATTCGCTGATGCTACTTTAGTAATACTCCGCGGTGCAGAGTTGTCTTGCAGTCATTCCTCCAGTGCTTGGACTGCTTCACTCCCTGGTGTGAATCCCCTGTCCTGATAAATATTGAAGAGGTTTAGTTGAAGATAGGCAGGAACTAGTTTCCCTCGATGAACAACACCTGTGAAGATAAAGACTGAATAAACATAGGGTACATTGGATAGATTAAGTTGATGTGTTTTTCAAGCAAACATTCACAACTAAGTACCAGAGAATTTCTAATTGTGATGATACATCTGTATGAAATTTGTTATAATATATTTCTTAGGATTGATTTTGTAAACCTGCCTGAACCATTTTCAAATGTGATATAAACTTTTAACTACTTTCAACAGAACCAAGAATGTCAATAAGCTAGTATTACTAGTGCATGCATGAATAGATTTTCAATCTTTCAATTGCTATGACTAATACTTGAGACTCTGATATAATTTATCACCAATATTGAATTCCATGTTCAAAAAATAAATGTGATGCCTAATTAGGCCTACATCAATCTACCCTTGTATTTATTTTTAAACCTTTAAATTTTGATCCTCGTTATTCAAATATTTCTCTACTACGAGGTGAGTCTACTATATTCAACCGAGGTAAACATATTCTCTCGAGATCTATCAACCATATTCCATGTTTGTCATTAAAAAGAGAGAATTTATTGCTATTTCCAAGAATTAAGTGTGCTTTCTCTCCTTAGCTTACCCTATAACAAGACGGACAATATCTTACCTCTGGGTATATTTTTAGGCGTCTGTATAGTATCCCTTGCAGCTGAGTGAAACGGAGTTGTCGTCAAAGTTTCTGGCGTATACGGGAAGACAGAGGCAAGCCGGAGGCCCTAGTGTCGAGTCAAAGACACAGGGTGAGCGTCACGGTCACTTGGCCGATGAGTGTTGTGGTACATAGACTTGGAAAAGTGAACCTGTCCGAGATCTGTATCGGATCGCGAAGTACGTTTCAGCAATGATTGTTTTGCGGACATACGTTTATAGTTAAATTGGTTCTTTGGCTGATATAATACAAAGCTCACCTTTATCTTGGTCGACCGTTGATCCAGGACCAGCCGGGCATTGTTGGTCGGCGTCCATCTCCGACCAAGTGGCACGCAGGATCTATGCAGTTCAAGTATCAGCCATGTTCATTCTCATCTCCGTCGACCGATAATGCTGTCAAAGAATCGAGTAAAAGAATAAATCGGGGAACGAGTATTCTCCCGAAAAATACTTGTCAACTCGAAATAACACGACAAATTAGTTTCCCCTTCGGAGTCGCGAAATTATGCCTGTAAAACAAACGACGCTACAGGGCGAGGGACTCGGAATTATATGCCAATAATTTAATGGGATGATAATTATGGCAAAGTTATCAAACGAAACTCTCTCGCCCATTATACTTGTATTCAAAACAGGTCCGAGAGGTTATGCTCGTAAGAAATCTAGATTTTCGCACATTTATTCGCTGGTATGAATAGAATGTACTTGAAAATCAACAATATCTGCAATTATAATCAAAGCCTGCTGGTAGTAATTCAACGGTTACTCACTTCGACGATTGAAATACGAGACGCGTGAAATTTGTCGGAAAAGTATTGAATACAATTTCACTTGTTTTTAACGTGCTTTGAAAATTGTCGATTATCTATTGCCGTCGTATAATATTGATCGGAATATTTCAAACTCACTCATGTCCAATGTGCCTCCGTAGATATCAGCCTTCCCGAGCCGCAAATCTCCTCGACTCCTGTCACCCATGTTCACTCGATGAAGCCGCGCAGGTAACTGAACTACTGAAGTCTTCAACATCGCGTACGGCGTCTTTGGCTTAGATACGAGCGGTGCGGGGTGGGGGACGCCATTGCATCTTCATTTGCTTCCTGGCATAGGAGTTATCATAAAATCAACTACGTCCGTATTACAATAAGATCCTACTTTAATATAATGAATTTTACAAAGAAGGACGAGTGTTTTCATGATTTTTATAAAACCACATAAAACTTCCCACCTGTTGAAAACATTGAAAACGTGTTTCGCCAGAAATTTCGAGTTCAGTAGAGAGATCTTGTTTTTTCTATGAATCATGCCTGCTAACTATATGCCCAATATATTTTTATAAATAACGAACAAATTATCATTTCCTAAACTACAAAAACATATTCCTAAACTTTCCTAAACAATTTCCAAACGATTGCATGGATAATAAAATAATAGCATTTCCGACTGGGCTACACCGAGATACACTGGTGTAGTGTAGCTATCTTCATCCTCTTTTTTTTCTATGAGGAAGAGAGAGACAGAGATGGCTACACTACACCAGTGTAGCTCGGTGTAGCCCCAGTCGAAAATGTTATAAATTAAATTTATTTGGCTGCTAAATATACGTAGCCCTTGGTCAGTGCCCGCCAACGAGGTCTCAAATGGTATTGCCATCTCTACATTTGCCGCAAATATCGACGCACCCTAGCATATGCAATCACAGCAATGTCGTGTGAGTTGCATAGCGTGAGGCACACTTGCCACTCCGTGATTTCGAACAACCTAACCTCAAGCTTCTGTCAAAGTATCAACGTGACTGATTACTGATTAGGCTCCAATTTGTTGAAGTAATAAACAAGACTGAAAAAAAATAGAATTAAGGTTTACCCGTTATCAATCTACTATTCGAACGCTCAAAAATGGATATTGACTTCGCTGAGTTATCAGGCGACGCTAACTTCGTAGCGAAAGTAAAAAACTTGCACCAATCAACCGAGAATATTAATGAATTATTAAAGCTCGCGAGAGATCCAGAATTTTATAACAAACTCCCAAATTCTGACAAACTTAAATACAATTTGTTGATGTCTTACAGTTTGAACACCCTATTCTGGATGTATTTACGACTAGAAGGTAAATTTGAGGTTATAATTCTTTCATTCATTTCATTCGAGTATGTAGTATATTTCTTTTCCGATTTATTTATTCATTTAATCATTAATCGTTAATCATTCAACGACAAAATTTTATATTTATGTATTCGAATTTTGTAGGTGAAGATCCTACGAAGCATGAAATAAAATCGGAAAATGATAGACTAAAACAGCACATGGTCAGAGCTAAGCAAATCAAAGATAGAGACACTATAATGCCTAGAGTAAACAGAGAGATAGCTCAAAGATTTGTCAGAAGTGGATTATGGGACCCGAACAATCCCCAAGATAAAAACAGTCGTAATAATGAACCGAAAAAAAGCAAAAATTAATCAAGAATCAAGCAAACTCTAGGAATCATTAACTTGTATTTTTTTTATCCACATTAATTCATGAAAAATAAAATTTCTCTAAATAATCATTTCAACCGTGGGTACTTTTTTATTCCCCTCTTCAATCACTGAGCTAATAGCTAATAGATTCTAATATCATAAAGAATTGTAAAAAAAAATATATCATTCGTGTTTATTAATATTCGGACCTAACAGATCTAAGACACTGACTCAAAGATTGAAAAATAATGATAAATTCTATCTATATACATATAGCAATATATAAGTAATATTTATATGAAATAAAAAAAAAAAATCCAAATTCAAAAATTAATATTGTAATGTTATACGTATATTGTTGTGTAGCTGATGAAGTTTGGTATTTTTTTTTTTTTTTTTCTTTAACTTTTTTTGTTAAAAATAATTAAATATATATGCGTTTAATTTTATATACTATATATGCCTTATAATAAGTTATTACATATTACTTATACATTCGGCCTCTTATTTTTTTTTTTCTTCTTAATTTTCTTCCTTTCTCTCATTTTTTTTTTCTTTTTTTGTTTTTTCTTTTTAATCTATCAAATTTATTATTGATTATATTATAGTATTCAATACACGATTATTTATTATTGATATATGATAATAATCATAATAATAATAATAATAATAATAATTTAAGTAGTCATAATCTTATGAAAACGCGTACTCTATTTACACATACAGATATTATAGTGCGCGTTATTATTTTTTATATATACCTATATATATGTATATATATATATATATATATAGTATATATAAGTATAGTTCTTATATAGTTAATAATATTCTGACGATTTTATAATACTAAAATTGTTTCATTAATTAGACATGATGTATACTTTTCTTTTTTTTTTTTTTGTTCTTCAATAATATCTATAAGTAGTAAATTAGGTACTACTATTATTCCACAATAATTAGTGATCATCATTATAAGAGGATCCGGTAAATCATCATCATCATCATCCCCCCCTGCGGTAATTTTACATTACTTA
Source organism: Tenthredo notha (assembly GCA_914767705.2). Taxonomy (NCBI): domain Eukaryota; kingdom Metazoa; phylum Arthropoda; class Insecta; order Hymenoptera; family Tenthredinidae; genus Tenthredo; species Tenthredo notha. Next base: position 6,655,329 of record OU611916.1, read on the forward strand.
TATTTATATTAACGATATATTTAATAATACATTAAATCTACATGTAGTTATAATTAATAGTATATTATATTATTATTATTGTTACACATACTGATAATTATATTCGAATTTCGAATGTTTAAAGTTCAATTTAGTCAATTATTATTCAATCAATCAATTAATTAATACAACCGCAATAAACCGTCTATTTACAATTTGATATACGGATGAGAAATCAAGAAATACAAACGATCATCATAATTTGGTTTACAGCACATTTCTTTTTTAATACCTCTATTAACGTACTCAATTTTTTTTTTTTTTTTTCTTTCTTTATTTATTTCTTTCTTCCTTTTTATCTTCATTTGACTACAACATATTTCATTTACGTTCATACACTATTACAATATCATGATAATACACTATATTATTATTATTATTTTATATTTTATTTATTTTAATTTTAATTTTTTAATACACTTCTCACCTATTATTACATTAATCCCATTACTATTCATTGAATATTATTTTAAACACCTTGATTAGCAGGTCAATTTAATTTTTTTGTTTGTTCTTTTTTCTTTATCCAGACCTTGTGATTATTTTCAATGAATAAATTATTCTAATACTAAAATCAGGTCAATATCTCAATATCTCTATAATAAATTTACTTTCTTTCTTCACACACTCTCCTCATTTCTTTGTAAATTTTAAAGAACTGAAGAAATAATTACAGCCATTCATATTACGAACAAATGAAAAAAGATTTTGCTTTGAAATTCTACTATATAAGCTCACAGTATGAATACACCGGAATTTAAAAAAGGATTACAACAGTTCCTCTTACTTTAGTTTATAACAATTGTATTCATCACTATTGAAAAACCAATAGTTAATAATATACAATAATTAATATAAATTACAGAGCGCATATATATATAGTATAGGTATTCATTAATTTAATCGATATGCTAAAATGTTTTCGCACTTCAACATGCAAATTAGTCGCTCTTTAGAATTCGAGATAGTCAGTATTTTTTTTATTTTTTTTTTTAATTTATCAGATATTATTTTGGAGTCTGGACACATTTGACTATGATGTTCACGACTCTGATCCGGTACGGCAATAAGTAACTCGTTCCGGTTCAATCCTCTGTAACGATTATATAAACTAAATTCAATATATCGTTTTTATAGATACGATCAAAAGAGTTTTCAATGCGTGCGATTATATCATTAATCATATCTCTTGTGTAAAAAGTCTTCATCCTCGAAATACTATTTTTTTTTTTCGTTCAACGATGATTAACACGAAACATTATATTATACACTATTAATTTAATTCTAATTAGCTATGAAAAAAAGTATTCATTCACAACTTTTAGTTTCTACAGGTACAAATGACGAGTAAATATTAATCATTAATTGCGAATAGAATTCGGTGGGCTTAATCGTTGTGGGGGAAAAAAAAAAAAAGTTATTTTTACTTATCGTTATACGATAGACACCTCGAAATAGAAACGTATCTTTAATTTCTCTCCAATTATCTATAAAAGACTATTTTTTTTTTTTTGTAATTCATTTCTTTATCACAATATCTTTCGAGGAATCTAACTAACGTCAAGATATTCAAATGAAAACGATGAAAAATTCATCCTAAATTCGGAAAAAATTTTCACAACAACTACGAATAAATGTAATAAAGCATTTAGGTATAAAACAAATTTTAGATAATATTTATATCTAGCTTGGAGTGTTAAGAAAGCTTATTTAAAATATCTAGTAAATTTCTTTTAGCAAATAATAAAGGTCCACTTAATACTTTATTACAATGTTTAATTAAAACGATCTGTAAATTTCCCATGCATCAATCTACTTGGCTGAAACACATTTACTCAGTTTGCGAAGAGAAGGAAAAGAAATGAGGCTTAATAATTGTATTTTGTAAGCTGTGTGAGATGTGCATTTGCCATAGGTAGTATTTGATTATGGTCATTCTCATTTGAATAGCTTTTTTTTTTGTTTTCTAATTTTTAAATGAAAAATAGGTAGTAATCTATGGAAGTCTTTGATCCAGTTGATACTAACGATGATTAAATGATACTTGAAGTATTATTCGAGTCTCTTGACCGGTTTATGTTTCCTCGGTGTTTTAGATTCACCCTCAGTGCCGTAGAGATGATACCGATACTTCATGTCTGTTGCGATTGACTTTGCCAATTAAAAGAAGAATTCAATATACAAAGAAAAAACAGAGAAAAACAAAATCAGAAAGAAAAAAAATAAATAAATTAGTGATATATACATATAATTTAAAAAAAAGACATGCATGTCGTCGGGTAGGCAGAATATAACACTGTGTAGACTTAAAAGATGTGCAAAAAAAAATAAAAATAAAGAGAAATAAAATAAAAGGGATGATACAAGACATGCGTATACAGAAATATTTATACAAGAGGCTTTTCGATGCTGAATTCATTCTTGAATTAAAACTACAGGTGAAATTCATTGCATTTCTAAAATAGACTAAGAATCTTGAAAAATAAGACTGGCAATTAATCAGTCGATTTTAATAATCGATTACATGTATTTGTTGTATTTACTCACCAATCGAGCTTTGACTCGCTTAGGCAATTCTTCCTGAAGACTGTATATATCTGTGCGTTTTAAGAGTAGCTGAGACCCGTCTTCAAATACGACCTGAAAATTAGACAATTGATAATCGATCAGTTTCGCAATTTTCCCTTAATTCGATTAATTAAAAAACCAATTAGGTGGTTTAAATTCGTTACCGTAAACATTATGCGATGATTTGTGCCTTCGAAAGTTCCGCTGTAAGGCTCGCCATCAGTTCTTTTCACCATCACTTGACTACCAATCGTAGGGGAATACCCCAATTCATGATTCTAAGAAAGTGGATAATTCAAACGGATTATAAAACACATTTTTATCGCTTGTTGGGACTGATTCTAGCCTCCATAGATTTCTTCTCGTTATCTAATTGACGATTAAAAAAAAAAACTTACAACTATATCCGAAGGGCATAAATCGTCTCGGAAACTATTATCATCAAAAGTGACCATGTAGAATAAGGTGTCGTTAATAGAGTGAATCTTTGCTCTGTAATAACGAGAATTACGATGCCTTGCCCACACTGTTTCACCCTGACGTACCATCGGTATTTTTTCTTTATCATTATTATGCCTGTGGCAAGATACCTGAATGGAAGAAGAAGCTTAATTAAACTTATGAAATGTTATGAAATACAAATGTACAAAAGAAAGATGAATGTTTTGTTATCATTTTTATAGGATTTCATTTTTATAGGATAAAACAGAAGATATATTCAAATACATATTTTGAAATGAAATCTTCTGACGTACCTGTAATTTATACGAGTCAAATAAGGGTATTGCAAAGGTAGCACCAGCTATAAGTCCACAAGAAGGATGAAAAAGAACAGCGCAATGATAGCAGCTGAGACAGGCACCGTCCCTTTGGCCACAACAGCTGCATTGTTGTTTCAACATATCCGTTTTAATAGTTAGAACATTTATGGGATCCTTGTTGATTGGATCTTTGAATGTAACACCTGGTAGTAAAAGGGCACACAATATATGAGCCCAGCGGCCATCGCTAGTTCGTTTCACAGCTCCGCCTCGCATCGGACACAAACAACACATCTAGAAAATAAGATTATTAGTATATTTATTTGATTAGCAAGTTTTTCTCAGCGATCGAAGGAAGAAGTTATCGCCTATAATTGATCTCTCCTCACACAAAAAGAAAAGTAAAAGCTTATCTAGCGACCAATTTCAGTCATACTTACAACGTGCACCATTCCAGCTCTGCACTTATCGCAAGCCCAGTTCTGCAAGTCAGTTGGCAATACGTTAACTCCATAGCAAGATGCGTGTACAGTAACGTGGCATTCTCTGCAGCTGAGTAGCTTGTTCTTCTCTGGTTCGGTTCCCTGTTCTTTAGAATTTGCTGCGAATAGACTAGAGGAAACCTGTGCGCAATAGATAAAAGAACATTCGTTAATTTTTCGAATTTAACGATCGTAAGTCGGGTCTAAAGACAACTAAACCCACCCAGATAGGTGAACTTTCTGGTAAATTAGTGGGCTTGCAATATTTCCAATCCGAAGTCATCGCCTTCCCAGTTCCACTCGTCGTAGAAGCGAAGGCGGCACATATAGCGCAATGGGATATTTCAGTGCTCCAATAGTCGTTGAATGCTTGGAGTAAATCGTCGTCAGGAACACTTGGGTAAAGCATGTCCCTCATGTGGCCAGGAATGACGGATTGTATGCTGGGAGACAAGCTGCCGATCGAATGGTTCGTTTGATATTGATCGTCGGTATTAATCATCAAAGGTTTAGCAACGTCTGGGAGTTTTGGAGGGGACTGTTTCTTTTCTTTATCCTCTGTGTTCTTCTTAGGTGTATCTTTGTGGCTTTTAATAGAAGACTTAGTCACTTTTACAGGACATTTGCTGAAATTTCTATTCTCAATGTTAGGTGAAAGCATCGCAAGTCTGGCGTTAGTTCTGTTTACAATACTGTCATTGGATTGGTCCGTAGATTGCAATTCTAATTTAGAGTCTTGAGACTCGCATAATTCCAAGTCTGAATCTAACTTGTCTACCAAATGCTGCAAGCGTCTCTCACTCGTCAAAGGTTCGAGGTCTTCCTGTGCCGTTATAACATTGTGTAAATTTGTGTTCATCGTATTGTAAGACTGTAACATATTCCTGATGCTCATTTCGCTAGATTCGTCTGCGTAATTTGACATTGGTGAATTCTGGTTTGTTATCAGCTTTATGGTCACAGAATTCTGATTGTCTTCAGAATAGTTTGACAACTCGGTCTTAAACTTGAACAAGCTATTCCCCGCTGTTGTGGGTGATGTCAGACTGCCTTTACTGCATTTTTGGGAGCTCGTCGAAGGATTTGGTAAACTGCTGGCGCTTAATCTGCTGATAGAAGTCTCGGAGCAGGATAAAACGGGTGGATTTAAACCGGTGCAGTTAACGGAAGTCTGAATAGTGCTTTGGTTCTGTAGAACAGGTGGCTGCCGCTTAAACTCCGTCCCATGAGCTGCTCTCGGCTCCTCTCTATCGGGTAAAACCATTTTCTGACCATTAGGCATCTGGATAACTTTGAGTCCCCTTTGTACAGGGCTGAGAAGTTTTGCCCCGTGTAATTGAATGCTCTTTGAATTTCCCTGGACGTATCTTTCTATCGCTAAATTATACAGCTGCTTTGTAGATCCGCCTTCTTCTCCGTCGCAAGTTTTCTCATCAGCCGTTGGTTCCCTCTCGACGTTTAGAGAGATAGACAAGTCCTTGGTTTCCCTTTTAATCAAAGTAAGGCATGAAGAGAGCCCGCCTCTTCCCACTAATAAATTCTGGGGTTTAACAACCGCTATATTAGACTGCGGGCTCAAAATCGGTGGCGAATCTCTGGACTTAAAATTCCCCACAGAAAATGAAAGTGGACTAAAGCTGATCGCTGGTTTAGAGTTCTTCTGTACGGCTTCCCACGAGTTTTGTTGCAATACCAGAAGCCCGTCCACAGCATTAGATATATCATTATCTTCCTCCACTTTGTATATGTCTTTAGTTAAATTTGATTGAATTTTCTTTGTATCGCCAGATTTCAGTATATTAGGCATCAGTTTAGAGGCTTTGATGATGCTTTTGCGGGCGCTATTCCTCGCCGGCTTACTCTGTGTCGATATCGTCGCTGATGATCCAATATTCGACTTTGATAATAACTGTGACTGCAAACTATTGGATAATTTCATTCTGGCGTTAGATAAGCCGGGGATAGTGTCCAGCGGGTCGATTTCCAAGGGGTCCATTTCGCTCTTAATAAACGATCTAGACTGACCGAGGTTTTCCTGTCTTTCTACAAGCTTGGATAAATCTTCGCCATATCTTTCTATCGCTTTATCAATATCCCTTTCAGTAATGTGACTAGAACCCTGCATGGTTTGTCCTCCGTTTGTTATATTCACCACAGTCTTATTCCTCACAGTAGTCATACTGAACTCATTACCAACTGATATTATATTTCCAGGTAAAGAGTTCACCTTACTTTGACAAACAGACATGTCCTTCATATTTGAAGCCTTGAGACTAGGCATGGAAGTCAACTTCCTCTGTACGTCCATGTCAGATATGTCCAAGGGTCCGTTGAGACTAAGAATAGGTAAATCGGCTCTGTGTTTATTCTTGTAGTGTTTTTGCTTCAGTTTTTTACATTCTGTATGTTTGAGGTGTTTTCTTTTCTGTTTTGGAGGCTTTTCAACGACTAAAATGGGCTCTGGTACTTCAATATCTTCGAAATTAGACTCGTACTTAACGACGCTTTCTATAACGTCGTCGAGGTTGTTGTCTTCAACTCTCTTACTTTGGTTCAAAATCTCAGGATTTTTTCCTCTGACGTTAGTCAAGACAAGGCAAGGTACAGATCCCTCAATAAGGTTCAATATCTCCCCAGATTTTATCTCAGATTCTGAATTCCCGACGATATCAGTACTGGGAATTAATTTAACAAGATTTTTCTTAGCCTTTGATCTCCGCTTAACAGATTTATCCAAAGTATTTTGCTGTCGCTTCTTTCTCTTTCGATTTTTCTTCTTATTGTATCCGTCGTCGTAAACTGTAGCCTCTTCTACATCTGTGGAAGAAAAAAAAGAAACAATTTTATCAATAAATTGAATACATAAAACTGAATCTAAACATCAGAATCCTAGTTTTCTGCGCACCCATTTCCCCAGCTTTAAGCCATATGTCTTCAAGAACTTGAAGCTGTTGCTCGTCTGGCAGTGGATCGTCGGGCTCTTCCTCCAAGTCTTGTAGAACCTTTTTAACATCGGGAGGAATATCTGGTCGATTAGCTAAATCGGCCATATTGACGTCAGGATTTTCCCCCGATATGTTCTTCTTGCGATGTATGGGGTGTCTCTTATTCTTGGGAGCTGCGTCCAAGTAGCTTTGCGGTAACTGCCCGTTGCTGTTATTTCCACACAGTAGATCCATCTGCGATGGTAATGGGGCCGCCGTCTGACGCGGATCTTCCGGATGTGAGCCAACATCTTCCCCGCGAAGCCAAAGATCATATCTAATAGAAAAAGAAGAATGGGTTGAGTTTTCTAGTCCCAGAGTTTAGATATTTGTGTCTAAAGTCTTCGAAATTGAAATCTATTCCTTTGTTTTGCGTAAAACTAATCAAGAAGAAGAAAAAGCTGGTGGAAAATGATCCTTTCGATCACCTCTCAGGCTGAAATCGTTTGACGAATGTATCCATGGAAATCTTGACCATATCTTTGCTGCAAGAGCATTGGCTAGCTCTTTTCCCGTACTCTACCCATCTAGGAGTAGCAAAATTAGTTGATTCCGCGCAGTTGAATCCGTGATTGAACCCGGCGTGATAACCATAGGGAAAAGTGATGATGATTTCGCACTCTTCCTGCGTAATCTGAAATGAGAAAACAAAAATCTGGATAAAAACGAGCCGCTAGTTTGTCAGAAAAATGTAATTTGTCAATCCTTTCATACCTTGTTGTATGGTATAGAGTATTGTTTCAATATCGGTGGTGAAATGAGGGACATTTTGTGCCTCAAGAACGCCGGACAGCTCTGATAACTCGATGGAAAAAATCCGTTGGCTAATCGCTCGAGCCTTCTCCCATGTTCTGGCGGTATAGCGTACCAAGTTTTGGGCGCTCCGAAGTGCAGATAGTTGATAGAGTACAAATCCATGTCTTCAGTGTGCCAAGCAAAAGTGGTTTTCCACATCCCGAAGTAGAGATAGGCGGTGTTAACGCCTTCAATGGAAATTCCATAGTCTTCGTTAACGTAGTCTAAGATAGTACCGAGATGATTAATATTCCATTCTTTGACCTCTGGGTCTGTTAAAGAGCCGGAAACATCAGCGCCATAAATAGGCGCAACGTAGGTAATGTTTTTCCAATATTTTCTCTCGAGATCTTCGTAGTCGAAGTGTTTTGGAGTGTTGTATCTCTCGGAGTTTGCCATCTTGCTGTATTCTTTAACAGTCATTGATTTCTTTTGGATGTTTATCTGCTGATAAAGACCCTGCTTTCCATCAACAACCTGACAAATTGGAGCGGGTATTGTTACGTCCAAGTCGTCCAAGTGGTAGCCTGATTTTCTTGGCACCCACTCGGGCGGAGGTATTACTTTAGCCAGGCCAGCCTTGTGCGCCCCTTTACTTTCCATATGTATTATGTACTTGCTGAAATCTTTGAACTCCTCATACGTCGGACGAAATACCATTATTCGGGGCGCACCCCCGGAATTATTGTCGTGTGTCATGACTTACGAGAGGTTTTGAAGTTCTTCTTGATAGAAAGGATTCTTATTGAAACCTCTGAAACATGAAAATAAAAAGGTTTAGATTAGTTTTTGGCAAATTTTAGAATCATCGATTCGCAAATCTGATACTTAGGCTTTGATAAATTCAAAACAAAATATTAGAACGAAGTGATCTCACGACATTCTCCTCTATATATGCATTTCTTGTGGATCTATGATCTGTTTAGTGGATATAATAACTTAGAAGAAAATCAATGTTATGATTTGTTCAAAATTGTACAAACAAACCTCTGTTTATAAAATTTTAACCTCAAAAATATCTTTTTTTTTTCTATCAAAGTAAGATTCTAAATTCAAATGAGTTTTAACACTTTAGGTTATTTCGTAAATAAAGGAAATATCATTTTCTGATAATCCCTTATATATTTGGCTGTGAAAGAGACAAATTCGTAATAATGTAACCTAAAAAATTGTCGTTCTTCTTTTGTATTTGTTTTTTTATATGTTACAAATTTGAACACTGGCAAATAATTGATTATTTTGAGGTTAAAATGCGTTTAATAACAAAAAAAAATTGTTTTTGTTTCTAAATGCAAATGAATATGTGATAATTTTCTTCATTTGATAACGTAGATATAATTAATCTCTCTTATTATTTATCTATCTGATAAAATAAAACTCTTTTGATTTTCTTTTTTTATGTTTTTTTGTCTTGTCTTGTTGCACTGTTGTTCTTTTATGAAAATTTTTAACCTACAAAATTCGTGTTAGTCAGTAGCTGTGATTTATTATCGAAGATACGATAAAAGTGATAATAGACTATTATAAACAAATGAGAATAAAAACAATAACAATAACAATAACAATCAAAATAATAATAGAGTAGAGTAAAATAAAATATTACTACACCACTATATTCTCGTTAAGAAAATAAGGATAAATGTTTTCAGGACGTACTAGTTTTTGATATAGCGTAAACAAAATGGGGTCTTTTATTGACAGGATGAACAAATGTATCGTTTATTTATGATGTAATGTCGTTGTTTAGTTTCAATATCAAAACTGACATCTATATTAAATATTCGATCAATATAAACAGATGCGATATCAGTATGGTTCAAACTTTACGGAATGTCAGAATTTTCGATAAATAATACTATTTATCAACGGCGATGCCCGAACGCCGTTCTCTGGTACTATGCCAAAATCGAGAATAAAACTTGTATATTTTACCTATTCTATAACCCGGATATTATAGTTAGATTCGTATCGTACTTACAGTTTAAACTAACCAACTGGGATCACATTTTTCATAAAATTTTATCTTTATTTCACTGTTTTTAATCACCAATCTGCACGGCGTTAACCCAATAACTTCGATAAACGAACAACCACCATTAATTCTTAAAGCTGCAAGTCGGGGTGGGGGGAGACGCTACTTCCATTGCGCATGAACGATGATGTCATTTAAGCGCGGTTTATTTGAATTTCAATAATTTGTCACGTAGCACGTATATTCGATTAGAAATAAATAAACATACCTTATATTCATCGATTTTCGTAAATATTAGTCGTATTTATCCCCATATCTATTATATTTTTCTATCTTTTTTATCCCTGATTCAATCTATTTGAATTTATTTCTACTCTGAGCCTTATAATATTAATTTTCAACTACGTAGAATTTATTTAAATATCGCTATAATTTTTTTGTATAATAAATAATATCATTTTCATTTCAATTAGGTGATGATATATTACATTTATTGAACAATAAAATTAGTCATTTTTCAAATTATTGAATAATTAATTTGGTATGTATATTTTGTTTCAATTAAAAAAAAAAAAGAAAAAAAAAGGACGTAACGTAATATGACATGAAATTATTACATTATTATACGTATACATTTATATATACTATACTATAAACTTGTCGAAATAGATAATTATAATAATACACTGTATAATAGGAATAATAATAATAATAATTTGTTATATTAAATGTATAGAGAAATCAATCTTACGAGTATTAAATTAAATTAAATTATTATTATAGGAACAGAAATGATATCACTCTGAAAAAAGAAATAAAAAAAAAAGAAAAGAAAATAAAAATAATTATGCGATTTATGGAAACTAAGATAAATGTTTTAGTATTTTTTTTAAATAGTGGCTGATTTTAGTATATGTTTTCTCGTAACTATAATAATATATAATAATGTTGGTGATATTATATATAGTATAATAACTAATATAATGCGTATTTCGTATATTTTACTGTTTGGCAATTCTATATTACTTATAGATAATAATAGTAATAGTAATAATAATAATAATAATGATAAATTGAATACTTTTGATAAGTACCATACGATATATTTTCTTTTTTTCTTTCTTTCTTTTATGATAAAATCAAATATATTAAAGAGCGGAATGCGTTATAGAATTTTTTTCTCTTGTTCTTCTTCTTCCTTTTCTTTTTGTTTTGTTTTTTAATATAATAATTATACTTTAATAAAAGAATAGAATAAAATAAAGAAAAGAAACCAATCAAATTCAATGAAATACTTTGAAGAATAAGACTATATTCTTAACGCTTAATGACTAGAGCAAAAAATTGAATGCTTTTTGTATAATATAAGTATGTATGGAAATATTATGACTCGTTGGTATATTAATAATCATTCAATTTAAAGTGACGGTAAAGTTAAATTTGATCAATCTATGATCTTATAGTTTCTTTTTTTCTTTCTGTATTATTTTCTTTTTTTTTCTTTTTACGCCATATTCTTCTCCGACTCGCTTAGCTTTCGTCAACATCTTCCTGGTAGCAATAAAGAGAAACACATCCATAAATCAAAAACTGTTTTTCAACTCCTGAAATAATTCCAAGATTAATTTAATCAAATGCAACCCACCGCCATTGGATACAGGAACGTTCCAGCTGTATCCTTTTCTCTACCAGATTGAGCGATGCAAGTAAATCCACCCATATCGTCCCAATCTAGAGGGAAAATGACCAATTCTCCGCTCCCAGTTATCTAAGAATGACAAAAAGGCATCAACTTACATTCCTTGAGTAAAAAAATAGCCGAAATTTAATTCTCTTAAAAATTCAAAACACCTTAAAGCGAGGATTTGAAGTCGACGTAATAAGACGGTCGTTATTATCCGTCCAGAAAGTACGAGGTGCTCTAGGTTTTCCGCTAGCTCTGCAAGGAAGTGATACACTGGTACCCATGAGGGCCATAACCATAGGAGAGTTCAGAGTTACTCTGGGTCTTGATTCGGTTCCGCAACTGCTTCCGTTAAGAGTCCCAAGGTCTATAAGTAAAGATTATCCGTGATAAAGTATCTCCGCTACGTTTGATGCCGTTAGAAATTGGCTCGTTTGAATATCATGAAATTCCTCTGGCTATCTTAAAGCGCAAAGAATAATCTATGGAGTTGAGATTTATGCGAGTTACAACTCCGGCTTGTATTCATTTGCAATTCTGTATAAGCCGACTCCGATATTCAAACGAGATTCTTTCCATTATCATATCTAGTATAGCGAAATGGTATTTCACGTTAAAGATACAAATCTCTGCCAATATTATTCAACTGTATTAAAAATAGCCGACGTTATATCGATCCAGGCAATAAATTTGACTCTTTTAAATTACGCGCAACGCGTGCCGCCGACAATTCTTTATCCTTACCGATTACCATCAGCATAGTTGGCTTCGATATAATAGTTTTGCTCCCTGAAACAGCTGCGCAATGGATAAGTCCCTCGTCTCTTGGCGAAGCGCAGTCGATTACGAGACGAGATCTGGTCTTAGCTATGCCCCCCCATCCAGGGGTTGTGTTTATCTCCGCTATGCTGTTTCCCATCAGTTCGTCGAGCTGAATTTAGGAAATTATGTGTTTGAGGGAATAGGGAGAGACATGATTGCGGCAATTCTATTCCAAGCAGAGACTGAATGCAAAACACTCGGCGTAAACAAGCCGTTTACTTGCGAGATTGATATTATAATAAAAGCGATAAGTCTGGAGGCACACATGAAGACCTTGGCCTCAATATGATACCCCAGTGAATTAATATCATATTAAATAAATAATTTTATTCTAAGAAATAGATTTTTTAACGCACCTGACGAACTGGATCTGCGCCTCTAAGCCAATGGATTTGTGGCGCCGGCGCTCCGACCGCTTCGCATTCCAATTCGATCTGCGATCTGATATAGAAGCAAAAATATGTGATATACTGAGAGATAAGATGATCCATGTAACACGGTATTATTTTTTGTTTTTTCTATTATTTATATGATTCATCTACCTTAGAGGAATTTTTATTGCCTCTGGCGGATTCTTCGACATCTGTACCCATTCTTTGTGCGTTATCTAAAAACGATAATTGAGGTATAAATAGTGAATAGAAGCGATAAATAATCTAAATAAGAGATCAAGTTGGATTATTATCATCGTAATGATCAGTTTTGCGATTAAAAAAAAACGACTTTTTATAAGTAATTGTGAGAGCGCGAGAATATTTGAATTCTAAATTACCCAGCATCCCTCATTAACGCAATGCATTGTTGCCACGTGACTCGTCAATGGCTGACGACATGATAACAATTATGTTGCTTATTTCTCTTAATATCTAGCAGCGTACATTTTTTTTCAACGAATTTAGACTAGAAATATTTATTAGAGTTCTACTTCAATCCTTATTTCTTTTGTTCATTTGATTTCAATATCGACACTAACCTGAAATCGCTTTTTTCCTTTCTGAGATTGTCGGGTTTGTGTAACAACTAAAGGTGGCGCCACTACAATGTCACGATCGATTTCATTCTGCTCGATCGCCGCCTCTTCGTCGGCTTCTTCTTGGACACGGTCCCTCAGGAATGACAACGGGGTGCCCTTTGTCATTCTTGGTATCGTTGATACGAACAGGAAACCTGCCACGCATATGAGGACTAGTCTATGCATCTGAAAATTTAACAAATACTTTCGACAATACCTTCAATAACCTACAATAAATTGAGAACTGTTTTTTTTCGTTGTTCACGCCTCGCAGAGTTAGACAATAGCAGGATGCATACATATAGTTAGACGATATTGTGATACTATAGAGTAGCGCCTCTAGATTACTTCAGGATCGAAGAGACGCGGTTTAATTCGAATATTAAAAGCCGCGCGCTTTCAGCCGAAGATTTAAAACACATACTAGGAGAATTTGATACATAAAATCTGTCCTTTGAAGTCTAAATAGTAAATTATAAAGAATTGAAAAAGCATACTAAGTATAGTTGGACAATTTTAGATAGACAATTGAGAAAAGCGGTTAAAGCAGCGTTCGAATTTTAGAAATCGCGGGCTTTTAGCGACGGCGTGGGACCGCAATTTTTGAAACTGGCTTGCTACAAAACTTGTATATTGGAGCAAGACGAGTTTCAACCATGTAATATCACTCCCTCGTAATTACTACATGTGAGATTCCTGGATCAAAGGGACCCGTGCGATAATTATTTTACCAAGAATCGTTGGGGTAACCCCCGACGTCGACACGCGGTGAATTAGATCGAAAACGAATTCCGGGAATAAATTAGAGGTCTCGTTGCCTGCGGGTGATCGATTGACTCATTGCTCGCCAATAAATCTCCCCATGTACAAGTCCCGCCTATATGTGAATATAATAACAAGCTATTTGTTAAAATATGGGCCGACGTATACATACAAACATTTCTGTATAATTCAAAATTCTTGTTCAAATTATTTTATATTTATTGGTATATATTATAAACAGAAGATTGATGATAAAAACTGATAATAAATTCAAAACGATTATTTTATATAATCGCGGTACGATGTTTTATTAAAACTTTTACGCGCGTGTATATACTTATATCTTGTCGAGTTTATTCAATACGTATTATTACACGCAGATGTAATTACATGCATATAGGTATAAAACCGAGAGCCAAGGATTAGGACGTATTTTATTAATATTTATAAACCCTCGGTAAGGCCCACTACTGCGGGTAATGAATAATAGATGAGGACCGGTCGAGGTCCCAGATAAAAATTCTAAAAGAATATAAAAACTTTTCGTTTTATCAGTTTATCAGTAGCTACTAATAGTGGTATTATATTGGTTTTTCTTTTTTCGTTTTTCGTTTTTTTTTTTTTTTTTGATAAAATAAAATTACTTCTAATAGCCAAAGAAGTAAAAGAAACAGAAATAAGAAAAGAAAGAATCCAGCGATTAGTATATCTATATCATTTCTCCGGAAATTAGTTAATCACTACTTCATAGCTTAAGCGCTTTTACGTATTTATCAATTAATCATTTTTAGATATAATAATTGAATAAACATTCTAATCGAGATCAAAGGAGGTACTATTTAATATAACTCTTCCTGGTCCCCCTCTCTTTCTCTCTCTCTGTCTCTCTATCTTTATCTAAAATCTCTGCTATATATGCTGTATCTTAAGTTCGGTTGACCCGATTCTCGTCGAGGAAATACGATGACGTAAAGAAATCTACCGGACATATGGCTTATTTATTCATAGAAACTCGATGAGGTTCGCATTTGATTATCGTTAAACGCCGAGGCGAACTATGCCGTAGGTATGCATACATACAGATACAATAAAGGTATATACATACATATATATATATATATATATATATATATATATATACATGTATGGGTATGTAGTACATACCTACGTGCTGGGCATGATACAACGGTACAGGAACATTGCATCATATGGGGTATTTCGTCATTTGAAACACAGATTCAATACCATGCGCGAATTTATTCCAATTTGCGATCTATGTACGATCTATTTAATAGTTCATTCATTTATATAATGAGAAATTGAAATTTTTTTTGAAATTTTTCATCGATATACTATACGAGGAATATATGAAGAATTAAAAAAAAAAAATTCTATCGTATAAAAGTACCATTGAATAGTAATATACAAATTTTATCCCTTCTTTTACTATTCTTTGGAATTCCTCGTTCGTTAATAATGATTAGGTATGCAAATATTCGTTAAACATCATTTAACGAATGGCAAATGAATGATCAGCGAAATACGAGCTCGTGGGAGCCCGTCTAAATGTAAAACGATATAGTACAGATATAGAAATTATAAAGCGATTAATAATATAACTTTGAAAGAATGTGTATGTATGTATTTATTTATTTATTGAGGTGCAGCTAATCAAAGATTAGCGTTCAAAATCTCTCCTCGTGCAAAGCTAACGATTTTTTCTTTTCATTACATTTCTATGAATTTTGTATAAACGTAAATATGCATGTATATCTGTATACGAGAGAATCTCGTACGATATACTAATACTACGTAATTATAATGAGTCGTTTTTTTTTTCTTTTTTTTTTTTTTTTTTTCTTCTACTCTTTGCTACATATCATATACACGTATTATCATCATCATTACATATATTCGTTATAAATTATCACCGTTAATACTTCATGTTCGTTGTAATCATTATACAGTTACGTAAGTAATTGATAAAAAAAAAAGACACGTGCATTTGATTAAACGGAAACATTGCAACTAAGATCTTAATTATATCTATAATTTAATCAGATATACTTATACGTATATAATATACACATATGTATATGAAACATACATAGAACGAGGAAAAAAAAAAAAAAAAACGATGTAAATCAATAAACCAAATTCGCCAAGGGAGAAATAATGAAAAAAACGAATTGTATTAATTGAGGAAGTGGGCTAAAACTATAAAAACCGTATCAACCAATTAAAAGTAAAGTAGAGTTACGGATAAAGATCTTTAAAAAAAGAACTATACATTCGTTTTTTTTTTTTTTTTTTCCAACAGTTAGAGGGGGTTGGAAGAAACGAAAATTTCTATAATGGATATAGTTGTAGTACTTACCGCGTGAAGATACGATATCAAAGTTGTTCAGGGTATTAATCGAAGGTATAAAAGGTATACCTAAGTATATCGTATATGTATATTATATATCTTTGCGAATACTGTTTATTTAGACCGCGTCAACCTGAGCAACTGATTTGCAGAGGGTTAGTGTCGGTCAATTTATACGTTTCAAAAACAACAATGCTGTCCCTCGCTCTTATCGTATTGGCTAACGCGTTTCGTTACATTGGTCTGTGAATAGGTAGCGGGGGAGAGTTGCCCGTGGCAACCAATCATCGTTTCGAATATTTTAGTTTTCTCGCTACTATACGAATATACGTAAAGTACTACGTATACACTCGATCGTGGTAGCCGCTTCTTTATCCCTGCCTTTTAGTTTGTTGGTTGGTATATAAAAAATGATTTACAATTCTTGGAAATTTTCACCCGTATGGTAGGTGCAAGAGGGTATACGATAATAATCAATTCGTATACGTGTTAAACCTTTATAGCTTTTTCTGTTTGATAAATCTATAACAGAACCAAAACCTTCCCCATCACCCTATATAATGGATTATACTAACTATTGTAATAGTAGGTACAATAAATTAACGTAAAAGTAACAAAAAAAAAAAAATGACAATTCTTTCGAAATATAATCGCGTGTAATATCTATATTATTAAAAGATTTGAAAATATATATATATGTATGCGTGTATTACTGTTTGAATATAATACATACACGTAATAAAACACTTATTTTAATTTACTCGCTACAAGATATCATGTATATTTGACCAAGCAAATACTTAGTAACTATTATCGTCGTCATCAATACCGTCGTCATCATCATAAGAATAATAGTTTCTACTTGTTTGAATGAGAGATATACATATTATAGTATATCATGATGGTATATACATACCCATATGTCGTCACTGTACATTCGGGCCCCTCAGATTTCAATATCTAACATATACGGCATATATTCTAGTTATTTTTGTTATCTATCTTTCGTGGAAAAAAATTTTACGCTCTCAGTTCTCTTTCCCGCCTTACTTTTCGCATGACGTATTATAGCATATACTATATTTTACTACATACACCATATATAAATATAAATATATATATATATATGTATATATACAATTATTAACGCTAATAAAATTGTTTTTTAATCTAACAGAATTCGGCCATATTACTATATTTTATATCTAGGCCTCTTATCTAGAACGAAGATATATTATACATTATCTATAAAGTGTGCAGTGCAATTCTGATATTGAATTTCGTTTATTTTATTTATTTATTTTTATTACGTAAATTATTATTATTATAGTTATTCCTCTCTTTTTTCTTTTTCATTGTTTTTTTTTTTTTTTTTTTTTTTTTATTTCTCCTTTTGCTCAATTTGAGTAAATTTCACGAAGAATAAACGGGGATGTATTTTAAGTATAGATAACTACGGGCGTATAAGATATATAATAAAATAAAATAAATGTGCTTGTATATATGTGTTATGAGAAGGCTAACGAGATATCCCCTAGAGGGAAAACGACTCTGAAATACTCGCAATTATCATTACCATTAGCCAATCATTGATAATCAAATACTGATTTGAGCTATAATTTTATTATCTTATTTTTCTACCCTTTTTATATTTGATTGAGATTGTGAAATTGTTCGGTTTATTATATACCCACTTATATGTATCCCACGCACGAAAACTATGTATGTATTTATATATATATATATATATTTATTATAAATAAAATCATATAAGTTTAGCCGTAACTGCATAAACGAGAAGAGGAAAGAAAGGAAAAAAGAAAAGAAAAATTGAGAAGAGGATCGAAAGTAACCGGAAATTACGCAACAGTATGATTTGAAGCAAAAGGAAAATTCTTTTTTGGTTTGGTATTAAAACGTCTATATATGTATGTTCATGTATTTATAGTATATGTATAATGAAATCGTAATAGAAGTAAAAGAAAAAAGGAAGCTCAGGATGGTATTATTCATGTTTGTTCCTCAGGGGGTGAATTGGGGGCGGAAGGGTCTACAGAGGCACGTTCATAGTGATTTTTTTAAAAAAGAAGTGATTCATCGTCCAGATAAAACAAGAACGGAATTTAAACGTGGAACAGGTTTTTGTGGGAACCAAACGAGACTTTACGATTAATATACACATCGCTATACATATACAAATAAATAATACATATGTGTATATAAGGCAAGGTGTTTAGCGAATTGATGGATCGTTAACAATATGTTTACAATACATATGTAAATAAATCTATTGTATGTATATATATATATATATATATATATATATATACTATAGCTCATATATACGTGAGAGATGCGAGGAGAGTAGAGGAGAGAATAACTAAACGAAGAAGAGGAGAGGAAAGGAAAGAAAAGAGAGGGGAGGGCAAGACGTCTATAATAAATTCTTCTCGATGCTAATTCCAAGGCTAAACTGCACTCAGAATGCATACTGCACAAATATATATATATATATATATATATAATTTATACGTTAAATACATATACTTACCTATATAGTATATCTGCTCCTGTATAAAAAAGAAGATAAAAAAAAAAAAACCAAAAGAAAAGAAAAGAAAAAAAGAAAAGTATAGCGACATACCTACAATAAAAAATATAGTTAAACCAAACGAAAAGATTTTCGATTTCTTGCCTTCAAATATTATTGTTATCATGATATTATTGAAAATCGTTGCTTTGAATTTTTTATGTTTTTTTTTATTCATATCGTTAATATGATAATAATAATAATAATAATAATAATGATAATGATAATGATAGAAATAGACAATTATGAGTTATATTTAATAACGCGTGAAAATGAATGATATCCCGCGGTTAGTGGGTCTATATTTTATTGCTTTTGATAGAAAAGATATATTGGGTAAAATTGATCGTTATTAATTGCAGATTAATAAATTTAGATATACTATATAATAATATCATTCGCGGTAAAACAATTACAATTAATTGAAGTAAACAATCATATAATATATTATATGAAAAGGAACGCGAGCGAGAGACAAAAAAAAATGAAAGAAATAAATAAATATAGAGAGATAGAGAGAGAGAGAGAGAGAGAGAAAGAAAGAGAGTCGTGATTAAATTAGAATTAGCTCGTTACTATAGTTACGTTTCGAACAACCCTAACAACGTCACACAAACGTTGATTACTAATTAGAGAATATCAACGGGGCTTCTTCCTCTTCTTATGTTTTTTTTTTTCGTATTTTTTGTTGCTTCCTCTTCTTCCCTGATCAATAATTCACAAATTTCTATATACCGATATGAATATAATGATATATACATTGAAGAGAGATAGATACAGAGGTATTTAAGAGATCAGAGATATTTACAGCGGTCACAAGACGTCGCCGGATCTCGCCGGATATCTCTGGATCACCAGCAGTCCCGAATAAATGCCTAATTATTCTGAATTAATGAACGTCGTTTTATCTTTATTCTTTTTCTAATAGTAGTTAAATTTTCGTCAATTTAGTTGATTTCATTTCATTTCATTTCATTTCATTTCATTTTGTTTCATTTCATTTCGTTTGTCTTCCAATTAATATAAATGTAATTCGTCAATTTAAAAGAAATTATACAAATAAAAAAAAAAAAAAGAAACAATAATTATTTCAAATTACATAATAGTCTTAGACATTGATTTTTCCCTAATAACAGATATATTATATACCTAGAATGGTCTTGTATCAACATTCTCTAACAAAACATTGCATTTTATCACGAATGAAATTATTATTTTTAACACTGTGTAAATGATTAGATGAAAAACTATTTTACCTATAGTTTTTAGAATCGAGATACTCATTCGGTATGAGATACACATTTTCACACAGTTTGAACTACAGATATTTGAATCTGTGAAAAATCTTTTTTCACAATGAGCGATAGAGATTAAAAAATAACGCCGAAATACTGAAAAAAACGTCTGTTATTTAAATGGGAAAGTTCAAAGGCTTTGGGACAGTACTTAGAATTGAGATATGAACCTGGGGGATTTCGACCATATTTTCCACTGAAAATTTCATCTCAAAGAGTATGAAAGCTTTCAACATATTAACAATAATAAAAAAAGAAAGAAAGATAGAATGAAATAAACGTATGAGATCAGTCATATAACTTACACAGAGGAAGATTTATTTACAATAATAATGATAATAATAATAACAACAACAATCGTACAATGTTGTAGAATATTCTATATAAATTAAATAATGTACGAGTTTATTTTGTTAAATCTAAATGAAATTATTATTATTTTTTCTGTATTCAATATTCTTTTTTTTGTTGTTGTTGTTTTTTCTCATTTTCAAATAATTAGCATTTATTTTCATTTTTCATTTCTACCTTTTTATTTCTAGTCCCATTGTTGTTTACCTATAATCATCTTACTTGGGTTTCCATGCCTCAATTTTAGGCAAAGTTGTACTATAAGGCATATAAGCATCCCTAGTTCCTGATAAATTCTCAGTATGATCAGCCATCCATTTATATTTAGGACGTGTAGGATCTTTGTGAGGAGGAAGATCGGTCTTGTAATGTAACCATCCGTACCACTCAGCTGGTACTTGTGATGCGTCGTAATTCAAACCGACTTGATCCGCGTATGCGACCCAACGATTACGACCTCAAGAAAAGAAGATAAAAGAAATGAAATAAAATAAACCAAGATGAAGAGAAAAGAGTTTTTTTTATGTAGATTTAGATTTTGTTGAGTAAAATAGTTTGAAAGATATTGTTATTTTTTCTTTTTCTTGTCATCAAAGTTATGAATATCTTTCTGACGAAGAAAAATAAATAACTGAAATTACCATAAAAGTGCATATTGTTTTCGTAGTAACGATTCCCGTATTTATCCTCGCCGATAAGTGTTCCAGATTTCAATTCATCGCGTCTGTGGAATACAAAAATTGGTAATAAGAGATATCGCGAAGTTCTGTGTTTGAGGTTATGATCATTGATGTCGTAATTATTGATAATTGACGGAAAGTATTTTGCCGATATTTTAAAATTGCTACGATACGAACCTGTAGAGGTTTCGCAACGAGGCTCTTATACCTCCGTGTTCTTTGATTATCGAGAAAAGTCTCGCTACTTTATCTAGTCCAAGAAATTTCGCCATTTCTCTAATTTCGCATTAGAGACGAAATTTGTCAGACGATACTAGTGAAATATAAAATATTACATAAATATTATCGTAGACTATGCAACATGGATGACTACCTAACTTATCCGATATATGAATAGTCAACCGTTAGGGCTAGTTCACAATACGGGCTTCTGCTCTGCCTTGGCGTTTCGGTAGCGAACGCGCACATGCTCAACACACGAATGTAAATGTAAACCGAACTTAGCCTTACCAACTTCACTCCTTACCTCGATTTATCAAATCTCTGAATAATCGCGATAGGTATCTGACTTCAGAACGTTCGCATAAGCTAAGTTAGGCTTGACTTTATCAAATTTTATAATAAATGTCACAAGTTTTCGTCTATAACAAGACTTGTCGGGCACTATACGTGACTTGAATAATCTCTAAGGGTGAGTTCAACTAATAATAATTTCTAAAACTAGCCTAAATAATTATCTAACAGGTTATTAATAACGGTAAATAAAATGATTATCCCGTTCACTAACGTGACCAGTTTCTTCACTGACTGTAATGATACACACATATTACACCTAGTCTTCTTCATCAAACAAATACGCAGTTTTTTAATCACTTTTAAAATCTTTCAACTCTCTATTCAAATCCACGATTCTAGCGGCGCTACAAATACTCACCTTTACCCTATCAAGCTACTGCAATTAACCTTACATATGGAGAATATTATTCTTAATTGATAATACGGAACTTCAATGTTTACTCAAATAGAAGCCAGACCCTAGTCTTTCACTTTCTAGTATTCCTACTAGTCTTGCTTCTTACTAAACAATAAATCTGCTAAATTTTAGCAACCATGTATTCAATGATAATAATGAAACTTTTATCATTTTTTTTCCTAATATTCTGTAATGCTATCCACAGGTAAATCCCCGCAAAAAATAAAAAATGTCCGACTCCGAGGCCAGCAATGTTTCCGACAATGATAGTGACGCTGGTGGTCGTGGTGGAGGCAGCGAGAGCGATAATAGATCTGTTAAATCTGCAGGAGGAAGTGACGCCGGTAGCGGAGGGCGTAGATCACGAAGCGTTTCGCGAAGCAGAAGTAGAAGCAGATCTAGATCTAGATCTAGATCTAGAAGCCATTCTAGATCGCGATCACGATCTCGTTCTGGATCTGGGTTAGTCGGAGAGCTCAGATTCTTATTATTGACGATAAATCGTTGATTGGTTTTTCACTCTTTATCAATTTTTGATACCAGCTTGGTCGGATTTCATCCTCAAAGTTATCAGATTGAACTAGAGACGATCCTGAATAGAATTAGAATCAGATTTTCTATTACAGCTCTGACGATGGTGGAAGAGATAGAGCAGATGAGGCTGAAGAAGCTCGTTCTGGTGACGAAGAGGAACCAGAACCTGAGGAGGAACCAGAAGGTGAACTTCTTTCACAGATTGTAAAATTGTGGAATGTGATTTGTTCAGTTTTAAAGTAATTGGATAATAATCACTGAATACTTCCTCATGGTTTTAGGAGAAGACTTGGATGGCAGCAGCGAATATGACGAAGAAGAAGACGAAGATGACGACAGACCGAGCAGAAAAAAGAAAAAGAAAGACAGGTCGATCACTTTTGGAATCTGTTTAGAGATAAAACTAGACTTTATATAATAAGAGAGAGAGAAGAACTGTCGAATATCAATGAAAAAGCACAAGATTGTCTATTAGAGGCTAGAAATACTTGAATGGGCGTAAAATTTTGCAATCTAAGGTCTAAAATGAATTTTTGAGACCCATTTCAAAGTCTACTCCTAACAAAATCAATGAAACTCTTCTCTTTTTCATCTCTTATACAGATTCGGTGGATTTATTATTGACGAAGCTGAGGTAGACGACGAGGTCGAAGATGACGAAGAGTGGGAAGACGGAGCTCAAGAGATTGGAATAGTCGGTAATGAAGTAGACGAGCTTGGTCCAACGGCTCGAGAAATAGAGGGAAGACGTCGAGGCACAAATCTCTGGGAGTGCGTATACCAGAATAAATGAATCACCGTAAATTTCTACGCTCGAAAATTTTCCAGAAAACTTAAGATTCGTTTCTCTTTATTCAGTTCGCAAAAGGAAGACGAGATCGAAGAGTACCTAAGAAAGAAGTATGCCGATGAATCTGTTGTCGCTCGCCACTTTGGAGATGGAGGTGAAGAAATGAGTGACGAAATAACTCAGCAAACTCTTCTTCCCGGAGTAAAAGACCCGAATCTTTGGATGGTAAAGTGCAGAATAGGGGAAGAAAAATCAACTGTTCTTTTGCTGATGAGAAAATTCATAACTTATCAATTCTCTGGTAAGATAACATCGAGACTCAGCCAATTTCTGATCTATACTGACCAAATCCCCCGTTTTGTATATCTTTGCAGTTGAACCGTTGCAAATAAAGTCCGTTGTCGCACCGGAGGGCGTCAAGGGATACATTTACATCGAAGCTTACAAACAGCCGCACGTTAAAGCGGTGATAGAAAATGTGGGAAATCTTAGAATGGGAATTTGGAAACAGCAGATGGTTCCGATTAAGGAAATGACCGACGTTCTTCGCGTTGTAAAAGAGCAGACTGGCCTCAAAGCCAAACAATGGGTCAGATTAAAGCGGGGAATATACAAAGACGATATAGCCCAAGTAGACTACGTCGATCTAGCCCAAAACCAAGTTCATTTAAAGCTACTGCCTAGAATTGACTACACAAGACCAAGAGGGGCGCTTAGAACTGCTCAAAGTGAATCGGAGGCACTAAAACGTAAGAAGAAAAGACGACCTCCGGCCAAACCCTTTGATCCCGAAGCCATAAGGGCTATCGGAGGCGAGGTGACCAGCGACGGAGACTTTCTAATCTTTGAAGGAAACAGATACAGCCGTAAAGGGTCCGTGGATCTTTGAGTTGATATTTAGTCTTTGATTTTCCCCTATTTTATTACAATGAATACGTTTAATGATGATGAAACGTTTAGGTTTCTCTACAAGAACTTCACAACAAGTGCGATCATAGCTGAAGGTGTTAAACCGACGCTTTCAGAGTTGGAGAGATTCGAAGAAGCCCCAGAGGGCATAGACATTGAATTAAGCGGCACACCTACGACCGGTGTTTCTGCAGGGAAAGAAGACCAAGCAGTTACTCACTCGTTCAGCAATGGAGATAACGTTGAAGTTTGCGAAGGAGAATTGATGAATTTACAAGGAAAGATTGTATCCATTGATGGGAATATGATAATGGTTATGCCCAAGCATGAGGAACTCAAAGAAGCCTTAGAATTTCAGGCTAACGAACTGAGGAAGTATTTCAGAATGGGAGATCACGCAAAGGTGAACGTCATTCCACCTCTTTTCTCCTTTTTGAATGAAAATCTTCGTCTCCCTCAAGGAATCTGTCTTTGTTTCTATTCCTCAGGTTGTAGCTGGCCGATACGAAGGAGATACCGGCCTGATAGTTCGTGTAGAACAAAATCGTGTCGTATTATTCTCCGATCTATCAATGCACGAGCTGGAAGTTCTCCCGAGAGATTTACAGCTGTGTTCTGACATGGCGACTGGCGTTGATAGTCTGGGTCAATTCCAGTGGGGCGATTTGGTCCAATTGGATGTGCAGACAGTCGGTGTGATTGTTCGTTTAGAGAGAGAAAATTTCCACGTTTTATCGATGCATGGAAAGGTGGTAGAAGCCAGACCTCAAGGGCTAACTAAACGTCGTGAGAACAGGAACGCTGTAGCTTTAGATTCCCAACAGAATACTATCCAGAAAAAAGACATAGTCAAGGTGATCATTGCCTCGGATTTCTCGCGCCCATTGACGTTCTAAACATGATTTTCATTCCTCATTATCTTCTAAGGTGATCGACGGACCCCACGCAGGAAGAGGTGGGGAGATCAAGCACCTTTACAGAAGCTTTGCCTTTCTACATTCGCGAATGTACCTCGACAACGGAGGAATATTCGTTTGTAAAACAAGACACTTGCAGTTAGCAGGAGGCAATAAGTCAGGAATGGGACCGGCGATGTCTCCGTCATCTGGATTTATGTCCCCAAAAATTGCCTCTCCGATGCACCCGAGTGGGTCAGTAAAAGCCCGAAAAATTTGACAATATTGTGAACGAGAATCTCTAATTTTGTTCCTTTCTATTCAGCGGTGGATTCGGTCGCGGCGGTGGTGGTGGAGGCGGCGGAGGAAGAGGTAGAGGAAGAGGTGGAGGAGCGAGACGAGACAGAGAGCTGATAGGAACGACTATAAAAATAACCGGCGGTCCTTACAAGGGAAATGTTGGCATTGTTAAAGATGCTACTGAGAACACAGCCCGCGTAGAACTCCACTCAACATGCCAAACGATATCGGTCGATCGTTCTCACATAGCAAATGTCGGAGTTCTGACCAAGGAGGGAGGGTTTAGTAGCTACAATCGCAACACTCCTGCATACACAGCCGGAGGTCAAACTCCAATGTATGCTAGAGATGGGTCCAAGACTCCGATGCATGGCTCTCAGACTCCGATGTATGAGAGTGAGTGTTGTTCAAGAAGAATGGAAAGAGGGTTTCAGAATTTAACAACGTAGTTTTAATCTTCTTGTCATCTTTTTTTCAGATGGTTCTCGCACTCCTCATTACGGATCAATGACTCCGTCTCACGACGGGTCAAGAACACCTGGACAATCCGGAGCCTGGGATCCTACGGTGACAAATACTCCAGCAAGAACGAACGACTTCGATGGATACAGTATGGAAGAAGGTGGATCACCTGGTTACGCTCCAGGATATCCCTCGACCGGTGGTCCTTTCACACCACAAACACCTGGGACTATGTATGGATCTGAGCAGAGTTATAGCCCGTATCAACCCAGTCCTAGTCCGGCTGCTAGCGCTAGTGCTAGTCCAAGCCCGGCCGGATATGTTGCTACTCCTTCGCCGTCAGGAACTGGATACACTACTAGTCCGCATGGTGCTTTTGCCAGCCCATCACCTATGGGATATAGTCCTATGACGCCTGGTAATTTGATAATTAGAGACAGGATTACATTAAATATATGGCCTCTACAGGGTTCATACTTATTCAGTAAACATATTAGTATCAGGCTGTGAACAACTGATATTAATATTGATAAGATAAACGTGTGAAAATTACGAAAAATGAAGTAAACCTCTAAAAAATTTATACTTCCGATGGATCTCATGCAATTTTCGTTCTTAACACGCATTGAAAAATGTTCAAAATTCACAGGCGTAGCAGGCAGTCCTTATAATCCTCAAACACCTGGAGCAGGATTAGACGCTGGTGCGGGAAGTGGAATGATAATGGGTTCTGAATGGCATACTACTGATATAGAAGTTCGAATACGTGATTCGCACCAGGACCCAGCACTGGCTGGTCAGCAAGGAGTAATTCGTGGAATTTCTGTAAGATGATTGATTTACATTTATGTACAAATTATATAAATTCAATTCCTTGTAGTACATAAATGAATATTAAACTTTGATATCAATTTTGATTACAGGGTGGTATGTGCGCTGTATTTTTACCTGCCGAAGATAGAGTGGTAAATCTTTTGTGCGAACAATTGGAGCCTGTGGTACCGAGTCGAGGCGATCAAGTAAAGGTTGTTGTTGGAGAGGATAGAGAGGCTGTAGGAATACTACTGTCGATTGATAACCAGGAAGGAGTAGTTAAACTTAGCACAGATGCGGTGAAAATGTTGCAGTTGAGATTCCTCTGTAAAATGAAGGCTCCGACTACTTAATAGTGTTATAGTACCCTATTTTGTTACGACAATGTGTATAACTATATTTTAAAGAAAAAAATATTCAGACACACGTTGTAAGAAATTTTCACTATTATTTAGGCGCAGTTCCTTATTACGTCAATTTAAATATTAGTGTATCATCACTGTTCTATTATTATGTACAAATATTGCGCTTTTAATTTTATCATCTGATCTGGCCAACTAGACGAGATGATATTATGAGTTTAATAAGTTATCGATACAATTTTCGGTAATAAAAAAAAAAAAAAAAATAAGTAAATAAAATTGATACGGTTTCAGTTATTATCTTAATTGATATGCTAATTGATTATCTATACAATTAAAAACTTATGATTCTTGAATTAAACTATAAATGAGAAAATGAATTATTATAGAAACTAAACTGCGCTGAATAAAATTTCTTTATAAAATAAAATTCGTTAGTTATTACTTTGAAAAAAAAATTTTTACCCTATTACAAATTTGAGTTTCCAGAAATTAATTCTGAATGCAAATACTAATTATAAATTAAATAATCTAACATCCCGTTTTTTATTTTATTTTTTTAATTGAGATCAGATTCTAAACTCCAGAAGAGAATATCTTCAAAAAGTTCTCTTTTAGGATTTTACGTTAAGAAAGATTAAATAATAATAAACAAAAAGAAGAGAATGAATATTTTTCACCAAGAAAAACTTAGTTTATTGTATTTTGTCTGAAAATTTACATTAGTTTCCACCTTTGCTAGCCAATCTCTTGTCACGTTCTTCAGCGATGGATAACTTGACTCCCTTGCCTTTGGGCAAACTGACGTAAGCCTTGGACCCTTTGCCGATGATAAAAACGTTGTGAAGTCTGTTAAAGAAAAAGAAATGGTATAGAATAATTAATCATGTTGTTTCTTTGCTGATAATTAACTGAGAAAAAGAAAACAATCTGTTTCAAAGTTTAATGAAAGAGAAAACTAAGTAATTCTTTAAGAATCTTTTGTATCCTTCTTGGGTGATACGGAAAGGCTAATATTTGACCTAACAGTGACCTATAGAAGGATTGTTATTTAATATTTGCCAAATTTTGACCACTGCACTTCTCTATGGAAAGTGCCTTGGCTTCGATATGGCAAATTCATACAAATACTATATGAATTTGAATGATTTTCAAGATATCAAAGATCAGACTCATAACAATACCTAGTGGCAAATGTGTGCCCTTGCGAGTCCTTGATATGACAAATATCAAAGGAACCAGGATGACGCTCACGGCTTACAACGCTGCCTACACGTCCCAAATTCCTTCCTCCAGTGATCATGCACAAGTTTCCTAGAAATTAAACGATTAGTGAATTTCGAAAAATCAAGACAAAAGGATAAAATATCAACTTCGACAATTAAATTCGTCCAAATTCATTTACCAGAGTCAAAACGGATGGAATCAATGATCTTGCTGGTAGCAATGTCCAGCTGAATGGTGTCATTGACCTTGATCAAGGGGTCAGGGTAGCGGATGGTTCTTCCGTCGTGGGTTACGAGGAATGGAATTCCTTTTGGGCCAGTTTGTACACGCTTTACCTTGCAGAGCTTGTACTGAAATAATAATCGATGTAATGTTTAGAATAATTCAAAAATATTTAAAGATCTTGATTGGATGATTTTCAACGCTCTATTTCTCAAGTACCTTGGCTTCTTCGGCTGAAATTCTGTGAATGGTGAAACGTCCCTTGACGTCATAAATCAGGCGGAAGAATTCTCCGGTCTTTTCGATTGTTACAACATCTGTAATAGGAAAAAAAGAAAAATTGAAATAGAATATTAATGCTCTTTGTGATTTTAAGTTAGTTTAAACAGTTTTAGAAGTAAGCTCAACAATTTTAATTCCTTTTTCTTCATTCTTAGGTAAAGTTTTGTAAAATAATTTGAATAAACTTATTCAATGGCTGATAGCTGTTTAATCATATCTTAATTTTGATATTAAAGCGATTAAATTTAAAAATGTTTTTTTTTTTTACAATTTATAGAATTTTCTGCACTCAGAAATAATTATAGAAGACATTTGATATATTTCTGATAAATCTGATTGAAGAAAAATCTCTTTTTGCTCATTTTATATTGTTTCCTTCTTGGGTAATACAAAGAAACCAATTTCCAGTCAATCTGTGACCATAAGAAGGACTGTTTTCTATTGGCCGATTTTTGACTACGATATCATTTGAGACAACTATCATAGCTTCGAACAGCCAGCTTAGAGACTTTAGAGACATTGAATCCTTTAAATCTTTTGAAAACTACAAAAACCAACAAAGTGATTTCAGATCAAATTCTTTAAAAGTTCCTCCCATTCTTGTTGATTTTTTAACAAAATTCTATGGCTATATTGAGAGAAAATCAACTCACCCATAAAACCAGAGGGATAATTAGGGTCGGTACGAATCTTGCCGTCAACTTTGATCAGACGTTGCATGACAATTTTCTTAACTTCGCAATTGGTCAGAGCGTACTTTAGTCTGTTACGAAGGAAGATAACAAGCGGAAGAGACTCCCGGAGCTTGTGGGGCCCGGTTGATGGCCGAGGAGCATAGACCCCTCCTAGCTTGTCCAACATCCATGCTTTAGGCGCGTTTAAACGCTTCAAGTGCTTTTTGGGGCCTCGTGCCTGGAATAAAACAATTTTAAGTCATCTGAATCATCGTAGAACAGAAACAAACACTAGACAAAAGAAAAAAAATTAGGTTATGTCGCAGCGTGAAATTTCGCTCATTTCAACAAAATAAACCAAAAACTTGTTCGAATGATTGAAAAAAGTTTAGAAACTTGACTACAGCTTGCAATTCGCTAACAAAAATTACTATTACAGATGGAAAATAGAGACTTAAACTGTCAAAGTGCGGTTATGGTGTGTAACGTTGTTTTTTATTTTTATCAGTAATTAGTTTGTTTGTTTGTTTAGAAACTTATAACGGAATTGGATTTTGTAAGAGATATGAAAATACGGCTAAGCGATAGTGAATTTTGGGCTAAAGTTTGTCACTATTTATCGGGGATCTGGCATGGTAGCTAAAAGGACTAAGCCGAAACGATACACGCTCACTTAAGACACGTTTATCACAGTTTCTTAGATCACGTATCACGTAATAATGACGGGTATAATTGCGTTTGTTATTTCACTTTGATATTTGCGACGCTATATAGCACAACGAATTTCTATATTCACGATGTTTTAGGATTTCTAATATACGTCGCTTGCTCAGCGAACTTACCATCTTGGATTTCTGAACGGAAAAGAGACCATAGAATACACAGTTACTAATCGAGGTGGTCCGTGGCTATACATAGCGCACTCTCGTTATGACGTCACGAATTAAGAACGGCGGCTTCATGTTTCAACGACTCACTACATAGTTAGACACAACATTCAATTGCCAATTAGTGATTTGAAAACGACGTGTAAACGACAAAAGGACGTAAAAACATGAATAAAATCGATAAAAACACGAATATTTGAATAATTCATTACTCTAACATCGCGCGTAAATCTGATGCATTCTAATCGTCTATCTAGGCGGTGATCATTCTATGACTTGTTTGTGCAGCCGGAAAAAACATGGCGACATGGGAAAGTGAGAAATTCGCCTCGGATAGAAATGTGGATAAAGTGGATGGAAATTTTGATAATATACTCGTGACACACGACCTCCAGGATTGTTTAGATGACAGTTTAGATCTGTCAACATTTGGTAAGGTGTATGAACAACAAACGCCAGTGTTAAATTATGGAAAATTATCGGATGAGAGTTCGTCGTACATGGAAAAACTACGCGATGACAATACTGGGTGATTATATTATAAAAACCTTTCGATTATTAAATAACGTTGATTTATTCTACCCATAATCAATAACAATATTAAATTTATCGCCCTAAATTATCTTTCAATTTTTAAACTAGCTGTCAGTTTCAAAAAAACCGCTTATTAAATTACATTCACAACCCGTATTATTCACGCATTCCCTTATAAGGTCATTACCAATTTCAACATCAAACTTTCGACTTTTATTTTTAATCGCAAAACTGATGTATAAAAAAAAAAATCCTAACATTTACTAACTAATTGTTAATAATATCACATTCGCGATTAAACGCATAATATTATCACCTCATGTCCTCCAGAAAAATGTGCTCTGTCTAATTACTTAGCTCTATTCATTGATGTAAATATTTATCCAGCTTGTTCTCAGCTCGGGTTACTTAACAGACTCTTTTTCTTCGGCTTTCCGTAATTAATTTTTAATCAAACCATATTTCAATGTAGTTAAGATCTTTTGAGAGAAACTTGTTGAACGCTTTTCATCATTTAAATAAATTTTCTTTTTCTCATTATTTTTCTTCTACTGTTTTTTAATTTACTATTAACGTTATCTATCACTTTATTCACTTCCTAAAGATAAAGACAATTTTCTTTTACATTGTGCACTGGATAATCTATTCACAAACGACGAGCAGTAAGTTTGAAGTTCAATTCATAATCACAGTGTAAACAAATGATAGTTATCTAAGTCTGAAAACATCTTGATTGTTTATTTCATTTCTCTAAATAAATAAACAAATGAATAAACCAATTGAAAAGGAAAAAAAAAACAACGAGAATCCAAAAAATCTATGTTTTGTCTTACAATATAAGAAATTATTCACATCAGTCATTCAAAGTTTAAAATCTGACCAATTATCTATTTAAAAAATATCTATCCATAATTCTATACAATTGATATTACATTTTTCTTCTGATTCTCCTTTGATTAAAAAAAAACAAAAAAACAGGTGTCTCGTTTAAATCCTATAAATACTTGACTCGGCTTCTTTCTCCTCCTCTTCCTCCTCCTTCTCCTTTTCATTCTCAAGTAATAATACATCTGAGTCTTCCAAGCTATAACTCATACCGACTTACGTAGATCTACTAAAATATACACATATATGCACATTGCATATTTATAGTTACTAGATGGTAAAAAAAAAAAGTATCGAGATGCTTCTCAGCCCCTACTACGTCATTCCTATCTATCTATGTGATAATCTTCTATCTAGACAAGCAAAAAAAAATGAGGGAGGGGGGGGGGGGGATGAATTGATAAGGATGAACTTATTGAATAATGTTTACTTTGAAACCGCCATTCAATCTAACTATCATCTATTTTCCTTTGACTAGGTATATTTATCACACGATTAGCTCGGACGAGATTTACATGCGGATTCATCCAGGGCAAAATGATTCAATGCCCGACGATCCCTCCCATGCAACAATTACAATTGAAAGTACGGATCCGGATACTAATCAGAAACATATTAGCCGTTATAATTGTGAATACGACGGGTGTACCAGGACTTATAGCACCGTTGGCAATCTTCGTACACATATGAAAACTCACAAGGGTATATTGAAGACTTTTAAAGATGGAATAGAGGAGTTTTTTTTTTTTTTTTGGAAAATCAACTATTGTTATAGAACTTTTATATCACTCGGTATAAAATAGATGTTTTAAAAAAGCCTCTAGTTTATTTATAGAATTTCATTTTTGTAACTCTGATCGAGAGAAACACTCTGTTCTATTAATAGAATTCATTCAGGGAGTTGGTACTTTGCCCGTTGGAAAATACCTAAGGAATCTTTTATATTATTTTGTTTATTTCTTTTTGTTTTTCAACCAATAAATTTGATTCTTATATAAAATATACATAATTTTATTCTATTTTATCTGTTGAAAATTGCTTCTGCAGATTTTAGTAAACAGAATGAATCTGATTTTTGTAGCTCTTTGAATTAATCGTTTTTATAATTTTTCTAATCTATTATATTTTAATATTTGTGCTTTCTAAGGAGATTACTCGGCGGTAAGTTCATGCGCATTTATAATCGATGCGTCTCTTACTCAGAAAAAATAAGAAATTATTATTTTAGTAAAAACGAAGACTTATATTCGATCCAAAAAAGTTATGAATTAAAATTAGCTTCTTTAAAACTCATTTAACTCTGATAATAAAAATTCTTTACTACTTCACAGGGGAGTATAGATTCAAATGCGCAGATCCAGACTGCGGCAAGGCATTCTTGACCTCCTACAGCCTGAAAATTCACATCAGAGTTCACACGAAGATAAAACCATTCGAATGTAATCACGATGGTTGTGAAAAGGCGTTTAACACTTTATACAGACTGAGAGCTCACCAAAGACTACACAGCGGAAATACTTTTAATTGCGAAAAGACTGGATGTAATAAATTTTTCACAACTTCAAGCGATCTTAAGAAACACGTTAGGACACATACCCAGGAACGACCATACAAGTATTCTATTTGTCTTTTATTATTGCTATAATTGCGATAAATGAAATCAATATTTATAACATTTACAGCCTCAATTTATTTATTAATAATAATATAATAACAGTAGAAATTTATTACAGATGTCGAGAAAATGGATGTGGAAAAGCTTTTACAGCTTCGCATCACCTTAAAACTCACAAAAGAACTCATACTGGTGAACGTCCTTATACCTGTTCTTATATCTACTGCAGAAGGTCCTTCACTACTCCGCACAGCCTTAAAAGCCACATAAAAACTCACAAGAAAATAATTAGAAATGAAATAACGGTGCGTAGATATAAAAAACTTGAAGAGTTTGATCAGCGTTTAGATATAGCTTATGATTAGTTAGATCATAATGAAAATAACTAATTCCTAAAGAAGGATTAGTCCTTAAATTGAGAGAATTAGTAAATTTTTTTTGATAAAAACTTGAATTCTGTACGAAGTTCGGAGATTTTAAATTCATTAAATATTACAGAATCACAAAGAGGACTCCCATTCCATTTCGAATGAAGAAAGCGTCCCGCTTAGCCACCCTGAAGCAAAGATTGAGATAAAAGAAGTCAGCGAGAACAGCAGCAGCGTACCTTTTTATACAATAATACCTTTAAGTCTAGAAAATAATCAAGATGTTGAAAACGTGACGTATATTTCTACCCGAAACTCTGACGGCGTTGACTCGTTGTCAGCTGGTTCAATGATTCACGTTTTGACTCATGACGAGAAGAACAATTTTAACCATTACGTTAGTTACGATGTTGCAAGTCGGAGTGTGCAACGAGTCACGATATCTACATCACCAAAGGAATTTGAATCCAGAAAGAGTAACGACATAGAGCTCTTGACTTCGGACAATATCGTCGACGTTTTGAATAACAACGAGGAGTATGAAAAGCTCAAGATATTTGATCAGATATCAAACTCAGATGGAACAAATGTTTCCAGCGATGATTTACTGCCCATTTCTATCACGGACAATTGCCATTCTGTTATTCCTAAAGAAGAACATTCGGATACGCTTAATTTGCAACAAGAAATTATGCAGAATGGACTTCAAAATACTATCGCACAAATATCCGAAGCTCACATTAATCCTAAACGGTACAAAAGCGACGGTCTCATTGTTCACAACGAATTCACTAATCGAATTAACAACGGATTGGACATTTCTTCTTGCGAAAATACGGCCTTTTATGCAATAGAACCCGCAGTCAATAATCATAAGCTGTTTAACAGCGAGGCACTGTTCTCTGAGAAGAAATCAAGCGATTTTATTAATCCTAGTTCTAATTCTATTGTTAATGTTACAAACGTTAACTACGATCCGACGAACTCTCAGAATTTGGAAAAAATGGCGACGCAACTAATCGAGGATAAGGGAAAACCTAAAATTGTGGAAATTGTAACAATTGGAGATAAGAATAAAGAATTTATCAGCAATCCAAGCCTCAAGATTGCGGAATTGAAGCTACCAACCAATTCTGAAAGTCCAGAAATTTACTCTGACGTTATTTTCGAGAATTGCGAAACCGGGAATAACTTGCTGGATCAAATCCGTAACAACAGTCACTCTGAAGCAGTCGAACTAGCGATTGCTTCCGAGGAAGAAATACCGTCGCCATGGATCGACGTTATGGCTTTAGCTTCGGCGCCTTCTTTGAGGACCGAATCTTGGTCAGAATTCAATGCTTTTCCGACCGCTGTTCATTCCCTTGTAGATCTTGCCGGCCCTGAGCCCTATCCTTTGGAACTTGAGAGCGATCTTCAGGGAAATGATAACCTTGCAGCGACCATAAATGGCTCTAAGAACATCAAAGTAGTTACTACCATTGCTGGGGACGAAGGAAGTTCGTCTTCTATGATCAATACCAGGAATCAAAGCGATAGAAATATTTTACAGGAGATAACAGCAGATGCAGATATTTGTAGATGCATTGACTGCAAGTGCGATCATTTGAAGAATTGCCATAATTGTTTTCCCGCAGTTATTGGGCAAGAGAAAAATAATAAAACAGCACATTCAGCGAGCGTAGAATCTCAGCTACAGGCTAAGAGCTTGAATAACTTTGCCGGCTTTGATACCGTTGATAATATTGAGTATAACAAAGAGCTGGCTTACTCTAACGAGACGATAAACCAAGAGGTTTCAATCGTCAGCGAATTTAATAGCTACGATAATACCTTTGGGATTAAGGGCAATAACGACGAAGTCAAAGACTGTACTTGCGGGTGTATTCATCAAAGTATGGAGTCTGAATTCATGGATATTACAGGCATGGAGAATTTCATACAGAAAAAATCATGCGAATGTTTAGTCCTCGATAATGGCAGCAAGTTCTGTGAGGCAATTATCGAAATCGAGAACATTATCACCAACAAAAGCTTTCCTCAAGGCTCTGATAGCATTCTACCAAATATTATAGTCAACAAAAAAGACAGCGAGGATATAGAAAACAACGGAGCTAAAGAAGGCCAGAAGGAATTGGCCCAGAGCTGCAGATGCGGAGGCGGAGGCGAATCGCGGGCTAATCCAAAAAGGGAATCGCAGTGCAGATGTAACAGCGAGTGTAATAATTGCCAATCAAAGTCAACTTCTGAGACAAATGGAGGAAATTCAATGAACAATAAGAAACAGAGCAGTGATAGTTGTTGCGGAAATAATTCTGTCCGATCTAATTCGGATAAGAAAAATGTGGAAAAGTCTAGTTGCTGTTCTAAGAACGGTATTAATTACGAAGACACGATTTTAATTATGAATTCAGATCCATCTGCGGCTTGTAAAGCGATGAAATCTGTTAGCGACGTGGAATTGAGTTCCATGAAAAAATGCGAGAAGAAAACAGACGAAAAAATAGACGATAACAGTTCTAAGAATAAGAAGATTTCAGAAAAGTATCAATCTCATTGTCTGAATGAAGATTATTCACTGGGCGAAGGGCTCTCAAAGCATTTAGGAAACAGCGAAACAATATCAATTGGAAATCGGCAGAATGATGTGTTGACTAAGAAGATTAACGACGATTTTACAGGGTGTTTAGAAAGCGATTGTTCATGCGACAATGTGGCGGGGGGTTGCAGATCTTGCTGCGTTATTGTTTGCTTGAAAACATTGCAGCAACTGCAAAGGGTGTATAATCAAAATCAGAATTGTTGCAAAGATAAGACGTCGGTAGATCAGAATATGGCGTTGCCTATAGCTTTGCTTAAGAAATTAGCAGGCAATGAGTAAGCTATGAAAATTCTTTGCCCCTACTCCGCAACTAGTCATGTAAAAAGAAAATTGTAAGATAAAAAGTGTAGGGATTATCTCATCTTGCAACAAGTTTCGAGTCTAATGAAGAAAGAATGACAGTGTATATGGTAGATTATTTTTTTTGCAACTTATCAAACGCGATTTCAGTATTTATTCATTTTCGCAATCCAACGAACAACGAATTCATCAACGATTTCTCTATTTTATCTTTCCTCGTATACTACAAAGGCACAATACATGGCCAAGAAAAATTTAATCTAATTTTTTTTCTAATCGACTGAAAATCATCAATACTAATGCCAATACTATATCCAGTCATAATGTTGCCAACGAGGGTTTTTCCTATTACGTCAAGTCATATTTAAAATAATTTCTCAATGTTAGATTATATGGCGATATGATAATCTGCTGTTTTATCAACGATGCTAATATAATAGTAAGCTAAGACGTAGAACTGTTATATAATTTATTGTTCAATCTTATTTTGATAATATCTGTTGCCCAATATCATAGTAATGATTTCCTGCACTCGTTAAAAATCACATAAGCTATTATCAAGACCGTGTTATTAGTTAGAGATTATCATCGCCAATATCATTATTTGTATATTTTTCATATCTACCTATCTTTAAGCTTATTATTACGTACTTATAGTATATCAGTATGTGTGTCCAGAACTGGTCAAACCTTACGATTCCCAAAGCAATATACGAATAACGTGCCAAAAAACAGAAAGAAAAAAGAGAAGAAATTATAGGATATATTTATTACTTTTTAGTTAACGAGGCGATTCTATTAGAGTCAACTCATAGGTATAGCTAAGCGATATTTAATCACAAGGCTAACGCGTTAGGTATATTTTTATTTAATCTGGATTTCCTGCTTTTCATTTTCAACTAGTACTGCTAATCAAAAAATATACATAGTATATTTTTCCTTTTTTATTGCACTTGGCGCGAGACTCTACCGAGTCTCATGATAGAAATTGGCAGCTCGCTTATAATATCTCGTGATATGTAATTGAGAATCAGATTACATTTTTTTTGAATACTAAAACGAGAGAGTTACCCTTTTCACTCTAATCAAATTTTAAATATATTTCTTCATTTATTTATTCATCTATCTATCTATCTATCTATCCATCTATCTATCGCAAAGGTTTTGTGTAACTATACTGAAAGTCATTTATGTATCACAAACCATTGAATATTAGAAGAGCGTGAGAATGAATTGTGTTTTCATTATTTTATGTAAGATATAATAAATTAGATAAAACAAAACAATAAAAATAAAAAAAATTATATAATATATGGAAAAACACACGTAACGAGTTTAGTGTAGTATAGTAGAGTAACTATAGCTTTATGTTAAAGCCGTAATAATAATAATATAGCTCCGCAATGTTTTTTGAAGGCTGTTTTAAGTACTTTTCAAGGTTTGCTTCGTTACAAATTTAGTTAATTATTATTTTACATTGAATTTTAGGATTGAATTTTAATTTTAATTTTAATTATTATTATTATTATTATTATTATTATGTTTTGAAAGTATATCATTTTACTAAAGCTGAATAAACAAAAGTTTAAAGTAATTAATATTGGTTTTAATACTTTTCATTCTATACTATATTGTTATTTAAAAAAAAATAATAATTTAATCAATTCAACAAATTTTATTTATACCGATATTTGTGACTCATTGTGACTTCTATATTACAATATTTTTATATTACTACATATACTTTTTTAACGTATATGTAGAAAATTTATGACAAACAATGAGTCTCTCTCTATATAGTATATTGAAACGAACAATAATTTATCTACCAGAAATTACAAATTAATTCATAATACATTAAAAACAATTAGTGCATAGAAACTAATTTTCATCCTTCGGACTTTGGCTTCTTTCGTCAAGACATTTTCTATTCAAATAATACTAAAATGCACATTGGT
This sequence comes from Tenthredo notha, assembly GCA_914767705.2. Taxonomy (NCBI): domain Eukaryota; kingdom Metazoa; phylum Arthropoda; class Insecta; order Hymenoptera; family Tenthredinidae; genus Tenthredo; species Tenthredo notha. Next base: position 6,694,087 of record OU611916.1, read on the forward strand.
GGGGACCGTGCTTTGTACCTTGTACAAATAGATGTACAAACAATTTATTTACCATTAGGTATATGATTTAATTCAATTTTTAACTTCTTCTATTTTACTAATATCTCATAGTTTGTTTTTAACTATTCCTTAGCTATTATCTCTGCTGTTCCCATTGTTCCCAATAATCTCTTGTCTGCATTTCTGATAATCGAGATATTGTGCGATCAAAAGCGAACTGTTCCTCTTCTCCGGTAAATATGCTAGACTTGTGATCCTCCTGAAAGAAAAAAAGGAAAAAATCACAAAGATTAAGGACAAAACATCAACGAATTATTCACTGATATTAAACTCGGCTTCATTTACATTTTATAACTATAAAAACAGGAGAAAAAGGTAAACAATAAAATTTTTTTTGAAAACATACCGAGCCAATACTTATTTTTAAATCATCCATTAGCATTCTTTTCTCATCTGTATACTCGCTTTCACCTTCTGCAGTAAACAGTTTCATGTGGGGTAGAGCTGCTGATATTACTACTCTTATCTGTAAATCATGAAACACATTAGGCATTCATTCTGTGTGTAAAAGACCAAAGATAATTCATCATAGATTACATTTAGACAGGAATTATCACCTTGTTATCATAAAGAGTATCAATCAGAGTTATAAATCGTCTAGACTGAGATTTTAGCTTAAAGTTTAGCGGTGGTACGTCTCTTATTATAACTGTATGAAAGAACTGTGAGAGTTGTAGATAATCGCTGGCGCCGAGTGGCTGGGGAAAAAGAAAAAGGATTGACTTGTTACACTTTTGCTTTTCTATCCCCTCAAAAGCAGAGGATTTTCAGATTACTGATAAAAACTTGGCAAGTTTTTACCCGATTGCACAACTCGTCGAAAGTAGAGTCTAAAACCTGGCCACAAGCTTTAGCAAAAGTCACATTGCGGCCTTTAATACTGATAATTCTTGACCTAACGACGTCGTTTTCCATAGAACATAAATACTTGAATAGTTTATCAACCCCGTCATCTCGGTCTTGTCCTTTTCTGAAATTCCAAAGGAGAAAGTTAGGAGAAGATAATTCGAGTTTGGGATTAAATGGGAGATCGTTCAACCCACATAAAGTAGTTCTTGTCCTTTCCTGGCCCAACTTTTAGCCTGTAGTCTATACCAGAGTCTAATGATTCAACTTCGCAATGATCTTTCAGGATTTGGATGAACGGGAAGAAGTTTGCCCGCTGTAAACCGTTTTTATACAAATCGTCGGGCGCTCGATTACTTGTTGCGACTACTATTACTCCGTTGTTGAATAGCTCCGTGAATAATCTCTTGAGGATCATTGCGTCGGCAATGTCTGTTACCTAGAGGATGAATCTTTGGTTATTTCAAGAACGGAGAACGAGCGGTTTAGAATTATCTGGAATTGTTGTTACCTGAAATTCGTCGAAGCATAAAAGCCAAGTTTTTTCACTAATCGCCTCTGCAACAGGTCGGATAGGATCGAAAGGCTGAAGTTTGTTGCTACTGTAATCTCTGACGACATTTTTCTTCACTTCGTGAATTTTGCCGTGTACGTCAAGCATAAAAGAGTGAAAATGAACCCGTTTTTTGTTCTCAACCTGTTCGAAAGACGGTAATAAATCAAGCAAACGACTTTGTAATTTTGGAACTGCTAAGGCACAAGAGTCTTGTCATCAAAAATGAAAAGCCAACTACTTCATACACCCAATTTTCCCTCTAATTATAAGTAATGATGCTCAATTAATTTCAAGCTAATTAAGGAGCTTTTTATCAGCGTTGGGAAAAATCATGCTTTTACTTTGCTTTCCTACGTTATAAACTTGTACTCTAACATTAATGAATTTTTTAAACAAATTTTCACGAGCTTTACAGAGTTCAAAATCATGGAACGTTACTCTGCTGTTATTCAGAGGATCTTTTCCACCTTTGGTTTTGCCTACTCAAATTTCTGAGACCAGATGATAAGCGAAAGATTTAAGAAGCTTGTATCTCTTTGTTTTTATTCATTGAATAACTAGCGAGATATATATAGAACAAAAATCAATATTTGTACAGCCTCGAACAGTTTCATTTAATGAACCTTTTAGAGTTCCGAAATCTTCCCATATCTTTAAGCCCTAGAACTTTCTATTTGAAATACTAATTCTTAGTTGCATGCAAGGAGCCGAATCTCAAGTGTTTGAAACACACATTTCTAAATGAAAAACAAAATAATAATTGAAAAGAATTAAAACCATCAATGATTTGAATAAAACAGAAGCTGATAATTCAAATGAGATCATTATGTTTTCTACACGACGTCAAGAGAACAACAATTATATGAATCAGATATTTTCGGACGTTAAGTTTGAATTATAATGTTGACTAAAATAAAAACCGGGGGTTCATTGCTTTGTGAATAATAAATCAAGAATGTTTTTCAGTATTAACTACTATTCTCAGATATAAACTATGTAAACTTGTTTTCAAGCTAATGCAAAAATTCAAGATCTTGGTACGCTGTTCCTCGCAATATTTATCCTTTAAAATATCAGTTTTTTTTAGTAAAGCAGCTTAACTTTGGAGTAAACAAAACTGTGTCTTTGGCTTTCCCAGGCCTTTTCCCCCCAATTTCGGACCTCAAACCGGCTACTTTCTCTTATTTAGTATTAAAGGCTTACATACTACACCTTGGAATTCATCTTTTGATCATTTCTTTCTTTCTTTTTTTTTTTACGACTGCTCATCTCCCACATTGTACATGATTACATGAAAACTAATAAACCCACAGGGTTCAGATTTGACATACTCATTCAGTAAAAATTTTCTGACTGCACAAACTACGAATATCAAAATAGGTCCATAAAATTTTATGATAAATGCAAAAATGAAGTGAATCAAGATGAAAAGAAGCGCTTTCATGATGCCAGAGTGATCATATATCACTGGTTTAATTATCTCAATATGTATAAACGTTATTCGTTAGATAGCTAATGAATGAAAAAGATAATACAAAGCCAGATTCATACCAGCCTCAATAATTCTATAATCCATTCGCAAACAGAGATACATACATAGAAAATTTGATATTAAATGGTGTATTGATATGAGGCGTTAAATCGAAGTTCGAAAATCTGTGTAAAATGCAAAGCGATATGATTTTCAAGGCTCACGTATACCATCCCCCAAGTAATTCAGTCATTTTTTAATGATAAGAATAATGATAAATCCTAAATATAGGTACGAATGTGATAATTAATGAATAAAAATAAAAATAAAATGAAATGAAATGAGAAAAATTATATTAAATGTAAAAAAAATGATAATAGAAATGAATTAATCATTCATTACGCCATATTTAGCTCTTGTCGCTCTTCGTATGTAAACCTACTTAAGATGTGAGCAGATACCTGACAGCAGTTATAGAATAGGTCCATCAACATTGTTTTACCTCCACCCACAGCTCCATAGAGGTACAATCCCTTTGGTGTAGTATCGTCTTTTTTTTGTCCTTTATTGACCGACCTACTGCCCCTACCTCTTCCAATAAATTTACTCCAGAAATAATTGTGTCTCGGAGGTTTATAGTCTGCCAAATCTCTGTAAACCCTTTCTAGGCTTTCGGCTATTTTTATCTGATGATCATCGCCGTTTAAATCACCGCGTGATATTTTATCTAACAATACTTTGACCGGACCTTCTTCATAAACTTCAGTTTTTCTTTCTGGTATTAAACCTTCTGAGTAATTATAAGATTGCAATTTTTGAGGCAGGGGATTTACGGATTTTGAAAGCAAGTGGTATAAGTGTTTCACATTTGTTCGACGAGTTATTATCACAAGACTGGCCATGACTAGTTTCCCTCTTTATCTAAAACGACAGAAATTACCTAATTTTTTAATTACCTACTTCTTTTTTTTTTTTTTTTATCTTTATTCAAGAGATCACCGGTATAATTAATAACCTACAAATAAGGTTAACGGTGATAAATGTGAGGCGGAAAATTTCTAGAGTCGGATGGAATCTCTTGGAAAAATTACGTAAAAATGTATTATCCTCAATTTTTCACGATATTAAAAATAGCACACGGACAGAGGAAAAACTGTTCGTTTATAAATGAATAAGATAATCATTCGATGTATTAATCTACTTACCCACTTATTTGTTAAAATAATATCAATTTTTTTTTTCTCGCAGAAATCACTTGTAATCAGATCGGTTAACTTTTATTTTCATTATCTTTATGTAATCATTTGTTGCGAAATTATATCAGTTATGTAGGTACGTTGTGTCAATAATCGTACACGGAACAACATATACTATAAGTTTCAAATACACTTCTCGAAGGCGCGCTGATGCGAGAATACGCTTGTGACGATTCGAGTTTAACACTAAACACATGTCAGCAATCATCTGGGGTTTTTCTGCTGTTTTTTTTTTTGCACACGCGCACACATATAATATGACGTTTATGCGTATGACGTCATGAAATATTCCGATGATACCGTGGCGGGAAAAAGACTAGGAACAATCAAGTGCCATGAGAATTAATCGAGCAATAATATGATATACTTTAAGCTTTGAACACAGATGACGCCATTAGTACTAGATTGAAAAAAGCACGGGTCTTTTTTTTCATTTGAATATAATTCAGAAGAAATTAAATCAACTACATTATCGACTTGTAATATTCATATTTTTAACGATAGATGGCGTAATATATAGGCGGAAATAAGATGCGCTCGTATTTTCAAATCTTTTCAAAATACACCATTTGAATTTAGATCATGTTGAATACGAAATACGGAGAGATTCCTAATAAAATATGATTTTTATTAGAAAATTGTATACATATAATATAATATGATACATTTTCATTGGAATATGTTACGTTTTGTATTCAATAAAATATATTAATAAAATGATATTTATTATATTATAAGTTTCTTTGTAACTTATTTATGATACATAATTTATTTCAATCATTGTGATAAAATTTTGGACTATATTGCGAAGAATATACAGGCAATCTTCTCTTGTCAGGGCTAATACCTTCTCTATTTGCGTAGTAACGTCTTTCAATAACTTTGTCAAAAAATCTACTCAATTTAACGGAAGAACTTGAACCCGCTGCCAGAGATCTTACTTGATGACAATCCTGTTTGAAGAAAAAGAAAAAACAAAATTAACTAAATATCTTAATAAAGTTTATGGTTTATCAAATATAAGAAATTTTTAGTTCTCATTAATTTTTTTATCTCCTCATTTCCTCATTTCTTTATTCAATTCAATTACCAAGAATATTTCATCAGCTCCGCATTCCTCAGCTATAGTAGAAGATCTTCTATGTAAACTGGACCTGACTTCTGCGGCAAGGTCAAATTTTGTTCCAATTACCAATATGGGTATCTGAAAAGAAATGGTATGGAATAAATGATCGATTTTTAGTGTCGTTTCAGTTGTTTGGTGAAAATCCTTCACTAAGTGATGAGTGAATGAAAAGGCAGACTATGAGCTGGTCGAATAACGTTGAGTCATTACTTGGGTGGATCCAACGAATTGTTCGGGATCAAAATCATCGAAAGATTTAGACTTGGACTGATTTCCATCCTTGTTCAGAACCTCCTGTAGCCACTTCTGCAAATTCTGTTGCGACTTTCTGTTTGTTAAATCGTGAACTAGGATTATACCTGCCATGAAGATATTTGGATATTAAAAAGCGAATATTCGATCTAAAAAATGTATAAATTATATTTTTTACCGTTAGTCGGATTGTAAAAAACCGATCTAGTGTTTTGATGGTTTTGGCTACCCCCTATGTCCCATAATTCTATAAAATATCTCCGCTGATTGGGCGTGCCTTCTTTATACTCGTGGAGTTTAACGTCAACGGAACAGCCTATAGTCCAAGATGGATTGCCTATGGTTTGTTGCTGGCATATTAAATGAGTCAATGAAGTTTTTCCCACACCTGATGATAGGAGAGTCAATTAAAACGGAATATACAATGGTTAGAAAATTTGATCCACGACTATACTCGGATTTCTAACCTAATTATTCGAATCTTGAATATGTTTCAATTGTTCGTTATCATTCATCCGATTATTGTAAAGAAAGACAAATTGTCGGAGTGAAAAGAATCATCTGTGATTAAATTTTGGAAAAATAAAATTTTACCGAATATGTATCAATAAATGGGTTTTCAAAAATTCTTACCCGAATCTCCTACGACTATTATTTTCACTTTATCTATCGCTGCCATTTACTATTTTTGTTTGTTTGTTATTAAACAGATTTATTTATACAGTTTGTAGGTTAGTGCTATTCTGACAACTCTGACCGTGTGTTATACGCGTATGTGTGCGTGTTCTTGATTCTTATCGATATGAAGTTGGCCCCACAGTCTTCTGTCTCGTTTCTCCTCAGTGTAACCACGAGGGATAAAAAGAGGCAGAACACTGTGTTGCCAACTTCATACCGGTCAGAATCAAACACCCTAAGTGTACATAACCTAAAATCAACACAATACACATCAGTCCGTCGCAGTAGCGGCGGTTAGATTTTATGCAATTATAAAATGAATGAACTATATAATTATCAGTTGTTAACTTAGAAAGCATAATATTAATTTATGAACGATGTAATAAGACTCTCTTAAGTAAATAAAAGAGACTGAATAAATCCAATGACAATAGGGTATAAAATTTAAGGAAAAGTGTGTTGCGGTTTATAGGTTAGAAAAATCTCACGTATTGAATAGCGGAGTATACAGTGTTTGATATAGTTCAAATGGTTCAGTTAATCAGTTTTGTCAACATTTTGAAGAATTTTTATTGAAATTCTATTGCGATGAGCGCGGAGGAAAGATTCGTTACCGAAGTGCCTAGCACTTTAAAGCAATTGGCACGGCTTGTTGTTCGCGGTTTTTACACCATTGAAGATGCCTTAATTGTTGATATGCTGGTCAGGAATCCATGTGAGTACTAGATTCAGTATAAAAAAAACAAAAAAATATTTCTTTTCTTTCTGACAAATAAAGGTAAAAAAAAATACAACTTATTTTTAGGCATGAAGGAAGACGATATATGCGAGCTTCTTAAATTTGAGAGAAAAATGTTGAGAGCAAGAATATCTACGCTAAGAAATGATAAGTTTATTCAAGTTAGACTTAAGATGGAAACTGGATCCGATGGAAAGGCACAGAAAGTTAATTACTATTTCATTAACTACAAGGTAAAGAAATTTCATTTGAGATTAAGATCGGTCGCCAAATAATATCAGAGCAATTTATTAAGTTGGCAACGATCATTTTTCCATTATTTAATATGATTTTTCATTTTATTACAGACTTTTGTCAACGTCGTTAAATACAAGTTGGATTTGATGAGGAAAAGAATGGAAACTGAGGAGAGAGACGCGACTAGCAGAGCTAGCTTCAAGTGCACAAATTGTCTTAAAACATTCACAGATCTAGAGGTGAATTTTGGGACAAATTAACAAAAGAATTTAATTGAGCTTCAAAAAAGCCGAAAACTTGAAGATTTTAGACGACTCCGTCATTCAGAAATCATCTTTTTCCATTTTTTGTTACTTCAAGAAAGAGAATAGAGTCTATCACTGTTTTATCGGAAGTAGATCATCTCTTTTCATTTCTTTGTTTAATCATTTTGACAAAATTCTGAAAACAGGCAGACCAACTATTCGATATGACAACAGACGAGTTCCGCTGTACATACTGTCGTGAGATAGTAGAAGAGGACCAATCAGCCCTTCCAAAAAAAGACTCTAGGCTCTTGTTAGCCAAGTTTAACGAGCAGTTAGAGCCATTATATATTCTTCTACGAGAAGTAGAGGGCATTAAATTAGCGCCTGAAATTTTAGAGCCTGAACCTGTTGATATCAACACAATCCGAGGGTCAGTGGTTAAAAACTATTTGGTTTTAAGCCTATTTTTGTTCGTTTTAATCATTTAATACACTCTGATATTTGACGAGGCTTAAAACCTCGAAGAATCAATCAACGAGTCTTAAATATTTATGAATTCGCAGCATAGACACCAGAAAACAAATGGGACTCCGTGCGCCGGGTGAACAATGGTCAGGCGAGGCTACGAGGTCGTCTGGTTTTGCCGTGGAAGATACAAGAGTGGATGTTACCATCGGCGATGAATCGGCCGGTGATAATGCAGCCAATCGCAGAAAGGAGAGACCGATCTGGATGATGGAGAGCACAGTTTTAAATGCGGATGGCTCTCAGGTGCTGGAAGTTTGCTCTTGCTCATCATCGAAGCAGAAGTCTTTTAATTCTAGATGGAAATCGTTACTAATGTTCGTCTTTTTATTTAGCCTGACGCAGCCGGAGGACAGGACAGTATTCTTGATAAAGCAGCAACTAACGCGACTAATGCTACAAACGCTACGAATAAACAGGGCGATGATATAATGTCGGTTCTTCTTGCGCATGAAAAGAAGGGAGGAGCTAACTCAGTTAACGCTGTTAAGGCTGTTATACCTCAGGAGTCTAGCGACAGCAGTGATAATGACGATATTACAGAGATTCAAGCAACGGATACAGGTATGGTGAAAGGGAGAGACATGATACTGAACAATCTTTGAGTATTTGGGATTTATTTAAATTTTTTTATTTCTATTTATCAGGAGATGTGGAGACTATGGATTCTGAAGAGGATGATTTACTGCCTACTGTCAGTGTCGGTGGAAAGACAGTTTCCATAACAGATATAAACGATACTTTAATAGCTGAGATGACACCAGCTGAGAAAGAAGCTTATATTCAAATTTATCAAGAATATTATTCACATATGTACGATTAGGATTGGATATAAGCGCTAGAGTTTTTTAAGAAGACTATATTTTCTAAATGAAATTGTTCTAATTGCATAAAGACGAAGAAGAAGAAAAATAAGAAAAAGAAGTGTGAATATTAAATTTGGAATATACGAGAATAATAATAATGATAATATTATAATATGTATTTTGTATAAGTTATAGAAAAATAAAATCGCTGCTCACATACTTGCGAGTTGTGTGATTTTAATTTTTTTTAAATCTTATGACTATTTTATTGTACTATAGATATAATATCATAGTAATAGACAATACAGAAAAATAGAAAGAAAAAAAAATTAATAGTAAGAGAGGAGTTTTATTAGGTTTATTTGTGGTAATAGGAATAATTGTGGTTGTTTTTTTTTTTTCTAAATGCAGATAAATGATATTCAAAGATATTTGGTCAAATTTAAGAATTTATTACAGTTTCATTCTACCATACAATATAATTATAACAACTGAACAATACCTGGAAATCACGATACATTGATAGCAAAACCAAAAAAAATAGAGGAATAATTAATTAATCATTTTATAACGCTACTAACTATAACAATAATAATAATAATAAACGAATTAAAATTAATAAGATACATGTCACTTCTGGTGAGAACGGGAAATGTTAATAATTGTTTTATTTTTAAATTTTTCTTTAAATTTTTTTTAAATTATCTAACTTTTAAACAGTCAACGAATAATCATTAAAACGTCTTTGAAAACATATATTTTTTTTTGTTTTTTTCATTTTTTTTTGTTTTTTTTTTCATTTTTTTTTTCGTCCACTAATTATTAAATTTCGGCTCGACCACCACCATCGAACCGAAATTTTTTTTCATCTTTTGGACGATAGAACAACTATTTTTTTTTTTCTGTTTTTTTTTCACACATTTTTCTCTTTTTTTTTACAACATTTTCTTTTCTTTCTCCATAACAAGCCATTTGAATGCAGGTAAACTCTTATTCTTCTTCTTCCTCTTGTTATTTATATTTACATAATAACTTGTATTATGATATTTCAATATATCATTCTAAAAAAAAAAAAAAAAATGTAATTTTTTTTAAATTTTTTTTTACATATACTACGATTTCACCGTTTGCATATACATACTTTGAAAAGAGTTTAAACTTTATATCCCGTATACCCCATATGCGTCTTTACCGATATTTACAATAATTCAGAAAAAAATTTAGAGAGCTAAAAAACGTTGTATTTAATATCAGATTATAGATAGTAACATTTACAAAATCTATTTCAGATTCTATAAGCGTTCGTATCTCTGAAATATTTGAACATTTTTTCACTCTCTTTGACTAATATTTCTTACACTTTATCCAAAGGGACCGAATTTTTAGATTTCTTCCAAATTTTCAAGCAAACTCAATTTTCCATATAGTTCAGAAAATGAATCAGTCTGCAATTATCCAGTCTCAATTATATAGAGTTAAATTCTTTTCATAGCAAGTGCCGCGAGTCTCTCCTGTATTCATTCAGCTCTTTATTCTGGCTCGTTAAGACGCAGGCGGGCAAAGTCCTCGAATACAATGTTGTCGTCGTCGTCATTGGCGTAGCACGAATTTTCATAGCGTGCGCGGTCGATGCTCTTTCCCTTCTTCAATACTGCTTTTTCCTTTTCTAGCGCACCTGTTGAATAAAAAATGAACAATTTATTCACAGAGCAATCCTTCATATGCATTCTCTCCTCATTTCCATCAAAACCGCAGCTTTCAAACTAAACCAACCGGGAGCAGGGTGCATCAGCTTCAGTGGTACATCGGTGACCAGTTCACCTCCCAGAGTTCCGCAGTTCAACTTTACACGTACAGAGTATGAAATGATGATACCCATCGCTTCGGCGGGACATTTTCCCTCGGCGACCAGAGTGGAGGAAGCCAAGTTGACGTCGTCCTCCTAGAAAAGACACATCACTCGTTAGATCTCAACCATCAATAGCCAAAGATCACAGATATTCGATTAAAACATCCGAGGGATTGAAGCTTGCCTTGAGATGTCCGTCGAGAGCAATTCCGCGGCGGTCCTTGTTGCTGCTGGCCAATGGAACAAGATAGAACTGCTTTGTGAAAGAAGCACCCGGTGTAATGGGGCAGCCTTCACGGGTTTCTAAACTAGCAACGTGTCGGGAGAACTGAGCGTTGACCATCGTCACCTCGCAGTGTTGGACCACAAAGATCTGTGGAAGATGAAAAACAGTGTGAGAAAGTCTCTCTTTCTCCTGATGCATCAGGCAAAGATTTGATCAGATCTGGTCAGCCACCTTGATGTTCTTCACTGCCTTCCTCGAGTTGTTGGTGATTATAACATTGGCGGAGACTTTTTCTCCATGGTAATATATTTCCTTGTCCAGTGTCACTTCGAGGTTCAGTTTTCCTTGAGAGAAGGTAAAGCCCTTTGATACGAGAGAGCTGGGAAGACGACGGCCTCTGACTGCTGGAGCAAACTGCAGCTTCTTTATGGCCAGGGAAACTGAAGATCGCTTGTGTCCCTGCGGGGAAGAAATAGAAGAAAGCGTATGACGATCATAACGTTTGTCTTCTTCTCCCGATCAGCTGACTACTTTACCTTGTCCTCCTCATTCTCACCGACGAAGATCTTGACGGCGTAGTCAACTCCGAGGGGTTTGCCAGAGTCATCATCGCCAGGCTGTAGGGTGACGGAGCTCGGAGAGTTCTGGGGGAACTGGAAGGTGAATGGATATGCGTTGGGTCCAAGTTTCTTGAGGAGACGTTCCTGGATTGGAGTAACTTCCTGCTTTTCTTTCTTCACTGGGAATATCTGGTCTCTAGCGACTATCAATTCCTTGCTGAATTTCACCCCCATGACTTCATCCTCTTCGCGACCATAGCGATAAGTAGTTGCGACCTGTTAAAATATCGAGATATACACAGTCCGAAGATGAATATTATCCAGCGTGTGTTATCTACCTGGCCGAAGACCTTTCTTCCTTGAAGATAGTCATTTTCAATAACTACAATGCCATCGATAGGGTCAACGAATTCTAGATGATCGATGAAATCTCTCTTACCAAGATAAACTGTGACTTTGCCTGTTGATAATCGTCAAGAGTTTAAATATTTGTTAGAAAAAATATATATCCACCAGTTCTTTATAATATCTTGCTTACCATTGGGTGTTTGTTTCTTGTAAACCTTAACGGCTACGACATAGGCCAAGAATAGGAGAGGAAACATTTGACTGGTAGTATTGAATTCTAAAAGAAACTGTATAGCCGAGTGTTGTTTCCCACCCAGAAGTGACGACTACCCACTGTTTGTCCAGACCTTTTATAGGTCCGCCAGGGCTTCTTTTGAGAGAAGCCATATACAGTATGTAATACTATTATACTGTTAAATAATGCTTCTAACAGGATCATAGTATAGCTCTTTGAAGAAATTGGCTCTGTTAGTGACGTCTTACCGTGTGTATACAACTTATTTCTACAATATTTTACAATTTTTCTTTTCATTTTGACGTTCATAGTCTTGGAGTAAGTTAGAAAAAGTATACGTGAATAAGATCTTACATAGCGAAGTACTTCTTCTTTTTACATTCGAATTTTTTTCTTCAATTATAAGTTGAATATTTTATACTATTTGATATAAGGGTATGAAATAAGTTTATAATATAAAATTTTCAAAAACTATACTAGATGTGGAATTTATAATACATAATATATAAATATATTATCAAGAAAAATATATATAAAAAAAAAAAAAAAAACTAATCGATCAGTCTTAAGGTTTATATTTATTTCAATAATAAGTGCTTATACATAATAATAATAATATGGAGGTATTGTTTTTTTTTCCTTTCTTTCTTTTTTCTTATCAATCATTTAAATCAAAAATCCCTCTCTCCATGATTTTTTTTTATTTTTTTCTTTTCAACTACCCATAACATATAAGGAATTCACCGATTACCTTATACCTGTATTTAAATCATCGTTTCTTATTAATATAATCAATTATTATTATTATTATTTATCATTAGTGTATAGGTATTTATTTATTTATTTATTTATTATTTACTAACTAAATTCATTTGTATTTTCTTCTATTATTCATTTTATTTTAATTTATTTTTTATTTTTTTGCTTTTTTTTCCTGTTTTTCTACTTCTTCTTCTTTTTATCATTAATATTATTATTATTATTATTATTATTATTATTATTATTATTATTATTATTATTATTATTGTTATTATTATTATTATTCTTTTTCTTTTTTCTCCTCCTCGTCATCATTTTATTTTCTATACATCGTTCTTTAAATTTTATTTTCAATTTATTTAATTTTTTTTTTCTCTCTCTCCATTTCATTTTATTTCAATCGTTTTTTTAATTTGTTTCCTAATTTTTGTTCTTCTTAATTTAAATATAATATTAAAATTATCCATCCTTACATACAGTACATAATATATAATTTCTGTTTCTCTATATATTTTATTTTTCAATTATCAAATTTTACCACAATCCAAAGAGATCCGACAATTAATTTTCAAACAAGCAAACAAGTTATTGTTATGTTATTTTTTATTTTTTAATATTCGTTTCATCATATAATAATTAATAGGTATAATTTATATAATTATAAAAATTCGAGAAAAAAAAATCAAATACCGATACAAAGAAATGAATTTTGATTATTGTATTCCTAATACCTGCGAAAGATAATGAAACTTGATTTCTTCGAGACATCATTTATTTATTTATTTAATTTTTTTTATTTAATTTTAATTTTTATTCTTTTAAGTAAACAATTAATAATAATAATAATAATAATAGTAATTGGAAAAAAAAAAACATCATTTCATTCGCGAAGAAGATTTTTCTTCGATATCAGGAATTACCTAGTTTATATCCGAGTTAAGTTTAAAGTGTTAAAGTGTTAAGTTTAAATTATAAATTATAAATCATAAATTAAATTAAATTAAATGATATAAGAAAGAACATTTGTAAAATAGCTAAGAAATACACGTAATGTCTATCTATATTATGGGGGTATTGAATTATTAAGCAAGAGAAATTCTCGTTTGCATATTATTATTATTGGTTTTTTTTTTTTTTTTCCCTTCTTTCTTTTGATATATCTTGAAAATGTTTTTATGTATGCTTAATTTATGTTTGTGTATATATATACACTTATATATATATAATAATAATAATATGTATACCTATATATTTTTATATATATATAAAAAAAAAAGAAGAAATCAAAAATCAAAGTTACGAAAAGAAAAATCAAACATATCGCGTGTTTATGTAGCATATAATGTAATTACAAACTAAAAGATTTTCTTCAATAACTAATTAATTAATCAATTAATTAATATAATATAATAATAGGTAATAATAATCATAATCATAATCATAATAATAATAATAATAACAATAAAAATAATAATAATAATAATAATAATTACGACGAATAGTAATATAATTAATAATTATAGCAGTGTTGGGTAATAATATGTAATAAATATGTCTAATAATATAGGCACAGTAAATTTATGGGTATATTAATTAGGGTATCATCATATTCGTTATTCAGCATTTTAATTTTATTATGCTATGGCTGTAGATAAAAGAAAAGAAAAGTAAAGAAAAGAAAAAGAGCTGCTGTTCTCAGGGAACGAACTAAAAAAAAAAGATGTCAATATTATTGATATTAGTATTAGATGTATTGATTCCAAATATTCTTTTCTATTCAAATATAGGTATACAAGTTTTTTTTTTCTCATTATATAAATGCTGCTGCGTTTAATCTAAATAGAAAAAAAAGGAAAAAAAAAAAAGCATAGAACACACAAAAAAAAACCTAAGAAAACAGAATATATGTATGTATATATAAACTAAGAAGTCTTTTCAGAGCCATCGAAAATCCAAATAACAAATTAAAACCCATGTTAATTATTATTATTATTATTATAATAATAAGAAGTTATACAATGATTAATGCAATCCTCTGTGATCAGGGAACATAGGTAGTATATATATATGTAAGTTTACAAATACTTCTACTTCTTATTCTGTTTTCAATTTCCAATTCTGAATATCGTCACCCACTATCATTAGTTTTTTCTAAGCCATAATTCGAGGAATAAGAAGAAATAAAATTAAAATTAAAAATAAAATTAAAAATAAATAAGACGAATTAATTGTATGATTTTTTTTCTTTTTTTCCTAATTTTTCGAGGAAAAATAATGAAGGTGTTAGCAGCAAAAAAAAAAAATTTGTAAAATTACTAATAAAATGAACGCTGTTCCGACTGACTAGCAGGAAATCATGATATCAATATAGATACGTTTGAACCCCCCCTAGTCCCTCTTTTAATTTGATAACTCAAGTACCTAGGTAACTGCAAATTCAATTTTTTTTTTTTCTTCTTCTTCTTAATAAAATCTTTTCCCAACTGCTATCAGACAGTTGAGTTGACTTGTTATCTCTTGGTGTTCATGATTATGCAAAAATTAATTAATATGATTTTGAAAAGAAAAAGAAATAAGAAAAACAAATACAACTTTCTAATTATCTATCTATTTAAATTAAGATAAATAACTATCATGACTTCAGTCTAAATTGAAGATAGTATATAAATATATGTATATTGTAATTAATATGTATACCAAGAATGAAGATTTATTTTCGTATGAAAAAATACTGTTCTTTTTTTCTTTTTTTTTTCTTCGAATTTTCAGACTTTATTTACAGTTACAAATTAAGAGACAAGAAAATAAAAAAATTTATACCAATCTAAAGAAACAACGTATATCAGCTAAATTTTTCCGAAGTCTGATTTTGTCCGTTAAACTACAATTTAAATTAATTCAGTTTTAATTGCTTTTTTTTTTCTTTTTTTTCCCTGATAACAGCGTACTTCGAAAAACCGGAGTAGTATGTTATAGCAGTTGTAGTTGTAGTAGTAGTAGTAGAAGTTATAGTAGTAGTAGTAGTAGTAGTAGTAGTAGTAATAGTAGTACAAATATTGTGTTAGTTTAGTAGTATACGTTGTCGATTTATTTTTCTTCGTAGTCTATTTGCAAGATTTTTTTTCTGCAAGCAAACTTCTACTCCTATTAACTTACTTAGCTAAATATGTTGATTTTTTTTGTTTTTTAATTTTTTTTTTAATTTTTTCCTTTACGTTTTTTTTTTTTTTTTTAAATTTAATTTAATTTTAATTTTATTCTTCTTCTCTCTATCCTTCTTTTCCTTCTCCTTCTCCTTATCCTTATCCTCCTCTTCTCCTTCTCCTTCCTCTTTTTCTTCTTCTTCTCCTTCTCTTAATTTACTTGAAATCAAATTACTACTCATGAAAAAAAAGAATTTTTTTTTTTTTTCTTTCAAATAATTAACCAAGGGTTTTTATTTTTAATTTTTAATTTATTCATTTTCCTTCCTCCTCGACGTTCGATCGCTCGCAGGAACAGATGTGTGTGTATGTGTGTATATGTATGGTGTATATATATATCACTGCGCGTCGACTTCTTCAAAATTTGCTCTCGAGACAAAATGAAAATAAAAAAAAACAAAAATGGAGAAAAAAAAATCGTTTTTCTTTCTTTCTTTCTCTCTCTTTCTCTCTCTCTCTTTCTCTCACTTATATCGTAGAAATCTGTAAATGATAAAGTACCTTTAATATTCTGATTCAATGAGGGTTAATTATACATATTTCATATTTAGTAGTTTAGTTATATTGTATGTCATATTACCATTACCTAACGTTCTTTAAAGAAACACATCCGTAGAAGTGGCGATTCTTCTTTAGGATAAATCTGGAAGAAAACAAAAATTTAGTTCCAAAAACTTAATTCTGAACATTTATAATAAACAGGCAAGTATTTTCATCATAGATTTCACCAATTTCGTATTTCATTTAGAAAAGAATTGAAAAAAAAAAAGAAATCGAACAAAATACCAGAAAAAAAAAAACGAAACAAATTCTGCATGTATCGAAAAAATATTATGACTGGATATTTTTTTCTTTTTTCTCCTCCGAATTCTGGCCAAATCTGATTAAAAAAAGAGACATAATAAATTTGTCTTAAAAAAAAAAAAAGAAATTGTTCAAACTCACAACTCGGTGCAGCCGCAGACTCAAATCTCTTCTGAATTTGGTCGTAGGTAAATTTAACAAAAGCATCGTACTGCTCCGAGAGTTTCATGTTAAGAATCTGGTCGTATTCTTCTCGGATCTGTGTTTCCTGTTCCTTCAGCATTCGCTCGCAGATCAATCCCACCTGATTGAAAAGAAAAGAAAAAAGAGATATTGTAAAAATAAGGAAAAAAAATTTAGAAAAACCAAAAACACGAAAATATGTAAAGAATTTGTTTCAGCGTCAAAACTTACAATTTACTAAAAATTTGAAAAATGACTGAAAATAGATAAACAAATTTAAACAAAAAACAAACAAAACAAACGACATAATCCATTATTTTTTACCTGTCTAAATGTAAACAATGGTTTTTCCTTGCTGCCAGGGCTGTGACTGTAAGCGTTAGGCCCACTTGTCGAAGGACCGGCAGGTCCTTCGGTATCTGAAGAATCGCCTCCGTTATTTTGCGGATTAAAATGGAGTTGCTTGCGTCGATGAAGCCTGCGGATCTCTTCTCTGATATTAGCGGCCATTTTTTCTGTTTTTAATGAAAAACAGAAAAAGATTGAAAAAAAAAAGAAAGAAATTAGTAAAAACACGGCAATAATTAATCACAAGATATAAAAAGAAACGAGAAAACGAAGAAGAAGATAGTTCAGAGACATTTGATAGTTGATAATGAAAAACAATAACAAAAAATTCATAATAATAACAATAATAATGATAGTTACACTGTAATTCAATAAATAAAGAAAAAATGAAAATAAAAAACAATGAACTTGATGTGTTTTTTCAAGCTTGACAAAGGAGGGTACCTTTGAAAACAGTCTGTTAGTGAGAAAAAAGAAAAGTGCGTAAGATGATAATGATAGAAAAAAAAAAAAAAAGCACAGTAAAATAATAATGATAATGATGATAATAATAACGAAAAAAAAATAGGTGAAAAAGTATATAAGTAATGATCGCGGTGTCGCCATATGATTAAGTCCCTTTCTTCTTGATTCTTGTTAATAGATACGAGTTTAAAATCGCTATAGCTTCCCTCCTTTAACCGTATAGATACAAAAAAAATTGAGAAATAGAAAAAAGAAATGAAATGAAATGAGAAGAGAAGTGAAGAGAAAGAGAAGAGAAAGAAAGAGAAAAAAAAAGAAAGAAAAAAAAATGGCCGAAAATAATTACCAGGCGTCAATTTTTGTGCAACTTCGCCAAATGCTGATGGATTTTGATTTCTTGGCGGTGGTGTATTCGGGGACATGCACATCGGGACGCATCTTCGTCTTTTAGATGGTCTTACGTGGCTGTGAACCGGGTCGAATTCGAGAGATCGTTTCAGGGTGGCGCAGGCCATTTTTACTCTTCACGATCTCGGCGTAGACTGATGCCAAAAAGTAATGAAAATATATGCGGCGGTGTTTTAGAGACGGGAAATATACCCGGGTTTATTATACCGAGATATTCAACACTAGTTTTATGATATTATATCGTAGTTTGGTTTAAGTTCCGCCCTGATTTCAATGGATTTTACTTCTGGCCACCGCAGCACCAAAACAAACACTGCAGTAAAACAATATGGCCTCCTCCGTCGTCAGCCGCAGCGACTCTTCATTTTTCTCTCTACACAGGCAAGTTTTTTTTTTTTCTCTCTTCTTCGTTTTACTCAGAGCCTCGATGAACTAGGCATGTATGTATGTAAGAGCTACGATTCGTCAGTTTTAGGAACGATTCTATTGGTTGTTACGATGCACCAGCTAGGGGAGACACGCTGCATCGATAAGGAAGATCCGAAGGATTCCACCAATCGGAGACACGCAATATGTCACGTGGTACTAAATACCATGCAGCTGTCAAATCCACGTGACAAGTATGCGTTTTTGTGTGTGTATGCGATTGTTTTCGTTACACTTAATGAATCTTTATTTATTTATTCATTCGCTATCAATTATAAAGACTTCTTTCATCGCGTATATTCTCGAATTTAATTTAAACGATAAACATAGTCTATTTTTGATACAAAATGAATAAATTTAAAAAAAAAAAATATGAATTATATTATTATTATTATAGGTTATTGGATAGGGGAGGAAGAAATTCAACCATATGTACAGATCTTTGAACTTTCTGATTTTTGGCAATTTTTTTTCTTTACAAATTTCTTTATTATCGCAAAGAAAAAAGAAATATTTCTTCCTAAACAAGGATGAAAATGTATACAAAAATGATGACGAAATGATTCCACCGAGATTAAAATAAAATTCATTCCTTTTACATGTATTTATATATATATTTTTTTATTTTTATTTATTTCTCATGTTGATCTTATAACTAATAGGTAACAATATTCGAAGACACAAATAGCTCCACCTATCCTTGTATCGTTTAATAAAATATTAGATACAAAGTAGATACATTATGATCAAAATCATGTGGTAAATTTATTTGAATGGCTTTTTGAACCACTTAGGCATATCAGATTTTGTCAAGCCTCCAGAATTGGAGCTACTCGGTCCAGCCCGAGGTTCAACGTCTCTCTGTGCCTCAGCCCCTCTTTGCGCCTTTTCTTCTGTCTCGTATTCGAAATCCTTTATATCTGGTCGAGTCATTGCCATTCTGAATATTATTAATTAATTAATAAAAGAAATTTCAGTTTTTTGGAGCAAGAAACTATTTCATTTTTTCATTTGTCTAATTTATCTGTTTTATACGAAATTATATCACCTAGACTTCACTGCTTGGATACCGGCAGCCCTTGGATCTGTTAATTTACTTTGCAGATCTGTTTTTAATCCCGATTGACCAGAATAATGAAGAATAGCTGATGGGACTAGATTAACATCGACCAATCTAGCTTCCGGACTAAGTACCGTCCTTGGCGGAGTCGTATCTGGTTTAAAGAGAACATAAATTGAAATTTTTATACCGTTTGCGATTTATTTAATTAATTAATCAAAGAGTAAAGAATTTATGGAATACTGACAAAGAATGAACTCCGCGTTTTCATCTTGCAAGTAAATTCGAACGAAATCTTTTATGTTTTGAACTGTTTCGAGTGGTCCGAATATTCCTTGAAGTACTAGTTGGTCTGGGAACTGAATTCTGATTACAGTTCTTCTGTACTTGTGTAAATGATGAAGAATTCTCTTATCATCGTCTAATTTCCTCTGGGCTGAAGTCTGGAGCGGAGCTTCGTCCAGTTCGGCTCTTAAGCGGGTAGCATCTCTGAGCAAATGCCTGGCGTCTTCGACTGTAAGGTCAAAGAAATTGTCTGGCAATTCGTCCCTAGGCAATGCTTCTGCTCCGGCTTGGTTGAAAACTAGGGCGTTTCTCTCTCCCAACTGAAATTTAAAGAGTTTCAATACTTTCAGTGTTTAAAAAATCAATGAAACACGGAAAATCGGGAACCAATTTTGAGCTGGAGGCTCTGACTTACAAATTCAACTTTTATTTCCCTCGGATCACTCTCTGAAGTTTCCATCGGCATTTCAGGATCAATTTGATGAAGCGATTCTCGTTTTTCATCACTCTTAGAAAATGCTTGAGAATTGTTTCCAGGTTCTGAAAGCCCAGCTTCTCTCTGAGTTTCTTTTTCAGATTTCAAAGCTGATATCGGATCCACGGATTTCTGAGTCCCTCCAAAAGAAACTCCAATGTGCCGATTAGGCACAGCCATACGAAGCGCCAAATCTATACTTTCTTGAGAGGGTCTTGCTGCCAATGGAGCCGATACATGCGCTTGTATTTTAGGTGCCTCTGGGTCACGGTGAATCAGTCTAAGCATTGCCCGGCCGCAATTCAACCCCAGGGATCTCAGAGATGTTGTTTCGAAAGAGTCTAGACCACAGATCTGAAATTTGGATAAAAAATTAAGGAGATTAGTAGTTTCCTCATTTCCTCAATAATTTTTATCAATGGCTGAATGCTTTCTGCCATATTAAATGAACTGAAATTAAATTTGGGAACAAAATTAGCAAGAGAAATGCGATTTTCATTATTTAAACATATTTAAAGAAATAAAGAAAGTGCGGAACCTCTCTATGCATGTAGATGAGTACAGCGGTAGGCTGAATTTCTTCGGGACACAACTGTTTCATAACTTGACCCAGCGAATGTCCAGGTGAAAATTCCCCTGTAACTCTTTCGCCATTTTCTGATTGGATTCCAATAGTAACATTAGATTCTTGTCTCTTTTTGGTACACGGTACCATTTCGAGTTGAGCATTGTTCGGCAGTCCGGTAAACCGGAATATGGCATTAGCATCGAGGACACGGTTATAGTGTCTTTTTTCAGTAACAGATAGAAAAGAATTAATGATAATAATAATATCAAAGATTGTTAATATTTAAAGAATTTATTATCGTTATTAATACGCACTTGATGTCGTAGTCGTCGGTTTCATAGCCATGCTTTTGACACACCTCTTCCAAAACCTGCGACATAATACACGTAATAGGCATTTGGAAGGATCAGTTTGAGGTTATTCATTTATTCGATCAAATGTAACGTGTTCGTTATTAATTATTACCACCTACCTGTAATATCGTCGTGTTTGCTGTTACTTTAACATTTTGTCGACGACCGTTCGGCGCGAGCACGATGACACTCTTGTTTACCGCCATTGTTGTTTTGGCTTTTAAACAGCTGATCGTAGATAGCATGTTGTAAAAAACAAAAGTAAGTATGTGGACAAGGTAAACTGGACAAGTTTTTTTTTAAATCGATATCCCGCAATGATAAAGTATACGAATAAGAGAGAAATATAACGAATTTCAATTAAGTTAAATCTGAAATCTCTATTTGTTCGAAAAAGTAGAAGAAATAGTAAATACTAGTCTCATAAACACGAAAAAAAGACAGTCGCGAAATTTGAGTCGAGTTTCTTTTTTAGTTCTACGTAGTCTATGGCCAGTGAGGAGATGCACTTTACTTTAGTATTAGATAATCCCGCCAGGTGTATGTCTGGTTTTTATCATGAAATGCGCGGCTGGTAGTTGCGTGTGATGGTGTGAAGTGTATGAACCGCGATGCGAGTGGATTGAGTTGATAGGTCGGGTTAAGACTTGGCAGATACATACTCCGAAAGAAAAAAAGAAAAATAAATAAATACAAAAATGGCTAAAAACGTGGTAAATAATTGTTAATTATTTTGATGAAATTAAAAAAGCGAAAGAGCTGGTGCGTGCAGTGGTTTAGTATGCCCGCTAAAGTGTCAAAAAAGGTTGTTGGGATGATAATTAGAAGTCGAAAATCCATCATGAAGGACGGTGTGATCACGGTACGTATTTACCATTATTTTACACCTGAATAAAATCGGTATAAATTTTTTATAAAATTTTTATTTCAAGCAGCATATTTCACAAAAAAATGACAAAACCTTGAACAATTTTCTAGAATAACCTAACCCGCTTTACAATCTCAATACCCAACACGTAGCCATGATAGATCCCATGGTCAATACACACAATCGAAACAAATAACGCGTACTCATACCCTTATCTTTAAATTTCCATTTGTCTCAGTCGTAATAGTTTCATCACATTATAACAAGCATATAGATAATCGGGATATAACAATTATACAACTCGATATCTCTTTTTTGACAATCGCTAGTTTACCTGTTGCCATAGTTTTAGTAGTTGAAATAAAACCGCAAGTTCGTCTAGATAACCTTGTAACGATGACGTATTTGTATGAAAATATATTCATCCGTTTCGTTTTTCTCTTTCCGTTTTCCGATAAGAAAATTTTCTCAACACTACTACATCACATTACACTTAATTATTATCATTCTTATTATGATTATTTCGAAAGATAATCTGCATGGGGGGGGAAAAAAAAAAAAGAAAAAAAAATATTTGTTTGCGTGTGTCTAAATTCCCGGAATTTCTTAAATACTAGGGATTTTGTGTCGAAATATGTATAGTATAAATTTTCCCCGATAAAAAAAGAAAGAAAGAAACGAAGAATAAAAAAAAAAAAAAAAAAAAAACCAACTAACATACTCTACTCTACTCGAGTTAACTTCGTTCTGTTGTGTTGAGAACTACGTCGAACAGACTATAGTCTATAACCTAACACACGTACACACACACATATACATATCTATAGCTAGGATGACGAAGATCGTGCGCGTGCGAAAAATCCCGCTAGCGGATAGAATAGAGCTACCTAACTACCCACCTACCCGCTAGTAGTCGTCGTCGGGGTTTGCGGTGGTGGGTTTAAAATCGTATTCGTTCAGGAGGGGGGGTGGGGTGGGGGGGTGTTTTGGATATACCGCAGTAGTTGTGCACTTGCGTATAATATCTATGTATACATATATATGTGTATAGATATATATATATATATATATGTAAAGAAAAATTTTCCCGATATTTCGTCCCTAAAATCTAAAAATCGAGAGTGTGTGTGTGCGTGTTTGTTCTTTTCTTTATTTTTCGTCATCGGATCATCATTGTCGTCGTCGTCGTCTTCTGCTTCTTCTTTTTCTTCTTGTTCTTCTGTTTCTTTTACTACTACTACTACTACTTCTAATTTTAAATTTTAATTAATACGCGATAGAAATCTATAATATAATATAAATAAAGTATACATTTGCTCAATGTGAAAAAATCCAGTTTCATTTAATAGTCGACCAATAATCAGTACTACATACATATATATATATACATGTATACATATATATATATATTATATGTACCATAAAGTTTTTACGACGATATGACATCTGTCAGTTTTGAAATATAATAATAAATCGAAAATTGAACAATATACACATTGACATACGTCAGGAAGTTTTCAATATACAACTATAACTACACACATACAAACACAAGTATTTTTACCTCTCCGATGAATACTATCATCTATATATAAAAACCCCTCATTCGTGATCGAGAAAAAAAAACAAAAAAAAGTGAGAGAATAAAATAAAATAATAATAAAGAAATAAAAATAACGTAAATATAATAAAATAACGAAAAATTTTACATCAATATATTTCGTGTGTTTTATCATATTTATTTATCGTCATATAAATATATATACCTCTATACGGTTACGCGAAAGATCAAAAATTTATTAACAGGCTATACATAATGCCAATATAACTGCGTGTGTTATTTATAGCAATTCTCTTCTCTTCTCTGTCTCTGTCTCTGTCTCTCTCTGTACTCTACTCTCATATATACTCTGCTAGTCAATCGCTGATTATAACATATCGTGTCGAAATATTATTGAAATTTATTGATAGATTTTCATCTATCCAATGACTAAAGTCACACGAACAACATCGTCGCACGGTATATAACAATTTTTTTTTAATTTTTTTTCCTCCAATTTATCCGTAAAAAAAAAAAAAATATCATCGCGTAATTATTATTATTATATTCTTACGCAAATTCGTATAAAATTAGAAGAATAAAAGAAGAAGAAGAAGAATAAAAAAACACCGAAGTTATTGTTTTTTAGAGGTGGGGTGGGTGGGGGGGACTCGAAACGCGACTTATTTATAGCTAAATATAAACCATACAGCAAAGAGGAAAAAAAAAGCAATTTGAAGATGCGCAAGTGTCGATAGAATATAAGCCAATTTGGGGGGCTCGGCAAAGAAATGCCCCCTGGTGCGGACGGGGGCTCGGAGGGCCCATCGTGTTCGGAAGCCCATAATGGTCAGGAACATGCGTTGACTAAGGAACCACCTTTTTTATCACCTTTACAAAGATGTTACAGACATCTCAAGGTCAGCTGAGTTGTAAGAAAAGAAAAGAAAAGAAAAAATCATTTTTGGATGAAATAGATGGAAAAGAAAAAAATTTTACCAGATTATTTCTAGAACTTAAATTCCTGAATCTTGTTTTTTATTTTTTATTTTTATTTCTTCTTCAATTTTTTGTCTTTTTATATGTTTCAGAGTTCCGGGGTCGGCGAAGCTAGCGTCTATCATGCCTTGGTTGTAATATTCCTTGAATTTTTTGCATGGGGTTTATTGACGATGCCGATAATCGCAGTTCTCAATGAGACATTCCCTGATCACACCTTCTTGATGAATGGTTTAATAATGGGAATAAAAGGAATATTATCATTCCTTTCGGCTCCGTTGATCGGAGCTTTGTCAGACGTGTGGGGAAGGAAGTTTTTCCTTCTTATTACAGTCGCTTTTACTTGCGCCCCTATACCTCTAATGAGCATTAATACATGGTGGTTTTTTGCCATGATATCAATAAGCGGAGTATTCGCTTGTACATTTTCTGTTGTTTTTGCTTACGTCGCTGACGTTACGGAGGAAAGTCAGAGATCCCTTGCCTATGGATTGGTAAGTTCTTGTTCTTACCTGTTTTTTTTACATTTATTTACAGATAAGTTGACTCACTGGTTTTCACTTACTAATCTTAAACAGGAATTTTTCGTTAATCACCAGCCGCATGGACTACGATAATTAATATTGACTCATAAATATCACATGATTCAGTTTCATATATTACTCATTTTTTACTCTATTATGGTGGCTAAAATAAAAAAGGGTTTTCAGAGATTAGATTACAACCACGCTAGTGATTAGATAACAAAACGTGCAGGTGCTTCTTCTGTATACGTATATATATAGCGATAATGAGTAATACAGTGAAATATTTATTTATTATTATATCCAAAATATTTGAAAATCCAGTCTTTTGTTCTTTCTAATTATGTCTTTATTATATTAAATTTATGGAAATTTTTTCTTTCCTATCTATCAGGTGTCCGCAACATTTGCAGCGAGCATGGTAATCAGCCCTGCGTTAGGTTCTTACGCGATGGATGTTTACGGGCAAAATTTACCCGTCGCCTTGGCTACGGCCATCGCTATACTAGATGTTTTTTTCATATTAGTTGCCGTGCCAGAGAGCTTGCCAGAAAAAGCTCGTCCTCCAGCTCCCATTTCATGGGAACAGGCAGATCCATTTGCCGCCTTGGGAAAGGTCAGCGGATATTTAATTGTCGTGTTTTTTTCATTATTTAGAATCAGGGTTTAAAGAGAAGATAAAGAAAAAACAGAAACCAGTAGATTTAATCTACACTTCAAATTACTTATATAAATAATAAATTCTCAGACTTTAGACACGTTAAAAGTTTCGCCAAATAAAACTGTTCAAAGCTGTACAAATATTGACTCAAGTTTGATATATGACGTACTGGTTATTCAATAATTCGTAACTAAAAACAAGATTCTTAGATATTTCGCTCTTTTTTATCATTAGTTTAAAATTCCTCGATTTTAAACTCCTGAAATCTTGCGGAAATTATTTTCAAAGATTAAAAACCATGATTTTCACAAACTCTGATGCAAAAGCGACTCAATTTTTAGAATCTTTAGCTTTATTCTTTCATTTCGTTCTTAATTATACTTCCGACTAAATATATTCTTCTGATATTACAGGTGGGCAAGGATCACACAATATTGATGCTATGCGTCACGGTATTTCTGAGTTACTTGCCTGAAGCAGGCCAATATAGCTGTATATTTGTCTACCTTAAATTAGTTATGGGCTTTTCTGCTACAATGGTTGCAGTATTTATAGCAGTAGTTGGAATCTTAAGTGTATGTGCACAAATAATACTTGGGCCTTTGATGAAGACCCTTGGAAGTAAACACACCATAATGTTAGGACTTTTATTTGAAATGCTACAGCTGATGTGGTACGGTTTCGGCTCTCAAACATGGTAATGTTCAAATTCTACATAAAAAGTACCAAAGTCTTAATTGCAGCTTGAATTATTACAATGAACACACGTTTTTTTATTATTTCAGGATGATGTGGGCCGCCGGAGTGCTGGCTTCTGTCTCTAGCATAACTTATCCAGCTATTTCAGCATTTGTTTCAATGCACTCCGATGCTGATAAGCAAGGTCTTGTTCAGGGTATGGTGACCGGTATGCGAGGCCTATGTAACGGTCTTGGTCCCGCAATGTTTGGTGTTATATTTTCCCTATTTCACGTCGATTTAAACGACGATTCTCACGCCTCTGGGGGTTCATCGAAGCAGAACGCTAAAGAATCGCTAGACGATAACGGAACAATAGTGACAAACACTCATCTTGATGTAATGCCACAGGCGAGTGACATACATTTCTGAAGAAATGCAGTTTAAATAGTAATTGGAGAAATTTTCAAAGTTAACTAATTGTTTCGTTTAACTTTCAGCTCGTTCCCGGACCTCCTTTTGTTTTCGGAGCCTTTCTGGTAATATGCGCACTTCTAGTCGCAGCGTTTATACCAGAATCAGGCACCGCGACATTTGGATCTACACACTCGTCCGGCTCCCGGAGGCCCTCCGGTAAATACGCATATCAAAAATGTACGTTATTAGATAAACTACTACTACCGATGGACGCTTACGGCCCTGGATTCATTTGATGATAAGTTTGTGCCGGTGGTGGTGGTTGTAATTCTAGATCCAAGCAATTATAATCATTCTCCGAACGAATATTGATACCTTTTCCTAAATGTTGCTTCTATTTATGTGTATGTTTGGTTTTGTTTTCACACTTTCTTTTCTTACTGGACCCTTAGATTACTGCAAAGTTAACACAATTGGGTTCTGATCCCTGAAATCGAAGCTTAAAAACATCCCAATTCCCAATTTATCTCCGAAGTCGACGGCATGAAATTATATTGTACGTTTTCAGTTGCTTGCAAGATCATATCGTTTGTCATATTCTAGAAGAGGGAGGAATTCTCTTCATTTTAAATATTCTTCTTGGTTTATTAATAAATTTCTTCTAGGTCTCTCGATGGACGTTCATTACGAAACAGAAAGAGTGACTAGCGGTAGAGGAGGAAAAGTCGGACCATTGTCGCCGCTGGTAGACAGTTCAAACTCAGCAGCTCTATAACAAATCCCATATCTTAGGCGAGCAGCATTAAATATGAAAAAGATGAAGAAATACATTGGGTGTGGTTTTAACATGAAGTTAAAATCCGCTTATGTTTTAACGTCGTCATCATCTTACCCCTCTACGCAAAGAACGTTGATAAAAGAGAATATTAGATGAATGAAAAACTGTTTACTATTATTTTTTTTTTTCACTTCATTGATTCGTTATTCTTCTTATTTAATTAAAACTACAACCACTTGCCTAGAAGGGTAATTTCAATATATTTGATCTAGAATACATTTGGTTGTGAGATTCGCCATGGGCCAAGATTCTGGTGAAAGACTTAGCGTGCTGGAAGCCGATTATAAAATAGAATATAAATACAACTTTGAAATTGTTTTTTTTTTTTCTTTTTTCACATATTATTTTGCCAAATTCTGTAAGGTAATAACATGCCAAGGTCAGGGTAACGCTATCTGATTCATTTCTGCAAAATGAAAAAAAAAAAGAAAAGAAAAATACTAAACAGAGAGCCGATTCGGTTATCGTTTAACATTTTTGTTTTTTTTTGTTTTTATATTTACTTAATTTGGAACATTAATTAATTATATATAGACATTATAAATTTTTGGAAACCAAGCGTGTGTTATTGCTCTTAGTTATTGTACAAAATCAATATTATTATAATATCTACTTACCTATTTGGCAGGAATACTAGCTGACGTACAGTGCTTTTCCTGTTACATACTATACGCTTAGCTATTAAGATATATCAAAGTAAAGTAAAGTAAAGTAAAGTAAAGTAAAGAAAAGAAAAGGAACAAGAAAAAAAAAAAAACGAAATGAAATGATTGTTTAGCTTTGACTAAAGGCGTAAAGACCGTCTATCAGATTGTAACGAAGAAATAATACATATTGCGAATCAGTATTTTTGTTAAGATACTAACTTACATATTTATTAATTAGTTACCCAGCTACTACTACAATCAGAAATCAGAACGCTGTTATAACTATAAATTTTTCAATTTCCCTTTATTATTGAGAGCCTAATTAAATTTAAATTTAAAAATAAAAATAATATCCTACTCTAGATACGAATCTTTTATGTGATATATAAATGCGTAGATTTATATTTCATACGCTAGCTGGAACTGAGAACAATAAATTGATCGATAAAAAAAAAAAAAAATAGAATGGAGAAAATGATTAAACAATAAACAACAGGCTCTCTGTCAATATTTGAATAAAGATTTTCAGTCCCAGCGTAGGAGATTTTTTTTTTTTAGTTTTTATTTTTATTTAACATTTTTTTTTTTCTAACTGCATTTACTGCTCGATTAAATTAAAATGACTACTAGAATTATATCAACGCATTAATTTTTCATCTTTAAATGAAAATGTTAGATTCATTTCATTTGAGGGTTCTCAGAATTAATAATCTTGTTTTATGTTGATGTTAAATATTATATTAAATTCAAACTCTAGTGTATGAATCAATTTACCGCGATACAATATAATTATATTATCTAATCGATGCTAATTTTAGAATTATTGCTGTTTTATCGCGTCTAATGATTACAAATGATTATTAAATAATCAATTGATGAAAGAGATATAGAAAAATCAGACGCTATTTACTGCCTGTGGTGCACAAGCTTCATACCCTTACTTACAATTTTAAGCCCATTACTAATTTGATTCATATACTCTACACAGTTTGATAATCATTTTTATTGAAAATCTTAGATTTTTCAAAAATAGTTGCGCAGATCAATAAAATTATTTTTTTCTAGAGTCTATAAAAATAGTCGAATTCCTATTCTCATCATCATGTTTTGATATTGAATATTGAATATAGCCGATGAATGTAGAATGAATTTCTTCTCTTTATTCTGCATAGCTAAGGGATTTAGGATTAGTTTAGATTTTTTGTTATTTTTTTTTTTGCTGAGAACCTTCACATTCCTAGATATCTTGCGTTATTCTTGCCGCTAGTTGAGAGGGAGGGCTTGTATGTAGTACGAACGAACGAACGCATAATTAAATCGGTAGTCATAGTATGATAACAAATACCTAATAACAAAATAAAAGGAATAAAATTTAAAAAAAAAAAGAAGTAAAAGTAAAAAAAAATTTAATTAATTTAAAGAAACTCACAAAACGGAGGG
This sequence comes from Tenthredo notha, assembly GCA_914767705.2. NCBI lineage: Eukaryota > Metazoa > Arthropoda > Insecta > Hymenoptera > Tenthredinidae > Tenthredo > Tenthredo notha. The sequence goes on from OU611916.1 coordinate 6,724,054, forward strand.
ACATGGATACCAGACCTCCCTGGAAGCCAAAGATTGATTAATTAATGAGAAAGTTTGTTTTCTTTTCTTCTGTTTTAAAATACGCATAATTAATAAGCTACCAGGTGTGTGACGGGGGGTTTCCGAGGTAGAGACGTTCAGTGAAACTAACAATAAATCACTATTATAAAGAATAAAGATGATGAAGAGATAGATTATGCATGTTTGAAAGAATACTGTTAAAGAAAAAATAATAATAATAATGAAATGAAAAGAAAAGAAATGAGATGAAATGAATAACAACTAAAATTCCATATCCGTATATAAGTCAACAAGCATTGCCATTAGTTGTCTAACGACGTTGTATGAAAAAGTTAATTTTAAATAATAAAACTGTTGCATAATTTAATGATTATATTATACAGTTTTAATCAACAATCCCGCATGTATACCGTATATTATATTTGGACTACTATTTTGATACTTTATCAACAACTTTTGGCTTTTCATATAATATATGAAAGAACGAAAAAAAAAATACAATTTTTATTTACATTGAGCATGTATACCTCTCGAAAAAAAAAAAAAAACAATTATTCAAAATCCCAACTACGTATACACATATAATCGGTTCTATTAACCAGAGACGAGGAAAGATTTTACTAATCATGTATCTAATAATTGTATAAACTATATTAAACATAAAAAGTAAAGTTGAAATGAAATTTTTCGGACCGGCAGTATTCTTGACAAATTTTGCAATATTGTACAGTGTATTGTATAATTGAGTTTATATAATTTCATTTTTTTTTTTTTTAGAAAATGATAGAATCCTATTAATATATGGTTTTTTTTTTCATCTTCTCTTCTAAAGCAAGCAGCTCGAAACAACACGTACATACATATACCGCTGCTGCACCATAGTTATAAACAATAATAATAATAATAATAATAATAATAATAAGTAAATAAAAGATACATTTGAAAATCAATATTAAGTTATAAATATAGATTATATTATAGTTTTAGCTTTTAACGAAGTTGAGTACCTATATATCTAAATGTACGATAATGAAATGCGTCAAATAAAAATCAATTATTTTTAAGATAAATTAAAATATGATTTCAATTAGTATATTTATTATATATCTATCGATTTATGTCATATAATTTAATACTACAATAAGTATTATTCATTCGATAGTTAGATTGATATAACATTATTTGTGGATTCTCTAAAACTCTTATAAAACCAATTATCTTGAAGAGAAAAAAAAAGGAGAAAAAAAATAATGATTTCTTAATTAGATAAGATATTATTATTATTATTATGATTAGTATCAAGATCAGATATTCTGTACTGAATTAACAGCTATTTGAGACATTGATGCTAAAGCAGATCCACTCAGCTGCCATAGTTCGATTGCCTTGTTTACTATCATCTCTGCAGTCTCCTCTGATATCTGTTATCAATAATCATTTTCGAGTTAGTTATAGTATACATATTGAATGGTACTTTTAAATTTCAAACTATTCATATTTCTATTTCGCTCATTTATTATTGAAAATAACTCATCCTCACATTATTTATGCAATCTACTATATCGTCTACCCCTTCGCAGCGCAGTAAAAGCCTTCTTAGAGTGGTCAGAGTTACCGCAGCAACAAAAACCAAAATTTTATAAGCCCCGGCGACTATTTTATCCCATATTCTAAAAATGAAAATAAAAATCAGGAGTTTAAATCGCAGATTATATCTCATAGCAAATTCAATCTACATACTCATTGCATATAAAAATTCATACTTTGGTATAGAGCTATTGCTAATTGTTCCTGAAAAACAAGAACAGAACCACATTTCAAATGGGAGAAACTGCAGCGCTTTAATCTTTAGAAGATGTTTGTGTAGCTCGGAATCCTCACGTTCTAAAAGAGAACAAGTACACTCTTGCAGTCTCGTCACATCTCCGTGAATCTTTTGTACAATATCAAGGAGGCCTCCGAGGACCCAGAAGGTATCAACAGGCTCCTGATTGGCATCTATTATTTGCGCTACGCTTTCGGCTAGCTGACTCATCGCTCTGATGGAACAAGAAGGGGCAGAAAATTAACTTATTTTATTAGAATCTTGCGCTTTTATAAAAGGAATAACGATATACCTAAGTATCGGCGTATCGAGAAGGGCGTTCATGTCTAAGCTTACGCGCCCAGAGCGCAAAATCCACATAGTGAGAAACAACTGATGATTTTTACAATTTTCATCGACGGTTTTTATTGCGCATAAGGCCCGTCTTAGGTCGTCATATTCTGCCTTTCTCTGAGCTGTTACAAACTTGTGACTCTCTGTGTAGACCGGTATCACTCCTAGGATTATTTTCCATAATAAATTTCTGTATATAGCCGGTACTGTGAATCTTAGGCAAAATTGTTTCAATTTTGATTTGTCCAACGGTCTTTCTTTCAGTAATATTTCAAGCGATTTCTTCTCCTCCACGCTGCGAAAGCCGACCTGTTTTCATATTCAAATTTTTTCATTGTTATAAAAAGAAAGAGTCTTTCAAATTCGGTTTTCTAATTCTACTTTTATTATTAGGATTAATGTTTTGGATATTTTCTTATTTTTATATGATTTTATAACCTTTTCATAGTATGATGATCGGAAATTACGCTCATCTGTCATTTTTCAAATTATTATTTATTAAATACGTGTTATCTAGCATTTGATAAGCTTGAAAATTCGCATTGACGAATAACACAGCAGATTATTATCAATTAATCTATTTTAACATTTTAAATAAATTGACAGGATTGACAGTTATATGTATATTATTATAAGTGTCATCTGTCAAATAAACGTTTTAACAACAAAAAATAATATTTTGCACTAGTAGGACTAGCACAACTAGTTCGTCAATTCATCATCGAGATTGCTGAGGCACCACCTCCTGTAGCACATTGTGAATATGGTCAGCGGGGTACCGGATGGTATCGGCATCTCGCAGTTCGATGTACGAACTACTCTTGCCGTAAACATCATTGGTGTGTCTTGCGACGCATGCAACCACGCATTAGAAATCACAGTAATGCCATACCGGTTGTGAGTGACAAGGCGTACTGATATTAGCGGAAAATAGAATTTGTATATTGAACCACGAAATGGTGAACCATCTCTGAAATATGAAAAAAGGAGAAGTTTGATACATTCGTATTGAAATAGTCAATTTTTATTAACAATAATTGTATTTATTATTTCAACAATTCCTAGGTGTTCTGTTTTTTTTTTATATTATCTACGAAGAATAAAACTCTCGTTATCTAAAATCCTTAAACTATTTATACACAGGTTTACGTCCTCAATTCATAATTACATTCGTTATTAATATTACTATATTACTATATTGATTCAAAAAGATTAAAAACACTTTAATTATGTTAATATTGTATAATTTACTTTCGAATTAGTCTTCCTTAGATCAATAATATCAGATCATATGATTAACAAACTCTTAAAGAATCCCAAATATAGTATACAGCATACTATCATACATATAAATAGAAAATACATCCCAAAATCCAAAAAAATTTACATATTAGTTCAAATATTACATCATTTTTTTTTTCTTTTCCTTTCCTTTATCGTTACGAATAATTATACACAGTATGTATATTGTAAAGATAGTGAAATGGAAACAAATATCTACAATAGGTAGAATTAGTATTCAAAGAATTATATAAAAGATTCTTAATTTTATATTCATGTATACAATTAAAGCTATTTAGGTAGTATATTATTACAAAGAACGGAATGATTTTTTTTTCTTTCGAATATATTCTATTTCTTTTTCATTTCTTATGTGAATAATAATAAATTAAAAATCAGAATACGAATGGCAAGATATATTTTTCCATTAAATATCTTATATTACCTATCCGATGTTTTTTCTTTTTGTTCCCATCACAACTATTCACAAACATATTTATACTATTCATACCCAAGTATTATATCACTCTTCTTCTATCACATACAGTGTAGTAATAATAATAATAATAGTAATAGTAAATAAGTAAACCTTTCTGGAATGTAATAATATCACATGTTATATATAAATCTATGGCAAACTTATGTATGTAGGAAAAAAAAAAAAAGAAGGAGTTCACATAGAGCTAATTAAGACGGATATCTAATATCTCGAACTCGTGTAATCTTCTTGGAGTTTTCGAATTTGCTACAACGATTATTATCGTGTTTTATATGCTCTAATTCCAACTTATGATAAACCCTTTCTCTTACTTCATTTATAAGTTCGAATCATTTCTCTGAATATAATCAACACTTGTATATCAAAACCCTGGCTCTTGTCTGTCAGACATAACGGTGTTTAACATTTTTCTAAGTTGAGCAATCTCCTGTTTGTGTAGAGCTACTTCATCTCCTAATTTCTGTTTCTCTTTAATTATTTCAGACATCTTCTTTCTGCATTTAGAACTAGTAGCATGACAAGAACAATCCGTCGAACTTTTCTCATGCTCGCATATTCGATTCAATTCATCGTTTTTACAACACTCATTTTCCTCTTCAGGATTGCAGGACTCGGGATCTTTTATTTCTTCGTTTAAATTCGATGCAATTTCCCCATCGTCCTCATCTATGCTTTCATCAAAGTCCCAAGTCTTTAAAGTCTTAGAGCCATCAGACTCGACATCATCTTCGCGAAGAACTTTATCATTAGAAACGTAATCGTCGATTTTTTCAAGCGCAGACAATTTCTGGCCAGACCTAATTTCCTCGCAATCAATCTGATCCTCGTCGCTCACTCTGGCCTGTCTTTTCAGCCCTGCTTTTATATTTTTCTTTTTTTCTCCAGAAGAACTCTGTTTGCTAAGTCTTTGTGCTTTAGTCTGTATCCCGCCGTCGCTCATTCTTCTTTCTTCTATTGGTGTCAGGCTGTTTCTTTTCAATTTTAAATCGCAGAGTCCGTCACTCGCCCTCCGTGAGATTAGACTTGAGCTTGCATCTTCGATACCGTCTTGAACCATCGATTCACAATTTTCAGTGTAGGTCTCATTGCTCTCTGACCATCTGGAAACTACAGTTATCAAAGAATCTCGCTGCTCCTCGTTTAATCGTTGATCTTCTAGGCTCGGATCTTCTTCTCTATCTATCGTGTAAACGGTATCTCCCGATTCGTACTTAGAATTATCTTCGTCGAATGAAAACTGCTTGGCTAATCTTTTAGCGGATAGTTTTCCCGTTATTGTATCTTTACTTTCTTTCAATTTTTCAGATTGAGTTGCGGCGCTGATTCCCGGCTCCAATTTTCTCGTCGGATCATTGGAATTATATTGATAGTCGTTTAAGTTATCCACGTAATTTTGATCTTCTGTATTCGGTGAATCAATTTCTATTAGATCTCCGTTGTACCCAAAAGCGAATGATTTTTCACCTAAAATTAGATAATCGTTAGCCAGAAAATGATATTGGGGCTTAAAACGGAGCTTCGATCCGAAAATTATTCTCTCACCTATAATCATTCTCTTGTTACGCATATCGGGGCTCTTTGATCGCGGTCTTTCCAGGTACTGTCTATTATCAGGTGATAGAACGGATAGCCGACCGTCCTGCTGCATAGAACCGAATAGGTCGCTGCTGCTGTTTGTATTTGTGAAAGAGTCAAGTTCGTGACTTTCGTGTTCCCTAAGGCGCTCCATAATCTTCTGTACGATCTCTGACGGAGCTACATACGGCGAGCCTGAGAAAAATGAACAAACAAACTTAGATTGTTCAGCGAAATTGTAAAGTTAATGCAATAATTCAACTGCGGTGTTACTAAATTCCACTCAAGTCATACCTAATTTTATTCAATACTTGGAAATTCTTAATCTAAACAATTCTCCGAATATGCAAATTTATGATAATTTTTTATGTAAATTCTAGTTCACCTTCTTTCTTTATAGAAGCTATTATTTATCTCAAATATGTGAAATATGTTTTAAGATGAGTAGATAAGTCGCCGAATTATAATCAAGTTAACATTGCGTAAACAAAACGGGCCTGAATCGAAGAAGCGGTAGAAAAATCTCTTGTGTTTGAGTATTAAAAGAACTGTGGGACTAATTCTACTAAATGATTAAATGAAACACACTTTTCTCTAACTACTATTTTCTCTGCAAACATGCAACGTAATATTAAAAAATGTTATCGAAAATCATCTACAGAACAGAATGAGTTTATTGCTAACAGGAGAGAAGAGAAACACCTGTAATTACAGGAATTCTTTACGCAAACCTTGGAGACTGGGAAATCTGAATAATAAAGGCTCTGTTACTCCGTTTTTAAACATCTACTGTAGGTAAATATTCATATTTCTATTCAGAATTGACTGATTGTAGTTCAGAATTTGAATGAATAGTTTCAAGTATGAATATTCGTCTAGCTGTTCTGTCGTTAATTTGAAAAATAGTTATTGTATTAAAAGAAGCGAGTATAAAATAATAAACAGTAATAATTGAGTTTGGAGAAACGACGCATTGAGTTATAAATTTAAAAAAATCTTGGACCATTAATTATAGAAGCAATTCGGTGATTATAAATACAGTAAACATGCTTGACCATAACGATGTATAGTTAAATGCTAAGTTACTCGATTGTAACTTTGTATACGATAAGCAAACAGCAAACTGAAAATAAAATAACGAATTACGACACACAGAGTAAAAGGGTTTTTCTTATAGCGACGTCGTCGTAAGAATAACACTTACTAAATCGCTTGGCCCAGAGTGCCTACGCCTTGGATAACACGGAGGTACGCATAGCGTGCTATCGCTTCCTATAACCATTATAAAAAAAAGGAAATTCATGATATTATGCAGTGTTTTTTAATCCCCTAAGTCACAAAGAACAGATCTTGACTAAGAAAATGATTAGGAAGTGTGAAATGAAGATTCTGCTTCCTTAAAGGCATTCTGGCCATTCAATGCGACTCCGATTCGCAAAATGTAGACAAATTTTTATAAATCTTTTGAATATTGATCAAAGAATTGTGTTTCTTTACCCGTAAGTCCTCTGTATCCGAGCGATGCAGAATCCAGTGATTCGCTGCTCTCCTGTTGTTGTTTTAGAAAATCATCAACAGCTATTCCTTTCAGCTTAGAAGGCTGTAAAAATCTTCTCGGTATTCTAGCCATCGATCCATTTTCCTGGGGGCTACTGGGATACCCAAAACCAAGACCTAGCAAAATTGCTTCAGGGTCTGCCTTTCGCCATTCCAAAAGACTCTCTACGCTACTACAGTGGCTACTGTCTGATTGGAAACTCGGATCTCTGGCAAGCCTGTTGTGCGGGACGGAGCTAAAGAGGAAATGAAATAAGAAATGAAGTTTTTTTTTTGTTTAAAACTCAAAAATCAATGACAAAGATCAAGTTTATCTATTGGCTGATCAATTTAGTTGCTAAAATATAAAGAGAAATGACAAATCGATAATAAAAATGGACTTAAGTGTTCTAAAAACACTAAATTAAATCTATATAATCCTCACCTAGCCGGACAAGTCATAGTTATAGCTGGCGAGTTAGGAATAGTAATAGGTGCGGAGGCAGTCATGTCTTCGGTTATTCTTAGTAGCTGTTTATCTTTAATAAATGGTTTGTCCTTTATAGTAGAATTTGTTCTATCAACGTCTGCTCGTGTCTTGCTACCAGATTCTTCAGTTTTAGATTCCCCTGTTGACGTTGTTGTTGAATTACCATACGATGGAATAGAGTCAACCCATTGCTGAACTGGACCGCCTCGACGTCGCATTTCCCAAATTCCACGTAGCCAATGCGTAACGCGAACTATTGCTTCTGTGCCGACGTTTTCTGGCCAAAAAATGAATTCAGTTAAATTGAAAAATCCAAAAATGTTGGTACATTTTGAAAATATTGAAATTAAAAGTTTTATCAAAATCGTCTTTTTTTTTTTGTCTTATATTTATACACCATATTGTAGTTAGTTTTTTTTTTTTGTTGAGATTAGCGAATGTGTTTTGATGAAGAGAAATCGTGATGATAATAATAATAATGAGTATAAAATAAATATGATACTTATTATATTTAGTGCCAGTCTCTAAAAGCATGCATACATACATTATAAAATTATTATTTTCTTTCGTCAATGTCAAATACCTGGATCCATTTCCTGATATGTTTCAAGGTAGGCAATGTGAACAAACAATTTTTGGCAAATATCAAGGATCTATACTATACGTATAGTATAGCAGACGTGATATACACACACGCATGTAGGTATACATCCATAGATAGATAGATAGATAGATATATTTCATTTTATTACATTTTATACGTATAAGGTTAAGCGTATATTAAAAAGTCGCTACATAGGTTGGAAAAAAAAAGTGTAAATAACAAACGTATGTATCTGTATGTGTGTAATTTAGTTCTAATAATATTGTATAGTAGATGAAATATAAATAATAATAAACAGACTTTGTTTACTCACCTATTATATTATTTAGTATTATTAATCAATCTGCGAATTATTGAGATACATATATATTATATATTATATAGCATATATATATATATATTTGTAGAAACTATTATATCACGAGATGGTTGGATCGGTCGTCGGTCGTCGTTCGTGTCCTCTCTCACTCTCACTCTCTCTATCTCTCTCTCTCTCTCTTTCTTAACTGGTAAATTTATGTATATGTATGGGATATATCAATCGAGCAAACGATTCGAGATCCGCACAACAATCTGACTCGTTTAATAAACGTCGCCTTTTTGAGATAGAGAGGGGATGTCTCGTGTTTCAGGAGCGGACGTACTTTAATGCGCCTTGAATCCCGATATTTCAAAATCTGACATTTCTGATAATTTTTTTTTGCAAATTAATTATTACATAAGTCTCAACAGCACAGATAATGCATAAACAATCATATCTATAATTTTGCAAAATCAAATTCTCAATGAATAAGCGAATTTTGATTATATCAGTGATATCAGATTGTATACACATGAGCCTGACCGTTGGCAACTTAAGTTACACACTTGTTGCTTTTTTTTTAGGGTAACAGCTGTATTCGTAATTGGCGCGATTTTCATATTGATTTGAAACCCTGAAAGTTTACGACGTGATGAGATATAAGTATTATTATTTATTATTCATTATAGACGTAGGATTATCATACAGAATAATAAGACAAATATTGTATTTAACTATTCTATCATTTTTATTTTTCACAACAATTATATCATCAGTTAACATATATGTTTGATAATAGGTTTATTATAATTCTTTTATAAGAACAAGCTCTGCAACTGTATAGATTGTATAATATATATGTATATATTTATATATATGATAATAATATTATAACGAATATGTGTTTTTAATAAAGTATACTAATATCATTGTTAATAAATATAATTTTGATAACGAATCAACTTGTAATAATAATAATAACGATTAGGTATATGGATATTACTGTATATAGGTATACCTAAAGTCTCGCATTCAATAATAAATATTACCTCATTTATTCTTTATTGTTTTAAATTCATGTAATAAAAATTGGCAGTATATATATAGATGAGGGTATATATTCTGTGCTTTCAAATCCAGTCCGATACCTGAGTATGCTATATTATATATTTATCTTTAAAATTTCTCTTGCGAATCGCTATTATATGTATAATTATCAATATAATCATACATGGAAGGAGTTATTTTAGGATCAATATGGTATAGAATCAAGGATATACCTATAGTATGTTTTGTCTCAATGTATACATATATTAAATGTATTTATATATATACCTACAATAAAACGATTATCTATCGACTATAAATGCCTCTAAAATCACTAACGATCATTATACTATAATAATATAAGCGTGTTGTTGTTTGATTTTTATTAACTAATACTAGACGAAAAGAGTCTGTTCGAGAATACTAGTGTTTTTCTTTTTCTCCTCTTTTCTATGATTATAAATATTATGAATAAATATGCGTACATACATGGAGTATTTTCGTGGAATGACCTTGTATAAAGACAAAGTAAAACGCCTGTGTGTAGACAGTCCATTCATGATGTGATGTTTGAATTGCCTGGACGCAGGCGTTTTGACTTTTCCCAAAAAAAATACCTAATATCATGCATAAAAGACACAAATCAGAAACAAAACAAAAAAATGAGTAACTAATTGGATAATTAATTACCTGTACCGTTATCGTACCAGGGTCTCATCCAGTTCGGAGTTTTATTACTCGATCTGAATTGATCTCTTGTACTTTGATTGCTCGGATTATCGCTGTTCATATTACCTGGAGGTAGATTTCTCCCGCGATATTCTGGGGTTGCTCTATACCTAGTAGACGATTCTCGACCGTTTTGATTTTTCGCATTATCCTGAAGTACGACGAATGATTTTGCGGCTTGATCTCCCCTGCCAAAACTTGGCGAGTAAGATCTCCTCGGATAATTATTGATATTAACGTTATTATTGTCCGATTGAGACGTCCGAGAATCATTTTTTAATCGGGAACCAGTAGTCGCAGATTCTATGGACTGTTTTTGTCGGCCAAAACCCCGCGGCTCATCATCCACGTTGCAAACATGCAAACGATACGTTGGACTCGGTGATCGCTTTCGCAGTATTGACGGATCCGTTATGTCGACGTGACTTGTTGGACGTTGGATCAATGATGCACTAGATAAAAGAGAAAAATGAATTTGCATAATTTCTAGATCGTTAAACGTAATGATAAATTTAAAACGAGATATATATACCGTCTATTCCCAGACGGAGGTTTCCCAACGACGCTATCTTCATGAACCCTAGTATGCAGTAATTGGAAAGCGTCCTGATCCTCGTTGGCATTAACTCTTCCAAAATTTTCTCCGTTGTTATTATGAGTCCAGTAATTATCTCTTCGTCTGGATTCGCTAGAGCTTCGTTCCCTTCTCCTATGCATTCTCGGTTCGCCGGAAGGGACATGGTAATTCCTTTTTGTGCAATAAGCGTTTCTGTACTCTGGTTGCAAATCGATGCTTCCTTCGAGTTGCAAATTTGCTGGCATTTTGATGGACTCTACTCTCGGTATGTTTCCGTAAGGGACATACTGCGACCTGACTTCGCTAGTAGCTTCGAATAATCGCTGCCTTACTCCGTCATCAAACCTCGATATATTCCCCTGATTATCATTCAGCCCAGTATTAACCGATTGCCGTTGACTTCGCGGGGGACTTCCCCCGTTTAAATTTCTACGCATTCTATCCACGCTATTGGATTGTACCGCCGAAGGACGCAATGCTAATGGTGGTTTCCGGTAAACCGGGGATTCCTTTGAAAAGTCTAAGAATTTGGACTTGTATTCAGGATCCATGTCAATTTTTGTATTAAATTTTGACCGCGTTGGTGACGATGATATCTTAGAACCGTCAGACCTCCCGATCTCCTCACCTGGTTTTAGCAGCTTTGGACGTTCCCTTGGAAAGTCCTTTGAATATCATTTAATAAGATGTTAAAATTTTATTCAAGACAAACTGTCCCAGAAAATATTTCAGTTTATACTCCAATTTCAATTTTACTTTTAATTACTGTAACATGATGTGAAGTAAGAATACAGTTTCTGTCTTCTTACCTTAAAAGCATCCCTATACTCCGGAATCTCGAGAGGTGGACCCTTAGGGTTGTTGATATCCGTTCCAATTAGGCGATCGATTTTGTTGTCAGTATCCCTCGTCTCTGTATTTACTTGCAAATCTTCGTCTTCGTCTTCGTCTTCGGTGTCTAATTTTTGTAAATCTCTATCTAAGCTCATCTCAAGCATTGATCTCGGATTAACAAATTGTTCTGAGGTCTCAGTCGTGTTGTAAAAATTACCTTCTGATCTCAGATGGGTCTCAGGCTTCTTGAGAGTTCGTCTTCCTGAAATAATTCATCATCACATTTCCCGGTTCATCAGAGATTTGAATTTTAAATAAAAATCAATGGAACAACAACAGCTCCTTTAATTATACCTCTTACGTTGTGTCCTTTAAAGACTTCAGTATATTCAGGTATATATCTAGTATCCCCCTCCATCCTTAAGTTAGCATTTTGCCGTAGTATTTCCGGTCTTCTTGCACCAACGAATGGAACATATTTTTCATGATTTTCAGTCGAGGTTTCGAGATCACCTTCAAGTTTAAGGTGCGATGGAAGTCTAGCAAGTTCGGGTCTACTGACGTTAAGCCATTCAATAAATTTATCGCAATTTTCGGATGTAGTAGCCATGTCGCCTTCCATCTTCAACGAAGTTGGACGCCGCGCTAATTCAGCTCGGTGATTCCCCTCGTGAGCAATGTAAGAAGACTGTTCCGTATCGCTGCTAAATTTTCCCTCACGTTTCAGGCTCGTACCCCTTCAAAAAGGAGACCAAAGAAGAAGACAAAAAAAAAGAAAAAAATAGAAGAGGAGAGGAGAGGAAATCACAAGCTTTGAGTTAATTCGAATGAAAAAATGGGGAATCCCCGTATCTGAATAGTTTATAAACTCTCTTGAACCCGGCGGAAATGATTTGTGAGGCGAAATTCATAATTCAAATCGCTTCTCAGAGTATATAGGGATTCCGTGCAAGGCACGAACTCACGTCTCGGGAGAGTCAAGATCGATTTATTTAAACGATATGATGAGGCTATTTGTTCAAGGGATGAATGAGATGATAGAACTATGGAGATGCATTTCCTGTTGATGTTTCATACACCTGAATATTATTAACATGTATTTATGTAGGTTTATTACCCTATGTATACATCGTATACCTATACCTTCGCAATTGCGGTGGACGTCCAGGGGCATTTAAATGTGGTATAAACCGTGAACTCTCGGTTCTAGTTTCCATAACTTCTTGGGCATCTGCAACCGTCAGGTTACAAGCTGGTCCTTTACTTTTTATCGGAACTTTTATGATTCCCGGTTCAATTCTAAACGCTCCACGCTGTTCTTCACCGAGAATATCAGCAGCGTTACCAAACGACTGTGAAGGATTCAATCCCTTAAATAAATCTTTGGAATGTTTCTTCACGACTAAAACTGCATTGAAAAAAAAGGAAAAAAATTCTCTCCTACTTTGTAATTTGAAATTTGAAATTTGAAATTTATCGTCTACTGTTCATTATTGTTGTTCTTATTCATACGCTTATATTAAAGTTCTACAGGGCAAAACGTTTCTCATTTTAAATGCACGAATCTTAAATCCTACTTTCTTATTGTTAGTCACGCTATGGCGTAGCTATAATAATATCCATATATAGGCTTTGCAATAATACGGTTGAAATTTCGAGCTTCTCGCGCGTGATTGATCGTCTATAATAAATTATCAACTACCACAGACTTAGAAATAAAAATTTTCGCTGAATATTTATATTATTATTATTATTATTATTATTATTATTATAACTATGAGAACTACAAAAGATATTCATGATGAAAAATTGTTTAAAAAAAATTATAATTATTACCTTGGTGATGTCTTCACTACTAGCACGAAACGCTCTTCTATACTCGGTGATAATGTTCCCTAAGGATCCTTCCGTTTTGCATAGGCTATCCTTCGGACGACCTTGAACTCGCCTTCGACGATAACGAGCAAGCTCGTCGACCGTAAGACTCTGAGGAAATGGCCATCGCTCTTTAACTTTACCTCGCGTTATCTCAGAGTCAGATGAGGACTTGCCTAGGCCGCAGAGTTGCCTGCGTCTAAATACATTTGGATACACAATACAAATTAACGCGTAAATGTATAATTTCATTAGGTAGATACTCGAAGAAAATAACAAAGAAAATAACTGCTTGTGATATACGTGAAAATATTATTAAAAACTATCGGAAACTAGTATAAGAAATTCAAATACTTTCTCAATAGTATTTTCCCGCTCAAATGTATATTTGCTGTTAAAAGACATTTTAGACAGATACAATAATTATAAAATAAAAAAATGGTATAGAAAACGGCGGAAGTACACGCGATTCTTTTGTACTCACATTTTCTAAAGAAAAGAAGAAAGAAGAAAGAACGTTAAAAATTATCGCTCTTCGTTAATTTCCCGCGTGGTCTATCTATTTTAAATCTGATTTCGCATATTATATAACTATGTGCAAAATGAAGAAAAAGAGAGTGAGAAAGTAAAATCAACAATATGATAATAAAATATTTGAAAGTATATAAAACCGTACTTTGGAAATATTCAAAATAATAGAAAAAAAATATATATAGCTAAAATTATGTAGAGATTTGGGAACTAACTAAAATATACTGCAAGTCTGACCGAGTGTTCGAAGCGAACTGAGGATCCGTTAGGAGCATCGCACAGGGTAGCTGGAGGTATATAGGCAAATATATATAATGGGGTTTGGGAGGAAGGCACATACCGTCACAGGCATCTCCAGACGCGAAACATCGATCTAAAATTCTATGAGAAATAAAATCAGCTGCGGTTGTACTTTGCTGTGCTGTGCTATGCTATGCAGTAATGGATTCCTGACACGGAAGCAATCAAATTAAGAGGCAATCCATTAATTCGTTCTTTATAACTGCAATAATAATTAGGGAGTGGAGAGCGACGTAACTGGACCCGCGAAAAGTTCATTTTCTCGATTTTTTTTTTTTATCAATCTGATAATTTGAATGCTTTTTGATTCATATCCGTTTTCTTTTCGCTTAATTTAGTATAGGTATCATGAAAGATTATCTCTTGATCTATATTATTATTGATAATTGATTGCCTTATCTTTTCTATAGATCACGCGATCAAGATTATACTATAAGGTGTATTATATCCACTTAAGATATTAAGTATAACTACATGCGGATTTAATCGGCTAGGATATTTGATGGGTTTTAGGTAGTAAATAATATGATTATCCGAGGGAGTGAACTAAATATTTGCAATATCATCGTTCTTTGGCTCGGAGCCCGCAACTATCTATAATCTGCTTGATTAATTGTTTCTTTTATTAATTCACATCAATTATGTGAGATAGATATTCGATGGATGAGTTTTATTTATGATCTCATTTTCTAGAGTTTTTATCCATTTCATATTTCCGTGGGCCAATTATGTTCATAAATCAAATAGCGTATACAATAGGAATCATGCATGGTTAACAAATTTAAATTTTCGAAATTCGAGCGCCAGATTGCGATCAGCGCGGCTAACTGCTTCGAATATCAGCCAACAGAGTGTCTGTAACGCTGCAGTTATTGTCTAACTATTACCTTAGACACTGGCAGAAGAGTCGAAGCTCTATGACGCCGTGAGTCATAGGCGGATATTAAATACGGCGCGAAATATGAAAGCGCGCTTCATGACGACAGAACACGTGGCAACGCGTGGCGCGAAGCGTTGACTATAGTTAAAGCGCGAAATGTTCAAGTTTTTATTTCGAATATTGATTGCTGTCGATATACTATAGATAAGAATGTGAATTTCATTCTCGTTATACATAACAGACTCCGTAGAGTCTCTTTTGATCCACAAATACAGATAATTTATTCAACGAAAATGACGAATCAAGTGAAAAATGTGCAGAAAATTAATGTCTTGAAATATTAACCGCTTATTCAAACACGCTAATTGTTAATCCAGAATCTGTAGAATATTTATTTTAGTACTAATAACGGGGATGTAGCTCAGTGGTAGAGCGTTCGCTTTGCATGTGAAAGGCCCCGGGTTCGATCCCCGGCATCTCCAGTTTTTTTTTGTCTTTAGCGCGGATAATATTTCAAGGTAACTACGTGGAATTAAGCTTATTTATTTATTCTAATTTTTTTTTCTTTTCTTTTTTTTATCAACTACCTTTTCGTTGGTTGATCCTTTTTTTTAGTTTCACCCATCGCATCATACGTAGTACATTAAAATCTGTTCATTATTTATTATAAGAAATATAATCTTCCGTTTAACACCTATTGGCGAATTTCGTACCGCATAAGGACACAAAAGGATACCCGTCTGGCACCGGCCAACCTCATAGCGTGACTGGGGCATCTCAACCATTAGGAGTTGCAGGTATGTTATATCTGTATACCTTGCGCAGTGGCAAAGGCAGAGTTATATATCAGTGTTCTCTAGTCTTTCAAGGAATGGATAAATACTACTCCTGCCGACTCTTGACATCGTGCATCTATATACGTATAGATACACCATAGCGCGGGGACTATCGTCCTTGACCTACAATTTATACTTTCCCCTACTAAGGGCCGCTGTTTTTTTTTGCCGAATACACGAATATAACGTGTCTCGCCTTTATTATATCTTAATGATACATCAATTTTCTTTATATAGAAGATATTTGGAAAAAAATATCGCGTATTATATCTAAATGAGGTCATATTCCTAATTCCATCCGGTTCATTTGCTGTCGTCATTTTAAACGATTCAAACTTTCCCGGGTCATAGTGTTTCGATTTTCAAAAATCTAATGATCTGTTCTATTCACAAAATATATTAGTAAGGAATTAATCTCAATCTTTTGAGTATTTGGGGATTAGTAGTACTAATAATAGAGAATTCGATATGCATATTAGACAAGTGAAGTATAATTTATTATATAGAAAATTGAAGATAATCTTCCGCATAATCGCGGGAATCTTGGTAGCTGGGGAGATTCCCCATCGTTTAAGCTACTCAAGTTATGCGTAGTGTATAAATCATTGCTTTCAAGTGGACTAATTGTAAGTAGGTTACAAACTAAATATAAACTGCTATCTGTTACATCAACTAATCGTAAACCCAGCTACAACCCGGTGACTGTGGTCAAGAAATTTTATGACCTGAAAATATTCGTCCTTTGAATAAAGCCGCACTTCTACGAAACGAAAGTCGCAAGCATGGAGACGCAAGCCTCGTCTCTCCTTCGATTATCTAACTACAGATACGTCAGAATTTTGGAAATATTTTCATAGGTCGTCGACCCTCTAGCCTTGAACTTGCCTAATGTTTTCTATGGTCATGCTTTGGTCTGTAAAACACGAAGCATGAGAATGCGATCTAGACTATCGCACTCCATTAAGAAAATGAGAATAAGAGCATAGAGGAGAATAGCAGACGAATTGTCAATGTTTATTACTACTGCTGCTGGCAAAAGGGATAATCAAAATCGAACAACACAGATGTTTGTGAACTTTATTATTGTTCGCATGAAGACACAGAAATAAATAAATAATTGAATAAGTAAATATATCAAAGGCAGAATTATGACTGCAAAAAATGTCGTAATAGGTACTGCAATCACCACATCATTATTACATACTTGCGTTTATAACGCAGCATTTTTCGTTACATAATTTCAGTGAATATCGTCTTAGGGCCGTAAATCGGAATTAAAAATATTGAATTCCAGGTGGTGGAACAGGATTTATAGGAACAGCCTTAGTCGACGCGTTTAAACAGCGAGGTCTCTGTCCTATAATAGTGTCTCGGATGCCCGGACCCTTTCGTATTTCATGGGTAAGAAAAAAGGCGATAAAAAAAATTGCGAAAATTCCAAATTTCAAAACTTTCGACATTTCCCACTGGTTTTTCCTTCCTTCTTTTATTTTATTTTTTCTCTAAAATCGTTAAAAAAAAACAAAACAAAAACTGTTTTCATTTTCAGCATGACTTAGAGCGTGACGGTTTACCTAAAAATACAGAAGCTGTTATAAACGTAGCGGGTCAAAACATTCTAGACTTACGACAAAGGTGGAGTTCTGGATTTAAACAAAACGTATGGAACAGTAGAATAGAAACGACAAAAGCACTGGCTAGAGCGGTGCAGGCCTCCAGTCCCCCGAAAATCTTCGCCACAATATCTGGAGTGGGTTATTATCCGCCAGACAAGACTGAATATAACGAGGATATAGTCTGTGAAAAATACGACTTTTTGTCAGGTCGGAATTCTAAAAAATTTCACCCCAATAATTGAAATTCTATCATTTCGTTCGATTTTTTTCCTCTCAAAAAAATCCCTTAAAGAAAAAAGAAAGGCTGAACTTTAAAAAAAAAAAAAATTCATTTTCTATTCCACAGTACAAGCCTTTCGTAATGAATGAATTGAATTTATGGATCAATTGCTACAGGGGAAATCCTCTGACTTAATTAAACAAGACTAGCTAAGGCTAAGCCAAAATTGTTTAAACAGGTGAATGAAAAACCATGTTCTCTGAAATAGCCGTATTTTATTTTATTTTACATCATATAATATCGAAATCAGTATCTAACTTCGATTAATATTCCCCTGTAGAGTTGAACTAAGTTTTACACCCGCTATTCAAGTTCCTAATTTTGTTTAAACCCCTTTTCACATGGTGTTAGAACTTTGCCATGAATGGGAGGACGCGGCAAAGCTTCCAGAAGGCTCTGGGGTACGGCAAGTCACCATTAGATCAGGCGTAGTGCTCGGCAAAAATGGAGGAATGATCAAGCAAATGTTTTTGCCATTTTATTTTGGACTTGGCGGTCCAATTGGTAGTGGGAACCAGTTCCTGCCTTGGATACACATCGACGATATATGTAATATGTTTATACACGCTGTAGACAAGGAAAATGTCTCTGGCGTATTGAACGGTGTTGCACCGCAGGTAATTTTGAGGTGGAGAATAGAGATCTTATCTTAGAGGCAGAAATTTTTACCGTTTTAATAACAGTTTTACTTTTTTTGATCAGGTTGTTACCAATAAGGAATTCACAGACGCTTTTGCTGCGGCTATGTGGAGGCCGGCGAAGATACCGGTACCTGAATTTGTATTGACTGTTCTATTCAACAAAGAAAGAGCAAAGGTGTGAATAATGTCGACATTTCTTTTTTTTTGTTTTTTTTTTTTGCCCAAAGAAGAATAAAAGATAATATCTATGGAATTTTTTAACAGATTATGATCGAGGGACAAAAAGTTGTTCCCAAACGAGTCTTGGAGTCTGGATTTGAGTACAAATATCCAACGATTGAATCAGCCTGCAAAAATATTGCGAAATGGTGAAATTTCAAAGCTTATTAACGGCTTTAAGTGATAGGCATGATATGTACTCAGTTAGAATAATTATTTCATCGATTGTTTTTTGTTAGAAATAAAATATCTGATGTTGAGAAAAAAAGAGAAGGGTACATATCGTCCTTTCAATTTCAACGAATTGAAGTCCTCTGCAATTTTGTAAAATTAACAAACGCAAGATGCGTGCTTCTCGTCCGTCAAAATCAATGTATCGAAGAAAATAACATTCTGAAGCTCTAAATTTACCCGCTAAAATGTTCTTTTCCGCAAGAGCGAGTCTCAAGATTACGAATAATGATAAATTGCAGATTTGCCGTAGACCGGGAATCATCGCCTGGTTACTTTTCGCATGTAAGAAACGGGAGGATCTTTGTATGATTTTGGGAATCATTTATCTTTATTCATCATTTCTAGTTGATTTTTCTATCTTTTTCAAGTTAAAAATGAGATAGAATTTTTATTTCAGTTTCGATGTTCTTATTCGCTGGTCTCTCCCACCGCTTAACGGATAATACATTTACTTTAACTGTGTCGATATTCGGGGGCATAATGTTCGGATTAGATAAATTGGGAGATTGGGAAGATTTCGTGTTAGACAAGTGTGAAAACCGAGCAACATACACTCGGTGTAGTTGGTGCGAAAAATTGTGTTTTGGAATAGGAGTTGAGAGATCTACTACGTCGATGAAACTCAACGAAATTCGTCACGTTGGTGTCTCGACGGATTTGGGCCTTTTTCTTCTACTAAAAAATGGGAAGACTATTTATTTATCAACGAACGGTCTGGTTCGTGAAGAAATTCAAATAATGCGACAAGAAATAAACCGTTTTTTAAACCTAACGAGAATAGAATATCTCGACAAACTCAACGTAACTAATGATCATAATCTTCGTGATCGTTTGCTTATCTCAAGCTCAGATTCAGAGGAAGATATAATCGTTACTTAGTTAATAATGACTACTGAATAAACGAAAATATCTATTCGATAGTTATAAAATATTAAAATTTCAGTCTATACCTAGATTCAAATAATATGGCGGTAAAATAATGGGGGAATCCCGTGATTTCCGGATCACGTCGTTGTAAGAATCGGAAATGACGTACTGTCGCCTGCGCGTTTATAGCTGCGCATTTATAATCCCGTTTCGTCGCGGCCATATTGTTTGCGGTCTTTGCGTTCGTGTGTCGCGCGTCTAAAACCAAATAGTTAAAACCTCGATAATAATTTCGGTATAAATTGTTTATTCAAAATCAATAAAAATTTCGCGTAAAAGTAGCATGAAGAAGACAAAGGATATGTCGGACGAGGACGAATATTCGGCCGACGATCCTGAGGAGGTCGAAGGTGTTTCTGAAGACGAATGGACGCCCGAACCCGGAGCTGAGGTAAAAACCCCACGCTACCTATTACAACGTTCTTAATTCTCTTATCAATAAATCTACTCTAACGTATCGAGCATTAATTAACGTGACTTACATCGTCATAAACAAAATCAATAACTGATTTAAATAATTTTTTTTTTTCTAACAAAAAGTAAATAACTTCGCGATCTTTTCACATTTTTGGAATTCGGATTATCATTTAGAAGACCGTTTTCTTAAACGCTTTTATTATACCATTATAATTATTTATCAAACGCACAAGTTTCGTTTACATTACCTTAGAATAATACGAACCGTTTTTATAACATCATAGAATATCATTTCACCGCGTTTTTATATTATTACGATTATTTAATCCCCAGGATTACCGGCGAACATAAATAACGTCTAAATACACTCGACGAATAATTTTTTGATAACTTTCATTTTTTTTTTTTTTTTTCGCAAACCCCATCTACTCGTCAGTTAGCATCTTCTTTCCCGAATATATCGCAACGAGCATTAAATTTTTCCCGCGAATCAACTCTTACCACACTCTGTACAGGATGAGATGAAAACTATTACATCCACAGACCCCAGATTCGACGCACTTATTCAACACATAATTCCGCACGGTGTGAACTACAGATATTGAAATCGGTCGAGAAATTTTTTTTTAAATTCTAAAACTGGATTTTTGAACAAGATAATTACGAAAAATGAAGTTGATATCAAAAAAATAGATACTTCGGGTTAACGTAACGCGAATTCCGTAGTTCACGCTGTGCACATAACTGTCTAAAATATCCATGTCGAATTTGATTTGTCTCGAACGATCCGTGCAATAGCAATCTTGTACGAATTAATGAAAATTTTTCAGGGCGGAACTAAAAAGAGGCCGCAGAGAGGCACCGCCAAGAAGAGACAGCACTCTGAAGAAGAAGAAGAAGAGGAGGAGGAAGAAGAGGAAGAAGAAGAAGAGGAGGACGAAGAAGACGACGAGTCAGATTCTGACTCTGGGAAAAAACCAAAAAAGAAAAGACGCGCCAAGAAGGACGAAGAGGATGATGAAGACTCTGATGATAACAGTTTCAACGAACCGTCTGGGATACCGCCAAAAGACTACACGGTGAAAAGAATAAAACTATTCTATTATTTCATTTATGGATAAGATTTTTGAAATGATAAATTTTCTATTTTTCTATTATAATATTAATCTTTAATTATATCGATTTCATTTTTAGTCTGGAGCTTTCGTCGTCGCAAAAGCTGATATTACAGGAGAATCAGATCCCACCTTGTGGAGGATAGATGGCAAGGCACTTCTACAAAAATATTTACCAATCAAAGAGGATGACAAAATTGTTTACAAAAGCACATCTACGGTGAGAATGATGCAGTTTCTCCTTCTTTTTTTTTTTTATAGATACACATACTTTACTGAAGAAAACGTTAAAAAATTTCATTGAAATTCATCCAGATTACAAGAACTGAACAATCAAAGTAGTTTTGACCTCATGATCCTACTCTGAGATTCATTTTTTCATAATACTCTCATCTTTGGTTTTTTCCTTTTCTCATTTTATCAATAATCAGAACTTCTTACTGACCTTAAATTACACGAGTTATTAATGAGCAATTTATCCATTTCTTTTCTTGTCTTGGATATCGTAAGATGTATCAATGTCTGAATGATATTTATTCTTTTTTCGTTCTTCCAGTACTCTGGCTGGTCAGTAAATAACAAAGATAAATATCTGGCTGCCCAAGTAACGTTCAAGGTCCAAAATCGTCACGAGACCGTAGTAGAGTTGCATCTCGATCAACAACAACAGGACAGTGTCAAGTGAGTAATATCACCCTGTAAATGAATGAAAACGAATTGAATTTCATCAAGTTTTCAGAAGAGAAGAGAAGAGAAGCAAGAATGTTCTTATCGCTTTTTTTCAGTGAATTTTTGTTAATCGTACGATGAAAGCAATTTTTGAATAAAACTTATGTATTTTCAGAGAAGAAAAAGAGGACTAAAAAACGGCAGCATGACGAGGGTCCTCGTATTTGTTTATATATGTTTTAAGATACAAAATAAGATACACACACGCTACACTATTGCAGTTAGTAGAATAGCGGTCTAACATGTTTTTAAGAAAACTAAAAATCCGGGTCCGCCTCTTCCTCATCGCCCATTACCCATCTCTCATCCCCGGACACTTGAAAGACAAAGATTCGTAGTTTTTACCGTATGAATACCGACTTCGTTAAGAAAGTTGTTCATAATCTATAACAAGACGAATTTCAACAAATTGAAGAAACTAACAAACACACCATTCAAATAAAGTGGGATAACTGAACTGCGGATATATATTATCCTTGTATAAAATAAAAGCCTGCGATTGATGTTACAGTATAACGACAAGACTCATTTTAATTAGTTTCATTCTGTCTTCAATATTAGCTGAAATTCGTTATTTTCTTTCACTTCTTTACAATCGTGGATATCTTTTGATTCTCAATCTTAGTTAGACCCGACTACACGACTGCAGCTAGTTGTAATAAGAATTAAAAATAAAAATAAATAATAAGAACAAAAGAATAAATAAATAAATAAAAAAACAATTCCAACTGCAATCATCCTACGTTTTATATTCTTCAAAACAGAATCTTAAAATTCTGAAGACAGACAGCATATCATTGATATTAGATTTTTTTTGTTTGCTTTGTTTAATTCGTTACTACCAGTATGATTAGCTAATTGATTCTGTAACTATTGAAAGAACTACGGTAATTCCTTTTCAATCTTTGACGATGCAAATGAT
Organism: Tenthredo notha; assembly: GCA_914767705.2. NCBI lineage: Eukaryota > Metazoa > Arthropoda > Insecta > Hymenoptera > Tenthredinidae > Tenthredo > Tenthredo notha. The sequence goes on from OU611916.1 coordinate 6,747,228, forward strand.
AATTAAAAATGATGAAGAATAACTACAAATATTGAAAATAAAAACTGTATTTATTATTATCATTCTCTTTTTTTTCCACAGATTTGGAACTCAGTTTCCTTAAACGAATATTGATTCACACATATTCATTTTTTTCTTTCTTTTTTTCATTTTTTCTTTTATATTTCTGATAAGATAATGCTAAACGTGTATTTGAGAATATTCTAATTGTTTTTACCAAATAAAAATAGTCTTTACCCGATAAAAATTATTTTCTGTTTTAACAAATCTCGATTTCAGACATAGAGCAGTTGCTGTTATATTATAATACATATAACTTATTTAAGAGGAACAATGAATGAAGCTAATTTACACACACCGTTAATCATCCGAGCAAGAAAAATACTACATAACTATTAATAACTATAGATACCTAATTATTTTATAGTTTTACTTTACCCCAAAGCTATGACTAATTGTTTTCAACAGGTTTTTACTCATCAACACCGCTCTATACATACGTTTTCTGTATCCAATAATATGATTATTAATAAATAGACTGTTCTTGCCAGGTTTGAAACGGTAATATCTATCTATTGTCTCTGTTAATCACCTGCCTATAAAAATAATTATTTAAATTAAATACTTCATTACAAACGTTTCAAAGCGTATTTTCTTAGACATGGAAAAACAACCAGATAAGACAAATACTGATTAAAAATAAACAGCTTTGAACTTGGAACAATATTGTTAGATACAATTATTACGATACGTTGTAGTACATGCTTCATTTACACTCAAAGAGACTTATACAAAAAACTTCATTATTAAGACACGCGACTTATTTTCAACTGCAATATTTTGATACATTCATAAAATAAGCAAATATATGTGTATATATATATTTAAATATTTATCCCTTCTTTCTCGTTTGATTTCCCATTATTATTTATTCATACAGTATCTACGTTGTCTGTATTAACAGGAGTAGCAGGTCTCTCAGCGCCTCTAATCTCCCTTACTATAGGCTCAGCTTCTTCTTGTTCGTTGAATCTCAATCCAGCAACACCTTTTTTAGGTATATTAAACATATCACGTTTTATTTTTCTCCTTCTGGATGGATCGTTTCTACGCAGTTGTAGCATAGCTGTAAAATCAGCTATGTACAGAAACCCAGCTATTAAAAGTTCGCAAGATCCTTTTCCCTCTTTGTAAGCAGTTTCCAATTCCGAACTTGTTCTCTCGTCGTATTGCCACCATCCTGGAATGAACATTTTCATATTTTATTCATAGATATTCACCATTCTTCCAATCTTCCAATCGTTCAACTAATTTAAAAAGTTTGTTGATTTTTTTTGCTTTTTTATTACCATTTCTACCCTCGTAAAACCAGCGATACTCTTCCTCTGTTACTTCGAGGTGTTTATCAACCTCGTCGAGTTCTACAAGTCTAGGTCTCTCCAAGAAATCTGGTGGAATTTCTTGCCTACACATCGGACATCTTTTACTCTGGTTTGCTACACCTTTTACACATAAGTAGCAAAAGACATGACGGCAAGGTAGCTCAGCTGGATGTACACAAGGTTGTAGACAAACTGCACATTCTGGACCTAGAAATTGCATAGATTTGTTAACGTTTAACTCAAGATTGATTACCATAAGGACCTTAGTATTATTTTAGCCAATGGCTGTTCAAGCGAATTAACTTATCTCGCGCATTGTACATGATTACATAAAAACTATCAAATCTACAGGGTCCAGGTTCGACATACTCATTCAGTACATATATACGTACCGTGTAAACTACGGATATTCAAATCGGTCAAGAAACTTTTGTGATAAATGCAAAAATGAAACTAGTGAACGTGATGGTTATTCAAAGGGAAGTAGATCTTCGAAAAAAAGATATGTCCCATGAATGCAATGCAATTTCGTTAGTTCACACCGTAGACACACTTGTCTAGAATGTTTGTGTAAAATTTGGTGTGTCTCAGATGATCAGTGCCAAAGTAATCATGTACGAATCAATTGATCATGGGGTTTAATGAAGCCTTTAAAAGCTTACTTAGATAAATTATTTGTATATGTTTGAACGATATTTGATAGATAAATAATGATAAACAACATGATTCAAAGCCCATCATAATTCATTACCAAACCTATTCATAAAAACTTGTTGTCAATTTTGAATGTAAGCCCATAGGTTAGTTTTTGTTTTTGTTTTATTTATATTTTTTTCCTTGATAAATTCGAGGAATTAGTGTTTATGATTAATTTGTAAAATCTTACCGTCGTTATCTTCAGTCTCAGCACCCGAATCTTTCTCGTTTGAATCTTTATCATTAATTTTTTCGTTTATATTCATCGCCGCGTTATCGGCCATGGTTATTATCTTCGGGATTTTAATGTTAATATCGTGAAGAGATACACATAGCCTTGTTCGTTTCATACGGTGTATCAAGATTGGGAAATTACCGTGGGATGAAGTAACGCGTATTAAAACGTATGACGAATATTACAATACGAGGAAGGGATAATTGAGGTTTACGGATTTTAATTTATTATACTACGAGTTTCAAAATATCGCGAATTTTATTATATTATGACATGAATTTAAATTTAAAAATTTTCAATCTGGATACACTCTACCTCGGAGATACGCAGACGCTATCTTTATGTAATCAAACGAATTTACAGTCAAAAATCACAACATATCTCCCATTAATTTACCATAGGAAAACAAACAACATAGGTAACGAACGGAAACTAAACACGTATTTACGTTTTAAGCCTATGTCGCGTTCATGCGGCAAGACCTACGACTACAACAATCGCGTTTTGCTCGGCGACAAAAATCGAGCTCTTTCATTTGTTCGAAAATAATTATGGATTATAACGAATATGACGTCACGATGGTATATTTTCATTCGAAGCATAAAGTTGAAAAACTGTTGTACGTCAATTTCTCACTTTAAATAATAATATCGAAATAAATAAAAGCGAAATATTCGATGAAAACTTTTAACTAAAATATAAAAATAAAAAAAAATTGATTCTATAAGTTTTTTGAACGGAGAGAACCTATGCGCTTTCAGATACGTCGGTCGATAACAGGGTTTTGGCCCGGTCGACGCAGACGCATGTGACACCTGTCAGCTGACAACTAGCAGACGAAGTATTAGCCTTTTAAATATCTGACAACAAGTCTTTTATCTAAATTGTAGAAGTAGAATAATGTTTCAACTTTACGAAGGATCAAGGGCTGACGGTATCGGGTATCACTCTTCTCATACCAGGGAAAAAGAAGTCGACATTCTCGAGGTGATAAATAAAGAAATAAATACATACATAGATTAATTTATAACAAACAAATAAATAAATAAATATATACATAAACACTGTCCACCTATAATTTCATATTTTTTTGGTAACTAGTATTGACTTTTTGTAAATACATAATAAATGATTTCTGTTTGAAGACATGTCTCCAGCTATCCTCCCCCGAGCTTATTTGCAAAATACCGAATGGGGACGCAACCCGTCGAGTGAAAGAAGGTCTAGTCTCATCAGGTGGTAAAGAGAAGCTTAGTTCTCGTGAAAATGGTGAGAAAACGTTGATTTTCACTACAAAGGATGGGTCAAAGTGTTTTTTTTTTAAACAAGGCACAGAAATTTGTATTTTGCAGATTTACAATCTTACTATTATTTTTCTATAATTTTTTTTTTTTTTTCAATTTTATTTTGTTTACAGTTTTCGCAAAAATCTGGACTCTGCCTTTAACAATATTTCAGGAAACAGACTGGGCAGAAGATGGTTTGTCATTTTGGGACTGCTATTTCTCGGCTGTGCCCTTGTCGCCGGTGTTGGCCTTCCTCTGGCTCTTGAACTTCGCAGTTCACATCTTCTAGAAGCCAGACTTCTTGTTGTGAAACGGATATTGTCCGAAACGCCACTTATTGATGGGTCAGAATCTGACTATTCAATCATTCGTTCATCAAAATCGAGAAATACTAGTCGAATGTAGTATAAGATACTTCAAAAAGCTCTAATCAATTGAATTCCTAAATTTCTACATCAAGAAAGAACAAAGATCGAAGCATTTCCTTCCTTGTGTTAGTTTTGCCCCAAAGAAATCTGTTAATCGTATCTAACTTCAAAGTTTGATCAACAATAAGACTGTTGAACCCAATTCCTTTTGATAAAACTTCAAACTTTCCAGGCACAACGATTTTGCTTGGAATCTGCGTCACCGCGGAGGTACAGCAAAAGATTTTCCGTTCGAAGAAGATCTCTCTAAGAATGTGACATGGGGTCCAGAGTGGCAAACCGATCTAGTTCGTCTTCGTCGAGGGAATGTAGGAGCTCAATTTTGGTCAGCTTATGTGCCTTGTGAGGCTCAATTTCTGGATGCTGTTCAATTGACTTTAGAACAGATAGATCTTGTCCGAAGAGTCACATCCAAACACCCTACTGGAATGAGACTAGTAACATCTAGTTCAGAACTGGAGAAAGCTCATAGAGACGGAGTTATAGCTAGTCTAGTTGGGCTTGAGGGAGGTCACAGCATCGGATCCTCTATGGCTGTTTTGCGCAGTTTTCATCTCCTCGGGGCGCGATATATGACCTTAACTCATCGCTGTAATACCCCATGGTCAGTAGTTTCTCAGAAAATGATACGAAACTCTTGGATGAAAGATTGGGCTCAAATTAGACTGAGTCTTGATCTAAAAATAGTAAAATTTGCTTCCAATTTAAAGAAACTTTAATTTTTCGTTTTGTTTCAGGGCAGATTCGAACCTCGTGGAGAATCCCAATGAAGATGTGCCGCTGGATTTTCACAGCGGCGGTTTGTCGGGGTTTGGAAAAGCGATAGTCAAGGAATTAAACCGGCTAGGAATGCTGGTTGATCTCTCCCATGTTTCTACGCAAACAATGAGAGCAGCTTTGGCCGCGACTAAAGCGCCGGTTATTTTTTCCCACAGTGCAGCAAGAGCCTTGTGTAATTCTTCCAGGAATGTTCCGGACGATATTCTTCGAAATCTAGTAAGCATCGGATCTGTGATTCCGATCAGCTGTTAACGATCCTCAAATTTCTCCGTTGATTGATGTTTCATGTCTTTCTCCTTTTATTTTCAGTCCCTAAACGGGGGTCTGGTCATGGTGAGCTTCGATAGCGCTCACCTTAGCTGCACCAGCTCGGCGTCAATGCACGACGTCATAGGTGAGCTTGAGTTTCAATCGGTAGTTCGAAATCTATAAATCTTTACATTCATCAGCAGCTTAGATCTGCAATCAACTTCTGGCGAGCCAATATTGGCCTCACGATATCCAGCAATCATTTGATCTGATAATCTCTTATATTTCAGCACATATCACCCACATCCGAAAGACTGCAGGAGTGAATCACGTGGGACTTGGGGCCGGCTACGATGGGATTGTTAGGTACTCTTAGGAGCGCTTTTAGCTATCTCTGATAAAGTTTCCGCCCCAAAACCATGATTCCGTTTTATTCACAGCCCTCCGGCAGAGCTGCCTGATGTTTCTGGCTACCCTCTGCTTCTGGCAGAGTTAACAAGAGATAGACGTTGGTCAGCTGCAGATATAAAGAAATTGGTGGGAGGAAACTTGCTGCGGGTTTTAAAAGAGGCTGAAAGTCAATCTTCCGCTTTGTCTAGTCAACCCCCAGCCGAAGAATGGATATCTCAGGACTTGATAGAGGATACGGCATACTGCAGATACCACGACGCCTAAAGACCATTTATTGATTATTCTATGAATCAAAGCGCTAACGACTTCTAATTGTTTATAATTAAACCTCGTAATTTAGAATAGGTGTGATCGTGACCTCTGTTGTTCTATCCCGTCTCTAAATGTTAAGACATTTTACGTTTTTTAATAAAACGAGGCTCCCGTTCAGCTCCCAAAAAATCCAACTGGCAACGACTCTAAGATTTCTATCCTCTGATTCCAGTTGTGACAATAATACATTTAAGGTGGTTCTTCCACAGAGGGCCGAATTTCAAAGGTGCTTTAGTTAGGCCCCGTTAAAAATGATTAAATTTACATATTTTTAATGTTTTATTCGGACGGTGCTGTCTGATGTAAGCTATGAACTGACGTGTCGCGGTGTCGCCAAACGTATCAATTCTATCAAATATTCACGTGAAATTGAAATTCTATCACTTCAACTCTGAATATTTTATCGCAGACTTCGATAACATACTATTTTCTTGCCATTTATAAGATCCTCATAATGCATACTATATACAACTCGTTTTTAGAAAAGAACTCTAATATTTACGTATAATAAATATCTCATTAAATCGTTCGAAATGGGACTCAGCCATGAGGTTATGTGTTAAATATTGGGAATCTAAGGTCAGTTTTTTTTGTATTATTTGCTCGATAACCCCCTGTCAAACTTTGTAGAAGTATTATTAGGTACTTCAACTATAACAGAGTGAAAAATTAGAATCTTCTGCAATATTTCAGTTCGTGGAAGAACCACCTTAAGTCAACAGGATTGCATAACACAGTTATACAACCACCTGTCGATTTCGTATATATGGAGTAGAATTAATACCCGAAATTTATCCGATTAAGATAACGTCCGATCTTATTGATAATCAGAAGTATCTTATCAATATTGAATAATGAGAGGCTTGTTTTTATAGTTTTATTGCCAAACAAGATGCGATCGTAAAAAAACCACTTGTTCATTATCAACGAAACTCTATCGGCCATTTATCTTAGGGTCAGGCCGAGATCAGCAAAGAAAATAATAAAGTGTACGATATAACGTCAATCACAGATCATTACACCATTCAGAACGACTGGTGCTTCAGCTTGCAGCCTTTTCCTGGCTAAAATTTTTGCGCAATAGAATATTGAAACTGAAATATGGAAGGAATAACGATCACAGATGTGAACGTTAAGGATATCAGGTTCCCAACTTCGCTTTTGGCAGACGGAACCGACGCTATGGTGAGATAGAAGTTATTTCAATCTCTTAAATCCCAGTGATTAGGATATCGGTGAATAATACCTTTGCTCTCACATTAGCATACAGATCCTAACTACTCTGCCTGTTACGTTACGATCACTACCAATAAAGGCTTCGAAGGATATGGTATGACTTTCACATTGGGCAGAGGAACGGAAGTCGGTAAGTTGATGCCTCTGAAGGGAGAGACTTCAGGAAACTGATTACAATAACTATTTCAGTCACTCAAGCATGCAGATCGATATTCCGTCTCGTTAAGGGCCGGAATGCGAAAGATATCTTCTCCGACTTTGCAGCGTTCTGGAGAGTAGTGACTAGCGACACACAAATGAGATGGGTGTGTGAGATACTCCCAGTTTTGACATTTTCTCTTACCATCATCAAAGTCTTTTATTCACGTTTTTAAATGTTCCCCATAGATCGGACCAGAGAAAGGCGTTACCCACTTAGCCACTGCAGCGATAATAAACGCGCTGTGGGATTTATGGGCTCGAATCGAAGGCAAGCCCCTATGGAAGTTATTGGTGGATTTGACTGCGGAGCAGCTAGTATCGACGATTGATTTTCGCTACATGTAAGTGTCTGTCATTCAAGGAGAGGAGACTCTGATAAATCTTTATTAATTTACAGCACCGATGTTATAACGAAAGAGGAAGCCATATCCCTTCTCAAAAGTAAAGAGCAAGGAAAAGCTGCGCGGGAAAAGATCCTGTTAAAGAATGGGTACCAGGCCTACACTACCCAAGTAGGATGGATGGGCTACCCCGACGATAAGGTGAAAGATTTGTGTCGGAAGTACCTCGATCTTGGCTTTACGTCTTTTAAAGCAAAAGTAGGAATGAATATAGAAGACGATATACGACGGTGTCGTTTGATCAGGGAAGTTATCGGAAAAGATAACAAGCTGATGATAGACGCTAACCAGATATGGGAGGTAGAGGAGGCTATAGAGTGGGTGAAAAAACTTGCAGAGTTCAAAATCACTTGGATAGAAGAGCCAACTTCTCCCGACGACGTATTAGGACATGCAAGAATAGCCAGAGAATTGGAACCGTATGGAATTGGAGTAGCTACTGGAGAGATGTGTGCGAACAGAGTCATGTTCAAGCAACTTCTTCAAGCAAAGGCGATTAAATATTGCCAAATTGACTCGGCCAGGATCGGTGGAGTCAATGAGATTCTATCAGTCTATTTCATGGCGCTTAAGCTCGGGGGTAATATGGGAGGACCTTTTGTTCTAAGATGAGACTAAGAAAGTCGATAGAATTTCCGAGAGATTAATTCTTGTGATTTTTTATAGTTCCTGTTTGTCCGCACGCGGGAGGCGTAGGCTTATGCGAAATGGTTCAGCACCTTCAAATGTGGGACTTTATATCCCTCAGCGGGACCAGTGAGGACAGAGTAATCGAGTACGTTGATCAACAGCACGAGCATTTCGAGGAACCAACTAACGTTCAGAATGCGCATTACATGCCTCCGCTGGCTCCTGGGTATTCAACAAAATTCAAGAAATCGAGTATCATGCAGTTCGAATATCCCAACGGAACCGAATGGCAACGCATGTTCAAGGAAGGGATTTTTCCTATGCCAGTTGACTAAAGCGAGATGATAATTTCACTCGTTAATAAGTTCTAACGCCTGCTATCGAATCGTGTTGATTATCTTTTGAAAAAACTTATAAAATTCGTAGAACATTAGATTTAAGAATAAGTATAGTCTGTATTTAAAGTATAGTAACAAAGTTAAAGCTGCGTTTAATATCGATAGAGCCATAAATAGCTGCTCATTAGTTATTGATATCTAAAATTAATTAAGCTAATGACCAGTCTTCAATTTCAGCAAGACTGGATGCTGTTTATTATAGACCCGTACCGTCAGGGTCTAAATCAGTGCAATTTTATTGCTCAACAAAAAAACTGGCTGCTACTTTTTGTAGCATTAGCTGCAGGCGCGGAGTCGAGATCTAACGTAATCAATCTGAAAAGTGTAAATGATGATAATAAAGAATTGGCTATAGCATATTTTTCAGTTGTTAGGAGATTTTGGAACGGAATTCTACACTTACACTGACGAACCATAAACTGTTTGGTAAAAACATCAGCTTTGCAAAGAATCCCATGTCTCCTACTGGCGATATAATGTGCAAATGCAAATGGCTTATGGAAGTGAACGGCGGCCAGTGAAATCCTGTCCGAGTTTCGAGTAAATCAAATCCCAGTTTTTCGCTCACTATTGGTAGCGTTTTTACCATGTGTTCCACTAAACAGAAAATAAAAGAAATTCATAGAATGTATTAAGAAGCATATCATCCAAACAGATCAGATAATTGGTTTTTAAGTCCGAATTTTAAATTCAATTTATTCGAATTTGAATTTATGAATTTATATTGTATGAATTTTCATGTATCTGAATTTGAAATTGAATTCACTTGGGTTTGAAATTAAATTTGAATGTATTTGAATTAAATCTTGCATTTATTTTTCATTTCATGAGAATAATAAATGAATGAATAAATACATAGATTTCTTACAAGTTTCTCCATCCTCTTGGCTTTGGAGTACTCGAGCATTATCGATGTGACGCTTCGGTAAGATTAAATAATGATGAGTAGATGCTGGTTTTATGTCTTTAATGCATACAACCAGATCATCCTGAAATAAAAATCGTTTCAAAACACCTGGTAATTCAATTAAAATAATAATAACAACAATTTTTTATATTTGAAAATCGAATTTCAGATTCTAGGCATTAGGATGGTCCTTATTCAGTCATATTCGAATTTCGATGCTCTCATGGGTCAGAACGTCTTCAGATACATACAAAAACATGTAGTCAAAATCCCAGGTTCTTATTTCAATTCTAAGTACTGCCCAAAAGCCTTTGAACATTTCTATTTAAATAACACGGAAGCGTCTGCTGGCTTTTGACGTCAACAGGTTATGTCATATTATGTCATGTCATGTATTACCTCGTAAACAGTTTCGCTGGGAGTTTCGCCGACAACGATTTTACAAAAAATGCAATCGCTCCTTTCCGCGGTCATTTTAAAACCCCTTATTGCGTTAGGTCAACACTTGGTAAACTTTAATCTAAACAATAAGCGAAAATTTTGATTCCGTAACTAAGGCGTGTCGGCTGCTAGCTACAGACACAAGACAAGTAGACAACAAACAACATGGCGTCCTCTGCTAGCTAAAGCCGAAACACAACTAAACAATATAAAGCGTTTATCAATGAGGTGAGGCTCCCAGATATCATGAATATTGTTTTATTATGTTCCTCTAGAACCAATCAATCCATTATTACAACAGTTTTAGGTATAACATTCGAAAACTAATTACAGGTTATGTATCACGCGAAAATAATATACGCAGCTTATTTTCTCCTCGTTATTTACCATTCACAGAATTTTATTAATTAACCATCTTCCGAAATTCTTCCTCATTTTTTAATTTCGCTATTCAATCATTCTCATTATTTTTATTTAGGGTTATCTCTCTAAAATGACTCCAAAAAAATCTAACGATGTTCAAAAGTCGATCAGAAACGATAAAACCGCTAAACGAATCAGCCTTTTAAGATCTGAAAGAGTATTTTTTGAAGACGGAGATTCTCAGGATAGCGGAGACGCCGTTATCTGTCCGTCGACAGCCCCTGAAACAAGGAAATCTGTAGACGTGGTTGTAGTTGATGTCCATAACGAGAATAAAGGATCAGATCGGAGCTTAGCGGCCAGAAAATTATTCAGACGAAGGAACGTGGCGCAAGATGAAAGCCCGGACAGCCAATCTTTGCCTGGGAGTCAAAGGCTCAGAGATTTTGAGCAGGGAAATGCTTGGGAGATTCAAGAATCTGTTGACACTATCAAAGAGTACGAAGAAACTAACAGAGTTGTTGATTTCGCTGCCGAAGACGATCTGGAAATTGAAAGAATCGATGAGTCAGCGAGGAATTTGGACGATTCAAACTCTGGGGAGAGCTCTGTACAGTTTTTTGGATCTGGGGAGAAATTCCTTAAAAATTCTGCGGACAATTCTACCGCCGAAGGAGAAACTGGCCAGAATCGAATCGAGGAACCAAAACGGAGGAGAAAGCGATGGGCTAAGAATGAGAAGAGTTTAAATCTCACTGAAGAATTGATCCCCAATTCTTCGGACACTAATCAGTCGGTTGAAAGCAGAACCAGGTTTCATAGAGTCAAGCCTGTTCCTGCTCCGAGAAGAAAACGAGTCTCTAAATCGTTCGACCACGAGTCTAGTATGGCTTTTGATAACGCAGCTTTTAAATCCGATACTGAAGAGGTACTTAGGATTGAGACTGAGGTCTACGTGCCTCAAGGAGCATCAGACGGGTCTCAGAATTACAGGAAAAGTACTAAAATCGAAATGACTAACTTGCACGAGTCTCGCAATAGAGAAAATTCAGCTTCTGATACTGCGAATGAACTCATTGAGTCCCTAAGCAATAGAGATAAGAAAAGGTCGAATACAATTGACAGTTTCAAAGCCTCTGAAGTTTTGGACACAAGCGACGAGGCAGAAACCGAAATAAGGAGAGTCCAGAAACGTAGAGACTCTTCAGTCTTGTCTGCCGAATCTACGCCGGAAACTTCTGAGCTCTCGGAAGACGAAATTCTGAAGTCTGATTCGTGGGATAAAAGGCGTGCAAAAGATAAGATCAGAAGTAAAAGTCGAGAATCTCCTGGCGTTGATACTGGGAATTCTTTAACGGATATAAGCGATTTGCCTAGGAGTAAATCGCAGAGAGAATATTCGCGGGAGAAAAAGTCAAGGATGGGGAGGAAGGAGAGAGTTGTAAAGCACAGATCAAGGCGTAGCGCAAATAACGATCTTGGGAACGATTTAATTGAAAGCAACGCAGACAAAGAAGAGAAGTTTACTTCCGTCACAATTCATAAGGCGGATGTGTTGAAGACAGACTTTATAACTAGACATCCGATGGTAAAAGTTCACATCGTTGATCTGAAGAGCGGAAGTTATGAAAAAAATGAAAGGGGACATAATCACGAAAGATGCGGCTACCTCCAGCCTCTGATCACAAAAAAATTTGACTTCAAGGAGAATAAATCGATCGTACCGAACTGGGAAGAGGAATTAATATTCAAGTATAACTTTGAGGCAATTATTAAAACAGAAGATAAACAGATTTTGATACTTTTCGAGATATTAGATTTACTCAATTTCGCTGAAGCTAGTTTCAACTATAATGTTTTAGGTAAATAACGAACGGAAGTCGAAGTACCTAGTCCTGATTAATTATCATTATTTCTTTTTATTAGGGAATGAAGGATGCTGGCACAGAGTTGCCTGGGCGTTCCTCAGGCCTGTTGGAGCAAACGGCACGCCGCATATTAACAAGAAAATAAGACTGCAGCTCTATGAGCCGTCTAAGGCGTCTAGAAAATCTGGAAGACTTGCTAAATGCGAGGTATAAGCAAAGCGACGCAGACTCAAACTTTACTGTCTTAGTTTTTGTAACAGGGGAATGGAATTAAAGCTACTTCAAGTTCTCGGAGCAGAGATTACAACGTCTTAGCTCGTAGTATATTAAAAACTCGGAATTTGGGGATGAATCTTTTGTATATGGTTGTAAAACTGATCATTCCTTCGTTTATATCTCAAGGTTTTCAACTGGTGGCGGTCAGAGACTAGAGAAAAGTATCCAAGTACTTTATACGTGACTTTAAAGTCCGTCGATCCTCCCATTGAAGAACCTTTAGTCTACGAACGTTTGAGCCTGACTGAATTTCCAGAAATAGAAGATGAGTCTCAAGAAAGTTTCAAGAAGTCTTCGGACCAATTACAGCTCCCAAAGTGGACAAGACTAGCTGCACAATCTTGCAAAATACCCAACAATCTGTTATTTGAAACTGAAACTTTTGAAAACGGATCCTTCTATCTTGCATTTAGCAATAACGGCAAATACTTGGCTTGCGTTGGCTCAGAAGATGGCAACTATCCGATTGTTGTTTACTCGGCAAGTAATGCCACGCTATACAACAGCCTAATCTTTTTCCATACATAATTGACCCTCGCATCATCCCATAAAGTGATATCATTATTTCCCAAACAGATTCCCGAAGGAAAGATATGCGCGCAGTTTAACGGTCATGCAAATTTTATCTACAGTTTAAACTGGTCTAATGACGACAAATATCTGCTCTCCGTATCTTCAGATCAAACTGTTTGCATCTGGGACATGGGAAAGAAGATAATTCAACATATCCAGGTGCATGACTGTTATTGCTTTTTGCGATTCTCCTGAATATTGGAAATTCAATTATGTATCATCAAAAAAACGATACTATGTTATCATTTCAGATGCTACCACACCCTTCCTACGTTTACTGTGGTAAATTCTATCCCGGAACAAAAAACGCTGTTGTAACGGGTTGTTGCGACTGCGTGATTCGAGTCTGGCGCAAATCTAAAAGCAGCAAGCGATACGAGCTGACTCAAGAATTGTACGAGCATGAGGGATATGTTAATTCATTATGCTTTCAAAAAGATGGTTCTCTCGTTACAGCCGATAGCCTTGGAGTCATAATACTATGGACTGTTAAAAAGAAGAGCGGAGTTTCTTCTGCACGGGAATGGCGGGTTGCAAAAATCGTAAAGAACAACGAAATCGAGAAGATTGTAATCAACACCATCGTCCCTCATCCTCTTGGGTCGAGACTCTTAGTTCATTCAAGAGATAACGGTTTAAGAATTATCGATCTGGAGACCGGCGTTGTTCTACAGAGATACAAAGGCCTTAGGAATCAGAGGTTCGATAAACAGAAAGTTTCTCAAGCCTTTGGCGAAAGCCAGTTAAAGTATTGCATAAAATATTCCGTGTTTATTATTTTCCAGACTTCAAACTACAGCCTGTTTGTCTCCTTGCGGTGGATTGGTTCTATGCGGAGGAGAGGACTCTTCTCTGACTGTGTGGAGTTTGGAGAATGGAAAATGCTTGGCAAAGTATCTGATAAGAGAAGCCAAGATCGTATCCTCCGTCTCTTATCATCCTTTTGATCATATACTGGCATTTTCAACATTCGGAAGCGTTTCGGCAATCCGGATAATTAATTTCGACAAAAATTCGACGGGGGAAAATGTAGGCTTAAATTATCTGGTTGAGCATGAGCCTATCGAGGACAGCGACGACATTGAGATCACAATGAGATTCGATAAGAACGATATTCAATCAAAATTAAGCGCAAACTACTCCGGCAGGACAACAGCAAACATGTCAAAACGTGGGGAGAGATTAGATCCAGAAGTGAATAGAAGGTGGGGGACTAGTCGTAAGCCGTCAATTGAAATGAGCGGAGATTCTAAGAATGGGAGTTCTCTTTCTAGGCGAGAATTATTGAGACTAAAAATACAGAGACTCAACGAAAGCGAAGAAGGCCTAAAATCTAGGAGCGCTGCAAGATTGAATAACATAATAGAAAAGATAGACAGAATTCTTGTCAATACTACTAAAAGAGAGGTCTTGGACTCTACATTCAGTTCTAACGACATTCGCGGTGAAAATTTAGTGCATGTTTCAGCTAACTCAGGGAGAGACAGCTTGAGTAAAAGTCGAGACAGAGGTAGATCGAGGTCTGCGAAAGTTAGAAGCAGGGATAGAGGCTCGACTTCGAACACAGATGCGACAATTGAGTTAATAGAAATGCAGAATATCGGTTTAACGGCGAATATTTCATCCCGTAGTGAGGAAGAACGTTCTGTCTATAAGAGCAGCAGTGAGTCTTATCCGAAGACATCTTCTAAGGGGGATGAGTTGGCTGAGCGATCTGACGCTGATGTTGATTTTAATCGTGATAAAATAAGAAGAAAAAGGAGGAGAAGAAAAGAAAGAGGACTTTCTGGTTTATTAGATGAGAAACTTGTTCTTAAAACCGAAAGTTGCATCATTGATTTAGAGCATATCAAAGCTAGTTCGCAAAGCCATCCTAGCACATCTGATAGCGCTGGGACTTACACGATAAATAAAAAAAAAATTCCTAAGGGTTCGGCGAGTGATAAAACCAAAGCTAACGATACTAGTAGTTCTGTTAGAAGCAGTGCTACTTTTATTATAGAAAATGAAGTCTCGAATGGTCGGCCTAAGTCCGCAAAAAAATAATTGAGAAGAATGTATTTATTTATTTATTCATTCATTTATTCATTTTGCGGTTTGTTCGGTTTTATTATCAATTAGAAAACATGAAGAATGATGTACAGATAATAAAATATATTCAGAAAGTATGAATAATATTTTCCAATGGCCATTTGATTTTTGAATGTTAAATATCTGCCCGCTTAAAAACCATCAATTTCGTCCACTTCTAGTGACGTCATCGCTTGAGGTTAGGGTGTGTTCCGAAATATATTGCCGAGTGTGACAACACCACTAACACATGGTCACTGCAACCTGATTTCGGAACGCACGCCTGTGTGTCTTTTCTTCTAGCAGACCGCATTTGACAATAATAGAATTTAAAAATGGCGTCGCCGTTAGAGAATCTGGAGACTCAGCTCGAACTATTTATTGAAAATGTGCGACAAATACGTATTATAGTAAGCGATTTTCAACCTCAAGGACAAAATGTCTTAAACCAAAAGATGTGAGTATCAAATTTTCCCGTTCCAACGTCCATTCAAACACTTATAATTACAAATTACCAAAACGCGAGGTGAATTTTCTTCCATTCTTTGACAGGTGTCTGACAATTGTCATTATTTCCCATATTGAAATATCAAATCTTTTGTCACATCACATCCTCCCAAATCCCGATTCGAATTATTCCCGTTTTATCAATTCTACCTAAATTTTACGCGTCAATCAAATCGAAGAATAGGTTATATTTTCACCGAACAATAAATAACCGACTACACCGTTTTATTATTGCAGTAATGGGCTTGTCAACGGTCTTCAAGAAGTAGACAAGTTGAAATCACAAGTACAAGATGTTCATGTGCCGTTAGAAGTCTTCGAGTAAGTTTATAACGTCCGTTTTTGTCGAATTGTTGGTTTTTTTTTTTTTCATTTTCTCGTTTACCTCTTATGAAATTAATTTACAAATGAAAAGAACAATAAAAAGTATCTTGTGTCTTGTATTCCTAGTATTTAACCGATTGTTTATTAAAATTTATTGCAGTTACATAGATCAAGGTCGAAATCCTCAACTCTACACAAAAGACTGCATAGAAAAAGCGCTGACAAAGAACGAACAAGTGAAAGGAAAGATCGATGCATATAGAAAATTCAAAGCGAATATGCTCGTTGAATTGAATCGTGTTTTTCCAAACGAATTGGCTAAATACAGAGCGATTCGTGGAGACGAGTGAATTTCATCATATAAAAATCTACAATTATCACATATTTCTTATTTTAAATTATATGTCATTCTCGTGACAGATTCTTTTCTAATAAACGAAAAAAAACATCATATCATCTTCATACCCCCGTATTTTTGTAATTCGTCTATATTATCTAATATAAAAATAGAATGAATAAAAATAAAATAATTCTTCGCGGTAAGAATTCGAACTACAAGCCTCGCGATTTACGACAATTCGATATCTCTAAATTGAAAGGTATCGATCGATAGTGACGTTCCGCTCGTCGCTAGCCTCCGAATTTAGCCTAACCTAAAAAAAAGTGAAAAATCTATCTAACATAACATAACCGCTGTTTGAATAATTGGATTAATAAAATTTGTCAAATGAATAAAAAAATGAGAGAATTACAGCGCCTCTAATATATACACATATATATATACTATGAAGAAAAGATTAGCCGTATTTTTGTTGGTAAGAATTTTCTTGTCCTTCTAACCTAGAATTGTGTGTTTTTTCTTCTTCTATTATTAGTTTATAGTTTCGTTTTGAAGTTAGCTTTCGATTTTTCAATTCTTACGATCATAAGCTATGATCCAATTTTGATCTTTGTCGTTTTGCTTCATCCCTTTTATTGAAATTTAATTATTAAGCTAAAATATATATTCCGCGATATATAAGTTGGAGTGAAGTTTTTTTTTTGTTTCTCTCTTTTCTTGTAGTTATTAATTAAACATCATCGTTTGTAGGCCAGTCTAGCTTGTGTATCAGCGACTGACGAACATCTACTTCACTTTGTTAGCGACGACGTACCTTCAGGATCTTATAAATACTACAGTCTGATGTATGACGGTTCCATCAAGATTCAGTTGACTTCGCAGTGCGTAAATCTATAACCATTCAAAACTCTATTAATTTTCTATTTAGGAAACAGTAATACTGACTAATATATCGCTTAATTATATTCTTGGACTGCATCCTCTTCAAGGATATTACAATACATACATAGATGATGAGCGCTATTAAAAACAATAAAAACATATATTCTCACTCAGATATTGAGATTTAAAAAAAAATCCTACAATCACGATCTTTTCTCCTAATATCAACCTTTGGTTTTAATTGTGTATAAATGTAATTATTATTTTAGAAGCGGAGACGCAGACCTCTACATATCTCAAACAACAACAAAGCCCACATACGAGCCAGAGCATTATTGTCTTCGTTCAACAACTTGTGGAGAAGATATTATATACATACCAAAAAGGTGTGGATTAATAGTCGAAGATCTTGATCTATGGAACATCTGTACTTCATTCTTTGTTAAACTTATTCAATATTCCTTCATTCTCTGTTTTTTTTAACAGCTTTAAAAGACCCGTTGGAATTGGTGTATACGGTCACCCTTCTCACGATATTAGTAAATACTCTCTACTGGTATATCAGCTCGCTACTTCCGACGAAGGTGATATCGAGGGTATAAATAAGGCGGAGGATAGTTTGCAGAGAGATTACGAGCCTAAAGTGTGTATTTTTCGTTGAGAATTATGCGCTTTTATATTCAAACAGCGTTTTTTTAACTCTGGGAAAATATGTTGACTTGAATTTTCGTACATTCTATTTTACAGAAGGAAAGATCGTCCTTTGCAGTCGCTCTGCTTTGGTCGCTGATCGACGTCCTATTTCAAATATTCTTCTTGTGACCTGAGATATATAATCCAGTAGAATTATGCTGGAATACGAGAATCAGATGTTCTTGGACATACTTCACGAGGATGGTTTAGTCGTCTGCGCTAAGTATGAAGAAGAAACTTCAAGATTTTTGGAGGATTTTTACTTCCAATTATTTTATCACAGCTTTAAACTATTTAGAGATGAATTCAAAGACCATTCTGAATTTTTATTTCACAGAGGACTCGGACTTGAAACGGTTTTTATAAATATATTGAAAGTATATTTGGATCCAGGCAATTTGGTCATCGTTTTGGGCACGAATGACCATGACGAATGCTATTTCATCAACAGACTAGAGAGTCTTGGCGTTAAACTAGCGCCTCGAGTTGTTACAGCGCAGTTTCCTTCCCACGAGAGGTAATATTATCTCTCAGCTGTTCAATAATCACTAGATTCTCGTCAAAGTTATGATAAACTCTGATGATGAATAATACAGAAGTAAATATGGTCTAATTCTGATCCCTTGTTCACAGAGAGCTCATGTACCTTGACGGTGGCGTTCTCTTTGTATCAGGGAGAATTTTCGTTGTTGATTTATTGAAAGACCGTGTGCCCTTGAATCTGGTAACAGGGATATTGGTCTACAGAGCACACAACATTCTCAATTCGTTTCAGGAAGCCTTTGCACTTCGTTTATACAGGCAGAAGAACAAGGTGTCGATTGAATTGAATTAGAACAGTAATCTATGAGTCTATAAAGAGAAACGAGTAACACATGCTGCAATTTTCAGAGAGGATTTATTAAAGCATTCACAAACTCGGCGCTGGCTTTTACCGTTGGTTTTGCTCAGGTGGAACGCGTGATGAAAAGTTTATTCGTCAAACAGCTTTATCTATGGCCTCGTTTCCACGCTCTGGTTACTAACAGCTTATCAAAATCAAAGGTGGCACTTCAATTACCCAATTTTGTTCACAATCTTTCTTCTTTTTATTCTTATTCCTCATTTTTCTCGTGCTTTTCTCCAGCCAGAAGTAATCGAACTGCACGCTAGGCTCACACCAAAGATGTTGAGTATACAGACTTCGCTGCTAGACGTGATGAACTACACCGTTAAGGAATTGAAGAGAATTAACAAATACGTATGTATATATAATTTTTATTTCTTTCCTCACCCTTCATTCTCCAATTTATTGAACTACAATTCTTTATCTCACCGCAGTTAGAGCTGGAAGATGTTACAGTTGAAAACGTGATTGCTAAGAAGTTTCACAAGTTTCTACAGCATCAGCTAGACCCGATATGGCATCAGCTCAGCTTTAAGACCAAACAACTCGTTGCAGATCTTAAAACGATTCGATCACTTCTTGTGTTAGTAGTTTCACATGGCTAATGAACACTTGTCCTCTTACAGAAGCTAAAATTCACTCATATGTTCTTTTTATTAACAGCTCTTTGAATCATGAGGACTCTGTGACCTTTTACGCGACTTTAAATCGCCTAAGAACCGCAGAGTATGCGATGAACAGCAGCGGATGGCTGCTCCTAGACGCTGTTGAAAACCTCTTCATATGCGCCAAGAGGAGAGTTTATAACGAGAAAGATGGTAATTCGAAATTTATTGAATGCAGATTAATTCCGCCTCGTTACTCATGCTTCTACGATTCGACTTTGATAGTAATATTGATGTTTCAGTTGCCAATCATTATTGCTTCACAAAGTTTTCACACCTAAAGCTTTCCCGCTACAGTAACGATCGATTGAAACCTTAAACGCAGGTATTCTGTCCTAGAAATGAAGCCAGAACCCAGTCCAAAGTGGACAGCGCTCTCAGAAATTCTCAAAGAAATTCAGGAAGATAATAACGCGGGCAAAGATCATCCCGAAGAACTTCAAAAAGTCTTGGTTCTAGTTCAAGATAGGATAACGTGTAATCAGCTCAAAAGTTACTTGACTATGGGTGCAGGGGAATACTTGCTGTATAAAGCTCTCACCAAACTGCAATTAAATAAAATATCGAAGCCGAGGTGAGGAGGAGAGATCACGAAGAAACTGATTTCTATTAACTTCCAATTTTCTTTATACAACTATTCTCATTTCAGTGACCAAAAAGAAGAGCCTGCTGTAACTACCGAAGCAATAGAAGCTGCTGAAGACGATCCGGACAAAGATAGCTACGTTTTGACCCTTACCCAGAAGCCGGCTGATGCAGACTGCCCAGAACAATTCGAAGAGTGCTCGCAGGTGTGATTGAAGGCGAAAATGAATGGCTTGCGGTTTGCTTTATCATCTCGAGAGCTCAGTTATAGTAACAATTGATTTGTTTACAGCTCGACGAACTGGATTTATCCACAATATCGAAAGTCGCACCATTAGTCGTTGTACAATCGTTAAAAAAAGATGGTGATCCAATGGCGTTGGTGCAAACACTCACTGAAATGATGCCTAGCTACGTTATTATGTACTCTGCAGATATTTCGGCTGTTAGACAATTAGAGGTGATATTTTTACACTCCTGTTCTTCTTCTTAACAAGACAAAGCTAGTTCTCAGCTTCGATAATTCACTAAATACGATTATAGTATGGAAACTAATTTACTGATTCGTCTCAATCCTCTTTCTCAGGTTTATCAGAGCAACAATCCTTCTATCAAACTGAAAGTCTTTTTCCTGATATACGGTGGCTCCGTAGAAGAGCAAGGATACCTAACATCCTTGCGGAGGGAAAAGGAGGCCTTTGATATGCTCATAAATGCAAAAGCTGTGAGTTATGGACTTGTGTAATCGAAGAACAGCTTTCTTTGCCTGTTTAATCCTCTCTCCTCGATTCTTTATCCCGTTTATGTTTCCGTTTCAGACAATGGTTGTGCCCGAAGATCAAGACGGAAAGTCCAACGATTGCCAAACGTTAGCTCGAGGCGCGGATCGCCCAGTTGCAGAAGCTGAAAACACTCGCAAAGGCGGTATACAAACAGAGGATGTAAAACCGGTGGAGAAAGTAATCGTTGATATGAGAGAATTCAGGAGCGAATTACCCGCTTTAATACACAAAAGGGGGATAGAGATTGAGCCCGTTACTCTCTTGGTGAGATTTTCATTCTACGCAGTTGAATAAACAAATTAATTAGCCGAAAAAGAGAGAAAAGAGTTTCTTTGCTTCGTGTATTACTCATTCTGCTTTTTTTATTTTGTTGTTTTCACGGCAGATCGGAGATTATATTTTATCCCCGGATATATGCGTGGAGAGGAAAAGTATCTCTGATTTAATTGGCTCTTTAAATTCTGGGAGGCTGTATAATCAGGCTGTTGCTATGACTCGGCATTACGCAAAGCCAATGCTGCTTATCGAGTTCGATCCTAACAAGCCTTTTTGCTTTCAGGTCCGTTGAATTTTTCTACTTATTCTAATGCCTAGCTAAATTAGGAGCGAAGGTTTTACTCTTCTTTTAATTTCACAGAACAACTATTTCCTGAGTACCGATATAAAGAGCACCGAAGTTACAGCCAAGCTTCAATTACTCACCCTGCATTTTCCTAAGCTGAAATTAATATGGTCACCTAGTCCCAGTGCCACGTCACAATTGTTTGAAGAATTGAAGGTTTCTATCCATCTTTTAAATCTACGATTGAATTTTTAGCCAGAATTGTATAGCTGATTAAAGTTTATTAACAGAAAGACAGAGAGCAACCTGATGCGACAAAAGCTGCGCAGATTGGAGTAGACGAGAATGCTGAGGAAGAATTTGCTGTTGATAAATACAACAAGATACAAGACCTTGTTTCAAAACTCCCAGGAGTTCATTCGAAGAATATTCGCTCCCTGCTCAACAAGGGAGAATCCTTGGACCATCTCATAACGCTGTCTCAGGTCGTCATTTATGAACTAGAAAAAGTCTCGATAAGAAACTTCTTCTAATCTTGGATGTATCTTCTTGATTTTATTATAGGCAGAGTTAACTGAAATATTGGGTAACAGCGTAGACTCTACGCTGTTATATGACGCCTTACACAAGCGAAATTCTATGAAGGAAGAGGCTTTTGTTGGCCGAACTGGTCGAGGTGGATCGAAGGTTCGAGGGAGAGGATTATTCCGTAAGAAGAAATAGCTGAATTATGTGAAAAGGAATTTATTTATTCTATTGTACTATTAATTGATTTTCTTATTTCGTTACACTATGTGTTATTCAATTTGCTATATCTTTATTCGTGTACATATCTATATCATCCATTGTATAAATCTTTAGCATCAAATTTCCAACAGAATTTAGTCTTCTCTCTACTTTCATTGATCAGCTTTCGTTGATTTTGAAATATTCTTTTCCAATTCGGAATTCCAATATTTGTAGAAAAATTTGATTTATTCTATTAACGTATCGAGCCACAGCTTTCCTTTCAGCCCTCAAGAGCTTCGGAAGCTCCCTCAGAGTCCCCAAAGTCCCTCCCACTCTCAACTGCGTGCAATAACGCCTCCTTCAGTATCTCCTCAACCAGAGAAATTCCATCCAGAGTCACTAGACCCGCAGTAATGTTCTGCGCTTCAATGCTGCATCGAATTTTTAATCCATTATTATGTTGAAAAAAAGCTCCCAGTATTTCTACTCCAAATACCTAAAAGTTCTTTCGCTCTGATCTTCTGGGTCCTCGATCTCACCCCTTGCGATGCTTTTAGCCCTAGCAAGAGCTACGGCTGCTATTTCGCAAGCTAGTTCAAGAATCCATTGCGCTGTACCAGCGCCGTCCATTGAAATGCGTTCTAAACTAGACTGATGAATGAAATCTGCTGATAAAATGCATCAACTTAGTTTGAAAATTACGTATTACCTCATCGCTACAAGCTTCTAAAGCACAGGCAACGATTTCCTTTCCAGCAGTAGATATCAGCGATATTTTGTCCTCTTTGCTTGTTGCGGTAAAGTCAAAAGAGAAGTCTTTGCTCTCTTTTGATTCGCTTACAGGACATACTCTGCTCATATCTATAGTCAGTTTCCTGTCTTGCTTCTCCTTAGACATCTCTTTCGGAAGCATATCCATTCCTTCGGTTCGATCAATCGAAAATCTCGTTATTATTTTCATCTGTTAATCCCCGATGTGCAAACCGGCGCTATTACCTGGCAAGTAATCAGTCGCGAGGGAGTAAAGACCCCCGAGATACCGTTCAGCCATCAGTAGCGAGATCGTATCTCGATCGTCCAATTTATCAGCAATATTATCAAGCCATGGAGTCAGGCCGGGATATCCTGAGTATATATAACTGCAGGGACTTTGGCACTCCCCTTCTGGTTGAGGGAGAGACGTCTCGCTAGCGTGTTTCTGGATTGAGATAATCGTTAACAAAGTTGAGTCGAAAAGAGCCAAAAGTCTTCCGTTTTGTATTAAAAGATGATTTTGCTAACGATAAACACGTCCGGCCCAGCTTCCAGCTCCGGCTCTTCTCCGAAAAAATATTGACCGCATCGGGCAATAACTATTCGTCTTAATGGTTTCTCATAGGACGTAGGAACCCCCTCGATGATTTTCATCGTTTCTATCCCGTCTACCAATTGTCTGCAATGAAATATTCTCAAAACTCAAAAACGAGGCAATTGTGGATTAGAATCTCCCAAAATTTCGTCAATTCTACCCAAAAGCAACGTAATAATAATCCATCCATGGATTAGGCTTTAGCGAAACAACAAACTGAGATCCGTTGCTATCTTTCCCGTTATTCGACATCGAAAGAACTCCTCTTCTGTTATGAGGCACGCAGTAAGATTCGTCGGAAATTACTCCCCCGTTTGTCGCTCTTCCGCCCCCTCCACGAACGAGTTCGATGTCTGTTAAAAAATAGGAATAAGTTATGATTCTCCATGTCGTTAGTCAATATTTGTGGATTCTTGGTCACCTCCGCACTGGAGCCATCCGTTTTTTACCACACGATGCACTAGCGTGTTTTTATAATGCAGACGTACACCGTCTTCCGTTTCGCCACGATCTCCTATGCATAGGTCTAAGAAATTCTTGCAAGTTTTGGGCAGGAGGTCTGAGTACAACTAAATAATAGATTAGAAATTTGAAAAGATCTACTTTGATCGTATTTCAACTACGAATCATATTACCATGAAGAGAAACGACCCGATGGTCTGATTATCGATGGTAAAAGTGAGGTACACATAATCCCTCTGAAAAAATTCTAAAATGATTTTCTGTCTAGATTTGGTAAAAGCTAGATGTGTTTTGAGGAGATATTGAGTGTTTTTAAACCCCAGATCCTTCTATGAAATGCCTATAATCTTGCATCATAAGGTTTCTATAGTATTCAGTTTTTACAGGTAATCTGAATTCGTAGTTTTCTGTTAAATAGTTCGCAAAGTCTTTGTCATTGCCGATATATCGTTCGTTAATAAACACGATAACGTGTCTATCAGACTTCCATATATCGCCTCCGATACGCTGTGGAAATAAATAAGGAAAGGGGAGGACATTGGGTGGTAAAAAAAGTATCTTTCTCTACTAACATCATTTTTTTTTTTTTATTGTCTATATTTATAAACCGGTTTCATCTTCTGCACGTATTCGTGCCAGTCGACTTGCAGCATTCCTCTTATTTCTGGGATAGAAAATCTGTGGGGTAAATGGTAGTGTATTTTCCGTGCTATTAAACAAGATTTCTGAAAATCCAGAGTCGTCAAAAGGCCCGCGACTTTTATTCTTGTCTGCGGGATATCTTCGCGATTTTTAAAACGGTCTTTTACGAACGGCTCTTCTACTAGGCTGCTTGTAGCTATGAAATCGATTTCTAAACCCCCAGCACGTGCCATCGAGGAGATATTATCAGAATAATACACAATATATTCAGTTTAAACGATAAAATAGTTCAGAAATGTATTTGTCGGTCGTTTCGGATCTTTCAAATTTTCAAATTATTTTCCCGCCCAACTTCGCGGCATTGTATAACCGCGGAGCAATGAATGTCTACGTAATACACTACCCATAGCTATAGAGTAGTTAGATAACAAGTTAGACAACACAACTCGCGTGTGTATTCGTGTTGTTAGTTCATGGTAATGAAATATATTCGCAAGCCGCAGAGTGGCAGTGACTTGAAAAACTTTCGTTTTCAAGCGAAGTGATTTTATACGATAGTAATCTGTTGGAACATTTTAACGAGTTAAATAACGAGGTTTGGTGTAGATTAGGAAAACTATATTTTAACATAATACGTAATAATCGTCTCGTCCGTACGATTTAATTAGATTTATTTTGTAAAAAAAAAAAGTGAGAATAGTTGCCAAATGAAATGGATATAAAGTATAAGGTAAGTAATTCATCCAACGTTCGGTATTTATTCATTATAACTTAAATGCAATTCAATCTATTCATATTAAGCCGAACCGGCTGTTTTATTACTTATGAAAAATGTGAGAAACTTAACAAACTATACCATAGAGTCAAAATAATCTTCAATAATATTGTATAAATAATATAATTCGCTTATTATAAGTTGAGGTTAAAAAACATTCGATCGCGTTTTCCAACCTCACAAGTATATTTTATAAAAATAATATTTTCGGCGAATAAAATGCGCGATAATAATAATAATAATAATAATAATAATCATAATAATAATGATAATAACAATAATCGAAGGAATATAAAACTGCCGGAATTAATATTCCGTTTTTTTTATTTTACAGAATGAATTTGAGTTCCTCGATTTATCTGGTCTAGACGAAAGAGATAGAGTCGAAATAAACTTTGCCCTAAATTCCGGTGCTGCTACTGAAGTTCTACAATTACCATGGGATACTGGAGAAGAGATTGACTACTACGAAGCAGATGTTGTCTCGCTTGATACCGGCGATAATCAAACCTGGCAAAATTATGGTAATGAAAAATAAAGCATTTAATTTTTTTTATTTTTTTTTTCATTTTCTTTCCAAGTGACTAGAATTTTTTTTTTCATTCCAAGGTCATCTTTCCTATTCATTTTAATGAAATAGTTTTTATACCAGGACACTTTTATGCTATTAATTATACAGAAATAAGTCAAAAATCTTCTCCCTTAAACAGTTTATCGATACCCTAGATCATGGGTCCTCTTAAATGAAAAATTACTCAACAAATTTCTTTTCTAGACTCTGAACACAGCCAAGTCACTTACGAAAGTGAAATGGAGGCCTCAAACGTAAGAGTTATCTCTACAATGCCATCTCCACATGTCTACGCTCACCCTTCTCCTCAAATAATTACAACAGTATGCGGAGGAATGGTGATAGCACAGCCGAGTATTTACGGCACTGAAATAGGCCCGGAAGTAAGCTTGCATCAATATGTGCAAGGAGTTGATTACCAGCAACCGTTATATCTGCAACCTACAGAAATTCACGATGTATCAATAGGCCGAGATAATCGTAGGCGAAATTATCGCGGTCGTGGTAGTAAAAGGGACACAAACAGCCGATATATTGATCCTAGTATTGAAATGGCATCGGTTTATCACCCGCCTCAAGGACAGTTTCAAAGATTAACGAGGAATATTTGTCCTCAAACTATTTACTATCCAACCGAACAGCCCAATCATCAAAGACAAAGACCCTACCATCCTGGCACAACCCAGTATAATCAACCTCATCCCAGAGCTGTTTATCAGCAGGTTTACTCAGGGGTTTCTAATCAGTATACAAGACACACACCCCCTGTGGCTCAAACACCTCGGCAGCGTAACGAGGCACCAAAACATTCAGTAAAACGAGGAATTGAACCGATACAACAAACGCCTTTAACTATTCAACGTAAAAGCTCAGAATCTGTTAACAGTTCTCAGACTAATATAGACTGCGTTACGACTGTTATAGTCAATAATAGTAACAGTAACAGTAATATTGAACACAGCGTTAATAATGTTAGCGGTAATGAGAGTAGCGGCGAATGTAAAACTAATTCGACAACAACGACGACGACTAAATACTCGAGCAATAATAATAAGATAATAAACGATAGTGATAGTAGTAGTAGCGTTAGTAGTAGTAGTAATAAAGTGCCTCCAGTAAACTTAACGATAGAACACAACATCGTAGCTACTGTTAATAAGGGGTGCGAACTATCAGAGAAAACAGATCGACCTTACGTAAATATTAACAGCAGTATACAGGTGAAACAGCAGCAAAAGACGGAGACAAGTAACGTGGAGATTAGGAAGGAGACTGTTTCCCTAGTGCAGAGTAGCAGCTTGCCAGAAGTTGAGGAGCAGGTTTTAGTTAAAGAAGAAAAACCGGAGGAAATAAGCGCGCAAACTAATGTTAAGGAAATTATTGTCGAGAGCAAAGAAAGCGAGAGTTCAACTCCACAAGCTGCTACAGAATCCACAGAAAAGTCTTGGGCTAGTATTTTGAAGAAATCAAACACCGAGACTTCCGCCACTGGGGTTACTAACGGCAAACCTACAGCCCGCATCAATCCACTCCGTATTGACGTCGTTTTGGAGTCTGGGACTTCTGATAAATTCAATCCAAGAATCAAACCTCGACGTAATCGGCAGACGAAATCTTGGCCCTTTGATAACGCTGATAATTCTGGGGGAGAATCCGCACCATTGAATATTAATGAACCGCAAGAAGAGTACGATGCTTCCAATAAGTTCGATGATCTTGACGCTCACAAGACCGGAGGTAAGACTCTAGATTCTAGTGACGATTCATCTTCATCCACCTTTTTATAATACAGAATTGTTTCGTTTACAGAATTTCTACTCAAATATCAAATGGAGAAGCAGACCGTAAGCCTGTTGCCTCGTGGGCTGATAAACCGAAACAATTATTGCTACATAAACAGCATATTACAGGCTCTTCTTGCCTGTCCACCGTTCTATAATCTTCTCGTCGCTCTACCCTACTCGAAAAATCCGTCAAGGAATAATGCGTCCAATAATTTGACCACCAATATGTAAGGGTCGTGATATATTATCAAACTATCAATGCCCAGTTAGTAGTACATTGTTATATTCTATAAGAATCGTATTTATTTTTACAGGATAAGATTCGTTCATGAATTTTCTCCTCTATCAGCTGGAGCCAGAGTAACAAGAAAAGAAAGACCGCCAAAGCGGAATGACGAAGCTGTGGTAAACGTGCAATCTGGTATTGCTTTCGAACCCTCTTACGTTTACACAATGCTGAAGAACACTTCATGCGCAAGTGTCTTCTCGGTTGAAGGAAGACAGGAAGATGCTGAAGAGTTTCTCTCCTGTTTGCTGAACGGAATTAGCGACGAAATGCTGGAGGTGTGCAGCGAGATTATTGACAAAATTTTAATCGCTTCAAATTTAGGCAATTTAATAAAGTTATACCTCCTTTCTTTTGCAGATGATGAAATTAGGGAACACAGATAATCCTCCAGCCGCTGCT
Organism: Tenthredo notha; assembly: GCA_914767705.2. NCBI lineage: Eukaryota > Metazoa > Arthropoda > Insecta > Hymenoptera > Tenthredinidae > Tenthredo > Tenthredo notha. The sequence goes on from OU611916.1 coordinate 6,775,596, forward strand.
GAGAGCGAACCAGTTCAATCAAACCACGGAGGAGAACAGGAGGAGTGGAAAGTATGTGTTTCGTTTTTCGTCAAATCCAAGCGTTTTGTTTTAAGCAAATCTGATATCTCATATTTTTCTTTATTCTCAAACAGATAATGGGCCCGAAGAATAAAGGATCTATCACCCGCTGTACAGACTTTGGTCGAACACCACTGTCCGATATATTCCGTGGTCAATTGAGGTACAAAGTATCCCGAGCCGGAGAACAGTCGACGGATAATGTGCAGCCTTTCTTTACGCTGCAGCTTGACATTGAGGTAATTCATGAAAAAAAATTGTCTGAATTTCTCTTCATACTTCAATCAATGTTATGTCGAAATATTTCAGAAAGCAGAATCTGTGAAAGGAGCGCTCGAAATATTAGTAGGAAAGGATCAGCTCGAGGGAATGACCTGCAGTAAAACAAAGCGAGAGATTGAAGCCTGGAAGCAAGTTACCCTGGAGGAATTGCCAGTTATTTTAATACTGCATCTGAAATGGTTCGACTACAAATTGGACGGATGTTCAAAGATTTTAAAAAGCGTTGAGTTTCCGATCGACCTTAAGATAGATGGAAGTAAGTAAAGATGTGAAATAAAGTACCTAATGAATTAAAGTTGGTTTTTAACTGTTTAACAAATGAGCTTATTCAACTTTACAGAAATCCTGTCGACAAATACCTCCAAGAAACTATCCGCAAAGCAAAAACAATACAAATTATTCGCCGTTACTTATCACGACGGTAAAGAAGCCACTAAAGGACACTATGTAACGGATGCTTTCCACGTTGGATATGGAGGCTGGGTTAGATACGACGATAGTTCATTGAGGGGAGTCTCGGAGCAGAATGTATTGAACCCACTCCCACCTAGAGTACCATATCTATTATATTACAGAAGGTGTGATACGATCGGTAATAATCAGCTTAATTCAAACGACAGAATTCGTTAGAAACTTAGTATCTATGTAAGAGGTAAGAAATTAGTAGGTAATACTTATTATGCATCTTTTTTCTATCATTTAGACACACACTCACACACACACAGAACACACACATACACACATGCACATGCGTACAGACAAAAATAACTCTCAACGTTTTTTCATAATACAATTTATATTTAGCTATGAAATTTAAGCATATATGATAATAAAAATCGTTACTAGATATTATACATATATATAAAACGAAAAAACAAAAAAAAAAAAACCACAAAAACAAAAAAAAAAAATGAGAAAAAATGAGAAAAAGAAAAAAAAAAAAACGGATTGCCTTAATTTTCTTCAATACGATAATAATCAATGTATAATTTATCAAATTCTTAAATGAACTATTAAGAAAATTTATATCTTCATTCTAATCCCGTCACCTGGTGCATACTTCTTTAATTAGATACTTTTTTTCTTTTCCTTTCTTTTCTTTTCTTTACTTTACTTTACTATTTGCAAAAATGATATGCATACTATTTTTAAATACAGGATTTAGTCACTTAGATTTTAAAAGTTTATTCTTATCTCTATTGTTTACAGATTATTTGGAAACTGTTTAAATACCTAGTTTTCTAAACAATCTAATCAAGGAATGAAAGAAATAAAGAAAAATACCTTTTTCAATCGAATTTGAAAAACGAAAATAGAATCCCAACTCAGAAAACAAAAAAAAACAAAGAAAAAGGTAGTTTATTAGAATTAGCAAATCTAATTTTCTTAAACGTTTTAATATCTAATTTGTATATTAATTATTAGGAAGTAGAATTTTTTCGCCAGGTTTGAAAGCCGGCATTCCCAAATACGGGCAGCTTGCACATCGAAAAGCATCTCCCAAGTAGCACTGAAACATTATAAGATTGAAATGCTATTATTATAGTTTTTTAGTTTATCTTTCATATCTTTTAAACATCCATATGAAACATGAGACAAATTTTTGCTATTCACAATCATATCAGACTTTAATAATTGAATAGAAAAAACAAAAGCAAAAAAAGAAATACTTACGCTTCCGCAAGACGATTTTTCAACCTTAATATCAGCGACAATTTCGCCAGATAATTCCTCTGCCAATCCGCAGCTACAGTCTTTGCAAGCCTTTCGCTTACCAGTCGTAGCGCAAACTGAAAAATTGGAAATTTCTGTTATAGAATTATGAGTATAACGAATACTAACGAGAAATAAATTGAGAGAGGAATTAGTTTTGCTTTCAGAGATGGTTGGATATTTGTCAAAGACCCTTTGTGGAAGGTTTACTTCACCATCTGAAAACAAAATTAAGAGAATTAATTGATCAACTAAAATCACCTTTGAGAGAAGAAACTTGAGGCTTCTCAACATCGCTCTCTTCCAATAGATTATCCTCATCTATCAAATCTTCTTCGATTGCATCATCCAGTTTCCACACGTTGGCAACTGGCTTTGTCAGGGAAAGAGACACTGACGATCCCATCTAACAATTAGAAAAAACCGTTTTTATCCTTTTTTTTTTCTTTTCGTGGAAATTAGTGATTATAATATCTTTTAAAGATCAACTCGTACTTTTTGAAAAGTTTTCGTGCGATGTAAAATATTTCAAATCCATTAATTATTCGGAACTTTTTTTTTTCTCTACTTGCCTCATATTGCGGTTTTTTCGCCAAGATTTTGCAAACTTTAATATCTGTTGAGTCATATTCCTCTGAAAGTGATTTTTGGTGTTCTGTATTCTCGATTTCGGAAGATTCGCAGTTTGGAGAATCGAGCAAAAACCCGTTTAGTTTAAGCTTTGATATCAGCTCTCCGCATGTTTTCAGATTTTTATGTCCAGTTTCTTTAAGGACTGGTTCATTTATCACGATTTTACCTCCCGGGGTTAAGATTCTCAAAGTTTCTGCCAACAGTTTATCATTGTGTATAAACGGGCGTATCATACCAGACAGGATTACGTCTGTTGAAGAAGTCTCATGGTTCGCTGTAAGACAATATTAAAAACAACAATTATTTATCCAATTGTTTTTCTTTTTTTTTTTTTTATATTATATTTCATTCTTACATTTAATAATCTGGTTAGAATTTTCCAACGAAGCACTTCCCGACTTTCCAACCTTGTCTTTTATTTTTTTTACTAAATCCTGTAAATCTTCTAACGACGTTCCTGGACTCCATATTATCAACACTCGCTTACCCTCAGTCACAAAATCATCCATATTTTATAAATATTTCGGTCTAATATACTCAAACAATCTTTCAATTTATCAATTTATTAATTTATTACACGATGACTGACAGCCACAAGCAATTAGCAGACGGCACACACTAATATGAATATGTAATCGTGTGATCGTTGTGTGGTGTAGCTCTTGGAAATTGTCGCTGACGACTTCAGGCTCGTCTATAATCACGCCTTGTTGTCGCTGCGATGTAATAGAGCCTTGAGCCATGGTAGCCAGCGATATTTCTAATCGAGTTGTACGTCTATTCCTTTTTTATATAGTTCTAGTCCAGGTCTATATTTGGGCTTTTTTCAGTCCATGTGCGTCGTCTCTTCTCCACACAGGTGACAATTAGTAATTATACGGTGAAACCAACCGAAATCATTAACAAATTTGTAGATAGATTAAAATCCCAGTTTCTAAAACCTCGAAAACAATTAATTACGATAAAATGGCTGATCCTGAACTAGAGGCAATTCGTCAGCAGCGTTTAGCCCAGCTACAATCACAGTATAAGGTATGTCACAGGATTTTTCGATTTGATTAGAAATGTCATTCGCGAATCTATTTCCTCGCCGATTTTAGTCCCTCCAAGCGTTTTGGGGATAATAACAATCGCAGTTTCATTGAATTTCAATGATTATTTTTCCGACCCAAATATCGACCAATAGAATTGCACCATTCGACGTCACGTGGTACAACCTACATGGTATTATACTGATAATTTTTTGATTATTTTCTCTGGTAGTTGCTATATATAAAAAACAAAACATAATCCAGTCAAATTAACCACACGTCAAACTGACAGGTTGAATTATAATTCTGTGACTTCCGAATTTTTAATTTTTAACTGTGGATTTTGTCTCATGGTGCAATTCTATCGGCCGAAATTTGGATGAAAAAATAATCCCCCGAATACCACTCGAGCTTCAAAATTAATCGGGTATTTCCCTCAAGGTTCCCTGCAATCAAACGAAGTCGTCAAGTTTTTCAGAAAAATCACTCGCGCTTCGCGCTCGTGATTTTTTAACCTGAACAACTTGACTCCTTCATTTGTTTGCAACGAACCTATCGGGAAATACCCGATAATTTTGAAGCTCTTGTGGTATTATAAGTGAATATTCGCAACGATTAGCTTTTCTATTAAACTCAAATTCTGTAACAATTGATTATTACTCGGTATATCCACGGCTCATAGGTTATGTCGTAGTTTCAAAAAATTAAACAACTTTTTTTTCCGAAAGGGCGGGGATCCGGCTGCCTCGCAGCAAGCAGCGGAGGAAAAACGACAACAAGTTGAGGAAATGAAACACTCAATTCTCACACAAGTTTTGGATCAATCGGCTCGAGCAAGACGTAAGATAAATCGATTTCTGATTATTGAATAAAATTAAGCCGAACATTAAACTTGGAAATTCAATAGCTCTGTGAAAAGAAAAGAAATTGCATTTCAAGGAAAAAATTTAAAAAACTTGAAAAACCAAAAGCAATTATTTTCTTGCAGTGAACACTTTGCGATTGGGGAAACCAGAGAAAGGTAAAATGGTAGAAGAGATGTTGTTGAGTATGGCGCAGCGCGGTCAGTTACCTGGAAAACTTGGGGAACAGGAACTTATCGGACTTTTAGAAAGCGTAAATCAACAGACGCGGAAAACTACAACTGTGAAGGTAAAAAAAAAAAAAAATACGAATGATTCTCATTTTTGAGACACTAATTAAATTGAACTATATTTGGATTGTATTGTTTTTTTTTTCAACTGTAATTTATTGTGGTGTATTTTTTATTCTATTTAATAGTTCGATCGGCGTAGAGCAGCGCTGGACTCTGACGACGATTTGTAGCCTGTAGCAAGAGGCCCCTTCGTCAATTTTTCACAACTTTATATAACACTTGGAGCTGCAACCGGGTCAGGTAATGAAATAACAAAACTATTCGCTAGTCGGAGTACGGCGAACGATGATCTTTATTTATATCGCAATAAGCCGCACGAATTTTTACTCGATATTTAAATATAATAATAATAATAAAAATAAAAAGAAAACAAGAAAATTTTAAACACTAAACTTATAGAATTCGTATAGAATCTATTTCTGCAGCTGAATTATCCTGAATAAATTAAAATAACTTAGAATAATGAAAGAACGAAAAAAATAAAATTACCTAAATAAATAAAACTAAGATCTAATCAAGTACTATAAATAAATTTTATTAGCTAATTCTTTGATCTGTTTATCGATATTTTATATCGGATTACAATCCTTTTTTTTTCTTTCTTTGGTTCTACATTGAATTCTATGGAATTTTTGTTTCATTTGTTTCGAGTTTATGATGAGATAATACTTTCTTATAATGAGGATGAATTGGAAAGGTATAGTGAAGAGGTAAACGAATATGAGATTGTTTTTTTTTTTTGGTTTATTGTACAATAATTAAATATTCTTATTTTATTTTTTATTTTTTTCTCATTTTTATTTCACTTTTGTTTTTTATATCTATTTAATTACATTGTCGCCTTAGAAATTATGAAAAAAAAAAAGAAAGAGAAAAAAAACAATCTTTAATCTTTCTTCATGTGGCTTGATTCTGAAAAGAAACAAACAGAAATTGTTGGTAAGATTATTCTGGCTTTTAAATAGTCTAAAAAAATACGTAATATGCCTCTTCTTCTTACCTTCCTCCTCCTCGTCATCCGCGTCCAAAATATCTGCGCAACATATGCTGTAGCATATCAATAACAGAAATCCGAATGGTAAACCGAACAAAACCATTGTGAGAATCGGATTTCCTTTCCACATTTCTGATAACGTCGTTCTAAACTCAAACCATGATCTGTAGATGCGGACTAGCCAACCATTTCCTCCATAAGTCTGGAAAAAGATTCAGCCCTTGTATTAAGAGAAACAGAATTTCAATCATATTTTAAAACAGGTTTACGAAAAAAATTGATTAAATATTAACCGGAGCACTCTCGTTGTAGATCTGCTCTAAAAATAGTTCAATAGCATGCGGAGTTAACTTTCGTGGTTCGTCTTCTGGTATATAGTGATGACTAGTCGTCGTGTTGATTACTATCAAACTTGGCAATGGTACGATCATCATTGCTATACTGTTAGCCAATTCGGGATTAGCGATCCAGCCGAATTGGAAGTGGCTGTAAAAAAACAAACAACAAAAAGAAAGAAATATAAATGAATGAAAGTTACTTTTTCTTTTCTTTTCTGTTTGAATTTTTAAATTTTTGGAAAACCTACTCGTGATATTTATCTCGTTTCTTCATTATCACCATCTCTACCATATCTCTGAACTCTATCATATCTGGTTGTATTTCTTCCAGTTGATTTTCTTCTACAACAGCTAAAACCAGGTTCTTATTTGTCAAGAAAAGTTGGTTTATATTCCCTCGCGTTACTTTTGGAAATGTTGGAAAACGCTCGGCGTTTACCCATTTGTACATCGAGTCGTTTAGTGCTTCGTAACTGTTCCTATCTTCTCCTGAAACAAAAACAAATACAATCGTAATCGAAAAGTTCAAACTTTGATCTCATTGAATAGATAAAAATCTATTCACCTGTAAAATGGTAGTGGGAATTCTCTTTGTAAACAAATACTGCAGGTATAGTTTCAGACGGAACATGTTTTCCAGCTACGTCGGTATATGATTGATAGAAAAATGCGTGAGGTTGAAATGTGTCTGCTATTTTGTTGTAGGTTTCCTGTAAAAATCGTATTTCATGAATTATTTTTTTCATCTTTTAAACTTCTACATTCTTTTTTTTATAGAGTTCGTACTCTGTTCAGGAATTCAGAAGATTATTAACTGGGCGAGAATTACCCATAGAGAACCAGTCTTTTCTCCGATATACATGAAGTATACATCTTGATCTTTCTTTATCGCTTCGAAACTCTGCGTTCTTGTAATTTCTTGAACCGGTGGGCCGCTCAGTCGTAAAGCGAACCTTACTATTTCTTCTTTAGTTCTGTCCCCATGGTATACAAACTCCTGGTCTCCCTTCAGGCTGAAATAAATCGGATAACTTTATAGATTTGCATCGGAATTTTTGTTTTTTTAAATTTCTTCCTTGATATATTATCAAATTAATCACACTTACAACAAAATCGTAGGAAATCCATTGATTTTAAAGGCACGAGCTACGTTTGAAAATCTCGTACAATCTACCCGCCCAACCCTGATTGACGTAGCGTGTAAATGCTGAGCTACGTGACCCCATATTGGCTCTAGTCTTTTGCAATGTGCACACCACGGCGCGTACATCTGAAATATTCAATCGAGAAGTTATTTGATGACAGAAAGTGACGATGTGGGTGAAAATATATATATTTTTTTTATTTGTTCTTTTCTGTAGAATATTTTCTAAAAATTGGAAAAAATGAAGAAGAGAAATTGATGAAGAGTTTAGATTGGAATCCTTCAATTTGATCAAATAGTTTGAAAGTTATAATTGAAAATTGAATGTTTATATACAGATTAAAGACTTTTTGGGGTATTTCTTTGTGCGGAATTCACATTTTGGAGCATTGCTATCATAGTATAAGTCAGAGAGATGATTATCTATACATACAACGAAATTCTCATATGATAGAGTGATGGTTTAGATATTGTTAATCAGATTCTCAGCATAACTTTTAACGCACAGTTACCTTCTATCTTACTAACCATAACCAGCCATTGTCCTTCTTTGCGTATTTCCAAAAATCTGTAAACATTTATTACAAAATTGTGTTAGATTTTTGAAAAATTATTATTATTTTGTTTTTTTTTCTCAAATATACTAGAAACTTGCCTATCGCTCAGCTCCAGAACCCGAGACGCTGCTGTGCTGGCGAATATCGCTGTTAAAATAAATTCGTAAGATTATATTTCCGGGTAAAAATGGCAATGTTGAAAAAAAATTAACGAATTTTTTTTTTTTTTGTTTGGGTTGTTGATTCCACCGAAACACTACGTAATAACATAATCGGATTTGGCTTATTCGGAAATTAGATTTTCAATGACGAGTAAAGAAGTATTGATTAATATGAATTTGAGGTTATGTGAGCGAAACCAAAGTTACGCGGACTTGATGTGTGAATTGATATTATAATAAAATTATAGTAATATTGAGATTAAGATAGATTTTTAGATTTGATTTTTATCGGTTTAAATACTCACCACAAAAGGCACCAAAGAACGTGATTTTCAATAAGGAAACCATTTCGTTAAAATTTGAAAAAAACTAAAAATAAATAAATATAATAATAACGACACAACGACGACGACGGAATTATTTTCTGTTTTTTCAAAATTTCAAAGTATATATTTATTTTACTTTTATTTTATTTTAATTCACTTAATACTGAGGCATAATAATTAATAATTGTGAAAAAACGATCTACGGGTTAATAATAGATATATTATTATTCTGTTGTTTAGAAAATTTTGAATTATTTATATAATTGTGTTATTTATTTTTGATTTTTTCTTACGTCACATATCTGATTAAACAGATTTATTTAAAATATTGCTATAATAATAAACGCGATTAACTGTCAACGCCATGTTGTTTCTTCATTCCATCCTTTCGTCGAAGCTTTGGTCGCGTGTGTATTCATGCCATCTTTGATTCTTTCGATATTCGAGATGTTTAGATCGATCTTCGATAATACACGATTGTATAAGGATAGAGAGATTATCGAATTATTTGAATATTCGAATTTTTCTTATATTATGAAAGAATGAATATTTGAAATAAAAACTAAAAGAACAAAAAACTCGAAATTATTACGCGATTTTTATTTTTCCTTTTTATCTATTTAAGGAATTGAAGAATCGACGGATAAAAAAACCGCGTATATATAAAATTCTTGACAAAGGTGAGGCGAGAGATTAAAATAAATGTCACTTAGACCAGTTTTTTTTTCGGCTTGATTGAATTTATCTTTTTATTTATTTATTTTTATTTTTTTAACGGGAATGAACTCTTGTCATGGTATAGATATAATAAGTATACATGTTATAGTGATAAAGATTTATTGCTGGATATAAAAAAATATATATGAATACAAAATAGTGAGAACGATAACATTTTAATAATATAAATGCGCGACGTTCTCATTATTGATGAAAAAATAAACAAAACAAAAACAAAGGAAAGAAAAAAATAACGCGTTATCATCAGGCGAAACAGTATCCTTGATTTTGTCTGCACCATTCAGGCTGTAGACTGTCGGCGCCGATTCCTCTTTCCACCATCCTTTCACGTTGTCTCAGCATCCTTTGCTCCGCGTGAATCCATGAGGATTTTGGCTCGGCCCAAAGTCGTTCGGCTACTGCAGCTGCACGTGGCCAAAGTCTTGTGTCGATTGATGAACTATCTGCTTGTTCGGACCATAGAGTAGCCTCTCCTCCTGCGATTTCATTTTTTTGTTTGTTTAGATTCGATAATTTTTAAATGATCTTTGATATATTGAAATAGTTTTTGCTTATTATCCATTTCGGGACAGGCAACGTTTATAAAGAAAGATAAACCTTGAAAAATAATGAAATATTTACCCAATATAAGGTTCTTCTTTCTTAAGCTGAATCCTTGCGCCGTAAGAATTGCCAATGGCGAATTTTCGTATACCTTTTGCCAGCCTTTGTAAGGCGAACACCAGTTGTTACCTTCTCCTACCCACGCTCCGAAACTAAAACAGGATAATATATACCGTTATACGTATGATTGGTGATCCGAATCATTACGAGATCGTGAGATTAAGAATGTCTCATGTTGAATATAAGAGAAAGAAGAATTACTCGCCCGCAATCCAAATACCAAGCGTCATAGTTCGACATAATGACTTTGAAATTATTTGTTATTAATCTAGCGATCGTTGGATCGTCGCCGGTAGTCCAAATCTGAATAATGTATTTTTTCGGATCTAATAATTGTATGTTTTCTTCATTCGTTAATCCGCTAGTCCAGAGAATTATCGGTACTTCATTCCCACCGTTTGCCAAAGTGTATTTTTCCAAAGCTGTACTTTGGAAGTACTCCCAGGCTTTGAAAAAATCTGCTTCCTTATGGCCCCAGCCTTTTGATGTCATCCATTCTCGTAGATCAGATGAACTGTTCCAACATGCGACGCTCACCTCGTCACCACCCATGTGAAAAATGTCTGGTTTAAAATCTTCGATCATGTCACTGTAGATTCCTTGAAGAATTTCGTAGACACGATCACTGGCTGGATTTAATTGACCACATGGTGGTTCGACGCAATATTTAGACCAGGGCTCAGAGTTAAAACATATTGTTGCGTTGTCTCCGACCTAAAGAGATCAGATCTAGCGTCAGTCGCGTCTGTCTATCAGACGGTTAAAGACTTGACATAAATTGCGCTTTATATTTTGAAGAAGAGGAGGAATTCGTCGAATGTAAACATCGCTTTTTTAAAAGCCGAGTAAAATTTGAAAGGAATTTCCGATTTCGTAATAAAATCATTAAGTAAGTATGGAAAAATCCGTACAATCCGTAATGAAAATAACAATTCAATCAAATGATAATAATCCCTCGATCATAACTCGTCAACTTACCCATTGCCATCCTTCTCCAACATGAGCGGGTGCGTCAAACTCCGGCAATACTCTGACTCCATTAGCCAGACCATAATCGACAATTTCCTTAACATCATCATGAGAATAAACTTTGGTCGGAGTATAAGCCCCGTATTTTGTAAACTTTGGATAGGTCCTACTCTCGTATGGAAAGCTATGAGAGTCGGTAATGTGCCAATGAAATGTGTTCATCTTGTTCATACCCATACCGCGTATTGTTCTAAGGATGGTTTTCTTGTCGACAAAATTACGGGATGTGTCCAACAGGATACCACGATATGGATAAACCGGTGCATCGACTATATACGCGTCTCTAACGATCTGTATCTCGCTTTTTAGATCGTTGTGAACGATTAACTGAGACAAAGTTTCCAAAGCGTGTCGTGCACCGAAAAAACTTCGCGCATCTAACGAAGCATTCACCTAAAAAAAAAAAAATTAGATTAAGAGCTGCACTGATCCTAAGAACAAAAAAAATAACGGAACAAAGTAAGATAGACGTGATTTAACCCTTACCCTGCCATCTGAAAGCTCGGATATCTGCAGTACGTAACTTTCGTCAGTCTGAAGAGTGAGCTTGGGATTTTCAGGACCGATTCTTGGACCTAAATGTATCAGTAATCCTCTGCCACCAGTTTTAGTTCGATCACCAGCAATGGTCTTTAAATCCACCTTAAGTGTTTCTATGTTTCTTTCGATCAGTGTAATCACAGGGCTCGGTTTTTTCAGTACTGAACTGTGCAATTGAATATCGTCCGGATTTAATTGAACGACATAATTACCCAATGATAAATGACCCGTTGGTCGTGGCCACAGAGCACCGGATTCACCGCAAAATAATTGACATACTTCCAACGATAATGGAGTCAATGTTTGAGGTGTAGTTTGTGTTTTTCTACAACGACCAGCGTCGCATTTCCAAGACCATGGAGAACTGGAAATCAAATATTCTTCATTTGTTATGCGTGCATATGAGAGTTGGAACGATTTGGGGAGTTGGGAAATTATTCCATATTTCTCATATTATGTCGTTTCCAATTTTTCAAATCTCATTCTCTATAATGTACCGATGCGATTCTAGTCACGATCTAGGAAGTTGTCTTTATTTGCTATAGCGATCAGGCTCAGTCATCTTAGTCAGAGACTAATATACAAACATCCAAAATCCAATAACGGTATAATATGTTTTGCAAAAACGGTTCAACTACCTAAAATTCATTTGTGTTATGCGGGAAATGAAATCTTTCCTCCTGTCATTCTTATCACGTTTTTATCGTAACGTCTTCTATCTATAGTTTCCGTAAAACTTGAGTTTCGATAATAGAGATAAAATAACTCATGCTGTTAGTATTTTCCCCTCGTATATTTATATATACACATATACAGTCATCAGCCTTGAGGGAAATTCGCGAGCATTCATCTCGGTCCTTGAATGTATTCGTAGTTATATATTGCGGATTTAAATGCGCTGTAAAAGCAAAAAAAATAAGACTTTTGTTGACCGGGTAGCAAGGATTAAATTCTAATTTATGCTAATGTATATCACTATGCCAGAAGTAAAAAGGCTTTATTATTATTATTATTATTATTATTATTATTATTTTGCCAAATATATTTACGATTTTTATATTCTTAAATTATTATTATTATTAGATTAAAAGTCTTCGTTAAATACTATGGAGTACTCGGTAATCGTTTTCACAATGAATTGATAGATTAAAACCATATATTTAACTCTACGAGATATCGATCTGATATTAATTAATAATGCTCTCGGCTAAAGTTGACGAAATCGACATAAGCGAGTGATTTAGGGTTTCTTTGTAAAATAATTTCGTATATTGTGGATATCTTATCATTCGATAAACGAATTCTTCATAGTCCGCGATTCTATATCCGGAATAAAAAATAAAATTCATTAGTTTGTGATTTATCATAATTTGTAGCGTTGAAACCGCAGCGCAAGATATACAGGACATCAAAATTGATAACAAAACTCTAGACTTCAGATACGCTATGCCTACAAGTATCTAAGTCTCGTCTATTCTATTTGCTCGGTCTCATATTACAATGAGAAATCGTTATATACTTTCCCTATCTCTGTTTATGATTTTACCAAACGTTTGGAATTAAGGGTATAAACTCTGAAAGGCTTTTGGGGAATTAGCACATGATATGACATTGGTGAGTATTAAAGACCAATAACTCACCTGAGATCATCATCATTAGCCCAGGTAAGACTGATGCACAATATCAATACGATAACAATTCGTGTCATAAACATTTCAACAGAACCGATTGCCATGCTGTTCGTTCTCTAACTGTTTAGAAACGCTGTGGTCAGTTCTACTTATTCCTGTCATATTGGTCATTGGCGTAGCGTTTTGTCATTTTAATTTTATAACCGGTAGAGAGAACGTAACAACTTCTACTCCGCTGGCACATCGATATAAGTATATTAATTTAAATCCTTCATGATAATCATCCAACGTCAAATATTGGCGCTTTTGTTATAGCCACGTTGAATTGCGAGGCTAAAAAAATGAAATAAAATAATCGTTGAAATTGGAGAAGTTTATGAAATGACGAGTATAAGTTTTTATTTTTTTTATTTTTTTGTTCGTTTTAGTCATCCAAGAAATTTGAAATACGTTCATAAAGAAAGATAAACCTTCGAAAATTATGAAATATTTATCTGATATAAGATTCGTCTTTTTTAAGCTGAATCCTTGCGATATCAAAATTACCAATGGTGAATTTTCCTATAGCTTTTGCGAGCTTTTGTAAGGTGAGCACCAGTCGTTATCTTCTTTTAACCACGCTACGAAAATAAAACGAGATAACATATACCGTTATACGTATAATTGGAAATTTGAATCGTTACGCGGTCGCGAGATTAAGTATGTCGCATGTCGACTATGAGAGAAAGAAGGATTATTACTCGCCCACAATCGAAGTACCAATTATTTTAAAGTCGTTTTCTATTAATCTAGCGATCGTGGGATTTTCTAGGATAGAGGAAAGTCTAAGTGGAATCATAGAGAAATCCTCTAAGTTCGAAAGAAATTTCCTGAAATTCTATATTCTATGACAAACTAATTGAATCATAATAAAATTGGTAGAATCCCCGGATCAAATCTCAGTATTGAAAAGATCTTGAAATAAATCGCCGCGGAGATTCCTGAAACTCCAAGACTTTGAAGCGTATTACTATGATTAAATAAATTTCCTCGGCCAAAACTCATCGTCATACCCATTGCCATCCTTATATTTTTGTGCCAGGGCACTTTAACCACCTCTAAAATAAATCGTATCATTTTCATGCGAAAATTTGATCAAGAAATCGTATAAATTCATTATCTACCGTGTATTGAGCATTTTTGAATTATGGAGATATAAACCCTGAATGCTAATGGGGAGTGGTAGGATAACATGTTGTTTGAATTCAGGCACGTTTCGGGGGACGATTACTCACCTGAGGTCATCATCACCAATCGCCCAAGTATCGCCGCTGCATAATATCAATACGATAACAGGAGGTATGGCAAAAATTCCAGCGGAATCGAGTGTCCTGTTACTGGCGATATATCACTACTTAAAAGCGCTAAAGTGAGCTCTTAGTTAATTATTAAAACCGTACGAAAAAACCGTCAATCTAAACAGATTTTTAAAGTTACAGAATAAGAGTGAAACAGTTCTGAGCAGTGCATATTATGTTCCACGTTACACATTGACATTCTTCTATAGTAAATACATACTTATACGTATGCTATATCAAGTAGACAGAAGGATAGAAATTTTTTGGGATTATTTTATTTCGGAATCAACAAAAGCGAAATAAGTATACATAATCATATTAATACAATGATATTTACTATTCTTTAATAGATACTATCTACATACATCTACAGTTTATTTATATTCATTTACAGAAAACATAAGCTTAGAATGAATAAACGGTCAGCACGATTAGTGGTCCGTCTCTTTCAGCTGCGATATCGTAAGATTTTCAAATCCAGCCCGCGTAGTTTCATATTTAAAAAGGTATTGTCAGTTCCCGCGAGTTCTGTGATCAGCCGAGTCGCTGGATCTGTCTAACTTTCTAACTATAATCTCTACGTAGTCGGTTAGTCTTCCTATCTCGTTGGTCGATGGTTCGTTGTCCGGAAAAATAGTCCGTGGAGACTCTGAGTCTGCCATCTATGTCTTATAGTCATAGAATGTTCTGTGTTGTTGTCGACGATCGACTATAGACCTGTGACTATGTTCGTTCAGTTGATATTTGGCCGAGGCCAAGGAAGTTCGTATATCCATACATCACCACAGGTTGAACAATAACATAATAATAATTAAAGAGAAAAGAAACGTGTAACATAAACTCTACGTACCTACGTTGATTAAAATATATGTGATCCCTTATAGTCAAGGATTAAATATAATAAAACCGTGCGAATGGTGTAATCAGTGATTTCGCGACGTAACTATCACGTGATTAGCAAATGACTGTCACTATTATCTGTGGTGTATTCGTTCTTGTTTTTAATTTCCTAAGCTAGTCGTGTAACTAGAAAATAAACTAAAATAGCGTGTCCGTGTGTTGTAAACGCGTTTTTATTGCCAGATTGTGTTCGTCCTTAGTTTAAAATCAAACTTTTTGCGAGAAAATTTTACCTCAGATCAGGTATATAATATCATCATAGTTTACAGTTAAGTGAATAACAATAACAAATAAAAAGAAACAAAAAACAAAAACAAAAAACCAATAAGAAAATCATTGAAAATATAATATATTTCTTATCACAGGAAAATAAAGATATCGCTCTGAGAAAACGGTAAACAATTATAATTCCTTAGTTAATATAATATATATTATAAATAAAATAAAATAGAATAGAATAGAAAATAAAACTTAACCAAGATAACGGAGAAAATGCCACGCGTAATGGATTCCCCCCTTAGAGTCTTAACACAAGAGAAAAAGTAATTTTAATAAGAAAAACGCGCGTGTTTAATAGATGTTTAACTATCGGGTGAATACATAACGGCGATTACAAGTGAGGCTAAAGTAATAATAATAATAATAATAACACGAAAGATAAATATATAAAATAAACAAATAAATAAATAAATAAAGCGTAACAACTTAAACACGGATCAATCATAATTTAACTACGTTTTTTTTTTTATTTTTTTTGTTTTTACTAATGGAGGAAGTCGCCGGAACGTGGTACGGGTCAACGGCGATGGATGCCACGAATTAACCTAACGGATTCACGAAGTTGAGAGGTATATAAATCACAGTACACGTTACAACAATTTCGAATATATATTTATATCATCCCCAAACAATTATTATTTGCGGGAAAAAAATTGAATGAAATGAGAAAAAAAAAAAACAACAATTTTTTTTTTTTTTTTTTTCTAACGACCACGTGATAATGATTAATGATAATAAACACTGTTAATAAATGAAGACAAAATTAATAATTGAAATTTTTGTCTTTTTTTTTTTTCTCTCTTAGGAGTCGCGATGAACGCGAGGACGCAATTGTTTGAGCTAAGTATGGAGGGTCGTCAGGTTGACGAAGCTGTGGCTGGTATATTTCACAGCGTATTATTCCATCGAAGTTTGGGAAAGTTTAAATATAAACAAGAAGGAAGTTATTCGGTTGGTACAGTTGGGTACCAGGATGTAGATTGTGACTTTATAGACTTTACATACGTATGTTGTTCGTCTGTGCATCTAGACCAAACATTGAAAAAAGAAATATCAGATTTTTCTGAAGCTCTTAGGTCGAACGATGGCCCTGGTTCGGGTCAAATATCGCTTGAATTTTTTCAAAAGAAAAAAAACCGCTGGCCCTTTCAAGCTGAATGTATACCGTGGGAAGTATGGACTGTTAGATTAGAGCTTATTAAACTTGTAACAGAACACGAGAGGCAAATATGTAGGGAGAAAGTCGGCGACCTACTTACCGACAAAATATTATATATTACCGAAGTTATGAATCGGCATGATTATCTACCTAAAATGCCTAACCAGGCGGAATTGGATTTGATATTTGATACTTCTTATCCTGATATTCAGCCATACTTATTTAAACTATCTTTTACTACGTCAGCACCGTCTAGCACGACGATGGGTAATACTATGAAGAAATTGATCAAAGAGACTCTGTCTACGTAATATATATATATATATATAAATATATGATATACAAAACCTATCTTAAAAACAAAACGAAAACGAAACTGAAACAAAACAAAAAGTGTTGGATTACTTAAGGATTAGAAAATTTATTTTAAAAAAACACAATAAGTCAGCGAACTTGATAAGACGAATGTTTTACTAGTTTTAATTAGAAATTATTATTATCAATATTATTAATTTTCTGTTTCTTTTCTTCTTCTTTATTATTATTATTATTATTATTATTATTATTATTATTATTATTATTATTATTAATATTATTATTAAATATTATTACTCTTCGTTGTCGAAGATTAATAAATAGAATCAGCTGGTGTTTAAAGAATTAAAGAAAAGAAACTGAAAGAAGAATACAAATTGCAGCTTATCGTGATACATACTATATTATACAATATACATAGATACATAAATATGTTAGTATATTTTAAAGAGAGAGAAAGATAAAAAGAAAAGGAAAGAGGAAAAGAATTAATACTAAATTGAAAAAGATAGAAAGATTTATTAACGGAAAGGTAAATTTATAGTTTATGTAATATATTGTAAAATTATTATCGTAGATTTATATTAGCACTGATATAATATTAATAATAATAATAATGATAATAATAATAATATTAATATCAATAATAATATTAACAATTTTAACGATAGTAATAGTAGTGATTATAAAAGAGATTTTTAAGCACCATATTCTGTAGGGGGAATGTGATTTTTTTACGTCATTTTTCCACGCGCCGTTATCGCCTAATTCGTGAAGGGGGGGAAAATGAAGGGGAAAAGGGTGTTAATACACTCTTTTTTTTTTTCTACGTAATAATTAATAACGTTTGTTAAAATTAGTTACGATATTAAATACAAAAAAAAAAAAAGGAAATTAATAGATGACGACGACGACGACGACGACACGTGGCTGTAATTAATGTTGTATTTTTTTTTGGCCACTGCTTGCGGAATTTATTTATATAGTAGGTTTTTTTTTAGTAATAACCAAATCAAGTCTCGAGCCTAGATGCACTTTTGATATATCTTGTGCAATATTATTATATTATATTATATACCTATATATAGGTGTAATGAAAACGAAAGAAAGAAAGAAAGAAAGGAAAGGAAAAGAAACCGAACATTGAACTCAGACGAATAGAGATTCGTTATTTATTTATTGTCTATACTATGAATGCTATTGCCTAATGATAATTTGAATTCTCAGCACTAGACTCTATTCAAGAACAGGTAGTTTTTTTTTTCTTCTTTTTCTTTCGTTTCTCTATTATTATTATTTTTTTTTTATATTTTCTTTATTTATGCGAGGTCGAGATTCGAGGATGGAAGTTGAAATGTGAAAAAAGATTTGAAAAAATAATGAAAAAAAAAAAAAAAATAACACCATACACACAAATAAAAGTAAAGTAGCATTGTTTTTAGTCAGGTGTCAAGAAGAAGTACTTATTATGGGCCTGAAAAATCGCAGGGTTTAATCTTGTTTTATATATATCAATATGTATATATATGAATGAAAGATCATTTGATTTTTTGGCTTATAGTAAAATTCTGTAATGATAATAGTTCAGAAAATTGATAATCAGATTTATTTAACGAGGACGAATAATCTGAAACGTGTAACAAACATTATTTCTTCAATATATAAAGAATAAAATAAATCGTGATCGGATCATCTCCGGTGATCGTTTTTATTTTACTTTTTTTTTTTGTCCTCGTATTTCCTCTGTCCCAATATTAAACTCTGATGGAAAATATTAGAAGGTAACAAATGAAACAAAATAAATAAAATTAAATAAAAAAAAAAGC
This sequence comes from Tenthredo notha, assembly GCA_914767705.2. Classification (NCBI taxonomy): domain Eukaryota; kingdom Metazoa; phylum Arthropoda; class Insecta; order Hymenoptera; family Tenthredinidae; genus Tenthredo; species Tenthredo notha. The sequence continues at coordinate 6,794,408 of OU611916.1, forward strand.
CAATATAGTCACTCGCTTGTTAGTTTATTATAATTTGTTCATTTATCGCTCGCACTGCTATGAGAAAAAAAGAAAAAAAAAAAATACTTAACTTCATTGTTCAATGATTTAATTGTATTATTGAAGAAAACAAATATTTTCGTGTATTTCCTGATCGGATTTTATTCTTCATCCTTTTCATTGACTCATCCCTCTTTCGAGGATGTAGTCAAAAAATCGGATTTAATAGAATTCGCGTGTTAAAATGAAAAGAAGAAAGAGAGGACAAAAAAAAAAAACAAGTTTTGTTAATTATACATAAAAAAATCTCTTATATCAATATAAGCTATTATATTTTGTAAAGAAACGAAATGGTTTTTAGATTATAAAATATAAATGTCAGGAACTGATTCCATCCATAAGAATTAAATGATTCTTTTGTTATTCCCTAATTCCTACGACGCATCATTATAAAGTTAGCGATTTTTGTTTTTAACTACAAGGACTTTTATTCTGTGAATGTGATGTCATATGTATTTCGAGAATATCCGCGTTAATAACGTAGAGACCAGTAAAAGTAGGCATGTGTGAATAACAAGCAATAGCTGCAGCCTTGATTTTCTCGCCAAAAATTAAAACGGTGATTGTGTACATGTCTTAGAGTTTCGTATGAGGTGTATTTTAACGCGAAAAGCTATTTCGTTTGATACTTAGTATAATAAAGCCAATAATTTTTGGCAAATGATTTGTAATCCAGATTAATACTTCGGATACTAAAATTAAAGAAATTAATTCTGAGATCAGGCGACGCCTGTATATAGACAACGTAACATACAGCTTAAGCATCGTGAGTTATTATGGTATCGTTCTTGCCTATCGGGCGTCACAGCGTTAATTGTAAGTAACTGATAGAACAGACCTTGATGATTTTCTAATTTAATCGATCTTAGAATCTGTTTAGCCTTGAGTCTATCGGCTGGATTGTAGATTTGCATTACGTTTGAATATAAGTAGAAACGTTAAACGTATAGTTGCGGGGTCATTGTTACTCGTCGGGCAAAATTTTAATAAATAGATTTAGCGCAAGGGAATGGCTTTGAGTACTTAAGTATGACTTTGCATTTTTAGACTATTGTTGAGACAAGCGTGACTTTTAAATTCTTCATTTTCCAAACAAGGCAACTAGTTCGAATTCAAACCGTAAGCCACAGAGCAATAAATAAATCAATTTTGCTGTAGTATTATATTGAGAAACGTAACTGATTCTCATGCGTTAGTAGAATGAAGAAAATAAAGTTCAACTATAAAGGCGAGCTATGCAAAAGTTTATTTATTTCAATCTCCCGCCTATTATATCCCTTGTTACAATGTTCTTTGCCTATAGATTGTCACTTCTTAAAATCCAAATACATTGAAAATGATCTGCGGTATCATTCTGTAAATGATTTTCAAGTACTACGATGCATTAAAAATTGTCTAACGTCCCCATGATTGGTATTATTCATTTATTATCAATGAATAATGGTTTCAATGACGCGGAGAATTTCTAATGATTGCCGCCCGCTGTTTAAATCTAAGATGATAAAATTGGTATGCGGGATGTCGAATATACGAACTACGCTTGCTGCCTATATCGGTCCGTCCTATTGGATGCAACCCGCAAGACGTGAATACGATTCCTAACTTGAAGTTGCGTATAATAAGGCGCATCGATATTTGCGGCAATGGTATACTTCGTCACTTTAACCACAAGATGACAATACCCATTCGAACCCCGCACTGAACTCCAATAATACTTCTTTCTTCTTCTTCCTTTTATGACTTATCGCCCGTTAGGGCATGTGGAACACACGCTGGCTATATTCGTCCATAGAGAAGCGGCAAGCCGAGAGAGATAGCGACTTGATGTAGTTTTCCCTCTGTCTTATTGCGTCATGCATGCGCACTTCCAACTATAGTATAGCAAGTGCAGAAAGTTAAGTCATCTGTCATCAATCTCATGTCTCTGTCACTGCGTTGAATGTATTTTTCGTTCACTCGAAAAACTTTTTGAATGGCACTGTACGGATAAAGACAAAACTACATCAAGTCGGGCTCCGTATACTTAGCGGGCAAATAATTCAATTTAATTTTTTTATCGATGTAATCGTTTGGGAATTGTTCGGAAAAGTTTAAGAATACGTTTTTGTAGTTTAGGAAATGATGATTTCTTTGTTATTTATAAAAATATATTGGGCATATAGTTAGCAGGCACAATGAACTCGAAATCGTTTAGGAAACACGTTTTCAATGTTTTCAACATTTAGGAAGTTTTATTTGATTTTATAAAAATCATGAAAACACTCGTCCTTCTTTGTAAAATTAATTAAGTATATTAAAGTAGGATCTTATTGTAATACGAGGAAGTAAATGAAGATGCAATGGCGTCCCCCACCCCGCACCGCTCGTATGTAAGCCAAAGACGCCGTACGCGATGTTGAAGACTTCAGTTACCTGCGCGGCGTCATCGAGTGAACATGGGTGACAGGGTCGAGGAGATTTGCAGCTCGGGAAGGCTGACATCTACGGAGGCACATTGGACATGAGTGAGTTTGAAATATTCCGATCAATATTATACGACGGCAATAGATAATCGACAATTTTCAAAGCACGTTAAAAACAAGTGAAATTGTATTCAATACTTTTCCGACAAATTTCACGCGTCTCGTATTTCAATCGTCGAAGTAAGTAACCGTTGAATCGCTACCGGCAGGCTTTGATTACAATTGCAGATATTGTTGATTTTCAAGTACATTCTATTCATACCAGCGAATAAATGTGCGAAAATCTAGATTTCTTACGAGCATAACCTCTCGGACCTGTTTTGAATACAAGTATAATGGGCGAGAGAGTTTCGTTTGATAACTTTGCCATAATTATCATCCCATTAAATTATTGGCATATAATTCCGAGTCCCTCGCCCTGTAGCGTCGTTTGTTTTACAGGCATAATTTCGCGACTCCGAAGGGGAAACTAATTTGTCGTGTTATTTCGAGTTGACAAGTATTTTTCGGGAGAATACTCGTTCCCCGATTTATTCTTTTATTCGATTCTTTGACAGCATTATCGGTCGACGGAGATGAGAATGAACATGGCTGATACTTGAACTGCATAGATCCTGCGTGCCACTTGGTCGGAGATGGACGCCGACCAACAATGCCCGGCTGGTCCTGGATCAACGGTCGACCAAGATAAAGGTGAGCTTTGTATTATATCAGCCAAAGAACCAATTTAACTATAAACGTATGTCCGCAAAACAATCATTGCTGAAACGTACTTCGCGATCCGATACAGATCTCGGACAGGTTCACTTTTCCAAGTCTATGTACCACAACACTCATCGGCCAAGTGACCGTGACGCTCACCCTGTGTCTTTGACTCGACACTAGGGCCTCCGGCTTGCCTCTGTCTTCCCGTATACGCCAGAAACTTTGACGACAACTCCATTTCACTCAGCTGCAAGGGATACTATACAGACGCCTAATAATATACCCAGAGGTAAGATATTGTCCGTCTTGTTATAGGGTAAGCTTAGGAGAGAAAGCACACTTAATTCTTGGAAATAGCAATAAATTCTCTCTTTTTAATGACAAACATGGAATATGGTTGATAGATCTCGAGAGAATATGTTTACCTCGGTTGAATATAGTAGACTCACCTCGTAGTAGAGAAATATTTGAATAACGAGGATCAAAATTTAAAGGTTTAAAAATAAATACAAGGGTAGATTGATGTAGGCCTGATTAGGCATCACATTTATTTTTTGAACATGGAATTCAATATTGGTGATAAATTATATCAGAGTCTCAAGTATTAGTCATAGCAATTGAAAGATTGAAAATCTATTCATGCATGCACTAGTAATACTAGCTTATTGACATTCTTGGTTCTGTTGAAAATAGTTAAAAGTTTATATCACATTTGAAAATGGTTCAGGCAGGTTTACAAAATCAATCCTAAGAAATATATTATAACAAATTTCATACAGATGTATCATCACAATTAGAAATTCTCTGGTACTTAGTTGTGAATGTTTGCTTGAAAAACACATCAACTTAATCTATCCAATGTACCCTATGTTTATTCAGTCTTTATCTTCACAGGTGTTGTTCATCGAGGGAAACTAGTTCCTGCCTATCTTCAACTAAACCTCTTCAATATTTATCAGGACAGGGGATTCACACCAGGGAGTGAAGCAGTCCAAGCACTGGAGGAATGACTGCAAGACAACTCTGCACCGCGGAGTATTACTAAAGTAGCATCAGCGAATGGTTCGTAATTACAGTTCCTTTTGAATCAGTTTTGATAAAATCTCGCATCTGGTCTGGTCTATAATTATTTTAAATTACTTCACTTTATAATTACTTTTACTAATTAAATCGAGTTCAATTACACATTACCAAACTATTGGGTAATTGAATAAGTAATTTCATTAAAAATGTAATCAGTGACTCGTAACACTGCAAATATCCATGTAATAATAAGATCGTTTATGCAATAAACATGTATTATTATAGCAAATCGGCGCATTCTTGAATAAATATCTTTTGAAATTGTGAATCATCGATCGTTGAATCATTTTCCCCTGTCCTTTCCTTGCCTATAAGTCGAAAATCATGAAAATCGCATGATTTCATAAAGCCCCGAAATATTTATAAATTTTATTTAGTACTATTTATTTATATTATAAATATTAGTCCGCCTTACCATATGCAACCCGCATGCCATTCGTGTAAACGGAAGGGCCCATGTTAATTTTTGTTGCCTATTTGGTGTTTTCCGAATGCCTATATTCAGGCGTATTGTAGTAGCTTAGAAAAAACGTCGAAAAAAAGGTTCTGGCAGTTGATACCTTATTTAAGGAGTCGGATTTCTGGCAGTTGATACCTCGATTCTAGTCGCTTTACGATGAAATATCTACTGCCAGAAAATCGACCAATCAGGAGGCTGCTTGAGCCAATTTAGGCTCAATTTCTCGAAAAGGAGCCTCCTGATTGGTCGATTTTGAAATTAAATCAAGTTACGGCGCTACAGAGGCTAGCCATCAGCAAAATTCTGGATTTCTGGCAGTGGCTGGATTTTCACGGCAGCAATTTACTGCGGCAGCAACACGTGATTAACAACGAATAGCGTAGGTCAACCACGTGGTTAACAACGAATAGCGCCGCGGCAGTAAATTGCTGCCGTGAAAATCCAGCCACTGCCAGAAATCCAGAATTTTGCTGATGGCTAGCCTCTGTAGCGCCGTAACTTGATTTAATTTCAAAATCGACCAATCAGGAGGCTCCTTTTCGAGAAATTGAGCCTAAATTGGCTCAAGCAGCCTCCTGATTGGTCGATTTTCTGGCAGTAGATATTTCATCGTAAAGCGACTAGAATCGAGGTATCAACTGCCAGAAATCCGACTCCTTAAATAAGGTATCAACTGCCAGAACCTTTTTTTCGACGTTTTTTCTAAGCTACTACAATACGCCTGAATATAGGCATTCGGAAAACACCAAATAGGCAACAAAAATTAACATGGGCCCTTCCGTTTACACGAATGGCATGCGGGTTGCATATGGTAAGGCGGACTAATATTTATAATATAAATAAATAGTACTAAATAAAATTTATAAATATTTCGGGGCTTTATGAAATCATGCGATTTTCATGATTTTCGACTTATAGGCAAGGAAAGGACAGGGGAAAATGATTCAACGATCGATGATTCACAATTTCAAAAGATATTTATTCAAGAATGCGCCGATTTGCTATAATAATACATGTTTATTGCATAAACGATCTTATTATTACATGGATATTTGCAGTGTTACGAGTCACTGATTACATTTTTAATGAAATTACTTATTCAATTACCCAATAGTTTGGTAATGTGTAATTGAACTCGATTTAATTAGTAAAAGTAATTATAAAGTGAAGTAATTTAAAATAATTATAGACCAGACCAGATGCGAGATTTTATCAAAACTGATTCAAAAGGAACTGTAATTACGAACCATTCGCTGATGCTACTTTAGTAATACTCCGCGGTGCAGAGTTGTCTTGCAGTCATTCCTCCAGTGCTTGGACTGCTTCACTCCCTGGTGTGAATCCCCTGTCCTGATAAATATTGAAGAGGTTTAGTTGAAGATAGGCAGGAACTAGTTTCCCTCGATGAACAACACCTGTGAAGATAAAGACTGAATAAACATAGGGTACATTGGATAGATTAAGTTGATGTGTTTTTCAAGCAAACATTCACAACTAAGTACCAGAGAATTTCTAATTGTGATGATACATCTGTATGAAATTTGTTATAATATATTTCTTAGGATTGATTTTGTAAACCTGCCTGAACCATTTTCAAATGTGATATAAACTTTTAACTATTTTCAACAGAACCAAGAATGTCAATAAGCTAGTATTACTAGTGCATGCATGAATAGATTTTCAATCTTTCAATTGCTATGACTAATACTTGAGACTCTGATATAATTTATCACCAATATTGAATTCCATGTTCAAAAAATAAATGTGATGCCTAATCAGGCCTACATCAATCTACCCTTGTATTTATTTTTAAACCTTTAAATTTTGATCCTCGTTATTCAAATATTTCTCTACTACGAGGTGAGTCTACTATATTCAACCGAGGTAAACATATTCTCTCGAGATCTATCAACCATATTCCATGTTTGTCATTAAAAAGAGAGAATTTATTGCTATTTCCAAGAATTAAGTGTGCTTTCTCTCCTAAGCTTACCCTATAACAAGACGGACAATATCTTACCTCTGGGTATATTATTAGGCGTCTGTATAGTATCCCTTGCAGCTGAGTGAAATGGAGTTGTCGTCAAAGTTTCTGGCGTATACGGGAAGACAGAGGCAAGCCGGAGGCCCTAGTGTCGAGTCAAAGACACAGGGTGAGCGTCACGGTCACTTGGCCGATGAGTGTTGTGGTACATAGACTTGGAAAAGTGAACCTGTCCGAGATCTGTATCGGATCGCGAAGTACGTTTCAGCAATGATTGTTTTGCGGACATACGTTTATAGTTAAATTGGTTCTTTGGCTGATATAATACAAAGCTCACCTTTATCTTGGTCGACCGTTGATCCAGGACCAGCCGGGCATTGTTGGTCGGCGTCCATCTCCGACCAAGTGGCACGCAGGATCTATGCAGTTCAAGTATCAGCCATGTTCATTCTCATCTCCGTCGACCGATAATGCTGTCAAAGAATCGAATAAAAGAATAAATCGGGGAACGAGTATTCTCCCGAAAAATACTTGTCAACTCGAAATAACACGACAAATTAGTTTCCCCTTCGGAGTCGCGAAATTATGCCTGTAAAACAAACGACGCTACAGGGCGAGGGACTCGGAATTATATGCCAATAATTTAATGGGATGATAATTATGGCAAAGTTATCAAACGAAACTCTCTCGCCCATTATACTTGTATTCAAAACAGGTCCGAGAGGTTATGCTCGTAAGAAATCTAGATTTTCGCACATTTATTCGCTGGTATGAATAGAATGTACTTGAAAATCAACAATATCTGCAATTATAATCAAAGCCTGCCGGTAGCGATTCAACGGTTACTTACTTCGACGATTGAAATACGAGACGCGTGAAATTTGTCGGAAAAGTATTGAATACAATTTCACTTGTTTTTAACGTGCTTTGAAAATTGTCGATTATCTATTGCCGTCGTATAATATTGATCGGAATATTTCAAACTCACTCATGTCCAATGTGCCTCCGTAGATGTCAGCCTTCCCGAGCTGCAAATCTCCTCGACCCTGTCACCCATGTTCACTCGATGACGCCGCGCAGGTAACTGAAGTCTTCAACATCGCGTACGGCGTCTTTGGCTTACATACGAGCGGTGCGGGGTGGGGGACGCCATTGCATCTTCATTTACTTCCTCGTATTACAATAAGATCCTACTTTAATATACTTAATTAATTTTACAAAGAAGGACGAGTGTTATAATATCACTACGTTCGGAATATTTATATAGAGTCGCGTTAACACACCCTATGCGTACTCATTGACGCCACGAGGGCCACTGAGGTAACTGACCCCGTGACAGATGCTATTAACTTCGGTCAGTACTCATCTTTATCGGTAGACCAATTGTAGCGCCATCTCGGCGTCGCATTGACGAACTATTTTCTGCCGATAATGTCGTGTGCGATATCCTGATATGTCGATAACGTTGGTACAGCTCGTAGTGTGCAACTCACGCTGTGTTCCATAACTGGAGATTGCATATCGTAGGGCGGGCTAATTCTTGCGGCAAATTTAGATCGGCAGTGCAACCGCGATATAGCGATGCCATTAATCACCCCGAATGTGACGAAGAAGAATGTCCGACCAATTATAGTTTACTAGCAGATAACAACTCTGGCTATTATTCCTGTATATTAGACGAATATAATAATTGATTGTAATTAGAAAAGGGATACCCTATAAATAATGTAAATAAACGGAGAAATGAAATTTTCGATCAATATTTCCTAATCATTTCATACAAACCTCTGTTGATCGTTGTGGCAAATGGGATGAACCGACTCTTCCTTTTCTTCTCCTGCTTTTTTTTTCTTCTTTTTTTTCTTCCTTAGCCAATTTTACCCAAAGTTCTTATTATCCTGTAAATTGCTCAGAACTATTTTTGCCAATTTTCCGATAGTCCAACAATGTAAAATTAGACTAAAATCTAACGAAGAATGAAGCGACATTCACGGAACTAATGCAGTATTATAGAATTAGCTAAGATTATTTGAATCTTGATAGAAAAAAAAAGAAACAATAGGAGTATTTCTATAGAATATTAGACAGAATCCTAGAAATATCATGAAAAATCCCCCAATAGAATGAAAATTTAATAAAAACCTGATTTAAGCTAGTAGATTTGATACTATTGTTTCTGGCAGTTGATACCTACCTTTTTTTCGATTATTTTACAAAAGCAAATATTTCCTGTATGATAAACAACCCCTTCTTTGAAGGGGTAGGTGTTCGAATTATCTGAGAAACTATTGGGAACTCAAATTACACATCCAATATGACGTTATCCAAGCGCTTCGGGCTGTTTTGTATGGATATAATCTCGGTGTTAATAATTCTTTGAAAATGCGTAATAAATTCAATGACGTTCAGGTTTCATATTGTTTTATGTCCGTCCGAGTATGACGCACACATTATCATCGAAAGACGGGTGAATAATTTGACCAAGTCCTTTGGAAGTTTGCGGACCGGTGAAAGGATCAAAAGCATGCAAATACGCTTTGCCAAGTCCCAAACAGCCAGTAAATTGACTTCTAGACGAGTTATATAGGTATTTGAATAACTTCTAAAGAACGGGGTCGAGCCTTCATGAATCTACTTATTTATATACAACGATCATTACGGGGCAGCTCGATCTCCCACAGATAATAATAATCCTTAGATATATCATCCCCTTCCCCCCTTCCACAGACAAAAGCGCGTATTATACTTATCTGCGGGTATCTACACATATAGGGGTAGGTATAATACGTTTTCTTAAGTCCATTTGGGACCACGTCGTATGGCTTAAGTTAAAAGACAACCAGACTTACGTTAGAGATCATTGAGTAGATTACAAGGGAAAAGGAAAGCCGGAAGTTTGGAAGCATTCGAATTTAGAAGAGCTTGACAGCAGGCACGCGTCGGCTATTTGGTCACAAAGCGAAATGAAATTCCTGAGAGTAAAACGGAGGGAAAGAGGCAAGGGAGTAGAATGTTGTTTTTTTTTTTTTCTTACGGTCCCCCGAAGCTACGCGTGGTGGTATAGAGTCAAGAATTAATTGTAACTTTGGATGGCCCATGATGTTGCGCTTTGATCTTTCGACAGCGTAATCGCGCGGTGAACTAAACGAGCTGACTTTTTCCTGTTATGTTTGTAGTGTATACTATATCCAAATTCGTAGCTTCGGGGTTTAAACCTCACGTCATTCCCACGTATACATACATACATACAAATATTAAAAAATATTATTTCATCTATGTTCCAAACGTATGTATGTATGTAGGTATGTATGTACAAATGAGAAATACACTACGGGGCAGGTGGGTAGATTATATACCAGCTACAGCCTGAATGACGCCATAAGTAAGTACACAAAGCCTTGTTGATAATGGCACGTCTGTTTGCAAAGCGGTAAAAGCAATACCGGGGCGCAATGCCCCAAGCATCCCCGATATATGTGCCTACTGTGTTGAGTGCTGTACCCCTACCCCCAATTGTGTCTACATAGATGTAGTACATACATGTGTACGTATGTACATTCACACATACATAAATAGATCGTTCTATTGCTTCCCATGTAATTCTCGGACCCCCTGGTATTGCGTACTGCATCATCATAGTCTGCCTGACCGCATACTCACCGCGTCAATTTCAATTAACGCCACCGCCCACATATCAGCTATTATAACTTAACATTGGGAACCAATATTGACTTGTTACCGCGGAATGGTACCTTCACGCCAATCAAGTTAACGTTATTAGTGAAATTCCCATTAGGTATACTAGTCTTATTTTTATTTTTTTGCCAATTCGAATCTTTCCTCGATTCATTGATGGATATACTGATCAGTGATCAATCAGTAATAATCATTTCACCACTCTGCCATTCGACGATTTTTATTACAATGATGAAAAGTTTGATGTATAAATTCTGGCACAATCCCAAGCATGGTATTTGTATGAATATGCGAATCTAGAAATACCTAGTAGAAAATTGTAATATACTAAAACAGTAGAGTAGCCGAATAGTTAAATAGGTTGAATTCTGCACGGTGTATAAGTGATGTAACATCTGTGTAAGGAATTTACGTTAGCGTTACTATTAAATTTTGGAGAATTTCGTATAGGTAGAGAATGTATCGATTCCTTTCGTGACCGGAAATTTAAAAGCTAAAAACTCAATGAAGTTTCAAGTCGAGTTCCTGTCCTTGGAACCCTGAATTTAAGCCCTCGGGTCTAGGCATCGATGACCCGGAATCGATAACGAGATTTCGGAAAAGAAAAAGAGGAGGTAAAAGAAAAAAAAAAAAAAGAAGAAAAAAAAAAAAAAAAATTGGGTAAAGGGAGAAGGGAGAAGGGCGATTCGCCACGTGGATGTCGCGACAACAGATAAGTCGCTTCTCGTAGTGAGAGGTGGAGGATGAGGAGTAGGAGTACCAGCAGCGATAGCTAGGGTAACGATAACGGTTCAAACGCGTTGAATCCATTAACGCCAGTAATAATGGGTTTACTCTTGGCCGAAGTGGGTGCACGCAGATCCTGTCCATGCATCACCCAGTTTTTGTTGATCCGCGAAGATACGCGGCGGGGGAAGATAGCAGGTGTGTTAACTTTTCCGCAGGTAACTCGACACTTTATCGAAAGGCTTTGTAATACACTGGAAGCTCTCTCTCTCTCTCTCTCTCTCACTCTATCTCTCTGCACTGTCGGTGAATTTATCTTGATAATTGATCAAGTTTCTGGTGCCGTAACGTCGGCCTGCTAGCGCTCCTCTGTGCCTCCTAATGTTCTTCGCGAATCTGAGCGTCGAAGACTAATTGAAGAGTTTAATGGAAGCGAGGTTCTCCTCTCTCTCTCTCTCTCTCTCTTCTCCCCTTAAAACGATAGGATTTTCAATTAATCGTAACCGTTATACTAATTGCAAGCTTGCTTGCTTACTTGCTTGCTTGTATTAGATATTGATTCTCGGTATGTTCATTTCGGTATATATCTCATCTACAAGAGAATACAAAACCACATTCTATCTTATATAGTTAGTGGCCAGTATCCAACATCTGAATAGCATTATTAAAAAGAGGCAATCTTTTCGCCGGTCGGTTCAATAAAACGTAACGAGCCCTTCGTCGCCAGATGTGCCAAGGGTGGAGCCCTAACGCCGAGTCGTTTTAATCAACATTTGATTGACGTACCCCGCAGGTTGGCCAAGTTGTTGTCCATCCATTACCTCGTTTACCAAAACCATCCCATTTATATATAAATATATATATATTTTTTTTTTCACCATTTTTTTTTCTCCTCTTTCCAAAACGCAAAGTCAGAAATCACCGAGCATCGTTTTACCAATTGATTTTAAAATATCCATGCGGGCCTGGAAAAAGTAAATGTTTGATAAATCGGTGCTGTTAAAACAACGATCACGTATCTACCCCAAAATCAAACTCTATAAAAATCGATGATTTTTAATCCTCGCACATTGTTAAGGTGTATACGTTGTTAAGTATGTATCATAAGGTAAAGACGAAAGGTGACACAGGTGGCACAACAATATTATAGCGATGCAGTTTATATCGTTCTATAAAGTGAACGTTGGCCATTAAACCCGACTGGATATGGTGGACCAGTTTTATCGTTAACGGTAGTTGTTTTCCATTCCTGTCTGCCTATCGTAAAGTTCTTCGCCTATTTCCCATAGAAAACAAAAAAAAAAAAAAGATAAAAAAAAAAAAATATCACTGCGAAAGTTTTCGAATTTTTCCGATGCATATGTATAATATGCGAATGATAGGAAATAAAAATATCATCAAGAGTACTCGAAGAGGTAGTGAAAGGGCGAGGGATGAAAAGATTCTCGAGAATACGGAATTTCAGCTACGTATGTTGTTTGATTAAACGGGCGGTCCCCATTGCTGAGTTAAATCTCTTAATAGCCATGAAACGAGCGACGAGTCGAACATTAAAACGGCTAATTGTCAAGGTCACAATCGAGCAGATATTTTATGAGTCTCTATGGTCCTCGACCCTCGAAATGGTATATATATATATCTTGACAAAACGGAGGGGGAACCGTGGCGCCGCTTTCTGTTTGCATCAAGGGTGAAATCACTTTCCTCGTCACCGCGCACTCAGTGCGTAGATATCGATTAGCCACCCTTTTCTTAATCGCACTGTTTTAAGGACCGCGCCACTTGTCACCAGATCTGATTCTTCCCCGTAAGGCAATACGTATGTAGTACTTCTTCTATATCAACAAAAGGATTTGTGATATGTATGAGAGTACTCGTTAATGGATTGGTGTTTGATTATATTTGTCATTGCCATTCTGCCCGAGTAGTTTTTATCTCTCATGTATTTTTTTTTGTCACGTTATCTTTTTCGTCGTTTAATCAACGATTCATAATAATGTTTTTAATTTTCACAATTTATAATAATGATCTCTTTTATATATATATTCTTAGGGCAGCTAGTTAATCTCGGGGGGCTTTGGCAAATATTGGAATTCCGTTACTATACGTAGCTCTTATCGATTCTTCAAATGTCTCGTTTCGATACGTTCAACTTTGTTACAAAAGGGACGCAAGGGAAAACCATTTGTTCTCACTAATCCCATCCCTTGTGAGCCTCTCTCCATCATCCCGGAGCCAGTTAAGTATCACTGCGACACCGGACACCTGGCCTCCTCCCTCTCGAATAAAAAAAAAAAAAAACAAAAAAAACAAAAAACTCCAAACGCTTATCTCCAGAAAACATTTTAGAGAACTCCGACGAGGATATTTCAAAAATAAATGGTAACACCGTATATACCGATTTGTTAAAGAGGAAAGAGAAATACAAGAGATGGAAAGAGAGAGAGAAAGAGAGAGTATATTTCGTTTGTAAATTTATCCCCCTCTAGCTTCGGTATAACGCAATTTACGAAAATAAATCACAATATTGCTAAATGTATATGAAGAAAGAATAACGGTGCTAGAAAACAATTAGTATTTTAGGATACACCTATAATATGTATGTATATAGATAAATACATATAATACATAGGCATATGTAAATGTAAATGAGTAAAGTACTCATAGATATACATACTTATCTCAGACGAATCTTTGATAGCAGTAATCCCCCTTCCATCCCGTTGCTCCATCAGATTTAAGCACTACGAAATAACATATACTGTTGCTCAAATATTGCACAAGCATATCGTGAATTCGTTAACTGCCAGACTATTCCTATAAAGATACCAAGCCGAGGTTTAATGTTGTTAATATTTTCTCGAACAGGGAGAGCGAAATAACGTTTCTTGGAATAAGTATTTTTGTTTTTTTTTTCTGTTATATTTCACTGAATTCTCACGACAGTAATAATTATTTTTTTCTTTTTTTTGTGTTTTTGCAAATAAACACTTTTTATCTATATATTCACAGAAATGGATTCTCGATTAAATTATTAAGTACAGAAACAGACCTTGAATATTCACGATAAATAAACGTATGTGAATCTCTGCCTGCAGTACAATAATATATATATATATATAACTTTTACACACCTACGTTCTATATAATTTAATATTAAATAATATACATTCGATTATGAAATCTGTAATCGGAAGATTTACAATTAAGTTAGGTATGCGTTTGTCTATTAAGACCAAATTTCCAAAATCAGAAGACTTAACAGGTATTCGCCTGGTCCACAAAGACGACATCTAGCCACATTGTCAGCTGCGTAATTGAGAGGGCAGGAACACTCGACGTTTCCCTTTCACACCATCTGAAAACTTTACACCCCAAAATTCACTCTCACGGATTAATACCACGTATACCTCAAACGCGTAGATTGTCTATTCGTTTCAGACCGCAAGTTATCCCAAATGTTCTAGTATATTGTTTGTAGTAAAACAAACCGAGATTTTTCTCATATGAATAACAACCCCTTCACCATATTCCGTATAAAAAGAATGAGACAAAAGTGCAAGAGTGTTTACTTTACAATCCCTCGACAATATTTCGTAAAAGATTTCGAAAAAGTAAACTAACATATCGAACAAGATTTATGAATTAATAATCATATTATTTTACGACTTGATATATTCTTACTTCTTTTGATCTCTCCGGGACGTAAAGTGATTGGCTATCAATCTCTCGATGAAAAAAAAATAAAAATAAAAAAAATTACGATCAAGTCAATTTCGAAAAGGCTACTACTACTACTACTACTACTACTACTCTTTTTATTTTTATATCTTTATATCATTTCTAAAAAAAGAAAAAAAGAAAAAAAAAAAAAAAAACCCGAAATTCTGAACCCGTATAGACGTACATACACAGAGTAATAGAAGTACTTCAGAGACTAACTCACCTAGATTCTTATAATAAGTTTTCCTTAAAAGGCGTGTTCTTCAAGTTTCTTGCAGCTGGTGGTATCGCGCGGTCTTTCTTCTTTGGTATCGGAAATCGAGCTTGTGGAAGGATCCATAGTGACAAGTTCGCAACCAGTTGGTGTAGGTGTAGGTGTAGTACCGCTTTCCCGATTGGCATGTAGCAACGTTTCCTCGTGAACAGTTTCGACGTCTATCATCCCATTCCCGTTACCATCACCACCATCACCACCATCGCAAGTTCGTTCAGTACGAAGACCACCAATAGATTGAGGACCTCGTCCACCGGAAGAACGTCTAAAGCACGGCAACACCTGACGCAGACACGTGCAATTCTATTCAAAGAATTGTCGGCACATTTGTTACGATCGATCATTTATGAGGATATATGTGTTTCCTTTTTTTTTTCTTTCCTTCCGAGCCACTCTTTCCTCAACCCCCTCCTCCCCCCCGCCCCCCTCAATAATGCACAGTTATATATTATGTATTTATTTTTCTTTTTCTTTATATTTTTTTCTCTCCCATATTCCGAATCTTTAGAAACCAAAACGCAATATCTAAGAGGCTCAGACTTACCCCCCTAACGGTCGGGGGGTGGGGGGGGGGGCTTTGTGTCTGTTGAACTTACGACGCGGGTGAAACCCGCTCGAGAAATAGGAAGGATTTACATTATCCTGATAGTAAGTTTACCCCGCCATCTGGTCCCGGATTTATACCTATATACCCAAGTCTCGACGCCTATTGGAATCCATTACCCGCAACTGGTCGTAGTTCAGGACATTGACGACCCCACTGAGGAAAAGCAGTACGCAGTGCTTTCCCAATACTTTAAATATATGGGTATACACCTTATATACTTCTATATACATATATATATACACTGTTAGAGGAAGTTTGCCAATGTGTATAATCGAGAGAATATAGTAAAGGCACGAGAAGGAGGAGAAGGTGGCGGTGTGGGGGTGGTGGGAAACGGTGTTATTCTTACACGAAGAGAAATAACTGCTGTTGAATATCACGAATTCGTTAGGAGGCTGACGAGGGAGTAACTTTACTGGAAAGCGTAGCTCGGTATGATGTATAAAAAAAAATAAGAAGAAGAAGAGTAAGAAGGAGTAAAAAAAAAAAGAAAGAAAAAAAGAAAAGGGAAGTTATTGTTCTATAACAAACCTGCTTGAATTCCTTGCGAAAGTTTTCGTTAAGCCAAGCGTAGAGAAAAGGGTTGTAACAGGTGCTGCTCATAGCCAGGCAGTGACTCATAAAGAAACAGAGTCTGTTATATGACCAGTCAGTGACCGGGGAGTAAAAATCGTTTAATACATTAATGATGTTCATGGGAAGCCATGAAACCCCAAATATCGTGACCATTGCAATGAGCATTCTATTTGTCCTGCGTTTTCTTTCTTTATCAGCCTCTTCGCGTCTGCTTGTTTTAGTACCAGGCTTTGTCCTAGCTCTGTCGTTTAGTTTAAACGATACAGATACGTAGCAGAATGCAATTAAAAAAAATGGTACAACAAATTGAAGGAATGATGTCAAACAGCTGAATACTTTACGAAAATGTTCACTTGGCCAATTTTCTTCGCATAATTTATACTTGTCTTCTTGAAGTTGCATATATATACCATAAGGTAGAGTTAGAAACAATGCGATAACCCATATACCAGCTATTATCGATATGCATACTTCGACTCTCATTCGTGGCTGGAACGGGTATATTATGACAAAGAATCTGTCAACCGCAATACTCGTCAGTGTTAAAGTACTTATGTAGATACTAGCGCCTTGAGCGTAGGGTACTAGATGACATAGAGTATTTCCGAATACCCAACCGCCAAGGAAGGTGTATAACGGAGTGAATGGTACGGCTAATATGCATAGTAGAACATCGCTAAGAGCGAGATTAGTTATGAATAGATTCGTAACCGTCTGCATTTGACGATTACGTGCTACAATGAAACACACTAATACATTTCCACATAATCCCAACACAAATATATTCGCGTAAAGTATGCAAAACGCTGCTTGGACACCCGAATTAGAGGTAAGATCTCGTGACGGGTAGTCAAAGTTCGTCAAATTTCCATTATCAGAGTCCGTCGTATTCCCCATCGTATTTTAGTAGAGATGCCACCGGAAGTCGCAGACAGGCAGGACGTCAAGACTCCCGGAAATACGGCGACTGCATATCTTTTCTTTTACTGTTTATCTGTTATTTTTTAAAAAAATTTTATCTCACCGTTTACTTTTTTTTTTTTTTTAAACAAACTTTTTTACACTTCAACGATAAATTTCATTCTAAATTTATTCCTCTCCTTTTCTTTTTCGTTTCTTCTATTATATCATAGACAGTGATATAAAAGATGACACAAGAAACCGTAAGAAAGACAGGGAGAGAGAAAGAGAGAGAGAGCGATAGGGAGAGAAAATTTTGTTCGATAAAGTTCACCCTGATTAATACATCACGTAGCTGTATTAAACTGAGGTAAACACAAAATTTTCAGCTAATTACGGTATTCATCGAGGGGTAAATAAAATCGTTTAATTCGCCTGGGGATAGTAGGGAAAAAAAGAAAAAAAAAACAAAAAAAAAACCGAAAACAAATTGCGGATTTCCTTATTCCTTTTTCATCACTCTATTGTTTGGAACGTGTCTTTTACTTTTTTTCTCTTTCAAATTAACAATATGGATAATTTTTTTTTTTTTTTTCTTTCTTTTTTTACATCAAATTCTCTGGTTATGACGTAATCGACGACAAGATAAATATTTACCAAGGAAGCCCTCGGCTGGTTTGATCAGCGTGATTAGTAATCGTCAAATATATGTATACACGTATAATGTATATATGTACCCGAAATCCGGGATGCGGTTGGTTTAGCCTAACGTAAAGCCGTTTGATCGTTTACAACGTTATTCTATATATTTCGCTGACCGCTGACCGCTACCGTTTATCGTTTATATATTTCCTCGTTCGTATAGGACGGAAGGAGATAAAACTATTTCCGAAACGTTTAGCGATTAACATTATTTACATATATATATATATATATATATATCCTATATCTATACCTATATTGTATATATAGAGTTTATGGTGGTATTTTTGCAAATACCCGCGCGCCGCGCTTTTTGAAATTCGAAAAATCCTACCCGTCAAAGAGTTTCGCGCGTTACATATCATCCCATACACATCCTATCCTTTAGTATACTCGACTAAAAGCAAACACGACGATGACTCTCTCTCTCTCTCTCCCTGTCTACTTTCTCTCTCTCTCTCTCGGCTAATCCTGGCCTCGTTATTACACCCGTTATCCACGTTCGAAATCGACCCCTTCCCCTATTTTAAGCTACAGAAAAAAATGAAAATAAAAAAAAAATCACAGCTCTCAAATTGCCAACGCGCATTGTTTAAATCACAGCCGTGGTACAATAATATGAACTTTGGTTAAATTTATAATAGTTTGTTTTGATTTTGATTTTAATTTTAATGATTATTATTATTATTATTATTATTATTTGTTACTATTATTAGAAAAATTTAGAAAAAACAAAATTCTGTTGTTTCCGAACTGTTTGAAAAGTGTTTCATAGGAAAAGTAATATTTTTTAGACAGTCGAAGAAAGAAAGAAAGAAAGAAAGAAAATATAAAATAACAGGTGCTGAGAAAAGAATAGAAAGAATAAGAGAAAAAACACACACACACACAATGGAACGAAATTAAAAAGTTAATAAAGAAAAAGAGAGAGAGAAAAAAAAAGGGGGAATATAAAAATTTAAGAAAAGAACGAATTTCCAATTGAATTACCGTTAGCCACGAAGACTTTTTTTAATGACATTCGCCGAGTAAACATTGTACTTCAATTATACTGTTATATTTTAATGGAAACAGAACGCGAAGGTCCGTGAGGCTTGAATTACCGGCTGTAATGAATTCATATTACGTATATATGTATGTATCTATCTATGTACGATTTAATAACAATAAATAGATATTAAAATGTCGAATACAGAAGCTTTGTTAAAAGATTAATGTAATAATATTGTCTGTGAAAAAAAAAACTCGCGTTATTATGAAAATATATAAGTTTTAAGTTATTTTTTCTTTTCTTTTTTTTCTTTTTTTCTTCTTTACTCTCAACCGTTTAGAGAAATCTGTTCACTATAGTAATTCTTTTAGACGCATTTATCATCATTGTATTATTATCATTTCAAATTATTAAACATAGAATAAAGGAAAAGAAAAAAAAATACGTTAATAATAGTATGTTGTATTGTTGTACTATAAGTATTATGAAATGATGAAACCCGAGTTGAGATTAGCGTATTGATAAATTTGTTGATATTATGTAATAGTAATTAAAACGCCCCTATATATATATTAGACTGTGTCAAAATAACTTTTTTTTTTTTTTTTTCGATTAAACATATCTACAAAATTTCTTCAATCTGAAAAAGAAATTCTCCTAAAGTTTGAGCTCAATATCTCTAAAATTGAGCTTGCGCAAAGGGGGGTCCCCTTTCCCATCTAAAATACATGTGAAAAAATTTTTTTTTCTTAGTTTTAGAATAACTACATGAATAAATTTTTTTCTTAAATTTTGTTACACATTATCTTATAGGAAATTTAATTCTCTACAAAATTGTTCCTATGCATTTTTTCTCTAAACTCAACATAAACAAAGTTATAAATATAATAATTAAAATTAATTTCTGTATTGTTGTAAACTTTGTTCAATTATTTATGTTGAAATAATGTTAAATTTATGAATTTTGGTTAAGTAATTAAGTAAATTGATTAATTAATTGATAATTTAAAATAATAACATTTTTTCCGTTATTAATTTATTAATTTTTTTTTTCCTCCTGTTCAGCGCTATGTAACTTTGTTTATGTTGAGTTTAGAGAAAAAATGCATAGGAACAATTTTGTAGAGAATTAAATTTCCTATAAGATAATGTGTAACAAAATTAAAAAAAAAAATTTATTCATGTAGTTATTCTAAAACTAAGAAAAAATTTTTTTTTCACATGTATTTTAGATGGGAAGGGGACCCCCCTTTGCGCAAGCTCAATTTTAGAGATATTGAGCTCAAACTTTAGGAGAATTTCTTTTTCAGATTGAAGAAATTTTGTAGATATGTTTAATCGAAAAAAAAAAAAAAAAAGTTATTTTGACACAGTCTAATATATATACGTGTATACCCGTGTGTGAAATTAATTTTCTCAAAATTCATGATAATGTATTAGTTTTTGAAAAAAAAAAAAAAAAAATTTTTGTTTATTCAATTTTCATTATATAAATGATTGAATTAAAATTTTGATTCAAAATCAATTATTAAACGAAACAAAGTTATACGCGTTTAAATTGAAATACGAAATAATAATAATAATAATAATAATAATCATAATAATAATAGTAATAATAATGTTGTTTATTTAATTTTTATAGCGCGACATTTGAATATGTATATAGTATATACATATATACATAGTATATAGATACATATGAATATATATATATATATATACTTTTTTTTCTTCTTCTTTTTAAGTCAAACGAAGATTGAAAAAGATTCGAGAATCATTGTCACGCGATTCCGTAGGTATAACACCAAGTGGCAAACTTTGACGCGCCGATATTGGTGCGCGACTGAATTTAGGATTCGCGAATTCACAGCCACGGGTTAAACCAGAGGCGTCGATTTCCCGCGCAAGCGTCTCCCTATATATATAGTATATACTATATATTAACACCGAACGATAATAAAATAAATTCTATACCAATCCCTCCCCCTCCCACCCAGGCCGCGTAAAATAATTCATTAATTAATATAAAGAAAATATAATTGATCATCAATAAAAATGATCATTTTTCAAAAATAATTTCATCGTGATATGGAGAAATCAAAAAAAAATTAATAAAAAAAAAAAAAAAACTATTATATTTTTTTTGTTTCTTATATTTTATTCTATGTATAATAATATATCTGTATAGATATTCTATCTTGTATCGAAATATAACGATGAATGATTGCCTTCATTATTATTTCCCCCTATATATATATAGAAAGAAAGAAAAGAAAATGTAATAATAATAATAATAATAAATAAAGAAAATAAAATAATGATAATGAAAGAAAACATTTTTTTCCACGTCTCCTGTCGTAATATCATAGCAATCCTATTGCGAATCCCTGTTTCACTAGAGTACCAATTACTTGTTGATTAATAGGTGACTGAAGGGTAGGAAGAGACATAAAGGCGAAATTGATCGGGGCAACGAGCTAGTTGTTTAAGACAGTACGAGTTAATGTATATATGTATGTATGTATATACGTACATACTACGTATATGGGATATAGCTCGCTTTATCCCCCTACCGTACTACCGTAACGTTAACGTAAATTGAATTCACCGACAATTTGCATGGTCATCATTCTGTCTTAAGGCGAAAATTCGATTACACAATTCGCACAAGGGACATCGCGTAGAAATTTCCATTCAATTAACAACCTGAACACCTATTTACTTCGATCTTACTATAAAAATAGAACTCTTAATTAAAAGAATTGTATTAAATGAAGAGATGAGACAATTTTCCTTTCTCTTATATCATACCTTATTCATTATTAATTATTATTATTATTAGATTAAAATCCGTTCTATAAGATCTTATCGGGTTTTTGAACCGCTTTAAAATTCGTAGATGACGTTATGTTATCTTTTCTTCCTCGTATAGCTTAATGATTTCATGGTAAGTGCCACAGGACTCTAAATAACTTTATCGTCTTTGGCCAGAGGCCAAAAATATTTAAGTTTCAATGTCGATCTAGTTTAATCGTGTTTGAAATTCTTTAGTGTTGATAGATTATATTTTTTTAAAAAAAATTTCTTTAGAATTTGGTTGAGTTAGAAAAAGAAAAAACTAACTAAAACCATCAATTTTATCAATAAATAATCCTATAATAATAGTTTTATTATTTCATACGGGATAGAAGTCTTGTTTTTCGCTCATTTTCCATCTTAACAGCTTGGTTCCAGTGATCGATCGTCAGTTTATCCCCTCCGTAAGACAGGGAAATTAATCTAGCCAGGACCATCAGGGTATGCAGATCCTCCGCTGTTGTGCTTTTGTCTGATTGACGCATTTCCACAAAGTCTTCTTGGATTACCTAAGCGTAGAGAGCGAGATTCAGATTAATAAAAACTGTATGAAAAACGAGAATTAATTTTCTTCACTCTTTGCAACACTCCGGCACTTACGGTGCTGATCTTGTCCTCGATTTCGATCTCTCGTTGCCGCAATATCTTCAAGTAATTTCTGATGCTAGTGAGTCTAGTTTCGTCTCTTAGGTACTGCCGAGTCGCCTCTAGGATTTCTGGATAGAGATTCTCGCTGTCTTCAGTCTTTTGCAGTACAATTTGTCTCTCACACTGTAATGAGAAAGAAAGACAGAGTGAATTACACGTAAACATATTTTTGACCGATTATTGAGCAACGACGGTCTTTGGGAATCTTACAGGTATCATGGATTTAGTTTCCGACAATATCAGAACTGGTATATCCGTGTGGAAGTCCATTGTATAAAACTTGAAGTCGTAGGTAACTTTTTGAGAGTTAATAAGGGTAGAAATTGCTTCATAGTTCCGTCTCCCATTCTGAGTCACTTGACCACTCGTTAACTTCGTTTCATCTAATACCAAATGCGTGTTATCGCTAAGCTGTAGTATCCCGCTGGTCAATCTGTTGCAGTCATAATCTTTCCTGAAATAATATCACCGGTTTTATATCGTGTAAAATTGTTGTATGGGTTTGATTTTGAAAAATCTGCATATGTATGAAATATACGTACTTTGGGATGAGATTTAGCTCGTTTAAATCTTCCAAAGTAATTCCTAGAAGGTGGCTCTTGGGTATTAACGATTCCAAAATCGAGTAAAAATCTTCAGTAAAAGTTTTGCACTTTTGAAGAGAAAAATTTGTTATGTTGAGAGGAAATGTGCCAAGAGATAGTAGGTCCCGTCTCAAATAGCTGTAAAAAAATAATTTACGGTTTGAGAAAATTTGGTAAATACCTAAGTAAATAAACAGGTGAGGGGATATTTGGTGATCGTTAATTCAGTTTACAAGAAAGATAAACAAATACGAAAAACCTAAGCAAGGCAAATAACTAGAGTAAGAAATCAGGTTTGTTGATGTAAATGAAGAATAAAAAAAGTAAGAAACTTATGATATAGACTTACACAGAAGATATTAGATGGCATATCATATATTCAGCTGCTAAACTATCGCCGAATAAAATTTGACTCAAAACTAGTTTAAGATCTGCTCTAATGTTTTCTGGGTTCGAGGAATTACTCGAAAGTGAAACGACTTCATCCTTGAAAGTATCTTTCACGTTAATTGCGTGTAAACGAGGTATGAGAGAGGCTGGAGGATTATGAGATTGGAATTCAATGTCGTCTATCCCATCCTCAGGATCATTTGCCACACTCAGAGCCGGATCCAGAGATATGAAGCCAACGATATCGATTATCTGGTTTAATTTGAAGGAAGTTTCGTCGTAGATCTGAAAAAAAGTATATCAATATTAGACACAGTCTTTTACCCCCAGAGTAAAGTAGTCATACTACTTGAAGTAAATAAATTTTTCCGACTTGGAGAGTGGCCCAAAGAAATAATAAACGATGCTTCTAGGGGGTGAAAATAGTCACTTTATTTTCACCTTGACGATGCAAGCCTTTCCGTCTTCATTTTTGACAGGGAAATTCATGACATGATCTCTGGAGAGTAAATTTGTCCCAGGGTCAGTCTGTTTCTCAATATTCTGAACAGTTTTCTTGCAGTTTGATTCCTCAAAGTCCATAATCTCTGAATCAAGTGGGCGTTTAGCGCCGCTGTTAGAAGACATTAGATTCCTTTCTTCAGGTATAGTCTGCTTTTCCTTAGCCCAGGTATTAAGACAAGGAATAGATATTACGAAGCAGGTTTGTCTTTCTGCGCTGGTATTATCTTCCGAATCGATGATCTCGGTCTCACCGTCCTAGCGATGAAAAAAACAAACAAAGAATTGAGCGACCTAGCTAATCCTCGGTTCCTAAATTTCCAATTAATTATAATTAGTGCTTTTGAATTGTCTGCAGCATCATACACGAAGCGAACGAAACTTGAAGCCGCTCGCACCTGTAACTGCGAGTATATTGTGTTTTTTTTTTTGCTATAGGCCAATTTTGCCGTCGATTAACGAAATTTGACTTCGATAACGCACAGGTAGGCAAAAGAGGCCATAGAAATAATATTCTGTTATGAATTTCATGCTTTTATCGGAGCATACTCACCCCCGAGTCAAAAGTGTCTCTGTATTTTCCTCTGCACGATTTAATCTCGTTCGTTTTTCTCTTTCTTACTTTAAACGAGTCTAGGTAATACTCAGGGTTGTATGTGTCTTGTATCATCCCTCGAAATCTCACTAACTGTTTGTCTCTGAACAAATGCAGAGGCGATGCGTTCAAGGAGGGAACTGATCTTCGAGTTTCAGTGTCCGAAAGGATCCGCTGACACTCTGACTCATTTGACAAAACATAATCCGGCGTCCAGCTACACGGATCTTCGAAAAACGGCCGAGATTAGATTAAGTTAAGTCACATTGGATTAGATTAGGTTAGGTTTTCCGATTCAAAGTAGTTTCTCCACTTACCACTCATCGTTCGGTTCTTCTTTTAAATAATCGTCTAATATTTCCCACTTCAGTTTGTTTGAATGAAAGATACGAACGACATAAGAATTCCGTTTGACACACTTCACAGCGAAACATGCATGGTGAATGTTTTTATTGTGCGGTGGGTATTAATTTTTGCCGCGGAAATATTTCGATCATTGATCGAGCGACTAATAGGCGGGAAGACTCGCCGAATGTTTTGTTTGTTTATAGGAGAGTATTCGTCATTCAAGATGGCAGCACTATATTCGACGATTGGCAATCACGTGACGTCACGATTCTGAAGATTTCGCGGGCGAATGAAACATGTTTGAATCGCTTTTTAAAGCCTTTTATGAACCGTAATTGACGGATTTTTACTAATAATGATTGAATGAATTGTTTTAGAGCGGTTTCAAATGCCACATACTATTCTTAAACTTTTAATTACTATATTAATAAGATGAGAATATTTGTATATGCGACGATGCGATAAATGCACTTGGTTTTAATGCAACTAAGAGATATTTTACTATACTGGGTATATAGTAAAGTTTTTATTTCAATTGAATTATCCGGAATTTATTAGTTATTAAATCACACGATAATATAACATGATATAATATCTTTACTTATTACCAAAATTTCTACATGATTATATTATATTATAATATATATATATACAAAACTTATTAATTAAATTCCATTATAGTACAATATACATAACTGTACTATGTATATACCTAAGATATTGGTAGAAGAAATTGTTAGAATTACAAAGATGATCATAAATACATCGATTAATTATACATATTATATTTTAATTATTTGTAAAATACCTTAATCTTGAAAAGGCTTACCCTGATTCAAGGAATGCGTATTTAACGCGAATCAAATTACTAAAATTAATTACCCAAATTATTTTATGAATAATAGATTATTATTCTATGGGTACGATTTTATCCCATCTATGAAACCTCGCGGCTATATTTTATTATTTGCCCTGTTGCTTAGTTTATTTTTTTAATTTTTTTTTTTTTTACTTTAATCTATAGACGTCGAATTAAACTAATTATAAACCCAATACACCAATCAATATCACAGCTACTCGTCGTATTATATATATTTTTTTTCGTTTTTTTATTTTTTTTGTATTTTTTTTTTTGTTTTTTCTTTCTTTCTCTCTTTAGGATAATAAAATATTAAATAAGACGTATAATTATTCTATATATAGTATATATACTATGTAGTCATGAATATATTAAATGATATTAGGAATCGTTTATATTATAACTATAACTACCTATATAAACTCTTTTTATACAGCGATCGATAGACTTGATATTATAAGGAATTTATAAAGAATACGGCAATATAACAGCAAGATTATAAAATGGCCTCTTGGAAGGGATGCAAATTAAGAATTCATTGTTTAAAAAAGAAAAAAAAAAAATAATCAAACAATCACTTCCTAGAATTTTTGAATCACTATACTATAGGTATACCCATATAAAAGCCTTATGAACTTCGTTTACCCGTTTATTTAAAATAATACGAGCTTTCAATTTTTCAAGAAAAAAAAAAACTAGATAAAGAAGATAGATTTTTCACAATACTTCTTATAATTTTTCTAATAAGATAAGGTGAAAGCAAACCTCTTCAAAAATATATCTAGACGATAGTTTTAACGGCTATTCTTTATGCGTCTGATACCTACTCATGCATGAGTTTGAAAAATTTGTAAAAAAAAAAAAAAAAATACTTGCATCGTTATTACATTTGGCTATAGGAATACGAAGGAGGAGAAAAAAAGAAAACGTTTTATTATTCAATTTCTCGCGACACCGCATATCATAATATTCGCAAGAGCGCCACGACGCCGACGCCAAGCCCCCAAGGATTGTGCATGAGCCTGAAGAGTCCTACACCAACGTTTAGTTCGCGCACCGTCTTCCGCCTGAAAAATTAAAAAAATAATAAAAATTGATAAAAAATGATAAAAAATTAAATAACACGTAAATTGTATTTATATATTTCGCAATTTTCGTCTCAAGTCCATTGTGTCTTATTATGCTCACCTTAAATATAAACGTTTCTTTTGACGACAACTCTTGTATCTCGAAATAATCTTCAAGATCTGCTTCGCAGCAGACAATACATTTGTCCAGGTAAAGAGGTTCCTGATGAAATGAATAAATAAAGTAAAATTCGAAGTGTCTTAAAATGAGTTGCCCGTTACTTTATTTCTTGATTCTTTTTTTTTTTTTTCTACTTACCCTGAGCAGCGAGTAACGGCCAATTTTTTCCTTGACAAGTAAAAGAGTTGCTTCTTTTATTCCAATCTGTCTTGGAAATAGGGAATCGTCTGAGAGATCGAGGAACTGTGTGTTTGGCTGTAAATATTTAATAGAAAAAATAAAAAAAAATAAAAAAAAAAATACATGACAGTGTTTCAGATTTCTGGATATTCACCTTTCCATTTGTGACAAGCATTGCCGTTACTGGTACAAGTTTCACGGTCTTTCCACGTCTCCAATTATTGTCTGTTGGTAGAGCAACCAGAAGACGTCCTTCAAGAGCAAATCTGACTTCTTCGTAAACCCATTCTAACACCTCGACAGCCATCTGAAATGAATTTTCATTTTATTTGAGAAACTTAATTTCTACTTACCAATTAAACGAGGGGTATATTTTCTTATATCGAATTCGAGTTCTTCTCACCTTTCGTAGTTTGATATTCACCATGTCTTGTTCCCCCATGGATCGTCTTCCGTTTTGTATTATGGAAATACGTCGCCATAATTTAGTGGATGTAACGTCTTTCGCTTCCTAAATTAATTGATTATAATTTATAGTATAAAATGTGAATAAATGATCGTAAATTAAACATTTTAATTGTAAAAAAAAAAAACCAAAAATCAACTCACTGCATTCATATGCTCCAAGTGTAATTCAATATTCGTTTGAGCCTGCTTTAGCTTACTCTTCGCCATTTGAACATCGGTACGAGCTGATGGGGTAGCTTTAAAAAGTCGTGCTAATAAAAGCGGGTATTTAGTCACCCTCTGTACCGGTACCATGAGAAAAGAATTCAGATTCATCCTTCTGAGAACGGTATTCTCCATTTGGGATACCTTAAGGAATATACGAAGAAGTTCTTTCTCCTTTTCGAGATTTTGGAGCAACAAACTCGCACCACCTTGCCGAGTACAGTAGCTTTCGAAAGCGTGTAACATGCCCTCAGATTCGAGAAATATCTTACCAACGTCCATCGTGACCAGATCTTCATCTCCGGCTTCCTATAATAAACAATAAAATTCGCTCTTCAGTATGGGATTTTTTCTTTTTTTAAAGACATAGTCCTGTGGTTTTTTATTTTTTTTCTTTTCTTTTGTGTTTGAATTATACCTGTGTGTAGTCGACTGCGTCTCTAAGTTTGTCAGCAAGTATGACATTGTGTTCAAGTAGTTCTTCGACGTTTAAAAATATCGCTGATAGTTGGTCTTGGGTCAAAAGACCAGCCCTTAACATAGGTCGATAAAACTCTTCGAGTATTATTTGCAAATCGCGTCCGTACTTTTGTTCAGTTTCAACGATTTCCATTATTATTTCTTTACGCTCCGATCGCTTTTTTGCACACTTCCTGCATACGAATGGGGCGTAGACAACACCGCTGTTAAAAACAATGAGTATAAATTGCGTAATATATATATATACATATGTAGCGAAAAAGAAACACATTCGGGGCACAGTAACGCTTCTATAGTTTACCCATTATACGAATTGGCAAATTAAAAATTATACCATAAGCGAAGTGAAAACAACGAAAGGGTATTGCAAATTCAAAGGAATTTTAGACCTTGAAGAGTTTCAGATATTGCGAAATCGTTCAAATTATTATTTTCTGGTCAACGGACTCTTTAGGGGGAATCGAAGCATTTGATCAGAATTTGAAAAAAAGCAAGTTTTTACAAGAAACTGCAATTCGTACTGAAGGAAATCAGCGAGCAAAGGCCATAAAAATACTATGACTATTTTTTTAAATTATATTTACCTGATCGTGACTAAGGGGTCCAATCTTTGCTCGCAATCCTGGCAGAGTTTTACATCTCCAGATACAACTTGGGGCATTCCATTGAGTATACTTCCAGGACCAGATGATGATACTCCAGCACTTCCTCTCCAACGTCTTACCGCACCACGGCTACTACTTGCTTGGCTACTTTCTGAGCCTACGCCACTATCTGTTCGTTCGATGTCAACGGTCCTCATCTACATTAATTAAAATTATAAATTTTAATGATTTTTAAAAACCAGTCTTGGGTTTGTTTCTTTTAAAGCACATTTTTTCTAGCTTGATATAACATACTTTTAAAGTTTCGGGAGAACTAGAAGTAGCAAGAGCAATATTGCTCTCTTCGCTGCTATCGGAAACGTTAGAAATCTGTGAACTTTTTGAGCTTAGATCATCTAGACTGGTTTCTTTCTGTTCGTATAAAGCTTCGAGATCTCCTTCAGCGTCTTCTTCTTCATCTTCGTCTTCTTCTTCTTCTTCTTCTTCTTCAATGAGTCCAGTCCGTTCTTTAGAGTCCATAAGATAATTTAAAAGCTCGAATTTTGAAGCATAGTTTTCTTCGGACGATGTTTTTTTAGAATTTTCCAATTCCTCTGTATTTGGTTTTTTGAAATAATCATCAGGTGAATAAGACCGCAAAAATTGTCCAGAATTTAATTTCTTATAATACGCTTCTTTGTATTCTTCACCAAAGTATATTTGATCCTTTGGATAATTTTCCGATGGTGGTGGGCTGAGTGGTAAAGGTGGAGGTTCGTCAGGTATTTCTTCATAAATTGGTTCCTTGATAACCTCATAAGGATTTTCTTCGATGTAGATATTTCCTGATACAAAATCTGTCTCAGAATTGAGACTCGAAGATCTTGAATAATTCGGTTCTTGTTCAACGGTGGATTCGGAACTTTCATAATCGTTTGACTTCAGCAAAGTTTGTTTAAGTATTTTCAGTATAGCTTCGCCGCTCGATTCGTCTAAAATTTCACCGTTTCTTCGAGCTTTTTTTAACGAATCTTCAAGGAGCTTAGAGACCACAGCTTCTTTCGAAAGGGGGAGTGCTGGTCTTTCATCGTAATTCTTTCGGAGTTGGACTTCAGGAATATTGAAGCTTCCTTCCTCATGGCTAAACGATTTAACAATATGTTCTCCCCGTTTATCAGTAGGAGTAACACTCCCCGTTGATCTCTCCAAAGAATCATCAGATCCTTCGGAATAAGTTCTCGATATTCTCCCCTCTTTGGATGGTTCAACGATTATATTCGAACTATAGTTATCGAGAATGACTAGCGTCCTGTTCTCAGATGAGCTTTGAATTTTCGGTACGACATCCGAGTTCACTGATATCACTGTAGGATTGCATACGCTATCTTCACCGCCAACACTTATCGTAACTTTATTATCCGAGCTTGTTTCCGAGTTCAAATTTTGGTCTCCATTTATCATTATCGAAGTTCGCCTACCTCCTATATTCGATGTTTCAGAAGATCCAATTTGCAAACGATGAACAAGCGGTGACTGAAGCGGACTTACGGTTATTTTGAATACATTTTCTGACTTGCTTGAAGATATTCCAACTTTAGAAGGACTTTCCGCC
This sequence comes from Tenthredo notha, assembly GCA_914767705.2. NCBI lineage: Eukaryota > Metazoa > Arthropoda > Insecta > Hymenoptera > Tenthredinidae > Tenthredo > Tenthredo notha. The sequence continues at coordinate 6,824,914 of OU611916.1, forward strand.
CTTTCGTAGGATGCTTTGATCTTCGTAGCCACAACTGACGATATCAAGGGTTTAAAATCAATCGTACCCGGATCGCTGATACGATTCTGGGGCAGATTTTTGTGTTTTGTTGGAGGTGGAGACCAGCTCGTTGGTCTCATTCTATGAAAATGTTCCACATTTGATTGATTTACCGATTTTTCCAATCCTGGAGGAGGCTCTGGTTCTTTCTCTCTAAATACAGTTTCATTTTCTATTAGATTGACTTTAGCATCTATTTCAGTCGTTTTTTTATCAGAAGGTAAAATCTCGTTGATTAATTTTGTCTCATGAATCAACGTCGTGCAATCATTAGGGTTCAAAGGAGCAACGTTCTTCATGGTTCTCTGTCGTTTTCGAACACTAAGTCTCATAGTATCCGTGAAAGGTATCTCTTCAACTAATTCTACATTAGCAGCAATTCGTTCGCTTTGGCTACGCTGTAGAGCCGGTCTTCTTACGGTCTCTAAAACAGATTTAAGGTAGTCGGAATTTTATGATGGGGTATAATCGGAGCATGGCGTGATAAGGCTCGATGCATTATTTTTTTTTGCAATGAAACAAGGAAGCGGAGTGCATTAACTCCGGAAATGTCGACGTCGGAAGTAGTTGGTGTGTGTGTGTGTGTGTGTGTGTGTGTGTATTTTATCGTACTAATATAAAGAGACACACACATCAAAAGTAATTTCCATCTGCGGGGGCGAAATAGAAAAGGACACATAATAGGATACTGTGGTCACTATACAATACTGGTCAACACAGTCTATGATATCTGAGCTAAGAAAGACATCCACATATATGTATGACTCACGGCCATCTCATGACCCTTCTACTGAGCTCGAGGTCTTTGTCCCTGCCTTTCATACCTCCTCTTGCCACGTATAGCTCGAATATATATGTAAGCGAATTCTCATTCGAGTTTTTGGGGTCTGATGAATGTATATATATATATATATGTGATACGTACACTCGAAAAAAAAATTATCAACTGTCCAGCTGAATCTCTTAGTAAAGATCCATTTTTTTTTTTTGCAGCGTCAAAACTCGAGTTTCATTTATATCATTTTGAAGCTTTCCTCTTTGAAATATTTTACCGATTTTTTTTTTTTTATTCACCAAGTTATTTAACGTTCAGTAACGTAACTCGTGTTCGCATATCACCACGTCTCATATACGAGTAACGTTAATAAAGATTAAATAACTCGGTGCAAAAAAAAAAAAATAGAAGAAAAAATGAAAAATCGTATGAAAAATTTTCAAGAATTAAGTAATTTGAAGAGTAAAAACTTCAAGCTTTAAAATACATTTTTTCAAAAAGTATTCATCGATGAATTTTTACCGTGTTACCTTAGCCTTTTGAAAAGACGCTTTTTTTACGAAACAGATTCAGATGGACCGTTAATTATTTTTCTTAGTGTATGTACGATGATTGCGTGTGTGTGCGTGTGTGTGTAGGAGAAAGGAGACGATGAGTCCGTTTGTTGAAACCCTTTACCCGTAAGAAACAGGTTGAGCCTACGTATATATTTAGTGTCAGCAATATTAGCGATGACACAATAATAATTTGAGAAAAAAGAACAAATAAAATCCATTCATATTATCTATCAAAATTTTCCTTCAAATAATTAATAAACGAAGAAAAAAAAAAAAAAAATTCCAATCAGTATGGTATCAGTAGTTATAATAATAATAATAATAATAATAATAATAATAATTCGATTGATAACGCGTCAGGTTTATAATGGACTGTTAATATTCGAATAAATTACTGTAGAAAATCCTTGAACTTTTCGAAACTAACTTTGTGTGGAATTACATTCAAGGATAACAACTTATTTCCAGCTTTATACCGGTGACTTTAGTAAACTTAAATAAACCTACTGTTATAAGAACTTTCATATATAACAACAATAGCTCATGGTATAATTATCACCACTGCAGCAACGTACAATATTAATATCCGTTAAGAAAATATAAACAGAAAATATAAATTCCGGCAATCGCAAGTATCAAGAAATGACTCAACGTTGGTCAACAGCCAAGAGTCTTTTATTTTTTTTTTTTCCTGTTTTCATCTTCTTCTTCTTCTTTTAAAATATTAGCCGTTTATTTTTCTCCTATACCCGAATCATTCTCATATATGCATAAAAATCATTAAACTTAAATATGAAGGAATATTTCGTGGAAAGGATATCGATAAGTAAATCGGTATTCGGTATTCATTCTATTCTCTTATGAACTAGATGAAATAATATTTTTACGAAATGCTAAAACCTACAGGACTTTGATAAAAACTTAGCTAGAAGAAAGTTATTATACTTACGTAACAAACCGCACGGTACTATATGAGATAAAAAGAATAAAATACAAGGATCATTGACTTACCGTTTGTCTCTGATAGATCGGTTGCAGTACTCGGCGTTTCTTTCAATTCTTCGATTTCAATTTCAAATTCGGTTTCGTCTTCCGGTCGTATTTCGTTGTCGATTTCAGGCCCGTTTGTCTTCGTCTCAAACGATTCAATTTTCGTTAAATAATCATGGGATTTAATTATATTCGTTGATTTTTCTTGGCTCGTAATATCATTACGATTTATTATGCTCTTCGGTATTCCAGACTTAAGTAAAGACGGTTTTTCAATCTTTGCTATTATTTGCCCTTGGATTTTATTGCCATAAATTTTTTCACTTGTTTTTGGATCCTTGATATTTGGAATGGTGATAAACTTTGGCTTTTTATTATGTATCTTTTCTAATTCTTGTGTAACCTGCACCTCTTCACGATCATCGACAATATTATCCTGACTATTATTAGACGGGGAAGATTTAACCCCAGGACGTCTACCGATAGTAAAATCAGTTTTAGATGGAGCAAAAATAACATTGTCGATGTTGAACAAAACGCTCTTCTTCTTTCCACTAAGTTTATTCGTTTTAGATCTCTTCAGGATACTCTTCACCGGGATTGTCTTAATCTCAGTTTTTTGTTTCCTAGGTGGTCTCTTAGGGGAAACTTTTGGTATCGGTATACTAGTAGGTGGTGGTAATGCAAGAATTTTGTTATCCTCTTCATTGTACTCTTCATCCGCATCATCAGTTTCGTCTTCGGTCTTCGTCCTCTCCCTCTCTCGTTCTCTGACGCATCTTTTATCGTCCTCAAGTTCTTCTCGCAGATCCTCAGCGTCTTCTTCGTCTGATATTTCCCTTGGTTCATTAAAAACTCTGATTCTTTGACCTCCAATAGCCGCTACCGAACATCTTGCCGGTATTCTTTCGATCGATTTAACCTTCGAAGGATCAAATAGCGTCGGCAAAGGATCGTCAAGTTCTAAAGCATTATCTGAAAGATCATCACTGAAGTCATCCTCGTCTCTCAATTGTTTTTTTACGAGTAAATACGGGTTAACATCGCATTCAAGGATGCTTTTCCTAGCGTCAGCATCGCGTTGAATATTTCTAGGACGTTTTACGGTATTTCTATCAGCTCTGCGAGTAGCAGTTCGACTTTCTTCAGGATTCCTCACCGGGTCTTCAGGCCAACCATCACTAGGATCATTTTTATTAGAATTGAACCATTCGGATCTTTGAATATTGTTAATTGCAACACTCTGGCTTCGGGTATCTCTTGCATTTCCTTGTCGATGAGGACTAATGCTTCTAGCTCTTGATCTCGGTTCTACAAGTCGAGATCTCCGTACTAAATCATAAGGATCATCAAGAGGTGGTCTTAGGATGCCTGCTAGGCTGGGTCGAAGTCTAGAAGAGGTTGAAGGAACTCGACAAGTACCACCTAAAGGAAGACCAGCTAATCTATGCCCACCACATTTCTTACAATTTCCTAATCTCCGTGCTGTACCGCTAAGGAACTCCGGACATGAACATACAACAAGTATTGGAGTGCCTGGAGATCGTCCAACGTATCCTTGTACCGGGGTACGTGGGTCTTGAACATTTTGACGGTGTCCACGAACAGTTCCGTACAACCATGGATCACCGTAACGCATTTGACGTGAAAGAGCACTTCCACCACTGATTGTACCCCAACCCTGTTTTGGTCCATCATCAGCGATATGGCCCTGACGTGATAAGCCGAGACGAACGCTCCAGGACTTTTTACCTTTGCTGAGGGTGTCGTAATTCTAAAAAAACAAACAAATAAATATAATAAAAATAAAAAGGAGCATGGAAATTAGATCGTGGGATAAAAGAGATCAGTTTTTATTCTTTTTTTTTCTTTAATTCTTTCTAAGGAATCAAACTGGCCACTGCGCATGGGATAGGTAATCGTACTTTCTCTGCTATTGTACGGTTTTAGTATCCCATTCAGTGATTGACTTAGCGTGAACAATTAATCAAGTATATAATTTTTTTTTTTATGTTTTTGGTGGTTTTTTTTCCTCATTTTTCTAACTTCTAACTAAAAATTAGCCGATTTCACCTCGAGACTAATCGAAATTGTATATAAAATTGAGATACAGGTTCTGTTTCAGACCCGGTGTTCAGTCCGATCAACACTTTCCCTGCTCAGTAGTCAAGGCTTGACCGCTCTGGTCGCTACGTTTGGAAAAAAAAAAAATACAATAGAACTATAGATGCGATAAATTTTATAGAAGAAAGTTTTCCTATACTTCGCTACATTATGCAGTGATTCAAATTTCTTCCTCTCAACTTGGTTTCTGTTGTTAAAACGCAACAGGCTGCAAGTAAGAAAGAAAAAAAAAAATCGTTTGGAAATGATGATTTCTTGCATGACGATTGGAAAAATTATAATACATAGAACCTCGAATAACGAACTGAATAGACTCGAGTATCTGCACGTGACATTCATTCACCCTGCAGTTTGAAGTGAACAAATCGCATTTATGTGTGTTTAAAAGCGGAAAACGCCATGACACAGTTATTACACCCGCGATTGCAAAATGATACGCGATTAGTTAGAGATATGAAAATGGTTTGCTGCAGGCAACGGTATACCTACTGCAGTATAATATAAGTTGCGAAAAAGTGGTGAAAGACTTAAGGAATACATATATCAGACTTCTTTCTCCGTTCAGTAATCTCGATCTTCATCAGGAGGCCTTGCTGGTTTACCAGGGAAAGTTGCGGCCGATCCTGTTGAGATATTGAGTCACTTACCGCGAACCTATACTGCAACCACTATCGCACGTATATTTAGTTCTCGGCACGGACAAGCATCGATATACCTTCTTGGTATAATATTTAACATTCGAAAGAAAGAAGGAAATAAAGAAAAAAAAATAAAAAAAAATGGTAACGCAGCATTATGTTTCCCCATCAGATCATATTTTATATCTTACAGAAATATGAATCTCACAGGATATATGGCGAACGGACTGTGTTAAAATCTAGTTGGCTAAGAATTACGTCATAAAATTAGACACAGTTTATAATAAGAGGGAACATTTTTTTTTTCCAATTCTTGATAATAAAAAGAAGGAACATCCCTATACACGGCCGAGGATCTGGTCTTTCCAACTTGTGGATATCCAGGTCTGACCACAAGGCATAAATGATGATATTTGCCAATGCGTATTGTTTTGTGTGCAGTGGTAAACGCAATAGTATTGCGATTATATTTGCAACAGTAAAATAAAGACGGGGTGTAGAGAGATGGAGATAAAGACAGAGAAGTCAGATTTTGTATATGTAACTCGGTTTACCTCGTAGGCAGAATAACCGGCCCACCTTCGATCCAGGAATCAGTTTACACGTCTAACTTTATATATATATACCGTATAGTTAAACCCACCTAGTGCATCGAGGCATCAGCCTACTATATACAGTTCTGGCTTGGTAATATATCACGAGTCGTGCAGTAAACCTTACCTTTCACGAGAAAAAAAAATAAAATAAAAATATAAGAGAAGAGAAGAGAAGAGAAGGAGTTGTTAAATGGGATGAAAGATGTTACGCAACTCGGAGTGCAGTCGCCGTGACCCTGCTGCAATATTACAAAGTTTCTAACACTCTGTATTCCACATATATACATTATAATATACGTATATAAAAAGTATGAGGTGTACTATTACTGAGGTCATCGATTGATCATCGAGAAATATTAAGACTTAGATAAAAATTCATATATTAGCTCTATAAATCGATTCCTGAAGAGTGAAAATCGTGCCACCCTCAATGTCTCACTTAGAATTTTTGCGAGCTTCACGACTCTTCTTTTCATTCTCTTTTCTAAACTTACTTTTCCGGGTGTTGGTGATGGCGTTGGCGAAGGTGATGTCGAACTATTTCCAGACTGGAGGTGATACCTCTTCGGATTTAGCATAGCCGAAGAGTTACCTTGGCTACCCTGGGTGACCGCGACACTGGCCATAGTCATTTCCGTTCGTCGTTATTATCTGTCTTTTAAATATCAGCGAAGATTTTCTTCCGGACAGAACGGATAGTCTGCCTTCTCTGCTACGCATCGTAGTCTCTCGACTGCAGTCTGTAAAATAATAGAAAAAAATTAATAAAAAATAAACACGCAGTAATTCACTTCCTGGTTGATTAACATCGTGGTAATAATCTCTCCTGACATCCCTTTTTAAGGGAGGAAAAAAAAATAAAAAATAGAAAAATAGAAAAAAAAAAAATGCTTTGGGGGGGCGTCGCGATATTACGTAACGCCATATAACCGGTACGTAATAATTATTACATCATTTGACAATATTCCCTTACGCAATTTCACCGCGGAGATAGAACGTTGCGCAATAAGCAGCTACTACTACTACCTCGACGCGAGTGATTACCGATTCGGCCGGTCGACTCTATAGGTACTAACGGCTATGCTGTTATACTCAAAGAGCCTAGAAAGTTGGAACTCTGAGATATACTAGAAGCTAGTCTGCTTCAGGCTGAATTATATTCACCTATAAGGAACTGACAGAAAAATAAATATAAATATATATGAATATAAAAATGAAAATAACACTGAGATTTTTCCCACCCAAAAGATTTTCAACTTATTATCGAGAATTTCGCACTTGACCGCGAGGAGATTCGAGATTTGGGAAAAAAAGGTCAACCAGAACGGAATGAAAAGCGGTTAATTTTTAATTGAAATAACGCCACAACGAACAGATTTAGGAGATTGATATTTGATCGTTGATCAAAACTGGTTTAAATCCAATACGCGAAATAATATAATACACCGATGAGAAATCTGCGGTTTTCTTAATCGTGTGCGAGAATCATTATACGTCTAGCTATATTCAGTATGGGTATAGAGTACCGTATGATAGTTCGTAATTATCGCCTACACATATACTTATATCTCTTGACCGCAGTAGTTAAATATCGTTTCTGTTTTATAATATTATTTATTATAAAGATTTTTACATATCACGTATACTATATACCTTTTATCGCACTATAACCACAGATTTAGCTAATTAATTTTTAGCGATAACTAATTTAACTAGCTTTAGCCTGCACTACGTATATAGATATAAAAATCTTGTCTCTGTTACTCGTATTATTAGTCACGGTTATTTTAATCAGAATTTTTTTTTTAAATATTTTTATAGTATATATGATATTCAAAAATTATTTAAGTATAGGTATTATAATACATATATGCGTGGGACGATCGATGAGGATCGCGTTTCCAAAAATGGCAAAAAAAAAAATAAGAGGTACTGAAATTCGTAAAGAGAGGTACATACAATGAGTAAATAATATATTTACACAAAGTACAGCTAACTTCCGTCTCTTGTACCTACGTTGATTGTTTTAATTATTTATTCACGCATATAGAATACTAATCAATTGTCGTGCGCCTCTTCGATATATTTCAACATTATTTATATGTTCTCAGTCGTCACTCGTCTGTATAATATACTAATTTCCTTAACGCTCTAAGAATTACGCGTTTAACAATAAATTGATTAAGAAAAAAAAAGTACAAGAGCTGATCTTTCGATGTGTTAATCTCTTTCTTTAGACTATTTCTTTCTATCGCTATATTGTTCGCAGGGTAGTATTGGAAAGAAGAAAAAGAAAAAAAAATATCAAGATACGATTCCTTTCGATTTCGACACAAGATTACATCGATTTTTGTCACATATGTATCAAATTTTTTGTATGTGCGTGTGTGTGTGTGTGTGTGTGTTTTTTTTTGACCATCGATGAAAATGAGATACGATAATTATTGTAGCATTGGTAATGTTAACGGATATAGGTGATATAGTGAACAAAGTACTACGTGTAAAGGACTTGGAGACGCATTCGTAACATCAACTTTCAACGTAGGGTAAAAAATGAAACTCTTGGGGCCCCAGGGCCCGCTTCAGCCTCGGTCTGACCCACTTGACCCACTTCTACCTGGCACCGATCACTTTCATACAGTTGCACACACAGCCCACTACACACTATACACCAGACTTCGCGATATCTCGAATTGAAACCTAGGTCAGTGCGTATGTAATTTTATTTTAAATATGTAACTAGATATATATTCTGTACATAGTATATAGGTAAAAATAAATAAATGTTAAGTGTAACGAGAAAAGGTATAGGATATATATTATTAAAAGGATTAAAGCACCGTTAAGTTATACAGAAATTTAAAAACCATATACATTATTATAACTCCGATCTTAATATCGCACTCTTTCATTATTATTATTATTATTATTATTATTTTTTCTACTGAATAGAAGGATCCGCACGGTTAAATTCCGGACATTAAAGACAATTAGAGATGAGGAATACAATCGAACGCTGATAACCTGGATATCCAAGAACTCTAGCAAAGGAAGTTAGCCTCAAGCATTGTACTACGGTATACTAACATCAAGTGATTTGTCTTTCTCTATGACAGACTGCAGTGTGTTAATTTAGTGTTGTTAATTAACGATCATAAAACCTCATGGATTTTGTGTATAAAATCGTTTTCAATATATAATTTCGGAAATAGGTATTACTTTCTAAATCATAAGAGAGCAAATGCTATTTTATTATTCGTTTTAAATTATCTCCATACGAAATTGCATTGAAATTTGCAATCCAAAAAAAAAAAAAAAACACCAGTCAAGGTTTCTTCGGCGGTTAACTAATCGTCAGATCTCATCTCAGGATGCACATGACGTAGCGTTTTTATCAGCAAAGAATGAAAAATATTATAGTATGAAACTATTAGCGAAAGTGCGCGAAAAAGCGTTTCGTATTAAAAAAAAAAAATTATTATATTCTCTGGGTAAGTCGCTGTCTTGACTTCCTATCCTACTATGAAATTCGCTGATATAGTATATAATATAAAGTATATTATATTCCGGTAGCTCTTGTTAATTGAAAACTTGAATTATACCAACGTCAGTTGGCGGCATGGGAGAGTAAAAGAGAAATTAGAGAAAAAAAAAGAAGAAAAAAAATAAAATCGTGTATGGTAGTAGGATGAACTGCGTTTGCACAGCATTGACCTCTGTATGAGAGTATGTAGCACCTATTCGCATTTTACTAATACTATAAGAACGTCGCGCGTACCCTTTACGATAGCAAGTTTCGCATATCATCGGAATAAGGTAACGGTGCAGAGTTTTCTTTCAAAGATACGAGAGTATGGTGTAAAGTAACGCCCACGATGTAGGTAGACTGCTTTCCTTAGGCACATGAAAGTGGCCTGAACGCGTATGAACGTATACATATATACCATATATATAACTATAACTATATGTACGCGAATTACACGCAGAATAATTACGAAACAAATTCTAAAGCTGTACACTTGCGGTCATTTTTCTATGACGCTTATACAAAGTGTACGAGAAAACTCTATTTAGCCAAAAAATTTTCCGAAATAATTGATATATATATATAGAGAATTTTATGCACACATCATATACGACTTGGGGGTTGATATCAGTTAGTTCATAAACCGTACAACGACCCACAATGTCGGTGTGTGACAAGAAAGGGTTTTCAAATAGCGAATGACCGGTTATTTAACCGATCTTTGCTGACCAATTGCAAAAGCTTGATTCTATTGAGAAGAAGAAGAAGAATACTACTAGTGCACAGATAGACGATATATAAGTTGCCTTAGGCTTCTCCGTTGCTGAACTGATGACCGTAACAGAAAACCTTGTTCCAGGATGTGTATATATATATACAATAACAGATGCTGTAGAGACAAACGGTAAAATATATATATATACGAATTTACAGAAATGATCAAAAAAGCTGTAAAGAATTTTTTTTAATTTTTTTTATTATTTCCATAGATTTGTACCTATTTGCAAACGTACCTAACATCGGATTATGCGATGCGATGCGAGTGATGTGGCGTTAATTTTATTTACATGTATATTTTATGTATTTTATAAACGTATATATGTGAAATTTGAAAATATTTATGAGCTGCAAGTTAATAAAATTGAGAAAAGATAAGCGTATAGATGGAACGGAAACGTACGAGGATATATATATACATATACATATATAATTTCTTTACGCAAGTGTTTCTTCCCTTTCTCTAAATTCCCCTCACTCCTCCACATCGTATACTTCCGTCTTAACGTCTACCCGCTCTCTTAAGTTAGAGCAACTTTACATTGTTTTCCTTTTTTTTTTCTTTTTCTTTCTTTCTTTTCTTCCTTGATTACCAGCCTTAGCCCGAGCCAGTCTACCGGCTATTCATTAACGTCGGTATGAAAGAAGAAAGTGTGTTCTTCGTTGTTCTAAGACTAAGTCCATATATATCGCCTATCATCGACACAAACGCTATCAGATATATATCATATGTGATGCTAATCAATGAAAATTGAGTATATGATTCCAGTCTAGGCATGTCAATGCAAAAATCGTCCTGCAAAAATTATTTTCCAGGAAACTGTTACGAGGATAAATAACCAGTCAGATAATGCCTAAGACATAAATGCACGTGTCGTCAGACTAATACCTACTTACTTGTAAGCGGAGCGGCAAGCATTCATATGCGAGTTCATTGAGCTATGATACGCGGTTCACGGGAATAAGAGACTCAAGAATACACGATGATACGCGTACATATATAAGAATTGGAAAATAATTCCTTTTACTATTTATTCTTTCTTTCTATATGAAAATTAAATACCGTAGGCTATTTTATTTTCAATAAAAAAAAAAAAATAAAATAAAATAAACGTCTTTTTACGTTGTAAAGGTACAGTATGGTATATATTCAACTATCGTTAAGACACGCATATATGTGTATATATATTCTTTCGATATGTACTACCTACTCGAAAGTTGTTTTGAGTGGAACCGAGACAAACGACCACTTTTGGTGCTGCTGCGCCTCTCTCTGTATTTTCTCTATGGTATTTTTTTCTTTTTCATTTTTCCTCTCTCTGGTTCTCTCTTGCTCAGGTATATGTCCACACACACACACACACACATACACATACATACAAACATATAGAGATATACGAACGCGATCGTGACGTAGCTGTTGCAGGGTTCATCTGACAGTCATTGAACCCATGCAGTGAACCGATCATATTATATTGTATCGCATGTAGATAATCTACACAGGTGCATTTCCTTTTTCAAAAAAAAGAGAAAAAAAAAAAAAATTGGGTTCGCAGCTGCATACAGTAAAAAAAATAAAAAAATACGAAGAAAGAGACAAACTGTACCGCGCACGCAAGTTCGTTACATCGTATGATCGGTAGTGGGTTAGTCATGGGTTAACTTGTAAATTCGAGTGTTTATTCTCCTATTGACACACTTAACACTTATAGTGGCGTAACCATACAGCGATACCCAACCGCGTATAAGACGTATATTGGTTATACCAAACCGGCATTAATCAGAGAACCGCGATCTTCGAAGTTGAGACTCCTCGATCGGCTAACGGTCGCTCCGGTCTGCCTTGAATCGCAAACGATTTGCCAGTTCGTAATGGACGAATGAACGTATGTATACATGCGTTTCGGTTATTCACAAATGGAACATCGAAACGGTTATACCAACCGGGTCGGGTCGCTCCTTTGTTCTTGAAGTCCGTCATGAACTTTTGGCGTTTTACCGATCTTTGCCAATTTTTCGACTAATAGAAAAGAAAAAAAAATATCAAAATTCTTAATTAGCTCTATATGTAGAGCTGCGGTACCAGTCACAATACACATATCTAAACAAGTGACCTTACCTCTGTTGAAACTCTGAGGTAAGTCGGTACAAACTAGCATTATTACAGCTGCCTGCATGTAGAATGAGTCGCGAAGGTGGCACGACCACGTCACGTCACGAGACAAAAGGTTACTGGGTTCTATAGATTGCGTAAACATATTTGCTCGTAGACTCAAATGCGGTTCTCTCTTATAAATTTATACAACTTTCAAACTTTGTCGTTTTATATTTCATCAGCGCGATATTAAGTAAATATTTTAACAACCGATTACTACGATACAGAACGTATACTTCCGGTCTGGATAAAAGATACTAGTTTATAATTTCATTCCTCATTGATGATGTAGGTACAGGTCGAAAAACGAGTCAGGTAGAACTCTGATCGTATAGAAATCGGTATCGAAAATTATAAGCTTTTGGGGAAAGCAAAGTTTGTACAATTGCGATAGCTGCAGGTATTAAACGGCACTAACAATAAGAGAACAGACTATATAGATGTTGATTTACCAGACTGCACGCGATCATATGCAACCGAAAAATTAAATTTCACATGGTTTTATGAACACTTAAGAAAATTGCGTTAGTCTTTGCAGAGGGTGATATGTTTCTGCTTTGATGGGGGGGGGGGGGGAGGGGGAAAAAGTGAGTTTCGGAAGCAATTAGGCATCCGGTTTTATGTTCAATTAAAGTTAAAGAAGACTTTCGCTGACCGAGGAACCTCCACGGCTTAAAAAAAAAAAAAAAAAAAAAATGAGGATAAGACGTCGAGGTGTAACCATTGTATATACGTATTTACGAGCTAGTAGTATATCCAGCTATAGATGGCCGTGATATTTATCCACATAATGCCAAGTTGTATGGTTGCTTGAGAACATGAGAACTTTATAAGACAATCGTGAAAGCACCCACGCCCACAGTATTTATGTATGTCTGTCCTTGCTTCTTTCTTTCTTTCTTTCTTTCTTTCTATTTTATTCTATTCTATTCTTCTTATCCAATTGTTTATATAGAAAGTAAACAAATTTGATTTAAATTGTTTAGACTTAAGAGCAATTATTCTTTCAGTGCAGGGATTTTTAATCTTGTGACCACAAGTGTAGTTGAAAAATTGTTAGAAATTGATCCCAGAGAAATAGAAGAGACATGACATGAATCGTTGCACGTTGTATATAATGCATATATAATAGCAATATAAGAAAAAAGGAGATTGTAAATTGAAACGACACCAATCTGCACCGCGACATATCATACAAGATCTGAGATCTTACGATGATAATAACTATAGCATAAGTGAGAAAAAAAAAAAAAAAAACGTGAGAGATAGAAAACTGAAGTTGCATGAAAAGATTTTAAAGGATGCAGTACGACCGCAAACGCGAGACTCTTGTTTCATGCAAAGATCGTAGGTAGGTATAATATGTATATATTTATATGCTGAAAGATGAACGTGCAAGTATGAGGATATTCATCTAAACTCTTATAAGCTATTCGATACGATACGATGGTTGCATTGAAGTTCATCAATACCTTTGCGGATTTGCGGTTTTCATCGTATAAAAATCTATATAAATAATTTCAATCGAGAAGAAGAAGAAGATAAAAAAAAATAATACACACTTCTGTTTTAGATCTCATTTATTTTTTTCATAGTTATACCTATACTGATAAGTTTACTGCAGCTGCACGAAGCCTCAAGGCAATAATAACAATAGTTGAAAAGGGGTCAGATCGAAAACAGCAATCAAGAGGAAATATCTCGTCTCTCTCGCCGCAGTTTAAAGAGATCAGTTTTTCGCCCTATCTACCGATCGTTAACATTAGTATTTCAAATTTTCAATAAATCTCATATACAGGGTGTAACATCTCCGGGGTCTGATCTGGGAGGAGCTTCGACGTGCCAAAGTTCCGCCTTCTTCTATTCATACTCGTTTGCTTCAGAATAATAGTGTGTGATTATCAAGCAGATACCCTTATCTCTAGATTTGTTTACATCCACACGTATAGCACACGAATAGAAGAGGGCGGATCTCCGACACGTCGAAGCTCCTCCCAGATCAGACCCTGGAGATGTTACACCCTGTATATACGTTTCGCGGATATGAACAAATTTCATAAATAATTACAGACTGACAAAAGCAATAAAAAAAAAAAATCGTGGTCAAAACGTTGGATCTAAGTTTTTCTTCATCATCTTTTTTTTTTTCTATTTAGGATGACCTCGCTCGTTGGTTTGCGACAACAAAGCTTCGGGGAAAGAAGACCTCGAAAGATTTATTTTTTTTTCTTTTTTTTTGTTCTTTTTTTGTTCTTTTTTTTTCCCCCTTTTTTTTATAGTATATATTTTTCGAGAATACAAACCTCAGGTTACCACGCGTCAAGGTAAACAAGATTCACCTATATATAGAGTTATACACATACATTGGACAACAGAATTCGAATGCACCTCGGCTGCGCAATGAATTTTCTTAGACTCGTAACAAAAAAAAAAAAAAAAAGAAAAAAAAAAAAAAAACGGCTTTTTTACGAAGTACTACACAAGAAAAGTAGTACAGCATAGTTATTATATCATTAACGTTAATATTATCAAAATAAATATATATATGTTAGGTAAAATAAAAAAAAAAATAAAAAAAATCTGTACCATATATCGAATATTTTATTTTAATTATAAATGTGTGAAAGTTTTTTGATACAGTACCGTTGATACTGTATAAAAGAGATAGGTAAGTAAAGTAAAGTAAAGTAAAGTAAAGTAAAGTAAAGTAAGTAAGTGAGGAAAATATAAAAGATACGATGTCTTATTGAATGTAGTTGACGCAGAGAAAGCAGCTTGTATATACCAAACGATTTGTATAGCCGACAGACCGCGGCTAAAGACTCTCATATCTTATGGTAAACTTGTTTGAAAAAAACCTATATATATATGCCCTAATCAGAAAATAAAAAATAAGATAAAATCTTAGGCACACCCTCGCTTATGATACTATCTGATCGTTTTATTCGATTACAAAAAGGTCACCATATTTATCTTAATTTTTACTTCTCATTATTAACATCGTAGCACTGACTGAGATGAACGAATACTAGTTGTTATACGTTCATCAAAAGTATCGGATTTCGAAAGTAGGCTGACTCCACTTTGGTATAAAAAATTGTTAGGTGAAGGGCGAATGTTGGTAAACGACCTTCATGACCGGAACTACTTATGGTATCGATATTACGATCAAATTTCCCGGTCACTGCATCGGTCAGTCTATGTATAGTCAGTATATATATGTATTTATGTACATGTCTACGTGTCACCCTCTTCCGGTATATAGCTAACCATGAAGAAATTAATAATTAGGTCAAACGAAGGAACATATGCCAGACGTGAAACTGACCAGGATCATGTCTCTCCTGGAGACCTGAACGAAATCGAAACTCTTTCTTTCATTTTTTTCTTTTTTTTTTATGGGTTTTAGGGACGTGGCGTTATTCCCCTTTGTCTAAGGAGACCCTATATACCCATGTATTTTCAGTATGTGTATATAAGAACGTGATGGAATTGGTCAAGCAATTGTAATTCTGGGTTTATCGTTGAACCGTTGTACGTTGTCCTGGATATACGAATAGCACTTATATGCAGATAGGATCGAAGGAGTCGGTACAGCGTGTCGTCTCTTACTCGGCCTATTTCGTTCATATAATAATATTGGAAGTTTAAGATCAAGATGTTCGGATTACGGTTAAAGAAATCGTTAAATTACTTCAACCATAAAAACGTTGTGAATTTATACTATGGAATCGATTAAGAACCATCTCAACGGTTCCGTTCTAATAAATTTCACCGATCGCAAAATGTAAACGCCTTAATATAATAAAACGAGACAAATACGATTAGAGATTTAAAAAAACGGATAATATTCATACTATAGTTTCTATAAGGACAATTAAAAAGAGGAATGAAATCATCCGTTTTGAATAATAAATAAACAATATAGGTAAATATAAATAAGTAATATAGGATTACGCTTTTCGACCTGGTATATATATATACCAACCACTTCCGCTTTTTTTTCTCCAGTGGTTTTTATTAAACTCCTTCCCGTAGGATAACGTCTGTAATTTTCCACCGCAAACTGATCTCATTTTCTTCTATTATAAAGTAAAAGCTGTTATACATTATTATGTTTGCGAGGACAATATGATACAGTTGATTAATTGGAATAAATAAAATACGGTGAAATACGATCGTTGGAATTTTGCAAATTATTAGATATTATACTTGAATGAATATCGGTCTACATATACTTGGTACCGTAATATATGTCTCATCGTCTAATTTACTGCTATCAAGTAGGCGCGGATATCCAGACTGATAAATCATATACCTGTTCGACAAGAGGAACAGTTAACTTAAGATACGAAAATATTGTAAAGAAGGGGAGGGAAGGGGGAGCTGGTTTATCTGCACAACTTATACTTCACGTCAAAAATGAGAAAGAGGAAGAGGAAACCGGATATCTATTATACCGTTGCACAATGGGTGTTCGATATCATAATCCCATACGTTAATTAAATCGAAGTATTAACAAATCGCGTATCTATTTCTCAACAAAAGGTATCAAATTTAGTCTTTATAGTTGACCGGTATCATTTCTATATATGAAAGAAATTAGTGAGTTAGTTCGAACTGGTATCGTTACGAACTTCTTGAAGCTGTGCTAAGTAACAGTAAAAATTATACGGCGAATGGATATACTAGTATAGAGACAGCTATTCGTCTCTCAAGATTCTATATTCGTGTGTATAATATTTCGTAGCAACGATAATCTTCCCTACTTTATACTAAGAATATTCGGATTTTAGCGTTCAGACGTTAATCAGCCATGTGACGCGCTTATATATGTATATAATATGGCTCGTGGCCCCGATTCTTGAATTACGAAAGGAGCACCATATCCATCTTTTTTTCCTTACAGTATAATTTCCATCTTATAAACTCGATACATATATATATATGTAGGTAGAAACGTATGGCGAAATTCAGGGTAGGAAACAAAAAAAATAAAGCTATATATCATTGCGTAACGGATTGCGCAGGTGAACACATGCACCATACTAAAAGATCGTTTGAGTACGTATCATTGCTGCACTCTCGGTATATTGTTTTACGTAATTTTTTTTTACATAGTTTATATTATAATTCTTACGTCGGGTTGGTATCCATCCAAATGATTTTATACGGAACAACACTTCACAAGCACAAAAATATAATATAGGTACCGATAACAAACGATCACTGGATTATAGGAACAAGAAGAAATAATAACAAGCTTTCACTGATCATGGGGGTATCACAATGATCCATCCATCCATCCATCCATCCAATTCGTGCGTATCACTGTTCTTCGTTATTTATTTTTATCCTTTTTTTTTTTTTTGGGAGGGGTTTTCCCTTTTTCTCCCTTTTTTTGGTTTTTCACTCTGACTAGTAACTCGGATCGGTTAACGTTGTCGCGATCTTAACTTAAGCGACCGAGTCTGATCCAACACGGACGAACGTAGATCGTGAAGTGCGCGAAGAGAGAGGAGGCTTGCTTGACTCCGCTTTGGGAGTTGGGGAACAACCAGTCCTCCGATCACTGTTACTTACATTACTTGTTTGTGTATGTAACTTACCTACACACAATCATATTTATTCAACCTTTATGGTCCATCGACTGGGTGACGTTACTCTCTCATTCGCCGATCCTACGATCTATACGATCGTCAATCTAAAATGTGGTATTTAAATAACTTTTTCTATTCTATTATCCACATGCATATATATGTATACAGGATTATTCAGATTTAGCGATTCATATTTCGTGGATAGATTCCTAGCGATAATCCAAGACTAAATTTCCTTTACCGTAAATTCGTAGGACCGATAGTTTCCGAGTTACGGAAAATCTTAGTTAACCAATCGCATGAGCGCACAGACTGGGTAACGCTCAATCTCTACTCACGTTTTGCCCAGTCTGTGTTGCCTATAAACTCTGAGTGATTGGTAAACTAGGATCTTACATAGCTCGGTAACTATTGGTGCTAGAAATTTTTTGTAAAGTAAATTTAGTCTTTAAATTTCACGAGGAATCTATCCTAGATAATATACCTTGTTGAATTTTTGAATCGCCCTGTATATGCGCAGAAAAAAAAAAGAAAAAAAAAAAAAAACGTCAGCTTTAGCTTACTGTGCGGTGAATGTTTCACAATCATGTTACTTACCGCAATTATATTTTTACAACTCTTCTATATAGTTTATTATCCTAATGGGTTTTATAAAGAAATATATACGGGGAAAGTCCAAGATTTTATTCAACATTATTATAAAGTATATTTATTTTTTTCTCAAACGTATGAAAGAAAAAGAAATGAAATGAAATGAAATGAAAAAAAAAAACGACGTAGGTATGTATAAATAAATGAGAATAATTATACTGTATGTGAGAAATAGAATTCTTCATAATGTCGTAGATAAGAGTTTTGCAGCAGATTGCAGCCGTGTCACGCCAACTATAACGGGATTGGCAATCATGAATGGTATAGGTGAGTGAGTTTGCTCGTGAAAACTTTATCCATCTAGTTAGAGATTGGATATTTTAAATCTTTTTCCTAGGTCTAAGAGGTGTGGGCGAAAATAGTAAAAAAAAAAAAGGATATAGCGTTAACAATAACAAGAAACTACTACTACTATACTAAAACCGATCCTCTCTACTCTTATTCTACGTGATTGTTATATATATATAACATAAATGCAGCCTGGTTTCAGAGATAAGATTTCTCCGGTTAGGCCCGGACTATCTGAAACTCTTACATTTAACTTGGTGTTGGCTGCTGCTGCTGTGCCCAACTGACTTGGTACTTTCTATGTGGGCCGACGAAGCTACCGATACAGTTTCACTTGCGCCTCGCCTTAACACTTCGCTTGTTGAAGGTGGAATTGAAATTGGAATTGGAGATGGAGGTGAAGGAGGTTTAATATAATATACATATATATATGCAAGAGAAAACAACTCTGTGAAGGAAATTACCGGTTCCGGGTGTAAAGTTACGGCGTTAATTCCTTCCCCGATCGTAAAAGCGTCGAATTTAGTTTTTTTTTTTGTTTTTTGTTTTTTTTTAAGAAAGAGGTAAAAGGGTGGAAAGAAATTTTGTTATTTTATTTATCATATAAACAGTCCTTTACCCCATCCATGACGAATTTGCGAATCGTATACGTAATTACTTGTGATATCTACCTGGTTATAAAATGTCAAGGTTAACATCTGGCCATTATATACATACATTCAATTAATTCATATACTCGTTACGTAGACGCGTATGACTTTAGTACACGTATGTCCTTTCAGAATTTACGTATATATCGAACGGATTTTTACTCCGTTATCGAATCCTCGACCGATGTAATTACTAATGATAAAACCGTATTTCAAATTCATATTCTTAGAAACTATATAAAAAGTTTGATTCGACGATATAATTATACGAATCTCGTTTTTTTTTTCTCTCTCTCTCTCTCTCTCTTTTTTCGATTAATTATGGGAAAAAAAAAACAAAAACAATTTAGTAACTTTGAGGTCAGTAGCACGTGCAGGTGGCATATAAATACCAATTTACTATTTAATTTGAAAATTAACCATAAACGATATACAATATTACAATTCTCGCTGTATAAATTATCGGTCTAAAAAAAAAAATAAAAAATATATATATAAATAGCTGTCCATTTATCTTCTTTAAGTCGATAAATTATCATACGTTCAAAATATCTTTACCCTTTGTATTAGGTAACAGCTGCAGTAGTGTTACCAAACGTAGGTTAGTACTTTAACTTGTGTCAGTAAGTACGAGCTCTGTAAGTTGTTTCATAAGTTGCTTTATACAGTATTCGGATTGATAAACTATAGAAGATTTAAAGATTTGTTTATTTTCCCCCAGGAAAGAAGAAATAAAAAAATGTTAAATCATCGAAAAGTTTAACTGAAATTAAAAAACTCGATCTATCATCGAAGTTCATGATAGTATAAAATTATTTTTAGTTCTATAGTCTAGAAAAGCATAAAAATAAATAAATAAGAGGAAAATTTTCGTTCGAAATTTTCATTATAATATATTCTGTATACCGCGAGGACCAGGTGAAAGAGAATGGTCCGTCCGCCCAGACACCTAATATTTTGTATTTTCATGGGGATAGCCACTCGTTGCGCAGAAAATTCTTAGGGTGATTTTGGCGCGTGGTCGATAGCTTCGACCCCAGGATATATTTTTCAGCGCAACGAGTGGCTATCCCCATGAAAATACGAAATATAAGGTGTCTGGGCGGACCGACCATTCTCTTTCACCTGGTCCTCGCGGTATACTCGCATTATTTTTTATTTTTTTTTGCAAATATATATCTTAACTAGAAAATCTAGAGCAAATATTTTAGCAACGATTAGAACACCTTACACGTTCTAGTATAAGTTGTTCTTTTTTTTTTTTTTTTTTCTTTCGTTTCTCTACTATATTACCGCTGGTGTTGTTAATTGACGCAATGGACCAGCTCGTCTTAATATTCTTAATTAGTTAAAAGAAATTAACAGTCGTTTATTAAATCGACTTCTATCTTCATCTCGTATAAGCTAAACATAACTCGAGGTAATTATATACTAAGCGTTAATATCTTTAAGTAATCAATTTTTTTAAACCACGATTAGATTTATCTATTCTCTTTAAATTTCATCAATAAACGAGTATCATCAAACGGTGTTTAAAATTTACATTCATTCATTAATTCGATTGATTGATTGATTTTTTTTTCTACTAATTAAGTACCAAATATAACTCTGACCCCCCACCCCTCCTCCTCCTTCTCAAATAGTTATAAGCTAATATGTAAGATATTTCATTGATTTTATCCACGAACTGAAGAAACTCGTGACACAGTTAATGTTTCAAACCAACTTAAAGGCATTAGGATTAACGTTTAATAAATAATTAGGCACGATTTCGTTGAAAAAAAAAAAAAACAGGTAAAAGATCGCTGATCAAAAATTCTGCATTATAATATGGTAATAAATTTATTCTTTGATATAAATCGTCTATTTTTTCGATATATGGGGTAGTGTATGGTTTGTACATATATGCATATATGAGAGGAACATTACATACATAAATAATAATATATATGTGTATAAACCGATGGCCACAAACCGCACGAATGATCCGAGGTTGCGGAGTTGAATCTGTTACAGAGTGGGAGCAAGGCATCAAGCACCAGTTATACTCCTAACCATGGCATATGAGGCTTAAAAGAAATACATTTTAGCCACGGAGATGATGATGAGTACGGTCAGTCAGTCTGTTAGTCGTGGGCGTGCATGCAGCATGCCGCGGCGCCTCGGAGACGTATAAACTGTTAAGACTTGTGAAAATAGGTGAAATTAGCAAAAGTTTTTGTTTTATATCATTTTTTCAAATCATCATCATCATCATCATCATCATCGTCGTCATTGTCATTTTATTTTTCAGTGTCTCGTCAAGTATAAGATCCGCGAATACGATAATACGTACGACTTTGCAATAATAATATATGAAAAATGTTCAAAACCTTATAAGATTCATAAAGATTTTCCGACCTTATTTTTTTTATTTTTATTTTTTTTATTTTTTCTTCAACTCGACGCGATATAAAAACGCAACTTGATAGTCGATTTAACACAGAGTGTAATCTGATGCCTGGTGGTACTAGGATTATATAGAACCGTAAGTAACCAGACGCAGACCCCTTTATATTAAAACGGATTTAAATTCACGGTCATAAATTAAGCGAGAAATATATGATTTCACAAAATAAAATGAAGGGATTTTTTTTTTTTTTTTTCAATCCTGGAATATGGAGATTGATGGGATCAATTGATCGGAGAATAAAAACGGGGTTTCAATCACTCAGCGAAAAAAAAAAAAATTAAATGCTGCGGTAAAAAAAATAAAAAATAAAAATTCAAACGATGAGATAGGATAGAGAGCGGTTCACCGAGCTGATGATCAATGCTAGTTTGCAACAGGAACGAACTATGTACGATATACTCCTTTCAGTATTATTATATCCCGTGATAACTACGTAAATTTCTAGTACCGTAGAATTAATGTTACATTTATCATATTGGGTAGATATGATGATGATGATGATGATGATGATGATGATCATGATGATGATGATGATGACTATATGATTGTTATGATTATAAACCAGTTTCAGAAGTGGGTGCTAGTAGAACAATAAAAGCAACATCAACTTAGGGAGCATCAGCTTTGATGATCGTTGTACTAATACATGTATATATATTATAAAAGAAAAAAAAATAATAATAATAATAATGCATATGTATGAATTCTGACATGTTAGTTTAGTTTATATTATCGTATAGTATATTAATATATAGGTATGTGTAAGTACAGAAGACAATTGATTGTCTCCTATTCTCCCCTTCTCGACGTCTAAGCGCCCTGACGTCACATCCTACTTCTGCAACATCGCCGCGATCTGATCTGTTCCACGGCGCTAAAGGTACTGAGATTTGTTCAACAAGATTAATCTCCGTGTGTCTTATATTCAATCCAAGGTTTTTTTTTTTTCTTTTCTTTCTTTCTTTCATTTTGACTCGTATATATATATATTTTTTTTTTACATCAAACTAAATAAATATATATGATAGGTAAAAAAAAAAATAATTTCTTCGATACAGGATAAAAGTTTTTGCATTACTACGTTAGATAAGAGATACGCAATGAAATCAAATCGTAAATCTCTACTCCTTGGATGTAAATGCTACAAAGATTAAATAGACCCGTTCATCTTGATTGACAAAATGGTCATATACCTACGTGTGCAGTTGGTATAATATATAGATATGTTTATTTAAAAGACAATTTGCACGTCTTTAAAATATGTTGCATGGTACGTGAACTGTTTAAATTTTTAACAGTATCAATTTAAAGCGTACCTATAGAAGCTTGCTTTGATGTGGTCGCGTGCCTGAATTATTATTATTATTATCATTATTGTTATATGAAATGAAAAATTGTTAAATTATACGAATGATCATATTATAGGGTAATGATTTTCGTATGATGTATAAAATTTGGTTTTAGATATAGAGATCGTATCTTATATGTTATATAAACGTAAATAATCCGGATGACTCGTCATCCGGACTATTCATAAATATGAAGTTTATAGGATATATAAGAGAATAGGAAGACGTATGTGGTAAATGAATTAGACTGTTACTATATACTTCGCTAGCACTTCCGCGGATGAGTGTTTCAAAGTGGACACCAATTGACGCCTTAAACACTGCACAGTGGTAAATTATGAGTAAGAAGAAATGATCAAGAACGTAATGAAACGGAATACGTATAGCGTAGGTGTGTAGGTAGAGGTAGGTAGGTAGGTAGGTAGATAGGTAGGTAGTTTTAAACCGTGGTTCACATTACAGAAAAAAATATCTTCTAATCGCATCTACTGACCGCTATCATCAATTGCTTCAGGAAGCTGAATTAGTCATGTCAATGATCAAGCCAAGGCCTAACTTCTTCTTCTACTTCTTCTTCTTCTTATTCTTATTCACTCTTCTCTTATTTCCACCGTTAGTTTGAGAAATTAGCAGTCTAGATTATCTCTTCCTCAAGGATAACCGCGCTGATTTTTTTTTTTTTTCTACCCTCCCCCCCTAGAATCATACAGCCCCATGATGGGGGACGACTTTTGCAAAGTCTCTAATTCTTATAAGAAACACCGATTTTAAGGTACCGGAAGTCACGCACGTGCTCCTAACGTGCAGATAGGAATACAAATAGGAGAGAAAACCTTAAGAACGAGGGGTTGAAACAAAGAAGAAGTCCTCAAGGAGATAAAAATCCTACTTCGTATACTCCTCACGAATTTATAATCGTTTCCTTAATCATTTTTTCGTTTTTTTTTTTTTTTTCTTTTTTACAACTTACGACTTCCCGTTATCTGATCGAACCTGGATATTCTGTAGAACCTTTATCCACATCCTCACTACCGTCAGGCACGTATAAAGCTCTAAGAGTCTTTGTCTGCACTTATAGGACTCGGGTTTACTGACATATTCGAACAATTTTCAACTCCTTAAACGCCGTCTTATTGTACCGTTTCAGATTTATTACCGCGATTTAACCGAGTGTCGAATTCATTCCTTTTAACTACCGCGGATGAAGCACAATGTCCTCTTCGAACCTAAGGATCCTAGGTGTCCTAGGGATCCTTATAATCCTTAGCCCATCTGCCAGGGCGAGGGCAAGAGACATAGCATCTGATCTGATCGAAACCGA
Source organism: Tenthredo notha (assembly GCA_914767705.2). Taxonomy (NCBI): domain Eukaryota; kingdom Metazoa; phylum Arthropoda; class Insecta; order Hymenoptera; family Tenthredinidae; genus Tenthredo; species Tenthredo notha. The sequence continues at coordinate 6,849,423 of OU611916.1, forward strand.
TGTAATTGAAGACAGCGAATCTACCACAGCGAAAAGGATATTACCTGATCGGTGTTTGGTAAAACCTGAACCAGGACCTTGTAAACACTACGTTCATAAATGGACTTTTGATAAAGCTGCGGGAACATGTAGGACCTTGGTTTACGGCGGATGTCTTGGTAACGAGAATAGATTCGATTCCGAAATCGAATGTCTTCATTATTGCATTGGAGGACCGGATTGTAAGTCTTTATATTATTTTCTTCTTCGTCAAATCGGTCATGAAATTTTGATCTTTTTCGATCTAATGATTGATTTACTTTGTTATAGACACATTGCCATCGTACATGGTGACAAAGGGCAGTGTTTATGTAACAACGAGTACTACAACAACGACATTACCACCATCAACAACGGAGAAAACTCCACCACCAACGTTTACACCACCAAGACCAACCAGGGCTCCAGTACCAAAGCACAAACGACGACAGGTGACGATTTTATTTCTTTATTTTCTTTTTCTGTTTGTTCAGATTCGCATAGATAGTAGATCAGCGATTTGTAAGACTATTGGCGATTCGTGTTCTACAGATTCTTTTTTCTAATATTAAAAATTAGTAGAAAAGAACACCGAGACGTTTACATCGAGATGTCCGATATGTTTATGTCTATTTGTTAAAGTAAACTAGAGCTCGGAGAACTGCACAACGTCTGTGAAGAATAGATGTATTATGAAGTTTCTGAACCCCGGGTTGAATTTTTTTTTTTTTCTACAAAACCGTTTTACATATCATTTTTTTTTTTGTTTTTTTACCGCAGGAACTGACTTTCATGGAATCGGGACACGAGAAGACATTCATGTTCGCTCAAAGCAACACGTTTATACAGCTTGATGGAAGTGGCATCAAGTCGTTTCAGTTGAGGTGAGAACTGATCGGTAAATACTATTTATTTATTTTTTTTTTTTTACAAATGCTGCGGAAGTGAAGAAATAATTATAATAGTACGAAAAATAACCGAAGCCTCTCATTGTCAGTCGTACAGCGGTGATCAGCTTACGCCAGTTCCTAATAATTTAACGATATAATCTCTTTAGCATATTGTCGAGGGACTCGTTTTTCTTCCCCCTAAACTCCTAAACTCGATACTCGGAGCTTTAAGCATAGTGAAAAAACCGTAAAAAAAAAAAAATAAAAATACTATAATGAATAACAAGGTGAATGAATTTTAGATTGTGTCGAGAAATATCGTTTAAATTTCGAACGAAACTTCCACACGGTCTCCTCGTTTATCACAGCGTAAAAGATCGACCTGAAGGATTAGACCCTTACGCTTTGTACGTGATAGTGGAAAAGGGTCAATTAAAAGTGGTCCACGTATTCGGTAAGAAATCTACAAGTCTTACAATCGGCGAAGGATTAAACAGAGACGAATGGCACAGTGTATTAGTAAGAATCGACGTTCACGGTGCAAAATTAATCGCGATAGTTGACGAAAACAGGGAAGAAGTCAGCCTTGAAGTTCTAGAAACCCATGTAAATTATGGAGTTTCTGAAGAACTAGCGTCCGTGGTTTTGATAGGAGGTAATGTATAGAATAAAAAAAAACCCGATTTTTTGTATTCCAAAAATCAATCTACTTTCACACTTCCAGGTTTAAGTTCAGAGGAAAAGCTCCACGGTGTAAAATATATAATCGAATCATTCGTTGGCTGTATCAGAGATATGGTATTAAGTTACGGAAAGTCAGCAAGTAATTTGCTACCGATTAAACCTCTGATAGCAACGAAACACGAAAATGTGAAAGAAGGCTGCGTAGACAAGTGAGTTGAAAGATAAATCTTACCTTTAGTTTAATAATCGCAGTCTGAATAATTAACGGAATTAATTATTGAATAATTTAGATGTAAAACTCGCGAGAATCTCTGCTTTATTGGAAGTCAGTGTGTCAATCATTACAACAGTCTGACCTGTAACTGTTTCGGTACAAAATACGAAGGCGAAAGATGCGACGTTTACAGTAAGCATTTAACTTCATTAATTAAAAATTTATGAGCAGCGTTTTAATCATCGTTAATTTTTCACAGCTGCAACTATTCTCACTTTGAGAGGATCGTCTTTCGTATCCTTTAGAGTATATGATTGGAAGGATCGTGTGCACTCGTCAGTTAACAGAATGAGTCTTGCATTCAAGGTAATATTCGTAAAATGATATGACGATGATTATGCAAACGATGATATAATATTATTATTATTATTATTTTTTTTTTTTTCATCACAGACGAGATGGGACGATTCAGCATTGTTCTATGCATCAGGAGAGATCGAAGGTACTACCCATTACGTGGCAGCATCAATATTGAACAAATCTGTTCATATAGAACTCGACTTTGGTCATGGATCAAAGATAAGTACCGTTCTTGGTGATCAAGTGACATCAAATCATTGGAATAACTTGACAATATTTCACAACGGTTCTTCGGTATACGTAAGTCTAAATTACGAATCAAAAGTATTGGATATACCTGGAGATAATTACAACATGATAATCGATCCGGAAATATACATCGGTGGTGGTCCTGAACTTCATAAAAAGAAAGGACTCATTTCACACAATAATTTTGCAGGTAATAAATTTATATGACAAGTTATTCGCATGATTCTTAATTCGTTGAAAAATTGATTGTGACGAATATTTCATTTCCAGGATCGTTGAAGTACGTATTTTTCAACGATAAGTCGATTATATACGAATTGAAGAGATCCAATCCAATGGTTCACTACATCGGGGTACTGGAACCGGAATACTATGAAGCCGACGTCGAAGTTATTCCGATAACTTACCCTTTTGCTGGAAGTCATATTTGGTGGCCAAATGCAGAACCCGATTCCTTAAAGCTCAATTTCGATTTTAAAAGCTCAAAACCTTTGGCAGTATTAGCATCTAGCGATGTTAAAGACGATAATGTGATCGGGTATTGGGAGGTAAGTGAAAGTTATCAAACAAACACGCGTGTCGTAATCATAAATACGAAATTTCTAACTCTATAGGTTCGATTAGTAAATGACGAAATTCGGTTCGAGCTTATCCCTGACGTAACTAAGAACGTTACTCGTTCAGTTTCCGTTAAATTTCCACCCCACAATACATCTTGGCATGCCGTTGAAGTCAATTATACAAAAGGCGAAGTCAGTCTTCAAGTTGACTACAGGAACAAACAGAGCAAACTTTTTGCTATTGGGTTCGAATTGGGGGATAGAGTGATTATTGGGAGTGGAAAGATCAATAACGGTTAGTATTTAATACAGAATATCTAAAATCCCATTTAGATTGTGAATCTGAAATAATTATTGACATTGTGTAGGTTTGGTGGGCTGCATGAGAGAGATTAGAGTAAATAATCATCGCATTGAACCAAGGTACGTTATAAACACCAAAAGGGTTGTTGGGCAAGTCGCGTTAGATAATTGCCAGTTCGTTGATCCATGCAAAAGACCAAACACTTGTGAACACGGTGGTAAATGTTCAGTTGAAGAAGACAGGATAACTTGTGATTGTGCAAACACTGGTTACATTGGAAAAAATTGCCATTTCGGTGAGATTCAGTCGCATTATTTTCTATCTTTGGTTTATCAACGTTATCGAAGAGGAGAGTCATTACATTAATTACAATTTACAGCCGAGCATAAAAAGACATGCGAAGAATTGGCGCTGTTAGGATTCACAACCGACGACGTATATCAGATCGATATAGACGGCAATGGTCGGTTTCCACCAGCTCTTGTCAAATGCGAATTTCAATCTATGGAAAATCTAACGAAGACAATAGTCGAGCATAATCTTCCGTCACAAATTGATGTCAGATCTAGCTCGGAGTCAGATTTTTCATTCAGTATAACTTATCGCCAATTTACAGCCGAAATGCTACAAGAATTAATATCACATTCGCTCTATTGTAGTCAGTATGTTAAATACGATTGTTACAAAGCTCCAGTTGAACTTCACAGTGCTACTTGGTTCCTCGGTTCTAAAGGAACGACTGTTGATTACATTGGGAATGTAAATCGTGGATCATGTCCTTGCGGAAGTGAGTTGAAATCATTAGAACCGATTTTTTTTCTAATTAAATCTCTCTATATATATATTTATAATTTTTTTAATTTTTTTTAACAGTGAACAGAACATGTGTGGATCCGAAACTGAGTTGTAACTGTGACGTTTCCGTTGATAAATGGCTTTCCGATGAAGGATACTACGAGACTCCTAATTCCCTAGGTATAACCGAATTGGTTTTTCTTCAACAACGAGATTTGGACGGTGATGCACAGGGTAGAATAACCCTTGGACCATTAGAGTGCGTTGAAACAAGTGAGTTAAATATTTGTCTATAAATTTCGCCCAAAATTCTTTACTTTATATTAAATATCGGTAAAAAAAAACCATCGTTGAACTGCTTTTCAGATACTCAAAAATACGTCGTTACATTCACAACGTCTCAATCCTACATCGAGGTACCAGGATGGCGTAAAGGTGATATAGCATTCAGTTTTCGAACAACAGGAGAAAAAGCAATCCTGCTGTACCAGCCACCTATAAGAAGTAATTATCCATCATTCATGGTTGCACTGACTTCTGACTACCTCCTGACTTTTAATTTCACATTAAACACCGGAGAAATACGTGAACTTAAAATTACAAGCAAGAGAAAACTGAACAATGGTGAATGGCAAAAGATATGGATAGATTACAATGACTATCACGTTAGGTTTACTATAAACACCGATTGTGAAATGGTGAATTTGTACTCCGAAGAACAACTCGGTCCTTTTGAAGGCTCTATGTTCATTGGCGGTGCTACTGCGTAGGTGATATTTAATTTATCTAATGTAAGGTAATAATTTGATTTAAGGTAATAATTAATTAATATATGTAAATATTTAACAGGGAACATTTGAAGACTTCTTCCGTGAGTCAAGGTCTGATAGGATGTTTTCGCGGTTTGGTTGTTAATGGTGAAATATTGGATATACATAGCTACATGTCTGTACATTTATCGGAAATCATTAAAGATTGTAAACCCTCGTGTCAGCCTAACAAATGTAAAAATGGTGCAAGATGCGTTGAACTTTGGAGCAATTTTGAATGTATTTGTGAAAATAGATGGGCGCATTTAGGAACAACTTGTGATATAAGTGAGTGATTTAATATATGGTTGTGCATATATTTAATTGTTTTTTTTTTTTTTTTCTTACTAATTATACATATATTTGAAACACTTTTGATTTTCAGATATAAATGACGAGCAAGCTCTTACTTTTACAACACCTGAATCGGTGTTAAATAAAAATTATTTCGGCAATGAAGATAACGGAGAGAAAATTCATCTGAGAAGTATGCTTGTAGAAAATATATTAATCAATCTTAGAACTTATGATACTAATTCATTGGTTTTATACGCCAATGATCATTTGAACAACTTTTTACACCTTTATATATCGAACGGAACAAGCATTGTTTATCTCTTTAATTCTGGGGATGAGATAAAGAACATCACGGTCGATTATCCAGGTGAATCCTTAGGGCGAACGCTGCTTTTTTTTTTTTTTTTACCTCTTTACAATCTCGACAGATTTTTTTGAAGATTTTTATTTGTATTTTCAGATGTGAGTACAGGCCATTCTGTACAAATAGCTATCATTAGAACTGATAAAAATACAACGGTTCATGTGAACGAGGCCAACTTTACTTTAGACGCGGTTCCTGTATTGTTAGATTCTTATTCTAATAAACCGTGGACAAATCCTGAAAAAGAAGTATTAGCACCGCAAAGACCACCAGCACCACCGACCAGCTACTTTCAGGTGATTTATCGAATCTCAAACCGTTTGCGGTATTGAAAATGAAAAATTCTATATATATATGTATATGAATTTTAGATCAACCTTGGAGGATTTGATCCCGATAATTTATTAAGGGTTGGAAAAAAAGGCGAAGCTATGGAAGGATACGTTGGCTGTCTTAGGGGTCTTAGGATCGGCGCATCTTTGGTTAATCTATCAAGTCTAGTGAGCGAAGCGTACCAAGAAGGAAGTAAAGGGTTGTTACCGAATTGTCAGATGAAATGTGACACCCTACCTTGTAAAAATTTGGGAATATGTACCGAAGATTTTAGCAGACAGGAATCGTCCTGTAATTGTGAGATGACCTCGTATTTTGGGGAGAATTGCGCGGAGGGTAAAAATCGTTGTTAATAAATTACGACTTGGAAAAGAAATACTTGCGAGTGTTTTTTTGAGAAATAAATAATATAAAAAACTGCAATTGCAATTTACAGAAAAGGGAGCAGAGTTCGGTGGCGAAAGTGTTTTGCAGAGGGAATTCGAACTTGACGATGAAGTAAATCAGGTCAAGATACAACTAGCCTTTTCGGGAAATGACGTACGCCAGAGAACAACGGCTTTGCTGCTTTTGCAGACTGAGAATAAGTGAGTAAACCAAAATAAAAAATAAAAAAAATATTCCGTTCGCGATTTTATTCATTGTAATTTAATTTCAACAGGAGAAGTTATTACCTACTTGTAGCCCTGACTTCAGAGGGTCAGCTAATATTTGAAGAGGATAGAGAAGGCTCGGCTTTTGGTGTTCGAATAAACGATAGAAATTTTTTAAACAATGCAAGGCACAGTGTTTATTACGAAAGGGATTATAACACGTCAAAGCTACTGGTCAGTTGATTGCAAAACATTTGTTTTTCTTTTTCATTTATATCCTGTTTCGGAAAAAAAAAAAAAACGAAATTTCAACGGTATTATTATTCGCAGATTGATAGAGAAGAGGTTGAACTGTCGCAAATTAATGTTAAAAGTATGGCTGAATATACTTATTCGACTGATAATCCTGGTGCAACTGAAATACAATTAGGTGGTTTAAACACAACTGATCCAAGATTTACTGCCTACAAAGGATACACCGGTTGCCTTAGCAGTAAGGAAGAAAATTGGCTATTCAAATAATTGACAAAAAAAAAAAAAATAGAAAATAAGATAAAAAATTAACGTCATTAAATTTTACAGACGTTGTCATATCGATAAATGGCGGTGCTGGTATGAAACCATTAGAAGAGTACATGCTGTTCACTAAACAAGGCAGTGAGACTGTAAGAGCAACGATACCAGCTGGTGTTCGTAGCGCACAATGTGCAGCATTTCTTACACAACCAAGAGGGTTGGAACCCCCTCGAAATGACAGCGTGGTATTTAAGGAAAAATATTAAAAATGTTGAAATTTTCGTTTATATTCCGATGAAATAATGGGAATATTTTTTTTTTTTTTTTACTTCAAGGGTCGAGATAAGGTATGGGTTGAAGATCCACCTGGGAAGATAGTTTACACGTCACAGTATTCCGATGCAACCCAAGAGGAACAAGGGGCTGGAACTTACATATTCATAGCCTTGTGTGTGATACTTGTAGCAGCTGTTATGGGTTGTATTTATGAGGTTTGGCGAAGTGCTCGTAAAGATAGAGAAAGAAGATCGCGAGAAGGTGTGGAAGAAATCGCTACAAATCCTCAGAGATGGCAAACTTCAGGAACACCATATAGTGAATCAACAGTCGTAACACCATCTGCAATTAAAACTGTAGGTTTTAAAACGAGTGTTGATGACGATGAGAAAAAATCTAATGGTACACACGCCAAATCACAAACAGTTGCCAAAGATTATAAAGCCATACCATCTGCGGACACGAAACCCGATTTATTAATCGAAAAAAAAACTCATATAAAAGGTAATTAGTAAAGATTATTTATATCTTACTTATATTATACAAGGGTGAGTATGAGGGAGGGACTTATCATCGCAAACTCTACGACCCTTTCTATGCAAAATTATTGAAATCATCAGTTTTTACGGTACGTTAAGGTAAAAGTAGGATTTCTTTCGAAACGACGATGATAAGTCCCTCCCTTATGCGATACCAGAGAAAACTCACCCTTTATACTACGATTTTAAATAGAAATTTATTTACTGTACTTAATTTATTCGTTCTATAAATAATACTAATTTGATATATGATAATTTGTCGTAAGAAAAAAAAAAAATCGTGTTTATAGTCATTCTTGTTAATTGTTCTTGAAATTAAATAAGATTTTGATGAAATGAATCGCTGTATTATGATTGTACTTGAGATAGAAAAAAAGAAACGTATGTCTAGATCAGAGTGTTCCTTCATTCGATCATATTCGAATTCCGATGGTCTCATAAGCCAGAACGTTTTCAAATATATACAAAAAAATTGAGTCAAAATTGCAGGGTGCTATCTCAATTCTAAGTACTGCCGCCAAGTCTTTAAACTTTTTGATTTAAATAACAGACGATTTTTATTACTTTAGGGTAATTTTTTAATTCCTATCGTATTATCGCTTCGAATAATCTTAAACTTCGCACTTTTTTTTTTTTACGAAAATGATCAAATCAAGGACCTCGATCTACGAAAACCCTGGTAAAGAAAAAAAATCGAACGGAATAGCGAATGAAATAAATTGATAAATAATAATTAATTGTTGTTCTTGTCACAGCCGATGAGGAGTCCGAGAAGAAAGAGCTGCTTGGGGTAAATACAGCCCTGGTCTTTAAATCTCCGAAACCAAATCCATTCGTAAAGATTTCTTTTTTTCAAACAAAATATATTACGCTTTAAGAGCTTTTGCATGAATTTTATTCTCATTTGCCTAGATACGTGTGTGTTCAATGAGGTTTTAAATTATAACGATAAATTTTTATACATATTTATATACATATATATGCATGTTTCTATCGAGACGCACGAAATGAAAATAATTTATATTTAAAAAATGATTTTTATAAAATTCAACACGTCTTTTCTATCGCCAGGCCATTGCCATGATTATTATATATTGATAAAAAAAAAAAAAAAAAATTGTTGTTACGACTGTGGGGATACAGAGTTTAAATAATTATTTGAATCGAACGATATAATGATTTCGCGCATGTTTAAAGCAAATTGTATATTTATATACAGTAAATTTTTTTGTTCGTTATATAATTATTATGAATTGTTTTATAACTCAGCATGCGATTATCCCTTCGGTCAAATATAACGCTAATTGATATATACATAATTTATTCGGAAATGTACCCTTTTTTTTTTTTTTGTTTCAAATTTTATCTCAGTCGATGGAAGATCTCAGGGAGGAACCAGAGCTAGAAGAATTTGAAGAGGAAGAAATCGAAGAAAATATATCGGGAAACAGTACAAATGAAAGTGATAGCGATAGCGATAGCGAAAACGAAAGTGAAAACGAGAGCAAAAGCGAAAGTAAAAGCGAAAATGAAAGTAATCAGGATGAAGATATCCTGGTGCGACCAACGCCGGTAAGAAAATCATCAGTGAGAAAATCATGCGATAATAAAAATTCTTTAATTAACGATAAATGCTTAGATACTAACAGCTGCTGCTCTATTTATCCAGAAATGAAATTGTTGGAGACAAATTTTTCCGTTACAGGAATAAATAAAATTCATACAGATTATATTTCGTCTGATAATCCGAGGTTCAAAATTGACAATCAAATTCCTATTAATAAAAATAAAAATTGTGTTAAACGACCTGTTAGCTTGAACTTGCAGTGTTTGTAATTAATTAGAAAAGACTGAAAATTAGGATTTGGAAAAAATCGTTTTCTTTTATTGATATCCTAAACTGCGTGACTGGAATTCTGGTTTTCAATAAGAATATAGGAAAAAAAAACAGAGTCCCTTGTTTAGAGACATTGTCCTGCTTTATAACGATATGTGGAAATAACAATAAAACTAATGTTCATAAAAGCATACAGCCTTATATTCCATTAATATTAATTATAAAATTAACGCTTTTTGTTTGGGATAGAGGAGAATGATTTAAAAAAAAAAAAAAAAATGTTAAATGATCGAAGAGGGAGACTTTGGAGTTTAAAAAAAAATCATTGAAAGAAAAAAAAGAGTCATCTCGCGATTAGATGTGTTTAATTTTAAGTTAGTAATATGCTTTGTTAAATATTTCTACATTGATTACTATGTAATTGTGTGTGAAAACTCAACCGAGGCTGGTAACGGCAATTTTTCAGATCAGACGTTGGTCGAGGATGAAAATTGAGGAAAATGTGATACCATTAAATCCTATTTCAAATTCAGACGCCCTAAAAACGCCTTACCAATTTTAGAGGTATTATCATTATACGTTAACGAATCAACTCATCAAATCTAATATAATAAACTAAAAAAAAAAAAAAAACATTATGATTTATACTGAACGATTACTATTAATACTAGAAATATTTTCGAGCATGATACGGCTGTTATAATCATAAGGGTGGTCCCTGATCTGGTCATATACAAATTTTAACAATCTGTGGTTTAGAAAATCTCCAAATATACAAGGGTGAATATTTTCCGGGTCGACGTCGACGTCGAAGCTCCTCCCAGATCAGATCTCGGTGAATATTCACCCTGTATATAAAAAAAAACGTACTCAAAAACCCCAGGTTTCTATCTCAATTCTAAGTCCTGCCCCATAAACCTCCGAATTTTACCATTTGAATAAAATTGAAATTAAAAAATGATCCAATCAAGGACCACCCTGATATTCATAAATTAGATTCGTTTGTCCTATATAGTCTAATACAATAAAAATAGTGAGCTAATGAAATAACGCATAATAGAAGTAGCAAAAAAAAAAAAAAAATTGATCCTATAATATCATAAATTTATCGAACAGGTAAACGAACGATAACATATCATCGCTTTGTTTAATTTATATGTATATGTGTTGATGTAAAGCTGATAATAGATTGCATAGATATATCTAACTAACGATAATTAGTTTACTAAAATTTCAAATGTAGTTGATATTTTATAGCATGTTCTGCACGGATCAAATACATATTATGTTAATATTTCATTAAAATCATCTAATATTCATTATTATACTCCGTTATCAATCACCCGTTTGTTATTCATTTGTGACAATCATATTCATCCATGGTTTTCCCTATTAGATTTTTCGGGGATTTCCCATTACTATTACCACGGATTTCCTATAATAAAAAAAAGACTGATGAAGAATATGAATAAAAAAAAAACTTGGGATAAATATTGTCAAGTAAAAATGATGATTCGTTTAATTTTTGATTTTATATCAAGTATTACATTGCATGTTACGTCCTCGACTGCATGATATCATCACTTTATAATAAATATTCAATATTTTATATAATTTATACGATAATATTATAACTATATATATTTTTTTATTGCAATTGCAATTGCAATTGATTATTGATACATATATATGTAAAATTATGGGAAAAAAATTCTTATTTATATATATATCATTTGATTTTGATTAATAGATAAGAAATGAGAATGAGAATCGAAGTAACGCGAAATTACGAGTTCGTAAAAAAGGTCAGTTTTGAAAAATCGATGTTGAATTAATTAATTAATTAATTTTTTTCATATTTATTAACTTACTTTGAAAATATACTGAGAAAATATATAAATTTCGAAAGGTATTTATCACAGGTGATATACAATTTAATTAAAATATCTGATTTAATCACAGACCGACTGAAGCCGGATAAATTAAAACCTGCAGCAGGATCAATGGTCAACGTATCGCCAATATTTTTGTCCGAAACACAGAGGACCTTCTCAAATCCGATCAGCTACTTAGGAGGTCCTAAATTACAGCCTGGAAATAGATTATCAATAGAGTCTGTCTTGTCACTCGATTAGTACCGTAAATCATTTATATATATTATGTAAAGAAAAAAGAGAGAAAAAAAAAAAAAAACAGAACAGAACAGAACCAAATAACTTATAAAATCATTGTGTATATTTTTTTTTCTTCAACGTTTCTTTTTATAGTGAATAAAAAAATCTAAAAAAATTAAAAAAAATAAACAGAAATAAATAAAGAAAAGCTGTATATTGTGTACTTTTCTACCAAAAAAAAAAAAAACTTAAAAATTAATTAATTAAAACTACTCCGAGTAAGATAATCCCAAGAAGAAAAAAAAAATATAATAAATTTCATATAAAGATTCAGACTTACAAATTTTTAATTAAATTTCATCAATTCATTCGATAATCTGCAGATTGGAACAGTGAATTTTTCTGACAAATTTCCCGGGCAGCTAGTATAATCTACAATGTGGCGCCATAGCTACTTCGGTACCAAATCCAAGAACTAGTTTAGCCGCAAACAGCGGGAGGCTTGAATTTTTTAATTTTTGTTAAAAACAAAAAAAAACAAAAAAAAATATTGATATCGATTCGCAAGGGTGTTAAACTATTTTTTTTTTTTATGCACTAATTGAAATTAAAATTTATTATTTCTAAACGTTTCAAACGAATCCTAATATACTCGTTATTCTAATCAGAATGATTATATTTATTCCAATAAACAAGGATAATAACTTTTTTTTAATTTTCTTTTCATTCTTGTTATCCTCATCCTGAAATAAAAATCGAGAACCTATACAATAGTTTGATGAATTATTATTTTATTCTTGATGATTTTCTCGCAGAGTATAAACTACAAGCCATTATACGATCCGGGTCATTATCATTCTGAAATTGTCTTTTCATCACGTGCATAAGAGGCGAGAAGATTGATGGGGTGCATTGGACAAGCCACGGTAAATTCGAGTCCTGAGAGTGTCATTAAAAGTGACAAGTTGAATGACGAGTAGGTATCAGTTAAAGTTTAGCTCCGGACTTTAAGTCGAAGCTTGAAACTGTTGGAAATCCCTAAAGTCGTATATGAAGTCGAACACTACGTGTATAGTAACGAGGCAGTCTTTCCTCGTTAAGTCTCTTGATTGATGTCCGAACAATTTCGGATTATATACCTACGAACCTAGTGTTCCCCTTTCACTGTCACCACTTTCAGATATACGGACATTTCCTCCCATATACACTAAACGCTATATTCTATCGATATCAGGGGTACGTAGGTTCTGAAAAAATCGCATATGTACTGCAAAATTCGAAAATTTAAAAATCTGTAATCACAATTTTTTTTTGTTTTCACGCTTTTAGACCAAAATTATACAAGATTTTCAACTCGAGTAAATGAATTTACATTTTTTACCATTTTTAAATTGATGTAGTGTACTATAATAATTTTTGATTTCCTACTGCAGTTCTCTAATGTCTTTATAAATAATCAAATACAAGCGGATGATGATAGTCGACGCTGATGTTAGAACTGTTTTTTTTTAATTTCAAAGTGTGGCAACACGAGTCTGGTGTCTTTTTTTATTTTTTGAGCTGAAAAAAAAAAAAAAATAAAACAAATTTTAAGATCTTGTCTTACGTTCCATCGGGGGCTTTTGGACCTTTCAAACTTTATAGTTCGAAAGATTATTATTCCTATGGTCAAATCGGTGTCCCAGATATCCTCGTGGATATGTTTATTTTCCCAGAAACAGATTTGGCCCGAATCTATCTTTTTATTTTATTTTTTTTTTTATTTTTTATTTTTAATGCATTTATAGTATATATAATTGGCCAGATGCTGCCTCGTATTATTTTATCTCATCTCTTATACCATCGCAGATATATCTATACCATTATATATTTTTGGGGACGTTATTTAACTCTATTTTTATCACCAACGCTAAATTGGACCTACCCTTTGATCTTTTAATTTTTTTAATTTTTTTTTTTTATATATATATACTGCCAGAGACTATTGCAGCAGCAGATACAACGCGGAAGATGCGCGAACAGGGATAGTAATCAACTAATCTCTATATCCTAGATCTAAAATCTTTATGGATAAATAAATTTGACGAATTATTCTCAGACAGATTGAAACATCAAGTATATCTGATTATAAAGCGTCACAGAGCTGGGATAAAAATTAATAATAATTGTCATCTGCTTCATTATACTCTAATAGTAAACATAAATCAACATTGCAACAACATTTGTCGGGAAAATCTAAGATAGGTATATGAGAAATGCGGTATCTATATATTCCACTGCAACATCTCTTCGCACTTTACCCTAGAATAAAATTTCTACATCGCTTCCACCCGCGCCTGCAGGAAGAAAACTCTTTGGCGTTTCTCCAGGCTTGCTTGTTTTACCCCGGAATAAATATTATCCATGAATCGGAGGGCGTTTCCGCTGAAACTGAATTATGTTGGACAGTGTCTAAAACCGTATCTCTAACAGCTTATATCCAACGTATAGAAAAACGCGACCGCCACCTCTACCTCCAAAGCGCGTTTTTCACACGATCACGAACATGTATCACGCACGGTTTTTCCTTTTTTCTCTTACTTTTCTTTTGCTTTTTCTTTCATTTCTTATTCTCCTTCTTCTTCTTCTTTAAAGAAAAATAACTTACGAATCACGCATCCCAGTCTGCATATTGGTTTCATTGATATATAAATTGAAAATACAAAAAATCAAAAACAAAAATCCTGAAAGAAACTGAAAGAAAATCTGCATCCATGAGTTTCACGATTTTTTGATTTTCTTTTTCATAAAAGTATCGTAAAATCGAAAAATCATATCCTGCTAATGATTGCGATGAAAGCCTCCTTCGTCGTTTTTCATTTTGAGATTTTTTTTGGCAAAGATTTTCATCGGCTAAGAAGAGGAAATGTATATAACGATTCGATATTCGATTTCACGGATAAAAGGCTACGTGGTATACATATAAACGGAAATACTGGCCTCAAAATAGCATCGTGGTACTTTTTTAATGTTGATTTGGTTTCGAGGAATAGAGGGAGTATAGAGAGCGAGAGAGAAAGAGAAAGAGAGAGATCTGGAGAATCTAGATTGATTAGAAATCGGCAATCGCTGAGGGTACGTTCGATCTGAGCTAATGTATCGAAGTGTGTGTAAAAATTTGTTTGATTTATATACATATTTTTTTTTTTGCTGTTCAAACCGGAAATCTCGAAAATTTAAACAGCTATAAATATAGATGTTGTATATTTTAATTAATGAAAATAAATCCGTGACGGGTGAGCCGCGATCGCGGTTTTACTGCAGTAAAGTAGAGAACAGCTATGGAATATAAAAAGGAGATCTTTGGCGCTTGCGCGTTTATATAGGCGTCCCGACGTCGTCTCTACGTCTTTGCCGACGCCCACGGACGTCTTAGTGAATGAATAAACCAAGAGTCAGTTCGCATCTAGGCGTTCGATGTGTTCATATCGAAAACCGAATACCTGATTCTCTAGGTATTGCGATTTTTTTTACTGAACAATTTTCCGCCGACATCCTTCGATACACGAATGTCAGAAATCGAAAACTCTATCTCTGCAATATCTGATGTGCGGTTACGGTAGGCTTTTATACCTGCGGTTCTGCACGTGCGTGAAAAATTTTCTCGTTTTTATCCATTTATTTATTTATTTTTGTGTGTGTTTATTTACTCATTTGAATTTTCCACATTTTTCTAATTCTATTAAAAAATGATTTTTCGTCTTTATGTTAACATCGATCTTTAATTAACTCATAGCATAGTATATTCGCTAACTCAATTCACCTGTCGTTCGCATATCACTGCGTATAGTTGTTAATCAAAATTTCATTTGTCCCAAAAAAAAAAAAACGAAAAACAGACTTGGATATAAAAATATTCGAAACTTTCGTCTTTCTTTTTCTTCTCTATCAAATTTGGTTAACAAATCTTCAAAATACTTCGAAAAAAATATATACATTCATTATTTTCTTGTCTTATTCTAATCTCGCATTATTTACTTTCGAATTAATTTTCTCAAATTATTTCCCGCGCTCATATTAGTATGCTTGGATTTCATATTCATACCATAAGAATTATGATCGAAAGATGGGGGAAATAAAAAAACAAAAATTCGAAACGAAGATGCGAAATTTTTTTTTTTAGTTCAACCAATATAACGTCCAACGGTATAATATCGCAATTTATTACAACATTTATAATCCAGAATCTAAAGCGCCGATGTATGGGGTAGTAAAAACAAACAGTTTGTAAAACAGACACGTTATATACACCACGGGGGTAGATTATTTTCAATACGTCAGAACGGATTGTAAATTTTTTTAATTTTTTCTTTTTTTTTTTTCCTTCCTCCTAAAATATATACATATCAGGTATGAATGATTTGTTTATACAAAAACAGCAATAAACTTCTTTTCAAATTATGGTGTATTCGATATTTCTTTTTTTGTAGATCGTATTTTTGCAATTATTGCGAAAAAATATTTTTCAAAATCGATTTCTACGGTACGATTTCCACATACTTATAGGTATCGCAGAAATCTTATTACAATCCGTAAATAGAAATTAAGGAACGGATGAAATTTCATTCAAAAAATTAACGAAAAAAGAAAATCGTTAAACGACTGTAGAATATAATTGGTGATTAATCTTATGCTACTGACGTCTTTTGACAATTAACACGATAATAAACGGCGAGCTTGTATTCCGAAAAAAAAACTGATTCGTGATCCGAAATCGTTTCTAATTATTTCAAAGCGTTGATTGATTGATAGAAATAAATTGGAAAAGAAAAAAATAAAAACACCACATCCAATGAAAGATCCAAAAAAAAAAAAAAGGAAAATAGTTTAAGAAATTTGAACTAGACGCTTGTCTCGAAGATCTGTTTACTCAGTATTCAATGTTTACTCGTTCTCGAAGTTGATGCTGTGTCTGTCTTCAGTATAACCGGATTTGTTTGCCTTGGACTGTTCACCAGTCAAGCCCAACCCTTGGCTTCTAGGTATATACCGGTGTATAGTATATACTAGTCGTATAACTATATATCAGCGAAAATTACGCGAGTTTGTACAAATCTCGGTTTGTTTATACGACTATTTATAATAAGAAATTATTTTGCTGGAAAAAGAGAGAAAAAAAAAAAAAAAAAACAGGAGTCTTTCACCTCGGGCTTAAACATAATACTCGAATATTCCACGAGACTGAACACTCTCGGTTAGCTTAAATAAGTCTCGTAATATTGTAAAGTAAAATATAGTAAATAAAAAACAAAAAAAACATGCGCAAAAATTTGACTGAATCAGGAAAACTTTGAACAAACGTCTTTCCCTTTGAAGAACGAACTCCTTTTCATCTATTTCACTATTCCAAGGATCAACCAGTCTGGTATGAACGAATTCATGGGATTAACGACGCGATTCTGAAACCGGAAGGAATAGGGCTGAGGAAAATCTAATTAGTACGATGGAAAGGAAATGTATATGGCAAACTTGGTATAGCTATAAGTATATAGATATATATATATATATATATATAATAATAATTGCGAGTTGGGGGGGCCCGTAAGTAAATTCGTATAAGAGATATGAGTTAGTGTTACATAAGTCAGGCTTAATATAGCCAACACTTGCTGGACGTAAGCCACGATATTAGTATATACATTTCATATATACAACCCAGTGGCATCGTATAGAATTTTAGCAAACGAATTCGTGATCCCCCGCGTCTAACGTATATCCTCGTTTATAAATTCACATAATATAACAGAGCAATCCTCCTCCCCCGCACCCCCAAAGTTTTAAATATCAAAAGTGGATCGTAGTTTATCGTTTATAGTAGTATCACTCGATCATTTATATTCAAAAAGATGAAAGGGTTTCGAATATCAACGGTTATCTTAATAACCAGAATTTGATCGATTGGGAAAATCTAAAATTTATTTCAAACATCAATTTTCTTTTTCATTTTTCTTTCAGCTTCAATGAAGAAAACGCATACTTCCTTTATCAAATGCGACAACTCGATTTCTCCACGAATGAAAGATCAAAGTGCAATTCATCAATTTCTCATTTCATCTATCAGATAATTCCGATTTTACTTATCGCATCGCGTGTCCCTCGTTCAATATTACCCCAAACAAGAAAAAAAAAAAAAAATCCCGTTTTTTTTTCTGAAATAAATTTCGTCTTAGGTGGCGCCGCAACCCCCCCGCGTAATATTACGTCGGATGTTAAGAGGCACTTCGCTCTTCATTTAAAAAGTAAATATAGTCGATGTCGTGTGTACGACGTCACTTTTCTCTGTCATATACGACCCTCTTATCTCCTGTGTTATAAATGTCGAAAAAAATCCGTTTTTTGTTTTTTTGCTTTTTTTTTGTTATCCCATTCGATTTTTTTGTCATTTTTCTTTTTTTTTTCTTTTCTTTCTTTCTTTCTTTCTTTCTTTCTTTCTTCTACAGACGAATATCGGCGCCTGCAGTGAACAGCAACAGCTTATAGCGAGCTTTGACACTCCCCAGGTTCTTGGCGGAGGCCAGCAATATCGTAGGGACTAGTTTGAAGACTAATTCTGAGCAATATTAATAATTCCATATTTATTATTAGCCACGAACTTCCGTCCACCTGCCACCTCCTTAGAAAACGACTAAATTACGATATGCAGAAGTGTAAAAGCATCGGGGGATGGGATTAGATATTTATTTATTCAGAAAATTATTATACATTTCGTAAGTGTTCTCAAATATCAATAGATTTTTTATTTTTTTATTTTTATTTTCACTTCTGAAGCGAAATCGTTGAAAGGATTAAGCAAAAAAATATATTCGAAACGTAGAAATAATTCCAAACGTAGTTCCTCAATATCTTCGTATGCTTTTATTATTTATATATATAAAATTTTTTGAAATGTTTGAAGCTAAGGGTTGCGTGTTGTGAAGAAAAATTTCATCGATGATCGTTTATACATCCTACATCCCTTCAACCAAAGTGGAGAGAAAAAAAGAAAAATGTAAAAACGAAAAGAAAAAAAATGAAAAAAAGAAAAAAGGGAATTCGACAAACACCGTAAAGCATAAAGCGGTTATTTTGGTATTTCTCTACAATATGGAACACGGTGCATTGCACTTGCATGGCAACTGAACAAGAAACCCATGCAAGAATTTAGATATGCATTATATATGTGTAATGATTGAACATTTTGAATATGTAAATCGCGAAGAAGCTGTGAAGAGACGCGTTCATTTCAGTATCTGAAAAGTGATGCTGAGACTGTTCAAGGTACGAGTACACCGGAGTGTCCTTTACTTCTTCGTCTTATCCCAATATCAGCATATCAATTCTACTTCAGCATCTTTAATTTTTATCGAGGAGTGTTGGCAGAGGGTTTGTCTTTTTCCGCTTTGCTGCCGTTGATATATGTAGACCGCCAGCAAAGGGGAACAGGCCGACTCTCCCGCACCCAATTTCTAAACACCATGAAAAAAAAAGGAAAAAGGAAAAAGCGAAAAGGAAAAAATTAAGATCTGCACTGCAGAAAATTTCAAAGGATATAAAAGAGCCGTCGCAGGATTCGACGTTAACGAGAAATGAGGAAATGCTATATTATACCACAAAGGTAACAATTATTATTATGATTATGGTACTTGTCACATAGTCCTCGTGTGATCTTTAATCTTTGATCAATCTACTATATATGTATGTTAGTTATGTTGAACTTTTCACCATATCGTTTTTCGTATATATTATACATACGAAGAATTCTCGGGCCTACTATTATTAAACCGGTAAGTATATTTTAGGGTCCTCTTCGTCTTTACGCCTACAACTAACAACTCACCTCCCCCTTTACGCGTGTCCTAAGCTCTGTAATATATATATATATATATATCGTTCGAAAGTTTTTCGAACTATGTGTTTTTCTTCTTTTAGATAATTCTTGTCGCCTCGAAAATACTCGTCGATCTTATTTTATCATCAACACAGTTGTGTTTTTTTATTTTATTTTTTTATATATATACATATCACGTATGTGTGTGTGTGTGTGTGTGTGTGTCATGCATAGTGAATTCTGAACGTGAATGAAATCGTAACAACACATACTAAAAACTTCTACTATCACATCATCAATATCTTCCTTCGCTACCTCAGACACTGTAACAAGATGGTTTGTTTATTTAACTGCATTTTTCTTATTTCTATACTTTGGTTTGGAAGATTAACAGTCTCTCCCTCCCTCTCTCTCTCTTTCTATCTTCGAATCTTTCAGCTCTTCACTGTTTGTCTATTCTTATCAGATTATGCTAAAAGAATCTGTTGCAAAATTAGTCATCTTTTGTCAGAGACTCTGAAAGTGCAATTGCAGCAGCACAGGATACGTGATACTGTCTGACTTCATACTGAGATTACTACTCAAACTGCAGATCTAACTCTCCGGTTCTCGTAATCACTAGTTTTAATGTCAATTAGGTATGAATTTCGGTCCATAAATCTTTTTTTTTTTTTGTTTTTTCTATGATGAGGATTCATTTCATCATACTAATTAAAAAATTTATGAAATATATTCTAATATTAATTTTATTACTCAAAGGATCATGATGAAGAGGAAGAGGATTAATAAAAAAAAAAGATCGTTGGTCTTGTCTTCTGTCATTCCAATTCCAAATCCAAATCCAAATCCAAATCTACAACCCACGTATCCAGTATACATATATACATATATATATACACTACATCTGTGATATGCCAGTGGTTCAGGACTGTTTAACAACCCGCTAACTAACGTCAACCGTTCGCTGGTTAAGTTTATATATAACTTTTAGTTTACTGTTGAAATTCTGGTTCGTAGCATACGTCGGCTATTAAAAACGATTTACCATAGTATAAAATTAATATGAATTATTATAAATGATTATTATTGATGTAGTATATCATACAGTTGTATATGTATAATATGATTAGATACTAATGTGACTTATTATCTCACACATAATCATCGCAATGATCGAACCAATTTCTAATCATCGTCATTTCTTAAATAAGAAAGAAAAAACAAAAAAAAAAAAAAAAACTCAAAGAACATTTTCGAAATTTATGACTAATCGTCAGCCCGCGCAGTCGTTACTATGAATATTATCTACTGTCTAACATACGTGTGACAAGGGGTACGTTCTCTTATGTCAAATTTAAATTAGCGTTTGTAACTCACGACTATGACTTAGGTATAACTATACTGTTTTCTGTACCAAAACTCTTATACATAGATACACGGTATAGGCATATGAACAGAACGTTTCTTAGGGGGGCTATTTCGAGTTTATAGTCATAGTATTTCTATACTGTTAGGATGAAGTTTGCCATTTCTTAGTTATTGCGAGTACGTAAACCAGATCGTTAAATTTTATCATATATGGAAACATGACGTTTTCTTATTAGATTCTGCATGACTGCAGCACTGTATACTAACTGCACTGCAATATAGTGAAAGAAAATAAACGATTTTGTGTGCCGATTTTGCCAAAATAAACAAATCAAATTACCATTTTTTTTTTTTTTGTTCTTTCTTAACTACGTTATATACTATTTTGTCAAAATAGGTTTCCACAAGGCTTTTATTATAGTCGTATAGGATTTATATATATAATCAGAAACCGCAATCTGTTTGGCGTTAACCGGGTGGTAGGCGTCTTTCGACACCGTTAAGGACGAGACTCCCTCGTCTTCGAAACTCCGAAGAACGTGAAGATCACGAAACTGTACGGTACGGTACGGTACGGTAACGGTATCACGTTCAAATACTATTTTTGGAATCAGGAGAGGTAATATTTCTGTTGGCAGTAGGTTTCTACGCCGATGAACCAAGAATAGATAAAGAAGACGGTATAAAGCTCATATAGTCATTTTACTCCTGCAGGTTCGGTATCAAACGCGATTATTACTATTATTATTATTTTTTTCTTTTTTTTTTTTCATACAGGATCGATACAGGTGTCACAAAAAAAAAATTTTTCTTATCCATCAGATCTTTGAAATGTTTTTTATATTATGTCTAACGGATGTGGATCGGAGATATAAAATCTTTGAACGGAGTCTATAAGCTCGAGAGTCACAAATCATCTGTGACATAGATTTAATTTGAAAAAAAAATATATATTTCAACAGATACGAGAGTTGAAATGGGTTATTGAAAGGGTAAATAAATAGCCTAATTCATTCTCTTGTTTTTAAAAAAAATTATCTATAAATGTTTTTAAAAACGGGTCTCAGATGATGATTTAAAAACTACCGATCTTTATAGTCATATAAATCTGATTAAATTTTTACACTATGATTAGACGAGGTCCACTTATATAATTCCTATAGGTATTACTATTTTCATCTAAGTTTTCAGCTGAGTGGTTGCAACTAAGTTAGCAATTTATAGATACCATTAGAGATCATGAATCTCCAATATCCTGTAATAAGTTCTTGGCTACAGTACTGCGATCATACTGCGCAGTCTTGTTTCCTGCTTTTTCAAGTCTTTACTGTCTTGGCTCTATAGCCGCAAGTATCAAGAATATTATATCCTCTGTCTTCTCATTTCTAAGATGCAATGAAAATGATCTTTATTCATGATGCTGATCTGTATGAGTGGAGTTTCAAGAGTCATGATTAACGATCGTTAGAAGCGTATAAATTTTCGCACATATCGGCTCTTAGACAAGGCTGACCTTTTTTTTCTTCTTCTCCTTCTTCTTCTTCTTCTTCTCTATACAGAAATATTGAAAAGCATAGTAGGAGGTAAGGCGTTGACGCAATTAGCAGTATTTTGAGGATCGTTAAATCCGAATCAAAGATAATAATTTACAAGTTATGAAAGTTATTAGATCACCCAAGCTCCCAGATATACATACTTTGTCGATTTGAAATTTTAGAAACGGTACGTAAGGATACGCGTTATTATATGCAGAAATTTTCGTAAAACAATTTCGTATTTCTATATAACTAAATGGATTAGGAATTTGGAATGCATTTAGGATGTAGTTCGGAATAGCTACGTGCAACGACATGTGTTTCTCGTAAAACGGATGGAATCCGGCTGTTTAATCGTCTGTCGTTTCATATACACACATTCATACATACATACATATAGTATATATATATATATATACGCGTTTGGAAAAGTTATCAGTTTATTAACGAAGACAAGATTACGAGGCGAGAAAAATATAATTTGAAAATATTATTCAGCTATAACTGAATTTCAGAGTTTCTTTTTTTTTCTTTTTCTTTTTCTCAAGCTTTGAAAACGTCGACAAGCGATCGTTAATCTTTCGTCTTATTCGTAAGATTTTCAAAAAACTTCTTTTGCTCGATCTTATGGAGAAAGAAAAAAAAAATGATCGAGTTATAAAGATCGTATTTCGCCAGAAGGAAGAATATTAGATGAAATTCTTATGCCTAATAAATACAGATAAATAGATTTAGGTATAAAAAGCGAGTATTATAATACATTTTAACATATTATTTAAAGAATGTGTTTATACAATTTGGAGGATTTATTTCCCAGCAATTTGCTAAGAATTTCAAGTCATTTTTCAGACCGCTTTACGTAGCCAAATATACACACGCGAAGGCTTATATTTCATTTAAGTTAATTTATTCTACTGAAATTTGTTTTTTTTTTTTGATTTCTGAAACATTTTTGAATCAGACATAAAGTTCCAAAATTTCTATACATTATTACATGCAGTTTTACAGTTAACTTGTAATCTACCCTAAATAAGAAACGTTCGAAATATGAATTGTGCAAAAAATCTGCCGAAAGGAATGAATTTTTTTTCGATTTTTTCTCTTTTCTTCAAATAGCAAGAAGAACGAAATTCGATAAAATTCAAAAAAACGCTTTCGCTATCCGCGATCCAAGATCTTGAAGATAAAAATCTTGGTGTCTGTTATAGGTATAAACGGTATATAGTTAGACGGCTGGTTAAATCGGTAGAATAAATCGCCTCTCAAGTCTTGCGAGGTACGAGCTAGCGGGTCATGACGCGGTGAAGAGCTCTCACGGAATTTGTAAATATTTCGCGGGTCCGCTTAAATAAAGCTCGCTTAGTGCGTCAGCGAACGATCCGCTACAGTAATACAGCGTATTTGCGAAACGCTGTATAGCTCTGATTCATCTGACAATTTTTTATTTTATTTTATTTTTTCTCTAGCTCGTAGATATCAGGAAAAATCCACGCCTAGGTAAACCTATTACAAAAACCAATCCGTATATATAGGCTCTTCATAAGCATGCCCAAAAGAATAAAAGAAGAAAAAAGAAAATAATATCGATACCCTGTTTTCGAAGATAATTTGTTTATTTTTCTAATCAACTGTAAAATCGTCAGAATTTTGTATATGGAGGAAGATATTTTCTCATTGCAAATATTCAGTATAGTTGAATATAAATTTTGAAATAAGGAATTATTACACAAGATTACAGCCGTCGATTGGTCAACCGGAAGTTAAAAACTTTAATTTACGACTGACATAAGCAATTTCGTGTGTAACCAAATGGTATTTCGTTTTTTTCCCCCATCGTCTAAGTGTTTATATATCTTCGGCTCTGAGAAATAGTTTAAAAATGTAGCAATATAACGTTGAGAAAAATATTCAAAGATTTGTTAAATAGTTAAAACTAAGAACACGCATGAGTTCTGAGGCGAAAAACAATTAAAATATCGTTACATCCTTATGCTGAAAAAAAAAAACAAAAAAAAAATTTCTTCTCCAAATTTCAACATCAAAGCATCATCAAAATAATACGTTTAGTTTCCTGTATCTGTATACTATTGTATTCTATTTAAGACTAACTAATCATCTGTACTTAAATAGCAAAAGTTTGTAAATCTTAGTTTCGAATTATCGAAACTTTGAATAACAAACAATTGAACAACTCAACGATCTATTTTCTACGATCTTTGTTATAAACGGTGTATAAACTATGCGCATTAGATCAAAGGTGGTGTTGTAAACCAAATCTAGAATCTCGATATTTATTCATCGCTTATTATCGCTTGTGTTATTATCCCAATTCCCATTTCCCATTCCAGTTTCGTACCGTATTGAATATTCAAAGTATTGGCGCCTCGCCACAGTATCTATGCGCGCGCATTATTATGTCTTAAAAATAGTCACTTCCTGTATCGAGCAACAGAGGCAGCGCGAGCAGCTTAGCTTAGCGCGTAGGTAAATGGCGTAAATTTACATTGCGCGTAGTAGTCTCTGTTTATTTACGTGTATAATCTCCGATGATTAATTGATTACGAAACTTTAATGATTCAATTGTCTAATTGTTACCCTCGAATCACAATACCCATCAATCGCACCGAGATGTTGTCAGGTAAATAACAACGCAATAAATAACATATCCTATAACCTCAATATCAAATAAACTTCACTATATCCTTATACTACCGAATTGTGATTCTCGCATCTATATTCTATGTCACTCATATATACTATCTATATAACACAACATAACAAAACATAACCTAGCTTCCGTCAATAATAAATCAACGACTAATTCATTCCCGAAACGCTTTAACCCCACTTTTAAATAAATAATAAACGTTAAATCATTTAAACGAAATTATACGACGCTATGTATTATTTTACAGGCTAATCCCGAAAATGGTTGATGAAGTATTACCAGCTAGCTTAGAAAAGCTAGAAATTGATAGAGACACCGTTAATTCTACTCGGTGAGTTGTAAATAATAAATAAAAATCAATTAATAAATGAAACTGAAAACTGAAACATATATATTTTACTCGGTCGGTAAAACAGAACAAATATTAAGTTGTTTCAGTTCGTGGTCTCTTTTCTCCCACAAAGTAAAACCAGTTTTTTTTTTAGTTCGATCCCTTTTTCTAAAGGGATAATGATTTTTTTCTTTTCACAGCGTTAACTCGTCGGATAAATCGAACTCTGCGAACCCGTTCCGAAGTACAACAAAAGGTCTGAATTCAGACACGAGTTATTTGTTTCGTAGAAGAACCTCTATGCCGAATCGACAAGCTTCTACAAGTATAAGCCCTAGGGGTGTTAAAACAACGACGAATTTTAAACCATTGAAAAATGATAAAGTATTAGAAAAACCAAGAAAGAATTCAATCATAAAGGAAGCTGTATTGAAGTTGAATAATACAAGTACAAATTGTTCAAGCTCTAATTATCTGAGCGAAAATTTGGCCAGTACACTTTTAGAAGAGGCTTGTAAACTTAGTATTTCTAGTAAATGTAATAAAACATTTGGCGCCCGGGTTTCGGTGACTAAAGATTTTAAGGCCCTAAATATCAGCCCGGATTCTAGACTTGTTAAAGACGACGCTAGCATCGAACAAGAGAGTTTCAATAGTAGCAGCTTTAAACGCGTTAGGAGCAACACGATGCCCAGTTTGAAGAGAGGTCCAGGACCTGGCGGAGGAGGAGATAGTGATACCGGCGTATCTTCAGTCTGTCTAAATGATGTACAAAATTCATCAGGATCAACGCAGAATTCAAATTCAAGCACCTGTTCTATACAGGCAAGAATATCACCGCCACCGTGCGACGTTACTATAGACGAACTAGCCAGTTATTTTGACGAGTTTGTTCATATTCCAAAGAAAATGTCACACATGGCTGAAATGATGTATATTTAACGAATCCCTTCATGGATTTGATTGATATTGAGATTTGATATTGAGATAGGAGTATGTAGAATGAAATGAGGGTTTCTTCATATTCACAGACCCCAAGATATGAGAATTAAAAAGTACATATTTTTTTTTTTTTCCTCAAAAATTAATTGATGAGATCTAAATAAGGCCAGCAAGAGGAGATTATTATATTTCTTGATGATATGTGGATCGATTGGATGAAATCATTTCTTCTTTAATACTGTGTATTTAATATGATATTATATTATTATTATTATTATTAATATTATTATTAATATTATTATTTGGTACCTAAATTATTTTCGATGAGTATATATATATATATAATAATAAAAAGAAAGAAAGAAATGAATAAAACTAATAAAATATAAATTGATATGAATTCTTAGATTATTATTATTATAAATAATTATTATATTGTTTTTTTTTTTTTCTAAATTAATTACCTAAGTAATAATAATAATGGAAAGGATACAAAATGCAATATACTACTACTCTAATAAGACACAACTTGGATTTTCATTATTATGATACGTAATATATTTTATCTTTTTTTTTTATGTTTTTTTTTTCAAGTTTTACAATTAATTAATTAATGATTAAGATAATAATAATAATAATGTAATAAAGTAATAATTTAAATCACTTGATGAAGATAATAATAAGCTTTGGTACATAAGCTATATATTTTACGAAGTTATATATATATATATATTTTTTTTTTAAAGTTAAAACTCTGCAGTACGTTAACTTTGTGTATATAACTTAGGGTGGGTATATATCTGTTTTGGAAATGTCTTCTTTTTTTTTTTGTAAAAAAAAAGAAAGAAAAAAGACAAAAGGACAAAAATCAAAAGACTTTTGTCAAATTTAATTATCGCAGTTTAAACTATTCATTATTTATATTTATATATATATACTATATAATTAATTTATTCGAAAATATAAAGAATTGGGAGAGATCATAATATTCTTCAGTCAAAAATAACACGTTTCTACTAAACACAATAATTAATTAATTAATTAATTAATTAGTTCACATTTAATATTAATTAAGTACAGTTCGATAGGGGAAATAGTAATAGTATACTTGAAATTTTAGTTACTGAGTCAAATTTGTTTTTTTTTTTTTTTTTTAACTAAACAGATAAGATAATTATTCATTATTCTAATATTTAGTAGTTATCAAAAACTGTAATGGCAGTATAAATGCTTTTGGTTCTGGTCAAGAAACTACTTTTTTTTTTTTTTGGATTCGACTCAGTCTATTCAAGAAGAAACATTCTTTTCTTTTTGTTTTGTTTTGTTCTGTTTTCGAAATATCCAAAATATGGATTATAAATAAATACCCTTATAAATAGATAGGACGATCTTGCAACTATTTATGTACAATTGAAAAATAGAAGATAAGAAAAGAAAAGAAAAAGAAAAGAAAGAATGATCATTATTTAAGAATGTTTTTCTATGGTATTGTCCTTCTCTACGTCCAAAATCGGATTTTCATATTTTCTAGTCTGAACATTTTTTTATTTTATCCTATTCTATCTTATTTTATTTTTCTATTCACTACCAAATATTACGCAGAGATTCTTTCGGATAACTGTAATAATAGTATACCTCGGCTTTTGTCTAATATCTATCTATC
The DNA here is from genome assembly GCA_914767705.2 of Tenthredo notha. Taxonomy (NCBI): domain Eukaryota; kingdom Metazoa; phylum Arthropoda; class Insecta; order Hymenoptera; family Tenthredinidae; genus Tenthredo; species Tenthredo notha. Next base: position 6,877,528 of record OU611916.1, read on the forward strand.
TAATTACATACAGTTATTTTTTTCTTTTATTTATTTAACATGTAATTTTACAAGTTTTATTTATTTTCTTTTTCTCTTTTTCTTTTTTTTTTTTACCCTAGTGAACAAAATTGCTCGTTAAATTTAATACGCAGTGGCAGTACGGTGTTAATTTTTTTTTTACTTTTTCTTTCAAGATACCTGTGTATCCCGTTTATTCGAAAATAACTATACGTTTCAAAATCATTTATCGCCTTCCGCGAGGCAAACCAATAATCGAAATTCTTATTAACACCGTCTAATCAATATTTGGTCAGTATAAAACGCTCATAGAAAAATGTATTGGACGTACGCTATGCCTAATTAACTATAACTATAATACCGTATTATATTAAATACGTTAATGGGTCTTTTTCCTTTAAATTATTAATATCTATATTATTAATATTATTATATGTATATATATATATATATATATACTATAATAATTAATCATCATTATTATAAGGTAAATATAAATCTTACGTTAATCTATTATTACCTTAAATTTATAATTGAGATTATTTTCAACAAAGTAGTATTTCAGAATTGATCGTTTCTTCACCAAATACTTTTATTTTTTAATAAATAAAAGTTTCTGATGTGAGCCGACGTTCAAATATGAAAAATAATGCTTTGAAGGAAATTATATTCTATTACCTACTTAACACATTTTGTAGAAAATTTACACTGCTTGTATTTTTATTTCATTTCTTTTTTTTTTTTTTTGTGTTTTTTTTTTTCGTTTTTTCTTTTCTCTGTAATTTTCTGTCTTACTATTTTTTTTTTTGTACGAGTAACATCGATGGCTTAAGTTTATTATTTACTGATCAAGTAATTTTTAGAGATCTTTCTTTTTCAATTATACTATGTTTTTGTTTTTACAGCTATTAATATTTGACTAAATTTTATTAGGTATTTTTTTTTTTCATACGATTCGCGAAACGTAATAAATTTATAGAAAAGGAAGAAGGAAATATAAAAAAAATTTATAACAATTCTACGAATAGATTTAAACCTGTTCGTATATCCGAATAGATACAAAAACTCATTCAATGTCAATGACTAGATGGTCGCAGGCTTTTTCGCAAGCTAAAGAAACTCAATAGTTCGTAATATAAAGATGCAATTTCTTTTATATTCGATTATTCGTCTTCCCAAATATCTTTGCCAGAAATTGTTATAAATTTTCTATAAATCTAAACTATAAATATTCGATTTCCTTTTTTTTTTTTTGAATAATATTAATTATTCCGACATCATTTTATTTTAATTTTAATAAAACTTTATCGAGTCTTCTGGTTTGCTCTCCGATTTATAATAATTCAACGATCGTGTTTCTCGATTGAAATGAAAAAGAAAAAAGAAAAGAATTAACAAAATAATCTCATAGGCTGCCTCATAAATCTTCTTTTGGACTGTTTTTAATCACCCGTTTACACAAAAAAAAGCCATATGTAAAAAGTGTTTGTGTAAACCTTCTTTAGAACGAACAAGCAAAAAAACAAAAACCAAAGTTTTCTATGAAACTTTTTAATCATCTTTGAGTTTTGTTCATCTTAATCTTCTTCTTTTTTTTTTTTTGTTTCCTTTTTTCAAATCAATTCTCAAATAGACAATGTTCAGCAATAAATACCGTAAAATTCCATCGCGCAATTAATATGCGCCGGATGATAATGACCGCGTGTTATATTCATGTGATTTTGAATATGGGCCATGTATCAGTCCGTTGGTGGTTCTAGATACGGTATTTCACTGGTAACATTAAAAGACTCAAAATAATGATTCAAGAATTCAAATGTTGGTCGTTTCTCAGGACTAGCATCCCAGCATTGTAACATCAAACGATATATGCTATCAGGAAGCGGATGATTAACAGGCTTCGGCATTCTATATCCTTTTTCAACTTGTTCGAGTACTTCACGCCCATGCATACCTGAAAATAATGATAGAAATTTATTATAAAAGCAATTGATGTCATTCTAGGATCAAAGTTAAACATAATTTCACCAGACTGACCAGGATAAGGTACTTGGCCATAGGTGAAAATCTCATTAAGTAAAATCCCATAAGACCAGACGTCGCTTTTGATGCTGAATCTCGCATATATAATGGCTTCAGGGGCGGTCCATTTCACAGGAAACTTGCTTCCCTGTTTCGGGCAGTATTCATCGTCTTCTATAACTCTGGCCAGACCAAAGTCGCATATTTTTGCCTTATTTTTTTCCCCAATAAGAACATTGCGCGCGGCAAGATCTCTGTGTATCAGTTGTTTTCCTTCAAGGTGTTCCATTCCGCATGCTATTTGCGACGCTATGTATATGAGGTCTTCAAATTGCATGTATTTACCGTCTCCTGTTCTTAAAAAGTCAAGCAAACTACCGTAGCACATATATTCTTGTACTATATAGATCGGTTCTTCCTTTGAACATACTGCGTATAACGCCACCAAATGTCTGTGTCTTAATTGCTTCATTATAGCTGCTTCTTGTAGGAAAGCTTCAGACGACATTGTGCCAGGTTTTAATGTCTTCACTGCTACTTCTATCTGGTTTCTCCACTTTCCATAATATACTTCGCCAAAGTTACCGTGACCAAGTTTCTTTATTAGCTGAATTTGGTTTCTATTTATTTCCCATTTATCTCTAAGCTCTGGTCCCAGGTCCCACATATCTGGCAATGGCTTTGGACACGGTTTTGCCAAGACGTGACAAAGTCCCAGCGCATTTTCTGGCGAAAGAACGAAGAAATTAGTCATTTTGTAAGGAAAAATTTCATATTTTTTTTCTACAAAAGATCTTAGATCTAAAATTATACTCACTACTATAAGCCATGACCAGTGCAGGTAGAGTAGCAAACGTTTGATTAGTAGCGATGTAAAATCCTCCGTTATCAAGGGGTTTGATTTTGTAGTGTTTAACATGATGTCCTCTACCCTCTTCCCAGTCTTTAACAGAAAGACTGTATCCTCTGGGAGTGTGTTCGCTGGGTCGAACCAAGAATGTACCTCTAGGATTTTCATCGACTAAAAGTAATTTCCCAGCTTCTTTTCTCGATACGTTATCAAAGAACCAACTAAAGGGTAAACAGTGAGCACACATTGTTAGTTTCAGTTACAATAGTATACATTCAAAAGATTCGAAATTTATCTACACAACAACAAGACAGCAGAGTAAAATAATGACACTAATGAGACTAAAAACTGATTCAAACTATATCAACGTTGTGATGTATACAATCTATAAGGAAAACTTGTGGGTTTTTGTGATAATTTAAACAATTATAAGTATGATGAAAAATTCTTGCTAAATATTACCGTATACACATATAAAGAAAATGATTAATAGCTGTGGTGAAAAAAAATTTTTTCCTTATATAATTTTGTTCCTTGACGCAGACAACTTACTCTTCACTTTCGACCGATCTTTCAACGGCAACAAAATTCCAAGGTATTAATCCCTCGTGAAGTGTTGATAGATGTAATACTTTCCACCAGTCTGGTTCAGTGTCGTCTAATACCTCCATTCTATCGCCCTTAACAAAACTAACATCGGTACTTTCACGGGCTGCATAATTGTATAGGGCGACAACGATCCTGTTAGCCCTTTGCGAATGAGCTGTATAATATGAAATTAAAATAGTTATAGTAAGTGATTGATCATAGATTTGATTGATATTACGGAAAAGTTAAGGAAGATCTTCATAGGTTTTAGAATCAGAATGATAAAAAAATTGATGAAAGATTAAGCTGATGAACATTCCAGAAAATTGCAAATGAAAGTAATAACAATAACAGTTATTATGATTATAAAATAATGCAAAATATTTAGGGGAAAGACAACGATGATGATGATGATAATAATAATAAAAACGGCAATTAACATAAATAATATAATAATAATAATTACACACATGCAGTAACAACAACATGGGAGGATGGGACGGACAAGTGACTTTTTATTTGTTGTTCTTGTAGTTGTTGTACTATGAGTGGACTTGGATACGGAGGCTTACACGGTGTTGGTCTTGGACGAATAATATCAGCACGAGTTTGAACTGCACCTCGTTGATTTGGATCAGCTGAATATCTATCGAGTGATCCACCGTTACTGTGCTTTGAGCTGAGTCCGATTTCTGTCTTTTTGTAACCTGGATATATTTAATATAGGTATATGAGTATTAGGATGATCCTTAATATGGTCATATTAGAATTTCTATGATAAAGAAGGATTTTTATTTTTATTTTTTTATTTTTTTTACCTATGGGTTGCGGATCCTGCCTTTTACTGCAACACTTTCCCATTTTTGTTCCTGGTTTTTTTTTCCTTGTGTATTTCTTTCTTTCTTATTTTCTCCCTTTATATAGTCTTGAAAGCGTTATGTAATAAAATAGAATATAATATTTGAGCGATTTTATTATATTTTATTTTTTGTTCTAATTTTTAGAACTCGGCTTTTCATTGTTGTATCTGTGAAATGGCTTCATTTTTATTTATTTTTCTTTTCTTTTCTCTTATTTTTCTTTATCCTTTTTCGTCCTATTATTTATTCATCTATTATTTTCATGAATAGTTCGTTGCCACCCGCTTCTCATATCTGTTGACAAAAATATAAATAAATAAGTAGAAAAATAGTAAAAAAAAAAAAACATCATTCATATACATATGTGTATAAATGCTATATATTCGTGTACATAGTTTTTTTTTTTTTCAAATTTTTTTTTTCGCACGTACGTATTACGCTCTTTTTTGCGCTTATAATGTTATACCCATGTCCCGTGCCCTGCACCCTTATTTCGCCCTTATATATATATATATATATACCATGTATTACAATACGTAATATAAGGGGTGACAGAGAGAGAAAGGGAGAGCTAGAGAAAAAGAAAGAGGGAACAACATAGTGAAGAATAAGAAGAATGGCCGACTATACAAGGGCTGTTGAAAACGAGGTTTCGGTTAAGTCGGACATTATTACTGCCACCGCATGCGCGTAAATATACTATATATATACTGTACGGGGTGTAAAATTCACGCCACTCACTTTTTCCCTCTTCCTCTTTCCTTTACTTTTTTCTATTTTTAATTTTCTCCTTTTCACCTTTTAACAAAGATAAAAGAAGTATATAACGTTTATGTAAACCTCATTGCTATAAGTATATGTTCAGTCTTTCTCTTTCTCTCTCTCTCTCTCTTTATAATACACGTCTATATACCGGGAGTATTCGTGGAAACGTTTCATAGGACGCCTGTATATACAGGCGACTCAGAAGTCAAGCGATTATAGGTTTTATCTCGCATATTGCGTGCCCATTGGCTATGTGAGAGCAAAAACTAATCGCTTGATGTTTGCGATCTGCCTCTATACAAGCGTCCTATGAAGCGTTTCACGAATACTCCCGGTATACAAAATATATATGAATATATATGACTTCATTTTAATACCCTAAACGTGCCAATTCATTATTATTATTATAATAATTATTATTATTGTTATATTGAACGCATGCATTAAATTGAATAAAATAAAAGAACAAAAATTTAATATAAAGACACCAAAGAACAAAGAGACTTTCCTCTTCTTCTTTTTCTTCTTCTTCTTATATCTTTTCGTAGTTTCAGCAGCTCCCTTTTATAGCTTTAGATTTTCTATACGCTAACTATATATACCCTATACCGAGGGAGGATCAACGACACCCCTCGTTCAGGGGACCTTCGCTATCGCTAATTCTACTTGATATTCTCTTTCATGTATACATATTATATACATATGTATACGTACAAGTGTTAGTGTTTTTGTTTGTGTGCGTGTGTGCGTGTGTGTGTGTGTGTGTGGCAGCAGGAGGTCGTCGCAATATTAAGATCACACGTAGGGAAAGAAAAGTCTTGCAGAAGGAGAGAAAAAAAGGAAAAAAAAAAAAAGAATGATAATCATAATAATAATAATAATAATAATAATAATAATAATAACGATGTAATGTTTGTGGTGAATCATAAGATTTTTGAGATTTTGCATAAATTTTTAATAAATCGGATAAAAGCGGATCGAAAATGATGTGAGGAGAAAAAAAAAATTCATTGGTCAGGTTGCAGGCTTGGAATTTTCCATATACTATATATTATATATGTATATGTGTTATTATTATTATTATTATTATTATTATGTTAATGTATGACTTTGATCAACGGATGCAGAAAGTTAAAGTAAATGACAATATGAATGTAACTCTAGAATTATTATAACGATATAAAATATAATATCTTTTTTTCTTTATTTTTTTTATATACAGTTGAAAAAGAAGAGAACAATTTTTCTTAAATGAGAGAAAAAAAGCTGCTGTAAACATTTTTTTTTTTTTACATCTCACTCTCGAACCGGAACTAGTACGTTTCTTCCTTCGACCACACATGACCGCAAACATCCGCATCTCTCTATACACTTTTATACATATGTACGTCTATAGGAAATGAAATAAAAATGAAAAATGAAGAAGAAAAAACGTGAGATAAAACAAAATAAATTAAAAAAAAAAAAACTTTACATGCACGGAGAGAGATTCATTATAATATGAAGAAACGAAGGAAGTAGTTATATACATATATGTATATACATACAGTATAGAATATAGGTATATACATATATAGATTTATGTCTAATACATACGTTAAACGAATATTAAATAATCCCTCAAAGAGAAGACAAAAGATGTGAAGATTTTTTACTGACGATAATAATATAGACGGAGCTTATGGCTATAGGTCTGGCTTCGTGCAGTATAAGAGTTGGGGTTCCTTCTTTTCTTTCTTTCTTTCTTTCTTTTATTCTTTCTTTACATACATACGCGCTAAGAATCCTGATATGAGATACTTAAAAATTTTAACTGTAAAATTTAAATTTCATTATCAGCTGCTCGGTAACAATTAACAGTAGCAACATTTTATTGTTACAATTTCTTTAATTTAATTTACGTCAATCTTCGATATTACAATCCATAAGATTTTCGTTTTCATTTTTATTTCAAATGTATATTATTATCGCAATTCTCAAATAAATAGCTCCACTTCGATTATAGATATAAAAAGTGAAGTATTACAGGCGTACATCTCGATCGGGTTTATTGAGTCTGTGCTGCAGAGTAAAACGAAAAAAAAAAAATAATAATAATAATAATAAGTGAATTAAAAAAAAATCGAAAAAAAAAAAATACATATACATCCAACCTAGTCGAAAAAGCCGTCTAGACAGATATGTATATACACAACGTCGTATCGCGCATGTATACAATACGTATATAGGACCTATATTACTATAGATATATACTTAATGCATTTCATTGTTATATCATACCTATTATACCCCATATAGCGATATAGCTACGTATATGATATAATATGCGTATACGTGTATTATATTATATGCGTATTTATGTATCAATATTTCATAGACCGTAAAAGAAAATAGATAGAAAAAAGGAATAATAATAATAATAGGAGAAAATGCTCAAATGGGTTTATTAACATAAAGTATAAAATGGTTTATAATAATATGTGTGTTAAATACATGTTATTTAATATATAAAAATGATAATGTGAACTTGAACATTTTTCCAAACAATGTAATCGCGCATTTAGTATTATTTCCAGTCTGTGTTCTGTATTCTGTATCCTGTGTCTGTATCGTTATCGTTATCGTTATACGCGTGAATCCCCAAGCCTAGTACTATGATATACTACGTCTATATAGGTAAAATTTTAAACGTGTAGTATAGACACGAGAACGTGCGGATAGGTATATAGAAGTAGAGGAAAAGTTAGAAGGCGAAGGACCTCGGCGCCCTTCAGTCGGAGACCCTCGAACTGAGAGTGACTTATCGATATAGCAATAAGTATACCTATAGCGTGTATTTCTCCCTCCCTCTCTCTCGATTTTGATGTCGATAGGTCTTTGATCATGTTTGCGTACTGTCTGTCTAGTAAATCGGACGGAGAATTATTATTCACGTTATATATAATCTTATTATTATTAAACAAATTAGAAAACGTTCATACATGTATATATATATATATATTTTTTTTTTTTATATATACAAATAATCTTGCATTTTATCACAAGTGGTACGGCGGAGAGAAAGAGAGAAAGAGAGAGAGAGGTAAAATGAGGAAGTGCAAAGTGTAAGCGGCGCCGCCCAAACCCCCAGTTCATTCATATTATAACGTTGAAATGTTTTTTTTGTTTTTAATAACGCTTGTATAAAAATAATATGAGACGAAGTATATGACACTGAATTTCGTTTGACGGTCATTCATGTATAGTTTTATGTTAACAATTTAACAAAAGGGCATTTATTAACAATATTTATACATATAATACAATAGAGTGACTATTATAGGTATAATATACATATAATTTAGCCACTCGCAGTTTACCTGACGATTTGGTATTCGCCCACACACGTGGTCGCCAGATGTTTAAAGCTAAAACTGTACGGGGTGAAGAGCGAGGGGGCGCGGATGTGAAGAGAAGAGAAGAGAAGTGAGAAGTAAGCGAACCGGAGCGTAAAAGTAAAGTACGCGGAAGAGGAGGGAGATAGGTAGGTAGGTAGGTAGGTATAGGGAGACGCAGTGTGCGTCAGTTAGTTAGGGAGAGGACCAGGAACTGAACCGAATTACCGACAATACGCATACAAACATATATATATATATATATATATATATGTATATATATAAATACATAAACGGAATTATTACCGTATGAATTTCTACTCGAAAGATCAATACTCATATGTACTAGCTATTATACTATATATATATAATACATACATTATACATATCCGCACCTATTATTATAATCTATGTATATAGCCTCATATATTATATATATATATATATGATTTATTATTAGTTAGGTATTATTTTAGAATCTTAATGAATCATTCAGTTCCATAAGTAATTAGATTGTAGGGGTTTAGAAACAAGACGAGATGAGACGAGACGAGACGAGACCTAGTGGCGGACCCACATCTTACGTCAGAATTGTTTATTTTAGTCCCAATCGATCGCAACGCGGTGCAGCAACATAAGTAGCATTTCGTTGGAACGCGACGAGGAGGATGAACGACAACGATACTATTATAGCCTTATCTATACATAAATATATGTATATATGTTATACATACATACTTTTAGCTAAAAAAAAAAAAAGAAAAAGAAACATAACAAAACAAAACCCACGATGTAGGCAGGAGTATACGAGAATTGCAAAGTAAAGTAAAGCAAAGTAAAGTAAAGCAAAGTAAAGCAAAGCAGTATAATGTAAAGGGAATATAAGGCAAGGCAAGGCATATATATCGCGCACGTACACGAAAAGACCTTGTCGTCTGTAAAGTCCCCACATATAAGATAGGGAGAGAGAATTCTAACAATAATTTACTTCTACAGGGTGGAAAAACGAAAAAAAAAAAAAAAAAAATTCAATAGCTATGACGAGTCTATCTAATTTTTTTTATTTTTTTTATACTCTTTATAGTTTTTAAATATATTATACAGTGTCTGGCAATGAGATGAAATTTTGTATACATATATTCAATTATTATGTGATATGTTTAATCAACAATTTAGTATCTCATATGTAGTTATACTCTATATAATACATATCTATATGTATATGTATATATGTATATAAATTTATCAGAGAATGGCACGAGGTAATGTGGTTGCTGTTGCTGCTGTTACCACAAAGAGATCGTGTTACTTATTTATATGCATAAATATATATATACATATATGTATATACATATATATCGCGTTAATGATAAGTTTTAATCATCAAAATTATTTTCTGGTATGTATATTTTAAATGAATTATGAGTATATAATTATCAACATATATATATCTTTTTTTGTTTTTTTTTTTCTTTCTTTTCTTTTCATTCACGATATAATTTCAATTTAATATACTTTGATATGTGTGCAGTTTATCATATAATAATAATAACGATATATAACGTAACGAGTATGAAGAATAAAAATTATGGGGATCCCACACGTAATCAGTTATTCAGTCATGGAGATAATAAAATGTGACTGATTTATTTCCTGTACGTTAGAATCTCTCGCATATTATAATTAAATATTTATAATTATATTCGCTATGCTTACATTATCATTATCATTGCAAAATATCGTTATATTATTTAATAATAAGGATATATGAAATTTAGATTTTTCAATTTTCAATTATCCCCGCGTCTTCCTATTACATAAATTTAAATTCAAATCTATAAAAGATTTTCAACAATTGATATTCCAGAGTTAGAATTCGTTCTAAAATCATTAATCATGGATCTATAAATGCGTATGTGTGTGTGTGTGGGTATATGCATAGACACATATACGTATATGTTAGAATATGTCGCAGGGTTGACGCTATATTCTCATGTTTCATGACACAAGGGGTTCCTAAACCCAGATATCATACGTACGCGCATACAGATATACCATTATAACATGCGTCTGGTTTTTGTTTTTGTTTGTCTTTTTCCCCTATATTCGTCGCCTATATTATTCAAAAATAATCAGCAAATTATAAAAACAAACAAAATCGAAACATATTATATTCTATGGCTATAATGAATTATTTTCAAACACTCTAAGAATATTAAGAACCCGTATAACAATTAAATAAAAAAAAAATAGAAGAACGATAATCTAGACAAGGATATATTATTTGTATGTAGTACGGAATGTAACCGGAACTAATATGCTGTATAAGAATGAACGTTCATTTGTTTACTAAATAATAGAACTAGGTGTATATCCTCCCTCGTCGTATCGTTGCATTATTAGATATAAACTCTTTGCTTAGTATTATTATCATATAATTTTACCTGAATTTTAAGGCAATGTATATTTCGATCTTGACGTAATCCACTCATGGAAATTAACCCAACTAATCCGATCGAGACACTGCAGCAGTTTAGTACAGAAGATATTTAATCCGAATATGCATATTTAACACTAGTTTTGAAATAAAAGAAATGAAATTTATATCAATCGAATAACTAATATCACCAGATTTAAGAACAATATATAAAAAAAATAAAAAAAAACACACACGCACACACACTATTCGATAAAATAACCGATACTCTGACAGCTAGTTTTCTCTACGATATCGGGTGCACTTCTCTGTAGTAATCTAACACGGGTTTCTTCTCACTATTGGAAAATCTACCCGAGAGGGTGCTTTCGACTGCAATACCAACACGCTTTGGTTGTGCGCAACCAGCGCAACTGGTCAGCGCCATTCGCCCTCCCTCACCCCGCCTCTTTCACTTACATCTAATTTATATACTCGAAACGATTTAGTATTGAAATATATTCGACTTATTAACAACGCTCGTAATACCGACGAGTTGTTAAGAGGACGAGACTCATTTCCGTATAACTAAACATAAGGAAAAGTATAAATAAATAAATAAATAAATAAAATTCAATACACACATGCCTCGGTTATTTTTTATTTTACATTTTTAAGAACCGCTGGAACAAGTCTTGCCACCCTTGCGGATTAAACGTCGCCATTTATCCGTATCGTAATATATTATTCAGACTCTATTAGAAGCTTGTGATTGATTCAAAGCTTTGATAATAAACCCCCTAATTCCTATCTAGTTTTATATTGTTTATAATAATCAAATAAAAGCGCGATTTTTACAACCATTGAGTTTCCTAGCCTGTTTCACCTCCGCGCTTACCGCGGTTAATATATGAATTAAGAAAAGTCTCGATGTGCGCATGCGCGTCTATAGTTTCGTGACGCCGTGTCCTGTTGCGAGTAACCGCGCTCTAGTCGTCGGCGGTGGCGGTCGGTCGGTCTTTTATTTATATTTCATTCTTTATAACGTGATTAAATAAACACATAAATAATGTCAACAGTTCCTCACAGCAAGAAGCGTGTCTGCTACTATTACGACAGTGAGTATTAAACGATTAATAAAAGATTTCTAATATTAGGAGGGAAAAGTATCAGACCCTAGCCGTGTTGTCAAACTGTTGTTTGGAGTCCCCACTACATTCTCGGTTATAATTTACATGAAATGGCTTAATCCGCAACCAGAATTAACCCCTGTATTATAATACGTGTACATTATAATGACCTCTAAATTATTTGTACAAATTTACCTATCATTTAGTTCATTTTTAGGCTAACTATACGCTTTTTAATACTATAACTCGAGAAACTCGCAAGTGAATCAAACCGATGACCGTAGTTTACGCAGGAAGTTAAACGTCCGCCATTCCTACGGTCTCGCGTGGTTTTAACAGAGAGTTTCTCGTCTTAATTAGTCTAATTTAGTATATTTTGGGTTAATTGATAACACAAGTATGAATTAACTATCCTAAAAGACTCAAACGCATTAGCTATGTCTTAATAAACATAAATATTCATTTTTATAATAGGTGATATAGGTAATTACTACTATGGACAAGGACATCCGATGAAACCGCACCGCATAAGGATGACACACAATTTACTACTCAACTACGGTTTATATAGAAAAATGGAGATCTATGTAAGAGTTTGTTTTTATTTTTGACAAATTTATTCTCTGTTTTGTATATTGAAGAAGAATACAAACAAAAAAAATCTTTACTACTAAGCGCTTGAATTATATTCTCCGTTTTCTTTGTTATTTAGCGACCACACAAAGCCACCGCTGATGAGATGACCAAATTTCACAGCGACGAATATATCAGGTTTTTGAGGTCCATTAGGCCAGATAATATGTCAGAGTACAACAAACAAATGCAGCGATGTAAGAATCCCACTTTTATTAAATTTAACTCAAGAAGAAAGCGGAAGCCTTTGTTTTCCCTTTGTAAATAAAAATCTACAATTATTTATATTTCTTTAGTCAACGTCGGTGAAGATTGTCCAGTCTTTGACGGCCTCTATGAATTCTGTCAACTATCTGCTGGAGGTTCGGTCGCAGCAGCAGTAAAGCTAAACAAACAGGCTTCAGAAATCTGCATTAATTGGGGCGGTGGTTTACATCACGCTAAAAAAAGTGAAGCCTCTGGCTTCTGCTACGTAAATGATATAGTACTTGGTATATTAGAACTACTGAAATATCATCAGAGAGTATTGTACATCGATATCGATGTTCATCACGGTGACGGCGTCGAAGAAGCTTTTTACACTACGGACAGAGTGATGACAGTATCGTTTCACAAATACGGAGAATATTTTCCTGGCACTGGAGATCTGCGCGATATTGGAGCGGGGAAGGTGAATATCCATGTTTCTAAATTGATAATTGAAGAGTATTATCTATGAATCTACTTATTATGAACTATGAATACGTGGTTTCACAGCTACAACGTTGATTAATAACATAGCTTGCTGTTCTTATCGAGTTTTTTCATAATCCAATAATCGCAAATGAAATTTTCTCCTTTTTTTGTTACAGGGAAAATATTACGCGGTGAATATTCCTCTGAGAGATGGAATGGACGATGAAAGTTACGAATCTATATTTGTACCAATAATATCAAAAGTTATGGAGACATTCCAGCCATCTGCAGTAGTTTTACAATGTGGAGCGGACTCGTTAACAGGTGATTTAATTCTAGAAATAAAAGTTGTAGACTTTTAATTATGAAATAACAAAATTTATCGGGTTTTTAATTAAACTTTATTGATCATATTCACAGGCGACAGACTCGGGTGCTTCAATCTGACTGTTAGGGGGCATGGGAAATGTGTAGAGTTCGTCAAAAAGTATAATTTACCATTCCTAATGGTCGGAGGGGGAGGCTACACCATTCGCAACGTTTCCAGATGTTGGACTTACGAAACTTCTGTAGCACTGGGTTCTGAGATAGCGAACGAACTACCCTACAATGATTATTTCGAATATTTTGGGCCAGATTTCAAGCTACACATAAGTCCTTCCAATATGGCGAATCAAAACACGCCTGAATACCTCGAGAAAATCAAGTAATTGAACAATTGAAACGTATTTTACTATTCGGCGGTGTATCTCTTCCTTATTTTCATTTCTAAACTTTAATTTTGTCGTTTTTCTTTACAGAACAAGATTATTTGAAAACTTAAGAATGCTTCCCCACGCACCAGGCGTTCAAGTTCAAGCTATACCCGAGGATGGCGCAGTTATAGAAGACTCTGAAGCCGAGGAGAAGGTCAATCCAGATGAAAGATTGCCGCAACGAGATTTGGACAAGAGAATACAACATGAAAATGAATACAGCGATAGCGAAGATGAGGGAGAAGGAGGGAGGAGGGATAACAGATCGTTCAAGGTATAAATCAAAGCTTTCTCATATTATTCAATGGATATTTTAGATGTGTTTTTTCGGTAATAATTTAACTTTGAATTTAACGTTTTTAAGATTTTTGTTAAATCGGCTTTTCAGGGCTCTAGGAAAAGGCCACGGCTTGAAAAAGGCCAAGAAAGTGGTGAAGGCGATTTGAAGAAAGAAGATGACATCAAATCTGAGATAAAAGGTGAATGTTTGTTTCTTTGTTGAATAAATGTTGAATATGAACAAATTTCTTAATGTATTAATTGACGTTTATCCAGAAAATGAAAAGGACGATAAAGCCAACGCAACAAGCGATGACGCGAAGAAAGACGGAGGTGTGAATCCCTGATAATATAATCGCCCGGATAAATTGGAACTGGAAGATTAAACATCTATTTAATTCAAGTCTTTATAAGTTTTTTAAATCCGAAGTTGAGAGAAAAGGAAGAATTGAGAGTGATAAAAAAAGGAAAGAAAAGAAAAACAATAAATGTGAAAAAAAAATGAAAACTAACAGAGTATTAGGAAAAAAAAAAATTAAAAAAAATAATACGCGATAATGGGCAGCATTAAGTCAATAATTTAATGTTATTTCAAATGAATGTTTCACTTCGAGTTTTCGTTATTTGTACAAATCAATTGAATTGCCAACTTTCTATTATCATGTTTTATTTTTAAACATATTCCTGCCATTTAAGGTTTAAAAAGAAAAAAAAGAAAAGAGAAAAAAAAAAAAAACATTACGGCATTTAAAAGCTCTGTCTCTAATTAATACATGTAATAACTATCGGATCGCGTAATATTTTACATTTACACATCCGTGATAATGTCGGAAAGAAAAAACAAACAAAAAAGCCAAGATCAATTATTATATAAATTTAGATAAATATGAAATTAATTATTTAATTAATTCTTCAAATCATTTTTCGTCAGCTTTCATAATTATAGGTATACATATTAAATTAGTAAATATCAAAACTTACCCTATTCGAGTCTTTGAATTTCAGATTTTTTTTTTTAGCTATATTGTACATCTTTGAAATCTCATTGATAAAAAGAAAAGAAAAAATCATCCAGTAGAAATTACAGGAACAAAAAAAAAAAAACAAACAAACAAACAAAATTGTTCAATAATGAAAACTGGCGTATAAAGTAAATCTGCATTTCTATTATCATTATTTTTGAAAAAAAACAAAGATGCATTAAATAAATAATACTATATCATAGCACAATTGTTTGAGTCTAGAAATTAGCCCATTTAATTTTGGTACGAAAGCAGGAGAAGAGAATATAAAAAAAAAATTACTAAACTTAATTAAAACTAGCTAGTTAGTCTTTTTGAATATACATGAAATAAGCAGATTGCTTCCAATACTAAAATTCGAATCCTTGATTCTCCTTTTTTCTTTTTTCTATTTTCTATTTTTTTACTTTATCTTGTTATTATGTGGTCAGTTCAGAAAATTTTAAACTGCTATACTACTAGTGAAGGATCATTCGTTGTCAATTACGCTACTTAGTTTCTTCGGATATATAAAATAGTATAAATCTTGTTCCACCAACATTAGCTTTAGCTTTTGTATTTCGTCCGTAACTTCGATAAACGGAATTATAAATTGATGAAATCGACTGAAAATTATTATTGAATAATTGATTTAGCAAAGTTTAATATACATATAATATACAGTCCGGGTATTAGATAGATATTTTTCTCTTTGTGAATTTTTAAAATACGAGAGATAATATACGAGAGAGAGAGAGGTAGAAAGGCAGAAAGGTCAAACAATCTATTAACTGAATATTTTAATGTATGTTTATCAAAATTTTCTCCAATTTTTTTTTTTTCTTTTCTTTTTTCAATTACATGTATTGTAATCAATTCAATGACAATATCATTTCTAATCCACTTCGTCCTGCGGGAATTGTCTTCTCTGACTGTGAAAAAAAAAGAATAAAATTAAAAAATTGTTTTTTGACTGAGTCATAACTGAATGGCTAACGCGCAATTAGGTATTATAGTAAAATAATAATTATTGAATGAAAAAGATACATAAGAATAAAAACAAACGATAAAAGAATTTCTTTTGCTTCCTACGGCTGTACATATACATACATACACACATACATTCATACATTCATACATACATAGGAAGATTGAAATGCAACACGGAAATTCACGCAATAATGTTAGTTTTCTATAATTAAATTAAATACGTAACGTAAAGGTATATTATTATAATTATTCTAATACTTATCATGATTATTTTATTTTATTTTATTTTTTTATTTTATTTTATTTTTTTCAAATGAAGAAAATTTTCTATAATTGAAATATAAATTGAAAATGAAAATAATTATATAAATAATGTGCTATTGACGATCTTCTTTCTGCTTAAATAAAAGTCAAATTTAAATGTTCTCTCATAGAATAAGAAGAATAACAAACAGGAAAAAAAAAAAAATAATTATTATTATTATTATAGTATTATTATTATGACAATTATCGTAATAGTATTACGTCTAATTATCAATGTCGCGTTAAGTGATAATAATAAGAAAATTAAATGAAATAAAGACGTGAAAGAATTAGGATCATTAATATCAAACAATTATCGGAACAGATACTATACAAACGTAGATAGTTGAACAAAAATAATTAAAAAACAAAAAAAAAAATACATTTTAATAACTGAAAACCAATCTATCGAGTAAATATTGAAAAATTCTATTACCTTTACGTAACATCATCAATTTAATGTAATATTATTAATTTACTCGGATATTAATAAATGAAATAATTGCGAATAATATCTGTATCCGAATATGTGAACATACGAATGTTTTTAAATATTTATAATAAAAACAATTTGAAAACTGATTTCAGTTTAATAATTTTCTAATTCACATACTGTAATTATTATCATCATAATTCTTTCAATTATTATTTTTCTAAAGAAACTAAAATAATCAATCAATCAATCTAATGGATTTATCAATAAATCATTCATTTATTCTTTGAAAACCACAAAACCAAATTACAAACGCAATTTCATACAGTCTGTTTATTTTTTTCTATCACTATTTACTACGGAAGCTAAATCTTGCAAGTTCTTTCGTTTCCTTTTACACTGAATTAAAGCGAACAACTACAGACTAGTCAGGATTAAACGATGAAGTGCTTCAGTGATTTACTGGCTCATAAAAGCATCTATAGATTTAAAACAATGTAAAACCATAACAAGTGAAAATTCGAGATCAAGAATTAATCAGAATCAAGAAACTATGACTTGCTATATCTTCTCCTGAATAATATCTAAACACTAGCGCTAATTTCTCGCACTTCAATCCCATAGGTCTGACTTGGCATTAATATTTTCTTGCTGGATCTGTAATCGTAGGATTCTACACCCTGGTGTTTATCGCATAGATATCTATAAGCTGTACAAAGGCGGTCTACTTCTTGAACGGTCAATTGAAACGGTCTGGCCTCAGCAGAGACATCGGATAGTCTGCACATCATCAGGCTTAATTCTTCTCTGCAATATTCAGGAAACAGAGTTCTGAAAGTAGAAGAAGAAGAAGGTCCCAAGATCAAGCACAGAATCAATGGAATTGAAGTCATCTCTCGAGTTCCCGGTTCCCAGGAATCCAGACTCACCCCAAGCATCTGATGACGTATTTTTGTCGAAAGCTGAATATATGCCTGGTCACTTTCTCATAAAAATCAAAATTGTGATCTGTGAGAGGCTTGATCAGGGGAGTGAAAGTCACTACTCCTACATCGACGTCAGGCTTTGGAACGAACGCTTTACCTGAAATAAAGAATCAGAGAATTCGAATATTCTATATCAAGTATGAAAACTGGCTACCGAATTCAACCAACCAGGAATAATGAATCTGAGTTGTGGTTTTGTCCAAGTTTGAGCCATAACAGAAAGCCTGCATCGATCTGAGGCTGTAGGTTCAGAAACCAGTCTCTCAGCTACTTCCTTTTGGAAAGTGAGCGTCATTTTGGCCCTACCTAAGGCCCAGGGTCCGCTTTTTTCTGATATACTTTTAAGCCAATCTATAATAAGGTGTGTAGAAACGCTGAACGGAAGATTACCAATCAAATGAATACTGGGGGGTCTGTCTTCCCAATTCTTCTTCTCATTAACATCAAAAACGTTCATATTGGTCGTAGTTATATCCCCAATAATTATATCCATTTCTCCGTCAACTCCCCTAAAAGCTTCGGCCAGTAGTTCTAAAGTCGGTAAAAATCTCTTATCCTTTTCAACGACTATAAGCTTCTTTGGATGCTTCTTTATTATCGATCTTGTAAGACCTCCCGGGCCAGGTCCCACCTCCAAGACATTACTGTCTTTTATTTTACCGGCCATTTTGATTATCTTATCCGTTAGGCGTTCGTCCATTATGAAATTTTGGGAGAGTTGTTTCCTCGCCTGGAGACGGTAGAGTTTTACCAAATCTCTTATGGTGGGTAGCGGCGGGAGCCGCAACGCTGACATATCTTTGTCGATTATTTATACGTGTTTTAAAAAATAGACAAAGTAACTAAAGAAAACTATAAAATTAAGAAACTAAAAGACTTAATCGACGGTTCTTCCTACAAATTTATTCCGTCGTTTTTTCTGGCTCGTCAAAATTGTCCAGAAAACTTTCTTGGCGTACCGCGTATATGGAATATCCGTAAATTCCTAATACACTTGCGCCGAGTATAAGACCAGTTATTTTATTGTTTCTTCTCATACGTTTAAGGTGTAACACTCTCTCGACGTTCTTTTGTTCAATTACATGCATAAATTCTTGTTCAATAAGAGTTGGTTTGCGACCTTTTACGTCTCCCGTAAGTTTAGGCATCCGTTCATCAGCCATAGCTTTAGTATCTGAAAAATTAAATCGCGGAATGATTGTTGACTTTTTTTACGACTAGATGATCGATAATAAGCTTGGCTTTTATTCGTTATGAGTTTACGTTGTGAATAAAACAAGAAGAAGAAGAAGAAGAAGAAGAACACCTAACCCTAACCTTAACCTTAAATTACGATAACCACTGACATCATTTGCTTGGCGTTTATTTCTAAAGTAGATTAATAACGTCAACGAATATAGGTATGTGTGATGGAGAATTAATGAATGATGCGAGGTTAGATGATTAGGGATTATATAAATACTCATTCAATGCGGAGATTAGTACTAGCGGTCATAAATTGTAGGTTAGAAATTGATGCGAAGCGTATCTTAGCTTTAGATATCGTGATGTGTTTTAAGACAGTATTTTATAGTGAGCAATAAATAAATTGCGGATCATATTTGCATGATTTAAATAATTTATGTTTGGTTCTAATTTACTTACATATCTATTGTTATAGAAATCTTTGCAACATTGGCGTACGGGGTGCCAAATGGTATCGCCATCTCGGGGATGATAACACGGACTACTTTTGCCGCAAACAGAGGTACGCCTTGCAAATTGCAATTCAAGTGGCATTATTGTAATTTTTACGTTACAATTGCATATAACAATTAACTATAGTTAGCAGGCATGATTCATAGAAAAAACAAGATCTCTCTAATGAACTCGAAATTTCTGGCGAAACACGTTTTCAATGTTTTCAACAGGTAAGAAGTTTTATTTGATTTTATAAAAATCATGAAAACACTCGTCCTTCTTTGTAAAATTAATTATATTATAAAGTAGGATCTTATTGTGATACGGACGTAGTTGATTTTATGATAACCCCTATGCCAGGAAGTAAATGAAGATGCAATGGCGTCCCCCACCCCGCACCGCTCGTATGTAAGCCAAAGACGCCGTACGCGATGTTGAAGACTTCAGTTACCTGCGCGGCGTCATCGAGTGAACATGGGTGACAGGGTCGAGGAGATTTGCAGCTCGGGAAGGCTGACATCTACGGAGGCACATTGGACATGAGTGAGTTTGAAATATTCCGATCAATATTATACGACGGCAATAGATAATCGACAATTTTCAAAGCACGTTAAAAACAAGTGAAATTGTATTCAATACTTTTCCGACAAATTTCACGCGTCTCGTATTTCAATCGTCGAAGTGAGTAACCGTTGAATCGCTACCGGCAGGCTTTGATTATAATTGCAGATATTGTTGATTTTCAAGTACATTCTATTCATACCAGCGAATAAATGTGCGAAAATCTAGATTTCTTACGAGCATAACCTCTCGGACCTGTTTTGAATACAAGTATAATGGGCGAGAGAGTTTCGTTTGATAACTTTGCCATAATTATCATCCCATTAAATTATTGGCATATAATTCCGAGTCCCTCGCCCTGTAGCGTCGTTTGTTTTACAGGCATAATTTCGCGACTCCGAAGGGGAAACTAATTTGTCGTGTTATTTCGAGTTGACAAGTATTTTTCGGGAGAATACTCGTTCCCCGATTTATTCTTTTATTCGATTCTTTGACAGCATTATCGGTCGACGGAGATGAGAATGAACATGGCTGATACTTGAACTGCATAGATCCTGCGTGCCACTTGGTCGGAGATGGACGCCGACCAACAATGCCCGGCTGGTCCTGGATCAACGGTCGACCAAGATAAAGGTGAGCTTTGTATTATATCAGCCAAAGAACCAATTTAACTATAAACGTATGTCCGCAAAACAATCATTGCTGAAACGTACTTCGCGATCCGATACAGATCTCGGACAGGTTCACTTTTCCAAGTCTATGTACCATAACACACATCGGCCAAGTGACCGTGACGCTCACCCTGTGTCTTTGACTCGACACTAGGACCTCCGGCTTGCCTCTGTCTCCCCGTATACGCCAGAAACTTCGACGACAACTCCGTTTCACTCAGCTGCAAGGGATACTATACCGACGCCTAATAATATACCCAGAGGTAAGATATTGTCCGTCTCGTTATAGGGTAAGCCTAGGAGAGAAAGCACACTTAATTCTTGTGAATAGCAATAAATTCTCTCTTTTTAATGACAAACCTGGGATATGATTGATAGATCTCAAGAGAATATGTTTACCTTGGCTGAATATAGTAGACTCACCTCGTAGTAGAGAAACATTTGAATAGCGAGGATCAAAATTTAAAGGTTTGAAAATAAATACAAGGGTAGATTGCTGTAGGCCTAATTAGGCATCAAATTTATTTTTTAAACGTAGAACATAATTCAATATTGGTGATAAATTACTCCAGAGTCTCAAGTACCAGTCATAACGATTGAAAGATTGAAAAATCTATTCATGCATGCACTAGTAATACCAGCTTATTGACATTCTTGATTCGGTTGAAAATAGTTGAAAGTTTATATCACATTTGAAAATGGTTCAGGCAGGTTTACAAAATCAATCCTAAGAAATATATTATAACAAATTTCATACAGATGTATCATCACAATTAGAAATTCTCTGGTACTTAGTTGTGAATGTTTGCTTGAAAAACACATCAACTTAATCTATCCAATGTACCCTATGTTTATCTAGTTTTTATCTTCACAGGCGTTGTTCATCGAGGGAAACTAGTTCCTGCTTATCTTCAACAAAACCTTTTCGAACTTCATGAGGACAGGGGATTCACACCAGGGAGTGAAGCAGTCCAAGCACCGGGGGAATGACCGCAAGACAACTCTGCACCGCGGAGTATCAATAAAGTAGCATCAGCGAATGGTTCGTAATTACAGTTCCTTTTGAATCAGTTTTGATAAAATCTCGCATCTGGTCTGGTCTATAATTATTTTAAATTACTTTACTTTATAATTACTTTTACTAATTAAATCGAGTTCAATTACACATTACCAAACTAATGGGTAATTGAATAAGTAATTTCATTAAAAATGTAATCAGTGACTCGCAACACTGCAAATATCCATGTAATAATAAGATCGTTTATGCAATAAACATGTATTATTATAGCAAATCGGCGCATTCTTGAATAAATATCTTTTGAAATTGTGAATCATCGATCGTTGAATCATTTTCCCCTGTCCTTTCCTTGCCTATAAGTCGAAAATCATGAAAATCGCATGATTTCATAAAGCCCCGAAATATTTATAAATTTTATTTAGTACTATTTATTTATATTATAAATATTAGTCCGCCTTACCATATGCAACCCGCATCCCATTCGTGTAAACGGAAGGGCCCATGTTAATTTTTGTTGCCTATTTGGTGTTTTCCGAATGCCTATATTCAGGCGTATTGTAGTAGCTTAGAAAAAACGTCGAAAAAAAGGTTCTGGCAGTTGATACCTTATTTAAGGAGTCGGATTTCTGGCAGTTGATACCTCGATTCTAGTCGCTTTACGATGAAATATCTACTGCCAGAAAATCGACCAATCAGGAGGCTGCTTGAGCCAATTTAGGCTCAATTTCTCGAAAAGGAGCCTCCTGATTGGTCGATTTTGAAATTAAATCAAGTTACGGCGCTACAGAGGCTAGCCATCAGCAAAATTCTGGATCTCTGGCAGTGGCTGGATTTTCACGGCAGCAATTTACTGCGGCAGCAACACGTGATTAACAACGAATAGCGTAGGTCAACCACGTGGTTAACAACGAATAGCGCCGCGGCAGTAAATTGCTGCCGTGAAAATCCAGCCACTGCCAGAAATCCAGAATTTTGCTGATGGCTAGCCTCTGTAGCGCCGTAACTTGATTTAATTTCAAAATCGACCAATCAGGAGGCTCCTTTTCGAGAAATTGAGCCTAAATTGGCTCAAGCAGCCTCCTGATTGGTCGATTTTCTGGCAGTAGATATTTCATCGTAAAGCGACTAGAATCGAGGTATCAACTGCCAGAAATCCGACTCCTTAAATAAGGTATCAACTGCCAGAACCTTTTTTTCGACGTTTTTTCTAAGCTACTACAATACGCCTGAATATAGGCATTCGGAAAACACCAAATAGGCAACAAAAATTAACATGGGCCCTTCCGTTTACACGAATGGCATGCGGGTTGCATATGGTAAGGCGGACTAATATTTATAATATAAATAAATAGTACTAAATAAAATTTATAAATATTTCGGGGCTTTATGAAATCATGCGATTTTCATGATTTTCGACTTATAGGCAAGGAAAGGACAGGGGAAAATGATTCAACGATCGATGATTCACAATTTCAAAAGATATTTATTCAAGAATGCGCCGATTTGCTATAATAATACATGTTTATTGCATAAACGATCTTATTATTACATGGATATTTGCAGTGTTACGAGTCACTGATTACATTTTTAATGAAATTACTTATTCAATTACCCAATAGTTTGGTAATGTGTAATTGAACTCGATTTAATTAGTAAAAGTAATTATAAAGTGAAGTAATTTAAAATAATTATAGACCAGACCAGATGCGAGATTTTATCAAAACTGATTCAAAAGGAACTGTAATTACGAACCATTCGCTGATGCTACTTTAGTAATACTCCGCGGTGCAGAGTTGTCTTGCAGTCATTCCTCCAGTGCTTGGACTGCTTCACTCCCTGGTGTGAATCCCCTGTCCTGATAAATATTGAAGAGGTTTAGTTGAAGATAGGCAGGAACTAGTTTCCCTCGATGAACAACACCTGTGAAGATAAAGACTGAATAAACATAGGGTACATTGGATAGATTAAGTTGATGTGTTTTTCAAGCAAACATTCACAACTAAGTACCAGAGAATTTTTAATTGTGATGATACATCTGTATGAAATTTGTTATAATATATTTCTTAGGATTGATTTTGTAAACCTGCCTGAACCATTTTCAAATGTGATATAAACTTTCAACTATTTTCAACCGAATCAAGAATGTCAATAAGCTGGTATTACTAGTGCATGCATGAATAGATTTTTCAATCTTTCAATCGTTATGACTGGTACTTGAGACTCTGGAGTAATTTATCACCAATATTGAATTATGTTCTACGTTTAAAAAATAAATTTGATGCCTAATTAGGCCTACAGCAATCTACCCTTGTATTTATTTTCAAACCTTTAAATTTTGATCCTCGCTATTCAAATGTTTCTCTACTACGAGGTGAGTCTACTATATTCAGCCAAGGTAAACATATTCTCTTGAGATCTATCAATCATATCCCAGGTTTGTCATTAAAAAGAGAGAATTTATTGCTATTCACAAGAATTAAGTGTGCTTTCTCTCCTAGGCTTACCCTATAACGAGACGGACAATATCTTACCTCTGGGTATATTATTAGGCGTCGGTATAGTATCCCTTGCAGCTGAGTGAAACGGAGTTGTCGTCGAAGTTTCTGGCGTATACGGGGAGACAGAGGCAAGCCGGAGGTCCTAGTGTCGAGTCAAAGACACAGGGTGAGCGTCACGGTCACTTGGCCGATGTGTGTTATGGTACATAGACTTGGAAAAGTGAACCTGTCCGAGATCTGTATCGGATCGCGAAGTACGTTTCAGCAATGATTGTTTTGCGGACATACGTTTATAGTTAAATTGGTTCTTTGGCTGATATAATACAAAGCTCACCTTTATCTTGGTCGACCGTTGATCCAGGACCAGCCGGGCATTGTTGGTCGGCGTCCATCTCCGACCAAGTGGCACGCAGGATCTATGCAGTTCAAGTATCAGCCATGTTCATTCTCATCTCCGTCGACCGATAATGCTGTCAAAGAATCGAATAAAAGAATAAATCGGGGAACGAGTATTCTCCCGAAAAATACTTGTCAACTCGAAATAACACGACAAATTAGTTTCCCCTTCGGAGTCGCGAAATTATGCCTGTAAAACAAACGACGCTACAGGGCGAGGGACTCGGAATTATATGCCAATAATTTAATGGGATGATAATTATGGCAAAGTTATCAAACGAAACTCTCTCGCCCATTATACTTGTATTCAAAACAGGTCCGAGAGGTTATGCTCGTAAGAAATCTAGATTTTCGCACATTTATTCGCTGGTATGAATAGAATGTACTTGAAAATCAACAATATCTGCAATTATAATCAAAGCCTGCCGGTAGCGATTCAACGGTTACTTACTTCGACGATTGAAATACGAGACGCGTGAAATTTGTCGGAAAAGTATTGAATACAATTTCACTTGTTGTTAACGTGCTTTGAAAATTGTCGATTATCTATTGCCGTCGTATAATATTGATCGGAATATTTCAAACTCACTCATGTCCAATGTGCCTCCGTAGATGTCAGCTTTCCCGAGCTGCAAATCTCCTCGACTCCTGTCACCCATGTTCACTCGATGACGCCGCGCAGGTAACTGAAGTCTTCGTACGGCGTCTTTGGCTTACATACGAGCGGTGCGGGGTGGGGGACGCCATTGCATCTTCATTTACTTCCTCGTATTACAATAAGATCCTACTTTAATATAATTAATTTTACAAAGAAGGACGAGTGTTATAATATCACTACGTTCGGAATATTTATATAGAGTCGCGTTAACACACCCCATGCGTACTCATTGACGCCACGAGGGCCACTGAGGTAACTGACCCCGTGACAGATGCTATTAACTTCGGTCAGTACTCATCTTTATCGGTAGACCAATTGTAGCGCCATCTCGGGGTCGCATTGTCGAACTATTTTCTGCCGATAATGTCGTGTGCGATATCGTCATGTGGCGATAACGTTGGTACAGCTCGTAGTGTGCAACTCACGCTGTGTTCCATAACTGAAGATTGCATATCGTATAGGGCGGGCTAATGTTTGCGGCAAATTTAGATCGGCAGTGCAAGCGCGATATAGCGATGCCATTTGTCATCCCGAATGTGACGAAGAAGAATGTTCGGCCATTTATAGTTTACTAACAGATAACAACTCTGGCTATTATTTATGTATACCTATGAGACGAATATAATAATTAACTATAATTAGAAAAGAGATACCCTATAAAGAATGTCAATAAACTAAGAAATGAAATTTCCAATCAATATTTCCTAATTATTTCTTACAAACCTCTGATGATCGTTGCGGCAAATGGGATGAACCGACTCTTCCTCATCTTCTCCTGCTTTTTTTTTCTTCTTCTTTTTCTTCCTGAAGCCAATTGCACCCAAAGTTTTTATTATTCTGTAAATTGCTCAGAACTATTATCGGCATTTTTCCGATAATCCAACAATGTAAAATTAGACTAAAAGCTAAGGAAGAATAAAGCGACATTTACGAAACTAATGCAGTCTTATAGAACTAGCTAAGATTATTTGAATCTTGATAGAAACAAAAGAGAAACAATAGAAATATATTTATAAAATATTAGAAATAATCCCAGAAACATCATGAAAAATCCCTCAATAGAATAAAAATCAATAAACTACGTCCGTATTACAATAAGATTCTATTAGAGGTGATTTTATGTTAATTATATTCTAATGAAGAAAAATTATAGATCGAAATCGAAGAATATGTGTTCTAAGTATGAAATTTATTGAAGACTAATTGAATATTTCCTTTTCAAACTATCGAGTTTTCCTTTAATTTTAGATTAAGAATTGACGATTTCTTTATATTTCTTTGATTATGGTTAAATGTTGAAATGAATATCGAGCAGAATTATCAATACTTGTAGTGTAACCACGTAGTATGTAGTACTTCTACATACAAATCGAAAATTTGAATATAGTAAATTGCAAATGATAAAGCGAAACGGATGGATTGATGCATATATTATTTACCTGAAAATATCGTTATATAGATACATACATACATACATACATACATAGGTTTACTTACAATAAACTTTATGTATACCTATATAGATTACATATACTTTGATAAAGATCGAGTGACAAAGTTTTCCAAGCCACGCGATCCAGTAGTTTAGAAAATCACTGCGATATACATTATAACGGATAAAAAGCGAAGAAAACATCGAAATATAATTCTATACGGAGTTCATTATCATTTCGATATTCTCTGCCGTATTCCTACATCATCTTAGAATTAATAATAACGTTTTATTTTTCTTTAACAAAGTATTTTTTTCAAACAAGATCATGAAGATTGAAAAGACACGAACTAATGATGTTAATGCGGGGTTACGGTTTTTTTCGTAAAACCCCAAGTCCGGTGAAAGGCATAAGTAATATTATATAAGAGGTGGCGAGTAGGTTTTCATAATTTGTTCTTCTTTTTTAAAAATCGATAGCAACGAAATTTCAGTAAGCGCGATGGTCTGTACAGCAGCATTGTATTACACAGAATTTATTGCTTTACTAAATTTCATTATTTTATTACACATACAAACACACACAGTGTTATTTCGAATTATGAGTTAATTCCTGTTATATTATAGCAGCTGCATAATATGCCACTGCATGTAATCCCCGCAACAATCTTAAGAAATAAAGATGAAGCAAAATACAAAAATAAAAAACTTGAAAAAAAAAAATAAAAATTGGTCAATTATGTCCCACCTAGCCCTCTGCAACCCAACTGCATAATAGCCTCTTACGTCTGCACAGCTATAAAACTTGGTGCAGAGTTGCAGCATGCAAATGTAGAACATAAGTACCAGCTCCTCATCCTCTTCACAAATGGGACGTAACACGTGTTACCCATGGTCGATGGTGGCGCTCCATCGATTTCGAATAATCTCTTTCTCCCTACACCTCCCTACACCTCCCTTTCCTCTCTTCCCTTCTCCTTCCCTCATCGAGGTACTTTACTTTTGCAACTCGCTTCCTTAAACACTTAGCACCGCTTAATCTTTGGTCACGGTGAAAGTACGTCTCCTTAATTACCTCTTTCAACCCATTACCCATTACCCATTACCCATTACCCATACACTATATACATCTGCCGTTATATACTTAGCATCTACAAGATGTATATTTTATTGTAAAAAAACCAAAATAGTATAGACTTTGCTTTTTTGTTTTCAGATTAATAGCCATTTTCGTTTCTATTCTTTCCACGCAGTCCAATTTTTGTTTCTTTTACCCCCTCTAGCTAATATTATATTAAAGATTCTCTTCATCCGCCACCCACACAACTATATGTATACAGTGTAAATTTTCCAGCGGTTTCCTAAACGCCTTTGCAACGAACTTTGGTGTTTGTAATTAACATCCTAAGTCCTAAGTCCTTCTTCTCCTTCTCCTCCTTTTCATCATTAGGTTTTAGAGTATAAATGTAGATAATAGCAAGACGTTCTAATTGGGTAGATGGCTTTTCAGCTTCGCTTCGTTTTTCTCGTTTTTTTTTTCTTTTCTTCTTCATCTTCATCTTCTTCCTCTTCTTTTTCGGATCATGATATATGCTATACCTACCTATCCCCATATCTTATACTCATCATACGGCTATAGATTGTTATTCTTGTAATATAGCAGCTGGATAGTAACATAACATAATACAATATTGCCCTAAGTGGGTTCTTCGGGGTTCTTGATCCGCGGATATTGCTAGCTGCTGTTACCTCCGAGACCTTTATCAATTGTTTTATTTTTTTATTTTATTCCTTTTTTCTTTCTTTTCTTTTTGGTCCTCCTAACTAAGTGTTACCTTGGAACAAAGTATAATAGTATAGTAGTCTAGTGTATAGAAACTGTATAGTATATATACTCATACATTTTACTAGTAAGCAATTTGCTTCGGGAGTTAAGTATCTCGCGACAAGTTTTACTACAAAAGAATTTCTTTACGATATTTAACCGGGGTATAACGTGTCAATTATTCTAAAAGTAATTTTTATTTAGTATGATTTTTTTACATTAGTTTTAATGCCAATAATTAAATAATCTAATTAATCGTATTTTCGTACTTTTACTTTCCGTCTTATCATTTCGAAATTTTTTATTTTCTGCTCGTTCTCTTTCTGTTTTCAAAATTGTTAAGTTTATTATAGATAAAATAAAATAAAGTCTACGTTCTACTACGATCGAGTATTATCATAGATTAGATTGTTACCGTTATAACGTTTCGTCTTAAGGACTCTTCAACATGGCTAAGCGTTTCGGAAAGGATGCGGGAGGAGGGGGGGGCGACGCTCCGGCGTCAACCCTCACTCAGCATTATCAGCTAAGCTTCGAGTCGGCTTTTAAAGTTCTCGTTAAACATGAAGTTTTGGTAGACAAGGAGAGTATCCTGAGTTTAATAAAAAATGACATTGCTTTTTGTCCCTCCTTTTTATTCTTATTCTTCTTCTTCTTCTTCTTTTCTGAGAACTTCTATATGCTAGGTAATTTACCATTGAAAATAAAATAAATTTAACTATATATAGATACACTATGTATGTATATGATATTATATGCACACAGTGGGATATAGGATAAGTGATTAAAAGCATGCCTGGAATAAACACACACACATACACACATATACATGCATACAGTATACCCATAAAAGCACAGGGATATAAATTGGGATATATTATGTGTGTTGGGGTATAAGAGAAAGCCTCGGTAGTGATGGAAAATTCAAGCTTTCATCCGTGCCCAGGTAGCCTAAGTACTTGGCCTTTCCTCAGCAGCCTGGATTCATGGTATTTAAACTTTAAATAACGGATTTGAAGGACCCAGGTATAAACGTAGAATATCAATGGTGTTCCGGATACCATTCTGTATAAGTAATTTCTTTGATATACAATTTCACTAGGTATATGTATAGAAAGGTGGATTATCAGAGTATTTCTTATAAGTTGTTGGAAAAAATATACGTAGAGATCGATTAAAATCGTTTTAATTATAAACACGTCGAATGTGTAATTTTTTTTTTTTGTAAGAGATTGCTAGTAGATATATTATAGTTAACGTAAAGAAAATGTGAAAAGGACGATACGAGTAGGTAAATTTCATGCAAACTGTGTCAATAAAAAAGAAAAAAAGAAAAATAAATATATGTAAACATACCTGTAAGGTATATCCGCGGTTGATCCTCTCAGCGTTGAAATCCTTGTACATGTGAATTTGAAAGTTGTTGTTTTATACCTCTTCGTATAAAACGTTGTTGTATTATACCCCGAAGGGTATAACAGCAGGTAACCTGTGTCTCAAGCTAAAGAAAGAAAGTCGAAAAACATTTTGTCTTTATGCGTATTTTATGTCGAATGCGAATCAGGAAATCACATATTATCATAGATATTGGTTTGGAAGGACGTGAAGCTCCTTATAAATAAAATATCTTTCGAAAAAGTACCTATAGTACGTACTACGTGTCGAAACGCGACATTCTCAAATCTTGAATTTAACTTCTCGTTAATTACCAAAAGCGATAAAAAAAACTTTCACACGATTATCTAATCAAGGTCCTTATTATAGAATATTAAAAAATCAAATGCAACAACGTTTAGGTATTGAAAAGATATAGCGGGGTTAAATTTCAACTGAAATCTTGTCATCTTTACGTTTTATTACTAGAAATTTCGCGAGCTTAAGAGAACCTGGTATAAAGCTTCGAGGGATTTAGAAGTGGGGGAGAGAGAGAGACTGGCGGACCAAGGAATCCTGAGAATTAATTAAATCTTACGACCCGTAGCACCAGCTTTAAACTCATTTTACTATCGTTGATAGCCAATGGTAGGTACGCTATACTGCAAACGTTTTCTATACACTATACAACATTATATTAACAAACTTTGCGGCTATCGTATACACCTAGTAGTACCTATACTAGGGATCGGTAAATCCCTATTGGTTAACGGCTTTCACTTTAAGATTCGACGCGCTTTACAGACCCAAAAGTTCTACTCTTGCGAGGTAGAGGTGATCGTGTGGGTGTATATATATATATATTTAGTCTGCAGACACGAAGGATCAAGGGTATGAGGGAATCCTATACGTGGGTGTAGGCAGTCTCCTATTCTTAGAACGGCCGATCCCTGAAATGCTGTTTCCATCATCATCATCCCCTTGGTTTGTGGTTTGTTTACCAGACTCACCCAGGCATATCAATTCTGGCTCGATTCTAGCATCGCGCTTTTACCACTTATACTGAATAGCGCTGACGCACATGGATCCACACGCTCGTTGCGATCGGCTTAGACATCTATTCACTGCAATAATAAATGCAATCAATTTCACCACTCAAGTAACACGAAAATCTACCTTACAGTTCTATCCTGCGCAGGATCAGGATCCTAAACACCGATCAATCCTTTTCAAACTAGTCCTTTTTAGTCTCAAAACCAATGAGACATAAGCTATATAGTAAAATTATTGAAATAACTAGAAAAATCTCCCTTTTTAGCTACCCTGCGCAGGATCAGGAGTACCCATCACCGATCAATCCTGTTTAAACTACCCGTTTTAGTCTTTGAACTAACGAGATATTGGCTTTAGCGAAGATGTGGATGTGTGATTTCCTGTTTTTAGCCTTTTCTTTTCTACACCCTTAGACATTATATTAGACTACAATTCTGTATCAGTCGTGTTTTTTTAAGGGGTTCCTTTTTTTTTTTTATATATATATACGATGATGGAATGTCGTGGGCTCGATCCCTCCCTCATCTACCTCGTAATCTTCGGCGGCTCGGTACCTACGCGCTCGGTTCTCTTTGCAAAAGCTCGCGGCAGGTTGAGCTTGCGCCCTGAGCTTACCAGGACGATGGTCTGGGGGGGTTGAGGTGGCGGATGGGGAGGCCCGGGCAGTTCAAGCCGGGCCGTCTGCCCGACACTATCTATCCTCGCGCTTGGGTCCATCGCGGTCGCGAATTTTAACCGGACGAAAATCAACAACCGAAGGTAACCCCGCACCCCAAACCCCGAACCCCGAACCCCGAAGTTGACGCGAAGCGGCTGGACCTACGGGACCCCGACCCAGTAACAGGTTGGTGATTTGGTCATTTAGGAACAGACGACTATTTCCACTCTCGTCATCCCAACACCTCGCTAACCCATTCACCCTCTTATTTTTTATCTCTCACCCTTCATATACCCCCCCTTTTTTTTTTTTTTTTTTTTTAAATTACACTCAACTAATCAGTGAAAATTCATCCTGAAACCGATTTTTCAACTCAATTTGTTTTATTTTCTATTCTTTTTTTTCATTTCTCATTATTCGAATGATTTGAATGATTTCTGTTCATCTAGTATTACCATACGTGACTTGTATATTATCATTGGAAAATATGCTATCTTATCTTCAACGCATCTTGACGTTATGGATATATAGTATATATACATATATATAAGGAACGAGGAGCAACAGCTTGATCGTTATTTTGTATAAAAATGTGTGATAGATTATGATGAATGTGTATACCATGTATCACCACGTGTGATGATATATAGTGGGGTCAGTATAACGTTGGAATAATAAAAGAAAAAAAAGATGGCGACTCGATTATTGGTTTAATTTGATTGAGAAAAAAAAAAAAAAACAGGAAATTCTAATTTTTTTTTTTTATTAACTGTGACGTGGAAAAAATTTCATAACGAGGTTTTTTACCCGCACTTCAGATTACACTGAAGCCTGTTACATTTCAAGGCAATGCTTGGTACTTAGACGAAAGAGTAGGCACAAGAGCATGCCTAATTCAAGGGTCATCAAATATTCAAACTGAAAGCGTCTGAATAGCACGAGGCCCTGGAATCTGACCTTGTCCTAAAAGGTATACATTCAGTGCAATGTGTACACAACAAAAATCACCCTTAGCTAGCTTGGTGACGTGACTGGAACTCATTCCCATTTACCAACTCACCACCTCAACACTTGAGTTTCGTGATACAAGTGGAATGAGAAAATGATCACTTTTTAAGTAAATACCTCGTTTCAAATATCATGCAAGTATATTTTGTTTTTTGTTTTTTTTACTCGTACTTTTCGTTTCTTTTACTTTTCCTAGTTTTCATATTCGAAGATTTATTTTTGCCCTATTTTACACTGTGATATTAAAATCAGTTCATCGGGTTTCGAGGATTGCAAAAAAATTTATTGAATAGTAATAAACGAATGTCTGAACGGTATCGTATTTGGTCGTTTTTGTTTTTTTTTTGTTTTTTGATACTCGATTCTTCGTCGTTTGATTTCAACGTTGATTTTTCTTCTATCCTTTTTCCTTCTATCTTTTTTTCTTGTTTTTTTTTTTCAGAATTCAATGAATACCGCGATGTATACGTACGTATGTACAGAAATACTATATTGGGTTCTCGATTTGCGCGCGCGCGCGCGTGCGTTTTACCCCAGATCTGTACCCGGATCGTCCCTTTACTCGCTCAGACCCATAGTCCATAGGCCACGAGACACGGGGTCGCAGATTCGACCTAATTCGAATGTAGGCCAACCCCATGGCCGCCATGGGGGGTATAATTTCTTATTACAGACTTTTCGACTCTATCTCTCGAGTTCTACTCTGTTTCCCAATTATGAAACTGCCTCTCTTCTCACCTGGTAGCAGTATTTTGCTTTCGTACTTTTCCTCTTCTTCTTCTTCTTCGTCTTCTATAATCATACAGTTTTATAATATTCTCTATAAAACGATATTCAAAAAGTTTTCTCCATAATATATCAATGCAGAGATTTTTCTCGTTATCAGAATTTGAAATTTTCGATAATAACGAAGAGCGCGGAGTTTCATATAGCCAGATAGAGAAAAGGGGGGGGAGAACCGCGTGCCATCGCGTTCCTTTTAGGAGGATATACCTATATATACCTAAGGGAGGAAGAATGGAAAAAAAAAAAATAAAGGAAAAAAATAATGATAATAATAATAATAATGGAGTTGGTGGGAGGCAAGTTTCGCATTTCTGCACGTACCACAGACACCACTTCATAAAACATTATTAACATTTTTGAAGGTGTTGGTAGTATGGCATAGCTCAGCTTATGTCAGTGCCGGTTATAATACGGTGAGAAATGTCCTGATGACGTTATACACCCGATGTGGAATCGTTGTGAGGAAAAACCGTTCCCTAACACGCGATCGCATCCACCTTACTTATACTTCCTTCCTTTCCTACCCTTAGGGGGGTGGGAGGTGGGAAGTGGATGTGGATATGGAAGTGGAAGGTGGAAGGTGGAAAAAAATTTTTAAGGGATGGGTCGAGCGCGACAGGCCGACAGGGCGACAGGGCGACGGTACTGGCGACGGCGCAGGTGACGGCACCGTTGGCGACGGCGGCTACAACGCCCGATCAATATAGCTACAGGTGTCCGAAACTATTCTCTATATACCCCTACGTTTACCTTCTCCCGGTCACTTCGCGTGACCAAATTCCTTCCGCAAGTGTCTGAGAAAGAAAAAAAAAAAAAAAATAGGCGAAGAAAAACAAGAAAAAAAGAAATATCAAAAAAAATGGAAAGAAAATTGGCTTTTTATAGCCCATTATATCTGCCGAAGTATACTTTTTCTTTTTGTCATTTCACCCCCGATACCAAAAAAAAAAATAAAAAGGATAAATGAACGAATCTGAACTTTTAAAAAATGAGGGAGAATAACTTTCGAGTTAAGAAAGAAAGTTTATTCTTCGATACCTAATTGCAAACCGAAAGGGTGTTCTACCCTTAATTCTTAATCCACTCTGCGTATCTACCTAGGTACTTGCCTGGTGTTTGGTGTCGGGGAGCTTTTTTTTTTCTTTTTCTTTTTTATACTTTCAAACTTTTCAGATCAAACAAAAACTCGGTTATACTTGATACTTGACTGATTGGGGTCAACGGGAGGTAATTAATCAGCCTGAAAGTACCACTGCTACTCTTTCACAGGGTTTTTTTTTTTTCTTTCTTTTCTTCTTTCTTTCCTTCTTTTTTCTCTTTTTCTCTCTGTTTTGCGGATATGCAATATGCAGCAACTCCAACAGTCTATAAATCTATGAAGTTGATTTTCTAGTTGATGAAATTTAGTTCGAAAATTAATGATCGTGAGGATATATAATATAATTACATCGTCGATTCGTAGAGTCGAAAATAACTAAATTGGCACTCTATAATAGGGAAAAAATAAAAAATATCTTTTAACTGTTTTTCTAAATTCATATTTGGAAGTAAATGAAAAGATGACGAGATCGATCACGTAATTTGATAATTTTTTATTTTTTTTTTTTATCAAAAAGGGTGACTCGGCTTTACATTATATCCGTCAAGATATTCCCAAGGTTGATATACCCATGCGATCGTTGAAATTAGATTTTGACATTCGAATTACCATCCTCTCTATCTATAATACCCCCGTGAATTTCATATCATCGATATTTCCATTTCAGAGAATGAATTACACACATCAACTGCCCTTCTGATTTTCTTTACCTTTTCAAAAGAAAAGAAGAAAAAAAAAAATGAAAAAAATAATACCCAGTTCTGACCAACCCTCGTGATCATCCCTTGGCGTATCCCATGTCTCAGTTACTCTCTGCAGAGCTTACTTCTACAGTCTACTCTGGGTACCAGGGTCAGATTCAACGTCCAATAGACCATGTGTCAATTCGGGGTCATTGACGTCGTAGATATTGATAGAGGTAGGCGCTTTAGGTCTTCGACGAACCTTTTTCCCTTATATTTTCTCTTTTTTTTTTTTTAATTTCATTTTTCATTCATCGTATAAAATTTATGAAGAAAATTTCGATCTATAGACATAGGTATAATATAGATAGTTAGGTATATATATATATCTCTATCTCTGTATATCGTGAATAATGCAAATTATTCGCTGAATGAATTCATTGTCATTTTCCATATTGCGTGTATTTACTTAATGATTTTTACACCATCTGCAGATAAGTGAATGTGACTGAAATCTAAAGGCCATAATCAATCAGTCTGGAAAAATGTTGTTTTTGAAATTTTATGAAAATAGAACGGATCATATTTGACTAAAAAATGTTCAACTCTATTGTCGTTTGTAACCATTTATACACAACATCATCTCGTAGCAGCAGCTAAGAAGAAAAAGTCAAATGGGGTGAAAGAAGAAGAAGAAGAATAAAAAAAAAAAAAAAATGAAAGGAGGATGAAGATGGTAAAAAAAAAGAAGATTTTTCTACCCATCTACCGCGTCATATTCAATCTGACTTTCTCTCCCTCATCTTCTCTCCGGAATATTTATACGCTATATGTATAGG
Organism: Tenthredo notha; assembly: GCA_914767705.2. Lineage (NCBI taxonomy): Eukaryota > Metazoa > Arthropoda > Insecta > Hymenoptera > Tenthredinidae > Tenthredo > Tenthredo notha. The sequence goes on from OU611916.1 coordinate 6,913,827, forward strand.
TACCTATATAATATATAGAAAAAAGAAAAAAAAATATATATACCTATTACCGATTTTCTGTCTACTAAAAGTCGAGAATAACTCGACTGCAGCTATCTACCCTCGAACTACTACCAGATTTAAATAATTGTAAAATATTTACATTTTGAAATTATTATACAATTGATTCTGATTTTGTTGTTAATTCTTCTTCATTTTTTGTTCTTTTTAATTCTATAGTACCCCTCCCCTGTGGGTTGTATAAAACCACCGTTGGAAACAAAAAAAAAAAAAAAAAACAACACAAAAGAAAAAGAAGAAAAATAAAAAACAACCCTTGGAGTGATCAATTTTCTGTTATGAAACATGTAGCAAAAAAAAAAAATAAGTGACATTTACCTGCGGGGGAGAGTTTAATATTACATCCTGTAACCATGTCACGCTCTTTGCTCCCTATAAATTCGTCACTTTATATCATACTTCTCGAAGCTCCTTATACATACAGATTGAGACTGGAGCAAAAAAGAAATATCAATTTTCAAATTTTTGCAATCTTGATATCGAATCGTTATATTTATATATTTATATATTATATTATAATTTCGAGATATCTACGCGTATATAAATTTATTAGGTATAGGTGTATAATATAATGTATAATAACTTATGTTATTAGCTATTGTTCAATTTTATTGTTGAAAGATTTTCCACTTTCCTAAACGTTTTCAAATTTTAACGTCACTTTCAAACAAGGGTTGTTTAAAGTAAGTTTGTTCGAGTGAATGAAAAAATGGTCAAATTAGGTATGTAACCAGCTGTTCTAGTCTCGGTATACGTATCCTGGAGCATTATATATATACCTACCTATGTACTACTAACATGTACATACGTATCCTTGTATCCAGAGAGACACAACTGTTAAAATGAAACTTGTATAGTACATAGTATTTACTACATATTACACAACTTGTGCATATATACTATATACATACATATATATATATTGTTGTTCCGGTTGTTACAATTTGAGTATATAGTACATAGGGACTTTAGGGCGGGATTGAAGGTAAGAGAAGGAGAGAGAGAGAGAATTGGTAGTTAGTGAGGTTACGCAGAAACATGTAGAGGGTGAGTTTTCACCCCTCATTCTCTCTCTCTCTCTCGTCTCTCGTCTCTCGTCTCTCGTCCTTGTCCTCGTCCTCGTTCTCTTCGTCCCGGACCTCGACGTAGGTATATCTTTGAGGGCGCGGGAGAGAGAGACGAGCTATGGTTAGGCAATGGCTGCCACCTGTAGCTATTGATCGGGAGGGTTGCCCCGATTCTCTTTCTCACTCACTCGTACTAACTCACTAACTCACTCTCACTCTCTCTTTCTCTTTCTATTTCTCTCTTTATCACCGGCACTGCGCACCCTGTATTTTATTTTTTTCATCCTTAGTCAGTTTCATGCGTTGGTCTTTGTATTTTTTTTTTTTTTTTATATCAGTTTCCACCCTCGCGTTCTCGAACAAAAAAAAAAAAAAAATTGAAAAAAAAATTCACCTCGACGCTTTTTTTTTTCCCAACGTATAGCTATAACTATATTATTCTAACCGGATGTCCCTGACCACTCGTTGCTGACCGGTCGTTTGTCCTTTTGTTTTACGACTTCACGGTTCGTCGTCGTCGTCGTACATGTATATAAAACTTTAGAATCTTTCATCACTTATCAGAAATCGACATTTAGGGTCACAAGTTGATCATATTTATGTACAAATTCTTATATGTATATGAATAAAACATAATATTATACAGTCAGTTTCTTTTTTTTTTTTGTTCATTTATTATTATTATTATTTCATATATATATATACCAGCTGCAGAAACATCTTTTCAATTTATTGGAATTCTTTATATGTCGCAGTACGGTTTTTTCTTCCTTTTTCTTTAGCTTTTTTTTTTCTTTTTTTTTATTGAGTTATGAAGTCGCACGACAGATACGCACTATAGCTGGATTACTATTCAACCCCTATATCGGCGTGCGGTTATTTCTTCAAGTCGATAAATCGCGCTTTCCACTCAATCAACTAATACCCACTCGATCCTATTTCATTTCATTTCATTTATCTTCATTTCATTACAGTTCACTTCATTTCATTTCATATCAGAAAGTTTTTAGTTATTAATTATCCATATAGAAATTTTGTCGATTAATACAACTCTCATTGTTCACTGATCAACAAAATCAATTTCTTTACAAAAATATATACATGCATGTTATTTTTTTTTTTATTTTTCTCTACCGTTCATCAAATTCTATTCGACTGTAGAACAAACGATCCAGTGATATTCATCGTTGGGATTTGAATTCGGGGTAAATGGACCCTGTTTGCTATTGTTTTATACACAACACAATATAACGATAGACATTCAGCTCTGTAGGGTAGATTACAGCAGTCAAATCGAACAATTTTACGATATACAATCTAAAGTCAATTTAAATTCAATTTACAGGATTTTTAGCAGCTATAAAGAGTAATTCAAAGTTGAGCGTACCATATTTTCACTGTAGATTCGTAATGAAAATTTAAGACTAAATTTCCTTTACAGAAAATTTGTGGGACCGATAGTTTCCGAGTTAGAAGAGATCTTAGTTTTACCAAGAGCGGACATAGGTAGACTAGGTCTACCGCTCAACTTCCAATCACGATCAGCCCAGTCTGTACGTCACCTATTCTAAGTTCTATGATCGTTAAACTAAGATCTTTGATAACTCGGAAACTATTCTACCCTCGATTTTTTGGTAAAGTAAATTAAGTCTCAGAATTTTCCAAGGAATCTTATGCCCTAAAAATATCTACCAATAAACCTAAATCACCCTGTATACATGGTAGATAAAATAAAAAATAAAAAAAATAAAAAAAAATCGTTATTTTTCCCCCCATTTAATGTCAGTATCGTTATGAAAGAAACAATTTGTTCGATTAATTGATACATAATAGAGTTTAGCTGCGGTTACTGGTGGTGCAGGATTTGTAGAGAAAAAAAAAAAAAAAAAATTTATATCCCCACGTGCGGGATTCGCTCACCCGAATCATGGCCAGTATACATGAATACACTCGATCAGTTAGGGACCCGAAAGAGCGGACCTAACGGTTCGGTGGTTAAATTGACCGTAGTTTAGCCTGAGCCATGAGGCTTGATTTAGCCAACGAGTAACCGAGCTGGGATCGGATAAAAGAATACAATAAGAATTGGGAAAATACGGGGTAAAAAAAAAAAAAAAGGAGAAAATTAAGGGAAAAGTTAAAACGTCGAGAAGCAAGGGTATGCCGGTGATAATGATAAAACCTTCCCAAAGTCAGACACACACGAGACTTAGATGGAGGAACGGTCATCTGTAGGAGTAGTTTGCTAGTTTGCCCTGTGTGTTAATTCAATTCGGGGATTCCCGGGGCTCCCGGGTTCTCCGTAGGCTCCCTACGGGGTTATACCAACCCCTGGGCATTTGGGCTCGTTCTTTATTAAGACTGGTATCCGTATAAGAAAGCTAAAACGAGTGGTTGAAATTCCCATTTTATTTCTTAAAAGAAAGAAAGAAATAAAGAAAGAAAGTAAAAAATAAAAAAATAAAAGAGGGAAAAATATGTTCATTTATTTTTCGACACAGTAGCCATAAGGGTGGGATTATATTATTATACTATCCTAAAACACGTTCATAATCTTAATTGAACTAACGATAATTAACATTAATAGGTAGTTCACGAAATAGTACTTATCCGAATTAGCCGTAGAATTTATCTACCCAGATGTATTATAGGTACACCCGGACAACCCTCTGTGGGAGGAAGAGGAAAGGGGGGTTTGGATCCGGGTATTTATCATCCTAAGGGATGACGCGACGTAGAGAAGGGCGAAAGTGGTGACCGCTCGATTATCAGTCAGTATAACTTTGGGCAATTTGTTTCTCCCCGTATATTAGCTAATAAACCATCAATTAAATTCAGGTGTTAGGTGTATAAACAACAACAACCCTCCGATAAAGTTTCACTCTATAACTTAAATATCGAAAGACCATTATTCACGATTCATTTAATAACCGGTTTACAATAAGCTGGTATATAATAAGCCATAAAGATTAAAATATCGAAGTTTCAAAGCATCCCTTTAAACCCTTGATAATTATATTTCTGGATTATTTAAAAAAAAAAAACCATTTGTCACTCTCGATGTAAGTAAAATGTCTTGAAAAACTTCGGTTTATTTTTTTTCCTTCTCATTCTATTCTACCCCCTCAGGCCCCAGCTTTAATCAACCTAAATTTAAAGCTCTGCTCAAACCGCGAATTATAAGATACCAAGTTTTGATCTATATATCTTGAAAACTTTTATAATTCTCAATTTTTGTCTGTAAAAAAAAAATAAAATAAAAAAAAAAATAAAAACGACGTTTACTTTTTTTCCCCTCATTCCAGGGGTTGGATTATTATAACCTTATTATACTTTTATGCATCGTTCTCAAATGAATTTAGCTACATATACGATGTGTCCCGATTATTATGCTATTCCATGACTAAAATCGGTATCGGAAACATTTTATGTACGGATATTGCGGTCGATTCAATCGCACCAACGGGTAGGAAAAAACCGCCCTCCTTTAAACCCCTCAGCTTCTAGACCCAGTTATCCCCGTTCTCTTCTTGGTTAGAAATGTTGAGCTAAGGTCCAATACACCCCCTACATACACCTGCAATAATCGAGTATCGATCTGGGTCTGAACTCTCCTCCTCGTTGTCGCGAGCACCGGGTCGTTGGCAAGTCGTATTCGGAGTGTACCTCCATCTGGTATTTCCATTCCCTTAGAGGGGACTTGGGGAGGAGGGTTGGTGTATTACGGTCTGAACAGACTATGGGGACAGTTTTGTTTCTTTTTATTATACCGGATTTAGTTTATTTTTCTTTGATTTATTTTTTCACATTTTTTTTTTGTCATCCGTTTCCATCATCTTCAAACTCAAGATTTGCATAGTTATACTCATCATATCGTCATGTCGAACTAGTGCATTCGATCACTCATATATCTCATGGATTATTGATTGACGTCCGATAAAAACGAAAAAAAAAATAAAAATAAAACGGAATACTGAAAATTAAATTCCGCTTTTTATCGATCAGGACGTTTCAAGCGATAGATCCTTAGTCCTTATATCGTGTATCGTCTCTCTCTCTAGCTATTTCTCTATCAGGAGATCCTCTCGTGTTTTAATATTTACTCGTTCTCCTCATTTCCTAGTGTAAATATTAGTCATCGTCTAGTACTGACCTGATGAATAAACTCGATCGTTTTTACGGAATCTTAGCGAGGGTGGAGAAAATTGTTTCATTAATTTTCCGGGTAATTGTCACTAAAGATTATGAACAAAAAAAAAATATATATATGGAAATGAAAAACGAGCCTCAGCCTGAGTACGTAGTTTAGTAATTCTCTCTTTAACTCTATTTATTATCCGCAAATTCCCAGCCCGCTGGGTGGCTAATTCACCCTCGAGCCCTGAAATGATTACTGCGTGCTAAACCGTGCGGTTATATACGTACCTACTCCTCCGAGAGGTCTAGTGCTCTCTCTTCGAAGCCTCTCTGGCTTCCGCATGAGAATTAGGATTATCGCCGGAAGGAGCTGGTTTCTGCATCTCGATTAACCCTTGGTATCTACCAGGGATGGTATACTATCTGCCTATCTAACACTCCAAAATTATACACATAACACTGTTCGTAATATTTCAAGAATAAAGAAAAATCTCACGATTTAATAATCCGATATTACGATTGCTGATTCGAGAAATACCGTATTTTCAACACGCTGTGCGTAAAGCTTGATTTCGCGCTCTCTTCGTGTTCATGAAATTCAACTAAATTGCGCTTTGTGTTGTAAAACAAAGTCCGATACACGTGCGAAAAATGATTCGTGTTTCGTTCGGGCTAAAAAAAAAAAAAAAAACTTCAAACTCGTGTGAAAATCAACACTTTCGCGCACTAGTATCGATAGGTACTAATATATAATTTTGTAAAAAATTCTTCTTTATTCTATTTACAGACTCGGCATGCTTTTTATGAGAAAAATCTTCCCGCACGGGCAGATGCGGTTCAATAAGGATAATCAGCTTGTCCAGGAGTTGTGAAGAAGGAGGAAGCACTGTTTTTTCTTCGGCCTGAAATTACGCACATAAGAAAAAAAAAAAAGGAGGAATTTTTACACTCTATACACCTTCGAAGCCACAACTGTATTCGATTTTTATAAACGAAAAAGAAAAAAAATAATAATAATCCGGCGAGATGTTGCCCACTAACGTAATGTCCTTCATGAAAAAGGTGAGTGCAGACTAAACACAGTTTTGATTTTTGCAAAAAAAAAAAAAAATTTAATTCTATTGCTTTGTTTCAATTTTCAAGTTAATTAATCGCAATTTTTAAAAACCTCCTCGTTGCGATAATTAATTTTTTTGTTTTTTTTTTTTTATTCTGATATAAAAATTCTGACAATTAAACATTCTACGAGGAGCGAAAGCTCGCTGATCCTGTGTCCCACCGGATGATATAAATTAAAAGAAATTATAAATTCAACGCGAGCTTTTCGGATGTATTTTAGACGCGCAAAGTGATCATTTAACTTTTACGACTCAGCTTATATTTTCGCTTTCATAATTTCACCTTTATTACTCTTATGACTATGAATATAATATCGGTTTATACTCTTATCCGGAATACATAACGTTTTTTTTTTTTTTTTCCTTTTCTTCTCACTTTCCTATTCTCGATTTACTTGCGTCTCATAACGATCGAGTGAAATTCACCAGCTTAATATATATATTACCACTGATTGTGAGAAGAATGATAGTAAATTTGACGAATTTCAAAAAAAGCTTTCAACATTTTTGTCTACATTTTCTTTTTTTTTTTTTTTCCTCAATTCTTTACGAGCCAACCCTTCTGAAGCTCGATTTTTATCTCATATTCAACGTGTCCGACGACGTGGACACATCGCTTTAATCTAGCTACCGGAATCTCTTATAGGGATGCTATACGTCATATTATAATAATAGGTACAGAAAATTTCGTCACGGTCTTCTAGAGCTCGAGTTGATGAAAAATCAAAAATCACTACGGATAAATGTTTCGGCAACTAATACATGTTCGCAAAAAAATGAAAAGGTAAAATAAAAGAAAAAAAAAATCGGCTTTTTATAGGATATTTAAACCTCCGGCATTCCACATTCCCTTTATATCTTTTCACCGAATCTCCGATATCTGTACAACGCGGCTATTCCGGATTTTGTATGTTGGGGATAATGGACTTTGCTATACCTACCCCCCCTTTTTTTTTTTTTTACCAACCATAATCCAACCCCACTCTGAAGGGTTAAAATGACTTTCCGTTTTTCATTCATTCATATATATATATGTTCAAACTCATAATTTTTTTTTCCTCCGCGTACAATAGATACGCATGAGAAATTCCGTCTCGAATCATCCATCCGAAATTCCAATTTTGTTTTTTTTTTCTTAGAAATTTAATTTTTTTTTTTTTAATATCTCATCAATTCCAAAAAGTATGAATATTCAAATTTTAACATCTTGATCTGTTCGCAGAGGCTTTTTATACCCTGATTTTCACAAAAGGGATTAAGCTCAATTTTAGTCAGTAGAATTGTTCATCATTTTTATAAATATACATACAAAAAAAAAAAAAAAAATAATGACGACAGAATCGAAATTTCAAGTATATATCTGAATTTACTTGGAATTACTAATTTTCATATCCGTTTTCACACCGCAGTTTATAATGGATATTGAAAATCAACTCACCCTCAGCTTTTTCATACACATACTGGTAATGGGGGTAGTTTTTTTTTTTTTTTGTTCTTTTTTTTGTTTTATGTTTACCGTATATCTTCCTACCGTATTATATCACCACCGTCAGTTACGAATTATTTTATTATCTCTCTAACGAATTATTCTTTTCTCTGATTGGGGATCCGATACTTGCGATCATTAGTCGTTCATCCGTTGCCTACAGGATTTAGGTCATATTCAAGTCCCTACTTTTATTTTTTTTATATGGATTGACCGAACAGATTTTACGCTTTCATATTGTTATGACGGTAATTAGTCGTCCTTAATTTTTTTCAATTACTGTACGAAACTTGTTTTATTTATATATTATATACATATATATATATATAATATACCTATGTAGTCTTCTTTACGCGCTTTTACACACTACCTACTCTGAAATTAATTCTGCGACAGGATATTAGAAAAGTTATAGCTTATTACGAACTTGGTTCAGAGACGGGGAAAATTTTACTGCTGCTGCTGCTGAATATAAGTGATTGATGGATTTTCAGATTAAATTCATTCGTCCCGATCGGTTCGGATGATTCAAAATTAGCTTCGAATTGTTGTTATTTAATCCACCGACATAAACAGGAAAAAATAAAAAAAATAAGAATGAGAAGAAACAACGAGAAATTGAAAAAAAAAATAAAAAAAATAATGGAAATATATCAAAGTGCAATTATTTGCATATCTATTGACTAAAATCGTTGCTATAAAATTCTGCTAAACGTTTAACAGCGAAATAATGTCCACTCTAATTTTTTTTTTTTTTTATATATACCCTATTCATATTTTCCAAGTGGTAAAACTGATTCGGTTTATTACACCGACCATATAAGACGACAAAACATGGTAGTTAATTCTTAACTGCCAGTAAGTTATGGTCTGTTATACTGTACACACAGCTACTTCCGAGTTATGATCCGCAATGTTCACCCCCGTCATGTTTACCGGATAATATTTTCACGCTGTCTTAAAATACTATATTGTAACAGCGTGTCAGTAACTAATTGAGATTACTTGAAATTTCTTTCAGTATTTAAAATTACACTAATTATAACGTTATATCAACGATCGTTCGCTTTAAAATACAATGAAGTATGAAATTTAAATCAAGTTTTTGAAAAACTTTTGCTAAAACATTTTTTTCATTTCTATTTTTTTTTTTGTACCCTTTTAATATTCTGCCTGAAACTTTGGGGTCCTAAAGTTGATAAGTTAGTTTCGAACGTCGACTTGACGAAAAAGAAAAAACCTCGCAGCTTTTCTTTAGTAGGTATGAACTTCGAAACACCCTTCAGACTCTCGAGTTGTTTTTACATTGGTTTAGGAATTTTTAGTATACGTGTATTTTTGTGTGTTTTGTAGAATAAAATTTTTCTCATATCTCTTAAATGATATTTTATCATTTTCTCTCTATCACTCTTTTTGTCTCTCTTATATTTGAAGATGGTCACCACTCAGCCAGAACCTGGATCAACGGGATCCGTAACCCTTGAAGAGAGTGGTACAACATTTAGTAAATTGCGGCAACTTGGAAGCGGGCTAATGACGGTGACCGGAAATGGTGAGTATAATTTTCCTATACCGTTGCGTTATATTCGCATTGTGCAGATATTTTTTATTTTTTTTTTGATGCGTACTGAGAGACTGAGCTTTTCAAATCTTTCCAACCGAGTTTAAACAGCTATAATTTCCACCCCTAGCTATGTATGAATTTCTCAATTAAGTGTAACTTAAGCCAAGATCTATAATACGACTAAAAATAAAAGAAAATAAGAATAAGAATATCCCGGTTAGAAACGGGGTTTAGATAATGGTTCTCTTGGTCTGCGCCTTGGTTCTCTCAAGTTCTTATCTCAATCGAGAAATTATGCTCTATTACAGGCCTGAATCGTTTTCGTACCGAACTCAAAAGCCTTTAGGAGAATATATATCTGTAATCGGTTGAAGGTTCGGGAGGGTATTACGAACCCACAGGGTGGGTGGGTGGGTTTCGATTATAACGTTGAAAATTTTTTTCTCAGGAAGAAGAAAAAAAAATTCTTATACCCATTCTAGTCGAGAAAATAAATAGTTTAAAAAATCCTAGGTACGCTATCACCACGTACTTTTTCAATATCGGTTTCGAAATACCGAAAAAATACGGATAATCGTTATCCGATCTAAATAATTCATCCACCTATAGGTGTATAAATACAGTGATAAATAATTACCCTCGGTTTTATTTCAAATTGAACAATATATGTAAGCTGACCTTAGCGATCAATTGAACTCGTGCTGATAATTCAGGAGTTTGTTACTACTTTTTTTTTTTTTTTTGCTCCTAAGACACCCTTGATTGATTATATTGATTGAAAATTGTCTAATCAATTCTCGAGGTAATATATAAGGCCAAGGACTATTTGCGTTTATGCGATGGTATATATAAGGTTTATTTATCATGTAAATAGGTAAAGGTGTTATTTCGGTTCTCATCATCGTTTGTATACGTGATCCAAAAAGTTGTTTGATCTTCTAGTCTGTTTTCGTTACATCAAATCAGTTTTATAAGAATGAATAATACCTACTGTGGCTTTGAGATTACCTGAATAGTAGATCTAGTTCGTGGTACGAATAAGAAATGAGATGAAATAGAATTGAAATTCAGAGTAGTTAATGAAGAGATCGTCGAGTTTCCGGTATGTCTAATGTAAGTGAAGAAAGACCGCGCGCAGTGTTCTAACGCGGGGGTTAAAGGAGAGTAAAGAACGAAGGGTGAGGATTTGAATTAGCCGGAATCTAAATTAGAAAATCTCACCCTGTTTTATGCGCAGCCGCATTCTCTCTCTCTCTCTCTCTCTCTCTATAATATAGCTTCAATCTATCTCAATATTTTTTCTCGCCATGATGATAAGGGTGGTTAAAAAATTTGCCTCAAAGCCAATATAGGGGGTGTGAAATTTTACGTGCATCACATACACATTGCCGATAATATGTACATCAAAGATTCTTCGTGTGGTAAGAAAATTTCATTTAGGAATAATGGGGGAGGGGGGCGGGGGGCGGGGGAGAGAGCCAGTGATATCTTGATAATTTTGTGGTAAGGGTTGGCTAACGATTTGCCATAACTTTATACCGTCGGTGTTATACCTGCCTATCTGCCAGCTACTTGACACAAGGGTGATTTTTCGATTTCTACTGAAATGTAAATTGGGACCTCCTTGCAGGAGCTAACGGGGGGGGGGTGGAAAAGTACGGGGACTGGGGATGGGGGTGGTAAAATAACGCCTCGTCGTTAGTCGAGGTTTTCCAGAGTTCACTTGACACCACAGGCTCAAATCAACGCTTCTGTGGTCCCGTACTTATGCCAGTCGATCCACAGTCGACTTTCTATTCCCCCGAACCTTTACCCCAAACATCTTGTTGGATCCTTGCGTGATTCACCCTTAACGAAAAACCCCTTGAACTCTATAAAAATCGATACGATTTCTCATTTGCAAACTAAATGCTGCATATATATATAATTACCTGCACTATGCAGAACAGTCGTTCAATATTGTTTCGAATTAGGGTGTGAATGGGGGATGGAATGGGGGGGGGGGAGGATTTTAAAGTAACTTTTATGCCTCTTTACTCATTCGTTTAGAATTGATAATCTTATTTGTCAAATGGTATGAGATATATATGATAGTGTAATCAGTGCTTGAGTGCTTTTTTCTCTAAAGATCTAAACATCTTGGAAAAATTTAACTTTCTGAAAGCTTCTTGGCAAACCGCGTTTGTGGCAAAAAAACAAACCGACACTACTATCATAGGTACTTTGCGAGTGATGAGTGAAATTGTTTGGAAAAAAAAAAAAGAAAAAATATAAAACCAACAAAATAAATAATAATAATAATTATAAAAAAAAGGGTGAAAAAAGAAAAAAAAACGGAAAAACAGAAAAATTTTCCAAGCGCTACCGCTACTCTTCATTGGGATTAACCCTTAAGCTCGAAAACTCGACTGGGTGTAGCAGGGTTTTAAAAATAAGTGAGAATAAGGATTTTTGCGTTATCAACTCGCTCCCGGTTTTCATTCTGTTGATATTAAAATTGTAAAACAACCTTAAGGGATATGATTATCAAATAATATACGTTTTTTTTTTTCTTTTTTTTTTTTCTTTCAGTAATTCGGTAGTACCTACACCCCCAAACAACTTTGACGTACTGCAGAATTTATATTTATACCAAAAAAAAAAAAATTCAGAGATCCTTATACTTAACTTATTCAATGTCATCTATATAATAGGTATATAGGTTTATGTATTTCGTTAGACGTTTACAAATTTCGTATAGATTTCAATTAAGATTGTGGTACATTATAATATTGCGAATAGACTGACATCATAATCGGGTTTTTGTAAAATTGCTGTAGGTGTATATATATACTTGTCGATGTATGTATATAGGTAGGTTCGTACTGCATTATAGTGTATTCAAGTGATTAACTAAATCCTTGTAGCTTTTATGATATAGAATTAAGTCAATCTTTAAATCAATTAAAGAAAATATAGAAATAAGATATAAGATACTTGAAATGTTGTAGTTTACTGAATAATTATCACCGTATTATATACTATATATATATATATGCTTCGTATTATCGTTTATTAACAAGGCAGGACAATTTAGGGGTGACATTCAAAGTTGAGATTACGTTTCGTCAAATCGATGCTAGGAGAGCAGGGGAAAGGGGATATAAGGGATAAGGGATAAGGGATAAGGGATAAGGTATAAGGTATAAGGTATAAGGTATAAGGGATGAGAATAGGGGGAAAGGCTCGTCGAATAAGTCCTCCCTGAAATCGTGGTAGTATTTGTGGAACCAGCTGGGTTAACCCTCGACTGCTAACCCCCAATATCAAGGACTTAACCCACCAGAGCCGAGGTCTTAGAGCCGTCAATTTTTAACGAGTAACCTTCATTGTGCTTTCAATTTTTCAAAGCACTTGAATTACTGTTTAGAGTAGCCATTATACTGTTTATATATATATATTGTATATAAAAAACAATATATATGTATATTATAAATGATCAAACAATTTTTATCCCATATATTTAATCCCTCAAGTTTTTACTCAATGGAAAAGCGCGAACGTGCTTTTTCTTTTTTGGGTTTTCTTCTTTTTCCTTCTCTCTCTCTCTCTCTCTCTCTCTCTTCTTCTTCTCTTTTTTTTCATCTTGAGTGGGGTAACTTTTTCTAAGAATAGATATAAATAACGAATATAAGTATAAAAAGAAAATAAGAAAGAGAGAGAGAAAAGAAAAAAAAGAAAAAAAAAAAACCTACCCCAACGAAAGAGAATTTTATTTTATTTCAAAGTTCGCCTACGTGTTTTCGGCACTCCATATAGTACATACGTACTATATACGGTCACAGAAGTTGAAAGAAAACTTTTTTTCTCTTCTCTTTTCGTTTCGATGTTTTTTTTTTTTCCATTCTTTCGTTATTTCTTTCTTTCTCTGATAAAAATAACAGCTTCAAACCCCCGTCTCGCGTAACTATATATACTATAGCAGATTGGTAGATATAACCAGATGAAAAATACCAGCTACGTCGTCTTTTGTAAAAAGCTTACAAGTTCGCTTGAACGAAGAGAGTACATAAGAATATCTGAATGTAGAAGAATAAAAAAGGAAAAAAAAAAAAAATGATTAAAATTTTCTTCGAATAATAAAATAGCCGAACTTTTATTCAATAATTTCAATTTTGTTATTATATACTAATAATTGTTATTATATTCTAACGTATAATTTTGAATGTTGAAATTTTGTTAATTCATATGTCTTAAATTTATCACAACTGACACCGTAATTATTTAATTAGTATTATCGTTGGCGTGGATCTGCGGAAACGAGAGATTAATCAGGATTTAGTTAGTTGTGTGTTGTACTATGTACAATGTGAGAGAAAGTTTTAGGTAGAATATACCATGTAGCTAGAATGATAATGAAACATTATACCTATGTATATACATATATACAGTATACATACCGATGATGTAACTACCAGGCTAAGTAGCAACAAGTTTTTGGGAACCATGAATACACAAGGATTTATGTGAAGAAGAAGTTTTTTTTTTTCTATCCGTTGGTTTTTTTATTTTCTTTTTGGTCTGTTTTCTGTTTTCTCGTTAACACCATTAATTAACGCGAGGTATTACCTTTATCTTATTTCAGTCACGAAATTAACCCCGGCTAAAGTAACCCCAGTAGAAGACATTCAGCCTAAACAAGAAACTTCACCAGTCGAACCACCCAAGCCGTAAGTTTTCCTTTCAACTTAGTACATCTCACGATATTTCAGCCATACTAAGTACCGTGCTATCTTTATACAGGGTAATTCAAATCGAGGAGACCATATTTTAAGGGTTGATTCACCGCGGAAATACAAGACTAAATTTTCTTTATCGGAAATTCGTGGGACTGATAGTTTCCGAGCTATAAAAGATCTTACGTTGACCAATCACGGAGCGTATAGATCGAATAGACTAGGTACTGCTCAACTTCCACTCATGATCAGCCCAGTCTGTGCGTCAACTATAAGTTCTGTGATCGGTAAACTAAGATCTTTTGTAGCTCGGAAACTATTATGCCCACAAATTTTTGGTAAAGAAAATTTAGTCTTAGAATTTTGCGAAGAATCTTATTCCCAAAAATATGGCTTGCTCAACTTGAATCTTCCTGTATTCTTAAAAAAACCCTTGAATAGGTACCCGGTACAAATTGAACTGTGTATCGTGTCAAGGCTATAATGGCTATAGTTATACCCAATTTTAAAGCACCATTTTCCGCGAATCCATTAATCAAATTTGAAATTTTTCTTCATCGATAAATCGTTTCGTTTTAAGGAAAACAAAAGCATTATAAATTACATTTTGTCAAACATTATATGTATATCGGTGTTAAAGGAAAATTGAATGACAATATGATTTGAAAAAAAAAAAGAAAATTCTTGTAGGATAAATCTCATCCTTAGTAAAGAATTGTAGTCGTTTCTTGTTCGTTATGTTATTTTTCCTCCCTTCCCTTCGGTACACTTGAAAGAATTGGATTTCTAGAGAGCTTGACTCTGCACAGAAGAAGAGTGAGTTAGTGAATGAGAAGAGCCAAGTGTTTTTGTTCATTTTTCTTTTCCGCAAAAAAAATCTCTTCAACAGAAAACCTGAGCCCGGAAGACCAGCAAGTAGAACAGGAGCTTGTCGGGTTTGCCTAAAGTCATTTAAGCCCGATGACTTTTCGAGGACGTGCAACGAGTGTCAGCATAAAGTCTGCGAAGATTGTGCATCCTATTCAACGACTGCTGAAACCGACGATGCGGTGAGTCCGTTAAATTCCCTTTTATTTCTTTATTTTTTTTCTATTTTCTTTTTTTTTCGTATCCACCCCAATTATCACGATGATAATCATCTTCCCCACAGTCGACATGGCGATGTAGTGTTTGTCGGCGAAAAATTGCTTCTCGAGGACAACCAGTCGTCACTCAAGAATCAACTGACTCATTACTCGACGTACCAGTACTTGAAGCACTTCAAAGAAGGCATAGTGATGCAAGACTTGGTTGTCAGGCCGGAAATCACACCGGAGGACTTGCCAGTGGTTTAGCACCACCAAGAAGTCCAGAATTAAGACGACACTCTGATGTATCTCCTGCAAGCCTTAAAGAATTGGAAAAGGTAAGCGGATACGAATGTAACGTTATTTATTATTCAACGTACGATTTACACCTGGTATTACTATATGTTCGATAATCAATAAATCCATAAATCCATATATCCATATATAAATAAATATATATAATAAATGTTTAACACTGCTTATTTATTATTAATTGTCTTCATTCATTCATTCATTCCCTATGTTATATATATGTATACGTCAGCTCAGGTTACATCAGGCAAATGTTAATTAATTTTGAAAAAAAATAAAAAAAATGAAATCTTAAACTCTGTATGTAATCGTTTCATACCTATATAATAATATGTTCTAACATCCTGTATGTTCGATTTAACGATTATAAAATATCAAGTAGCTGTTACGTTCTGCGCTTTTGTGTTCGTCCATATATTATACAACCCCCGTCCGTCCCCCTTCTCAAGGTATATTATATAAAATGTTAGGTATTTGTGATCGCGTTGCACGTTCGTTAAATGTACTACCTATCCATTATACAACCGTTGCTACATGACGTAGTATTATGTTATAAAAAAATTAAAAAAAAAAAAAAAAAAATCGAATATAAGCTAATATTGTTGAATGTGCAATTGACATTTATATACGTGTTTTACACTTTATACTGTGATTATCGCACTGTGTGTATAATTTAGGCAGATCTAAAATCGATCCATACACCTAATTATCTGAGCTTAATTTCTTATCGTAATCAGTCAGTCTGAAATTAAATTAACCATTTTAGAGAATGAAATCATCATTATATGGGTATAGATCGATCCTGTATTCTTGTTACCGCAAATACCGATCGACGTATCGTGCTTTTTATCTTCTCGTTTTTCGAATTAAATTTTCCAAAATATTAAATAGAAAAATATCAAACGATGAAATTAGATTTTGGAGAAAAAATATTTTAAGTATGTTTAACCGAGCTGACGTAATGAAACCTATAGGTATATATTCCATGTGTGTGTGTGTGTACGCAGAGCTTGTTTCTATATGCCATTACGTGTGGTGGTGTCCTTAATTCTGTCCCGTAATCGTAGTTGTAATTTTGTAGTTTCGGAAGGTTGCAGGAGAGCGTTGCGAGGAATTAAGATGGGAACGTGAACTGGAATGGCGAAGTAAATCTAGAGGTGGATCACCGGAACGTCATCACAGTGATAGAGGTGATAGAAACGAAAGATGTGAAAGAAACGAAAGATCTGAAAGAAATGATCAGGGTGATAGAATCGAGAGAAATGACAGAGGCGATAGGGTGAGAGCCAACAGTCCACCCCAAAGAACTTCGAAGCAAACATCTTCGGGAGGTGGTAAGCTTTGTCTTTAAATATCTTATAGTATCCAGTCTCTATAATGGGGCCGGGTAAAAGAATTCTCTTTTATACAACCCTTATCGTTGGTATCTAGTTTCCCTACGATCTTGATGGAATGAATAAGTTAACAAGGTAATGTAATGTAATGTAATGTAATAACACACCGGTATTTAAAAAACAAAAAAAACGGTACCCTTACCCTCGTCTTACGATATCGTAAATCGTATTTCGAGGGATGATTCTGTTCACTGTTCACCGATGTCTATTCGTTTGAGAGACAAGAAAATGTAGATCAAGTAGCTCTTGGGGGGGTGGGAAAGGGTGGGTTTGTTGTTTGTGCACTTAGTCCTCTACAAACAGTCTCCTTCCTGTCTCGTTTGAGATCTCTGTATCAGAATATGTTCGCGTCAGTGATTTCGAGCATGTAATAAGAGGGGAGGGGGGTGGGGTGTCAAAAAGTAAAACAACCCTACATCTCCTTTACTTGTATCATATAAAATTTATGAAATCGAAATCTGCAAATGTGCAAATGTGATAATCGAAAGCACAGAACCACGTGTCTCAACGATTAACGGATTATACTAATCCCGGTCGTGAAAATACCGAGACAAATTAATTGTCTGATAAATGGTGGAACAGATTCCGAGCTCACAGGAGACTTGGGTAATTCTGGTGGCGGTGAAGAGGACGCGGAACGTTGGCATCGTTCTCGAAGAGGCGGTGGTACAGTAAGGAGAAAATCAAGGGTTGCAAGACAACGGTCGTACGATGAGGAGGTAAAATCTGGTACTATGTCCAGTTCTGGTCAACCCTCGCATCCTGAACCAGGACTTAATCTACCAGTTCAACTTCCCAGGAGGGCATCAGCTTACGATGTTTATGCGACACCAGGAGCTAGTGGATTAAACGCGATGGCAATTGCTGCAGCTCAACAAAGAGCAGCGATTTTTGCACAAGGTAATTATTCGAGATTTTTTTTTGCCTCATTCATTCATTCATTCATTCATTCATTCTTCATTTATATTAATTATTATTTTTCAATAGGCGCAGTGCGAGAGCCTGAAGAAAGGCCTCTAACATCACGAAGACCGTCATTCAGAGCAGTGAAGCCTGTGCTTCCATACGACATGGGTGGTGAAGAAGAAAAGGTCATAAATCTCGACTCAACACCACCTCCTGAAGCTCCAACTATTCAATCTCCAACTCTTGCACCTGATGAAGATCGGCGCAGTCGACGAAGAGGATCTCAACTGTAAGCAATTATAAATTTACCATTTTTTTTTACTTACGATTTTTGCATTTATCCTTCTTTTTTTGACTCGTCGTATTCAAGGTGAGATGATTTTTTCGGGGGGGGGGGGGGGGCAGTAATTTCATGACTTTGCTTTTTCATACCCCACACATCTCTATTAAACCTTAACGTCCCACAAAAAAAAATAGAAATACACGTTCACACACAGTGAAACGTCAACCCTAAAGTTTGGTAAGCTGTTGTACTCTGGGGAGGAATGTTTAAAGTCGGAAACAAGCCTCGGCAGAATTTCTGCTCTAAAATATGGTGGAAAAAGATAAAACTCAGAGAAAACGTTGAGCCCGGACTTTATATATATATATATATATATATATATATATATATATATGATCAGTCATGATAATATTTAAACAGTAATCTCGTTGCTGTGATTTTT
Organism: Tenthredo notha; assembly: GCA_914767705.2. Classification (NCBI taxonomy): domain Eukaryota; kingdom Metazoa; phylum Arthropoda; class Insecta; order Hymenoptera; family Tenthredinidae; genus Tenthredo; species Tenthredo notha. The sequence continues at coordinate 6,932,378 of OU611916.1, forward strand.
TCGGAAAAGTTTCTTTTTTTTCCTCTCTTTAACCAGATGATATATCGTTACGTTTCGTCGACACGTTTGGGGGTGAGAATTTTTTTTTTTATTTCTTTCTTTCTTTCTTCCTTTTTCTTTTTTTTTTTCTTTTTGCTCTCTCTCTTTTATATTCTTTTCTTTAGGCCGGATATAAACGCAATAAGAGGACTTCCGGTTGTGCCTGGGGTCGCTAAAGGACCAACGGCAAATGTGGTCAGGGCAACCGTTGACGACAGGGAATTACCACGTCAAGGAAGTCTTGCTGATGGGGAAGGGATCAAAATCGTTATTCACGATGTCGACAGCGACCTAGGTGAGATATATATTTAATCATTATTCATTCATTCTATGCGGAAATTTTGGAAAAGAACAATTAATCTCCAAAAAAAAAAAAAAAAAATTATCGAATTTTAATAAAATTCTAAAATTTCTAAATTTATCGAGGAGAACAAACTCATTAATAATCTCGCCAATCACCGCAATTATATTTTTTTTTTTAATTTTTTCCCATCCCTTAAAAACATAAAAATTGACGAACAAATGATTTTGATAACGTCTGTGCTGCTTACATTTAGTTTCTAATTTAATATATCACCAAGACCAAATATTAAGCAATCTCAGTTTAATTAGCCATCTCCCCCCTGCCTTATAGACGCTCAATATGTGGTACTCAATGTTCCTCTAACACACACATTACGTGTACGTACATACCTTAGGTAGGGCTACACGTTACGGTTGAGACGCAGCGTTTCATGAAATGGCTTCAGCTAATTGTATGAGGGGATTTATTGGCTCTAACCTTAGAGCTTACGATTAAATACTTTGACTCGGTTGCTGACGCAAGCAATAGTGTTCTTTCGCGGATTAGAAATAGCCCGCGGAAAAGCCATTTTCACGAACGATCTTATCCTTTTTTTTTTTTTTTTTTTTCATCCCAATTATCTTCTTAATTATTCATTATAAAGGAATTTTTTTTCCAAATCTACCTACCCCCCTTACCCTCTCCCGGACATTTTTATACATTTCTCGTTTCAGTACCTCGCGTTAATTCAAAACGACGTGTTGTCCTGAGAAGAGATCCAGTCATGGACAAGGGGCACAGAGGTAAGTGAAATAACATATATTATCTCTAAATATGGAGAGAGAGAGAGAGAGAGAGAGAAAAAAAAAATATATTTATGCATCAATCCCCGTAAAACTGTATGAAATATTATACGATCCCGTTTACCTGGCTCACCCTAAATCGCAGTATTACGTCTTGACCCGTATATGACTAGGCCCATAATTCAATGTTAAGATATGAGATAATTTTTCTGACCCACACGTAGGTTTTTCGAAAATATGAATTCGGTTATAATTCAGAATACGAAAGATGTGGGAGTTGAGAGAAAAATTATGAGCGAATGTGAAAGTGAAAGAGGGTTGTTTTTTTTCTTTTTTTTTATGCAAAAAAAAAACATCATTTCGTTCGGTCCCAGCTGCAGGCAACGTTGTAAAATACGTTTTTTTTCTCTCTCTCTCTCTCTCTTTAGCTGAATTTGGATGAGATTTTTTTGTCGTTTTTTTTTTTTTTTTCAACAACGAACCCTGCGGGTATGGGTACATATTTAAGTGACTTATTCCCATCTGCACACAAAAACCACTGTTCACATACTGGTTGATAAACGGGGATCACTTAACGGTGTTTTACAATACCTCGATCTCCCATAATGTTTGATATCGTGTGTACTATACAGTAGGTCAATGTGTAATAAATTTCTATATCGTGGTTCGGTGAGCTTTAATCAAATAACCCATAACAAAATGAAACCAAAAAAGCAAATAAAAAACGTCGAATGTGGAGACGGAAAAGCAAATTTGAGATACCTTGAAGCAAAAACCTTCGAAAAAATTTGACCAATATGCAAAAATCTTTGGGAAATATGAAAAAGGTTTTTTCTATTTCAGCACGTGGATTTGGGATGAGAGTTGTTGGAGGTAAGACTGGCTGTGATGGACGTATGTTCGCTTATATTGTATGGACTGTACCCGGGGGTCCAGCAGAGAAGGCAGGACTTCAACAAGGAGATAAGGTCCGATTTTGGGTTTCGCTTTAATTTATTTATTTTTTATTTTTATGCATTAATGGATTACTACAGTTTTTTTTTTTTTTTTTTCTCACGTAGGTTTAATAGTAATTTACTATTTCCCGAAAGACTTATCTTCCCAAAGTCAAAACTGTGTAATGCGATCTAGTAATAGAAGTAGTACGTACGTATACGTATAGATACCCCAACGGCGCACATCATCCTCACGATATCTTATATATTATTAGACACCTGTTGCTTGCTTCGAGCCAGTTTCTATCGTCATGTCAGCAATCCATTTATACACACTTCCTATTCGCAGCGATTCGCTAATCTCAGACTGATTAGTCCGCGAGATTAAACCTGTCAAATCTCGTATCTATACAACTGTGGTATCGCTGTGAGATAGAAGAAGTCAGTTAAGCTAAACGAAACACCTAATTCTTTTTCTTCTTCTATATCTACTTTGACTTATTTTTTCCTGTACTTTTATCGGATAATAACTTTTTCTGATCTTTACGATCTTCGGCAACGATATTGGAGAAATATGATATTTTAGTATGTATCTTTGGTCTCGAAATGTTTTGAAATGTATCGAATTCCGCGAATACCGATATCGAAATATTAAGGATTTGGTACATTTCTAAATATCAAAAATCCATCGAACAATACTTTGATACGAAGAACAATAACGGATTTTGAAATTCCGAAAGCCAATGAGATCCGGAAGGCCATAAAAATTCGAAATCGTCTCAAACAAGGTGCGAATTTTTACCGATCGCAGATTTTTTAGAATTTTGGAATTTCGAACCGACTTCTTTCGTTGGTCTCGTTTCATAGTACCTATTTCGGTATAATCTGGGTATTAGAGAATATCGAGTGTCCATCCGAGACTTCGATTTTCAAGAATTTTGATATCTACTATTGAAATTGAAATTGAAAAACAACAAATTAAGAAATAGCGCTTCTTTTTTACCCCACATGGATTTTAATTTCCAGGTTCTTGAATGGGGTACCGTATCTCTGATAGACCGAAGTTTCGAGGAAGTTGCACAGATAATGGAACGAACTGGTGACGTAGCTGAGTTGGTAGTCGAGCACGCGACAGATATGTGCGTATCATATCTTCATCTAATTATTTTTTTAATTTTTTTCTATTTTTACTTCATTCTTTGTTTTTCATCTATCGATCATTTTCCCAGATATACTATAGAATTTTCAGATTTTCTTATTATTCTTATATTACAGAATCGGTGATTTACTCGATGATCCAGGGATGGTACCAAACCCAGGAAAACCATCGGGTGGTCTCGGACTTGGATTGGGTAAGTCATCATTTTTCACTTATAACAACGAAATAAAAATCTTAATTTCACACATAACCAGATATTTTTTATTACCATAGATTATTATTATTATTATTATTATTATTATTATTATCATATATTTAATATAGAAACTTTTAGGTGTAGTATTATAAATAAATATTTTTGTAGATGCTTTCGCAGATCATACTATTATAGGTATAGTTTTTAATTAAAAGCTAAATTAAATGGGGAAATTTTAAAGACAATTGAAAAAAAATAAATAAAAAATACCATAGATTTCGCAGGCTACACTTTGTGATCTTGTTTAGGTAAAAGATTCGGTGGGATGGAAAAAATAAAATAAAAAAATAAAAAAATTAGGAAATAAAAAGGAAAGAAAAATTAATTAATTATCTTTATAAGAAAGGTATAATTATACCTAAGTATATATTATATATAGTTAACGAATTGTTTTAAAATTAATTTTCAGAAACGGAAACGGACAAAACACCATCGTCGCCAACGCGCCGGAAATTGCCAAAGACACCGGTATAAGTTTCATAGTTTTGTCTGATATTGACGTGAACACGCTGAAACACAATGATCTTGATTCGTGTATTAGAAATATTATTTTGAAAAAAAAGAGAGAGAGAGAAAAACAAAGAAAAGGAAAAAAAAAAAAAAATTCAACTCTTGAATTAACGGGCTATACATATACATACGCACACATACACACACGCACATAGATGGTATATAATATTTTTTATTTACGCTATTTATAATATAGTATTCACTGAGAACGAAAAAAAAAAAAAAAAAAAAATCGGAATAAAATAGAAACCGGATAAGAGAAGAGGAGAAAATTGAAAAACAAGAAAAAAATTAAAAACAAATAAAAAAATCTACCATAATGAAATCAAAGAATTATTTTGCAATGTACATAACTACATAAATACATACATACATACATACATACATACATATATATATATTTGGATATAGGTAAATACGATATATGCGGGATTGAAAATAATACAGATCATTTTGTACATATTCAAACAATACATAATATATTAATATATATATATATAAAATACGAATTACCACAAAAAGAGTACTAGTCTTTGTACCGCCTAAGAAATTTCCAAAATAAAAACGTACGGACGAAAATAAAATTATATAATATATTTACTATACAGGGCTCGAAACTTTGATGTACACGCACACACACACACACACACATGTTTGTTGCGATGGACAATTTTAATAGCTATAATACTGCTATAAGCCTACCTAAACATACATTATATACATACCTATATAGGTATATGAAAGGAAATAAGAGTGCCAAGGAACGAGGAAATGAAACAAGAAGCAAAAAAAGAAAAAAAAAATAATAATAATTTCTATAATTAATTAATTAATTAATTAATTAATAATAAATTCTCGGCACTCTAGTATAAATCCTTGCCTATATTTTTATCGTCGTTCTATATATATATATATATTATATATATATATATATATATTACGTATAAAACTATGTGTCTATATCACTGTGATATTATCTACGATATATTTATTTAATTTTTCCTGTTCGGTATTATACTTATGATTCTACCAGTATATACATAGGTAGGTATGAGATATTACATGCCAAACTCGACCAAATGATTTGTTTTTCCTCACTATTTTTTTTTATTTTATTGATTAATAATTTTTCATACGATTATACCTACCCCAACACTAACACGCGCTAATGAATTTTTTTTTTTTTTTTTTGAATCGTTACTTTATACTCATGAATTTTCCGAAATTTCCAACAAAAAGTGACTTTTGATTGGAATATCTCATATATATTGCGAAATAAATTTAATCAATGAATTATTATTATTATTATTATACTATATCGTCGGAAGGTAAGGTGAGGTAAAAACGAAAAAAAAAAACAAAAAAATTAATTGAAATGATAGAAAAGTGAAAGGAATTACGGGATCGATGAGATAATTATCAATTAATCTTATAATAATATAATGAGAGCAAAAAGAAATATAGAGAAAGATAAAAATAAAAGAATGTAAAAGGGGGAGGAACAAAAAAAATAATAATAATTAGATATATTAATTGAAATACTATTATAGTTATAGTATACCTGTAACTATATATACCTATATATATATATATTTGAGTGAGCTGCGAAACATTTTTTCACATATCTATATGTGTATTTTATTATACCAAAAGAGAGAAAAAAAAAAAAATGAAAATGCAAATGCAAATGAAAATGAAAATGAAAATTTATTCCAATGACCAAATATTCGCGTAATTTTTTCGTAAATTTTTCATTCCGGTATCTATAGTATGTATATTTATTATTTAATCGTTCAGTTCAATGATAAATATATGGGTATTTCTCCACTAACGGGAAAACCCGTGTCCACGGCAAATTAAACATAACAAATATCTTTTTTTCGTGTTATATTCTTATCACAGATGAAAATGTGTCACTAGTTCCAACTGAGCCACAATGTAAAACATAAAATAATAGTAGAGAAAATGCCTTTTTCTCGTTCTAAGCATGCCAAAAGTCAGTCCCCTGGCGTGTCCACAACGCAAAATCGCAGTCACCGATAGAATTTTATAATTACGTGATAGGAAACTTGACTTTTACTCTATTCGTTCAATTACTATGATAACGTAGGTACTCACTCCGCATAGCAGTTGATTTTTTATATATTACCAAATGTATAAAATGATCGAGCGAAAATTGTCCACGATTATTGGAGTCAGTCCCCTGTCCCAAGTTTAAAGTCAATTCTAATCTAATTGATGGATCGTGGTACCATCTTCCTGTGCTGAAAGGGTCCTGAAAAATGTGCTCTACGTAAATAAACAAAGGTCGAGCCGTCAGTGGCATTTATTTAGTGGCGATTCAGCTTTCGCCATTGCGTAACGTGTGTAGGACCCCTTCGTGCGTCAGTCCCCTGGTAAGTTGTTTTATGGTTAAATTTTTTGATTCAAATTATATTTTCGTGTGATTATACATTGTGTCGAAAACGGGAGGTTAATAATATAACCAGTAGCTTTTGTATACGTTGTTTAGTATTTATAAAATGTCCGCTTCCGTGAAATGTCAGTCCCCTGGGCGTCAGTCCCCTGGGTCTAGACAACTCAGGGGACTGACGTATCAACCACTTTTAGGTGATTCGATGCAACGATAGCGCCTAGAAATGCGGGAAACTCGACAAGGGAAGCAATCTTGGAGAAAAAGAGAAAAAAATGTCAGTCCCCTGTAGCCATTTTTCATATGACCGCAAAAAAAAAGGAAATTACTGGATAAATGATCAGGCCCTTTACAGCACACAGTTCAGGTCGCCTGTCTCCTCTTACTGAACAAGTTTTCTTAGCGATTTGAAGAAAAAAAGTTCGTGGACAAAATCGATAGGAAAATTTCCCGTTAGTGGAGAAATACCCATATATGTATAATAAATTTTATATTAGGGTGGCTGTCAAAAAAAAACGACTAAATCGATTTTTTTGTTTTCGAGCGACCTTTAAATTTAAATATTAAGTTTTTTTTTAATTTTTTTAATTTTTTTTTTTTTAAACTTATGTTAGTTCGCACTATAATAATAATAAAAAAAAGACAAAAAAGTCGGTTTTTGGGCCACCCTCATAATATATATATACATATATATATATATATGTATATATATATTTAATTAATATTCGTAATTATTATAATATATAATTAAGCTTTCGTACAATCAATAAATAAATCAATCAATCATTCGGTATAAAAAATGATAAATTTCTTCACTCGGAAGATAATATGATAGGGATTAGATTTTTGTTTTACTTTTTTGTAGATTTAGATTTGAATATTATATAATATAGTATAGTATAGTATAGGTATAGACTAACTATAGAGAGATATTATTGCGAGTGAAAAAAAAAAAAAAAAGTAAAAAAATTAGAAAAAAAAATAAACAAAGTATATAATATAACAAGATATATATCTACATACTTGAAAAGTATATAAATCAGTACATAATAAATAGATGAGATATATATTATATATATATAGATATAACTATATAGGTAGATATTAAATAAGTATAAATGGCGTAGATTGTGTGTGTTAGGGAATAATATCGTAAAAGTTTTATCTAGGCGATGTGTGTTTCGACGTATGACTATATGTACCTATATAATATTATAATTTCTTTATATTATTTAATATTAATTTTTTTCTTTTGAAATTTTCTTTGAAATTGTAAATAACAAATATTTAATATTACTCTGAGTTTTTTTTTTTTTTTACTTTTTTGATTTTTTCTTCTTCCTTATACCCAACATCGCGATGTCTCACTTCTATCGAGTCAAATCACCACACGTATAATACATTTACTATAAAACTACCCATTATAGCTATATTACATGTATACCTACTATTTTTAGCGAATCACTGTCGAAACTGGATTTCTACCATTTACTAGAATAGATATAATTTTAGAATAGTTTAGATGAAGAAGAATAAAAGAATTTTGGAAAACAAAAAAACAAAAAAAAACACACACACACTTTCGAAAATATGAGCAAAACACTTAAAACAGAAAATGGGGAAAGAAAAAAAAACAATATAGAGAAGAGAAAAAAAAAAAAAAAAATACTATACAGTACAGTAGGTATTATACATATTTGTTAGAATAGAGGATTCCATATCTGAGATCTGGATGTATATTACTTGTAAAAATCATTATTTATATACATATTATACCTTACTGATAATCAGTTAAATTTTAAATTTTTTTTTTTTTTTTTTCTTTTTTACATTCATTTATTTATTCTTCAAAACAATTTTTCATGAATTTTATATCTATATACATTACCTATATGCTAATAATAGTAAAACGAAAAAAAAAAGACAAAAAAAAAAAATCGTATCAAAGAATATACTTATATATAATATATAATTTTAGACACCGATATTAATGTAATGGTATGATAATTATTATACATATAGTATATGTATATATATATATATATATACTATATATACAGGTATATATGCGGTTAATGATCTCTCCATATTTTTATTGATAGATAAAGTGTCAGTTGGGGCGAGTTGTGTTCGATTTTATTTTATTTTTATTTTTTTTCTATTTTTTTTTTTATGATTTTGATTTTTTTTTTTTCTTCTCTTTGTTTTCATAATAGTTGCCATGGTATTATACGCCGTATTTGGATGATAAAGAAAAGAAGAAAAAGGAAAAAAAAAACATTCTAAAAATATGATAATGAAAAAGTATTTTATACGAAACACAATAATTTTTGCACACAACACAATCTGTCTTACATACTATATATATATATTAGCGAGGAAATTGTGTCCGTGCGATTTAAAATATAAAATAGAAACTAAAGATTTGTCTAACATTTTATTTTATTTATTTCATATTTATATATATTTTTATACTTACATATTTTTGTTTTTTCAATTATTTTTTTTTCTGTCGTTTCCAATACGTTTTATTTATTTCTTTCTTTCTTTTATCTCAAAATCGAGATGCTAGCTGACAATCTGCGAATTGACAATTTATTACATATAAAAGTGTATATTATACATATATTATATACTATATTATATTAACCCTCGAACAACACACTGGGTTACGGTAACCCAGTCCTTTATTCAAATTTCAAAATTTGAAAACATTTTCTCCAAGTTTTATTCATATATCTTAAAAGCTATAAGAGCCATTGCTTTTTTTCTGCAAAATTTTTTTTCCCTAATTGTTTGATACTTCGATTAAAAAAAAAAGCATCCAAATCGGTATATTGGATGCCGAGATATTTACAAGACAAAACGCTGGGTTACGCTAAACCCAGTGTGATAGTTACGGTTTGCTCCGGATCTGTGGTGTTTGGGGGTTGAAAACTTATTTAATTTTATATTATAACTTATTTAAAACGACAAAATTTCGGTGATCTCGGAGCATGAAGAATTTTTCTTAAATTTCACACGTACATATACTATTTCCTTTTATTTTTTTATTTTTTTCATTTCGGGGGCACAGTTTTGCTTGCAAACCTTCAAAAAGGACTTGAATTTATTTGGTTCTTTACCCGCGGACTGAACAGGAAAAGATAAAAAGACAAAAAAAATTGGGAAAAAACAGAAGAAAACAAAAAATATATATATATATATATAAAAAAACTGATAAAAAAAAAATCAATGAATTATTGCGAGACCCGAATTTCAAGTCCCTTCAGAGCTTTGAAAAAAAAAAAAAAAAACCTCTTAGGCTAAGTTTTAGCAATTTTTAGCTAAGGCTCCAAAAATATAGCCTTAAATTATATAAAACAAAGTATATAAATATATATATATATAGTTAAATTAATAAAAAATAAAGGAAAAACCAATGATTTAAAGTGTAACTGGATGTAAGCTGGGAATAAATATTAAAAAAACTTTTTCAGGGGTTGTCGTGATCTGTATTTTCAGTTTTATTTTCATTTTTTTCTTTTCTTAATTAATTATATAAAATTAATGAATCAATTTCTTTTTTTTTTTTTAGTTACTTGTCATTAATTTTATACCGTTTCTTTCTTTCTTTCTTTCTTTCGTTCGTTCGTTCGTTGTATCATTATGTATTATTGTATTATGTATAAATTGTTTGATTTTAATGAAAAAGAGAAAAAAAAAAAACGAAAAAGAAAAAGAAAAAAAAAAAACAATTCTCCACCAAGTGGTGTTCGTCACTATAAATCCAGACAAAATAATGTAAGTGTAATATAAGTTTAGTTAGCACTCGCTACTCTCACCCAACTGGCACGAATTAGTATACCGCCTTTTAAACATTAGACTTAGGACGCAGGGGCAGACTAATTGTACCTATAAATTATATAGTTAGTTAAGTTTAATTGAAAAAAAAAAAAAAAAATTAGATAAAAAAATTTCAATTATCTCATATCTCATATGTAGAATGTACTATATAATATAGGCTCGATAAACTACCCCTGAGTCAAAATTAGTTAGCTTAAACTAGCCGAAATGATTAATTGGACTGGTTGGTGCTCTGGAAGCAAAAACATATATATAATAATGTATATAAAATGTAAAATATTAAATATAGCGGTTAATTATGATGAATAAATATATTATAATTAAATGTATATTATGTATACCGCGGTAGTATTCGTGGAAACGTTTCTATATATGACGTCTGAATAGATGCAACTCAAACATCAAACGATTAGATTTTTATTACCACGTAGCCAATTAGCACGCAATATGCAAAGTACTAAAATCTAATTATTTGACTTATGGGTTTTCCGGTATTCAGGCGTTTTCATTTCCATCTGAAACGTTCCTATAACGAATATTTCCCGGTCTATACAGGGTCGCGTATAACCGATGATTCTCACTAAATCATCCTTTATATTTAAATCGAAGCATAAACCAGTCGCAAATATAGTCCAATTCTTATTTTCATTATTTTTCTAATTGCTTTGCTTCGGCTGCGAATCTTCTTCGGCTATATAGAAAGAACAAAAAAGAAAGAAAAAAAAAATTTTACAAAAACATATGGACTTACCAAAAAAAAGAGACACTCTTCCTTTTTCGGATATAATATTTAAACAATATAATTATATTTATAATACCTACATAATATGCATGTGGATCGAGCATGGCGTATAATATTTTTATTTATTTATTTTTTTTATCAAATTTTATATGAATACATTAGAGTGGTCCTTATTTTGGTCATTTTCGAATTGAAATTTTTTCGCCCCCTAGGAGGGTTCCAAATAATTAAAAAAAAACATCCTCCAAATTTGAACTTTTTATCTCAATTTTAACACATGTCGCAAAGCCTCTGAAGTTTTACGTTTGATGAACATGGCATTTTCACTGATCTTTATTCAGAATTTTGGCGCACCGTCAATAAGTACGAAAAAAATCTAATTCCTGTAGGAATCTTTACAAAAAACCCGATGTTATTTTATCAGATGTAGAGAAATTCCAAATTCAAAGTTGACCCATGACTGGATTTAAATTTTTTTTATGTTTTACAGCCGCTATTTTGGATCCGCCATTTTGAATTTGGAATTTCTCTAAATCTGATAAAATAATATCGGGTTTTTTGTAAAGATTCCTACAGGAATTAGATTTTTTTCGTACTTATTGACGATGCGCCAAAATTCTGAATAAAGGTCAGTGAAAATGCCATGTTCATCAAACGTAAAACTTCAGAAGCTTTGCGACATGTGTTAAAATTGAAATAAAAATTTCAAATTTGGAGGATGTTTTTTTTTAATTATTTGGAACCCTCCTAGGGGGCGAAGAA